>OV049926.1:65570726-68565579 GCA_920104205.1 Eupeodes latifasciatus
TGCCACTTTTGACAACAAACTTTCTACCATTAAGCATATCATAAAGTATATACAACAATGGCTTGCTTATGCCAAGCCTGCTCAGTTTTAGGTAAAGACCCTCTAACCATACGGTGTCAAAGGCCTTTTCCAAATCAACCAGAACAGCACCTGTACATTGTTGTTTTGCTTTATTCCATTGGATATCAGAAACAAGTTTAGACGCAGCATGAATTGTGTCATGACCCGCCTTGAGCCCGAACTGTTTATCCGGAATTATTTTGTTGTCCGCAGCCCACTTAGTCAGAGCCCTATTGATGATCTTTTCGAAAACTTTGCTGATGTTCGGAAGAAGACTTATCGACCGAAGATTTGACGGGTTGGAGTTGTCCTTTCACTAACCATCACGCTACGGGTACTACTCTTCTATATTAATGAAAAATAAAAATCACTGACTAAATAAAAAGAAAAAAAAAACTTAGCTATCTATGAAATTATAATTTGTGAAAAAACAATTCAAATATATAATATATTTGAAAAAGATTTTGTGATAAGTGCATAAATATTTGTGAATTTTTGAAACCAAAATGAACATTGAAAAGTGAGTATGTGTTAAAGTGTTACAATCTTTTGATATACAGTGTTTTCCGGTATAGTGGCATAGTCTGATGCAATCGTTGATGTAATTTTTCAATTAATATGCAGAATATACGTATATAACCTTTGATCAATATAAAAATATATAAATAAAGGATGTTTTTTTATACGTGTGGTTTCAAGGAGAAATAAAACGCGTATTATTTAATGTTATGACCAAGGACTTAACTAAATTGTAAAGATAAGGGTTTGCCATTATATTTTAAAAATAATTTCGGGTAAGGGGCTGCCGCGCCCGATTAAATTTAAGCGGAAAAGCATAATTTTCGACAATGTGGCTGATGCGAACAGAACTATTATTTTGGTAATAAATTTATACGATTTTCCAATATTATTTAGTTTTAATTCTATTCATTATGGAATTGCAAACCAAACTGAGAATAAATCAAGTGACAGCTGTTAAAAAGACCAACACCGAAAAAAGTATTGCCGGATAAAAAAACATCCTTTATATAATATTTTCATGCATTCAACTTCCTGCCATTCTCTTGCTGATTTTGTTAAAGCAGTTTAAGATGAAAAATTTATGGAACAACAAAAAAGATTTAAATAAAAAAAAATACAAATATTATTCACAGTTTTTACTTTTTTTAAATTATTAGTTAATATTTGTTTAAATATTCAGTCACATTGAAATCATTAATAATAAAGTCTAAGCAGAAAACGGAGAACATGCACTTGTTTTTGTTAAATAATTTATCTATGACAAAAATTTGAAAACGTAAACAAATCAAATAATTTAAAAGTAGTTTGTTTCCATTTTTTCGTTGTTTATAATTTGCACTCAGTTCACATAATGTACAAAATCCTTTAACATAAATATCTTAAACAAATTGCTAACCTAGTAGAAAACAAAAGGTGCCCTACTATGTAACTTGATTCTACAATTAAATTGCTCGAATTCGAAAAATTGGTACTATGTATCTATTTCACTACTTTCGAACAAACGAGAATCGAATAGTTCTAGTAGTGTCAACTATATTCTTATGAACTTTCGAATAAACGAGGAACTACGTAACTCAAAAGTAGAATTCAAAACAAGGCAAAATCGAAAATAATCACTCTACATTAAATGTGTTTGCGAGCGAAGTTTTTTTGTCAAAGTGTAAGTAAAATGTTATAAATTATTAATATGCAATTTGAGTTTGAAAGTTTTTTATTCAACTTTTTGTGTTTTATTATTTTACCACCCCAATTACACCGGGAATTCGTGATTTTTGCCAAAATTAGCGTTTGGACTTTCGTTTCTCTTCCTCATTCATTTCAAAATTCATCATCAGCGGACGCATGACTCTTTCGATTGAAGTCAAAACTTCGGCAGGTATTTTTGACATGGTTTGCTGTGCACGTCCAGCGTTCTTGTCAAATTCTTCAAATATATAATATATTTGAAAAAGATTTTGTGATAAGTGCATAAATATTTGTGAATTTTTGAAACCAAAATGAACATTGAAAAGTGAGTATGTGTTAAAGTGTTACAATCTTTTGATATACAGTGTTTTCCGGTATAGTGGCATAGTCTGATGCAATCGTTGATGTAATTTTTCAATTAATATGCAGAATATACGTATATAACCTTTGATCAATATAAAAATATATAAATAAAGGATGTTTTTTTATACGTGTGGTTTCAAGGAGAAATAAAACGCGTATTATTTAATGTTATGACCAAGGACTTAACTAAATTGTAAAGATAAGGGTTTGCCATTATATTTTAAAAATAATTTCGGGTAAGGGGCTGCCGCGCCCGATTAAATTTAAGCGGAAAAGCATAATTTTCGACAATGTGGCTGATGCGAACAGAACTATTATTTTGGTAATAAATTTATACGATTTTCCAATATTGTTTAGTTTTAATTCTATTCATTATGGAATTGCAAACCAAACTGAGAATAAATCAAGTGACAGCTGTTAAAAAGACCAACACCGAAAAAAGTATTGCCGGATAAAAAAACATCCTTTATATAATATTTTCATGCATTCAACTTCCTGCCATTCTCTTGCTGATTTTGTTAAAGCAGTTTAAGATGAAAAATTTATGGAACAACAAAAAAGATTTAAATAAAAAAAAATACAAATATTATTCACAGTTTTTACTTTTTTTAAATTATTAGTTAATATTTGTTTAAATATTCAGTCACATTGAAATCATTAATAATAAAGTCTAAGCAGAAAACGGAGAACATGCACTTGTTTTTGTTAAATAATTTATCTATGACAAAAATTTGAAAACGTAAACAAATCAAATAATTTAAAAGTAGTTTGTTTCCATTTTTTCGTTGTTTATAATTTGCACTCAGTTCACATAATGTACAAAATCCTTTAACATAAATATCTTAAACAAATTGCTAACCTAGTAGAAAACAAAAGGTGCCCTACTATGTAACTTGATTCTACAATTAAATTGCTCGAATTCGAAAAATTGGTACTATGTATCTATTTCACTACTTTCGAACAAACGAGAATCGAATAGTTCTAGTAGTGTCAACTATATTCTTATGAACTTTCGAATAAACGAGGAACTACGTAACTCAAAAGTAGAATTCAAAACAAGGCAAAATCGAAAATAATCACTCTACATTAAATGTGTTTGCGAGCGAAGTTTTTTTGTCAAAGTGTAAGTAAAATGTTATAAATTATTAATATGCAATTTGAGTTTGAAAGTTTTTTATTCAACTTTTTGTGTCTTATTATTTTACCACCCCAATTACACCGGGAATTCGTGATTTTTGCCAAAATTAGCGTTTGGACTTTCGTTTCTCTTCCTCATTCATTTCAAAATTCATCATCAGCGGACGCATGACTCTTTCGATTGAAGTCAAAACTTCGGCAGGTATTTTTGACATGGTTTGCTGTGCACGTCCAGCGTTCTTGTCAAATTCTTCAAATATATAATATATTTGAAAAAGATTTTGTGATAAGTGCATAAATATTTGTGAATTTTTGAAACCAAAATGAACATTGAAAAGTGAGTATGTGTTAAAGTGTTACAATCTTTTGATATACAGTGTTTTCCGGTATAGTGGCATAGTCTGATGCAATCGTTGATGTAATTTTTCAATTAATATGCAGAATATACGTATATAACCTTTTTTATATTTATATTTATATTTATTCAATTACGTTAAATACTAACGCTAGGTTTACAAACAAAACTTATATCTAAAAAAAAAATTATATATATAAATATATTCTATACATTAAAATATACTTTAAACATTACTAATAATAATATGACACATAAAGCTAGGAATTATTTAAATAGTGAGAGAAAAAATGTATTTTGAAGCTATCTGATTTGATATTTTGATTAATAGAATTTAAAAGAAAATTATTTTCATTATATATGCTTATTAACTGGTTAATTGGACTGTTAGAACCATAGTTTGATCGGCTAAGATTTGCTCGAATTGGCACTCGATTTCTGAAGTAATTTCGGCTTACATTAAAGTGGAATCGACACAAAACTGATGGAGATGAAATGGATCCATTCAGAATTCCAACAATAAAGCAGAGTTGCAAATACTTACGGTGACTAGTAAGCGATGGAAGACCTATAAGTTGTTGCCTAACGGAATAGGAAGGCAAAGCTAATTCATGTGTCTGTGGGAGAAATCGTAAAATAAATCTTAGGAATCTTCTTTGAACACTTTCAAGTCTATGGATATGATTCGAGTAATAAGGGGCCCAAACTATACAACCGTATTCAAGGACTGATCTGACAAACGATACATACAGAGTTTTAAGGACATAAGGATCTCGGAATTCCCTGCCATTCTTTTTATAAAGCCTAGTGTCTTATTAGCTTTTTTCACAATGTGGTTGAAATGGTCAGTAAAAGACAGTTTTGTGTCCAAAATGATACCTAAGTCTGAGAAGTGAGTCAATTTTTCGAGGTTTGAAGAATTTAACCTATAGTTATAGTCAAAAATACTGTTTTTACGTGTAAAACTCATCGTTTTACACTTATCAATGTTTAACAATAAACGATTTGTATTGCACCATTCCCATAGACGAAGTAGGTCATCTTGTAATAGTTCGCAGTCCGTTAAGGAATTAATTTTTCGAAATATTTTCACGTCATCAGCGTATATTAGCGTCATAGAATTTCTTAAGATAGATGGGAGATCATTTATAAAAAGGACAAATAACAATGGACCAAGGTGGCTACCCTGAGGTACACCAGAATTGACAATAAACGGATTGGAATAGTCGTTTTTGAACACAACACAATAATATCTGTTTGTTAGGTAAGAAGATATCCATGCTATTAGTTTATCATTTAGTCCAATTTTTTCTAATTTCCCTAAAAGTACTTTATGGCTAAGTTTGTCAAATGCTTTGCTAAAGTCTGTAAATACACAGTCAACTTGTTGTTTAATTTCGAAAGTGTCAATACAATATGTTGTAAATTCGAGTAGATTTGTAACGGTCGATTTTTTTTTCACAAAACCATGTTGATTGTCACAAAAAACAGAAGAACAGTTAAAGGAAAGAATATCACAAACAATGGCTTCAAACAATTTTGGTATAACAGACAGCTTAGCTATAGGACGATAGTTGCATATAAGATGCTTGGGACCCTTCTTATACGTTGGTTTTAGAAATGCATATTTCCATAAGAGTGGAAAATGGGAACAATTAAATGATTGGTTAAACAGAATACACAATGGGTGCGAAAGATATTTAACGCACTTTTTTAGCATAAATGAAGGCAGTCCGTCAGGCCCTGGACTAAGACTTTCGTCAAGTTTTAGAATTTTGTCTTGTATAGTAGATTCCGAGATTGTTAGATTTATCTGAGCCAAGTGAGGAAACTGAGAAGTATTTGTTAAATCTATTGAGCTGTGATTTGTAGAAAAAGAATCTTCATACGCACTTTTAAAAAAATTTGCAAACATATTCGAAAGTTCTAGAGGATCATGGCTTGTTTTGTCTCTATATGTCATGTTTGGAGGGTACCCGCCAAATTTTCGCTTACAGTCAACATATTTCCAAAAATTTCGTGAATTCGTCTTAAGTTCCCGTTCAGAATTTGCAACAAACTCGTTATAAAGACAATTTGAATAGTTAACAAAATCATTTCTGATTTCTTGGTAGATACCATAATCAACATCAGTATGTGATTCGTTATATTTTATCCACGCCTTATTCCTTTTATTTTTTAAGCATTTAAGATGCCGATCAAACCATGGCGGATTATTATCTTTGGCTTTAATTTTACGAAGAGGTACGCTCTCTAGAAAGCAATTAAATAATATTTTATAGAATTTCAATACCATAACATCTAAGTTCAAATTTATAAATATTGAATCCCAGTCCAAATGATTTAAGTCGGTAAAAAGTTGATTGAAATCACATTTTTTGAAGTCAAATTCAATTTGCTTATCACAAGAGGTATCAAGATTACAAATATTTAAATTTAAGGATATTGTCAACGCAGGATGATGTCGGTCTTCTTTTAAAAGTTTTATGTCGCTTTGAATAACAGCAGTGTCAGCATTTACGATGTCAGAAATATAAATAAGGTCCAGTATTTTGTTATTGTGGTTTTTGATTGAGTTCAGCTGAATGAGTCCTAGAGAGGCCATTGTGTCGACTGTGCAAAATTCGATATCAGTAGATGGGTTGGTCGGAAAATATTCTTCGTTATTGTCATTCTTGGACCAATCAAGATTAGGTAAATTGAAGTCACCTAATACGCAGATTTCATCTTCAGCATTTATATTTTCAAATAAATTTTCCAAATTGTCATAGATTTGTTTGTATATATTGTAGTTGGAACTTGGTGGTATGTAGACAGCAACTATATATAGGCTACCGAAATCCATTTTTATTTTTATGCTCATCATTTCGAGGTCAAATTGTTGGAAATCATTTACCAACGAACTTATAAAAGAGTTTTTAGCAGCTATTAATAATCCTCCTCCAACTCTTGTAGATTCGTCAATTGAATATCGATCACGCCGAAAAACTTGAAAGTTCTTGTCAAAGAGTTCTGTGTCAGCAATTGAGTTACATAGCCAGGTTTCTTTGATCAATATAAAAATATATAAATAAAGGATGTTTTTTTATACGTGTGGTTTCAAGGAGAAATAAAACGCGTATTATTTAATGTTATGACCAAGGACTTAACTAAATTGTAAAGATAAGGGTTTGCCATTATATTTTAAAAATAATTTCGGGTAAGGGGCTGCCGCGCCCGATTAAATTTAAGCGGAAAAGCATAATTTTCGACAATGTGGCTGATGCGAACAGAACTATTATTTTGGTAATAAATTTATACGATTTTCCAATATTGTTTAGTTTTAATTCTATTCATTATGGAATTGCAAACCAAACTGAGAATAAATCAAGTGACAGCTGTTAAAAAGACCAACACCGAAAAAAGTATTGCCGGATAAAAAAACATCCTTTATATAATATTTTCATGCATTCAACTTCCTGCCATTCTCTTGCTGATTTTGTTAAAGCAGTTTAAGATGAAAAATTTATGGAACAACAAAAAAGATTTAAATAAAAAAAAATACAAATATTATTCACAGTTTTTACTTTTTTTAAATTATTAGTTAATATTTGTTTAAATATTCAGTCACATTGAAATCATTAATAATAAAGTCTAAGCAGAAAACGGAGAACATGCACTTGTTTTTGTTAAATAATTTATCTATGACAAAAATTTGAAAACGTAAACAAATCAAATAATTTAAAAGTAGTTTGTTTCCATTTTTTCGTTGTTTATAATTTGCACTCAGTTCACATAATGTACAAAATCCTTTAACATAAATATCTTAAACAAGATTCAGCGATATTGCGACGACTGGAAACTGAAAATAAATGTCCAGAAGTCGGAGACAATTCTGTTCCGGACTCCGTTGGCTAGGGCCACGAGAGATACGTGCAAGAATTGGCGCAAGATGGTCATCGATGGCCATTAGCGAGCAAAAGTGTATTGAAGTACCTCGGTATCTGGTTAGATCAGTATTTATATTTCGACAGACATATAAATGCTTGGGCCCTACTATGTAACTCGATTCTACTTTTGATTCTATTCGAAACTCATTTCCCATTCTACTTTCAAATCGTACTACGTATGAAAGTAGAATCGAATGCCGGTTATACCAACTTCTTTTCAAAAAAAATTCTACTTTCGAACGAGTATCGAGTATTTGATAAAACATCAAATTTTTGGACAAGTATAATTATAACAAAAATGGACACCGTTGGAATTTGGTTCAATTTGCAAGGAAATGAAGAACGGTACGGGAAAATTGAACGCAGAAGAATAAGAGATAATTCCAAAATAATGGAGCTGAGCGAGAAAAGGTTTGCATATATTTTTGTTTGGCAAAATTTGGTTTCAACAGGACGGCGCACAGTGGGTAAAATGCGGACAAAACCTATTTTTCTGAAAGTAGGATTTTATTTTAAACAGTAAGTGTTTCTTATAGTTAATTGGTTGTAGAATCAGAAAATGAAAACCGTTTTTCAAAAAAAAAAATTGTAGACCAGTAGATTTTCGCTCAAAGTTCAAATATCGTGAAAACTGATAAAATATTGGTATTCCTTAAATGATCAGTATATTGTGAAATTTGAAAGTTTTAAACAATTTTGTCTGCTTGCATGATTGAAATAAATAGATAAACAATACAGTATGTTATTTTATTGAAAAAAAATTGGATAAGGTATTTTTTGACGAAGAAACACTCTATTTATGTGATTTTTTTAGGTCGCATAAGGTTTTAACTACTGCCTCTGTTTGCCTCTTTTAGCAAACTATTCCCAATAGATAGTGTAGGGTCTCAGCAACATTTTTCAGTAAAAATCTCATCCGGATACGTCCGGATGCGGTTTTTAGAGCAATTTTAAGTTGGGAAGTCATATAAAAAATCGATATTTATGCCTTTTAACCAGTTCGGCACGAGTACGATAACTTTGGCGCCAAGATATAATAACGGTTTTTGGTAGAGGGGCTTAATACAAGCATTTTTTACTATGGCAGGGGGGGTCTATCTCCCCCCGTTTAGGCGGTAGGGGCAATTTAAAAAAATTAGTATTTAAAATGGAAAAAAATAATTAAAAAATAACGGTGATACTTACAATTAAGTTTTATACATTTTTTTTAAGCCAACATTCTGTTTTATTAGCCAGTTTTTAATTCAAGTCAAAACTATGCGTAGTTTTTGAAAAAATAATTTTAAACTCAAAATTTGAGTAAAAAAAGTTAAAAAAAGGTTTAAAGTGTAATTTTTCAATACTTCAAGATTATCTACCATTGTTTTTAGTTCAGAATTTATTTCTCTTATTTGTTTTTGATCAAAAACTGAAAACTAGATGATTTTATGTCTTTTAGTTTTTGAGAAAACTAATTTAAATACTAATTTTTTAAATTGCCCCTACCGCCTAAATGGGGGGAGATAGACCCCCTCTCCCATAGTAAAAAATGCTTGTTCTTAACTGTTCTATACAAATCCGTCATTAAACTTTGTCGCCAAAGTTATCGTACTCTCCCCACCAGTTCTGACGATGATGATGACATTCCCAACTTTAGAGCATTTTCATCTGTTGGTTTACACTGGAGTTTTGCAATGTCATTCATTTCCGATGGCTTTGCCCCGCAAATGGTACAATTACTACTAGAAGTTGTATTTGTAACAATTTGTGCCGTTTTTCCATCTATCATTGTGAAATACATTGCATGTTTTATTTTCATAAAGAATCCATTGAACTCAATTTCAGTATCTCGGAGATTCAAAATTTGAGCTTCTACACGGTCTTTTTCTTTTCTAACTTCTTGCAGTTTCTTTCGAAAAGAAAAATTGAAGAGCTGGTGAATGATGGGTTGAGGATGGTCGAAGATTTTTCTTCATTTTCTCGTTGAACAAGTTTTAATAATACCAGGGATGTAAGAATTAAATGTCCATCAGAAATGCCTTAAATTGAAACTTCATAGATTTGCATATATCAAATTAAGTTTATTTGAATTATTTTGAATAAGCTTATTAAGATTAAATGATTTTTTTTTATTTACTTGAATTATTTTTTCTTTATTTACCTACTTGAATTATTTTTTTATTTTTTATTTAAATTTATTTTATAAAACAAATCAAACGGTAAGCTTTGAAAACAATAACTATCTATGTCATTATAAATCCAATGTTTTATCCTTACAACTGCAAACAAAATAAACCTAAACATGTTTTTTACTCACAACCATTCACCTTTAAGCATATTAAAACTGAATTTTTAATAATTTACAATGCTTTTAAAATTCTTTTTTCGCTATTTATTATTATATTCGCAATATACCTTAAATTCGGTAAACAAATCTTTGTTTTCAGATATGTTTTCCGAAAAAAGCCATTTTCTCTTTTAGTGGGCGTGGAAATGGGCGGAATTTTCTGGTGTAGATTTGTCTTGCTATTGGCTATCATTCCTGAAAATTTCATTCAAATCGGTTCATTAGTTTAGATTTTATAGAGTTTTGTCCGCTCCCCCATACAAGATGCCCCACTGTGCGTCGCCTAGACGATCACGACCACGGAGCCTCTATAATTTAGGGCGAAAGTTGAGCACTTGGAATTTCCTAATGTGTCGAAGTATATTTTCAGGCGACTTGGATATTTCCCAATTTGCTGAGCACCTGTGCCTCTTCGGTCGGAAATGTGGGATTTTTCCTCGAAATTCCTGGATTGATAAAACTTGTGTCACTCACTTTCACCATATTATCCTTTTGGTGCGTAAGATGCATATATATATGTACACACATATACGGATTCATGTCCCGTACGTCATATACCTATATACAGCTACGAGCAATGAAATAGTAGTGGGTACTGAAATTAAGTATACCTTTGAGTTGGTTAAAATACATAAGCTTTTGTAACATGAACTGCAGTGCTAAAAGATAGTATATATACCTACTTTGTTTTTAAATAAAAAAAATCTGATTTATTTATTCGCAAATTTATATTTTTTCGTTTAATATATGACACAACTAGATTTTCAAGAGCAATGAAATAGTAGTGTGACACTAAAAAATACATTATTTGGAAAAATAACGGTATATTTCAAAATATTTTTTTAAATAAACTTAATACTTTGTAGCATGACCATGATTTTTGATAACGGCTTCACAACGCCTTTTCATGGAATCTACAAGGCCTTGACATCTCTCCAATGGTATAGTCTGCCACGCGTGATGAACTACAGCCCAAAATTCGTTGTTGTTTTTTGGCTTAGCATCCCATACTGCTTTCTTAATATCTGCCCACAGGTTTTCTATTGGATTGAGGTCAGGAGATTGAGCTGGCCAATCCATAACCTCAATTTTATTGTCGCGAAACCATTCCTTAGCCAACTTACTCGTATGCTTTGGATCGTTATCTTGCTGAAATATCCATTTCAGCGGCATGTCGTCTTCAGCAAAGGGCAGCATAGTATTCTGCAGTATTTCGACGTAAGCGTGCTTGTCCATTATGCCATCAATTTTATGGATTGGACCCACACCTCTGTAGGAAAAGCAGCCCCAAACCATAATACTAGACCCGCCATGTTTCACCGTCTTAATGGTGTATCTGGGATCATATTGTGTATTAGGGGGGCGCCTAACATACTGACGGGAGCCTTTACCTCCATATAAAATAATTTTGGATTCATCAGTCCATAAAATATTGCTCCACTTGCCAGTGGGCCAAGTGAGATGTTCTTTGGCAAATTGAACACGTCGGGTCACATGACTTTTCTTCAAAAGTGGCACCTTGCGAGGGCTGCGAGCATTCAAGTTATGCTCTCGTAGACGTCTGCGTACCGTGTGAACACCACAGGCTAGGTTTAGCTCGTCGCGGATTTCTATAGCAGACATTGTTGGTCGATTTTTAGCACAACGAGTGACCTGTCGAACTGTAGCCTCTGAAAGAATCCGCTTTTTACCACGTTTTTCGTTTCTTTTTTTGTAGGTGATCGCATTGCGTATCATTGGGGCTGAGCAGCCGACGAGTTTTTCCACCTCCTTGTAGGTCTTGCCTTGTTTTATAAGATTTTGAATCAAAGTTCTTTTTTCTTCGCTACAATGTTTTCCTCGTCCCACTAAATTAAGAACAGTCCAATTTTTTTTGTTTAATACAACAAAAAAAAAACTTAAAAATTAATATTAACTTACTTTTTGTACCATAAATGGAATATTTTGTTGTAAATTCAATATTTATAAATTTGTATGCTTGTCGCTATACTATTTTATTGCTCGCTTAGAAAATCAAATCAAGAAATAAAACAAGCGGTGAATAATAACGGTTAAAGTTTGGCACCTGAAAATGCAAAGTCAGGGTTGTCACACATGATCGTTAATGAAATAATGCATAATGGAGACCGATGGTGCACAGTACGCGAAATATGTAGTAGAATAAATTCAACTAACAGGCACTACTATTTCATTGCTCGTAGCTGTATATATATAGGTATACATATACATATGCAAATTTACCACAAAGATTTAATTTTAATAAAAAAAGAAAACTACAAAATACTTGGGTTTATCCTGATATTCCCTTATTTCCTCGTTCACTTTGCTCCCCTTTTGGGTATGTATATATTTAAGGAATTCACTTTCGATATAAAAAATTTTTGCAATGGCTAAATTCACTTCAAACGATTTTCAAATTTCGGTTTTCGCTAACCGTCTTAACAATACCGGTGTTAAATGCCCTTGTGGTATCTTTGAAGGTTTTCTTTGAAAAGAAAGACTTTCACTTTCAAACCTCTTACCCAACCTATCCATTTAGTGCATTCATACCGGAGAAGATTCAGCAAACTCTTTCCTACCGTTCGATCGTGAGATATCGGATTCGAGTCTTATGCTCTCGCCAGATCGAAAATCTCCCTCTCTATTTGTCCCGCTCCCCGACTCTATTTTGCGAACAAACCCCCGAGGAATATCCCTAAAAAGGCTTTTCTCTGTTCTAAAATCTAAATTTCCCATCATTCTCCAATTTCCCTCCTATCATTCTGACAGATCAGTTCGTCGAGAATTTTCAAAACAAACATAATCTGCCCTAGCGAGGTTTCCGTCGGTCGGAACGGAAATTTTTGTATAACGCATACTTCGTCGGAGGTTCAAATTACATTCGAGGTATCCTTCATCGGAAAATAAATACTAAACAATACAACGACGCATTGATTTGATGTGCGTCAGATTAAAGATTCTCATAGAGATCGACAAAATATCGAAAAGTCGATATCGTTTCCGATATTTGTATTTATGAAAACCAAAAGTACTTTAACTTATGATATCCTGTTATTGAGGGATACATTTCCTAGTATATGACATGGCAGTGTATCAATGTGCCGGAGAATTATACGTTGGAGCTAATTAAAAAAAAAACTGCACCGGCATTTACATTTGAAAAAAATATCGAATCGGTAAATATCGATATACTTTTGAAATCGCCAACTCTATGTTAAATCAGAACAGATGTTTAATGTTGTCAAAAAGTGTAAACAAAATTTCATCTTATCAAACAAATAAAAATATGGATAGTGTCGCTTTATTTTTGGAAGCTGAAACTAGGGAATTAAGGGCACAGAATCAGGAAAAAAGGAGGATACTAAGGAACAATGATAAAATAAAAGATCTATCTAATGCAGCGTAAGTTACGTTATCTAAGATCTAATTTCTTAAAAAATCACAATTTAATTACAGATTTAAAAAAAACTATCGCCTCAATAAGCCGGCATACGAGTACGTCTTTGAACAGAACAAATTAAAGATAAATTTAAAGATGATCATCGCTCTGATGCTGTGAATCCAGAACATAAGCTAGCAGCATGCTTAAGGTTCTTCGCTGAGGGAAACTACCAACATGGAGTAGGGAAAGATTACCAATCTGCTATTGGCCAAACAACTTTTTCGAGTATCCTCAAGGAAACACTGGATATAATGGAACATACTTTATGTAAGAACTGGATATCCTTAAAGATGTCCGAAGAAGAAATCCAGCGGTCCAAAACAGATTTTTTTGAAAGGACAGGCTTCCCGGGAGTCATTGGCTGTGTGGATGGCACTCATGTTCAAATAGTTGCCCCATCTGTTTCTAAACCGCAAGGGCCAATCACGACTCTCACGTCTGGGCCTTGAGTGCAGAACGTCGTTTTTTTTAACGAAGCTTCTTAAGTGGTACAAGAGGAAGTTGGTTGCTAGGTGCGTCAATTTATTTCCAACAACCATATTGTTCTAATTTAAATTTCAATTTCAATTTATTTAGGTGATTCGGGCTATGCATTAGAACCGTGGCTAATGACACCGTACCGAACCCCCAGAACACATAGCGTTGAGAGCTGCTTCAATAAATCTCATAAAAGTGCAAGAAATATAGTTGAACGAGCTATAGGCTTATTAAAAAACAGGTTCCGGTGCTTATTAGGTGCTCGACAACTGCACTACGACCCATTTAAAGTCGCACAAATGTGTGCTGCTGCTTACACAACATATGTCTGTACTTCGATAGTGATCACGGTAACATAGAAAATGTGGATAGTATAGAAGCAGAAGGGGATCAGGAACCCGACCAAGGTCCACCAAGCTCCCTTCGCAACCAGGCAGCTGTAATGAGAAATGAAATTGCTACACAATTCTTTCAATAAATTTATTACAAACATAAAAAAATAAAACTTAATAATTCATGTATAAACAAAATGACTATAGCCTCCTTGGCGTTTATGATTTTATGGATTGAGATCTGGACCCCATTTCTTAAGACTTATATTTCATAAATAACAAATAATTATTAGTCTTGTAAAGTTTTATGAAACAAGGCCTGCTTATAGTACAAATGGAATCATTGCATCATTACATTAGTTTTTGAAATCTCAATTTCAAGAATTTTGGCCTTGATTTCAAGTTTGCTCATTGCAATTTTTCGCATCTCAGCGTTGTGAAATTGCATCTCTTTAAGCTTTTTTTTTTTCTATTTCACCCGTATATTCCACCGATCTATACACCCTTTTGAGATGTACTGCTGAGTCTTGCGAGGTTTTAGCTGTGTCCCGCAACATATTTGTGGTGTCCTGCATTGCTTTTGTTGCGGCCTGAAGGGAAGTTTTCATATGGTCGTAATAAGACGACTGATTTTCGACCTGCTTCCTAAGAAGAATAGACGACAGAGTCTTTTGTCGGCAGTTCGAGTTAGCGTTTCTATCACCTTCGATGTTCTCTGCATCTACTGCAGTTGTGTTTGATGGTCGCTCCAAACCTTTTAAAAAAACACAACGTACGTAAGCATGTATATATGTAGTTTAATCATGCACACTGATCAAATCATGAACAAACCTTTTTCCAACCAGCTACATCTCGTTGACGTCCATCCAGTTGGTTGAGTTTGTCAGCAACCTCTTCCCAAAATGCAGCAACATCTTCTGTGGACCTTTTCGTGTAATTTCTTGCTATATCGGGATTTTCTTGCATTAAATTAACCAAATGCTCGATTTGTTAGGTTGTTGTTTTTTCGTTTCCTCGTGGCCTAAAAACAACATATTTAAGCAATAATTACAAAATTATTTTGTTAAAATGTTTATTTGTTTAATTTCTTACATTTTGTTTATAATTTGAACAATTCGGAACAAAATCCGCAAACAATTTCTGGCGGAGGATATCGGAAAAATAAATTTAAGATCTGTCAAAATGTCACTCAAAAAAGCACTGGATCGCACTGCAACGCACTCTAACGCAAAACGCCGGTCTGCGTTTCATTATGTCGGACAAATGTTCCGAACACCTGTCTGAAAGAATACCTCGAAGCAAAAATCCTACGATTCGTACAAAATCGGAGAACTTTCCGCTCCGACGGATACCTCGCTAGGGCAGAATGTCGTCGTCGTCGTTGTTATTGATATTCATTTTTATTCGTGCCGCAATTCTTTTAAACAAGAAAACTCAAAAAGTGTAATTCGGTTACAAAGGGCTTTGCATTTTTCAATAAAACATTTGAAGAGCAAGGGTCATTATCATGAAGCGAGATAGAATTTTCACACTTTTCTCACCATGATATTTTATATTTAATTCATTAACTGTTAATATGCACATTGCTTTTATTTGTTTCTAAATATCTTATTATGTTAGTTCGTGCAGCTAGCGATTTCTTAAGATCTAAACAATGTTCTTTCCAAGAATATTTACAGTTAAATATCAATCCTAAAATACTTAAGTTACTAGCATTATTTATCATAGTGCTGTTTATGTTAAAGTTGGGTTGTTGACAATTTTGTTTGCGACATACATGAAGCAGTTTACATTTTTCAATTGAAAGTTTTGCACCTGTTTTTTTTTTTGACCATTCAATTATATCTTCTAATGCGATTTGAAATAAAGATTTACATACATTTATTTAGGTCATTAATTTTGCATAAAACATAAATATCATCTACATAGCTGCAATGATCTAAAAACTGATACTTACTTAGTATTGCGTTAATATCATCGAAGGCAATAATAAACAGTATTACCGAGAGAGGTGATCCCTGGGGAATATCGTTATGAAGTGGGCAGCTGGAATAGTAGACGTTATTGGTTTTTACCAAAAGTTTAATAAATAAATTTTATGTATCCATATATTCTGCTTCCAACACCCCACTTTATGAGCTTATTTAATATAATATGAGGACCTATACGATCGAAAGCTTTTTCGAAGTCAAGAGTGAGTATGGCTGGAGTTGCGGCTGGCAAAACAACTTTAATAATCCGGCACAGATTTGAATAAACTTTTCTCAAAAATGCAATAAAGACGAATTACTTTAGCTTTAGTGTAACGAAGTGTTTATTCTCTAAAAAAATTTAATAACAATATGAATAAATTACTTAAAATAAATAGCAACATATTAATTAAATACAAAAACTTACAAATTTTTCTTGCTGCTGGATCTCAAAAAAGTAAAATGGCTATTTAGCTGCCAAATTAGAATAATTTTACAAAAGTAGGTATAAATTAGAAAAGAACAAATATAACTTTACTTAAAGAGGCAACTACATAGATATGTTTAAATTGAAAGAATAAAAAAAAATGATAGCATGCAGTCATCGAAGTAAAAGGGCTGCGTTCAATTCTCGACAGTTAACATCTTTAAAAGTTAAATACTCTCATTCCACGCAAAATACGGTTTTTTTTGCAACGCAACGTGAATTCCGATTAATCGATTCTGAATCAACTGAACAAATTTGAATACACCTTATTGCTTTTTTTGGGATGTTTTCTCCTTGCCGCGTCTTATTTTCGTGGTTTATATCTGACAGCGCAAACTCTTTTGCATTTTAGGTTTAACCCATCGCGGCTCTTGAAAAAAATCAACATTAGGGCATAACAAAACACGACACTAAAGGGGCACTGAAATAGATTTATTCCTATAGACAATGACGGCACAGTTATGAAGTCCAAGTTGTTGAATTTTATTTTTTTTTTTCGTCCAGCGATTATTATCAACACCACTGATATCCGAATTGGAATTATTTGTTTATATGTTGATGCACTTGTAGAAAACAAAGCGGATGGTGTCGTTTGGCAAGCAAGGCGTCGCTCGTCGGCGCTAGGAAAATGACCTGAAACGAAAAGAAAAAAACAATGTATTGATAGGGGATGTAAATTAACACACATATGAATGTATACTTACGATATTTTGGATCCTTGCCGGACCAAGAACGTCCTGAGCGTCGCACACCGTCGGCAGACTGAGGCGTCTTCAGCGCTGGGGAAAGATCTAAAATGAAAATAAAACAAATGAATCAATTAAATAAAAAAAGTAAGTTTACTTACAATTTTTTTTACTCGTTGCCAGGCTGAGATTGGCGATGGTGATCTTGATGTGGCTGCATTTTGTGGATTACCTGAAAAGAAAACAAAAAGGCATAAGCCTCTTTATTGATCTAGCTATACTTCTGTTGCGTAGGTGTTAACGTTTGTGATGCGTACATATGTAATACGCTTTTCCGTTTCGTCCTGGTTTTGATGACTGAGAACAGATCCAACTCCATATGGCGAAGTATCTGTTGCTAAAACCAATTTGAACTTCGGATTGTAATGTGTTAAGAAAATATGGGTTATCTCTGATTTAATTTTTTTAAAACGCAGCTTGACAGCTTTTGCTCCAAACAAAAAGCAGTAATTTACCAATCCTACGTATGGCATGACTTGGTCCCTGTTTTTCGGTATAGGCATCTGGTTGTTTTGAAGTCAATGACACTTTTCTACGTTAATGTGTATCTTACTAACCGTTTTAAAACATGAAACAATCTATCCATGTGCTGTGCTTCGTCACGTCCTGTTATTAATACTCCAGGAATATCATTCAATAACTCCTCCATATAACGTTGCCAAATAGCTGGGGATAATGAAACGCCGTACATCAGAGGCCACAAGCCTTAACAGCTTAAGTTAATTTTTCATACTTTTCAGGAGAGCAGTTTAAAGTTTCAAAAATTCACTGGGAATAGGAACATTTTTTGGTTGATGCTCAATATTTATAAATTTTTACAAAAAGATTAATATCTTTTTCCCAGGTTTATTTTGTATTTTCGTCCCATCAAAAGATGATTTTATGAACGTCCTCAATGAAATAAATGAAACAATAAAATCATCCAGTAATTAATTTCGATACCTCTAAAATATCTGCCTGGATCCCAGTCTGTGTTTGCAACAACTTGAATCGTTCAGATTCCCTTGCTCCAATGCATCGTTGATCCCTGTTGATCCGTTCCGACTTGGCAAGGAACTTTGATGTGCAGATGATTCTTGGCCATGGTCGCCCTCTGTTGCACTTGGCATCAATTGAAAAGATCCTTCAACCTGTTCACATGCCTAAAGGTTGATACTAATTTCTAGTTGAAGTTCTTCAGAATTGGTCGTCACATCAGTTGAAAGTAAAGCCTGTGAATTTATGCCAAAGCAATTGCCTTGTGGATTAACTGCCTGGCTCAGACTAAGAAGTCTGTCTACAGCTCTAAAGGAGACAAAGATACCTGGCAGTATGGTCCTCCACCAGTAGATGTGGTATTTTTTTATTTTGATCAATTTTTTGTTTAAGAATACTCCTATGCCCCTAGCCATATCGGGATTCGTTTTCATCAATTGCACCAGCCTAACAAATTGAATTGCATCTGTCCTTGAAAATATAATTGTTTATTTGCTTTTTTTGTTATAATAATATACAAATTATTTGCAAATACCTTTTTATTTTATCACTCATTTTACCAAACACACACAAAACTCTGAATTCGCTAGGGTTTTCACTGAATATTTTTTTATTCGTCAGAATTTGACGTTTTGAGAATAATGATAATTTATCGGAAACCAAGTTCGATAATATTTTGACATTTGAAGCGAATTTAATTCAAGCGAATCGATAATCGAATTCCTAACCTTTTGAGCTCGCTTTGCTACTCATAATGAGGGCATTGATCAACATTTTCTGAGTCCAATAGAAATAAAATAAACATTGCAGCTACGAAGAAATTCTTGTTCTGTCCAGAGCAAGAATCACTGTAAATTATTATTTCCTTAGTTTCTTCTGGAATCATTCTTAAAAGCTTGCAAAGGCAAGATGGCACTTCATTCCCACCACGGCGGCGGCGGCATGCTATTCCGTCATGCCACATAAAACAACCTGTCCATATTTTTCAAATATTTTTTTGTATTCTTCTGGCTGAATAATTGTGTCCATTTTCTTTAGCTCCTTTTCAATGCGACCGAAAACCCTGTCAGGTGGTAAGCAAGAATGGCCAACGATTGGAAAACCGAATTCGATGGATTTTATATTCGGAGGCGAAAGCTCAAGGAGCCATTTTGCCAACATCCCAATAACAGTTATATTTTTCTTCTGGCCAAGGCAGCCATCCGAAAACATTTGAATTTTAGAACATCTTTCGAGATTCAGGCCTTTTAGGTAGGAGAATAAAATTGATGCGATTTCGTTCGAACCTTTAAACTGTTGATCTTTAGACCAAGAATAAATTTTAACAGTGTCAGATGTTTGTTTGTTTTTGAGGTCCGTTCACAGATTGTAAAATTGTACTGATAGAGCTGCCTGGAATAATAAACAGCTTGATCAGGAACTTTTGGTAAAACTAGATTTTTTTGACAGTCAAATGAAAACTTAAAGATTTCTTCAGAGGGTTTTTGGATCAGTTCATGAAAAGCCTTAGCTTTCTTTTTATGCACCACATATTTTGCCGTTGTCAACACTTTTTTTTCCTGATGAACACTTAATAAGAGACTTTAATCTAATGCACTCCGAACAAGTATCCGTCGCAGGTGTGTCAAAGCTAAGGTTGAAGTCTCGTCGAAAAATTTCCCAGAAAAAGTGATAATTTGAATAAATGGATTCATAAAAACGACGAATATCTTGAATGGAAATGTTAGTGCATTTAAGATTCTTCTTCTTGTGGGAAGTTTCTTCGGCAAATACCTAAGCAAACATGCAATAAAACTGATAAATTGATGCTTGAAAATCTCACCTTTTCTTCCTTAGCTGTTCTCTTTTCCAAGAGCTTTTATTAATCACTTTTTTTTGCCCCTACCTTCAGACAAAACTGGGAAAGAATGATATCCATCTTCATTCGATATTATTAGAGTAATCACTATCAAATGAATGTAATTTTGTCTGAGCAGTGTTTTGAAAACAATACCTACTGCGATGGATATGAAACGTTTTGCCGCAAACTTCAAAGTGGATATGGATAGTTTTGAAACCAAACATGATTTTCAACTTAAAATTTTAAAAGGATTTAAGCAGTTATGCTACAAAATTTGAGTTTTAATATGTTCAATGCTGCCAAGCCTTCAAAGCTACATTTAAAACTCAATTTTTAAAAAAGTGGATATAACGAGTTTTGCTTCTCACATACTCATTTGTTATCAGGAGTATGGTGAAACGAGGCAACTGGAAGGGTATAGATAGGAGAGGGACGGGCGAGGAAGGAATCATCAGGAGAAGGACTTGGGCGGAATCGGGGAAGGGAAGGAATGTCCGCTACGGTAGCTGCGGCATGCTTGCGTTGCTCAGCTATACTCGTCGGATGGGGGGGTCTTGCCACCGTAGCTGGACCTCACCTCTTTCCAAAAACATAGATCATGCCTTGATTTGTATGTTAGAATTCGAAAATATAGATACACCACCACCACTTGTTCGCTTTCCTCGGACACCGTTGATGACGTCACGGTTTGGCCTGTTCCCTCCCAGCCTGGAATCCATTCGGCCGAAATCTCGGATTCCCCAAATCTGGAGACAAGTCAGTGGTGGACTCACATACTACCCCTTCGAAAACCCGCTTACCTTACCGCACCTCCTTCCAATTGACTCACCACTTCATGATGACAAAGATATCAGACATGAACGAAATAAGAAAAGAATCGAAGCTGAACATTCTAGGATTAATTTGTAATTAACATTCAATTTATTTCTTCAAAAAAAAAAACATCCAAGGAAACAGAATGGTGGACTCTAACAAAATGGTACTAACAAAAAAAACAAATTTAACTCTCTCTAAGAAAGGCTCTAGCTTGTCTATTCCTTCTTGCTAAACAGTTCACTAAAATAGTTATAAGAAATAAAAATAATATGATAATTGAAATATCAAGAATAAGACTTGATCTTGGCTCTAATACTTGTTTAGCTATGTATATAATTTGGAAACATAAATTTATAAAACTGTGAATTTTGATAATTTACATAAGCATCGTGAATTTTAATGCCTACGAAGACTACGGCTACTGCGATCAGGACTACAAGCATCTCTAACTATAACAGTTACTTGAGTGGCTACGGGTTTCAATTGAATAAATCCAAAATTGCAGTAAATAAAGAACAATATTATTAAAATTGTCAATGATATAATCAATATAATATCTATTAACATGATTGTTCCTACGGGTTTTATTAAATTTAGTTCTAATAAATGAAAAGAGATAAAAGAATTTAAAAGAATATAGAATGGCATAAAAATTTTAAAATCACTTTTTCTTGTCTTTCTTGATATATTCCCAGAATTTCATCATCTGATCCATATCAGCTTCAGTTTATGTATCATTATCCATCCTTAAATTCTGTCTCAATTGATCTGTCGCTTCCCATTTTGAAAGATCTAGTCCGAAAGAACTTGCTACTCTTTCTTGAGCTTCAGTAAACTTTCTTACTGTTGTTTTGGCTTTTTCATCCAAAAAAGATTTATCTAGAATTTTTCTAGCTTGTTGGGAAATTCCTGGTTCTGTTTGATACTGAGGAACGGCTATTTGAGCGAAAGATGAAGATGTGTTAATAAAAGTAAAAAAAATAAAAGAAATTTAGAAGCTGCTAAAGTTAAGTTTGCTGGTCGCAACACTCTTAAATAAACCCAAAGAGATCCCAAATCTTCTTTCAAAGCTTTAATTTCATGCAAAAATAAATCAGTCTCAGTCCAGATTACAGGGTTTGTATGAGCTAAACTTAGAACTTTAGTATCTATGAATTTTACCATACAAGTTATAGTGACCATGGAGGAATTAGAAAGTAACATTAATGCCGAAGAAAAACAGTTTTCTATGGTCCTTTGAGAGAAGACATAATAAAATATCTTAACCTTGAGTTTTGGCAACAAATTCCAAATGCCACACATATTTTCAAGACCTATGGGATTTAAAAGAATTTTAACTGATGAAGTTGCTAATGCGAAGCATAATGCTTCAGAACGATTTTGAAGATAACTTGTTATATGATCTTTAACCTTTGTTGAGTCAGTTGAAAATGATTTTGACATTAATAATAACAGTATATGAGATGTTGCTTTTATATCATTTTCTTTAACATCTTACCTGTTTCGAAAACTGCTTTAGTATCAAATTTTTCCGTAGCTAATATAACTCCTCCATCAATATCTAATATATATTCATCATAGATAGGTCCAAAACCTGGGAAAATGGAAAAGAAAGATATTAAATTAGCCATGTTCTCCGCACAACAGTCATAAATTGGAATTGCTGTATTGGTTTCAGACGCGTTCACAAGATTGTTTAATATAGCTTTGATCACGCTAAAATTGTGGGGTAATTTTATTTCTCCGTCACCTTTAACTTTGACAGGTTCATATTCCTGAGAAGTACGTCCTAAAGCAATTTGAATTTTATGATGATCTAAATTAGATATAAACTCACCACCATATACTGATATCTTAATATTTTTATAAACATAACTCTCATAAGGTAACCCTAAAACATCTTTCTTTACCTTTAGAGAGGCAAACATTCCATCAGTTAAAATTCCAAGATTATAATCTGCATCGATAACTAATGTAATTCCGTTGAAAGTTAGATTTTTTATGGCTGGAACAGTATTCTCCATATTGATAGAAAGATAAAGAAGAAGAACAGAATGTGTTTGATTAAAAAGAAATGGAAAGAAGAAACGATTTATTAAGAACTGGCAAATTATAAGAAGAATAAACTAGAAAATCTGAATAAATTTCAATAATTTGTGGGACTTTTCCTTAATGGTTTTGCCACATAAAAATTCTTTTATTTTGCAGGTGACGTTGGCCCTGGCTACTGAGACACCCATCCTCGGTCGCCTCGGAACAGATGGTTCCTAAGCCGTCCAGCCGATGTACCTACATTCATGTCGCTTTTTATTTCTCAAATAAAACATAGCATGAAAAATATGCTAATCTTTCATTTTTTTCTCGCAGCCACAACAATGGTTTCCTCTCATACTTTGAAAAGAAATAGCAGGAGAGGATATTTTTGTCTGTATAACATTTTTAATGCAGCTCTCTGGTTCGACAAAACAGTAAAGAAAATTTTGTTTACAAACGTTCACAGTATTTCCATCTCATCGATTACTCACGTTTCCGCTTCCTATGGTAATCATAGAACTTATATACAAAATCCTCTAATAGTAGCTTCCTAGCGACAAGTATTGGTTGAATAATAGTTCAATGTTTTCAATGTCTACTTTTTCATGACATTTTAGTAAAAGGTTAGTGGAAATTCAAATTTACAGGGAGAACAAATACATAATCTACATATGTACATCTTAATGTTGATATAAATCAAAAGAGTTTATTAATTTTAAAAATAATTTTAAAATCACGAGCTCTTCCTTTATTTTGGTCTTTTAAACAATGAAAAGCTAATATTTATTCAGTTTTCTTTATTTAATATAAGGCGTGGTTTCCTGTTTGGTGTTTTGTAAGGGTTGTGATGGAAACCAACCACATTTGTGATTTATTTTATATTTATGCTTTTTTTACTTTGCGTCTCGTTTTGCTTCCCGAAGCACTGTCAAGCTGTATAGATTAGGTGGCTCTGGATCTCCTACGTTCATAAGTTCGTTAGCTTCGTTAGGTTCGAAAAACTAACGCAGTTTTTTGAACAAGCTCCTTAGTGACTATTTTTCTAATCGGTCCCCGTAAGTGTCTTTTTCCACAAACACCATCCCCAGATTTCAGCAAACAAGATAAGTCTAGTAATTCATCATTGTTACTAGTTGAACGGCATTTTATTAAACTCCCGCATTTACATTTGCCTTTCGTACTACCGCTTATAGGATCAGTAGTAATTCTGAACGATTTAAAATCAAAAGCACACTTAATTTTTTTGTTTATCCAAATATATTTTGTTATGAGTTCTTGCCAATCTCCAGACTTTAAAACATGACAGTGACGGTCATAGGTTTTATTCCTATTAGTATCTTTTCTTTTATAAATTTTATTTTTATCTATTATTTATCTGTTCTTAATATTTTGATTTTAAACGATGAATCGTATAGAACTTAACTTAGAACTTAATTAAATTTTATCTTAATTTAATATCATTTTTACTTTTAATTTGCAATTCAACTAGCAGTGTATTGGCAGCGGTAGATTCTTTGTCAAATTTTGTATCTATTCTATAAAACGCTTTTTGGATAAACATCCAAGTACATTTACTTTCAGCAGGATATTCTGCGTTAATCATGAAAATTATTTTGAAACAAATATCAACTGCCTCTAAAATTGAAGGCAGTATATATTTCGTATCATTTACGACCACAAAATAACTTATTATATTTTTTAAGGACGTACCAACTATAAGAATATACGGCTGCAGTGTGAGACCATATTGTTGTAATTTGTTGCGTCTTAGAGCTATCGCCTCTTGAATTTCTGCATCGCTGTGGACAATCGTGATGAATCCGTCTCGAGCTTCGGATTTTGAAGGCCGCCAAACTTTTTTATGTACACCCTTCAGGCGTATAGTTTGCGTTTTTAGAAGCGATTATATGAGAAGGAAGGCGCCAAGATTACTTATGTCTTCTGTTGAATCTTCCAGTTGTAATAATTTACTAATGTATCCGGTTTTGGCGGTCACTTTTTTTCTTGCAAGTGAAAAGATGTCGGTTTTGATACTAGGAAAATGTTCGTACAATCCTTGGCAGTTTTCTGAGTATAAGATGTTGAAATCCTTTTGAAGCTGGAATTAGTACTCCATTAAATTGATATATGCACACTTTAAAATACGGCTACTGTACTGACTGAAAAAACTCGAACGACGACGATGAAAATTAACGACTTACGCAGGTGAACTCTCTGACTTGACTGAGGAATAAATGACGACGATGAATCGTATATCTCCTCCGTTGAGTCACAATCATCTGTTTCATCAGTTTCATTCGAATCCTATGTAGTATATGAAGGATGGCTTGCCATGGGTGGACTTTGATAAGTTGCATCTTCGAAAAGTTTTTTTTTTTATGTTGAATCTCTTGAACGGAACGATTGTATACAGGGCAGCACATTTCATCGGAGACTAGAGATTTTAATATTGTTTTCCAAATGAAATTATTTTTTGAAACCACGTTTCCATTAAGCTTTATTATATCTTTCTTAAAGGTTTGAATTACCTCCAATAATTTTTCGGGTTGAAGGCCTTCATAGTATTTAAGACATTTTAATTATCTTATGATTTGAATAAAAAGGTACGGCGTCGAGCAATAGGGCAAATAATAAAACTTACTGGATTTTGAAGTACAGTCAAACTTCGATAACTCAAAGTCTTTGGGATGCGCCGGACAATTATCAATAAAGATTAAAACTTTTCTCCCTTATTGTGAAAATTGCTTATCCAACTTAACAACCCATTCTTCAAAAAGTTGTCCAGTCATCCACGCCTTGGAGTTTGCCTTGTAATCAACAGGTAACCATTTAAAACCGCGAAAACAACGAGGCTTGTTACTTTTACCTATTAAAAGGATTTTGAGTTTTTCAGATCCATCCATGCTTGCAGCCAACATTAAAGTAATCGGCTGTTTGCTGTGTTTGCCCCCGTGACATTTTTAATTTTTAAATGTTAGTGTTGTGAGGTAAGCATTTGTAAAACAATCCCGTTTCATCAGCATTAAAAATATCGCATTCATCATACTTTTCTAAGAGATGTGGCAAAACGTCATTCTTCCATTCATCGCAGTCTTCATCAGGTACGTCATTGCTTTCACCACAAGCTTTTTTATGGCACACTCCATGTCTAAAATAATGAAAGTTTACGTTGACAAACTGATAAATGCGTATTAATGACGTTTTTATTCGGTACCTTCGCTTCCAATTATCAAGCCAGCCAGTGCTTGCCTTAAAATCCGGTTTGCCTAATCGTCTTGCAAATTCGAGAGCCTTTTCTTTTGTTATTCATCCAGATATGGGCAAGTCTGATGCCTAGCTGCTGTAAACCAGTCGACGACTGCCTTGTCCACATTTTCAAAAACTGGTATCTTAAATCTTCTGCCTATTCCAGATGAGACCCCAGATTCGATTGCTGTTATAGTCCGTTGCTTATTTTTTAGAATTGTGGATACCGTATTCGGAGGAACTCCATACTTCACAGCAACGTCTTTTTTTCTGGAACCTTCTAATTCTTTGATTAGCTGAAATTTCTCTTTAATTGTTAATGTTTTTAGAACACGTTTAGATGCCATAGTTCAATTTAAATTTCAATTGGATTGCGCACCACATGAAAAAAAATGTCCGTACCTACTATGTATCTTTCAATCATCACTCCCTGTACATTGGAATATCCTATTTTCAAATGGGGATCCCCATCAAAAAATCAAATTTCAAATGCATACTTGATTTTTTCTCATAAATGGGAATTCCCCATGAAATTCCACTTTCGCAGTGTGGGTGTCATTTTTGTTTCGAGTTATAGAGAAATTCGAGTTATACAAGTTCGAGTTATCAAAGTAAAGGAAAACGCTACTGTCACACAATTTGGTTGGGGTTATAAAAACTTCGAGTTATCAAAGTTCAAGTTATCGAAGTTTGACTGTACCTTTAATTTGATTCTTGTCCTGTCGGAAGGGGTCCTTTTTAAAAAATGAATAAATCTTCAGATATTTGGCCACATCTGGGCAGATAAACATTTATTTCTGTCAAATTAATGATAAGGATTCCATAAATAAAATATGATTACAATTTTCCTTTTTTAGAACTTACTAATATTATTTCTACCTCTTTCTTTCACGACAGGGTTACAACTTATGAAACTAATACAATTTAAGACATACAACATTACGATACAAAATAAAAAGGAAGTGTTCTGAAAACATTTACTGACAAAATTAAGGGTCTGAACAAACTGTTTGTTTTTGTTGTCGTGGCGAATAATTCGCAACAATTCTCCTTATCTCTTCTTCAACCTCTGTATTGTATTTGTTATCAGGATTAGGTTTTCCTCTCATATTTTGAGAAGGAATAGTAGGAGAGGATTTTTTTGTCTGAATAACACTTTACCTTCCGTCCTCACACCTATATTTTTCTTACCCGTTCCTTACACTGGGGTGTGACATACCCAAATTATAAATAATAAAAAAAAATGTTTTTATTAATTTAATTTTTTTTATTAATAGTTCATGTTCTTAGTTCATTACAATAGTGTACAAAAATTCACTCACATAAAAAAATAAATTAGTATGGAAAATCATAGCAAAAATGTGTTAAATTAAGTTATTATTTTTAAAAAAAAGTTATGAAATAATATTACATTTTCTTCTTAAAATGACGTTGTAATTGATAATATTATTTTGATATAATTTTTGTTTTAAACTATCGTTAGCGAAGTAGTTGAACAAGGTCGATTAATAAGCGAATATGAAATTTTTATTGACTGCATTCAATGCACATTAGCGAGCGATGCTCTTCACACATAGGCTGCCGACACGTAAAACAGTGTCTTTTTGTTTTTCGGTCTTTCTTTCTGTCACAAAAGTTGCAACGAACATATTTTTCCAATGTTGTTGGTTGTTGTGTTAAAGAACTTGTGGTTCAACTTGGGATTCATCATTTAGAACTCCTTCAATAATCTGCTTCAAACCCCGTTTTATGCTCGGCATTTGGAGCCTTCTTTTTAGCTGGGGCTCAACACGGCTGTACAAAAAATCGTACAGAAATTCTTTTCTTGAAGTTTTTCTGTTTTGTTGAGCGAGTCTGTATAGTATCATAGCATTTATGCCAGCATGATCCAGCATTCCACAGAAAACCCGTATAGGCCATTGACGCGTAGCTCTGGAAGTTGTGTAGGAATGACACAATTTGTCGAATGTGTCAGTTCCCCCTTTGGTGCTGTTGTAATCTAAGATCATTTGTGGCTTATCTGACTCTAGATCAACAACATGGGAGTAGTGGTTTGTGGATAAAAGCAATACTACCTTGTTCTTTTTTGGAGCAAACGAAACCAATGCCTTGTTCTCATCGAATACGAATTTCGAACAATTTTCCTTGTTTGGAACTAGGAACTGTGCTGGAATCTCTCTTTTGTTCTTCCGAAGAGTGCTCAACATTGTCAAACTATACTGCGTCAGCATCATCTGAAATAGTGGTACAAAAGAAAACCACTGTAATGTTTCTTCCAGTTCCATGGATACTCTCGGACAATTTTCGCACATAAAATGAAGGCACTGGTTCATTCGCTTCAACTTGGACTCTGCCAACGTAAGGTATTGCATTTACCATATACCATGTGCGTGAGTTAAGGTAGCGACTCTACCGTTTGATAAAAAAAAACAAATTTTAATTACTTATGACAGCTTGGTGCTGCGTTTATTATTCGACTAAAAAATTCTTATGGATAACAATAGGTTTAAATACATGAAATGTGTTTATTAATCAGTTTAATCGTGGGAAAGCAAAAATACATGAAATGTGTTTATTAATCAGTTTAATCGTGTGAAAGCAAATGGCAAAATGCAGTAATGTGATCTTGAAATACAAATATGAATATTCTAATGATAATGCAATAATCTACGGGAAGTTGTTGGTGTTGATGACCGGATCCAAGGCTGGTGCTAGGTGAGGTATGTAACTCGTGCGTCATTCATCATTACAAATTTCAACCCATACTTGGCAACGGCACGGTTTAAAATTTTTTCTGGGGTATCTCATACCCCAGTGTGAGGACGAAAGGAGAAGCTCTCTGTTTCGACTAAACAGTAAAAAAAAAATGTTTAAAAACGTTCACAGTATTTCCATCTCATCGAATAATCACGTTTCCGCTTCATGTTTACTTAGTTCACCAAAGTATCACATTCTTCATCCCCTATGGTAATCATAGAACTTACATATACATACAAAATCCTCTGATCGTAGCTTCCTGTGGCTACATTCGGCCGTCCCGACTTGCAGTCGTCCCGATTGACCAAAAACTTTTATATGGCTTCATATTTGCTACTTCCCATATCCCAGTATAAAGTATCTGACTTAATTGAAACCCCTCTACGTCCTTTACTAAGTACCAAATAATCTCCAACTATATTTTTTACTAGTCCTATTCTTATCTTTTACCCGCTTATTATAGTTTTGTTGTTTCACGATTCTTTCGGACGCCTTTCTTCGTATTCCTACTAAATCTTTCTTTTTACTATCGTTAGTTTCCTCCAATTTTTTACTCAACTGATATATAATTACTTAAACACTATTATATAAAAAAAATGGAAAATGGAAAAATATGTAATTTAAACATAAAAAATCTTAATTCTAAATTTGCTCTTCCTCCTCTTGACCATATAAATACTTTCCTGTCATTGTCGGAGTTTCCTCTACGACGTCTCCATATCCATCCTCCAAATTCCCATCGGCATAAAATTGAGTTGTACCAAAATGAATGACGTTTTCACGTCGGACCCTATGAGCAATGTTGTCCTTTACCTTCACTAATCTCGCTAAGATTTTGCTTCTTTCAGCAGTGCCCACGTTAGTCTCTTCCCTCGCTTCCAATAAGGTTTTAAATAGGACCCCTTCTAAGGACACATTTTCCAGAAAAGGTAGGAGCTCTGGATATTTGACCTTTTCCACCTGTTAGGTAATTAGTTTGAGAAGCATTGGAAAGTTTGCAGATCCTCTTGAATTTGATTGGCCTGAACAGACCAGCTTCATCTGATGAGTCTCTTCCTTTGAATTGATCGCCCATTTGCCTTCTAGTCTGAAACTCATGACCTGTCATCCATTTCAAGAGTCCAATATCCTCTTTTTGGGTTCCCCAAACAGCGTGAAACAGCAACTCTCTTGCTGTTATTTCGGTCATCCCATTTCCCCTTCTGATTGAGAAAGTATGTCCTGTTACAGCATTCCAGAATCTAAAAGCCCCAACTCCTGAGAAGTCAATGTTACAAACACAATCAACCATCATCCTATCCAAAATCTGAGTGTTCGGTGTGACACTAGCAAATAAGTCTCTGTAATCCTTATTAGTGAATTGAACTGTCAAGAAAAGAGAAACTGGAAAAGCAGCCTTATTCGAAGACCTAGTGGTACCCCACAACGCTATATCTCCTAGCAAATTCAGAAGCGAGTCGTTTTGCCTTTTAGACCCTGCTATTAGCTCTGTTATATCATTTACTCCTGGGATTAACTTGAAAGTATTAACAAAGGTCAGAGTGGGTGTGAAAGTACCTGACATCAAAGTAGCGTGCCTAGAGCATAATCCAAATTGCTCAATAGGGATGTCATTGACAACACCAGGTCCCTTGTTTAGGGTGATCTTATTCGTCCCTGTCCTGACCTCATTGCATCTTGGTCTAAACGAAACCATGATGCTTAATATTGGTCCCAGTCTTCCGGTTTTCGCCCTATCGTCTTCTCTGGTTTCATAGTTGAATCCATACAAGGCTAATATTTCTTTTAGACTTCCTGACAGACCACTCCACTTGACAGAAGTATTTCTCTGAGTTAAAAGAAACTTATCTGTTATCTTACTCCTCATTGACCCTGTTGTAAAAATAAAAACGCGACTTCTTTCACTTGCCTTGACACATATTGTTTATTTAAACAACGAGTGCACCATATGTTGTAATTGACATACTTGCACTCCATGGGTCAGTATTGTTTATGTTTGCAATATGACCCATGTCGTTGTTTTGTTGTTTGGTTGACATAGTTCGATTGCTGTTCCTTTCAAAGTGTAACGTATGACACACGAGGAACCTTTAGTAATAATCGAACTATGTCATGTGTCTTGCAAGCGATTCTTTGGAATTGTGTGTGGTCTCCAGTACTCAAGTTTAATGGCACAACAACCCCGTCCCATTGGCATCTTGTCTGAACTTAGAATGCGCTGTCCAGAGAATAGAGGTCAAATCAGCGACATCGTCCACATTGTTCCTGGAGAACGGCGCGTATACTTTTATTAAATACTCATGCCAGTGCAAGATCAACTGAATAGCTTTTAGCTTAATCTGTTCATTTGGTTTTGCTCTTGCTCGCTTTGAGTCTGGAAGTTCTGTACCATCTACGTCCACCAATCTTCTTTTAGTGATCAGCTTTACAACCAGTCCTCTTGGTGTAGTTATTATTATTATTATTCCAAGCTTTATTCACTCATTGATACTTTAAAATTTGCAATAATTTTATATTACCATTTGATTGAATATATTTACATTACATTTAAACAAGTATGTGTACGTAAAATTAATTAAATTACAAGAAACAAATAATTCAATCAAGGTTTTAAATTAATTTAAATACATATATACATTATTTGAAAAGAGAGGTATAATTTTAGGTTATCTGAGCATAAGCCTCCCCCGGACTTCTCCATCTTCTTTTATCTAGTGCTTCTCTCCAATAAAGTGGGCATATTTTTCGGATGTCATCCTTCCAGCGTTTATGTTGTCCACCTACGCTTCTTTTGCTTTCTAAGGGTATCCATTCGGTTAGTAATTTTGTCCATCGATTATCAGGTGTACGTATTACTTGTCCTGCCCATTCCCATTTGAGTTTCTTAAGCCTGTGTCTAACGTCTTCAAAATTAGTTTGACTTCTTATATTCTGATGGTTAGTTTGCTGGGCAATATGAACGTTCAAAATAGCTCTCTCCATTGCTCTCTGACATGATTGGAGTTTCATTTCAGTGTTTTTCCTGACTTGCCAATTTTGGCACCCATAGGGGACTGGAAGAACTGTTAGTCAAACACATATTTCCTTGTTTTATTCGAAATATTCAATGTAAGAAGATGATTAACGTTCCACAACTGCCTCCAAGCGTTCGTCATTCGCTGCTCTATATCCTTTTTTTCTTTGTCTTTGAATGAGATAATCTGACCAAGGTATGTGTAGTCTGCAACGTATTCTAATAAATTGTTATTAACACTAACTGGATCAGAAGCACCATTTGTCATAATTTTAGTTTTCTGTTGATTTGTTGACAACCCAATATTTCCGCATTCCGAGCACAGTTCGTTCAGCATCGTTTGAAGTTCTTCACTGCTGTTTGCGATAATTATAATGTCATCGGCAAATCGGAGGTTTGAGAGACATTTGCCATTTATCTTCAATCCTTTGTCTTCCCAGTCTAGCTTTCTAAATACTCCTTCTAAGGCTGCGGAAAAGAGTGCTGGTGAAATTGGATCTCCTTGCCTTACACCTCGCGATATTTTAAAATCTGGTCCGATGCATTCCGTTTTTATGTGGGATGTGCTCCTGTCATACATTTTCTTTAGGATTCAAACTATTTTTTCGTCTACACCTTGGTTGAGAAGCGCCTTCCAAATAAATCTCTGCTCTACTGTGTCAAACGCTTTTGCAAAATCGATGAAGGCAAAGTATATTGTGATGTTATACTCTTTGCATTTTTCTATTATTTGATTAACGGTTTGTAGATGATCTATTGTCAAGGAACCTGATCTAAAACCGGCTTGTTCAAAAGGTTGATTTAAATTAAGAGTGGTTTTCATTCTCTCAAATAAACACTTCGCAAAAACCTTGTATATCGATGGTATTATGCTTATCGGGCGATAATTGTTGATATCGTCCCTGTTCCCTTTTTTATGTATGAGAATTATTTCCGATTTCGTCCATTGGTCTGGGACTTCCTCGGTGACCAAAACCTGATTGAAAATAGTAGTCAACCAGTTGGCCAGTGAAAAGTTGCCGAACTTTAGGATTCAGCTAATATCCCATCGTTTCCTTTGCTTTTTTCATTTTTTAAACTATTTATTGCTCGCTCTATTTCACTTTTAAGAAATGATGGAAAATGTTCTTCCTGGTTTTGTCTCTCTAGAAATATATCATCAGTGTCTACTACTTGGTGTAGTACCCTCCATTGGTTCATCTCCGCTTGCTGATGTGCTGGCCATTTCTTTTCTTATAAATTTCCGGTATGTTACTACTTTTAAGAAAAAGGGAAAAGGGAAACCTCTCCTTTTTGTCTTATTCCAAAAAGTAATTCACTTGCACAGTTGCCAAAACTTTTTTGGAAAGTATTATTCATAGCGAATTCGATTTTAGGTAGAATTTTATCGCACTGCATAAATAGTTTTGTAAATTTTGAAAACCCATCTACAATCAAAAATATATACTTCTTCGATGCTTTGAGAACTACAGGGCTAAAGTGATCTATATGAACCGTATCGAATGGCACATTCTTTCGGCTCATGTGACCTAAACGACGATGCCAAAACTCGGTAGCTTTCAATTTTTCGTTGTTTGCTGCGTAAATCTCGGTGGTACACGGACGTGCATTGCTTTCAAGCCAATCTTGATGAGAAGTCATATGCGCGGATGCGCACGATTCCAAATACCATACCTGGGAATCGGAGGCATCAACGGCACAGCAAGCAAGGAAAGTTTTCTTCTGTTGGACAAAATTTTGCGTCGATTTCTTGTTCTTGTTATTTTTGCAGTTTTTGCTGATGTGTCCATAGCCATTACAGTTGAAACATCGAGTCTTGTCCATATTCACTGAGTTCGGGGGACGACTAGTTTTGTTTACGGTTCGTTTCGTTAACAAAAAAAAATATATATATTGTATTCTCTTGTGAGAATACCACCATCAAATAAAACATTAGTGATTTTTAATAATATAAATTTATTATGAGCTTCAGATCCCTTACCACTGGTGGGGGGAAATTTTCAGCTTTACGTTGGAATAACTAATTAGAACTAAACTTCTAAGTGATCGAAGAAACCCTTTTATACTTCATATTTGTTTACTCAGCAATATGATTGAAGATCATAATGCTGCTCTTTGTTTAATAAAATTGCTGACACAAGAATTCTATTGGAATTATTAAAGATGCTTTGTTACTGAAGGCAAAATGTGCTGATATGCAGTTTATGTTTATAATATCGGATATCGTCAATGAAATTATGAATCATTGTGTGAGCATTACATTTGCGATATGGAAAGATATTTTGTATCTTTCTTCATTATCATAGGGTGTTTAATATTATTACAAATTTATGTGAGGGTGTTCTGATAATGTAACCGACTCCGTCGTCTGTTCCAAGGCTTCATCATTAATGCAGTTTCTGGTTCACGGTTGCTAGTACTTTTATTCGAAATCTCTTGAAGGAGTTTAGTTTTAATTGAATCCCCAGTAATATGGACTCCCGAACTCTCCAAACCCATTATCATCGGTTTGTATTCGTCTGGCAAACCAGCAAGTAAAAGAGTACCTACCCATTCATCTCCAACGTTGAATTTAAGCGCGTTTAGTTTGTGTGCAGTCTTCACAATTTTGTGGACGTATTCGTCGACTGAGGCAAAATCAACCAAACGGGTTGTTATCAAACTTTTGAGAAGACTTACTCTCCGAGTCAAACCGGAATCCTCGAATGCTTGCTGCAACTTATCCCATGCATCCTTAGCAGTTTGTGCATCCTGGATATGCATATAATTCGTGGGATCGACGGCGGCGGCGAGAATTGTTTTGGACTTTGCTTTGGTAATCTTCTGAGCATTCATTTCTGTTCCCTCAACACATTGCCAAACTTCCACGTACTGTAATTATTTCGGCCGCTGAGTTTCTAGATGGACGGCATGGCGTTCAACGACATGATGCGGCTGATGCAATCAGATAATATTCTTAAAAGAAACTACAATTAATGCTTTGCAACGAGTATTCCTGGGCCCATAACCTGATGTGATTAGAATAATAATCCAAGGAAAAATGACGAATGAAAAGGAAACGCTTTTAACTTTTTAATATGAAATACTTTTACTGAATATAAAATAATTGAGATACAAATCGAGAAGGTTCTAAATGCGAGAAGCACCAAAAAACGAATGAACAAAATGTAAGAATTCAAATATGAGTTTTATAATAAGAAATAAAACAAATTTACTTGTATTCAGGACCCATGTTCTGTAACTCTCACATCGAATGAGTTTTCGCATAAACGGTGCGAATCAGAACAAAAACACTGCGGAATGACAAAAAATTCTGTTTCTCACACGCAACTGTTTCTGTAACTTTTTTTCACTCGATCACGAACAAAATGGAAAAAATTATTGGAAGTATGGGAAAAAAGTGAAAAAAAAACTGTATCTGTAAGTCTGAAGTCGATACAATCTTTCGATTTTTCTGTCAAAATTATTCGACCACTCTGATATAAGTGACAACAAGGCAATAATAAAAAAAAATAATAAAAATCAAATATGACGGAAAAATAAACAAAAGGTAAATAACTTATTTTGTATGTTTTTGGAATGATATCTTTTGCGATTAAGGTAGCAGTTCTCTATTTCAGCGTTTGGTTTTTTTATGCGAACATGAGTACAGTCTGTAGCTCCAATAACACCATCAAAACCAGTTTTGTTGTAAAATCTTTCAATAGAAACAAAAAACTTATTTTTTGAATACCGTCTATAGATTTAAATTTACCTTTGTTTTATGACATCGTATTCATCTACTGATGGAAATTTAATCCATTTTGGCATAAGATGCGTTTGTAAAAAAAACAGATATTTCTTTTACTGAGCGACAGACCATAGTTCTGTTGATAGGTACTGAAAAATCTTGTCCGATATCCCTTTGAAAGGACCCAGTTGCAAAAAAATGCAGAGCAGCACAAATTCGGATCGGCTTAGGAATAAAGGTGTTTCGAACCCCTGTTTTCATATAGGGACTTAATTCAAAACATTAGCTGTGGCTTTTGTGAGGCGGTAAAGTTCACGAAATCATTCTCCAGGCATTTCAAACGCATTAGTGGTATCTCGTAAATGACGTCTGTGAATGCGCATCATATTTCTATTGTCACTTTGTTCACTAATTACAAGCACACTATACATTTTACTCGTTTTAAAAAATTTAATTACTGCAAAATAAAAAACTTGAACACTTAAACCTTTTCAATATAAAAGAAAAAATAATTTTTAGTTAAATTTGAATTAAATTGAAGCTGTCAGTTTAAGGGAAATGTAAACATTTCTTCCATTGGAAACTGGAAACTATGGTTTTCTCACAGGGGTGTTTTCGCATTATGTTATAGACACAGTTCATTTTCCAATATAGAGAAACGATGAAATTTTTCGTTCCACCTCTATTCGACTGCGAAAATACTCCACCGAGTTACAGAACATGGGTCCAGATCGAGGTCCAAAGTTAGACTGATTTTTTATTTCAAAAAGTATTCTTAAATAAAACCAAAACATGTTTCTAATAAAATTGATTTAAAACATTTTATTTTAACTTGTTTTACAGCTAATGTAATAAAAAAAAATAAATTATTCGGTTATAAATAAAAAAAAAACCTAAAAATTAAAAACAACTTCAGTTTTTAAGGGAAAAAAATATTGGTGTTTGTCAATTCCGAAGTCTTTTCCAAAAGAGAGGGCTTTATAGAGGGTTGATGGTTTTTTAGGTAATTTCTTTCTGCGAATAATTTTTTTTTGCATCGAATTAAAGGTTTTACTCCGCGGGTTTAATTTTAAAAAAACTTTATTTAAAACTTCAACTCAAAAGATTATACAATTCTATTTATTTGGTATAAGTATAACTGAAGTTGATGACCGCCGAATGAAGAGTGATCATCAAAGTGTATCTCATCGATACTCAAAGTCACATTCGAGATGACGATAAAATGCTTATTGCGAATTACATATTTCATCCGATGGATGTTTATGTTTATCGAGAATAAAAAGTAATTCGATATTACTGTTTGTTTTTGTTTCCAAAGCTTATGGCTTGGACTGATGACTGTTGCAAGAATGTGGAAGTTAATTCCCCCCTTACTTCTGTAGTGATCGTCCTGATCGCTCATCAATTTTAATATTGGTTTCTTGTAAACATTTTTTCATCGTCATCTCGAAAGCTATTTTGTTTTTATTTTGTTTATTTAACTTATAGATTTTTAATAGTTTCAATACAATAATACGTAATGCTTATAAATAATGAAATGTTTATTGTGATACCCCATAACATTGGGTGTTCTTTAATATCTTCAATATATGGTTTGACAAGATCTATATTAGGGAACTTTAATTGTTCGTTATTTGATTCTAAGTATTTTATGATATTAATTTCTATTGGTACATTTTGTTTGATATGCTTTACAATTTTTGTTTTTTTTTTTTTATTTTCATATTGTATAGAATTTATTGTTTTTAAAATGAATGAGATGTGTACCCTTGTATACTTTTTTATTTATTGTGGTTTCTCCACTTTATTTCATCTTTAATTATTTTTACATCCGGATTATTCTCTTTTATTATGTGGCAGTTTGCTTTACTATTATTTAATAAATCCGTTTCATTATTAAGACTCTACAATATATGTTATTTAATTCTATCTTACAATTTGCCATTTTATACTTCTTATCGCATAACACAACTTGATTTGGTAATTGTAGTTTTCCATCGCCTACATTAATGCTTTCTACAATAAACTTATTATTTATTTCTTTATCTAAAGGATATTCTATGTAGATCAATATTATTTCTCTTTGTTGTACAATTTTAAAATCTGATGCATCTAAAACATCTGTTATTGAGATTGGCATTGTTTCTGTCCGTAACATTTTATCGAGATCTTCTATATTCAAAATTACTGTATTTAAAATGTCATTTGTACTTAAATTAATTGTATTAATAATTTCCCTTAAATCTTCAATTATTAACCTTAAAATGAGTGCATCTTCTTTGTCAATACTGTTGTCTTCACTAGATAGTTTTTGTATTGCGTTAAATATTTGTGAGTTTGTTTGGTATTGTTTGTTGTTAGAATCTATAAGTTCTTGTAACTTTGTTTCAATTCTTATTTTATCGTCATGGTCTGGACTTCCTGATATCCATTTCCATAATGTTCCGAGTTCATTTATTCCACGTCTAACTCTTTCTCTGATTATTAGTTGGTTAAGCAATTTATTTGCTGTCTCAATATTAGTTAAGGATTCTTTTGTTAGTCTTATACCCTTTCCTTTAATTTCTTCTAATATATCTTTGTAATAGGTTAAATTTATAACATGATAAATGTCTCCTGTTTGGTCATATAGTGTAGCAGGTCCATCCTCTATAAGAATGTATTCCTCTGTGCTATAATTTGTTATTTGCATTTGAGCAAATATTGGCTTGTAATGCCAAAAATACTAGTATGACACTTTTAGTCATCTGAAATTAAAGTGTTTACCCTTTTTAATAAATATTCTATTTTTTTATGTTTTCTTTATGTATTATTCTGTTTTTGCTATCAATAATAATTCTTCCCTTATCTTCTTTCACAATTCTTTTCTTATACAAAGGTTTCACCTTCCCCTGTCTACGAGTTGATTTCTCATGAACTTTTCGTCCGTTTAAATTTAAACTCTGTCCTGTTTGAATTGAAATACGAAAGAGTCTTGTTCTGTTTATCTTTTAAAACATCGGTCAAGGAAATATATTTTTCAAAATTATGAAAAACATCTATGGGTTGTAGGTTTGTCACGGTATGAATTGATTCATTGTATTTTTTTACTACGAATGGCATTATTTCTTTAGTTTCTGCTTGCATTTCTGATTTTGTAATGCGTATGAGTTCTGTAATTTTACTATGAACTCTTTCTATCATACCATTCGTTTTGCTATGATTTGGGGCAACTTTTTCGTGTTTTATTCCTAATCATTCTAATTCTAATTGTGCTGATGGAGTACAAAATGTTTTTTCATTATCTGTCACCAATACCTCGACTCTTCCAAATGTTGGTATAGTTTCGATCAATTTAATTTTTGCATCAATTTTACTTTCTATATGTCTTACTATAAGAAATTTTGAAACCGAGTCTATCATAGTTAAGAATTGATCGTTATCTGCATAATAAATGTATTCGCTCCAACCCTTTCTCCAATCTTATACTTAATTGGATGTCTATCATACTTATTTTCTTTACATACTGTGCAATTGTTTGCATAGTCTATTAATTGTTTTAAACCTTCTGGCCAATAAAATTTGTTTGAAATTTATTTAAAATTTTTCCCTAGAATCACGGTGTGCTGTTTTCTCAAACACATCAATCTGGGTTCGTACGGTGCTGGTGTGTGAGTAGAGTTAGGCCCACCGAGCAGGAAGTGGTTCGGGGTTAATGGTTCGGGTTCTTCGGGTGTCACGGCTATATGTGTTAACGGCCTTGAGTTAATTATGTTTTCAGTCTCAATAAGAAAACTCTGAAGTGTCTCCAAACGCGGGGATTGTTCCTTTAACATCGTGTACAGTGATTTTTTAACTGATTGGACCAGCCTCTCCTAAGCACCACGTGCACTAGGGTTCAAGGGGGTGTTAAACTTCCAGGCAATTCCCAAAGGCGATAAACCAGCTTTGATGATGTCTTGGTCGATAAATTTTTTAAAACCTTGAAGCTCCTTAGCAATGCCGACAAAGTTGGTGCCATTGTCACTTCTGATCAGGATCGGCACTACAGGTTTAGCCTTTCGCATCTTGCAGTCTTCGCATCTTGCCCGCTCACTATTCATCAACCTTCGGATAGAAGGTACCCAAAATTTTCGTCGCAGTTCGCTTATTGCTGTTTTCGTATTTATGTGGTGAAATTTTGTATGATAAAACCTCACTATTAATGCGGTAAGGGGGTGTTTGGTTGGTAGGATGACTGGCTGTCTTGCTTGGAGGGATAAACATCCTGCGTTGCTTATCCTACCGTTCACACACATGACTCCATCTTCGGCAATAAAGGGGTTCAAAGTTATGACAGTGCTGGCTCTAGAGATAGGTTCATTTGGTTTCAAGGCTGCATACTCTTCAACGAATACCTGCTGTTGCACCCATTGACAAAGTTTCCTCTTCTGCCTCTAGTTCGCCGCTAACAAGATCTACTTTGAGTGATTTTTTCTTCAGGTTTCCCATGTATCGGAACAACCAGGCGATAGTTCTTTTGAGCCTGGAATAATTCAAAAACGGTTAATTATATTGTTTATTAAGTTCACCTTTTGATTTGCTAAAAGTAGGTAATGTTTAGTGCGAATCTCTTCATGACTTCTGTCATCCTTCAATCCCATTAAAGACTCGTCTGGCCAGGCGTCTTCATTTTCATACAAGAATTGTGGATCTTTAATCCACCTACCATTCGACTCCCATCGCATAGGAAACTTAGCCCGCGTTGCCTCATCTGCCGGATTTTGCACACCAGGGCACCAGCTCCATTCTTCAACTTGACTGCATTCCAGTATCTCCGAAACACTTTACGATTGATTCCATCAATCGAACACCCATTACTGCTGCCTGCAGTTCCAGCTTAGGTATGGTGTGAAACCGTGTCGGACCCAAACTACTCTTTGCTGCTACAAAAACCACCTTGATTTTACCTTCGAATGTTGCCCTCCAATATGCCACCGCAGCCATCGCTTCCTCGCTTGCATCCACGAAAATATGAAGATCCACTTGCGCTGTTTCCAAGCTCGAGAAGTAACAGCGTGGCAGTTGAAGCTCCTATACTTTTGGCAACTCTTCTATCCACATTTTCCAGCGACGGTAAATATTTTCTGGCAACGACTCGTCCCACTGTATACCTGCCTTCCACACGAACTGCATGAGCACCTTTCTGTGATCATAAAGTCAACCAGAAATCCGAACGGGTCGAATACCGACATATTCATACTAAGCATTTCTCGTTTGGTCGGTTTTCTAGTGAAATTCAATATTTCTGACGGCGCGTCACTTTGTTAAACTTTAAAGTATAAACGAAGACGTCTGGTTTTGGCAGCCAATGCATACCCAAAATTCGCTCCAGATTATTATCCATGCTCACGGAGTTACCATCTTCACTTAGTGTACTTCCAACGGCCGACTTTAACCTGTCACTGTTTGTTGCGATGTTACGAAGTTCAAAACCAGCTGCCCTATGTATCCTTATAACATCTGCCAACACTTCCATTGCCTCCTCCTCAGTCTGGAAACAATCCACGTAATCGTCAACGTAATGCCTCTCGATAATTCCCACAACGGCTCTAGGACACTGTTTGACATATTTGAGAGCATTGATGTTCTTGACATATTGTGCAATTGTCGGTGAACAGGTGGCACCAAAAATCAAACGTTCCATAACGTAAGTATCTGCTGGTTTCGATGAGTCTTCTCTCCACAGAAATCGTTGGCTTTCCTGGTCTTCTTTCACCATCTGGATTTGGTGGAACATTTCCTTTATGTCACCGCACACTGCATACCGGGCTTGACGAAATTTGAACAGGATTGAAGTAAGTGGTTGCTTTATATCTGGTCCAGTTAATAAGGCTTTTTTGAGTGAAAATTGTTTCATCTCTGCGGCCGCATCGAACACTAGTCTTATACCCTCTTTATTAGGATTTATTACTCCGAAGTGTGGCAAGTAAAATGTCCTTGGAGTTCGAATTCTATCTTCTTCGGGGCTCAACTTTCGGGCATAGCCTTTTTTCACATAATCTTCGATCTTTTCTAAGTCCCTTTTGGCATATTCCGGCTCGCGAACCATTTTTCTCTCGACATTTTCGAGTCGTTTCAACGCCAAGTTGTAGCTATCTGGAAATGCCGTAAGATCTTCTTTCCAAAGAAGCCCTGTTTCATAGCGAGTTCCAAGATTTTTTGTTTTTGTTTAAAGTAGTAACATAGACGTCTCATCGGCTTTGGATAAAACTGTTTTGACGTCTGAGCGTATGCCAAATGTTTCCATGTCGAAATAATCTTTCATCATGTTGTTCATTTCGTCCAACTTACTTTCAGAATGTTCGTGCTTTTTATTGATGTGAGCAACACGTTTACTTATCCCTTTTGAGCTTTCGCTGGCTAGTACAGGCCCATAGACAATCCATCCTAACCTGGTTCTAGTGGCTATCGGACCTCTACCCAGGGGTGCATACGGTCGTTCCAGAGGGACTGTCAAAAAAACATGTGCTAAACTTAATATCAATTTTGGTTGAATATCGGTATACTCAATAAGTGGCAATCCCGAGAGGTGAATATTTTTATTGTTTCTTAACAACTCTCCACTATTAAAACTTTGGGTTGGCAACAACATACTTGACGTTGTATAAACGTTTGACAGCTGATACTTCTCAGAATTTTCTTCTACTCCGCTAATCGTCATCTCAATAATTTCGGTTTGCTGTCTGATAGTCTTCTCGTTTGACCATTGTAGCTCTAAGGAATCAGATTTACCTCGTATGCCCAACTCCCGAGCAAGATCCTGGTCAACCATGGTGACATTGGCTCCATCGTCCACGAATGCATAGGTGATAATTACTTTATCGTGTCCGTACACCTTCACTGGCAATATCTGAAATAAGATATCTTTACCACCATCGTGAATGCTTTCTGCGTGACAACTTCGGCGTTCCTGTCGTGTGGTTGGCAAGGGCAGTTTCAGTTGGCTTGGTGCAGGTTCTTGAACTGGATGGTTGGTACTCGAAACGTGTTTCTGTGTTGTGCTGTCGTGACAGGTATGCAAAAGACGATGGTGCTTGTATGAGCTGAGCACCCTTCAAGTCCACAGCGTTTACGTGCGAAGCAACGATTGGCTTGATGGCCAGTTTTGAGGCAACAGAAACATGTCTTTAATGTTTTAACTTTTTTCCATCTTTCGTCCACTGGCAGCTGCAAGAAAGCTTTACATTCAACCAGGTTACTACACTTACCGAGACAGATCAGACATTTAGATTGGGCGACGACGCTTACGTAAGCATATCGACGACCCTTTGTTGCACCAGGATTATGTGCTGCTGACTTGCATAAGTTGAGACGAAGAAGACATTGAATCTGTTCGCAAAGTAACTAACCATTGGCTGAAATCTGTAATGGTTGGTTATCGTCCGAGTTGTAGGCATTTCTCCGCCCACTGCATTCGTCTTGTCGTGGGCAATTTAGAGACCAGCTCGCTTAACAACGTTGGGTTTGCAAGATGATGGGCTCCTTGGGCATTTTGTAAGAATGTGGCCATATTTGCAATCTTATTTGCAAATTCTACCAGTGACGGAAGATCGCCTTCGAGAACGGGAGCAACAGCCTGTGCCTTTTCAACCTGGCTAGCAATTAATTGTTCCGGGGCGGCCGGAACATTTCAGCTAACATCGTCATGATCGCTTCGACATTGTTAGAGCTAGAGAGTAGTGCCTCGACTACCTGCCTTGCATCATCTCTTAACCGCATAATATTGTGCAGTGACGAATACTCAAATTCCAAGGTAGTACTATAAAATGCTTCTGAAAATGTTTGCCACTCTTCAGGGGCGCCCGTAAATATTGGGAGTGGGTATATCTTTTTGTGGCGTTGTGATAAGGTCCTGTTGACAAGTTCGTTTGACATCGGAAGCGACTGATGACTTTCTGAGGGTAATGTAGCTTGTTGCTGGTCAGTTGTCGTGTATTGTTGTAACCACTGGTTTGTAATCATCGGCTGAGGCATTGTTTGTGACGATAGTGGTTGCGCATAGCTTCGATTTTGTTGCTGAGGCTGTGTTGAGCTAGGAACTAACTTTTTGCAATTTGCTTGGACAAACGTTGACTGACTTGACTGGTGTGACGATGATTGATCTGTCGTGCTGGCGCTGGCAATTGGAAAGTAGGTAGAGGTTGTTGATGTGAGGCTGGCTGAACTTGCTGTAAATTTGTAGGGGCAATTGATATATTGTTTGAAGTGGGGGTTTGCACTTCGCTCTGACGTGTTCCAACGTCCTTTGACAAGGTTGAAGTGATGTTTTTAATCGACTCATTAGTTTGTTTAAGAAGGGCTTGCATGGTTTGTATTTGTATACTAAATTCGATTCGCAAATCGTTCATCTTACTATTAAATTCGTTTATTCGTGATCCTGAATCACTATTAAGACTATACTAGAATTGGGGTTACTTACTGTGGCATTTTCGGTGGAGCGGGAAGCGTAGGTGCACTTAATTGGGCTGTGGGAATGTTTAATAGCGACCCACCTTCACCTACGACGATAGGTGTTTGTGCATTCTCTGTTGTACTGGCAAGTAGCGTGGCGTTGGTTATACTGGCAGGGGGCGATCGTTGTAGTGGCATGTTAGTTGTTGATGACTCGGTGTAAAAATCTTTATATTTTTGTGGCTGAACTCCCTTATTACTTCTTTTACTTGTCCTTCTGAGTGAGTCTTGGGTCGATGGCATTAATTGAAAGGGAAACAAGAAAGAGAACCTGGCATAGACTCCCTGGCTAGTTGGCGTTAAAAAACTAAGTATGGCTGTGAAGGTTTAGTAAATTGCCCTAAACTTTATTAAGGCAATGAGTTTAGGAACACTTTATCGCTCAAACAACTAATTTTTATTTGTAGTACAATAAGCTTTTCTTATAAATTAGTACTTGCGTGTTTTTGAGCACAAGAAGAAAATGGTTCAGAGTGTTTGTGGGCACAATGTACATGCGGCTCGCAAGATTTTGACTAATCTAATATGGCATAAGATGACTCCCACGATGATATTAGATTTGTCTGCAGTGGTAATAAATGCGACCACCTGGGCAAAATGACAAATCTCCTTTCTTAAATAATCCGTAATGGCGATGAAAACCATGGATTCACAAAATGGCGGCGGATGGGCAAAGGCTTTTATTTTTCAATCGCAGGTAGATCGATGGCAATAGCATATATAATATGTTCAAATTATTCTCAATCGTAATTCGATGGCAATGGCAAATATAACAATTATTCTCTATCGTAATTCGTTGGCAATGAGAAAAAATTAAGAATAAAAATTGTTGCGGCTGGCAAAACAACTTTAATAATCCGGCACAGCTTTGAATAAACTTTTCTCCAAAATGCAATAAAGACGGATTGCTTTAGCTTCAGTGTAACGAAGTGTTTATTCTAAATTTTTTCTTGCTGCTGGATCTCAAAAAAGTAAAATGGCTAATGAGCCGCCAAATTAGAATAATTTTACAAAAGGGCGCAAATCTTAAGTAGGTATAAATTAGAAAAGGACAAATATAACTTTACTTAAAGAGGCAACTAGATATGTTTAAATTGACAGAATAAAAAAGTGATAGCATACAGTCATCGAAGTAAAGGGGCTGCGTTCAATTCTCGACAGATAGTGTTCAGAGAATGTGTCTATTTTATATTGTTCTACCAGCATATGAGGTTCTTGAATACTATCCAATAATATTTCTTTTATTTCGAATAATTCTACTTGTTGTTCTTCAGTTAAAGTAAGGAAATATCCTTGCTTGTAAACTGTTCCCTTATAAGTTATTAATTTTGTTACAAATGCTTTTGAAAATTGATGTTTTACTTCTTGTAAATTCATTATATTAAAATTGTTTTTTTCGATATCTATAGAAATTAAATTATTTTCATTAAATTTAAGATTAAGTGGAAGACCTTTTGTATGTTCTGATAGGAAATAACTAAATTCAAGTGATGATTTCATACTAAGAGAATATAAAATATTTTTTCTTGATGATATGTTTCTATAGCATACGTTTTAGCTTCTTTATGCTTTGATTCATAACGAAAACTCCATATATATTTTAAAGGACCAATTTGTTGTATAAGTCTTGGATAATGATTCAAAAAATGAAATTTTGGTTTGAGATTTTTTTTTAAAAAAGGCACAAATATTTCGTGTTATGTGTTTCAATGTAAGATGCAAGAGATTGAATATTATTTTCATTAAAACGGGTCAGTAAAACTAGATCAACGATCTTTAAGAGGTTTATAAAAAAAATCCAAACCGCGTCATCTTCGGGTATCATATCCCTAATAATTAGAGGAAAAATGAACGAACGTCACCATTTCACGCGCTGACATTTTTAATTTGGTAGTTTTTAAATGATGTAATTCAATAGATGGGGAAATTCCCTAACTCAGTATCTCCATAATTAAACATCTGTTTTCTGCAATTTAAAGCGTTCAATGAGAAAAATTTACGTTTAAATATAAAATCCAATAATACTTCACAAAGATCATATCTGGAAACACCTTCAAGCAGATCATGAACAATGTCTACTGCAAAATTCTTTGTTACGTGAAAAGTTGGCAAGTCATTAAACAAACTGTTAGCTGTTATACCAGTTTGCTTCGTATCATTAACAATTAATCCCTCGTTAAAATTTTGCTCAGTTCTTAAATATTCTGGATATTCTACACAGTCTTTCTGCATGTCATTCTTTTCTCTCAAACAAAAACGACAGTAAAAGTTAGAATTAATTAGAACGAATTTGTGAAACCAAGAATATCATTTAGACCCAAGTTATCACCAAGAACTGTAGTAAGAACGAAATGAATCTTATGAGAACCAGTCTCATTTTTAATGACAATGCCACCTTCTTCTAATGATTTAAAAACATCTAGTAAAGGTCGAAGAAAAGGATCATTACCAAATAACTTTTTTTCTTTTGTTTTAAAATAAGCTGCAACAAAAACATATTTTAAACTCGGTAATGAAGGAAAACTATAATACTCGTATACTCCACAAATTGAGTCAACATTTGCATGACTACCCAATGGGTTATTGATCTCAAAGTCGTCAAAGTATAAGAAAAATGGTATAATAGTTTTACTTGGATAACAACTTACTTTGTGTTTGAAGCAAGATGAGTTGATTAAATGTGTCATATGCATATCATTTTCAGCAAGTAATAATTGTGATTTGTTAAGTACTTGAGTCAAGACTCCAGGAAGCTCAAAAAACATACGAAATTGAAATTCTAGCGGCATTATACAGCCTTGTACATTACTTGCATCTAGCGTTGGTTTTCCTTGTAAAATTATTTCACATATTTCGTTATTAACAGTAAACACTTGTGGTCTTGCAAAGTTGTCAGAATCTAAAACACATTGGAAAAGTTTATACTCTGATTTAATTTCAATGAATGGATTTTCACAAAAATCAAAAAAATCTATAAGATTATTCTTTTCTTCCTCTGGAATGTAAGTTGTTGTAAAATTAACAAACCCGAAATCGAATTTATATTATTATTATACCTACTTTATGATGATATATTATGATTTAGGTTGGCGGAACAACAATCCGCAAAATAAACAAAACAAAATATGAAAACGAAAACGATTTAAATAATTTGCAATAGGTAGCCGGCGCGCACGAGCGGATTATAAAATTAATAAAAGTTACTACTCAGGGGCGTAGCAACAAAATAATAAAATGGGCTCCAGGAAGTATTATGGTACTTACCATCACCAATGAAGAAAAATAAAAAAAAAAAAGAGCGGAAACTTACTTCCCAATTAAAATAAAATTCAAGAGTAATTTTTCACTAAGAAAAGGTTAAGATATTTTATTTTGTATCTGGGAAACCTTTATAAGTATAGGTAGAAAACCCAGAATTTTTTCAAAAAAATAGTTGTACAATTTAAATTGATACAAAGAACAAAAAAAAAGAAAGAGAACAATTGTTGTGTAACAAAGGACACAAAGAAAGGTCACCTTGGGAAAGTTCCCGAAGAACAAAGAATTTTATGGACGCGGGTCCCGCAATCTCGGGAGACAAAAGAAACGACCGAAAGTCTAACAGGTTAAATTTTGGCTCTTTATAGCCAACCACAAATTACCAGAAAATATGGACGCACAAAACTCACTCGAAAGAAATAAAAATATACTTAGCTTCTTTCTGTTTGCAAAAATAGATCCTGCCTCTCCTTTTCCTCTCTTCTTAAAAACGCCTTCCTCACAAATTGTATGTTTTTCTTTATCAATTTTTAATCTTTTTCTCACTCAACGCACTAACACGATTTTTTTTCTTTTCTCAAAAATTTTTCACAACCTTTTTTTCTTTTCGACCTCACTCTTCTTAGCTTCTCCAAAAAAGTGCCATATTGATGGCGAACTTTCCTCATCCAAGAGGCCACGACAAATATGCCATCCTACTCTGACCTTTTGTTATGATCTGGTTTTCTCTTTCGGTCTAACTGCGACACCCGGCTTTTTCGCTGGGGTGCATGCCCATTTCAAAAACCAGCCAAACCTTTGTGGTCTCTTTCACATTGGTGATTTGAACACCAACCTTGGCTTAATGGACGAGTTCAGTTCTTATCCGTCAAATCCGATTGGTTTAAAAAGTAAACGAAAAATGTTTGAGTGTTCGCGAGTAAAATCCCCAGCCCAAACCGGCCCCGTTTAATAACTTGAGGAAAGCGTTCTTGTAATTAGGAACCTTAGAATTTCTCAACCAAGAATAAGAGGCAGGGTCCGATAGTTTTAAATTTAGACTCTAAACCCTTAGACTTCCGTGCAGACAATTTTAAGGGAAGGGAAACACATCGCAAGGTGACCTTACTTAGTATTCCGACACTTTAGGGTGGGCATTAAGCCATACTAATTTGAGGGTGGTGTGCCAATTAGATAAAGGATGCACACTGTCCGTTGAACATGGGTAAACTCAACTCTTCATGTTATTCTCCTTGTGTGGACCACCTGTCGCACACTCAATAAAGCCGTCTTTGTAACTCATCCGTCACACAATTATGCATTTTGTGACCGCCCGTCACAAATTTTAAAAGTAACTTAAAATGTGGACCCTCTGTCACACAACTCCGCGTTACCAATGAAAGACCTATTTTGTTTGCTTTTCCAAAATACAGTAAGAGCAGGACACTGACTGATGGAAAGCAGGATTCTACTGAACTCTTAAAATATTTTGGAGCCGCAACGAAGAAAGGAAGGTTCAAAAAAAGGAAAAAGAATATGAGATAGGCTAGTGAAACTTGTTGTGGTAAATTTTACCGCAACAAAGTTAAAATCTTACTTTTAATACTTTCTGAAATTTTAAAAGTAATTTTAGAAATTTCTTCCTGTATTTCAATTACATCTTTTCTGGTCAAGAAACCCCCGATGTCAGGTGCCAGAAAAAATGTAGGTTCTGATTCACAATTTGTTTCCGAAACACGAAAAGTATTCTCATTAACAGAGTTTGATGTTTGGGGGATTTCTCGGTCTTCCTTATCTAATTGAATTTTGTTAACATGTTTTTTAAAAGCCGATAGATTGAAAAATAACTTATCACAATTTTTATATTTACAAGTGTAATCATCCCTCATGTTCAGCCCATAAACCAACTTGAAATGTAACAGAAGGTCTTGAAAACAAAAGTCATGAAAACACTTAAAACATATCATTTTAATAATTTTTTAGTTTCAATAAATTCGGTAAGAACTGAGTTTTTACAATCATGTACTGTTTGAATTTTATAAAAAAATATTTGAAAAAAAAGCCAAACTAGTTGGGACTCAATTGGATAGCATAGATCGAAAACCTGAAATGCTTTGAAGCAAATGTATATCGAAAGCAGCAATAAAAGAACTAAATTTTGATATAGTTTCCCCAATTACAACGTAAAACTCTTCCAACTTTGTTAAATCTGCACCAACTCTGTTAAGGTATGGTTGAATTGTTCCTTTTGTTTCAATTTTAAATTTTAATTTTTCTTCGCGCGTTTTTTCCAAATCGTTAATATCGTACAAATATGCACAATGCAACTATTTATATATAGCGTCTCTTATCGTGGTTTTTTTAATTGACGTACCTGTCTGGGTTTATTGAGATACTCTTGATGTGGGCTTTAAAACCGTATTCAGAAGCATTACCAGCATGCAATCTCTTGAATCTGAAAATAAGAAAATTGTACATTTTTTTTTGCAGTTTATTTAATTTTTCGTTTGACATGCTTTTGTCGACAGTTTCAGTTATCCTTAATATATTTTTTATAGTAGGTATTTACTCAATGATTTTTATAGCTGTCGCCATTCATTAAAATGTACAAAATTTTTAGAGGGGTTTAGAGGGGTGCAAAAATTCAAAATCCAAATCCATCTGTAAATATAAAAATTATATTAATTTTAGACAAAAAATTTAGTTTTTAAAATCTCACAAATTTTTCTGAACCAGCTTGAAAGGCCACTCTTGAAATACCTCAACAAGGTTTTTGATTTTTAAAATTTCAGCGCGGCGATATTCATAGGTACTTTTCCAATATTCTGCAGATTGATTGTCATGATTTTGTAAAACTTTTATTTTATTTTTGATTGAAACATTTTCCATGTCAGGTTGAAATTCAAGTTCATTTGGCTTTGGTGCTTTATTAGATTGTAACAGCCGATGGTCTGAACATTTCCGTTTGTTTCGATTAATGTTGTTGAATCGGTTGAAAAGAAGTCCGCATGGATTTGGTTTGTCGTTTGCCCGTCTTGAGATGTAGTAGACGTCCTTGTTTTCAGTTGGGAAAATTTCAATAATTTGGTCGGCTATGTTCTCCAAGTTTTTGGATTTGATTTGGGAACATGCTATTTTAAAAAGTATTGGTTTTAAAAAACTGACATATTCGAAAGATAATTTTGTACGAGTTGAGGTCAAAAATGGCCGTGTTATTTCTGGATTTGATATTTGATAAAATAAATCAACTTACCGTATTTAGCTTTTGAAACAATGAACTGTTTGTAGAAGCAGAGCAGGTCGATTAAGAAGTGCTTGAGGTACTTGTATGTATCCGAGTTGCAAGTAACTGTTGAAGCGGTTGGGATTTCCTCTGGGAACTTTATGTTTATAAATTATAATACGAGTATACGATAAATAAGTAAAAAGTTATTGCGAACTCAAAACTTACATTGTTAAACTTCCATGACTGTTCGCTAAAGATTGTTTTCCAATTGAAAACTAAGCCACTTAGACCAAATAGAATTTTACTTCAATTCAAGTGACTTTTATTTCCTGTAGATATATAACATTGTATAGTTTGTTTTCTTAATATACTTATTTTGTTTTGAACTTACATTTAGTTTTTTCTTACAATCTTCTTTTTTTCTTTTTTTTTTTAAATTAATAATTACAATAGGAATATCAAGTAGGTATATACATAATTGCGGGAACTTGCTCCGTCTCGTTGAACGTTTCTTCTCAAGTGAGGTATTGCACATTCTATTTGTCTGTGCAAAAGCAAGATGGCTGCGCCGGATATTTTCAGTGCTTACCATTATCGGCATTGCCAGATTTGACAATAATGACATAAGTTTGTGCTTAAACTCTACACGAAGTCCTATATTTTCCCGTCCTGGGAAGATTTCATCGATGTCTTCTTTTAATACGTATCTAAGCCTGTCGATGGTTACTCCACAAGCTATTAGACACAAGCATAGATTTAAGAACGGCATTTACGAATTTCAAGAAAGTGGTTTAAGAAAACTTGGCATTGGCTAAATACTTACATTTTAAGTCATTGAATGTTTCTTCCAAGTTCCACTCTTTTAATAACTTTTGAAGTTCAGAGCACTCGGAATTATTAAAAGTGTTTTCACCGTCACCGACACTTCCACTCAAACTGTTATTAATATAATAATTCAGTTCATTTTCCGACCACACAACACAGTTATTATAATTAATATTTTCACTTTGATCCATTACGAAAACAAAATTTATAAGCGAAATCACAAATATCTTACTTCATCGGTTTAAAATCAATGACTGAGTAAAAAGTAAAAGGCTACTTAGATCGATTGGGAAGTTTGATATTTTAAAACATCAAAAAAATGTAATTTTTACATTTTTCCCATCAAATTGATATTAAAACAATGTTGTTTTGATATTTAAAAATATCAAAAATATACTACTTATATTTTTAGTATCAAATGGATATTTAAAAAATGTTGTTTTGATATTTTAAAATATCAAAAATATACTATTTATATTTTTTGTATCAAATGGATATTTAAAACATGTTGTTTTGATATTTTAAAATATCAAAATTTTTCACATAAAATGTGGTTTGTCGAATTGATATTCAAAAAATGTGGTTTTGATATTTTAAAATTTAAAATATCAAAAATTTATATTTTTAATACCATTTTGATACTGAAAAAAGTTGATCTTACATTTTTATTATGAAAATGATATTAGTAATGGAAATATGTAGTAGTTTTGATATTAAAAATTGATATTACCATGTAAAAAAATGACTTGATAAATTGATATTTTATTGTTTTCCTGACATGAAAAATATAATCGTGATATTTTTTATATCGGAATAACAACTGCAATTTTAGTGAAATTGATATGATATGTGAATTGATATTGAAAAAATATCAAAATGATATGTCTTTTTTTTCAGTGTAAAACCAAGTTTTTCAGCACTGTCTATTAAATTATTCCGCAAAATATCGATGTACATTATGGCTGTCATATGACCTTCAATAAAGGTCAGATTGCCGACGCCATTTGCCGCCATACACCCCCAAACTAAAACACTCCCTCCACCATGTTTCACAGTAGACACAACATTTTGGCTTTTTAGTTCGGTATTGACTCATCCGAAAATATAACCGATTCCCAAAACTCCCTGGATTTGTTTATATATTTTTTGGCAAAATCCAAACGTTTTTTTCGGTTCACTTCCGAAACAAATGGCTTTTTTCTCGCAGCTCTTCCATAATAATTTGATCCGTGCAAAACATTACGAAGAGTCTGCACACTAAAATGTTTACCGGTAGTGTTTTCCACATCTACTGCCAGGTGCCAGGTAAGGAGCACTTTTTTTGGGATTTTTTCTAACTTCCCTCAAAATATCACGTTTTTCCCTATCAGAAAAAATATGCTGTCGGTCTGTTCTTTTCATGTTTTCTGTTGACCCGGTCTTTTCGTATTTTTTTGACACTCTGAACTGTGAATAAACTAATATTTAACTCCTTACCGATTGCACTGTATGCTAAACTTTCTTGGCGCAAAATAACAGCTTTGGTTTTAACAAAATTAGTTAGCTCTTTAAACTTCCGCGTCATTTCGATTTTTTTTTATTTTCTGGGACAGAATGACTTGATTAAAGGTCAAAGCACTTAAATTGACTAACTTTTTTCTTCTACTAGCCTCCGGTACTTTAGTAACGGTAACCATTTAAACATCAATAAGAGAGTTGCCAATATTTTTTTTTACATACAATTTATTGTTTTTTCTTATCCTCTTGTTAATCTCTTAATCAAAATAAATAAAAAATTCTCTCAGAAGGTGTCGTTTTGTTCAATTGTTAAGGTAAAAATAAATTTTCCATATTAAGCCTATTACAGTCGCATACAATCTAAAATATATGAAATTGCCAATACTTTTTTTAGCCACTGTACATGACAAAAAAAAAGAAGGATAGATAGAAACATAAAGTGAATACAGGGATTTTAGGAAGTACAAAAAGAAAAGGAATGAATACAGGGATGACACGTGTTTTTTGGAAGCGGATTCTTTTCTACACCTTTAAACAGGGGTTTTGTTGATGAACTTACAATAAAAAGCGTTCAACTTCCAAAAAGAATAATGGATTTGTTTTCAGTCCTCGTTGCACACATTTTTGGAACAGTAATAAAAGCAGTTTGTTTTGCATTGTGGTTTTACTTTCCTTTCCTCCATGAATTTTCCTTTTATATTTGAATAATCTGATGCCCAAGTTGTTGAAATTTATATTCCAATAAAATAAAGATAACGAATTTTAATTTGAGAAAAATTTATTAATTATTTATAAATGCAAAAGGAAAAATGTGTACTGTACATGAACACGTTTAAAAAAAAAAACAAATTTCAGATTTGTATCCGTTAGATACAAACGTTTTTTTGTTTATGATCAGTTAAGAGTAAAAGAGATGACTATATTTTAGTACAATGTGCAACTAAAAACAAAAAAGGACTGTTTGTTGAAATCATAATCATAGAACTTGTTAGTTACTCCAACACAAGTCTCAGCCAGTTTTATATTACGTACATTTTACAACATTTTTATCTTATCTGGGCATGATTGGATTTGAATATCCTTACTTTTATATTTAGAGTTTAAATTGTATTAATTATTGCAAATAAAGTAAATAAACATCACCTTAAACCTATCATGTTATATAAATCATAGAAGTTTCATCTGCGAGTCATAGAATGCGTTTTAGTTTTGTTCACTTAAGATGAACTTGTGTATAGTGTACAAATTTATTTTCTGTAAAATACCAATTTATCTGTCCAAGTTAACACAATAAGTTTTTGTTTTTCTGTTTAATCATGTCGTCACTATATATCTCAGGTTGTTTATTTGTACAATATTGTTATAAGGTCCAAAAGTCATAATGTTATATACTTAATTTTATGCTTTCAGAAAGAAAAAAAAAAGTTAATCTTAATAATAAGAAACATGGATAAAGCAAAACAAGAAAAAAAAAAAAAAACAAATAAAATTAATAAAAAACCCATAAAAATAAACAAAAAGTAAGAAACCTAAAAAAAAATATAAAATATCTTAAAAACCAACTAAAAATTGCTCTAAAATAATATCAATTTGTTCAATATTCAAGTAAAGCAATAGCAGTCATAAAATAAATTGTGTCTTTGAATGAAAAATTTAAAAAATAAAATCACGTATAAAGGTTGTGAATTTTGTAAATCTATCTTCAATTTATTTATATTTATATATACGCTTAAGTTTATGAATATTAATTGTATGTATGTACTTTTCATAAGTTTGTATTGTTTTTTATCATCGATTTTATTTCTTAAATCTCAAGTACAATAATATAAAACACAAAATAACAGCTAAAACCATCAGCGTGTATAAATAGAAGATAAATATTATTATTATTATTATTACTGCTAACAAAATTTTCATTGTAATATTGTAAACTTATCCAGTTTCGAAGGCAAAGTTCTTGTTATTAGGCAAAACTTTAATGAATTAAATTCCTATTTTTGTACAAATTGCTAAACGAAAACAAAAAATACGATAAGAAAAAAAGCATACAAATGTAAAAAAGAGAAATTAATAAAGAACACCTCTATATTATTGTGAGGGGATGTGCAAGTAAAACATTTATTTCGATTCTTTCAATAGTTTTACATATATACACATTCATACAAATAGGTACTTACATTTACAACATTCAATATATTTTTTAACTTCCAACTTTATTTCAATTAAGAACCGTTCGTCGCCCAAACTTTGTGTACAATTTATAATTATTTAAAAACCATTCCTGTTCAAAACTACATATAACTATACTTGCACGTCTCTTATACACGAAAATTGTTATGTAAATGAAATTAAAAATTTATATATAAAAAAAGTCTAAGTGAAAATAAAAAAAAAAAAAAAACACGGTTACGTGAAAAGCAAAGCAATTGCATTTTTTTATTTTCAGCGTGAACAAAATTAAATAAAATTAAATTATTTTAAGACATCGAAAACACCAACATCAGGTAAGTATAAAGAAAATTGATGTTTTGTATTATTATTATTCAGAATTCAATATCTTTTCAGTGATTTCTTGATCTAAAACCCTTTTTTTTTTGTAAATTCATTTTTATTAATTCAATCTTAAACCTATCTTAAAGCTAGACAAAAATTCATAAAACTAGCCTAATTAACCATAACTTACAACTAACTTACTGGTCCCATACGGATGCTCTAAGTTAAACAATAATACTTAATGCTAATGCCTTTCGGCCCTAAGATCTATTTAACTTCAATTCCATTTTATTTATTTTTTGACTCATTAGAAAATTTCAAAAAAACTAATATCAATATCCTTTTTTTATTTTTACTTAAAAACTACTTAAAATAAGGTCCTTAATATAAAACTTAAAGCTAACTAAAACTACCTATTCTACCTATAACCTACTTAAAACTAGAACAACCACAGCAGCAAATCTAACTATCTAACGTTTTTTGTTTTTCATATTTTGTTGTCTTTTTTTTAATTTTTTTATTATTTTTTTTATATTTTTTTTTTGTTTTTTTTTTTGTTTTTTTTTTTGTTTTTTTTTCTGTATTTTTTGTGTATATTTGTTTTATGTTTTTTTTTTTGTGCCACCATTCCTATTCTACTTAAAACTAAACCCTAAAACTATAAAACAACTATAAATAAGCCGGCCAAGGCTTAAAACCCCATCCCGACTACTCACTATAAGTGCCGATTGAAGCCACCAAAACTGGCTCTCCTGCTTCACTCTATCAGTTCGGTCCCTTTAGGACACAGCCCTACTGAACCGAAGGAGCTCTGCTCCGCCTTGTGCCATGACGTCCCGATTGTACAGGAGTCGCCTATCCACGGTTCGTCGTCTGACGTGGTAGATTAATGGAACTGCCAATCTATCCTGTATCAGACCGCATCTATCTAAAAAGAGGAATGCCTCTGGTGGAATGAAGCCGCTCAAACGTGCACTTTCAAAATACTCGTCGTTCGGATAGAACGCCCCGAAAATTAAATTGTTGGTCGAAGACATAGCTCTTGCAATGTGACCTCGGACGAGTTTTATCACGAAATTGTCAATTCTGTTGATTCGAGCCCCGTTGTATAGGACCTCGTTGAAATAGTAATGCACGTAAGAAGATTCGGCTGATCGATATAAGCCGGTACAGCGTCGTAAACACTGCCGCTCGAACACCCGAAACCTCTCCATCTGAGAAGGAGCAACGTTGAACCACACAGGACAACCATAAACGATCATCGGCCGTATGAGGGCCATGTAGCAAATTACCTTCACTCTGGGGTCAAGCCGACTGCTAAAAAACAGCCGTTTCGTCAGAGCGAAGGCTCCTCTGGCCCTGGTCAGAGCAGCATTTATATGTCTGTCGAAATATAAATACTGATCTTACCAGATACCGAGATATGTACTTCACAACACTTTTGCTCGCTAATGGCTGCCCGTGAAGATCAACGATAACCATCTTGCGCCAATTCTTACACGTATCCCTCGTGGCCCTAGCCAACGGAGTCCGGAACAGAATTGTCTCCGACTTATGGACATTTATTTTCAGTTTTCAGTCGTCGCAAATATCGCTGAATCTTGTCGAAATCACGCTGCAAGAGAATTCTAATAACCTCAACCTTTTGGGCCGTTCTGTATGCAAAATAAGATCGTCGGCGTACGCAATTGCCTTTGTAAGACTACCTATCAGATCGCTGGTGTAAATGCTGAAGAGCGAATTCGCCGCTCCCTGTTGAAGACCATTTTTAATTAAAAATGTTGTGGTAGAAATTACATTGCCACTTTTGACAACAAACTTTCTACCGTTAAGCATATCATAAAGTATATACAACAATGGCTTGCTTATGCCAAGCCTGCTCAGTTTTAGGTAAAGACCCTCTAACCAAACGGTGTCAAAGGCCTTTTCCAAATCAACCAGAACAGCACCTGTGCATTGTTGTTTTGTTTTATTCCATTGGATATCAGAAACGAGTTTAGACGCAGCATGAATTGTGTCATGACCCGCCTTGAACCCGAATTGTTTATCCGAAATTATTTTGTTGTCCGCAGCCCACTTAGTCAGAGCCCTATTGATGATCTTTTCGAAAACTTTGCTGATGCTCGGAAGAAGACTTATCGACCGAAGATTTGACGGGTTGGAGTTGTCCTTTCCCTTTTTCGGGAGAGGGTGAACCACAGCGGTCTTCTAATGCACTGGATAATATGCATTATTCAGTGCATTATTGAAGAGTGTGGTGTAAATGTCAATTGCCTCCATCGGTAAATGTCTTAATACAACGTTGGATATATCGGGTGATTTTTTTGAGGTTAGGATTTTCATGCATTAGTATTTGACAGATCACGCGGGATTTCAGACATGGTGTCAAAGAGAAAGATGCTCAGTATGCTTTGACATTTCATCATGAATAGACTTACTAACGAGCAACGCTTGCAAATCATTGAATTTTATTACCAAAATCAGTGTTCGGTTCGAAATGTGTTTCGCGCTTTACGCAAATTGTATGCGTTTTTTTTTAAAAAAAAGTTCTCAAGCTCTTAAAAAATCACCCATTATGTATTTATTGTCCTCAATTGAAAAGAGGACAAGCTACCAAACTAACTGTATGAAAGAAAACAAGCTTGAAAACATATATATTTAATCGAGTTTTGCTTAGATTGTATTTAAAACTATAGGGTCAATAAATTTGTATTCAAACATTTACTCTTCGAATCTTTACCAACCGAAGAATCATTTGGTGTTCCTTAAATTGTAAAACTAAGTGCTTGCTTGGCTTCTTTTCCAAAGGTGAAAAAGGGAGTTCTCATTTGTAATTAGATTACGTTACGTTTGGTATAAAAAGTCTTCGTTTATAATTTGAACGTTCCAGTTTTCTCCGTTAAGTATTTGGATAGGCTCGTCCCTTTGAAGCATATGGTTTTCCCAGACCTGTAAATTTTCGATATCATATACTGATGCTGCACAGAACCACTGCTTCAAATATTCTATGTTTAGCACTTGGCAGAAAATTTTCTTTTTCTGAAAATTTTACACCAGGTGCTGTTAATTGCTCTTTTTCAACTTTTCTTCCAAGTGAGTCTTGAAGAAAATTTGTGGAGATAGCAGGATTTCTCATTAATTGCAAACCGTCCATGTAAGTTTTTGATCTTTAGTTGCTTAACATCGATTTTGCAGCAGCTTTTTTTTTACTCCTGGACTGTTTTGTAAGAAGGCAATACTTTAGGCAAATTTTCTATCAAAAAAATTGACCGACTTCTTGCAATCGTTTGTACTCGTCTAAACACCAAATTTTTCGAATTTTCAAATAATGGGACGATTGTCCACTAATTGGTTATTGGATTATGTTCTCTCCAAACAACATCATCCAATTTTTAATTTGCAGAAAGCTTTTGAGCGGGAAACAACAACAAAAGTTAGTTTACAGGATTGTAAAAGAATTTAAAAAATACGAAAATCGAAAGAAATAAGGAGTAATCGTTTGGCAAAATAGCAACAAAGAAGTTAGGTATACAAAAAAAAAGGTTAAAAAAAATTGGACGCATGAAGAAATTTTACAAGATAGTCGTTATTGCCTGCTTTATTATTGTTTGATTTTTTTGTTTACTTTATATTTTTTTTTTAACGTTTTTGCACGACCTGTTGTTTTCACTTCTAAAATAAATGTTCATATTCTAAAAATGTCTTCCAATGAGTCTACCATTTTTTTGCGTTTTCTATATTCTTCTAACAGTGTAAAACGACAATTATTAATTAATTCTACCAAAAAATTTCACTTTTTTTCAAAATTGTCGCTTAATTGGATGCTATTATAAGACTTGACAGTTTGGCCAATATTGGAAGATCTTCCAATCGTGTTTTACTTTTTAATTGGGCAGGTTCCGGCAACATATAATGTACTTCATTTAAAGTCAACTGCATTCTTTGAACGTACATTTTGACCAAGGCAACTAGTTATTTTTTCAAGTGTTATACATTACAAACTCAGAACATTACTTCACTAACCTTTACCTTCAGTTTTTCGTAAAAAAAACTACCAAAAACATTATTGTCTCTAAAACACTCCCTAGGTAAGGGTGTATTCATAAACGCAGAAAAACTGCGCTACAATCGCATTTCTTTTCTGATGCATTTGTGAACGCACTCCCAATGCAAAATGTCTGCAGTAAACAAAAAGGTCTGACTTAAGTGCCTTGCACATTTTTTTTTTTCCGCAGGAAGGTGAGAAATTTTCAGAGACACTATAAGCCCGATGCTTATAGTAGTGTCAAATTTTTACTGACTAAAACTCACCTCCCTTATCTTCTATATTATTACTACAACTAAGTCCAGCTTAACAAGTAGTTTTAGCGTCATTTTGTTCGCGTTTTGTCAGGAAGCTCCCCAACGAGAGGACCTGAAGATTCAACAAAATTCGAGTGGAGAGATTAATTTGTTTGCGCTAGATCAGAAGGTCTTGTTCGGTGCAGACGCCGAAAAACGAACGCCTCGCTAACAGATTGTTGGATTAAGTTATTACTATGATTTCTAAGTCGTGATCTTAGCTCTGTAGCAAATTTTTTAATTTCGTTTTCTACATATTTTATATTTAAATCTATATGTAAGTCGCTATTTCTTACATACCATGTACTTTGTTTTGGTATGTTTGCAAAATTTGTATATTTCTTTCGTTGGTACAACCCCAAAGTTGTATACCGTACGTCCAAACTGGTTTCAGTTAGAGCAATTCGCCATTTCTTTGTCCAATCTGAAATGCTATTTAATGCCTTTTGAAGCTTAGAGGTTGCCGTTTCTATTGAATCCGATATTGCGAGTACAGCTGTATCATCGGCAAAAGTGCCTAAAGTTGTGCCTTCTGTTTGGGGTATATCTCGGGTATAAAGAACAAACAAAATCGGTCCAAGGACGCTACCCTGGGGAACCCCAGCGTTTATTTCTTTAAACTCCGAATACTCCGTTCCTTGCTTAACTCGAAAGAATCTATTTTCTAGGTACGATTCAAGAATGTTATATATTTGCTCTGGAAAGACTTTTAATTTATATTTTAGCCCGTCATGCCAAACTTTGTCAAAAGCTTGAGAAACGTCAAGAAATGCAGTTGAGCAAATCTTTTTTTCTTCAAATGCTTTTTCAATTTCGTTAGTTATTCGGTAAACCTGATCAATTGTCGAGTGGTTATTCCGGAAACCGAATTGGTGGTCGGGAATTAAACGTTTTTCTTCAATAATTGGTAGCATTCGTTTAAGAAGCAATTTTTCAAATATTTTAGATATAATTGGTAAGAGAGAAATTGGTCTATACGATTTTTTCTCATTCGGTGGCTTACCCGGTTTGGGGATCATTATTACTTCGGCGACTTTCCATTGCGTGGTACGTAAGCAAGTCTTAAAGCAGCATTAGTGAGCTGTAAGAGCTTAACCATTGCTTTTTTAGGCAACTCTTTGAGGACACGACCGTTAATCAGGTCGTAGCCAGGAGCTTTATTATTTTTCTGCCGTTTTATTTCCTGGACAAGTTCAGTCAAAGTAATATTCCTGATAGAAAAATTGTCCGGCGCTGGTTGGAGCTCTCCGTCATTAGTCAGAAGCTCTTGACCATCGAAAGGTTTGAACGTTTCCTCAAGGTGCTTAGCAAATAAATCCGCCTTTTCCTTATCAGTTTTTGCCCATTCAGAATTATTTTTTCGAATAGGTGCCGACATTATTTGAGGCTTTTTAATACCTTTTATCGTCTTCCAAAGAGAATAATTCGTTTTTTTGTCTGCTGTTAGGCTTTCAAGATAGACAGAATTCTCGCTGTTTTTAAAATCTCGTAACAAATTTTTAATCTTGTTTGATAAAAAGTTGACGACACTTTTATGCTGAGGAGCACGTGATTGCTGCCATACTTTTCGAGCTTTTCGTTTTTCGCGTATCAATTCTTTTATATCTTCTGGAATTTTTTCTTCGTATTGCCTTGACTTTTTACTACAGATCGGAGTATTATTCCAAGCTGCTTCTTGAACAATATTTATAAATTTTTCTGTTTCATCTTCTAACTCAAACGGAGTTTGCAAAGAGACGTTCAGTATAATTCTATTTTCGCAATCTTCTTTGAATTTATCCCAATTTGTGTTATTATTTGTTAAAATTAGGGGCTTTTCTTTTTCGATTACGTTACTGTTTATTGTTAAGATAACGGCCGAGTGATCCGTAGAAAAATCGAAGTTATCATCTACTGTCATATATTTTCTGTTCATTCCTCTTGCGATGAAAAAGTCAACAAGATCGGGTGTTTTCGCTGTACCTATCGGTTGGCCAATACGTTGGTTTTCCTGATGAGAAAAATTCAACGTTACATTCAATACCCGCTTTGTAGAGTTGTTTACCCTTCGTCGAAATGCAACGTGATCCCCAAAATGAATGTTTCGAATTGAAGTCGCCGCCAATAATAAATTTTGGACCTAAAGCGTTGAAAAGATCTTTAAAATCGTTTTTGTCTATCTTGGACCGAGGAGGACAGTAAATAGACGCAATATTAAAAAATACGTGTCTAACTTTTATGCTAACGGAAGTAACTTGCATTGTATCGAGCTCGATATTTATCTCAAACGGATGATTGATATTTTCTCTGATAAATACGGAAGAACCACCCCTTGCTCTTTCGGATGGATGGCATGCGTGGTAAGCCGAATAACCTTTAATACTTAAATTTGAGTCTTTTTTCAAATGAGTTTCAGAGATCAAACAAATATCTATTCTTTCGTTAAGTAGAACCGTTTCTAGTTCTTCGATTTTTGCGGTAAGTCCTTTCGCGTTCCATGTTATTATTTTGAGTTGTTGGGACAACTGATCCATGTTTACGGTGAATTTGGTGTTTTAAGAGCCGCCGACTCAAATTTGTCCAATTTCTCAAGAATAATTGTGTTAATTCTCCCTTGTTCTTCTAATCGTTCAAGTATAAGGGAAAATACATTTTGAACGGAGTCAGGTTTAATAGTTTTAGGTTTTTCGGGCGCCGTGACTTGAGCGTACGTGTTCGTCTTTTTGCCTTGCACATGAGCAACGAATTGCGGATGGACGAACAAACGCGATTTTACACATTTCAAAAAGTCAATTCCACACAAAAACACATTTAAATTGTAAGAAACCAATTGACACTAATATTAGGATAATAAAATTTGCATTTTGTTCTCTAAAACAAGAGAATTTTGTAAAAACAATTTGGTAGTAACGAATTGCAGTGTGGTTGCTACGAACTGTCAAACTCTATTCGCGTTCCACATACCATCCACACTGCAACGAATAAATTGTTCGCGCTCAACTTAACCTCAAAATTATACCGCTCTTGTTTTGTTTTTGTGTGAAAGATCATGGCTGAGGAAAATATGGAGAAAAGGGTTCACAATTCGTCGCTGTCTGCGAATAGAAATAAAGCTCATGTGAAAGAAAAGTCAAAATATGCGAACATCCGCAGTTCGTAGCTCATGTGCAAGATGCTTTAATCACTAGATGTTGCCCTTATTCTACTATAACACGATTTAAAAGAGATAAAGAATGTATACACATTACAATATTTATTTGCTCTATTATCCCCCTTCATTTCGTCTTTGATTATTCGAATATTCAGTGTTCTTTTTGTTTCTTGGTAGTTTATTTTAGCTAGCGCCAGTTCTCATTGTTTAAGATAGAACAAATATACCAATTCTCTTCAGCCAAATACAAACTTGAACTTTCGAATTCTTGTCTTTACCGTTTTTGGTCACTAATCTAGCACAAACAAATGGAACCCTGTCAGGAATCGAAGTTTTCATTTAGTTTTAAAGAGGTTAACCTTTTACATTTCGCTAATACTTTATTATGGGGCCGTTCATAAAATACGTTCGCACACATGGCGGGGGGAGCGCTCTTGCTGAGTGTGACAAGGGGGAACGGGGGGTCTATGGTTTTTGTGACGAAATATTTCTAGGGGGGGTCACAGAAAGCGTGACATAGCGTGACAATGGGGGGAAGTTGGTCAGAAAAAGTTGATTTTAGCGTGACGTATTTTATGAACGGCCCCTATAATAAAACTCTTAAATTTGAATTGCTGTTTTTCAAAACCTATCCTTGGGGGCTAATTTAATTTTCATTGCCAACTATAATTAATCAAAAATAATTAAAAACACTGGTTTTTTTTTTTGTTAAAATGCATTCGATAAGAAAAATATATTTTGAATGGATAATAAGGAAACAAAGAAGAAACAAAAAAAGTTAATGATATAACAAATTTGGCCGAACAATACAAAATGCAAAGTATCATTCTTTCCTTTTTTTTTAATTCAATCTGAATTCAGAAAGAATATTACTATAAAACAGATTGTTGATATATGCATATTTATGAAAACTTTGACGGTTCAAGAGAAAAAATAATTAATAAAAAAGAAAGAACTTCAAGTAGAAACATTCATCCAAGCAAGTTCACTGCAAGTACTATTTTCATTCGCATCGGATAGCGAGAAACTAACATCTTTTCGATTTTCTCTATAAATTATGAGATTTTCCATTGTTTTGTTCTTTAGCATTGGCGATGGATGAGATGGACGCGACGGAGAATTGAAAAGAGTTCTAGGTGTTGGCAGTCGTTCGGTAATTGAGAATGATAATGACTTCTTGACAATCGCTGATGGTGATGGGAAACTATAAAAAAAGTAAAACAAGATAAAGCTTGAGTATAATCTATGTTGCTAGAGAAAAAGAAAAATGTTCCTTACTGATCCATCTCTTCATTTGAATAACGCAGAACTGCTGCTTTCCAAGCATAAATATATGGATAGGTTTCTTTGTTTATATCAAAATGAAATATTGCATTTAATACATCCAGGTCTCGCTTGGTTGGTTCATTTCTGAAACAAAGTTTGGCTTGATAAAATAGTTTTTCGATAAAATAGTGGCTTAATAATACCCCAATAAGAATAAATGATAATCATCAGTGTCGACACTTTCAACGGAGAGTTCTGATGGACTCTCTGGCGGCGTAACAAAACACTCATCAGCATCATCATCTGAACCTAAATCCGACTAAATAGTGGAAAATTGATGTATAAAGAAAAATTATCTGATTGTTTGAATCAAAGTTTATTCAGTCAGTTTACCCAAAAAACATCTTCGCCCTCATCATCGTCTACTGAACCATCTAATGTATCAGGCTGGGCCCTCCACTCTTGAGATTTGACTTCAGCAACATGGCTGGGCGGTGATGATCTCGCTTTACGTAATTCAATTCGCGACCGACGACTCTCTCTTCGACTTAATACATTATCCCACTTACAATCACATTGCGATTCCTTAAGCCATGCTTGAATGCAATTTTCTTCGGTCTTAAGGTTCTCCGATTGAATAATACCAATGTTTTTGTTCATATAGAACAGCATTTTATTGCAAACACATTGCAAATGCTCTTTTCTTTCTCCAGGTGACGAAACTATTTGCTGGAGACACTTTTGAATCTAAAATAAGAAACAATATTACAAACAAATGATCAACACAATAAATTATGTAAATACCTTTGTTTTATTAGTAGAATCAATACCCTGAGCATCATTCAGATAGCTGGCAATTAAGAAGGCAAATCTTGAATGCACTTTTGTGAAGTTCACATTTAAAAAACGAGCATCGTCCATAAAGCTAACTATTAGCGATTTCAGTCTTTTTAATTCAGAAAGGAAGGCATCGTTGATCGAAACAATGCTATCAATATTATGTAGCAGATTTTTTGTCATTCGCTTTGCAAATACCTGCAATGACTTTTCCACACAAGTATAAGGCATTGTTATTTGTGGGGCATTGTTTGCTATTGATTTATTATACATTTGTCTGCTGTCGTTATCGTCTTCAACAGCATTTGCTGTTTCAGTGCGTAAACTCAATTTATCGAGAGCCGTACATAAATCATCCAAGAGCACTTTATTTTTATTGACAACAACTGGCGGCTTGTTTTCTTTGTCCTTTTGCGCTAAGAAATTTTCGAATTTCTTCAAACCCTTCTCCGAGGCAATATCAATGAACATGCCAAGAAAATCCCAGTATTCTTTCCATTCAACATTTTGTTCCTTTGCCAGTTCTCTGCCAATTATTTCAAATCCTTTCTCCGCATCCATGAGCTTTAGGTGTCGTTCCTTAAAGCCAGGACTATCGAAACGATCTATATAACTTCTATCAAGCTGCAGGCTACTTGTTGATAATGAATCATTTATATTCAAAACAATTGGTGATACAATGTTGTTCTCTCGAAAGTTGGAAAAAATATCTTTTTTGCGATATGGTGTGTGGCAATTCGAGTTGATGATGCCTCCATTTTCGTATGTGCCATTATTATTGTCCTCTAGCAGTTTATTGTTGACAATTATTTTGTTTGAATTGTTTAAAGGGCTTTCATCGATTTGTGATTGTTTATTGTTTAATATGTATTTTCTGTTTGGAGTTAAGGAGAATGAATTGTTTAGGGATTTTGGTGTTAATTTCGTTGGAGTACTGGTTCGGCTGGGGCTTTTGAAGGGGCTGTTGGGTAGTTGTAAGGAATTACCAGTCAAACGAGGTGGAGTCTTCCAGCGGCGGAAAAAATTCTGAAGACAATAAAATAAGAAGAATTTTAAAGTTTAAAATTAATGAATGGTAAAATGGTTTAAAAAAAGATACGAATTAAAAAACAAATGAATCTTTTTTTATGTATACCTTTGCTTGTTCCTTATTCATGGGCCCAGCCACTGCTTGAATTTCAACTTCAGGACTCATAGGATCGGAATTGAGATTCTAAAATTTGTTAATTATTGTTTTTTCTGTAAGTTGTAAGTAAATATTAAAGACTTTAAATTACCGGTGGATTATTTGTGGAAAATGGCTGTCCAATCGTCGGAGGAACAATATTGTTGGCAGAACGAATAACGGGAACATAAAAGCGTTCTTCGAGGAGTAGTGCAATTTTTTCAATTAACTCAGGACTTGCACTTGGATCACGTGAACAGATAATCTTAAAACAAAAACATAATTCAACAGCAAATCAAAACAGAAAGATAGAAGAAAAAAACCTACATCTTTAGGCAAGAAACCATCGTTATTTAATTTCATTTTACACTGACGATACGACGTCAGAACTTCAACAACTTCAACAGCGCCTATTTTAGCCGCTAAATGCAATGGAGTCTCACACCTTCCCTTTTCAGGCATATTTAGAAAATAATCCAATATAATTGCACTCGCTTCGATGCAAACCTTTTGATTCTTTTTACCATAGACTAATTCGATGAATGCAATATTAGAAACTGTTTCGAGAATAAGTGCGGCAATTTGAGATTTTTTATTTAAAGCACAAATATGCATAGCATTGTAACGAAAGCCTTCTTTAAGTGATGTTGGTGTATCTGCTGAGCTAATTAGGAATCTCGGATTGTCCCAAATTTTTGTATTAACTTTATCACAATCACCTGATTCGATTAATTTACGAAATTCTGTGAGTTCTTGCTTTGTTGGGGCACGATATGCTGGCTTCTCCAGATTTACTGGAGAGCTTGCTAATTTCAAAATAATCATACAAATGAATTAAAGATCTTAGTATTTTACTTTTATATATTGTTGTTTAAATATAAAACTTACGTTTTACGTCTGAATATTTGGATTGGCATACTTCGTAGCCAGTTTCGGCATAGTTTGCAGCATCATCAGAGTTTGAAAATACTTTGAGTCGGGCATCTTTGTGTTGCTTCAGTAAGGTGAGGGCTTCGACTTTTTTTTCAAATACACATTCTCGCACGTTAACTGGAAATACATAACACAAAGTTTTAAAATCAGCAGCAAGTATCAAATGATCACAAATTATAAACCTGGACGCATAAATCTAACAAGGCAATAAATCCCAGACAAATCAAAAACCGATCAGATTTTTGCCCTAAGACAGGCAAGAAGAATGTCTAGAATTTATTATATTGCAACATATCTTTAAAAAAAAAATTTAAACCCGCCTACGATAGCAAACAAAGCCATTAGAGAATTTGGTATCCTAAAGAAATTTTCACGACTGCGTAGGTTGACCATGACTCACCGATATAACAAGCCACGTTAAATTATTAGGAGTGCAGACCAATCAACATCTACAATGGACTCCGACAAGGGGATGGTCTGGCCCGTCTTCTTCTTTTAAGCCTGTCGTTGCAGAAAGCAAACCGTGATTTTGGCCCGCCAACATGAGGGATCATCTAGCCAAATACCAGCTTACTCAGACGACATCTACATACATCATTTGGAGAAGAAAACAACATGTACAAGATTCCTCCATTCAGAAGCACAGGGGCACAAAATCTGGGACAGCACATTAGTGAAGGAAAAGTAAAAACAAAACAAAAATTGCATGGTGGCGTTATCTGCGAAAAAAACAGTTTTTTAAGCAATTAAGATAGCGGAGCAAGAATTTGAAGTAGTGCAATCTTTTAAAAACTTTGATTAATAGTAGCAGTTGATAACAGTAAATATGTACGAGAAGAAATGCGCGGGCAGCTGCTCAAAGCCAACACAGAGCCTACTATAGTCCTTCAAAGCTTTTTAAATCGAAAAACTGTTGTCCAGGACGATGGTTCTGCTAGTTTTGAATCCGAGACCTGGGTGCTTGGTAAAGAGACCGATACCTCTTAGCCACGTTCGAGAGGACAGTCTAAAGGAGAATTGTTGGCCTCTTATGTGAGGAGGGATGATTCTGGAGACACTACAACCATGAACTGTAAGCAATCTACCCCGAAGCAGATATTGTACAAAAAATTAAGCTCGGTAGACTTCGTTCGCATGAGAGATTTTGCGAGGAGGAACCAGACCGAAAAGTACTTTGTAGTACATTTTATGGTAGGCAACAGCGTGCTTAAGCTGAAGAGATGGCGTAGACTAGGACGGCTCGAGATCGGGATAAATGGAGAGATTTTTTGAATGAGTATGGGACCGTATCCTGGTTGTTAATCCAACTTGATGTCGAAGTAAAAATACCTGGACTAAATATCGGGCTTTTTTTATCGCTTTGCTTATTAATCATTGAATCATTTAACTTTAAAGCCATACATCTAGAAAAATGGTCAAGAATTTCCAATTGACTCCCAATTCACAATCTTTTTGACTACCATAACATATTAAATCCAAGTTAATCTATTAATTAAAATTTAGAATAAACGACAATTATGTTTTTTTTTTTTTCGAGAGAATAGATACAGCGACACATAAGACATGTTGTTTCGTCAACAATTTGTCGCATGTCATAAGAATGAGCCTAGATATAAAAAAATGTTGAAATTTTCTAAGAATAAATCAGAAGACTGTCTAAAAAGCTGATTCGTTACAATTTAAAAAACAACAGATAAAAAAAAAACAAAAAAAAAACAGAAAAAGAAAAAGAAACTTAAATCGTTTTTGCATGAGAAATCAAATTTAGATCACACAATTGAAAGCTGCGTGTCCTAAGAACTTGTAAAGGAATGTTCAACAAACATCTGGTATTGGCTACTTGCCAGTGCTTAAGCTCATTAGAGCGCATCACATGAAGGGCCAGCCACTGATTTCCTATCGAAAGTGTATTGACTTTTAACAAAATCAAGAAAGAAAAAAAAACAGAATGACTAAAATTAACAACATAATTAATGTTGTTTTTCGAAAGGTAGCGGTTGCAGGTAGTTTGTTTGAAAACAAACCATTGGACTAAACCCAAAATACAAAAAGCAAAAAGAGGAGGAATAATCGACAGAAAATCACACCACTATCTACCTCTGCAGTCTTGTTTTTTTTTTTTGCAGCCAGACAGACTTGTGAGCACGACGACGACAACGACAACGAAGACAATGCAGGTTAGACGATGGAGAAAAAACATTCTCTTGTATGGATTTACTTTTGTTATTAATCTATTAAGAATTTGTATATGAAATATATATATTTGAATCGAGTTCCAGTTTGCAATAAATAGGAAAGGAAGAAACTTCACAAAAAGAAAGTTTCACCAGGATGGGCGAACGGCGAAGTTCGAAGATGACACACATAAGGCGGCATAAATAATTATGATGGACAAATTAACTTACCCAATGGTTCCTGGGTGCCCTTTTGTGGAATGTGCACACTAAAATATGACATTATAGTAACTCGAACGAAAATAAAATTAAAAACAACTAATAATTGCACGTTAAATTATGAATAATAATATTAACTGCGGCTAAGGAATTTCTTTAATCTGTTTATGTGCTGTTTTTTTCGTTTTTATATTGAAAATGCATTTGACAATTCGAAACAAAATCCAGTGAAGATGGTTGTCGTTTGTTGTTTGATCCTGTGCTAGGGTCAATCCACAATAAATACAATTCAAAGTTAGGGTATAAATGTAGTGTTCAAAGTAGTTGCTGTAGGCAACAAATGGTCGCGTTCCTTTGACTATCCAGATAAATACTAAGTTTCATAACCTAGGGTCTTAATTGGACATTTTCGATGACAGGAATATCGGCCTGTCATCAGATAATCCAATAGAGACCAACAATCCATGATCCGTTCATCGCAGTTTGGATTTTTCGAGCGGATCAAAATCCTGTCATCAAATTTAACGTTTCTGTTGTATGTAGTGGTGAGCGTCCATTTTCCAGTCTTTTTGAAATTAAAATTTCATTTCGTTTCAATTGTCGTCGAGTGCGGTCATATCTACATATTTTTTATACCTATTTATTAAGATACTAAAAGTAAACAACAGATTAGCCGTTGTGTCAAATGTGACATTTGAGGTTGCTCATGACAAGACATAATATACCCAGTCAAAAAAAACACTGGATTGCGGATGAGATTGCGGAAGAGAAGTTGGATTGGATTTTACTCTTGTGAGGTTGGTTTTGATTATTTCATAGCCTTTTTTACTAAGTGTCATATGTTATAGTTAAAACAAGTGGAATAAGTCAAACAAATCCTTATTTTTGAAATATTTTCCAACCGGTTTAAGTTACGCCCTGCTTATGTCAAATATTTGATTAAAAAAAATTACAATCTAATAGGCTTTTCACACCAAGTCCAAACCCCGGTTTTCGCGAAATTATCGGTTTTGGCCGAAAACCTACATCGAAAACTCAAGTTTTCCCATACATTTGTGGTAAACCACAAGTCTTATATAAAACCTCTCGAAAACTAGTAGCAATTCAAAGTTGAACTAAGCAAACAAACCTTTCGAAACATTCAGCGCTCAAATTAATGTAAACAAAACAGCTGATGGCTGCTGCCAAAACAAATATTATTTCATTCTGAAATAAATTTGGTCTTAGTAAGTAATATTATTTATACAATTTCCTTACAAAATAAGAATTATTGCTTTTTGTTTTTTATTTACAGAATATGGAAAATTTTGCAAATGTCGAGAAAAAAAGCCCCGGTGACTATTTGCGGCACTGGCGGTTCTTTTATGATCCTCCAGAGTTTCAAACGCTCTTTGTTAAGCGAGGAACCGGAATTCACTATGGCTACTGGGATGACGACCCCAAGGACGAGGAAGACTTGCTCATAGTTCGTAATGACGTTTCCAAGGGATGCGTCTTCGAACTCGTCGCCACAAATATGTTCGACGCTTTCGCTTACTACCTGGAGAAAGACTTTCAGGTAACTCCGTTCGATAACAAGGGTTTGGGAGATATAAGAAAGGCGATAAATTCATTAGTGGAAGAGAATAAGTATGAAAGAAAATCTCTAATAAAACCACAACAGTGGGCTATCGGCTCTTGATGAACAGCGATGCCAACATCAAGAAGATCCTCAGTGCTTTGGACAAGCCATGCGAGCTTGTAGTTCTTGTTGGTTCATGTCGTGAGCCCATTCCACCCGTCCCCAGAACTCCAGTTGAAACTCTTCTTCGAGACGAGCAGTGTTACGGCCTTATCTGCGCTGATATGCTGCTCTATCATCACAGCACAGGAAAGGATTATCGACTTAAGGGTGTCGATGGCAAAGAAAAATCCTTAGGAGAATGTTTGCACTTCAAGAGTTTTCAAAAAATTGAATCTTGAGTGAATATATACCATATGGAACATCTTCACTGTGTGAAAGGAAGTACTTGGATATTTTCATTTTATCCGCATCCGAGACTAAGAGTTTTTTGTATGTTCGTATCGAAACGTTTGTTAAACCACTCAATGACGGGATCCCATTCGTTCTTTTGGAGCTCGTTTAGATCTTTATCTTCCTGAAAATCAACTTGATAAGTACCTACATAAGGCTAAAGTTTGTATTTTGCATTTCCAGATCTATTAGTTCATTGCAGAGTATATCGAAAATTCTCCATATTCATTTTATTTTCACAAATAATTTGAGAAGAACAAAACTTTTTACTCATAAATTTTTTCATCAATACAAAATTTGACAGCCGGTGTTAAACAAATTTAAATGTCAAATGAAAACGTGTAAATGTTCGGTGTGAACCGAACCCGGTTTTGGATTTGATGTGAAAAGGCTATAAAACTCTGATTATTATAAAAAAATATAAACAAGTCCAGCTGATTTGCAAAAGTTATTCCAACTAATCAGCCTTCAAAAACAATCCAAAATGCCACCACTCTAAACATTTTGCCACACCACACCAAAAACCATTTTAATTGTTAGGTTAAGGTTAAGGGCTAACTCACGGTTAAATTTTATTGTACGAAAATTCAACTATAAAACCACCATTAAATATAACTCTACGGTTTGAACTGTCTTTGGACATATTACAAAAGACTTATGATTTTTTGTGATTGTTGGTGACAATATTTTATATAAAAAAAGTGGAAGAAAAAATTGTGTTTTTGTGTACTGATTAGTTAACCACCACTTAAATTAGTTTCCAGGTAAATCCTCCCATTATTGAATTGTGCGTTTCACATCGTAATTACTGGATGGTTATTCCAATTTTTCAATATTTTAGAGGTACGGGCCTCTACCCAGCTATTGTTAAACACTAATGTGATTTTATCTGTTGATTAGATTTGAATTGGCTTTTAAAGGTAACTTTATTTTTAAGTTGTGGACCAGGTCCTAAATGTCTATAATTTTAGAAATGGCTGGAAAACAAAATTTGAAAATTAGTAGTAGATTGGAAAATTGGACGACGGCAAAGAAGGAGCTACTAACCAAAGCAGCTGGATGATGACAAGGCAATTCATTAAATTTAAAAGCTGCAGCCTGGAAAATATTGCTACAACATTTTTATAAACTCTTTGTTCGGCCATATCTTTTAAGAGAATTATGTCTTTAACTATTAATTTTGTTCAAATAAATATTTTTGTTTTGGTTTGTTTATTTTTACAAAGATCATGTAATTGAAGGCTAACTATTAAAATATTTGTTTAATTTGATTATTAGTATAGTATACTTGCAAATTAACTTGCTGTAAAAATTAACCCTACGATGCCGAAATGTGTGTTTAGTGTTTAGTGATTTATTATTGGTATAGGCCCAATAGAAAAAGTCCCATAATACAGATTATTAAGACGAACACTTCGTTGAGTGATATTTCAGACGGTGGAGTGCCATAACCCCCGCGGCATTAACCCCCGCGGAGGTTAATTCCCAAATGAATGGGAATTAATACCCGTGGGGGTTAATTCCTTTTTGAAGTGGCATTAATCCCCACAAGAAAAAGGAAATAACCCCCGCGGGTATTAATTCCCATTCCGAAATGGCTTTAACCCCCATTTTTTCTTTTGGTTTAGCTTTGCTGTACAATAGTAAACAAATAAAGGAAAAATAAATAATTATATAGGTATAAAATGCACAACAAAGTTGCGATCTTGTTCCTTGAGTTGAAGTTTAAAATAATGTATTTAAATATTTTTGGAAAATAATTCTTATTTTGTTTTACGCATTTTTAAATGTACTTAAACCTTTAACTTAAACAGAAATAAAGTACATATCTATTCTTTTTAGAAATGGTGAGTTTTCAAAATGGACTTGAGAAAGCTATGACATACCTTCCTATAACAAATAAACAAAAAATACGGGTGACGTGAAACAGTACCAAATGAAATAACACCAAATTTCAAATTTGGCCTTATTTCGTTGTTCAAAATGAAATAAAACCAATTTGGCTTTATTTCGATTTATAAAAAGAAATAAGCCCAAAAAATAAAAGAAACAACGCCGAATATTTTAAAATTCGTAAACTTTAATACAAAAAATTTAAAGTTCACTTTTTTACATACAAAACACGAAAAAATGGTTGATTTATTGTCTAGAATAGCTACTTTTGCTAAAAAGTTTTTTTTTGAATTGATAGCACGGCGGCGTACTAACAGCTAGGTATGTAAGGGGGGCATGCTGCCCCCCTGCAACCCCCCTGCTTGGGATCACTATAGGATTTGGGGTGGGTGCGAGTTTGGGTATATGCAAAAAACTCTTGCATTTGAGCACTAAAATCAAAGAAATTCCCAACAAAAAAAAAGCAAGTATGGCTCACAGTTATGAAAAAATCACAACGCATTCGTGTTCTTTGCATATACCCAAACTCGCACTCACCCCAAATCCTATAGTGATCCCAAGCAGGGGGGTTGCAGGGGGGCAGCATGCCCCCCCTTACATACCAAGCTGTTAGTACGCCGCCGTGCTATCAATTCAAAATGATTAAGATACATTTTTTTTATTGTTGAAGTTGTTATTTTATTTTTTAAATTTTCGTTTTATTTTGAAAAATAAATGAAGAAATAATTTTGTTCCTTTATGTTTGTTGTTTTTTTTATTAACGTGGGGCTTATTTCCAGTTATAGTTAGGCATTAACCCCCACATAAAAAGGGAATTAACCCCCGCGGGGATTAATGCCATTTGAAAAAGGAATTAACCCCCGCGGGGGTTAATTCCAATTGAATGGGAACTAACCCCCGCGGGGGTTAATGCCGCGGGGGTTATGGCACTCCACCATTTCAGACACTATTTTTTTATTTATACATCGATCCCTCTCCACTTTTATTGATAATAAGAAATTACTGTCAGTTTATTAGCAAAAATTGTCAAGTTCTGATAACATTGTGAGAATTGACAATCATGCACACTTAGCTTTAATTTCTTTATCTGAATACATTACATTTGTGTTTGATTCGTGAACACATCCGCGGTCTTAAATCGATGCGACCCTGAACGAAAAATTTGTCTCCATAACAAAAAATTGTCGTAGTCGTAGGAGATCACTCTATTATACTTTTGTGATTTGTTCATCAAGACAAAATAGAAATTAAAATTAGCAATTCTTTCTTCAAGTCTGCTTTTGTTTTTGTTAATTTTTCTCGTCAAATTAATTAACAAATTACTTATTCAACGAATAACTGTGAATTGTAAAGTGTACTTAAGTCCATCACACACAAATTCATAACAGAAAAAAGAGCAGTCCCGTTTGAATGCAGTTATAAATTATATTTTATTACTTTATAATACTGTTCAAATCGAATTGGTTGTGTCGTTGTCGTTGTCGTTGTCGTTGTCGTTGTCGTCAAAGTCAAAGTCGATTAATATTTTAAAAAAGAAATAAAATAAAAGAAAAGGCTGTGTTTTTGGTATTTGGTATTAATAGTCAATACGAGAGAGACTTTGGCAATAAGAAACTTAATGGAATAACAAAGTGTGGTTTTCTATCTATCGGAATTTCACGCAGCTGAAACGCAATAGAATCTTTATAAATTGGTAAGAAGACTAGACACACACTGAATCTAAATGTGAATATGTATTTACAGAAAATAAATCCTCAAGTTCACTTCTTTCTCTGAGCAATGTTATAAAATCAGCTCGCCAATAAGCAAGAACGATTTTATAAAACAAAGGAAGCCCTTATTACATACTTATTCGCATTTTTGTTTCCTTTGTTTACTTGTCAATATTTCGCATGTGCTATCAATTTGTTAAACAGAGTCTGAGAACCTAAGGAAGTCTAACAATGACAAGTGCAAGATTTTACATAAATATTTGTTTTTATTTTCTTTTTTTTTTTTTAATAATTTAATCAAATTTTGTGTATTTTGAGGAAAATCGTTATTCTGTAGTACGGAAAAGATTATCTTGTTGTTTGTTAAAAATGTGTGTTTGAGTGAGGGTCATCGAAAATTGTATGTAAATACATACCAATGGAAAATAAATAAAGAAATCTAAATCACGCAGAAACACTCACTTATAATCAAAATTCTAAAAAGAGAGATTGAACTTCTGCTACTAGCTACTAGTGCTGCTGCTTCTGCTGCTAACGTTGGACCACATTTGATTATTTTGTTATGTGTGTTATTGTTGTCTGTTGTGTCATCATGAGTGGAAAATAATTTTAATATGCATAGAGCACGGGCAAACATAGTTGAAAATGAAATCATAGTCGTAGCAGCTATTTTTTGCATCGCCCATAATGAGCTGTGCTTGCATATTTTAATCGTTAATAAGCAGTGATTAATTGTTTTTTTTTTTCCATTTATTTCCTCTTGTTGGTGTAGCTTTTTAAAATTAACAATAGGAATTTTTCATAATTTGTGAACGTCTTTAAGTTAACAAGTATAGGGAATTAATATTGCTTATCTAATAATCTACTTCTTTAATATTTTGTCGTCTTTATTGAGTTGCTTAGGAATAAACAATTTTGGTAATATTGTTTTAACTGTAAGCTGAAAAAGTCAACACACTTGTTGGTCCACCAGTTGTTGGTCCATTGTAATTAGATGATCTTGCCTGCTCGCTTAAATCTTTGGAGCGTTTAAAGTATCAAGGAGCCTGAACAGTTTGAGTTCTAGGTATTTTCATCACAAACTACTTGTTGTGAAGTGATTACATATTAAACATCGGTTAACTACTCTTGAACACCGCCGCTGCCTCAAGGTCTCATGCCAGATGTATTCCTTCCCCCGAACAATTCAACCGTAATACCCATACTTCCAGAAATGCTCATCAGTTCATCAGGAATTCTTTCTTAAGCCGCACTATAAAAATGTAGAATGCTACCAGGCTCAATATTTCCCACTCATAACAATGTGCAGACATTCAAAACTAATGTACATCAGTATCTGCTTTCTAATCCTGTTAATCACTATAAGGTTATTCATAACCCCTTGAGAAGGTGAGAAACTGTCATTATCCTTTTCAACCGTGCAAAAACAATTTGCAGGAACTTCAAATCAAAATGCATTTCTGCACCTATTTATACTAAGAAAAGAGAAAAAACATCTGGCTAACAATGGATTTAAAACGTTCAAGGTGTTTGCTACCATAACCGGACACTGTTTAATAGGAAAGCACGCCACGAGATTAGGCCTATTCTCAAATGACTTTTGCAGAAGCTGTATGGACGAGGAAGAGGAAGAAACAGTTCTTCATCTTCTTTGCACATGCCCTGCTCTGGCTCGAAAACGCAAGAATTACCTAGGAGAATTCTTCATATCAGCATAATCTAATCAGCCTCACACGTTTCGTAAGGGACTCAAACTGGTTCCATTGAGCTTAGGAGGAAGCCTCAAGATTCATGTGGTATCACAATGGGCCATTAAACTGGCATAAGTGTGTCCGTTTCCATCTTGGACAGCCACTATAACCTAACCTAACCTACTAAGAAAAATTAGTGGTTTTATGTACTTGGCATTAAGCATTGGCAAAATTAGTTTTGTTGACAGACGTGTGATGGTGTTAGTTCATCTTTGGTTCGCTTTGTCTATGGTCTCATGCTTTATCATAAGCTTACATGTTCTTAAGGGTAGATTAATGTTAGATTTATTTGCCAACAAAGTTAAAGCATTTCCAATTTTGTTCGTCTGCTTTCCAGTTTTCTGGAATTTCTCTATGGCACGGCATCAAAAAAAGGTGAATATCGAACTATTTGTCAAATCAACAAGAAAAACCATAATTAAGAGCTGTTTGTGAATACAGAAAAAAGTTACAGCGTCTTGGCTGTTTAAGAAGATGCATACAATGGGAATGGGAATGTAGTACCCGTGGCATGATGGTTAGTGCGTTGGACTGTCATGCGAGAGGTCTTGGGTTCAGTCCCTGCCTGTAACACCTTAATTAAAAAAAAAGAGTTTTCACGGGTACTGCCTCTTGCGAGGAATTGACAAATTCTCCAAGAGTAATTCTTGTCATGAAAAAGTGCTTTCTCAAAATTAGCCGTTCGGATTCGGCATATAAATTGTAGGTCCCCTCCATCCCTGACAACATTACTCGCACACAGGAATGGCCCCTTAGGCGCCAGTTATAGCTATCATTGGTTTTCATCATTAAAAACAAACATTGGAATTTTTTTGACAGGTCGTTTATAGCTATCATTAAAAATTTCTGTAATTGAAAAATTTTTCCTGATTGAAAGCCACCGAAAAATTTTTACTGACAGAAATCTGTCATTGGAATTGTGTGAAATTGGAACACAAATCAGTGGAACGATTCGTTTCACTTTTGAACATAAAAGTATCAGCTGTTCAGGAAAATGAGTTTCCGTCCGGAAAATAGAAAAATGCATTTTTAGAGAAAAATAAATGTGCAACTAAACTTTTTTTTTCAAAAAAAATTCTTTGTGTGATTTCCGATCGATCGGTATATAATTTTCATTTCTCAAAGGGAAACACCTTCAAATATCGATTCAAAAAATTTCCGGATCGATTTCAATGATAGCTATAACTGGCGCCTTACTATGCCCACAAACAAAGACCACACGCCTAAAAAACACCCGTTATAATATCACTTGCTTTGAGTAAGAGACTTATTTTTTTGAAAATTAGTAATGCAAATTATTTAGTATTTTTGTTGATATAATATTCTTTTTTAATCTATTAATTAATCTTTGCAAAATGCCTCATTTCCAAGAATACGTGTATTTAATTTGTGTTGTATTGATACATTTACAGAGCAATAAATATGTCATCCCCAAGTGCTGGTAAACGTCGCATGGACAATGATGTCATCAAATTAATTGAAAGCAAGCACGAGGTGACAATCCTTGGTGGTCTTAATGAGTTCCATGTGAAATTCTTTGGGCCACAGGGTACACCGTACGAGGGTGGCATATGGAAGGTACGCGTATATTTGCCAGATAACTATCCCTTCAAATCACCTAGTATAGGTTTTGTCAATAAAATTTACCATCCTAATATCGATGAATCATCGGGCACTGTTTGCTTAGACGTTATTAATCAAGCATGGACGGCGCTTTACGACTTATCTAATATATTCGAGTCATTTTTACCGCAACTATTAACATATCCAAATCCGGTCGATCCATTAAACCGTGATGCTGCTGCGTTGTATTTGCATGAGCCTGAAGAATATCGGCGAAAAGTCGCCGATTATGTTCAGCGATACGCAACAGAAGAAGCTTTACGTGCACACCAAGAACGTGAGAGCTCAGACAGTGAGTCTAGCATGTCCGACTATAGTGAAGATGAAGCTAGGGATATGGAATTATAATATCGTTTTCGTTTTAATTTAAAAAATAAATTTTACAAATTTATTATTGTAACTATACACATACATAATATATTAATTATAAATTATGAATAATAGATGACTTTTTTTAATTAAGTTTCAAATAAATGAGTTTTATTTCAAAAAACATAACTAATTTGTGTGTGTTTTTTGTTTGTTCTTTTGTGTTAAAAATAACAGTGAACTCATTATGCCAACAACTTGATTCTTCATTGTTCAATTCCTTCAATGTATTGTTAGTATGGGGATATCGAGGAGAACATATAAGTCATTAAGTTAATGACTTTTTTATTTTTGTCGGTCACTAAAGGGATTATGACTACCTTCAATTTTTTAAAAGTTTCAGCACTAGAAATTTGTGAAGGATTTAATGATCCCTATCTAACGAAAAATTCGTATCTTGAATGGTATTCGAAATTCCCCTCGAAATTTATTGTCATGGCATTTCTCTGGAATTTGTCCGCATTTATTGTGGCTAAGAAATTAATGCGAGACGTAAGTTCATTGTATTATAGGACTCAAATCAAAACAAAATAGAATTGGTAAGTATAATGGAAAAGAATAAATGTATTGGGGTGCGCCTTATATTAGGTAAAACAAAAATTAGTCAATCGTCCAATTAGTCGTCCCAACCGCCATTTGGTTCTTTGTCATAAAATACAAATTGTTTGAAAATAATATTTAGGGCTCGCTACCTTCAATTTTATATTACACGATGCGCCATGGTAAAGAGAATTTGTGTTAAAGCTTTATTTAAATATTTTATATTATATATATAATAAACATAAAAATATATAATAAATAAACATACAAATTATGGTTTCTTTACTTGAGCAATGTACATTTCTTTCTGTCAGGATATTTCTTTCTATATTCCTTTACTGCTAATAAGAGAAACTGCTTCTGTTCATCATTGTTAGTGTGTAGCTTTTTGTATTCATCCATGAGCTTCACTGCTCGCTCAGAGATGTCGTCAACCGCTCTCATATTACGTACTAAATGTTTTACTTCATTGTAGACCTTGTCCTCAGGCCTCTCATCCACATCTTTACCCAGGGACTCCGACAAAAAACCGAGGAGTATTTGCGCTTACAAACAAAATCCTTTAACCTTTTGGTCTGTATAATGCCAATGTCAATAGTCAACCCAAAAGAGACAAAAGTTCTTCGTACAAGTACATACATGAGGTGCTCAAGGGGGGGAGTGATTGGTTGGTGTTCTTTACGGGTCAAGAATGCTTTCAGGAAGGAAATTCCAGGGATCAACTAAATTTAAAGACAAACTGATTTTTTTAGGTAAAGATAAAACTTTTTATAATTTGGGCTGACCAGGTTGATTTTCAAAATCCGGTAGCGATCCCTAATTTTTATGGGCTTTGGACTTTTTTTTTTCTCGAAATGGAACCAGTTGACGGGTTGGGAGAAGTAAATTTTAATTTTTTTTTAAATAAGACGCACCCTAACATACATAGTGACAAAATTTACTACCTAAAGGCAAACAAAAGATTCGGCACACTTTTTGAAGAAAACGGAGGCCGAGCTCAATTATTTGTGTCTACTTTATTTAATAATAAATCTGAAACAAGAAGAATTAAAAAGATAACCTCGCATGGTGGTAAATTTAACTCATTCTTGTGGTTACTTAAAGAAGTTGGAATTATCAATATTAATTCACGTATTATTATTATATACATACATACATACATACATATGTACATACATTTCAAACTAAAACTTATTTAAATTTTATAATTGGATCTAAAAAAACAATTTATTCCAACCAACTAGAAATTTTACTGTCGAACAGTGTTTCTTTTGTAATGGGAATTTCAACTTAAACTTTTTTTGTTAATTATGGTAGTTTGATAACTCTCAACACTGTACAAAATTCGAAACTAACTACGAAAATAATTCCGCGGGAATTTCACGATAACTAGAAATATTTTTTGGGATGACCTGAATGAAAATTGGCTGCTCTGCATTCGGTCTTTAAGATCATCAAAGAGCTTAACAAAAGCAATCTAAATAAATCCAGACCAAAGGAAGATCATGTGGACTTTTAAATATAATTGATGTTAAACTTGTGGCTCTTCCTTTAGTTTCGCCGATCTCACTATTTTAACGTTTTATAAATATAAGTAAAATATAATGGTGTAAATAGAAAAAGAGCCAAAACGAAATGTTCAACATCGATAGAAAGTAAATTCAATTATTTGATTTCCCTAAGAATACTCGTATATAAAATTGATAAAGTACCTATGTAGTACCCGTAGCGTTATGGTTAGTGATTAGTGACTTTGGAAAAATCTTTCGACACCGTATTGTTAGAGGGTCTTTATCTTAAACTAAACAGGCTTGGCATAAGCAAACCATTGGGCAGGTTCAGGCGACATAAGGGACTTGAAAGTAAGGCAAGTTTCTAGCATCTGATTGGCCAGCTGCCAAAAATTTGCCTTCCAATTAAGGCAACTTCATTGGAAAGTTGACTGGAAAGTTAGTCAAGAAAAATCTCCCTAACTATCAAGTCAAGTCTACTTCTGTCAACATGATAGTTGATAATGGGCACGTTCAGACATCAGACGACATAAGGGACTTGAAAGTAAAGCAAGTTTCTAGCATCTGATTGGCCAGCTGCCAAAAAATTACCTTCCAATTAAGGCAAGTTTATTAGAAAGTTGAAAGGAAAGTTAGTCAAGAAATCTACCTAACTATTAAATCAATTCAAATTATATCAAAAAGACAGCTAGTCATAATTTATCATTCAACTAATAAAAGATGAACGTTATTACTCTGATTTATTTATTTTTTGCACAATTCCATTTTATATGCATGATGTGCTTAACGGTATTATGTTTTTGTCAAGAGTGGTAATGTAACTTCTACCACAACATTCCAAATTAAAAATGGGCTTCAAGAGGGAGCGTGCATAAAGTCCCGAAAGGATGAGGTTATAAGAATTGTCTTGCAGCGTGATTTCGACAAGATTCAGCAATATTGCGACGACTGTAAACTGAAAATAAACGTCCAGAAACCAGAAGTCGGAGACAATTTTGTTCCACACTCCGTTGGCTAGGGCCTCGAGGGATCTTCACGAGCAGCAATAAACGTAGTGTAGTGAAGTATCTCGGTATTTGATTAGATCAGTAATTATATTTTGACAGAGGAGCCTTTTGTCTAACGATACGGCTGTTTTAGAGCAGTAGGCTTGACCATGTAGTTTGCTACATGTCCCCCATACGGCCCATTATCGATTATGGTGGTCTTGTTTGGTTCAACGTTGCCCGGGTATTCGTGCGGCAGTGCTTACGACGCTGCTATACATCTTACATCACACAGCCAAATCTTCTTACGTTCATTACTATTTAAACGAGGTCCTATAGAACGGGACTCGAATCAACAGAACTGACAATTTCGTGATAAAACTCGTTTGAGGTCACATTGCAAGAGCTATGTCTTTGACAAGCAATATAATTTTTCTAACATAACGATAAAAACTTTGATAGTGCACGGTTGAGCGTCTTCATTATACCAGAGGTATGTATTTCTATTTTTTATTTTAGGGACGTAATTTTAAGTACAAATATATTGAAATTCGTTTTTTTTTAATTGTCTAATAAAATAAATAAATTAATAAAAATGGAATGAAGTTAAATATATCGTACAGCCGAAAGTTTAACTAACAGTGTCCGTATGGGACCAGTAAGTTATGGAGTTGTAAGTTATGGTTAATAAGGCTAGTCTTACGAGTTTTTGTCTAGCATTAAGATTGTTCTAAAAATGAATTTAAAAAAAAAAGTGCTTAGGACTGTTATATCAGATCTCTTGGGTTCAATCCCTGCCTCTTGCGAGGAATTGACAAATCCCCCAAGAGTAATTCTTGTCATGAAATTAGTTCGGATTCCGCATAACAACTGTGGTTGAGAGTTGTAAGTCAGAAAATCCTGGTTCTCTTCAAATTATTAATGGATAAAGATTTACGATAGACAGGGAAAAGATGTCAAGGAATAAATTCAGGCAAGTTTATTGAAACGCTAATCATATGAAAAAAAAAATGCTTTTCCTTAAAATAATTTCTTATATTTTATTACTAAATAAATTGGAACTAGACAATTCCTTATAATATAATATTCCTTACAGTAAAAGATTTGTCACATAATATTATTTGGTGTCAGTTACAAAATAAAAATCGAAAAGGTATACACTTACATTTTTTTTTCTAAATAAAAGAAAATTAAATACAGAAACTTATCAATTAAAACATACATTATGTATACTTTATTATTATTATTTAGTTGTTTATTGTTTATTTTTGAGTTAAAGCAGAATATAAGGCAAAAATTGGGAATTTTAAATTAATTAAACGACAAGACACGTTTTTGGTGATTCAATCGAACATTTTTCTCCTGTTTTATAGAAAAATCTACAAATATCTTTTATTTTTTTATTAATTGTACGATTTAGGAAATATTAGTAGTTAACCTCTTTGAGTGATGTAATTTGTTCTATTCCATCATAGTAGTATGTAGATAATATAGTATATCGTATATATGTATGTATGTATAATTGTTTATGTACCTAATATTCGATTGATATTAATTTAAGAATTTAAGTAAGCCTCTCCTTTTATTATTACTATTTATGTATTATTTAATTTGTTTTTATTTTAAGTCTTATTTTTTATTTAACTTTACAAAAATTTAAATTCAGTTTAAATTTAATGTATTAATTATTATTAAATTATTACTTAAGTATCTCTTCTAAAGTATGAATAAAATAATAACAGATGAATTTCCGAATTAATACTTTTGTTTTTTTTAAAGCAACTTATTCAAAAATGAATAAAGTTTTAGTAGAAGAAAAGAATGTCCACTAAAAACATTACTGAACAATAAACAACAATCCTGCAGAAAATTAAATTTCACTACAAACTCCGAGTTAAAAGTATCACCGTATTTTTGAAAATGGGATTCTTATTGACATTTTTATAAAATTTGCCAAAAAACCATTCCCACGACGCGACGCCCGAAGTCGCAACGCAACGTTTTCGGATTTTGTAGTAAAATTATGATTGCATATTACTATTAAGTACACACTCGCAATGAAAAATGAGCTTAAACTTAATAATTATATATACAACTAATGTCTTACCCTATAATTTTGCAGGTTTTTAATAAACTTAATAACTAGTTTCACAAGTTGTCTTGGTTTGGTGCAAATTGGTCAATATAACCGTTTATATTTCTTATTTTTTTTTGTATTAAATTCTTATCATGATTTTATTAATAATAATTTATAGATTTATAGTATCTAAATCCTGGCAGGGTGCGCGTGGACTCACTTCGTCTGATTTATAAGGCGTTGCAGAATTAATAGGAGATGTAGTGGTAATGTTTTGTTTGGTTTCGTCAATTTCTGAAGATGATAACTGCCTTTTTGTACCCAGGCCAAGTGGGAATGCGAACTCTTGTGGAAGTTTTCGCATAATTTTTCCAGATGTAATAAGACGGCCAAAACCTTCCTGAAAATGCATGAGAAAAATATTAATTTAGAAATAAAGCGACTAAATTATGTTGTGATAAGTCAAATCGTTCAAAACAAAGGTTTATAATTAATTTTACCTGATGAGCAAATGCATATCCAGATCGCAAAGAACGTCGGCCTCTTCTACTCGATGTAACGCGTTGAATATGAGTACCTTGTCTTAGCTTTAATTGAGCAGCTCGTTGTTTATAGCGAATCTTGAAATACATACATATACAAAATAAAATAGTAAATTATATTTATACATGATGGAATGTCCAAGCAATACAAAATCCAGAAATTACATCTGATAATATAGTTACATATGTACATATGTATGTCGCTGATAAAAAGAATGGGGTTGGGTTCGATATCCCGGTTTTTATATTCCCGTTTCTTATCTTGCTTTTTATAATCCCGATTTTTTATAATCCTGCTTTTTGTAATCCCGTTTCTTATAATCCCGTTTTTTATTATCCCGATTTTACAATCAAAACTATAGTTGTTTAATTTTTAAAAATCGCGCGATTTTTTAAAATTAAACAACTAGTTTTGATAGAAAAATCGAAATTATTAAATAATTAGATTCAATTTATTGTAACCTTTAACAAATATAATATATAATAATAAATAGTACTCTTTTAAAACAAATTCATCGATAGCAGTAAAACCGTTATCGAGCGGTAGATTTGCTGTAGGATACATATTTATTGTGCAAGAGTTAATATTGTAAACAAAAATTAATGTTTGTGTACAGTAAAAACAAAACAAATTACGATATTATAATATTTAAGTCAAGTAAATTAACATAAAAACCTTTGACTCCTATTGTTATTTAGCTTAATGCACGTATTTTGTAAAAAAAACGGGATTGTCGGGATTTGACGGGATTTTAAAAAGAAGCGGGATTGCAATTGATCGGGATTTTGAATAAGAAAAGAGACGAGATTTTAAAAAATTGGTATTTTAGAAGACGGGATTATAAAACTTTTTTTTTCGGGATTTTTCAAAAACGGGATTTTAAAAAGCGGGATTCCGATACGTTCTCAAAAGAATGCCGTCATATCTCAAAAAACAAAACATTTAACTTAATGATACAGTTTAAACCCATTTTCTATAAAGTTTATTATGAAAGGACGTCATTTCTATAACCTACAAATTGGAACCTAGATGGCACTTGTGTCGTTATGGTGACCTGTCACTTTTAAATTTGTTTATTTGTTGAAATACTGGGTGTACTCATAAACGTCAGCATAACTAAGAACTGCGTTATCTGCATTCATAAAGTCAGATTCTCGATCGAACTAACCTAGTCGAACTGCAGTAAATACCGTTCATAAACGTCAGACTGTCGTCAGCGTCGGGCAGATTGTGCAGCTGAATTTGTTTGGCTGCAGAAAGAGCGGAAATTATTAAAATAATGTTTACAACAACAAGAAGGACGAAGCGGCACTGACTCGTAAAGAATGTAAGTAATGCAAATATTTTGTTAATTTTTTGGTAAAATTTAAATTATTGTTTTTAAAGGTTCAACAAAATTTGTTTGGCAGCCATTTTTTTTTGACGTTTATGAACTTTGTTTACATAAAAATCGGACTAAGTCAGACCTTTTTGTTTACTGCAGACATTCTGGGAGTGCGTTTACAAATGCATCAGAAAAGAAATGCGATTTTCTGCGTTTATGAATACACCCACTGTATTATTCTAATTAATGCAGTGACTTTTGAAGGAAAAACTAATTGTTGGGCAGATTCAGACAATATAAGGGACTTCATTTGCAGTCAGCTACATTCTTAGAATGTACATTTTGACCAAGGCAACTAGTTAGTGTTGGCCAAAGAAGAAATATTACTTGTTCCTTGTTAAATTTGAAAAGGAACCGTTTTACACAAAATATTAAATGGAATTTCGCAAAAGAAAATAATGTACAGAGTAATTAAGATCAGCTTTCAATCAAAAGAAAAACATGATCAGCTGTCATTTTGACATACATAAATGGAATCGATTTGACAGTTGCTGGCCAATCAGATCCTAGAAACTTGCCTTACTTTCAAGTCCCTTATGTTGACTGAACCCGCCCATTAATTATTTCAACTGTTATATTTTGTGATAAATCTCTTTTCAATTCCAAGTTTTTCAAAATTAAATCGTCTTATTTATTTTATATCATGAAGGTTTGTATGACATAAAGGATCTGGCGACAAAAATGGGTCTCATGAACATAGCTTACTTAAAACTTCACAACACAAAGGTCATCAAGACTAACAGAGATCGTCCTATGGTAACGAAGTCGTTGTTATACAAACAAAAATTGGAGAAGTTCCTCTTCAAAAAGCCTCTTGCAAGAGACCTGGGCTTGCCGAAAAAAAAGTTCTGTTGGACCTTGTTAATAAGAACCACATTCCAAAATATTACAACAACTTTTATCCAACAACAACTTATTGTTTTTTAACGAAAACTCAAACATTTGTGTTATGTTTGTATTTAATATGTAAATAAAAAATACGTCACATGTGAAACTTTTTGTTATTTTTATATTATTAAATAAGAATACAAAACCTAAGAACTAAAATGTAATTGCATTACATTTAACTGTTTAACAATTTATAGCTCTATTAAATAAAACAAAATAATAATTGCTACGAATGAAAACAATTACAAATTTTTTACAATTCAAATTTTTAATTTCCTTTTCTGAAGAATAATATTTTTCGGTTTATGACGGTTTTCTTTTTAATAATCCATATATTAACTTTTGTATAGGTTTTTTTGGCCATAAGCATAAGAGGCATATTGAAAAGTGAAAACTAATAATACTGGTTGGCAAAATAAGTTTTTTTTTTAGTTGCCTAAAAAAAAAATTATATCACATCAGGTTTTTAAAATATGCAACTTTTTAAATGCTAAAAACAACAAAGCCTGAGATAGAGCACATCCTATATCCCTAAAAATAAATTGTATGATAAGTTGCAAAGTAAAAATCCTTGTCTTCTAGATACAGTTTAAATTTTTTTAGTATCTTACTTAGTGAATAGGAATTCTCATTAGCTATTAATCTTTATTTGACTCTATATGAAGTTTTGAGCGGATCTTGAGTTTAATACTTTCATAGTTTCAAAAAATACATCAAATACGAGTTAAATTTAATTTAGTGCTGATTGAGAATTCGATTCGATTTTAACTATGTGCTAAAATTTTTAAATTGTCGACCAGTGAATTTATTGTTTGTGAAATATAACCTTTTCACGCAAGATTATATCTGCTGAGTTAAAGAGCATACAACTACTTCAAAAAGAATAGGCATCTTTTATGACAACATTATTTTCTAACCTTCTCAAACATTTAAAAATAAAAAGGGTTACCGTAGTTCTAATTTCTTCAATAGCCTGCGTTGACAGTTAAATTTCGTTTTAATTTACGTTTCGAAATATTTTACTAAGTTTGAAAATAATCCATGTACATCTTTAATAATTCTACCGACATTTTAATGAAAGTACTATGAAAACTACGGATGTTTTAATGTAAAAACAAAATAGAGAATAGAGACTTATGAAACTCACAGAATATTCTTTTTTTTTGGTTTTTTGCAAATCCTTTTTGTCGTATGACCATACAAAATTTAAAAAAAATCAAAAAAACGGACACTTTAGTTTACATTCATAAATCGTAAAAAACTCACCTTATCGGATAAACTAGGAAACAGATCGACGGAATAAAATTTATACGCCAATACCGGCATTGTAATGACGGTTACTGTTATAACTGTGGTGCACCAAAATGTAGCTTCTTTCATTGCATGTGTTAATGAACCCACGTACGGTCCACCAATAATATAATTATAAAAATAGTCCAAAATAAAATACCATATGAGACTTCCCCAAATCATAATGTGATTAACGACGGTCCAATAGGATGTATAAAGAGCGATCTAAATATATTTTGTTTTTATATTTAAATTCAAATAAATTCCGATTAGATATCAAAATATAAAGACTATATCTTACCTGAGCAGTATTATCTATGATTAGTATTGTTGCCACAACAGCTCCCAGAGTCATATGATCACTTAAAATATAACCACCTGATGAGATTCCATCTTTGTACGTTCCTGAAATTAAGGTTTTGTTTTTTTTTTCCCAAAATAAAAATTATGTTAAATATTATGCCTTACCATATGGTATTAAAAATAGGACTAGGGAACTAAAGACTCCGTGCAATACGCTACGCACGAATTCCTGAGTATTGAAGAGGGAACTCTTCAATCCGGGTGTATAAAGCTTTGGAAATTCTACACTATGTTTGTCAGAAACGTCTTGTTCAAAAACACCAAGCGCTAAAACTGGCAGTGATGTGTAGAATAGATTGTACACTGATATAAACATCGGGTCAAAAACGGTCTACAAAAATAAAGCGCATTCATAGCAAAGAAGTAAAATAAAATTAGGTTAAAGTATTTTTTTGATAGGGATTTTCTACTTTATGATTTTTTAATTACCTGCGCGCTGAAACCACAAAAAAACGAATACCAACAATGGCATAAAGTGAAGGCAAAGTTTTTATAAAAAAAGTATCGTAAAAATTTACACATTCTATAGTACGACCAGCGTCCGTGTACTAAAAGAAGGCGTTCAAGATATCGAAATTGTGCAATCGAATAATCACTAGCTAGTACTGCCTGCAGTCCTTCTTGCCCTGATATTCCTACACCGATATGTGCCGCTTAAAGGAGAAACAGAAAATACCATCAAATGATTAAGTACACTAAATGATAATACAAAAAAGTAGAAATTCTAACCTTTTATCATTGAGACGTCATTAGCTCCATCACCTATTGCCAACGTTACTGCATTTCTTGAACGTTTTATAAGCTCCACAACCAAAGCTTTTTGAAGTGGGGTTACACGGCAACATATAACCGACTTACATTGTCCAGCAATATCAAGAAATCTAAAAAAAAAATAAAGAAAACATTTGATATTTAATTATTTTAATGCAAAACAAATAATAGAATAATAAGGAAAGCTTTTGGACACGTAACGTATGTAGTTCCTAGACCAATGAATTGCATTCTCTGCATAAATGGTGACGATAGTCCACTCTGGCGAATACCCCCCATTTTGAGTTTTTATTTATTGAAAATTATTCAAGTGCCCCCTTGAAAAGTTTCCGCCCTAACAATGATACCAGAAATGTAAAAATTGTTTTCCACATCATCTCCTTGTAAATCTATACACTTCTCCTAGCGATGCTCCTATCTGTCTAACTCGTCCAAATAGTACCCAGCGTTTTTCTCTGCAAAATAATTGTCCATGAAGGTCATTGCCACCTTATTTGAGGAAAATCTTTGTCCTCGAGCGTAGTTTTCAGATGAGGGAACAAAAAGAAAGCATCTATATTAACTAATTAATGCAAAAACTCTGATTGATTGCACCTAAACTGAGCTAAAAGTTAATACCAACATGTTTTAGTACTTAAACAAAAACAGAAACACGGCTATCTGCACTGACAGCCAGGCGGCTATAATGGTTATCAATTCGGCCACAACATCCTCTATACTGGTCCAATAATGTCGGGATGAACTATCCAGCCTCGACATCAAGGATCGGCTTGTGGATCAAGATCACTTGTGGAAAGGGATTTATGAAGGGCAAAATTGTTGTGCAAAAGAGAGCAATGTTTTTGGTTACAAAAATAACAGAACCGGTTACTTAAGCAAAAACGTGTTTTGTGGCTGCAAGCAAGACAGTTTTCACATACTCCAGCTTGCTGTACAGCTTGATGCTTTTGTACCGCATCCATGTTTAAAAACCGGTAACATTTCATCAATGAGTGTTGTCCTTTTTTGCAAATTTGACATTAATATTGCGTTTTGTTGTTTTTGGGTTTTAGCATGAAATGTTTTAGCTGTGACTGGCGATTTTGTGATTGGCTTTAGCTGTGTGGTGCAACTGGCTTGCTGCATAATAGCTTCTAGAGTCCGAAACCGCGATTTAAGAAAATCAGTAAAATCAGCGAGTTGTGTTGGGTTTTTATTACGCGTCGCGGGAGCTCCGATTTGCACAGCACAAAAAATGTTCTTTTTAAATGATTATAATTTATAGTTCAATTACTTAATTGCAATTTATTGATTTGTTTTACGCAATTTTACTGCACAACTAGTTAATTTAATAATTTTAAAAGTTTAAAGTTTAAAGACGTCTATCTATATATACATATATATATATATATATGTATATATGTATATATGTATGTTTGCACTTCTTATAAAAGACAAATTCACACACACTTTTTTTTTCTTAATTTACATAATTTAAGGCTCGAAGGATCAATGTTTCTTTCGCCAGTTAAATTTCAATTCAGAGTTTCCAATTAATGAAAAATAAAACTCAATTTTTTACAATTCGTTATAATTAATTACTTTTAATTCGCAAAAAAGAAATTCGTATTAAAGTGGTGTCGTGTCGAATATAAAAAGAATCAGAATAAGAATGACCTTCTTTTTATTCATGAAGGTTAAAAAGATGACTTTGCATAATTATTACATTAATCATTAGTTTGACAAGAAACGTCACATTGGGCTAATACTCGTTAATTCACAAATAGTAGTAGGTAATTTATATTTAAAGTGTTATACATATTTAATTTATTTTGTGTTAAATTGTTTCTTTAAAATAATATAAATATACATCTATATATCATATGTCAAACAGTTCTCAATTTTTCTGACAGAAACCAACCGCATGTGGAACGGACTGTAGCATATCCAAGAAGATATGGCCTTTCCATAGCAAAAACCGTTATCTTTCGAACTTTTATGCAGACCCATATAGCCAGGGTCACTGCAATATGTGCCGGAAATTGGCCAAAAGGAGCAGAAAAGCTGGGTATCCCTCACAATACTCACTGCCGTAGCTGCGGAGACCAACATGAAAGGAAAACTGTGATTCACTTTCTTTGTAAATGTCCTGCACTGAATTATTCTAGAATGTTAAGCTTCGAAAGGGCATTCCTTAAAAATCTTGATGAACTTTCTGAGATGAAAACAAAGACCTGATTTCTTTCCTGAATGCGACGTAATGACTCTAAAATTGCAAATTTTGTCAATATAAATCTGTCATAATATTATCTTTTCAAATTTTTATTTTTCCATGCATAGGTCTAACGAGTTTATGGTACCAAAACGGCGTTTTCCAGCGCTAATTGAGTAGCGCAGCAAGGGCTGTTTGTGACTGCCACATCAACATACATATGTACCTACAGAAACCCGGTACCCAAAGCGGGAGCAGCTTTCTCATGCCTACATTTTGATTTAAAATGTGACAAACACGTTTTTCGAACATTTTCATAGCAATATTATCATCGGTAGTTACAGTTTATGGACGTCTCAAACGTTCATCATATCCTAGCTCTATCGCTCACGTTTAGATTCAGCTGCACAAAATATCACTGTGGTAAATAACGGCGCAGAGTCCCTATACACATATTCCACATCAACTTTAATTGAATTTACGTACGCATATTGCCTTTCAAAAACAAAATATTTTATAACAGCTCTATACCTACTCAATTCGTTTCATTTTCACTAAAACGACCCTCAACAAAAAACCAAGCCTCCAAAATGTTTGAAACTTTTGTAAGTTGATAATTAATCACGAGGTGCCCAACTACGATTACTAACTTTTAGTAAATAGTTCCAAAACCATAAGGGTAAGGTCAGATTAACCCTCTGATCAATTATCAACTGATATTTGACACTTTTCTAATAAGCTTGACCGTCAAATTCATCAAACATTTCAGAGTTTCTTTTCAAATTTTACCTGCAGATAAAAGACAGAAAACATGCTGCTACTATCCTTGTTAGCGTTATTATTTTTTCCAATCTCAAATATTTTGTCTTTCTCACCTCGATTCAAGTTCCGGTGAAAGACAATGAACAAGTGAATGTCCATTAACAACAATGGCAAAACCAACACGTTCTTCCGTATCTATATGAACCTTTGCTGAGTTTCTTTCCATCTCGTCGTACATTTCATTGCATTCAGCGCTGAATTTAAGGAGAACAAAAATAAGATCAACATTAATATTTTATGACTCTGATTGATAAATAAATTATTATTGTTTGTAAATATAATTTACCTAAAAGTAACCACAGATATCGCAGGTGGTGATGGCACTGATGGTTTAGATTCATTCATAGAAGATATTCCATTTTGATTTGGTTTATTTAGAGATGTGGTTAAACTATCTACAATGGCTGATTTAAATTAAGTTATTAAAACAACTGTAATAAATAGACATTTTTTTTTAAATTCAAATAAAAATTCATATGTAGCTTAATATCGATTAGACTAGATCTTGATTCTTAAATATGATTTAAAGGACAGTTTAAGCAAAAATTGGTTAATATGAGAACACTTTTGTGAAGAAAAAGAATGCATTCAAATGCTATTGGCGAATCAATAGAACCTGATTTAAAATTTTATTTTTAACGTCAGTGTAGCATGTCAAATTTCTCTTCATTTCTTCTAGTTTTTATTGAAAATACTATAGTTTTAATAAGATTTACGGATAATTTTAAAAATCAGTAGCCAACTTCATCAAACTGACAAATTAGGTTTGACATGAAAAAATCAGATTAACGTGACCAATGAAATACAAGAAATCTGCTTTAAAAAAAATTCAATTTATCTTACCAATGGAAAAACCCATAATAGTTTATAAAATTGTAAAGAAAATAATGGGCGCATTCATAAAGCTAATGACTACGTAGTCAAAATTCAACTAGCTTTATGAATGCAAAATTGCACTACAAAGCTAGTCAATCTGGAACTGTCATATTACTGACAAATGCAAATAGTATCTAAAATAAGACAAATTTTTAATATGATAACTTAAAATAATCGTTTGCCTTGACTACGTAGCCACTAATTTAGTGAATGCCCCCAATGGTTTATGAATACTGAAATTTGAGGGGTAATACAAAGATGCTTCTTAATATTTTATACGCATTTTCAAATTCAAGTGGTGATGGGTTTTATCCTCATGATAACTTTAAATATTAATAAAATTATTCTGTGTAGAATCTTTTTTCAACCTTATTTTAAATCTACATATACATATGTACATACATATATATAAAACTGAAATTAAGCAAAAGATTAAATCTTTGTTACGGTTTGGCTTCGAAACTTCTTATCCAATTGTCATGCAGCTTTTTTTAAATGAAAGAGAATATCACGGAGCAGGTTTTAGGCATAAATAAATTTCGATAATGTTAGTCACTAATTAGTTATCTATACATACAAGAGCGTCCATTTTGTAGTATCTCGAAACAAAGCTTACTAGCTAAAGTTCTTAAAGTAACGACGTTTATTGTGTGGGACGAAACGATTATGGTAAATAAAGCTAGGTCTGAAGTTCTGGATCGTACACTAAGAGGTTTTAGAGCTGATGAACGTCCGTTGGGAGCTGTTGTGATACTGTTCGCTGGTGATTTTCGGCAAAAAATTGTGAGTTGTGCCAAGAGGTACAAAAAGTGATGAAATAAATGCTTGCCTAAAATCGTCGTTTCTGTGGGCTTCTGTCAAACCCCACAAATATGCGCGTACGTTTGGGTGGTGATAACAATGCAGCACAATTTTCAAGTACTCTTTTGGATATAGGAAATGGAAATATTTTAAATAATGATGGTGAAGTACTAATAGAACCAACATTTGCAACTAGCTTCACTGGACAAGACGAATTTATAGCTAATGTAATTTCAGAGAAAACGGATGATTGGTTACGCGAACGAGCGATTTTAGCACCTTAAAACGATTCTGTTACAAGTATAAAAAAGAGGCTGGGATGCGACCCACACTGATAACTTCCCATCCCGTCTGTCGATTTATCTTGCTTAAAAGTTTGTCTATATGTATCAATTTTTACCAAATTTGCGTACTATTTTTTGTAGATTTTATTTTTTTTATGAAAAAACGGACTGTTGGATTTTTATATCGAATGATATATGAATATCGAAAACAATATTTTCTGTGAAATAAAATAAGTTTGAAGCCAATATTTAGAATTTTTGAAAAGCTATTTGAGTCGAAAATCAATTTTTACCAAGTTTTAGCATTGTTTTTTTTTTTTAGGTTTTTATTTTTTGTAAAAAAAACTGTCAATTCGATTTTTCACAAAATTTTATCGAATGTTGAAAACAATATTTCTTATAAGTTAAAATTAGTTAGAAGCCATTATCTCAAATTTTTGAAAGGATATTTGAGTCGAAAATCAATTTTTACCAACTTTTGTTAAATTTTTTTTGGTTTTTAATTTTTTGTACAAAAGCTGTCAATTCGATTTTTTTCAAAATTTTACTGAATGTTGACAACAATATTTTTTGAAAGATAAAAGTAGTTTAAAGCCAATATCTCCAAGTTTTGAAAAGATATTTGAGTCGAAAATCAATTTTTACTACCTTTTATAATTTGTTTTAGGTTTTTATTTTTTGTAAAAAAAACTGTCAATTCGATTTTTCTCAACATTTTTCAGAATGTTGAAAACAATATTTCTTAAAAGATAAAAAAAGTTTGAAGCCTTAATCTCAAGTTTTTGAAAAGATATTTGCGTCGAAATTCAATTTTTACCAACTATGAGTGCATTTTTTTTTAGGATTTTTTTTTTTATAAAAAAAAATTGTCAATTAGATTTTTCTCAAAATTTCATCAGATGTCAAAAACATTATTCTTCGTTGCACAAAATTGTTTTGGAGATGAAATCATATTTTGGTCGTAAAATTTTCGAGGTGACAAATTTTTTTTTTTCAGTTTTTTTGATTTATAAAAAAACCGTTAATTCGATTTTTTTCCAAAAATATAATTGTTTTGTATTACGTTAGAATATATATTATAAAATTTAATTCAAGTCTCTAGCATCATTGGTTCATGAGATATTTAGGTTTAACCAAAATGTTCACCTTTTTTTTAAACTGCTATGGTAAAAAAACCACCCACGCAATTTTCTTGAGAGCCATTTCTGCATCTTTCTGCCTTATTATCTGTATAACAAAATTTATTTGAAGTCGATATCTCTTCTGGTTCTTGAGCTATGGAGGACGAAAAAACGTCGCGAACGTACGGACGTATGGACGTACGAACGTACATACGTACACACGCACGCACAGACATCTTTCTAAAAATCTTTTATTTCTACTCTAGGGACCTTGAAACGTCGAGAAATGTCAAAATTTTCAATTTGACAAATCGGACCCATTACAATAACTTCCTATGGGGGGAAGTTAAAAATAAAATTCTTTCAGGCCCATCAACAAACTTATGTTTCTATTGATATATAATCTGACTGATCAAGGCAATGCTATTGTTATTCCAATTGAATTTTTGAATTCTTTGAATCCATCAGGACTTCCTCCGCATAAATTGGACTAGAAAATTGGGGCTCCAATAATACTTATGAGGAATTTAAATGCACCGAAATTATGCAATGGTACTAGATTACGGATAGTAACTATGCAGAGGAACGTGATTAAAATTCTTTCCGGCTCAGCTCCCAAAATATCGATGATTACTAATTAATACCCGTTCGAGTACAATTTCCTATAAAGCTTTGTTTTGATTTGTCTATCAATAAGGCACAGGGACAGACACTGAAGGTCGCAGGCCTTGACATCACGAATCTCTGTTTTACCCACGGACAATTTTATGTTGCTTGCTCACGTGTGAGCTCGACAAAAAATCTATATGTGTATGCGTCTCACCAAAGAACAAAAAATATTGTTTACAAAAAAGTATTATAACCTTAATAGAAATATGTACGGAGATAATATATATGTATGTAAATTAATAAATAAAAAGGTACAATTTAAGAAAATAGTAGTTTTTTCACCCTCATTTTTTTATATAAAATAGTTGAATACCTCCCGGATGAAGCCGGGTAAACCAGCTAGTATTTTATAAATCTAAAAATGTATTTCAACTTACGAGGATTTGGATGAAATTTATTTACAATTTTTACAGATTCCTTAAATAGTTTTAATTGTTTTTCAACTTCGTCAAATGAAGTACCATCAACAATAAACACATCGACAAAATCATCGGTTAGTAATTGGCAAGAATATCCAATATTTATGGCAGTTTCTGGAAAAAAATCAAACAATTTCATTTCAACTTTCAGCTCATTATGTTACCAAAAAAGAATTTAAATTTACCTTGCTTATCACCAGTAAGTACCCAAATCTTAATACCAGCCATTTGAAGATTGGCAATTGTCTCCGGTACACCATCTTGAAGTTTATCTTCGATTGCAGTAACACCAACTAATTGTAGTTCGCATTCAATTTCTTCATAAATTGCATCAAGTTTATCTTCTCGATCGGTAAGGGAAATTGCTGCTTCTTGTTGCCTACGACGCCACGAATTAAAAAACTCTTCATCTAAATGACGTTCGGCTAGCACCAAAGTTCGAAGACCTTCACCAGCAAATTTCTACAGCAAATGATGAAATATTTCATTTGTTACTATACTTTTAGTCAGTGAAAAAAATATTGTAATATTACATTCAAATGCTCTTGGGTTCGGGCCTTTATATCTAATTGACTGGAACTTAATCTATCGTAAATAACATTATCTGCTCCTTTACAATATAAAACTAACTTATTATTTCTACGTAATATCACTGACATTCGTTTTCTAACGTTGTTAAAATCCAATATTCCTAAAAGTTCGTATTCCTTTTAAAAAAAATAAGAAGTGCTTTAAAATTGTTGCATGTCACGTGAAAAAGTATTTCTCTAACCTGTTTTCGACCCATAACTTCTATTGTAATACTGTTTGGCGTTCTAGACCTAAAAACAAAACCAAAATTTCTTGCTGCCGATACCAGTGCTGATTCATCCGGGCTCTGTGCTTGGTACTCTAATCTGTAAAGAACTTTTTTGGTTAGTAAATATGATTGGAAATAAAAAGGTTATGTGGCATCACTTACCTTCCATCAACATACTCCGGCATAACTGTATGACAAAGTGCTAGCAAACGAAAAAATGTATGTACATGATCCTCGTCTGATTTTACAGCATCCAGAAGTGTCCTATCATGCCATTTAAAAGAAGGTTCATATTCTACGTTAGAAGAGAAGTCCACTAATGGTATATCCTGTAGATTACACAATTAAAATGTTATAAATTAAATAATCAAAACATTCGACCCTTACTTTTTTTTTATAATGAGCCCACAGTCAAAAGGATATTACTACCATTATTATGAAGAGGCACAGGGTGAGCACTAGGAAAGGGAAAGAGGGTTTGTAAAGAGATGCACCGACACATTGGTTTTGAATTCTTGAATATTTCAATGAAAAGAAAGAGTGTGGTAAGGCATTCCACATTCGCGTAGTACGGCTAAAGATCGAATCTCTGTATTTGACAGATCCGATCGAAGTTGCGCTCGAGGGTAAAGTAATGAGCATTCCCAGAAGCGCGAGTATTACGGTTGAACTGTTTAAGGGAAGGAATGCAACTGGCTATTTCTCTAGAGCATAAACCGTTAGATTAACGTTAAAAAAGGGTTACACTAGAAACCCGACGATGTTCAAGCGAAGTAAATGAACTAATGATGATATTATCACCAATAAATTTATATACTCTACGTTCAATACTTTCCAAAAGGCCTTAGAAAGTTTCAGGTGCACCAACACAGAGATGGAAGTTATACTCAAGCTTTGGACGTATGTATATAAGTCTTGTAGATAACAGCCAGATAAGGGGTATATCGTATATCTCGCTTTAATGATACAAGACAGCATTGGATCTTCGAAGCATTAAATTTCACGCGGCTTATTATTCCCCATTGTACAATGCTGTTTAGGTCGGAATTTAATTAGCTTATCATATTTTGTTGTTGCAATTCCATATCCAAAGAAGAGGGATGCGAGTGTGAAAACGAATATAAAAAGCTAAGAGTACTATCGGCAGCGAAACAATGTATTGGATTAAAAGTTGCAGACAGGAGATCATTAATAAAAATGATAAAGAGTATTGGAGATAGAACAGAGCCCTGGGGTACATCCATCCAATCCATGAATCCATCCAAGACTACTTGTATTAAACGATCCGAAAGGTGATTACTAACCCAATGAAGGAGGGATTCATTGAAATTGAAAGCATGCATTTTCGGTAAGAAAGCCTGATGCCAAACCCTATCAAATGCTTTTGAAGTATCAAGTGCAATAATCTTACGAGTACCTTCTCCAAAACGATGTAAAGATTTGCTTACTGTTTGGTGAGATGAACCATGAGATCTTCAGTAGATCTATTGCTGTGAAAGCCGTAGTGTCGGTCATTAAGAAGCTTTCGATCTTCGAGATATTTCTTGAGCTGATAATTATTCAGCATTTCTATGACCTTGGAAAGAAGAGACGTAAGTGTAAATGGTCGGCAATTAGAGGGAGATTCGCCGTTTTTGGGAATGGGCTGGACAAATGCCGTCTTCCATCCGCTCAGAACGAGACGTGAGGAGTAGGACAGATGATAAAACTTACGCAGTGGTTTTGCCAGCGTTGAAGAACACCTCTTCAGATGTTTTAAATTTGTTTGGTATTATAGTACTTCCTTAAATCTCAACGAACTGCCAAATCCTTGACAAAGTTCTAATCTCTAAAACTTATTTTATTGAAATATTTGAACTCGATTGAGTTCTAACTCATTTCTTCATAAAGTTCCAAAGCGTTAGAACCCCGATTTATAGATATCAAATTGAGACAGAATACTATGGAACCCGGTTTTGCAATCTGTTTACTTTTTCCAAAGATCAGATTTATATTAAATTTGATTTAAATTATATTACCGTTCGTAATGACCCAATGAACCTTAAGTCTACACAAACAGAAATAGGACCCATGATGAAAATTAACATCCAATTTAAAATGGACAAAATTTCCATGTGCATTGTAATCAAATAAAAGTTTAGACTATGTCCAATTTTTCAAATTTATAGATACAAACCTGAAGGATTTATTTAAAAATACTATTAGCACGACAATTCTAACAAAGGCTTTATATTTTCAACTTTTATTAAGATTGTTGCATTTTTCTATCAAACATAACCTGATAGATGTTCTAAATTTAGTTGTAAAATATCAGAATTTGAAGTCAGTTTTGAATACGAAGTGCAACAAAAATAGCAACAAAAAAAACACGTTAGAACTCAGTTCCATTCAACCGACGACGACGCGACATGACATCTAAAATTTCTAGAACTCAAAAATATTTCAAACCAAGTTCTACAGATAGGATTAGACATTTTCAAATGAAACTCCAAACATAAACTGAGAATTACTAGATCGAATTTTTAATAAATTTTACAACTCAATACTTACATCAGTAATTTCGATCACTTCACCCGTCCTCGAATCGTAAACATCACCAAAAGATTTGCCATTTATACTGCATTTATTGAATGTCATAACATTTTGTGTTAGTGTTCCAGTTTTATCAGAAAATATATATTGAATCTGACCCAATTCCTCATTAAGAGTGGTGGTCCTTGCTTTTGCATGGGTTTTGGTCTTTTCATAGCACATTTCTTCGTCCCAATTAATTAAAAACGATTGGGCAAAACGGATTACCTAAAAAACAAACATTTTAAATTTATTTCCTAAATCATTAAGTAGATAGTTAAAAATTAAGTCACCTCCACTGAAACGTAGAGAGATATTGGCACAACAGTGTTAAGAACAATTGCATAAGAAAAAAATACTAATAATCCAATAATAGTGGCACCCTGAGCAACATCCTTTGGTATAATATTTTCCCATGGTAGGTAAACCTAACGATGATAAAAAAAAATATTAATATCGTTTAAATATCATAAACCCGAAGCTTCTTCTTATACACAGTAAACTGTAATAAGAATGCCCTAAAAACTATTGAACTTACTTGAAAATGTTGTCCGATGAAACCTTCCCAAAGTGCACAAGCAACAGTAAAAAATGCGCAAATAGAAAGTAGGAAAAGGACAATCTACAATAATTTTAAAATTATATAAACATTTATATTATATTTTTACAAAAAAAAATAAAAATTAAAACTTACACCAATAATGATAAAATTTAAAAGTCTATCTACTCCTGTGCTCTTGAATTGTGTTTTTCCAGAATTCTGCATGAGTTTTGTATCTTTGCCAGCAAAAACAACAACACCATAGCACCACTGTGTATTTCTTAGAACACATCCACGTAAAAGTATCTTTTCGTTGTCTAATGCAAATCTTTGATTGTTCCACAAAAGTGTTCCTACAAATAAATAAACAAAATATTAAAACTAAATTAACAAAAAAATAAACAAATAAGGTGTCGCAACAGTTCGTAGAGAACTATAAGGCCAATTGACTTACGTACAATACTCTAAACCATTCCTGTTTGAAAGTCATTTCAGGGATGGAAGGGGCCTACAGTTTTTATGTCAATTCGAACGGCTAATTTGAGAAAACACTTTTCATGACAAGATTCACTCTTGGATGATTTTTCAATTCCTAGGAAGAGACAGTAACCTTGAAAAGAAAACAATGTTTTAACATTGTTTACTAATAGACTAAAAAGTTAACTGCTTAAGTAGCCATTCGAAATTTTAAAGCCCAATTTATAAGTTGTGCGTTTTGTAAATCAAAGTTACTTAAATTTATAAATACGAAATCGATCTTAGTTCAGTCTAGCCGCAAAAATAAAAATTACAAATAACACAAAATTTCAAGGGATATTTTAATTGATACCAATTTGATATTGAACAAATTGACATTGACTTTTCAAAGACTCTAATATCCTTTCATTATTTTTTTTAAAGTAATTATTATTCCAGGAAGGAAAGTTATCTTCATTATTTGGTCAAAGATCTCTTAATATTTGTTTAAATAATTAATGAAACAGTTATTCCAAGTTTTCATAAAAACAATGTTTTCGACCCTAGGGACTTTGTAAGAAATTAAACTATTGTGCTGATGATATTATATGCAAGGGTATAATTTTTATGAATGGTTGATCGTATCTACTTGTGAGGTTAAGTCATGCAATTCCAGTTTAAATTAATACACCCTCAGTCATATGATAGACAAAGAATATAAATTTAAATAGATGTCATAATTTGGTAAGCTAAAAAGCTCCCACCGAATTTTAGTAAAATTTTAAATTGAATCTCTGACGTAAAAATGACTTTAAAATCTGTCCCAAGGTAAAGGTTGTTACTTGGTGTAATCGTCAACAAAAAATTGTGTCAAAGCGTTGATGAGCACATTGACGCTTACGTTCACACATTTTTGAGTCAAGGCGTGGACAATTTTGTTTGATTGTATAATGGCTGAGTCAATGCTATTGGGATTGCATTTTTGATACTGACTGGAATCAAGTTAACAGATTGTTTTAGAATTTAATTTTGAGATACAGGTGAGTTGTATTTGTTTTTATTATTATCAGAACCATGAGTCTTGAAAGAATGACTGACACTGACAGAATCATAAGGAAGACAAATGAAAAACAAAAGTTTGGATATCTTATCTTTGGTGAAAGGTCTTTTCGCCCAAAAATATAATGCCCAAATAGTAAAATAACCCAAATTGGTAACAAAGCCCAATAAGTTAAAAAAATCGTCAAAAAATCCAAAGCGAATGTCTTAACACTCAAATAAATTTTAAATATAAGAACTCCCAAATTGTTAGTTGTCATTTTGCCAAAAAGAATTTTGATTTTGGGTTTTATGACATACGTGTTGGGCTTTGTGGCATTTATTTTGGGCTTTACGACTATTCTATCGTTTCTTATGTCTTACTACACAACAACATATAACCCAAATAATAAAAAGAAAAATGTCGTAAATACATCACTAAGAAAACGTCACAAAGCCCAAAAAAAAATATCGTATCACCCAAACCAACTTTCAATGTCGTAACGCCCAAATTTAGAAATGTCATAACGCCCAAAAGATTTGAGCTGTATTACATTTATGTTAGGTAAACATTTTGTTTCGTTAATTTTGTACTTAGCAAATATTTTGGCTAGTTGGGTTTTTAACTGTATATACCTACGCCATAATGTGGAGTGCTAGCACTATGAGCAAGCAAACCATTTCGTTTTATTTCACTTTGAAAATTGGCCTTATTTCGCTTTCTAAAAGTGAAATAAAGCCAAACGTACTTGTTACGCTTTCTTGACGTTCCGAGTTTTTGGGCGATCTGACATTTTTTTCATTTAATGGCAATAAGACTGAACGCTTCTTATTGTTATTTTATAAAACCCAAACAAATTTTAACGCCATAAGGTTCGGTAATATTATCCAAATCGAACAACAACAAAATGTTAATAAAATAGTTTTGAGCGCTATTACATTTTTAACTTGGGCCATATGGTTTTGGCGAAAAGTTTTAACCTCCTTATCTGTTGTTCTCAAAGAAGGCGGAAAAATTACTTCATTTAAAGGACTATAATTTTTCTAAAAATTTGTGCGCTGCATTTATTTTGTCTCATTAGATGTAAAATTAAAAACTACACTTAAATTATGTGATACCAATGTACATTTTCTTCTGCATCCTAAAGTTGATTCACTTTTCGTCAAATTGTGTGATTGTCGAAGTTTTTCGAATCAACGCGATAACTAAAGCCACAAATGCGTCAACGCATTTTAGAACAATTAGTGGCATTCGTATGCTGGTATACGTTTCAGACATTGACATTGATGGCAACCTGGCAGAGAAAATTTTGATTTCTTTGACGTCAGAAAATCAAAGCGTGGATTCTTTACAATGACCGTGTAATTGTAATTGTAAATTGTAAAAAGTAAAATTTAAAGAAATGTCATCGAAGTTAAATATTTTTTTCGTTCAATACGAAATTTAAATCAAAAAATCAAAAACATATCCTCATAATTTGTTTAGAACTCCTGCAACTTTTCGAAATATCCATTTAAAAAGTTTTGGAACGATACAAAATTTTAATAAAAAATCCGTTTTTAAAATACTTAAAGAAAATTGTGATGAAATAATATTTCGATTTTTTCAGAAGTTTCTGCATAATCATTTCGAAAAAGGTTACGTCGTTTTGGTTCTAAAAACAATAAAAAAAGAAGTGTGGTGATAAATAAATACCAAGTTTTAAGAAAATCTATAATGTCATCGATAATGATTAATCAAAATCTCAAGTTTCTTTTACGAATCAATTATATTGCCATTAAGTTAAAATTTTAGTGTAAAATCATTAACCCAAAGATATCATCTGTTACATTATATCTTAATTGTACTTATGATATTACGTTGCGAAATTGTAATTTTGTTTGTTTTTTTTTGTTTTAGGTGTACCTTCAAATTTATTAAGGTGATTATTTGGCCGTTCACAGATAATCTCGCCATTAAAGCCCCAGATCAAGTCATGTTTCTGACCCATTTCAATTGTTTCAGTTAAACATTGTTTGCACTTTAAATTTGTTTCGCCATCAAGTTCTGCTGTTTCAATGAAACATAATCCATTTGGCTCACTTGTTGATAATAATAATATATCGGCGGCAACAAACTGATTGTTCTCCATACGGATCACATCTCCAACCTACAAGATTAAGAAATGCATATTGTTATATAAATATTTTAGTTAATATTACTTTAATTGTTATTAGCTCAATATTTTCAAGGCTAATTACTCATATACAAATACTATAATACGAGTAATTAATAATGAAAAAATATATTATTGTCTTACCTGTACACCTGACCATTTTTCATCAACTAATTTTCCGTTTCGCAAGGTTTTTGATTTTCTATTATTTACATGGGAATCTGACAAATGGCGTTGCTGGAATATAGAAAATTTGCATTTATGTACATTTGTTAAATATACTATATAAAAAAATTGTAATGCAAAATTAAAGAGTTTGGTATTAAATAAAGCAAAATAATAAGAAAGTGAAACACGCGTATATATGTATACACAATAACGATTGAGTCACCTTCAACCAACCAACCACCTTCTTGTTCTTGAACTTCGAGTGTATATTTTTTTGTATGATGTACAAAAATACAGATGCAATATTCCATATCAAAGGATTTTGTATTTTCGTTCGCACAATTGAGAAATTTCGACTATGCTTTCAATGAATGAATAATCGCTGAAATAATAATAAATTGGGTGGCGCAAGAGTCCGTTGAGAACTAGGGTTCAGTTACTTACAACTCTCAACCATTCCTACGTGCGAGTACAGTTTTTAGGAATGGAGGGGACCTACAGTTTTAAGCCGAATCTGAACGGCTAATTTGAGAAAGCGCACTTTTAATGACAAGTCTTACTCTTTTAGAATTTGTCAATTCCTTCAAGAGGCAATACCCGTGAAAACAATATTTTTTTAGATTGTATAGGCAGTGGTCGAACCCAAGACCTCTAGCATGACAGTGAAAAGCACTAACCATCATGCCACGGGTATTGTTGAATAATCGCTGGAAAGTAAACAAAATTCTGTCGATGCACATTGGTTGTTTAAGCCTTGGACTTGAAAAACAGAGTCATTTTTAAACTTCAAACTTTAATTTAATACATTGGAGTTCAAGGTTAAAATTTGTTATTAAATTAATCTTGAAAAACGTGAACAAGTAGATTGCGTATTTACTGATATTAGAAAAGCGTTTGACAAGTTGTGTCATAAAACACTAATTTCAAAACTGTTTCGTCAAGGGTTGAACAACAATTTCTTAAATTGGATTTCATCATACTTAAAAAATAGACAATATAGTGTATTATTTCGTAATGAATGTCCAAAGCCAATTGTTATGAATTTCGTTGTTCCCCAGGGTCACCATTTAGGCCCAATTTTATTTATCTATTATATTCACAAATTATTTGTTTTCAATATTAAAAAATTCGCTTTTCCTTATATCTGCTGATGACATACAACTTTTCTAAAGAATTTACTCTACATTTGGCATTTGATTTTTTAAAGAATTGTGCAATAAAACTAATCTTGTTTTAAATGTTGACAAATGTTAAGCCATGACTTTAATTAGAGTATCTGTTTTTACTGACTTGGGAGTAGTTTTAGACTCGAAACTAACATTTATTGAACATATTAGTTTTGTTTAAAAAAGAAGCAAATAGAGTTCTCGGATTTAGTAAGAGATTTAGGCTCGATTTCCGTGATCCTTATGTTCTCAATATACTTTTTGTTTTTCGTTTATGCGACGCGTAGTATTGGCACTTTATTATTTAATACATGAAATAAGAATTGAAGCGATTCAGAAAAAGTTCTTTCTCTTTTGTCTCCGTTTTTTTCTTGCTTTCCTGAAATTGTTCTGCTTCCTTATTCTCAAATGCTTACTTTTTTATTAACTTTCCTTAATTGATAAACCATGGAGAATATTTTTACAATTTCGTTTTATTGTAGCAATATTAAATTAAGGAATATCATCACCATCGGTCTTATTCACTTTTACTTCAGTTTAAGTCGATCTAGTAAACGACTCCAAGGTTAGGTTAGGTCAGGTTAAGGTGGCTGTTGACGGGAAAACCAATGCACTTAGACCAATAGTTGTGATACCACAATGGGATCTTGAGATCTACTTTACTCGTTAAACCAGTTAGAGGTAGCTATAATGGTGTCAGAATTTCTTAGGTCACTAGGATCATTGTAGTAAAAGTTTCCAAGGTCTTGGTCTTCTTCTTTGTGATAAAGCAGGATATAAAGAGAGAAAGTGAGACACTGTATCCTTTTCATCCATCCAGCTTGCGCAAAAATCGATTGCATAATCTCCAAGTCGAAAAGCATGCCTACCCTTTAGACAATGTAAGGACTCCTATAACTGAGCTAATGTGCAATCTATGATCTGCTTTCTTTATGGTGTTATGCTTTAGCATAAGTATTTACAAGAAGCTAGAGGTATACCGATTTTGGCTTTATTGCTCAACAAAGCTAAAGTTGTTTCATTTTTTGCATGTTTGTCAGCTTTGAAATTTCCTGGAATGTCTCTATGACCCTGTAGCCAAATAAGGTGCATTTTGAACCACTCCGCCCTTTTCAAAAAAGATGATCGGCAGCTTCATGCTTTTAGTGAGTTTATAGAACAGATTCCAATGGTTTTATGGCAGCTTGACTAGTGCATCAGTAGTCGAAATCATTAGATATTATTATCGGTACAACTAATTTAAGTCTCTTAAAAAATATTCAAAGAAGAGCGTTCAAAATATTTGGAGACAATGACAGTTGGCTGATTTACGAAGCTTGAACACCGTTCCTCATAACGTCTCTTCTTCCCCCTTTTTTTTAAATGCTCTTTAAAATTAACCTGGTATCAAGAACATCGAACAAAGCATCGTAAAAATTACTAAACCACAATAAAATTTGTTGAGATTGGGGATATAAAGAATTTGCTGCGCGAACTTTTTTAATCTAAAACAATAAAAGAAATATTACATTATTAACAAATTATTAACTTACAATATCATCATATGCATCTTTAACAGCTGTTAAAGTTAATACTCCAATAAGTGGTATTGCTGTCGTGATAGGTGTTAATGATGAAATGGCTGGAATCAGTTGCAGTACCAAAAGGCACAAAAAATAGAAGTTGGCAAGACGTTGAAATTGTTCTAATAGATTGAGTGGTAGAAAAGTCATTAAGCTATATTTGGACGTTTTTATGTAGTTATTCTGTAAATAAACACAAACAAAAACATACAAATTTAAAAAAAAAAACTTACAAAATTAAGTACATAATTAAGACATTAAAGTTAATCAGTCAACTTTTAGTAGTTCAGTAAAAAGTTTAATTCTTATCCTTTTAAAAATAATAATGTATTAGTGAAATGATATGAGAGACCTAGGGAATAGTTTCAAAGGACATTATCTCGAAGAAATCTGGTGAATAACATTTATATCATATCAAAAAGAGTTTTTAAATTCTAGCTCTTTGATCTGGAGATAACGCTTTTTTAATTTTCATTAATCATTTTGCAAGATTCACATCCTTGTCCTTCGGATGTGGAACTTCAAGGGCAGCGTATGTTAAGCTTATTAAATTCCGATCTCGACAGAATTGTCCAATGGGGAATTATAAACCGTGTAGAATTTAATGCTTCAAAAACTCTATGCTGTCTCCTGTCGCTTAAGCGTAACCCATTCTTGATGCCACTTTCCATGAGTGGCACTTGAATTCAGGAAACTAATCAACTTTCAGTACTCGGTATGTTTATCACAGATCACCCCTTATGGAATGATCACGCCAAAAATGCTGCTAGGTGCTTAGGATTTCTCCGACGGTGCAAAAAATGTTCCTCATTTGTCCAAAACTTGAATATAACTCTCATATTTGGGCAGGTGCATCTAAAACAAGTTTAAGTCTTTTGGATAGGATCCAAAGATAGGATCCAAAAAAGAGCTTTGAAAATGATATAGGTTATAGAACTACAATTACATCACTCAAACACCGCGCCGCCGGCCGGAATGTTTCATGCATTTTCCTTTTCTACCGTTATTTTTACAAACAGTGTTTTGTTGAATTAACCAGTTGCATCCCCCCCGCTCAGCCGTAATTCGCGCACTTCTAGAAATGCTCATAAGTTTAACCTTTTCTTTTTTTAACCGAACATCGAGAAAATGTGGATGATATTCAAAACTTTATACCCAATGTGCACCGGAAGCTCCCCTTTGATTCTTCCATATTTTCCTAAAGCTCGCGTTGCACTAAAAACGCCTTAAGTGCCCGTTAATTATAGAAAATAAAAATAAAAAATTCACTTTTCTTTGAAGGATAATCATCTGGCTTTATTATTTAAATATGATTATTGGCACATAAAGTCCAATTTTCAATGACTTTTTCCAACATTTGTGGCCTTATATCAGCAATAACGCGTTGAATGTTGTCCTTTAAGTAGTCAAACATTTCGGGCTTATCGGTACAGACTAGTGACTTCATATACCTCTACAGAGAATAGTCAAGCGGCGTTAAATTGCACGAACTTCAATTCACGGGTCGTCCGTAACGTAATTAATTATTTGTGGCAGGATGTATGTTACATGTTGCTCCATTTTGTGAAAGCCACAGCTATTGCACATCATGGTTATTCAATTTATAAATGCAAAAGTATGTAATCATGGTTCTATAGCGGTCACCATTGACTGTAACGTTCTGGCCAGCATCGTTTTCAATGAATTACGAATCAATTATTTCACTAACCCATAAAAAACACCAATAAGTTACAACATATGTACACTTGAGGATTATCATCTCCCCAAATACGGCAGCTTTGTTTATTGACGAATGCATTTAATAGAAAGTCAGATTCTCTCTTGAACAAAATTCAGTTATGAAAAAAAGGAACCATGATTTTCAAAATAAATTCGAAAGCGTTGCTCAAGTGTCATTCTATTCATATTCAAATGCCAAACCAAACTAAAGGTAAATCACTTGACAGCTGACAAAATGGCTGACAGTTAAAACAAGTGTTGCCAACTTTAAATTTTACACCTCTAAAATACACCCAATATTTATAAATTATGTATTATACAAAAACTTAAGTCTTAACCAAGCCAAATAAGAAAAGACTTGTAGGTAAGAAAAATAGAATACTTACAGCATATTTAAATTGCGCATTAAATTCTCTATCATTGGCCCGTATTCTTCGTTCGTTGTCTGTAAAATAGATGTTAAAAACTTAATTTAACAGTTTGATTTTAAAGTTAAGTTATAATAGTTATAATATTTATTAATACAGTAATGGTAAACATTTTTAAACATAATAAAAAATTACCCGAAAAATAGTAGGAATTTCGTCGTCGCCTGATCTGTGACAATCGACGTATATTTTTATCGGACATGAGATTATCGTCAGCTTGAAGACCTAATGATGTACTTTTCGAACACTTGCAATTTGAACTCTTCCAAAAACCTAATACCGATTTAAATGACAAACTGCTACAACATGTCCCCGCAGGCGTATTGCTTTCTTCATCTACATTCGAATCATCTTCTGTATCTCTAGCCGTTTGTACTTCATATAATATCTCAATGTTACTATTTAAATTATTCAATTGTATATTTGTTGGTGTTGTTTTATCACTTGAATCCGAAAGTGTTTGTATATTTGATTCGGATCGGCGTTTTAATTTAATTTCTTCGCTCTTTTCCGGAGGTGTGGCTAAGCTGTATAGGCTTCTAGTTCTTAATTTGTGACTTTTTGGATTACATATGGAAGTGTATTTAGAAAAGTCTCTTCGATTACCAAAAAACTTATCTTCACTATTAGCTGGGGTTAGTGATTCTTCGTCAAAAGAATCAACTTTGCAGTTCACATGCATTTTGTTTTTTGTTATTTTAATATTTTGTGTATTTTAGTAAAATGGGAACTTATAACTTCATTTTAAAGGAAACATTCACATGCAATCAACGGGTTTAATGGTGCTTTGGTAAAAAATAAATAATATTTTTGAATCCATGCTGTTTTAAAAATTAAATTGATGACCATTTTACCGAATCTAACAAAAATTAACAAACATACAGTAATGAAAATATCTGAGTGTTTTAATTTGGTGTGTGAAGCTGACTTTTTCTTTAAGGAAGAGTTGTAAATTTTGTAATTTTTTTTTCACAAGACCTTAAAGCAAAAACTAATTATTTTCAGTTTCTACTTTGTATTTTCTCTGCAAAAAAAACTATTTACTATTTCGATATCTTGTACTTAAAAGTACGTTTTTTGACTTATTCTTTTTTTTATGTACCAATTGGAGAAATGGAAAACTGACGGTAACTGTGTGATGCTTAAAAGTGGGTGAGAGCAAGATCATCTATATGATCATTCATTTTGTGAATTCAAGTTGGTAGCATTGGTGGCATTTGACAATTATAAAACTCAGCTGTCATTTGAAGTGTCATAATATTTGATGAATATCTGGCATTTGTGATAATGGATCGCGATTTTTGTTGTACTTGCCATTTGAAATGACGTTTTTGAAAAATTTCGAGTGTCCAATACCAAGGTGTTTTACGCTATTCAAACTTTTTTAAATACGTCACTGACAAATGGAAATTTATTGCGTCTACAGAAAATATTAAAAATTAAGAAAATTTTCTAAAGTTAATAATTATTCTGAATAACATTGTCTATGTTACAAATTGAGAAAAAGGTGTGGTGGAGCTATACAGCAACCATAGGTATTTACATCAACTATAGTCATCATGACAACTTGACATATGATGACAACGACGACAACAAGTTTAATTGGGACATGCACAAGCATATAACAACACAAATTATGGCGTCATTCATGCATGCATTGGAATTTCTTGTGGTCAAAATAAGATAGATTTATATTTCCAATATTATTTTTTTTTGTATTTACTTAATCAATGAAAAATACTTCATCTTTTAAGTTATAAAAGGTGATTTTTCGATATTCAAATTTGAAACTAAATAAATAAAATACTAATAATAAAAATATAAATAATTACATTGTAATTGCGTTATCGTTAAGAAGAACATAAATGCATTGGACCAATAAATAGTTTGACCAGAAATTTTTAATAAAATAACCTAAATAAACAAACTTTGTTACTTATTTTTAGTGGCATATTTGTTAAAATTATAATTTCAACAGAGTTTTCCGCAGTTAACTTTTGATCTTGTAAGTTAAACAGTGCGACTTGCGAAATAAATAAGATTCATGGACCAAAAAATCAACAGCTATGTACAGTACTTATGTATATCCATTACATAGAAATACGGTTTGAAAGACAAACGAAGATCAAAGGTATATTTTTTAATAAGATATGGCGAAATTTAAAATGGCTTTGAGTTAATAAAACAAAATAAATTAACATTTGAAGCACATTAAATAAAAGTTGCTAACAAAAATTATTCAAAATAAACATGAATAAAGATTATTAAAATTGGGGGTTTTGATATTGATTTTGTGTGTATTTTTCAAAATTAAACTTTTGAATAAAAACTAAAAAACACTAAACCATAAATCTTAAAATAGTTGCTTTTACAAAACATTTTTATTATTAAACATGAATTGCTAAAAATTGAAAGTTTGTCTACAACAAAATCTGGAAAATATAGAAAGAAACATCTAGAATCGAAAAATCTAGAATAAATATATTGATTTTTGAGACAATGGTTTCATTTGCGTAATATAAATTGAAATGTATTTTTCTCTGTGATACAAAGGGACAAGTATGAAGAAATTCTGTAACTATTTTCATTTCATGGAACATGCAAATAAATAATCTTTTTTGTATAAAGGATTACTGTTATAGAAGAAAACCATGGTTAACTGGGGTAATTTTGAATTAATTTCGAAAAACTTTCAGTTTTATTTACTCATTTTCTACTCATAACGGATTTTATGAATTTTGGTTTCCTTTCCTTAGTCTAGTCAAATTTAAGCCAAGTTTGTATTAAATAAAAACTAAATCAGGTGGCGCGACAGTCCGTTGAGAACTTGGGCCTAATGACTTACAACTCTCAACCAGTGTTGGGACTTCTACCAGTTAAGTGGTATTTCTACCACTTTTTGGTGTTCATGAAAATCTACCACAAATTCTACCACTTTTTGCAACTCACCGTTCACCCATCATTAAACTCTACCTTCTACCATATACCATACGCATACGACTACAACTCCACGCGTCCACTCCACAAACACAACAGCATATAAAATCGCTATGATGGATTTCTCCCATGCACTATTTCACCTCAGTTATCTTTCTTTTTCTCTGAGTTGCTGTTGTGTGATCTTCCTTGTACAGATCTTACATAGTTGTCTAATCTCTGTATAAAATAGATTGTTTACTTTTGCCACAGATAGATGAGACAAGTTTTTTGGGTTGTTTGAGCTAGAGGACTCAACAGCCCAATCAATTTACAATAAAATTGTAGAAACATTAAATCATTTTAATGTTCCCATTCAAAATATGATAGGATTCGCTTCAGACAATAGTGCTGTTATGACGGGTTCATTAAGCGGTGTAGCCTCACGTTTAAAAAATATTAAACCTAATATTTTTACTATTGGATGTACCTGCCATAATTTGAGTTTGTGCTCCACTTATGCTGCTAAATGTTTACCAGGGCAAATAGAGCAATCAATAAGGGATATCTATTTCTATTTTTGCCACAGTGCGAAAAAAACAAAAGGATTTCCTTACCTTCCAAAAAGCACTTGGGGTTAATGAACACCAAATTTTAAAGGTTTGCCAAACTCGTTGGCTTTCAATGGAAATGGTCATAAACCGAATTATAGAGCAGTGGGATCCCTGTTTCATTACTTTATTTTTCTCGCATTTGAAGAACCTTGTTCTAAGGCTTCACAAATTTTTAATTTTTTAAAAAACAAAGACAATTTAGTTAATTTAAATTTTTTGTCAATAAATCTTAAAATTATAAACGAGTTAAATAAAACATTTCAATCTGAGAACACAAAAATACACTTGATATTCGAAAGTATGACTACATTAAAATTAAATTTAATGAAAAATTTTGTAAAACCAGAAAATATTAATGTTAACACAAATATAAAAATATAAAAAACAGTGAAAACTATTTACCATATTCTCAAATGTATTTTGGCCTTTACTTTGAAAGGTACTTACTTGAAAATGATATTGTTGAACAAGATGTAATGCAATTACGAAAAGTTATGTGCAGCTATTATATTGAATTATGTGTTCAAATTGGAGAAAGGTTTAACCTTATAAACGATGAACTAAAATTTTTCAAATATTTAAACCCGAAAAACGTCATTGATGGAACAATGCCATCAGTTTTAGGTCTCACGAAACATTTTTCACCAACTATAAATAACTCAGAACTAGAGTTAATTAATAATGAGTGGAGATAATTAATTGGAGAAAATCAATTACTCCAAATTTTTAAAACTGATGACATTGTTTCATAATGGCTTTTGATAAAAAACTTAAAAGACGGAATGGACAATTTAATTTTTGAAAACATATCTTCTTATATGTTGGAGCTTTTTTGCTTACCGCATAGCAGCGCTGCTGCTGAACGCAAATTTTCAGAATTAAAAAATGAAAAAAGAAATAAATTAAAAACTATCGGGTGATTTTTTTGAGGTTAGGATTTTCATGCATTAGTATTTGACAGATCACGCGGGATTTCAGACATGGTGTCAAAGAGAAAGATGCTCAGTATGCTTTGACATTTCATCATGAATAGACTTACTAACGAGCAACGCTTGCAAATCATCTGCCACAACGTCGAATTTTCATTGAATGGGCCCTAGAAAAGTTGGCAGAAAATCCGCTTTTTTATCGACAAATTTTGTTCAGCGATGAGGCTCATTTCTGGTTGAATGGCTACGTAAATAAGCAAAATTGCCGCATTTGGAGTGAAGAGCAACCAGAAGCCGTTCAAGAACTGCCCATGCATCCCGAAAAATGCACTGTTTGGTGTGGTTTGTACGCTGGTGGAATCATTGGACCGTATTTTTTCAAAGATGCTGTTGGACGCAACGTTACGGTGAATGGCGATCGCTATCGTTCAATGCTAACAAACTTTTTGTTGCCAAAAATGGAAGAACTGAACTTGGTTGACATGTGGTTTCAACAAGATGGCGCTACATGCCACACAGCTCGCGATTCTATGGCCATTTTGAGGGAAAACTTCGGAGAACAATTCATCTCAAGGAATGGACCGGTAAGTTGGTCACCAAGATCATGCGATTTGACGCCTTTAGACTATTTTTTGTGGGGCTACATCAAGTCTAAAGTCTACACAAATAAGCCAGCAACTATTCCAGCTTTGGAAGACAACATTTCAGAAGAAATTCGGGCTATTCCGGCCGAAATGCTCGAAAAAGTTACCCAAAATTGGACTTTCCGAATGGACCACCTAAGACGCAGCCGCGGTCAACATTTAAATGAAATTATCTTCAAAAAGTAAATGTCATGGACCAATCTAACGTTTCAAATAAAGAATCGATGAGATTTTGCAAATTTTATGCGTTTTTTTTAAAAAAAAAGTTCTCAAGCTCTTAAAAAATCACCCGATACAACCGTTCACAACATTTTGGCTGCAAGCTAAATTTCAGTAAATTTTCAGAATTTTAATCCTCCGGAAGCATTACTGAAATGTGCTTCAAAATTTAAATTTTCCGTTTTTTCTAACTAATTTAATTATTGTGAATTGTGATATTTGAAACTGAAAGAACTGAATTATTGTTTATTTAATTTTTTGTATTTTTAAATAAGTTATTGAATATAAGATTTACTACATAAAAATGGGTTTTAATTTCTACCACTTTTCTACCACCTTTTTGACATCATTTCTACCACTCTTTTGCTTCTGCGAGGTCCCAACACTGCTCTCAACCATTCCTGTGTGCGTGTCATGTCAGTGATGGAAGGGATCTACAGTTTATATGCCGAATGACAATAATTACTCTTGTAGGATTTGTCAATTCCACGTAGGTGAAAAATAACTTCCGGTGGCACTGGCAGAGATTGTACTCAAGACCTCTAGCATGACAGTCCAACGCACTAACCATCACGCCACGGGTACTAGCCAAGTTTGTACCTATTTGTTTATTTTAATTTAAAAAAAAACGACATGAGCTTTGTATATCTCTGTTATGAGCGAAATATGTATGTGTTAGGCAAAACCGAATGACTTACATAATAAGTTTAAGTGACTTTGATACACACTGCATAGTCAATGACTAAAGTTTCTTTAAATAATTTATGCAAAATATCGGCATAAATCATTTTTTTCCAATGATTTTAGTTAGAAAGAATAATAGCGGGTTTAAAAAAATTAAGTTAAACAATAACTCATTTGGGAATTTTTTAATATGTATAGTTTCCGATGAGCTGGCTACTTGATTTTTTTTAATTGAAAGCACGAGCGAAGCACATTATTTAAACTTCTGTTATATTTTACTCAAGTATACAACGGGTTATTCATTTTGCGGTTTCAAAAGTATAGGGCTGGAATTCGAAATCTGTCAAACTAAGTTGTTAACCCAATTTTTTTCAATTGAAAGTCTGACGTGTACGAAAATGGATCGCTTAATTATTGCACAAGGCATACAAATTGTTAAAACCCACTACAAAAATGGTGATTCTGCCACAGCTACATATCATGCTCTAAGAGGGGATTATGGTTTACATAATCGTCTAACTACGCAAGCAATTGGCAAAATTGTAAAAAGTTAAAAAGTTACTGTTTGGTGCGTTCTTTGGTCCGGAGGTGTGATTGAACCTTACCTCTGTGAAAACGACGATGGAACGACTGTCACCATCAATTCGGAGCGTTATGGTCATATGATAACCTGCTATTGAAGACACGACTTGGAGAATATGTGATTTCAACAAGACGGTGCCGCATGACATACAACTCTAGCGAATATGGCTTTACTGCAAGAGATATTTCCTGGCCGCGTGCTTTCTCGTCGTTGTGATATCAACTGACCGTCAAGATCATGCGATTTGACACTGCTGGACTTTTTTTGTGGGGATACGCAAAAGAGCGTGTTAATGCAGATAAACCTTTAACTCTTGAGCATTTAAAAATCAACATTCGTTAAGTTATGGCTGAGATACCAATATGTGTCAAAAGTGGTCGAAAATTACCTCAAAAGAATCGATTCTTGCAACAATTCGCGTGGTGGTCATTTAAATGATGTAGTGTTTCACACATAATGCCAACGTTCAAACTTTATAATAAAAAGAAAATATCATGAAGAAAAAATATTGCTTATGTATGTATGTGTTTAATTTGCGTTTATTTTTGAAACCGTAAAATGGATAACCCTGTACAAATTCAATTAGTTCAGTTAAAATGTATTGACTTCAAAGGAAATGATGTTATACGAAAATATATATACAAGATATATTATATTGTGTTAAAAACTATTTATTTATAAAGATCTGATAGTAGTAGTAGATAGTAGACAAGTCTTTCTCTTAAAGTTTAAGTGACACGTACATATATCCATAAAGATAAAAACTCTTGCAATTGAATTCAAAAATTTCGACAGGACTATGAAATTTGACATATTATTATTACATGCTCAAAGAATGGTTTTAGTGTAAAAAATAATCAAATCCAAACGGATATAAGAAACATTGTCAAAAAGAAAACATTTACCGCATAATATTACTTTCAAAATGAAGTGCACTGAGGCGTATACGCAATTTGTGTTTTCCCTTAAATCAGGTATTTTTAATCAGACTTAATGAATTAATGGTTATAGATTATCTTTATTAGGAAAATGTAGAAAATATGCATTCTAGTTTTCCAGCGTGCAGAATGTCTTTATAAGGTATACTTAACATCATGGCTTTAAAAACCGCTTAGGGTTCGTCCAATTAAATTCTACTTCAACATTGGAAGTTATTTGATATTATTTGAAGATGGTTTGATATTTTTCATCTCGGCATTTACGTACTATTTTTGGGATTGCTAAAGAATATTATTTTTATCTTGATTAAGCAAAGGTTTCCTTCAATTTCAAAATATGAAAATATAACTATCCATAGGAATTTTTAACTAGTCCCTAGAATCTAAATACATTTTTTTAGAGAGAAAAAATCGAATTGACAGTTTTTTTTACAAAAAATAAAAACCTCAAAAAAAAGTAGCAAAAGTTGGTAAACATTTGTTTTGGACTTAAATATCTTTTTAAAAATTAAAGATATTGGCTTCAAACTACGAGTAATTCCATCTTATACAAAATATAGTTTTCAACATTCAGTATAATTTTGGGAAAAATCTAATTGACAGTTTTTTTTTACTAAAATAAAAACATTATTAAAACTTAATTTTCGAATAAAATATCTTATTGAAATTGAAATATGTATCTATTTGAAATTAAATTACATATGCAATATATTGATGGTAATTTTTAGTTAAATTTTTAGAAAAATTCAACTGACTCAAGTATTAGGAGAACAAAGAAAGATATTGACTTCGAATAATTTATTCCACACAAAATATTGTTATGAATATTTTGTTAAAGTTTTAAGCAAGACAAATAGACAGACGAGACGGGAAGTTATCGGTATGTGTAGCATCTCAGCCTCTTTTTTTTTAATTTTTGATTGATTTATTATATTAACTATATTATTTAAATATATTAACTATTCCGAAAACACGTGACGCATGAATTTCCAATAGTTTAGTAAATATTATAATACATGCATCTATACAACGTGTGTATAAATTGAATGTTAAATTATTTAACAGTGCGTTAACAATTCAAAATTTTGATTAAATTTATATTTTTCTACTAAACTGTCGTTCGATCACAAACAAATCCATTTACAATGTATTGGCTTTTTAAATCTATTTTTAACATTCCAAAAAAGAACCTCTTTGACAATTGCTCAATTAACAAATTATTCGCTTTAATACATGTAATACTAAACGCACCCCGTTGAATCCAATTCTATTATCAAAATTGCTTGATTGATTCAATTTAAAGATAGACCTTTGTTATACTTTTGTTAATAAACCATCGCAGTAATAAAAAGATTTCACTGATTTTTTTCGACACCACCAACAAAAAAGATTTCACTGATTTTTGTCGACATTGAAAAACCATAAACCATGATTAGTCGGTTTACCTTAGTCTTGAAAATATTGTGACATTGCATGCAGAGAAAATTGTTCCTTAAAACCACATTACACGCAATACTTTTTGTATATTATGTATACAAACATACATACATATGTATGTATGTATATGTATGTATATCTATTATGTAGCTCTTTTGAAGGATATGAATGGTAGGAAAGTAGGTATAACCTCTATTGTTGCAATACATCACGAACACGAGACACTATATCATATTGTAGGTGGGTGACTTGACTATGAACTAGCCACTCTTTGAGTGGAATAAACTTTTTATTTTATTCTTCTTTTTATTGATTTTTACCATCCGCAACACGACAACGACGACACAACACGACGAGCCAGTCCCTTGAACTACTTTAGTGGTCAAGTTGTTAAATTCAATGCATTTATTTTTCGTTATTTCATGTAAGGATCTTATTTTGTTTTAGATATTTTTTAATTTAAGTTTATTTTATAAATATTTTGAATAAAGTCGAGGTTTGAAAAAAAAAATAGAAGCACAAGTTTTAGAAATTTGAAACTTAGATACGTGTTATAAAAATACTTCGTAACTTTATTAACAGAAAACTATAAACACTGCAGATGCAAACAAACTGCAAGCATAAACATAATGCACTTGTCACATAAAATGAATATTAAGAAAAGAGCAACAACAACAAAAACAACAAAACAGAACCAGAAAATATACATAGGTACTCAAGAAAATTAGGATTGGGTCATCACATCACTTCCATTTCGTCATTGAAAAACACTTTCCATTTCAATTGGCCATTTAAAATAAAAAAACAAGAAAAACGAATTATTTTTACAACAAGCATCCGTACACACATATTATTACATAATAAAACTTAAATAAAACACTTTTCTAATAAAAAAAAACAATAATTAACAGATTTTTATGTCGCAAAAACTCTTCCTTAAAAAGAAAACCTGAGGCAGGTATCACTGATGGAGTGGAGGAGGAACAAAGTAAATCTATGTATGTTTACTTTTGTATCGTCTTTGGAAGCAAGAACTATTACTATGTAAACTTCTTGAGAGATAAAAACCACAACAAAATAACTAAAAGCATTCTAATTATTTCTATGACCGACACTACGAAGAACGACACGACCGACGGCGAACCGACGAAAAAGACGACTCAACGAACTTCTGCTTTAGCCTGCCTAGAGTAAGAGGTACATAGGTATACTGGCTAGGTTAGGTACATTCACTTTGTGAAATGAATCAGCTTTTAACTTTTATTTTTATTTCTTTTTTGTTGCTTTAAATTAAATTTTCTTCGTGAAAAGAAAAAAGTTATTTTTATATGTTATTTGCACTTTGATTTTTGTATCATGGATTAAACTTTAGAATATTTTTATTATTGATACAAAAGAAAAACAAAACTAACAGCAATAAGTTAAATAAAAGAAGTGAAACATTCTAGTGTTAAAAGTGCGAGCAAACCGAATGAAAAATAAAATTAAAATATTTTTATATTTTCTTTTTTCCTTCACTCATGACACAACATGCACATTTTGATCACATTCACAATTACGCCATTACAATATATTATATTATAGCAATAATGTATATAGTTATGGTATGGTAGGTATACGTTTAATAAAAGCCAGCAGCAGCGGCAAAGGCGACAACGATAGCGGCTTACTCAAACAACAACAGCTGTTTAGTACGGCAAAAGCAAAGAGTCTAATTGGAATTGGAAGGACCTGCTGTCATTTGCCATTTACTATAATATGACGTCATCATTTTGTATGCCAACACCACCATACCACGATAAAGGTAAAAGAATACAAAAACTAACAATAAGTGGTAAATGTAAGAACGAGTGAAGTCAGGCCAAATTGTATCGTGTGACATCATGCGGAAAATCCAACGCAAAATGAAAGCATTCAGCGATAAAATGCTATAACTTACAACATGAAATAAATAAAAAAACGTGGTTAATGGTTAATTAGTTAGATAGATGTGGCCCTTTTATGTTACCTGTGTGGGAAAAATTATAGTAACAATAGCGGTCGTCATTTTGTCGCTTGCAATAATTACTCGTAACAATGTGTATGTGAAGTTTTATGTACATCTATTTATAAAAGCGTTATGTTCAACTATCTTTTATATCGGTATCAGTATACCTATACATATTGATAGAATGCTTTAAACTTTAAAATCTACGAACGGATTAATCACAGCATTAAAATACATTCAGTTAACTCCGTAAAATAGATTGAAAAGTGGATTTAATTTGACAGTAGGTACTTTTTCAAATGCAAATAAATTAGAAAAGTTGATATAGAATAGATTTTCATTCTTAAATAAATAATGTTTTCATCGTTTCACGTAAATGAAAATTTAGGACACTTTTAGATGTTTTTTTCAGAAAACTACAAACTACATATAATATCGGAATAACAGAAATGTTTTATGTTTTATAATACATATCATTGACTGCTTAAAATAATTTTGAAATCATTAACGGCCGGTTTAATGCAGCTCCTGCAATTTTTAACTTAAAATAAGTAAATGATTTTTTTAAATTGTACATACATACATATGTATGTATGTACATATTTAAGTTTTAACTTTGAAATAGCTCAATGGCATTAAGTACATCAAAAAATTGCTATATTGGCGTTTTGTCCCAGTATTCTCACTTGGAATCATCAGTTAACGACTGAGGAAACCTTTTTAATACGCAACTTCTGCACGTTTTCGGTTCATCTTAAAAGCAAAAACTTAATGTGAACCATATCAAACAAGATTGAAGTTTTTAATCAAAAAGCTGAACACAGATTTTTCCGAGCCAGCCAGCTGATTTTTTTAAAATATGGACAGTTTTTTAATACGCCTATATACCAATTTTTGATATAGAACTTAAAATTCAACAGTCTTATACTTAGTGCAACGTCTAATGCAGGTAGGATTTTTGCGATATTTTGATTTTTGGCCAAATACATAATTGATAATAACAAATAAACTACGCAATGTAAAAAAGTATTGAGATAAATGCGTTTGAAGTTTTGAATAGTAGAAAATCATGAGTAATGTTACAAAACATTTAATACACAAATTAGAAAATCGAGTGCTTAAAAGTTTTTAACGGCCATCATTTACAAATTAAGTTCAAAAAAGATATTGGTTTTTCGAAAATTGTAGGGTGGCCTAACCCCTCAAAGTGACTTCTGGCTGATAAAGATAATACACTTAAGCAAGGTACACCACATGGATCTTAGAATTTGTTTCACTCTCGTTAAACTATTTAAAGCTGGAATTTATCAGATCACTATTATCATTATAGAAGAAGTCTTCTAAGTGTACTAAGTAGGTACTATTTTTTGTAGATTTTATTTTATTAAATATCGAAAACAATATTTTCCGTGATATAAAATAAGTTTGAAGCCAATATTTTTAGTTTTTGAAAAGCTATTTGAGTCGAAAGTAAATTTTTACCAAGTTTTACTCGTAGTATTGTTTTTTTTTAGGTTTTTAATTTTTTGTAAAAAAAACTGTCAATTCGATTTTTTTCAAAATTTTACTGAATGTTGACAATATTTTTTGAAAGATAAAAGTAGTTTAAAGCCAATATCTCAAAGTTTTGAAAAGATATTTATGTCGAAAGTCAATTTTTACCAAGTTTTTTTTTTAGGTTTTTATTTTTTGTAAAACAACTGTCAATTTTATTTTTCTCAAAAATTTTCCGAATGTTGAAAATAATATTTCTTATAAGATAAAATAAGTTTGAAACCATAATCTCAAGTTTTTGAAAAGATATTTAAGTCGAAATTTAATTTTTACCAACTTTAAGTAATGTTTTTTTTAGATTTTTATTTTTTATAAAAAAAATTGTCAATTAGATTTTTCTTAAAATTTTATCATTGTTTGATTTATAAAAAAACCGTTAATTGGATTTTTTCCAAAAATGTACTTGTTTTGTATCACGTTACAATACATAATATAAAATTTAATTCAAGTCTCTAGCGTCATTGGTTCATGAGATATTTAGGGTTAACCAAAATTTTCACCTTTCCACAAAGTTTATTTGAAGTCGATATCTCTTCTGGTTCTTGAGCTATGGACGACGAAAAAACGTCGCGAACGTACGGACGTACGTACACACGCACGCACATACATCTTTCTAAAAATCTTTCATTTCGACTCTAGGGACCTTGAAACGTCGAGAAATGTCAAAATTTTCAATTTGACAAATCGGACCCATTACAATAACTTCCTATCGGAAGTTAAAAATTATATTCAAATACTTTTTGTTTAAGAAACCAATAGGGATCCTTAACAAAAGGTTAATAATTAAATGTATATACATAATTCAATAGATTAAAAAGTTTCTAAGCATTAAGGAGCTATGATGAGGCTTTAAAATTAAGAGAGAATGTTCGCATGAATCACATTTTCATTTTACGATGACGAAGCAAAAACTAAAACAAAACAAACTGTGAATGCCAATTTTAAAATGCAATTTCTTGGAAGATAAACATTTAATGTATGTTTGTTTTTTTCTTTTCTCATACACCCTACATATGTAGTGTATATAAATTAAAACTAGGAATATGAACGTACAACTACATATGTACTATACACAGGGCCGTCGAGAGAAAATCCGGGCCCGGGACGGAAAAATCTCGGGCCCCCCCTTATTTACCATTTTTTTTTCAAAGTTCATGCCTACTGATATGGTACGTTCTAATTTCAATTACGAATATCATCAGCATGACATTGGTTGGAATCAACGGAAATAATAATTTTTTGTTCGCAAAGTGAACCGAAAAAAAGTGTTAATCATCAAATCAATCTCACGGGTATCGTCCAGTTTAGTTGAAATGGAAGATGGATAGAAAATAATTCTACATGCGAGTAGAACAGACAACGACAGTTATTAACTGATAATACGGTCGATTAACTATTTAAAAAAAAAATTAGCATGAAGATCTATTACCTACTATGAAAATAAAATAGAGCGAAGTAAAAGTATTTGAAATTTGTCCCTAAAAAAAACTATGTATTTTAAAAGGTTTACATTAAATATTCTTTATTGTTTTTCTTTATATTAAAATATTATCACAATGTTTTCATAAGAGTTAGTTTGCATTCAATGAAATATTTCTTTTTGCAAACGAGCTTTCCTAGCTTTCTGAGCGGCAAAACAACTTATAATTGAATCGAAATTCAATTTCCTTGCCAAAGGTGCTTCGATGCATAGTGTAGCAAGTCCAGAAACACGATCTTGTGATGAGCACGAACGATGAAAATTCTTTGTTCTGGCAAGGACGCTAAATGAACGTTCGGCACTAGCTACGGTTACAGGAATTGTGGAAAACACACGGAGAGCAACACAAATGTTGGGGAAAATCATCTCCAAGTTCTGGGAATAAATAGCATTGAGCAAACTCAATGGCGGAAGTTCTGCTTCAAAATTGGCTTCATAAATGTGTTTCAGATGAATTATTTCTTCTTTCAACTCTTGAGACACATGCGAGTTATACTTTTGGATGAATCTTGTAGCGGAGTTTTTAATCTCAATTTCGTCCATTGTTGAAAACTGCCATAAAAATGAAAATGTAGCATTCAAATTCTTCATCGTATCGAACCGACGAGAAATTCCAGATAAAATTGAATCAACTATGACATAAAAGGTGTTTCTCTTGAAATTTATTTCTTCGTCTGTTTCAATTTGCTCTCCGCCTCCTCGATTTTCTCCAAAATGTCTCTTTAATTGCCTTTTTCGGTTCGATGGGAACGATTCTGGAACATCCCCCAATCCAGTAGCAACTGCTTTGCATTCAGATAAAATTTGATCCCATCCGTTTCGAATAATGTTCAAATCCGAGATCAAGTTGTCAAGATTTCGAATTTCAACGTCAACAGTCATGTTTCTGGATTGAAGAATGATACTTCTTTCATTTATAGCGCTAAGAACCTTGCACCAAATCGAAGACATCAGGAAGCATTCAAATGTATGCATATATTTTAAAACGCCATTTACATCTCTTCGAGCTTCAGCAGTTAAATTAATATCACTTAAGGCTTCTAATGATGTTCTAAGGTTTTTTAGATGATTTGCAAATGGTTTCACTGCCTCAATTCTAGCTGACCATCTTGTATCGGAAAGTTTGTGAAGGGATCCGGGCACATGTTCCTTAAGAATTTCCCAACGTTGGGCACTGCTGCTAAACAAGTTGAAACACTTTTGAACAACACCAAAAAATGTGATTGCGGCAGTACAACATTCCGCTGAATCGACTCCACACAAGTTAAGGCTGTGAGCTGCACATGGTGAATACACGGCATTCGGATTTTTCTTTAAAATATGACTTTGTGCACCATTATACTGTCCTTTCATATTGCTTCCATTGTCATAGCCTTGTGCACAACAGTCTTCTAAAGGGATTTCATTCTTTGCCAATGTTTCGCAGATCAAATCAGCTATTGCGGTGCCAGTTTTTTTGTTGCAATCGACAAATTCCAAAAACCGTTCTTGGATGGAGAACACATTTTCTTCCAAGCGCAGATATCGCAAAATAAATGTGTTTTGTTCCACATGACTTGAATCGGGTGTTGCATCGACAATTATAGCGAAGTATTTGGCGTTTTCTCTCTCCTTCAAAATAGCTGAATTCACATGTTGGGCACAAATTTTAATGAACTCATTTTGAATCTCAACGGAAAGGTAGTGGACTTGCAAACGTTTGTGTTCTTGTTGTGAAATTCTTACTTTTTCCAAGTGCTCCTGAAGTAAGGGGTCATAATGACTAATTAATTCCAAAATGCCCAAAAAATTTCCATTATTTGGCTCTCCAATAAGATTACTATCGCCTCGTAGTGCTAGTCCCCTTTCGCCAAGGAAGAGAATGGTGTCCAATATTCTATATAGAATTCCTTGCCATTTTTTGGTTTCCCTAGTGATTTCGTCATTGAGAAGAGAATCAATCGAAAAGTTTTTCTTTATTCGCAGTTGTAATGAGCGCCATCGAACGTAACACTGGACATGATCGGTATTGTTTTCATGGGCAGGCAATTTGTCGTAAAGCTTTTTCCACACTTGAAGGCAAGAATATCCTTCTGGACGACACAGATTTGAACGATGTGTATTGATTTTATTTGTTGTAAACAAACGACAAGGTAGGCAATAGAATGCATTTTTAAGGTTACTCCACACTAACCAATCGCGCTTTATCAATTCGCCGTTGGGTAAGATTTTCGAAAGCAGCGAGGTCGGAAATTGCTCGTTGTTTCGATCACGTGGAAAAGAAGCAGGTAACTTCTCATGGCCTCGACGAACTACGGCATCTGCTAAGTCAGGCTGCACGAACTCGGTATGTATTGTTCCAACATCGTAATCTTTAAGAAGGTCAGTTCTAACCATTCCCTTAGTGGAGTGTAATGTGCAATCTTTTTCTTTTTCCAATCCAGAAATTGGATTCGAATCGGAAATAACTGCACTTTCGGTCACTCGATTAAGTCCTGATGAGCAACTTGGCAGACTATCATTTACATCGCTTGAGTTCAATTCCAGTATTTCATTTGATTTTATTTCTTCTTCTGGCGTTTTTGAAACGAAATCCAACAGAGTTCTTTGGGTTTTCATGCTTTCTCTTTCAAGTCTCTCGCGCTTTAAGCGTTCTTTGCGCTTTTGAGCTCCCGACTGGTGTGTGTACATGATCTGTAATTGAAACGTTCAGTTAAAAAAGTAATGAAAATATCTATTTTTAAATGTTTTTAACTAATGGAAATGTACATACCTGTATTATATTTTAATTCACCAACACTAGTCTAATATTTTTTTTCAGTTTGGTAGGTATTTTACGCAGTAGTCACTAATTATGGTTCCAAAGTGTAAACTCACAAAAAACTTGTTTTTCTTTATATTTAAAAATTTGTAGCCGAAATAATTACACTTTTCTTCAATGTATGGTCTTTTGGATTTCCAAAAACGTTATGATGGAAAACTGTAAGCCAGCGATATTTATATAGATATTTGCAAATATCGGTATCCCCGCTAAAACCCTATCTGTGTCCCAATGTTTCTGAGAAACGCGATATATATATGTACATATCTCAATGACCATAGTTAGGAAGGCGGAAGAATTCTTTAAAAAACATTTAAAACAGTGCAGAAAATCTAAAACATAGAACAAAATTACGGGGAACCGAACGGGAAATTCCGGTGGACTACCTACATTATAAAAATCAAATGTTGGTAATTTTTTAATTTGACAATCTTTAAATTGTTTACTTAAACCTTTTTTTATGATACATACTCCCAATTAACAAACAATTTGACCATATGCATTTAAAGTCCAGTATCTAATAAGCTGCATCGTCGTACAAAAATTGTATACGAGTAGGTACATAATGCATCTAGCTCTATTCAGGTACACACAGACACAGTATCTTAGAACTAACCCAATCATCCCTAAATTTTAATTACCTGCTGTTATAAAATACGAAAACGTATTTACCAAGAGTCATTCATTCATTTACCCTTTGGTATTCATTCATAAAAAATCTTTCCTTAAATGCACAAAAAAGCATTATCCAAACTACCTGCATATGGCTGGTTTAATATACACAATTTGAAGTGATTTGATATCCATCAAATCTTCAGTAAACAACTTATTCAAAGTATTAATTAATAAATATTAGGGAAACCACAATTGAAAAACGTTTGCGTGGGATTTTCCGGTCCCCCGAAACCGAATCAAAAATTTCGTTTACAGCAGAAACAGAAATAGAAGAAAAGAAATTTTATAAAAACAGAAACCGAAATAAATATTTGTGTTTTGTTTTAATTTGCCGGGCCCCTTAAATTGACTTTAAACATTTTTAAAATAAAATAAATTTGATAAAATAAATAAGAAAAGCCAAACAATTTATTATAACTTTCTTTGAATAGTTCAGAGTTGCCCAATTTTCCATTAAATATTAAACAAAATGTACGCCAATAATAATCAGGGGCCCAGATCGGCAAGCTTGTGACTGATAGATTGGTAGATAACATACAAACTGGGGCCCGATTGCGAAAGCATGAATGGTTTTTAAATTTTCGGGCCCCTAAAAATAAGTGGGAATAGGTATGTTGATGATGAGAGTATATTGAAAAAAAAACACTCTTCTCATTGCTTTCAATTTTACGGGCCCCTAAAAAATCCCGGGCCCGGGGGGTTTCCCCCCCCCCCTTTCCCCCCCCTCTCGACGGGCCTGACTATACATACATATATGTATGTTATAAATAGTTACATCAGTACAATTACTTTTTATAAAGTTCATTGCGTGTGCATAGTATTCAGTTTTCCATTAAATGCATTTGAGTAAAATGTTCATGTACTTAGAATGTATAAAATCTAGAATGTATAGAATCTAATAGTAAATGATATCATTGCTTTCAAAAATGTATCTTGAAATGTTCTTATTTAATTCTTTTCACATATTATTTAAAAGTTGTTTTTGAGGAATTTGATTAAAACAAATAAAACAGGATATTACAAAGCAATCTTATTCCATTAATTTTAAATGGAAATCCCCTGATATCATATTTGCAATGTTAGGAATTCTTTTATAAAACTTTCTACAAGTAGTTAGTTAGATATCAACATTTAAGCTACGAGTATTTTAATGATTCATTAGGTTTCTGTTACTGAACTAATACAATAATTTTTTAGATTCTTGTCACTTAAAATTACTGCGCCAAATTAACGTTTAAGATAATTTATTATACGAAATTAGGGCAGACTTTCATGTAATGATGGCCTCATTTCCTGTTCTTTTAGTGTTTGAGTAAAATAAATAAGGATTATGGGTCAAACAGCTTAAGAAAGCATGAAATTGTAGCCTATAGTTTTTTTTTTCGGGGTCATTATGAGTCTAGTTTCTAGTATCTTTATTTTCTTAAATTAAAGAGGAATTTTATGTGTTAAAAAAGAGGGTTGATGTTTTTTGCAAGGAAAAATAAAATAGCTGCAAAAGTATTTTTCCGAGAGGTCTTATAAGGATTTTACTTAATTGAAGTGAATACTGAATAGTTACTTAAAGATATGTAACATTCCATTTAAATTAAAAAAATGAATACCTTTTATTACGAATCTTTACAATTAAACATTTCATACGCTATAGTATTTTTATTCAAATTCTCATAATTTTCTTTATTTAATCATAATTTTTGTGGAATATCAAAAAAAACACAACTTTATTGTAATTTCTAACTATAATTTACATCAAATGTTTTGTTCGGGGAGAGTACGATAACTTTGGCGACAAAGTTTAATGACGGATTTGTATAGAACAGTTAAAAATAAGCATTTTTTACTATGGGAGGGGGGTCTATCTCCCCCCGTTTAGGCGGTAGGGGCAATTTAAAAAAATATGTACATTAAATGGAAAAAAAATAATTAAAAAATAACGGTAATACTTACAATTAAGTGTTATGCCTTTTTTTAAAGCCAACACTTTTGTCTATTAGCTTGTTTTTAAATCAAGTCAAAACTATGCATAGTTTTTGAAAAAAATTGTTTTAAATTCAAAATTTGTGCAAAAAAAAGTTAAAAAAAGGTTTAAAGTGTAATTTTTCAAGACTTTCAGATTATCTACTATTTTTTTTTAGAATTCATTGCTCTTATTTGTTTTTGATAAAAAAACTGAAAACTAGATGACTTGATGTCTTCTAGTTCTTGAGAAAATAGTTCTTGATTAAATTACCAAAATAAAATATTTTAATTAAATTACTTTTTCCTTGCTTAAGTATTAACGTAGTCTTATTTTGATAGTAATAATCGAATATGAATTAAGATATACCTAGGGTAAATTAATTTTTCTTAAATCCAGCTTATTTAAATGCAAAAGAAACTTTGCATGCACCCCATCTTGCACCCACCGCACCTTGCACCCTCCCCATCTTGCAAACATACCAACTTGCACCCACCCCAAATCCTATAGTGTGCCCAAGCAGGGGGGTTGCAGATGCCACTGTTGCATACACCAAACTCGCGCACACCTTACTGTTGCATACACCCAAACACGCATTACGCATACGCAAATACCATTATTACTATCAAAATAAGACCACTCAAGCAAAAAAAAAGAATTAAATTAAAATAGTAGTTGTGGTTATTTTCAATTTTCTCAAAAACTAAAAGACATAAAATCATCTAGTTTTCAGCTTTTGATCAAAAACAAATAAGAGCAATAAATTCTGAAATAAAAACAATGGTAGATAATCTTGAAGTATTGAAAAAGTTACACTTTAAACCTTTTTTTAACTTTTTTTACTCAAATTTTGAGTTTAAAATTAAATTTTTATTTTCAATTTTCTCAAAAACTAAAAGACATAAAATCATCTAGTTTTCAGTTTTTGATCAAAAACAAATAAGAGTAACAAATTCTGAAATAGAAACAATAGTAGATAATCTTGAAGTATTGAAAAAGTTACACTTTAAACCTTTTTTTAACTTTTTTTACTCAAATTTTGAGTTTAAAATTAAATTTTTCAAAAACTACGCATAGTTTTGACTTGATTTAAAAACTGGCTAATAGAACAGAATGTTGGCTTTAAAAAAATGTATACAACTTAATTGTAAGTATCACCGTTATTTTTTAAGAATTTTTTTCCATTTTAAGTAATAATTTTTTTAAATTGCACCTCCTGCCTAAACGGGGGGAGATAGACCCCCCCTCCCATAGTAAAAAAATGCTTATTTTTAACTGTTCTAAAAAATTCCGTTATAATATCTTGTCGCTTAACTTATCGTACTCTTGCCCACCTTACTGTTGCATACACCCAAACTCGCACCTACCATTGTTACTATCAAAATAAGACCACTCAAGCAAAAAAAAAAAGAATTTAATTAAAATAGTAGTTGTGGTTATTTTCAATTTTTTCAAAAACTAAAAGACATAAAATCATCTAGTTTTCAGTTTTTGACCAAAAACAAATAAAAGCAATAAATTCTGAAATAAAAACAATGGTAGATAACCTTGAAGTATTGAAAAAGTTACACTTTAAACCTTTTTTTAACTTTTTTTTACTCAAATTTTGAGTTTAAAATTAAATTTTTTAAAAACTACGCATAGTTTTGACTTGAATTAAAAACTGACTAATAAAACGGAATGTTGGCTTTTAAAAAATGTATAAAACCTGATTGTAAGTATCACCGTTATTTTTTAATTATTTTTTTCCATTTTAAATAATATTTTTTTTAAATTGCCCCTACCGCCTAAACGGAGGGAAATAGACCCCCCTCCCACAGTAAAAAATGCTTATTTTTAACTGTTCTAACAAATTCCGTTATTATATCTTGGCGCGTATCGTTATCGTACTCGTGCCTTTTGTTCTATAAAGTAAGTTTTGAGGATAAAATTAAAGTAAATACATTTTAAATTTTGTTAAGGGTTGCAGACTTCAAAAGTATCAATGAACAAAATGTTGAGCAGACATTTTTGCAGGGGTGATGCTCATTCTATTTTAAAATTGTATCTACTGTATATAGACAATTTAAACTTTTAAAATATTTTTTTTTTAGAAGACCAAATACCTTTTTTTCTTAAACAAAATTAAATATGGTACTATGTATTGTATAAGGAGACATATTTCTTCATTCTGTTTGTAATTTTTTTTTTTTAGTAAGCGTTTTTGAGCTTACAAACCAAAAACATGAACTTATAATTTTGGATCAACGAATGGTACATACAAAAAAGTACACACAAAGATTTTTTCCCTCAAATTTATGCTTTGTTCTTAAGCCTTTAATTTTAAGGCTTTGTGTAAGGTTTAATTGAAATTTCAATTTACAGAAATGTTGATTGCTTTTTAAAAGATGCAAATATGTACTTAGAATTGCCGAATTTTATAGCACTTTACAGAAACTTGACGCTTTTAATCAATAACTTGGGTTTTCTTTCGTTTGTTGTTTCTTTTTTCCGTTTCAAAAAAAATCTTAACTTTGATACATACAGTGACGAGGAAAAGTGGTCAAATTTTCTCGACTATTTAACAAAATTTATCAAAAGTAAGAGTTTTGAATAACATTAATAATTTTTTTATTTTTCTTATTTTGTTTCTGTGCTTTGGATGGTAGAGCTTTTTATTGGTCACGTCCTGGAGAAGGACTTCAACAACATCAAGTTCAGAAGACCGTGAAACATGGAGGAGGCTCGGTGATGGCTTGGGGCTGTTTCTCGTGGAACTCTATCGGACCTTTAGTAAAAATCGATGGCATCATGAACAAAGAAAATTATTTGGATGTTTTGAAGACAAACTTACCACCTTTTACTACATCAATGGGCTACAGTGAGTGTGAAATAACTTTTCAGCATGCCAGAGGTCCCAAACACACTTCGAAAATTGTCACAGAATGGTTGAGAAATCAACAGTTTATGACAATGACATATGGCCAGCACAAAGCCTTGACCTCAATCCAATTGAAAATGTATGGTCCATTGTGAAACGACGGTTGGGGCAGTATAAAAATCACCCATCGAATATTCAGGAGCTTTGGCAACGAATTGAGTTGTAATGGAGTCATATTCCAGAAGAATCTTTTCATAATTTGGTGGAAAGTATGCGTTGCTCACAAGTAATAAAAAAATAAGGGATTATGGACTAAATACTAAGAAAAAGAAACATTTTTAAACGTGCATAATTGGACAAGTCGAAAAATGAATTAATTAATTTTTGTTTTATAAAATTGTATATCCTTTTTTCAAAAGAATATTATAAATAATAAACGTAAGATTAATAATCTAAATAATAAAAAATAAAAAATAAAAAGATTTTAATTTTATTTCAAACGCTAAGTTTTAGTAAATTATTCAAATAATTGAAAACATTTGACCACTTTTGCTCGTCATTGTATATATAAAGTATGTATACATATGTATGTATAATATAAATAAAAGAATTAAAAATACAAAAATTAAGGGAAACTTTAAATTATTTCAAGCCAGATGAGGCACAATCCAAAATATTTCTACATAATATAATGTAGTCCTCCAGAACTAGGTGTGTGACCTTGAAGCAATACATGTTTAAATAAAATGCATGACTGGTCCAAAGAGTCTGTTTTAAAATATTCCCTGTATTTTGAGATTTAAAAATATACCTGCAAAAACAGTTAGTTGGAAAATTTAAATGCCATTTGATTTCTAAGAAAAAACCTCAATTTTTCCAACATTTGTATTTGAAAATCTTTGGAGCGGCTTTTTTAAATTAATTTTGTTTATAAAACTTTAAGTTTAAGTCAAAAAATATTTATAGAATACAGATACTTAGAGCTTATTAATGTACGTCTAACATTTAAATGTCGTTAAAAATGTAGACCCATCATTTTCGAGGTATCGAATTTTGAAAAAAAAAATAATTAAATATTTTGAGACATTTATGATCTTCAAATATTAAGAAGACAGTATAAAAGCTTATGCTGTTTTCAGTGTTAAAAAAAATAATAAAAAACGCCCAACGCGAATCGGCTTAAAATCTTAATTTTCAAGTTTGAACACAATCGACCCAATGGTTTAGGCTGTACGTGTGAGGACAGACAGACAGACGGAATCGGGGGACCCATTTTTTTAGACTTCTCTACCATCATGATAGCGTGTTTGATTAAAATCGCGAGTTTGAAATTTTGTACGAATAAAACACTTGTCATAAAGTTTCTACATGTCGCAAGTAAATAGAAGCTGGGATGCTACCCAAACTGATACATTTTTTTAAAGTTTTTATTTATTATATAAAAAATAAAGATTGGATTTTTCGTTAACCATAACCTTGAACGTGGAAAACAAAATTTAGAATAGAAAAAATCATTTTGAAGTCAATACCTTCATTTATTCACAAGATATCGAGAATAGAATTACAATTTTTACCGATTTCGAGTACTATTTTTTTTAGATTTTAATTTTAATGACAAAACTGACTGTTGGATTTTTATAAAAATTTTACTAAATTTTAAAACAAAATATTTTATAATATGTAATTAGTTTGATGCCAATATCTTTAGTTTTTGAAAAGATATTTGAGACGAGCATCGATTTTTACTAACTTTTAGTAGTGTTTTTTTTTTTAAAGGTTTTTATTTTTTGTAAAGAAACCGCTTAATTTTACCTTTCTCAAAATGTTACCAGATGTCAAAAAGTTGTCCTTCGTTGTATTAAATTATTCTCCAGGTAAAACAATTCTTTGTTCGTAAAATATTCGAGATGACAAATATTTTTTTTAAATTTTTGTATTTATAAAAAAAACCCGTTATTTGATTTTTTTTCAAAATTGTATTAGTTTGGTCACATTATATAATACTGTAACAGCCACCTTCAGCCTTAAATACACAAACATCATATATAACAACAACCATACATATTTTACATATTATACAGACATAAAACATATATATTTTGAATTGTATAAATTAATTATTTATAATAATCAGCACATTTTTTCATTATCATACAAACATCAAAAGTGCTATATTTTATTAATAGAAAACACATTTTCATAAATATTTTAATGTAATGTGCTTCTCCTTTTTTTTGTATAAAAGGGCGAAGCAAATCATACTTAGTAAGCATTCTGTTCAATAAATTGGTAAACACACAACCTATAGTTGGAGTTGCTCTTTTATTTTCAATAGTTTGCTTTTCAACGCTGGCTTCAGTAGACAAGCTGAACAAAATTACTTTGGTCGCTTGGCTCTGCTCATCATCGTCGCTCCACTCGCTAGCATATAGCTTCAGCAGCACTCATCGTCTTCAGTAGACAAGCTGAACAAAATTATTTTGGTCGCTTGGCTCTGCTCATCATCATCGACGATCCACTCGCTCCACTCGCTTACATATTATAGCTTCAGCATCACGCTCATCACACACACACACACTCACGCAAACATATTTTTTGTGTTCTCTTCGGAAACGTAACAACAACCAACGTTACAATTGGCGCCCAACCTTGTGGCAACGTGTTAAGTTGTGAAGCTGTTGAGATATACATATGTATCAAGGTTTTCTCTTTACAGTCGCACCCTTTTAAGTGCATATTAATTTTTTTTTCCAATATTTTTTTTTCTTAAAAAAAAAAACATAATAAAATACAGCAACAAAACTCAGACAGTGGAACCTGTAAAATCGCACCCTCTTAAGTGCATATTAATTTTTTTTCTCAATATTTTTTTTTCTAATAAAAAAAAAAAAAACAAATAACAAAATACAAAAACAAAATCCACACAGTCGAACCGAAAACAGGCAAACCCAGTTAAGTGGAAAACAAACAAAAAGAAAAAAAAAACCTAAAGACTTACAATTTGTATGAGTTATGAGAAAAAGCGCTCGTTTGGTTAAGAAACAACAGGCACAATATTCTAATACATACTCTTCTTCTGAATCCTCAGAATCATCAGAATCCTCCGACTATACAGAACCCGAAGACTTTGATTCAACATTTGTTCAACAAGAACTTCCGCAAGCGAACAATCAACAACCAATCATGCCTGGTGTTTTACCAAATCCAATTACGCTTTCTGAAGATCAGATAACGCGTTTGGTAGCCGCTATAGGTGTAAGAGAAAACCAAGGTACGTTCAGTAGATGCACTGCTAGATTTGATGGTGAAAGGAATACGTCCAAGCTGGAAGATTTCATAGCCACAATTACGGTGTACAAGAATATCGAGAACGTTTCCGACGCCAATGCACTTATAGGGTTGCCGTTGCTTTTCGAAGGATTTGCATCAAATTGGTGGCAAGGTGTCAAAAATGAGGCAAAAACATTTTCTGATGCGATTAAGTTATTGCATTCATCGTTTGCTCCTCCGAAACCTTCATGGAGAATTTATATGGAACTTTTTGAAGAAAAACAAAAGTCAAATGAACCGATTGACAAGTTCATATGTGGAAAAAGAACTCTCTTTTCTCAATTGTCGGATGAATTGACGGAAGAGATAATGATCAACATGATTTACGGTCAAATTCTACTCCATATTCGAGAGAAAGTTCCGAGGAATTCTGTTAAAACATTCCAAGATCTATTAAAAGAAGCCCGAGAAGTAGAAATTCTTATTAAAGAAACCAAACCTCTCGAAAAACCTGTTGAGGAATTCAAAAGAAAACGATGTACGTTTTGCAGGAAGCAAGGCCACTTGGCTGAACATTGTTTTAAAAAGGCAAATAGTAATCAAAATGATATAAAAAAACCAGCCCTGAACTGCTACGGTTGTGGAGCTGCTGGATATTGCAGGTCAAACTGTCCTACCTGTAGTAACAAACACGCCAACAGCCCTGCTACATTAGACTTCAACTTAATTGAATCTACGGTCATAGGTAGAAATGTTCCTACGATTAATATCAATGTCAACGGACTTAAGGGTGAAGCCTACATAGACACCGCAGCCAGAACCAGTGTCGCAGGAGCTCAATTATATAAAAGATTAATGGAAAAAGAATGCCCTTTTCAAAAGGTGAATGCCGAGGTGACTTTGGCCGATGGAATTACCAAGAAAGAAATTGTATATTCCACCATAGTTGACATAATTATTGGTAAAAGGTTACGGAAAATTCGCTTTATTGCACTGCCCGAAGCCAAAAGTAATCGCACCTTATTGGGAATCGATTTTCTTGAGCAATGTGGGATCGTTCTTAACATCGCTCAGAGAACTTATAATTTCATTGATGACCCAGAAACCATCTTTGATTTCAAACTGGCAAAGTGTAGCATACTCAAGCCACAGGATAAAAAAGAAAATCAACAATCTAAGCCACTTACAGTGAAGCCAATTTACCACAAGATGTTGGAAAAGGACGATAAACTGAGTAAAGTCTCTGCATACCTCACTTGGGTGGAAAGTCGTCAAATGTTGAGTCCTATTCCTGAAACCCCAAAACGAAAAAAGCCAAACGACTATTCTCCACACAGTATCCAAGCGATCTTTTCAGGAGCAGTCCCGCAAGAAATGAAAACGCCTGAAAGAAGCACTGACCTGTTCACCGAACCAACAAGAGTCGATTGTAATGTTGATGATTGGTTTGAGCTTAACTCACTCGATATTAAACTTCGCCCAGAGGAAGCTTGTGGGATAAGTGAGCTAGGAAAACGAGATCTTGAACAAGTTCTCGCAAAAGAAGTTGATTTATTCGGAAAAATTAACACTCCTATAACGTTCATAGAACATAAAATAGATACCGGATCGAACAAACCGATTTCTAATCCACCCTACAGGATTTCACCTGCTAGAAAAATCCAAGTTAAAGCTGGAATTCCAGTTATGCAAAAACCCGATGCAAATAGTTATGCTATCGGTGTTGTTTCACTCCAGGGGGAGAATGAAATGGAACACCCTGTTGTGTTTGCAAGTCGTCTATTGTCATTCGCAGGACGAAACTATTCAACCACAGAACGGGAAGCATTTGCCGTTGTACGGGCGGTTGAAAATGTTCAGGACCGAAATAAGGTATATGCTGATCAAAAACGAAGAACTCATGATAAGTTTCAAGTTGGAGACAAAGTCCTTGTAAAAACTCATCCTTTAAGTAAGACATCAGCAGGTTTCACAGCAAAACTTGCACCAAAAAGAGATGGGCCATATATAATACTAGCAAAGAAAGGTTCAAGTAGTTACACCATCGGTTATGAAGAAAATCCAAACGTACCCTTGGAAAAAGAGGAAGACCACCAAATACCAAAGCTACCAGTAAGAGAAGGATGACTGTTCCCAATTCTGAAACAAAAATTACCTCACCTGAAGCCACTCATTCGCCTGGTGCTGCCCCATCTCCGAGACGTTCAATGAGGCAGAGGGGGAGATTGTAACAGCCACCTTCAGCCTTAAATACACAAACATCATATATAACAACAACCATACATATTTTACATATTATACAGACATAAAACATATATATTTTGAATTGTATAAATTAATTATTTATAATAATCAGCACATTTTTTCATTATCATACAAACATCAAAAGTGCTATATTTTATTAATAGAAAACACATTTTCATAAATATTTTAATGTAATGTGCTTCTCCTTTTTTTTGTATAAAAGGGCGAAGCAAATCATACTTAGTAAGCATTCTGTTCAATAAATTGGTAAACACACAACCTATAGTTGGAGTTGCTCTTTTATTTTCAATAGTTTGCTTTTCAACGCTGGCTTCAGTAGACAAGCTGAACAAAATTACTTTGGTCGCTTGGCTCTGCTCATCATCGTCGCTCCACTCGCTAGCATATAGCTTCAGCAGCACTCATCGTCTTCAGTAGACAAGCTGAACAAAATTATTTTGGTCGCTTGGCTCTGCTCATCATCATCGACGATCCACTCGCTCCACTCGCTTACATATTATAGCTTCAGCATCACGCTCATCACACACACACACTCACGCAAACATATTTTTTGTGTTCTCTTCGGAAACGTAACAACAACCAACGTTACAATACATAATTTAATTGAAGTCGCTAGCGTTTCGGTTCGTGAGATATTTTGGGTTAACCCATTCAATTTTTTCGAAAGTCCTCTGTGCTTCTCTCTAAAAATCTTTGATTTAGATTTTAGGAACCTTATAACGTCATAGAAATGTTGAAATTTTCAATTCGTCAAATCGTACCGATTACAATAACTTCTCATGGGAAATTAATAAAAGGCATAACTGTGTGGTACATTTTTTTGACTTGGGGAAGAGATTTTTCGAAATCAGTGAATTTCGAGTTTTAATATTAAAAAAAAACTTTCTGTAAAGGTATTTTAATAGAATTGAAAGTAATAGTTAAGCAATAGTCAGAAAGACTAAATTAAGGATCTCAAACATTTTTATTTCCATGCTATAATCGTGGTACTAGGTCTTATTCAAATCTCATGTTCACTTTTTTCCGAAGACTGCACTAAGAAAAACTACACTTACCATGTTCGTAGAAAAATGAAAATACATACTTAATAATCATAATAATATGTATAAACTATACTTTGTATGCATACACACAATAATAATAAAATTGACAAAGGCACTTACCGTTTTGAACTGCCACCTTAGGTGGCATTGTGATATCCAAGCTTCTTTAGAAATGCCCTTTATAAGTTTATTTTAGTTATCCTTATGTAAAATAATATTTAGTTAATGTTGTATACATATACATATACATATACATATGTATGTATGTAGGTATTTGCGTTTATAAATATTTAATTAAATCAACAGTTTGTTTGAAACCACTTTCATATACACAAAATAAAATATGATAACATTCATAGGAGAACATTAATTAATTATCCGTTGCTATTTGTTTTAGTTATAATATAATATCCACATTTTCTATTTGACTTAAACACATATTGTTTCAAATACATTTTGATTGTTGAATAAATAATCCAGGGGGTCGTGGTTTAAGTGGTGGAGGCATTCGTTTAAGATTGATTGACGATTTCCAGTGTGTAAGTGATAAGTACTCCATGAAAAACTTATAAACACACTGAAGAGATCTGGAAATAAAAAATCAAAGAAAAGAAAATAATTTTATAATGTTGTCATATATGTAGTATATATGTATGTATGTACATATGTATTTATATTATAAAGATTTTAAATATTAAATCATTTTAAATAAGTTTATAAACTATACGCCAAAAATGGAAGTACATATGTATGTACACTGCCCGACAACCGATTAGCGCCCCCTATGCTTCCTGTCTTTGGAGCTTAATATCAGCCAATGAAATAAAACATTTGAAATGAACTTTTTGCCCATGAAAGTTTGTAACATTATCCTCGAAAAGAAATGTAAGTTTCGGTACGATCTCAATAAATAACATTTTAACAGAATTTTAAAGAATTTAATAAGACAAATCATCTTTTTTTCCGGACATTTGATTAGAACCCCCACTTGAAAATGCCAAATAACATAAGAAAATGGGCAGAGAATACTTCCAAGTTTTTTTTTTTTATTTTGATTCCTTACATTTACAACTTATTCCTAAAAAAATTAATAATGTGTTGTACCACCACGGTTAACTATGACCTCGAACATCCTGTTGGGTAAAGAATCATATAATTTCTTTATATAGTCCAGAGAAATAGTCTGCCAGGCACTTTTTATTCCTTCAATGAGTTTCGCTTCAGTTGGATGTTGCCTTCCAGACTCGTATACCTTGCGTGCTATGCTAGCCACCACGAAACATTTTCTATTATGTTAAGGTCGGGCGAGTATGGCGGCCGTTTCAGTAAGTGTACTTTTTGGAGCTCAATCCAATACTTTACGACCTTAGAGGTGTGGATAGGGGCGTTATCGTGTTGGAACTTCCATTGTAAGGGCCCAAAAATATCCTTGGTTGCAGGGAACGCCGTTCTTAGTACACCATTGTATGCTGTGGCATTCATACGACGAGTAAGAAATTGCAATTCAATGGTGCCATAGGTGCCCCATACCATGACACCACCAGCACAGCTGTGCAGTCGATCTAAAGTATGCTCTTCCTTTCGAAGATCATGAAAGTAGTAAGCATAGCCATCGGGACACTCCAAATTAAATTTTTTTTTCGTCTGAAAAGACAACAAGCTGCCACACCTTCGTCCAGGACATATGCGCTCTGCAGAAATCGAGGCGTTGCGTCTTTCGAAGTTGGTTAAGAGGCGCTTTAAATGTTCAGCATTGGAAATAATTCTTTGCACAGTCCGCACGCATGCTTTTACACCGGTTTTTTCTTAAATCTTGGGTGCAGAGTCGTGTGAATTGGACGCGTACCTCAAAATAATTCGCTTGTCAGCTGCTGTAATGACAGAAGATGGCTAGCCCTTCATATTTTTTCCATAGCTATGCTCATTTCGTAAGAATGAGGAAATAACTTTGCGGCTGCGGTTATTTTTTTTTAAATTTGATGGATTGATTGACCACACTCACTATAAGCCTTTATTTTGGCCCTTTCGGCTTCATTGAACGGTTTTGCTTTTCCCATTTTTACTAAATTTAATTGAAAATTAACTAATAAACTAATAATAACTTAAAAAAGAAAATCACGACTACTTACATGCAAAAATTATTAGAAAAGCGTAGAGGTGCTAATCGGCTGTCGCACAAAAAATACTTTAACTTTTGTCACATTTGACAGAATAAAGCAAAACAAAATAACGGTTCATTTTCAGACCTCAAGTTTATTTTTTAAAGAAAGAGTAAAAAAAGGAGAATGAAAAAAAATATTGAGCATAATACATATTAATCGTTCCGAGTTATTTGCATTTACACTGAAAGATTAGAGGGGCGCTAATCGGTTGTCGGGCAGTGTATTTAATATTTACGTACATTTTCTTTTTTTTTTCAAACAATATTTTGTAAATCATACAAATATATGTAAATATTTTAATTGACGCTACATAACCTTAAATTCAATATTGCATTCTAGTTCTATTTTAGAACTGCAATACAATTCTTCAATGTTTTACTTATGTATAATATGGAAAGTTCTGCACATACATATTGGCTTATTCATTTTTTATGTAAAATAATTGAACGTTAAAAAATTCTTAGTCTTGTAGACCAATGTGTTGTTATTAGCTTCCTTACTAACAAACTCAAAGTCAAAAATAATAATATCATAAGATATTCATAAGTTATGAAAGGTTAGATTGGTAAGTTAAGTATACATATACATGCTGAAAAATAGAATGAAATAATCGGAAGAGTTACCCTAGACAACGGTGTGTTGTATGCTACTTAATATGGTTAATAAAACCCAAGTATATTAGCAATTATTGCATAATTCTTAGAATTACAATATTACATCCATAATTAAATGTAATGTAATGTGATCTTGAAAATACAAAATTATTTACATGGATCAATAAAAAAATAAAACACTTCCTATAAATCTCTTAAATTTAGGAACACAATAACATTCTAATTAGACTGATAAGTAATATTATTGTTTGAAGAATGTCTAACAATGTATCAACAAAATATATGTATGTGTGTTAGAAGAGACGACACGTACATTTTATGTCCAGTAGTCTATTTGTACATTAAATAATAAATTCATTCAGAAGGTAAATAATTCAAAGTCAAATAAAATGCTGACCTGTTTATAATTGAAGCTCATTTGGTTTGCTAATTTTAATTGCAATCAATTTAAAGAAGGTGTTATGTGGGTATACAGAGTGTACATGAACATCTTTGAGTAATCAGCATTTTTTTAAAATTTGTAATAGATAGATTTTAATATTCGACTTGATTTTCTGATATCCATACATGTGTGTATGTATGTATGTATATATGTAAATCTATATTAATCTAGATGGTTTCAAGTTTAACTGACAAAATATTTCCGACATCACAATACCATTCGTTTGGTTTGGTGTCAAAATATAAAATCAGTGATCATTCCTTATGTACATACATATGTACTGTGTATATTAAATTTCGTATATAAATTTTAACGATCAGTTTATTCTGGTAAATTGGTTAAATTTTGACAGTTCCAATACAGGTGCTTCACAATATTGGTACACTTGGGCGTATACATACCTTTTTTCCACATTTTTAAAATTTTAAATACATTTTATTTTGTCCTACCTTTCAGTAAGTTAGGTAGTATTGCATTTATAACTTGGGGATGAGTGGAATTTGAGTATCAAGTCAGTACATTGAATTTTGATAAATTTGCAATATTTAAAAAGCTAGGTATTTGAAACGCAAAATGGTTTACCTAATAAAAGAAATATTAAATAAAAAGGATACAAATGTTTTATCTTAAATTGCAATGAATAATGATAAGACCTTAATTATAATTTATAAAATCTTATACAAGTGTTGCATCAGGTTGCCAATTTGGTGGTTGCCAAACTAAAAATAGACACAGAACGTTTCTTTACATTTATCGTATTGTACGATTGCTATAAAACATTTATTTAGCAATTTGAACTTTACTTCGTGCTTCCTTTATTACTTTTTAGGAAAAAGTAAAGTTAATACAACCACATAAAAAGAATTACAGTAGCTCATTATATTTTGTTTATTAAAAATGCCAAATAAAAGAGACAAATTACGTGCATACAAAATTATCAATTAAGGACGGAAATGAGATCCGGAAAAATTATATAAAATGAAAAATAATCGCAAAAACTTCCAAAATGTCAAAATTCTAAAAATTCATGATACCGAAATTCAAAACAAGTCCGAAGAAGGAAATCACAGTTCCAGTTGAGTTAGAAAAGTCAAATTTTACATACTATCTATTTTTGGTAAAAATTAGCTAATAGCAGTTTAGTTACGTAAGTATGTTGAGAATATTCTTATTTTTCGTGTCAAACATGCATTCTAACCAAAACTTAATGGATAAAGATGGATATTACATTTCTAAGAGGATACTTCGGTTTGGCTGGAAAATTCACGACAATATTTTTAATTTGTATTTAATTTATTACGGTCTTATAATATCATTTTCGGGATCTTTTGTTGTCGGGATTTGACAATTTCGGAATTTTGGAATTTCAGGATTCTAGATTTTCAGTATTTTGGATTTTCAATGTTTTGAATGTATGGAATTTTTGATTTTCAGAATTGCGTCACCCGTTATTCCCATTTTCCTATTAATACATCAATGCAAAACTGTTTCTGCAGAAATCATTTGCAGACGAAAAGCATGCCTATATTTAAGGCAGTTTTCAGTCAGTACAACTAGAGAGATAGCTTGCTTTGAGAGTTTTGCACCAAGCTTTGGCCTTATGAATTTAGTTGGCAGGCAATTGGTCGTGTTATGGCTAAAAAAGATGTGCAGCTGGACTGCACGAATCTCTGCATATTTTTCTGCACCCAAAACACACCTGTATAATTTCCGCCATGCAAATGATGCATAGTTATGTCAAATAAAATAAGAGCGAGCAAAGAATCTGTACTTTTTTAGCCTTGAGTCCACTTGCATTTCGCTTTCTTTATGGTGTTTAGAATAGGTTTACATGTAGTTAACTAAATATTAGTTTTATTTGAGATTTCGAGAGCTCAAATAGGGAATTAATTGGGTGAAATTAATAAACATAATGTACTCTAAAAATCAAACTTCACATCAGTTTGCTATTATCTTTGTAGGTTACATTGTCAATTAAAACCTTTGTGATGATTAAAGGCGATTATTATAAATGGCATAACATTACACGACGCAATCAAAAATCATCATCTGTCAAATAATTGGTTTTGAAGTGATGAGTCATTCTATTTTCCGAGTTTTTTTATTGTCAGACATTCGGAAGTACATAAAGTACGATTAAATACATATATATTTTTGACAAATCATTTTACTCAGTGAAAATGTAAATACACTTAATCGTGTTATTTCCTCTGTAGCAATGAAAATTCAAAAGCAATTAGCCATTTTTAATTTCCCTATTCTTTCATGGTTGAATGGAAACACTGGAATGGGGGTGAAATAAACACTTTGGAGCAATTATAAACAGGTATTTTTCATGATTCAATAATTGTCATCACAGTAAAATTTCGTTCGATTCAGTAGGTAAACATGCAAATAATTTCTGTTTCAATATTCGATTTTATGTACATGAAAGTTTGTATGGTTAAATTTTCAAAATGTTTTTTTTTTTTTTTGTATATATAATATTTAAATGTTTTATTTTTAACATTTTATTTAGGGTGTATACATACAAAAAAGATGGAAGAATGTTAACCTTATTTCATTCTTTTGAAGGTCTTGTTTTTTTCAATATTTTCCCTTCAAATTCATTTTTAACCTTCATATAAGCCACAAAAAGAAAGTTAAACATAAAAAAAAACGTGGAGTAATGTTCAAAACATTTTAAATTAATGATAAGAAAAGGGTCATAATACCGTATATCTCACTACTGTATATACAAATTGTGTAAGTGCAAAATACTGTATACTCAAAAAGTCTCTGAAAATCATAAATCTGTATTTTAAAACTCTGTATGATCAAAAATCTCTAAATATTTCAAAAAATATTCTTTAAAGCCAATTTACAGCATTTTGAAATATAGACCTTTTAAAACAAATTTATAAAGATAAACCTGATCAAAAATAGTTAATAAAGGGGGCAAAGATTTTATACTTTTTCTAAGGTTTTTGATTTCTTTAGTTCGAATCCGACTTCAAAGTCAATCGTGAGATACATCTTATTGAGTTATCTTATGTTAATTCATGAAGTAGTTTTTTTTTAATATAATACGTAATGATTTTTCCAAATCTACAATCCCTTACTTCGATATTCCATTTAATTATTTTTCAAAAAATCCTCATTAGTTGGAAGTCTTCAGCTGCCATATCATTTCTGCTAAAACTGTTCTTAACAGAAAAAAGCAATGAACGCTATAAAAGCAAATTTTGATCTCATAACGAACTCGTAGTCTTAAGGTTGTAATATCAAGTTTTTGGAATATATTGAACAAAATATAAAAATTAATGTTGAAAACGGGTACTTCTGAGTTTGAGAACATATATGTAGCTTTTAGTTCGGGTTCGGAATCAGCATTAAAAACAAGAAAAATACAACAAAATAAAGGGTGATTTTTTAGCTATTATCTTTTTGGCAACACTGGTTTAAACAGCTGACGCACGTTTCGTGTTTTGTTTCACTGTCAAACATCTTCAGTTTGGTCTATAATTTAACCATGAATCGTCTTTCAAACGAACAACGCTTGCAAATTATTAAATTTTATTTACAAAATGCGAGCAACGAAGCTCATTTTTGTCTCAATGCGTACGTAAATAAGCAGAATTGTCGATTTTGGAGTTAATATCACCCAGAAGCATTGCAAGAGCTACCAATGCATCCAGAAAAAGTCACAGTTTGGTGCGGTTTATGGGCTGGTGGCATCATTGGACCGTACTACTTCAAAGATGATGCGAATCGTAACGTAACTGTGAATGGTGAGCGCTACCGTGAGATGATATCCAACTTCTTTTTTACCCAAAATGCAAAAGCTTGACTTGCATGACATGTAGTTTCCACAAGACGGTGCCACATGCCACACAAACGTGTAACAATGGACTTATTGAGAGGCGAGTTCGGTTAACATTTTATTTCACGTTCGGGACCGGTCAATTGGCCGCCTAGATCGTGCGATTTAACGCCTTTAGACTATTTTTTGTGAGGCTATGTTAAAGCTCATGTCTATACAGACAAGTCCGCGTCAATTGACGCATTGGAAGACAAAATTGAAGCATTTATTTGTGAGATATCGGCCGAAATGTTGGAAAGAGTATGCCAAAATTGGATTAAGCGGATGGACCCAACTATCGATTCAAATCAAGTGTTTTTTTTTTGAAAAACTTTCCTATAGCTTTTAAAAAATCACCCTTTATTAAAAAAACACAAAAGAATTATATTCAAGGTTTTTCAAACTTTAGATAGAGTCGAATAGAGACTTATAAGTCATCTCATAACTAACGGCGAATTACGAATAATTTGCAAATGATTATATTCATATAGTGTTTGCTTTTTATTTATCTCCCTCTTTATACATACATACATACATATATGCTCATTCTGAAGTATCAATTGATATGATTTTTAATAAATAGAACATTAATTGAGCTATGCAAAAATGCACTTTTAAGGATATTGGACTTAATGAACCATTCGTTATGTGGATTTCGATATATTTTAAAGATAGATATTATATAGTGTCATGCTCAGCAGTAACCCTTCACGTCAACTTAAAGTAAATTCTTGTGTACCTCAAGGGAGCCATCTTGGTCCATTACTGTTTTTTTTTTGTTTAGTAATGATTTGCCCTATGTTTTAAATATACCACTAATCTATGCAGATGATGTAAAATGTTTCGAATTATTAGATAGCTAATTATGGCAATCAAAAGCAACCTTTGCTTCGCACCTCAATTAGCGCTGGAAAGTGTCATTGAGCCTATGTTTTGAAGAAAAAAGACAATATTATGATTTTCATTTCGGAAAGTTCATCAAGATCTTTAAGGGATGCCTTGAAGAAGCTTAACATTCTAGAACGTTGAATTATTAACTAGATAAAGGATTGTAAAGCGATCTAAATCGATTTTAGGAATTTTGTAGTAAAAATCGTTTGATTTTATATTGAATTCGCAGCGCTTGAATAGAGAATCCAGTTTTTCTGACCTTGGTGTTGTATACCCCACTCAAAATTAATTTTTACTGGTCACTATGATTGTATACTAAAAAAAACGCTAACAAAGCACTTGGTTTTGTCAAAAGGTTTTCCCGAGAGTTCCGTGATCCATATGTTATTAAAATTTGGTATGTTTCTCTTGTCAGTCCAATTCTTAAATACGCCTTGAATATGCCTTGCGTGGGCAACATAGGTACTATTCCGTTCATATTGATAGAATAGAAAGAATCTACATTTTTAAGATTTTGTCTTCGTTTTTCCCCTGGCCTGAGAGGCTTTTATTACCTTCGTACACTCAAAGGCTTCCCTTGATAAATCTCCCATCTGTTTCTAGTCATACAGAGTATTTGCAGTTCTGATTTATAAGTATATAATAATACATATTATAATTGTTATTATTATAATAATAATATGCACTGTGATTCAGTGTTTTATTCATACAGCATTTTAATACGCAATATTTTCAATATACCTACAGATTTTTAAAAGAACAGAATTTTAAACATAAAGCATTAAGACAAAAACGGTATTATACAGAATTTTGTTCCTAAAGAATTCTTAAATATTGTATTTCGATCCGCTTTCTAATAAAAAACAAAAATGCGAAATCGTTCACCCTATACTACATATATGCATGTACAATGTACATATGTACATACATATATGTACGTATAAAGGTACTTATTAAAAACTAGTATAAGTTCAAGTTAACTTTTAAATTTTTTAACAGACAACAAAATACAAGTTCACGTTATAAAAAATTTATAAGAGACGTGAGAAATATAAAGGTTCAGAACATACCTCGAGTTTACACGCATGTTATTGAAACTTGTAAGAAAACTATATGTATATACTGTACAATAAATATATGTAGGAACCTCCTACATGCATTTAAATACGAAACAAAAATAACCAGGTCAGCCTGGGAATTAAATCGATGCCTTTTGCTTTTTAGTCAAACCAATTAAATACGAACATTGTACAGTAAAAAATGTACTGTACACACATTATAAGCTATCAAAGCTTCAAACCAATGTATCAATCAATCTTACTACCGCCAAGTTTGTCAATATTTTGATAAAGTTCAAATAATTGTTTTTGAAAAAAAATCCTTTAAATAGAAGCCATTCCGAAAAATTGCAAAATATTGACACTCTCTTACAGCACATGATATCATAAATTTTTTAAAATCACAATTTGGTCTGTAATTCCTTTTAGGCGGTAGATAAGCAAAGATAAGGTAATCCCTTTTTCAACAACATGTTAAATCCCACGTGTAGGAAATATTTACATTTAAAAAAGGTAATCAAGCCATAGAATAAAATCAATAGCTGTTCGTGTGTCTATCTTGTATAAGTCCACTCACTGCAATTACGCTTGTCTCCTTGTCTGCACTTAATATATGTTATACATATGTACATAATATGTTATATGCTTAGAGAGGGAGTAGTATATTAAATGTATTTACATACATATATAATTCTAGGTCATATAAAATAATTTAACACAGATTCAAGCGTTATAAAGTAAATATACTACAATTAGGTAAATATAATGAAAGACACAATATGACCGTTAAACTATAACTATTCAACACGATGACAGCGACAAAGACAACAACGACGAGAACTAGAACGACAATAACGATGATGTGCAGATAACATGAATATTAAATTTCAAAACATAGGTAATAAATAATTATTGTATGTGGTATAACGTTGTAATTATGAGCGCATCAATTCATTGTGATTTAAACAATTGTAATGGTTTCTTTTGTTGATGTATGTACATATAAACGAGTATATCTTTTAAATTTTTACAATTACTTGAAACTTATGGACAAAAATTGATAATTGCTTTAGTTTGAACTTGGAGTAAGAAAGGATTACAGTTTTTTTTCTTCATTTTTGTCACTTTAGATTTTTATCAATTGGTCAATTTTTGGTACTTAAGAAGACGTGAATAACTTACATTTTTTTTTCATTAGTTATGCAGGGGTAAAATGGGCTAAGGTGATAGGGGATTTTTCTATTTTTGACAGTGAATTTTGATTATCACCGAGCTTTTCGTCTATGTAAGGTGATTCAAGTCAATTCAATTTGATTGAGTTACTTCCTATAAGAATAGTTAAAATAATTTTGGTATAGAGACATTTTTAAATGTTTCCAATAATAGGGTAATTGCGGGAGAGATGCCACTTCGGGAGAGATTCGGCACTCAACTAAATTACTGCTTCTGGTCATAAAAGCGAACACGTTTGTTTCAACTTTTTGTTCTTTCAGTATTTAACCAAAAATGCAGGACAAACATTTGTTTATATCAGATCTGTTTGTTTTTAGCCCCCTATTGGACTATTGGGAACAAGTTGTACCAATTCAGACTTGATTGTGTTGAATAAAAGTTACAAGGACTTTAAGTTATAAAATGTGGTGCGGCACATTTTTATTTCTTATGAAAATTGTAATTTTCTTCGTCAAGTAATTTACTATGGTAGAATATTAATCCAATGTTAAGTTCTTCGAAAAAAATTATGTTTACTTTATGTTTATTAAATAACTGCATTAAATTTTCAAAAAGCGCGGCATCTCTCCCGCAAATACTCTATATGGAAATTAAAGCACCAAATTAGCTACGACGACGTAATGATGTGCCTGGGCCTGCATACATTCCAATTCTTATTTTTGAAAGCCCTTTGTTTTTTTTCTGTCACAAGAATGTTTTTTTGAATGGAAGAAATGATAACGGAGAAAATGTTTGCAATATATTTTGTAAGCGTTTATATTGCGACAAAAACTTCGTATTCGTTGGAAAATGACTATTAAATTTTCGCTTTCACTTCTGACCATCACCTTGCATCAGATCAAATTTGTTGATAATGACAGTCATTTACCTGAAAAATAACCTTATCATATTTAACCCCACGTTGTATAATTTTATTCTTTTTAGCCCTTGTCATATTTTTGGTCTTTTTACTTAGCATGTCGAATAATTTTTACATTACATTTTACACTACTCAGCACATAAATGTACAGAGTAGAGAACACAGCACCTTGAGCGACTAGACTATATAAGGTGATAACAACACAAGACATTAGTACAAGACAGAAGGACAGAAGGACAGAGGAGAAGGAACAACATACAGAAAGAACACATGACAACAGCACGCGGTAGGTTTCGAGACGGTCCGCCATCTTTCTACTAACCACGCTCACTGATGCTTGATTTCGGTGATCGATGGGAACCGAAGCTTTATCAGTGACTAGGCCATTGCCTGAATAATTTTTAATTCTGCTATGTTTTTTCTATAGACACAAAAATCTAATTATTTTTTATCTAACTAAGAAGATATTCATACCTATGTACATTAATATTACATATGTATGTACATATATGTATAATAATCGGAAAAATAATTAGACGGTTTACACTGCTTTTGAAAAAAGATATCTTCTAAAGTTTAATATCTACACTTATATGCATCCCTCAAAGCCACCATAAAATCAATACAGTTGGTCAGAATCTTCCTTATTTATGGGCCAGTGGTATGTAAAATTGTACATTTCGTCACCTGAGTTCTATCTTGTTCTATGTCCATTTTTCAAAATGTTGGGAAATCGATTTTTAAAGTCCAGATCGAAAACTTTTGTTTATTTTACCATATTTATTTTTGGAATTTTGTTTTGAAAACAATTCACAAATTTCTTTTTTCTTCTGTTCTGAAATAATGGTAAATAAAAATCCAAAGAGAGGTCATTTTGGATATTGAACAAAGTTATATGGAGTGAAGATAAGTTGATAAAATTGGTGGATATTGAACAAAAAAACCTAATATTGAACAAGACAGAAATTAACGAGGATATTATAGGAAACCAGAGGTATTTTGTGTTAAATTGAACAATAACAATTTCATTATTCAAATCAGATTTCATTAGGTTTTCTGAAGGGTGCTATGAAAGGAGACAACAAAATTTTTAATATCTTGGTATATTTGTATTGTTAAAAAAAAATATGTAGGTTTTAGAAAAACACTTTAGTTCACAAATAAAAGATTTATTTATACAAAGCGTTGAATAATTTATTTATTTTTTTTTTAAATAAAAAATAAAGGAGAAATTCTTTTATACATATTTGTATGTATTATTATATTAACTTTATAACATAGCTTCATTGTATTTATTAAAAAAAATATATAAATTATATTTTACTTTTAAAAATAATTTAAATAAAAATAAGAAACAGTCTTTAATTCATTTTTCACAGTTTGTTATAATATAAAAATAAATAATAGAACTCAATGTCCCTGATTAAGAGATCCGAATCTAGTTAAAGTCGACTTTAACAAAAACATCCGTAGAAATAAAACATAAATTTCACTTCTAAATGCTTAGATAAGTTAATTTTAAATTGAGCTTGAGGAGCTTTTAAGCATTAAGAGGTGAAATTTGTGTTTTATTTCTAGGGATGTTCTAGTTAAAATTGACTTTAGGCTAGATTTGGATCTATTATCCAGGGTTAATAATTACATTTCATTTAATGGTTTCTTATTATGTTTTCGTAAAAACGTTGACCTTGTATCTTAGACCTGAACGGTAACATTGCTTGAATGTCTTTTTTCTTTTCCTTGATTAGCTTTATGTTGAAAACACTTTGTATTGTATTTATTGTCCTCCATTGAAAAGAGGACATTGTTTAATATAATGGGTGATTTTTTAAGAGCTTGAGAACTTTAAAAAAAAAAAAAAACTCATAAAATTTGCGTAAAGCGTGAAACACATTTCGAACCGAACACTGATTTTGGTAATAAAATTCAATGATTTGCAAGCGTTGCTCGTTAGTAAGTCTATTCATGATGAAATGTCAAAGCATACTGAGCATCTTTCTCTTTGACACCATGTCTGAAATCCCGCGTGATCTGTCAAATACTAATGCATGAAAATCCTAACCTCAAAAAAATCACCCGATACTATGAATTGTTCAATATGGTACAAAAAGAATGAATAGTGGTTTATTGAACAAAAGTGATACTCAAAATGGTCAGAAAAGTGGTTCATTGAACAAAACAGTTCTCCATAACTTGAAAACTAAATGAGATAGAACAAAACGGTTTGCACCAATCGAAAGAGCACCCTCGAATTATAAAAACTGCATTTCTAACTCAATTTCGTCAAAAATGGTCTATTGGACAAGATAGAACTCAGGTGACGATTTGTATTTCATACAAGATTGTCTCACAAAAAATATTTTTTTGCAGCGGCCTTGTCGATAAAACCATTGGTTTCTGCCAACCACTGAAATCAAATATTATTAAGCGCGGTTAGTAGAAAGAATGAGCAACATCTTATTTTAATTTGTTTTTTTTTTTTTGGTTAGCTTTCTATTTAATTTGAATAAATTAAAGACGATAGACAGTAAGTCTATTTTCCAAAAAAAAAAATAATTAACATTTGTAAATCATTAAATTATTTAGAGGTATTAATTTCCTATCACAAATGACGCTTTAGGGAGTTAAGACCTGAAATTAGTATTTTTTCGGTTGACAACATTCAAATTTATGAGGTTGCGGTGCATCTTGATGTCTCACATTGTATAAACCATTCAATACTTAGCATTTGTTTCCTAGAGGTCAAACACCAGTTTCAAACTCTGTTTTGGCTACAGTTGAGTTAGGTAGTGGACGTTTATGACCTGCAAAAAATTCCACATGATAATAATATTAAGAGATACAAAACAGCGTTTACAAATTTGTGTTAAGGATGACCTTACAAACATGTAAAAATGTCAAAGTAGCAGCTTAAGCTTAATAAGGTTGATCTTCATGTAAAAAATGTAACATTTTTTTATGTATTTGAACAAATCGAAACTGTTCTTATGATTTTCATACATGAAAAAATATTCCTTTAAATTATGACTTAGAGCAGTTTTTATCTAGAATAATTAAGAAACGTTCCGAATACAAGCCTTCAGAAATTGCTTGACAATCAATGGGATATATCTTAATTACTTAGTTATTTATATCTGTTTACTGTGGCGTGTGTTGAATATTTTGGTTTCTACCAAATTTTCATCATTTGGGGCATTATTTTTGTTTGAAAATAAGTTCGAATTTGTATCTTTTGGTGCATCTCTTTAATCTTAAAAAAAATATTAAGAATTTTCGGTATATCTCACTGAATAGTATTGGCGGCCTTTTATTTAAATTAATTGTATTTTGGTATTCATATTTGCGTTATTAAAATGTGTACTTATAATACATTTGTTATGGGGTATACACTGTACAGACAAGATTTGGCTCAAAAGCCATAGGTCAAAAACCTAGATTATTTATAAGTCCTATGTCATAAATACCTAGACAAAATATGGATCTACTGGATTTAGGGAAACGGCTCTTTCTGTCCAAAGAAAAGACTAATTGACTTAAAAGTAGTATAGTATAAGTTAACACCTTAACACCCTGTAATTTGCCATTTGCTAGAGAAGTTACAGTAAATGCATATTTTATCATTCAATTGCTTGATTATGCGCAGAACCTGATAAGCAAACCGTACGGTCATGCTCTCTTTTTTACATCAACTGTATTATCGCTGCTCTGCTGTGTTTTTTGCTGGTCAAGTATTTAGTGGTTGGGCTATCGGCGATTACTTTTTTGGAAGCCGCCACTCGAAGCATAAGTGTCTCTATACTTAAAGTGTTAAATAAAAGTCTATACTTAAAATTATAGAAGCGTTTTACTTTTACTTATATGTAATTGTTTCCAATTTTCTCAAAAACTAAAATTTATTTTATAGGAGTACTTTAAACTTATTATAATATTAAAATCTAGTTTTTAATTATTTTTTTTTTTGACGAATAAAATTATTTAATAAATTCATTCGAAATAAAAGATTCAAAATAAAAACATCATAAATATTTTGTTAATAAGAAATTTTAATTTAATTTTAAAGAGCCTATAACTTCAGAAGTGGGATTAAAGACTACCTATTACTGCAATTTTTATTTAACAAATGTAAAATAAAAAATGAATAAAACAGATATACAAAATTGGTTAACCGAACACGAAATTCCTTTTTCGAGTTCAGCTTCTTTAATACAATTAAGGAAATTATATGTATAATAAAAAAAAAAAAAAATAAAATGAAGATAAGATGACAATTTTGATGACGCCGAAAATGAACCGCTCAACCCACAACAAGAAGAAATTAATCTTGATGCAGAGATTAGAATCTTAGAAAAACGACAACGTATACAACAATTGCAGCGAGAGTTAACCATAAATTCTGTAGTCAGCTGTCCAAATTTTGAAGATGTTCAACACTTAATGAATCCGTTTGACGAAACTTATGATGGCTATAAGTGGCTTAAAGATTTTGAACGTGTTTGTGATTCATTGAGTGCGGATGATGTTTTTCGCTTAAGGTCAGTCTGACGTTTAATGAAAATGAACTCTGCTGCTGAATTGTTTTTGTGAGTAGATAATTCTACCATTTTTTCCAATTTTCGACAAAACTTTTAATCGAATTTTGGTCGAAAGCACACCATATCTGAAGTAATAAATGAACACCGAAAAACAACATATTGCTCACCCAAATTATCAATTATTGGATATATCCTGAAAATGCAAGAACTTGCTGGTCAAGCGAACATGCATGAAAAAGAAGTTATTAAATTTATAATTTCCGTCTTTGAAAATGATTCAGTGGACATTGCTGTTTTGTATCCAGCTAATGACCTTCAAAAATTCAAGGAATTGTCACATCGTTATGGTCAATTACGAAGTTAACGGATTTTTAAAAATCAGAAAAGAAATCCATCTTCTTCGTTTTCATTAAATAAGAATGACGACATTAAAAAACAAAAGTGTTTCAATTGTTCACAAATAGGACACTTTTCAAGTTCGTGTATAAATCCAAACCGAGAAAAAGGTTCCTATTTTCGTTGTGGTTCAAAAGAACGCATTTTGAATAATTGCACGAAGAAATCAAATCCTCAAGAGTTGCATTAGTGGACCAATTTGAAAAGAATAGTATTAGTTTTAAGACAAGCAATTCACATGATGAACATTTCCAAGAGATTAACGATCATATTTCTGAACTAGCCCACGAAAACAGAATGCTTCGGACTTTACACAAACGACAGGATTTGGCTTTGTCTAAATATGAAAGTACAAATGCTGAGTTGCCACAGTTACTCCATTCACATGCGGAGGAAGTGCTAGTTTGGCAAATAAAATATAGAAACCTTCAAACACAAACAAGGAACTTCTTTTTAAATTGAAACAGAAAGAAAGTCTCATTCTTCAACTACGTGATCAAAACAAACATTTAACTCAACTTAACAAGGATACAAATCTAGAGGATCGACAAAGGTTGACAGAAAAAGTTCAACAACTAGAAACTCGTCTACAAGAAAAAGAAACCGACATGAAGCTCCCGGCTCGACGACTACAACTTGAATCCAAAAACTCTAAAAAAAATTGTTCTCCGAACAAAAGAAACGAAAAGAAGCCTTGATGCAGTTGGAAAAAGTTAAATTAGAACTTTCGGGTTATGTCAAGATTGATGAGCTAAATTTAAATGAAAAACTATCTAACTATCGATGGGTTCAATGAGCAACATAAACAATGGAATCCATGGCTATGAGGAAAGAAACAATAAATCCCAAACAGTCGACACCTCTGGATAAAAAATCCAATGAGCAATGTGGGGACCATAGTAACAGATCTCTAGGTACAGGTAGGTCTTACGTTTTTATCAACTCTGGAAGGACAAGTCGTAAGGTATCAGGTGGTGGTGTTAGTAATATGAGGACATCAACTCGTCGTAGTAATGGAGATGACCTCTCAGGGGAAGACCAGCTTAACTTTATGAAATCTGTTGAAATTCAAAGTAACCATGAGTCACACGCAGATTTGGAAACATTGGATTCCAAATCGGAAGATAATAATTTCTATGATGATGATTATGAGGACAACGAAGTTGATGATGAATACGAAGAAGATCCAATTGAAAATGTTAATGAGACAACTCCAAAACCACCAAAAGCAGCGGCGGTAGAAAAGATCCCAAAAGCCGAAGATATGAATTCTATTCGAAAGGAAATTAACGACGACTTCAAACAACAACGTGAGATCTTCTTTAATACCTTCTGTCGACAAACAAATGCCGACACGGCCAAGATAAATGTGAATCGAAAAACTAAATTACTAGCCGCACTCAAAGCCATCGATGGAAGTTCCTCGCAAAAGGTTATACTTACTAAATTGCTATTAACTGTGTATTTATTTATTTATTGTATTATACATATAAATTAACTGTTTCATGTTTTGATTAAATTATATAATATTGTTGTTGATCGGGTTGATCAAAATGGTCGGGATGGCCGAGTTGTAGAAGTACTTTAAACTTATCATAATATTAAAATCTAGTTTTTAATTATTTTGTTTTTGACGAATAAAATTATTTAATAAATTCATTCGAAATAAAAGATTCAAAATAAAAACATCATAAATATTTTGTTAATAAGAAATTTGGTTTTTAATTAAAGAGCCTATAATTTTTAGATTTATTTTACTGGTGTTTAATCATAAATTGACAAAGACATTGATTACTGAAATAAAAACAGTAGTCAATAACATACAAAAAAGAAAAAAAAACAATGTATTTTGTTTCAATAATTAGTATGTTGTTTTCAACTTTGAGATTTAAAATTATTGTATTCTGATGCTATGAAACAGAGCAACATTTTTCAAGAATGGGTTTCCGGCTCTTAGAAAAATTATATCACAATAATGTACATATGTGTTGCTGTTGTTTTCCAATCTTTGATTTTATTATTTTGGATTATTAATGAGGTTAAAATCATAAACAAGTAAGTAAAACATCAGAACTACCGAATTTAACGCATGGCCTGATGTATGTAGTTGAACTAATATATACATTTTTATATTTTTGAACAGCTTGAATACTATCAATTTACAAAAAATAGTTAATTAAAAGTTCAATGAAGGTTTTAAATTTAACGATTTTCCAAATCTATTCAATTAACTAGTTAACTTAAGCATACAAATAAACGCGATATTCAAATATCATTTTAAATGTTTTTTATACAAAATTAACTGAGATTCATATTTACATAAATGTTCACCCTAGGATCTCAATATATTTCCATTTTTATGTGTTTAGTTGTCTCAGAGCAAACCGTGTAAAAAAAAATAAAAAAAAAAGTAGTTTCCACCCAGAAGATTGCATTGAAAAATATGTTAAATAGCACACGTGCATTCGTGCATCTCCCTTACAGAGCAGAAACAGGTTGTAAATGTAATACAAAATTCAAAAACAAATCATATATGCATAAAATTAAAGATTTTAGATTTATTTTATAAACTATAAAAGGCAACAATATTATTAAATTATTTTTAAAAACACAAGTGTGTGCTTAGATAGAATACTATTTTGCATTATATTTTTGTTTTTTTTTTTTTTTTTTTTATTACAAACTCATATAAATACAGTAAAACTTGTTAAAAGAGTACTTAATGCTATACAAGCACTAAAGATTGTTTAAATAGTGGAGACACTTGCTTAAAACGTGGAGTATAATTTAATTATTAAATTTAGAATGATAAGGTCTGTTGATGGTATTATTATTTTTGTAATTTGTATTAAATTATATTTACTTAAATTTTGTCTTTGCTTTTAAAAACCTTATTTAGTTTAAACATTTTAATTAATCTAAAATTTGTTTTTGTTTTTGTTCCTGATGAACATGTTGATTTTCCAATAAGAGGTTTTATTTTGAATAACCTTGTGATTTAACAACATAATGCCTTTTTATTTGTCTTTCGCTATAACCAAATGTTAATTGTTTAATGGTTTAGTTACAACGTAATCTGTTGCTTTAATTTGAGCTTTAAAATGTTTGAAGTTTTCTCTTCAATAGTAAAATAGACAACATTTTGCTTATGTTTTTAAACACAAACTCAAGACGTGATATAAAAATCTTCACTAATAAAAATACTGTAAAAGGGAAATTATCATTTTATGTCTACTAAATTTGTATTGCTTCTATTTTTATTTTAAATTTTCCATTTAAAACTGTTCGTTTTAATAAATTATTTGTTATGGGCGATATTCAATTAGTAGGTAAAACTGGTTTAAATCTCTGCCGGGATTTAATTTTTAAGTCGCAATAACTGACATTTTGTTATAAGCAATGTCGTTTTTACCGATTTTGACTTTATAGACCAAGAATGCTTAAAGTAGACATAAAGACTCAAATTTTGAATTGGTCATTAAAAACTTCATTAAAAGGATATTGTGCTTCAAACGAACCTCCTTATTAACAATGAAATTAACATCCAATGTTTTCTTTAAAAACATTTTTTTTATATCGAAATGAAACCTCTTATTGGAAACTTTATAATTTAAAATGTAGTTTTCTCTTGGTACGCCTAAATTTGGAATTCTCTTTTCACTGTACTATGTGCAAAGACCCATTAAATGCAAAACAAACCCATTAAAAGTATTGTTAAAAAATTACAATTTAAACAAATTTCTTTATGACCACTTTTTAGTGCAGGCGAATTTACAAAAATTATTTTAATTTGGGTATCTAAGAAAAATCTTTAAGTTTAAAACTGTTCTTAATAAAAAAATGCCTGCTGCTGTCAATAAAAAAAACGACCCACTACAACATTTAATTTGTATTGGTTCAATATTAAATCACTGAACAAATCGTGGTTGTTGGGTCCACTTTCAGTAGAGTATAATTTAAATCTCTGGCAAAGTTACAAAAAATAGTGTAATAAAACGAAAAAATTATTTAATAATAACATGTAAACCCAAAATCAATTTTATTTTACCCATTACTCTTTGTTGTAATTATTACTTATTTTATGTTTTGTGAATAAAGATTATACATTTTATTTGGTAAAATCCACCCAGTTATGACGTCACATTTTTTATAAATAACTATTCATTATGTTTCCCTTTTTTTTGTATATCTCGGTTTTTCTTACATCTTTTTATTGTTTACATTCCGAATGTAGATATTGTTGTCTGTTCTATAATATAAACACAAACAAAGTAAAATGCTTTTATATACCTTACCCACTTAAACTTCTATTTGACCTAAAAGTCTTGACTAATTTCAACGTGTGTTTTGTTTCTGTACAGTGTACTTACTATACAGTACACACTACATAGCCTCAAGCTCTAGCAAGCATGTTAAGTTATCTCATATCTGATATCAGCAAAACCATGCCCTCAATTAGTTGAAAGGAAAAATAACCCTCAATGTTAGGAGAGGTGGTTACTTTACTGGTTAACTTAAAAGGAACAGGAAAAAATAAAATCACGTCGTCATAAAATAGAGTACTAATATTACACAAGAACGGAAAACTCCAAATTTGATTTATTGCATACCTAGTGACATCACTCCGAATTTTTCTTTTTTTAAATTAATATTTATTCATATTGAACACACACAAAAGAAAACCTTTTAACTGTTATAGTTGGTAATGATAAAATAATTACCTGGAAATAAATTCCTTCGTTAGAATAAAATACATCCATGCTAAGTGTGTTAATAATCTTTAAGTTGGCCTTGGGCTCGAACAAAATGGGTTATTGTGTGTACTCAGTATAACTTAACTATATACTTATTTATTTATTTTATTGAACACTCAATTATTTATTAATATTTTTTTGTATTTTCTGAAGAAATTTCAAAACAACCAACGTACTCTATTTCTATAAAGTTTTCTCCAAGAAAACATTTTTCCGGTAACTTTTATTTTTCATCGCAAGGGCATATTTCAAAATCACTCATGAAACACAACAACAACAACAAATATGACACTCTAGCGGTTTAGCGGTCTTCTAAGAAATCGGAAATCTGTCTACAAGGCAAGTAGTGCGACAACTTGAATATAAAATAAAATGCATATTTAGCAAGTAGAGAGCGCGATAAATTAAAGTCGTTCCGAACTAAATGGCATTCCGGCGGCAACTAAAATGTTGACCTAGTGAAATGGCTATTACTCCAACTTCAAGTTCTCAACTCAATCCCGGTCGTTGCGCAAACACATTCATTTTTATACTTATACTTTTTGTTAATAATTGTGTTTTTATATCTATAAATTTATTATTGAAAAAGTAGCCGACATGCATCGATATCGGCATCGGCTAGAGCAGAGGGCGTCCAGTCCATGCGTCGTTTGTTCTTCCGTCGTCGTAGCCCTCGTCGTCGTCGCTGTCAACCGTATAGTAGACTTGACCGTGGACAATTCTGAATGAAAGACATTGTGAATTTGTAAGATGTAACGATTGTTCGAGTAATGCTTGATTTGTTGTTGGAAAGCATATTGACAAGTTCAGTTTTTCCCCCCTATTTCAGATTACAAAAAAAAGCTTAATAGTTCTCTTTCTCTAAATAAAACATTCAGGTGTGAGAACTGAGGAGAAATATTATAGGGTGGCGTTTAAGTGTAAAACACAGCTGGAGTTAATATAATTTTAATACTTTAAGCAAGGGAGACACGGATTTACACTGATCAAAACACTTAGAGTTAAGAACAATTTAATATGGTGTTATTTTGAAGATTCGAATTGAACAGTAGACGTCAGCAGTGTTCAAAAGTAGATTTGGGATATATGTATTTTAGGGTGAAATGGGAGGATGATTCAATGGTGGATCCAGGAGGGGGGGGGGGTCGTAGGGGGCATGACCCCCCCACCGGGAGATAATTTTTTTTTTTTTTTTTTTTTAAGGAATTCTCTTAATTCCAAACTAATCGTATAGCGTTAATGGACATGACCCCCATTATATTTGAATTATTTATTTTTTGTATATGAAAACAAAATTTGTATTTTACTTCCTTAAACTTTGTTGCTGAAAGTAATACTTTTAACTGAAGACTGGACCAAAAACATAATATGAATAGGATATGCAGCCCTATTCCAAAAACACAGCACTTCAACATCAACTTTTAACCAATGGGCGATCCAAGGGGGGTCATATGAGCCATAAAGCTTATACAGTCAAATTGTATAAGTAAAGATTTCATTTAAAGATTTGTTAGTAATTTAACGACATGTCAAAAACAACTCAAATTTTTGTTTTTAAATTCATTTTTTTTTTATAGAAGGGTCCCTCATAAAACCTTTGTTTTTAAGTTTTCTCAAGAACTAATGAACCGATTTCAACAATCTTCTCTTTTTGTGCAAGTTCTTGTCGATGATCAAATAATCAAATTGATGATGATTTTTGATGATCAAAAACGTATTTTTTTTTTTATTTTTAAAAAAATGTTAATTTTGTTTACAAAACTAGTCAACATTTTTTAACGAAATTTAAATGTAAATTTATTTAGTGCTTTTTTTATTTAAAAAACAAAAATTTTAATTTGAAATGATTTTCAAACTGACTTTTTGGAAGAAAAATTGAAAGTTCTAGCGACCCAGTCAGTCGTGCATTTAATTTCTTTCAAAATTGATTTTCTGTTGAATACAAAAGATTTTAAAAAATAAATAAATCTACTTTTGAAGTGAATTTGCTTTGGATGGCTTAGAACTGAGATTTAAACACGAATTTCAATAATATAAATGTCCCAAAAACCTCAAAAGTGACACTTTTTTTTAATCTAATGGCAAATTGAAAAACATAATAAACGTTTTATATCTATTGATACTCATATAAAAGCTTGGAATCTCTTGAGATTTGAAGTGAAAAGAGATTCTGAAACGTGTAATTTGTGAGTGCCACACTAAAATTTCTTCCCAACTTATTTATTTACATTAATTTGTTTTAAATTATTTTTTTAGAGAAATCATGTAATAAATGCAACTATTTCCTTAAATTCAACAACCAAACATTTTTCTCTCTTCAACTCTTAGGTTTCGTTGACTCCTTTATGATCAAAATATTTTTAAAAGGTTCACGCAAAACAGTAATTTCTTAGAATTTGTCTTCTAGCATCAGCTTTAACATACGAGTAAGCAGACTGATAGCGATAGTAATAATAGACTCCCGAAAATTGAGTCCGAAAAAACTACGTCAAAAAAGCCCGACAGTTCTTCATATCAGATCGTCCCTCTTGAATTCTTGTAGCGTTCTGCGCATTAATAGAAATGGAAACAAGAAAAGTATATTTTATTTTTGGAAAAAAGCTAAGTTTAAAAACAATTTCTTACATTTCTGCGTGAAATGCACCAAAAACCCTCTATTTAGCTCGTAAATATGGCATATTTAGAAAACTGTTGAAATCTTGGAATGCTATCATGTGTAGTTAGTCATCCAAATTAAATAGTTAGACCATACCTTGCTGGACAACAGTGTTCTAAAATAATTTGATAAATAAAGTTGCCACTTTAGCAATTGAAATCTATAAATTTAAGGTTAAGATACACATTATGTTACTTAAATTTTGTTAGCGTCCTTCACAAAACATTAAAGAACATTTTTAAGAGGTGAGTAAGAACTCATCTAAGTGTGTGATACCCCCCCCCCCCTGATTAAGAGTCTGGATGCGCCCTTGGGATGATTAAGATAACGAAGACATAAGCTTAAAGACCTTAGGTTAAAGTTAAAATTTGACCTGAATTTTATTGCTTTTTTATTGCACTTTTCATGAAAAGAATTACTTTTGGACTACTTGTTTATTCCTCGTAAGAGTAGATGGCACAGGCAAGCAAAAATTAAACCCCAAAACCTCAAGCATGACTGTCCTACGCACAAACTATTATACCACGGGTTGACTTTAAGAACTATATACATATATAGAAGAAATTGTGAAGATTTAGCTAAACCATTAGGACTTTAAAAAAAAGTCAAGAATCCTGACAAAAATCTTGATATCACCTAACAATTTTGGAAACAACATTATTATAATCAAATCAATTGCCCTCATTTATTTTACTATTACAAAAATGAGTGATTTATGTTTTAGGGGCACATTTTTGAGAGACTTTGTAGAATTAATTAAGTAGTACCCGTAGCGTGATGGTTAGTGCGTTGGACTGTCCAGAAGTCAGAGACAATTCTGTTCCGGACTCCGTTGGCTAGGGCCACGAGGGATACGTGCAAGAATTGGCGCACGATGGCCATCGTTGATCTTCACGGGCAGCGATTAGCGAGCAAAAGTGTAGTGAAGTACCTCGGTATCTAGTTATATCAGTATTTACATATGTATATTTCGACAGACATATAAATGCTGCTTTGACCAGGGCCAGAGGAGCCTTTGATCTGACAAGACGGCTGGCTGTTTTACAGCAGTCGGCTTGACCCCAGAGTAAAGGTAATTTGCTACATAGCCCTTATACGACCGATGATCGTCTATGGTTGTCCTATGTGGTTCAACGTTGCCCCTTCCCAGATGGAAAAGTTTCAGGTGGTTACATTATCAGAACACCCTCACATAACTTTGTAATAATATTAAACACCCTATCATAACAAAGTATCTTTATATAAACAAAATGTAATGCTCACACATTGATTCATAATTTAATCTCATAGCGGATGATGATATCCGATATTATAAATATCATAACAAAGTATCTTTATATAAACAAAATGTAATGCTCACACATTGATTCATAATTTCATCTCATAAGCGGATGATGATATCCGATATTATAAATACCATATCAGCACTTTTTGACTTCAGTAACTTGTGTGCCCAAAGCATCTTAAATAATTCTAAAAGAATTCTTGTGTCAGCAATTTTAAAAGACAAAGGAAAGCAAACGATCTTCAGCCGAAGATAGATTTGCTTAAGTAAACATTTTATAAGTATAAAAAGGGTTTCATCGATCAATGAGAATTCAGTTCACAGTTGTCATTCTACGTATAGCCTAAGATTTCCCCCCACCAGTGGTAAGGGATCTGAAGCTTTGATTTAATAAATAATATTAAGTTTAAAATACATTGAATGCGTTTTATTTAATTGTTGATTGTGATCTTCTGCGATCACAAAAATATATTTTTTATTGAAATAAAGAATCGGAAACGAAATTAGGTGTTCAAGCTGCAGTGTTTACGACGCTGCACAGTGCGTTGACCAGTGGACAAAAATAAAGAAATAAAAAATGCAATTTTGTTCTACTAGGCTTTGATTCGGGTCTAGCACATGTTGAATAACTATTAATTATAGTTTTTTTGTTGTTTGCTTTTTTTATATGATAGATTAGCGGACTTGTTTAAGACATAATAAGGTAATTATAGTCAGTCTTGTTGTGAAACGCGATTTTGTGCAAAGTGATTTAGCTGGTGAAAGTAAAGTAATAGAAGGAAATTTTTTTTGGACAGTGGTTATTAATAATGGATTCATTTAGAACTGGTATGACTAATTATATTTGGTTTTTGAAATAATTTGTAAGTTAGATGAATTATTGAAAAAAAAGGTTATTTTTAAGGCATTTTTTCACTTTGGTTAAGCTTTTAAAAAGACTGTAGCAAGCTGTAGCAGAATGTTTAGTGTCATTGTATTGTCCTATTATTCTTCTTTGCAAAAATGCAAAAGCTTTTTGCTAATCTTTGCTAACCTTTAAAATATTCAACTTTTTGAAGGTCAAAGTCCAACCATTAAAAATCAAGAAATGTATGAAAAATGGATTTCTTTCGTTAAAAAATCGAGAATTGAAAATATTTTAACTTCAATTTTGACTGACTTAAGAGTTTATAATTGTCCCGTTACAATAAAAAATAATTTAAGGTCCAAAATTAAAAACTTTGATAGAAACTTGGAACGGAAATGGAAGCTATGTTCAAGGAATCATACTCTTTTCAAGAAGCGACACGAGGCTTGGTTTAATAACAATTTTACACTTCATGTCAGCATTTTAAATCACTTACAGAGTACATCGTCTAATGATGGACCATAAACTAGTCGGGGCAGACCTCAAGCTCCATTTTAAGATGCGTCAATAAAGACGAAAAAAAGAAGAATTGTGAATCTTTTAGTCTCCAATTCATCTGAAGAGCTGAGATTCATTGCGGAAGTTTCCGAACATTCCTCTGGTATTGGAGTTGATTCTTGTAAGATGAAAAAAAAACATTACCACTTAAAGATATGTTAGCACTATACTTAGATCTTAATCTTTCCGAAAAAAATATAATATATTGAGACCTGTAGTTAACGATTTTCGTAAGGATTTATTTCCTAGTTTATATATTAAGTTAAGAAATTTCAAAAAGCAAATGCTTCCGAAAAAAAGAGAAGTTTCGGAAACCACTGCCTCTGTTGACCTTCAGGAACTTCTCGAAAAAACTGTTGAAAGTATTGCCGATATTTCTGAAGTAAAGGGCGACACACATGCCATTCTCACATCTAAATGGGGCTTTGACGGAAGTTCCGGTCATAGCCAATATAAACAAGTTTTTTCCGATTCGCAAAACACGGATGAGTATCATTTTTTGATAGCATTATCACCTTTAAAATTGGTTGAAGAAACTACCGGTGTTGAGTTATGGAAAAATCTTAGATGTTCTTCTACTATGTTTTGCCGTCCGATTAAATTCATAATCATTAAGAAATGCCCAGAACTTGTAAGAAATTAGGAAACATGTAGCAAAGATATTTTATTTTTTTTTCCTTTTTATAGAACACCCACTCCCAAGACTATAACCAAAAACGGCTAAAGTTTAAACATTTCATTTAAGTTGATATTTGCAATGGTCGATGGGAGCATATGTAACATTTTATCAAACACCAATTGTGCATCAAAATCTTTTCTTTGTGGAGCAACTCCTAAGGAAATGAATTTGGTGCAAGCGCATGAAAAAGCAGTAATTGAACAAAATTTCCGATTTGGTTTATTCACTCTTCATTCAGTGCTTCGAATGCTTGTCGAGTTGAAAAAGACTCCGAAAACAAGAAAGTGTTTGATGAAAAAAAAAAAAAAAACAAATTCAAACCATGTTAACACAGTTGTGTCTTAATATCGACAAGCCTAAGCCTGGTTTCGGTTCGACAAATGATGGCAATACAGCAAGGAGATTTTTAAGAACTCACAGTTAACAGCGGAAATTACAGGAATTGATGAACGGCTTATATACAAATTTTCAATAGTCTTGAGAGTTTTGGCTTCAGGACTAACTGTTGATATAAGTCAATTATCTGTATTACTCGCTGAAGTAAGGGAATTATATTTAGAGCTTTACAGTTGGTACTACATGCCAATAAGTGTGCATAAACTTTTAATTCATGGGCCAGACATTATATCGTCTTTCGAAATTTCAATTGGTTTACTGTCCGAAGAAGCGCTTGAAGCAATACGTAAAGAATTCCGAAAAAATCGGCTTGGTCACGCAAGAAAGTCATCCCGTGTTAACACTAACCAGGACATTTTGACGATCTTGCTTCTCAGGTCCGATCCTTTAATTTCTAATCTTAGAAAAAAAGAGCTGAGATTATGTAAGAAATGTAAAGAAGAAATTGCTCGATACCTCCAAACAAGCGAAGGCATTGATACCTCTTCGCCTTTTTTTACTTCTAGTTTTGAAGATATTGAACAATCTGACTCGGATTCTTAAATAATTGTAATTTAAATAAATACACACATACATACATACATATGTATATGTTTGAAATATTTATGTTTTGTTTTTATTTTTCTTGTTTTTTGTTTTGGTTTTAAAGTTTTTAAAAATATATTTTTGGACAGTGTATGTTGTAACAAAATCTTTAACAGTGGGCGTGTCAGTGGGTGGACATGACTTTTTTTGTGCTTCTAAACTGAGCTACAAAATTAAATCCCTAATTTTCAATCAAATTGTTCAAGTCGATCTTGAGATATAATCGATATTCAGAAGTGGGCGTGGCATATGACACGAATTTTGGAGAAACTCATTGATTATTGCATTTAAAATAATTTTGCTACTAAAAATCAACTTTACTACGGAAAATAGAATTTTGTCCACTTTCCCCATACGATCGACGCACTGTGCGCTGTAGCGAAAACAGCCGAATCTTCTTACGTGCATTACTATTCCAACGAGGTCATATACAACGGGGCTCGAATCAACAGAATTGACAATTTCGTGATAAAACTCGTTCGAGGTCTCATTGCAAGAGCTATGTATGTCTTCGACCAACAATTTAATTTTCGGGGCATTCTATCCGAACGACGAATATTTTGAAAGTGCACGCATGAGCGGCCTCATTCCACCAGAGGCATTCCTCTTTTTAGACAGATGCGGTCTGATACAGAATAGATTGGCAGTTCCGCTAATCTACCACGTCAGACGACGTACCGTGGATAGGCGACTCCTGTACAATCGGGACGTCATGGCACAAGACGGAGCAGAGCTCCTTCGGTTCAGTAGGGCTGTGTCCGAACGGGACCGAACTGATAGGGTGAAGCAGGAGAACCACTTTTGGTGGCTTCAATCGGCACTTGATAGTGGGTAGTGGGGATGGGGTTTTAAGCCTTGGCCGGCTTACATACTTGTTTTATAGTTTTAGGGTTTAGTTTTAAGTAGAATAGGCATGGTGGCACAAACAAAAATATACAACAAAAATATAAAGAACATAAAAAAAAATTAAAAATATAATTTTAAAAAAAAAACAACAACAAAATATGAAAAACAAAAAATTTTAGATAGTTAGATTTGCTGCTGTGGTTGTTCTAGTTTTAAGTTTTAAGTTTATAGGTAGAATAGGTAGTTTAAGTTAGTTTTAAGTTTTGTTTAAGGACCTAATTTTAAGTAGTTTTTAAGTAAAAATAAAAAAAGGATATTGAAATTAGTTTTTTTTATTATTTTCTAATGAATAAAAAAATAAATAAAATTGAATTGAAGTTAAATAGATCTTAGGTCCGAAAGGCATAAGAATTAAGTATTATTGTTTAACTTAGAGTGTCCGTATGGGACCAGTAAGTTAGTTGCAATTTTTTGGATAATTAGGCTAGTTTTATGAATGTTTTGTCTAGCTTTAAGATAGTTTTAAGAAATAATGAATAAAAATTAATTTAAATAAAAAAAAAAGTGCGTTGGACTGTCATGCAAGGGGTCTTGGATTCAATCCCTGCCTGTGCCACCTAACTTTTTTCACGGGTTCTGCCTCTTGCGAGGAATTGACAAATCCTTCAAGAGGATTTTCTTTCTTGCTTTCTCAAATTAGCCGTTCGGATTCGGCATATAAACTGTAGGTCCCTTCCATCTCAGACAACATTACTCGCACACAGGAATGGTTGAGAGTTGTAAGTCACTAGGCCCTGGTTCTTTATGGACTGTTGCGCCACCTAATTTTTTTTTTTTGTAGAACTAATCTTATGTATATTATGTCCTGACAACGTTTTCCTCATTATGTACCTCATTTAATGAGAGCTGATAGCCAATTCTTCAATAGACACTTAAAGACTCAGTTAAATGACAGATAAATTACCAGTTGCTTTAACAATTAAATAACTTTATTTAATTTTTTTATCAATTAAAAAAAAAAAGTGATCAACTCTTCACCTCAGAAATCTTTTGTCTTCAAAATTTTCATAATTTTTGTATTGAATTTCAACAATTTCAATAAATTTTTGAAGCGTGTATCGTTCTATTTTAAATAATTATTTAGTTTTTACTTGTCAAAAGTTGACAGCTTTAAGAGTTACAGCTGCCTAAATATGTATGTACATCTTATTGGAAAACCTTAAATAAGAAATTACAAAATATTCAATTTGAAACATAAGCGGAATTTTATTTTCCTGTTAGTTTTTCGTACGGATTTTAAAAGAAAAGTAAAAACACGAAACAAATGAAATTTCAAATAACTGTGTGTCCAAACATTCGATTTAAGGCATTAAAGTTTACTGATTAGTTGAAATGAAGCCAATTCTTGTCATCTTTAAGAGTAAGTATTTATTTTAATACATTTTTGTACTTAGGTATTATTAAATTTGTATTTCCAGAAGGGGTTGTTGGCATACGGTGAGTATGCTTTCTGATAATAGTCAACCCTATTACGATTTCCATCGTAATGGGAAACTTTTAGGAATCCCGATAAAAACTTTTACAAAATACGTTCATAGTGGAAAATCTCATGCAACTTTGCATTACGCACCGATTTCGTGATACGGGTTTTCTGGATTCGTTAAAGTTTAAGATTACGATGGAATTACGAATGTAACTTGAATCTCCAATTAAGTATGCATTGTTGGTAATTTTCCGACTATTCAAAAATCAAATAAGTCGACATTTTTAGCAGTAAACTTGCTCAACCCATCATTTATTCCATCAGAAAAGAAGTTATGAATTTAATGTTTGCCAATTCAATAAATTATTTTTTTGAAAATATGTTCATATTAGAAACTGTAAGCCTTGGGCAAACTGAAGTGATAAATTGTGGGTGGAATCAGAAATTTCATAATGAATGATACTGTTCAATTACACTGGGCTTAAATTTTTCGTCCTCTCAGATTGTTAAGATATGGAATTATCTTAAAGCTTAGACTTTTTTGAGAAAATTAACAAATTTTCAATTTTTAACTTCACATAGGAAGTTATTTTAATTGGTCCGATTTGTCAAATTGGAAATTTTGTTATTGCTTGAAGTTTTAAAGTCCCTAGAATTTAAATCAATTCTGTATGTGCGTGTGTACGTACGTTCGGAAAGCTTTTTTCATATCAAGAACCAGCAGATATGCCGACTTTTAAATTTTAGTTGACAGAAAATGTCTCACGAACAAATAACGCTAGTGACTTCAGTTAAATTTTATAATATATAAACTGATGTGATACCAAACTAGTATAATTTTCATTTTGATTCAATGAAAATCGAAAAAAGAGGCTGGGATGCGACCCACACTGATAACTTCGCATCCCGTCTGTCCATTTGTCTTGCTTAAAAGTTTGTAGGTTTTCGTGTTGTGTTAAAAAAAAGTTGTCAGTTGAATTATTCTTTAAAATTTAAAAATTACCAACAATATTTTGCATATAATGAAATAGTTTGATTTCAAAATCTAGCTTTGTTAACGAGATTTTTAGTCAAAAACCAATTTTTACAAATTTTATAGCATTTCTTAAAAGTTTTTATTGTTTATATAAACAAATAAAAATTGAATGAATGAAATTAATTTGAAGTCAATATATTCACGAGATATCGAAAGCTGAACATCATTTTTTTTACCAAATTTGCGTACTATTTTTTGTAGATTCTAATTTTTATGAAAAAAATTACTATTGGAATGACTGAAGGTCGAAAACAATATTTTCTGTGGGATAGTTTGAAGCCAATATCTTACAGTTTTGAAAAGATATTTGAGTCGAAAATCAATTTTTACCAACTTTTGTTAATTTTTTTTAGGTTTTTAATTGTTTGTAAAAAAAACTGTCGATTCGATTTTTTTCAAAATTTTACCAGATGGTGAAAACGTTATTTTTCGTTACACAAAATTCTTTTGGAGATAAAATCATTTTTGTTCGTAAAATTTTCGAAGTGGCAAAATATTTTTTTTTTCAGTTTTTTTTTATTTATAAAAAAAACTGTTGGAATTTTTTTCCAAAACTACACAACTTTGGTATCACGTTACAATATATAATATAAAATTTAATTCAAGTCTCTAGCGTTATTTGTTCAAGAGATTATTAGGGTTAAACAAAATTTTCACCTTTTTTCAAATTGCTATAGTAAAAAAACCACCAACTCAATTTTCTTGAGAGCCCTTTCTGCATCTTTCTGCATTATTATCTGTATAACAAAATTTATTTGAAGTCGATATCTCTTCTGGTTCTTGAGCTATGGACGACAAAAAACATCGCGAACGTACGGACGTACGAACGTACGAACACACGCACGCATATTTCTAAAAATCTTTTATTTCGACTCAGGGACCTTGAAACGTTGAGAAATGTCAAAGTTTTCAATTCGACAGATCGGACCGATTACAATAATTTCCAATGGAAAGTTAATAAATGAAACAAAAATATTTGTCACCTCGAATATTTAAGAAAAAAAAATTATTGTACCTTCAAAATAAGTGTATGCAACGAAGAATAATGTTTTTGACATTTGGTAAAATTTTGAGAAAAATCGAATTTACATTCTTTTTACAAAAAATAAAAACCAAATTAATAAAAGTTAGTAAAAATTAATTTTCGACTTAAATATCTTTTCAAAAATTAAAAATATTGGCTCCAAACTAATTCCATCTTATAAAAAAATGTCGTTTTCAACATTCAGTAAAATGTGTATAAAAATCTAACAGTCGGTTTTTCATACAAATTAAAATTCACAAAAAATTCTACACACAATTGGTAAAAATGAATGTTCGATTCACGTGAATAAATGAAGGTATTGACTTCAAAATGATTCTGTGCTAAATTTTGTTGTTAACGGAAGATAATGAAATTAGAAAAATTGTATCTGTATATAAGAAATAAAAACTTTCAAAATATTGTTGATAACTTTCAGTTATTGTTTTAGAAAAATTCAATTGACAACTTTTTTACAAAACACGAAAACTTTCAAACAACAATAACAAAAAATGATAAGAAATGGTTTTCGACTCGAGTATTAAGAATATTAACAATGAAAGATATTGACTTTGAATTTTTCACCTCAATCAAAATATTGTTACTGATATTTTGCTAAAGTTTTAGACAAGATGGTATGGATGGGAAGTTATCAGTGTGGGTCACATACTAGCCTCTTTTTTTTTAATTGTACGAGTAGCTCAATTTTTCCAAAACAGTTTTTGGATATCTATTCTTTTCGGTGGCGTGTAATAAAGCCAATTTTCAGCAGTTGGTTATATTGTACTTTGAGATAGTAAAATAAGGACAAAACTTTGAGAAATCAGACCAGCTTATTTTTACGGTGAGTATAAACATTGAGATTGAGTATTTAACCTGCAGCCACCCTGTGGTAGGTTGAGTGTATGCAAACCATACTTTTGAAAGTAAAATAAAACCAATTTGACTTTGTTTCACCTTATTTTAGTGTAATATGACCACCTGATGAAAATCCGCCATGTTGCACTTTAAAAAAGTGAAATAAGGCCAACTCTTAAAATGTATTTCACGCCATCATTCTATTCGACATATATTCAATATTTCACATGAGTGGCTATTTATTATTAACAACATTTTGTTGTTCCCGAATTCATATAAGGAATAATGGTTAAAGATTAAAGATAGAAAAAAATTATGAAAACATCAAAATTTTATATTTTATCAATATGGTACTGGAATACCTCAAAATTAAAGCCTATTTTTAAGCATAGTTTCCTTTCTTTAAAAACATTTATTTTGTTTGCTAAAAATTGTTTTCATCCCCATAGTAAACACCACAAAATCAATGACTATTTTAATTTTTTCTCAGTGTAAGAGGGTTGGCTGCAAAAAGTGAAAACAAAAAAGAGCTTCACGTCGCATTAATTTCAAATAAACTCTACTAATAACTAAGTCATCGCTTTTTAACTGGTATTAATATTAAGAAAAAAAAAATAGAAAATTTTTCGCCCATTATAGTTAATATACCTTTTGATTTTATGCTTTGTTTAGATTAATATGGTAATTAAATCAATTTCTCTATTCATTGACATTGATTGATTCAATAAATCTACGTACATTTATAGTAAAAACGAATTCTAAATATTCCAGCGCAGCGAACGCATCCGGACGATGAAGTGGAAAAATATCAACTAACTATTTTTGAGGTCATAATGTATTCCTGGTTAAAAAAAAAAACAAAAACAACAATTAGTATGCATAAGTAATTGTTCAGATAAAATGACTTTGCTTTCAGGAATTCAGTTTTTTTAATTTACGAAACGGGGAGAGTACGGTAACTCAGGTGACAAAGTTTAATGATGGATTTGTATAGAACAGTTAAAAACAAACATTTTTTTACTATGGGAGGGGGTCTATATCCCCCCGTTCAGGCAGTAGGGGCAAAAAAAATATGTACGTTAAATGGAAAAAAAATAATTCAAAAATATTGGTATACTTACAACTAAGTTTTATACATTTTTTAAAGCCTATTAGCTTGTTTTTAAATCAAGTCAAAACTATGCATAGTTTTTGAAAAAAAGTTAAAAAAAAAGGTTTAAAGTGTAATTTTTCAAAACTTTATCCGTTATAATATCTTGTCGCCTGAGTTATCGTACTTTTGCCCACGAAACTATAACCTGGTTAAACATTGAAGTCAAGTACAAGTTCACATGGAGGAGGGTTATTATTAAAATCTCCCTGCCCTTTCTTTCTAAATATCCATTGTTCTAGTTACCTACATTTCTTATCTTTCATTCTAAAAAAGAACTTAACTTTATTTCAAACATAGAACAATTTCGGATTTTGAATAGCCTTTAGTTCATGAATAAATAAATTTTAAAAATTATTTTAAGACAAATGAAAATAAAGATATCAATTATTATGAAGTAATTTTACCTTTCACTTCAGTTATGTATTTCATTGCATAAATAAGTTATTACTTTAAATATTTAGTGCTTTTAAGGAAATTTCGATTTTTAATATGTACTACATATTATCTTATGCATCGTTATAGCCATGATTTTTGAAGAATCCAAGACAACTTATACTTATAGTTGTTTCTATCAGACTTGACGATTCCAGCTGGTTGCGGGGTTAGTGGTTTTTAAACCATTTTTCTATGATTTACCCTTTTTACCACATTAATAATTTTAATTATAGACAATCCCTTTCAGTGGATCACTGTGGCGTATACTTGTTTTTTTTTTTTTTAATTGCGATTTTTAATTCAAAACTGGAACTTTTTTTTATCAAAATGCCTTCATACTTATTAATTGTTTCTTTGTGTAAAATTTGTATATATTGGCACTGAAATCGAAAGCTGAAGTCTAACACCAAAAGTTTTTAACTCAACGTACAATGTAAAAGAAAATTAAGAAACCAAACTTTTTTGGTATTAATTTAGATTCAGCGACTGATTTTCCAAACCATATTTTCATCTTTTTTTTTCAAGTGATAAGTTATTTTGTTTCTTTAGTTTCGGAAAATAAAACACTTTGTAAAACTGTATTTTATTTAATATAATTAATCAAAATTGTGCATTTGAGCGTAATTATGAGTCAAAGACTTCTTTTTTATGGAAGATAGTTTTCTTTTTATCATGTTGTTTTTACATACATGGTGCATTTTAAGATTACCTTATTAAAAATTTAGGACTCACGGGAAAATGTGAAGGTATCTACCTATACAAATTATTAATGACTATGATAAAAAAAACATATTAGTTACATTTTGGTGTTCAAAATGTTTGTATCGAATTCAAATACAAATAACTCATAATAATCAATTGATATCGCTAGCTACTTTAAAATGCTCACCAAAATATAACCATTCTTATAAAGTTAAATACAAATTTACTTAAAACTAGAATAAAGTCAATAAATGCATTAACTTAAAATGTTAATATACATACATATGTATATGAACTACAAAAATTGTTCTTCTTTAAAAAAAAATACTACAAGTTAAATTTTGTTACTTAACTTAATTTTTAAATGCAACATCATTGATATAATATAAATATAAATTAATATTAATTGTCAAAACGACCTTTTCTATATATTCATATGAAAATGATTATTTAAAAACAGAACAAGATAATAAACAATTAAGTTAGGAACTAGCAAGTTCAATATGTCTTCAAAAAAATGTTTGAAAATATATATGTAGGTACATACTGGATTAATATACAGATATAGATTTATATAAGTTTTTCATAGGTACTCGCTTACTCGAGTGGTTTTCATTAAAAATTGAAATGCTTAAAACTCAATACTATACAAAACTGCAAATAGATAATAATAATCGATACGATCATTAATAACGTTTAAAAGTTGTAAAATAATAATTATAACCTATTGTATTATATAATATATAAAGATAAGTTTTTTTTTTTTTAAAGTAAAAAGCCTATATTAATATTACTATACTATATAAATCTTAAGAACTCTAAAATATTTACGGCCATCCAAAATTAATATTTGTCATTTGATAAAATTTATTATTAAATGGTCTATAGAATTCTCTTAGTCTTTCAATTGCAGCTGGATCTATAAATGGATGGTTTCGCCCCTTAGTCTTGCCTAAACAGTGTGGTGTTGATTTAGCTTCGGATTTAAATAAACATGGAAATCCTTTTGTTGAATTAAAATAGAAATGTTTTTCTGTTACAACCCGTTTTAGTCCAAGAAAATCCTAAGAAAATTTTAAAATAATTTCAATATTTGTAAAATATATTGCATTTAATTTGAAACTTACTTGAACACGACCAATTTCAAAAGCTGGATCTACAATTAGCCTTTCACCACTTATAAAAAGTAATTGTGATAGTGGAAAATATTGCAGCCATTTTTCGAGATGTTTTGAATAGACTCCGATTTTGACTGGACTCCATGTTGTGTCAACGACTTCAAATGATCCGTTCATAAAAGCCAATTGTTCGAATTTTTTCATATCAGTTTTTTTACTCGCAGCTTGGGTGTAGTCCGAAATAGCACGAGTCACAGGATCTCGAACAACAACAAGAAGTCTAAAAGAAATAAGGATATTACACACTTAAAATACAAGCTTTATTATTAAGCTTAATATTTAAGGCCTTTAGAACATTCGATAAATGTTCTTCCCTGGTTATGCACTTAAACACTCAGAAACACTCAAACGATCATCGTGTAATAGGCAACTTTAAGACCTCAAGTCAAATTTAAATAAAAACTTTGTATTCTTTTCGAGCAACTATTTTTAACGTTTCATCTCATTTCTCGAACTTATACATATATTATTATGTACTCGTATTTATGACAAAATATCAGCAGATCGTGTTTTTTCGTTCATCTGACAGTTTAAAAAAAAAAACACTAAAATAAATCAAATTTTTGGACAAGAATAATTATATATAACAAAAATGGACACCGTTGGATTTTGGTTTAATTTGCAAGGCATTGAAGAACAGTACGAGCAAATTGAACGCAAAAGAATAAGAGATAATTCCAAAATAATGGAGCTGAGTGAGAAAAGATTTGCACATACATATGTACATATAGGGTCCGCCATCGAACGTTTTTTTTTCAACTAGAGCGTATTTCGTGAATGGTTACACTTAGCTCATGTCTGATTTCACACATAATTAGTTTTATCTTTCCGCTGAACGAATATGGTTGTGTATACACTTCATCATCTTTTCAGATGAAGCTCATTTTATTCTTGTAAACAAGCAAAATTGTCGCATTTGGGGCACAGAAAACCCGTACGCATACATTGAATAGAGTCACTCTGTTTGAAGCTACACTCGATGTTTTTATAGCCAAAAAAAAAGTTATTTGGCGGACTCATTATCTATACGGTAGAATATTTGAACGCATTCTTAATGAAAAATATATACTTTTGTTTTAGTTTTGTTAAAAACCTATCGTCTTTCTAAACACGGATTTATGTTCTTACTTAACACCATATCCTCCGACATGACTTCTCGCAGAAGACAAAATGCTTTTCCGATTACCAGCATTAAGTTATCAGCAGCATTGAAGCAACAAGAGGTTACCAAAACCAAATCGGTGGTGAAAAGAACGCTGGACGTGCACAGCAAACCATGTCAAAAATACTTGCCGAAGTTTTGACTTCAATCGAAAGAGTCCATTTGTGCCCGGTGTAATTGGGGGTGGTAAAATAATAAAACACAAAAAATTGAATGAAAAACTTTCAAATTCCATTTGCATATTAATAATTTATAACATTTTACTTACACTTTGACAAAAAAAAATTCGTTCGCAAACACATTTGATGTAGAGTGATTATTTTCGATTTTGCGTTGTTTTGAAATCTACTTTCGAGTTACGTAGTTCCTCGTTTATTCGAAAGTTCATAAGAATATAGTTGGCTCTACTAGAACTATTCGATTCTCGTCTGTTTGAAAGTAGTCAAACAGATATGTACATAGTACCAATTTTTCGAATTCGAGCAATTTCATTGTAGAATCGAGTTACATAGTAAGGCCCCTGTGCTGATTTTCTTGGGGAATATCTCAGCTTTCTTTCTTCTAAGATAAGGCACGAACACATTCATTTTGACTAGACACAACAGACAATAAAAAAAAAAAAATTCAATTTCATATGAAAGTGACACCTAAATAGCTGTCACGGGAAATAATCACAAAATTGTGATTGTCACAGATGACTATCACCTTACACAGACCGAATTTGTTGATTGTGACTGTCAACTATCACAAATCACCTTACATGATTCCACCCCTGGACTGCATAACTATGTGATTTATTTACTCAGTGCATTATTTTATTTAAAATTGTGTGTACAAATGTTTCCTGTGATTGGAAAAGGAAGGAGTTTTTTACAAGTAAAAATAGTTAAGTAAAGTTCCAAGTTTGAAATTAATAGCATCTGCAAATGAGCAGGTTCAGACAACAAAGGGGACTTCATTTCCAGTCAACTGCATTTGAACGTACTTTTAAATGTTTAAATGTATTTATTTCGTCTGGATATTTATCTTATGATTACTTTTATTAATATTTTATATATTTGCAATTATGAATTAAAATTAAAAATTCTCAAAAAAAATCGTTCAAAATCATATCTTTCCATTTGAAGGTCGACTTTACAATAAATAAAGTTAAATAACGTTAACAAATGGGTTGATGTTTCATATAGCCCATAGTTTTTCCTGTGAATAGGTACGAGAAAGACAACATTTTGTCTAAGGTTTCTCTCTGAAACATTTTGACCAAAACAACTTGTTAGTTTTTCAAAGTGTCATCTTTATATATGTCTTTGTTTTTTTGGGGGCGGCATCTAGAGTCTACGGCGACAGTAGCTATTACAGTTTTTTTACTCAACTTTTGTATATAAAACTTCTAGCGCCACCTTGAGGTTACGGCAAACGTAAAAAAACAGCTCCATGAAAATACTATAAATTTTGTATACAAAGTGTCAGAAATTTCAAACTCAGAACTTTACTTCACTAACTTCTAACTTCAGTTTATAGTGCAAAAACTACCAAAAACATTATTGCTTCTCACGAAAGCATAAGTAAATCACGAGTTGTGTATGTGTTTTGTATTCTAAAGAAATATTACTTATAGAAGAAGAGAATTCTGTAGGTATTTCCTTTCTGAATTGTTCATTGAAGATTTTCGCACTAGTACTGTACGCAAGACTCACAGTATGCGTCGATAATGAGAACCTTCTAAGTGATTTTTAAGATGGTTTTAGACAAAATCATTCAACAATTGATCAAAATTTTCACCCTTATGAATATTGCGCAGTCGTTTCAGGACCAACATAGGAAACTATATACTTTTCAAGTAGACTTTAAAGCAGCTTTTGATTCTATCGATAGAATGTCACTATTCTACAAGCTTTCATTGATGGGATTGTCAACGAAAATGCTTAATGTTCTTAAGCTCTTGTACTTGGACACAAAATCAGCGGTATGGAATGGTAAGCATCTATCAGAATGGTTTGCAACAACAATGGGAGTAAAACAGGGGTGTGTGCTTAGCACCCTCTTGTTCATCCTGTTTCTTGATGACCTAAATCAAGTGCCTTGTGGTGGAATTTTTTGGACCGGAAGGAGGATTTAAGTACTCATGTATGCTGATGATATAGTTTTGTTATCGAGCCCTAATCCCGGACAAGACTAAGTCGCATGATTTTGGACCTTGAAAAATATTGTGAGATTTTGAATCTCACAGCGATTTTGAGTAAGGCCAAGTATAGTGATATGCCGAAAGTCTGGTGGAAGTTATGCCAGAAACGAAAGTGGAAATTCGCTGGAAAAGATATTGAAAACGTTAAGGAGTATGATTATCTAGGAATGAAAGTAACCTCAAACTTAAATATGAATAGCCATCTTTCCAACAAGCTTTAATTAACAAAAACAGTAATTAATAGCACGTAGAAGACCTGTATGACAACCTACCAATGAACTCAGTTTTAGTGAGAAGTATGAACTGTTCGAGGCAACTTCTAAATTAGTTTTGTTTTATGCCGCTCAAGTTTGGGGTTATCAGCGAAATGAAGAAGTTGAAAAACTACTTAGATTTTTTCTGAAACGTGTGTGTCAAAATCTTTGTCCTATAAAAAGTAGGACCTTATAGCAAGGAGATACAATCTACAACTTAATGTTTCGGTCAGGAACATAGAACATTGGAAAGATTATTTGTCTATCTTCATAAGGAATCTAGACAAAAAAAAAATGAGAGAGGGGTTTAAAAACAAAGCGCAATCATCACTCTACAGACAATATTACTGCAAACTTAACTATGACTTAAATTAACTCAACTATTTTCGGGATGAAAACTGTATCTTCGACATATGTATCAACAATATTTAAAGCTAGAGGAGAGTTGCTGAATTTGAATTTTAAGCCACACAGGGATGATCTTCCTTTATTTTGCACTTAATGCAATCTTAAAGCTCGGGAGGACGTATTCTATTTCGTTGGAATTATGGAGATCATAAAGATCTTCTTTGACTTTAACACGACAATGACCATGAAAAGAACAATAAGTGTTTTAAACGGAAAGAAGGGTGGAAGATTCTGACCGCTTTTTTTCAAGGAAGCCGCTAGCAACAGAGCCAAAATAATAGCTGAAGAATTCTAGTTTCTATTAATTTTTTATTTTCACAATAAACCATGGTCTTTATTTTTATTATCATCATTATTATTTTTTGATAATTATATATGATGAACAGATGCTTCCTCCGACTCCGACTTGGACACACCCGTTTAACACACAGCTACTTAATCAATAAAGAACCCGCCCGACTTGCCATCTTTGCCTTACAAACGTCACACTTACAATTAAACACCTAACTACCGATTGCAGTAAAATAAACAATCTTTGCAATAGTCTATTTAATTATAATAACCTTTTAAATATTCTTTCAGTTCCCTCTGAACTTAACAAATATACAAAAATGTATATAGAATCTTGAAAACCCTAGAACTAGATAGTAAAATTTAAATTAACCTATGTATCTCTTCCTTTGGGCGGTCGGGATGTTCAAATCAAGAGTTATGTCACTCTTGCTTTGTACACCCTCGACCGCCCAAGGATTTTTATTTTATCAAAAATATTTACATCCTCAAATATATCAATCGGAGCAGAAAGCCCTGTATGCTAACGCTGTTAGTCTTAAGAATATTAATTTGTACATTTATGTATGATTAATAAAATAGTAATAATAATAATAAATTAGTTTTTTTTTTTCTTTTAAATTTTTATAATTATATTATGTTTTGAAATTTTTATTTACTTGCCATCTGAAGTGACGGCTTAGGCCATGCCTTTATAAGATTGAGTTGAGCAATATTGTAAGCTTTCTAATTAATATTACTTTTAAATTGAATAAAGCAATCCATCTAATCTAATATAATCTAAAGAAATATTACTTGTTTCTTTTACAATTTGATATGAAACCCTTTTACACAAAACATTTAATGGAATATTGTAAAAAATAAATAAATCATAAAGTTCAGTTTTCAGTTGAATGAGAAAAAGTGATCAACTGTCATTTTATCATAAGTTTACTTGACTTAATAGTTGAGTAGATTTTTCTTGACTTGAAGGACATTTCTGAAAGCCTTACAATTAAGTCCCTTATGTCGTCTGAACTGAACCTGCCTGTTGTCTGAACCTTTCCAATGTATGCCTTACTTTCTTATCTTTTTTTAACCAAGATTAAATCATGAGACGTCAAAGTGAATCGTCTCAAAAGAGCCCAATGTAAACACAGCCTTAGAGATTATTCTATACATTAACTCTAAGATGTCTTTCTACGAGTAGTTTATCTGAACTTAATTTAAGTTGAAACAAAATCAAAATACACGTTCACCCTGATTACGGTTGTCGTTTTATTAAAACTGCACTAAAACGACACAGCTCCATGGTCAAGAGTTCATACGTAAATGAAATAGAACCTTCGGTGTTCTCTTCGATTTTCACCCCTCTTCCCTTTGTGGTTAAAATCATTTTACTGAGAAGTTAATTATGCCTCCAGAGTTTTGTCTTTTTTCAGTCGTCTTGATTTAACGACAACCGTAATAAGGTTGATGAATCTTAGAAAATACAGTTTACACATAAGTTAGTCTTACTTTGTGCTAGGATTCATATGATGTACTCTTTGAGGAACCTCCTTGGTGACAAAATAACTGGGTGACTTTTCCATTGTAATTTGTCCCTCTATAGTGTATGGCATATGATGGCGATACCAATGCAGACCTCGATTATAATGTCTATCGAAAAAATGAACCTCACATCCAGCAGCTCGAACATCTGGATGTAGCCGGATAAATTCCAACAGTGCACGAGTTCCACTCTTTTTCACACCAATTATAAGAGTATCCGGCAAATGGCGTGACGGTCGCAATCCTTGTTGTCGAAGAAATCTGTACTTAGGTGAGCCATCTATTTCGGTATAGTTGTACATCAATGGTACTATTCGAACTATAGATCCTAGAATTTTTATTTCCGGTGGTTCTGTCATAACAACTGGTGACATTACACTTTCCACAGAGCTTTGAAACGAATGCTAATAATATGGATATACATACATATGTACATATTGTGTATAGGTATAGAATAAATAAGAATTTTTAAAGATAAGAATTTATTTTGTATTACCCTTTTAAAAGATCGATTTATACGTGGCATTAAACACGAATTAAATGTATATGAAACATATAAAACAGATATGCAAACTAAAAATATAATCGCTACCGTGCGATTACTTAGATTGGAATACCAATTCGCAAACATTTTTTCTTCTTTTTAAATCCCACAACAAACGATTTTACATAAAATTCACCGCAATCATCTAAGGAATACATTTACCTACACTAAAAACTTAATCTTATATATTGTTTTTAAGAGTTTCTAAAAACATTTTAAATAAAATACAAATTTTAAAATCACTTCTTTTTTCAGATTATAGAGGAATTGATTATGTAAAATTTGTGTAAAAATCGACTTTTCAAAAGATAGAACCCTTCAATTAGACAGATGCAATATGTACATGCACAGTTCTTTCGTTTTTGTTTGTGTTTTCTTTTTCTTTTTTTGAAGGCATTTAGATGGAAATCTATCAATTTCATTCATAAAATAATGTTTGGTTTTTGTTTGTATCTGCGCATTGAAAAGTTTTTAGAAAATTTAATATTACAAAAGGGATGGATTTTGTAACTGTTATACTTTGTACACATAGCCATGAATCAGTACCTATCACATCTAAGGGCAGTTTCACAGGGTGGTCAAAAATTGATACATCTATTTGCATTTGATTAAGTATTGGAGCCATTAGTTCAAAAAATTCTATTTGTGTCACCCTTAAATGACGCAATTGTTTTAAAAAATTTCCCAACTTTAGCATTGGGTAGGTTCAGACAACATAAGGTACTACATTTACAGTCAACTGCATTCTTTGAGCGTAAATTTTGATAAAGGCAAGTAGTTAGTTGGTCAACTGTCATAAACTTCAAACTCGGAACTTTACTTTATTTACCTCTAATTTCTTGATAGTGAGAAAACTACTACTAACACAACTGTCTACAAAAAACTTTTCAGGCAAGCTACAAGTCCATCTCGACTTGTGCTTCGTATTTTAAATAAATAGCCGCGTTTCAGGCAAAACAGCATTGGATCATCATATTTTTTATTATTTAAAGTTTGGTAGCAGTCAAAAGTGACATTTCGAAGCAAAAAATATACAAACACATTTATCGATGATGATGATTCAAGTTCCACAACTTTTGAAAATGTTCCTGCAAATCACCAAAGAATTAAAAACTTTTTTGAAATAATTCAAAAATATACCGATGTAGACTTCAAAAAACAATTTATTACAATTTATTTGTATTTTCTAACATTTGTGCTGCAGCTTTCTCGATTTTATTTATATTTTTTGACATTTAAATCAGTGTTGCCCGAAGAACATTTTGCTCAATGATTTTTTTTTGTTCTTTTTTTTTGGGAAAAATAATACCCATGAATTATGTCAAATATACATTTTTTTGAACTTAATTATTTTAATTTCACCAATTCATGTCTAGTTTTGTTAAAATATCGCATTATTTCATGGATTTTATACAAAATAAATAAATATAAAGCTTCTATTTGAAAAATATTTCATTTCAGTCAGATGGAAATGTTTATGTATGTATGTATATGGCAATACAGGTTTTATATAATTGTTTTGCAATGATACCAACATTTACATGTGAAATTACAATGATAAAGCCCTCCTTGTGTGAAAAAAAGAATTACATTTTGGATCTCAAATTGAGATCAAAAAACAAAGCAGGATCTTGTGTTGTTGTTGTAATGCATGTAAATCCAAGATCCGGATCAGATCATGGTGATAATAAAACGCGGCTAATATTACTTATTCCTTTTCCAATTTAACAAGAAAACCTTTTACATAAAACATTAAATGGAAATATGCAGAAAATAAATAAATTATGGTTCTCTCCCACCTGCGTGCGCCACCTGAGTTACGGTTTTCTTCTACTGCGCCGTCCCTCGGCATTGGATGCGAAGACTTTCCGGGCTGGAGGGTTGATGTCCATTCGTTTTACATGATCCAGCTACTAAGTCGTTGATTTTTTTTTCTTTTAACCAGGTGAGTGTCGCTGTACATCCCGTACGTACATTTCGTCGTTGAATCTTCTCCTCCACTCTCTATCTATGTAGACGGGACCAAAAATCAATCGAAGAATTTTTCTCTCGAAGCATCCTAAGACGCTCTTAATTTTCTTTGACAGGATCCAGCCCTCAGTGCCATAAATGAGAACCGGGATGGTGAGTGTCTTATAAATGGTTACTTTAGATTAATAAATATAATTTAAAATCACGAAAATAAATGTAAACCAGCATAAAGTGTTCATATATGTATGCGTTTCGCCCCGATATGTAATGGTTGGGCTCACCAGAAGATGACAATTACACCTTGTCTTGACGCATATTTTCCCGAATAAATCGAGATTCCATATAATCCGAGCTACATAGAGCAACTGCGAATTATATACATATGTAGTTGCTACAAGTCTTCAAAGAAGATAAATTGTAACTATTTTTATTGCCTTGCTATCGGACTTTTAAAGAAGAAATATTTGACTGTTAACAGTCCCATATCAAGGCAATAAAAATAGTTACAATTTATCTTCTTTGAAGACTTGTAGCAACTATGTACATATATAATTCGTAGACGTTTTGTGACGTTTTGTCCAAGACGTCGTCTTTTAATGTCCTTTTTTGATGACAGCATATACTTGGTCTTGTAGTACTCGTGGCGTGATGCTTATAGTGCATTGTACTGTCATGCCAGAGGTCTTGGGTTCAAACCCTGCTTGTGCCATCTAAAGTTTTTTCCACGAGTACTGCCTCTTGCGAGGAATTGACAAATCCTCCGAAGGTAATTCTTGTCATGAAAAGTGCGTTCTTAAATTAGCCGTTGAAAATCGGCTTAAAACTGTAGGTCCCCTCCATCCCTGACAACAATACTCGCACACAGGAATGGTTGAGAGTTGTAAGTCACTAGGCCCTAGTTCTCAAAGGACTGTTGCCCCACCTAATTTATTTATTATATACTTGGTCTTGCCCTCATTTACCAATAAACCCGTCTTCTTCGCAATCGTCGCAATGCTCAAAAACACTCCACTGACATCACGCTTTGATCTTCCAATCACATATGTCAATATCATCAGCGTATCCGAGTAATTGGATGGACCTTTGAAAGATTGTGCGTCTAGTGCTGACGGTTGAGTTTTGCAAAATTCTTTCCAGAACGATATTGGAGAAGTCGCACGACCTGAAATTCCACTCATCGGGAGTACTTTCTTCATATTGTGCAGATGAGTTGGTGCATACTCCCTACCAAGTCATCGCCTGCAGCTTTGAATAATTCAACAGCGCTGTCGTCAGCTCCAGCAGCTTTGTTGGACTTCAGTTTCGATTTAGCTATTTTTAGTTCGTCGAGGTCGGGTAGACGTAATTGTTGTTCTGCGTCGCCTAATTTCTGGAGCTATTCAGGCAATATCCGGTTCTTTGGAAAGTAGATTCCTGATTATAGCAACAGGATTATGAAAAATTAAGGATACGACTGTTTATATCAAAAATTAAAACAAAAATATCCAAATGCCGACCGTGAGACAGCTGTGAAAAAGATAAATAATTTCCGGACAAATTATCGGAAAGAGCGTAAGAAACTATGAAAATCGATATGGTTACCGGAAAGAGCTCAAGAAAGTATGCTTTTGGGGTGTTTACATGACTATTTACCCAATTTTTTGCGCAGAAATTGCTGTCAAGCATTTTAAACCTTCGTACCTGTTTTTGCTGGCCAAAAATCATAAAGTTAACGGTGAGCGATGATAGGCTTGTCTTGGTTTTCTCATTATAGAATTTGTTTTTGGAAGGAAGTTGTTCAAAAGCACGCTTCTCCATGTTAACAAAATTTTTAAAATCTTCTTAACAAGTTAATTCTAATTCTCTTAACAATTTTGTTTAGCCAAGTTTTTTTAAATACATGATCTTAGACCACATACGTTTTCTTTTTTTGCATTTTATTTTGTTTAGCATAGTGTTCTCTAAAACAAAACTTTTTTTTAAAACAGAAAATTGTACAGTTAACTCGTATCGTGTTTTGCAGAAACGGACTTACGTAAAATATCAATTTACCCAGTTGTTTTGTGTCGTGAATGCCCGACGTTACTTGTACCTTGGAGCTTATGCTAGAAGACACATTCTAAAAAAAATACTGTTTTGCGTAAATATTTTGATTAAAAAGGAGTCAAAAATTGGAGAAAGAAATATGTTTGTTTCTTGAATTTAACAAAATAGGTGCATTTGGGTAAATTATTTCTCCAAAAATTAAAAAGAAACGAAGTAAGGTAAACACTATTTGGGAAGAAACCATAGTGTGGCACTCAGAAAATACACGTCGCAGAATCTCGACGAAAATGTGTCACTTTTGTTGTTTTTGGAACGTTTATATTCTTGAAATTCATGTTTAAATCTCATTTCTAGAGTATCCAAAATAAAAACACCTCAAAAAGTAGATTTCTTCAATTTATTAAAATCTTGAAAGTATTTGTATTTGATAGATAATCAAAAAAAAATACTTAACACACTACGAGTATTATGAGCGTCCAAAAAAAATAAGATGAAATTGATGACGAGATTCAGGAATTTAAAGCCAACTTCACATTGTGTTAAGAAAATAAAAAATGCTTGTTTCTCAGAATATAATTGACGATCTCCTATTAGAGGTTTCATCTTAAGAATTTGAATATTTGCTCTTTCTCTCAGAAAAGATCTTACATATGTATTAAAATAATTTAAAGCATTACTAAAGTTTTTCCAGATTTTAAATTTTTTGAATACCTTTACGATTATTACAAATATTTAAGTTGTTTTTGACAAACAAATCGCTTTTTGGTGAATTAAATTACTAAAAAATCTGCTGTTAAGGTCTTTGCTTATATGTACATAACTAAACTTCGTGAGGTTTATGGCTCATATGACGCCCCTGGATACTCCATTGGTCAAAACTTATATGCGGAGCGATTGGAATATATTAGGATTTCTGATTCATATTATATTCTTGTTCCAGTAATCAGTTAAATGTAACTCCTAGCCAAAAAGTGGAAACGACTTAAATACAAATTTTATTTGTATATATATGTATATATGTACCTACATATGTGTAACAAATAAATAATTTTAAACACATGGAGTGACATATTCAATAACACAACATGGAATTCCTACGAATATGAAAAAAACACACACATCCCCCCCTTCCCCTCTGGATCCACCATTGAAAATTTGTCATTTTAGGATTGGAAAGAAATATTTAAGAAGCAAAACAAACGAGTTTCAAACCAGTTGTTCTCCACAAGCAAATCACCATTAAAAGACTTTCTCTAATTTTATCATAAGTCAATGCCTATCGAAACTTAAGTCAATTATCTGAAAAATTATAGGAAGGGGTATTTCATGGGTTTTTCAAAATGTGAAGTACCAAATAGCGACTACGTGCCGTATACTTACTTTTTTTCTCTCAAAATTTCAAGGCATCGAACACACGAAAAAAAACACAAGATCTTCAATATATAATCTTATCATCTCATTTTTTTTTAATTCTAGCAAACAAATAACTATGTATACAATTTTTAAATACAAAATATTATGAAAAAAAAATTAAATAAACAACTAAATAATCAAGCCGTTAAATTAAAAAGGAAAACATTATTTAAATAATAATAGAACAGCATTCTGGTCACTAAATAAATGACTTATATGTATATCGAAAAATGTGTATGTGAGTGAAGATAAAACTATTCCGGTAAATATTTTATGAAAATAATGGACTGATTTACTGATAATAAAAATAATTACAATAATTCTATTATCTTTTCTGCAAATAATAATATTACAATGCACATAATATAAATATAAAATTTAATGTAGCTACAATTAATGGAATTTTATTTTATATTTTATATTGTATTTTTAATTTAATTTTTCTCTTACAATTTAATTATTACTTTTTGCTTTAATATTTGTTTTTTTTGTTGTTTTTTTCTTTATTTATTTTATTTTTGTTTGTAAACAACGACAACGACGACGATTTTGTTGTTGCTTATGAAATGGAATTGTTAATGATGTGAATTTAAATTTGAATTAAAATCTGCAATAAACTCTTGCGGTGGTATAGTTGAATATACAGAAAAATGGGAAAATAATTTATATATAGTTTTTTTTTATACATTCATATTTATTGAGGATTTTTTGAAAGCATTAAAAGATTTGACACCTTTTGATGCTGTGAAAAACAAACAAGTCTATTAAAATGGACTCTTTAAATTTAAGTTTGCTTAGCCTTGGAAAGGACCGCCTCGGATTTGGAAGATTGTATCCGCTTTTCACAATACAGACTGCCAATGGGCTTAGAGAGTGAAGCGGCCAGACTTTTTGTAAAAGTGAATTGACCGATATAACTCACTGCAGTCGAGGTGTTTGTTGAGTTTGAGCTTGTTATGGGTGTAGTGGCTGTAGAAGATGGTTGACTTTGGCTATGACTTTGGCCAATTGTCACAGAGTTAAAGTGTGGGTCGGTTGTCGTTGTTGTTGTTGCTGCTGTTGGCGTCGCTGTAGGCGAGTAAGCCTCTTTTTTTCTTCGATCGGTTATAGGAAACTTATTTTTCGTACAACTCAAATCCAGTTCGAGCGTATAAAAGCGACCTCTGCTGAATTTTTTATTTTCGTTTTCGATAACAACTGCAGGCTGCTTGTTTAGGATACAGTTGCAATTGTTTTCGTTTGTTTTATTATTGCTGGCAGTTTTGTTTTTGGAATTGCCTAAAAAATTATTTTTAAGCTCTCCCGGACTTAAACTAGATTCATAAATATTATTAGTTTTACTGTTGTCGGCGTCGTGATCGTTATTTAACTGTAATGTGGTGTTTATCGTAGTTCGACTATCGGAAGGGTTCATTGATATGATGGTTGTTGAGGATGATTTGTTGTCCGACGGCGATAGTTTTGAGCTTAGCGGTTCGATTAAATTTTCACAGCTGGTCTCGTAAACGCTCTCGAGGGGTGGGGATTTTATGTTTGACTTATAGGCTGGAAACCAGCCGGAATTTGGAATCACAGGTGGTGTCTGAGAGGTGGGTGTAACACTCGCAGACTGTTGCTGTTGTGGTGGGGTTTCAATTTCAGATGAGGGGGTCTCTTCATTTGGTTCGGATATTTGCCGCAAAGGCTTAGGCGGAGACTCCTTCAACTTTCGAGCTATAATCTCACTCGGTTCAACGTTGAAACTTTCAAAATTCAAGTCTAAAAAGAGCTCTTGAAGAAAGCGCCGAGCATTCATGCGATAAGTACTTCGTCCTAGGAATTTACACACTTCCGAATATAAACAAATATCCTGGAAGGATTCCGGTTGCTTTTGCTTCAACTCGAGCAAGGCGAATTTCGATTGCTTACTACTCACTGGATTAGCCAAGCGCATGACATTATACAAAATCACTGTGGTAAGATGATCGGGCATACTATCTTCGCTGTGAATGCTTTCGGGTGAGTTGAATGATATTTCTGACAGTTGAATCGATGAACTCGGATAGGATTTCAACTTTTTATTAAATATACATGTATCGCTGCATTTATTTGGCTTATTATTGTTCGTCCGAGAGCAACGCAAACAATTGCTGCGATTATGTTTGCCAATCCATTTTGAACGTTTACTTACAGAAGAAACGTCTGAAAAATTGCTTATGACAGAACTTTGGTCGCACTCGTTTATGGAGTCATTGAAAAATTGTTGTTTAACGCCCATAAGATTGGCATCAACTAAATCGTGGTCTTGAATGTCTCGCGAAACGTATGTGGTAGTCATGTTACGCGTAGGAAATAGATCAAGAATGTGTTTTGGAAGGCAAATTCCTACAAAAAAAAAAAAGAAAAAAGAAAAAACCGATGCCAACAGTTAAAACATATTGACAAAAAATAAAAAAATAACATTATTACCTGAGTAGCAGGGGCCTTTTGAGTCATTTTGTAACAGGAACTTTGGTGCTGCCAATGTTGGTAGAGGAACTTGGAGATCTTCAACAGTGAATTGTCTGAATGAAATATATATATTAGTTTTAATTCTTAAATTCTCTTTTGTATATTTTATTATAAACTTACGAATACACGTTAAGAGAAGTATGACGATCCAGACTTCGTACTTTCATCTTACGATGCAAATCACTTATCGAAGACTTTTTTTGACGAAATGTTGCATATATTTCATTGCGATCAATGATTTCGGCTATTTCGTCGGCTGCAGATTCGGATAAAACAGGTCGACAATGCCGTCGAAGGGTTCTTAGTTTCGCATAACCCTCAAAATCCAAATGGCTTATAGGTGTTGGTAAGTATGTTGTGCCAATTAGTGACGTCCGTCGGAGAGGAAGAGCGAGTCTGGACGGGATATCAGCGAGGTTGGACATTGAAGGAATCGGACTTAGTTGAATTTGTTGAAAATCTCTATAAATTTATTCAAAAATATAAAAATATTTAACATTAGTGTTTAAATGCTTAGAAAACGAAAAAACATACCCAACAGTAGTTCGAGCTGGTACCGATTCACAGCTGCTTACTCCAGAGGTATTCGAGTCAGTACAAGAGTTACGACGTACCCTATGATGATGTAAATGTGTCCCAGCTATGATACTTATTACATCTGTTGTCTTTGATTCAGACAATGATCTTGTGTGTTTTCCAGGCCGAGTAAAAGCTGGATCAGTCATAGTTTTTGATTGTGTAACGCATCCAACAATCTTTAATTTAGATGTTATGAAAAAATATGACTATAGACAGAATAAAGTAAAAACTAACCTCGTCTTTGCTATCGCCTTTGCTTTCACCTGTTGTGGTTGTGTCATCAGCCAGCAACAAATTCCAATCACTTCTTGTGTAATATGATCCTTCAATTTGATCATCTAAACTTGGATAATTATACGAAGGTACGTCTTCACACGGATGCCGCACAGGTGTAAAATTATTTGAAATCCAGTCTTCGGGTTGGTAAACAGGCCAAATTGTATTTCGATCATGTCGTACACACAGCCAATCTAAAAAATAATTACAAAAAACATAAAAATTTAGGAAATTGGATAAAGGATCGGCTTTATTTTTTGTTTTATAATGTGCACGCACTCAAGGGATTATAAATGCCCTAATAATGATTAGACACAGTGAGAGCAATTCGGTAAGGGGGATAATACCAAAAAGGAGATACGAATACACATTGGTTTACAATGTATGTACATTGTAAAGAGTGTCAAAAATTGAGCCTTGTAAAGCATCCCACATTCTTGTAATGCTTCTAAAATATGACAAAATGTACTTAAAAGTAAACCCAAAGGGTAAACTGATAGCATTCCTAGAAGTACGGATATTACAGTTGAATTGTTTGAGGGGAGGAATGCAATTGGCTATTTCACTAAAGCATTGTTTAAGAAAAAAATGATAAAATAATTATAGGCAGAAAACCTGACTGTACTCAAGAGATATAAATGGTTTAGTTAGACAACGATCGCATATCATTTTAAGAACTGTCCAAAAGACTCAAGTACGTTATTCGAGCAGTAGTCCAACTATGAGAACTATACTCGAGTTTCGAACAAATAAAAGCTTTGTAAATCAAGATTAGAAGGGGTGAAAAACATTTTGATTTTGGCTTTTGGATGGTTTGTGATGAATGTACCTAGAACTGAAAGCTGTTCATCCTCCTCAATGTAAGTACCATCAATCGATAGTGAAATTGGAGGACAGAAAACACCATTGGTTACTCGAAGCATTAAATTTTTCATGGTTTTTGATTCCGTAAGCTTTTCATACGCTGCCGTTGGTGGTCGACATCCGATGGACAAGAATGAGAATCTTAAAACGAATATGAAAAACCGAGGGTACTTTCATTAACGAAACAATTTAGCGGGTTAGTTTCAGACAAAAGATCATTTATAAAAATAGGAGAGTTTCGTAGACCAAACGGAGCCTTGGGGCAAACCAGCGTTTGTTTTGTAGATATAAGATTTGAACCTGTCCAACAAATAAGGAAATCTTCAATACCAAATGCACTTTTTTCCATAAGAGAGCTTGATTCCGAATTCTATCAAATGCCTTTGCGATATCACGAGCAGTTATCTTATGTTTTTCAAAGTGATTTAAATATTTGTGCCACTGTTCGGTCATGAGATCATCAGTGGACCTATTGCTACGAAAACCCTACTGCCGGTCATTAAAAACTTTCGTACTTTAAGATATTTCTTAAGATGAAAATTAATCAGCGTATCCATGCTTGGAAAGAAGATACCTAAATGCAATTAGACGGAAGTTAATTAGAAGGATTTAGGGGCAGGCTAATGCTGTTTTCCATTCACTTGAAAAGAGACCTGTAAAGTAGGACAGATGGAAAAGATTATGCAATAGTTTTGACAGCGTTGAGGAAATAAATAAAATAAATTAGGTGGCGCAACAATCCATGAAGAACCAGGGCCTAGTGACTTACAACTCTCAACCATTCCTGTGTGCGAGTAATTGCAGGGATGGAGGGGACCTACAGTTTATATGCCGATTCCGAAGTTAGGTGGCACAGGCAGGGATCGAACCCAAGACCTCTCGCATGACAGTCCAACGCACTAACCATCATGCCACGGGTACTACTAGCGTTGAGGAAAACCTCTTCAAAATAATAGCGGAAATACTATCCGGTTCAGAGATGTTCAAAATGATAGATTCTAATGAAGAATAACATAGCATGCATTAGCTGTATGTAGTATGGCATTTAAAAACAATATCAGGTGCCTGTTGAGCTCAACGTTTATTTTAAAAGTTACAAAAAATTTACTGCACCTTAAAGGCAGATATAATCAATCAACATTGTATACCGTATTAAGAGAATACAACCCGCTGGAGCCTCAGCATTTTGTGAGCATTATAATAGAATTTCTGAGAATTATCTAATTACTTGAATTTCGGAAAACGGAAAGGAACTTATTTGCACCCCTTTTATATCAAATGTAGAAAAATATGAACAACGAATTTTACAAGCCAAATAAATGAAACATTTTAGCCAAAACAGAAATGTGTGAATTAAATATTAGGAACTGTCAATGTAAATGGGAAGCTAATGGTTTCACTTGAACCAACTGGTTCAGCTCGATAGAAATCGCACTGGTTTGCAAGAAATTGAGGGTTTAAACATCCGCTTATAGATGCTTAAAAGGTTTATACTTACTTAATTTGAACAAACAATTCGCTCCAGCAGTAGTACTTCCAATTAATCCAAGTACATTAAAAGCAGTCGCTCGAATTGAATAAACTTCCGCCTTCGTTGCCAAGTATATAATTTTTTCATATATTCTGCAAATACAAAAACAAATTATTTAAAAAAAAAAATACAAAAAAAAAACAAAAATCTTACCTTGGGAAAGATTCTAAAAACATTTCGATTCCATTCGAATGCGTCGAAACATGCCCTAATGCCCACAAAGCTGATTTCAATTCAAGACAGTCATTCTCATCGTTCATTTTTGATTTGTTTATGCAATCCACCATACCAGGCAAATCAGCAAAATTTTGAAGTGCTACTATTCCTTGGTTCGTCTGTACTAGTTGTCCATATAAATGCGGTTGAATATAAGGTGGAATAACAATAGGCCTAGTTGAACAGTTTCTTCGACTGTAGTAGCCGTCTTCATTTTTGATGTGCAAGGTTAAACTGGAATGCGTATCAGCTTCAACCAAAAGGACGTATCTGCAAGAAAAAAAAAGAACAAATAAACATTTGATAAAGAAAAATTGCAATTTAAAAAATTTAAAACCTTTTGTTGTAACCATTCTTCCAAAATTCAACTTCTTCTTTGATTTTTGCCTTTCGGTGATTCAGTCCACGATATATCGAATAGAAACGTGACATAAGAAGTCGTCCAACATCACCAAGTGGCTTTAAATTTGGCCAAATGCTTACGAGTTCTTCCAAATAGTTCTAATATTAAAAAGTGGGGCATTAATAAATGAGCATTTATGATACAATGAGTATGAGTATAAAACGAACCTTTTCATAACATGCTTCATCAAGAACATCGATAGCAGCTAACACAATGCTTCGTTCTGAGTCTTTAGTCTGATTAATAAGAAGGGGAATCCCCCAAACTTCAAAATTTGGAATCCTAGCTCTAAGCAAGACTAGTAGAAATTGCGTTGAATAGAGACGGCCACTGCGAGTTTTTGCCGAAGTCAGTGCTTTTTCGAGAATTTTTCTCGTATACGATTCTAGGCCATAGTCCAGACCGGATACGATTAGTTTAACATAACAAACATGATCGGTACTCGAAACCAGAGTCGTTAATCTTTTAAACAAATATAAATAAATAAATAATATTCATTTGAGTAATACAATTTAAATTACTGTTCAAAAACTGCAGTATTTGTTAAAATACTTATTCCTTTCTCCTGACGACACATACGACCGATAAATAGGAAATACTGTTGGCACATTGTATTGTTCATATGTTGAGGGCTAAATAGACAGTCATGAGCTCTATTTGATGTTGTTATAGCTAATAGGTGTTGACTTATATCCGAAAACAAATCCGTAAGCTGCCACATGCTCTCCAACTAAAGATTTATAAATAGATTATTTAAAAAACTGTTTTCTAAACAATGGGTAAAAAAAATAGGTAACCTCATTGCTGGCAAGCAGCCAATCAATCAAATCGAGACCTGCTGTTACATATGCGGGAACTGTTCTACCGTGCGCTAAGTCTTGGTGAGAGAAACGATTACTACTCGGCTTAAAGTAATGAACGATTCTCTTCAGAAACCTAGTTTTACTATCGTCTAGTTTTCCTATAGCATCCGTCTAGATAAGAAATTATATACATGAATCCGATATGAAATTTTCTTTCTTTTACCACAATAAAAAAGAAGCACTTACTCTCAAAATAGTTGTGACTATTTCCCAATCCCAAGAATTGCCATCGGCCAACACTAATACATTGGAATCCTTTACTAACCGATTGAACTCACGCATATTTTCAAAAAATTGCCTAAACTTTTTCTTCTTTAAACGAAAACTTGAACGTCTCATAGTCGATGTTGGAAGCGAGTGAGATTCATCTGTTCCAGTTCCTCCACCACTAATACTGGACGATACTGAATCTAATCGACGTCGTTCGGAATTCTCTTGGGCAAGTACAGCATTTCCAATCGTTGTAGTAACTTCGTAATTGTTAATGTCACGCTTAAATAGACGCGTATTTATGAGAGCTGATAAAATATAATTTTTATCAACACACATTTCAAAGTATTTAATTTATTTAAATCAAACCTCCTCCTTGAATAATGCTGTCTAAGAACAAACTACATGACACTGGTCGATTGCGCAGCATCTGATGGTAGTTTTGAAGAGCTGATATTGAAGCAATGGCTTGATGATTTCCTTGCGTGGCATGTGTAACAAGTGTTGGTAGCGCTGGATATGTACTACATATATCGGCAGGTAAATGAGTATGCATTAAATGAAGAATTTTACCTGCAAAATTAAATGAATATTATAACTTTTAAACATAAACATAAAGATACAAATGAAAGCTTACCAATTAAAACTGTTGCACGAACTGAAATAAAAGTATCACTCGATACTATAACTTCAACAAGTGCATTTAGTAAACCCGTTTCCAAGAAGCAATACAAAAGTAGGGCTAAATGCTGTTCACATGTGTTGGGTGCACGACTTGCAAGACTAGGTAGAATAGAACGTCCTTCCATTGCAACAAATCCATTACTTAACAGCCAAGTATCCTAAAAAAGTAAAATCTATTTTTATGCAATCGTTTTAAGCTAAACAACCGTTTTCTTACCTGAAAATCTGAAGGATCTACCGCTGATAAAGCTACCGAATATTCGTCTGTCCAAATTGGTTGCGGAAGACCCAAAATTTCATATAGTAAATCTAAGATTGCTTTCTGTAATGGAAACAATATTTGTTATAAAAATAATGTTTGGTAAACGTAAAGTATTTTGCATGCAACATGAAATACACAAATTTGTTTAAAGAAGAAACAGAAGTATAGAAAATGTATCTATAATGTATTCAAAAAAATAAAAAAAACATCCTTCCTACAAGATTGGGGATTGATCGACCCATAAAAGAAACTACTACAAGTAGAGTGCATCTATCAATTTTTGTATGTACTTACCCTAACTTCCAACTGATTTAAATATAAAACATCAACTATAGCTTTCAGTCCAGAAGGATTACTTGGATTACAAAACTCCAATGTTCCAGCCCAACTTCGGAGAACTGAAAGCAATGCCAATCTACTACTTGTGTATCTTAACTCACGGGCATCCCTATAAAATCAAAATGCTTATAATTGAACTTTCAACAAGATTACCATCCAACAAAAATTTGACTTACTTATTTTTATCCATAATACCCAGTCTATAGGTAAAATCGCAGTATGGTGCTGCTAAGCAATCTAATCTTATGCCTGAAATATTTCTTGTGTTTGGCCATTCGAGCAAATGCAACAAAACGCCACACAAACTTTCAGCTATCCGTGGATTGTGACATTCCAATACATTTCTGGTAATCGCCCCAACACCACCGCAAACAACCATCAAAGTTGGATTCAAAACTCCAAATTCACATAGCGTCGCAAGGCAAGCCCTTAGCATATTATCGCCATCTTCGATGCCATTATTCGCTAGCGATACCAAACAGCGTACAATGACAGGACTCACATCTTCTGGTGATATAGCGAGAATTTTTCGAACCTATAATCAAATAAATTCGATGAAGACTTCCTTTACTTCAAGTGTTAAAAATAATAATCATACCAATTTAAGGCCCTGTACTCGTTCGTCGTCATTCCTCAAAAGTACATCAATACTTCGGCAAACCAAATAAGGCAATTGCAACGAATTGAATATTTTAATGTCCTTTGGCGTTAATAATACATATCGGATAGCTCGCAGACCAGCTGCTCTAACTTGTGTAAATGAGTGTATCAATGAAACACTCAAACTAGATTGAAAAAGAAAATAATTAGAATATTTTAACTTCAAGCCAAAAGAAAAAAAAAAAAGATGTAAGAGTATTACCAATATAAAAATTCTTCTGTTGAAAAACCCAATTGTGATATTTTGTTCTCTTGAAAAAGTGTTGCAAATCCATTGAGGAGAAACAAACGCTTTGTGTCCCTCGTTTCTTTAATGCATAATAATTCATAAATTTCAAATGCATTTTCTGCAGGTGATTTTTGGGGATCCAAGCGAAAATAATCTTCTGGTTCCGTCGAAACTGTAAAATAAAAATAATTTACATATGTATATTAAATATTTTGTATATGATTTCATGTTTCAAGTGTATAAAGTTTTGTTGCTAGCCGGTCTCGTAGACAATGTTTCTATTTTCAAGATGGTTGGGTGTATTGTTTGATGGCCAAGCAATTACGATTAGTGTCTTAGTAAAGAATTATTTCATTACTTGACCTACAAATTTTTTTACGAAAACACCAACTTAAGCGCTTAGAGACGTATCTTTTTTTAATAAACAATGGGTTTGACTAATGACTTTTTCTTTTCTTTCAACAAAATACATCTCTTTATAATCTTTTGCATCTCTGTGAATGAGAATTAGGGACGTTAGAAGAATTGGAAGGAATTCTGAGGAAGGAGGATTTATTTATCTTATGTACTTAGAAAGAGGATAAAGAAATACAATAGTCTAAAAATAACAAAGAAATTAGGTGGTGCAACAGTACGTAGAGAACCAGGTCCTATTTACTTACAACTCGCAACCATTCCTGTGTGTAAATCATTCCAGGGATTGAAGAGAATTACAGTTACAGGACAAGAATTAATTTTGAAGTACCTCTATGTCAATTCCTCGTAAGAGACATTACCCGTGAAAAATAACAGGTGGTACAGGCAGTTATTGAAGCCGAGAACTCTAGCATGACAGTCGAATGCATTAACCATCAAGCCACGGGTACCACAATGCCATAGTCGATCTGTTTCTTAATCCCAGAAATCTAACCACAAATTCTAAGCTGCTGATGTACAGTGCCATGTATCAGTAGGCATCTTCACACCTTAGCCGCTACAATCATACTATGAAAAAAATAACTAGACTTCGGTGGTTAAACCAAGTAAGTCGAACATTTAGCGACTCGTAGCTTAAACAGATGGCTTTGGCTAGCAATTATCATAAGAAGATACTTTTAGAAGGAGTTCAGCATCAGATGATGATGATAGAGAAATAAAATTACATTGTTATAAAAGTTATGCCATTTCCAGTGCTATCAAGTTGCTATTATGTCTAATATTGGAACACTGTCAGTTAACATATTATATCTTTTTTTTTCAATTTTTTTAAATAATTTAAATGTATGAGTTATTTTAGTGTTTGACAAAATATGTAAATATGTTCGTTATATTCATTACCTCATACAATAATTCCTGACCGGGGTTAATATTATGAAAATTAGTTACAGATCGGAAAACATTAAAGCATTCTGATAGTCTCTTAATTGATACCTACATACCTCGAATATTTCTATTTCTCTTAATATATTCATAAGCAGGCATGCAGGTGCAGTTAGATTCCCAACAAAAGCATCCAGATTAAGAAAACATAGAAAGTGTGTGTTTTCTAGAGAAAAACTATCGTCGTCGTCGTCGAGTTTTATTTATTTACAAAAATTATTCAATGCCTCAAACCAAAATCATTTAATCTTAAAACTGGTTTAAGAGTTAAACAAATATACATAGAATTATTGGCGGCGGCGGTGACTGCGGCGTTGAGCGACGGTATGAAACTGCTTGATGTAAACAATTATGTATGCAAAATATTTATTTTAGCAAAGAAAAAATGTACAACGCAAAAGATTTGGCAGTAGAAGATGTGCAAAAACCAATAATTCGACATAAACTAGGCCAAAACAGCACTTATCATCAAATTAGCAAGAAAAGAAAGAACAAAATACATAATGAAACTATGTATAAAACAAATGGAATTGCGGAAAAGGAGGAAAACACGGAACAGAAACAAAAAAATCCATCCGATAGTGATTCAATGCTTCATTCTCAATTTCTCATGCCATGCCACATATTTACGGAGCATGCCTCTGCTTCCTTCACACATCATGTTTACGATCATTAAATACTATACTCTACGTTCTCGTTGTCGGCTACAACTATTCCGTTGTCGTTGCCGTTGCTATTGCTTTTGTCGGTTGTCCCAATTTGCTAGCAATTTTAATGCTGTTTCACCTTCGTCACTGGTTTTGGCAATTAAACATTTTAAGGGAAATCATCATCATCATCATCGTTGTCGTCGTTATGAGTCACGGAATTGTTTGCGTAATTGCCTTCGCCAAAACGTAAACACCCCAACGCCCAACATCATCATCTAATGTAAGTTAGGCATAGGCATTCGACATTCGACGGCATTCGGAATTCCGCAAGCCGGAACCAGGCGGTTCCACTAAAATCTGGATATGCATGCGAGCAAAGCAAAGCACGCTTCAAAAATTCAACAACCCAAACTGCGGTTGTTCGTTCTTCTTCGTTTTTTCCTCTCTGCCACGGAAGTCACAACCTCGCACAGAGGTAGCGGTTGCGGCAGCAGCAGAGGCTACGCAAATTTCACCGTGTCGGTGTCACACCACCGCACCGTCACGATCCTAAATACAAAAGAAACTCCTAAAACCAATTTCTATTTTAGTCTATATTCATCTAAAAATACATTTTTGATACAAATCACGGGTTGTTCGGTATATGAAAATATAAAATGCGACAATGGACTAGAAAAGAAATAATGTTTACACCCTGCGCGTCCTTCAATGATATCGCCACCAACAAACCAAAACCAACCACACCATCATCATCACCGCCACCAGCACCAGCACCAGTACTGAACACCACCGTCACCATCGTCACTTTTTTTTTTATTTTTTTTGACCATCCTACGCACTTCACTCGATTTTAAACAAATTCAACACAAATATCTTAAAAACTCTTTGTATTTTGATTGATTTGCAACATTTTAAATGAAACACTTATTTCTTTTTGGTTTTGGATTTGGATTTTATTTTTTTCGTAGACATTTTACTAGTTTGGGAAGATTATTGTGTTTGGTGTTTACCTTTGGCACGAAACTTCCTTTTGCCTATTCGCCAGCTAGAAGCCATTTTCAGTGTAAAGTAAAATTTATATTTTGGTTCTTTTTCTTTAGGAAAAGTATTGAATCGAGGGCATTTATTCGCATTGCGGTTAAATCACACTTTTGGGCACGGTCGCGTTTGACGCGTTTGTTTGTTTTCTTATAGAATAAATAAAAATACGATTTATGAAAATTTATTATTGAGTTTATTTAGTGCGTTATACCGAAAAATTTCCATTTTTTATTACGAAAAAGATTGGTCTTTTTTGACTTCTTATCATTTACTTTAAATTGACATTTATTCGCCATTTTCTTTTCTATAACATTTTTGTTGGAGTGGATGAATAGGGAAAAAAGAAAAGGCTTTGGCATTGCCATCGTGTAGATGGAATTCAAATGTTGTTTGTTGATCTAGTACATTTTTTAAGTTTTAAATTGTGTGGAACCGATATTCTCGAAAAATAGAGATAGTTGCGTTGAAATTGTGTTTTTAATTTTCTATTTGTTTTCTTAATTGAGTTTTGGACAGATTGATGTCTAAGATCTGAAAGTGAAACAAGAAATGAATATGAATTGGCATCCAAATCGTTCAATGAAAATCGCCTTCAAAAACGGGAAAACTGATTGCTGAAATATTGACGTTTATTTTAATATAATGTTCCATTGGGGTTAAATACTTTTTTTTCAATGTGCTTATTTTATATGTACAAAATTCAAACACAAAAATTGATAAACATTTGTTTATTTTCGTCGTACCTATTTTTTTTACTTCTCACTTTTATTTAGTTAAGGGTTCAGTGGTCAGTTGGCATTTCGCAGTGGGCGTTTTTCTTTTTTAGTTCAGAGCAGAGCTCGAACTGTCAAAAAAATAATTGTGTTTCTTTTTGAGCTCTGATCGCTCAGAGCTTCAAATTCGTGTTTCTTTTTTAGTTCTGAACATGTTCAGAGCGCGCTCTGTGAGCTCAGAATAAAATAACAGAGTAAACGGAGTAAAATGCTGAACACAAACAATTTGATGTTGAAAGCCGGGAAATTAAAAAAAAATCATCGTCAAAACAATAAAAATGGCGCAAGAGGCTGGTCGCTCTAGTGCAGAAGGAAAAATAATTTAGAAAAAACTAATTGCATATAGCATTTTTTTGAATCAAATTTATTTCAGGCATCAAATGGACCAACGCTATGACTGTTTTTTTAATTTATTTATTTAAAGAAAATTTTTAAACGCCTTCAAACAGACGACATTTCAAATCATGACAGTTTAGTGCTCAAGTTGTTTCATAATTAAATCAGAGAGCTCTGAACATACTCTGCTCAGAACTCTACTCTACTCTACTCTGTTCGCTCAGAGTCTGCTCAGAGCTCAGCTCTGAACTAAAAAAGAAAAACGCCCAGTGTTATCAACTGTTAGCAGGTTCAGACAACATAAAGGGACTTCATTTGCAATCAACTGTATTCTTCGAATAACAAATAAGGCCAAGGCATTAATTTCAAACTCAGAACATTATTTGACTATCTTTTGCTTGTAGAAAGTACCAACAACATTATTTTCTTTAAAAAAAAAAAAACGTTACTTTAACAGTCCATCATAAACTGTGTTTTGTATTGTAAACAAAAAAGTCTTTATTCCTCTTCCAATATGACGAAAAATCATTTTACACAAAACTAAATAAAATAGTTAACTATATAAATAAATCACAGATCAACTGACATTTTGTCATAACTAGATTTAAATTTCCAGTCAACTTTCCAATAAAGTTAACTTAATTGAAGAGAGAATTTTTGACAGCTGTCCAATCAGATATTGGGCAGGTTGAGACAACATAAGGGACATCATTTGTAGTCAACAATTGTCATTTGGATTATTTTTTTTTATTATTATGGTTTTTAAGTTTAAAAAGAATTTGGGATGACTTTTGGACACTTTTATTATGGTGGAAATGTCAAAATTTACAATTAACGCTTTCAGTAGTTGATGTGATTATAAATATACTTATGAGTTTCATAATATATAAGGTCACACAAAACTTCAGAATCGATTTGAAACCTACACCGGTACTTGTTCCATTGACAAGAAATAATATCAAAAACATCAAAAAATTAATCAATTTTTAAGTGTTTTAACAAACCAAAAAAATGTCTTCTTAAAATACATAGCCCAACTAATTTCTTTAAAAATCTATTTTACTTTGAATTCTAGAAAACAAAATTAGTCATTAAAAAATGCACGTGGTAGAAAGTTAATTTAAATTTAAAAAATGAATGTCAAGAATGTATGTAGATTGCTTTACCTAACTCTGTTTTTACCTCCCATTTTGATAATCAAAATTTAAAAACTAATGTGCATTGATATCTCTTTTTCAATCCATTACTTTCTTTAACAACGTGAATGATGAAGTGAACGGCTAACACGAAGAACTTTTTGAGAAGATCTCTCAATTACTCGATTGATTAGCTGGTATAGGCTTTGATGAAACTCCAGACTCTTTGTCACATTATTGGTGATTAAAATTTCTGCAACAAACCGTAACATTTCCTTTTTAGGGCGCCATTTCTGAGCAATGTTTTTGGTACAATATTTGAGTCAATTGGTCTAAAAATCTTAAGCCGAAGTCCATTTTTAGACTACCACATGAACTTTGCACAAAACTAAATTAAAAAAACAACTTCATTAGATAGAATTAATATTGCTTTGTAAATTGAAACACTAGTTCTGCTTTATTTGGCATTTTTTTTCTAGAAATATTAGTTTGTTAAGAAATGAAGAAAAAGAAAATACTATGCATTTAACTATTTTTTGTTTTGTTGTTTTTAAATATTAAGAAGGTTATCGAAACTAATATGCCAAATTTTTTTTGTTTTTTGTTTGTTTTATGAAAACGTGAGTGTTCTTTTCTTTGTTTTATTATAAATTTGTTTTTTTTTTTTTTTTTTTTTTTTTTCATATTCCTAATTTAATTAAAATTAATTTAACGATGGTACTTTCGAGCCACTCCAATTCACATCAATATTTGGCCATTTTGTTTGCAAACACGTAAGCATTGGATTCGAAACACAAACCGATTTTAAATCACATTCTAAGATCACGGCTGATCCCCTATTAAAACGCACCTATAAAATAAAAAGACAGACAAAATATTATACGCATTACTTTTTGTTTTTTTGAAAAGAAAATTGTTTTTAAAACTCACTTTATTGCCATCATTTGATCCAGGGATTCCATTATAATGCAATAAATCAAATGTATCTGGTGTGGAGCGCTTTTCAACAGGGAAAAACTCATCCATAAATGCATTTAAGAGTATTATGCCTAAATTTTCGGGATCGAGCTTTTTCACCATTATTTCAACACTATAAATAGATTGAAATAGAAAAACATATTTTTATACCAGACATCGCTATTTCTGTTTAACAACGACTTACTATTCAGGCTCACTGACTAGATCTAACGACGCCAAGACATCTTGTAGAACAGGCGCTGGAATAAAATTATTTCCTTCGGGATCGTATGATTTGAATACTCTTCGAGCTATTTCTGAAGAAGTTTCTGGGGAAACTAATCTCTTTTCATGGCTAAACAATACTAATTTTTAAAAAATACGAATATTTAATAAAGTTTAGAATTGTTTTAAGCAATCACATTTGTTTAAACTTACCAGTAAGATGCGTTTCTGATCCCATCACCCAGACAGGATTTTTTGGATTTTTATAGAAAGATCCAACAGTGCAGTAGCGCATTTGTTCCATAAGAGTGATAAAACCGATTTCGCTTTGTTCACTAATACCACGTAGTTCTATAAAATTGTACATAATTTATTTGTTTAAATTGAATTAATTAAATCAAAAAAAAAAAAAACATACTTAAACCACCGATATCTTCTTCGTGGTCCCAAACGTGAGCAACAGCTTGGCCAGTTAACATGAGATTTATAAGACCTTGCGATCCATAACCATAGGTATTGTGAATGAGAGGTTCTGATGTGTCGGAAAGCTCTGAAGTAACATTTTCAAAGCCCTATAATATAATGATGGGTCGATATTCTTTTTTTATATTCTTAAATAAAAATCATTACCTTCGTTAAGAGGACACTATACATAAAAAGTAAAACACCAAAGTCGGCTGTTAACGTCCGAAAGTTTTCAGATAGATATTTGGATACATCATCTATATTATCTAGGTTAATCACTGACAGGTTCTTGTGGAAGTTTTCTGGTAGCCGTTCAAGAATCTGTTGTTGTAGAAAAGAAACTTTTAATTTAATAATAAATGTGACTTTCTAGATAGACAAACATTAGTTTAAATTTGATTGGTTTTTGATTTAATTGCCATAATTCTGTCTTATTTTTCTTTTAACGAATACAAGTTAAGTTTTGAACCTATATTTGTTTTAAAAATGAAAGTTCATTTAAGCAAGAGGCAATGAATTCGCTCGCTCAATTGAGTAACAATTTGTCAGACCTTTGCGAGTAATCTAGAATTTAATTCCAGTCTTTAGTATCTCCTAAGAAGAAATGTCGAAAACACACAAAAATTAACTCTCGTCATTAAAAAGTTAGTTAGTTTTAGTTATTTTAAGGGAACAGTACTCAATAGTATTAAAATTATTCATTTAAGTGTCAACATGATGTGTGTACAACTTTGATTAATATACATAGTTTGGAATAGCATACACAGTGGTGGACATTTAAATAGCACACATCTTGATAAATTTGGTCTTTCATTAAATTTAAGTATGAGGCACATTTACGTTTACGTTTTATTTACATTAAGTTTTGTATGGTTTAAAAAAATATACTTAAATCCGAATAACAAAGGTAGTTATCATTGCTGGACATCTCTTTTGCAAATTGTCCAGTAAGTAACCAAGCGTTTTTGATATTTTCCCACAGCACATCTAAGTCTTTGGGATTGTTGCCCTAAAATTGACTCTCAGTATCATTCACAGATTCTCAATCGTTATGTCGCAAACACTTACCCGTATCGTGCATAGAACTCCATGCCACGGAAAAATTGTCACCCATTCATCAATTCTTGAGTTTACTTTGACAAATGAGCCAACACCGTGCCATGGGAAAGCTTAATACACCATAACGTTTTTTTATTGGTGTTAAATTGTTTTTTTAGATTTTACTTTGGGTTTTATTGTTTTTTAGGTCGACGGCAAACATATTTTTTTTTACATCTGTAGAACTTTGATTCATCATTCCATAGCACATTCTTCCAAAAATTAAGGGGTTTTCGAAGGGTTTGCTTTGCAATCTGAATACGGCTTCTTAAGTTTTTAAGACCCTCAATTGAATTACATTTAACTCGTCTAATTGTTCGAGAACACAGTGAAAACCCGTAATGATATTAGTGTAAATTCTGTTTTTGCTTTCAGTTTTTGCAGCGAAAGATCTCTCTACACTTTAATAAGTAAATTAAATAATAAAAAAGATATGTTTAGATTAAACAAAGAAATGATTCTGCAATCAATTGAGATAATCGGTCCGGTGCTTATGAAAATAATAAATACGTCATTATCAACGGGTAAATTTCCTGAAAGTTGGAAGGAATCATTAATTGTCCCTGTCGAAAAAGTGAGCAATTCGAATAAGTGTGAAGATTTCAGACCTACAAATATGTTACCGTTGTGTGAAAAGATTTTGGAAAAATTTGTTGCAGAACAATTTCTTAATTATTTGGAATGTAATGTCTGTTAATTGAAGAGCAATCTGGATTCAGGAATGGACATTCATGTGAAACGGCGATTAATTGTGTTGTGTGGAATTGGAAAAGGAAGATGGATGGTGGACTTTCGATAGTGGCTGTTTTTCTTGATTCGAAAAGAGCGTTTGAAACGATTGATAGAGAAATATTACTGAAGAAATTGCGATTATATGGTGTGTGTGATCGTGAATGGAAATGGTTTGAGTCATATCTTTCGAATAGAAGCCAAAGAACTAGAGTAAATGGTGAAACATCGAGTGCTAGAGTTAACAATTTGGGAGTGCCTCAAGGTTCTGTTTTGGGAGTGTTTTTGTTTCTTTTGTAAAAAAAATGTTTAAATTACTGCAGTATGAAACTCTTTGCAGATGATAGTCTGATTTATATTTGTGGAAAAAATAGTGAAGATATGTGTGCCAAACTGAATGAAGACTTGAAAAGACTTGATATATGGCTGAAAATGAATAAACTTAAGGTGAATGTTAATAAGACGAAGTATATGAAGTTTGGAATGAATGATAACATTGATGTGAGAATGGATAATGAACCGTTAGTTTGTGTTGAAAGTATTAAGTATTTAGGTTGTGTCATTGACAAAAAACTAAATCTTAAAGAACATGCCAGTCATGTATGCGCAAAAATCTCAAAGAAAGTTTATTTTTTTAGTAGAATCCGTAAAAATTTAACATTGAATGCTTCGACTCTTCTGTATAACGCGATAATTTTGCCGCATTTCAATTACTGTTCGACATTATTGTTTGGTTCGAATGCAGACGTCAAACAAAGACTGCAAAGACTACAAAATAAAAGTATGAGGATAATTTTAAGACTAAACGTGTATACACCAATCCGTGTTTTGCTTGAATGTTTGTGTTGGATGAATGTGAAACAGAAATTGATGTTTGATGCTATGATTTTTATTTTTAAATTGAGAAATGATATGTTACCGGAGTATTTATCGGATGGATTAGTGGAAGTGGCGGCAGTTCAACCTTATAGTTTGAGAAATGGAACCAACCTCAGACCGGAGCGATGTAGGTTAAGTAGTACCCAAAGCTCAATCTTCTACGATGGCATTAATTACTTCAATAATTTACCGAATAGTGTGAAGAGTGAAACTAATATGAATGCTTTCAAGAAAAAGTTGTGTGAATTTATTAAAATTGATATAACCTAGTGCAAATGAATACACGAAAGACAATGATTTTATAAATTAATTATTAACAAAAGTATATTTTAGAGTTTTATAACTAATCTCGTTTCTTTTATACCTCTAGGGTTAGGGATAAATAGAGCCCAATCTTATATATGAGATGGGTACTCTTGGCTTTAGTCGAGATGGTATGCGGAAACTCTAATAAAAATGTGACTCCATATCCGATTTTAATTGGATCAAAGACTTAAAGGGGTCTGCAATCGACGCTCTTTGAATTAAATTATCTTCTCTAATTGTGGTTTTTTCTGCATGGGGAGCTCTTTGAAATGCTTGTACTTTTCCAAATGTCTCACGATGCCGGATTGCTTTCTAGAACAGTTTAATACTTCTGAGATTTCTGTAACCGTCTTTCCATTACCTCTTTCCATTCTCAACTCAATTATCAAATCTCTTTTATCCGCTGAGCAATTTGGTCCTCTTTCCTTCCTCTTTTTTTATAGAAATTAATTTTAAATCCACTTATAAAGACTTACCGGTAGTTGTATGAAATATTTAACGTAACTATTGATATCAAATCAATGAAAACAAAGCTTTAAGTGAAACGTTCTCTGTGCTATTTACATGTCCAAGCTGTTTTTTTTAAGTCAAAAATAGAAATAGAACAAGTTACATACCAATTATTATTTTAGCTCCTTATAACATTTATAATTTTTTACTAATATGAGCCAAGGTCTTCTAGGAACTCAATTGAAATCAATTTCAAGGGATACTTTTGCCACTAAGGAAGTTCTTAATTTTTAGACACAACTTTAACAACCGCCCTTTTAATTTTCAATTGAAAAGCTTAACTTTTGCAATATCAGCACAGATTATTTCAGAATTACATTTCCCGCCAAACCATATCCACCCTTTGAAAAATGCACTATTAACTTTGTAAGTGGCAGATTTATTACTCTAAGAGTATGTATGAATATTTTTATTCCAATGACCAACCTACCCTACATCCAAACTTGCAGGGTTTCTTTAAACAAAAAATACTACACTTACAGCTTCTGGAGCATCATCTGTATCGGCAGATGTATTAACATTGCCATCTTCATCTGGTGCTCCTGTTGAGGATTCCATCGCTTCTACAGCCTCTTCATGAAGGGAAACAATTCGAAATTTCGTTTCTTTGCACTTTTCAAGAATATTACAAAGCGCTTGTATAAGAACTTGTTTGCATTTATCGTGAGTCAACTGAAATAAGTATAAAACAAAAATATATATTAATAAATTTATAAATGACACATATCATCTATGTAGGTATATAGTTGTCATAATTATTACATCTTTCAGACAGTGATTGGGGGTATCCATGAGAATTTTCAATAAATATGCCTGCACTGGAGCAATAACAGCACAGGGGCCTCCCTGTCGTTGCACAAGAGCAGACGGTTCCGCCTCACTGAACTCGAAGCCTGTAATGAAGTATTTTTTTTGTAGTTATTCTAAACTGTACATTTGTACATATATATTTTTTAAATGATGTCAATAGTCAAAAATGTAGAGGTAAAGATTTTTTTTCTCTTGCGGAAGTGGAACACATTCACCAAAGTTTTAGCCACTTCTTAGAATTCGTTTTCGTTTTACAACATAGGATGCAATTAATAGAACCTTAAACTTACAATTTCAATTATTATGCACAATACTAAGTCTAATTGGAAGGATGCTTCAATATGAATTATAAACATTTACATACATATATGTAGCTAAATTGGAAGAAAATAATAGAAATTCCATAGCGTTGGGGTGGGTTAAGAACAAACCTTGTGACCATCGCCGGAATACATCGAGTTTTATATTTTGACCCCATAGCAGATTTCGAAATTGCTGTAATTCTTGGTCATCATCTTTTGTTGAGGCACTTGAACTCTCACCCATTGTAAATTCAATTTTAAATTGTTTATATATTTATCCAACTAAAATGTATTTTAATTGGTTTTCTAACTGCAAATTGACAAATGCAGTTTCATTTAAATGAAGTTGAAAGGAGATGTCAAAAAATGCAAAAGTTCATCTGTTTCTTTAGCAGGGATGATTATGAGGGTAGTCGATGTTATGGTGGTTTAACAAGCTCAGACTTTTTCTATCTGAAAATAAATCTTACTTCTGCCAATTTACCTCCTGTACTTTACCACCGTAGGTTTACCACAAGAGCAGGTAAGGTAGTTTATTATTTTGAAATTACTTTCCCATTGAATACTTTTGACATTAAGTTTCGTGATATTTTTATTTTCATGCTTTATGACACTTCCCCAATGCAATTTTACAAAATAAAATATTCTATATCGTCGGTGAAACCAGAAAAGTGTGTAACTCCAAATTTTCTTAAAATGAGATTTGAATGACATCTGTTAGTCAAACCTGATATCTACCGTTACTTAAACTGGGAATCGCCTTAAAGTTCATACTTTTTATTGTATTGGCAAATTTGAAAATGGTGTAACTCCATGCTCACTTAATTTTGTGAGAAAACCGTGTATCTCCCCATTATGCGGTAGTAAACAGAGAGAAAAAACTAATCGAGAGAGCCAAACTTCCTCGTCTCCGTCCCTTCTAAACCTCTTACTCTCATTTTTTATAGCGTGTTGAATTCGTATCGGTGTATACATGTTTTCACCTCGGAGAAGAGTACACAAAAAAACATCATTTCCGGGAAATGCGACATTTCTCATTTTTGTTTATTGATAGCCAAGAAGGCTATGTTTTTTAAAGTCTCATTATAATACTTGTAATTCTCATGAATTTCTTTCTTTAATTTTAATAACATCTTGTGGTTTTTATATCTACAAAAATACTCCTATAATTCAAATTAATTCTAGCAAAACATTTTTGTTTGTCAATAAATAACGGGAGAAGTTATACCGGTAGTTCGTGGTGAATTTGTTTTTCTCTTCTTTTTCTCTGAGTTACGGATAGATGACATTAACAACTAAAACAAGAAAGAATGTGCGCAAAAAGAGTGTAACAAGATTTTAAAGACTAGACTTTATTTGTATATATGAACGAGTACATGCTTTTTATAAATGTATGTTATGTTTATTTCAATAGTAATACCTTAACTAAAAACTTAACTACTGTATTATCTAAAATATACTGCATTGAATTATAAAAGGTGGAAATAATAAAGGTCTACAGTTTACCAGGAATATTTATATAAAATATCCACATCTTCTGCAATTGCGGTATCAATCGATATTTTCTGAAACTTAGTGTTAACGTAAAATTTATTTGTCATAAATTAATTTTCAATATACACCCAAAAAAATCAATTATGATAACAAATAATAAAAAAATAATAAATAATAATAATTACTTGAACACAGCATTTTCTATGTTTATTATTATTCAGGTTTAGCCCTTAACTTTGATTTGCATTTATTTATGAATAGCCTAAAAAGTTTAGCAAACATCTATGAATAAGCCACAATGCACTTTCAGAAAAACTGTAGTTAGAACTTTCCCTGACAGATTTTTCCTTGTCGCTATATAACTGAAAGATAAGATATAAATAGTTAGAACTGGAAAACTTATAAAAATGATGCATAAGACTTAAATTTTGGTTGAAGAACAAATTTGTATATTCTTTTCACAAAACCACTAGCGAGAATACAAACATTTTTACTTTTGTACAAAAGTACTTTTCGGTTTATGTAGTTAAGACTTTAAAAGCAACACACTACCTTAGGGGAAAGCAATAAGAATAGCTTATCACCTATTCACAAATCTTATGCAATGAAAATTGGCAACAGAAGTAACAAGTTGACGGTCTTTTTATTTAGTGTCTACTTAAATCACTTATTTTCAGCATTTTGGAAATGTCGTGAGTAATGTAAAGAAAATAAACAACGAGTACACACAAATAAAATAGGAATGGAAAAAAGAGATGAGTATATAAAAATGTTTTCAATGTTCCATGTTTACATTTTGTAACTCTCTGCTACTCTTGCATCGACAAAATTAAGTCGATAAACTCTAAAAATTGAAACAAATCTGAGTTTTGTTTTGCATCTTTCAACGGTCTGAGCGAAAATTAAACGCATAAACGCAGCTAATAATACAAGTAATAGTTGTAGTACTTTCAGAGTTTTATTCCTAGGTCCTAATTCTCATTGGACTGTTGCACCACATAATTTATTTTACTTACTTAATGATTAAAACTGGCTTCAAATAACTAACTAATATTTATCTAAATGCGTAATTTAGAATTGTTTCTAAATCTTCATTGTTCTGGCACCTAACAAGAGTAATTAATTTCACTTCATATTCGAATGATATTACTCTCAAACGAACACAATGAGAGTACAAAAAAGTTGTTCCTACACAATTTTGAATTTTCTTTGAACACCTCTGAACAGCTGACTACATCCGCCATTTTTCAAAGGTGGTCGCCATTTTTCAAAGGTGGTGAGCAGAGAGAAAAGAGAGAAAAGTTTTTTCTCTCTCGTGGTGAGTATGTGCACAAACTTGCATAAGTATTTGTTCCCCACATTTTTTTTATATGGAGTTAATCCATATGCAAGTTGGTGGCCAAATCACAGCTTGTTGGCAAAAAGAGAGCAACCGTCGAAGTTGGTTCTCTCTATTAGTTCTTTCTCGATGCATCAGGCAAATCGTGCCAATAACTTCAAAACTATGACGTTTTAATGCTCTCCTGTAAAATTTGCTAATATGGAGTTACACACTTTTCTGGTTTCACCGACGATATGAGATTTATAAAGTAAATTTTTGTAATTTTTTCTGTTGTTGTTTGAATATTTAACAGATTTCAATCTTGAGCCTGCTTTACAAAAGTGAATGCTGCCTGTTCGGTGAGCCATGAAAGAAGCCTGCTTTAGATTCACAGCTTGGTGGAGAAATTCCGATTAATACCGAAGCCGAAAGCGCATTTTATCGATAGATGTCTCAGCATGCTTACTGCAAAGGGAAATCGGTAGAAACAGCATTTCACACTCTGGTAAGAACTATCGAATACTCCCTAGAGCAATAGTAATATACTATGGTGGCCTTCCTAGATATTGAGGGTGCTTTCAACAACGTTGACACATCCGCTATCACTTCTGCTATGACGACCCTAAACGTCGAATACTCACTCTGTGAGTAGATTAATCTAATGCTAAAAAGCAGGATCATCAACTCTAAGTTGAGGGTTTTTTGTACGAAAAGGTCTGTCAGTAGAGGCACTCCGCAAGGTGGTGTTCTGTCCCCTCTCCTGTGGAACATAGTGGTTAACGAACTACTAATATCCCTTGAGAGGGTAGGCTACAGAGTGGTTGCATATGCCGATGATGTTGCTATCGCCGTCACAGGAGAACATCCTAATACACTGAGAGACCTCCTCCAAAACGCACTCAATATGCTCACTAGATGGGCTGATCACTGCGGACTTAGTATTAATCCTCAAAAAACAGACCTCTTCCTTTTTACACGGAAATACAAGATCCCAGTAATTGTACCTCCTTCAATAAAAGGTGTACCACTAATTTTTATCAATTAAGCCAAATATCTTGGTCTGATATTGGACACAAAGTTAAGTTGGAAATCTAATATTCAGGAAAGAGTTAAAAAAGCTACAGCAGCTCTTTTCCTTTGCAAGAAAGCCATAGGAAGCAAATGGGGTTTTCAACCTCGCATAAACTACTGGCTATACACATCGGTCATCCGAGCCATAAGACTCAATGCCTCGTCTCAATGGATCAACAACAATGTGGGGTACTCCATAATTTTGAACCTCTTTGGTTCTATACCAAAGTACATAGACTACACTATTCCAAAACCCCAATTTGGAAAAAACTTCCAGGTATCCATTCCATCCAGAGATGATTGGGAAGACAAAAAAACTCCTGGATGACAAAAGCATTCATTTTTATACAGATGGATCCAAGGCATATGAGGGAGTAGTGTGTACTCAGAAAAGCTTAATCTAAGCATCTCATTCCGCCTCCCTAATCATTGTAGCGTCTTCCAAGCGGATATTTTAGCGATCAAAGAGGTTCTCTCCTGGCTAAGAGAAAACTTGATATCAACTTCTGATATCCGCATCTTCTCTGACAGTCAGGCTGCTATTAAATCTCTTGACGGTGTCTCAACCAAATCTCAAACTGCCCTCGATTGTCGATTGTCTCTTATGAAGATGGCGCAGCAATTTAACATTCACCTCTGTTGGGTACCGGGCCACAGAGACTTCGCAGGAAATTGTAGAGCCGATGAACTCGCTAAAAATGGAACCGTCATACCTATTTCACCTGAAAGGGAGAAGATAGGTATACCGATAGCTACATGTAAACTTCTGCTAAAAGAAACAGCTTTTACGATAACAAACTCTAGGTGGCACAATTTACAAACGTGCGGAGCCACAAAACTCATATGGCCTTCACTGGACCTAAAACTGGACCTCCCTAATAGGTACGGGACACTGTATTATAGGCAGACACGCAATGTAGCCTCAAATGACTTCTGCAGGAGCTGTATGGACGAGGAAGAAGAGGAAACAATCTCTCACCTTCTCTGCACTTGCCCTGCTCTTTCACTAAGACGCAAACTTTATCTGGGAGACTACTCTTTTGATAATCCCAGTGAACTAGCTAAAAAAGGATATCAAATATCTTCTTCGCTTTATAAAAAGCTCAAAATGGTTCGACTAGTAAGAAGTAATTCCCTAGATTCATGTGGTATCACAAGGGAGCGGTACGGTTGATCGCAAACTAAAATCTTTTATAACGAAATCTTGCATTTTTAAAACTTTCACGCAAAACAAAATTTCGCATTTTTAAAATCTTACATAAGAAAATCTCGCATTTTCAAAATCCCGCAAACCAAAATTTCGCATTTTTAAAAAAATCTCGCTTCTTCATAAAATTCTCGCTATAACAAAATCTCGCACCACAAAAATCTCGCATTGTAAAAGTCGACAATACAATGATTACAATTTAAAGTAGTAAACAAGTAGATTATGCATAGGTAACATCAGACAGACTTATAATTGAAAATGAAATAAAATATTTATTAATTCGCGCGCGCGAGATTTTAGTTTGCGAGATCTTAATGTTGCGAGCTTTCGTTAAGTGAGATTTTATAATTGCGAGATTTCGATATAAGAGATTTCATAATGCGAGATTTAAAGATCCGAGATTTTAAAAACGAGATTTTAAAATGCGGTAAATCGTACCCAACCCGTATCACAATGGGCCTTCTCTTTTGGCCTAAGTGTGTGGATTCTAAATCCGCAGCCACGTTAACCTAACCTTTGTTAACCTTAAGCCTTTGTTTCTTTGTTATCGCTGAATTAGGTCCTTCTAATTGTACTCCATGAATACTCCAATAAAATGTATATATAATAAGTATATATAAGTAGATAAGACACATATTCCTACTCCACAGCAAACCGGCGAAGGTGATGTGGCAGTGGTAAACTGTCCAGTGGTATGCTGGCAGAGGTGAATATTCACGTAAAGGAAATAACAGACTTAAAAGGGAGGTCAACATCTTGTGTCTACTTCTCAAAAAAATCTACCATTTTAAAAGTTCATTGGAAAATTTTGGAGCAATTGAAGTAAAATATTAGTGGAACAAGGTTCTCAGTCGGTGGTCAGGACGTTTGGTTTTCAGTCTGGCAATCCTTTTTTTTGAGTTGGTCCTTTTGGCAGCTGTCATTTGATTTATGCTCAATTTGGTTTGCCATTCTTACAGGACTATCAGCCTGTCATCAGATAATCCAATAGAGTCCCACAATCCAACAATCCAGTTCGGATTTTTTGACCGGATCAAAATCCTGTCATCAAATTTGACGTTTGTGTTGTATGTAGTGGTAAGCGTCCATTTTCCACAGTCTTTTTGAAATTAAAATTTCATTTCGTTTAAATTGGCTGCGTTCAATCTCGTGTTGGATAGGGTATCTTGAATAGGTGGATTTTTAGATACCTTTTTGAACGAGTTGGATAGCTGTATTGGGATAGATGTCAAAAAATAAAACCAACAAAATAAGTCAATTTTAAAGTTTAAAACAATAGATCATAATTACCTTCAAAAATTCGAAGGCAAATAGCTTCTTCATCGTCTATTATGTACCGAACATCCTCAAATACAACTTCAACTAACATTATCTTTTTGTTTACCAAGAAATACAAAAAGCTGAAATCAGTTTTCAAGTTCCTTCAAATTCAACCATGTGTTGAATCAGCTGTTCTGTTAGATACCTACATACCCCAGAAATTCTTGGATACCTTTGGATTCCTTTCTTGACATCTCAGCTGTTTTTGATCAGCTGTTATTTTACACGTAAAACACTAACAAAAAGGTATCCGGATACCCTATCTGCCTGAGATTGAACGCAGCCATTGTAGTCGAGTGCGGTCATACCTACTTATTTTTTATATTAAGTAAGTAAAATTAATTAAAGAAAAGTGAAATACATTTAATTTCTTATATTGTTGTTGTTTACTACATATTACTTACCTGTTTCAGTTACAATTAACGATTGGCGACTAACCACCGGTGACACGCTGAATTTGATTAATATGTACAATACAAAAGAATGTTTGTGGAACTTCAACAGCAATTTATATAAAAGGAACAACCTGAAAGGAAAAGCTTGGGAAGAAATAGCAGAGCAGTTTCATAAGGATCCAGTCGATATAAAGAAAAAACTGAAGTACCTACGAGCAGCGTATGCCAATGAAAAAAAAAGTTGATAATTCTAAGAAATCCAGCGTGGGAATCGAAGATGTATACGAGACACATCTATTTTATTTTAAAGAGTTAAGTTTTTTAGACAATGAAATAGTCATAAGAGGAACACAAACAAATTTGTCTCTAGTGAGTATAGTTATATAAAAACAGAGTAGGTACAAATAATAAGTTAGCGATAATTGTAACACGATTTCCTAACATTTTCGTTTTTGCACATTTATGTTTTTGGCATGAGGGGGACGATATCTTATTTTTATAACCGAAAAAACTCATTAATTACCTATAATTTTATTTATAGGATGACACATTGGAGCCAACCGAGGAGGTAGCAGAAGATCTAAAGGAAACAGAAAGAAATGAGTTAATTTATTCTCCTTCAACTCTACCAACAACTAAAACCTTATCTGAACGAAGAGAAAAACAAAGTGGATGACGTCGCAATGCTTCAAGAAGCTTACAAATTGATGATGCCCTAGCCTCAATATTAAACACAACTGTTTCAGAGCCTAGTAATAGTTGTTTCTTAAAAAAACAAATTGTTTTGACATTGTTTGTTTTTTAGATACACGATGTAAATACGATGTATTTGGTAGTAGTGTCGCGAGTCAGCTGACAGATTTGTAACCCACTGAGGCAGCAGTGGCTATGGCAGATGTACAGAAAGTGCTTTCCCGCCATACAATTCGTTCACTGTCTAAGAAGACATCGTCATTGTCATCTAGTTCTTCTACAGCACCGACAACATCTCTTTATAGTTCTTCTGCAACACTGCCATCATCTATTTCCAGTTCTGTTGAATGCAACGATCCTTTGCAAAGTGTCATGTTAGACTCAAACATATACGATGAATTCATAGTTAGTTCAACAGAAATCAAAAAAATACTTGTTATACTTTAATTTCTTTTTATTTTCGCCTACTGGTATGATACATCACCCTCAGATACACAATATATTTTAAGATTGTTACGAATTTTGCACGAACATTTATAAATAGAAACGTTTTGTTGTGCAACACTTTGCGGTTCTAAGCGCGCCCAGCGCCACTGATTCTGGAAAATCTATATGTTGAAGTTCTTCTGGAGGCTTTTTTATTGAAGCTGAAATATAATTATGCAGTACACAACACGTTTTAATGACGACATCGCACTTATTTACTGACACTTCCATTGGTCTATGAAAAATTCTGAACCTTCAAACAAACCGTCCAAAAGACATTTCGACCGACATTCTTGCTCAAATTAATCTATAGCTAAAGACTTCCTGTGGGGTGGAAGGATTGGCCTTATTTCCAAATCCCTTCATTAGGTTTGTGTCAGGCCAAATATATCGTCACTAATATTGAAATAAGGGGTAAGTGCATCCTGGCCCTTGAATTGAAAAGGATCGGGAATATTCAGCTTTCCAGATTTAAGCGCTTGGTATAAGGTGCTGTTTTTATATATAAGGGGGTGTCGTTTGTTCTTCCATTTCCACCGACGTCATAATATATAAATTTTCCATGAGCGTCCACAACAGCCAGAAGAACAATGCTGAAGAAACCCTCGTAATTAAAGAAGTCCGATCCGGAGTCTGCGGGTGCTTTAATTCGGACGTGCTTGCCATCGATAGCATCAAGGGTATGAGGAAAGTTTTATATGTTTTCGAATTCTTGGGCCACCTCAAGCCATTCGTGTTGTGAGACAGGAGTCTAAAACAATATAATGTTATCAGAACACTCAAATTCACTTTCGACGTATGAAATTATAATAACTTAATTTAAAAACTAACCTTCAAGTTACATGAAGGGCATCGTAAATGGCACCAAGCACTTCAGGCATAAATCGGCTTATCGTCTTCCTTGAAACTCGGGTAAGAAATTCTAAGGATCTGTACGAATCACCTGTTCCAATGTATCTTAACGATATGGCCAGACGATTCCTTGCCGTAATGGCGTAACACATTTTTGTGTCCATTTTTTTATATCAGGTTCAACCTGTATAATATTTATGTACTTACATAAATTCATTATCTCATTAATTCAAAGTTATCTTAACTAGGCAAAGAACAGCTTCAAAGCCGACATCCTACAAAAATTCTTATAGTCTGCACCGTCCTCCCATAGTAAGTCCTGGAGTAGGTGTGCCTCCAAATCATGAAGTTCCCTTACTTCAAGAAATGGATTCACCCAAAACGTGTGTTTTCTTTTATCCTCTTGTATAGTTAGCTGTTGTAGTTCCTCCAGCTTCTTAACCAGCATTAACTTTTTTAAAACGGCTAATTTTTGTTTACTCAAAGGCACTTTTTTATAAAATTTGTTTGAAATTTAATTTTGTAAAAAACAACAATTACCGACACAAAAGGTAAATCAACAAAAAAGTAAACAACAGATTAACCGTTGTGTCAAATGTGACATTTGAGGTTGCTCATGGCAAGACATAATATGCCCAGTCAAAAAAAAAAACACTGGATTACGGATGAGATTGCGGAACAGAAGTTGGATTGGATTTTACTCTTGTGGAGCCTCAGGGTTAATGAATAGACTTTCATTATCTCGAGTCATGGTCTCCACGATCGTGTGATTTAACACCGATATACTATTTTTTTGCAAATTCGCTTGTCTACGCAGAAAAGGCCGAGATAATTGACGATGCTGCTGATATGCGGCCACAATTTATGCAAAATACCTCTTGGCTGGATTTTATTCCAGCCAAAAGCGTCGAGCACTTTCTCAAGATCATTTTTAAAACATAATAGCTAACACATATCTTTATAGTAAAGTTAAATTCATGGCTAGAACATTAAATTATTTGTATTTTATTTATCCTTGCAATTGCAACCCATATGTACGTCTAAAAACTACCCTTTATATACCGTGGTCAAAATTCGAGTTCAAAGAACTCAGTTGCCAATGAAGCCCATTATGTCGTCTGAACCTGCCCAGTGTTTTGATAATTTAAATATTTCTCTCTACTCATCCTTATTCTCACATAATGCGTTCGTTAAATAAAGTTTTACTCGAGGAACTCAGGATTTGAGAAGTCCGATTGAAGATTTCTTACAATCTACATCTACATGTGAATATAAATTGTCCCTCAGCATAATCTGCGTGGGAAACAATTCTTTTAATTACAGAGATGATTAAAAAGAATCATCTTTTAAAGAGAAAATCAAATATTTTTGGTACAATGAAATCGTAATTTTCGAAAAGTAACATAATTAACACCACAAACGCAATTTTTATGAAAAAAATTAAAAGAACAAAGAGCAATTTTGTACTTATATGTTTTTCACTTCGTTCTAAATAAACCGATATGGAACCGCGCTCATCACTCACAAAAACGTTACTTTAAGGATTTTACCAGCCAATCTATAATAACACGTCTACATTTTTGCTTTACCAAAAACAAGAAACTAGTTCTTTATAATTTATTCTGTAACAAATTATTCAGCCTTATTGTGAGTTTCGCGCGGAAAATCATTCACCCGAAATACTTTTGTTCGCCCGGAATTTAAAAAGCTATTGCGAGTTTCGCTCGAATAGAATTTCACTTCGAATCAGAACTGACAGTTCGAATAATTGTCGTGTTCAGCAAACTGAGTTCGCAATAAATTTCCTCATCTCTGATTAAAACAGAGAATGAAATCTGAACCTATATTTCTTGTTGAACATAAAAACGCAATGAAATTTATGTAGGGCCGCAATTTCCTGTTAAACTGCGTACGACAAGACACTTTTAAAACCACCCCAATCAATTTATCACCACTAAAAACCTATTTGCGCAAGTGGATATTCAAAATTTCCCTGTTCGTTTTTTGGTATGTGAGTATTCGTGTCTAGAAAACGAACAGCCCTAGTGAATTATATTTTTGTTTTGACACTGTCAAGGATTAATAAAAAGAAGTAATTTATAATTTACAATAAAAAGAAAATATTAAGTTTTTTTATACAATTTTGTATATTGTTATGATCTTTCATGATGGATATTGCTTCACCCACTTTGTCACAAAGTTCTTTATGCGTTTGAAGTTCCTCCACAACAACTTCTTCTGTACTCATTTTGCAAATATTTTTTGTTCTTGGTGGTTTGACTGGTTGAACAAGAATAGTTGCAGGTACGACTGGAATAGGATCAGAAAGTGACAGCACTCTGTCCAAAAAATTTTCAATTTGAATTTCATTTTCCATATTTTCAAAATTTCTCTTTTTAGGTAGATTTAACCCAAACGATTTTAAAGAAACAAACATACTGGAAGATGGCTTCTTCAGCAGGAGAGAATTTTAGTGTCCTATTAGGTCCACCTCCTGTTCCTCTTTCCGTTATTTTGTTTGTAGCAGCCTTTATCCTCACGTAGCGTTTTTGGTCGGTCCAAGCCTAATTAAAATGTTTTTTTTTTGTTCAGTCTTCAGCAATGTGAATTAAATTGAACCCTTACCTTCTTCCATTCGAACTCAGTCTTGATTGGAGGCCCAGCGCTATTAAGCTTAAATGTAATCTGCTTCCAAAATGCATTTATTTTTTCTTTACTTTCTTTGACAAAACCTCTTGCGATTTCAGGATTTTCCTGCATCTTGTTTAGCAGCATATCGCTTTGATTTGCATTAATTGATTTGGTCCTTACATATAGATACAAAGAATAAAGTTATTTTGTTTTTTTGCAACTACAATTAATATAAATAACTTACATTGTAAAATTTGTTGTTCTTCTGTTCACCTCTAAAAAATAAGTGGAAATTTTAGCGCCAAATGGCATTTCATTCCGCCCAAATTGAGTGCTCCTAATAAGGGAAATCTTTCGAACATGAATTTTTTTCGCCCGAAACTCACAATAGGCGAATTGAAAAAAGGGATTTTTTTCGGGTGGAATCTTGTTCACGTGAAACTCACAATAGGGCTGATTACCAATCAGCCTTATTGTGAGTTTCACCCGGAAAATCGTTCGCCCGAAATATTTGTGTTCGCCCGGAATTTTAAAAGTTATTGCGAGTTTCGCCCGAATAAAATTTCACTTCGAATCAGGGCTGACAGTTCGAATAATTTACATGTTCATAGAGCTGAGCTCGCAAAAAATTTCCCCATCTCTGATAAAAACAGAGAATGATATCCGAACCAACTTTCCCTGTTAAATATAAAAACCCAAATAAATGTATGTAGTGCTGCAATTTCCTGTTAAAATTGAGGACACTGATTGTGAAAACACGCTTTAAAATCCATTTCCAATCGATTTACCTGCAAAAAAAAACAACTTAATCTGTAAAAATACAAAATTTCCCTCTCTGTTTCTTAACATGTGAGTGTTCGTGTTTAGAAAATGAACGAACCTAGTGAAGTGTATTTTTGTTTTGACACCATCAAGAATTTAATAAAGTGACAAAAATTGTTTTGTGATTTATATTTTTTTTATTAAATAAAGATCCAAAAAAAAAAAACAAATTATGATAAGCATTGCCCTTCAAATGTTGATGGAGGAAGAAGAAAGGACTGAAGAAAGGACTGAAGAAAGAGCTGTTCGAAGGTATTTAAGGGATAATTCCAATCCTTTGGAGTTACGTGAACCATTGTAAGAATTAAAGACATATGTATAAAATTTTTTTTTGTTAATCGTATGTACATAATTTTCAGTTTCCAGCAGCATTATAGATTAAACAAACCGGCTTTTAAGCTTCTGCTGGACATCATAACAAATGCAGTACCTCCAACGAAACAGAAATTTGGTATTCCCCCCATTGTCAAGCTCGCCGCTTGTTTGCGATTTTTTGCAGAGGGTGGATATCAGAAAGGAGTGGGTAAAGATTACGAAATTGGAATAGCGCAAAGCACTTTCAGTCTGGTACTGTCCGAAGTTCTCGGAATACTTGAAGAGACTCTTTGTGCTCAGTGGATATCTTGGCCAACGCCAGATGAAGAAATGGAAATTGCTCAACATTTTTATGCAAAATACAACCTACCAGGTGTTATTGGATGTATTGATGGAACACATGTGAACATCATTTCACCGGCGGTAAATAAACATCTATTTTACAACAGAAAGGGATCTTGCAGTTTAAATGTTTTGCTTGTAAGTTAAAATGTACGTATTTATATTTAAAAATGATTAAAACGTATATGTACAGGTATGTGATAACGCGCTCAGAATTCGTTTCATTGATGCTACGCACCCAGGAGCTTGTCACGATTCTTTTATTTGGAATGTGAGTGACCTTAGATCAAAAATGGAAAGTGACTATTTGCGGGACATCAAAAATGTTTGGCTGCTGGGTAATTGTTTAAAACTTACTTTGAACTTAAACCTTAATAAGTTCTTTTTGTTGAAGGAGATGCTGGGTATCCCTTAGAGCCGTGGCTTTTGACACCGTACAGAACACCTGAGAGTGGCTCACCTCAAGCTAAATTTAATGAAGTTCAATCACGTTGCCGAAATATAATTGAAAGAACGAACGGCATTCTTAAAAACCGGTGGAGATGTCTTCTCAGTGCAAGAGAATTGTACTATGCACCTGCTAAGGCCATCAAAATTGTCAACGTTTGTGCAGCTCTTCACAATATTTGCATCCACTTCAAAAGCGACTTAACTTTGCCTTATAACGAAGTAAATAACGTCTTCGAAATTGAAAGTACAGCAACCACCGAAGCCAGTTCTAGTTATCTTAATGCAGGACAACGCATTCGCTCAAATATTGCCAATACTTTACAATGATTCACAAGCAAAATAACAATCAAATATTTATGTATTTTTTAGAAAATTATATTTAGTCTTATTTGTATTTCACAGTCTTATGTTGAACTTAAAATTAACAGACTTTTTGATCTAATTCACAGATTGAGTAATTAACTTAAAAGAAATTAAAAAAAAAAAAAAACAAATAAATAAAATAAAAAAAACAAGTAATTCTTAACAACATAAACCAATTCACTTTTTTTTATCTTCTCGCAAGATATCAATTTTCAACTCCTCCAGCTCAATCATCTTACGATTTTTGTTTATTAATTCTTCAATTTCCATCTTTCTGAAATTTTCCATTTCGTGATGGTGTCGCATCTCCTCTTTTAATTGGTCTTTTTTTTTGTCGTTTAGGCTATCCAATGATCTATATAGCTTTTTTAAACCTATTTCCATGTTCTTGTTATGATCTTTCATAACAGATATGGCTTCACCTAATTTCCCACAAAGGTCTTTTTGAGTTTGAAGCTCCTCCATGACTACTTCTAGGGTACTCATTTTCCCAACCTTTTGTTTCCTGGCATTCCGGCTGGTCGAAGCAGTAGTGGTTGCTTCATCGCTGCTATTTTCAGGTGCAATCTGAATATCCGAAAGCGGTAACGGTGGAGCTTCACAGCCTTGTTGGTTTTGATCTTCATAACCAACAATTGTTTTAAACAAATCCTGAATTGGACTTTGATTTTCTTCATTGCCTTGTTTTCTTTTTTGGGGTAGGTTCAATCCAAAAGATTGCGAAGTTCCAACACCCTCAACTGCTTCCTTCATTCCAACGAGTTGGAAAATAGCCTCTTCGCCAGGAGAGAATTTTTGGGTTCTGTTAGGTCCACCTCCTGTGCCTCTCTCATACATTTTGTTAGTAGCAGCCTTTTTTCGCACGTAGCGTTTTTGGTCATTCCAAACCTAATTAAAAAAACACATTTCTTTTTTTGAGTTAGCACAAAAAATAAAAGTGAGTCTTTACCTTTTTCCATTCGAACTCAGTTTTGATTGGAGGCCCTGCGCTGTTGAGTTCCAAAGTGATCCGCTTCCAAAATGCATTGATTTTGTCCTTGCTTTCTTTTACAAAACCGCGTGCTATTTCTGGGTTTTCCTGCATTTTATTGAGCAGCATATCACTTTGTTTGGAATTGATTGATTTGCTCCTAACATAAATATAAAAGTTATTGTATTATTTTGTTCTTTTTTTAACATTAATTGCATTTATTTACTTACATCATTATTTGTTGTTTTCCTGTTCGCCTCCAAAAAATAAGTGAAAATTTTAGCGCCAAATGACATTTCATTCCGCCCGAATTGAGTGCTCCCAATAAGGGAAATCTTTCGAACATGAATTTTTGTTCGCCCGAAACTCACAATAGGCGAATCGAAAAAAGGGATATTTTTCGGGCGGAATCTTGTTCACGTGAAACTCACAATAAGGCTTTTAAATATTTTCTATGTTTTGAATAATTGTACTTTTAAATATCATCCCTGTATTGTATGAAATTTTTAGTATGCGCTTCACCCTGTACGAAAAATGAAACCCAGAAACACACTCCATTTACCCAAAGACACTCCATATATAGAGTGTCTTTGCCCAGAAATGTCAATTTTCTTTGTTGTGACAATTCGCTTTTGCATATCAGTACATAGCATAAATAAAAATTTCAATTTGTTTTGTTAATATTTCTCTTCAATATTAACTTTTAGCTAAAATAAACAAATAAAGATTAAAAGTGATAAAATCAAACGAATTTATTAATTTCATCAATCGTGTTAAAAGCAACAATTGCCAAATAACTTCAAATGAAATGACAAACTTTAATCAACTCAAATAGAAATAATCAATCAATGGCGGAGTATCAATTATTCGATGAGACGAATGGATATCGGTTAGTTTTATTTAAATAACAATCTCATCACGAGCTTTGAATAACAATTTTTTGCTTAATTAATCCACTCTCCTTGAAGCTATTCGTATTGTAGATTGCGTTTGTTTGTCGCTCTATATGTTCTAACCACTATAGCAGTGTTTACATATTGGAATGCCTTCTACACTCACCCGTTGGTGTACCCACCAAACTTATCAGGCAAATAGAAACAAAAATAAAAACCATTTGAATAGTTGAAATGACTCATTTTGTTCTCCTTTTTTTGTTTATTAGATGTCCCTGAGTGGTGGTACAAGCGAGCATTCTACTATGCCAATAACATACACGAAACTACAAACATATCACATGACTTTCGAATCTATCAACTGAATCATTTTAAGAATTCCTCCAAGAATTCCCTGCACTATGATGTCAAGGAACCGCCTGAGTACGATGAGTCGATTTATCATGTCAAAGAAGCAACTCGCATGAAACGTCTTGTTTGCTACTATACCGTCCCGACTCCCTTGAAACAGATGGATGCTCTGAGATTGTCTGGAGTGGACGGGTACCTCTGTACGCACATAAACATTGGCATTGCAGATGTCCAAAACAATACCATCACCCTGACAGATGATCTGCGAGCGGCTTTGAACGAAAGCCGCAGCCTTCGCACAAAGAACCCAAACATTAAAATACTCCTCTGGGTAGGAGGGGCCGATTCGAATGGATTTGTTGATATGGTTCGCAATCATGCCAATAGGAAAATTTTCATACAGTCTCTGAAGAAAATTCTAAGCAATCATTCGTTGGACGGAGTAGATCTCGATTGGGAATTTCCAACGGCTTACAATAGAGAGCGACAGCACTTTTCACAACTATTGCGTGAAATTCGTCAGGAGTATATTCGTGAAAGGAAAAACTATCTACTGACCGTGGCAGTGGCGGCTGCTGAGGGTATTGCTTTGTTTGCTTACGATGCGAGAGAAATTAACTTGTATGCTGATTTTGCTAATATTATGACTTACGATTATCATTTTTATGCTAGGAGTACACCATTTACTGGTAAACAGTTGTTTTTCAAAGTTAATGTTTTAGTCAATTTTTAACTTCTTCTTAAATAGGTTTAAATGCACCATTATTCGCACGCTACAAGGAACACTCAATCTTGGGGACTTTGAATATTAATTATTCGGTTAATTTTTGGCTGAAGAGTGGACTTGATAGACAAAAATTGGTGGTGGGACTACCTACTTATGGACATTCCTTTACGTAAATAATCAAAAACAAAAGAATGTTCACACTAAACCTTGTTTTTATTTGCAGTTTAGTTAATCCCTTTAACAACGGCATAGAAAGCCCAGCTAGTGGTATTGGTGGTGTGGGTAGTATGGGCTTTGCATCTTTTTCAGAAATATGCTGGTTCAGACAAAACAATATATTCCTAACAACAGTATTCGATGAAGTTACATGTTCGCCATATATTTACGGTGGAACTGAATGGATATCATTTGAAAATGAGAAAAGTGTTGCTTGCAAAACAAAATACATCGCAGAAAATGATTTGGGTGGGGCAATGATTTTTTCGCTTAATACTGATGACTATAGTGGGTTTTGTGACCCAAAAACGAAATCAAATAATGTTGAAAGATCAACAAAAGAAGATTATTTGAAGTTTCCTTTGGTGCAAACGGTCAAAGCGATACTTTTTGATGGGAAATAGAGAACTTTTTTAAGTTTAAATTTGTTATTGTTTATTTGTTATTGATCAATGAAGGAATGCTGTGCTGTGTATACTGTATATATTTTATCGTTATGTATGTTTTAAATAATTATGCATTTTGATTGAGTCATGATAAATAGACGTAAAGAAATCTAAAAATAATTTTTTGTCTTCACATGTTTTTTTTTGTTCAGAAAATCAATAAAAAAAGTCGGTTGATATACCAGAAATGGAATATAAAAAAAGGAGATCTAATTTTCTCTTAAATCTAGTTTCAAGGCTAGAATTATTCAAGAAATTGACTAAGTGTTTAAGAACGTAATGTTATGATTTATTTAAGAAGCCCAACGACGAGTTAATTATGGTAATACGAAAATCAAACTATGTAAGTTTTAACTTAGAAAATTGTTAAATGGAAACCGTGAATCAATCCACAAAAAAAAAACAGTAACAGAAACTGCATTTTATTAATTTTTTTTGGTTTGGAATATTTATGAAATTAAAAATATAAGAAGATAATATTAAAACTATCCCAAAATTGAAATCTATATACATTGAAAATGGAGTGAAATTGTTTTCAGGGTTCTATAATTCGATCGATTATAACGTCGAATCATTTTCGACATCACTTAAAGTGAAATTAAAGCAGCTCACAAATCAGTCAATTAATAATTCTGTTCACTGTCATAATTTGTATAATTTGTTATGTTTTTATTTACAACTAGCAAATCCGGCGAACTCCGTTTCGACACCAGATGGCTTCGTTTTTTGTAACATTTAGTTTGGGGATTAAAAGATGAAGAAAAATTATTTTTTTGTTTTATATTTGAAAAGGGAAAATTTTATTTCATTTCACAACAGTAATTAATTCATTTCGATTACAAAAATAAAGTGTAATTTAGTTGAACTTCTCTAAGTAAAAAATGAAAGTGAATCCAAAGTACATACTGAATCGAAGCGTTATACTTGTCTGCAAATTATCCGTTTCATTGAAGTGCTCTTTGGTAAACCAAATTTTTTGTTTTTTGGTCTGACGCTAACACAAACAAAGCGGATGGTTTTCTAACTCGTGAACACGCAACGTATAGCTGTCCATGTGAAAAACAATCATTTTCTAAATTTATCCCGCAAACACTAAGCGATTGGCCTTTCGACTTGTTAATTGTCATTGCGAACGCAAGGCGAACCGGAAATTGCAATCGTTTAAAGTCAAACGGAAGATCAGTCGGAATCATTGGTATTCGAGGAATACATACATTTTCACTTACGTACTTTCCGTTAATAATGGTTGCCTCAGTCAAATTCGGCATAATTCTTTTCACCGCGAGTCGAGTACCGTTGCAAAATTACGCAATATTATGATAACTGAACCAACTTTGAGTCGCAAGTTATGTGGTACAAATCCTGGTAACTCCAGAGAATTCAAAATCTCCGTTGGATAATTTACAACATCATCGGGATTTGTTATGGAATCAACGGATTTGTATGTCACCAAATCGCCAGCGATTTTTGATTGAATGATGAAATTCAGTGCGTGTACATCATTATTCTTTGCGGCGAGAATTGCTCGTTGACTTAACCAAGCATAATTCTGATAATTCTCACTAATTTTCAATAACAGCTAATTGAGAGCTTACAAATCGGCAAAAGTTGTTGGTAAGATCATTTTGAAGTTGAACTCTCATATTAGTGGTTAGCGATAATGTTTTTACGTTATTCCACAAAAGTGATGAGTTCAGGCAAGCATTCAATTCATCTGCAGGAGTTCCACGGGGAATTACTGGCAACGTCTGCCTGAAATCGCCTGCCAACAATATCATCAAGCCGCCAAAGATGTTGTTACTTCGTTGAATATCCTTCAGTGTGAAGTTAAGTGCTTCAAGTGATTTCTTATGTGCCATTGTGCACTCATCCCAAAAAATGAGCTTGCATTGCATCAACAATTTTCCCATTGCACTGGATCGGGAAATATTGCATGTTGGAGTATCAATTGTGTTTAAATTAAGTGGCAACTTAAGCGCAGAATGTGCACTACGACCGACATCTAGAAGAGTTGCCGCAATTTCAGATGATGCTAACGCCAAAGCTATGTCACTTCTTGATCGAATAGTGGCCAAAATCAATGAACTGACAAATGTTTTCCCTGTTCCTCCAGGTGCGTCTAGGAAGAATGGACCACCAGTATTATTGTCCACCGCTTGCATTAATGTTTTGTGTACTTGTTTTTGGTGTTCATTCAGCAACGGCACATTATTTCGAACAAATTCCTGCAATGTATCAACATTGTATTGCATTGTATTCTTGGTTCAATGCATCGTGCATCGATCGATTTGGCGCAATCATTCCTACTTCAATCAGTAGCTTGTTTGCAAAAATCAAGCATTGATCCTCAATCAGAATCATTCCTTCATTGTAGATTTCATAGTTCATACGTTATTTGAAGTCGATATCTCTGACCAAAAACACTCTAGTAAAGATATAAATCCTCGGTAGCTATATTGGTTTGCCTACAAACTAAACCGGAAACGGACCTCATAAGGTAATTCTTAGTGTGCGTGAAAACACGTACACTAAGACACAATTAATGAGGTCCGGTGCGTGGAAATTTAGTTTATCAGTTATTTGAATTTCACATTTATTCATGGACAGAATGTCAAAATTACAAATACAACAATGTAAACAAATGGGTTTTGGAGGGTGATACGTACGAAGGATTTATATCTTCATTAGAGTGTTTTTTCTCTGACGTTTCTAGAAATATGGTTGACTAAAAAAGGTTCCCAAAAGTAAGCTTTGGTTTAGAATATAGGGCCCTTGAAACGTCAAAAAGTTTAAAAAATTTCATTTCCACAAATCAGAAGCTAAACGGAGTTCACCGCTTTTCTGTTGAATTTTTTCCTGAATTTTGTCTGCTATAAACCTCACGGAGCCCGAGACCTTTCCAACGAATGCAAAACCGTGGAAATCGGTTCGTGCTCTCTGGAGTTATAGCGTCAGGAAGGAAAACCCGACTTATTTTTATATAGTAGATTTGTATTGTAGTGATGCTTATGGCAGTCAGCTGCAGATTTATAAATAATATAATACTTTTACCAAATACAACGTAAAAGCTGCAACTTCCCACGGATCAAGTGCATTACATAAAAAAGTTAAGGTTTATTTTCTTTAGATGAAACGTTTTAAGTTCAAAAAAAATTAAATCGAATCTGATAAAAGTGACTTTCAAAACTTTGCAAAGGGTGTCCCAAAATTAACGCAAGATTTGAATTTGCCGCCATTTGTGCAGTGAAGTGTTGGCAACCCTGAAAAAAAGCAATTTGACAGCTAACAGTATAGGGTTATTAAAAATGGAGCGTTACACGATAGAAAAACGTGTCTTCATTATTAAAGAATATTTCAAAAATAGTGAAAGCTTGGCGGCTGATTTTTCGAGCAAAATCATCCTTAGCGATGAAGCACATTTTCATCTTGATGGCTTTGTCAATCGCCAAAATTGCCGCATTTGGGGTTCGGAGAACACACATGTGATTGTCGAAAAACAAATGCATCCACAACGCGTGACTGTATGGTGTGGATTTTGGGCTGGAGGCATAATTGGGCAATATTTTTTTGAAAATGATGCTGGTCAAGGAGTGACTGTTACTGTTGCTCGAAATCGCGACATGATTACACAGTTCTTTCTGCCAAAATTGGATGATATTGATGTGTCCAATATGTGGTTTCAACAAGACGGTGCCACATGTCATACAGCCCGTGAAACAATTCAATTACTGCATGAGACATTTCCAGGTCGTGTACTCTCTCGTTTCGGTGATCAAAATTGGCCTCCTAGATCGTGTGATTTAACACCATTAGACTTCTTTTTATGGGGTTATTTGAAATCACAAGTCTATGTCAACAAGCCCACAACCACCCGTGCATTAAAGGAGGAGATTCAACGCTGCATCAACGAAATTCAGCCACATTTATGCAGAATGGTCATGGAAAATTTCAACAAAAGAGTGCGCATGTGCATGCAAAGCCGTGGAGGCCATTTGTCCGATGTGTTATTCCATACATAACCCTATGCTATGTATTTACGAGTCAATAAAAATATAACTATCAAAAGACTAAAAACGGCGTTTTCTATTTAATTCATATCTTGCGTTAATTTTGGGACACCCTTTATTTTGAATCGATTTTAATTTAATTTCGAGTAAGAAATGTATAACCTAGCTGTACACTTTTTAAAGACATTTGTAGATCCTTTTGAGTTAACTTTGTACATTTTTGGTAATTTATGGCACACTTACTTAAGGTGGTGCTACAGTCCTGTGTGAGCTAGGGCCTCACCCAATAAACTTCTCCATCTAGCTCGGTCCCTAGCTAGATGTCTCCAGGTGCGCACTCAAATTTGGATGAGGTCACTTACCACTTGTGCGCGCCACCTGATTCGCGGTCTTCCTCTACTGCGTTGTCCTGTGGGCGTGAGTTCTAAGACTTTCCGGGCCGGAGCATTGGTTTCCATGCGCTCTACGTGACCAAGCCATCTCAGTCGTTGTACTTTTATCCTCCTGGCTAAGTCTATGTCGCTACAGCTCGCTATGCCCGTACAGCTCGTCATTAAATCTTTTTTTTTTTTTATAATAAGCACACACCAAAGGGGATAATACTACCCTTATTATGTAAAGACAAAGTGTGAGCACTAGGAAAGGGAGAGAGGGGTTGAAAGGAGGTGTCGGTGCACATTGGTTGACAGGTTGGTGGACAGAGTGTGGCAAGGTATTCCACATTCGCGTAGTACGGCTAAAGAACGAATCTCTGTACTTGACAGTACGACCGAAGTTGGGCTCGAGGGTATATTGATAAGCATTCCTAGCTGGATATTTCTCTAGAGCATACACCGTTAAAATAACGGTAAAAGAGGGTGAGACAAGAAACTTTTCGACGATGCTCAAGCGACGTAAATGATCATATGATGGTATTATCACCAATCAATCTAAATGCTCTACATTCAATACTGTCCAAGAGGCTTACGTAAGTTGCAGAAGCACCAGCCCAGATATGGGAGTTATACTCAAGCTTTGGACGTATATAAGCCTTGTAGATAACAGCCAGATCAGATGGGGAGAAAAACTTCTTGCATCGCCTTAGAAAACCCAAACATCTTGTGGCATTTTTGGCGACATCGCGTATGTGATCGTTCCACAAAAGGTGGTTGGTGATACACATACCGAGAATATCGAAATGTTCAGTCTCCTCGATGCAAGTGCCATCTATGGATAATGGCAAGGGGGGTATATCTCGCTTTAACGCAGTACCACATCCGAAGAAGAGGGTTGTGAATCTGAAAACGACTATGAGAAGCTAAGAGTACTATTGTCAGCGAAACAATGTATTGGATTAGAAGTTTCTGACAGGAAATCATTAATAAAAATGAGAAAGAGTGTTGGAGATAGAACAGATCCCTGGGGCACACCAGCATTTATTCTTTGGTTTTCAGACTTGAACCCATCCAATATAACTGGTATTGAACGATTCGAAAGGTAATTACTAATCCAATGAAGGAGGGATTCATGAAAACCTCTATTCACCTTCTATGCATTCAGGGCCGTAGATCATGCGAAGAACTTTTTTTTCGAAACGACCGAAGGTTCTTTTATCCGCTTTTGTCATAGTCCATGCTTGGAGGTTCTTTCTTGATGACAGCATTTTGTCGCACACTAAATCGTAATTAATTCTTGAATTAAAATAACTGAAGTACCGATAAAATATCCAACAAAAGCAAACAACTGTTTTTAAAAAATTTACTTTGAACAAAATTGATTCTAGGAATGATTTATTTTACTTATTTTAAATAGCTGCACTGACTTTAATTAAAAATGTTTTCGTAGATAACTAGTTTTTAGTGGGATCCGAATTTTTTTTTGTTTTTTTTCTATTCTATGTATTACGAATATGAATTTAAAATAAAAGTTTATTTTAATTATTTGAATAAAATAGCGTTGCATTTGAACGATTAACATTTCCAAACAATAACAAAATTCGAAGAGGTTTACTACAATAAAAACTACTTAATTGTGCTATCACCAGTCTGAAATAACATATATGTTTCACGGGTGCCAACATATCATCGGATTTCTTAGTCTTTGGTTCTTTGAATCTCAGTGATGGTAGAAAAGTGTTTCAATTAATATGAACGAACCCAAGACAATGAAACATATGTAATGCCTGCCTTGTGGTAGCACAATCTAGTTGTTGTTGTAACAATCAAACCCTCCTAATGAGCCCGGTCATTGCTCAAATGTTTAATTCAATACCAAAGTTCTTTTTTAGCTCTGTTAGTCTTTGTATACTTTACTTTCCAAACTTTCTCTTTGTCCAGGAAGAGTTTTTTACATTTTGCAACATCTTGGCGGCGACAAAAACAAAAGCTCACGCTACGCCACTGATTAAGAATCTATATTGATAGCTGTATGAAAGAAAACAAGAATATGTAATTAAAAAGTCTCATCACTTAAAAAAAATTCACTTTATGTTGCGTTTTTTTGTAGAGGTACTTAATGAGGGTAATTTTCATGGTCCTGCTATTTTGTGGATTTTCTTTGAGTTTTGATCATCTCTTGAACCAAGTACTGTTAAAGGAAATAAATGAAATCAGGTTAAAGAGTTAAAAGTAATTTGGGGATTTCACCAAGATAATATTTGCAATACTAATGATAATGACATCAACATGTACCTACATAATTATGCACATATTAGAGATTTCATACAAAATAACAGAGAAGGTAATAAAATTTGTTTGATGTCCTGAAAAAATGTATTAAGAGTTTGTGTATATGATGCAGCTGCAGGATGCAGTCTGTCGGTGTTTAATTATCATATTATCAGACCAATTTCTGTGAAGTGTATATGTTGTTCAATTAAAACCATATTATTTATCCTAACGTACAAAGTAATGTTTTCCTTGTATTTGTCAACAATTGATCAAACAAATAAAGCCATATTATATTACACTGGGCAGGTTCAGACGACATAAGGGACTTAAAAGAAAGGCAAGTTTCTAGCATCTGATTGGCCAGCTGCCAAAAAATTGCCTTCCAATTAAGGCAACTTTATTGGAAAGTTGACTGCAAAGTAAGGGGCCAGTTATAGCTATCATTGAAATCGATCCGGAAAAAATTTTGAATCGATATTTGACGGTGTTTTCCTTTGATTAGAAATGAAAATTATATACTGATCGATTGGAAATCACACAAAGAATTTGTTTTGAGAAAAAAAAGTGTAATTACCCATTTATTTTTCCCTAAAAATGTATTTTTCTATTTTTCGGACGGAAATTTATTTTCCTGAACAGCTGATAGTTTAATGTTCAAAAGTGAAACGAATCGTTCCACTGATTTGTTTTCCAATTTCGCACAATTCCAATGACAGATTTCTGTCAGTAAAAGTTTTTCGGTGGCTTTCAATCAGGAAATTTTTTTCAATGACAGACATTTCTAATGATAGCTATAAACGACCTGTCAAAAAAATTCCAATATTTGTTTTTTAAATGATGAAAACCAATGATAGCTATAACTGGCGCCTAAGTCAAGAAAAATCTCCCTAACTATCAATTCAAGTCAACTTATGTCAAAATGACAATTGATTTTTTTTTTTTTTATCTTTATTGAACTTTTTATATATTACAATTGACTTAAATTAAACTTATAATTAAATATTAAATGGTAACAAATTTTGTTGGCACTTAGGGGGCCTAACTCTATACATTGTTTGTTTTAATAAATTAAAGAATAAACTAAAATATAAATGTTGTTAGATAAAAAAAATTTATGAAAATTTAAAAATCCTCGGGTTGTTCAGGCCCGGTTGTCTGTTTGGTGGGCTGTTAGCCACGGTGGTAAGCTGACTCCGTGTCAGCGTAAAATTGAAGATCTCCTTCTTCGATGGTGGGCTCAAGTTCCTCGTTTAATATATCCATAGCACACAGATATCTTGGTTCAGGGTGGCGTTGCTGGGAGTTCATCCTTCTGATGAGCTCGTTTTGGTGGTTGTTCAATCCTCCTGTGATCTTCCTGGCTGTTTGGAACAGATACTTGTCCAATGGAATTATTTTGGCTTCGTCGTAGACTCTTTTGTTGCTGAAGTGTCTTTGCTTCTGATAGTTGAAGCAAAGTCCAGTGCATCTCCGTAGGGTTTTCCTTTCAAAGACGAGAAGTTCCTTCATGGCTGTCTTTGAAATTGTGAACCACACCGGGAAGCTGTAGGTGATGATGGGACGTAACAATTGCTTGTAAATTAGCAATTTGGTTGGCTGGCTGAGTCCCGTTCTTCTTTTGAGGAGCGGGTTAAGGTGGTGCAGTGCCAAATTAGCCTTTCTAAGGACAGCTCTCGAGTGTGGGTTGAATTTAAACAACTCGTTGAAATGAATACCCAGATATTTGGCGTTTCTCCTTGCTGGTATCACTGATCCAATTGGGAGTGTGATAGCAATACTTCTGCACCTTGTTGCTGATCGACCTCTACCGTTGCTGGATCTTCGGAAACAGACTAGTTCCGATTTCGTGGTGTTGATTCTTATTCCCCATTTCTTATAGAAATCAAACAGTCTGCTAATGTGGGACTCTACTTTCCTGGCTGCAATAACGGGGGACATCGATGAGGTGTATGTGAGCGAGTCATCGGCGAAGAGAAGATTCTCACAGTCGCTGGATGCTGGTTGGTCGCTGGTCAGCAAGCTGAAGAGGAACGGTCCAAGTTTAGATCCTTGTGCTACTCCTGCTCTTATGATTTTCATTGAAGACTTGCATTCTCCCAATTGGACAAAGAAGTTCCTGGAAGAAAGAAATGAAAACAAGATTTTAATTAGACCGGATGGGAAGCCAAGTAGGTTTAATTTGTGTGTGAGCGCTTCGATCCAAACGCTGTCAAACGCCTTTTCGACGTCCAGGAAGCAGGCTACGGAAACATGATGACGGTTGAGTGCGGCTGCAGTGTCGTGTTGGAATTTAACCAGTGGGTGAAGTGTGGAGTGCTTTTCCCGAAAGCCAAACTGGAAGTCCGGGATCAGGTTGTTCTCGGAGCTGAAAATTTTTAGTTTCCTAAGGATGACCTCTTCTAGTATTTTGCTGATGTTGTTGAGGAGGGAGATGGGTCTGTAATTGTTGATCTGGTTCCTTGCTCCTTTCTTTGGTATAGCCACAATTTTGGCCATCTTCCATCGTTGCGGGAAGTAGCAGTTGTTGAGGCAGTTGTTTAGGTTGATGGTCAGGAATATGACGAACACGTTGGATAGTCTCTTTAGGATGAAGTTAGAGATTCCATCGGGTCCCGCGGACTTCTTAGGCTTCAGGGTGCTGATTATTTCACTGACTTCTTCCTTTGTGCAGAGATGTTCATATTCGATGGGGTCATCGGCTGGGTTGGTTTGGCTAAATGCTAGCTCTTCATTGTTTGGTAGAACAGCTCGTTGGACTGACCTCTCAATTTCTGCAAGGAATGCAGGATCGGTGGATGGAGTTGGTTTGAAGTTTTCTTCAAAGAAGGACGCAAATGCTTCAGCTTTGTCACTTGTTGATGAGATCCCGATGCCATTATTGAGTATGGTGTCAGGAATATTTTCTTTGCAGCCAGCTATCCTGTTTATTTCCTTGAATGCTTTGGGACCGGGTTTTATTTCCTGGAGTCTCCTTTGGAAATGTATGTTGTTGTGGTGTTGAATCGCATTCCTGAACATTGTGTTGGTGCACTCTAGTTCCACTTTGACTGCTTGGTAGTCTCTGTTGACCGTGTTGAGTTCTCGGTGATGAATCCTTTGAAGCCGTTTCCTCAGCCGTTGTCTGTTGGCATACTGGGGTGGAATCATGTAAGGTGATTTGTGACTGTCACATTTGTGACAATCAAATGTGATCAAAAGAATTTATTCGTCTGTGTAATGTGATCACCAAAATATTTCTTAAATTTGGTATCACTTTAGAAGAAAAACTTTGACATTTGATTTATTTTTAATCTGCCGGCAAATTGGTTTGTGTTTTGTATCTTCTAGACGTTGTGTGTTCCTAAAGTGGAATTAATTTCAACAAAAATGTAAGTAAAAATTTATGTACATTACTGTTTACTAGACTGTAATTGTTAAAAAATATAAAATTTTTATCAACAAATCAATTTCAAATTCAATTTCTGACTAACTATATGGAAAAATATCCCGATTTGGCCAAATACTTTTCGGGAAACAGTATAAATTCAAGAGATTCGCAGAGAATCCAGTGGGAGAAGCTCACTCGAATGTTAACGAGAATGGGCCTTCTACGTGTGGAGTATCCAGTTTCGGATGCAATGAACATGGTGAGTTTTCAGAATTAATTAGTTTCAGTGTTAAATTATGATTTTTTTTATTTGCAGAGTTAAATAATGTTCTAACATAACTCCTTTCCGAGCCAGTGGATGTGGCATTGTAACCAACGCCGATCCCAGCGTCTACTTCCAAACGCAACAAGCCACCAAAAATAGTCGAGGAGAATACGCTTCTAGCCGAAAGCAACTGGAAGGAACTCCAGCAAAAATTTATTGATTTGCAAATCAAAAAGCTGGAAGACATCGATAAAACTTTGCAAACAGTCAACACTTCAATAATTTAATTGAAAGATTGTGTAAAGTTGTTATGCTAGGAAAGGCAAAAGGAAAGAGAGTGTACAAATGCACTGAAAAAAGAAGAACTCCTACTGAAAAGAATGGAGTTGGAGCTGGCCAAAGCAGTCAATGAGATCCGAGTCTGGAAGTTAAACAAGAAATGAGCCGGCACAATTTTATTTTAATAATTACTAACCTATATGTGTTCAAAATAGATAAATATATATTTCATATAAACATACATATGTATATATTTATTATAAGATTGAAATCCATGCTGTGAATTTGTGATGCTTTTGTTTTAATAAAGTTTTTTTTTGTTGATTTTGTTTATATTCTTTTAATAAAAAATATATGTATGTATCTATGTATACATTTACATTTATTTTGTTTCTTTTCTTCAAAGTCTTGGACGATTTGCCCATAGATCATCCCTGATTCTGTTTCTGGTTCTTGCTCCTTCATTCCTTGCACTTTCAGCTTGCTGGTTATTTGAATTTTCAGATGGTGATGCTGTTAATACTGCTTCTGGCAGTGGAACTGTATGCTTGCAGCATATTTTATGAAGAGCAGCACAGACATTTGCAATCTGCTGTGCTGATTTTCTTGGGGAATATCTCAGCTTTCTTTCTTCTAAGATAAGGCACGAAAACATTAATTTTGACTAGACACAACAGACAATAAAAAAAATAAAGTCAATTTCATATGAAAGTGACACCTAAATAGCTGTCACGGGAAATAATCACAAAATTGTGATTGTCACAGATGACTATCACCTTACACAGACCGAATTTGTTGATTGTGACTGTCAACTATCACAAATCACCTTACATGATTCCACCCCTGGTTTTGTATGTAGGCTGGGAGATGTTGGTATCTATCCCTAGAGGTCTTGGGTGCCTTTTGTTGAGCTATGGCTGAACCAATGGCCGATTCAAGTCCTTCGATGGCACTGTCAATCTCATCATTGAAGAGATTCCTGTTGGAAGGAGGAAGAATTAGGCTGCGCTCCAAATCACGGTTTAGTTTCTCCACATCAAGTCTGCAGTAGTTGATACAGTCGTCCGGGGGTCTTCTTATAAGAAGGATGGGAAGGTGAAGATTGATTGTAAGTTGTACCGCTTCGTGGTCGGAATCGCTACAAACTGTTGAGCATATGTAATTCTTGAATTCAGGAAGGACATGTACTAAGTTTGAGGAGGCCATAAAGAAGTCCAACCATGACGGAGTTCTCGGAAAGGTCGGTTTTGGCTGCGAGATTACCACCAGAGAGTGATCGCCGCTGTTTTCATCCATCCAGTCAACAATTGCTTGTCCTTCAATGTTGATTGTGGTGTCCATCCATTTGCGATGCCTCGCATTAAAATCACCACCTATGATCCCATATGTTGTCTCCTTAACAGTATTATTGAGTACGTTGAGGTCATGCTGTATGTTTCTTGTCCGGGAACCGCATTTGATGTATAGACTGATTACTGTAAGGGTTTCTCCTCTTCCTATATGCATTTTGATGGCCGTCGCTTCGCTAGTCTGGAGTCCTCTGATTACAACATCGCTCGTGTTTGGATACAGATTCGTTCTCAAGAATATGGCTGTGCCTCTTCGATTTTCGTCCTTATCCTGCCTGAATGTGTTGTAACCGGAGATGTCGATGTTGTTTCTTCTGGTTACATTGCTTTCGCTGATGAGGGCTAAATCTGGGCTGTTGTTCTTCATGAACAAGTTGAATGACGTCCTCCTCTCGAGGCTGTACAATGAATTTACATTGTACGTCAAGATGCGTAGCTTCTTTAATTGCATAATTCGAAGATAAAGGTGGCAAGTGCCACTGACTTTTTCTCCTCGCTTAGCTGTGCGTAGTTGGAGGGAACTGCAGATTTAGCCTTTCTCATCACTGTCAATAGGTCAGATCCGAAAATTCGTTTAACTTCAACGTTGATGTTGACTGGTGCGTCTTGGTTGGTGTTGTTCTTCTCGATAGTCTTCTTAGCTGCTGGAGGTTGAACTGGTTTTCTGTATGTGTTACCCTCAAAAGAGATATTATGATTAATTTTTGGTTGAACAGGCTTATGTGTAAGTCCTTTGGTCATCGCTGCATAACTAATGCTTGGGTGAGCAATAGCACTTGCTGATTTGGCTGCAAGAGCTTGCTGTGCCTTCTTTTCAGCTGCCCTGTTCTTCTTCTGGGAGAGTTTGGCCTTGATGGTTGGGCAACTTTTGTAGTTGGCTGGGTGGCCTTCTTTCTTGCAGTTGGCACACCAGACACCTGGTCCAACATTGTCCTTCCGATTGCACTTTCCGGGTTCGTGGTCTTCCTTGCATTTGGCGCAAACGTAGTTGCGTCCGCAATTTGTTGCTACATGTCCAAGTTGTTGACATTTTTTGCACTGGACGATGTCGTTGTTCTTAAGTCGTTCCCAGTGGACTTGTTGGTTCAATATTCGGGTCTTGGTGTATATTTCCCTGATGCCACAGGATTTTTGAAGTTCAACCACGAAGCTGTTCCTGGCTTTGGCGTTGGCTCTAGCCGGTTTGAAGGGTGTTACCTTAATAATAGGTAGTCCTTCGATTCTTAGCTCATCCTCGACTTCAATTGCTGCATATATACCAATTTCGGCAATGTTGCATGAGTAGCAAATGATTGGCGGTACCTTCGGTTTCTTGATGTCGGCAATTGTTTTTCCAGTTTGTGGTGGGCTTGGTCCTGGGGCATTAGCAGATTGAGGAAGTATGGGAGGTAGGATATTTTCTGCTGGTTGCAGGTTGTCAGTTGTTCTTCTTTTTCTTATTTCTGACTTCCGTGAAAGGAGTCTCGTTGTCGGCCTCATCACCAGTGAGGCAAATAGATGGGCCGTCGTCTTCATCAGTAACAGGAATGGTGTTGGTAGTTCCTGTTTCTTGAACTTCCATTCTGGCTGCAGCTGATTTCTGGTATTCCGCCAGGTGTTCCTCGTTGGTCTTCTTGATGTATTGATTAATCTGGACCGTGTACTCCGGGCCCAAGTCGTCAATCATCTTTTTCAAGAGATCCTTGAGTGCAGCGCATGCTGATACAATCGTAAACTTATCCATGTATCCGTTTCCTGGGAATCCCCTTTTTTCCCTTAAATAGCAGGTAGGCGCAGGTAGTCCGTCGCTTAATCCGCAGATCTTTAGGTAGTCTGTAGTTTGTTTTAAATTTATATGGCGGTAAAATTATTCCGTAACACGTCCGTACGCTATGACTGACGATTAATGAAATGAAATGACAATTGATCATGTTTTTTATTCAACTGAAAGCTGAACTTTATTACTCTATGGTTTATTTATTTTCTGTACAACTTCATTTAATGCTTTCTGTAAAAAGCTTCCTTGTAAATTTGGAAAAGAAATAAGTAATATTTCTTTACAATACAAAATACAAGTCGTGATGGACTTGTAGCTTGCCTGAGACTGTGTTCTGTAGACAATAATGATTTTGGTAGTTTTTGTACTATGAACTTGAAGTAGAGGTTTGTGAAGTAAAGTTATGAAATTGGAATTCATGACACTTAAAAAGCTAACTAGTTGCCTTGGTCAAAATTTACGTTCAAAGAATGAAGTTGACTGCAAATGAAGTCCCTTATGTCGTCTGAACCTGCCGACTGTTTCAGATTTTGTAAGAAGTTATTAATTTAACCAAAGAATTACAACAACAAGAGTGTAATAATCTTTATTTGTTTATCAAATGAAATAATCTTTATTAATTTTTTAGCTTAGTACAAGCCTTAACTTATAGACTAGAATTTATGAGCTACTACAAACTTGAACTTAAACTAGAACTTACGAGCTGACATTAAAGCCTATTTTTTGGTTTTGTTTTAAAACATTTAAAGTTCCTTTATGTACACATTTAATAAAAAAATATTAACATAAAAAATCTAAGAAAGAGACAAATGTTGCAGGGAATGGCAAATGGGTGTTTTAAGTGAAGGAGTCACTTATATTAAAATCAAAAGAATGTATATTATGTAACTCTTAGGAGTCGTAAGATTCTGGACATACACACTACACAGCTGGTCAAAAAAATAGATGTGATAACATTTTTGATATCAACTGTTGACTTTTTGCTGATTAGCGGTTGTTTTGACTGCAAGCAATGGTCGCATTCACAAAGCTAGTGGCTACGTAGTCAAAATTCAACTAGCTTTGTGAATGCAGAACTACACTACAAAGCTAGTCAATGTGGAACTGTCATATTATTGACAAATGCAAATATATAAAATAAGAAACATTTTTGATTTGATAACTTTACTTATATTTTGTGTTTTTAAATTCAATAAAATCAAATTTAAGACACAATTTGAATGAATTATATTTGTATTTTAATATTGAACGATTTACTTCATTTTGAATTCGTGTTACTTTACCGAGCAGCTGATTGTGAAACGTCAAAATCATCTCCACTAACTTTGTAGCCGAATTTTTTATCCTACGTCGGAGGGGAAATTTCAACTACTTTTGTAGTTAGATTTAGCCAATCAGAATCCCTTGACTACGTAGCCACTAGCTTTGTGAATGCGACCAATGCAACCAACATTTTTTTAAAAGAAAGAACAGTGGTCGCATTCACAAAGCTAGTGGCTACGTAGTCAAAATTCAACTAGCTTTGTGAATGCAAAACTACACTACAAAGCTAGTCAATCTGGAACTGTCATATTATTGAAAAATGCAAATATATAAAATAAGAAACATTTTTGATTTGATAACTTTAACTTATTATCTTTTTTTTAAATTCAATAAAATCAAATTTAAGACACAATTCGAATGATTTATATTTGTGTTTAAATATTTAACAATTTATTTCATTTTGAATTCGTGTGTCTTCACCAAGCAGCTGATTCTGAAACGTCAAAATTATTCTCCACTAACTTTGTAGCCAGGCCCTAGTTCACACAGGACTGTAGCGCCACCTTAAGTAAGTAACTTTGTAGCCGAATTTTTTACACTACGTCCGAAGGGAAATTTCAACTACTTTTGTAGTTAGATTTAGCCAATCAGAATCCCTTGACTACGTAGCCACTAGCTTTGTGAATGCGACCAGTTATTCTCTCTATGAGGATGCCAAACTTTTTGCATTTAAGTAATGTAATGCTAAGCAGATACATTATTTGTGTTGGAATAAGATTTTGTGTGTTCTAGAAGTAACTTTCTATGACTTCTAATAACTTTCAATGCAATTTCTTTTACATTTCATCAAAGAAAAGGTAATAACATTCGTCACACTTTCATTCCAATCATCTGAAGAGGAATCCGACGAAAAATCACTATCGGTGTCTGAACCACTAACATTTTCATTTAGTATTATCTAAGCAATCACTTGATTTTCCATTTCAATAATTTTTAATAATATTTTTCACAGTAAAAACACAAAAAATAAAAAAATAAGCGAGAAACGAAAAATTCACACAATTTGCAATTTGTTTTTTTTTTTTTTTTTTGACAACTGACGTTTAACTGACTGTTCTAACTTGATCTGACGTTTCTCACGAAACTGTGCTGTCCTGTGCTTTTCTGATCTAGAAAAATCCTCACTGAACAGACTTATACATTCTTAAGGTGGGTTTATAATCATTTTATTAGCTGAAATTAAAATAGTTCGTCGACTTAGAGATGAGGGCAAGACCTACAAATTTATTGCAGAGGTCCTAGGCAGATCTTAAAATTCAATAACAAATGCTCTCAAGCCCAGAGGAGTACGCGAAAAAAGAGGCCGGCCGAAAAAAAACATCAGCTACCACTGACCGCCTCATACTATTTCTAGCTAAATCTTATCCTTTAATTTCGTCAAGGACTATAGGTGTTCAAATTGATAATGCGGTCAGTGCACGCTCGATCCGAAGAAGGCTTCAGAACTCGAATCTCCCAGGAAGAATAGCCGGGAAAGTTCCATTAGAACGAACCAGTGGGCGTACAAAAATGGCGAAATATCCTGTGGAGTGATCAAACAAAAGTTAATTTGTTTTTATGGGGTTCTTGGCTTAATTTAAGGTGAGCAAAAGGTATAGGGACTACCACCCGCGCTATACACAGAAAACTATTAAACACGTAGGAGGGAATATAATGGTGTCGGACTATTTTTCCTGGTACGGTGTAGGTCCTATATTCCGTTTTGATAACATCTCAACAAAATACGGATATATCGATATTTTGGAAGATGCCATGTTACTGTTTTCTGAGAAAAATTTGCCCCTGCGATGGCACTTTCAGCAAGACAACAATCCTAAACATACCGCAGGTCTTGTGAAAGATTGCTTTCGAGAGAAACAAGTATCCCTTGTACCATGGCCAAGTCAATCCCCTGATCTCAATCCTATTGAGAACTTGTGGAATGAGCTTGAGCGTAAGTAAGGGGGTCAATATTTCATTAATGGAAACCAGTTGTGGGAAGCGGTTCAAAGAGAATGGTATTTCATACCCCAGCAAACATGCCAAAAATTAAAAGAGCCAATAAAGTCAGCCGCGACGACTCCATGGGGCTATATTATCTATAATTGTAATGTATGTCAACGCCTTAGTGTTTTTTATTTAATTAAAATAAAAGCTTTAAAAATATCTACGTAATATTAGTATTTAACATAAAAAAGTAATAAAAAATGAATTAATACAAAAATTAATTATCACACCTATTTTTTTGACCAGCTGTGTATGTACATTAAAAGTGACAGTAATTGGTTCGATGAGAAGAAAGGTAGAAAGAAGGACTGGAACGCGGGTTACGACTTACATACATACATACTTATTTAATTTAGACAAATAATCTAAATAGCAGAAGAACAGAAAAAAGCATCGGATTAAAATAGTGCCCTGAAAATTGCTTTTTTATTTTTGGTATTAGAAAGACTTAATTATGCTTATTTAATTTTTCATCTTTTAGCAACGACTTTTAAAATGATTAGGTGTTAAAGATGTGCAAGTTATAATAAAATTTGCGTTTTTAAAATGTAAAATTTCTATGTTATAATCTTAAGGTATTTTTATTCCTTTTGTTTTGTATTTAGATCTTTAAAATAAAAATAAAATGCACGACTGTATCGCACAAACTTGCTTCTGTATCCAAAGAGTATTTTTAAAAATAGTACATATAATTTAAGATTTAAAAATACACCACCTGCAAAATAAGTTTGTCTTCAAAAATTTAAATGCCATTTGATTTCTCAAAAAACCTTAATTTTTTCTGAATTTTATTTTAAAATCTTTGGACCGTTTTTTTTTTTAATTAATTTTTATATGTATGTACAGTTCTGTTCACTTGATTAGACGCACACATTTTTTTTACATAAATTTGATTTTCTTATAAGTGTGTGCAAGAATTCTCAAGCAATTGCATTTTTTAGAAAGCTTATTAAGTTCTCAATAAAAAAACACCAACAAATGGTAGGTGAGTGGAAGATAACGGATATTTTTTCTCTTTCTTGTCTATGCTGTAAGAAAAAGAGCAGTTTTTTTTTTGTTCACATGATTAGACGCACCTGTAAAATGGTAGTAAAAATGAAACACAGACTTTTTGATTTACTTTTTTCTCATTTTTTTTTTGTATGTTTCTTTTATATTTTTAGTACTTCGCAGAACCACCATGTTTTAAAATCACATCAAAAAATTCAATTTTTTAGTGAATCGTACAATTTTTCTAAATTCTTTAAGGAAATTTTCTTCCAGGCTTCTTTGATGGCGACAATTAGCTCTTCACAGGTCTCATACCTATCTCCTTCATAAATTTTACGCGTGAGCCATCCCCAAACATTTTCAATTATATTGAGGTCAGGTGAATAAGGTGGCCATGACAACAATTCCACATTTTCGGCGGCAAGAAAGGTTTTGACACCACGAGCGTTGTGGATTGGTGCATTATTATGTTGAAAAATCCAAGGTATAGGTCTAAACAGTTCTTACATAGCGGGGAAGCTGATTCCAAAAGAGCTTTGTAGGAAAGTCTCTTCATTTTGTTGGAAACGAACACCAAATCGAACGCCCCATAGTACGAAATGGCTCCCCAAACCATTACTCCTCCTTGCCTCGAATGATGACGTGTCCGTGTTCCTCTTGTCTTACATCATGGTAGTAGTACCCATCAGGGCCATCCAAATTAAATTTTTTTTCATCTGAAAAAACGACATTTCGCCAATTCAGCACACTTCTAAGCTCGGTATTCCACGTCATGTGAAGGCGTGCGAATTCCAACCGCTGTTCTTTTCGTACGGCGGCGTTTAGTGTTTTTTTTTAAGTTTTTTTAATTTCAGATGGTCTGCGCTCAAAATAGCTCGCCGAACATTGGATATGCTTGCAGTTATCCACGCTTTTTCCTTTATTTTGCTGGTGGAGGCAGCTGAATTTGACGCAATTCTTACAATTTTTCTTTTGTCCTGAGGAGTTAAAGCGGTTTTTGTCCGTCCCTTGTAATTCGTTCCATATGAAGCACTGTTTTTTATGTCATTTCTTATAACATGGTCACTTCGGCCTATTTTTTTTGGCAATTCTTTTAATGCAAACCCTTCGAAATGGAACGCGTCAATTTTTCCTTTTTCTTCCGCGGTTAAAACTTTTTTTCCCCTATTTTTGATTAAAAATAGTATTAAATGCTCTTAAATGTTTAAACTTTGAAGCGAACTCAAATCCACGTACTAGATCGTGACCAATTAAATAATTTAAAGTGTGCGTCTAATCATGTGAACAAAAACTTCACTTTTTCTTACAGCATATACAAGAAAGAGACAAAATATCCATTATCTTCCACTCACCTACCATTTGTTGGTGTTTTTTTGTTGAGAACTTAATAAGCTTTCTAAAAAATGCAATTGCTTTATAATTCTTGCACACACTTATAAAAAAATAAAATTTATGTAAAAAAAATGTGTGCGTCTAATCAAGTGAACAGAACTGTATATGCAAATTTAAGAAATAAAGAAATATACAGTTTATGTATATTTGACTTTTATAAACAAATTTGACCCGTTTTCTATATATCGAATTTCGAAAAAAACTATGTTTTAAGAACTCAAAAAAAAGTGTTGACATTTTTGGTCATCAATTTTTATTTAGACAATACGAAGGCTTTCGCAGAAAATAATATTCAAATTGGTTAATGAATTCCTGAGGGGGATACCCTTTTGGAGCAATACAAATTTAATAAAAATATATTGGTTCTTTTTCTATTTCGATTTTTTACCAACAAATTTGTATGGAGTCTACTGTTATTTCAGATCTTAAAAAATCGATTTTTTTACGAATGCAATACTTACCATAAATAGTACCTCTGTGTCGCAAGTAAAAAGCAATCTTTAAGCAAAATTCTCGTCTATATCACATCTAGAGTAAGTGCGGCAAATATGGCCCACCCTTAACATTTTTATAAATAAAACCATAAATTTAAGTCTAATTCATTTATTTTTTTTTTAAACAGTCTTACAAAACATTTTTAATTCAGCTTTTAAAAACTTTAACTAAAAAAAGAAACATAACAAAAAGTTAAAAACAGAAACTTAAAGGAACTTCATAAATCATATTAAAAAAAATTGCGGTAAATATGGCCTACCTGGTGATAAATATGGCTCAGTGTGGGCCATATATATAAACTTTATAATTTTTTTTTTAAATCATGATACCACATATGTTAAGAAAATATTAAACATAATTTAATTTAAAAAAGAAGTTACCAATTTAACTCAAAATTGAATGTTAAAACACTTAAGAAAACTTACCAAAAAATTACAACCAAAAGTAAAAAAAACAAAGTGCCCTTATATCTGTCACAACCGTAGCCCCACATTAAGCACGAAAGACTGAGGCTAAACCGGTTTGAACGTGTTCGTAATGCAACAATTTTTTTTTCGCCCGGCTTGCGGTTTGGGAAATACCGCTATAGGCCATATTAACCACGTAGGCCACATTTGCCGCACTTACTCTATACTTCTATACTAATATTATAAATGCGAAAGTAACTCTGTCTGTCTGTCTGTTACTCAATCACGCCTAAACTACTGAACCAATTTGCATGAAATTTGGTATTGAGATATTTTGATACCCGAGAAAGGACATAGGCTACTTTTTACCCCGGGAAAATGACGCATTCCCATGGGAAAATTCAGGTGGGCCGATCGCTTTTACGCATTAACTACTGAACAGATTTAAATAAAATTTGGTAAGGAGATAGTTTGAGACTTAAGACCTCGGGAAAACAACGCATTCCAATGGGAAAAATTACTTTTCGGGTTATCTGATCGCTTTCACTCCTAAATTACCAAAGATTTGAATAATATTTGGATAAAATTGGTATTTCGGGAAAACAACGCATTCCCAACCCTTATGAAATAAGTTGTCGAACATGTTAAACTTTCACGGGTACTGCCTCTTGCGAGGAACTGACAAATTCTCCAAGAGTAATTCTTGTCATGAAAAGTGCTTTCTCAAATTAGCCGTTCGGATTCGGCATATAAACTGTAGGTCCCCTCCATCCCTAAAAACATTACTCGCACACAGGAATGGTTGAGAGTTGTAAGTCACTAGGCCCTGGTTCTTCATGGACTGTTGCGCCACCTTATTTATTATTTACATGTTAAACTTATCATACAAGTATATTAACGCGGGTTTCGCGCGCCACGTGCCTCAAGCTCTTAACGTTAGACGCAAACTGTGGCTCCCACCAAGTTCCACAAATAATAATTTTAAACCTAAACTTTGCTATGCTCAACCTCTGTGTTATGGGTACATGTAAAGAAGTTTTGTCTGACTACGAATATGCGAGTACATCTACACAATGATTCTCAAGCAGGACAATATGCCGCTGCTCTTCTAAAAATCGGAGAAGATTGTATGCCAATAGACTGTAACGACTCGATTACGTTGAGTCATGAATTCTGTCAAATTGTCTGTAGCACAGATGAATTAAAAAGTAATGTCTATCCAAACCTGCATATAAATATGGGAAATCGGGAGTGTTTGTGTGAGAGGGCAATTTTAGCTCCAAAAAATGAGATAGTTAGCCAGATAAACGAACAAATTATGTCGGACGTGAAGGGAGATATCGTCGAGACACGGAGCAAGTAACATCATACCCCATAGAGTTTCTTAATTCTTTGGAATTATCAGGGGTGCCTTTTCATAAGTTGAGATTGAAGGTTGGTGTTCCAGTCCTGTTAATGAGAAATATTGACGCACCAAAGTTATGTAATGGTACACGGCTACAGATTACTCACCTAGGTTAGGTTAGGTTATAGTGGCTGTCCAAGATGGAAACGGACACACTTACTTACTTACTTACTTAAGGTGGCGCTACAGTCCGGGCGGACCTGGGGTTCAACCAACATGCATCTCCAGCCAGCTCGGTCCCTAGCTAGCTGTTTCGCACGCCAAGTTGGTTGAGGTCTTCACCCACCTGCGTGCGCCACCTGAGTCACGGTCTTCTTCTACTGCGCCGCCGTCCCTCGGGATCGGATTCGAAGACCTTCCGGGCTGGAGCGTTGATTTCCATTCGCTCTACATGACCTAGCCATCTAAGTCGTTGGACTTTATTTCCGTTAACTAGGTAAGTGTCGCTGTACAGCCCGTACAGTTCGTCGTTATATCTTCTCCTCCATTCTCCATCTATACGTACGGGACCAAAAATCACACACTTAGACCAGTTTAATGGCCCATTGTGATACCACATGAATCTTGAGGCTTTCCTCCTAAGCTCAATGGAACCAGTTTGAGTCCCTTACGAAACGTGAGAGGCTGATTATGCTGATATGATTTAGATCGCTTAGATCGTTAAAGAAGAATTCTTCTAGTTAATTCTTGCGTTTTCGAGCCAGAGCAGGGCATGTGCAGAGAAGATGAAGAACTGTTTCCTCCTCTTCCTCGTCCATACAACTTCTGCAAAAGTCATTTGAGAATACGCCTAACCTCATGGCGTGCTTTCCTATTAGACAGTGTCCGGTTATGACACCTATTATTGAGCTTATATGCGATCTGCTTAGAGAGAGCAAACACCTTGAACGTTTTAAATCCAGTGTTGGCCAGATGTGTTTTGTGACTTGACACGTGTTGATGTTGTTCCACCTGGTGCCTGCCCTCCTCACTACGTCTTGCATTAGCAACAGTTTACAAGTAGCGATTGGTATGCCCGTACGTGCCAAACGTGGTAGGATTGGCTGTACTGTACTGTTCCTGGCGAGTTCATCTGCCTTACAGTTACCTGCAATGTCTCTATGGCCCGGTACCCAGCAAAGGTGAATATTAAACTGTTGTGCCATCTCCATTAGAGATGATCGACAGTTATGGACTGTTATAGAGTTTGTAGAGACAGAGTCCAGAGTTTTGATAGCGGCCTGATTATCTGAGAAAATACGGATATCAGATGTTGATATCACGTTTACTTTAAGCCAGGACAAGACTTCTTTTATCGCCAAAAGTTCCGCCTGGAACACGCTACAATGATTGGGAAGGCAGAAAGAGAGACTTAATTTCAGTCGTTCAGAGTATACACACCTCCAACAAACCCCTCCTGGATTGACTCATCTTCCAGAAATGTCCTATCCTCCCAAAAAGATCTATGGGAGGTATAGAAATCTGGAAATTTCTGTCGAATTGCAGTTGGGGGATGGTGTAGTCTGTGTGCTTTGGAATTGATTCTAAATTACTAGATTAAAAGCTATAATCATGACTGGAATAGCAAAAGAAAAAAGTGTTTTAATTCCCCGCATTCCGATAATTCCAACCGATTTGCCGTTTCAGTTTAAAAGAGTGCAGTTTCCTCTGAAAGCAGCATTTGCAATAACAATAAATTCAAACATACGTACAAAAATATACAGCTTAGGTTTTTTCATACTATACTATCCAAAAAAACTATCTAATGCGGACGAAGTCCGAGTAAAAGCTAGTTCTCCATATTTAAAGTATCGATCAAATACGAGGGTACGTACATATGTTCTGTATGATATGTATGCAACTGTTTAGTACTTAATAAAATTAAATACGAATTTTTTGTCTGAAATCATGTAGTTCGGGAATGATAGTAAAATTTTAACGAAAACCTTCTAATAATTAATTCAAACTTAAGGTAATAAAATAGCACTGGGAGGAAGTGCAAGTTGATCGAATTATTTATTTTAGTAAAATAATAAATTATAATAAGTATATTTTAGTAAAATATTATTTTTTAAGTAAAACCTATAAATTATTATACACGATTTTGTGCGACACCTCATAGTTCCCCAGGGGCCGCGTCGCACATTTTCGTGCGCCACCCAGTACTTCAACTCAGGCCCTGTCACTCGTTTTTGTGCGATTCATTATATATGCTGAATATTTTGGTCTTACTTACAGTGGCTCTAGAATAACTTTTGAGTGAAATGGGTGAAATATAAATTTCTTATTTGTTTCACACATTTTTTATTAATTTTATTAATTTTTTATTCAAAAAATATTACAATGTTATTCTATAAAAAAAGGAACGGAAAAAATATATCATTTCATTTTTGCTTATTCTTTAAGAATAGTTTTTGATGAAAGAATCCAAAAAAAATCCAAGATTATTGCCTGTAAAGAAACTATTTTGACTTTATTTATTTCAAATGAAATGTTGTATCAAATTACCTTTCGGAATGCGCGTATTTTAGAAAGCATGTTACACAGAACTGCGGTTCATTTGGGCATTCTGGACAGTAGGTTGTTGTCCTTTTTAGGTTTTTTCTTGCAGTTGTTCTGTCGGTTGATTTTTTTGATTGTGCATAGCATAAAACACAGGCTCGTCTGATGGGTTTTCCGTTTCTTCTTTTTTTCAATGTAATGTTTCCTGGAAGTAACTGGATGTGGGCCAACTTTTTGTTGCCTTTTTATAGACTAGAAATGCGTTCATATTTTTATCAACTTTTAGAAACCTATATACATAACTGAACAAAAATAATTGATAACAAATAAAATCACTTCGAATTACACTCACTTCAAACACACAAGATAACACGAGGAAATAACTGTCGCACATTTACGTGCGACGTTGCTTGAGCGCGAATTTTTTTTTATGGAGGGCCACGTGGCACAAAAACGTGCGACACACAAAAACCGTTATAACTTCACAGTTATGACGAAAAAACATTAAGGGTTTCCTGGAAACTACTTTTTAGGTTCTAAGAAAGATAAATTTAAAAAAAAAATACTTTGGCGCGACCCAAAATGGTACAATGGCTTGGCAGTCAAAGTGCAAAATGTTAAGTTAATAAAACAAACTTTAAATACAATTGTTGGGAAGGGGATTATTTTAGCAGTAGGAAAACGTGTTAAGCTTTTACCAAAAAAAAAACACTTCTCAAAAGTGGTATGTTAAGAAAAGTTGGTTAAAGTCTTTGCATTCCCACAGTATATTTTTATGATTTTTGGTATCCTTTGTTAATTTATAAGCTTATTTTTACATTTACTTTATTGTAACAAGAAGATTTAGTTATTTTAAAAATCTCTACCAATATTTTGAAAACCTAACGGTTTTCCCCGTAATTCATTACTTTACTTATAAAGGGTGATTTTTTAGCTATTAACTATTTGGCAACACTGGTTTAAACAGTTGACACGCGTTTCGTGTTTTGTTTTACTGTCAAACATCTTCAGTTTGGTCTATAATTTAACCATGAATCGTCTTACCGACGAACATAATATAACATATAATCAAAATGCGTGCTCTGTTAAGAAAGTTCATCGCGCGCTTCTTTCATTTTATGGTCAGTTTAATCGACCCACTGAAGTGGCTATTCGGGCTAATGTGACTAAATTTCGCACCAAATTTACATTGTTAGACATTAAACCACCAACACGCTTACGTAGAGTGCAAAATGAAGAAAATATCGCAGCTGTATCGGCCAGTGTTAATGATGACCATCAATAAATTATCGATTCATCGCTGTTCGCAGCAATTGGGCCTCTGTTACTCAACAACGTGGAAAATTTTGCGGAAGTATTTAGGTGTGATGCCTTTCAAAATACAGCTGGTGCAAGAATTGAAGCCGAACGACCTACTGCAATGTACAATTTTTGGTGAATGGGCTCTTGGAAAGTTGACCGAAAAATTGTGTTCAGCGACGAAGCTCATTTTTGTCTCAATGGGTACGTAAATAAGCAGAATTGTCGATTTTGAAGTGAATATCAGCCAGAAGCATTGCAAGAGCGGTTTATTGCCCAAAATGCAAGAGCTTGACTTGCATGACATGTGGTTTCAACAAGACGGTGCCACATCATCGCAGTCAAGGTCAACATTTGCATGAAATAATCTTCAAGCTTTAATTTATATGGACCGTACTATCGATTCAAATAAAGATTTCATGCATTTTTCTAAATTGTATGTGTTTTTTTTTTTTTTTGAAAAACTTTCCTATAGCATTTAAAAAATTACCCTTTATTTACGAGCTGTTTATACAAAATTTCCTTTGATCTTCAATAACTGAACACAAAATGGAAAGATCGATCGGCTTTAACTTAGTAAAAAAACTTCATATAAACTAATTCATTTAAATTATATAATACAGCAATTATATATTAAAAAAGTAAGTCTTTTTCTTATTTTAATTATTTATAAATAGCTTCTTTAAATATTACACCACGTCCAAAATTATATACTGCATTTAAAACAAAAATTCACTGTCGCTTTTCTTCAGCTTCACTTTTTAAAGATGTCAAACCTCTTTTTATAACAATTCAATTCGTATTGAAAAATGAAAGCATCAGTTTAATCTTACTTCTTTCGAACATTCCAAATTTAATTTAAGTAGAACATAAGAAATTATTGAAATTTATTCAAATTAAATAAGACAGAAAATGGTTCTAAATAATAAAAAATAAATTAGGTGGCGCAGCAGTCTGTTGAGAACTAGGGCCTAGTGACTTATAACTAAATGCATTTAAAAAAATCAAAAAAAAAAAAAAAAAATCTGGATTTGAAACGAATACATTTTTGGTTAAGCTCCAGTTACTACCTATTTACTTTTCTGGCGTTCACGCTGCCTCCAAGCTCCAACAGATTCCTTGTTTTAAGATTGCTATAGTTCCCGATGACTCAAAACAAATCGTCTTATATGTATACGTACATAAATTAAGGATTTAAATTCCTTTAAGTTAAAAATTGTCTTGTAAAGTTTCTAGAAGTTTATGAGGAAACATTTGCATCGGAGTAAAAAAAAATAAAAACAAATTAAAACTTAAAATGTAACAAAAAAACAACAGCAATATTTTGGACAGTTTTATTGCAATAAGTAATTGACCTTAGTCACCATCACCATCATCATCACGATATGGGTTCAATGTCACGAAATTAAAAATCTAAATCCGTTCAGCCATTGACGATTGACACATTCCTTTGGATGTGAAATTATTATCGATTGATTTTTGCAACCTGATGCCGCGGTCGGTCGGCTTGATTGAATAAGAATTTTTCGTCTTAAAGTGGGTCTTTGAGGAGTTAATATCATGGACCATTTCCGGAAGACTTTTTACTTTTATTCCAAGTGGCGCGCGGCATCTCTCTGACTAACAAAAAATTTATTCAAGTCCCTATATTTTAAAGTGCGAATAAATTAAACCAATGAAGTGTTAAGTTGTCGAAATTCATTGTGATTAGTCATAGTCATTTCATTCTGAAGCAACGCGACGCCTTTTATGCATTTAAAGAGAACATCAACCAAGAGACGCAGACGAACGACGACGGGCGGCGATACGAACGTACAATACAATGCTATCTGATAAAAACAGCTTAACAATAACGTAATATTTTTATAGTTCTTATAATTCTATGTATATTCCAAAAGTTGCAACAGGTTTGATAAGACTTCGAAAAGTTTCTCTTTCGATACAAAATAAACCCTTCTTTCGCTGGCTCTTCAGACGCAGGAGGATATCTATCAGAGAGAATAGAGGGAGGATATTGAGAACTCATTAAGGTTTATAAGAAGTTTAAATTCTTCAGACTTTGGAGTAAAAGAAGCATAAGCAAACACTCTGAGAGTAAACTTCGAATATTTGTACAAAAGTAACCAGTGCTGCCGTCTACGATAAGAAACTTGAACTTTTTTTTATTGTGTTTTCAATATAAACAATAGATAACACTTATCTACATTATGTATATATTTATGTACTATGTTCGTTTTAATAATAGAAATGCGATATAAGATATCAGGCGTAATGGGTGTTCATGTTTTTAAGTTTCCCGATTTAAAGAAGTTACTAAGCTTGTGATCATTTTCAATTTTCTTTTCATTTATCGCTGGTTTTATGTTCTTTAAAAATTCTACTTCGTTATATCTTTAAAAATAAATAGAGAACTAGGGTCTAGTGACTTACAACTTTCCACAATTCCAATATGCGAGTCATGTCAGGAATGGAGAGGGCCCACAATTTATATGCCGAATCAATATTTTCGAAAGCACTTTTCATGACAAGAATTACTCTTGGAGGATATGTCAATTTTTCGTTAGAGGCAGTACCCGTGAAAAAAGATTCTAGGTGGCACAGGCAGAGATTGAACCCAAGACCTCTGACATTACAGTCCTACGCATATAAATATCACACCACGGTTACTACAACTCCATTCGGTTTTTTGTTGTTTTCATTGTGATTAATCATACATTTCATCTTTATTGTATTGCAATTATTAAATTTAAGAGAAAAATTATGAGCAATGGGAGCTTTAAATTTGTGGCATATTTTACTTAATTTTATGCTAAGCTTTATTATTTTTAAAGTATCTTAAATACAGTTTTGTTTCAAAGAGTGAAGGTGTATCATTTTCAGTTGGAGACTATAGCGAATATAATTTTCTCTAAGAATATTTCTTTATCTCCAACGGTAGGTAACGTAAATGATTTTAAAAAATTTCCCTCGGAAATAAGGGGTTTAGGGTATGCCGTCATGGCATTAGAGTCTTATTCGAGATAAATATACGATAGCAGGAAGTAAAAATCGGGGCAAAACAAAATATTTTGACACAGAAGAAGTGAGCCCGATTTTTTCAAAAAAAAAAATTAGACAAACTCTAAAAATGTCCACACCAAAACACCCTATAAAGCTTTAACATAGCTTTAGACATCGTAATTCGACGTCTTGTAGTGTCTTATCGTGGTAGAAATACTATCTAGTGCGTATTAATAAAAGTATTAAGTACAGTTTTATCGAATCAAAAAGATTGGGCATCACTGGTGATGGTGCCGTGGAGTCGAAACACCTGTAGATCGTATACTCATTTGTACGTGTCTTAATGAAAAAATACCTGTTAGCGGTAGTCACACGAGTTTAAATGCAACGAAATAACTAATCTGTGTTTAAAGAGCGTAGGTACAAGTTTGCAATATCAGTTTAATTCGAAATCTCGCAGCGCGTAGTTAAAACGACCTCTTCCTCTCTCTCTGTACGTACGTACGTGGTAAACTCATTATTTTATTTTGTTTTTAATTTATTTATTTATGAAGTATTTTATTTTTATTTATAGACAAAATATGGGTTTATGTGTAGTTTAATTAAAAGATCATTGTTTTTCGGTGACGTCTATTTTAGTTGATATTAAGTTGATATTATTTATTTTTGCGCGTATTAACTTTAATGACAGATAACAATTAATAAATATACTACCAACCAGTTTTTGTACTAAACTTTTATAAAGTGTCAATAAATATATCCATAATGTATGTATACGTTTTGGCCTCGATGGGCACACATAATTTTTGCTTTAATGCGTGTTTTATAATTTTTGTTTTTGTATTTTAATTTTAATAGTAAAAGAAAACGAAAACATGTGTGATTATGTGTGGCTGGTGTAACTAGAAAATTGGTTCATATGAAAATCAGTTTTCCGTTTATTTTTTTTGTGTTTTGCTATCGTGAGTTTGATAAACAAAAATGCGAAATAATGTGCAGTGAATCGGAGCCAGTTGTTTTGTTTGTCATTCAAACTATTGTTATACTATATTACTTCCTGTTCGAAGTAAATACAAATAAAATAACGTTGCCCATCACAATTGCAATCAGTTTTAACGGGCGGGAAAAATTCCGTGAATGCAAGTTCTAGTTATATTCTCTTTAATGTTTCGTTTAGCCTGCCTTTAGTTTAAATCTAAATAATTCTTAGTTAAAAATGATCATTGTTGTTTAGGTGCAGTTCCTATCAATATTTATTGTAAAGTAAATTTGAAAAATATTGTGAAATACAGAGTTCATTAAGAACCTATAATAAAGGTACCTCTATTGAAAGGGTATTTGATAAAAAATAAATAACCTTTAGAAAGCAACTTCCGGCAAAATGATTAGTTTTGGTATGAGAAAAAAAGATAAAGACTTGTTTACAAAGCAAATAAAGTGTGACACATGCTTTAAATTTAATTTTAATTAGTGCTTTAACGATATTTTAATACCATCTCCTTCTTTAATTGATTTTGCATAGTTCTCTTGAAGAATGTCAAAACAGTTCATTAAATGCCATGGTTTTAACAATATTCAGATAGGTACACATTTAAAAGTTGTAAAAATAAAAATTTACACAGTATCTCTACTTGGTTGAATTTAGTTTTCTCTATGAGTTAATATAAACTAAGGCGTTATATAACTACTTTTAAACTTTTAATATGAACCTAAGACCACCTGGGTTGATGTGTATTTTAAGAATCTGTGACTAAAAATCACCGGTTAGTTGCCGGGCGCAAGGTTATGCAATGCAAAAGAATACAATCTATAATGAAATTGCGCTTTATTTCTGATCATTGATTGATCACAAATTCAATTGAATTACATATCACATTTAATGGCTTCACATTGAGACTTGAAATTAAAATTACAGTTAGTACCTATTTGCATTCTTTGCATATTTTTCGATTGTTTCAAAGAATAATTTTTTTTTCTAAGATGTAAGAATGAAGTAATTCTTCATAATTGAGGTCGAAATTCCTTTAGTTAAACTATTTTCAAATATTAATCTTGGTTTACTAATGCATATGTAAAATATACTTTCGTTTTTAACATTTATTTGTAAAGCAATAAAGTGAAACAAAACTTCATTAAAAATTAAACCAAAACAAAAATCCACAGAAAAAAGTATTTAAAAAATGTAAAGAAGTATAAAAATATTGGTACTCAAAAACAACTTTTACATACAATTTTTTAATACATGAAACTTTTAAATATCAGTTTTAAGTGCTACTTGGAGGATTTTTACTTGACTTGATTTCTAACTTTTTTAATCCCACCTTTTATTTAATTCTTTTTCTAATTAAATTCCTTTTCAATTTCTCAAATAACTTCCTTAAATTACTTTTTAAAAGACTTGTACTAATGAAAGCAAAAGTTATTAAAACAATATTCGATGAATTTGATTAAATTGAAATACAAGAGATATTGAAAGTACTTGAAGAATTCAAGAGGGAATCGAAAAGTAATTAAAGTATAAAACAAATCAATTTTACAGTTAAATTTCAGCATTTTCCGCTATTACCTCAATCAATACAACCGTAATACACGTACTTCTAAGAATGCTTATCAGTTTAAACTAGAGACCAATTTCGTACGTACGGTGAAGTATAGAGATTTCTTTTTTAGCCGAAATATACGAATATGAAATACTTAAGCCGGCTTATTATTTCTCAATCATTACAATTTGCAGATATGCAAAACCAATGTTCATCGTTAGGTTAGGTTAGGTTAAAGTGGCTGCGGATTTAGAATCCACACACTTAGGCCAAAAGAAAAGGCCCGTTGTGATACCACATGAATCTAGAGAATTACTTCTTACTAGTCGAACCATTTTGAGCTTTTTATAAAGCGAAGAAGATATTTGATATCCTTATTAGCTAATTCACTGGGATTATCAAAAGAGTAGTCTCCCAGGTGAAGTTTGCGTCTTAGTGAAAGAGCAGGGCAAGTGCAGAGAAGGTGAGAGATTGTTTGCTCTTCTTCCTCGTCCATACAGCTCCTGCAGAAGTCATTTCAGGCTACACCAAGTCGTATTGCGTGTCTGCCTATAATACAGTGTCCCGTACCTATTAGGGAGCTAATATGCTTTGAGATAACAAGTCTTTAGAGCGTTTTAGGTCCAGTGAAGGCCATATGAATTTTGTGGCTGCGCACGTTGGTAAATTGTGCCACTAGAGTTTGTTATCGTAAAAGCTGTTTCTTTTAGCAGAAGTTTACATGTACATAGCTATCGGTATACCTATCTTCTTCAGGTGAAATAGGTATGACCGTTCCATTTTTAGCGAGTTCATCGGCTCTACAATTTCCTGTGATGTTTTTGTGGCCCGCACCCAACAGAGGTGAATGTTAAATTGCTGCGCCATCTCCATAAAAGACGATCGAAAATCGAGGGCCGTTTGAGATTTGGTTGAGACACCGTCAAGAGATTTAATAGCAGCCTGACTGTCAGAGAAGATGCGGATATCAAAAGTTGATATCAAGTTTTCTCTTAGCCAGGAGAGAACCTCTTTGATCGCTAAAATATCCGCTTGGAAGACGCTACAATAATTAGGGAGGCGGAATGAGATGCTTAGATTAAGCTTTTCACTCCCTCATATGCCTTAGATCCATTTGTATAAAAATGAATGCTTTTGTCATCCAGGAGTTTTTTTTGTCTTCCCATTCATCTCTGGATGGAATGGATACCTGGAAGTTTTTTCCAAATTGGGGTTTTTGGAATAGTGTAGGCTATGTATTTTGGTAAAGAACCGAAGAGGTTCAAAATGATGGAGTGCCCCACATTATTGTTGGTCCAATGAGATGAGGCGTTGAGTCTAATAGTTGTACTTGCTGCCACTTGTTTACTGAAGCTGTCGAGGGGTGTCAGATGGAGTAGAGTGTTTAAAGCTGCTGAGGGTTCATCGTTACCTGCTTAAAAATTCCAACACATTGTCTCCTATATACATATTTGGTTCTGGGACTCTCAACTTTAAAGTTCAAGTATTTTCCAATATTTTGATACTAAAAATAAGTATTTTTTTAAAGCAATCAAAATAAATGTGTATTTCATTGTTAGAAGGAAGTTATGGCAGTAACACATACAGTTGCAATTTTATGTCCTTTACATTAGATTTTCCTCGATCAATTCACAGTTTTGTGGCTGTATGGACCTGATAAATTCATAAATTCAATTTTTAAAATGTTGAGCATTGGAATATACTTTATCTTTTACATGGTTCTTAAGAACAAGTTTAAGATCTTTGTGGCCAATATTGTGATAACCTCTTTGAAAAATAACAAAGAAAATTTTTTAGCAAAATGTTCTCCATTTTTGTAGTGAATTTTAACAATTTCAATGAGTTGTTAAAATGTGGTTCATTTTTAATAACGGATTAGTTTTTCTTGTAAAATTTCAAAAGATGAAAGCTGCTTAAATAGTGGGCTATTCAAAATGACGCATCTTATTGGCAAACCCTTTAACCAGGGAATTGCTTCGTCATTGAAAGCTTGAGCACAGGTGTTCACATCTGGTTCCATAATGCTGTCACTATAAGTACTCGTACCTACCTCAACTTTATATTTTCTATTCGCTCAGCTTAAAATACACAATTAATAATATTCGAAAATTCCATTTTAAAATTTGTTTCTTTTGTTGGGTTAGTTTAGTTGTTTACAAAGTAAGCTTTCCGGATATATGTATGTATTTCAGTAGTAAAAAACATTCTTCAACATAACTGATACAATATAAACTACGCGATCTTTAAAAGCCCTCTAAGATGCTTTGATTGCATATCTGACAACCAACCCAAATGCAAGATCCAAGCATTAATATTTATATTTTCTTAAAGTCAGTATATGAATACAAAATGCATGAATACGAGCAATTTCAACTTATTTTACTTTATAAATTTTAAGTACCTACCTATTTTATTACTGACAAAAAAAAAATAATATTACAATATGTAGGTATAAACAAAAGAAGTACCTACTCGTATGTACATACATATATTTAAATTATAAGATAGATTGAGTAGGTAATAAATTTTCATTTTTTTTAATAAGCCAAAGCTCACGTACTTATAATTGCACGTATGTGTATTCTTGCTATTATTTTTAGTAAGATAATTTGTTTAATAATTATTTAAGTTTTAAAAAAACATAAAGGGTGTATTTTTCTAAAAGGAACTGCTTGAAGAAATCATATTCATATTTGAATAATGACATTGAGGCAAAATGAAAGAAGGATGTAGTATGCTGCTAGGAATTTTGAAATTTTCCACTAAAATATGAAGGATCCATTGTTTTAATTTCAAATTTAAATTTTAAATTTAATAAAGTGTTTAAATGTTTTAAGTAAGATGTATAATAAGTTTAAAATAAGCTTAACCCAATTTTAATCCAGTATAATTTAATATCATACTTAATTGCGTTAAATTTACTTGATTTACGCATAGTCCAAAAAGTCTCCGTACAGCAGCCTAATTTTAGTGTTTTTTTGAAAAAAAGTACTAGGAATTAATGTAAAAACCAAAGTGGTAACATTGAAAAAACTTAGTTTCCATCTTACCTTTATACCAAATTTAGATAAATTGTGATTGTGATTTTCGAAATACTTGTTTAATAATAATTAATAATAAATATTTTATCTCCAGAATCGACAAAAAAAAAGACTTTTTGGACTATGTGTACGTTGGATCATTCCAACATTATTAAAAGGGTCCTTCTTCGAAAACTTTTCAATTAAGGAATTCAGTAAACAAAAATCAATGTTTTCAAAAAAATTTGAACTTTGAATTTTAAAAGCATTTGATAGAGTTTAGTTAGTATTTTTTCTATCGACAAATCTCTTCTTCATTAAATTAGAAATTACCTCTTTAACTGTCCAAACAATTCATTTTGGACGGTTTTAAACTTAAAAAAACACAAAGTATGGTTTCCCCAGTTCTTCGTTTTGTCTCCGACTCTTTTCATAATAACTACAAACTACCTCTTGCCTGAAACTTATAATAAATATTGAACTCTTTCGCTGATGACAATACCCTCAGCGTACAGCGAACAGCAGCGTATAATATGCTCATTTTATTCAAATCTCGACAGCATTGTCGAAATATCAACCGTGTAAAACTGAATGCTTCAAGGACTGAATCCTGTCTCCTGCTGTTAAAGAGTAACACAGTAACACATACAATGCCATTTTTCATGATTGGCACTTGCATCAAGGAAACTAATCAGCTTTCAGTACTCGGTATGTGTATCACAGATCACTCTTATAGATTGGTCATTGCTAGAAGTTTAATACTTCTCCGACAATGTAAGGAATCTGTCACCCTTCATAATCTGACTGTAATTTATAAAGCCTTCTTTAGTCCAAAACTTGAGTATAAATTCCATAATTGAACAGGTGCCCCTATAACACAAGTTTAAGTCCTTTGAATACTGGCGCAATGTTTCATGTTTCATTTATCTCTATTTTATTAGCAAATTATACCGAAAAAGCCAGTTCAATTTCACCCCTCAAACAATTCTTCGGTAATACTAGAACTCAATTTTATACGTTGTGTTGAAAATGGAGATTGTTTTTTTCTAGCCGCACATCAAGAATGTGAATGTGGAATGCATTTGCCTCCCATTTTGATATTCAATAATAAAAATGTATCGCTTGGAATGATTCTGGGTTTTTTTTATGTTTCTTGATATCAAATACCTCAAAAATCAAATCATATGATTTAATTTCTTTCATTTTTTATAATAATTTAAGCATTAAAAATTAGAACTTATAGCTTTGTATATGAAAACCATAGTACTCTCATGGTGGAAGTCGAATAGGGCGGCATCTAGATATTTTTTGTTGAACGTCTAGTGAAGACATTCATGGGACATTCATGCAGTCGGGAGACTTACAATTTTTTTAATTTGAAGCAGACAAAAATAGAGAACGACTATAGTGAATTAATTGTTTGTCATATTACATAAATTTAAAAATTATGTCTAGGATCTGAGCAAAAATCTTTGAAAATAATTTCACTTCATACTCATGACTCAGAGTTGCCACAACATGATGTAAATCAATCTTTACATTTTTGCCTGATATGAATTGTTGCAACGGATGTATGAATATTCTTTTCTTAAAAAAATACGTAAAATTTACATGACATAAAATCAAAATTTAACAAAAGAAAATTTGAGTCATAAGCTTAAGTTTCCCAAAAATTAGGGGTTTTCGATAATTACCACCAATTTTACAATTGCAATTAGTGATGTTAAACTTTTTATATCGTTCGGTTGGTTAAACCATCTTTCCTCAGAAAATATTTTAAGTCAAAGTTATTTAAAGCCTTTTTTCAATAGTAGCGCAATTTTGTATGCCCATCAATCCGGTAAAACAACAAGTGTTTTTATAAATTAAAAATTTGAATAAGTGAGTTCACAATTTAAGTTACATATATGTATGTATATCAGTGAAATTACTTTCAAATTACATAATTTAAATCAATTGTGCTTATAAAAAAAGATTAAATTTAAACCTATTTAAACATCAATCAATTAGTTTGACGGACCAACCAAATGTGTTTCTTATTTTAAAATAACACGTGAGTGTAAAAATCTAATTTGTGCTTCTTTTTGGTCGAGAGTTAAGAAGGGGGCTAGATTCATGAGCCCAAAATTAAAATTACCGACAAAATATACATATGTACATACATAATTAACTGAATGGAAATAAAGCTACGCTAACCTCAATCAATTTTTTATAGAAATCTATAGATCAAACTTAACCTTACATTTAAGATCGTTTAGGACTCTTCTTAGTGAAAGTTAAAAGGAAATTGTCAACCAGAGTCCAAAGTTAGCATAAAAGTATTAAATTACTATTAATCGCTGTAAAAAATTCCTAAGTTATTTTGTACATATTAAAACAAATCTATTCCATTTTTAAATTTATTATGAATTCTTTAAAGAATTTTGGAAATTTTAACATAATAATTGTTCCAATTGAATGTCTTTGAATGCAGAATTAAATCTCATGTTCCATAAGTTTCTTATAAAAAACTTAAGTTTTGTTTGCTCAAATAATAAAAAAAATCATTAAGTTAAAAATCTGTTCCTGTATATTTAATTTATGTATATGCAATTTCTAACAAATATTTGAGAATAAGTCAGTAGCAATCTTAACAATTGAATCATTTTAAAATGTTAATTTTGAAAACAATTAGCGCCAATAAAATATGTGCTTAATCAGCGAAAGTGAAATAGGAAATAACTACTTACGATTTGCACTAAGAAGCTAAGCAGAAGCAAATGCACAACCCATCTTGTTGACGCTTCTAGGCTGTCTTGGTTGTTTCTTTTATCATTTAAGACGCCTGATTATGAGTTTAAAACAAATATCTTTTTGGATGACAGTGAAACACGTTTATCTTTTTCAAAAAAGCAAACACTAGATTCAGTATAACGATACTACGTCATAAGTGTGAAGGTATTTAATTTTTCCTCAGTTTATTACAGCAGCAGGTAGGTGTATCAATATGTAAATAATACAAATTTAAAAAAAAATTACTATGACTCCGAATACAATCATTTTGTATTTGTACCTAGGATAAACAAAATAGGCGGGTAGTGTGTGATGCATTCCGAAAAAGATTAGAATTATGTATAGAAAAAATTAAATCATGTGCTTTTCAAAAATTGGCTTACAATTTCATAGGTCAGGAATTTTATTTTCTACTAATTCCTTTTGAAAATATTTGTTGTTCCCAACTTTATAACATTAAGTTAGATGTCACTTACTATACATACGTGTTACTGCTACTACAAAATCTGTTATCAACTTAAGAAAAAATGTGTTAAGTGAACTCTTTTATTTGTTTCTTCATTTCTTTTATTGTTTACTTGCATAAGTAAATAGACGTATAATCGGAAGTTTGAATGAAGGTGCAGGGTGAGTCTTAAGGTTTTCGTATAAACATACACTGTCTGATCTGACTCAATTTGTATGAAAAAAATACGCCATTCTCTTTTGGCAGCTGTTTCGTTTTCAACTTTGGAAAAATAAGTTCAGGGACTTATGGTTAGATGACCGAATCATAGAAACGTAGATCGTTATTGACTCAGTCATAATTTATTTTTTTTTTATTTTAAAAAGCAAATTTGTCAAAACGCCTCGTTTTGTACTTTTCCTATCGAGATGGGGAATTTTCTCCTTATCAAAATAATAACCTATTTTTTGTTTGAAGAATTAAATATTTATGTTAAAAGGTGTGCCAAAATTAACAAATTGGTCTCCCAATTATAGTCATATTTTTCTAACCCTAAACTGTAATTTTATACACAAATAGTAGGACACACTGTTTTATTATTAATTTATTTTAGAAATTTACTTTTAAATTATATTAAATATAATATGAATCACCCTGTAAAATGTTAGTTTATTTCTTTTTAAATAACTTAAAGGTTTATTTATCTAACATAATTCAATTAAAACAAAAAAATTTTTTTCTTTTATTCAAATAAAAGGGCTGGTATTTAAAAAACAAATACAAAATTTAAATAAATAAAAAAACACGCAGAAGAATGAAATCCTCACTGTTGGGCTCAGTTTTGATAATCATTGTCACAATTACAATTAGCTTGGTAAATGGACAATCTGGATCAAATTATTTTTATAAAAATCGTATTGGAAATTCAAATAATGATGAAGATAATAATGAAGGCGGAGGAGATGGAAATACAAATATAAAACTACTGGAAGAAAATAATTCGGTAAGTTAAATTTAATTTATATTTTTTATTTTATAAAATTTTGTGTGTATACTGTATAGTGTATATGAATGTTCATTCAAAAACAATAGAAATTAGTAAATAAGTTAGATATAGAAACTTTATTTATAATATTTCATGTATTTTACAGTAAATTTCTTAAGGAGTTTTATATGATTTGGTTTTCTATCAGAATGACAAATTAAAAAAATAATACGATTAAGTTTTAAATAAAATATAGTTAAATTTATTAGTCACCATCGACTATTCGAGTGTTATAATTCACTGCTAAGTTTGTGTAAATGTAAAATTTCTCCCAACCGCGACTTTCAAATATTTAAAAATCTTCTCTTTCCTTGAGGTTGCGGATATCGCACAAAATGAGTAGGTCCAGACGATGTTAAATGTAGTTGAGGCTGATTATTTTTCCTATTATTTTAAAAATCACACCTGTCATTGATAGTGGCAATCGATTCAAGAAGTAGGATCATGGTTGTAAGTTGTAGTAGAGCTGGCAATATATTATCTTATATACTAAGAAGATTGAGCTTCCAGGACATAACCACTGTAAATTGAGCTACCAACACCAACCAGTAATTTATCAAACGTGTTTCTAAGAAGATCGAGTCTGATGTCGGGTTGAATATGAACTCTTTCTCTACAATCAACCCCTAATTCTTCTTATTTTTTGACTAGGTTACCTCTCAAAGTTATCAAATGATGTATTTAAGAATAATGGTGGCATAATTCGGAAACCGAAAAATGCGTTTTTAGAAAGAATCTTTGTAACTTTTGAACCACATAAAAATGCCAGCGACCCCGCACTTGAGCAACATACAACATGTTGGCAGAAGAAGTGGCACGAAAAATCTGGATCTTTGCACAATGGTCCACAAATTTACTTTTGATACAACGCCCCCAAATTGATGCATTCTTCAACTAATTCCGTCAGAAAAAAAATGTCATCGGAGAAAATGACGCACGGTATTTGCAAACCTTCGAACTCAATAACGCGTCCAACTTCCTCAACAATATCATTTATATATTATTGTAGATCAAATGACTCAACACAAATCCTTAAATTACGCCTTTTATTGGGATTCCCAAGGTATAAATCTTATCAAATAATGGCAATGGAGTCAGAGCAGCTCGAAAATCTAGAAAGAAAACATATAGCTTCGTCTTTATGCTTTTAAAGCAATCAGCAAGATGGAAGAAGGTGAAAATCTGATCTGCAGTCGAGTGGTTTTTCCTATAACGATCTTAGAACTTGTTGAGTGTTTTTTTTTGTTTTTATTATGTGCGCACTCAAGGATATATGAATACCCTTATAATTATTAAGTGTAAGCAATTAGGAAGGGAGGATAGGATTAGAAAGGAGATATAGATGCACATTGGTTTTGAATGTGTGCACATTGCAATGAGTGGGAAATATTGAGTCTGATAAAGCATTCTACATTCGTGTAGTGTGACTAAAGAAAGAATCTCTGTACTTTACAGTACGTCCGAAATTGAGCTCAAGGGCAAACTGATGAGCATTCCTAAAAGAACGGGTGTTACGACTGAATTCTTTAAGGGGAGGAATGCAACTATCTATTTTATTAGAGCATTGTTTATGAAAGTAGCGATAAAATAATGACAGGCATGAAACCTTACGACGACGGTGCTCGAGAGATACGAAGGTTTCAGTTAAACAACGGTCATCTATCAGTTTTAGAGCTCTCTTTTGAATTCTGTCCAAGAGACTCAAGTGAGTAATAGGAGGACCTGCCCAGATATGGGAATTGTACTCTAGTTTCGGACGAATATAGGCTTTATAGATTATAGCTAGATCAGAAGTAGTAAAAAACTTCTTGCATTTTCGGAGAAAACCTAAACACTTAGCAGCATTTTTGGCGATGTCAAATATTTGATCACTCCACAACAAGTGGTTTGTAATGCACATGCCTAACACTGAAAGCTGTTCAGTCTCTTCGATGCAAGTACCATTCATGGATAGTGGCATTGGCGGAGGGTTACGCTTTTGCGACAGCAGACAGCTTTGAGTTTTGGAAGCATTCTATTCTACACGATGCTGTCAAGATCAGAATTTAATGACCTTATCATACCCTGCCGTTGGTAGTCCACATCCGAAGAAAAAGAATGCGAATCTAAAAACGAATATGAGAAGCTGAGAGTACTGTCATCAGCGAAACAATTTATTGGGTTAGAAGTTTCAGACAAAAGATCATTTATAAAAATAAGGAAGAGCGTCGGAGACAAAACGGAGCCCTGGGGAACACCAGCGTTTATTTTGTGGATATCAGATTTGAACCCGTCCAATACTACTTGAATTGAACGGTCCGAAAGGTAATTTCTAACCCAACGAAGAAGAGATTCATCAATACCAAAAGCACGCATTTTCGATAAGAGAGTTTGATACCAAACTTTTTCAAATGCCTTTGAAACATCAAGTGCAATAATCAAAACGATGTAAAGATTTGTTCCACTGTTTGGTGAGATAAACCGTGAGATCACCAGTGGATCTATTGCTATGAAAGCCATACTGCCGTCCATTAAGAAGCTTTCGTTCTTCAAGATATTTCTTAAGCTGAAAATTAATCAGTGCTTCCATGACTTTGCAAAGAAGGGACGTAAGTGGAATTGGACGATAGTTAAAGGGGGAGGATGATTCGCCTTTTTTACGGACAGGCTGTACAAATGCAGTTTTCCATCCACTCGGAAAGAGACCTGTAGAATAGGACAGATGGAAAAGTTTACGCAGTGGTTTCGCCAGCGTTGAAGAACACCTCTTCAGAACAATAGGGGGAATACTATCCGGGCAAGCGGATTTCTGTATGTTAAGGTCTTTTAGTACTCTTGCAACTGCACGAGTGCCAAAGAAGATTCTTCCCATAAAAACGTTTACGCTCTCAAGAACACAGGAGGACTCATGACACTCACCGGTAGCGCCGAATTAACAGCAAACTGTGCTGCAAGCAAATTGGCTTTATCAATCGAGCTCACATAGGGAGTGTCATTGTGAACGAGCGTTGGAACCGAGGATGACGAGGTGTTTCGTACGTTTTTTACAAATGACCAGAAATTTGTACTGCCTTTGGGACATTGTACGAGTAGTATTTTTTGCCTTAATTTCTGTTCATGCCAAAATTTGGTTCGTCAAACAATTTCTGTGTACTTTTTGAAAATAAGGGCGCTGAATAACTTTACTAAAGAATAACAACACGAAATGACCCTACAATTCTCAGGATTATCGTTACGCACCTTTTTATGAAAGGAATAGAAAATTGCTTTTCGGAAGTACGCTGGTATTTGGCAGTATCTTTGATTACCAGAAGGTGCAATTAATATAGAGTTCTGAATGAATCCTACCATCTCCAAAAGCTTTACCAAATATAGTCATTTCTAAAGCAGATCGAACTTCCAGAACTGTAAACGGTGAATCCAGGATATAGTCTGAAAGACGGGCAGCATATTGAGGTAGGCGTGACAACTGCACAAAGTTGAAAGGTGCAGTTAAGATACGGTAATTGCTTTAGCCGCTTTCCAGAAATTATTGTTTGATTGCCTGTAAAACAGTTATATAAAATTCACCAAAGTAAATTGTTTTAAGAAGTATAATTTTACATTCATACGTATACAATTCCCTTCCTCTGCAACATAGTAAAAGTCTTCATACCTCTATACACTCTCCTCATGACACTCTCCTCATTGCACAAAACATAAAATTTATTATTAATGAAGCAGGCTTACGTGCACTCACATTTAGAACGTAACGAATTTTTAATAAAAATAGTCTATAAACTACCTATATACACTCCAACTCTATTCTCTCTTCGGACCAAAGTATTTATATGAAAAGCACAGTATAGGCAGAATTTTATGGAAGTTGACGAGCTTTATCTTAAGTTAGGTTATTGATCTCATCGAAATTGGTTCATTGGATTTTACTGCATATTCTTAATTAGGTTTTTGGTTTGATTCAGTGTTTAAATCTATTTCCTTTCAATGAAAAAATTGCCCTGTAATAAAACTAAAAACTAAATTTGTTATGGGGGTGTGTTGCTAGACTTCACTTCAAAATTACTTTACCTCAAGTCAGAAAAGTAAACCACTTAAGAAAAGATTCAAAGTAGTGATAAAGTTGAACCAAAACTTATTTTCATAAGCCCCCAATTAAAAATGACACTTAAAATGAGTATTGTTTACTTGGGCGTATACGCACTTTTTTAATTGGTATTTTAATAAAATGTCCTCTATTTTTTATTATCGTTGTAATATATAAATCTAAGCATATTTTAGCTTTAAAATGTCTGTTAATAGGTTTTAGCCGCATCAATAATATTTTGAAATAATAAAGAAATTCTACACCTCTTGGTGTGGCCTTTAATTAATTACTTTTTTTGTATCTTTTAATGTTAAAGACCAAAAGCTGTGCAGATAAATAAGAACATTAGATTTAAATGATTCAGGCTAAGAAATTAGTAAAAATTTGTGTATTGTCTGTACTTTCCAATGTTCAATGGATAACAAGTATTTCCTGACTGCATGCATTCACAGCGTCATTGCCGGCGACAGACGACGACGGCCGACCTTCATCGACGACGACGTAGGTTCGCAATGAATCACATTTCACCTTGACTAAGAGTTTATATAAAAAATAATGTGCATCTGTTGATAAAATCAATTAGATAAAACTAAACACATTTCCAACAAATTAATTAATTGAATAGAAGTGGGTTGTCCCAACAAGAAAACTGAAGCAATTGTCTATTGAATACCGGTTTGATGTAGGTAAATAAATTATAAGATGTGCTTGTTATAAATGCAGGGAAAGTACAATGATAATCTTTTATCTAAGGTTTTTTGTTTTTTAATTTATGTCAGAAATCACAATGTGGTCAAATATTTGAGTCATTTGAAATATTGTCAACCATTTTTTTAATCAAGAAATTTACGCAATTATTTTTGTTTTAATCTAAATGCATATTCTAAAAAGCTTTGTTCGTCATGGATCATTTAGTGACAAATTTCGTTTAACATGTGTGTTTCTTTTGGAAAATACATACATATATGTATGCATGTATATTTTTAGATATTGTTTAGATTTACGCTTTATTTTAACGTCTAATTTGTCTAGGCTGAGTCATTTAAGCATGTTTTTTTCTTTTTTGTGTCACAACTAAAATGTTAATAACCTCTTTAGTCTTTACTTAAGCCGCACTCTGCCGCTCTGCCGCTGTACCATGAACCATACTTTTTTTTAAATGCAAATATAAACATTTGCATATAGTCGAAAGCGTTCAATGCAGCCATCAGAGTCTTTATTTTATGCGTCTGAGTCTCTACCAAATGCGTCAGTTCTTGAGTGATATTGAAAGTCATTTTGTCTGTTTACTTTTTTAAGGCAGAAATATCAAGAGATCTGGTGGCATCTCAAAAAAGTGTTTGTTTTTATGCGTTATGCTATGTCTCGAGGTCTTATGTCAAATATAAACCTTTATGTGCACGTCTAGGTTCTTTGAACTTTATCTAAGAAAATGTCTAAAGAATATTTTCCTTTCGGCTGAAAACAATTTGTTCAATTGATCAATATTTGCAACAATATAAAACAGACGTTTTCCTTATGAGTCAAATATTTGCATGTTAGAGTACCAATTTGTATTTCTTTTCTATGGGAAAAGTATGGTCTCTTGAGAAGCTACCTAATAAAATAATAAATAAATAAAAAAGCTAATTTCTTAACTTTGCAGGTCTTCCTAGAAAAATTAAGTCCTTCTCTTTTTAAAGAAAATATCATGAGTTCGATGCGATTTCATGCGTATGGGTGTTTTTATAATAAAGATCTTGAGATGTTTTAGGTATTCAATTGATTTTTAAGAACTGACAAAGACCTTATTTTTTACGTTGCCTCAAACTCAAAGAAAAAAAAAGTCTAGAGATGTTAAATCTGTAGCAAAAATTCTGATCACATCTTTGAGCATCATTTTTGTTGTTAATTAATAAATAATTCCAATGCGTTGTTAAAGAGTTTATTTTTATATTTTTAAAAATGGAGTAGTTTTAAAATTTTTAAATTTCAAAAGATTACCAGTTCCTATATTCGCGAGCTATTCGAAAGTAAAACTTTTTTCATATGAACAATACAACAGTTTTATTTTAAACTTGATTTTATTGTTTTAAAAGTTCCAAATATTTAATGAAATTAATTGGAATCGAAACAGGGTCAATCGAATCAAAAAATCCCCTAAAATGCCTTGTAGTCGCCAGAATCATGAGACGATATGGAGAAGCTGAAATATTTATTTTGGTACAATTTATGAATATGACACATATTTTTAGGGTAATTTTAATAACACGTTTAATAAAATCAAAATTAAAACGGTTTTACTTATAAATTTGTGGTCTTTTTTACAAAATAGTGATGTTTTCTTTGTTCAGCTGAAAGAATCATTTAAAATTAATAAGGTTCTACCAAGAATCCACCTAACGAACATTTAATTCGAATGAAAGTTGCTCAAAGTTTTTAATAGTTCCTAAAAACTTAGAGCAAAAATAAGCCATAATGTATTTATTGGCAAGAGTACGATAACTCAGGCGACAAGATATTGTAACAAATTGTTTAAGAACAGTTAAAAACAATCATTTTTTTACTACGGGAGGGGGGTCTATCTCCCCCGTTTAGGGGGAAAAAATAGTTAAAAAAATAACGGTAATACTTACATTTCAGTATTTTACATTTTTTAAAAGCATTCTGTTCTATTAGCCAGTTTTTAAATCAAGTCAAAACTATGCGTAGTTTTTGAAAAATTTAATTTTAAACTCAAAATTTGAGTAAAAAAAAGTTTAAAGCGTAATTTTTTAATACTTCAAGATTATCTACTATTAATTTATTTTAAAACTAGCGGCCCGTCCCGGCTTCGCACGGGTAGACATAAATAAATCACTAAATTAGAAAACATTTGTTTGTCCTATCATTAATACTCTGCGCAGCGTATGCGATGAGACATTTTATGGCTAATTTTTTTACACCTTCGGTTGGGTTTAATAGGAATTTCTAAAGATTTCTATAGTAATATAGTACTAAATATAGCCTATGTTAAAGAAGAAGAAAAAAGAATTATTAAAATCGGTCCAGTACTTTTTGAGTTTATTCGTTACATACAAAAATACAAATCGTTCCTCTTTATAATATTAATATATAATATAAAATATATATATGTATATATTTTATATATACATACATATGTATATATTATTAAACGCCAGACGAACAAATGATTCTCGTGTTAATGCACGGCTGGTCAGTTGACTTTCTCGGGTTTCGTTGTCTAAATGAAAATGAATCTACTTCTACTTATGTGTTGTTCACGTGCCGCTCTTGTTCTCGATAAATAATCTTGTAGACGATTATCATGCTGTTCCATTGATTCATGTGCACGAATATCTGCTATATAGATTTTTCGAGCTGAATTTCTTTCTGCTCTTTGCTCAACTGATTCGTGGGCTCTTTCAAGACGTCGATGTCGAACTTTTTTTGCTACGGGCATTGTGGAGGTTAGATTTCTTTGGTGGCATTTTACTGAGAATAGTGATTGTTAGTTAAAATTCAATCAAAATAAAAAAAAAATTATAAAATTTTGCAGTCTATATAATCCTGTTTAAAAATATTGATTACATATTATTTACATAGAGCGAATTTTTTCACTCAATATTTTTAATCAGGGAAAACTAACCTATGCTTACAATTTTTAAAAAAGAATAAATTTTGTCGTATCGGGTGATTTTTTTGAGGTTAGGATTTTCATGCATTAGTATTTGACAGATCACGCGGGATTTCAGACATGGTGTCAAAGAGAAAGATGCTCAGTATTCTTTGACATTTCATCATAAATAGACTTACTAACGAGCAAAGCTTGCAAATCATTGAATTTTATTACCAAAATCAGTGTTCGGTTCGAAATGTGCTTCGCGCTTTACGCAAATTTTATGCGTTTTTTTTTAAAAAAAAGTTCTCAAGCTCTTAAAAAATCACCCATTATATTAAACAATGTCCTCTTTTCAATGGAGGACAATAAATACATAATGGGTGATTTTTTAAGAGCTTGAGAACTTTTTTTAAAAAAAAACGCATAAAATTTGCGTAAAGCGCGAAACACATTTCGAACCGAACACTGATTTTGGTAATAAAATTCAATGATTTGCAAGCTATGCTCGTTAGTAAGTCTATTCATGATGAAATGTCAAAGCATACTGAGAATCTTTCTCTTTGACACCATGTCTGAAATCCCGCGTGATCTGTCAAATACTAATGCATGAAAATCCTAACCTCAAAAAAATCACCCGATACTTTATTTTTTTGTTTATATATTTTATTGTATTAATGAAACTGTAATTTAGTAGTTGAAAAGAAATATTCAGAATTATATAGAGCACATGAAATTAAATGAGAAATAATCCAGAAAAAACGATGTTACGTTATAGATCGATCAAAATATCACATTGCACCACGTGTTGTTGAAAAAGAAATTTCGAATTCCAACGTGGTGCCATCTATGAGAAGTTCACGATAGATGGTCCGACATTTTCTTTAAAAAATCTGATTTAAGGCGCCATCTGTTCGAGACTTATCAAACTTACGATTAATAACAAACATCAACATTGACAATCAGTTTATTGTTAATTATAAATTATTAAGACCTTTAATCGAAATATAAACTATCCTATATCTCAAGTTAGACCAAATTACACATAAAATGCCAACTTTCATCGAAATCGGTTGACTTGGTGAAGAGTTCACTAGGAACATACATATGAAACTGGATTTTTATATCAAAAACTGAAAACTAGATGATTTTATGTCTTTTAGCTTTTGAGAAAATTTAAAATAAGGGTGATTCTTTCGTCTGTTTGCTTCCATGTACGAAAAATAATATTTAATTCTAATCATTCAGGACATAAATAAAATACTTTAATTGTTTCTCATTCACAGATCACAGGTTAACGAAATTATTAAACATTTACTCTCGGTAGACGTCATATCTTTTAGTGCATAATGTACGAGTATATATACCAAAAACGTTCATTAAAACAGTCGTGAGTAGTAATAAATGATTATTAGTTTCCTGCAAAAATTCAGTTTCCGGTAGTTTTATTAATTCAAGTACGAGTATACTCGAAGTTAAACTTTCTCTTTATTATATTCTACTAAATAAAATGCTATAAGTAAATCACCTTCCTTTTTATTGTAGGTAAATTATATCTTTTCAATCTATATTTCATAATTATATTACACATGTAGAAAAAGATTTAAGAACTAAGAAATTGACTACAAAAAGGTCATTAAACTTATTAATTTCTTAAAACCACATTTGCCTATGTTTGATCTTTTTTAATCCAAAACCTTGAAAATGCAACACGTGGGAATGTGAGTTGATTGAGATTCCGTACATATGTATTTGTAAAACATGTATGTAAAATACTATACACATGCATGTATATATACCTTACATATGTATGCCATAGGTAGCCTTTATGAGTTAACTGGCTTATTGAACAGTAACTATGGAAAGAAAGTTTTAGACACTTTTATTTAATTTTTCTTATTCTTGGTATAAAACGACTTAATTTCAAAAGTAGTTTGGATTTGTTAGTAAAATGGAATTACAAATATCAACATATTTTGTATACACTTAATTTTTTTCAATTATTATGTACAATAATATATCACAAAAGAAATAATAGATATCATGATATAATAATAATAATAGATTTATATATATAAATTAAAAAAAGATCATAACTTGCTTTATATTGACGTGTTATTGTCCATTTTAAGAATCTGTTTTTTTAATTAGTTCGTAACATCAAATAGACAAAAGCTCAATAAAACTGTTTAAAAAAAAGAAATCCATGTTTTTACTTTCTAACTTCTCAAGATCTACATGTTAAAAATCTCCAGATATTCAATTTCTTCTGCCAAAATCCCAACGAAATCTCAAAATCCTTAATGAACGGGAACGTCTATTAACACCTTTTTTCTTGACATGATTAAATGATAACGATTTCATTGGTCAGTTGTTACTGTAAATAAAATATCATAATTTTGCGAAGGTTTATTATGTTGAATCGAACTTTAAAATCACTGAAGTTTTTTAGGTAAACACCTCTTAAAATTCCGACATGACGGATTCGTAGTACGAACCCCGAAAAAAGTATCATTGCTCCCGTCGTCGTCGTACAAAAGAAATTGCTACGCAATTCGAAGTTCGTGAAAAGCGGTAACACAAGCCCCGAATGAAAATTTGGGAACTTTGTCTAGGGTTAGTTAATTTGAAAGAGTTTTCAAATGAAAGAGTGGCGGACCAAATCAAATACATTCTTTTAACAGCCTCGAAGAAGGTGTGATACCATAAGACTGACTGGCGTTGAAACTTCGGCTTGATAAATGAAAAAAAAAAAATTTTCGAGTCGCAAATTCTTCCGAGCCTACATAATTTATTGAAGGTGATTATCTCACCTACATATGTACATATGTTTCGATACCATTAGATGTCGTTGATATGAGAAGTTTTCCACAGTGTCTTCCAACCACTTTAGGTCAATCATATGTTTCTTCATGTCTAATCCTATGGGACCACATTAAAGCCCCTTAAAATCTTACTCTTGATTTTTAATGTTTGTGTTCTTCCCGCATTTTCTTTATTTATTGGAAGGATCGCAAGGGAAATTACATCTAATTTCATTGACAAACAAAAACATTTATTTGATTATTATCGTAAACAAATTTCGGGGACTTGATAAGAGGAACTCTGTGATAGAGGTAATTATATTTGGTTCTGGAATAATAGCTAAAATATAACCAGAACCTCCGAATAATTAATTCATGAAATTTAATGATTGAGATCAACTCAGCGATGAACCCTAAGTGTCCAAAGTTCCCCAATCTCCTCCTTTTGACTATTTCAACAGACACATTTAGATAAGGAGTATGAGGGATGTGCAAGAATGACCATATTATGACAGATTATTCTAGGCTAGTTTTTAATTTTACGTCTAATAAAATCAAAATATTAATGGAAGTAAAATTCCAAGAAAATTCATACCTTTGGAAGTCCAAGGAAAATCAGCCCGTTGTTTTTTTTTTTAATTTTGAAATCGTTAGTTTAAGAAGTGGTTTTTGATATTGTTAAAAATTAAAGTCAAATTATATGTTAATCAATGTAGTTTTCAATAAAAATGTTGATCTTCACAATCATTTATGCCACTACACTCGCTTTATCAAAGGGGTGTCCATATACAAAGCATTAGAGTAAAAAGTAATACATATACAACAAGACCTTTCTTAACTTGCCCTTAAGAAGGTTTAGGAAAACATTTGTTTTTTATAATACATATTCCTAAAATCTTACAAAAATAAAAAATATTTTATTATCAGAAAATCGTTTAAAGCCACTTTCAGATGGTTTTCGATTACTAATATAATGATTGTTAATAGGTAGGTACTCATTACCTAACACGGTACCTACATATGTACACACCATTTTAATTTACTTCAACTCTCATCAATTAATTTAAAATTGTGTATCTAAGTTGAATCTTTTCTTGTAATAAATACTTTTTTCATATTTAAGTATGATAATCTACATTTATGACATCAATGAAAAAAAACAACAAATAATAATTAAATTTCTCAGTTCTTCTAGGTGAATGCATTATTATTGGAAAATCCTGAGAAACTAGATTATTCAAGGTTAAGCAAATATTCTCAGTAGATATTTTGATCAAGACTTGAATCGTAAAGGTTTTATTTTTAAGCTATACATAATATTTATGCATATATAAGCCTTAGATGTTAGCAGATATGTATGTGGATTCCTAAGTGAAGAGAATGCAACATAGTTTTATTTTAATCTGAAAAATAATTTACTAATTGTCCATAAAGGCATTAAACTTCAATCAATATCAATTGTTCAGATGGAGAAGAATACACATTGTATTCCTTTTTATTTTTTTTAACTTCCATGTTTAGGTCTTAATTAACTTGAAGGTATATTAGCTTCTGTTTCACTTTTAATTTTATTCCAAATTCAGATTTAAACAATACTTGATTATAAATTGATTTTCCACTACCTAGATATTGTGTTTTAATCCTTTCGTGACGGGAGTGGTACGTTTACATATAAATATTCTTTGTTCTGTCCCACTCTCGTACCGAAAGGGTTAAAATACCTTCGCCAACAAATTTATTGGTTTAAGTCGAAGTTAAAATAATAACTGAAAGCTTCTGATTCGTAGAAGGCTTTAATTTTAACCAACTCGACTTTTCTTCTTTTTTTATCTGATCTAAATATCCGCCGAAGAAATTTGCCCAACTTTTCTGCTTATCGGCTGTCGATAAATACACACAAATTCACAATTATTGTCTTATAAGACTGATTGGTATTTAAAAAGTGTCAATAAGCCTTGACCTACATATAATATTATAACTGAATTTTAAGATTATCCCAACTAAATATTTTGTAGGTTATTTTACGACCTTGTGAGTATTTAACAATAATTGTGTCATAAAATTGAAATACAATTTTATTTTTGTTTACATATCATAAATTACAACATTAGTGTTCATCAACGATAACTTCACTTATGAGTTATCTATTGAAACATAAAAAGTCAGGTTAATCTTATCAATTAAACACATAAGTATGTACCTAAGTAGATAGGTATGTATACATACGATCCTGATGATTTCCAACCATATTAAGAAAACAAAAAAAATGATTCACATGGAAAGAAAAAAAAAATGAAATATCGGTAATGCGGGAATTTATAAATAAAGTTTCATTGATTTTAATAGCAAAAGTTACTCATTGTTTATTACTATCGCATACCAATTTGATTGACTTTGTTTTTATTTTTCATTGAATACTTTTTACCATACGCTAGTTTATTATTAAAATTCAGTAAGCATTTTTTTTATGGATAACCATCTTGGCCTTCGATGTTCTGAGGGAAGTTTGTTTTTTCTTTCTATGACGAAATAAACTGCATGTATGTACGTAGGCTTAAAAGGCTAAGTATGTACTTAAGTTACAATATTATCGTTTTCGGATATTTTGATCGTCTTATCAGTATAAATTACATGACACATTGCTTACCCGTAGGAATGTATTTTATTCTTTTAAGCATGATACAACGTGATTGTTTTTAATAAAGGATACAAAAATTTCAATTATTTTAACTTCAATTCATAAAGTTGTTTATGATTATTGAAGTTGTGTTAGTTTCGAAATTCCTCTTCAATAGATACGAGCTTTGGTGTGGTATTGCTCTTCAATGCAACACAGACAACATTATAAAATCTATGAAACAAATGATGTGAAAATGTTCCCAACTTTAGGCACATTAAAAGATATGTCGGGCGGATACAAGCAGATCAACTTCGCCAAACAAGCCTTTTTTAATCGCGATGTACGTGCCAAACGGCAGCTTCATACATCATTATTATTATTATACAAGCGATTGTCTGGAGCTGGGATTCTCCATTTTGAACGTGACTTAAGGCTACTGACATGTCACTTACCTTAAAGACTTAAATTTTACTTCAATATTTTAAATATGTATCAACTAATTTTTCCGGATTCCAATACATTGGCGAATAAGATTTTTTCTAATATTGTCTCCTTAAGAAAATAAAGAACTTAAATTATACTTCTGGTATCTCGTCCGCTATTGCATATATATAACATATATCTTGGAATGAATCTGTTTAAATATTATCATATAACAATACATCTCAACAATCAATATTATTATATCTTAAATTTTGTTTGTCTACTTTTTTTTTGCAGATACCACTCGAATATTTGGAACAGCTAGACAATGTTGAAAATATGAACGATTTTTTTACAAGATTCGTTGCAGATGATAGTACAGATCCAAAACTTGGCATACAACGTAAGAAAAATTATTAATTATTATGAAAATTTATTTGTATGAGTTGGTTAATCAATTATTGGAATACATTTCCTTGCTTTGTTTAAAAGGTACCTTTTAATTAAGTTACAAGATAATTCGTAAGATTTCGCAAGTTTTTTAGTGCCCAGAACTGTTTTTACCTTGTTCCAGTTAGTAACTATTGATTAGATATGGCAGTCAGAAGAATACTATGCATGGTGACCCAATAATTGTTGGGGTTCTTTACATACTTACTAATAAAAATATTTCCTTTGTTTTAAAAATTAACATTCTTTTTTATTAATAACTTAACCAAATACCAAAATTTGTTGGTAAAAATAAATTAAATATTAAAAAATAAATGTATTTTAAAATAATCTTAGTCTACGCCCGATTTTACGCTTTTCCTTTTGTGCGTTTGTTGAAGATCCTTTTTTGCTTTCTTCAGCCAGTCTTTTGTGTGTAGCAACTTCATCGAATTCCGTCATGAGATTCCTCCTTGAGAGTGCACTATATGGATGTAAATTTTTATAAATTATTAAAGCGAATTGAACATCATTATCATCCAATCGAGTTCTATAGGAAATTTGTATTTTCGTCTCGCGATCCCAGCTTCCATTGGCATTTAATGTGCTTGAATTTCGAAAACCCTTATGTTCAGGTTGTATGGAAGATCGTAGAATTCCAATAGTTTCAAAATATTTCAGTTCACTATATTTAACCTCGGAATTTGTTGTATTATTCGATATGAGTGTTGATTCAGGTGTTTCAAAGCAGTTTTGTGTTGAAGTGGGCCGTGAAACAATTAATTTGACATTGTTGTCTTTTTTATCAAAATAATCTTCAATATTTAACATTGGTGGAATGCTTTGATTTAGTTCATCGACGGAATTATTAGATTTGAATCGCTTTGCACTTGACGGTGGAGTTATTGATCCACGCCGATCTTTAGCTGTGAATTCTACATCAACGGACATTGAGATCTCTTCGATTGAACTATTTTGTTCCATAGTGAATGAGCTATCGTTTAAATTTTTCTCGATTTTAGTTGGATACGATTTTCTATAGAAGAACATAAAGTATAGAATGATTAATTATACAAAAAGCTTTATTATTATATTTTACTTACGTTTCCGTGTGTGTAGGTTTACACTCAATAGAATCGCATACTTCTGCATTTTCAAAAAAGAGATGATCGTACTGAGAACACACTTCATATCTATAAAACGTATAAATAAACAAAAACAATTAATTATTTTTCATCGTTTAAGAATAGATTTTCAATTAAGAACAACAAAAAACAGGAAACATGTGACAAATTAAATAAAACGCAGTTAAGTAATTATTGTTTAAGTGAAATTTAACCACTGTGTCAAGAATTAATCAAAATTCATTAAGGGAGTTCACACCACAACATATTTGTCTATATTATTTACGATACAAAAGAACGAAAGTACTCATTTTATTTGTTTAATTTATTTTAATATTTTGAATTCTGATAAAATAATTTCCATAAAAATGCATTTCCTATAAATATAAAAATTGTAAAGTATATATCATTAAATTTACCGGCATAAATGCACTTTGAATAGAAAATGATACAGGCTATTATAAAATTAGTTAAACCCTAGTTTTATTCCCCATTTTGATGTTGTAGTTTAGGGGCCGGGCGCACCTGTCGTTAAGTACAAACTTTATTTCTTTAAATATTAAAGATCTCAATAGCTTGATTTTATAAAGTTAGTTATTATATATTATATTCTACAGAAATTGTAAATTAAAATTTAAATCAAAACGATATTTAAGAAACCAAAGTTAAAGCAATAATTCAATGAAGAAATTTGATTGTTTTCATTTTAATTTAATGATGTTATTAAAGCTATTGTATTTCTATTTTCTACATATAGACATTTTATCAGGTAATAAAAACAATTATTTGTCAGTCCTAACAAATTATTATTGAACCAATTACGTATTAAAAAGCTAATTGTTAATTTGGGAATTTTTATTTTTTTTTTTCATAAGTACCATCAGAAAGATGTCTTGTAAAAGACAAAGAACCTATTCAAAGTTCCAAAACTTCAAGCTAAGGGCCAAAAACAATATAGCTTACATATAAGAATACTTACAGAAAATATAAATTGTTTTCTTTTACTTACCTTAAATAGTCGTGGATTTTAAGATTTCCTTTAATGGTTCTTCCAAACCACTCAAGAACACCATTTTGTGCTATGTAAAACTTAAAAAAATCACTATGAGATGTGAAGAGCTCTAAATATTTGGCCAACGCATTTTTAACTTCTGTCGGATCTAAAACAAAACACAAGATATATATTTTCTTTTTCAATAAAATATTTTTTAATTAATTTAAATGTTTTAGTTGTCAATAGTCTCATAATATTAATAATACAATTATCCAATATTGATTTTTTAGGGAGATTTTAATTTGTAATTCAAAAGCTAAGTTAAGTTCAAGTGGCTGTATGTTAATTTGTCTGAGATCGTTTAGAGATCGTTATAGAAGATTTTTCCTAGGTAGGTCTTACGTTATTGAGCTAGAGCAGGGCACTACAGAGGAGGTGAAGAACCTCTCTCCTTTTCTTCGTCCTACAGCTTCTGCAAGTCATTTGAAAATATGCCTAGCAGCAGCGTTGCCGTTTGTCCCCTAAAGGGGCCATTTGGCCCCTTTTTTGCGTTCGATACCCGTGGCCCCGACTTTTTTAGAAATTGCCCAATTGGCCCCTTTTTACGATCTTACTAGTAATAAAATAATTTTCAAGGATAAATTAAGATATTTTTTATCTTATCCACTCTTTAAATTAATTAAAAATCGGTAACGAAATTTCATACTGAACTTGAACTGAACTCTGTCGGTCATTTCAAGTTTAGTTCAAAAAGAATGAAAGGTCTTAAAGATTTGCAGGCTATTTTCGATGTCCCTGAGCATAAAATGTTAAAACTGAGTGCCACTAAATGGCTGTCATTTGAAGCAGTAATAAAAAGAGTGGATGAACAATGGATTGTTCTACAACATTACTTCCTTCGTGAAGAATTTGAGCAAACCTCAGACCATATTATAAAAAAAGTTAGAGATATAAATGAAAATTTAAACGATATTAATCATGCTTCCATAAAGTATTTAAAATATATTTTAGAAATAATGAATAATTTGAACAAAATGTTTCAAAGTGAATCATCCCAAATTCTTTTTTTTGATTTCTTCCGTGAGAGAAATTCTTTTAAATATTTTTACGAATTTTTTAAAAAAAGAATGTATTAAAAACAATGACATTAAAGATTTTGACTATACAAATTCTGATCATATTAAAATATCAATCGACATATATAGGGTGTCCCAAAATTAACGCAAGATTTATTGCGTTAATTTTGGGACACCCTTTATAAAGACAAGTATTTTTTTAAAGATTTCGTTTCTAAATAAATATGTATATCAACTTGTTTGAAATTAACGCAAGATTTCTTGCGTTAATTTTGGGACACCCAAAATTAACGCAAGAAATCCTGCGTTAATTTTGGGACACCCTATATATTGGCCATGAAGCTGAAATGTTTATCAAATCAAAAAACATATCTGATGAAGATGTTTCTATAATTAAAACTAACGCTCTTATTTATTATCAAGCGGTTGTTGATGAAATACTAAAAGAATAGATATTAATGATGAAAAACTTTCGATATTGCATTTTCTAGATCCCAAAGTTGTCAAAAAAAATCTTGAATTTAACTATGTACAGTTAGTTTCCAGTTTTCCAAAACTGGTATTCAATTCAGGAAAAGTCATTGAGGAATACAAACTCCTTGAGATAAAATCCGAGGATAAGGCTTTTCAAAGCACATTTCAAATCAAAGATATTGAAGAATTCTGGTATGAAATAGGGAAATGTAAAAACAATTTAGATGAATTTATGTTTCCAAATGTATACAACTTTGTTACAAACATTTTTACTCTGCCCCATAGCAGTGCCTCTGCCGAAAGAGTTTTTTCAAAGCTGACCCTTATTAAAAATAAGTTGACGAATAGACTGAATGTTAAAACGTGCAATTCGATGACGTCAGCTCTTAATTTAATTGTAAACAAAAATAAGGTGGAAAATTGGGTTCCAAAAAAAATCTTGTATATTTATACAGAAAGACAATATTAAAAAAATGAAAGACTTAACTTCCATTAATTTATTTATGTATTTGTTGTTATTAACAACTGACTTGTTGTTACTGTTTTGTTTTTTAAATGAATTTAAGTTTTTATTTTAATGTTATTGAAATCATTTTTTTTTTAAGTTTTTGAATACATTTTTGTTTTACTCTTGAATACAGTTTTGTTTTATTTGCATTTTTTTCTATGGTGTCCAATTTACGTATGTTGGCCCCTTTTTTTGTGTCGGGCCCCTTTTTTGTACCCTTTTTGATTTTTTTCAGCGGCAACACTGCCTAGCAGTGTAGCGTGCTTACCTATCAGCCAGTGCCCGGTTATGACACTTTAAATCTAGGGTAGGCCTGATATTTTTCGTGGACTGACGGGGTGATGTTATTCCACCGGATGTTGGTTTTCTTTATAGCGTCTTGTTTTAGCAAAAACATACACGTAGCGATTGGTATGCCAGCACTAGCCAAACGTGGTAGAATAGGTAGTACTGTACCATTTTTAGCGAGTTCATCAGCTTTACAATTCTATGGAATGTCTATCTGAGAAAATCCGAATATCGGATGTTGATATCACGTTTTCCTTAAGCCAGAACAAGACTTGTTATATGTTTTGCTTCGAACAATCTACAATGATTGGAAAAGCGAAATGAGAAGCTTAATTTTAGTCAATTAAGTTTTTTGTCTAAAATGAGATTCGAATATTTAGCTTTACCTAAGAACTTCAATTTGATATCTTTTACAAAAGGAGGGTTAATATTGGGTATGTTATATTTTATGAAGAATAGAACTAAATTGGTTTTGTGTGAGTTGACATCCTTATCCACACCGATCTTATTATTTAGAGCGTTTTGTAAGTTTTGTTTAGAGTATTGAGATGCTTCCCTGAAATTGAACGTCATCCGCCCGCATAGTGAATCAATTCAAAAACTAATAAAAGGTAATGTTAAAGGCGTTCTTTATAGGATTTTTTTAGGATTAGACAACTTCTAATTGTTTTATTAGTAAATTTTCAACTTAGAGGAGATTGTAACAAAACAAAAGTATTTTGCTTATTGCTATTTCGAGTATCACTTTCTGTTAAATAATTATAATTTTTTTATTACAGATAAGATTGGTAATTCAAATGTAGAAAGAGGTAAGAACCCATCAAAGCTTAAAAATAATACTATTTTAAATCAATAATTTTCTATTATTATTTTTAAAGCTTCATCAAATATAGCTAAAGCTGCAGGTTGTATTCCTGATAGTACTGTTGTACCTTTGGAGCCATTAAATCCATCAAGTGACCCTACAATTATATATTTTCCCAAATGTACTCGAGTAAAACGATGTAACGGATGTTGTTCATCGTCTTTACTTTCATGTCAACCCGTTGAAGTAGAAACAATTGACTTTACGGTGAGTGCAATAACATTTAATAAGCGCTATTTTTTGGAGCAAATTTTATATAATTAAGATTTTATTTTTTCCAGATATTTAAATTACAATATACGGGAAAAAGTCGAATGCCACTCAAAGAGCAAGAACATGTTTTAGTTGAGCAACATAAAAAATGTAAATGTGATTGTCGTATTAAAAAAGAGGTATGTATTTTTAAAAAAACTTAAATTTAGTTAAATTTTAATTCTTTAAAAACAAAATAACAGTTTCTTAAAATAAAATAAAAACGCAACTTATTTAAATAATGATTTTCTAACTATCGACAAAAAGTCCCAATCAAAAACTTATATTTTTTGAAGGCTCTGTTTCTTCTTAAATAAGCTGAAGAGTCAAGTTCGAATTAAGGGTTTAATTTTTTTTTCTTGTCAGGATTGTAACCCATATCAGGTATATGATGCTGCACAATGTAAATGCAACTGCACAAATTACAATGCCAGAGATAAATGTTTATTGGTAAGCAATAATAATTATTTGATGATTAAAAATAAGCTAATGGAAAATGAAAATTCTTTATTCGTTTTTTTTTATTTTTTTTAGGAGGAAGACAAAATTTGGGATGATAAAACTTGTAAATGCAGATGTCGGGAAAATCAACGATGTACAACAGGTACATACTTTGATGATCACCTTTGCAAATGTACTGAGGTAATAATTTTATAAATAACTTTCCAATTTTCAACTATTAACTTCTATTTAGAGATGAACATTCTATTGAGTATTTTAAATGTAAAACTCTGTAGTTCTCATATGTTTTCAATCTTTATTGTTTACTTTTTTTTATAGATAGACAATTTAGAACTTTTTTAATTCATCAACACACACATCCACCTATACACAAATAACATCTGCCTTATTTGTATAAATTTAAGAAAACAAATGAAAAAAAGAAACAAAAAAGTAAAAAAGCCTATTTTCTAGTGTGTAATAAATACTATAGTGTGTAATAAAAAGAAATACTATTTTGTGTGAGTACATATGTATCTATCTGTTTTGTAGTTAGTTAGTAATTATTTACTCTAAAATATCCAAACTCAACTTTGCTTATGCTTTAATGGAGAATGTTATTATCTTATTATGTTGTTACTAATAATACGCTATGCTGCTGGTTTGAATGGTTTTGAATAGAAGTTAATATTAACAATAAACATGCATACATATATATTTATGATAGTTTTATGCATGCATACCTTTTACTGAATTCTTTATCTCATCCATTTGTTTTTTTTTCTCTTTGTCCTCTTTACTGTTCAGGTGACTGGAGATAGTTCCTCCAAAGCGTTCTTCGACCGGAAGCGATTTATTGTCAAAGCAGTACCAGTGGAGCCGAGCAATACAACAATATATGATACTGATGGAAAATAAAAAACAAATATAACAAAATTAATATAAATAAAAAATAAAATTTAGTGCAGCTTTCGAAATACGTTTAAATAAATTAAATTTAAAATAAACTAATATCAACATTTTAGAAATAGGAAATTGTGTAAATAAATGTTAATAAAATTATATATGTATGTATCATCACAGTGTCAAGTTAAAATGAGTGTTTTATTTTATTAACAATTTGGTCTAGAGTAAGTACAATTAAAACATATTTTAAATTGACATACCCTGAGCTTAATCATGATTATCATAGTTTCTTTTTGTATTAGAGATATTGTTTAAAATATATTTTAATGTATATTTAGTTCATTTTTGACTTAATTCATGTTCACTGACATCAAATATTTGTGCTGTGCATTTTTGTAGTGCTACTATTTGCAGAGTAGTTTTAAGGTTGACACCATGTCTATTTCGTGTTGAACCCTTTGTAGACCAAGATCAAAAAAGAATAAATTAACTTGGAAAAACAACAGGTCTAGGAAAAAAGCACGTATTTCTCAGAATTTTAAAAATTAGTGTAATATTTAATATTTTAGGGTGTGTGACATTACTGCAACATTGAAGTAATAGTAATACAAATTTGTATGCTGCGTTGAACGGTCTAAAAAAGTTAATGATAAAACACATTTTAAAAAAAGAGATTTATTTCAATGTGATTTGATTTTTTTCATTTTTTTTTTGATTATCTTTATAATTTTAATATTAATTAATTAAAAATACAGCAACGCAAATGGGTAAAAATCAGAGTTGTAAAAACTGCAGTCTTTTTGGGACTGCAGTTAAGTCATGAATAAGACTTTCATTAGTCTTTTAACTTACAAAAGTACTTTAACTGACTTAAAAACAGTCGGCAGTCAGTACTTACTTTCTGACTTGGCAGTTAATTGACTAAAAGTTAATTAACTGCAGTTCTTTTAACTGGTTTTAGTCTTTTTAGTCAGAACAAATTCTTTTGTACTGGGATATTAGAATTTTTAGTCAGTAAGTTTCACTGCAGTTAATTAACTTTAAGTCAATTAACTTTTTTTAGTCTTTTGACTTCTTTTAGTCTTTATAAGTCCAAAGAGTATTAAGAGTACGTCGTTTGAGAGTATATTGTAGATCGAAAAACAAAGTAAAGAGCTAAATATAACAACAAGAAATACATCTGTATTTCTGTTTTTTTTTTTTTTAGTTTGAATACTAATGCGTTTTGAAAACGCCTTTAAAGATGTTGTTCAGATTTGTCATACATTCATGTATACATAGTATATGTATAATATATTGTTGTAATAATTAAATAATATTTTGGTTTTCCCAAATGATCTGATATCATTGAAATATGCTGAGTCAGTTTTAGAAAGAAAAAAACATAAGCAGATGCTTCTATTTCTTGCTTGATTGATATGTTTCGGGTGGTCGTTATAAAAAGTTCATGTTGAATGGGCCTAAATTACCTCCAAATAAAGACATACAAATTCTTTTATTTTGTTTCAAAATTAAGTTGTAATCAAATAGTTTTTGAAAAATTGATTATCAAATCCAAAATTAAAAAAGAGGCTGGGATGCGACCCACACTGATAACTTCCCATCCCGTCTGTCGATTTGTCTTGCTTAAAATTGTGTCTATATGTATCAATTTTTACCAAATTTGCGTACTATTTTTTGTAGATTTTATTTTTTTTATGAAAAAACGGACTTTTGGATTTTTATAATAAAAATGACTGAATATCGAAAACAATATTTTCTGTGAAATAAAATAAGTTTGAAGCCAATATTTGTAATTTTAAAAGCTATTTGAGGCGAAAGTAAATTTTTAAAAGTTGTAATATTGTTTTTTTTTTTAGGTTTTTATTTTTTGTAAAAAAAAATTGTCAATTCGATTTTTCTCAAAATTTTATAGAATGTTGAAAACAATATTTCTTAAAAGATACAATTTGTTTGAAGCCAATGTCTCAAATTTTTGAAAAGATATTTACGTCGTAAAACAATTTTTACCAACTTTTATAAATTTTTTTTTAGGTTTTTATTTTTTGTAAAAAAACTGTCATTTCGATTTTTCTGTTTGATTTGAGAACAATTAAAGTGGTGATTCTCATCGGCTTTGTTGGTCTTTTTGATGATTAAATGAAAACTGTTTTCATTTAATCATCAAAAAGACCAACAAAGCCGATGAGAATCACCACTTTAATTGTTCTCAAATCAAACATAAACATCAACTTGGTCAAAATTATAAATCATTTCGATTTTTCTCAAAATTGTTCCTATTGTTGAAAACAATATTTCTTATAAGTTAAAATTAGTTGAAAGCCTTAATCTCAAGGTTTTGAAAAGATATTTGAGTCGAAATTCAATTTTTACCAACTTTGAGTAATGTTTTTTAGGTTTTTATTTTTTATAAAAAAAACTGTCAATTAGATTTTTCTCAAAATTTTATCAGATGTCAAAAACATTATTTTTCGTTGCACAAAATTGTTTTGGAGATGAAATCATATTTTAGTCGTAAAATTTTCGAGCTGACAAATAATTTTGTTAAGTTTTTTTGATTTATAAAAAAAACCGTTAATTGGATTTTTTTCCAAAAATATACTTCTTGTGTATCACGTTACAATATTTAATATAAAATTTAATTCAAGTCTCAAGCGTCATTGGTTCATGAGATATTTAGGGTTAACTAAAATGTTCACCTTTTTTTTAAACTGCTATGGTAAAAAAACCACCCACGCAATTTTCTTGAGAGCCTTTTCTGCATCTTTCTGCCTTATTATCTGTATAACAAAATTGATTTAAAGTCGATATCTCTTCTGGTTCTTGAGCTATGGACGACGAAAAAAACGTCGCGAACGTACGGACATACGGACGTACGGACGCACGCACAGACATCTTTCTAAAAATCTTTTATTTCGACTCTAGGGACCTTGAAACGTCGAGAAATGTCAAACTTTTTCAATTTGACAAATCGGACTAATTACAATAACTTCCTATGGGAAGTTAATAAAAAGTTGAAAAAGATGAATTTTTCAAGTTTGTATGTACATATTTAACTGTTACTTTTGTTTCCTGTATTTGATTTTTTTCAACTTTTAGTCTAATGCCAAAACTCGAAAACCAAATGAATTAAAATTGAGTATTTTTTCTTAAAAAAATGTCCTTCCCACCCAAAAGATTGTAAATAGACCCCCTCCCAAAAGGTGTAGTCCCAGTCTGCATGTGTACCGAATTACCCTGTGCAGTGGGCGGCTTTTTTCCATTGCTGGGCTTATTGCCACCCCTAGAAGAGGAGCACTTTCAGTCAGCAATTTTGAAAAACTGCTGCTACTGAAAGTTAACTCTTCAATAGTTAAAAATTAATTTTATTTATAAAAAAATTGTTTTTAAATTTTTTGTTTTTTTAGAGTACATAGACATAATTTAAAAAGAATAAAATATTTAATTTTGCGTAAGAACAACTTTTATTTCCTAAAAAATTTTGTTCGACATGCTCAATAAACATTTGCCACACAAACACTGCAACAAAGAACTAATGCCAAAAACATTTTATAGCAAACCTCATTGTTGTTAGCCAAACAGCATTGTTACCTCATTGCATAGGTACCTCATACATATTTAATGTTATTTTCAAATCTCTGTAGTATCTTAGTCAAAAGACTAAAAAAAAGTTGATTGACTTAAAGTCAATTAACTGCAGTGAAAAGACTTACTGACTAAAAATTCTAATACCCCAGTACAAAAGAATTTGTACTGACTAAAAAGACTAAAACCAGTTAAAAGAACTGCAGTTAATTAACTTTAAGTCAATTAACTGCTTTTTTTAACTGCCAAGTCAGAAAGTAAGTACTGACTGCTGACTGTTTTTTTGCAGTTAAATTTTCCAGTCGCAGTATTAACTTGCATTAAAAAAATTAGTTAATTAACTGCGACTTAATTGAATGCATTACCCAAAAGACTGCAGTCTTTACAACTCTGGTAAAAATAAGCTCATAGCACAGTTGTTTTAAAAATGTGCAATTCAAATTTAAAAAATTGGCAGCTTTAAAACACCAACAAGAAAACAAAAGATGGAAAAGAAGGCAGATTGATAAGTCGAATTAGCAAAGCCAATAATTCTTTGACTTACGCAAAAATAAAAGATGTTGTTTCACCCTTGGGTCAAGAACTATCAGCTAGAACCATAAGGCGTCGAGTTTTAGAACATAGGCTTCGTTGATGTATTGCCATAAAAAATGACATACAAATAATTTGAGAAATAATATTTAAATTTTTCAGGTCATATGGTAAAGTGTATGTTAGACAGGAATTGGATCCTAAATATACTTTAAAGACTGTTAAGCATGGATAAGGAAACATGGAGTGCATTCTCTAGGTCGAATGAATGGACCAACATGCATATTTATATAGCCATGTTTGAAAATGTCATGGAGCCTTACAGCATGTATCGTTTAGCAGTGGTTTGCTACTACAAAAACTAATGTTTTGGGTCGGCCCGCAAATAGGTTGTTCAGACTTAAATCCCATCGAAGACTTGTGGGCAGACGTGCAGAGAATCCTAAAATCCAAGAACACAACAAATTCAAATAACTTTTTTAAATATAAAAGAGGTCTGGGAGAGTATACTACCATCAAAATACCGCGCAGACAAGTATGCAGACAAGATTAGCTGCAGGGACAAAAAATAATGGATTCCCTACAAAATATTAATTTTTAATCGATCATTTTTTATCAAATATCAATTTTTTCTTTGCGTTCATTGTATGACCAGGTGCAATTTGGGTTTAATAAATGTCACGTTTTCATGGCATGGTCTTTAAAATGAATCAAAAACCAAATATTCCAAAAAAAAAAAAAATATAGAATTTAATATTGCTACAAAAAATGCTTGTTTCTAATTCTATGGCCCTCCATTGAGTGTATTGTAGTATGGAGTTAATATTCTTTCTACAACCTTTATGAGTGCTCCATTTTAATTGGCATGTCCTAATCAAAGGCCATCATTTCCGAATTAGAATCCGAATTTAGTTCATTGCACATACTTGCTCTATCGATCTTCACGTCGATTTGGGATCAAATTCTTTAATCATAAGATAATACTATTAAAAAAATAGAATACCATTCTTAAATCCTTTCTACTTTCTTCTATTATATGTATATTTTCTCTAGGGCAAAACCGTGAGAAATACTTCTGAGATTTCGCATAATTAGGTATTTCCTTTTATTTTAGTTGTGTCATGATAAATGACCTGCCCTATATTCTATCTATGAATACTTAAAAATAAGAAAAATATCTTAAATTTAGATTCCAAGGTCGAGAAAAGTTACCTTTATTTTACTTGTCTAATCACAGTGGATTTTTAGGATAGGACATTACAAATTACCACACGAATATAAGAATCAGTCAGGGTAATGCAATAATAATATGCAGTTTTTTGTCTTATTTCTTCTACCTATATGGCTTTCCTATTCAAATAACATTTTTAAGAATTAATTTATTATATTTGCGATCCCTTAATATAACTTAGTAAAAATATATTTATTATTCTTTAAGATAATATCAACTATAACTATTCAAATTAGGTAGGTAAAGGTATACTGTACATTCACATAAAAACATCTTCAGTTATAAAATGAAACCATTTAGTTTAATCTTTAATTACCATTTTTGAGCACCCAGCTGAGTTGCAGTGCTGTTTGCAGATGCAAGGTAATAGTAATAGGTAATGAAAACAGCTGATTAAAATAGTTACAGACTTTGCATACAAGCCTGTCCTCAAAATTTTTTTTCCAAATTTTTTGTAAAATATTATTCGGAGAAGTTCCTACTACATACATACATACATACATACGCATTGGTTTATCTTTTATCCTTGATGAAGATAGGTCTTGAACTTGAGGTTAAATTTTCTAACTTATAGCATTTTCTAGATCCGAATGTAAATATTTAATTAAAAGAAAGAAAAACCATAAAGATAATTAATTAATTTAATAAAATACTTACAAAATATATTTAATAGAAAACAAAATATAAAAAATATAAACAAAATGAAATCTGTTTGACAAAGTGTAAAAAGTTCACACGAAATTTGATTCGTTTTTTGAGAATGTTCAGGCGTAAAAAAAAAACGAAATTGGCATCAGCTTGTTCGATGAGTGAGTTTAAAGTCAAAATACAATGAATGAGTTCAGCTATATGTTAAGTGTAAAAAGGATAACGTATTGAACTTTGTCAACATTAAATTTATATATTATGTAAAGGTTTATAAATAATAGAAACTTATGCTAAAGTCTAATGTTCATGTTAAACTTCAATAGCAAGTATAAACCTTGCGTTTATAATGTAAGTTTGACTAGTCACAAACCAAAATAAGCACTTCTTTTGTTATGTTTTTATATTTGAAATTGGATGCAACTAAACAATTGTCAGATTTAAACTTAATAAAATGGACAATTTTAAAGAGAATAATATGTTAAGCAAATATCATGAATAAAATACATATTTCATTTGCTTTCATGTTTTCCACTTTGTAAATTGAAGCTGGATGAAATAAGAACTGAAGTAAATTGTTCGTTTGTAGATTATTGTCTACGAATGAGTATGTCTTTGCGTGCAATATATTGCACTGTATTTTTGACACTTTATTTTTGCAAAATAAGAAACAAATATTACAGCTTTTGTATATTTCTGTATACATAATTAATTAACAAAGTCAAGTCGGCTTACAAAGGCAAAACTATATTTTTATTTAGAGCGAATTATAAAAAAAATTACAACAACGCGCAGAGCACTCAAAGATCGATTTTACGCTAAGCAACGTTGAAAACCAGAAGTAAGATTAGAATGTTCTTATCTTTGCCTTTTTTTTTTTGAAGACTTGCCCAGATATTTTTAGGGTTTCATTCTAAAAGGAAGTCATATAAAATGTGATACGTAGCTGCTACAAAAAATGTAAAGGACTATAAACAATTTGAAAACAAACATTTTTGTCACGTTTGTGTGAGAATACTCATGCAATCATGTGTTTATGAATTAAGAAAACTAAAAGATCCAATGTTGCTATTCAAAAACGCGGTAGCTTAGGAGAGATTACACAGCATTATATGGCACCAACACGATACAAAATGCAGCGTTTTTCTTATTAAAATACTGTCAACATCGTTTTTAATTTTGTCCCGTTTTTATTTTCAATTTCTGCAAAAAGTGCAGACAAAAATAAAAGAAAGCGTAAGCTCTGACTAAAATATGAAAAATGCTAAACAAGTCCGATACTACACTACGCATTTTAAGTCTTGCATGAGTGAAGCGCCAAAGAGAAAAGAAGGAAAAAAAATGAAACAGAAATAATTATTTTCGACATGTTTTAGTTAGAACATTCTGTGCATATTTTTGATGTTCCTTTTACTGCTCCTTTATTGTTTTTCAAATTATTTTTTGTTTCTTTTCTGTTCTTTGTTAACTTACTACATCAACTCAACTCAATTTCAATAGTGAAAATAAAATTAAGTGAATAAAGGCTCAATTACCATTGACATTGAATCTAAAAGTCGTTTAAACCATTCTCTGTTTCCATTTTTGTATTCTTGTTATTTTGTAGTATACTTATCATTGAAACACCAAGCTCAGAAAGACAATTGAAATAAATGATAAATTGTCAAATAATGCACAACATAACAAATTAGAAAAGTCTTCGTGTAATAACGAGCTCATCACAAAATGAAACTTCAAAAAAAAATTGCAGAAAACTGCGCATTTAATACATGTGCCGTGTAATCCCGCATCTTAAACAATATCTTGAAGGTGCTTGGCAATAAAGTTCTGTTGCCTTTCTCATCCTCCAAATGCAATCTTACCTTAATTTTGGTTGGCTGTATACTTCCACTCAAATGTCAAAACTGTTCCCGTTCATTTGACATATGCGTCCCTTTTTTCAAATTTTGAATTTCAAACATTTTAATTTGTTAAACCAACAGCAACAGAAGAAAAAGGAGTCCATAGTTCAAAGTTATTCGTCTTAAAGTTCTTGTGTTTTTTTGTTTCTGTTCTGTATTGTTATTTGTTATTTTGCAAATTTAATTTATTTACTTGTTTTGTTTGTTTTAATTTATAACTTCTTTTAAAATTATGTCGGATAGCGATTGTGTCCGAGTTGCAATTCGCATTCGACCGCTTGTAAAAACTGAAATTGAGCGCGGTTGCCAATCAACAATTGAAAGAATACCCGGTCAGCCTCAACTGACTGTAAATAAAACCGATGGATTTACATTTAATTATGTTTTCGATCCGAATGATTCGCAGGATGTTCTTTATAAGGAATCTGTTTATGAAATGACAGAAAAACTATTTAAAGGTAGGTATCTGCTGCAAAGCGTAAATAAAACCGACTCTGTTTGCAATTAAATTATTTTACTAATCTTTTTTGTAATGGAAGAGATTAGGTAACTTAAAACATAGAAATCCTCTTTTTAATTTTGGTTATACGAATAAGATGTATGACATTTTCTAAACTCCTTTTTACTTCTTTAGGGCTTTGAATTCCAAATTCAAAAAGTTTTAGTGATTGAAATTCCTAAACAGATGTATGTATCTAGAAACGCATTATTATGTGACCGTGTCCGAGATAAGGGGCTCAATGAGCGAAAATTAACTTTTGAGGAAAACTTTTTTTTTTTAAATTAAATCTATTCCATGTTATCCCAAACATTTCTAGGTACCTAAATCCTCAAACAAATTTTTAACTCAAACCCCGTTTTTGATAAACTAAGTGCCTTATATCGGATACATGTATGTACATTTGAATTATATTCCTAAAACTTAACTCAGATACAGAAACTTTAAAGTAAGGCTTACACGCCTGAGCCTTCTGATTCCTTCATTTTGTAAGATATGGCGAGTTCTATAGTAAGTCATAAGGTTCCGGGAAGACCTACTAAGAACTCTTGCTAAAACACTTGACACTGTGTTTTTAATTCTTTGGTTTACCACTAATAGGCCTTCTTTGGAGAAATGACGAACAATATTCTGGGTAGTAGATAGCACAAATTAAATTATATAGGTACCTAATTGTTTAAAAAAATATATGAAAATAAATCAAGATTAAAACAAAATAGTAAATAAATGGTAAAGCCTTCCACATTTGCATTGTGCGGCTAAGAAAAGAATCCCTATTCTTAACAGTACGTCCGAAATTGTGATCAAGGTTAAACTGATGAACATTCCTAAAAGTAGGGGGAGCGATGCACCAGGCTATTTCGCTAGAGCATTATTTACGACGCTATCGATAAAACAATGATAAGAATGGGACCTTGCGGCGGTGTTTAAGAGTAGCTAATGCCTCAGTAAGTGAACGATCGTCTATCATTTTAAGATAATTAATAAATTGAGTGGCGCAACAGTCCGTTGAGAACTAGGGCCTAGTGACTTACAACTCTCAACCATTCCTGTGTGCGAGTACTGTTGTCAGTAATGGAGGGGACCTACAGTTTTAAGCCGAATGGCAAATTTGAGAAAGCACTTTTCATGACAAGAATTACTCTTGGAGAATTTGTCAATTCCAAAGGCAAGAGGTCGGAGTACCCGTGAAAAAAAACTTCAGATGACATAGGCAGGGATCGAACCCAAAATCTCTCGCATGACAGTCCAACGAACTAACCATCATGCCACGGGTACCACCTATCATTTTAAGAGCTCACTTTAAAATTCTATTTAAAAGACTCAAGAACGTTATTGGGGAACCGGGCTTAAAATTAATTTCAGACGAATATATGTTTTGTAAATTATAGCCAGATCAGGAGGGGTAAAAGATTTCTTGCATCTTTGGAGAAAACCCAAACATTTACCAATGTTTTTGGTGATGATAAATATGTGATCACTCCAAAAGAGATGGTTTGTGATGACATTTATAAAAATTAGGAAGAGTTTCGAAGACAAAACGAAGCCCTGTGGTACACCCAAGTTAATTTGTGGATTTGAGACTTGAACCCGTCCAATACTATTTGAATTGAAAGGTTTGAAAGGCTATTTCTAACCCAACAAAGCAATATTTTTAAATAAGAGAGAGCTTGGTGCTGGATTCTATCAAACTCCTTTGAGACACGCGCAATAATCTTATTTTCTCCAAGACGATACACCCTGAGATCACAAGTCGACCTATTGCTACGAAAGCCACACTGCCGGAAATTAAGAAACTTTCGTTCTTCAAGAATTTCTTAAACTGAAATTTAATTACCCTTTTTATGAACTTTTATGGAAAGTAGTTAAAAATAGAGGAGAATTCGTCTTTTTTAGGGACGGCTGTTTTCCATCCATTTGAAGAGATCTGTAGAGTAGGATAAATGAAAAAACTGACGCAGAAACATCTGTTTAAACAAAAAAGATATTTACATTTCGTTTAAAATTTAATCTATGAAACCGCTACGGTAACCTAAGGCATGATTCACATAGAGAGACTAAGACTGTTCCAACCTGAGCAACCATTTAAAAGATCCTTTGTATCTTCAAGTGTAAGGAAACTCTTTGAAAAGTAAAGCCTGTGGTTTTCTTGTAAGATTGGGCACACAGCTAGAAAATGATACACGTTTTCGATTTCATTGCGGTTGCACAAACTACATATCGGGCTAAGGTCAGTTCTATTAGGTCTATAATTTTAACATTTAATTTAACACTCATTAAGAGTGAATTTTTCGTTAAAATAATTTCGAATAAAAAGTGTTTGGTTTAATTCTTTATATACAGGGTGCGGCAGAGCCTACTGACAAGTTTTGATGGGCTATAAATAAGGAACAGTAAAACTTAGAGAAAACATTTTTTTTTATTTAAATCAGGGGTGGAATCGGCTAAGGTAATTGTTGATCGTTGACAGTCAAAATAATCAAATTTGATCTGTGTAAGGTGATAGTCAAATTGATACCTAAAAAGCTGTCACTAGAAAAATTTGATAGTCATTTTCCTACAAATATGTCGATTCTGAATAGAGCTACCAGACGCTTACAAAAAACGAATGGAAAATTTTTTCAGTTACCTTTTTTAGGTACAAAAACACATTCTTGTGACCGACAAAGCTTACGTAATTCGAAAAAACACAAGAAAAGTAATAATATTATTTAAACACAGCCAATTTGATACTTTTATTTAGCTATTTTATAGGAATCATTTTAAAATTTCACCATAGCAACAATGAATTGTGACAATTATAATCTAAAACTGTTCAATCGAATTAAATTGAGTTGAATTATCTTATACAGACGGAATGAAAATCATAGTCAAATTTGACTATCAAAAATATAATAGTCAATTATCAGCTTAGCCGATTCCACCCCAGTATTCAATCCTATTTTTTAAAATTATTTTTTGAAAATTATATCTCCAAGATGGCGGCCGTCAGCATTGATACACTGCTGTAGACTATCTCTGAAGCTTTCACATGATTTTCGGCACATTCCGACTGGTATAACCTCGATTTCCGCGGTGATTTTCTGTTTAATTTCTTCTATGGTATGTGGGCGATGTCTGAAAACCTTATCCTTAAGGTAGCCCCAAAGGAAAAAATCACACATGCTTAAATCTGGGGACCGTGCTGGCCAGCCTATGTCTCCTCTCAGAGAGACTTACCGCCCAGAGAACATTTGTCGTAAGACAGCAAGTGAAATTCGAGCTGTGTGCGCTGTAGCTCTGTCTTGCTGAAACCATACATCTCCCAAATCATGTTCTTCAGCCATTTCCCCCAAACTTTGCTGAAGATAAGTTTCCAACATCACAACATAACGAGCGGACTAAGCCACCGCGTGTTTCCGGGCTGAGCGTCTTGGTGACGTCTACGCTGTGTTTAAAAGCTAGATCGTTCCATTCTTTGGAAGGTGGGGATATTATCTCAGGCAGCTGGTTTCTGAATGCCGAGTTCTTTAAGTACTCTAGCAAATGTACGAGTGCGAAGGAAGATTCGTCCTATTAAAAATGATGTGGAAACAACTTGGCTTTATCAATCGTTATTACAAAAGGAGTGCCATTGCAAATGGTGCCTACAATCGACGAGGCGAGGACATACTGTTGCGAACATTTTGTGCGAAAGACTATGCATTTTTACTATCTTTGGGATATTGTAGTATTTTTTCCCTTAAGTTCTAGTTATGCACAAATTAAATGCCTCGAATATGTGCGTTACAGGCCTTTATTATTATTCCCGATTTTTATCAGTGAGGTTGGCTTGGCTTGGTAAATCAACTCGAATCTTACCATGAGTTTTTTTTGGGTTTAATAGATTTTAACCTATTTAAGATAAAATTTGTCATTCCACAAAGAATTAAGTTTGTAACCATATCTGCGCTTGAACGAAAAAAAGCGTTTGAAGTCAAAGTTCTCGAAGAAGTCGATGAGACCTTCCCAGTTGGTTTTATCATATTAGCAACGGTTTTTTACTTTGCATAAGACATTTGTAGATATGACTCAATAGTCAAATGATCAATTGTCTATCAAATCCTTTGATATTTGAAGTCAAAAGCTTTTATGTGTTTAGAACTCGAAATTCATTGAGAATAAGTTCCTAAGGTCTCCTTTTACTTACTGTTACCTTTAATGTGTATGTCTTGTAGTATTTTTTTCCAATTACGATCGTACTATGAAGTACATATGTATGTATATGTGTTCTTTTACCATACTCCGAGCCTTTTCATGTCATTTTATTGTTCAAAAAATCAAAAGCAATGTATACCGACAACTCTTTTATAAAACTTCCTAATGATCATAGTATGTCTGGCATATTAAATGTATTCGAAACCCCTTATTTTGTGTTAATTATAAAATATAGGGGTCTTTATATGCTTCCTCCTTATGAATCCAACTAGATTAATTAATTATCGCCTATTTTCAACTTGTTGAATCCTACCCTAAATATTTAAAGACAAATGAAATGCAACCGACAATCAAAACTATATCATTTCATAGAGCTCGAATAAATTTTGTTTCTTGTATCCAATTTTACAGGTTACAATGTTACCATATTAGCTTATGGACAGACTGGATCTGGAAAAACTTATACAATGGGAACGACTTTTGATGGAAATCCAAACGAGAACATGGGTGTCATACCAAGAGCAATGGCTGACATATTTAAAACCATGGATGAGAGACAAAATCAGTATGATTTTAAAGTTACATGTTCATTCATGGAATTGTATCAAGAACAATTATTCGACTTGTTATCATCTGCATCGAGAGAACAATCTATTATTGATATGCGTGAAGATCGTAATGGCATAATAATGCCAGGATTGACAGAGCAAAAAGTTACCAGCGCTAAAGAGACAACCGAATGCTTGATGAGGGGTTCTTCAGGTCGGGCTGTTGCTTCGACAGCTATGAACGAACAATCTAGTCGTTCTCATGCTATCTTTACTCTAACAATACAATCAAGTAGTAAAAATGAAGTGTAAGTACCAAACGCTTAAATTTCTAACTTCCTACCTACCTGTTAATATTAAATGTTCCTAATTTTTTTCAGGAAAAATGTAATTTCATCAAAGTTCCATCTAGTCGATTTGGCTGGTTCCGAGCGTTCAAAGAAAACTAAAGCAACAGGTGATCGTTTCAAGGAAGGTGTTAAGATCAATCAGGGTCTTTTGGCTCTGGGCAATGTTATATCGGCTTTAGGAAGTAACCAAGGCTCAGGCTATGTTGGTTATCGAGATTCGAAGCTTACAAGATTGCTTCAGGATTCATTGGGAGGTAACTCGGTTACTCTCATGATTGCCTGCGTTAGTCCCGCTGATTACAATGTTGGCGAAACACTCAGCACTCTTCGCTATGCAGATCGTGCCAGAAAGATTAAGAACAAACCAATTGTTAATCAAGATCCGCATGCTGCTGAAATAAATCATTTGAAGGGGATTATCCAAAAACTACGTATGGAAATTCTAAATAAAAGCTGTGGTGTCATGAATAGTTCCACGGAGAGTGCCACTTTCGAAGGGTTGAAAAAGAACTCATCTCAGATGCCATATAATGATTTGATGGAAAAGTATCGTCAGCTACAGGTTCAATTTCAAAATACTCTCCATGATGTGGCCGATAATGAAATGCGGGCCCATATTGCCGAAGCTGCTTATGATAAACTAAAGATAAAGACTGAAGAAGTAACTCAGCAAGTGCTGGAATTGTCTGATCATCTAAACGAAGAAAATTGTCCGCCAGAGTTTGTAGATCACGTAAAGAAACTGGGAAGTATAAGGAAGCTTATTGAAGATCTAGGCATTGAATTCCAAAAATCACACGATGAAATCATTGATAATAAGAGAAATCGATCGATTGTACCTTTAGATTCCGACTCCGAGCAGTGTAATGAACAGAGTGAAATGATGCAGCAGCATTCTGAGGCATTCACTACGAAACAAATTGACCTAAACGATCAATTGCGCCGAATCAATCGTGAACTTACCTTGAAAGAGGAACTCCATCAACGCGTGGCTGTTAATTTGACCAAATTCTACACCATCGATGAGAATATCGAAGAAAAGTATAAAGATTGTGAGCATAAGATCAAAGCTTTGGAAGCCGAAAAATCCGATCTAGTTGAAAAACTAAAGCACGTCAAGGAAAACGTATCAGCCAAACTTGCCGAAGAGAGACGTAAACGATTACAAGCTCTCGAACAAGAAATCTCTGATATGAAACGTAAAAATGTTCAACAAGCCAAGCTGCTGAAAGTGCGTGAAAAGGAATCGGAAAAAATCAAAAATCTTCAAAATGATATTCAAGCAATGAAAGAGAGCAAAGTTAAACTTATACGAGCTATGCGTGCAGAGAGCGAGAACTTCCGACAATTTAAGTTGAGTCGAGAGAAAGAGGTGATGCAACTTAAGAACAAAGATCGTAAAATGCAGAACGAAATGGCGCGAAAAGAATCGTTGCACAACAAACAGAGGAATGTATTGAAACGCAAATGTGAAGAAGCTTTAGCTATTAACAAGAGGTAAGCATACAACATAGTAAATATTTTCTCTCAACATATCAGGAACTATATTCTAACTTTTTTTGTTTAAATTAAAAGACTAAAAGACGCTTTGGAACGCCAAAAAGCCGCTCAATCTCAGCGAAATAAGAACAAAGGAAACTCTGCTGCTAATAAATTAGACCAAGTAACTTCACGAGTGGATGAAGAATTAGACATTATTGCTTCCCTCATCGATGCTGAAAACTCTCTGGAACAACTAATGGAAGATCGTAGTATCATTTCGAGTCGCATCAATGCCCATTCCGATGCCAATGACACAAACAGCAAAGAAGAACTCGCTGAATTAGAAGAAGCCCTTCAACTTCGAAATGCACAAATAACCGATTTGCAACAGAAAGTTATGTCAACAGACATCGACTCGAGAATCAAAAATATTATGGAGACTATGCAAAGTTTGCCAGAGGCTAGAGCTGTTCTCAAACATCTCTTCACTGCTTTAATTGACATCCGGAGAGATTTCTCATCTAAATTACAAGAACAAAAAACCGCTCGTGAATTGGCTGAGGAAAAACTTGAACTCAATGAAAAGAAACTTAAACAATTTGTTAAGGAAAAAGAAGAGGAGGTGGTTCGATCAGAAAGTGTTTACGAAGAAAAAATTGCTGTTCTCCTACGTGAGTTGCATAGTGCTTCGCAAAATAACCACGGACAACCGACTCCAGAAATTGAGGAACGTTTAAAGATCCAAGAAGAAACTCTAAATAAATTCGATGAACTTAGAGAAGAACTCAATATTTATCGGGAACTTTGCAATGAACTTGAAAACAAAATCGCAAATAAACCGAAAACGAAACGAAAAGCTAAACAGATAATAGTAAATATTTATATTAAATATATTACAAAAAATATAACTATATTTCATTTTAGGAAGAGTCAATTGATTTAGACGACATAACATCGTCGGATGATAATAGTTCACAAGATGATCCAGATTGGAAGAAAACACCACGTTTTAAAAAAAATCGTTCTAGCGTAAGTAATAATTGTTTGTTTGTTTGTTTGTGTTTTTTTTTATTCTTGAAGCTTAAAATTTAACCATTTACTACATGGTGGCTTAAATATGTTGTAACCCATATTTATGGCCATATTTTTAACATCTTCAACATTTTTACTTGTTAAAAAACTTGTAAAATACACTAAAGCCGAAAAAAGGTAAGTTTGCGAAATTCAAATTGTTGCGACAAAGATTTTGCGGACATGTATCAATAATTGTTCAAAGTTTCTCTAACGAAATCAGAGGCGAAGATTTATCAGATGACGACATTGCAGTTTCAGTTCAAAGTCTTCCACTTGTGTTCACTTGCATAAAACTATAGGTCCCCTCCATCCCTGATAACTTTACTCGCACACACGAATGGTTGAGAGTTGTAAGTCACTAGGCCCTAGTTCTCAATGGACTGTTGCGCCACCTAATTTATTTATTTATTTGTCAGTTTTATCAAGTAGACATGCACGAAATGTACGAGAAATTGTTCCAGAATATAGAACAGGGAAAGAGTTTTTTGTGTGAAGGTTGGAGAAGTTATCTGTTATCTTGAATTTCAACTCGAACTAGATGTAAGTACCTAAAAGTCAATCTGGATATGATTCCTCACACAAAATTCGACCATTTCTTCTTTACTTAAAGTTCTTAAAAACGAATGCATGGCAATTGTTGATCAAATTACACCAACAAAGTTAGATCATAAATGCGACAATATAATCCATAAAAATCACACACATTTTGTACTTAGCGGCAACTCTGTACCCAAAATCAGCATATCGAGTGACGATGTGACCATTCCTGAAGGACAGGAATATAAACTCTTTTTTTTTATAATTGGTACAACCCATTTCCACTTCTAACTTACCTTACAAAGAAAAACATTTTGGCGTTAGGTACCATACAAGGTCCACGAAGAAAAATTAATAAAAAAAAAGGAAGGACGACAGTTGAAATGTGGACATTTCTTTGGTAACGTGGTACGATAAAAGAATTGTTAACTTGGCTTTAACATAGGTTAGGGTAGGTTAAAGTGGCTGCGGATTCAGACTCCACACACTTAGGCCAAAAGAAAAGGCCCATTGTGATACCACATGAATCTAGAGAATTACTACTTACTAGTCGAACCCTTTTGAGCTTTTTATAAAGCGAAGAAGATATTTGATATTCTTTTTAGCTAGTTCACTGGGATTATCAAAAGAGTAGTCTCCCAGATGAAGTTTGCGTCTTAGTGAAAGAGCAGGGCAAGTGCAAAGAAGGTGAGAGATTGTTTGCTCTTCTTCCTCGTCCATACAGGTCCTGCAGAAGTCATTTGAGGCTACACCAAGTCGTATTGCGTGTCTGTCTATAAGACAGTGTCGCGTAAGGACACCTATTAGGAAGCTAATAGGAAGTCTGCTTTGAGATAACAAGTCTTTAGAGCGCTTTAGGTCCAGTGAAAGCCATATGAGTTTTGTGGCTGCGCATGTTGGTAAATTGTGCCACCGTAAAAGCTGTTTATTTTAGCAGAAGTTTACATGTAGCTATCGGTATACCTATCTTCTCTCTTTCAGGTGAAATAGGTATGACGGTTCCATTTTTAGCGAGTTCATCGGCTCTACAATTTCCTGTGATGTCTCTGTGGCCCGGCACCCAACAGAGGTGAATGTTAAATTGCTGCGCCATCTCCATAAGAGACGATCGACAATCGAGGGCCATTTGAGATTTGGTTGAGACACCGTCAAGGGATTTAATAGCAGCCTGACTGTCAGAGAAGATGCGGATATCAGAAGTTGATATCACGTTTTCTCTTAGCCAGGAGAGAACCTCTTTGATCGCTAAAATTTCCGCTTGGAAGACGCTACAATGATTAGGGAGGCGGAATGAGATGCTTAGATTAAGCTTTTCTGAGTACACACCACTACCAACTCCCTCATTTGTCTTGGATCCATCTGTATAAAAATGAATGCTTTTGTCATCCAAGAGTTTTTTGTCTTCCCATTCATCTCTGGATGGAATGGATACCTGGAAGTTTTTTTTTCCAAATTGGGGTTTTGGAATAGTGTAGTCTATGTACTTTGGCATAGAACCAAAGAGGTTCAAAATGATGGAGTGCCCCACATTGTTGTTGGTCCATTGAGACGAGGCATTGAGTCTTATAGCTGTACTAGCTGCCACTTGTTTGCTGAAGCTGTCGAGGGGTGTCAGATGGAGGAGAGTGTCTAACGCTGCTGAGGGTGTCAATGTCAATGCCTCGCTTATGCAGAGACATGCAGTGCGTTGGACTCTGCTGAGTTGAGTTTGTCGTAGTATGTGACTTTCTCCAGTGCAGTCCACCATACTGCAACCCCGTGCATAAGTATTGGTCGGATGACCGATGTGTAAAGCCAATAGGTTATGCGATGTTGAAAACCCCATTTGCTTCCTATGGCTTTCTTGCAAAGGAAAAGAGCTACTGTAGCTTTTTTTTAACTCTTTCCTGAATATTAGATTTCCAACTTAATTTTTTTGTCCAATATTAGACCAAGATATTTGGCTTCATTGGTAAAAATTAGTGGTACACCTTTTATTGAAGGAAGTACAATTACTGGGATCTTGTATTTCCGTGTAAAAAGGACGAGGTCTGTTTTTTTGAGGATTAATACTAAGTCCGCAGTGATCAGCCCATCTAGTGAGCATATTGAGTGCGTTTTGGGGGAGGTCTCTCAGTGTATTAGGATGTTCGCCTGTGACGGCGATAGCAACATCATCGGCATACGCAATCACTCTGTAGCCTTCCCTCTCAAGGGATATTAGTAGTTCGTTTACCACTATCTTCCACAGGAGAGGGGAACAGAACACCACCTTGCGGAGCACCTCTACCGACATACCTTTTCGTACAAAAATCCCCCATCTTAGAGTTGATGATCCTGCTTTTTAGCATTAGATTAATTAACTCACAGAGTGAGTATACGACGTTTAGGGTCGTCATAGCAGAAGTGTTAGCGGATGTGTCAACGTTGTTGAAAGCGCCCTCAATATCCAGGAAGGTCACCATAGTATATTCCTTTTGCTTTAGGGAGTATTCGATAGTTCTTACCAGAGTGTGCAAGGCTGTTTCTACCGATTTCCCTTTGCAGTAAGCATGCTGAGACATCGATAGTCTCTTATCAATGCTATTACGTACATGGATATAAATCAATCGTTCCAGAGTTTTGAGAATAAACGATGATAGGCTAATAGGTCTAATATCTTTAGGGTTCACATGCGACCATTTGCCCGCCTTGGGAATGAAAACTACCTTTACTACCTAGACAACTTTTGAAGATCATCTCAATGATCGGCAAAGTTATATCGATGGTATGTTGTAGCTCAGCTGGTTCGATTTGATCTGAACCTGGAGATTTATACGGTTCGAAACTATTCAGAGCCCATGCCAATTTTTCTTTTGTAACAAGACCTTGTAGTAACCGTAGCGTGATGGTTAGTGCGTTGGACTGTTATGCAAGGGGTCTTGGGTTCAATCCCTGCCTGTGCCACCTAACTTTTTTTCACGGGTACTGCCTCTTGCGAGGAATTGACAAATCCTCCAAGAGTAATTCTTGTCATGAAAAGTGCTTTCTCAAATAGCCGTTCGGATTCGGCATATAAACTGTAGGTCCCTTCCATCTCTGACAACATTACTCGCACACAGGGATGGTTGAGAGTTGTAAGTCACTAGGCCCTGGTCCTTCATGGACTGTTGCGCCACCTAATTTATTTATTTTATTTTAACAAGACCTTGAGGAAAAGTTAAGTTAATACCCGTCCCAGGACGGTTTGTTGTATTAACGGATTTGGAGCTATCTGGGAAGTGGGTGTCTAGTAGCAGGTTTAGCGTTTCTTCGCAAGAGTTAGTCCATGTACCATCTGAGTTTTTAAGACAACTAGGCATGGTTGGATTTGTCGAGAGAACATATATATCATATCATATCATATCTAAATAATGATATGATGTGCTCGGAAAGTGCAAAAGCGATTCGAACATGTTTGCCTCATAAAATCAGTTGGCTTTAACATACTTCGGAAGTAAACTGTTATCTAAAGTGCGACGTTACAAAAAAGGAAAAGACTTATCAAAATGTGTCATGACATAAAATCGGCAAATGGGAAAATTGGATCTGTTGGATGCTCTACTTAGATACTACAGGATACCAATTAGAACTAAGAAATTTTACCATCGCATATTCTTCCACATGCTTGATATATAAAAAGTGCGTAGGTGTTCCCTAGTGGGACATAGGGCCTTAACTACTCCTTCGCGCCATCGTGTGCGGTTTCCTGTGATGTGTTTGAGCTCTCTCCATCTCTTCCCCAATCACGACGATTCCTCCTCGACTGTTCTTCTTAATGTACTCGTACTTCTCGGTCTACCGACTCTTCTGCCTTCTTGAGTGAGTGGATTCCACGGCATTGCTTGTCCTGCAATGCAGTCATTACCTTTTCGAAGCTTATGTCCAATCCACTGCCACTTGCGCCTTCGTATAATAGTGTCAATGGATTTCTGGCCCGTTATCCTATATAGTTCTTCATTGGTTACACGGTAGGGCCAGATGTTTCATGGACATCTATTAATAAAGGTCTGCAGTTTCCTGGTAATCGTTGATGTTATTTTCCAGTTCCTGCAACCGTATAACTGTACTAATTCGACGTTTGAGCGAATTAACAGTTGTAACTTTGTCTTCAATCTGAGAGAGTCGGTCCTCCAAACACTGGACAACATCCCGAACGCAGCCTTAGATTTCCCGATACGGCTAGCAATATTTTGTTCGGTTCCGCCTTCTTTAGAGACCATAATTTCAAGATACTGAAAGCTCACTTCTTCTTTTATAGGGTTGCTGCACAACCTTACCAGTGAGGATGAGTGGGAGGTTCCGAATCTGAGCATCTTAGTTTTTCCTGTGTTGATTTCAGCCCCACGATTTCTGCTTCTCTCTTCATCCTCGGTGCCATCTAAAAAAGATCCATTATCTTGTGCGATAGCAATAATACATGCTTGATATGGTGCATGGCTTTTGTATAAACAGAATCTTGATAGCTCTGAACCATGAAAGCCTTTAGCTGATTTCAAGTACGCTTTACCTGTAGACTTATGCTACGTCAACCAATCAATTTCAACTTGTAAGCGTTTACAACCCTCGAGTTCTATGGAATGCTGTATCAAACTAAAGAAATCTCAAAATCTCGTATTGCAATGTTACCAATCATGGACATGAGGTTAGATAAACTAGAACACTTGCCTATATAAACCTCTAGATCTATTATAGTGTTCCGAAAGTGTTATTTTTGTTATTTTTTGTTCTTATTTTTTGTTCGTTTTCATTGCGACCAAGAAAAGTGCAATATTTATTTTTAATAAATTTAAAGAAAATTCCTTTTATTTGATATTAACCTCCAGTAAAGGGTTAAAACACATTGAGAAGTAAACACAAAACAGTACTCAAAATCCCATACACTCATTTCTTTTTAAAATTATGATTTCCTCAATATAGAAAAAGCCCTAAAAAATTAACGACAAAGGACCATTCACACGATTTTTGATCTCAGGTTAAAATTCAATTCTTGAAATATCTGAAGGTATTTTTTGTGTGAAGCGTACAAAAATATTAGTACATTAAAAGCACTCTATAATCTTTTCAAATTGTGTGCTTAAAATAATAAAATTTATAAATTTATTTATTAATCCTCATTCAAACAGTTATACTTTTTAAAATAAGTCTGAAGCGCAGACGCTTATAGCAACAAATCCAATAATCATAAGCTTAACATATTTATTTCATTATTTTTATTTTAGAGAGAGAAATCACTTAATGAGAGTTCGTTAAAACCAGTTGTGGGTGTTAAACGCTCTTCGAATGGAATAATTAAATGCCAATGTAAGACAGGTTGTTCCACAAAACGTTGTCGTTGTAGATTAAATGACACAGTATGTTCATCCAAATGTAAATGCAATCCTAATTGTTTAAATCAAAAATCAAAGAACTCCACCGATGATGATTCTCCTGATGAAAAGGAGAACATAAAATCCGAGCCAATAGATAATGATTTATCTGAGACAATTACTCTAAGTAAACCGACTGATAGTACTTTTCAAACCCCCAAGATTGTTCGGTAAGTAAATTGTTTTTGTGTAAAATGTTTTTTTTTTTAATTATTTTATTTTTATTTTTTGTTTAGGTTATCTGAACTGACCTTTAATGTTCCATCAGCGAAAAAGAAATTTTTCAATTAATTTATAATATTGCATTTAAAGAAAGTGTGCAAATAAATATAATAATTTAAATAAACTTAACTTTATAACTAACTTTACTTCTTAAATACTTAAACAAAATACAATACATACATAACGTAAATTATAATGTTTGTTATAACATCAACACATTCTCGCGGATCAAGAATACAGACAAAAAACACACAAAAACTTTATCTTCCTTATCAAGAATTGCAACTGATATTTGAAGAAGTGTACATAGCTGGTTGTAAGTATTTATTAATGTATAGACACAAATGCAAACATTTTAAAAAATTGCAAATAATTACCTCGAAAACAGTTAGAATACCGATGTCAAATTTATTATTATTATTATTTAAATTCAAATTATCGCGATGAAGACTACAGCTTTTTGCTGTTCATTGAGGTTTTTTCTGTGCTGAACTGTTCTACTTTTCTGTTCATTGACAAACCTAGAACAGTTTAGAACAGGATTTTCTGTTCTTGCTTTTGAGTCAGATCAGGTTAGAACAGAATCGTGAGAAATGTCAAAATGGAAGTTGTCATTTTTTTTGTTTACGTTTTGATTTGGATGTGCTTTGTGTTTTTTTTTCTCGTGATTTAAAAAAATTAAAATAAAGTTATTTTGCCAATTTGTTTTATTTGTTTAATTAAATAATTATAAAATATAATATAATAACTTTCAATGCAATTTCTTTTACATTTCATCAAAGAAAAGGTAATAACATTCGTCACACTTTCATTCCAATCATCTGAAGAGGAATCCGACGAAAAATCACTATCGGTGTCTGAACCACTAACATTTTCATTTAGTATTATCTTAGCAATCACTTGATTTTCCATTTCAATAATTTTTAATAATATTTTTCACAGTAAAAACACAAAAAATGAAAAAAATAAGCGAGAAACGAAAAATTCACACAATTTGCAATTTGTTTTGTTTTTTTTTTTGACAACTGACGTTTAACTGACTGTTCTAACTTGATCTGACGTTTCTCACGAAACTGTGCTGTCCTGTGCTGTTCTGATCTAGAAAAATCCTCACTGAACAGACTTAATGTACGTTATCGATTGTTGTGTATCTAAGAGTGGTTGCATTTCGTTTAAAATTTTATTCAAGACTTAAATTTTTGATTTGTTATTTTTGGAGACTTCGAAATCTTGTTTCTAATTCCAAGTGAAATTTATAAAAGCTTTTAAAATACTAGGCAAACAGAAATTTTTCGGTTGAACATTTTGACCATTTCCAGATCATAATGTAAAATGTAAATGTAAACAAGTTTAAGTTTTAGAATGTTTTTCTAAATACATACAAACTAAATTTGAGCTAAAATTTTTTAAAAAAGTTTATGATTCATGATTTACCAGCGTTATTCTGGTATAATGGTCACGCAAAATTCTCTATTTTGCTGTCCACAGGATCAATCCAATCCACAATACGTTTTTCTGATTTGGTGAAAGTCACAGCTCTCGATTGGCTTATGCTCAGTTTGTTTTTCAATTTCATAAAAAATGTATAAACAAAGTAACGGTCGGGCTGGAACGTGCGTCGTATTAAATTAATCATTTTATTGAAGGAAACTTTTAGTGAGCGCCTTTGGCGTGGTCTCCAAAATCGCGAAATTTATTACCGCTAGACTATTTTGATACTATGTTAATTAGCTTGCCTACACATATAAGCCCGAGACGATTAACGCCTTGGAAGAGAAAATTCGAAAATTATAACCTCTCATTTTTAAAACATAATACCAAACCCTTTTCTTGGCCATTGAATAGTATGCGTTTTATTTCTTCTTAAAAACAACTCGTCTAAAAATAACACCCTAAAAACAAAATTTACCAAATAGAGCGTTAAAAAAATTATTTCGAATCGTTTAAAATCGAAGAATTCTCCACTTCGAACTGTATGTGAATTGAAAGTGGATACCAAAATAGGGTTGTATGACTTAAACTGAATATATAGTTTAAATTTAATCCTTTTTTTCGAAAAGTTTGTATTGATGACAAAATTAAAGGTTAACTAAAAGGTTTATTACTATTTCGTGGGGTTAACGTAACTTATCATAACTGGACACTTCATCACGACCCAGCTCATAGCAGCAGATAACTCATCATAATGTATGATTGCTCACTGTAAATGTTTGTTTTCACGATGAGTTCTCCGCTGGGATGAACTATCCCGTCTGTTGTAATGAGCTACGACCTTTTAAAATCGACATTGATTGGTTATTCCCAATCCTTATTTTGTAGATGTTTTTTTTTTTTGTCTATACCCATAAATGATACAAATGATTATTATTGCATCAATGAGAAAAATTAAAGTATTTCTACTTGTATAGGCTTAAAAAGAAACCCAGTAAATGTCACCAATATGTGAAGAGAACCCACCAACTTTATATTGTCGATTGAAATGAAATGTACTAGTTCTACACAAGGTGGTTATTGTTCGTGCATATTCTACATCTTTCATCAAAGATCAATCCCTTACAAGAAATTGAAAAACAAATCTCGAGTAAGTTTTTATAGTAATAGATAAATAGTGTGTATTTAACAAGGATGAAATGATAAGTTTTGATAACTTAAACCTTATGTACTGATACCATTATTTGAAACTAACCACGTTATCATTTTCATTTATCATAAACAAATATTTTATTTGAATGTGAATTTAAATTAAACAATATTCCTTAAACCATTTCAATAACAATATAAATCAACAATCATTTGAAAACGCCTATCCTAAACCAATGGACATTGGTATGAGACTCCATCCTTGCAGCAATATTCCTTTCCAGCGGCTATATTTGTATTAATCCAAGTGTCTTTGCAGTTCTTAATAAAGAGGAATGCACGTTGCTTGTGAATGTCTCTACCAAGTGTTGCACACAACACTGTTGCAGAATTTGGAAGATGAGCAACAATCTTTGAAATACACAAATTCATATAAAAGAAAAAGAAAATTTAAACAAACAATTTAACTCACAGATTCTAAGCATTTGGTTTGGCATTGCTTCTGGCCAATAACATTGCAAGGGAATACTTTGTTGACCTCTTGAATCATAGCTGGATCTCCTTTGGGTTGTTCATCGGATCCCTTAACAAATTGATTTGTCAAAAAGACACCACATGTGCATGGAGTTGTTGTATTGGCGGGCTTGACTTCGGAAGGCAAGGAATTTGGTTTGCTTGTAGTCGTTTCGACTTTGTCTTTTGGTTTTTTTACTGTTGAACATTTCACAAGAACAAGACATGTTGCTAAAATAAATAATCCTCTCAAGAAAACTATAAAAACAAAATTACGAAAAACAAATATTATAAACAAAATTAAAATTTTAATTACTATATTTTGTTACACCCTCACCCATTATGAATTTTTTGTTTTGATGTAAGTCAGTGCAAATGAATAACTATGCCATTAACCATTTTTGTTTGTGCTTTTAAACAATTCATAGCTTCTGATGGAATTGACATCACTTTTTGCTTATCAATGGAGGTAGACATAAACAATCAAATATCCGCTTCTTTTGCATTTTTCTTTTTTTTACCTACCTTCAGGCAACCTTGAGATGTTACTTGCATTTCCATGTGAGGTTTTAAGGTGACAAATTTGGTCAAGTCGAATGTTAAAATGCAACTTTAGCAAAATTTAACAACAACCTAGGTCAGCGACTGAGTTGATACAAATTTTTAAGAAAAACATGCAAACAATAACAATGAACTAGAGACTGAAAAATCGTTTCCTTATTATTATTTGTTTTGAAAGAGGATATTTTATAACATTTAAATATGAGAGATAATTAACATTTTTGATGAAATTTAAAAGAATAATACAATCTGTAAAAAAGTCTGATGCATACAATCAAAGTAAATGCTTAAAATCTAGTATTTACGATATGCAATAATATTTTCTAGCTTCGTAATGGACATCTTTTAAGTGAATAGAAACGAACATGCTAATTTTTTAGTAAATACTTATGACTGTTCAAAAGCAACAAATTTGTATTTTTTAACTTATTTAAAAGCAATCTATCCACCTTATTAATCCTAAATGTGTTTAGCTTTTTCCTCCTAAAGTGCCCAAAAGTTACAATTTAAGAATACTTACTTTTTTAAAGAGATAATGTTCAGTTGTAAAGGGAGTATTTTGTTCGTAAAAGTTTGTTAAAAAAATTGTGACATAAGAGTTATAAATCCGTAATGCCTGAAGAAATGGGCAGGTTCAGGCAACATAAGGGACTTTATTTGCAGTCAACTTCATTGGTCGCATTCGGAAAGCTAGTGGCTACGTAGTCAAGGGATTCTGATTGGCTAAATCCAACTACAAAAGTAGTTGAAATTTCCCCTCCGACGTAGTGTAAAATTTTCGGCTACAAAGTTAGTGCACACTGGTTTTGACGTTTCACAATCAGCTGCTCGGTAAGGACACAAGAATTCAAAATGAAATGAATCTTTCGGTATTTAAATACAAATATAAATCAATCATATTATACTCGTATCTTCTTTTTGGTATTTATTGAATTTAAAAAGAAAAAAAAAACTATTTAAAGTTCTGAAAACACAAATGTTTCTTATTTTATATATTTGTATTTGTCATTAATATGACAGTTCCGGATTGACTAGCTTTGTAGTGCAATTTTGCATTCACAAAGCTAGTTGAATTTTGACTACGTAGCCACTAGCTTTCCGAATGCGACCATTCTATGAACGTAAATTTTGACCAATGCAACTAGTTAGATTTTCGAGTGTCATGAATTTCAAATTCAGAACTTTACTTCACAAACCTCTACTTCAAGTTCGTATTACAAAAATTACCAAAATCATTATTGTCTACAAAACACTCTTCAGGCAAGTTACAAGTCCATCACGATTTATATTTTGTATTTTAAAGAAATATTACTTATTTCTTTTCCAAATTTACGAGTAACCTTTTTGCAGAAAGCATTGAGTGAAGTTGTGCAGAAAATAAATAAACCATAGAATAATAAAGTTTAGCTTTCACTTAAATAAAAAAAGATCATCAATTGTCATTTTGACAGAAGTAGACTTGACTTGATAGTTAGGGAGATTTTTCTAGACTAACTTTCCGGTCAACTTTCCATTAAAGTTGCCTTAATTGGAAGGTAATTTTTTGGCAGCTGGCCAATCAGGTAATAGAAACTTCCCTAACTTTTAAGTCCCAGTGATTACTTTTCATGCAAATACACCATTATGTTCTCATAAAGAAATTATTTAATTTTATCAACAGATCACGCGAATTTAGTCTTACGTTTCAAAATTATTAAATTATACATAATTCGAACACCCATAATTTTAAACGTAGAAACATTGCTTTCAACATTTTTTAGGGAACATCCTTCAAATTCAAAAAGGAGTTTGTTTTGTAAGTGTTTTTTTATTGATGTTTTTAATTGTATTTTTTCGACTTACGAACTTAAGTATTTATAATAATTGGAATAATTTATGGGCTTTAAAACCAACATGGTAATTATTTAAGGGGTGAATTTTGACCGTTTTTCTGAGGGTTATTTAAGTGAAGAAATAAATAAATGGTTGTTAAATAAAGTTTGTCTATTTATCATACATTAATAGTTGGATTTTCCACCTGCATGTTTTTATTGTCAGAAATGGTAATTTTAGATTTGTTTGCTTTCCTTTAGTTTATGTAGAGGCTTATATTATAGAGAAGACGTGTGTTCGATTAAGAACGCTTTGAGTAATAAGTCCCGCCAAATTAAAAAAAAATGCAGTTTTAAGAAAAACGCATTTGAAATTATAAAAACTTTAATTAAAAGTATTTATACAGTTACAGGCCACCCGATCCCGTCCGTCTGCCGTGCCTGCTTGTTTGTCCTACAGCGCAAACCCTTGGTTCGATTGAGTTTAAACTTGGAAATTATGGTTTTAAGCAGATTCACATTAGGCATTTTTTCATTTTCATTTTTTTTTTAAAGATCCAAAATAACAGCCATACAAATTTTTTGGTAAAATATCGAAAATTCGAATTTTCTCAAAAACGAATCGATAGATTTTTAGTAAATTGTCTCTAATTTTTTTTCTTAACTTAGTTTCTTTCAATAAAAAAAAAATATTATTTGCATTGCTCCAGAGGAGTACCCCCCATAGGACCGTTCTTTTGTTTTTAAATTATCACGGGAACTCATGAACCGATTTTTATAATTTTTTGTATGCAGAAGCTTTCATATTGTCTTAATAATATTTGATGATCAAAAATGTCAACATTTTTGTTTTGATATTTTGAAAAAAATGTTATTCTTTTTTCAAAATTCAATCAGCCCTATCATGAATTCCATCGTAATCGGAAATTTTTACGAATCCCGAAAAACTGTATCATGAAATCCGTTCGTAATGCAAAATTGTATGAGATTTTCCACTACGAACGGATTTCATGGTACAGTTTTTCGGGATTCGTAAAAATTTCAGATTACGATGGAATTCATGATAGGGCTGAATATCTCGAAAACGGGTCATCATTTTAATTACGAAAATCAAATATAAAATATATGTATATCAATGCATTCTATATAATTGTGTACCAAAAATATTTTTAAACAAAAATTGAAACATTTTAAATATACAAAATTAATTACAAAAAAATGCTCTAACGATTTTTAAAAAAAATCTGAAAAATTAAGTTTTTTTTTTTTTGGAGAAATCAAATGGCATTTAAATTTTTGTAGACAAATTTATATTGTAGGTATATTTTTAAACCCTCATTATAGGAACTATTTCTAAACAGACTCTTTAGGCAAAGAAGCAAGTTCGTGCGATCAGTCGTGCAATTTATTGTACCTACATCATTGCGATGGGATTCAAAAATACAAATCTTGTTTGTACTTTTCCCACATGGCTTGACCAATTTTTATGAAGTACTGTATGTGTATTTGTCGTAAAGAATATTTCATAACGCTAGGCCAAGGCTGTATATTCAGATTTTTTGAACAATATTTTAATTTTGTAATTTTTTCTTATGTGTCAAAATTCTTTATGAACACATTTTTTAATTGTCAAAATTTTGTTAGACAAAATTCTAGTTAGTCAAAATTTTGTGTTTCAAAACTATTAAAGTACAACATTTTTAAAACAAAATATTTCTTAGATTAAAGTATCATACATTTGTTACAACATAAAACTACTATTAATATGCCTATGTAAATTATTTGTGTTCCGTTAAAGTTGTTTGTTTTCAAGTTTCAATGTACTTTTTCATTAAAATATCAACATTTTAGCTTTTTGTTTTTCTTTTAGATAGCGTTTATGTACATTTGTATGTTTTGAAGTATTTTTCATATTCTATATGTTTTTTTATTGAACTATGTTACAAAATTTGTTCTAGTTTAAAAAAAAAAAGATGCGACCCGCACTGATAACTTCCCATCCCGTCTGTCGATTTGTCTTGCTTAAAAGGTTTGAAGGTTATTGAAGTCATCAGTTGAATTGTTCTAAGAAAATTAAAAATTACCATAAATATTTTACATAAAATGAAATATAGTTTGATTTAAAAATCTATTTTGGTTAACGAGATTTATATTCGAAAACCAATTTTTACCAATTTTAGTAGAATTTCTTAAACATTTTTATTTCTTCTATAAACAAATACAAATTGGATGAATGAAATTAATTTAAAGTCAATATCTTCTATTATTCACGAGATTTTGAGGACCGAACTATTTCGTTCTTTGCGTTCTTTTTTTTAGGCTTTAATTTTTTTTTCTAAACTGTTGGATTTTTATAAAATTTACCGAATGTCGAAAAAAATATTTTCTGTGAGATAAAATTAGTTTGAAGCCATTTTTTTTTAATTTTTGAAAAGATAATTGAGTCGAAAATCAATTTTTACCAAATTTTAGTATTGTTTTTTTAGGTTTTTATTTTTTGTAAAAAAACTGTCAATTCGATTTTTCTCAAAATTTTACCAGATGTCAAAAATGTTATTTTTCGTTAAACAAAATTATTTTGGAGGTAAAATCAGTTTTTGTTCGTAAAATATTCGAGGTGAGAATTTTTTTTTCAGGTTTTTGATTTATAAAAAAAACCGTTAATTGTTTTTTTTTTTTTTTTTTTTCAAAAATATACTAGTTTGGTATTACGTTACAATACATAATACAAAATTTAATTCAAGCTTCTAGCATTATTGGTACGTGAGATATTTTGAGTAAACTACAATTTTCACCTGTTTTTTTAAATTGCTATTGTAAAAAAACCACCCACTCCCTTTCTGCATTATTTACTGTATAACGAAATTTATTTTAAGTCGATATCTATACTGGTCCTTGAGCTATGGACGACGAAAAAACTTCGCGAACGTACGGAAACGAACGTACGTACACACGCGCGCACAGGCATCTCTATAAAAATCTTTTATTTCGACTCTAGGGACCTTGAAAAGTCGGAAACGTCAAATTTTAATTTAACAAATCGGACCCATTACAATAACTTCCTATGGGAAGTTAAAAATTATTTGATTTAAAAAAAATCTCTTCATACTCATTGACTACAAATAACAATGTCAAATCTGCAAGCTTTTAATTTAGTTTTTTTGGTATAAGTAGTTTAAATTATGTTAGTTTTAAGTTTAGATTTATGTACATATATAAAAATTGCAAACTTAACGTTAGAATTTTACGTATTTAATAAATATAATGCTGTCAAAACTTTTCAAGGATACAGTTTTTAGTGATGAGAAATTCAGCATTTTGGAATACAGTATTAGAATGTTACATTACATACTAATCAGCACATAAATGTACGGAGCAGAGACACAACACCTTAAGAAACTAAGACTTTAATACAAGACGGAAGGACAGAAGAAGAAAGAAAGAACACATGACAACAGCACGCGGTAGGTTTCGAAATAGTCCTTCATCTTTCTACTAACCATAGAGGAAGTATATTATAATAATATATTATATTATAATAATAATATATTTCCTCTATGCTACTAACCACGCTCACTGATTCTTGATTTCGATTATCGATGAGAACCGATGCTTTAGTTTACAGTGTTTTGAAATACAGAATTTATGACATAAAGACCATTATTACTAATTCGACCTAGAATATCTTATCCTTCCCAACAAATCTGAAATTCAATTAGCCTTCGTAAAATCGCTATTGAAGAAGAGCAAGAAATTGTACGGTAAGAGCGCAGAGTTATTATAGCCCGATCCTGTGCTTCTGAACAATAAGAGAGGTCGTGAAACGCCTTTGAAATCCCTAATTTTTGCAAATATGTTTATATCCTAATAAGTAATTTAAGTTAATACGTTTTTTGTATTCATTTCATTACTTTTTATAAAATCATAAAATAAATTTCGCTAAAATGTAACACTTCATTTATTGCATGTTATGCGGTACGAAGTCTGCAGGGTCAGCTAGTTAATGTTACAATTATTTAGTTCCAAATATTATTTCCTTCCTCATTTCGCAAAGCATTTTTGTTTCAAGGTTTTTTTTTAATTTCTTTAACCCTTTTTGTTTCGAGGTTTAGTTTTTTAATCAAACTTTGTAAAACAATTGATTTATAAAGATTTTTAAGTTACTTATTAATTAAATGTAAAATTATCTAACAAAAAAAATTCAGTTAAAATAAGATAAGATATTTTAAAAGAGATTTTATTGTAGGGTCAAAGGGGGTAATTGTATACGATTTTGCATTTTTTTATTTTTTTTCACTTGTAATGTTTGTATGTAACAGCTTAACCTTGCAATGTCGAACATTTTTGTTTATGCTACTTAAGTTTGGATTGTATTATCTATCAAAGAGTAGTAATCTTAATGGCGTTTGTTTATTAGTTTTCATAAAATTCGATGTTTACATTTACCCCCCTAGTTTTTTAAGTAAACGAGAAAAATGAAAACGGTACCAGTCGTCCTACCATTGTGGAAAGGGGTAACCAAGATCTCTCTCCTTATATGTGTAGGTACCTACTAGACCAAGGAGATCATCCTTATCGCATGGGTAACCAGCACGAGATCTGAAATAAGTCACCTCGCTATAGTGTACTCCACGTCTGACGAAAGTGCTGGTTTTCTGCCTCTAATAGATATAATGACAGTAGGATTTTTCCCTTCACCGATCCTCTGACGTGTATGATTGAGCTGTGGTTTTTGGTTGATATGTACGTGACATCTTTTTGATATAAAATATTGTTAGATCAACACCAAAGCCATTGAAAATTAATGTTTACAATTACCCCAAATTGTTCACTTTTACCCCATTTCGGTGTTTACATTTACCCATGATAGGAACATAATGGGGTAATTGTAAACAGCCAATAACTTTTAAATTTTGTTATACAGACAAATAAAAACATACAGCATGCACTTATACTCATATTTCACTTTCTTAAAGATAAAATTTAACTTACTTCGATCGCCTTTGTTTGTTTTGCAACAATTTTAATTGGCTCTGAAAAAAATAAAAACGCAGAAAAACGAAAGACTCGTGGAAACGAACAAAACATAAATAACCCTTTGACAGATAAGGCCTTCCACGCGTCAATATGATTTAAATATAATGTCTTTTCAAATAATTTCATGGCATGCTTCAAATTATAAATGGTTTTGAGAAAATTAAGTGTGTTTACAATTACCCCTGTTTACAATTACCCCCCTTGACCCTAACTGTTTCTCTTCTTTTCTTCCAAGTTATGAATTTTCATTTAATTTTAAAAAATTATATATTATCAACCTTACAACTTGTAAGCTGTGACTAATTTTCCAGCAAAAAGTGTATTACTTTCATTGATTCGATAGATAGGTAGATGCACTTGGTGGACATTTGTTTTAGTCAGCATTTTTTAATTTTGTTTATAATTAATTTATATAAAATTTGATATTTTGGGGTGACTTCTGATTTTTTTTTACAGTTAGGTAGGGGTCTCAATAGAACATGTTTTAAATATTAAGGCGAGGAAACAACTTTAAGTCATAGAAAAAATTATTTTCTTTTTCGAACTTACCCCTACTTTTTTTTATATTTCATTTTTTGAGCCTAAAACAAGTTTTTTTTGAATTGATATCACGGTGTATTAACAGCTAGGTATGTAAGGGGGGGCATGCTGCCCCCCTGCAACCCCCCTGCTTGGGATCACTATAGGATTTGGGGTAGTTTGGGTGTATGCAAAGTACTTTTTGCATTTGAGCACTAACATCAAAGAAATTCCCAACAAAAAAAAGCAAGTATGGCAACACTGAACAAAAAACAGGGAAGAAATGTCAAAATCAACCATTTTTGCGTGTTTTGTATGTAAAAAAGTGAACTTTAAAAATTAATTTAAAATAGAAATAAATGTTTCCTCGCTCTAAAATTGCTGTAGTTATTATTTATTTGCACATATCTATCAAATAAAAAAAACCGCGAGCCGAAATTCGTGCTGTCGTAAAAGAAAGTTGAGCCGATATTTTTTCATGTCATAGATTCAACTCATTTCCATAAATATAAACTTAAATTTTATTTAAATCTAACTGAAAGAATATGGCGAAAGAAAATGCAAAAAAAAATGTTTAAGGAAACAAAACCTGTTCTTATCAGTCTCGAAACAAACATACCTTATGAAATGTCAAGCGTGGCACAACAAATATTAAGCTATTACTTTTTTTTATGTTGTCAAATTCATGTCATTCGTGAATAAGATGTCTAACAGAATCAATTTAAAAGGCTATGAGGCTTTTAAGAGCTCCGTAGAAAAAGTTGCCGGCAAAAATGAAGTAAATGTATATTTTACAGGAAGTAAAAATGATAAAGGTGTTTCCTGGTGTCCAGACTGTGTTTCAGGTAAATTAAATTGAGAATATTTTCACAAACAAAATTATTTATTTATCGAAATATTTTAAAATTTTTAGCTGAGCCTCATGTATTGGATGCAGTAGATAAATTTTCTAAAAAAGAATCTATTTTCATGTACGTTGATGTTGGAGATAGACCTTTGTAAGTTTTTAAATAAGAAATAAATTAATTCAAATTTATCTATATACATGATATTTTTTCTTAACACAGTTGGAAAGACATGAAGAATCCATTCCGAACAGATAAAGACATACACATTCAAGTTATTCCAACATTGATTAGATGGAAGGCTCATCAACGTCTGGAGGGAGACCAATGTGAAAACAAAGATCTTTTGGAAATGTATTTTACTGAAACTGATGATTAATTGACTTAAATAATTTCCATTTGATATCAATAATAATTTGTATGCATTTTATCTATCGCTTTTAATGTACAGTTATTTAATTGCTGAATTGAGAAATATTTTTGAGATATAACGCAAACAATGAAGCGAACATTCTTGTATTAGCCCGTTGAACTTAATTAATCTTGTTTTAGTTAAATGAAATTGGTAGATTGAAACTAAAACAAATTATTGAAATAGGAATAGATTCTGTTTGCGCTTTATTTTGTAAGTTTTTGATTTGTTAAAGCGTATATTTTTTTTTAACTCAAAGTTATTTAACATTAAATTGAATTTATATTCTGCTGACTTACGCAAGAATTCACGATAAAGGCGATTACGATAATTTTTTTTAGATTATCAGTTATGATTTGGAAGATTAAGGTGAACAAGCTTTTTAAAAACAATTGAGATGTGAAAAGAAAATATCTGAAGTGAATAAAATGTACAAAGAAGAGTGACATTTGGGATGGCTTAAAAAAAACACGTTAATCTCATTTCCTATTGCAGTCCTTGCAAAATTTAAGGCAGTGTTGTTGTTTTAGAGCAAGAACATTTTTGAATTTTACACTTTTGCAATGATACACCAGTTACATCGGATCGTGAATACCCTTTATGTATTTTTGGAGCTATGAAGCTTCGCTCGAACAGCACATATAAGTTTACTTACCTAAATGCATGCTGATGGCATTTCGTATGATTGAAGGTGAACTTCTCAAATTATCTATCTGCGTTGAATGTTCTGGTTGTTGTCTTTGCGGATTATTGTTTGTATTCTGCAACCATTTAAGGTTTATTTCATCGTTATTGACATTCATAAAATTATGTAAGACACAGCATGCTTTTATGATCAAGATACTGTTGTCAATACGGTTATCAAGACCCTTTCCAATTCTTCTAAATCTTGCTTTCAAATGTCCAAAACAGTTTTCAACTACTCTTCGACATTTTGAAAGAGAGTAGTTGAAGTTCTTTTCTTCTGCCGTAGCTGCGGTACTAAAAGGAAATGGTTTCATTAAGGATTCAGAAAACCTGAAAGCTGAGTCTCCAATTAGGACTACAGGAACATCCACACCACATAAATTTTTTGACATTTCCTTTAGAATAGGTTGCCGATGCTGTTGTCTTACATAAGAATCTTCGTATATTTGGGAATCATTACAGCGACCTGGAGCTCCTACATTTATGAAAAGAAATCTGTAACTATGAATAGGAATAATTATTAGGACTATTTTTGTAAGAGCAAAAAATCGGATTTACCGATAATCAACCACAGCTAGCAATACAGTTGAATGCCATCCCTTATAATTATAGTAATCTACAGAATCCAGAGCTGGGGCTTGGATCTCAATATGGCACCCATCTTCAGTAAAATTGAAAATTATAAAAAAAAAGTTATTAAGAGTACAAAAATGACTCTTCCAAACCAATACGAAACATTCAGTACGAATACTAAACAACAACAACGTGTTGTTTTGTCTTCTTCAACGTTTCGCATTGGTTTGAGAGATTCTTGAATCTATACTATACCAATAGCTCCAAAACACTGAGGGAAACCAAGTTTTTCAAAACCACTCACATTTTCCTTTATAGTTTGTTCTGTGAGTGGATAGGCACAAAGGTATTTTGGTTTTAGAACAAGCCAAACTTCTCTACAAAACTCTTTTAAGATCATGCCTACTGTGGATGTGCCAACGCCAAAGATAGCTGCAACTGTCCTGTATTCAGCAGACGACCCAAGCGTATATATTGCAATGGCTATTCTTTTTTTCAAAGGTATGCACTTTCTAAAGTTGGTATCGTGCATTTCTAGATTTTTCAGCTCATTGCACAATATGTCGAATGTTTCACGGCTCATTCTAAAATGGTGTTTAAAAAACTCATCATTGTTTTCTAAGACTTCGTGTTCCCAAAAAGTGCTTGTACGTATCTGACATTGAGGTAGAAAGTTTGTTTTTATAATTTAGAGGTAAATGGTATTATGGAAGCTTACCTTTGTCCACATGCTTCTTTGTCGATGATGATTCTCAATTGCATCAATCATACTCTTATTTTTTTTCATTTTCAACATTTTCAAAATAAAACGCTGACGTTTTCTGGTCATGGTAGAGCCTTGAGGTAATGATATTAAGTTGAGCAGGAACTTCATGCTTTGTTCCATTTTTCTTGTATGTATGGAAATCAAACCAATTTGGCGAGAATTCATTTTATTTCACAAATTATTCGAAAACCAATAAATTTTTAAATTAAAAATATACTATTTATACAAAATTTGACAATTAGTATCAAAATAATGGAAATGTCAAACGAAAACTTGTAAATACTCGGTGTGAACACTTTATGAGTTTTCGAAAACTTTTCGCCGAAAACCGGGTTTTCAGTTTGGTGTGGAAAGGCTATAAGAAAATTATCTGATTTGATCCGATCTGTTGTTTAAAGTTAATGCTCGCATTCACAAAGCTAGTGGCTACGTAGTCAAGGGATTCTGATTGGCTAAATCTAACTACAAAAGTAGTTGAAATTTCCCCTCCGACGCTGTAAAATTTTCGGCTACAAAGTTACATGCACTGGTTTTGACGTTTCACAATCAGCTGCTCGGTAAGGACATAAGAATTCAAAATGAAATTAATCATTTAGTATTTAAAAACAAATAAATAATACTCATATTATATCTTATATTCGGTTTTATTGAATTTAAAAACGAAACAAACTATTTAAAGTACTGCAAACACAAATGTTTCCTGTATTATATATTTGCATTTGTCATTGATATGCCAGTTCCGGATTGACTAGCTTTGTAGTGAAGTTTTGCATTCACAAATCTAGTTGAATTTCGACTACGTAGTCAGTAGCTTTATGAATGCGCCCAATGTTTCACTAAATTTGTGAACTACTCTGTGAACAAATGGTCGCATTCGGAAAGCTAGTGGCTACGTAGTCAAAATTCAACTAGCTTTGTGAATGCAAAATTGCACTACAAAGCTAGTCAATCCGGAACTGTCATATTAATGACAAATACAAATATATAAAATAAGAAACATTTGTGTTTTCAGAACTTTAAATAGTTTTTTTTTTTCTTTTTAAATTCAATAAATACCAAAAAGAAGATACGAGTATAATATGATTGATTTATATTTGTATTTAAATACCGAAAGATTCATTTCATTTTGAAATTCTTGTGTCCTTACCGAGCAGCTGATTGTGAAACGTCAAAACCAGTGTGCACTAACTTTGTAGCCAAAAATTTTACACTACGTCGGAGGGGAAATTTCAACTACTTTTGTAGTTGGATTTAGCCAATCAGAATCCCTTGACTACGTAGCCACTAGCTTTCCGAATGCGACCAATGACTTGGCTCATGCCTAGAACATTAGTAGGGTTTAAATAGTACAAAAACAACTTAATTGTGATACCATAATGCTAAAATTTCATGTTTCATGAGTACCAACTGATTTTTTTATTTGTGGTACTTTGGTTCGTTCATATTAATTGAAAAACTTTTCTACCATCACTGAGATTTTAACCATGGTCAAGTACCTTACGGGTCCAATGCACTACGTATAAACGCCACCGCAGCTGGCTTATTGAGGTCCTCCCAATGCAAACCAAATGCAAATGTTTAGTAATTGCAATGACATACTAGTATTTTTATTAGCTCGCAGTTTTGTTGTTGTAAATTCGGGACCTTTCAGTATTTTTATATTTTTAAAATCGAAATAAGGCAATTTTTTTGTATTGGCAAAACCAATATTCTTTTATCTCTCGATTTCAAACGTTTATGAAAAGTCTATTGTAAAAACACTATAGCTAATCTAGTTCTTAAAATTTACTTGATTTCAAGTTTTTAAGGGGTCATCCCATGTGACGGCCTGTATTTTAAGGAATTTTTAGGATTTTGTTTTTACGACCAGTAAATAGATACAACTTTATTCAGTTTATTATCATTTATTAACATAGTTCGACAGTATAAATATAAAATTTGAATTAAAAATATTGTAAAGAACACGAGTTACACCGGTGTGAACAACTCCACCTCGAAAAAATGGGCTCGCACTTCCTTCACGATTCTGGCTGATTGGCTTATCTAAAACAAAAAAAGTAAACGGCGTTTTAATCTGTGAGCCTAAATGCATAGAATGAACTATCATCAAATGAATATACCAAAAATTGGACTTTTGGGAGACATTTGAAAAAAAGTCGCGAATTTTGCGTTTTTTTTTTTTGTTTTTTGCTATAAAAAAATAGAAATTTTTGGAATTTTTGCTTGTCGATAGTTTATACCATGCGTTTACATGTGCTGAATCCAACCCATCAAATTTCAAGTCATTTGGTCAAGCCGTTTTTGAGATACGATGAAGGAAAGTTTGAAAACAAAGTTTTGAGAAAAACTCGTTTAAAGTTTCAAGTCCTCTTAACTACGAAAATATCAACTTACCTTTCAATCGGCGATGCCTTGTCCATAGATTATTCCCTCCTCTTCTTCTTGAAACTCTTTTAAAGCAGATTTGTCAGCTCTTGAATCAAATCTGGCTTGTTTAACGGCATCACTTACGCGCCGCTCGGAACATGAGATTCGCTTTTCATCACGTTTCTCAACATAAGTATGGGCTTCGCGGCCTATAGGGCATCCCATAACCGACATTACTTTTTAGCATCTCCATACGGTTTAGCATCTAGGATCCCTTTGTAAGTTTTACTTTCACCATCGCCGATGTATGTAAGATACTTTAGCCCATATTTTTCCATGGACCTGCTGTATTTTTAAAACGACTTCGAATTTTGAAAAATCCCTTTACTACCGTATTCTAAACATATTAAACTAGCAATTTATGAAAAAAAAATCGATTTTTTGAACCCATCACATGGGATGACCCCCCCCCTTAAACAAATTGACATGTTCCTTTAACGAATAGTAGGATACTGATTAAGTGGACTAACAAAAATTGTTTTTTTTTTTTACCAAACCTTTATCAAAAGTCTTTTTAAAAAGCTTTAATTTCGATTATCCACAAAACTTTGTTCCTAAAACAAAATCTTCTTTACATACTCTGTATAAATATTTCCCAATTTTCAATCAGAAAATTCACAAAATTTACAATTTCATAATGATTCCAAGTCCTTATCATTGTCCGAATCTTTATTCTTATTCTAATTGTTATATTAATCCTTAACCTAATTCTAAGTCTTGTACTGATCCTAGAGTTAATGTCTTTTTTTAACTGTTTAACTGTTTACCTAATTGTGGAACACTCGTTATTTTTTAAATACATCAAATTCAATGCCAAGACATTATAATCGTTTATTAAGGATCTATTCACATCGTCGCTATTCTTATTGCGTTAAGTTCTATATACTATGTTTCTTTCCCGCAAAGTATGGAATTTGAAGACATAATATCTGACAAAACAGAAGAATCTTGTAATCTCTCCGCTAAGTTCTTTCAAAAATCCTACAATAGTGATGAAATTTCCAATATTATTGAATACTATTGTTGCTTAAATCCCATAACTGATTTTTGCTCAAGTGATTTTTCCGGAAAAGAGATTCTAGAATATTTGCTGGATTTTGATGTATTTAAAAAAATGTGATCATTTGCACGAAACTGACAAAGAAGTTGATATTATTTACAGAAGTTGGTCACACGCTTAACATATAGACTAGTTTTTACTCACCACTTAAACATGCTTTTTAATGTTCTGTTAATTAGGCTAACAAAATTTAAATAACATTATGTTTATCTTAACCTTAAATGTACACATTTCTAAGGCTAAAGTGGCAATTTTAGTTATTAAATTATTTTAGAAAGCTGTTGTCCAGCTGCATTCCAAGATTCTAACAGTTTTACAAATATGCCATGTTTAAGAGCTAAAACACAATGGTTTAGAGGGTTTTGTTGCTTTCACGCAGAAATATAAAAAAAAAAAAAAACATTTTGAAACGTAGCTTTTTTCCAAAAATAATATATTCTTTTTTTGTTGTCATTTCTATTAATGCAAAAAAAATTTCAGAAACCCAGAAAATGAGAAAGAATTTGATATTAAGAATTGTCTGGCTTTTTTTAACCTAGTTTTTTCGAACTCAGTTCGTAGATTGGAGCTGATGCTAGAAAACATTTTGATCTTAAAGGAGTCAACAAAACTTAAAAATTGTAGAGAGAAAAATGTTTGGTTCTTTAATTTAATTAAATACAAAGGTGCATTTAAGTACATAATTTCTCTGAATATAAAATTAAAATAAATTAAGGTAAACACATAAGTTGGGAAGAAACTTTTGTGTGGCTGTCACAAATTATACGTTTAACAAAAGTGTCACTTTTGCTGTTTTTGGACATTTATATTCTTGAAATTCGTGTTTAAATCTCAGTTCTAAAACATCTAAAGCAAATTCACTTCGAAAAGTAGATTTCTTTAATTTTTTAAGATCTTAAAAGTTTTATTCAACATAAAATCAATTTTGAAAGAAATAAAATGCACGACTGGGTCGCTAGAACTTGCTAATATCTTCAAAAAAGTTTGTTTAAAAATATTCCTATATTATAAGATTTAAAAATGTACCTGCAAAATAAGTTTTTCTCAAAAATTTAAATGCTATTTTATTTCTCAAAAACCTAGATTTTTTTTTCGAAAATCATAAGAGCGGGTTTTTTTAAAATTAATTTTTATATATACAATTTTTAAATTTTGTCTTTCAAATATTTTTGGTAGGTATGCAGTGCTTATAAATATATATTTTACATTTAAATTTCGTTAAAAAATGTTTGAACCCTCCCTGAGATACCAAGTTTTCGAAAAAAATCAAAAAAAAATGACATTATTGATAATCAATAATCATCAATCGACAAGAACATGCACTGAAAGAAAAGATTATTGCAATCGGTCGATTAGTTCTTGAGAAAACTTAAAAACAAAATAACGGTTTTATGAGAGGTACCCTTCTGGAGCAATACCAAAACATGTTTTTTTTTGTAGAAAGAAGCCGAATTAAGAAAAAATAGAAAAAGTTTTAAAAAAATCTATCGTTTCATTTTTGAAAAAAATAGAATTTTTGATTTTTGAACTGCTGTTATTTTTCGTATTAAAAAAATGAAAAAAACGCCTTAAGCTAATCGGCTGAAAACCTTTATTTCAATCGGCACAATGGTTTAGGATGTAGGGAGGACAGACAGACAGACGGGTTAAATCGGGGGACCCACTTTTTTCGACTTTTCTACCGTCATAATGTCATGTTTGATTCGAAATTTTTTACGAGTGCAATAATTGCCATATAGTTCCTATGTGTCGCAAGTAAAAATCACTCCAATGGTCACTATCTATGTATGTATGTGCATCAAAAAAAATAAGATGGAATTGAAGGCTAATTTCAGGAATTTACAGGCAACTTAATATAAAATTGAGGATCTCTTATTCAAGGTTTCTTTTTAAAAACCTGAATATTTGCTATTTCTCTTATAAATAAGTTTTATGAAAATAATTTAAGGCATTACTAAAGCTACAAACATTTAAGTTGTTTTTGACAGCAAACCACTTTTTGGTGAATGTCGTTAAATTACTAACAAATCTTTAGATGAAATTTTTACTTATACAACTAACTGTGCAAGCTTTATGACTTATATGACCCCCCCCCTGGATCGTTCATTGGTCAAAATTTTATGAATTTATGCTAAGTTTTTGGAATAGGGCTGAATTTCCGATTCATATTATGTGCTTGGTCCAGTGGTCAGTTAAAAATGGTACTTTTGGCAACAAAGTTTTAGGAACTAAAATACAAATTTTGTTTTCATATAAAAAAATAAATAGTTCAAAATATAATGGGGGTTATATCAATTAACTCAATACGATTAGTTTTGAATTGAAGGGAATTCCTACAAAAATTCAAAAAAATTATCTCCCAGGGGAGGGTCATAACCCCTACGAAATATCTCTAAACAATTAATTGTATGATGATTTTGCTTTTCTAGATACAATTCAAATAATTCTAGTATATCTTACTTAGTTTCAGGAAATTCTCATTAGTTATAAGTCTTTATTTGACTCTAGATGAATGTTTGAGAAAACCTTGAATTTGATATATTCATAGTTTTGAAAAATAAGTTTTGAACTAATTTTTTAGTGCTGATTTCCATGATCCAAACTTTAATGAAAAATACCCAGTTCTCAACAATATTTTTATATTTTTAAATATATTTCAAAAACTTGATATAATAGAATTGTTAAGACAACAAGAACAAAACTTATTTTCAAACCACTTTACCTTTCTCTGTTAGAAACCATTTTAGCATATTCTTTCAGGTATTTGTAAGACAGGTGAAATCTAACTGAATATTGAAGAAAGGGATTATAGATTTGGAAAAGCATCACGAATTTTATTGAAAAACCCTACTTCATAGCCTCAATAAGCCTTATATGTATAGGCACTGCGTGTTTTCTCGAGTTTTAAAAAGTAATATCTTAAAACCTGACGAGATACATTAAATTTAAAGTCTGATTTGAATTAAATTCATCAAATTCCATTGGAAAAGTGTTATTGTATTGCCAGAAAGAAAACCTCGCTGATTAGTGTTTTACAATTCTTAGAACTTAGTGTGGATTGCATTAAAGATCTAAGAGTTTATATTGACTCAAGAATTGAGATTTTCCGTCCCACATTGATTATGTTGTCTCTAAGGGTAAGAAGGCCTTCTGAAACGAAATTCGAATAATTTCCAAAATCTATATAAAGGGTGATTTTTTAGCTGTTATCTTTTTGGCAACACTGGTTTAAACAGCTGACGCACGTTTCGTGTTTTGTTTCACTGTCAAACATCTTCAGTTTAGTCTATAATTTAACCATGAACAGCGCTTGCAAATTATTGAAATATATTATCAAAATGCGTGCTCTGTTGTCTGAATGCATCCAGAAAAAGTCACATGTTGGTGCGGTTTATGGGCTGGTGGTATCATTGGACCGTACTTCTTCAAAGATGATGCGAATCGTAACGTAACTGTGAATGGTGAGCGCTACCGTGAGATGATATCCAACTTTTTTTTGCCCAAAATATAAGAGCTTGACTTGCATGAAATGTGGTTTCAACAAGACTGTGCCACATGCCACACAGCACGCGCAACAATGGACTTATTGAGAGGCGAGTTCGGTGAACATTTTATTTCACGTTCGGGACCGGTCAATTGGCCGCCTAGATGTGCGATTTAACGCCTTTAGACTATACAGACAAGCCCGTTTCAATTGACGCATTGGAAGACAACATTGAAGCATTTATTTGTGAGATACCGGCCAAAATGTTGGAAAGAGTATGCCAAAATTGGACTAAGCGGATGGACTATTTGAGGCGCAGTCAAGGTAAACATTTGCATGAAATAATCTTCAAACATTAAATTATATGGACCGTACTATCAATCCAAATAAAGATTTCATGCATTTTTCTGAATATTATGTGTTTTTTTTTGAAAAACTTTCCTATAGCTTTTAAAAAATCACGCTTTACTTTTAAATCTGTATTCATGTCTTTAGTTGTACCAATTTTGGAATACGAGTACCATTTTGTCGTTTGGTCGCATTCTATGAAAACAGCATCAACCGGACTTAAAATAATTAAAAAACGCTTCACGAAATATGTTTTGAGAATATTTTTAATTGGATTGGTCCCATAACTCACTATAATTCGAGATGCCTACTGATCGATATAAAACCACTTAAAGTACGCGATCAGCATGCTGTTAGTTAAATGTGAGTCTCTCTTTTTTTTGTGCGAAGTGATTCTTAATTAAATTCAATTCGTCAATAAAATGGTTACTTTTGAGTGGTTCCATCCAAGAAGTTATTGACTAGATCGATTAAATGGAATCGTTTGTCTTAAAATTTCCACTTCCAGAACTTCCTTCTCTCAAATTTGTCAAATTGAAAATTTTGACATTTCTCGACGTTTCAATGTCCCTAGAGTGGACATAAAAGACTTTTAGAAAGATGTCTGTGCGTATGTGTGTAAGTACGTTCGTACGTCCGTACATTCGCGACGCTTTTTTCGTCGTCCATAGCTCAAGAACCAGAAGAGATATCGACTTCAAATAAATTTTGTTATACAGATAATAAGGCAGAAAGATGCAGAAAGGGCTCTCAAGAAAATTACGTGGGTGGTTTTTTTACCATAGCAGTTTAAAAAAAGGTAAAAAATTGGGTTAACCCTAAATATCTCATGAACCAATAACGCTAGAGACTTGAATTAAATTTTATATTATATATTGTAACGTGATACCAAACAAGTATATTTTTGGAAAAAAATCCAATTAACGGTTTTTTTTATAAATCAAAAATAAAACTGAAAAAAAAATTGTCACCTCGAAAATTTTACGTCTAAAATATTATGATTTCATATCCAAAACAATTTTGTGCAACGAAGAATAATGTTTTTGACATCTGATAAAGTTGATTGACAGTTTTTTTATAAAAAATATAAACAAAAAAAAAACATTACTCAAAGTTGGTAAAAACTGAATTTCGACTCAAATATCTTTTCAAAAACTTGAGATTATGGCTTTAAACTTATTTTATCTTATAAGAAATATTGTTTTCAACATTCTGAAAAATGTTGCGAAAATCGAATTGACAGTTTTAAAAAAAATTAATAAAAGTTGGTAAAATGTGATTTCCGACTCAAATATCTTTTCAATACTTTGAGATATTGACCTTAAACTAATTTTATATTTTAAAAAAATATTGTTGTCAACATTCAGTAAAGTTTTGAAAAAAAAAAAATGACAGTTCTTTCCCCAAAAATAAAAACCTAAAAAAACATTACTAAAAGTTGGTAAAAATTTACTTTCAACTCAAATATATTTTCAAGACTTTAAGATATATGCTTTAAACTAATTTTATCTTTTAAAAAATATCGTTGTCAACATTCAGTAAAATTTTGGAAAAAATCGAATTGACAGTTTTTTTACAAAAAAAAAATAAAAACTGAACAAAAATTAATAAAAGTTGGTAAAAATTGATTTTCGACTTAAATATCTTTTCAAGACTTAAAGATTTTGGCTTTAAAATAATTTTTTGTTATAAGCAATATTGTTTTCAATATTCAGTAAAATTTTGAGAAAAATCGAATTGATAGTTTTTTTACAAAAATTAAAAACCTAAAAAAAAACAAGACTAAAACTTAGTAAAAATTTACTTTCGACTCAAATATTTTTTTCAAAAATTAAAAATATTGGCTTCAATCTTATTTTGCCTCATAGAAAATATTGTTTTCGACGTTAGTACATTTTTTATAAAAATCCAACAGTCAGTTTTTTCATAAAAATTAAAACCTACAAAAAATAGTACGCAATTTTTTTTTTAAGAAATGCTACTAAAATTGGTAAAAATTGGTTTACGATTAAAAATCTCGTTAACAAAAATAGATTTTGAAATCAAACTATTTCATTATATGCAAAATATTATTGGTAGTTTCTAAATTTTTAAGAATAATTCAACTGAGAACTTTTTTAACAAAACACAAAAACCTACAAACTTTTAAGCAAGACAAATCGACCGACAGGATTGGAAGTTATCAGTGTGGGTCGCATCCCAGCTTCTTTTTTAAATCTTCATCTATTAACTAAGTAATTCCTAACTTTTTTTGATTTATCAACAAAAAAAAATTCTCTTCTTCAATTTCATCTAAATTACCTACTTATCAGGACTTTTCCTTAACTTGTCAAACAAATTGATAGGTAGCCTGTAGCCTTTATCTACCTACTCGTTTATATACGCTAAATCCCCATTATCCAGAATTGAACACGTGATCAGAGTTCCTTACTCTTATATTATGTTAAGTGTTATTTCATAAACTCAACAACCTTTACTACAAAGTTGGTTCAATCTGACAAAAACAAAACTCCTTGCATATACCAATCTTTATTTATTTTTCGTCAGGGTGGAAGAGTCCCCAAGCCTGTATTAGGTAATAAAAATCATTGTAGGAACCTTTTATACTTTTTTGTAGGATGAAAACCAATCTAATTAAAAACTTTTTTTTTTTAAAACTTTAAGAAAATAGGAAGGTAGATACATACATATGTATGTTTATAGAGGTGGGTTGATGTAGATTATGTTATGTTTGCTTGACCGTCGAATATCGATGCTGATGGCGATGCCTGCCGAGCCGATGCTGATGCCGACAAGAAAAGCCTTTATCGCTCTTTCATTTATTTCATATCTCTTTTGATGCCAATGTACGAATCTCTTAATTCGGAAACTTAATTTGGTTTCGGAATAAGTATTGTGTTTTTCTTTTGAAGCGAATTATACCCTCTCTTCGCATACTTGCACGCACCCTCTGAAAGAGATATAAAAATTGTGCTTTTTCAGCACATTTTACAACCACCACTATACCACCCACCCCTAAACAGACAGATAGACTACACTACGAATACGAAGAAGACCTCAGAGAAGACCTCGGGGCTCAGAGAGTTTCTTTTTGCGATGCGGCTCTTCGCGACTGAAAATTCTCTCTACTATAGAATAAATGCGTCCTCCTGAGCTCGCGATGTTCGCTGGCTCGCTCCCGTTTGCCATTTGCTGTTTGGTATAAATCGACAATACACCCGCCGATGAAATGTATCTCGAACGTCGGGGGGGCAACATCGTCGCGCGTCGAGCACGTCATCACCGTTATTCGTGCATGCCCCATCATTAAAGATAACTAACTTTGTTATCAAAACTTGTCTCCCTATGTTGTGAACGTTACTCTTTGTTGCTATTTTTATTGTTGCTGTTTAAAATCAATTTGCTATAGTTGCTGTTGTTTCATCAACAACAATCAAAACAAAATCCAAAAACAATAAAAGATAGACATTTATCTATGATGTAAAATATACATAATTCTAAATAAAAAAAAATACTAAGAATTATTATACACCTTGCCACCGTTTGTCTGCAACGCAGAGACTGAAAATATATTTATCAATTAAAAAATAAATTAAAAAATAAAATACTGACAAATATATCTATCTATATATACTTACATTATATATATATATACATAATAAAAACAAAAAATATATAATATATCTACATAATACATTTATAGTTACAAATTTATAAATAAACATTTGGATCTTTGTTGTGCTTTAGTAATATACAAGTGGTACCTAAATTGTTTGCTTATACCATATTATAACGCGAGCTGTTCCCTGTGTTCAAGTATTTTTGTTTTTTAAGTTCACTATGCTTCTAAAAACTTGAAAATTGAAAATTGAAAAAATTGTAAATCGAAAATCGAAACAAAATCAAATCAAATAACTAGCACTAGCACTAGCTGATGTGTGTATACAAAATGTTCAAAGAGATTTTAAAATTTTGAAAAATTCACGTTTAATACTTGAAATCTTTAAAAAATCGTCTTCGTGGCCAGTGTACCTATATTCAAAAATACCATATTTTAAAAAATGAAATCTTTAGAAGAGGAATACAAAAATTGTTTTTGAAATATATGTTCGTATGTTCATAATATTGGTGTTGTTGTAAAAAAAATCTTTCTTCGCCGCCTTCACCGTCGTTTACGTTCTCGTCGTCGACCGACCGACGTCGTGGTTTTCGTCGCCGTCGCTACCGCCCGCCGCCGACATCGGCACAAAGGTGTGCTTGTGGATAAAAAGAAAACGGTTTTGTGTCGTACTCTCCTCGATGGTCAATTATAATAAATTTAGAATGTTTATGATTTATGTATAATTTTTTTTCTTAAGTTTTAAATTAAATTAATGCTTTGGCCCCAGTGAAATATTTTTCGAGCATAAAATATAATTCATATCTGAGTTGATAATTAAAAATAATAAAAATGATTCTACAAAATCTTGTTCATGGTTCGCTGATCAATGTTTTTCGCGAGTTAAAATAGTTTCAACTGGATTATAATTATTTCTATTTTTTTTTTTCAAAACAACACAAAACGAAAAGTAAAAGATTCCCATTGAAGTTGAAAATTGATTAACTATCTGAGAAGTTTTTTGTTTGATAAAATAAAATAAAACAAAAATAAAAGAGTAAATCATCGTCGTCGTACTCAATCAGTGAGAGAATTAGATACAAATCTAATCGTGGGTTATACTAGATACGGCGGAAATAGTTGTGATATTGCGTAAAGTTTGTGTTTTTATTTTGTTTGTTATCTGTGGAATCTCTGATGAGTCGTTAAAAAAAGTTTTGTAATTTATATTGCGGAATAATCAAGGAAAATTAAAACAAAAATGGATGCAAAAATGCTAATGCTTGCAGTTATTTGACAACAAAATCGAATTAAAAAAAAAAACAAGGATATATAATTTGTTTAACAACATTTACCAAGTGGCAATAGCAGTGGATGCATCCTTTGGGAGGATAAATGGTAAGCATGGACATGTTGTAGTGTAACAATCAAATAATATAGAGTTGCCAAACTAATTCTAATTCTTCTAGCTTTAATTAATTGAATTTTTTTTTTTGAAATAAGTGCATATGTATGTATATGCACAGCTGTTTGAAATAATAGAGAAAGTAACAAACCAACTAAGTTTTAAACATTTTATAAAATTATACTACATTTTATAATATTTCTTTCCAACATTTTTGTTGTTGTTTTGGAGTGTTCAAAATACATCAGTTTTGTAATAAACTTGTGGATTTTTTAATGGCCAGAATGGCCTCCTCAATTTTGTTTGCCAGTCTCTATAGTCTATACGACTCGATTTGGACTCAACAAGTTTTTGGCATTTTCTTATACGGTTCCATTGCTTTTGTAATTCAAACCATGGTTGTTGTTTAGTGTTGAAAACCATGGTTGGTTAGGAGTTTTATAGATCCGCCTCAAATTCTCAATCGGGCTTTGATCGGGACCAATGGTGGATCCAGGTGGGTTGTCGTAGGGGTCATGACCCAAAGATGTCATCTAAGGATTTGTTAGTAATGTAACGATATTCGCTCAAGAGCGGTTTCCTGTCAAAAAACAAGTAAAATCTTTGTTTTCACACAATTTAGAATTGAAAAAATCTTTAGTTACGCTTTAAATTATTTTCACAAGAACTTCTTTGAGAGAAAGACAAAATATTCAGGTTCTTAAGAAGTACCCTTGAATAAGAGATCACCAATTTGATTTAGGTTGCCTTTAGATTCCTTAAATTTGTCTTCAATTCCATCTTATTTTTTGACGCACATAAATATGTAGTGTAATAATTTTTTAAATTATTATTAATTTCAAAATTGATTTTCTATAAAATACAAAAACTTTTAAAATCTTAAAAAATTAAGGAAATCTACTTTTTGAAGTGAATTTGCTTTGGATGTTCTCGAACTGAGAAAGTGACACTTTAGTTGATTGATGGCTCATTGAAAAACAATGAACGTTTCATATTTATTAATTTAAAATAAAAGCTGCTCAGTCGTTTAAATAATTGGATAAATTCTAGCAATCTTCTTAGTAATTTCCAAGCTGGCTTCAGATGGGGATACTCCACCGTCGATCACATTTTTGTACTTCGACTGATTGCTGACTCGTTTCTATCGATAAATAAGAAACTATTTGCATTTTTCGTTCATTTCAAAGCTGCTTCTGACCCGTGGATCGCAATGCCCTATTTTACAAGCTTTTCCAGATAGGAATGTCGCTTAAGTTTGGTACAGTATTGCAAAAATGTGTACAAGACTACCAAAGCATCAGTGTGGAATGGCCAATGCTTATTTTATTAGTGGTTCCAAACGAAATCAGGAGTTAGACAGGGCTGTGCACTCAGTCCAAGTTTGTTTGCACTCTTCATTGAAGATTTAGCCGAAGCATTACCAACAGGAATCGAGTACGCAGGCGTTAACATTAAAACTCTTCTTTTCGCGGACGACTTTGTCCTGCTCGCGTATACTCTGTAGTTCCTTCAGCTAATAATAAATAAAATTGCTGAATATTGTAAAAGGTGGAACCTATTAGTAAATTCAAATAAATGCAAAATGATGGTTTTTAAGAATGGCGGAGGAAGATAGTGAGCAATGGCACTATAATGGTGAAACAGTAGAGTTGGTGAAAGAATACAAATATATATGTAGGAGTCTGTTTTACTAAGAACTTGAGCATGGAAAAACATCTTACTGACAAACTTGTTAAGGCAAAAACAGCTATGAACGTAGCATAGAAGCAATGCTTTAATAATAAGAAAATTACGCATACCAGTAAGTTCAGGGTCGTCGTATCGGAATCAGTTATGTTTTATGAGGCGCAAGCGTGGGGGGTCGAAAATATGAGCAAGTGAAAAAACTGCTCCGATTTTACATAAAACGGATTCTTCACCTTCCTTCGAGTACGCCAAACTACATGATCATGTTGGAAATGGGTTTATCGCCTTTATTCATAAAAACACTCAAGTTGCAGGTCGATTACATTTCCTTGGTCATGATTTTCATGAATTTGGAAGATCGGTGCAACAATAATCAAGAAAAGCAACTCCTAACTATGGTGCTACTGCCTCCGTATTAATCGTTTTTTTGTATAACGGAAGTGAAACTCCTTTCCTCGAGGACGCCTTAAATTTCTCCCACAGTCAGACCCAAAAAGGTTTATTTTATTTTCATCAATCTAAAGAATGTTGGGAAACATTTGTTGCCTTTCAAAGTGTTTCTTTTTATTTTAAACAGCTGTGTATATAATTGTATATATCTTTATAACATACATAATAAATGCACCTTTTTTTAACATCGAAGGTAATTTAAGAAATTCACGCATTCCAGGGTTGTAAAAGAATGCAATCTTTTTTGAATGCAATCATTAATGATTTCAATCATGAGATTGCATTCATTTACTTTACTTTGAGACTTTAGACTTTAAATTATGCAATATACATTCATTTGTAGTAAAAAGACTGCAATCATTTTGTCCCTCCATTCATTTTGCAGCAATCAATTAAATGCAATCTTTTGAGGTCTCAGGTATTCTCTGCATTTTTTTGTAAGCTTTGAATTAAATGCAATCTTCTTATTGAATTCAATAAATGACTTTTAAAGACTGAATTTACAAAAATTGCATTCTTTTAGAAGCCTTGCATGAAGTTTTTTTTTAGGTCCTTCTCTTTTTAGATTCGGAAATATTGATCGAATATATTATTACTAACTAAAATCAAAGATAAGAATTTTGTAAAATATGTAGCTTAATTTTCCCCAATTAATGATCAACAAATTTTCTACTTTAAAAAGTGCGATTCATCCCGAAAGTAAACTATCAACTTGATTTCATTAAAGACATTTCAAATAATTTTTGTTGTGGCAATATTTCTATTTTATTAGTTGTACTTATTTTGGATATTTTTTTTTTCTTTTTATAAGGATTATTTTATCAACGTAAACGTAAACTTCGAAAGATTTCAAATTGTTTTTTAAAGCCTTTGGAGTTATGATATTTCTTTACTGTCAGAAGTGGTAATCGTTTTCCCTAATTTTTATATTTTGGATAATCTGCTAGTTATTTCTACGTTTCTTTTTTAAGGTCTGATCTATAAATATGTTCTAGGAGTTTTCTCATTGCACCTTCTCTACAGTAACTCACAACTCTCAGCTAAATGTTTACTATTTTAATCTGTGTTTATTTTTTAAATATGAAGTCTTATATTTGGTATCTAAGAAAATTTCTTCACCCCTCAAATAAGACCCCATCGGGAATCTCCAAGCGAATTTTTGTTTCCCTCAAAATATTTTCTGATATCGTGAAATTCCTTAAAAATAAATTTTCTTCGATATAAAATGCAATGACTGCCATGTTTCTCTAGAATTTTTACCATTAATCTACGTTCCCAATGTTCGAGATAGGAAAAATTCCCAAGGAAAATGTTATTAACTCTAAAGTACAATGTATTGAACATTTTTCAACTAAGTTTTCTTTAGGCTACCTTCATCAAAACCCAACTCTAGTGGGAATTTTCGAGCATTATTAATTGCAAAATTAGTATTGGCAAAATAAAACATTCTTATTAGCAATGCAAGTAAAGGGTGATTTTGGCAAAATTGGGTTAAACAGCTGACGAACGGTTCGTGTTTTGTTTTACTGTCAAACATCTTCAGTTTGCAAATTATTGAATTTTATTATCAAAAAGCGTGCTCTGTTAAGAAAGTTCATCGCGCGCTTCTTTCATTTTAAGGTCAGTTTAATCGACCCGCTGAAGCGGCTATTCGGGCTATTGTGAATAAATTTCGCACCAAATTTACAAATTTACATTGTTGGACATTAAGCCACCAACACGCTTTCGTAGAGTGCGAACTGAAGAAAATATCGCAGCTGTATTGGCCAGTGTTAATGATGACCATCCATTATCGTTTCGTAGCCGCCGTTCGCAGCAATGGAAAATTTTGCGGAAGGATTTAAGTGTGATGCCTTTCAAAATACAGCTGGTGCAAGAATTAAAGCCGAAAAACCTACTGCAACGTAAAATTTTTGATGAATGGGCTCTTGGAAAGTTGTCCGAAGATCCACTTTTTTACCGAAAAATTGTGTTCAGCGACGAAGCTCATTTTTGTCTCAATGGGTACGTAAATAAGCAGAAATGTCGATTTTGGAGTGAATATCAGACAGAAGCATTGCAAGAGCTACCAATGCATCACAGTTTGGTGCGGTTTATGGGCTGGTGGCATCATTGGACCGTAATTCTTCAAAGATGATGCGAATCGTAACGTAACTGTGAATGGTGAGGGCTACCGTGAGATGATATCCAACTTTTTTTGCCCAAAATGCAAGAGCTTGACTTACATGACATGTGCTTTCAACAAGACGGTGCCACATGCCACACAGCACGCGCAACAGTGGACTTATTGAGAGGCGAGTTCGGTGAACATTTTATTTCACGTTCGGGACCGGTCAATTGGCCGCCTAAATCGTGCTATTTTAACGCCTTTATACTATTTTTTTTTGGGCTATGTTAAAGCTCATGTCTATACAGACAAGCCCGCATTGGAAGACAACATTGAAGCATTTATTCGTGAGATACTGGCCGAAATGTTGGAAAGAGTATGCCAAAATTGGACTTAGCGGATGGACCATTTGAGGGGCAGTCAAGGTAAACATTTACATGAAATAATCTTCAAACATTAAATTATATGGACCGTACTATCAATTCAAAAAAAGATTTCATGCATTTTTCTGAATATTATGTGTTTTTTTGAAAAATTTTCCTATACCTTTTAAAAAATCACCCTTTATTATTAAATGGAAAGCATTTCAATTTCGACCAAAGTGCAACCTCCCATACCTACAAATTTTCTTCTTCGGCACTTAGCAAAAAAGCAAGTATTTAATTTTACTTTGTAAATTGCATTTTTGCATATGAACTTTGACAAACCTATAGCTCAGTGATGACAGAAATCAAATGTTGTGGTTTTATTTTGTACACTCTTTAAGTGTCATAACACACAAAATTCTGACAACTTACGAGTTTAAAAAGTTACTTAATCGATCATAATAAAATAAAGTCGGAATTATTAAATAAATCTGTCTTTGTTGTCAAAATTGATTTAAAACTTTTGCTTTAATCGACACACAAAAGGAAGGAAACTTTGCTTTTTAAAAAATTAAAAGTGAACGTAGATCAATTTTAAAACAATCCGATTTATACCAAAACACCATTTGGCTTCCTATGGAAAACAAAAGTTCACTTATTTTTGGAATGATCTGAGATGATTTTCGGCAGATCAACTTCTTTTCTATTACTAACTCAACCTTCTTCATTATGATCACAGAAAAAGTCAATTTAAAGATCGAAATCCTAATTTAGCAATGGAAAAACCAATACAGCCGAAATGAACGTACATATATAAAAACCATATTAATAATATTATTATGTACATATATACACGATATTAAATTTTTGATGAATTCGAAATAAATAAAAAAAAACAATAACTTCTCAAATGATACAAATAGAGGGTGGACTGATAATGATAAGCAATGCAAAATAAGACATTTCTTTTGCTTGCTAGATCATTCATCAAATATACTGACAAATTATTTGTTTAAAAGCATACCATGAATTATTATCATATCGTCCAATGTTTATTTATTATCATGGTATTTTGTCTGTCAAAACGAACTATGTAGTATATATAGACTGATAAGATAATAAGTAGCATTTGATAGAAGTTGTAGATTTATTCATAAGTATAATAGTCTAGTTTAATTAGATTTTAATCATGCTGTCAGTTGAACGATAAATATTTAAAGAAGTCATCAAATAAACAAATTTGTAAGTATTTTGTTTATGTGTTCTTTAAGTTGGAATACCAAATTTGATATGTTAGATATTAGAACTTGTATTATTATTTAATTATTTCTGACAAATATTGAAATAATGTGCATTTGTACACTTAAACGGAGCTATTTCTGAAGATGTTATAGAGACAAAATTGAAAGCATTTAACTTGCTGAAACGTACAAATATAAAATTTGATTATATGTGGCTCAAAACTTATAATTTATTGTTTTATTTTGTTTGTACTTTTTATAACATATGTGCCTTGTATTTATTTCTTATAGGGTTTTCCATGGGTAAATTCAAATTTCTGTCAGAAATTGATTTTTGTTCGTGTCTCATGGAACTCGATTGGATTTTTTTGTTTGTAATTGTATTAGTGTAACTTCGTGTGCGTGATAACAAGTGCTGTAGAGTTGTCAAATTTCCAACACAACAATTTTTTCACAATCGTATGAGTATTAGTTCAAAACGGGGTAAATCTTCCGAAAAAATCAGATCTGCAAAATTTGATCGTAAATCAAAAATATATACATTTATTTTGCCCATTGAATGCAAAATCAACTTAAATTTTGACAGATCTAGATTGATAATAATTTGATTTATTTTACCCATGCAAAACTCCATTACATTTTAATATAGAATTGGTTGAGGTTGTAATGCACTAAAAGGTTTGGGTTCGATATCCCAGTTTTTATGTTCCCATTTCTTAAAATCCCGATTTCAAAATCCCGTTTTTATAATCCTGATTTTTTATAATGCCGCTTTTTGTAATCCCGTTTCTTATAATCCTGTTTTTTATAATCCCGTTTTTTTATTATCATTTTAAAATTAAACAACTAGTTTAATTGCAAAATCGAAATTGGAAAACAAATTAAAAAATGAGATATGTTTCTAGATTAATTTAATTGCAACCTTTAACAAATATAACATATCAAAAAATAAAAATATAAAGTAAAACAAATCAAAGAAACAAACTCAAATCAATTAACAAAGTTACTAACCGTTATTGAGCTGTAAGCTAACTACTTTCTGAAAATTCTGAAGTGTAAAATATTATTTGTGAAAGAGTTAATACGTATTGTAAACAAAAATTAATGTTTATGTACCAAACAAATTACGATATTATTATATTTTAGTCAAGTTATTTAACATTCAAACCTTTGACTCCTATTGGTATTTAGTTTAATGCACGTATTTAAAAAAAACGGGGTTTTCGGAATTTTACCGGATATTAAAAAGCGGGATTGTAATTGATCGGGATTTTAAAAGACGGGATTTCAAAAAATCGGTATTTTAGAAAACGGGATTTTAAAACTTTTTTTTCTGGATTTTTAAAAAAAAAAGGATTTTAAAAAGCGGGATTCCGATACGCTCCCGCACTAAAACTTATATCAGTCTAATCCATATTACAATAAGATTGCATGAAGGTCGGATGCTTAGAGATGCTTTAAATAATTTGTATAATAATAAGAGGTTTCGCTGTTCATATTATTGTAAAGATTAAATTAAAAACAATATCAAAAAAGAGGCTGGGATGCGACCCACACTGATAACTTCCCATCCCGTCTGTCGATTTGTCTTGCTTAAAAGTTTGTCTATATGTATCAATTTTTACCAAATTTGCGTACTATTTTTTGTAGATTTTATTTTTTTTTTGAAAAAACGGACTGTTGGATTTTTATAAAAAAAACTACTGAATATCGAAAACAATATTTTCTGTGAAATAAAAAAAGTTTGAAGACAATATTTTTAATTTTTGAAAAGCTATTTGAGTCGAAATTAAATTTTTACCAAGTTTTAGTATTGTTTTTTTTTTTAGGTTTTTATTTTTTGCAAAAAAATGTCAATTCGATTTTTCTTAAAATTTTATAGAATGTTAAAAACAATATTTCTTATAAGATAAAATTAGTCAGAAGCCATTATCTAAATTTTTTGAAAAGATATTTGAGTCGAAAATAAATTTTTACCCCTTTTATTATTTTTTAAGGTTTTTTTTTTTTTTTTTTTTTTTAAACTGTCAATTCGATTTTTCTCAACATTTTTCAGAATGTTGAAAACAACATTTCTTATAAGATAACAAAAAGTTTGAAGCCTTAATCTCAAGTTTTTGAAAAGATATTTGAGTCGAAATTCAATTTTTACCAACTATGAGTAATGTTTTTTTTAGGATTTTATTTTTTATAAAAAAAAACTGTCAATTAGATTTTTCTCAAAATTTTATCAGATGTTAAAAACATTATTCTTCGTTGCACAAAATTGTTTTGGAGATGAAATCATATTTTGGTCGTAAAATTTTCGAGGTGACAATTTTTTTTTTTTCAGTTTTTTTTAATTTATAAAAAAAACCGTTAATTGGATTTTTTTCCAAAAATATAATTGTTTTGTATCACGTTACAGTATATATTATAAAATTCAAGTCTCTAGCGTCATTAGTTCATGAGATATTTAGGTTTAACCAAAAGTTTCACCTTTTTTTAAAACTGCTATGGTAAAAAAACCACCCACGCAATTTTTTTGAGAGCCCTTTCTGCATCTTTCTGCCTTATTATCTGTATAACAAAATTTATTTGAAGTCGATATCTCTTCTGGTTCTTGAGCTATGGAGGACGAAAAAAAACGTCGCGAACGTACGTACACACACACGCACAGACATCTTTCTAAAAATCTTTTATTTCGACTTTAGGGACCTTGAAACGTCGAGAAATGTCAAAATTTTCAATTTGACAAATCGAACCCATTACAATAACTTCCTATGGGAAGTTAATAACGCCACTTTTAATTACATTTTTCATTTTCGATAATTTCACGAATTCCTTCTCTAAAGTCCTGAATCGATTGTTAAACATTTGCATAGATATTATCTGGGACGTGTCCCAAAAAAAAATGTGTCAAATCAAAAGTTCTCAGTGGCCGATTGGGATCACCTCTTCGAAAAATAACACGATCAGGAAACTTTTTTTGCATAACTGTAAACTGGGAACTTTGAGCAGTCAAAGCCTTTGAACATTTTTTAAGTAAATTTCAATGCGTTGTTAAAGCATGTGTTCTTCCATTTCATAATGAGACCTCGAATTGAAAAACCCTCTATTTCAATAATAATTCAATTTTTACATATCTACATTGAATGTTGGTATGACTATAGCTTTTAATAAAAAATTTAAATTATATCACATATGTAGGTAAATCCGTTTCCGTATAAAGTTTGTAACCAGCTTAAGGATGACTGCGGTCAAACAGTGTGGAAATTTATTAACTTCAAATGTGTATGATACAATTATATCTACCATATAGTGTATGACATGCATAAGTATGTAAATATATGCACAACAATTATTGTATCTATATATTAAAAGATGCATTATACAAATCGAATGAAATGTCGGTACATATTTGCTTTTACAATAAATTACAAACAAAAATGTCAGTATCAATCTCAATTGCATCAGCAAAGTTAAAATTTTGACTTTTGTAAGCATGAACGAGTGAAAGAAATTATTTATTTTTGTTTTTTTGAAAAACAAAATAATGTGAATTCAATTCAGGGCTCATCGCTCATAGTTAAAATTTGTACCTACATTTCAGGACAGTATTCGTCTTTGGAATAAATTTCGAAATTGAATTGAATTAGATTCAGAATAAAATAAATAAATTTACTATAGGTATAGTCCTTATATAAGTATGAAACGGCTACAAATGAAAAAGAAAACAAAAAAAACCTTACCAATATGTAGCCTGTGATGTACAAATACGCCAGAGTTTCAAAAACCAATTCCTACCCCAAGTATTTCAGCAAACATTTCAACTCACTTCCGATTAATGCTTAAACAACAAACGTGCCATTGCCTCAGGGATGAAACACTTTTAAAAGCCACAATGTCAAAGTTAAAATACACATGGGATATTTTTCTAAGTATAAAAAGTTATATCGTAAAAATAAAATACACCAAAACATAAAAATAAAAATAAAACAAATACAAAAATATTAATAACCACATGCGTCTTTTAAATCTTCTGTGTGAAAAAATAGAGAAAAAATAAACACACCAGACTGAATTAAATTTATTTAATTTTTTCGAAATTTTAGCAGGAGCAGTTACGAGCATTCGATTTTTTTCTGAAAAAAACAGAAACTATAGTTTAAACTTGTGAAATAACAATTTTCGGATTAAGACTTTCAAACGTATGGATCTAATTTTCGTACAATTTCCTTGCAACTGTCTGTATCCTTAGATTTTATTGTTAACCTTTTCTTATTAAAAATGCCAGCGCTTTAAAATTGTACATTTCTGTAAACGTGAAAAGAAGCAATCTTTTAGAATCGATAGAATAGCAGTTAGTTTTGGACAAGTCAGAGAACTGATTTTGTGATTTTAGTCAAAAATGTTTCGCATTATATGAATTGTTTAATTTTGTATGGAATACTCGTACGCAGATTTGCAAACACAATTTCTCGTAGAAGGTGTTAATTTTTAATACTAATTGAAGCAAATATTATCAGGTGCAAATAAGAATGAAAAAAAAATATGTTGTTGACAAATTGAATGTAGGTGATAAATAGAGCATAGAGTTAGGTAATGAAATAGACAATTATTAATAAAACTGTTTTCTTACGTGAACGTTCAACAAACTTTTGTTAAATTATTGATCGTAGGTACAAACATATTGAATAATACCTAGCAGAGTATGAAAAATTGAAATGAACAATTGTATATTAATATTAAAATTGATGTGGTTTTATTAACTTCCCATAGGAAGTTATTGTAATCGGTCCGATTTGAATTGAAAATGTTGACATTTCTCGACGTTTCAAGGTAACTAGAGTAGAAATAAAAGATTTTTAGAGACATGTCTGTCCGTGCGTGTGTACGTACGTTCGTATGTCCGTACGTCCGTACATTCGCGACATTTTTTCGTCGTCGATAGCTCAAGAACCAGAAGAGATATCAACTTCAAATAAATTTTGTTATACAGATAGTAATGAATGCAGAAAGATGCAGAATGAACTCTCAAAAAAATTGTGTGGGTAATTTTTTTTTACAATAGCAATTTAAAAAAAGGTTCTCACGAACCAATAAAAATAGATACTTGAATTAAATTTTATATTATTATTATATATTGTAACGCGATAGCAAACAAATATATTTTTGGAAAAAATCCAATTATCGGTTTTTTATAAATCAAAAAAACTAAAAAAAAAATATTTGTCACCTCGAAAATTGTATGATCAAAAAATGATTTTGGGTGTATTCATAAACGTCAGCCTAACTAAGAACTGCGTTATCTGCATTCATAAAGTCAGATTTCCGATCGAACTAACCGAGTCGAACTGCAGTACCTACCGTTCATACACGTCAGACTGTCGTCAGCGTCGGGCAAATTGTGCAGCTGAATTTGTTTGGCTGCAGAAAGAGCAGGAATTATTAAAATAATTTTACATAATATTACATTGATATGTGGATCTCGACATCCTAAAATACGGAATATATTGCCAGGATACTCTGAAATCACCTTGATGAAGAATGCATTTTTTGGCAATATGCGATAATTTTTTAAGCTTAAAAATTGTTTGTTATAATTTTCTTTCTATTTTTTCTTTGCAAGATATTTGTGCCAATTATAATTTTCTTTTCTTTTTCGGTAAGCAAATCAAAAATCAAGTTCAACAAAATTTGTTTGGCAGCCATTTTTCTCTGACGTTTATGAACTCTGTTTACATACAAATCGGACTAAGTCAGACCTTTTTGTTTACTGCAGACATTCTGCATTGGGAGTGCGTTCACAAATGCAACCGAAAAGAAATGCGATTGTACTCGCGCAGATTTTCTGCGTTTATGAATACACCCTTTATCTCCAAAACAATTTTGTGCAATGAAGAATAAAGTTTTTAACATCTGGTGAAATTTTAAGAACAATTGACATTTTTTTTATAAAAAATAAAAACCTAAAAAAAAAACATTACTCAAAGTTGGTAAAACTTGATTTACGACTCAAATATCTTTTCAAAACTTTGAGATTATGGCTTCCATCTTACTTTATCTTATAAGAAATATTGTTTTTTAACATTCGGACAAATTTTGAGAAAAAACGAATTTACAGTTAAAAAAAAGGAAAACCTACAAAAAAAATTCATAAAAGTTGGTAAAATTTGATTTTCGACTCAAATATCTTTTGAAAAATTAAAAATATTGGCTTCAAACTTATTTTATTTCACAAATTGTTTTCGACATTCAGTAAATGTTTTATAAAAATACAACAGTCTTTTTTTTTCATAAAAAAATAAAATCTACAAAAAATAGTACGCAAATTTGGTAAAAATTGATTTCCGGTTCTCGATATCTCGTGAACAATAGAAGATATTGACTTCAAATTAATTTCATTCATCTAATTTGTATTTGCTTATACAAGAAATACAAATTTTTACTAAATGCTACTAAAATTGGTAAAAATTGGTTTTCGACTAAAACTCTCGTTAACAAAAATAGATTTCGAAATCAAACTATTTCATCATATGCAAAATATTGTTGGTAATTTAAAAATTTTTAAGAATAATTCAACTGACAACTTATTTAAAAAACACGAAAACCTACAAAATTTTAAGAATCGATAGACGGAATGGAAAGTTATCAGTGTGGGTCGCATCCCAGACTCTTTTTTATTAATTTATTTATATGCAATTCGAGTTATCTTCTATTTTTGTAAAAAAAATAATTTGTCACTCAAATTCATGTTGCATAGAAAATGATAAAAGCAAGATCTTTATTTTAAAATTAAATGATCATCAGCTTTTCTGGAGCAAAGATAGATTGAAGCCTTTTTGAAATGAAAATGAATATAAATTAAGAATAAATAAGAAATAAAATGTATGTGAAGAGAATCAATAACCTGAAAGATAATAAATAAATTAGATGGTGCAATAGTCGGCTGAGAACTAAGGCCTTAAACTAGAACAACCACATCAGCAAATCTAACTATCTAACATTTTTTGTTTTTTTCTTATATCATGTTTTTTTAAATTTTTTTTTGTGCCACCATGCCTATTCTACTTAAAACTAAACCCTAAAACTATAAAACAAGTATGTAAGCCGGTCAAGGCTTAAAACCCCATCCCGACTACCCACCATCAAGTGACGATTGAAGCCCCCAAAACTGGTTCTCCTGCTTCACCCTATCAGTTCGGTCCCGTTCGGACACAGCCCTACTGAACCGAAGGAGCACTGCTCCGCCTTGTGCCATAACATCCCGATTGTACAGGAGTCGCATATCCACGGTTCGTCATCTGATGTGGTAGATTAGCGGAACTGCCAATCTATCCTGTATCAGACCGCATCTATCTAAGAAGAGGAATGCTTCTGGTGGAATGAGGCCGCTCAAGCGTGCACTTTCAAAATACTCGTCGTTTGAATAGAACGCCCCGAAAATTAAATTGTTGGTCGAAGACATAGCTCTTGCAATGTGACCTCGAACGAGTTTTATCACGAAATTGTCAATTCTGTTGATTCGAGCCCCGTTGTATAGGACCTCGTTGGAATAGCAATGCACGTAAGAAGATTCGGCTGTTTGATATAAGCCGGTACAGCGTCGTAAACACTGCCGCTCGAACACCCGAAACTTCTTCATCTTGGAAGGGGCAACGTTGAACAATCGCTGAATCTTGTCGAAATCACGCTGCAAGAGAATTCTAATAACCTCAACCTTTTGAGCCGTTCTGTACGCAATTAGATCTTCGGCGTAGGCAATTGCCTTCGTTAGACTACCTATCAGATCGCTGTTGGTGTAAATGCTGAAGAGAATCGGCGAATTCACCGCTCCTTGTTGAAAACCATTTTTGGTTGGGAATGTTGTGGTAAAAGTTACATAGCCACTTTTGACAACAAACTTTCTACCGTTAAGCATATCATAAAGTATATACAACAACGGTTTGCTTATGCCAAGTCTGCTCGGTTTTAGGTAAAGACCCTCTAAACATACGGTGTCAAAGGCCTTTTACCAAATCAACCAGAACAGCACCTGTCCATTGTTGTTTTGATTTATTCCATTGGATAGCAGAAACGAATTTAGACGCAGCATGAATTGTTTCATGAGTTGTCAGTGAACTTTCGTTGGGGAAGGTCCCCTCTGTGTTGTGCGTTGGTCGGTCGTCCGTTACCTGTGATCGTTTTCGTTTGAGTCTTGTCGTGTTAATTATTTTTGAATATATGTGCCAAAACTCATTCATACATACAACAAATAGCAATAACAATATCAATAACAAAAAAACAAAATCAATAGCCTCACATATTTATTTTACTAAGTGTACAAGTGAAAACAAAAAAATATAACAACAAAAAAACACTAAATCACGCCACTCTGGAGCAATCCAATAAAACAATAACAACAAAAAACAACCAACATAAATATGATAAGCCACAGTATCGCACAGTGAGTACCATCCTTCACTTTCCCCTTCTACTACAGTTGCACGGCTTAACATGTGCATCAAATTGCATTGGGTTTTATAGCTAATGCAATTGATGCACAGGCTACGTCGTCGCTTGACTACGGATTATGGATAGACAAAATTTTACTGTTTTGTATTAACAGGGGCGGATTCGATTTTTGTCACTACTAAGGCATAACACTAGTAGTGGCGTATATCGAATAGCATTCTGTGGTCCAACTCAGTGATATTTTTGTATTGTCTTTGTCTGTTTTGGTTTTTGTTATTTTTTTAAATTGCAATGGCTGTAAATTTCAGGGTAGATTGTTGTAATATTCGTGGGCTTAGAGCGAATTTTCTTTCGGCGTACTCCCATACTGTTTTAAACAGACCAGCTGTATTGGCACTAAGTGAAACCCAAGTAGGTGAGGATTCCGATCCTGCTGAATTTCTTATTCATGGGTATAGCTTGGTGCCTTTATTCTTTTCCCACCATGGCCTCGCCATCTACATTAGGAGTGATGTTGCTTATCAGCTCTTACCACAATATGGTCTTTGCACCAATTCCTTTTTTAATTATATGTGGATTAAATTTTCCGTAAATAAGCAAATCACTCACTATTGTTTCCTTTATCGAAGCCCTAATCTAGACAGAGTATCAACTTCTCGTGAATTTGATGCTTTGTCTGATTCCATCCAAAGAATTGTTTCGTCCTATCCTCGCACTGAAATCGTTGTTACGGGCGATTTCAATGTACACAATTCTTCATGGCTTCAACATTCGGGCCAGACAACATCCGAAGGAGTGTGTGTTGAGATCTTCGCTGAGTTGAACCACCTAACTCAGCTGGTCAACGAGCCCACTCGAATATCGGACGTGGTAGGTCGAGCAGAAAACACCCTTGACTTGTTTCTTACCTCTGACCCTGATAAGTACACTATTAGTGTTCTATCTCCTCTAGGCTCATCTGACCATTGTGTTATATCTGCAAATTTCTCGTGTCAAAACTCCTCAGTTAAAGAAAGAGCTCCTAGGAGAACCGTTTGGCAATACGAGAAAGCCAACTGGGACGGTCTCAATAACTATTTTAGGATCTTTAACTGGTCACTATGCTTCCTCGATAGTGACGTTGACGCCAGCGCAGATATGATCACAAGTTTGATTCTCCTGGGAATGAGAACTTTTATCCCGAATAGGGTTAAAAGCATCAGACCTAAGGAAAACGCATGGTTCGATGCGAGCTGTAAAGAGGTTATTAGGGTCAAGAAGGTAAGTTTCCGTTGTTTTAAAGCCAATCCAACTGAGGAAAACCGGAATAAGTTCAAGCAAGCCAGGAAGGCCTGCAACGTCCATATTCGTCGGACCAAATTTTTACATGACCAAAAATTAAGGCAAAAAATACTGCAATGTCCCAAAGGCAGTAAAAATTTTTGGTCCTTTGTAAAAAACATGAGGAATTCTTCCTCTTCCTCGGTTCCTACGCTCGTTGTCAATGACACTCCATTTGTTAGCTCTTTAGAGAAAGCTAATCTTTTCGTTAGGCAGTTCGCCGCCAATTCAACGCTGCCAGTAAGTGTTATGACTCCGCCTGTTATCGAGCGCGTTAGTGATTCTATGGGGCAAATCTTTTTTCGCACTCGTACTGTGGCGAGAGTCCTAAAAGATCTTAATACACATAAATCCGCTGGTCCGGATGGTATCCCCGCTATTGTTCTGAAGAGGTGTTCTTCAACGCTGGCAAAACCACTGCGTAAGCTTTTTCATCTGTCCTACTCCTCTGGTCTCGTTCCGAGCGGATGGAAAACTGCATTTGTCCAGCCTATTCCCAAAAAAGGCGAATCTTCCTCACCCTCTAATTATCGACCGATTGCACTTACGTCCCTTCTTTCCAAGGTCATGGAAACGCTGGTAAATTATCAGCTTAAGAAATATCTCGAAGACCGAAAGCTTCTTAATGACCGGCAGTACGGCTTTCGCAGCAATAGGTCCACTGGTGATCTCATGGTTCATCTCACCGAACAGTGGAGCAAATCTTTACATCGTTTTGGAGAAAGTAAGATTATTGCACTTGATATTTCAAAAGCATTTGATAGGGTTTGGCATCAGGCTCTCTTATCGAAAATGCGTGCTTTCGGTTTTCACGAATCCCTGCTTCATTGGATTAGTAATTACCTTTCGGATCGTTCAATACAAGTAGTATTGGATGGGTTCAAGTCTGAAAACCATAAAATAAATGCTGGTGTGCCCCAGGGCTCTGTTCTATCTCCAACACTCTTTCTCATTTTTATTAATGATCTCCTGTCTGCAACTTCTAATCCAATACATTGTTTCGCTGACGATAGTACTCTCAGCTTTTCATATTCGTTTTCAGAATCACATCCCTCCTCTTCGGATGTGGAACTGCAACGACAAAATATGATAAGTTCATTAAATTCCGACCTAAACAGCATTCTTGAATGGGGATTAAAAAACCGCGTGGAATTTAATGCTTCGAAAACGCAATGCTGTCTTGTATCGTTAAAGCGAGATATACCCCCATTGCCATTATCCATGGATGGCGCTTGCATCGAGGAGACTGAACATCTCGATATTCTCGGTATGTGTATCACCAACCACCTCTTGTGGAATGATCACATACGCGATGTCGCCAAAAATGCCGCAAGATGTTTGGGTTTTCTAAGGCGATGCAAGAAGTTTTTCTCTCCCTCTGATCTGGCTATTATCTACAAAACTTATATACGTCCAAAGCTTGAGTATAACTCCCATATCTGGGCTGGTGCACCTGCAACCTACTTAAGCCTCTTGGACAGCATTGAACGTAGAGCATTTAAATTAATAGGTGATAATACCATCATAGGATCATTTACGTCGCTTGAACATCGTCGTAAAGTTTCTTGTCTCACGCTTTTTTATCGTTATTTTAACGGTTTATGCTCAAGTGAAATAGCCAGTTGCATTCCTCCCCTTAAACAGTTCAACCGTAATACTCGCGCTTCTAGGAATGCTCATCAGTATACCCTCGAGCCCAACTTCGGTCGTACTGTCAAGTATAGAGATTCGTTCTTTAGCCGTACTACGCGAATGTGGAATGCTTTACCACACTCTGTTTTTCCCAGCCATTGCAATATTCAGGAATTCAAAACCAATGTGCACCGACACCTCCTTTCAACCTCTCTCTCCTTTTCCTAGTGCTCACACTGTGTCTTTACATAATAAGGGTAGTAATATCCCCTTAAGTGTGCGCTTATTATAAAAAAAAAAAAAAAAAAATGACCCGCCTTGAACCCGAACTGTTTATCCGAAATTATTTTGTTGTTCGCGGCCCACTTAGTTAGAGCCCTATTGATTATCTTTTCGAAAACTTTGCTGATGCTCGGAAGAAGACTTATATCGACCGAAGATTTGACGGGTTGGAGTTGTCCTTTCCCTTTTTTTTTCGGGAGAGGATGAACCACAGCTGCACCAATGCACTGGATAATATGCATTATTCATCGTCAAAGATGGCTTCTTCTGGATCTATTTGCGCTGTCCTAAGTACGTCTGTTTTCTTCAGTTCTTTGGAATTTCAGATACGGATGGTCATTATCGTTCTTTTTCGTGTATATCTTTTTGATTTTAGGAAACATACTCGGGTCACTGGAATTAACTGACCGGATCTTGCGATCCCAGTACTTGTTAACTGATAACCTGTAGTTCTCCTTAATCAACAGATTGATATTTTTTATTGAAGACTTCAGTGTCAAGAACCTCCGAGTTGTGTGGGTCTGTGAGTCGTCTGTATAAGTTTTTGAGTCTTGTCAGTAAGCCACTCTTGTGACTACGTAGTGCGTCTATGGTCGCGTTTCTGTAGGCGTCCAGTTCTTTGTACTTTGGCATTGTCTGTTCCATCGTTAGTTTTATTGTTTCGTCCATCTGTTGTAAGTGTTGGTCAATTTTTGTATTTGTCAGGTTTTTGTTGTTTGGTGAAGCTTGTCTGGTAACTGTCAGTCTGGTGTCGTACAGCAAACGATCCAAAAAGGAGCAGCTTCTTGGATACGATGGCTTTTCAGTAGCCAACAGGTCGACGCCAGTCCTACGCAATAACCATCACGCCACGGGTACTACAGTTTCTACAGTTCGAAATTTAGCTCTACTTAATACTGACATGTTTACTTAGCCGCTTTAAATTCATATTTCTGATTCAAAGTAAAATTTCTCCTTAGTGAGACTCTTAATAGGTTTTAAAAAGATATGCATTTCACCGATTATGTTAAAATATATTAAATAATGTATTAAATTATGTAACTCTAACAAAAACAATATCAAATATGATTTTTTAAAGTCTTATAGCTAAGTCCGGACAGAATCTTCTTCCAAATTTTTTTTGTTTCTCTGTTGAAATCATATAATGCATTTTGTTACGGTCTTTCTACTGGGGTAAACATTGAAAACATCTACGACTGTTGACTGTAGTATCCTTGTTCATTTGGCCCTACTTGCTTTTGATATCTGAGATGATTGCGATTTAAAAGTGCAAAGTCGAAAGTTATATGTCAGTTTATAGTTAAGAACCACCCTTAAATTTAAGCAAATAAACGTTTTAATGAATACTTCTTTACTTTACTTATCGACTCCAACTGCTTTCGTATTTATTTTGCTTTGTTAAAAGCCTTGCACATTGCATAGCTCTTCTGTGTATGTTTCTTATTACCATACATTTTCAAACCAAGGGTTTTTATTGTGGTGATCAAAAGTGGAAGTAAGCATATCGGTTGCGGCTTCTTCAATGATATCTATAGCATTAAAGCTTTATGACCAAAGACAAGACAATATAAGGCCGACACTATACGCGATTATTATATTTAGGTTTGCTGTGACTCTGTTAACAAATGAAGCTTTTTGATGTCGTCTCTGTTTATATGGTATTTTTCATTATTGAATCAAGTAAGAATTATAATTTATGAAGAAATACAGGAATGGTCGTAACAAATCAAAATATACATACAAATTATATTATGGATGAATAATTGCGGATTACAACACAATATTGAAAAGCGAAATGAAATTCTTAAATAAGAAAATTCTTTTCTCCTATTGAATTTAGTAGAAACAGTTTTCTTGCAAGAAAAGTTTCCTAGTCGTTTTATTTCTCGAAAAGGTGATCACAATTAGCTAGAGAGATCTAGTGACTTAACACTTTTAGAATATTTGAAGGTAAGGTACTTTTACTTTAACACTTTTAGAATATTTGAAGGTAAGGTACTTTTACTCCACAGTCGAGGATATACTTCCACAAATTGGTCATGGATATGGTGGTGCATTCGAGGCTGCTGTTTGGCTCATATTGTTTTCTATTGTAAGTTTCAAACTTACCTCTTTGCAATGAAATAAACATTAATTTCTATCTTTTTAAAAATATTCGTTTTATTGTTAATATTAAAATTAAACTTTTTATTGGAACTCCCTATAATTTCGTTGACTTGCCTATCGTGATTATGTATCTTTAATTACTGTCTGTGCAACGCTAAAGTTTTTTTTCCTGGGTACTGCGCCTCATGCGAAGAATTGACATCCATCTCTGATTTTACTCGAATTCAGGTCCTGGGCACTATTTCATAAAAATTGACAGGTGACAATTCTACAAATTTGCCACACTTGTCTGAAAAATCTGAAGTTCATACAATATTGATAGATGAGAAATTTGTCAGAAAAATGCAATGACAAATTTGTTATATGTTAACACATTTGTCGTGGCAATTTTGTCATTGTCATACTCACCTATACTTACTGTAAAAAAATGTGTCGTGACAATTTCGTTGTATAATCTTGAAATGTATTATGATCGAAAAACGATGAAATATGAAACAAAACCTTTGCATTTTGTTTCAATTTTCATCGTTTCTCGACCAATTTCTTTGATGTTAAAAGTAACAGAATGCTTGTTTCAATTTTAAAATGTCACAGTTTGCAAAATTGTGTTTTATTTCTAAAAAGTGAAGTGCATCAAACACATTAAAAATCGAGAGTTTTAAAATTATTAACATCTCAAAAGTTCCTTTAAGAAAATAGATATTTTATTGACAAAATCACAGTCAATACTTTACCGTAACTAAGTTTGCTGTTGACAAATATGTAAATTGTAATTTTTTTTACAATTTTATCAAAATAAAACAATAGTATTAAAAAAGTGTAATAATGCTTTAATTGAACCCCTTACGTTCATATTCAAACTTTCTCTAAAAACAGGCAAATTTTCCAGCATATAAAAGAAGTCATTTCCAACACCAATTTTCAAGAAAGGTAACAAGGCGGATATAACAAACTACTACTTACATTCTCAAACATGTTCAAACGCTTTAGAACAATGTTATGAAGTTGACTGTGTATACACTGACTTTTCTAAAGCTTCTGACCAACTTAGCCAAGGAATTATTTTATTTAAACTTAAAGCTCTTGGTTTTCCACCCCTTTTTCTTAGCTTGGATCAAATCATACCTTGAAAACAGATCCTATGAGGTAAAATTTAGAAATTGTCTTTCTGAACCTTTTGTTGCTCAATTTGGTGTTCCCCAGGAAAGCCATCTTAGCCTTTTTTTATTCCAGTCTATTAACGACGTTAAGTCATGTCTGTGCTCAAGTGAAGTTCTCATTTTTGCTGATGATATGAAGTTTTTAAAATACAAATAGTCCACCCATGATCGTATTCTTTTACAAGCCGACATTGATAGTTTCACATTTTGGCGTGGGAAAAATAGCCTTGCCCTCAGTCCAGACGATAACTTTTAACAAAAAAACGAATCGGTAGGTAGTGTATTTGATTATTTTATATCACAGCAAAAACTCTGTCCCGTCTTCAAATTTAAAGATTTGGGTGTTCATTTCTGTTTCAACTTAAAACTTACTCACATTAATTTTATTGTCAATACGGCAAGTTCTATGCTTGGTTTTTTAAAACACTGGGCAAAGGAGTTCAATGTTACTCTTTCTTTGTACAATTGTCATGTTTGTCCTCATCTTGAATATGCTATGCAAGTATGGACTCAGTATTACGAAATTCCTAGAAAACGTAATTTCATTCGCTTTGCCCTAAAGGGTCTTCCTTGGGATGATCCTTACGATCTGCCTCCCTATGAACATCGTATACATCGTATTCAACTTCTTTAAGTGCAATCTCTCTCTGTATAATAATGACTTAATATTTCTTCATCAAATTATTTATGGTGAAACTAATGCACCTTATTTGCTATCTTGTGTACATTTCATTTAAAGAGGCGAAACTCATCTCCTTTGTACATTTGTTTTTCTTACATATTGACTTCCATAGAACTATAACTATGGGAAGAACGAAGCTTAAGTCGAATGAGCATTTAAGCTTGCTATAAGCTAACTATATTCTGAAAATTCTGAAGTGTAAAAAAATCTTATTGGGAAACACTCATGATGATCCTCTGATCGTAGTTTGACGCTTGCTTAAGCAAACTACTTTCTGAAAATTCTGAAGTGTAAAAAAATCTTCTTGGAAAACACTATAAGTTCATTGACTTGGCTATTGTAATTTAATTTCTTTCTAAATTGTTCAATAATTTCTAAAATGTTCCCGATTTTCGAAGAAGGGAAAAAGTCCGAGGAAAATTTGAATCACGATTATGGAAGGTGGAAAACATTTTACGGGAACCCTCACTTCCATTATTCTATTGAACGAAATATCAATTAAAATGACAAAAGTCACATTTATTATTTCAGTGTTTTTTTTGTTAATTGTTTATTTGTGTTCCCTTAAAGTCTAACAATTTGTATCTTAGTTAAATAAACTTAAAAACTATTACATTATTTTTTTTCTTTTAAATTATTAGTACGTGACATAGAGTTTGTCTTACAAACTAGTTCTTAAAAATACTTAAAAACTAACTAACCTAGAAGGTGTCCTGGTATATGATCCCTAACCTTTCGAGATATAAGCACGATCGACAATTGTTTCCAATTATATCTAGATTGCCTTCTCGACCGATCAGAAACCATATGTTTATCAGAACGTTATGGTAAAAGAGACTACATTGCCAGATCTGTCACTGAAAAATTTGTCTCGAATGGCTGACAATCGTGTACACCAGTGTTACCGCTATGCGACTTTAGTCGCATTTTCACCCTTTTTTGTGCCTCATGCGACCATGATACGACTTTTTAAAAAATTGTCTATTTTGACCCTTTTTAAAAAATTATGCGACTTTTTTGACCCCATCTCTAGAAAAAATACATTGAAAAGATAAGTTACTTTCTTAGTGCCTGGTTACACGAGCGCAAAAAAGAATTAATTCACGAAAGAGAACGGATGATTTTTAGAAAGAAGGAAAGGGATGGAAAAAAATGCCAAGTTTCGTCTTTTTCCTCATCTTCAGATATGAGTTTTGCGTTAAAAATCATGTTTCTTTCTCAAACGTTCTCCTTTTGACAGACATTTTCATTTCTAATTTGCCGGCGAAGTAGAATGTACAGCAAATTTGCTTTTGTTTTGCTCGTGCTGTACCTGCGGCTGAGTATCCAACGAAGTTTTTTGTGTGTTAATTTCCGACTGTTCCTCTATTTCTTGCATGCCCACTTAATTTTTTTTTCTGTGTGTATCCACAAAAGTAATTCTTTTTTGCGCTCGTGTAACCAGGCACTTACTCGTAATTCATACAAAATTTCCAAACTTCCATTCAAATAAGAACACTGTCACACATAATTTCAATCTATACAACGGAATCAAGTTGAAATTGTTTGGGTCGACTCGATCACGTTCTCTCAGAATCGAAACCCTGCTATTCTATAAAAATTTATTTCAACCTTTCGACTCTGCATATAAATGTAGTTAATAGTTAACAATTTTAAGTTTTATGAGTAATTTTTGTTATTTCACCACTCCGTTCCTCTTTAACAAAGTTTCCCAATTATTAACTTCCCATAGGAAGTTCTTGTAATAGGTCCGATTTGCCAAATTGAAAATTTTGACATTTCTCGACGTTTCAAGGTCCCTAGAGTCGAAATAAAAGATTTTTAGAAAGATGTTTGTGGGTGCGTGTGTACGTACGTTAGTACGTCCGTACGTCAGTACGTTCGCGACGTTTTTTTCGTCCTCCATAGCTCAAGACCCAGACGAGATATCGACTTGAAATAAATTTTGTTGTACAGATAATAAGGCAGAAAGATGCAGAAAGGGCTCTCGAGAAAATTGCGTGGGTGGTTTTTTTACCATAGCAGTTAAAAAAAAAGGTGACAATTTTGGTTAAACCTAAATATCTCATGAACTAATGAAGCTAGAGACTTGAATTAAATATTATATTATAATATTGTAACGTGATACACAACAATTATATTTTTGGAAAAAAAATCCAATTAACGGTTTTTTTGTATAAATCAAAAAAACTGAAAAAAAAATTTGTCACCTCGAAAATTTTACGACCAAAATATGATTTCATCTCCAAAACAATTTTTTGCAATGAAGAATAATGTTTTTGACATCTGATAAAATTTTGAGAAAAATCTAATTGACAGTTTTTTTTATAAAAAATAAAAACCTAAAAAAAACATTACTCAAAGTTGGTAAAAATTGAATTTCGACTCAAATATCTTTTCAAAAACTTGAAATTAAGGCTTCAAACTTATTTTATCTTATAAGAAATATTGTTTTCAACTTTCTGAAAAATGTTGAGAAAAATCGAATTGACAGTTTAAAAAAAAAAAATAAAAACCCAAAAAAAAATAATTAATAAAAGTTGGTAAAAATTGATTTTCGACTCAAATATCTTTTCAAAACTTTGGGATATTGCTTTTAAACTTCTTTCATCTTTCAAAAAGTAATGTTGTCAACATTCAGTAAAATTTTGAAAAAAATTGAATGAACAGTTTTTTTTACAAAAAAAAAATTAAAAACCGAAAAAAAAATTTAACAAAAGTTGTTAAAAATTGATTTTTGACTCAAATATCTTTTCAAAAATTTGAAATATTGGCTTCTAACTAATTTTAACTTATAAGAAATATTGTTTTCAACAATAGGAAAAATTTTGAGAAAAATCAAATTGACTTTTTTTTACAAAAAATAAAAACCTAAAAAAAAATTATAAAAGTTATTAAAAATTGTTTTTCGACGTAAATATCGTTTCAAAAATTTGAGACATTGGCTTAAAACTAATTTTATCTTTTAAGAAATATTGTTTTCAACATTCTGTAAAATTTTGAGAAAAATCGAATTGACAGTTAATAAAAACCTTAAAAAAAAACAATACTAAAACTTGGTAAAAATTTACTTTCGACTTAAATAGCTTTTCAAAAATTACAAATATTGGCTTCAAACTTATTTTATTTCACAGAAAATATTGTTTTCGATATTCAGTAGTTTTTTTTATAAAAATCCAACAGTCCGTTTTTTCATAAAAAAATAAAATCTACAAAAAATAGTACGCAAATTTGGTAAAAATTGATACATATAGACAAACTTTTAAGCAAGACAAATCGACAGACGGGATGGGACGTTATCAGTGTGGGTCGCATGCTAGCCTCTTTTTTTTTTGCAATGTATACAGATTTCGTTTGATTTAGGTATGTTTTAAAAAAAATGTAAATGCGACTTTTTTTTTCATTTGACCCTTTTTTTTTGCGACCTTTTCAAAAATCCCAGCGGTAACACTGGTGTACACACCAAATTAATTTGCAGACAAATGATTTGGCTCCTAATTTGCAGACAAATATCTGCCAATTAATTTGTAGATATCTGGCAATCGTGTACACGCAAGCTGACAACTGTCTACACACCAAATTGATTTGCAGAAAAATTTGTTCATCAATCATTTTGAAGACAAATTAATTTGCAGATGTGGCAATCGTGTGTACACAAAATTCATTGGGAGATCACCAAATTTTTTTCATTTTCTGACGTTTCTGCAAACGTCTGACAATGAATAAATTTGCAGATGCCGTTTGAGGAACATTTGCAAATTTATTCATTGGCAGATAAATTTTCTGACTGATGCGATGTGTGACAATGAGCTGAAAATAAATTTGCAGATCCAAAATTTGATTTGGTGTGTACACGGTTGGCAGAAAATCTACAAATGTTTGCAAATCTATTGCTAGCTATTTGACCAAATTAGTTTGTCGACATTGTCAGACAAATATTTGGCAACAGATTTGCTGATGTTTGTAGATATCTACAAACCGTGTACACACAAATTAAAATTTTCAGCTCATTGTCAGCTCATTTTCACACATTGTCAGACGTTTGCAGATCTGACAATGATTGTCAGACCTGGCAATCGTGTACACTAAGCTTAAGTCCTTATTTCCACTTACTAATTCAGAAAGCTCATATAGCTCTTCTTGCCATATATGGTATATTATCGATACGTTCATTGAGTCACACAAATAGCCATGTGCATCCAGAAACAAAAAAGCCTCGGGAGGTATAAATCCACTCGTAAGTGTGTTTTTGAAGTATTCGGGGTTAAAATAGAATAACCCAGAAACAAGATCGTTCTCAACAACGTTTACCGACCTTTCAAAATGATTCCTCACAAGATTTAGAATGACATTGGCAATTCTGGACACACCGGAAGCATTCAAAAGTTTCGTGTTCGAAACGTAATGCCGAAAGTCAGAATGTGAACTTCTGTACATTTGCATGCAAGTTCTAAGACATTTTTTCTCGAACATGCGAAGCTTTTCCATATACGACGGATTAATATTCCACCATACTGCACTCGCGTAAGTAAGAATTGAAATGAACACCCAGGTGCTTCACAACAATGGCGGATTAAGGGGGGGGGGGATGACCCCCCGGGGGTGATAATTTGTTTGTTTTTTTTTCGATGGAATTTCCTTTAATTCAAAACTAATCGTATTGCGTCAATGAACGACCCCCATTATATTTTGAATTATTAATTTTTTGTATATGAAAACAAAATTTGTATTTTACTTCCTTAAACTTTGTTGCTAAAAGTACTACTTTTAACTGAAGACTGGGCCAAGAACATAATATGAATGGGATATTCAGCCCTATTCCAAAACCACAGCACAAATTCATCAACTTTTGACCAATGGACGATCCAGGGGGGGGGGTCATATGAGCCATAAAGCTTATACAGTCAAGTTGTATAAATAAAGATTTCATTTAAAGATTTGTTAGTAATTTAACGACATTCACCAAAAAGCGGTTTGTTGTCAAAAACAACTCAAATTTTTGTTTTCACTCAATTTAGAATTTAAAAAAAACTTTAGTCATGCTTTAAATTATTTTCATAAAATTTGTTTCTAAGTAAAAAGAGCTAATATTCAGGTTCTTAAGAAGAAATCTTGAATAAGAAATCTTGAATTTAATTTGATTTTCTTAAAACTTTCTCTAAATTTTGTATTCTTAATTTGGCTTCTTTCTACAAGAAAAACATATTTTGGTATTGCTCCAGAAAGGTACCCCTCATAAAACCTTAATTTTGTTAAAGTTTCTCAAGAACTAATGGACCGATTTCAATAATCTTCTTTTTCTGTGCAAACTCTTGTCGATGATCAAATTGATGATGATTTTTGATGATCAGAAATGTATTTTTTTTTATTTAAAAAAAAAATATTAATTTTGTTAACAAAACTCGATAACTAAATTTAAATGTAAAATGTATATCTTTGCACTTTATTTAGTGCTTACCAAAAATATTTTTAAAACAAAATTAAAAATTTAAAATGATTTTCGAAAAAAAAAATAAGTTATGTTTTTAAATCTTAAAATATAGGAAATATTTTTAAACAGACTTTTTGGAAAACATTAGCAAATTCTAGCGAGTAAGCAGACTAATAGCGATAGTAATAATAGACTCCTGAAAATTGTATCCGATAAAACTACGTCAAAAAAAGCCCGACAGTTCTTCATATCAGATCGTCGCTCTTGAATTTTTGTAGCGTTCTTCGCATTAATAGAAATGGAATCAAGAAAAGTATATTTTATTTTTCGAAAAAAAGCTACGTTTCAAAACAATTTCTTATATATTTATGCGTGAAATGCACCAAAAACCCTCTAAACTATTGTTGGAATCTTGGAATGCTTTCATATGTAGGGAGTCATCCAAATTAAATAGTTAGACCATACCTTGCTGGACAACAGTGTTCTAAAATAAATTGATAACTAAAGTTGCCACCTTAGCAATTGAAATCTGTAAATTTAAGGTTAAGATACACATTATGTTACTTAAATTTTGTTAGCGTCCTTTACAAAACATTAAAGAACATTTTTAAGCGGTGATTAAAAACTCATCTAAATGTGTGATACCAACTCCCCTCCCCCCTGATTAAAAGTCTGGATCCGCCCTTGCTTCACAACAGTCTTGGATTCGATGTTTATTATGTTTAGGTTTTTCCAATTTTGTCTCAAATCTGAATTTCCGCATCTTCATTATTTCACTGTTCATTACTGAATGTTGTTTCTGTAACTACCAATTTGTTTCAATCAAGAGGTATCAGTGCATTTTTTAGATAAGAGCCGTAAGGTGTAAGAAAAACTTCTGAAAAAAGTTATCAAAGAAAGGACTTCATTGCAAAACGTATCCGTTTAAAAAAATCAATATAACCCACTTGTTAAAAATAGAAGTGTCATAGATAAAAAAAAAAAAAATTTAAAAAAGACCATCGATATCACAAATAGAGTCTGGCAATGCCTCATCAACGAAAAGAAAACAAAGATACACTTTTGTTCTAGCCAAAAGAGAAAAAGGACTATGAGTCTCTTTGGAAAAGCTAGCAATAGCAAACAGCAACTAGTTAATACTCCGGCTCCGGTTTCGGCTCCAGCTTCGTCGTCGTGCGTCGTCTGTGCCTATGGATATATCTATGTCTAGGAAAACGAAAAGACGAGTGTTCCATTTCATCATCACTCATATTAACCATCACCATTACCATCACACACAATCCACATTTTGATGTGTATTCACAATACAATTGTACAATTGTAACTGTAACTGTGAGTGAGAAATAGAGGATAAAATGGCTACAATAACAGTTTGTCGTGTGCCATAACCTCAACTCGTAGCTCGTGACGTGACTGGTGAGAGTAAAATTTTCGGAATAAAAAGAGAAATGCAGTTTTCAACCATTATAACATATTAGATATTACCTACATGAAAGCCAGTTTCCTATCTTTTTTCTTCTTCCTTAGATAGTATTTCTGCATAACTGTGTTGTTATTTACATTGCCGTGCAATATCCAAAGAAATGAAAATAAATATAATCAAAATGTATACTACATCACGGTTTGTTTTTCCATATTCCATTTGTACAATATCCGCCGTATGTGTGTTTTTAACCGTGCATTGTTCTTAAATTATTCCCACGGCTCTGCCTCTGTGTTTTGTTTAATTTCCCCGTGTCCTTTTTATTCCGTGAATGTTGTTATTTTTGTTTTTTTTTTTTGGTTTGTTCTTCTGTTTCTGTTGGTTCCATTTTATATTAGAATTTACTAGATACTCGTATATATTGCTACACACATTGCCAAAACGAATTTGCGATTCTCATTAAACTAACTAACCTTACTTAATATACCTACCTACCTATGTGTGTTTAACCTAATAAAACTGAACATACGTTGTACCTATGTACAGTAAATATACATAAATATATGTAAAAAAGTACACAGTACACAAAGAAATCAAAATAAAATCTTAAAGAAGGTAATTGCATCTTTTATGTAGATATTTTTATTCGATGTCCTTATAAGCCTATGTGTATATATAACAAAAAAGAAATATTAATTGACGTGTGACTTGTATGACAAGAAATATCCTTAAAAAAAAAAACAACCACCCAGGATAATTTGTTCTATACGGCAAAAATGTGTTATATAAGCTTTCATCTGGTGCTGCTACTGCCGCCGCCGCCGCCGTTGGGCCGTTCGTCGTCGTCGCTGCTTTTGTTGTGTTTATGTAAGCCTTTATATTTATTTGTACATATATATATGTATGTATATATGTATGCACAAGGATAAGAAGGAGCAGAGAGAAAATATCCTTTTTATTAAAATAAAAGGAAAAATGGAAATAGAACAAACAGAAACAAACAAAAAAATTGAAGGAAGAATAGAAAAAGAAAGGAAACAAAAAAACTTGGGTCGAATCAATGTGGCTTACTTTGGTAAAATGGCAACTTCATCGTTTGTCCTTGTTGTTGTACAATAACGGTACCTATGCTATAGTAGTACTTTGTATAGGATATAACATTCAGGTGTGTACACTGTTAAGTAATACATGTGCGTTTGCTTACACAAATTTTACACTATACGGATCGGATACGGGGACCAGGACGGGGACGGGGACGGGGACGAAAGACTGGTGTAAGGACGAACTTAAAGTTTTGGCATTTTCATACTCGTACTCGTTGTGTTGTTGACTAGAACATTGAGCATTTGATGGTGATGCGATGACGGACGAACGGTTGGACGTTTGGTGGCTGTGCTGTGGGTTCGGATTTTGTTATGTGTTCGGTTCTGGCTACCTTACCTATAGTAAGTTGTGATTGTGAGACTCTATCTATTGCCACCTGAACCTGATACAAACGGTAAACATCTCACAGTAAATCTATTGGGGTTTTATACGGGTTTTTGTTTTTCTCTTTTATTTTCATTTCATCCCTTCGTATAGGTAGCTAGGTAGGTAAGGTAGAATAGTTTAAGACTCTCGCCCTTAACATGGTCGACCGGGTTGAGATGGAAGTTTATTTTTAAAAGTTAAGAGACTTTGACTTTAATGGAGCATGCGGGAATCGTTCTTCGACTCACAGGTTGTAGTACATGTCAATACACACACTCACACACACACACGCACATGTCCTTATACCATATAATTCCATACATTTATAAAGCTTATATACCTACCTACCAACACTATACGTATACATGAATAAAGCGCGATATGCTGATGGAAATATTTTCATTTCTATTGAAGAGAAGAAAAGAACAGAATTTTTCAGTTCAGACTAAGATGTGGTATAATATTTGACGATATATACCTACATACCTATGTAGGTAAGGCATAGGTTCACCGTGTTCAACTTTCATTGTTTATTTTTTTTTTTGTAAGGATTTTAAATAGATCTTCACTTTTCAAGATGGATGAACTTTAAATTTACACACTTCGATGGGTATAGCTTTTGTTTTATAGATTTTAAGGTATTCCTGATGTTAATAGGTACGTATGTATATTGGGTTAAATTGCCCACGAAATTGTCACAATACGATTGCTATCTAAGACAAGAACTCAGTGCGAGGATATTCTACTGCAAGACACAGTTTTGGTAGCATATGATTTTAATTTTATTTAGTCAAATGGGAGCGTTCCAAGGAAATAACGAATTTAATAGAAAAGAAAAAAGAGGCTGGGTTGCGACCCACACTGATAACTTCCCATCCCGTCTGTCGATTTGTCTTGCTTAAAAGTTTGTCTATATTTATCAATTTTTACCAAATTTGCGTACTATTTGTTGTAGATTTTATTTTTTTATGAAAAAACGGACTGTTGGATTTTTATAAAAAAAAATACTGAATATCGAAAACAATATTTTCTGTGAAATAAAATACCTAAGTTTGAAGCCAATATTTTAACCTTTTGAAAAGCTATTTAAGTCGAAAGTAAATTTTTACCAAGTTTTAGTAGGTATTGTTTTTTTTAGGTTTTTATTTTTTGTAAAAAAACTTTCAATTCGATTTTTCTCAAATTTTTTCCTACTGTTGAAAACAATATTTCTTATAAGTTAAAATTAGTAAGAAGCCATTATATCAAATTTTTGAAAAGATATTTGAGTCAAAAATCAATTTTTACCAACTTTTGTTAATTTGTTTTTAGGTTTTTATTTTTTGTAAAAAAAAATCAATTCGATTTTTTCAAAATTTTACTGAATGTTGACAACATATAAACTACTCAATATTTTTTGAAATATAAAAGGAGTTTTATGCCAATATCTCAAAGTTTTGAAAAGATATTTGAGTCGAAAATCAATTTTTACCAAATTTTATTAATTTTTTTTTTAGGTTTTTATTTTTTGTAAAAAATAGTCAATTCGATTTTTTCAAAATTTTACTGAATGTTGACAACAATATTTATAAAATAAGTTTGAAGCCTAAGTCTCAAGTTTTTGAAAAGATATTTGAGTCTAAATTCAATTTTTCCCAACTTTGAGTAAAGTTTTTTTAGGTTTTTATTTTTTATAAAAAAAACTGTCAATTAGATTTTTCTCAAAATTTTATCAGATGTCAAAAACATTATTCTTCGTTGCACAATATTATTTTAGAGATGAAATCATATTTTGGTCGTAAAATTTTCGAGGTGGCACATTTTTTTTTTCAGTTTTTTTGATTTATAAAAAAACCGTTAATTGGATTTTTTTTCCAAAAATATACTTGTTTTGTATTACTTTACAATATATAATATAAAATTTAATTCAAGTCTCTAGCGTCATTGGTTCATGAGATATTTAGGGTTAACCAAAATGTTCATCTTTTTTTTTTTAAACTGCTATGGTAAAAAAACGGCTCCTGGAAATTACGCCAGAAGAAATTACGCCAGAATTTTTTTTTGGAAAAGACGCCAGAAAATGTTTTCTGCTTCAAATTGGAAAAAGAAGCAGAATTTTTTTTGGAAAATAAGAAAGAAACATTGGAAATTGTGCCAGACAGAAATGGAAAAAAAACCAGAAACCAAAATGGAAATAAGGCCAGAAAACCAATTGATATATTCTGGCCTAATTTCCTAATATCAATTTGGAAAAAAAGCCAGAAAATGTTTTGCATTTTAAAAGTCGCTACTTGGTCAATATTGTAGACATTTTATCACAACAGGAAAAAACAGCCCCTGACATGCACCCGCGGGGGGGGGGGGGGGTCGCGGGCGCGGCCATGGCGTTGCGGACGCGGCGCAGCGCGGCTAGCCGGCGCGGTCGCGGCCCGGCGCGCGTGGCCATAGCGTTGCGGACGCGGCGCGGGCCGGCGCGGTTACGGCGTGGCTGCCACGCAAAAAATTACTAAAGTTTTCAATAATTTTTTTTATTTGTAACAATTTATTTAACAAAATAGAAAAGAACAAAATATTTTTACTAAATGTAAACTTGCAAAGTGTCTGCTACGATTTCCCGGCAGCATGGACATTTGTAATTTTCGTTTGAATCTGCAACTGCTTGAGCTTGCAACTTTAAGTTGCACTCCGAGCATATTTTCATATGTCTGCACGGCAACAACACAACGTTTGGTGGAAGGACTTGACATATAATACATAATATTACATCCGCTTCTTTTACGTCTTCAGGATGTTCCTCCGCTTCTTCTTCCTCGTCAGAGTAAACGTTAGTGTCAACATCATTAGAATCTAGAAAAGTGCATAGAAATTATTTTAAAAATACGATTATTAATTAGAAAACAAAAACCTTCGAAAACGTCATCGAACGACTCCATATCTGTGCATATACAGTTTTTTTCGTACACCATCCTGTTGAGAAACATGATTGGTGTTATCGTTTTGTCTGCCAAAAGTTGGCTTGCTTCTTTAATTTTCGCGCTCTTATCTTTGTATTTTTTTTCTTAATAGAGCCTGTTGCACCACCAGTCTCTACCATATTAAAAATGTCGCGACTTTTAAAAAACTCCTCCTCTCGAAGAATTTTAACGAATTTAAAAAAGTTTCCTTTATGTTGTATCAATCTACCGAGGACTCCATTATATGCTTCAACAGCTGACGTCGTCCTTATATCCTTACCATCACACAGCATCATTTTTGCCTTACAATTATTAACATAACAAATATACACCACATTGTTATAATTATATAATAATTGTTTCTGTTCGAGAATATATAAAAGCTTACTGCTTTTTTGCTTTCCACACACAATTTCGTACTCATAACTTTGCATGTTTTTTTTTTCACAACGTCAAGTGTCAATGATGAATTCGCGAAAGCAACTAAACAATAATTCTTACAATAGATGATATAGACAAAGAATGTGTAGTAAAACTGTTTATTTATTACAACAATTTATACAAAATACAATTTTTCCTTTTCATGTTTAGGAAAAAACGCCAGAAATATTATTTCTGGCTTTTTTTCCAAATATTTTTTTTTTGCCTTTTTTCCATTTCTGTAAATGGAAAAAACGCCAGAAAATTTTTAGGAAAAAATGCCTGAAATTCCGAAATTTTGCCAGAAAAATTTGGGATTTTTTCCTAGGAAAAAAAGCCAGAATTTTGTATGAAGAATTTTCTGGCGTTTTTTCCAAAAAAAATTCTGGCGTAATTTCCGGGAGCCAAAAAAACCACCCACGCAATTTTCTTGAGAGCCTTTTCAGCATCTTTCTGCCTTATTATCTGTATAACAAAAATTTATTTGAAGTCGATATCTCTTCTGGTTCTTGAGCTATGGACGACGAAAAAAAACGTCGAGAACGTACGAACGTAAGTACACACGCACGCACAGACATCTTTCTAAAAAATCTTTATTTCGACTCTAGGGGCCTTGAAATGTCGAGAAATGTCAAAATTTTCAATTTGACAAATCGGACCCATGACAATAACTTCCTATGGGAAGTTAATAAGTTTATAGTCACTTATTGGTCATCTGTCAAAATTTGGCTTCTTCTTTTAGGCGTTTGTTTTTATTTATTGTATAATTTAAATTTCGACGGTTAAATAGGGTGATGAAGTCAGTAGTCGGCCACTTAACTTTTTTTTTTAAAGTTTGAATCGTCCTTAAAATTTGAGCTGTTGTTTGGTTGTAAAATGTATTTTGTCTAAATTTGAAAATTTATGTTTTTTCCAGTTTATTTGCAATGACTTATTCATAATCATTGAAGCCGCACATTTTTCTTCACAAATTTGTATAGATCTTCACTAACCTCCTTCGGAAAATGTTTGAAAAACACGCTTAGAATCATCTGTTTTAATTAAAATTTCTGTAAATGGAAAAAACGCCAGAAAATTTTTAGGAAAAAATGCCGGAAATTCCGAAATTTTGCCAGAAAAATTTGGGATTTTTTCCTAGGAAAAAAAGCCAGAATTTTGTATGAAGAATTTTCTGGCGTTTTTTCCAAAAAAAATTCTGGCGTAATTTCCGGGAGCCAAAAAAACCACCCACGCAATTTTCTTGAGAGCCTTTTCAGCATCTTTCTGCCTTATTATCTGTATAACAAAAATTTATTTGAAGTCGATATCTCTTCTGGTTCTTGAGCTATGGACGACGAAAAAAAACGTCGAGAACGTACGAACGTAAGTACACACGCACGCACAGACATCTTTCTAAAAAATCTTTTATTTCGACTCTAGGGGCCTTGAAATGTCGAGAAATGTCAAAATTTTCAATTTGACAAATCGGACCCATGACAATAACTTCCTATGGGAAGTTAATAAGTTTATAGTCACTTATTGGTCATCTGTCAAAATTTGGCTTCTTCTTTTAGGCGTTTGTTTTTATTTATTGTATAATTTAAATTTCGACGGTTAAATAGGGTGATGAAGTCAGTAGTCGGCCACTTAACTTTTTTTTTTAAAGTTTGAATCGTCCTTAAAATTTGAGCTGTTGTTTGGTTGTAAAATGTATTTTGTCTAAATTTGAAAATTTATGTTTTTTCCAGTTTATTTGCAATGACTTATTCATAATCATTGAAGCCGCACATTTTTCTTCACAAATTTGTATAGATCTTCACTAACCTCCTTCGGAAAATGTTTGAAAAACACGCTTAGAATCATCTGTTTTAATTAAAATACATTTTCTTGAACACATATGGCTGATCCTAAAATACGGAATACTGAATTTAAGAGCAAAGATATTAAAATGGTGCATTATAGTAACATAATACAAAAAAATGTTTTCTTCAGAAGTGCCCACTATAGAAGAATTTCAAAAAACATGTCTCCTAAGGTCAGCCTCCTCCATTTATCAAAATGTAGACAAAATTATTATTATTTACGGGTCAAAAACTCTAAAAAGTATAATAATCTAAAAATACTTAAAAAAATTGTTCTCGTCAATAATTTATTATTTACAAAACTTTTACACTTCTTCCAAACACCAACGAGATTTTAAAGCTCGAATACTCTCAGTTGCATTGTCCAAATTTTTGGGCTAGTCGTTGAAGAACAGTGAATAATTTGAATTCATACTTGAATACATACATTACATATGTATGTAACACTTATTATTATTGTTATAATAATAATTATAACAAATAAATTAATTAATTTACTTATAATGTACAAAATTATAACAATTTAACACTTACTACATTCATATAATTTTTTTTTTGTTTAAGTTTTAAATTATTACAAATTACTAGTTTAAAATTAAAATTAATTTTAAATAAAATAAAATAATTAATTAAGAGTTATAAATATTGGTTGTTGGCATAATCCCCCCACAAGGCACCCCATATTTATGTCTCAATTTTTGGCTTCGTTGTACCAGTTTTGTGTTAGACCGCCACTCCCTATTTTATTGGGTCGTCCTGCTAGCCTCTTGGTCTCTCGGTCTCCATTTTGTTGTCATTTTTGTCCATCTTTGGTCCTGAAGTCTAAATACATGACCTGCCCAGCTCCATTTCAGCCTTCTTGTTCTACTTATGACGTCTATAATTCCGGTTCTATTGCAAATATTTTCATTTCGTATCCTTTGACTTGGTCGTATGTCTAAAAGTTTCCTTTCTATTTTGGTCAGACATACGTATCCTTAGCTGGTAAGTGTCTTTGCAGTCAAGCTCATTGTTTGTAGTCCGTTAGTATGGAATTGTTTCCAGCTATTTGTGATACTACTGTTCATTTTTTTATGTTCTTGGTCCTTAAATAATTTTAGCTGTCCCAAATATATATAATCCTCTACGTAATCAAATTTGCCTACGTTCTTTGGGTAATTTGTCATGGCTTTAGTTTTCGATTTGTTTATTTAAAGTCCATAATTTTGGAAGGAATAAGAACTATATCGTCTGTAAATCTTAAACTCTTAATAACTTGTTTTACTTACTTACTTAATTAAGGTGGCGCTACAGTCCGGGGCGGACCTGGGCCTCAACCAACATTCGTCTCCAGCCAGCTCGGTCCCTACCTAGCTGTCTCCAGTTTCGCACAGCAAGTTGGTTGAGGTCTTCCTCTTCACCCAAGTGCGTGCGCCACCTGAGTCGCGGTCTTCCTCTACTGCGCCTTCCCTCGGGATTGGATTCGAAGACCTTCCGGGCTAGAGCATTGATGTCCATTCGCTCTACATGACCCAGCCATCTAAGTCGTTGGACTTTAATTTTGTTAACCAGGTCAGTGTCGCTGTACAGCCCGTACAGTTCGTCGTTGTATGTTCTCCTCCATTCTCTATCTATGCAGATGGGACCAAAAATCCATCCTAAGACGGTCTCATCTTTCTTTGACAGGGTCCAGGCCTCAGCGCCATAAATGACAACCGGGATGATGAGTATCTTATAGATGTTGATTTTAGATGCTCGAGAGAGGACTTTACTAATCAATTGACTTGTAAGTCCAAAGAAGCATCGATTTGCAGAGTTATTCTTCGTTTGATTTCAGCGCTGGTGTAGTTGTCTTAGTTTATAGCGTTGCCTAGGTAGACAAATTCATCAAAGTTATAGCTGTCCATGGTGACGTTCTTGTCCATTTGTCCACATATCCTTATTCCATATATTGTGTTCCAGTCAGTTCTTTGGAAAATGTTTTCCAGGACTGAACTAAACAAAGGTGTTAAAAGCGGATCTCCTTGTCTTGTTATATTACAAATTTTATTTCACTCCAACTCTAAAACCTATCTCTTATACCTTATTGTGTCATTACTCCACATGTAATAATTGTAAACTTTAATTCATTCTCATTTTACCGAATGTAAAATTCTGAATTAAATTACAACAATGTACGAGTACATATGTATGTGAATGTTGTCTTGTCTTGTGAATAGGATAAACGGATTTGACGTATTTTCACCGTTTATGAAACAATATAAGAATTTATACTGAATATTAGCAATAATTAAATGATTATGTTCATTCTATCTTGACAAATATCCACATAAAAATTCCAAAAAATTATAACAGATTAAAAAAACTTTAAAAAGATAGAAATGATAACAGCTTTTTGTAATGTTCTTTAGATATATTAGCGAAATTTGGACTGCACAAAGTACATACAGATCCGATTTAATAACATACATTTGAAACCTTAAAATACCATGAATCAATACAGGAAGCTGATAAAAACATAAAAGAAGCAATACTTGAAATTAAATCGGAAAGTCTATTTTATTTTCAAAGTGTTATCTTTGACAGATTTGTGAGAGTTTTTATTGTTCATTGGTTTTAACTTTTCTGATAATATAAAATAAAATCATTAAACTATAAATCCGCCCGATGTCTTGACAGGAAGTCAGTATTATATCTCCGCAGAACGAAACGATTCGCTTTACGCTTGATCAACTTTGAGAAATAATTAAAATATATTTGCAAAGTTTGTGCTGTGGTTCCTAGACAGTGCGTTTTTTTAAAAATAAGTTTTGGACGAACTGAATATCTCACTCTGTCTGCTGTATTTGTGAAAAAGTTCGTGAGGCTGATATTTGCTCGGCATACGGTGCGCACAGACGAGAATGTGGATGCTGTATTCGAGCGTGTGAGACTCAATTCACGAAGACTAATTCACCATCGATCTTAAAAGTCCAACATTTTACGGAATAGCCTGAGGAGAATTTTTCACAAAAATATCGGAATACTCGCTTAAAAGGTTCAGCAATTGAAAGCGAAAGACCATTCTCGTTGTTCGCAGTTTGGGCGTTAGAGCAGCTTGAATTAGACAATGATTTAAGGCGAAGCTTTCTTTTTTCTGACAATGTGCATTTTCATCTCAACATTTCCGGTTGTGGGAGCGATGATGGAATCATTTGTCAGGTGGATGAAGTTAATCTTGGATCTGGATGCATGTTAATGGATGTTACTGGGTTCATGTAGAATAGTGCGCCATGCCAAAAAGCACATACCACATTTTTTTTTTTTATAATTTACAGACACTCAAGGTGTTATAAGTACCCTTTATATGTTTATATTTAAGCACAGTGCGAGCGTTAAGAAAATAGGGAAGGGTTTTAGAGGAGATGCCGGTGAACATTGGTCATAAAGTTCTAAACATCAAAATGGGGGGAAAAACAGAGTTGGCCAAAGTATTCCACATTCTCGATGTGCGATTCAAGAAAGAATCTCTATACTTGACAGTACGACCGAAATTGAGCTCAAGGGTAAACTGATGAGCATTCCTGAAAGTGCGAGTATTACGGCTGAATCGTTTAAGGGGTAAAATGCAACTGGCTTATTCAACAGGACATTGTTTGCAAAAATATCGATAACAAAACGAAAGGCATGAGACATTGCGATGTAAATGTTTCGATTATAGTTCTACCGCCTATCATTTTTAAAGCCTTTTTTAGAATTCTATCCAAGAGATTTAAACGTATTTTAGGGGCACCTGCCCATGATATGAGAATTATATTCAAGCCTTGCACGATCAGAAGGGGTGACAAATTTCTTGCACCGTGCGTCGTCGAAGAAATCCTAAGCACCTGGCAGCGTTTTTGGCAATATCAAATATGTGATCATTCCATAAAAGGTGATCTGTGATACACATACCGAGTACAGCCAGTTGATTAGTTTTGTGGGGTGTGTTACGCTTTAACGACAGAAGACAGCACTGAGTTTTCGAAGCATTAAATTCTACACGGTTTTTGGTTCCCCATTGAATAATGCTAGCAAGCTCAGAATTTAAAGAGCTTATCATACGCTGCCGTTGAAGTTCCACATCCGAAGGTCAAGGATGTGAATCTGGAATAGAATATGAAAAGCTGAGGGTATTGTCGTCTGCGGAACAGTTTAATGGATTAGAAGTGTCAGACAAAATATCATTTATGAATATAAGAAAGAGATTCGGAAACAAAACGGAGCCCTGGGGGACACCAGCATTTATTTTATGAATTTCAGACTTGAAACCATCCAATACAACTTTTATTGAACGGTTAGAAAGGTAATTCCTAATCCAACGAAGAAGAGATTCATCAATACCAAAAGCACGCATTTTCGATAAGAGAGCTTGATGCCAAACTCTATTAAATGCTTTTGAAATATCAAGTGCAATAATCTTACTTTCTCCAAAACGATGTAAAGATTTGTTCCACTGTTTGGTGAGATAAACCATGAGATCACCAGTGGACCTATTGCTACGAAAGCCATACTGTTGGTCATTAAGAAGCTTCCGTTCTTCAAGATATTTCTTGAGCTGATAATTTATCAGCGTTAACATGACCTTGGAAAAAAGGGACGTGAGTGCTATTGGACGATAGTTGGAAGGAGAGGACGATTCGCCTTTTTTAAGGACAGGCATCTTGGCGATATTTATTTGAGGCTACTGCAAAGTCAGCCGAGGCAGGTATTTGGTAATTGGAAATTTTACTCTTACTATAGTAATGCCTAAATAGATACAAACTTTCGTTTTATACCAAAAATATATGTACCTTTTTTCGCGTAACAATCACCTTGTCTTCTGACAGTTTAAGATGAAAAATTAAAATATGATACAATCATTTGTTTAAATTTGTATGAACTATGATAATTTTGAACTATTTATTTTCCTATTTATTGAAATATTAAATGCCACTTGTTTTATTTATATAAATACATACCAACTCGTACATACAGTATGTTTGGTATTTATTTTTTTTATAAATCAGAATCAATCATCCAATAATCGTTCAATCAATCAATCAATCACTCAATCAATCAGTCATGTTTATATCCGAATAAATTCTAGATAGAACAAAAAAAGTTTTCAGTTAAACATTCACGAATCAGACAAACCAATTTTCTATCTTTTTACTCTTAATACATTATATACATATGTTTGTACATAAAGATACAAAGAAAATTTTCTTTTTTTATTTTTAGGAATACACCTTTATTGATACATAAATATTGTTTTCAAAGTCTTTGTATTGATTTTAAAGATTTTTACATAATCATTCAAAAACCTTTTCTCTTTAGATATTAAGTAAAACTGTATGTAGATACATAGATAGATAGATAATTATAATGTTTATAGCAATTAAATCACCGCACATTTAAATCAAAGAGCCTTTAACAAGCCTTAAATTTATACCTTCTACTATTGAAATCGCTAACCCTACCCTTTCTAAATTATTTATTGAATTGTAAAATGAACAAATAACCAAAGGAACTATTAATAGGCTCCGTTTTACCTCTTTCACTATAGTAAACTCCGATGGTGTATATCCCAGACAATATACATACACATATGTATGTATCTATATATGTACGTGCCAATCGATATTATCCTGCTCATTTGTTGGTAGATACGAGTATAAGGAACGGTACCATGCTACTTGTTGACACACTTGGACAGGTGAATATGTAAATTGTATCCCTCTTATATGCCATAGATAGAGCACCACACATCCTACATTGTTTCATATTGTTCAGTTAGGGTTTATTCTCTTCAGTACACACGTTTCAAGTGTAAGGGCATTGACATCAATTCGGCACCTGCCAGACACCCCCTTGAATACCAAAAAAAAGAATACCGAAAGATGATAAACAACAAAATAAGGATACGTACTCGTACCTATAGCTACCTGGTACCTTTTGGTTTTTGCGAATCCCAGGACTTAAATATGAGAATCTCTTGGGCATGATTATCCCGGGAAATGATGCTTTTCACAAAATGTCAATTGGTCCGTTTGCCGGATGTGCAGTTGCTCCATATTGTGAACGTTTTTTGAAATTGCGGATGATTTTCTGCTGCTGAACAATTCCGTTTGCGTCGTTTTCGTTTTCGTTTTTCTTACCGTTGTCGTTGTCGTCCTCGTCGTCATCGTTGGTTGTCGTTGTCGTTGTCATTTTCATTTTGATCGTCATCGTCAATGTTATGTCGTTGTTCTTGTTATTAAGGGGGAAGGATGCTTACAGATTTTGAATTTCCTTTTTGGGAAAAACTTTGTCTTTGCACGATGTCTCTTTCTTTAGACCCGTATATACATATATTGCCATCTTAGAAGTTATGGAATTGTTTTTATTTTTATTTTTGTTTGTTCTAAGTTGTTTCTTCTTGAATTGAAAATATTTTTGATTTTATATTCATAAGCATAACATTTTATATAGCTAAACCACCACCACCACCACATACATTCCCTACTTGCTATACTTTCATAACTCGTAGATACATTGCCTAAACTTGTTGAAGAGGGTTCTTCTAGAAATTTAATAGTTTTATGTTAATTTATGATGTGCTTTAACGCTTTATTTGTCTGTAAATGTTTGTTTAGGCTTTTATGTTATATAAAGGACATGCGCGGGATACGGGATATATGCGTATAAACACAATGATAAATTCGAGTTTATAGTATTGTTTTTTTTTTTGTTCTCATCTGGAAAATTAAAGTATTTAGGTATTCTGTACTAACATTGCAAAAACAAAAATAAAAACAAAATTTTAAATTTAAATTGCTTTGTTTTTTGTTTTATGATGACATACGATTAACAACTCTACATATACTAAGCTTGAAGTTGTTTTTCATTAATTTGCATTTTATATAGGACGAATAAAACAACTTCAGTAGGTAGTAGTTAGTTGACTGTTGACGGCTGATTAAGGCTGAAAACATTTGACTCCTTTTGCGTTTTTGGTTCGTTTTTAAACTGCTTATTTTAAGAGTTTTTAATGACCCTAGACACTTACGCATCAGGCACGCAATAAAACCTGGTTTTGAATTATAATTTTTGACACAGTGTTAGAGTCTCATTCCAAAAATGTTCTTAAATGTTGTTTGAACAATTTTCCAAATCGTTTCATTCATTCTTTTGCGTGACTTACATACAAGCATCATAACATCCCTCTCCCTCAGGGGCGTCTTTAGACTCTTGGGGACCCTGGGCCCAATAGGATTTGGGGGCCAAAAAGAGGCAGATATAAAATATTTTTATTTTCATTCTGTAGGTTAGAAAATCATTTTAAAATTCATTTTTTTTTTACATATTTTTAATTTTTAAAAAGAACTAAAAAAAAACATAAAACATATTTTTTTTTATAATTACTTTTATAATTTTTTTAATTTACCTTCAATAGTTGAACATTTTTCTTTATAGTTGATTTTTGATAATCTGTATTGTTTTTTTGGTTCATTTCTAATGTTTTTAAATTTTTTTTTGTTTTGATTTGGTTTTTTTGTAGGTATATGTGTATGTAAGTGTAATTATACAATAAAATATTATTGAAGGCATACTTTTCTGGACTTTATCTGTTTCAAAATCATGAATTAAGTCATCAAATTCAATTTCAATTGATAAAATTGGCAAGCTGTTAGTCTACTCGTATCTTGTAGCATTGTGCTTCGAAGTTCATTTTTTAACCGGTTCAATTTCGAAAATGAACGCTCTCCACTGCAGTTTGAAACCATCAAAGATAAAAAAATTCTACAGGCAGTTTCTACATTTGGGAATGTGTTCCCAATTTCATCCACTGTAATAAGACTGTACAATTTTGATATTGTAATAAGATCTTCATTTACATCTTTATTGAATTCTTTTAAATACTGTACGAGGTGCAAGCATTCTACCTCAAGTTCTTCTGCATTAAAATATTTACCTATGTTATTTTTTTGAAAACTCTTCGCAAGAATATTGCAACTCCACTGAAGTCAAATATTGCAATCGACATAAAAAGCCAAACAATGCATTAATTTCTTGATAGCAATTGGATCGTATTTTTAATTTCAAAGTAATAGTGTCAATAATTGGAAAAAAAGTTGATATTTTAAACTTTTCTTTCCTAATTAGCTGAACGGATGGTGCAGGACCATCAAAATATGTGGCACGCGAACTTCGTACTATTTTTCGTTGCATTAAGTCTTTATAATTAGCATCCGGATTCTGAATTTTGGCACACGCTTCAAATTTATTAAAATACTCCCTTAGATCATTTATGAAAGAACATAGTGAACAAAGCAAATTGGCAGCAACGTCAATCGTTATTGTTTCTTTTTTGGAGGCTCTTGCTGGTTTTATGAATTCTTTCTAATATTGTGCTCCAAATTTCTGTTAAAATGAGGAACTCCATTTTTGACATTTTCTTAGACAGGCTTAGCGCTTCGCTTTTTGTGTGTGAAACTTGCTCTGGATCTCTAGAGATAGATGTCAAGGCTTCAGTTGTTTGCTTATAACCATGATTGAGCGCGTTAACTGCATCAGCTCGTGCAGACCATATTGTTTCAGAAAAGCTTTTAAGAACTCTATGTGAATCTAAACATACATTGAATTTATTCCAGCGATGGGTAAAAGCAGAAAAAAAGTTGTATATTTTTTGAACTACTTGAAAGAAACTTGTTGCCTCCTCCACACAACCAGCCGCATGAAGGCCTACTAAGTTAAGAGAATGTGCTGCACAAGGTACAAAGATAGCAAATTCTCCTTTAATCTTGCTTGCAAACCAGAATATTTTCCCGACATATTAGACGGATTATCATAGCTTTGTTCTCTACAATCCTCTATTGAAATATCATGATTTTCCAGAAATGTCAAGATTGTGTCGGCCAAATGTTCAGATTTATGCTCTTGAATAGGTATAAATTTTAAGAACCTTTCGATGGGAACACAATTTTTAACATACCGAATTACAAAAGTCAACTGGTCGATATGAGAAAGGTCGGGTGTACTGTTAACACTTAGGGAAAAATATTTTGCCGATCTTATTTCACCTAAAATTTTCATTAGGACTTGTTTTCCCTTTATATCAATGAATTCGTTGCAAATATTTCCTGATAAATAGGAAGTGTATCCCTTTCCTGAGTTCTCACATTTTTTTTAAATGATCTGCGATGAATGAATCATCATGGGACAACTTTGGAGTGAGTTAAAAAGTCAACATGTGTGCAGAACTGTAGAGTAGAACGAAAGCAGAGTTGTTAAAATAATGTTGACAGCGTGTGCAGGTGTGTGATTAAAGATTCATGTTGCCAGAAGTTTAAGATATTGAGGAGGAGAACTTCAACGGAACGGAGAGTAAAATGAAACTTGTTTTTCTGTTACTGTCTACTAACCTTATTTCGTTTTCTATATAATTCTTGTATAGATTCATTCATTTCGAGTTGGTGGATTTAGGGGCCAAATAATTCGGGGCCCTGGCCCTGGCCCTGGCCTACCGGGCCCATGCCTAAAGACGCCACTGATCAAAATACATAAATACACTTATATAGACTTTGTCATTCACTTTCATAGATGTACGTCGTAAAAAGATTCTTCCTCCTCAAGAGCATCAACAGTTAATATTGAAAGAACTTCTTTTGGTATTATACCTCGAACTCGAATAGGATTGTGACTTAAGCTTGCAACAAATGGATCAGATGAAATTAAAAGACGATTGAAAAGATCTGTATTTGTATCTACTCTCGACGTTTTTCTAGTAAATATCTCTCTAAATTTCCTCGTATCCTTATTTCTGGCTTCTTGAGCCTCTTCTGACAGCTGTCCTATAGGAAGAATGCAAGACCTTACTTACTTTTCCATGAAAAAAGAATTTTGTGGACGCTAACTGGTATTATATACCAAGGGTATTCATTTAAATATAAGGTTCTTGTTGCAATAATGAAACCTTCAAAAGCATCTTCGATTATTGGAAAACCACTTCCTAAAACTTCCAAAATAATGTGAAATCGTTCAATTAATTCTTTGTTTACACCTATAATTTCTGAACTCTTTTCAGCTGCTCGAAAGAACCGTCTAGCAGTAATACCATCATTCGTATTACCTGCTTGTTGCGTTGGTATGTCTACCAGCAACCCCATCTCACTTCTAAACCTCTGTTGAATCCTTTTTTTTACTTCAGCCACTTTTGCTTTATTTTCCGGTCCTCAAGCTTACCAGGTCAGAATAGGAAACTTATACGCTATATGCATTTGCATTTAGCGTTGACTTTTTGCCGAATAACATCATATTGATGTTTCGACAAAATAGCATCAACCATTAAAGATAATGCTTCATTATCATTCAGCAAAAAAGCCCACTGAAGGTACATACTCAGAACTATATCTTTTACAAAGTTTTTTCAATTCCGTACCCTTACTGGACGAAGCTTCCGACAAATCTTTCAAAAGCTTGGCTGAATCTCGCTTTCCCATTTATCGAAGCACTAGCTTTAGCAATTTCTTGAGGGTAAGTTGAATCTAAAAGACTTTGAATCTTCCTTTTTTTTTTTTTTGATTTTTCAGAATAGTCATTAAAAATTTTTGGTTTTCTATCAGCTTTATCAAGATTTTGAGGTTTTACGCTTTCAGGTAAAACATAAGGTTCATCAAGCCAAACTGCATTTAATTTCAAAAAACGGTGGCGATGCCTTCCACTTTTTTCGCATTTTTCGCTTCTCTTAAAGCAAAAAATATTAATATTTGCCTTAAGATTTGTTTTAACTTTTTCTGATATGTCTTGAAGACCATATCTTTCCATTATTAATGACAACACGACGTCTTTTCGATGTATTTTGGGAGTTTTTTCCCATTCTTCAAAAAATTTCCTGCGCGATAGAGTGGAGGTCATACTGGAAAAGTGAAAAAAGAAATATATGGCGGTCGCAAAAACGCGCAAGATATTTTTTATTTACCTTAAAGTGAACACTAAACGGATTAATTTAAGTATAGCTTGCAGCGGAATTATGCGGAATAATTAACTTTTACTCTACTTAAAAAAAGAAAATATTTTATTTTTTCCTCTTTCTCACCCTCTCACCAAAATATTTTTGTTTTTAATATTTCCAATGGAAATAATTAAATAAAAATTATTGTAATTTACCTTAAAATTTAGTTTAATAATAACCCAAACAAATTATAACAATAAAGTCACCGTAGCCTTTTTAATCGTAAACCAAAGTTATACCAAAAATCACTTTTCTCTGTTATGTGAATGCACCTGTTGACAACAACTGACTTTGAAGCTTAATTTTTTCTAATCAGTGTAAAAAATAAAAAAAAAAACAAAACATGAATAACAGTTACCTTATTGTATTGAGAAGCTCAAAAAATGATCAGAAGTCAAGTGGCTTAACTTTTTTTTCATTTTGTCCAGCTAGATTTGCGATCTACCACACTGTGTAGCGTAAGGAAACAAACAATGCGACATTATCCAAGGTGATGTTAATTACTCTGGAGGGACTATGATAAAGATTAGGAATAAGCTGTCTGAAGTAGGAGAAGACCCTTGTTAATGGTTCATAAATCTAGGATTTTACTTAGGACTTATGATTTTTTTCATCAAAAATACTTCATTAAATTTGATTTTCATTAGCTGAACTGTATAAAGTATACAATATACATCAATGAAATTTTGTGGAAAAAGGTCCCTCTTATTTTTCTGTCTCGATGCTATAATATGCTCAATATTCATGGTGTATCTACTACTGGTCTCTGTTATTAGAGTAACCCTTAAGTGTTTTCTCCGAATTTCGTTAGTTCATCTCGATCCCATGAACATTAATATACCTTTAAGTAAAGAATTTGAATTGTTTTTTTTTTTTTTTTTAATGTATCTCTCATCCATATGGTAATCAAATAAATAAAAAAAATCTCTACCGAGTATTTTAAAGGTCAAATGGAAAAAAAGAAAGAAATTGAATCAAAGAAAGATAATCTCTCTCAATTTGCGTGGTTTTATGTTTAAACTTTTCTCTTGAAATTTTTTTTCATTCCCATTTTCAAGGCTTTTGTTGAAAGGGATGTAGTTATTAATATTCGTCAGAATGACTTAATTTAGAATTTGACTTATTCCTTTTGATATGTACAGCAGGTGCAGGGAATTAACTTCACGGGAACTACCTTCACATGGGAACTAACTTCACCACTAGTGAGAATTAATTTAACCTTTTTTTGGTGAAGTTCATTCCCACAAAAAAGTGAAATTATCTCCCGCCTTCAGTGGGCGATAACTTCACAAAAAAAAAAGTGAAATTAATTCCCACTAGTGGTGAAGTTAGTTCCCATGTGAAGGTAGTTCCCGTGAAGTTAATTCCCTGCACCTGTACAGCAACCTGGAAAATAAAAGGATCCAGCAACAACAAATTAACTTTGCGATTTTGATTTTTTTTTTTTAATTTTAGTTCTACTCTCGTAGAAATGATATTAATACTGACTAAAAATGTTTAAAGTTGCTTTGCACTTCTTAAAAACAGTGGCGCAAAATTTAAAATAATGTAGCGAAATGTTTAGGGCAATTAAGTAAGTTACTAAGTTAAAAAGATTACGAGAAACATTCTGTTCTATTAGCCAGTTTCTAAATCAAGTCAAAACTATGGGTAGTTTTTAAAAAAAAAATTATTTTAAACTCAAAATTTGAGTAAAAAAAAGTTCAAAAAAGGTTTAAAGTGTAATTTTGCAATACTTAGATTATCTACTATTGTTTTTATTTTAGATTATAATTAAATTAAAATATTAGTTGTGGTTATTTTCAATTTTCTCAAGAACTAGAAGCCGTAAAATCATCTAGTTTTCAGTTTTTGATCAAAAACAAATAAGAGGAATGAATTCTAAAAAAAAACAAGTAGTTAATCTGAAAGTTTTAAAAAAATACACTAAACCTTTTTTTTTAACTTTTGTTTGCCCAAATTTTGAGTTTAAAACAATTTTTTTCAAAAACTATGCATAGTTTTGACTTGATTCAAAAACAAGCTAATATAGACAAGTGTTAGCCTTAAAAAAAATGTATAAAACTTAGTTGTAAGTAATACCAATATTTTTTAATTATTTGTTTTCCATTTAACGTACATACTTTTTAAATTGCCCCTACCGCCTAAACGGGAGGAGATAGACACGCCCTCCCATAGGAAAAAATGCTTGTTTTTAACTGTTCTATACAATTCCGTCATTTGTCATTTGTCGCCTGAGTTATAGTACTCTCCCCCCTACCTACTACTTAGAAATGAATTCATGGTTTACTCAACCTGTCTCTATGAAAACTTAATTGTAAATACCAATTTTGACTTTAAAGTCAATACGCGAAACTTTTGATCATATGTAGATTGAATATTAAAGGATTCCGTTCAAGCATGACTTATAAAGATGAAAAAAGCCATAATCCTCAGTATTTATCAAATATATTTGCGAAATATTTCAAGAGTATTTACTTACTTAAGGTGGCGCTACAGTCCTGTGTGAAGTAGGGCCTCACCCAACAAACTTCTCCATCTAGCTCGGTCCCTAGCTAGATGTCTCCAGTTTCGCGCTCCAAGATGGGTGAGGTTATTTTCCACTAGTGCGCGCCACCTGATTCGCGGTCTTCCTCTACTGCGCTGTCCTGTGGGTGTGGATTCGAAGACTTTCACGGTCAGAGCATTAGTTTCCATGCCCTCTACGTGACCCAGCTATCTCAGTCGTTGGACTTTTACCGTTCTGGCTAAGTCTACGTCGCTGTACAGCCCGTACAGCTCGTCGTTCCATCTTCTCCTCCACTCCCCTTCTATGCATACGGGACCGTAGATCACACGAAGAAGTTTTCTTTCGAAACGACCCAAGGTGCTTTTATCCGCTTTTGTCATAGTCCATGCTTCTGCACTGTATAGCAGGACGGGGATGATAAGGGTCTTATATAGCGACACTTTGGTCCTTCGAGAGAGGTCTCTTTCACTCAATTGCTTTCTTAGTCCAAAGAAACAGCGGTTAGCAAGAGTTATTCTTCGTTTGATCTCAGCGCTGGTGTTGTTTTCTGTGTTTAAAGCGGGGCCTAGATAGACGAAGTCCATGACTACCTCAAAGTTACGTCTGTCGATGGTGACGTTTTGACCGAGACGTCGGTGTTGTGAGTCCTTTCTTGATGACAGCAAGTAATTTGTTTTGCCCTCATTGACCGTTTAACCCATTTTTGCCGCCTCTGCCTCAATACTCACAAAAGCCTCATTGACATCACGCTGAGTTCTTCCGATTATGTCAATGTCATCATCTTATGCTAGTAATTGGACAGACTTTTGAAAGATAGTGCCTCTAGTGTTGACGTGTGAGCTTTGCACTATTCTTTCAAGTACGATGTTAAAAAAATCACATGACAGCGCATCACCTTGTCTTAAACCTTTTTTGACGTCGAAAGGTTCTGTTAAGTTGTTTCCAACCTTTATGGAGCAGCGTGATTTCTCCATGGTCATCCTGCACAAACGGACGAGTTTGGCAGGGATGCCAAAACTAGACATGGCTCTAATACAGCTCGTCCCTCTAGATGCTGTTATATGCAGCCTTGAAATCGATGAAAAGATGGTGGGTGTCGATTTGGTGTTCTTGGGTTTTTTCCAGGATCTGCCGTAATGTGAATATTTGATCGACTGTGGACTTTCCTGGTCTAAAACCACACTGATAAGGACCTATCAGTTTGTTGAATGGGCTTTAGACGTTCACATATTACAGCAGAGAAGATTTTGGAAGCGATGTTAAGTAGACTGATTCCTATATCGTTGGTGCAGTTTAGAGGGTCTCCTTTTTTTATTTCAAGAGTGCCGAGCGAATATTGTCAAATAACTCTTCAAGAACTGAATAATTTCCCCACTTGGGTTTAATTAATCTGACAATCTCTGAAGCAGTTATACTAGAAAATATTTCAAATCTTGACCACAATTTAAGTCATTAATGCTTAAAAAATGCGTAAAATATATATCATATTCTTTGTGCTGTTTAATAAATCTATTAAATGCTTTTACTTTCTAATCTTATAAAAAAGTATGCCTTGCTCAAACTTACCCATAAAAAGAGTCCGAAGAACTTAATCTCTAAATACCGTCTTAATGCAAAACTGTTAGTCATTCCAAATTTGTTTGAGTCTCTTGTCCATGATATTTTTTCTTTAAATTGCTCTTCTGTTTTCTGTAATATTGATTTGGCAAACTAAACCAAACTGTGCTTTCAAGAAAATTGGACTTAATGATATGATTAATTCTTGGATTTTATCATACTTAAGTGATATACATATATTCCAGTTTTGTTTTTAATAATAATTATTAAAGTAATTTTGTAGTTAACTATGGTGTTCCACATGGAAGCCATCTTGGTCCATTGTTATTAGTTTTATTTATCAACTACCTTAATTTCATTTTACAGACTGTGAACTACTTCAAGTTGACCATAAAAAAAACTATGGAAATGGTGCAATACTAATCGGTTTATTATTAAACATTGACAAGTGTAAAACGACAACAGTACTCGCACACAAGAATAGAATAGAATAATCACTAGGCCCTAGTTCTCAACGGACTGTTGCGCCACCTAATTTATTTATTTTAAGTGTAAAACGATGAGTTTTATTCGGAAACATAACTCTATGGATCATGAATATCTTCTAAATTCGACGAAATTATAAAAACCTTCTATTTTTTCAGGCTTTGGAGTAATTTTGGACCAAGAATAACTTTTGATGACCATTATAATCACATTATAAAAAAAGCTAATAAAACATAAGGTTTTAATAAACGTTTCAGTAGCGTTTTCAAAGATAATTATGTTATGAAGACACTTTGTGTATCATTTGTTAATTCTGTACTTGAATATGATTGCATTATTTGGACATATTATTACTCGATACATATTAATAGGTTAGAAGATGTCCAAAGAAGATTTCTAAGGTTTGCCTTCTGCTTCCATGGTCCAATAGAGATATGCTGCCACCTTACTCTGATAAACTCAAACTTATTGCTCTCTTTTCATTTACCAATGACAATAGATAGAGTATTTGCAATATTGGAATCTTAAATGGGTCTATATCATTATATCATCTTTATTAGTTTTAATTTGGTTTAGTCTTACTGTTGGCCGTGTTAATTTAAGAAAAGGAACTCCAGTTCGAACAAGTTTTATTTGATGTATGATACTAATAGTCCATTAGCCAGTTAATTAATATTTATAATAGCTCAAGCTGTGGCTTCTTAATTTCTTTAATTTGATAATAATTGGTATATGTTTCCTAGAGTTAGTTTCTTTTTCTAAATAACAAACAATTACTATTTAAAATGTGTTGTTCGAAAATTTGCACCAGTTATTTTTTTTAGTTCTGCTTAATTTTTGTTTTCTCACCTATTCCAATCGCAAACCGACGTTTTTATCAAACACTGATCAACACTACGGTTGCTTTTCTTAAACTTAGATTTGAGTTAAAGTTTATACCGTATAATTTTTATTTCTTAGGTCCTACACAATACGTATTAAGCTAAGAAAAACTATTTAAATTTACTTTTGATGTTTGCCTAAACAAAAAGTACCTTTATTTAAAAAATGTTTTGAAATTGTTGCATTTGCTTTATTTTGTTTTGTCCAACTTTACTTTATAATCAAATAAAGAGTAATGATATTAAAAAAACATACCTGATTTAACAAATTATATCTAAAATTGTATTAAAAACCAATTAAATTTCATTAAAATAATAAATCTAACTTGTTTGGAAAAGTTTGACACAAAAATCAATTTTACAAAAATTTGAACATTGATGTCGAATGAATGTTAAGATAACTGATTGAAAAATGAAATTCCTGAATTAAGTGTGTCTAAGTATCAGCTAATCGAAACAGTAATTTTCATTGAGCATTTCAAAGCTTCGCAAGTCCTGGTCAACTTTATTTCTCTAAAACGTATCCATAATCTGATATTTTGTTAAATATTGAACCTGTTTTTCGTTTGACTCACAACTTCAAAATTGGGCCGTAAAAGAACAAAAATATTTTGTAATTCGTATATTTCAGTCCTTCTTTATAGAAATACCTACTTTTAAATAAATTTTTAAGCATTCAAAACGTGTATTCTAGTCCTGGAAAACAGGTGCTGTGAACAATAAAAGCAAACGGACTAAACCATAACCACCACAAAATTGCAACAATATAACACATGAGTGTGTGACGTGTTTCGTTGTCGTGGTGCGGTGTTGGTACGTACCACAAAAACACTTACTTTGTTCAAATGCATAACGAATTTTATGCCTACAGCTGTTTCTTTTCCGTTCTTAAAACAATTAAATTTAATGCTTGCTATTTTGTATTAATAAAAATATTATATCCTAATTTTCTGTCGGTCTGTGTGAGTGTGTGTGCTTTTTTTTCTTTTCCTTAGGCGGACAAAAGTATTCTCTAAGCAAGGGCGGATCCAGACTTTTCATCAGGGGGGGGGGGGGGTGTCACACACTTAGATGAGTTTTTACTCACCGCTTAAAAATGTTCTTTAATGTTTTGTAAAGGAGGCTAACAAAATTTAAATAACATAATGTGTACGAGTATATTAACCTAACCTTTACACATCTCAATTGCTAAAATGACAACTTTAGTTATCAAATTATTTTAGAACACTGTTGTCCAGCAAGGTATGGTCTAACTCAAGGCCCGATTTATAGGTCCAGAGGCCTCGAGGCAATAAAGGAGCGGAGGCCCCCTCGCTCCAAATTATTTTCAAAATAAAGTAAAAAATTTTTTTTCACTCGAGTTTTTCAATAAATAATTTATTGTGAAACCAAGTAGATTTCGATTCTTCATATACAGCAATTAATTTATATGTACATATATATATATAAGAAAAAAAAATTGTCGAGACACGGAATCGAATACCCAACCTCCGAGGCTGTGGGCAAGTACCACCCCACTCAGCCATTAAGCGATTGGGGTACTCCCTCAAGATGGGTAGTGAATTGGAAGTGCTTCTTATCAGGGCCATTTGAGATTTTGATATTCCACTGATTGCCTGATTGGAGTGAACAAATATAGATCAATGATATCTGTTATTAAGGATTAATATAATTAAATAATCATGTATGTACAAAGTACTGTAGGCTGTAGGTAAAGGTAAAAGAGCAACAAAAAAATACATATCAAAGAAAGAGATATTTACTAGTGTTTACTAGCTGGAATTTGAAACAAAAATTTCCCGAAGTCTCTATTGTGGGGGCCCCCAGTTTGTGGAAGCCCCGGGTCTTCCGCCCCGGTTACCCTCCCTTCAATCCGGCTCTGGTCTAACTATTTAATTTGGATGACTCCCTCCCTACATATGAAAGCATTCCTAGATTCCAAAAGTTTTCTAAATATGCCATATTTAAGAGCTGAAACACAACAGTTTAGAAGGTTTTTAATACAATTCACGCAGAAATGTAAGAAATTGTTTCGAAACGTAGCTTTTTTTCCAAAAATAAAATATACTTTTCTTGTATCCATTTATATTTATACTAAGAACGTTAAAAAAATTCAAAAATCCAGAAAATGGGAGAGGATCTGATATGAAGAAACGTCGGGCTTTTTTTGACGAAGTTTTTTCGAACTCAATATTCGGGAGTCTATAATTACTATCGCTATCAGTCTGCTTACTCGTATTTTGATCTTAAAGGAGTCAACAAAACTTAAAAATTTTAGAGATAAAAATGTTTGGTTGGTTGGTTGAAATAGGCGCATTTAAGTACATAATTTCTCTAAAAAATTAAATTAAAACAAATTAAGGTAAACAAATAAGTTGGGAAGAAACGTTTGTGTGGCACTCACAAATTACACGTTACAGAATCTCTTTTCACTTCAAATCTCAAGAGATTCAAAGCTTGTATATCAATAGACATGACCCGTTTATTATGTTTTTCAATTAGCCATTAGTTTAACAAAAGTGTCACTTTTGCTGTTTTTGGGACATTTATATTATTGAAATTCGTGTTTAAATATTAGTTCTAGAGCATCCAAAGCAAATTCACTTCAAAAGTAGATTCATTTAATTTTTTAAGATCTTTTAAGATCTTTTGTAGGTATTCAACAGAAAACCAATTTGGAAATAAAAAAAATGCACGACTGGGTCGCTAGAACTTGCTAATGTCTTCCAAAAAGTCTGTTTAAAAATATTTCCTATATTTTAAGATTTAAAAATGTACCTGCTATATAAATAGTTCCTATATGTCGCAAGTAAAAATCACTTAAATAATTACTATTTATGTGTGTCAAAAAAATGTAATAATAAAATTGAAGGCTAGTTTAAGGAATTTAAAGGCAACTTAATATAAAATTTATGATCTCTTATTCAAGGTTTCTTCTTAAGAACCTGAATATTTGCTCTTTTTCTTAGAAATAATTTTTATGAAAATAATTAAAAGTATTACTAAAGTTTTTTCAAATTCTAAATTGAGTGAAAACAAAAATTTTAGTTCTTTTTGACAGCAAACCACTTTTTGGTGAATGTCGTTAAATTACTTATAAATCTATAGATGAAATCTTTACTTATACAACTTAACTGTATAAGCTTTTTGGCTCATATGACTCCCCCCTGGATCGTCAATTGGTCAAAAGTTGATGAATTTGTTCTGTGTTTTTGGAATAGGGTTGAATATCCGATTCATATTATGTTATTGGTCCAATCTTCAGTCAAAAGTAGTACTTTTAGCAACAAAGTTTAAGGAAGTAAAATATACATAAATATTGTTTTCATATACAAAAAATAAATACTAATTCAAAATATAATGAGGGTCATATCCATAAACGCAACACGATTAGTTTTAAATTGAAGGGAATTCCTACGAAAAAGCAAACAAATTATCTCCCAGGTGGGGTCATGATCCCTACGACCCCCCCCCCCCCCCTGGATCCGCCATTGTCTCTAAGTGTGTCATTGTCATCGCTGACATTCAATTTTGAATGTCCTTAAAAACAATATCGTTATTTTAATGCGAAGGGATGCTGATACAAAAAAAGAACATTACGTATACAACTCAGTGAACTTCAATCTCAAAGATCCCCATTAAAATATATTATCAGATTTAAAAATCCTTCTTATTTTTTTTTCTTTTTTAATATACGCATAAACTACACAATATCCTTTCTGATGAAACAGAGTTTTCCAGTAACTGAGGAGTGTAAACGAATTCTACGAAATTGTATTTAAAATTTCACGAAAAAAGACACTATCATGATACACTGACTTCAACATTAAAATTATTATAAAAATTGTATGCAAGATAATCCTGAAAAACTCTCCTATACGTACATAGGTTAGGTTAGGTTAGGTTGCAAGGGGTGTGCACAGCATGAAGCTGTTGCGTACACGGGGGCCTATTGGTCCATTGTGATCCCCTGTAAAAGTAAAAATTTTGCATCGATGCTCCTCAAATCTGTCGATTAGCGTAGACTGGCTCGTTAACGAACCAACCTGTGCTATCTATAAATTTCCTGATGCTTGCCATTGAAACCTGTGCTAGATCATCCAGTTCTCCAACAAACCTGTTTCCGAAATGACGGAGTCGGCTGGTTTGGAGATTCGGACAGTCGCAGAGCAGGTGTTTAATGGTTTCCATTTCCTCCTCATCCTGACAGCTCCTACAAAAATCGGGTGCAAATGCACCTATTCTGTTAGCCATTGTGCCAATGGCGCAATGACCTGTTAGTACACCTGTCAAGATTTTAATATTCTTTTTACTCAGCGATAGAATATACCGAGTTTCCTTTTCATTTGTGTTAGGCCATAAACTTCTAGAGATTACACAATCATCCCTGGATTTCCAGGAGATGTTGATTTTCTCTTTTAGCTTAAGGTCTATCTTCCTCTTGAGTACCCCAATCGGGACGAGGGGTCCCCCAACTGAGTGGTCGCTACTACTTATGTCTGCTTCTGACCCTTTCCTGGCTAGTTCATCTACTATATCATTCCCTTCTATATTGCTATGTCCGGGAACCCAGCAGAGCTTTACCTGGTTAGTGTGGCAGATTTTGTTTAATTTCTTCCTACAGTTTAAAACTGCTTTTGATCTTATGGTCTCACTGGCTAAGGCTTTGATAGCAGCCTGGCTGTCCACGAAAAAAGTAATCTCCGAAGAGCTTAGATTTTCTTGGTGTGCCAATTCAGCTGCTTTTGCAATGGCAAAGATCTCGGCCTGAAAGACACTACAGTCAGCCGGGAGTGTATATGACGCTCTGATGTTCAGAGATTGGCAAAACACTCCAGCACCTGTTCCTGATTCCATTTTTGAACCATCAGTGTAGAAAGGGATACCCTGTTTACTTATAAGTGAATTAGGATCCCAACCCTGTCTTTCTGGTATTAAAATAGAAAATTTCCTGTCGAAATCCAGTAAAGGGGGGATGTAATCGGTGGTCTCTCTCAGTCCTGGAATCGTGTCATATCTTTGTAAGATTGACCCGTGGCCATAAGTGCTGTGCCTCCAAAAGCTCAGTTCTCTTAAACGAATTGCAGTTTTGGCTGCCGTGCACTTTATGAACTCATCCAGAGCCGGGAGGTCCAAGATCATTTCCAATCCAGCTTGTGGTGTGGATCTTTGAGTCCCTGTTATTCCTACACAGGCTAGTCTCTGTACCTTATTCAGGTTCTTGAGATAGCTTGATTTTTCCACCGCTTTCCACCATACAATAGATCCATAGGTAAGAATGGGTCTGACTATCGCTGTGTACATCCATTGGATGACTTGCGGTCGCATACCCCAACGTACACCGAAGGTCTTTTTGCATGTGTAGAATGCACATAGTGCTTTTTTCATTCTTTCCTCCGTATTACGCTTCCATGTAAGCTTGGAGTCAAGGATTACTCCTAGAAATTTAGCTTCCTTAGAAGGTTTTAGAGGAATGCCATTTAGTTTGGGAGGGTTGAAGCCCTCCAGTTTCCTTTTCTTCGTGAACAAAACTAGCTCTGTCTTGGTGGGGTTGACCCCGAGACCGTTCTTAGTTGCCCAAGAAGATAAATCCTTTAATGCATTTTCCATAATGTTTTCGATGATGGTAAGAAACTTGCCTGATACCAAAACCACTATGTCATCTGCATATGCTACTATTTTAATGCCCTGATCTTTGAACTTTGTGAGAATTTTGTTGACTACGAGGATCCAGAGCAGGGGTGAGATGACTCCTCCCTGTGGTGTGCCTCTAGTAACTGTTTTCTCAATAGTACTAACTCCTATTTGAGAGTTGATAATTCTGCCATTTAACATGGTGAAGATCCAATCGACAATGACAGATTCAACCCCAACTTCAACTAAGGCAGTCTTGATCGATTCCGTTTTAACGTTATTAAACGCACCCTCGATATCAAGAAATGCTGCCAGGGTATATTCTTTCTGTTCAAGACTTTTCTCAATATGTGAAACTACTTCATGCAAAGCAGTCTCCACTGATTTACCTTTAAGGTAAGCGTGTTGGTAGTTGCACAAGTTGTTTTCGTTGAGAAGTTCTCGAACATGTAGATCAATTATCCTCTCTAGTGTCTTAAGGAGAAACGAAGAGAGACTTATTGGTCTATAATCCTGAGCGGTCGAGTGAGTCGGTTTCCCTGCTTTTGGGATAAAGACTACCTTAACCTTTTTCCAGCTATTAGGGACGTATCTAAGTTTGATACAACTTATGAAGATTACCCTAAGCCACGGAGTTATTACTTTGAGAGCATTTTGGAGAAGAGCTGGAAAAATCTCGTCTGGTCCCGCTGATTTATAGGGTTTGAACGAGTTTATTGCCCAAATAATCTTCTGCTCAGTAATAACCTGATTTAGTTCTAACTTTGATTCCGTGTGAGTAAAATCCAGCGTGTTCGATTGCAAGCAATCCGAACTTTCTGGGTTTTTACAACCGGGGAAATGAGTTTCCATGAAGAGTTCAAGCGTTTCCAGGCTCGAGTTCGACCATGATCCATCAGGGTGTTTAATGTACCCCGGGATCGTGGGATTAAGGGCCAGGGTTCTACGGAGCCTTGCCGCCTCGCTTGTTTTTTCAATGGATTCACAATGTTTAGCCCACGAATCCTTTTTGGCCTTCCTTAACTCTTTGGTGTAAGTGTTAAGTGCGGCTCTATAAGACTTTAAGTCCTCGTCTAATTTACTCAGTTTAGCTTTATTGAAAAGTTTTCTAACCTCTGTTCTACGTTTCTTCAGTACCCCATTCCACCAGGGTGGGTTAGTGGGGTTATTAGAACGAGATAAAGGGCAGTGTTTTTCAAAAGACATTCTCATTTTGCTAGACAAGTTTTGGACAACAGTGTCAATGGTTGAAGTACTTAGACTTGTATTGTCCTCTGGTGGATCAATACAGTCTTTCAGCCATTTTTCGTACTCTGTCCAATTCGTTCTAGTTGGGTTCCTGTAAGGTTTCTTTTCAGTAAAGTTCCTGTCTATAGAGAAGAGTATCCTAAAGTGATCCGAAAAAGATTCTTTAGGTGAGACTCTCCAGTCTTCAACTGAAATTTTACTATTATTGCTAATAAGGGTCAAATCTATGATTTCCTCCCTGTTTTTGTTTCGAAAAGTAGGGTGATTGCCCCTATTACATATCGATAAATTAGAACAGAGAATATATTCAAAAATTGACTCACCCCTTTTGTTGATATCCTTTGAGCCCCATTGAGTGTGGTGAGCGTTGGCATCACATCCTACCACCAAAGGTGTGCCGCTTGCTGTGGCATGGACCACAAGATCACGGACAGTTTTTGATGGTGGGCTCTCCTCCTCATACGGCATGTACGTCGACGCTAGAATGAAGTTTCCTTCATTTGATTCGACGCTGATTGCCGTGTTGTCCTTGTTGCTGTACCTAGATAGGAAGAAAGCGTTAATTGATTTTTTCACTAGGATGCAACTTCTAATATTACTTACATCTGACGTGGAGTGGAAAAGGTTGTAGTGCTTTGACCTCAACCCACGGATTCGGTTTTTGCCTAACCATGGTTCCTGGATCAAGGCCACATCCACGTTCTCGTGAGACATGTAGAGCGTAAGGTCGTACGTTGCTGCTTTAGCGTGGTGCAGGTTTATTTGCACCACTTGCAGCTTTTGACTCCCCTTTGCCTTCATGCCTCTTAACCTTTACGGTTCCGAGACCATACCTCAACACGTCTTTTTTACCTTTGAGCAGAAGGTCAGATTTCTTGTCTGCCACAAACAAGAGGTCCTTCCCTTCGCCTCCATGACTCTTTCTTGAGTGTTGGAGCTTCCATTCTAAAATGGGAAGCTCTTTGTTCTGTTTCGCCAGCAACTTTATAATGGCTGCGTCCTCATGTTCTGCAGGAGGGGGGATCCATATGCTAAACTGCTGGCGGAGTGGTAGAGCTGCGGCGGGTAGAATCTCAAGGGAGGAACCTTCCCATAGTTCGCCAATGTTGGCGATTGTACGGTTCAGAAACTCCCGTGATTTCTGGTCACCGCAGCAGACCACTTTAACTCCTCGCCGCCATCCGGCACCATCAAAGACATAGTCTTCCGAACTATCGTTCTCCGATGCCTCCATCATGGCTTTGAGGATCTCGTTTTCCACAAGGAGCCAGTTTTTTGCCGAGATTTTCCCATCTGGGTCGTCACGGCTTATTATGGCAATTTGTAGGTCAATCGGGGTGGTGTCGAAGCTGCTGGTTTTCTGTTTTTTAGCACCATCTTGCTTGACCGCCTCCTCCGATCTTTGTCTCTTGGACGTTCCTGGCTTCGTTCCAGAAGAGGTGCTTGCCGGTGCTTGGTCTTTCCTAGCGTTGGCTTGCTGTTTCTTACTGGAAGTCGCCTGAACTTTACCTTTGTCGTTCCGAGCGGTCGAGTTATTGCCAGCCTGTTCACGATTTGCCTTTTTAGGGACAGACCTAGATTTGGCAGCATCTACTCCTTTGCTCTCCGACTCTTTGGTATTCACTTCCTTCGCTATTTCCCTGGGTGCAGTGACAGTCTCTGCCAGCTGCCGCTCAAAGTTCCTAACTAGCTTCTTATGCTTTTTTAAGAGAGCCTTGTCTCTCGAACTGAGCGTCGCAGGGTCTTTCAACTCGGTCATTTTCACGAATCTTTTGGAGGATCTGTAGTTGCTGCGTTGCCTCGTAGCTTTGAGGGGTGCAGCAGACTTCAGCATAGTCTCTTCTTGACTCGGTTCCATCAGTAGCTCGTCCTCGGTTTGACTGCCTATGGAAGGAGGTCTGTCCGAGGTCTCCGTACCTTTGATAGTTAGACCATCTAAGTCGGGGAGGAGATCCACTGAGAGAATGACCGGTTGTCTTTTTAGCTCTCGTTTTCCTTTCTCCAAGTTTACATTTGTCACTGGCGACTTAGCTTCTTGCGAAGCCAAGCCCTCGCCGGCAGCCGTGACTTCTGCCGACACTTGAACGTATATCCCCGTTCGATTTACTTCATTTTGTAAACTTTTGTCCATATTTATTAGATAAGCATCTCTGCTTTTTGTGGTTTTCTTAGTTGTCTTACTCCGCAGCTGGATTGCTGAAGAGTTAGACGTAAGCCCCCTCGCCACAACAAGGCGAAAACCGTGAGAATTTAAAAAAAATAAATTCTCCTTGAAATAAAATACTATAACATACAATTCTTCTGCAAAAATCAAAATACTACATATAAACTACTCAAAACAAAATAGGGCCAAAAAGTTTTTTGGCATCTGTCTGAAAAGAATTAGTGTTTCAATTTTTGTTTTTGGGTATTATGTTTCAGTTAAGTATTAAATAATAATGGGAAAATTTACAAAAAATAAAAAAAATAAACTTTACATATCACTATTTTTTCTATTTCTTTTCCTCAGTATCAAGTAGAGCCTCCTTTACTCTGTATGCACTGTATAAGCCTATCTGGTACTCATATGCCTTCGGGTAAACGCTCCCAACAGGCTTTTAACTCGTTTATGAGCTCCTGTGCAGTCTGGACACTGCTGTGGCTTTCTTTGATGCTTCTTTTAAACTGGTCCCATTAATGCTCGATCTGGGCTCTTTGCTGACCATATCAAAAGTGTAGTATTGCGTCAGAGATAACTGCTTGCGTATTACGGGTCATATGCGGGCGAGCATTGTCTTGAATAACAACCAACCCATCGCCAACTCTTTGTGAAAATGTGATCACAACAGGTCATATTATCATATCAATGTAACTGGCGGCGGCGGTAACGTTGCCCTCATCCAGGATCCAGGATAACCAGCTCTGTTCTGCTTAGCAAACTCGTTTCCGCCCATACGATAATACTGGGGCCCCCAAATCGGTCACTTCCGTGAATGCACGGATCGCTAAAACGTTCGCCTGCCTTTCTCCACACTCGTACTCGCTTATCAGAAAATTTGATTTTGCATTCGTCTGTAAAGAGTACAGACCTCCAGTTGTCCAAGGTTCAATTAAATTTCTCACAGGCGTACCTTAATCGCGCTGCCCGATGGGCCAGTGTAACTTTGGGCTGATACAGCACATGCTCTGGAACGTTGAACAATTTAGTGGAGTCGATTGCGAATGGTTTGATCACTGACTGCCGCAGTTAAGTCTTTAAAGCCCGGTCAGTTAGGGTACGCTTCCGACCTACAGTTATTCGAATGTACTGATCGTCTTCTTGCTGAGTTGTGGCCCGAATTCTTCCTGATCCTGATTTTGGTCTCTTTACTACATTCACGGTTTCCTGGACGCGTTCGCGCGTTCGATTTGCAACGGCCTTTTGAGACACACCTTGCTTCAGCATATTTACCTCTCTAATTGCGTTTTCAGTATCCAAATGGCGTATAAAACCGGGCATTGTAATCACGTTTAATCACGAAGAAATAAAGAACAACAATTAAATAAAGAAACACTTACCAACAACTTTAGAATCGGATAATGTTTGCATTGATTGTTTTTTCGACCGATCGGCTTTTTTTTTTTTTCACTTGGAGGTAACAGTAAAATTGTTATTCAAAGTATCGATATGGAATCATACACTTTTCAATAAAATTCTGGGCTTCGACAATTTTCATCAATTAAGTATTTTTTAGTCAAAATCTATTATCTATTACTATTACTAATATTATAAATGTGAAAGTAACTCTGTCTGTCTGTCTGTTACCCAATCACGCCTAAACTACTGAATCAATTTGCATGAAATTTGGTATGAAGTTATTTTGATACCCGAGAAAGGACATAGACTACTTTTTACCCCGGGAAATGACGCATTGCCATGGGAAAATTCAGGTGGGCCGATCGCTCTTACGCCTAAACTACTGAACAGATTTAAATGAAATTTGGTAAGGAGATAGTTTGAGACTTAAGAAAGGCCATAAGTTACTTTTGACCTTGAAAAAACAACGCATTACCATGGGAAAAATTACTTTCCGGGGAATCTGATCGCTTTCACTCCTAAATTACCAAAGATATGAATAATATTTGGATAAAATTGGTATTACGGAAAAACAACGCATTTCCAACCCTTATGAAATAAGTTGTCGAACATGTTAAACTTATCATACACGTATATTAACGCGGGCTTCGCGCTCCACGTGCCTCAAGCCCTCAACGTTAGACGCAAACTATGGCTCCCACCAAGTTCCATAAATAATAATTTTAAACCTAAACTTTGCTGTGCTCAACCTTTCATCGCCAAACACGAGCTATGCAGGTAGGTACAACAAATAATTCACTAGGTCTGTCTTCTACTTCTGATAATTCTGTTTCGATTGTGGCGGGGGGCGATTGCGCGGGCGGGGGTCTCATGCGGTAGACGAGGCAGGTGGCGTCGCGGCGGCAGTAGTGCGGCGCGCGCGGGGAAGGACATCACTGAGTGGGTCTACACGAAGGGACACACACGTAAGGGCACACGCCGCCGTTGTCGGACGCATGCAAATTACAGAGAAATCTTGCAAATATTTTATTTGTCCTGTAAATTTAATTTTTTCTTTAATACTTAATGATTTACTCGGTTCGTCACCTAACCTAACCTATGACAATCACACTTAGTATGGCCTCATCCCATCTCGGCAAAATTCAAACATACGTACAAAAAACTACAGCTCAGGTTTTTTTACTACTATCCAAAAAAACTATCTAATGCGGACGAAGTCGCGAGTAAAAGCTAGTACAAAATAAATCTTGGGTGGACCCTATTTTGTTTTGAGTAGTTTATTTTAAAAATATTTCAAAAGTGAGCTTTTAAAATACTCAATTACATAAAGGAAGTGTTAAAATACTTTCCTCTTGGTTGTTTTATATTTATGTGTATAGTCTGTTGTGCTTCGAAAATCATGTCAGTGCAACTGCAATTTATATGAATAAATCAGCTTATGACGGAGTATCAATCAAGTTAAGAAAAACTGTACTGATTGTAAAATTAATATGTTTCTGGTTAATTAACAAAGTTGATGATACGAGTATGCAAGCAGTGTGACACTATGAACCGAATTTAAGTGTTACAGTTTGGGGTCATAGTTTTATTCTGTGGCAATTGTTTTATTTTAAGGAAGTTATAATATTACTAAGTTACATAGTGAATTTGTTACCATGTAGTAATTGGTCAGTTTATATTTCTAAGATCTCAGAGATTTCCGTATTCTCAGAAATAACAACATTTTTCATACACATTTCTCACTTTTGCTGTCAGAAATCTGAAAAAAAAATTCAAAAATGATGAAAAGAAATGCAAAGCTAATTTGCTTGCTAGGTGAGAATAAATAGTGAATTGTGTTTACATTTCATTCTACTGATCTGTCAATCCGTCTCAGAAATCTTAGAAATATAAATTGGCCAAATAAAAAAGTTAAAAATATTATTTGACAGAAATTGTAAAATTATCTTCATTGGATGTCTCGCATTGTTAATTTTATTCCCAAAGCGTTTTAACCCGGTCTTGTTAGACCTTAAAGATCAAAGAAGTACTCTTTTGGCTCAATAAATTTAAAACCATCAGAAAATTGTCAATCGTATTACAGTGAAATGCAAAACAATTCAATATTCAGTAAAGCTGTTGATCTTCCAAAACTTTTTTTTTTCTATCCGATGGAAACAGTGTGGGACTCTTACTTTACTAAAACCACCGGTTAATCAGAACCAATCTATAAAAGATCAACAGATGATTGTGTGATAATTGTGTGATATAGCGTGTTTTTTAACCACTTCGATTAACGATTTCAATTTGAAGGTCACAATGAAGATCACTATTTCTCCACGAAGGACTTTGTTATGGAATTTTTGGATATGTTCATTGTTCAGCATGTGTTTTCTTTGTATAGCCCCATATTTGGATGTCATAATTCCAAACGAGTTCCAGAAAATGCTTACATAGTTTGTTATGTATAGAGTCAGTGTTCTGTCCTATTAACACGTAAATTCATCTGTATTTCATGTTTAACTCGTATTTTTTAATTTCCGAAGTTATTGTAATGGGTCCGATTTGTCGAATTGAAAATTTTGACATTTCTTGACGTTTCAAGGTCCCTAGAGTCGAAATAAAAGATTTTTAGAGAGATGTCTGTGCGTGCGTGTGTATGTACGTTCGTACGTGCGTACGTCCGTCTGTACGTTCGCGACGTTTTTTTCGTCGTCCATAGCTCAAGAAGCAGTAGAGATATCGACTTCAAATAAATTTTGTTCTACTGATAATAATGCAGAAAGATGCAGAAAGGGCTCTCAAGAAAATTGCGTGGGTGCTTTTTTACTATGGCAATTTAAAAAAAGGTGAACATTTTATGTAACCCAAAATATCTCACGAACCAATAACGCTAGAGGCTTGAATTAAATTTGATATTATATATTGTAACGTGATACCAAACAAATATATTGTTGGAAAAAATTCCAACTAACGATTTTTTTTATAAATTAAAAAAAAAAACGGAAACAAAAATATTTGTCACCTCGAAAATTTTACGAACAAAAAATGATTTTATCTCCAAAACAATTTTGTGCAACAAAGAATTACGTTTTTGACATCTGGTAAAATTTTGAGAAAAATCGAATTTACAGTTTTTTTGTATACAAAATAAAAACCTAAAAAAAACATTACACAAAGTTGGTAAAAATTGATTTTTGACTCAAATATCTTTTCAAAAATTTTAAATTGTGGCTTTAAACTAATTTTACCTTAATAAAAATATTGTTTTTAACATTGGGAAAAATTTTGAGAAAAACCGAATTGACAGTTTTTTTTACAAAAAATTAATACCTAAAGTTGGTACAAATTGATTTTCAACTCAAATATCTTTTCAAAACTTTGAGATATTGCCTTTAAAAAAATATTGTGTCAACATTCTGAAGAAATTTGAGAAAAATCGAATTGACAGTTTTTTTTTACAAAAAATTAAAACCTAAAAAAACAAAAATTAACAAAAGTTGGTAAAAATTGATTTTTGATCTAAATATCTTTTCAAAACTTTGAGATATTGGCTTTTAACTAATTTTATCTTTTAAACAATATTGTTGTTAACATTCAATTAAATTTTGAAAAAAATTGAATTGACAGTTATTTTTAAAAAAAAAATTAAACCCTAAAACAAACAATACAAAAAAAAAAACAATACAAAAAACTTGGTAAAAATTTACTCGTCTCAAATGTCTTTTCAAAATTAAAAATATTGGTTTCAAACTTATTTTATCTCGCAGAAAATATTGTTTTCGACTTTCAGTAAATTTTGTATACAAATCTAGAAGTCCGTTTTTTCATAAAAAATTAAATCTACGAAAAATAGTACACAAATTTGGTAAAAATTTATGTTCGGTTTTCCATATCTTGTGAACAATAGAAGATATTGACTTCAAATTAATTTAATTCATCCAATTTGTATATGTTTATATAAGAAATACAAATTTTTAAGACATGCTATTAAAAATGGTTTTAGAATAAAAATCTCTTAAACAAAAATAGTTTTCGAAATCAAACTATTATAATGAAATAGCAAAATATTGTTAATAAATTTAAAGTTTTTAAGAATAATTCAACTGACAACTTTTTTAACAAAACACAAAAACCTACAAACTTTTAAGCAAGGCGAATCGACGACGCGAAGGGATGGGAAGTTATCAGTATGGCTCGCATCCCAGTCTCTTTTTATTCTTTTTGACATGCTCTTTCCATTTAAGCTTTGCATCCAAGTCATTCCAAGGTGATTGGTAATGTTGGAGTAAGGTAGGTTCGTAAAATTTTGTATTTTTCAATTTTGTTTCATTAAATTTGATGAGCCATTTTTTCAAACAAACACTGACTGCAATTTGCAATTTTTGTGCAGCCTTTGCAAGTGAGTAATGTATCACCAATATTGTACTTCGTTTATTGTAGAGTTTTCAGTAGTAGTTTTTCGAAAAATTTTGCCACCATTGATCTGTAATATGTTACTTCTGTTGGTGGCTTACTTTTTTAAGGTATAGCAATGACTTATGCAATTTTAAAACATGCGTTTTTTATAAATTGAAGTTTTTTGTAGCCTATTGAGTGCATTTCTTTTAAAACCTGAGCAGTGATAAGGTCGTACCCTTCTTACTTTTTTCAGCGTGATAAAAGAAATTTCACATTCGTCATTGCTATCAACAAACCTATAGGGATCTGTAGCCGCATTTGCTGGGAATGGTTTAAAAACATTCGCGAGGTATTTAGCAAAATGATCTTGTTTTTGTTTTGGGTTTCCGACTTATTTACCATCTTGAGATTATATTCGGTAAAAGCATCTGCGGTCAGTCTTTTCCGAAATCCACTCTAAGAACATTTTTGAACGTACTGGTTCTTTTTTATTTATTTAGGTGGTTGTTTAGACGGTTAAAGACTGTCTTATCATCTGGAAATCTCGTAGCTTTCCATTTCTAAGTTCTTCTCGTTTAGAAAATAAGCACCTTTATTTTAACAAGATATTTTATTTCTAATTATCTCAAGTCCCAAATAGTTGGCAAATACTGCAAATCGTTATTTGCAGAAGCTGCATGGACGAAAAGCAAATAGTTTTGCACCTATCACAAAGACAAAGTCTTCCACAATAACGGTCCCAGTGTTCTGACAAATTCCGACAATTGTTAAAGTCTTCAAATCGAGTGCGGCATAGAAACCGAACAAATTAACAGCGCCGTCTGTAGGTAACATAGCGAAACGATCTGGGTCGTGTTCGAAAGAAGAAAAAAGAGCATTTTCTTTTTTGAAAATCAATTTAGTTCAACTAGTAGGGAAGCTTCTAAGATCCATGTGTTGTAACGACTACCGGCCAAATAAGTGTGTTGGTTCAGTCAGCCAGCTGCTACTTTAACCTATCTTGTCCTAACCAATTTCCTTTTTTTAAATTGTCTCAATGATGGCAGGCTTTAAGACTATAAATCTTCTTCTTTTACACAGCGATTGTTTTCTTTAATGTCATACTAATTTAAGGCAAAAACTTTCCCCTCTCCATTATCAACAACAGTACTTCTCAATTCAATTAGTAAAATTTATTTTTAAATGTCCTCTAAACTTTCCAGCATACCTTAGTTGATTTTATTAATTAGCAAATCATTTTTAGACTTCACCCACATAAAAATTTCAATTTAATTAGAGACATAGCAAAACATAAATTCTGTTAAAGTTCAAACTTCATAAACATAACAATTTCAAAACTGGTCATGTGGTTTTGGTCACTTAAATCCGTTATAGTGTTTCACTTAATTTCTTTGTTAACAACTATTGGGTGTGTTCAATCAAGTTCTGGTCTGTTACACACTGTACACTCTGTTAACATCCACACAACATTTTTACGGTCAATTGATTTATGTGCTTTTTACTCACTGCAACATAAATTGATAATGGTGTTTTCTATTTAAGGATACGATAATGGATTCTTAGAAAAAAAGGTGGACTATAATCAATTGCCATAAATCTGAATTGTAGATCGATAGATTTGTAGAATATATTGGCATTACGAGTAATTTCGGACAGGAATTACGTTCGAAGGAAAGTTATTTTAAGGAAAATTCACACTAGGAGAACAATTTTCAAAGAAAATATATATAAACTTTTTCTTCGACATTTTTCGAATGGAAGTAATGCATATCACAATATTGAATTGTTTAATCTGTAGGTAAACCTTGTATTAAGATTAAATTTAATTTCATTGTTAAGTTTGAGCAACGATTTTTTTAAGTAGAAATTGTTCAGTTTAAATGCGTCTATTTTTATTTTTCTGATATTTTGAACTACACCTAATTTTAAGGTGTTAAAAAAATACATCAACAAGGCTAACCACATATATGATGCAACTATACGTGCAACCTTATGCTGAAATTTATTTTCAAAATTACGACACATAAGATAAAACATAAAATTTATCTTCATCATTAAAAAATATAGCTTTTACCATAGGTTTCAGGGTTTGATATTTTGTATTATATACAATTTTATAGTTATTTAAGTGTTTCAAAAGTATTTTGCTGAATTTATCCCTATTCGAATTGATTAAGGACTATGGCTGCAAGAGTGCCCGTAGAATTTTTTGTCTAAATGCTAATAAAAACAACAATCTGGTTTTGTTACTCATATGATGCTTTACAACACGAATTTTTGTTTGTATAGTGATGGCATCCTGGTTTTTCAGTATACAGGGTGACTAAGAAGTGACCATCTCACATACAAATTATTTTTATTTAAAGTTGAAAGCACTTAAATATATTTTTCTTATAGATTTCATATTTGTTTAAAACTGTAACTTTCGATGATGCCATGTTTTGACATTCGACAGGTATAAACTACTCCGTTTTTAAAAGTGCTATTATACAAGCTATTTATTATTTTATTTAAAAAACTTAAAATTTACTGAGAAAAACCCCCCCAAGTAATGAAACAATCCCAAAATATGTATACATAATTTTTAGAAGAAGTGACCATAATTGATTTGAATCTCTTAGACTTTCTTCTTAGGTTTAAGGTTTATAACCTTTTTTGTTTCTTTAGTTCGAATCTAACTTAAAATACAAATTATCACGTCAGGTTTTGAAGATACAACATTTTATAATTCGAAAAATATGTTATATTAGACTTTTTTGAGGCTATGTGAATTCATGAAATAGTTTTTTTTTTTCAATAATTTATAGGTAACGATTTTCCAAATCCATAATCTTTTATAATACTTCAACATTTCATGCACAAATTTTCGGTATCTTGCTTATTTTTCAAAAAAAAACAAAAAATCATTAATTCTATGTCTTCATACATTAACCTTTAAAGAACGCTGAAGAATGAATTCTAAAACGGATCTAAACAGAATAACGTAAAACGAAAAAAAAAAATATAATTATAATGTTGAAAATGGGTATTTCTGAGTTTGAGCACATATGTAACTAAAATCGGAATTTCGGATTCGAAATCAGCACTACAAATTAATTCTAAAGCGAATTATTTTAAAACGTGAAATGAACCCCTACAAGTCCTTTCATAACTAATGAGAAATAAAAAAAACTATGTGAGATAGTAAAATAATTAAAAATGTACTCGTATCTAGAAGATAAAGACTTGTACTTTGCAAAATTATTTTCTATTTTATTTTAAAGGAATATGTTGTGTTGCAACTTAGCCTTACAGACACCGTTTTTGGTTGTCTTTAGCATTTTTAGAATGACATTTTTTAAAAACCTGGTGTGGTAGAGAAATTCGAATTGAAGACATCTTAATCCTTAAAAAAGTATTGTTTTGTTTGTGCACCAGAAAAAATAAAGTAAATTTTGTCGACGAGTGAATTCATTTAAGAACTTTAAGATAAAATTCGTGAAGTTATAGGATACATACAACATTCTTCTTTACAACAAAATAAACATCCATTGGTTTCTTTCAAATAATAAACTTTTTTTTTATATTAAAACTAGTTGACCCGGCAGACTTCTACTGCCTTAATCGATAAATAAAAGACCTAAACTTTTGTATAAATTATAGGAAGCATGAAGTTTTATTATTATTTTCGACACATCATGTTGCTTACTTAAAAAAAAACACAGTTTTCTTGAAATACTGGCTATTTATAAGGTTTAAATTTTTATTAACAGACACACACTGTTATGATACAGTTTGTTAATCAATTTAAAGCTTTCTCATAAACTATATTTTTTGTTTTGTTTTGTGGTGCGTAAATAAACAAAGAAGACGGTTTTCCGACGCGCGAACACGCGACGTATAATTGTCCATGCGCGAAACAGGGAAACTCCAAGTTGATTCCGCAAACTTCTAAAGACTGTCCTTGCGATTTATTTATTGTCATCGCAAAGGCCAGACGTACTGGAAATTGTAAGCGTTTAAAATCGAATGATAAATCCGTTGGAATCATCGGTATTCGCGGGATCAAGACATCCTCTCCTTTGTATTTTCCTTTTATGATTGTTCCTCAATGACGTTATTCATCAGCTTTTTCACAGCCAGTCTTGTTCTTGTTCCATTGAATAGGTGAGGTTGATTAATGTTACGCAGCATGATGACAACTGATCCTACTTTTAACTGCAAATTGTGAGGTGGTAATCCAGGCAATTCCAGTGAATTTAAAAACTCCGTGGGATAGTTGACTACGTCATCCTTTTTTGCGCTATATCTGGGAAAACACGCTGAATAAGCTCCTCTTTTGAATCTGTGATGTGACAGAAATCTGTGTGTAATGTGATGAATCCGGTCGAGGTGTCCATTGCAACTTTATTATTTCCAATATCTAACAACTGCTTTGCAAACACATTTGCAGTTTCATCATGTTGCAAAAATACTCGCATGTTAGTTGTTAATTGGAGTGTCTTTACGTACTGCCACAAATTCGATGATTTTAGGCATGCATTTAGTTCATCAGCAACAGTTGATTGGGGAATAACTGGAAGAGTCTGACGAAAATCACCTGACAACAGAATCATGGCCCCACCAAAAATATTTTGGTTGTCACGAAGATCTTTAAATGTTCTGTCCAGCGCCTCCAGTGATCTCTTATGAGCCATTGTGCATTTATCCCAAACAATTAATTTGCATTCCTGTAGGATCTTGACCATTGCGCTATTTTTGGCGATGTTGCAAATTGGTGTTTCGGTGATTTGCATGTTTAATGGTAATTTCAAGGCAGAATGCGTAGTTTGTCCGCCTTCTAGCAGAGTCGCAGCTATTCCAGATGAAGCCAACGCTAGAGCAACATCATTTTGCGATCTGATCCTCCCCAAAAGCAATAAAATTAGGAACGTTTTTCCGGTTCCTCCGGGAGCATCAAGGAAATAAATTCCACCAGATCCACTGTTCACAGCTTCTATCAAAGTGTCGTACGCAATTCGTTGTTGTTGATTTAATTGTGAAACATTTGCACGAACTGTTTCGGCAATGCTTCAATGTCGTACTGTTGTTCCCTTTGCAAATCGTGGTTTAATGCATCGTGCATATGACGATTGGGTGCTGTCATTCCCAAACACGACAATACTTTATTTGCTATCAATAAACACATATCTTCTATCATGATCAATGTCTCATTGTAAATTTCTTCAGTCATTTGTAGTGTAGGATTCAAAGTTTCACGGCGCACACGATGCAAAACATCCTCAGACATGTCATCTCTATACTTAACCCAAATAGTATGGTTGTGTTCAGAAACTTAATTTGTGACAAAACTTAAGATTTATCACACTTGAAAAATAATCTGATACAGTTACAACTGAAGTTAGCTAAAATTGAGTTTCGCGAAGCCGACCAAATTAATTGGAAATTAGTACTACTAATAGTTTATTACATTTTTTGTCGCGTTCGCGATTCACTTTTGTTTATTTTCGGAACGCGACATTAGATTCTCCAAAGAGCACGCGAAGACTATTTTTATAGATATGATTGAATTTGAACTTTATGCAGCGGTAATAAATTGCAAATTGACTCTTTGACGTTAGGAACACACCTAAATTGCTTAGACAACAGTAAGTGATTATAATTTAATATGAACTTAAGCTTTTAGAACTATTGAACTTTTAGAACTATTGAATAGCAATAAAAGTTCAAATTGACTCTAGAAAACGTTTGTATGGGAAATAGAAAAGGGCTGTTTTTAGGGTTTTCCCGGAAATTATTCGATTTTTTCACGCCTTTTAAACCTTCCCTAGACCTCCACGAACATTTAAAGACTAAGATAAGATAAATCCTTTCAGCCGTTCTCGAGTTTTAGTGAGACTAACGAACAGCAATTCATTTTTATATATATAGATGAAACAATTTTCTTTCACGAATAACAAATAATTGTAACTATAAATAGATTCTAATGAAAGTGGACATTCCTATTCCTTGATTTGACGGAAAGTGCATTATAAACTTTCAAAACAAAAAAAAAAAAGAGTTTTTAAGATCTAAATTTGAAGGTAAAAATTTGACAAACATTAATGCTATGCCCTAAAACAGTAAATATGTTTTAAATCTTAACTCCCACAGATAAGTCTAAAAAAAAAACAAAAAAAAAAACAATAATATAAACATGATCCTTAATAAAAGTACATGCATATGTATACTTTAAATTGGAGAATAGATTTCAGTTTTCTCCGGCTGGAAATGGGCGATATGGTTTTTCGCCCAAAACCACATCGCCCAAATTAAAAATGTAATAGTGCCCGAAACAATTTTATTAACATTTTGTTTTAGGGCGATTTGGGCAAAATTACCGAACCCTTGGGCGATAAAACTTTGTTGGGTTTTATGAAATTCCAAATAACGCCAATACATTAAAAATGACATATTGCTTAAAAATGGCTCTATCTTTTCAGAAGAAAATGCCACAATGCTTCTTAATGATCGGCAATACGGCTTTCGTAGCAATAGGTCCAATGGTGATCTCATGCTTCATCTCACCGAACAGTGGAACAAATCTTTACATCGTTTTGAAGAAAGTAAGGTTATTGCACTTGATATTTCAAAGGCATTTGATAAAGTCTGGCATCTTGCTCTCTTATCGAAAATGCGTGCTTTCAGTATCGCAGAGTCTCTTCTTCGTTGGATTAGAAATTTTCTTTCGAACCGTTCAATACAAGTGGTTTTGGACGGATTCAAGTCTGAAATCCATAAAATAAATGCTGGTGTGCCCCAGGGCTCCGTTTTATCTCCGACCCTATTCCTCATTTTTATAAATGATCTCCTGCCTGCTACTTCGAATCCAATACATTGTTTCACTGACGATAGCACTCTTAGCTTTTTATATTCGTTTCCAGACTCACAACCCTCCTCTTCGGATGTGGAACTGCAACGAAAAAATATGATTAGCTCATTAAATTCCGACCTACACAGCATTGTACAATGGGGAATAAAAAATCGTGTGGAATTTAATGCCTCAAAAACGCAATGCTGTCTTGTATCGTTAAAGTGAGATTAACCATCTTTGCCCCTGTCTATGAGTGACACTTGCATCAACAAAATGTGCATCAGCAACCACCTTTTGTGGAGCGATCACATACACGATGTTGCCAAAAATGCCGCAAGATGTCTAGGTTTTTTAAGACGTTGCAAGAAATTTTTCTCTCCGTCTGATCTGGCTACAATCTAAAAAACCTATATACGTCCGAAACTTGAATAAAACTGTTATCTCTGGGCTGGTGCTGCAGTAACTTATTTAAGCCTCTTGGACAGTATTCAAAGAAGAGCTTTTAAAATGATTAGTTACATTAACATCATCAACTCGATTACGTCACTCGAACATCGGCGCAAGGTTTCTTGTCTCAGCCTTTTTTACCGTTATTTTAACGGACTATGCTCTAGTGAAATAGCCAGTTGCATTTCTCCACTTAAACAATTTAACCGTAATACCCGCGCTTCTAGGAATGCCCATCAGTTTATCCTTGAGCCCAACTTCGGTCGTACTATGAAGTACAGAGATTCATTTTTTAGCCGTACTATGCGAATGTGGAACGCCTTGCCACGCTCTATTTGCAATGTTCAGGAATTCAAAATCAATGTACACCGACACCTCCTATCCAACCCTTCCCTCTTTTCCTAATGCTCACACTGTGTCTTTGGCATATTAAAGGTACGAGTATACAAAAACCTTTTAAGTGTTTGCTAATTATAAAAAAAAAATAGTATAATGTCATGTGTTTCAACATTTGGGCATTCTGACAATTTTGTTTGTTTATTTTGGGCATTACGACATTTTGAAATATGTATGGGAGGGCATGTTTCCCCCTTGCAACCCCCCGTGCTTGGAGTTGTGTGTATGCAAAGTTTCTTTAAATCCAGATTCTTAAATTGCTAAGAAATTTTGCCTGCACCCAACTTTGTTCCTACCCCAAACCCTAAAGTGTGGCCGAGCAGGGGGTTTGTAGGGGACAACATTATATTTGGGCTTTGTGACGTTTTCTTACTGACTTTTTTTTACAACCTTTCTCTCTTTGGGCTTTATGTCATTTTATAATTTCGGTTACATGCTTCGACATAAGAAACGAAAGAAATCTTCATCGTCGTAATGCCCAAAATAAATGCCACAAAACCCAAATTCAAAATTCAAAATACTTATGGGCAAAATGACAATTAACAATTTGGGCGTCTTTTTATTTAAAATGTATTTGGGCATTACGACATTCGCTTTAAGTTTTTGTCGATTTTTTTACTTTGAGCTTTGGGACCAATTTTGGGTCTTATGTATGTCATTTTATGTTTCGGGTGTTAATTATTCATCGAAAAGACCTTATGTCGTTTTGTCCAATTTTACTTTATGATTCGTGAAATTTCCTATTCCTTTAACTTACTATAAAAATGATTATTTTTGAAAATATTTGTATCGCTTCAATAATTTTAGAAATTTCTCTTGAATATCGTCTCTTTCAAACAAAAATAAATAAATTGGACCCTAATTGTTGGTTTTACTTTATAAAAGCAACATTTAAAAAAATATTTCAAGCATAAATCATGTGATGTCGAAAAACTTTACCAAAGTTTTCATTATATGTGGAGTCTCATTCGTAGAGCCGTAAACGTATCGAAAAATCGATGAAACCTTCAGCTTTATCTCAATTCTTTGTGGCATCGACTTATTTTAAACTTATCAACTCAGCTCAATTAGGTACATAATCTTATTAAGTTTCATATTTTCTTAAGTTTTTAATGCAAAACTTTTTTTTTATTAAGTTGAAATGCTTTGAAATCAATTTTCTTGATTCTAAATAAACAAACTAATTTGCAATGTTTTCATTTAATTTATTTTAAAAAAACATTACTTCCGAGAATATAAAGAAAATTCGTTGTCACAAAAAATATATCCTTGAAAATATTTGTTGTTGTTTTCTTTCAGGAGAATTTATAAGGCCACAGATTTGTTGCCTAAAAGATTTTAATATGTGATTCAGGTACATGCTTTAGAAAAAAAAGGTTATTTATATACATACATTAAGTAAATTTTCCAATGAACCTTTTGTTTCAATTGAATCAGGAAAAATAAAAAGAAAAAGAAACCGAAAGTAAATTCTAATCTGTGATGGAAGAAAATCTCGTCTACATCAAACTACTAAAACACAAAATCGAAATGGAACCCGAAATTGTGTTCCAACAAAGTCAAACCAATTACATAATGCCCTGCCAAACCCTATATTATAATAGAATAGTCCTCCTCGTATAGGTTAAATTTTCCCTTTTTTTTCTTTAAATTGAGGTTATAAATGGTTGGAGGTTATCCTCTGGTGAATTGTATAAGGATAAGGAATGAAAGTCATAAAGAGTCTATATTCATCCATTTTCAGTGGTCTGATATTTTGTGTTGCTTTTTTATTTCTGGGTATTTTTGTTTGTGTGTTGCCGTCAGAGTTAACCCTGTAAGCACGTTCTAAATCATCAGCAGTTCCTCTGCCTGATGGGCCCGATGGGGTTGATGGGTTTTATGAATTTACACAGAGAGTTTTTTACTGGGCCTGTCCTGCGCATCACGGCCTTCACTTTTTTTGTGTGTTATTGTCAGGAAAAAAGTCTCTCTCTCCGTAGTCCATAAAACAAAACGGAAGGCCACAAAGAAACGTGCGGGAGAAGGCAAATATTGGCGCATGTACGTATGTACATACATATGTACATACCTACGTAACGTATGTGCTTTGGGTTCAACTTGTTGCGTTTTGTGTGTCAGCAAGTAGATATTTCTTCCATGCCAAAGTATTTTGAGAATCTGTATGATGAAAGACAGCGTCTCCATCGTGGTGTTCATTTTGATTAATATTTTACGATGTTCGTCTTGAAACTTAAATTATTTCTACAATTTGATTCATTTACTTTCATTTATAAAAGAGTGACAAAAATAAATAGATCACGACATATTTAAGGAACGACGAAAATGGCTCCATCCCGTTGCGTTGGTTGTTTGTTGAGCTTCAGATTATTTTTAACAATGAAACTTATTTTTTCGCTTTTTTGAATTTATGTTTTTTTTTTTGTTTTTGTTTTTTGTTTGTTTATTCTGGATGAAAGTCAAGTAATTAATTAATGACTTCAAGAATAATCCATAAACTTCATCTATTATTTTCAATTTATCTTCTGAAGACGGACGACGGTCGGACGGTTGTCTAAGTTGTTTTTTGGGTAACTATGGGGGATCAAATTAAATAAATAATGATTTGAATTTATTATATGCGAAAAATCTCGTCTTTTAATTTTCTTCATCTTCGTTTTTGAATATGGACAGCAATAACAAAAACAAAAACAAAAAAAAACATTTTATTAAACAACCTGGTTTGTGAATTCTCCCGAATTGACTCCAGCATAATGTCAAAGAGAGGGGGGCCCTAAGACATCTAAGATCGATGACTCATACTTAAGTCCTTAAATGTGTCTTCATTAAAAATCAAGGGTATCTAATTGAAATACAAAAATCTAGGCCAATCACCCCTGATGTTAAAATTGTTTTGTCTGTCGGAAAGGTTATAGCACATTTATGAATTTAATTTGTTTTGATTTCGTTTATCTAAACACAATTATGCTAAATTTTAAACAATTTAGTGAAATGTTTGAGTTTTGTTTCCTAAAGTTAGAATTACAAAATTGTTGCTTTAATTTTTTAGTATTTTCCTAAATCCATATGACTTCTTAATTTCTGACATTTTCAATTAAGTATTCCGCAGATTCGCAGATTTAGGTTTGTTTATAAAGGGTGATTTTTAAAAGCTATACAAAATTTTTGAAAAAAAAAACATAACATTCAGAAAAAATAATGAAATCTTTATTTGAATCGATAGTACGGTCCATATAATTTAATGTTTGAAGATTATTTCATGCAAATGTTGATCTTAACTGCGCCTCAAATGGTCCATCCGATTAGTCCAATTTTGGCATACTCTTTCCATAAGTCCATTATTGCGCGTGCTGTATGGCATGTGTCACCGTCTTGTTTAAACCAGATGTCATGCAAGTCAAGCTCTTGCATTTTGGGCAAAAAAAAAAGTTGGATATCATCTCACGGTAGCGCTCACCATTCACAGTTACGTTACGATTCGCAGAAGAAGTACGGTTCAATGATGCCACCAGCCCATAAATCGCACCAGACTGTGACTTTTTGTGGATGCATTGGTAGCTCCTGCAATGCTTCTGGCTGATATTCACTCCAAAATCGACAATCCTGCTTATTTACGTACCCATTGAGACAAAAATGAGCTTCGTCGCTGAACACAATTTTTCGGTAAAAAAGTGGATCTTCGTCCAACTTTCCAAGAGCCTATTCACCAAAAATTTTACGTTGCAGTAGGTCGTTCGGTTTCAATTCTTGCACCAGCTGTATTTTGAAAGGCATCACACCTAAATCCTTCCGCAAAATTGTCCATGTTGTTGAGTAACAGAGAGTAACAATTGCTGCGAACGGCGACGAATCGATAATATATGGCCATCATTAACACTGGCCGATACAGATGCGATATTTTCTTCAGTTCGCACTCTACGTAAACGTGTTGGTGGTTTAATGTCCAACATTGTAAATTTGGTGCGAAATTTAGTAACAATAGCCCGAATAGCCACTTCAGTGGGTCGATTAAACTGACCATAAAATGGAAGAAGCGCGCGATGAACTTTCTTAACAGAGCACGCATTTTGATAATAAAATTCAATAATTTGCAAGCGTTGTTCGTTTGTAAGACGATTAATGGTTAAATTATAGACCAAACTGAAGATGTTTGACAGTGAAACAAAACACGAAACGTGCGTCAGTTGTTTAAACCAGTGTTGCCAAAAAGATAATAACTTAAAAATCACCCTTTATGTTGTTTTCAGGAACTGTCACTTTAAAGGTGTGTTCAGATGCACTGTTTTTAATAAAATGTTTGAATAGCTAGTAAATTGGTATATTTAATAACTAATTTATAATTTATAATAATTAATATTTAATAACTAACTAACTAGTTTACAGGGTAAGGTCTTAATATATTATTTAAAATATGGTGACAATTGCTCGAAATTTTAAGCATTCTTCTGCCTAATTAGAGTGGAACTGTTTGCTTAATTATTAAAATTTATCCGAGTCGAAATTTTGACCCTATTTTCGTCCCCAAAATTCAGGTTTTCTGAGGTTCAAAGAGATTGAAAAGTGGATCACTCTCTGCTAAAATGTTGCTCCTCATTTGAACCTAAAAGTGGCAGTTATCGGACAAAATACGATGTTTAGGATCAAATGAGGACGACAGCAAAAAGCCTCAAATGAACCTTTTTAATCTTGACCATAGCTATTTCCTTTGTTCATTTACTCTCTCTTTCTCTTTGTCTGATACTACTTTGTTATACTCTCTCTCTCTCTTTCTTATTTTATTTCTTTTTTCTCTCTCTCTCTCTTTCCTACTTGCTTTTCCCTTTCCCTCACTCTCTTTCATTTTATTTATTAGGAATCTCTTTAAAATAAAATAATTTATATTTTAATTTTATCCTTTTTTTATACATTAAACAAAACAGTTTTTATTAACATTAGTGATTAATTTAAAAGGAATAATTCTTCGTCGAAATCGTCTTCTTCGTCGTCGTTGTCGTCGTCTACGTCGCGTCGTCGAAGTCGTCGTCGTTACTGTCCTCGTTCGTTGGTGTCGTCGACTTTACTAGCTCCATCGGTACCATTTTCACTATCACCATCTCCATCCTTGTCATTTCCACCATCATTGTTGTCATTGCCATCATCTGTTGTGACAACAAAAAAAGCAGGTACACGATCAGGTAGGCCTATTAAGTATGAAAAGAGGACGACATCTATTTTCTACGTTGATAAACCTTCATTTAGGACGAAATGAGGTTCACAAAATATGCGTAGAAAAACGGAAAGAATTTTAAAGATTCATGTAGGAAGAAATGAGGACGATGAAAAATCGTTTAGGATGATATGAGGTTCATTGTGCTGTATGTAGGAGCAAATGATTAGAAAAGATCCTTTTTAGGATCAGAATAGGGCCAAAATTTCGACTCGGGTAAAAACCTTGTTTTTTTTTAAATTTTTTTTAACTGTATTGCCATAGAAGTCTATAAATATAACAACAATCAAACTGTCAAACATAATTGGTAGAAAGATTACGAAATTAAAAAGGGATTTTAACGACATGCAATTTTAAGCTCGTTTATTCTTAACTTATCGAAAATAGATTATGTCTCAGATACATTTTAACAAACGACTTTATCAATTGATTGATAACTTTTCCTTAACTATCGAATATAAAACAAACCGAATATAATACTTTTCTTATTTTATTCTAAATCTAAATCTTTCATTGACAAAGACTTTTAAACGAGATGAACAAATATTTGCTTAAATATTTAACTGTTTCCGTTTGTCTTTTAAATTCGCTCTAATTATTTTGCTGGACACTTTTTGACACTGGCAGTTGAAGACATTTTTGCTGTATGTCTCCATGTTATTAAAAAACTTATCATCCAGTCATTAAGTGCTTAAATTTTTTTAAATCTTAAGGTGTGTGGTTTGGATCAAATGTTTCTTTCTTTTTATTTTTCAAATTGATTTGATGGAAATATTCTAAAGGTTGAAACGACATATGAAAAAGTATATTAAAAAGTAACTTTCAGAGGTCTGGATTTCACATATTATTTTACTTTTCACCGTAGACATATGAATTTCTTCGATTTTTCAAGACCAGTATATTCTTCAAGAAAGAAAGTAGCCGAGAGGCTGCACATTAAAAACCCTAATAAGTTTCAAGAGGAACTTCTCTACTGAAAAATCGATAAACTAAAGTTTTGGATGTAGTTTAAGCATTTCATAAAAATCGAATTCGAATTTTCAACCTTATTCCCTCTCCGCCTTGGGTCTTATCACAATGGTTAATGTATTTGACAATCCATTATATCCTTTAACTTTTTGCAAATTGACAAGTTATAGGAAAACCAACAAATGTGCAAAACAACAAAAAAGACCATTTTACCTACATACATTGAATTTGAAACTCTTCACTTTTTATTTTCCTCACACACACACAAAACTCAATTCAACCAATGTTTATCATTGTATTATAGGCACTCACCACAATGCCAATACATAATAATTGTGTTTGCCTTAAATCACCCAATAGGCGTAATAAATCACATTCTTAATATTCTAACCCTTTTTGTTGTAGAATATAAAGTTAGGGCGCTGGTGGTTATACTACTTATGTATAATATTGAATCGATAAAAATATCTGTTTAATTTTGACGAAAGTTAAAAAAAATGTTTAAACGGAATTTAACCTTACTTTTGATTGTTTAATAAGATATAGTTCGAAACCATCAAAAACCTGAAAGTTTTTGTAAAAAACGAGTTTAATTTCTCCTAAAACAAATACATTTTACAATATCGAGTTGATTTAAACAAACAAACCTTCTGAAAAATTGAGTGGCAATTTAAACATCAATGGTATAAATCATTGCATGCTTTCACCAGAAATTAAATTCCGTCGTTGAACCAAAAGGGACGAGCTTCCTCAGGTCTTCATTGGAAAATACTTTAAATATACATTATGATTATACCTACAATTAATTAGTAACTATACTCATTCATTTTTACTTGCGACATATAGGAACTATATGGCAAGTTTTGTATTCGTGCAAAATTTCGAACTCGAGATTTTAATCAAACATGATATTACGATGGTAGATAAGTCGAAGAAAGTGGGTCCCGCGATTCCGTCCGTCTGTCCTGTCTGTCTGTCCACGCTCCTACAGCCTAAACCATTGGGTCGATTGAGTTAAAACTTGGAGGTTTTTTTAAAATTTTTTTAAGATCAAAACTAACAGTGGCCCCATACAATTTTTTTGATCAAAAAAGGAAAATTCGAACTTTCTCAAAAACAAACCGATAGATTTTTTTTAATTTTCTCTAAAATGTTATTTTTTACCTTGGCTTGCGTTCGGCGTTTTTTCATTTTTTTTTAAGATCAAAATTGACAGTGCCCCCCATACAATTTTGTTGGTCAAAAAACGAAAATTCGAATTTTCTCAAAAATAAACCGATAATTTTTTTTTTAATTTTCTCTAAAATTTTTATTTTTTAGCTTGGCTTCTTTTAATAAGAAAAACATATTTTTGTTTTGCTCCGGAAAGGTACCGCTCATAGAACCTTTATTTTGTTTTTTAACTTCCTCAGCAACTTATGATTTCAATATTTTTTTTTTCATAGAGCTCTTATATTACCTTAACAATATTTGATTATCAAAAGTGCAATTTTTTTTTGTTTGGATTTTTAAAAACATATTGAATTTTTTTTTTTCAAAATTCTATATCTCAAAAATGGTTCAACATTTTTTTACGAAATTCAAATGTAGAGCGTATATTTACAATCACTAAACAACTGCATACCAAAAATATTTTTAGAAAAAAATTGAAAAATTGTATATGTACACATGTATGTACATATACATATATAAAAAATGTATTTAAAAAAAAAACCGCTCTAACGATTTTCGAAAAAAAAAATTGAAAAATCAAGGTTTTTTGATTTATAAAATGGTAAAAATTTTTCAGGTAAAATTTTGAATCTTAAAATAGTTTTTTTTTTAAGTATTTTAACTGTAGCTGGGCTTCACGAAAGTGTAACACATTTTTTTTTAAAATGTAACAAAAGCGAAAAAAATGTAACAAATTGAAAAAAAAAATGATTTAAATCAAAGAATGCTCTTGTACTCAATTTTTTATTTTTAATAGGAACATAAGTTTTCTTCATCACAGTTTTTAAATTCAGTACAAAACTATACATTAAATAAGACACATTTTAAGTTTTATATAAAACATGTTTAGGCAATTTAAGAGAATTGATCTTTTATTTGTTTTGCAAACATTATTAATTCAATGGTATTCAAGTGATAACTAATTGTTAAATTGGTTCGATCGAGTTGAATGAAGGTGATTTCAACTCAATTTAGGACGTACCTAGGTGTACAAATATGTAGGTGGAAGTGTTGTTTAAGCGCACTTCACACTGATTAAAAAAATCATAAAGTAAATTAAAAAAAAAGTGTAACAAAAAGAAAAAAAGTAGCATAGTAACGAATACAAAAAAATTAAGAAAAGTGTAACACTTTTGTTACACTTGTAACATTGTTGCAACGCTGATATGTAATCCCCTCCCATCTCACCAGATCAAATCCTGTGCATGAGCCCGAAAAGGCGCATTATTTTGACAAAATTTGAATTACATTCCTATCTTTTCCAAATTAATGCATTGGTACATATTTATGTATTTTTATAACTATAACTATTGTAAATACCAACGATGGCCGTGTGGCGCCATCGGATTAACGAATATGATATCTTTAATCAAACAATATATTTTAAAATGTCTATCAAGAATTATTATCTTGGTACCTTTGTATATATGATTTTAAAATATTATTCTTTAAGAATAAGGTTGTTTCACACATATTTTACTTGCCTTCGCCTATATAAAAGAATAAATACTTAGTACAAATTAAATAAACGGGCCAGAAAGAGTATATGTATTTTAGAATCACTTTTTCAACGTACACCTATGTACGAGTATATATTGTATTACGTAACACCTATACAACTACTGCTTACATGTCACTTCATAACTAAAATCCAAAACTCACAAGAGCCTGACTGTAAACAACACCTGTTCGTATGCTTGTTTTTTTTTTTAACTTTAGCGAAAAAAATAAACTGAACGTAATAACTCCATGTTTGCGCTGAAAACTTGTAGGAAAGAAGCAATGTGATTGGATTGTAGTAAGCACCTTCTACCACCAATAACAATTCTTCATTATCATCATAAACATGTCTTTATCTGTCTATCTGCATAAAGCTGAGCACGCCAATGAACTATTCTTTATCCGTTTTAGACACCTACCTAACTACACAACCAATAGGCGATCGCTTTACGATTTAATTATACATGTTCTTCCTCTTTCTTATCTTCAGATAATTTATTTTCCATCCTGGTTCTTCTAATATGAAATTAAAATAAAGCTATCCAAAGGAAAAAGCTTTGAACGAACTAGTTGAATACACAAACAATTGTTTTAGTTAAGTATGCTTACAAGTATTTTTCATTTCCGGGATGAGTTGTCCTAGGATGAGTTGTGTCTTGGGATGAAACTAGCTTAGCGACAAAAAATGGTGTGTATTCGATAAGTTCATTCAAATACACAAACCATTTCCCTTATTTTCCGAGTATTTCGTATTTTTATTGACAGTTAAGTTTTTTCAACAAATTATAAATTAATATTCAATAAAATACAATCCGCATAGTCTCTTCGTTTTGACACTTTATTCGTTAAAATTAGTTCCATATGAGACCCGAAAAAGGGAAACATGATAACGAAATAATATATATGTATGATGATTCGTCCAGACTAAATTTCTGTTCAATGACTAAACAACTGCATAACAAAAATATTTTTAAGAAAAAATGGAAAATTTGTCTAGGTATATATAAAAAAATAATTTAAATAAAACCGGTCTGACGATTTTCAAACAAAAAAATTGAAAAATGGAGTTTTTTTTGACAAATCAAATGGCATTTATATCTTTATACTTATTTTACAGGTATATTTTTAAATCTTATATAGGTACTTTTTTAAACAGACTCTTTGCATAAAGGAGCAAGTTCGTGCGATCCAGTCGTGCATTTAATTTGGTTTCAAATTGTCAATTTCAGCTGGCATTTGAAGTGTCATCGAATATTGCTTTAAAGTCCCCAGCAAATCCCTTCAAAGTGATAATGGAGAATATTATTCAAGATATAAGTTTGACAAGCTTATGGTTGGGTCCTTGGTTAAAATTCTTAATACCTACCGAATTACTTAGACATAGTTTCCTCCGGAATTGCAAGTATTTGTATCACTACATTTTTGTGTGGAGAAATATGCTTTACGCTGTTATTGTTAAATAAAATTCTTGATGTTACACGAGGTTGCATATATGTAAAATTAATCTTATAAAGCAGTCTACAGTTGGGAATTCCATATTGATAGGTCTATTTACATAGGTTTATTTGCTACTTTAATTTTCTGGAACTCTTACAATATAGACGTATTCTACTGCCCGTTTTTAATGGAAGAAAATCGACAATTGTCTAACAAGCAAGTAGATTCCTAAATATTTAGAAAAATGCTACATAGTAAAATGTTAAGCCCTTAACAATAGGTTGTTTAAAATTTTGCTCCATTGTTTTTAACATCTAATGACAAAGTCAATACTTTATATTGAAATACAATTTTATTTAGCTATACCTTCAAGACCGAAAAATGAATGTGCCTGTACATTGGTATAGAGTACTTTTTTAAGTTTTCATGTCAATAAATACAAAATCTATCTTTAGGGCACCATATCGCAAAGCCTTTTGACCCTTGACGAGACACAATTCAGAAGCATACTAAGTATGTTTGGGTATTTTCTGTACTGCAATTGTTGTACCAAATTTTGCTCATTGGTATTTTAAGTACCAGCAGCCTTAGGCTTGTTTCACACTATACGGTTTTGACCGTACGGCAAAAAAACCGGACGGCGGCGACATTTTGTAGGCGCGAAGAAGAGCATATACGCTTTCATATTATATGGTCAAAACCGTATAATGTTTTATTAGCCATTGATCCGGTTTATGCCGTCCGGTTTTTTGCCGTACGGTCAAAACCTTATAGTGTGAAACAAGCCTAAGGGCTACAAAAAAGAGACTATAATAAATCTTACACTTAACCTAACCAAATCCATTCAAATTGTTAAAGTGACGGAAGCCATTTCCTGTTTCCTGGGGCCCTACTCTGTAATGCGTTTCGAAAGCCAATCCGATTTGAATCTGATATTCGATTCGTTTATGAATTCGTACTCTGTAAAATGTTCGAATTCAACAAAACAATCATCTAGTACTTTTTCTATTTATAGAATAGATTTTTCCGAGTCTGGAAGTATTTTTCATGAGATGTGTCAAAGCAAAAATATTTTTTGTTTGGTATGCACATTTTTCGCTGGTGATTCCCTGTAATGAAATTTATTTGCTTAAATTTTGAATAAAATTATTATTTCCTTAATTACATTTTATCTATTTCACACAACTTAACACACATTTCCTTTTGTGTCCTTTAAAAAGGACCTTCGAATTGCAATTTACAATCCGTTACTTCTCTTGGTGTAGAAACAAAATTTCCGTTTTCGAATGCTAATGACATTCGGAAACGCATTGCCAGGTACGAAAAATCCGAATGCGGATTTGTTATTCCGTAAGTACTAGATTTCTTATCCGCATTAGAAATAGAAAGTAGAAAACATTCGTTTTCGAAAATATTTGCTTTCGAAACGCATTACAGAGTAGGGCCTCTGTTTTCATAGATTAGAAAATATTAAATGTTAGTTGAACAATCTTTTCCATGACCAATCCATTTAAATTATCAACGAAGCTTATAGACACCTTTTGAGATCCATTTTATCAGCACATCATTTTCGAAAGTGAAAATATTGATATTTTGTCTTCTGTCCAACGCGCGAAGTTTATTATATACACGAGTCTGGTTTGGAAAGTCGAAAGTACTCTGCGGTGGTTTTAAGTTTAAAAGTTTCTTTAACATGCAAATCAATCTTCATAATTTATAAACCCATAAATATTTTCAGAAATATTGGACTTTATCTATTATTTCCTGATGAATGAATTAATTCTATGAAAACAATTGTCACCAGCTCGCTCCTAACCTAAAGATAAAGAAACCAAAAAAGGCGAAGAGTTTATCACTCATTCAAAGACTTATTTAAGGTCGTTTCGATTGAAATATTATATCCTTTAATCGTTCATTGCTCCAGGAACAAGAAAGGAAGCCCTTTCCTCCTGTTTTATACAATATAATTTGTAACTGCATATCGAATGAAGATAATCCAAACATCTCGAGTGACTTAAATTTAGTTTTGGTGATTTATTAGGTGGGAATAAATTTGCATACAATCCACCGACGACGCTAGACGACGAACGTGATATTTTCTATAAGTCATCTTAGTTTTCGTAAGTTAATATTATTTTGTTTTGCACTCACGAAGCAGTTCTGAACGTATGTATGATTAAAATACTCGTACATCTGGATGAAAGATGTGTTCTTTGGTAGATGTTCATTTTTATAACTCTTATTTGTTTGCGTGAAATTCTCGATTATAATAAGAACTTAACGAAACTTTTATGATCTCAGTTGTTTATATTTGCTTACTAACAAACGCACGAAAGTCGTAATTATTTTATTTGTTTTCTAGTCCAAGGCCAAAGGTCTATCTCTCTAGAGAAATTTGCTTTAGTTAAACACATTCGTTTGGATAAATTAATGAAAGTGATTAATTAGCGCGAAATATGACTTATTTATTTGCTCGGAATTATATTTGTCTTTGTTTTTATCTAGATGATGAAAGGAAGATAATTTATTTATTTGTCTTGCAAAATTGTTATTGTTGTACATATATGCATAGATACATATATATTTTAATTGATAGATTGTGCAATTGGCTTTTGTTTTGTATCTCTTTTTTTTTGTTTGAACATACGTATACATTTATTTCTATAAATACATAGTTGTAAGTAAATACATTCAATCCCAATTCGAATGAGAAATCGTGTGACTTTATGAGATGTTTGCTTTAACCGATGATAAACGATCAGGAATGGAATCATTTTGTACAATCTTGAATACTTGAAAACAATAAAATTTTGTTTGTTTTGAACTACTTCTTATACATACATATGTAAGTATATTAATTTTTATAGTACTGTATATTTTTGTATTATTGCGTGTATGTTTTTTTGCATTGACGTTCTTTAAAAGAACATCAATTGAAATTTATATGCAATTCAGGGATGTCTGCATCTTGGCATGAATAACACATGCACATCACGCCTTTTATAAAAGGTTTGTAAATACAAATGGCTAAAAATTAAATGGTGAGCATTTAAAGATACATATTCCTTCCGTAAGCGGAAAAAACAAGCAGACGATGTTTTTCCGATATTTAAAAAAATAAATGATTAAAAAGAAAAAAATTAAGTTAAAAAATATATTTTTTTTTAACCCTTAGTGGCCACAACTCATTACTCCACGATGAAAAACCCAATTGAACAAGATGTGTGGACATTTTAAGACTTTTAGCTGATTTTATCATGTCAGTTGGAGAGTTCTTTAACATTTCTGATGATTTTGCATTGTGAAGTCACTTCTCAAACTTGCTTGCCACCATCTGATGTCATTTCTTGTATATTTGTTTGAAAGGTTTAAGAGCTCTAATTCCTAATTGTTTAAGCCTGGGGTAACGCATCACCCCGTGTGGCGTTTTCCCAGCAACAATTTTCCCAGCTTACAAATTTGAACCTTCTCTAAACGATGCAGAAAAGGTGTCATGCAAAATTCAAAAATTGAAATTTTGTTCGGCGCCTACTATGATGGCACACATGTGTTTTGAAATTTTTGAATACCTACCGAAGAAAAGATTGCAATCTTTCTTCAATTGAAATTTTTTCCGGCGCCTAGTACGATGCTCGATATAATAAACAGATTCTTCGGCTTCGGCCAAAACTTCGGCCTAAAATGGCCGAAGCCGAAGGTTTGGCCGAATGTTGTTTTTTTGGCCGAACTTCGGCCAAACCGAAGGCCGACACTACTTATTTGCATTGGAAAATGATACACGCCACGACCACTTTTCAAGAAATTTTCCATAACCAATTCGTACATTTGCTGATGTAGGTACATTATGTATATCCTCGATAACCTTACGAATTCCATGTTTTAGGTCTTAAATCGACTGTCGGGCATTGACCTTAAACCTTGTCTTTCACTTGTAAAATTGTCAAATAGCAAAAAATAACACACAGTTAGGAAACTTTGTTTGTTGCTAGTAAATTGCATGCAATTTATTTATTGCTTGTACCGCAAAAGTTGAACCAGTCTCATTTTCAAATAAGTTACTTACTTACATACTTACTTAAGGTGGCGCTACAATCCTGTGTGAACTAAGGCCTCATCCAACTAACCTCTCCATTTAGCTCGGTCCCAGTTTCGCGCTCCATGTCGGGTGAGGTCACTTTCCATTTGGGCGCGCCACCTAATCCGCGGTCTTCCTCTACTGCGCTGTGCAGTGGATGTGGATTCGAAGACTTTTTGGGCCGGAGCATTGGTTTTTATGGGCTCTACGTGACACAGTCATATCAGTCGTTAGACTTTTACCATCTTACTAAGTCTATACGTTGCTATACAGCCCATAGAGCTCGTCGTTCTATCTTCTCCTCCACTCACCTTCTGTGCATACGGGACCGTAGATCACGCGAAGAACTTTTCTCTCGATACGGCCCAAGGTGCTTTCATCCGCTTTTGTCAAAGTCCATGCTTGTGCACCGTTTAGCAGGACGAGGACGACACTTTGGTGGCTCGAGAGAGGGCTTTACTACTCAATTGCTTTCTTAGCCCAAAGAAACAGAGTGTCATCCTTGCGCAGGGGCCATGCTAATCTTCTCTGTATCGTTCCAATTTTAGTATATGTATGTTCTGCCGAAGCAAGAACAAAAAAAAAAGAAATAGCAAAAGTAATTCTTCGTTTGATCTTAACGTAAGTGTTGTTTTCTGAGTTCATAGCGGATCCTAAGTAGGCGAAGTCCTTAACTACCACAAAGTTACGTCGGTCAAACAATACTGAGGTTTCATTCATCGGGCATGCTTTCTTCCGACTATATCTCTAAGACAGGAAGACGGGATTGTTGGCTTTCGTCGTCTATGTTGAATGGATCTCATCCTGCCTGATAGCGGAATTCGGTTTGTCGTCGCCGTTATACAGTCTGCAGAAGTGGTCTTTCTATATCCTCAGCATTGACCGCCCTTCCACTTTTGTCTTTGCAGCCTTCGGTTCGAGGCTTATGTACTTGTGAATTTCGTTTCACCTACACATAAAACTTTCGAACTTCATTCCTGCTTTTGAACCTCTCAAAATTTTCGACCGCACGCTTCTCATGTTCTCTCTTATTCCTCCTGAGAAGTCGGTGTTCCTCTCATAGAGCTCTTGAACAGCTCGCTTCCTTCTATTTAGCGCCGCTTTGCGTACTTTCAAAAAAGTAAGGTTCGTAAAAATCGTTTGCGAACAAGAAAAAATATCAGTACTACTATCTCTCTTGGAAGAAAAATAAAATTCCTTTCAAATTTCGTTCCCTCATGAAAAGAAATTTGTTCAGTTAACAGAATTGATTTTATGGTTGGCATACTTTCCACATCAAGATAACAACGGTCACTAAAGCACTTGTTAGTTAACTTAGGGAACACTGTAAAAGCTACAGCCACAGACAGTTCTGGCAGTTCCATCTGCTTAAGTTTCTGTGGAACGTGCTCTTTCAATCATTATTACGAAAAATTGGAGGAAACATTAAAAAAAAAACAATAAACAATGTGTTACTGGTTAAGCTGAACAACAATTCAATTGAAAGTCTTAAAATATAAAATATTTGAACAGATTTTTATTTTAAATAAAACAAAGCCAAGTATTGTTTTTTATTTGAATTTACGATCCGTTCGTGAATGAATCTTGTTTAGTAAATTCGTGAACGAATTTAATTCTTCAGTTCCCGAAAAATCGAATTTGTTCGTGAATACAAATTTGATTAACAAAGAACCGAAAAATAAAATTCACTAGCGAACTAATAATTAAATCCTTGGTTGAGTTTTTCGATCGCGAATGAATTGAATTTATCGTTAAGCAAACCCTGTTTCAATCACACCACCATCGCCAATCTAAAAGTCGCATCAAAAAGTGCCTCTAAAGCAGCGGTTCCCAATCTTTTTTAGTCGCGGAGCACTTTTTGAGTGAGAAATTTCACGCGGAGCACTTCGTTGCGCATATGCCATTTTTCGCAGTTACATGTAGCAAACAAAATAACTTTTTTTCAAATTTCGTTTATTTTATTGAATTCAGGAAACAGTTTCTACAACGAAAAACACAAGAATAATGTTAACTTAACTTAATAAGAAATTAGATAATTATATTATATGCATTATAATTATATGGAGTTTCTTTTTAGTGGGAATAATGTGCCTGTTTATTTTTGCATAAAGCTGAAACCAGATAGGTTAAATTTGGGACAACTGCAACTGTATATCAGGTTCTTCATCGAGACGGTATCTTTATTTTGTTTTGGTTCCAAGTTCCAACATATGCAGAGAACCCTGATTCATACAAACATGTTGTTGCAAACGGCAGAAGAATTATTTTAGCTTTTTTGACAGTAAAATGAACTCGTCTTTCAACATACACCAGAATTCTGATAAAGACTTCTTTATTGCAAAAAGTTCTTTTATCGAAGAATCTGATGTCAGGTTTTCCGTAATGTTCAGGTGGAATTCGTCTGGAAAATAGTGGAGGAAGCTATCCAGCAAACCTACTAGGTGGATATGAAACTCATTTAAAATATCATCGGGAATGTACAAATCTATTTCTCCTTTAAATTCTTTGAGCATTGGGAAGCTGTCTAGATTTCGATTTTTTATAGATTCAGCCCAAAACTGGATTTTATTTTTAAATGCTTCTATTTTGTCACTGACATCGAAAACAATTATTGCCTTTCCCTGAAATCATTTATTTTTTTAAATATTTCTGACAGATATGCCAATGTCAATAACCAACGTTCATTACACAACATGTCCCCCAAAACAAAGTTGTCGTCAATGAGGAAGGTTCTAACTTCAGCTTTCAGTCCGAAAAGCCGCGTCAGTGTTTTTCCGCGAGAAAGCCACCTTACTTCTGCGTGAAGAAGTAAAGACGTATGTAGACTACCCATGTCATCGCACAATACTTTAAAAAGCCTTGTTTTCTTTGGCCGTGATTTAATAAAGTTAATTATTTTCACGCTTTCGTCCAACACCTCTTTAAGGGAGACCGGCATTTTTTTCATTGCGAGGGCATGGTGGTGTAGAACGCAATGGCTATTGGTTCATCCTTTAACAATTTGCTTTATTCTTGCGACGGCACCGGACGTTTTTACAGTCATGGCCTTGGAACCGTCCGTGCATACATCCACGCACTTAACCCATGGTATGTCATTTACAATAAAAAATTGTCAATCAAATTAAAAATTTCAGCACCAGTTGTAGAAGTTGGCAACGGCTTGCAGAAGAGCAAATCTTCTTGAAAGGACTGTAGATATTGATAGCGCACAAATACTACTAAAATAGTCAACCCTGCAACATATGATAAGTAATAATGTATTGAGATTTAGTAAGTTCAGCATACTTTCTTTTGAAGAAATCAGTCGGTTTGCTTTTGCAATCTGAATGAATCCCTGCAAAGTGACGTTTCATTTTTGCTGGAAACATTGCACTGTTCGGCGACACTGCCGCTTAACTTTAACTGATTTTTTTCTGTTGCATTGATCACCGTGGAACTAGTACTAGGCAAACTATCAAGCTTAAAACCTTCAGAAATCTCTAACGCCGCTGTCTCTATTGCGTCATTTTCCTTCGCACTAAAATTAGTTATATAAAAAACCGAAATTGAACAAAAAAAATAAAATCATTGAAATCATTTTGTGCGCTTAAATACTTAAAAAGCAGAAGTTATTAACCGGGAATTACTATTTTACGTAAATTATGATTTTGTTTCGACATACCCGTCAGTTGGTGACTATTCGGCAGCTTCGGGTGCTTTTGCAGAGCATTCACTTATTTTTTTCAAGGATCCAGACTTAAGCCAGCGATCCATTCCAAAATTGTATGTATAAAAACAAAATAAATTAAAACTCACGCACTAAAAGCAACTGCAAATTAACTTCACTGTACTACGTTTAAAAGTTTGCATGAATTGAACAAAAAATGTATTTTATGAAAATTTATACGAGTAAGATAGAAAAAAAAAATAGAATTTGTCCATCAATTCGACTGCTGCGATCAAAATTACAAGATCAGAAGCCCAAAATGAACTAGTTACTAGTCCGTATTGGAATTTTTATATTTTTCAAATATTTCCGCGGAGCACTTGGATATTCTTCCAAGTGCTCCGCGGAGCACCCTTTGGGAAACCCGGCTCTAGAGGATGAAGAGGCCCTTCAACAATCATTAAGAGGTAAAAAGGCGCTTATTACTGAAGATGCTTTTTAAAATGAAAATCTGGGTCATTTTAGTGCATTTCAAGCTACTCAAAAGTGCTTAAGTCCTGCGAGCTGTGACTGCATAGTTTTGATCATTTTTGTGTCAAATTTTAACAATTAGTTATTAAAACTGTAAAAAACTATGTCTATTTTATTTATTAATTTACATTCAAAAATCTAATGTAATTATTGTATTTCATAAGGTTTAATAAAATTCAAAACCCCTGATGATGCCGGAAAACAACCGGAGAAACGTTGGGAAAAGAATGGATTAACTTTTTATTTGATTGCATTCATTTTTTTTCTGAACATCAAGCTCAAAAAATTCCACTCTGCATAATTTTAGTGCATTTTTGTTCCATTTTTAGTAAAGTAGTAATTTTTTATTTGTCAAGTGTCAAAAGATTACAACTTTAAAAGAGAAAAGAAATCCGCCCAAATAAGGGGCCATTCAAAATTTGTAATAATTTAATAATTAACTTCTAAATGAAACACTTAATTGTAAATGTTAGTATAGTACTTATTATTTTGATTTTTATTAGTTTAATTCTTAACTTCAACTTATTTCTTTCTTGCAATGTCTGTTTAAATTTACTTAAAAATGTGATCCTCATCTTAAATCATACATTTTAACGAACTGATTTAATCGTTTTGTTAAAAAAAAAACAACAGTTTCGAGAATAAAGAAATTTGATTCTAAGCACTAACTAAAGGCTTTAATTTAAATTTTGTTTCACTAATAACAAACAATTTAAAAGAGAAGAAAATTTAATTGCATAGTTATAATGTATTATAATGAGATAGTTCAAATAAAAATGTCTTAATTTAATTTTTATTTGTTATTATAAGCATGTTGTTTATGCATTTGTATACTCGTATACTTACATACATATGTATACAATGTCTCATTGCTTTGCACATTTTATTCTCAAAAACCATAACAATGTTGATATATTTAATGTTCTAATTAACAGACTTCATCCTAATAATTATGAATTATTAATAAACATTCCTCTTTTTCTGCATTTAAAGAGGATATATTATGTATATTCTTTTCTATTTCGTTTTTCAAACATCACCAATGACATTTTCAACTTAAATTATTATATTAATTTATTTATTTTCAACAAGAAATATTTACATAAAAATAAAAACAAAATATATAAATTTTTACGATACTATACTTAATCTATTTTGTTCTGCTTGAAATAATATTAAGACATAATTAAAGCAAGACAAAAAAATACACAACTTTGACATCTGAGTACTTCAAAAATAAAGTACTCACTTTTGTCGCATGGACTTGTTGTTAGATGTTTATGGCATTGATCAGAAGTATAAATCTTTAAGTACATGTACTATTTACTGTACCAATAATGGTACTGAGACTTGCACTTGAACTTTATTCTTCAAGTATTCTTATTTTGGTATTCCAAGTAAGCACTCGGCCAGTACTTTTTTTTAGATTCAACGCATAATAATTGTACAGTACTTGAAGAACTTAAGTATGTTATAATTGATAATTGAACACAAATTCTGGGAAAATATTAGTTTTTATAATTTTAAGGCACCAGGCTACTGAAGTTAGAGTACTACTTAGTATCTAGTTATTATGAAAATGAGAACCAATACCTAGTTCTCGGACTCAAAGAAATTAAAATTTTTAAGTTTTCTTAAATTCTAAGTATTTGATAGCACGTATTCTTTTTTTCTTAAAGTCACAGTGTCTATTTGGTTAGAATTTCAATATTCGTTCCCATACACTTTTAAGCACACACAGAAATCGCTTCGCTACTAAATTATGAGCCTCATTAGGAATCTACAGGTGAATTTTATTTCCCTTGAATTATTATTTCTTGCCTGGAAATTGTTTGTGCTTTCCTGAATATTCCTCAAACGGAGATCCAATGTAGTCACAGCCACAGCCAATTTTTCCGGGAATTCCGAGAGTAATTTTCGTTTGCAAATCGTTCGATGGAGGGGAAATTTCTATCGAAAAATTGACAAGCGATTGATTTAAAAAAAAAAAACCATTCTGAAGTTTAAGGAAATATAAAACCAATTTTAACGAACCACTTATTTTGCCTTCGAAAAATATTCGTAGACTTGAAAAAAAAAAATTGTGTAATACTCGTCGTGCGGCCAAAAATGATATCAACGCCGCGCCATCCCATTCAACTTTTCTTCAATGACATAGGCGCGTAGCCTATGCGGCTAGCTTGTTTTACCTTCATCAATGAGTCCTTAAAAATAAAAAGAAAAATAAAACCCCACATCTCGTTCTCAATTTGTCATTTCACACGGAACCAAGAAAAGAAAAGAAATACATACTTATAATTATTATTTTCAAGAAACTACGAGTATGTGTTGAATTTTTCTTTTATTCATCTTTTCAATAAAAATAATTTTGACGATGACAAATTAATTACCGTCGTAGTCGTCGTCGTTGTGGTCATCGTCAAACACCAACACGAACCACGTCGAAAATGAAAACCAATTTAGATTTTCATTTCGCTTGTCATGTGACTAAAACTATTATTCTTGAGGAGACAACACCGACACGAATAGCTTTCCAGGAACTTATTGCAAAACAAGATCAATCACTGGCACTGGTACAAGTCTTTCTTCACTTTAGGTATAATCATAAAGTATCTTAAGATACATATATGTATAAGTATCTTTGAGGCGGACTGTATGAATTTAATACCAGAAACAGAGAAGACATGACTACATAAGTACATTAACTAATTAAAAAGTTCTTTCTTAACTCTGGGGGTTAAAAATATAACCTTACGTATGTTCATAAGCAAGAAAACAGAGTAGTAATCTTTCGTATTTCGTAGGTACATGAGATGAAACGCAATGATGAATCACACATAAAGTGGTCGATTCGTTACGAGAATTTGATGTATTCTGAAGATGAATCGGAAAGGATTTTTTTTCTGTGGAATTGCTTTTCTTGAAGAAGTTTTTCGAAAATATGTAGGTACTGATTTAATTTTCACAAAGAATTTAAGTTTGTTTCAGTTCAGGGTGGCTGTGTGGCTTGGCTATAGTGTATATGGTGCTATAAAAGTTGTTCTGAGTTGGAAAAGAAAAAACATTAAGAAGGAAATACATTTAGGTCAGCGCATCAACAGGGTTGTTGTGTAAACAAAAATTTAGCTGTAAGAGAATAAACCTAAGAGCTTTGTACTAAGTTGGTACTGACATGTTCAAAAGGAAAATGACCTGGGGATTTTTTGAGATCTCAACATGTCTGAAGATAAATTTTGTCAAATAGTTTTTTTTGTTTGTTACGAGCATACACATACTACATCCAAGCTTATATAATAAGTCTTTGATTGAAAATAAGTTTAAGGATGATGACAATATTGGAAGAGTTTCTTTGGCAATTCTTTGTATACATATACATATAAAGGGTGGGTCAAAAACAAGTGGCTGTATCGGCTGTCTTTACAGTCACTCGCTGTCACTCCAATTTTCCAAAAACTTGTTGATGGGATTAAGTGCTTGTCAGTTAGCATGGCTCTGTAACGCTCACTATTATAATAAAATTTCGAAGAAAAATTGTTCAATGATGCTATCAATCCATAATCCGCATAAAACTTTCATTAATTTAGGATGCATTGGTTTCTTGACTTCGACAATACATGTGGTGTGTTTTTCGATTGTAATTTAGTTTATTAACGTAGACGCCAAGATGAAAATGTGAGCTGCACTAAGCCCGGAAGTGTAATAAACAAGCGGGTGCTTCATTTGAAGCAATACTTATTCTTTAAAAAAATCACATTTTGCTTGTGTTTTGATCGTATTATTTTTTTTGGTTAATCACAAGAATTTGTATGATCCTTCCACATGACATACGCCATATTACTTTTCTCTTTTTCATAAGCAACTTTGCAATAATATAATATTGTGCAAAGTAAAAGTGCAAAGTGTTTCATAAAATTGCAAAGTAAAAAGACTTTTTACTTTTAAATTTTTCAGACTTTATTTGAAAAAAAAAAGAGGCTGGGTGCGACCCACACTGATAACTTCCATCCCGTCTGTCGATTTGTCTTGCTTAAAAGTTTGTAAGTTTTCAAGTTTTGTTAAAAAAATTGTCAGTTAAATTATTTAAAAAAAAAATTAAAAACTACCAACAATATTGTGCATATGGTAAAATAGTTATATTTTAAATTCTAGTTTTGGTAACGAGATTTTTAGTCGAAAACCAATTTTTACCAATTTTAGTAGCATATCTTAAAAATTTTTGTTTCTTATATAAGCAAATACAAATTGGATTAATGAAATTAAATTGAAGCCAATGTTTTCTATTATTAACGAGATATCGAGAACCGAACATCAATTTTTACCAATTTTGCGTTACGATTTTTTGTAGATTTTAATTTTTATGAAAAAACTGACTGTAAGATTTTTATAAAAAAAATTACTGAATGTTGAAAACAATATTTTTTATAAAATAAAATTGATTTGAAGCCTATATATTAAATTTTTGAGAAGATATTTGAGTCGAAAATCAATTTTTACGAAGTTTTATTAAATTTGTTTAGGTATTAATTTTTTTTTTTCAAAAACTGTCAATTCGATTTTTCTCAAAATTTTATCGAATGTTCAAAACAATATTTCTTATAAGATAAAATTAGTTTGAAGCCAATATCTCGAAGTTTTAAAAAGATACTGAAGTCGAAAATCAATTTTTACCACCCAAGCAACAATTGTTGGTAAAAAATTGGCTTACAAACCGATGTATAACCCGAGGTTATTTACCAAAAAGTAATGAAATCGGTAAATCGGTAATCGTTCCAGAACCATTACCATTACCCGAAATGGTCAGTAACTTTTGAACTTGGGTTTTTTCTTGGTAACAAAAAACCAGCTTTAAACGGTAAAATAATAACGGCTTATTGGAGATTAAATGTAACCGATGAGAAGCGGTTAATATCTTACGTTCCGTTAACGTTATTTTGAAGCGTTATGGTGACGTATTTTATTTACCAGTTGTTACAGGTAGTAAGGAAACCTACAAATCGGTTTTTTTAATACCTGATTACAACGTTGTAATTAGGTTACTTAAAAACCATTATTTTTCGTCGGTTAGAATTAGGTTACCATGTTTCAAGTACGTTTTTATGTTTGCGAATCCCTCCGCTTCACTTAAGTTAGGGAACCTCTTCCTGACCACCTCCACCATCACCCCAAAAATTTTCTTAAACACATCGAACGTTTTTCTTGGTGGCCGTCTCGAACGACGAGTATTCAAGGAGCAAAGTGTCTTCAAGCATGCACCTGGACATTGTGCGAACAGTTTTATTCGCGCTTACTCCTCTAAATGTGCTGAGTTTCCGAATCTATTTAAAAGAAAAACAGAACGAAATGAATATTTTAGTTATATCTAGAATTTATTTCACAACTCATGTTTCAGCTCAAATGAAAAGGGCTTGTTTATTTTAGTTATAATTAAACACATAGGGAAAATTAATATTAGTAAAAACACATTAGTAATAATACATTAGTAAGAATACATTACTAAGAAACATTAGAGGAAATACATTAGAAAAAATACATTAGTAAAAATACAAACGAATTAACACATACCAAGGCTCGCTTAAAAACTGGATCAGCCCCAATTTTTTCTTCCAGCTCATCCATCTGGGCGTGATATTTGCTGGGCAACAAGCTGTCGGGAATTTCAGCTGTATCCGTCCGCTCAACTCCAAGGCACAGTTTCTCGATAATAAGATTCAAGCTAACCTTCGTCTTAGCCAAGAACTTTTCGAGAAGTTGCTTATTTTCGACGGAATCCACTTTTAATGCCCCCAGCCTCATTTCGATGGATTGTAGACTTGCCCTTTGTTCAGCCTGCACAATGCACATTTTGAATTGTTTGTAAGGCAATTTGCTGTTAAGAAGTGTTGGAATCTGAAATGTTCAATAAGACATGTTTTTTTTTACAACTTATGTATGTTTAAATTGAAACATTAAAATTTTGATAAGAGTTATATACTTTTGGGCTATGATATACGAGTATGCTGCTAAGTACTTCTGGAAACTGCATAGTTTCGAATTGAGACTACAAGTATTTTTGGTTTTTTTGGTTTTAGAAAATTAAAATTATAATAATTAATTGAAAGTACTTAACCGATATTACCAAGAATGATTTTGGACGCTATTTTCTGTCAGTCGTCCGATGGTTCGAGACATTGTTTGCTGTCAGGGAAAATGCTAGTAATAATTGTACTTGTTTTTTATGAGGAAGTAAAAAAGATGTGATTTGTTTACTTATTTTTTACAAGAGAGTTAAAAAGAAGAGATTTTTTTATGAGAAATGAGGGAAACAAATTACGCAAAAAAAAAATGCCAACCACGAAAAACATGAAATGACTTGCTGTCGCATCTATTTGTGTATGTATAGTTAAATACACGGTTCAAAAGTCAAAAAGAAGTGATTTGTTTGCTTGTTTTTACAAGGTTTGTTTACTTATTTTTTCTTGGAGAGTTAAAAAGAAGAGATTTTTGTACCTATTCTTTATGAGAAAAGGAAAAATAGGAAAAAAACTACCAAAAAAAAACGTTTCATCCAATAAAAAAAATTAAATTTAATTTATTCCAAAATGACTTACCAAATATCCTTGTTGACACAATAATCCTGTTGACTCCAACTCCTTTGATAAACAATCCTTTTGTTTTCGATAAATTACTTTTTGTTACTTTCACTACTCACTTATTGTGGAGTAAAAAATAGTAATTTCTCAACTTTTACTAAAAAAAGATTACATTTCAACTCAAAGCTAAGCTTTTTTAAAACCAAATTTACAATTCAAATAAAATTAGTAAAATAGGAACCAATAAAACAAATTATTTAATAACCAATTTGACTCCCATAATTAAATCGGTTACATAACTACTAATAAAATAATTTTTTTTATAACCAGTTTTACGTTTTTAGTAAAACTGGTAAGATTATATTATACTTATATTATACCCAATAAAATAATTACCAAATTCAAGTGTTTTTTTTTTAACCTGGAAAATCAGTTATTTTAAAGCTAGTTTTGAACTTGATGGCTAAAACTGGTAATAAATTAACCAGAAAATTGAAAAAAGTAAATAATTGGTAAATATAAACCTGAGTCATGATTCAGGTTTCAAATAGGTTTTTTTTAAAGCCAATTTTAAACCTGGGTTATTAAAATACCTGAAAAAAAGGATGCAAAATTACCTAAAACTAAGTTTGGGTTTATTTTAGGGTTTGTTTTTACCGAAAATTGGTGAATCAATATCTATCATTATCTTGCTCCAAAAGAAAATCCTCCTTGAGAAAAAAAGGCGAGACTTTGTCTGACCAATTTTGTGGCCAGCAAATGGTGTAAGAGAGAAATTCATCAATGATAATTTTCGACACTCGATGAAGTACTTTGTAGACAGTTGTTTTTGCTTATTCCGTGATAAAACTGTCGAATTCCATTAAAAGATGGCTACAATATCGATGGATTAAAAAATCTCTGCAAAATCAGAAATTTTTGAACTTGAGATAAAATAAAAAAAAAAAAACAATAATATGTCCATTGTTTTGTTAACTAAGATTTTGCACTTTGCAAATTTGAATTTAGTGAAACGTATTTTTCAAAGTAAAGTTACATAGTTGTAAAGTGAAAAGTGTTTACTGAAATAGGCCCTTGGTTTTAAGAGACCAAATACAATCAAACGAATTGTTATTAATTGAAAGTAATATCAAAAAAAGCAAAGTTAAAAATATTTGTAAGTGGATTTAAATCTTTTGTAAATGCCTTCAAAGTTTTTTTTTGACAAATTGACTGACTTATTATAATTCAAATAAAGCCTTAATATGAGTTTGACCCAGATAATATTTCACCCAAAACATTTTGGTTCCTATAGAATTTTAAAAGTTATTATAGCTAAATGTACGAAGTTTTATTTGTTCAATTTATGAATTTATTAAGATTTTTAACAGCTTCCAAAAAACTAATAAAACATTTTTCTGTCTTGAATAGAGGTTAAATTTTGAATGAAAATGATAGTTGATAATTTTTCGAGAATCAATCATCACACACACACTCTTAAAGTATAAATCATTTGCTTAAAGTTTTTTTTATATAAAAAGGCGGAAAAGTAATTCGTGAAGTTTAAATGAACAAGAAAGAAGTTTGAAATTACAAAAAATGGATGATTTTTTTTTCAAAAAAAGATACACATCGAGTAAATCCACTTAGTATAGCAACATTTTCTTATATCAAAACATAATTATGTTTTAAAACAACATCGAGAGTTCAACTGAACTTTAATTAACCACAGGTAAGGTGACTTGGGTTATATAGAATTATAATATTAAGACTATCTTATATCTATACACTCCTTAAAAGCAAATTTTGGTCACTGTTTACCGAAAACGCATTACATAGTTAAGGTCACTTGAACTTTTAATTAAATTATACTTAATTGGTCCACTCAAACGTAGTTAATTAAATCCTTATTCATTGTTCGTATAACGATGTCATATAATAGACTCCTTCATCAATGATCAAAACAAACAAAATTTTCATAATGTACATTAGGTTATACGAAACGAGTCACGAGGTTTTGTATCATATAAACTTCATCTGTGTCGTAGAATTTTTGTTTTTAGTTGAAAAGCTTCTTGTTTTTTTAATTGTCGCTTCTTTTTTTTTGAAATTAGTGAGTTAATTGATTCATAGAAAAGAAATAATGTTAGTTATTGTAAGACTATTTTATTATTGAAGAATAATTTAAAGTTATTGTTTATGTTCCTTATGAACTACTTTCTAACTGACAAGATTTAATTAGAGTTAATTAATTTCAACCAGAGGGAGTCAAATCTTTTAGAATTTAGTTCGCTTAGCTGTCAAAGATATATTTTTATTAACTTCCCAAATGAAGTTATTGTAATCGGTCCGATTTGTCAAATTAAAAAATCTAAATAAAAGGTTTTTCATTACATGTTAACTCTTGTTTTTAACATAAGATAATTTTGTTGGAAAAATCCAATCGGTATTTTTTTATAAAAAATAAAAAAGCTTTTATAAAAACCTACTGAAATCGGTAAAAATTATTTTTTTTAATAAAAAAGGAAAGAAGGACAAATATTGAAATTGAACTTATTTCGTCATTTACAAAATATTTTTGTTAACTAAGTTAATTTTTTAGAGAAATCCTAATGGCATCTTTTTTTACAAAGCACAAAAACCTCAAAAACAACTAAAAACTCATAATAAATGGGTTTCGACTCAAGTATTATGAGAACAAAGATATTGACATCAAAATTTTGTTCTCACACAAAATATTGTTATTAATATTTTGTAAAACTTTAAAAAGTATCGAAAGACGTGCACGAATGGAAAGTTATCAGTTTGGGTCGCATCCCAGCCTTTTTAACTTCCCATTGGCAGTTATTGTAATCGGTCCGAATTGTCCGTCAGCCGTACGTTCGGGAAGTTTTTTTCGTCGTCCATAGCTCAAGAACCAGTAGAGATAAAGATGCAGAAAGGACTCTCAACAAAAAAATAGAGTGGGTGGTTTTTTTACCATAGCAATTTTAAAAAAAGGTGAACGTTTTGGTTAACCCAAAATATCTCACGAACCAATAACTTTAGAGAATTGAATTAAATTTTAATCTATATATTGTAACGTGATACCAAACAAGTATATTTTTGGAAAAAAAATCCAATTAACGTTTTTTTTATAAATCAAAAAAACTAAAAAAAAAATATTTGCCACTTCCAATATTTTACGAACAAATAATTATTTTATCTCCAAAATATTTTTGTGCAACGAAGAATAACGTTTTTGACATCAGGTAAAATATTGAGAAAAATCAAATTAAGAGTTTTTTTTATAAAAAATGAAAACCTAGAAAAAATTGAGATTATGGCTTCAAACTAATTTTATCTTATAAGAAATATTGTTTTCGACATTTGGTACAATTTTGAGAAAAATCGAATTTATGGTTTTACTTGCAACATATACATAGGAACTATGTAAATATGTACATACATATATGGCAAGTTTTGCATTCGTGCAAAATTTCGAACTCGAAATTTTAATCAAACATGATATTACGATGGTAGAGAAGTCGAAAAAAGTGGGTCCCGCGATTCCGTCTGTTCTGGTAAAAATTTACTTTCGACTCAAATATCTTTTTAAAAATTAAAAATATCGGCTTTAAACTAATTTTATCTCACTTATATTCAGTAATTTTTTTTTTAAATCCAACTGCCCGTTGTTTTCATAAAAAAAAATAAAATCTACAAAAAATAGTACGCAAATTTGGTAAAAAATGATGTTCGGTTTTCGATATCTCGTGAACAATAGAAGGTATTGACTTCAAATTCATTTCATTCAACTAATTCAACTAATTTGCATTTGTTTATATAAGAAATAAAAACTTTTAAGAAATGCTACTAAAATTTTTAAAAATTGGTTTTCGACTGAAAATCTAGTTAACAACAATAAATTTTGAAATCAAACTATTTCAGTATATGCAAAATATTGTTAGTAATTTTAAAATTTTTAAAAATAATTGAACTGACAACTTTTTTTTAATAAAACACGAAAACTTACAAACCTTCTAAGCAAGACAAATCGGCAGACGGGATGGGAAGTTATTAGTGTGGGTCGCATCCCAGCCTCTTATTTTTGTTTTTTGTTTCAATTAATTTGAAATTTTTTGAAATGATTCTGCATAATTGCAGTTTTTAGAATATTTCGGAAAAGTAAAACTTGGAATTTCTATCAATTTTACCTAATTTTTGTTGCCCTTTTTTAAACTTGAAGTGGTCTTTTCGAACATAAAATAGACTGTAAACTTGACTCTTTTGTAAATAGTCTTTTCTGACTCTGGGAGCCACATCTGAAGTAATTTAACTGACGACATGACCGTATATCATCGTCCAGCTTAGAATCTTATTTAGCAAAAATGCCTTAAATTAAATCAAGAGGGCGTGTGATTGCTAAAATATAATCTAACAAAATTAGAATATTTAGTAGGTTGCAGTAGCTGCATTTTTATTGTTTAAAAAAAAAAATGTTTTTTGAATACTTGTACAAAACCGCACCCAATTTGCAGTGCACAATTAGAAACATCTATCTAGGGAACGAGCTGGATTAAAAAGTTTGTCGGGTGAGACCTCTTTGTTTATACAGGACTGCAGAGCTATTTTATTACATTATTAGCGGCCCGTCCCGGCTTCGCACGGGTAGACATACATAAATAGGTACAGATATTTAAGTTATAAGCATGCTAATTAAAACGACCATGAATCACTAAATTAGAAAACATTTTTTTGTCCTATCATTAATACTCTTCGCAGCGTATGCGATGAAAGACATTTTATGGCTAATTTTTTTACACCTTCGGTTGGTTTTAATAGGAGTTTTTAAAGATTTCTATAGTAATCTAGTACTAAATATAGCCTATGTTACTCAGTGATAATGTAGCTTTCTAATGAAAAAAGAATTATTAAAATCGGTCCAGTACTTTTTGAGTTTATTCGTTACATACAAAAATACAAATCTTTCCTTTTTATAATATTAGTGTAGATTTCTTTTAAAAAAACAACTCAAATTATTGATCATCATAAAATTGAGTTTGAATTTTGCGTTGTGTTAAGGGAAATCATCAGTTGTTTTATAGACTTCAAAATTATTGTTTCTGGAGATTCGAGGTTCACAAAGCAACAAGAAGTCTTGTCTCTGCAGTGTTGGCGATGGCTTATAGCTTTCTTTATGAATTTCTTAAAGATTTATCACGAATTATATTTTCCCCTAAAATATTTCTCTTCCCTAACCATTGATTGGGAAACTTAATGATGCTGTAAATGAAAACTTCCATATAAATTTGTGTCTGTCATTAAGTTAAATTTTTGTTCACGATTATTGCAAATCAAAGCAAACGAAATTTCCCTTGAGATTTGTCCTAAGGACACATAATTTAGGTTTGCTAGCGCACAAAGTGTTTAGACTGGAGCTTAGTTTTTATTTTGGCTCACTACTATTTCATTCGTAGGAGAAAATATACAACAAACATTTCATGATGTTGTCTTCACTTAGCAATTAATTAAAGGCTCACAAAAAAAAGCAAAACCATTGAATAACTAATTGTAAACAATTAAAAAGCAAAAGAAAGAAAATTAAATATGTATACGATTAAAAGTATCTACATATACATATATGTATGCATGTGATGAAAGCATACAAATCGTATATTTTCCCGACTTTCTTGCAAAGTTTGCTTTTATCTTTTTCCACGTATAGTGCTGTGATTATGTAGAAATGGTAAATATATTCAAATCCAAAAAAAAAAACTTCAAACATTTTACTTTTACGCCCGTATTCTGCAAGTTTGTATGTAAAAGCTTTAATCGTAAAACTTGAAATGATCCTTTGTTCTTTTTTACGACAACATGTCACTCTGAATGTGGCAGTCAGTGGCGTTTAAATATAAAAAACAAAATACTTACTTCTTGAGATGAAAAAATACAAACAACTCCTTTATCCACCGTTTGTATTTTTGTGTACAACACCACTTCAATGTTAAGGTGAAACATAGTTATAAACGAACTGTCAGATCTGTCAGAAATTCTCCTTAAACCCTTCTCACCAAATAATGCGCCACCCAATTCGCCTTAAATCCACTTGAACAGATAGCAGATGGTTTCTTTCCTATTTTTATCGAACATTGACTTATAAAGTTTGCATTGGAAGATATGAACATTAAGAAAAGTACAATATTGCTGCTGTCATGGCGAGGTATAGAGAAAGTTTGAAAGTGTTTAAGTTAAATGTTCTCTGTATGTGATTCTTACTGTGTTCAAAATGTTACTGAGCATCAAGAATGTATGTAGATAAGATATATATACAGGGTAGGATTTAGAGGTCCAGAGGCCCCCTTTGGACCAATTATTTTCAAAATAAAGTAAATAATTTTTTTTCACTCGAGTTTTTCAGTAAAAAATTTATTGTGAAACCAAGTAGATTCCTTTAGTATTGAACAAACACATATAAATATAAACGGAAAAAAGAATTATCTGAAATTAAATTTTAAGGTTAACGAACGGAACCTTTCGAGCTTTTTTCGCCGAAAAATCGTTGATGATTTCGTTGAAATCCAGTTCTCGGAATAAATCGCTTTCAATGCTCAGAATAGAAAGCTTCGATAGACGGTTTTGTCCCATCGTGGTTCGAAGCCTATTTTTTATAATTTTCATTTTTGAAAATGATCGCTCTCCAGTGCAATTTGTTACCATCAAAACCAAATACATTCTCAATGCAATTTCGAGGTTTGGGAATGTATAGCTCTGAAATGTTGATTTTTGAGAATTTGGTAGTGAAATAGTTTCGGCGATTGATCTGTTCCATTGTCCTTTTCCTTTTTGTATGATTGACTCATAAGACAAATTGAACCAACTCATTATCAAGACCAGGCTCTAAATCATCCGGACCGGACACACTTTCACCAATGCCTCTGCAGCGTGAACATTTTCAGCATCCATCTTCTCGATGTGATACAGGAATCCAAATCTCGAACGTACAGCTTCATAGGCATGCAATCTTTCAGTAAGAGAAACGGATAGCTGGTCAATTACTGGGATGAAGGCGGATACTTAGTATTTTTTCTTGGGTGACAGATTTGCGTCTTGTGCTTTCCCGTAATCGAGCAGATTCAACCTCACATTTCTCGTTCTGGCGCGGGTGCGTGGTTGTACATATTCATCAGTATGGGATATTTTTTTGGCTGCTTTCTCGTATCAAAATCATTTCGTTTGGATTTCACGAATGATTTCAATGATTCTAGTGCACGCATTGCCGATTCAAGAATCATTTTCGGGTCTTGCAACATCTTGTTTGTAGCATTGAATCGCTCAAAGATATCGTTCCAAAATGTTGCAAACAAAGCGGTTTCGAGACCACTCATCTTCTGTAGAAGATGTACATTGTACAATGTACATATCAAAGGAAAAGATGTTTACTAGTATTAACTTCCCATAGGAAGTTATTGTAATGGGTCCGATTTGTCAAATTGAAAATTTTGAAATTTCTCGAAGTTTCAAGGTCCCTAGAGTAGAAATAAAAGATTTTTAGAAAGATGTCTGTGCGTGCGTGTGTGCGTACGTTCGTACGTCCGTATGTCCGTTCGTCCGTACGTCCGTACGTTCGCGACGTTTTTTTCGTTGTCCATAGCTCAAGAACCAGAAGAGATATCGACTTCAAATAAATTTTGTTATACAGATAATAAGGCAAAAAGATGCAGAAAGGGCTATCAAGAAAATTGCTTGGGTGGTTTTTTTTTACCATAGGAGTTTTAAAAAAAGGTGAACATTTTGGTTAACCCTAAATATCTCATGAACCAATGACGCTAGAGACTTGAATTAAATTTTATATTATATATTGTAACGTGATACAAAACAAGTCTATTTTTGGAAAAAAAATCTGATTAACGGTTTTTTTTGTAAATCAAAAAAACTGAAAAAAAATTGTCACCTCGAAAATTTTACGACTAAAATATGATTTCATCTCCAAAACAATTTTGTGCAACGAAGAATAATGTTTTTGACATCTGATAAAATTTTGAGAAAAATCTAATTGACAGTTTTTTTTATAAAAAAATAAAAACCAAAAAAAAATTAATAAAAGTTGGTAAAAATTGATTTTCGACTCAAATATCTTTTCAAAACTTTGAGATATTGGCTTCAAACTACTTTTATCTTTCAAATAATATTGTTGTCAACATTCAGTAAAATTTTGAAAAAATCGAATTGACAGTTTTTTTCCAAAAAATTAAAAACCGAAAAAAAATTTAACAAAAGTTGGTAAAAATTGATTTTCGACTCAATTATCTTTTTAAAAATTTGAGATAATAGCTTCTTACTATTTTAAACTTATAAGAAATATTGTTTTCAACATTAGGAAGCATTTTGAGAAAAATAGAATTGACAGTTTTTTACAAAAAAAAAAAACTAAAAAAAATGTATAAAAGTTGGTAAAAATTGTTTTTCGACGTAAATATCTTTTCAAAAAATTGAGACATTGGCTTTAAACTGTTACTGTTTTTATCTTATAAGAAATATTGTTTTCAACATTCATTTTTAGAAAAATCGAATCGACATTTTTTTTTTTTACAAAAAATAAAAACCTAAAAAAAAACACTACTAAAACTTGTAAAAATTTACTTTCGACTCAAATAGCTTTTCAAAAATTAAAAATATTGTTTTAGATATTCAGTAATTTTTTTTTATAAAAATCCAACAGTCGGTTTTTTCATAAAAAAATAAAATCTTCAAAAAATAGTACGCAAATTTGGTAAAAATTGGTACATATAGACAAACTTTTAAGCAAGACAAATCGACAGAAGGGATGGGAAGTTATCAGTGTGGCATCCCAGCCTCTTTTTTACTAGTTGGAATTTGAAACAAAAATTTTCCGAAGTCTTTATTGTGGGGGCTCCCCGTTTGTGGAGGCACCGGGGCTTCTGCCCCGGTTGCCCTCCCTTCAATCCGGCCCTGTATATATAAATGTTTGCTGAGGAAATGTTTACAAAAAGACCTTCATTTTCCACTCCTCCTTCCGTACTTTCGTTAATTGTTTTTTCCTTACAAAAGGAGCCCAAGCGTAAGAAACCCATCAAGATGTAGATCTATACCTAAAATTTACGATGTTAGTTTGTCGTCATCATCGTTGGGCTCGAAATGTACAATTAGGTCATATATGTTAATGCTGGAAGGTATTTTAATTACACCAAGAGCAAAGACAATAATTGTTATAATTCCCTAAAAAGAAGACTTCAACTATTTTAATACAAGCCTATCTATGCCTCTATAGCCTATATACTTTACATGAGCATTCAAACTTATGTATGGAGAGAAAATTCCTTACTTCTAAAATTAAAGACTGACAGGTCTAAAAGATTATTATTTTTTCTCCATTACTTACGAGTATGATGTTGATGAAGGGAAATAGGCAAATAGGAAAAACTAGGTAAAAGAAAAAGTAAAATTTTCTGCTATTATGTAGAAGTGTGCGGCTTCGGATTTCGGATTCAGAATTCAGATTCAGATTCGTATCCAAAAAAGTAGAAATGGAAGTGGAAGTGGATATTTTCATATTCAGTAGGATAATACAACTGAATAATTAATGAAGAAATTCTTTGAATGGAGATGAAAATAATGGTTTTCGGTGGTTACAATATATACAAAATGAAAATATTGCCAAAAATATGTATTCGACGCATATAGAAGCTTATTATCTCTTAATCAAAGACTATAAAAACTCGATGTTTGTGGGAAATGAATTAATTGAGTTTTGTACATACATACATACATGTATGTATATTCTTTTATTCAAACGAAATAGAATTTGAATTGATAAAAGGATAACTGTACAGAGTTATGAGTCTTTTACTGATTTTATTTGATAAGAAAATCTTAACGTTGTCAGCAGGTTTTCTCTGAAAATTTACTACTTACTATAAACACACTATACTAATCTTATCTACTGTTAGAACCACTTTGAAGAATATATATTTTTTGCGGTTAAAATATACAAAAAATAATATGTTAGTTAAAAATAAAAAAATAAATTAGGTGGCGCAACAGTCCGTTAAGAACTAGAGCCTAGTGACTTACAACTCTCAACCATTCCTGTGTGTGTGTACTGTTATCAGGGATAGAGGGGACCTACAGTTTTTAGCCGAATTCGAACGGCTTATTTGAGAAAGCACTTTTCATGACAAGAATTACTCTTGGAGGATTTGTCAATTCCTCGCAAGAGGCAGTACCCGTGGAAAAAAACTTTAGATGGCACAGGCAGGGTTTGAACCCAAGACCTATGTCATTTATTCAAATTAAAATTACGTTTTAAGAAAGAATACGTATACGCACAATTGACATTTGAATTGTCAAAAGTGAAAGTAGTGAAGTTTTGTTAGCTCCTGATTTTATTTAAAAAAGTGTAAATTAAAGTTGAATTTATTTGTTTTTGTCTTCGACAACAAACTGAAAAATCATTTTAAATCACCAGTTGCCTCTATTTTCGCAAGGAAGGCAGTTATTTTAAAGTAAAAACGAAAAAATAAATTGAAATTGCTTTTGCCGAGTACCTACCGGAATACAAAGTTTTTGTATGTACCGCAAAAGAGGGGTAGCTGAAACATCGCCGGAAGTAGAATCCAACAACAAAAGATTCGTTGCAAGCACAATGCAACACACCGTTGATGTTGGAAAGCTTTCAATTCCTGATTTAAAACAAATCTTTAATGACTGTATAACCGAGAAAATCAAAGACATTGCTACAAAATCTGACATCGCAGCATTGTCAACTGAAATTCAATCACTTAAACTGACAAACACCAAACTTTCGAAAAAACTGGCTCTAATGACGGAAAGATGTGATCTTCTTGAATCACAATTAGAAGCTTTATCACGAAAAGCCAATGAAAATATTGTGGTTGTACATTTGCCACTTAATGAAAACACCAATCCAACCGAATTTGCCACTCAAACTTGCAGAGGACTGCTTAAATTCGCACAGACTGATGTGTTACCGGTAAACAAATCTCGGGAAATTATTAACACCCAAAAAAAACGTGGAACCGTAATTTTGGAGCTTCAATCCAAAGAACTTGTAGATCGCATCATATCGGAAACGAGTAAACTAAAAAACTCTGGAATCAGTATTAACCGCGAACATTCACTTATGTTTAGGAAAAAACGACAAACACTTTATTCGATAAAAACAAAATTACTTGAAGCAAAAACGGCGGCGAAAATAATTATAAAAGGCGACAGGCTTCAAATAGATCAACACATGTTTGTTTATAAATTATCACTTGGATTAATTGTCAAAACTGTCAACGAAATGACATTTCTAAAGCAGAAGTTTGGAGAGAACTTTTTGGATTTATTCGACTGCAGCGGGGGACTGAAGGTGCCTACAGCTGGTGCTGTCAGTACATCTAGCTCTCATGCACCATCACCGCCATCTATGTGGCAAATACAAAACAATATTCATCATCAATCACAATAGGGTGCACCTGCCGTCTGCCATAAAAAAATAAATGAAGTAACTAATTTAAAAATATTGTCTTATAACATAACAGGTCTCAAAAGTAAACTTTTGTTACCAGATTTTTTTAATTTTATATTAGATTTTGATATAATTATTTTATTAGAAACATTTATTGAACAAGGTAATGAAAATAATTTTAATAAGTATTTTAGCGGTTATAAATTAAGATGGGTTCCAGCCACTAGAAGTAATGTAATGGGAAGAGCTAGTGGAGGCATTCTATGTGGTATTAAAACAAGCACTGTTGGTTGTTTTGTTGAGTTTAAAAGTATTGAAAACAGGGTTTTTATACAAATCAATAATAATATTTCTAAGTATTTTATCATACCACTCTATTTAAATTGTAATAACTGGCAGAATGATTTCGATCACTTGTATAATTTGATAAATACCAGCTCTTTTGGAAATATAATGTTAATTGGAGACCTTAATGCTCGAATCGGTGAATACCAAAATCCCATTTCACATCATACAGAATCTCAAACGGCCTTCAAAGTGAAAATAGACTAAATACGGCACAATTAACTCTAATGGCAAAACTCTGATAGATTTCTTCGAAAACTTTGGATTCTTTGTTTTAAATGGAGTTTCCAAAGGAGATGATAAAGGCGAACTCACTTTCATAAGTGGTCAAGGACACTCTGTCATTGACTTATGTGCTGTGTCTGGTTTATGGATAGAAACCGCAGTTGACTTCGAAGTGCTTGCAGCTACATTTTCTGCTCATCTACCAATTGCAGTGAAAATCAGTTTCGATAATATAATATTTCAAAGACCCCCACTTAAGTTACAAAAATTAAAATGGAGGGAGAACAGACGTGTACTTTATCAACATCGTCTTAATAGAAATATTAATATCCTCCCTTTAGTACAATCATCAAGATCAATTGACGAAATCGCAGAAAGTATTATGGACGCAATAAAAACTTCAGCTTCATATGCACTCACCAAAACACAAAAAAACTGAACCAGTGAATAGATGGTTTGATAATGACTGCAAGCGACTACGAAAGAAATCCTTTGTGTTTTTAAAGCTTTTTAGATCAACCAACGCTGATTTCTTCAAAGCCCAGTATCTGCACTGTAACTCGCAATACAAACAACTATGTATAACGAAAAAGATTGATTATCTGAAACTTGTTGCTCATAAACTTATCTCTTGTAAGGACTCGAAAGAATTTTGGAACAATGTAAGGGAACTAGGAGGACGCTCTCAAAAAACTGCAAACAATAACTCTATAGGAGAAGACAGTCTTGCAAATCATTTTAAAAAGCTGTTAGCAATTAATGATACCACCATTTTAGAGTTTAGCTATGCGCAACCACACACCTGTGTGTACGATCTAGACTGCCCAATTTCACTGAACGAACTGCATACAGTTTTGGATAAAATGAAAAATAACAAGGCACCTGGTGTCGACGGAATCCCTTCCGAATTTTATAAATTCGCCACTTTACAGTTCAAAAACTACCTGGTAAACTTCTTCAACCAACTCTACGATGATGCCTCCGTTCCGATCTGTTTTAATAAAGCGATTATCTATGCCATTTTCAAGAAGGGGGAGACGAGCGTTGCTGAGAATTATCGGGGCATATCTATCCTAAATACGCTGCGAAAAGTTTTTAGCTCAATTCTCTATGAGAGGCTTATCAGATGGATTGAGTCAACAAACCGCTTAAGTATTTTTTTAAGCAGGGTTTCGGTCCGGATTCTCTACTGTGGATCATATCTTCGCGCTGTCTAGTATTGCATCAAAGTATTTGGAGAATTCTAAGAGGCTGTACGTTTGCTTCGTAGATTTTAAAGCGGCCTTTGACACGGTAAATAGGCAAGCATTGATCTACAAGCTATCATCTATAGGTGTTTCTAGGAAATTTCTTCTATTATACTCCAAATTCCTGGATTCAACAACTGCGGCAGTTTGGAATGGAAGCAATTTATCGGAATGGTTTGAGACGTCTACTGGTGTTCCCCAAGGATGCATTCTTAGCCCAATTTTGTTTGCCCTTTATATCGATGCTGTCACTGACATTCTTCCGGGAGGTGTATTTTTTGCGGGCTCCTTAGTCAAAGTCTTACTATATGCTGATGACCTGGTGCTATTTTAATACACCATGTGCTCTGCAACTGCAAATCAACAGACTTCAAGACTACTGTTCAACTTGGGGCCTAAAAATCAATACAAGTAAAACAAAAGCTATGATTTTTGAATCCAGACACCGAAGAAGGCTACCGGAGGAATCATGGACCATCAACAATGAGCGCATCGAGGTAGTAAAGGAGTTCAAGTACCTGGGAGTGTTGATAACATCTAACCTTAGCTGGAGTAAACATACAAAGGAGAAAGCTAGGGAAGCCAAACTAGCTATAAATCTGATGTGGCCAACGTTTTTCAGCAACAGCAACATTGATGTAGAATCGAAGTACCGAGTGTTCAAAGCAACAGTAAATACTTGTATGTGTTATGGGGTGCAAGCATTTGGGTACGCACAACATGAGGAATTCGGAAGTATCCAGAGGTTCTTTTTCAAACGACTATTCCGATTACCTAACGCAACACCAACGTATGCTTTACATGTGGAGTCAGGTTTAGCACCGATTTACATCCAAAATCTTAAATCGCATGCCAATTATCTGACTACAGTAGTGAAAAGAGAAAACGGACTACATAAGTCAATTCTGTTAAGGCAACTTCGAAGAAACGCAACACCTTTCAAAGAAAGTTATTGAATGGCAGAATTTACTTGATGACCTGATTGCTAAAACTGATAATGCGATATATTTACAATATCTAGAAAGGGCATCCTCTTCAGAAATTAGAAACATTTACAGGAACCTGAACCACCAATTGTCATCTGATATGAGTTATTTTTGCAAGGAACTGACTGCAGAAGCTATCGGTATCATCTTTAGGGCTAGAGTCGAAATACTAAATCTAAACTTTGTGCCTTATAGAGACGATTTATCACAAATCTGCACTCTCTGTAATTTAAGAGAACTTGAAGGTACTCATCATTTTATAGCAGTTTGCCCAATATTGCAAGAAATTAGGCGATTATATTTCCAAGCCAGTTTTCTGACTTTGAACGAGCTTATTGATATTGATAATAACAAAAATTTGTGTTTCAAATCACGTGAAAATTGTACACCTAGTATTTATGTTTCAAATCATTTAAATTGCATAAAAAGCATCCTTTAAATATTTGTGTTTCAAATCACGAAAAAATTGTATAGTATTTATGTTTCAAATCATTAAAATTGCATAAAAAGCTTTATATCTTTCAAATATTTGTGTTTCAAATCACGTGAAAATTGAATAGTAGATATTTATGTATGTTCCAAGTCATTAAAATTGCTTAGAAGTGTAATATCTTTCAAATTTAAAATATAAAATGTATCTCAACATCATCTATCATTACTTCGATCTGCTATAAACTAATTGTATTGTAACAAAACCTACTCCTTTTTTCAAGATTCGCTTTTTCTTTAACAATTTTCTCTTTAAAAGTCGAATAAGTTGATAAAATATATACAAAATATTTAAAAAACTGTGTATTGAAGATTTAAAATCTTTTATATTTCACTTATACATATGTATTTTAGTTTAAAAAATGTCTATCAGGCAGACGGCAGCTTAGCCATGTCCTTATGTTCTTAGTTTTAATATAATGTAATACTTATATATTGTAATAAAGAAATTTATCTATCCACTTTTATCTTGGTATTTAAAGCAAATAAAATTGTGCAATGATTTATTTACATGTTTGTATGTTAATATTTTTTGCTAAACAAATATTTTTCAATCTTGGAAGCATGTTAACCGGCTCTTCTTTTTTTAAATTGAAGACATTTTTTCACGACAGTGTCATGCAGGATGGCACCCATGTTATACACCCCTTGCCACTATTGATCTTTTGCGCAATAAATTCCTCGATCGGGGTTAAACTTGATAAGTCGAATTTATACCACCAATTATGAAATGATTCAAACACGGTCAATTTAGCAATGTGGAAATTTGCACGAATTCAGAAAGGTCCTTGAAAACTGAAGTGATAAGACTGAGCTACTGCAAAGCCATCGGAGGAGGCAGCCACTTGGACGACGTTTTGTTCCATAAAAATTAATAGAATACTTTGACTGTGAAATTCAAAAATACAAAATGAAAAGAAATTTCTTGGGGGTTTTATTGGATTTTAAAAAAGAAAGTCCACTCTTTAGTTTCTAACCGTAATACTTTCCAGTCCAATAAACTTTAAAATTAATTAAATTATTTAAATTATTAAATAATTAATTAAAATAAAATAAACACTATTTCGATGTGTTTTTTGTTACATTTTCTTGTTTCTTATTGCTTAAATTCATTTTTGAACCGATATTGATAAAAAAGGTCTTTTCTTCTTCTTCGTTTGCGGCTGATAGTAGCAGCACTTTAACTCCTCCTGGAGAATAGGGCGGCAACCAGTTCCTTCCATCGCTCTCTATTCCTAGCACGATACCTCAGCTGGGACCACGTCTTCAAGTTTTGGGACCGAGCTTCCTTCATGACAGATGATCTCCATGTTTCTCTTGTCCTTCCAGGCCGCCTTCTACCTTGAGGATTCCATTGAAAGCACTGCTTTGTTATGTTGTCGTCCGGCTTCCTCAATGTATGGCCAATCCAGCGCCACTTTCTCTGCACGATGTCAACATCCAGTTTTGTTTGCCCAGTCCTGAGCCACAGTTCATCGTTAGATATGGTTTGTGCCACCGGATGTTCAGGATGTAACGAAGACAGCAGTTGACAAAAGTTTGCAACCTTCTCGAGATGTCAGCAGAGCATTTCCATGTTTCGCATCCATATAGCAGCACGGATTTAACGTTGGACTCAAACAACTTTAACTTGGTACGGAGCGCTATTTTCCTGGAGTTCCACACTTTAGAAAGCATTCCGAATGCACTACGGGCTTTATTTATTCTATTGGTGACATCCAGGTCCGTTCCACCATTGAGTGGCAAATAGCTTCCCAGATAGTTGAACTGGGTGACCTCTTCTACTGCCCGATGTCTCACAATAATCTGTTGTTGTTGGTTTCGGCTGGTGTGCATTAACTTAGTCTTACTGGAATTAATCCTTAAGCCAGCCACCTCCCTATTTTATTGAAGAGAGTGGCACATTTGGCTGAAGTATCCATTTCTGTTTGCCATTAAGCATATGTCGTCAGCAAAGTCCAAATGGCTTAATGTTTCCTTCAGGTGCCATTGGATACCCCATCTCTCGTGTTCACCCACCGTAGCAGTCGTTACATCATCAATAGCAAGCAAGAACAGAATCGGTGACAATACATCACCCTGTCTCACTCCCTGTCGCACTTCAAATGCGTCGGAAAGCTGTCCATTGTGCAAAACGAAACACCTTGCGTTGTTGTAAGACTCTTTTATTATAGCTAAAATTTCATCAGGAATACCTCTAGCAACAAGCGATCTCCAGATAACATCACGACTAACGCGATCGAAGGCCTTTTCAAAATCGACGAACATGGGGTAAAGCGGCGATTGGTACTCCGACGATTGTTCAAGAATAATTCGCAAGGTGTTAATGTGGTCGACACATGACCGACCACTGCGAAATCCCGCTTGATGCTTCTTGAGCGTAGACTCGATTTTAGATTTTATCCTCTCGAGAATGATGGTTGCCATTAACCTTGGAAATACGGACAGAATGGTGATTCCACGCCAGTTATTGCAGTTCTTAAGATCACCTTGTTTTGGTAGCTTGAAGATTACCCCGTCACATACCTCTGCACTACCTTTTGGGCTGTTCTATACTCACTTCTCAGTTTCATTATTTATATTTATTTTGAGTGCTCTGCGGTGTGTAGTTTTGTCCCAGGTGTCTTGGGATATCCACAAATCCTTATCTCTAGATTGCCTCAGTACCGTTTCAGATCCAGCTTCAATAAAAACTATTTTTACCGTACCCCACAACGTGATGGTCGCTTCCTGCATCTGCACGTCTCTCGTTCCTCACATCGCAAAGTGATTTCCTCCATCGTTGTTGTATTATAAAATGGTCGATTTGGTTTTCTGTTCGAACATCAGGGGATACCCAGGGAAAAAGGGTTCCACCTACCACCAGCTGACGGGCATTACAAAAGTCGACAAGCATATCATCACTGTCATATCGTTGACCTATGCCGTGTCTACTCATAACTCGCTCAAGGCCTGTGTTATCCGACCCAACTTTGGCATTGAGGTCCCCCATGATGATAGCTATGCCACCCTTTGGAACTCTTCTGTAGACCTAGTTCATTTGAGCGTAGAATGAGCTTTTGTTTTCTTCTGCTGCATCATTCGTCGGAGCGTAACACTGGATGATGGTGAGTTTGTGAATTCTGGACTTAAGCCTTGCTGTCATTATCCTAGCCGAAACTGGTTCCCAGGAAATTAAGCTTTTTTTAGTCTTATTATTCAGCATTATGCCAACACCATTCAGTCTTTGACCGCTACCTGTCTCATCCTCCCCAGAATACTGCATCCACGTCCGCTTTGTTGCTGATCTTTGCTCTCCTTTTCCCCTCCACTTCGTTTCACTCAGCCCAAGAAAACTCAATGTGTGTATTTTCATTTCACGTTCCACCTGTTCATAAATGCCCTGTCCATACAGAGACCGAACGTTCCATGCTCCTAGTTCCATGTCCCTAGTTCTATTTGTGAGATCTCGGTTTCTAGTTGCCGATTCAATATTAATATCATCGCGATTGCCATTGTTGTATGAAAAATGCCGACCCCCAAATCCGATGGGCGGTCTACTACTGCCGAAGGACTGTAGAAGTATTTACCAATCGTTGGTTACCTCTTGGGGAATTATTACCATTCGTTGTCATGTTTCATAAAAGTATAATAATAAGCTTTTTTCAACAGGGACTCTACAATGAGTCATGATGGAAAGATGTAAGAGCCAACAACGTGTCGGAATTATTAAAGTTTACTACCGAAACTCTGAGTCAGTGGCCTCAACGTTTAGAGCGCTACGTCCAATTTATGGTCGTCATAATCGTTCTAGCAGATCAACAATTGAGCGTCTAGTGGACAAATTTGAATCCACAATTGTTCCCGTGCCAGTGAGACAAAGAAGTGCCCGTAGTGTCGAGAATATTGCTGCCGCTGAGGCTGAGGCAAAATTCGTCGTTGTGGCGAATTTTGCGAAAAGATCTTGGCCTACATCCTTACAAGATTAAATTGACGCAGGAACTGAAGCCGCTTGACCACCAGAAGCGTCATCGTATGTTCTTGAATTGGGCTGAGGAACAACTTGAAAATGATTCGGATTTTCTTCGAAAATCATCTTTAGCGATGAGCCTTAAATCTGGCTGAATGGCTTCAATAAACAAAATATGCGGTATTGGTCAGGCAGCAATCCACACGTACTCCATGCATGCCGAAAAACTTACGGTTTGGTGTTGTTTATGGGCCGGCGCGGCGGCGTCATTGGGCCGTACTTCTTCCGTGATGATCAAGACCGGCACGTTACTGTGAATGGGGATTTCTACCGTGCGATGACAACCGAATATTTTTGGCCCCAAATTAGATGATATATAGACTTGGAGGACATGTGGTTCCAACAGGACGGCGGCGGCGCGGCGCTACAAGCCACACAGCGAATGTCACAATTGATTTATTGGAAACCAAGTTTAGAGAACGTGTTATCTCACGAAATGGTCCAGTCGCTTGGCCGCCCGGTCGTGCGATTTGAAGCCGTTAAACTATTTCCTGTGGGGCTACGTCAAATCTATGGTCTATGGCAACAAGCCAGCGACGATTGATACTTCGTATGATTATCGAACGTGAAATTGCAGCAGTACCGGTCGATTTATGCTTGAAAACCGCCGAAAATTGGGTCCCGCGTCTAGACATACAAAAGAAATAGAGTTCCATACATAATGGAATCGAACGTACTTTTACAGGAATAAAGAATTTCATTGATATCCAAAACCGTTTTTGTTTTATTTAAAAAAAAAAAAAAACTTTTGTAGCGCTCTACATAAACCCAATTTAAAAAAGAAATGGGTGTATTTGAACGAAGTAATCGAATGCACAAGCCATTCCTTTAATAAGTTAATTCCCTGGTATTTCAATTTTATTTTTAACTTGTTTTTTTCGTAAGATATGAGCGATATAAAGATGAGCTTACCCGTACCTTAGGGACACCCATACCGGTAACAAAAACGCTGGTAATTGAAGATTAATATTTTGTATCTTTTATTTTCCCGTTTGGGTCTGAGGTTGATTTATGTAGAAGATTACGTGAGTTATAAAATAAACTATGTTTAAAAATAATCTAGATTAAAAAATAACCTGAGATATAATATAAATTAAATAACCGGGTTTAAAAGATAATCTTGGTTAAAAATATGACCTGGGTTATAAAATAAAATGGGTTCAAAAACAAACTGGGTAAAAAGTAGCCTATATAGGCTACAAAATAACCTTGGTCATAAAATATCCAGGGCTGATGACCTAGGTAAAAAAAAACCCAGGGTTAAAAAATAACCTGGGTCAAAAAATAATCTGGGTTAAAAAATAACCAGTTGGGTTACAAAATAATCTGGGTTAAGAAACAACCTCGGTTTCAAAATAATCTGGGGTAATAGTTAAAATACCGTGGTAGGTACTGAAATAACAAGGGTTTACAAACATTGTTTGGAAATATAGCTCTATGCTATGTAACTAACGTTACAATACCTAACATTTTCCATATAATACTAGAATTAAATTCACATAAAAAAGTCCTAATTCGTGTAAGGCTTTTTTGCATTTATTATCATGATTTACATGATGAAAATACTCCTAACAATAGAGAAATGATGTATAAGTGTCAGGGGCGAACGCAGAAAAAAATTTCGGGGGGGGTTTCAAAAAATATATATTATATTATTTTTTTATTTTAAATGTCTAGTGTTTTTTTTCTTATTTGGCACTTTTTTATATATATGTACATAGGTTCTAAGAAACATGTATGTAAAAAGTACATATGTATATACATACATATATACTTGCTTTCACGATTGACAAAACAGTTTGACTTTGACTTCAAAGTCTGCTATTACACGATGCCTCATGGTCACGACTCACGACTCACCACTCACATAAGTGCAAAAAAGAAAGCAGATGTAAGAAAATGGGATGCAAAAAAAAAAATTCCGGTGAGTTTCGGGCAAATTTTTAGTAGATTCACTTTAACGTTTTTTTTTCTCGTTTTATGCTGTTCTTTTTCATTCGATGTTCTTGTTGCTGGGATAAACAACATCGAATTTGTTTGAAAACCAGAAAAGTGTGTAACTCAACAGCTTAAATAAATTTTAGGGATCCATTTCCAAAATCCTATTTATTTAGTTTTATAAATTTAACTCAACTTCAAAAACTATCGAAAAATGAAAGCCAACGAGAAGGAGCATTCAAAACAAAACAAACAATAATTGTCAAATATTTGAGGCATGGGGCACGAGTCAACGTGTAATAGCGCTTGCCTCACCGAATACAAATTTATAAGGAAAGACAAAAGTGAGTCGTGAGTCGACGTGTAATAGGGGAAGCTAAAACTTAATTTTTATATGCATTATGCATGTATTAGTTTGTACGCCTTATTTTCTAGTTGCCGTTGTCGATCCCATCATTCTTAGTTCAGTTTATGTTATTCATAGACAATTTAAACCCATTTTAAAACGATAATCTGGAGTCTAAAAATAAACACGATGGAACCTAAGTTTAAGCTGTTTCTAAATCTATTAAACGTCAAAAATAAACAAACTGATAGAGAAAATTAAGTTACGAGACATTTTATTTGAATTTAAAATTTAAAAACAGAAATTAAAATGTCAAAAGACTTTAGCATATTTATCAATATTTTGATATTTTGCTGGTGTTGTAATGCTACCAACTAACAGAAAACGAAAGCTCTGCTTAACCTGATTGGACCCCTTTTAAATAGATCAAGACGATTGGTATGAAAGGTATCGATTCGAGATAAAAACTGTCAAGTTTATGATTGACCTTCTAAATATTATAGGTACATATGTAGATTAAAATTCAATGAAATGTTTGCTAATATCTGCGTGCTTCCAAGTCTTACAACCATCAGCCCGACTTCATAAAATTTCTCAAATAACAGCAAACAAAATACAGAGTTTAAAGGGTTTCAAAGATTTTGGCTCTCCAGCTAGCGTAATTTATTTTGTTCCCCTCTACAAGCCATTTTGTATAGGTTTAAGTGAAAATTTTCAGAATTGTAGTAGAATATGCCTTAAACCTGTTTCAAACTAAACAGAGCTGGCAAATTCTTTATGAAAAGCAGCTGTGTCTAACCTACATATGTATGTATATGTTAAATTTAGACTCCAGTTCAAATAATAATAAATAAATTGGGTTGTGCAACAGTCCGTTGAGAACTAGGGCCTAGTGACTTACAACTCTCAACCATTCCTGTGTGCGAGTAATGTTGTCAGGTATGGAGGGGACTTACAGTTTTAAGCCGAATCCGAACGGCTAATTTGAGAAAGCACTTTTCATTACAAGAATTACTCTTGGAGAATTTGTCAATTCCTCGCAAGAGTAAGTACCCGTGAAAAAACTTTAGATGGCATAGGCGGGGATCGAACCCAAGAACTCTGGCATGACAGTCCAACGCACTAACCATTATGAAACGGGTACTTCCCAGTTTAAATAGACTCGGGTTTAAAATATGACTATAAATATGCCCCATATTGTTTTGTGTCTTACATTAAGGTATGTTTAAATGCAGAAACGCATTCAAATGTTTAAAAATATTGAATTTAGGAGACATCACGTAACTTTAATTATTAATTTGATTCTTGTTCTTGAAAAATAGGGAAAAAACGTGACAAAGGCAAACAGGGTTGCTGTTTTTGTTTTAAAATATCCTTGTGTCACAATTCAAGAAGTGCAAAAAGTTAAGTCAAAAGATTTTTTTTTTAACTTACAGTTAAAACTAACATAAATGAACCGAAAAATTGTTCGGTGTTTTGATATTAAATTTTTTTTAAATGTGTCATAAGTGGCCGTGAGATCGTTTCAAAAACGAGTACAACAAGGTCATTTTCTGTTTTCAATTTTTCATTTTTAGCCATAAGAAACAAAGAAACATGGCGAAAGAGAGCATCTCTGTGTTAATAATAATACTTAGCTGCATACAAAATGTTAAAAACCCTTCATCTTCTACCTCAGTGTTGGAAAATGATAATACTAAACAAAACATTTTAATTGTTAGTATGAATGAAAACAAGAAAAATATTTTTCTTTCTTTACCAAAAAATACAAAAATTTATTGTTCTGATTCAGCGTGTTTGTGTTTTGTGCACAATTTCTATCACCACACCGTAGCAAATTTATTAAAATTTTTCGTTTAACTTAGTTTGAGAATTTGAGTTGGAAATTAATTTTGTACCATTTCTGTTTTTTTTTTTTCTTTTGAACAATAATGGATACTTGATTACTGCACATATTCTGATATTTCGGGGGGGGGGGGGGGGTATCAACCCCTAAAACCCCTACCTGCGTTCGCCCCTGATAAGTGTGAAGTAGTATTTCATTGTTCTTAAAATTAAATTATTTATAAAAAAATTAGTTTTTCACACTGTTATTTAAGTTTAATTTTAGTTCCATACGAATGTTTTTCATTTTTTTGGCTGTCAGTTGATAATGATGAAGAGAATATGAAAATATCCCTGTAACAAAGTTGATGGTACAAATAAGAACATTGAAAAGGCTAAGTTTTATAATTTGTTTCTCTAGTTTCAAGACAGTTTTTATTATTGGCAATGTAAGAAAATGTGATAATACAAATTATTTTCTAACTGAAAATCACTCGCAGTGATTTTCCATTAAAATACCAAACAAATTGATATTTAAATTTTGGACTCGGTACTAACTCAAAGGCACAAAAGTTTGAAGAAAAAATTATCATAGGAAAACCATTGTTTTTGATAACCTCGCATCATTAAGATACTTTATTAAATCTCCTTTGTTCTTGAAACATGTGACACTAATATAAAAACACGTGCTAGCTTACTCTATTTGACGGAATCTAAAAATTGCATTCTCGTAGCTAATTAAATGCTTATTTTCTGTGCAAAAATTCATTTTAAGCTCTCTTTGATTATTTTGTATTCTAATTTGTGAAAAAATGATTTCTTATCATTAAAAGCTTTGATTTTTAAACTCTATATTAAATTAATATACATTATCGCCATTTAAAATAGGAAATTATTAATAATTCTATGAACATTAATAACTGTCCCTCAAATAACAATAAATAAATTGGGCCTTAAGCATTTACTCACCTTGATTATATATTATTTTTAAAACATTTTAAAACTATCTTTAACAAAACAATTTCTTACTTTTTTCTTTACAGGTGAGTTGATAACAATCTTTGTTTGGCAAGTATCAATATGTTTTTAAATTAATTTTTATATTAAAAATAATAGTATAGTTCTTGGATTTAACACAAGGAGACACAAGTCTCCTTCTATTCAAATGACAAAGTTACTGAACCAAACGGTTTTTTTAATTGGCGCGAGTAGATTTTGGCGCCCCTTGGCGGCCATTTTGTTATGGTGACATCTGTCAAATTTTTTGTTTATTATTTAGTGAAAATGTAAATATGAATTAAGTTTATATTAGTTTTAAGCAATCTGTAAGAGAAAACTCGATAGATGAATGAATAAATAAATAAATAAATAGTTGTTTATGCCAAAACAAGTTACACGATTGAACATCACGTTCAAATGATAAAACTTTATTATCTATTATCAAAATGAGTGTTCGTTAGCGCAAACGTTGCAAGCATTGTGCCCATTTTACGGTAGACGTGGTGGCCCTTCACAGTCGACTCTTCAACGTTTGGTGGCCAGTAAACAATCAGCCAACACCCGTACGTTCAAGGAACGCAAGATCGGTCGAGAACATCGCCGCGGTCCGTGAAAGTGTTCGGCAGAACCCGAGGCATTTAATTCCTCGCCTTGCACAAGAACTCGGCCTTTCGCAGACTTTAACTTGGCGAATTTTGTGTCGGGACTTAGGCCTACACCCGTACAAGATCTAACTGACCCAGGAGCTAAAAGTTCATGACCGTAGACAACGCCGCCGTTTGTTCGTTGACTGGGCTTCGAATCGTTTAAAAGAGGACCCCAAATGATGAAAAATGATCTTTGGTGACGAGGCGCATTTTTGGATGAATGGCTGTGTTAACAAGCAAAACTGCCGTATATGGGACGACACAAACCCATGCGAGGTTCACCAGGTGATAATGAGTAGAATACCAGGCAGTTCAGCATGGGAATTTTTTTTATGGCTTTTTTAATGGTTTTTGTTTTGAATAGTTTTTAATGTGTTTTTAATTGGTGCGGTATTGTGTTTGATGTATTGTTTGGCGCACGCCTTGGCGCCGCATGCGTAAGTGATGATGATGAAGGGTTGGTTTGTGATGTTGAGGATGGTAAATGTTTTATTGGATTTGAATAGAAGTGAGGAAGAGGCGGCGGCGGCGGCGCGGGCTCTCTGGATATTTGGATATTTAGAGAATGTGCGGTGGATGGATGGTGATGATTGTGGTGGTTGCTACCGTGCGTCGGTCGGTCGGGATAGTTTAAAGAAGATGTGTGTGAAGTAGTTTTGGATATTTGGAGAATGTGCTGTGGATGGATCGTGATGATTGTGGTGGTTGCTACCGTCGGTCGGTCGGTCGGTCGGTCGCGAGGGAGAGAGTTAGTTTAAAGAAGATGTGTGTGAAGTAGTTTTGGATATTTGGAGAATGTGCGTTGGATGGATCGTGATGATTGTGGTGGGGTGTGGGTAATGTGTTTGGTGGTGGTTGCTGCCGTCGGTCGGTCGGTCGCGTCGTCGTCGTCGTCGTTTATGTGGTATGGTTGTGCGGTACAGCATGTGCCGTGGTGGTGGTTGTCGTCGTGTTCGTCGTCATGATCGTCATGGTCATCGTCGGTCGTCGTCGTCGTCGTTTATGTGGTATGGTTGTGCGGTACAGCATGTGCTGTGGTGGTGGTTGTCGTCGTGTTCGTCGTCATGATCGTCATGGTCATCGTCGTCGTCACCATAGCTATTGTCATAACGATCGACTGTTAAAAAAAAAGAAATGGGGATGGGGAGTGCGTTTCTCTCGAATGAGAATGAGTTTTGATCTTCTAAAGTAAACTATAAACAAATGACACTTAAAATTCAATTACACGCTAGCCCTAGCCACTCGCTGCCCTGAATCATGAATCGACATGATTAGTTTGTTCTTTTATTTTTTTAGGGGGATCTGTTATGAGATATTTGTATGGTGGCAATAACTTAAGACAATGTTGATTTTGTTTGATTGAAATGGGGATGGGGAGTGCGTTTCTCTCGAATGAGAATGAGTTTTGATCTTCTAAAGTAAACTATAAACAAAGGACACTTAAAATTCAATTACACGCTAGCCCTAGCCACTCGCTGCCCTGAATCGATAAGATTAGATTTGTTCTAATATTTTTTTTAGGGGGGATTTGTTATGAGATATTTGTATGGTGACAATAACTTAAGACAATGTTGATTTTGTTTGATTGCCATGAAATCATAAAATGACAAAGTAGGATTGCAAGCATTTTAATGTTTTTTTTTTATCGAAAAACATCTCTTCCACTCTTGCTTTTTAATGAATGATTGAAATGGTGCAGTATTTTCCTTTTCTCAAAAGTTTATTTAAAATTTAAGAATTGGTTAGTTTGATTGTGAACTTTGCAGTGATCGTTTCAAAAAAATTTAAAAATAAAAATCAAAATGAATTCCCAGTTCTTGAATAAACTGAATAACTTGGGTATGGTTAAACCAATAAAAAGTTTAAGTGAAATTAATCCGGATACTTATTTAATTAAAAATGGTGAAAGAATTCGTACAATATACGGTGCGAAAATTGTCCTGGAAATGGAGAGTTTTAAGGTATTTCTACCTTCTAAGTTCAATGAACTTTCAGACGAAGAAATAGCTCTGTTCTCAGGGTATTTCTTGAAAGTTTCTGAAGCATCAAGACAACCAAAAATTGAATTTCTTCCACCCGCTGAAGAAAAGGTAAATATAAAATTTGATAAATAAGAAAAAAAAAGAAAATATAAGTAATTTTAATGTTGTTTAATAGCGATATGAAGTAGTTTCATCCACCGAGACGAAAGTGAAGCGGTTCAACCTTATGGCTCGCAAAATAGAATTTAGGATCAGTCCTATCCCCAAAGGAGCAGAGCCGACAACATGGGTAAGAAATGCTGTTGAAGAAGCTCTTAAATTTGCTTTTCAGGGTGTGGGAGCTATGGATAAGGTTGGAGTGACGTTTGATGGAAAAGGATTTTCTAAGGAGAGAGGAAGTGGATGGATAAATTTTAAGAACGCATCAGAATTTAAAATTGAAGATTTATGGGAAATGATGCTTAAAATTTTTCAAAGTAACTCAGAAGGATTCTGCACAGATACTTTTGAATTAACAGTTACTTCCGTAAAATTACCGACAGGTAGAGGGGATCCTCGCCGTTCAATATCATACTACAATTCATATGATGAAGAATGTCTTAAAAGACGAGGAATCATAACCATCAAAAACAATGATAACTTGTGCTTACCTCGAGCCCTAGTAGTAGCAGTAGCATATGCGGACAAATCTTCAGATGCCAACAAACTACGAAATGATGTGGGAAAACAACAAAAAATAAGAGCGGATCTATTGATTAGTAATGCTAATATTGTTGTGCCATTGGATGGTTGTGGCTTGGAAGAATTAAAAGAATTCCAAAGATATCTGAAAGATTATATAATTACGGTTTATGAATATGCAACGAAAGGAAGAACAGTAATATTCGAAGGCAAAACAACAGATGAATCAATCAAAAAAAGAATAAATTTGCTTCATTACAAAAATCATTTCAATGTAATAGTTTCGTTAACAGCAGCGTTCTGTTGCAGTTACTATTGCGAGGTATGCCATAAACCGTATGAAAATAAAAAAGAACACAGATGTATTAAATCTTGTCCACAATGTGAAAAAACACCAGCTTGTAAGACTACTGCTAACGAGATTCTTTGTAGAGAATGTAATCGTTATTTCCGAGGCAAAATATGTTTTGACAATCACAAATCTTCAAGTTCAGGACAACCAGCTATGTGTGATGAAGTCAAAAGATGTGTAAATTGCCTTAAAACTACGGGTAAAAGAGATCATGTGTGTGGGGAATACTTTTGTCATACGTGTAAGATATACGTACCGCAAAATCACCAATGCTTTATGATGCCAAATACGAGTAACCCAAATTTTGAAAAATGTCTTTATATTTTCTACGACTTCGAGAGTCGACAAGAAAAAGAATCTGATGACTCTTCGTACAAAATACATACGCCAAATTTATGTGTTTTTCAGAAAAGATGCAGCTTATGTATTGACATTGATAATCTGCATTTTTGTCAGCAGTGCAGTCATAGAAATAATATAGAAACCAAAGATGTGGTGCCTAACTTTTTGAACTATATTTTAAAGATTCGCCAAGTGTTCAAAACAGTTATCGTAATTGCTCACAACGGGCAGGCGTATGATCACCAATTCATATTGAATTATATTTTGGAAAAAACAAGCCTGAAGCCACAGTTGATTATGCGTGGAACAAAAATAATTTTGATGCAAGTTGGAAATGTAAAATTTATAGATTCCCTCAATTATTTTCCAATGGCATTATCGAAATTACCAAAGGCTTTTGATTTATCGTCAACGTTGAAGAAAGGTTATTTCCCTCACTTTTTCAACACGACAGAAAATGCTACATACCATGGAAAATTACCTCATCATAAATATTACGGACCTGACTCAATGAAAACAGCTGAACGTGAAGTTTTCTTTAAATGGTATGAAGAACATAAAGATGATAACTTCATAATGGAACGTGATCTTGTGGACTACTGTGTCAGTGATGTAAAAATTTTAACTGATACTTGTCTTAAATTTAGAAATTTGTTTCTTCTTCAATGTAATGTTGAACCATTCTTGGAGTCTACTACGATTGCATCTGCATGCAATCTAGTATTCCGACGAAACTTCCTTGTTGAAAATACAATTGGAATTATACCGAAAAACGGTTACAGAAACGTCGACAACCAATCGAAGGTAGCAATTCAATGGTTAATTTGGGAGGCAAAACAAAGACGTATTAAAATTAAGCATTCTTCAAACGGAAAAGAAGCAGTTGTTGCCGGAGTCAAAGTTGATGGATTTTGCGAGGAAACCAAGCAAATATTTGAATTTTATGGGTGTTATTACCATGGTCATCCTGAATGTCAAAAATATAATAGGAATGAACCTCTCACTGTTGATAAATTTGATACTTTAAATCGAAGGTTTGAAAGGACGTTAGCAAAAACAGCTCGTTTAAAGTCATTCAAGTATGATGTCATCGAAGAATGGGAATGCCATTTTAAAAATAGGTTATCTCTATTTAAGGACACGGACCTAGAATTTTTAAGAACACATCATCTCGTTGAAAAATCTCCGCTCGATCCTCGTGAAGCTTTTTATGGTGGACGAACCGGTAACACATCTAGCTACTATCAATGCACGGAAGGAGAACAAATAAAATATATTGATGTTTGTTCCTTATATCCTTGGGTGTGTAAATATGGAAAATTTCCCATTGGACACCCAAAAATACACACAGATTCTGCCGAATGTTCAAATTTAAAACTTGAAAAAATCAGTGGTTTAATCAAGTGCAAAATATTACCTCCGGATCAACTATTTCATCCTGTTCTTCCTATCAAACAAAATAACAAATTGATGTTTACCTTGTGCAGATCTTGCAGCGATAAAGTGTGTAGTGATGATATTTGTTCTCATTCTGATAGTGAAAGAGCTTTATGTGGAACATGGGTAATTGAAGAAGTTGTTAAAGCCATTAAGACAGGTTATACAATTCTTACAATTTACGAAATATGGGAATATGATACCATACAGTACGATAAAGATACAAATTCAAGAGGCTTATTTGACGCTATGATGGATAAATTTTTAAAAATTAAACAAGAAGCGTCGGGGTGGCCTGCAGCTTGTATAACGGAAGAAGATAAGGCTAACTATATTTCTAATTTCCTCAAAATTGAAAATATCGAGCTTGATTATTCCGAAATAATTAAAAATGAAGGTAAAAGATCTTTGGCAAAACTTATTCTCAATTCATTTTGGGGTAAATTTGGTCAAAGAGAAAACCAACCCCAAACATCCATTATAAATAATCCGGCTGAATTGTATGAAATAATAACAAATCCTTCAGTGAACGTCTGTTCAATATTTCCTGTTAATGAAACAAATTTAATATTGAACTATCAATATAAAGAAGAATCTGCTAAGCTACTGAACACAGCTAATGTCTGCATTGCAGCATATACGACTACACAAGCGCGCTTAAAGCTCTACGAATATTTGGAACAATTAGGTAAACGAGTGTTGTACTACGATACGGATTCCGTAATATTCGTAAGCAGAGAAGGGGATAGTGATCCTGAAACTGGCAACATGATTGGAGATATGACTGACGAACTAGAATGCTTCGGCGAAGGAAGTTTCATTACAGAATTTGTAAGCGGAGGACCAAAGAATTATGCCTACAAAGTGTTCAGTGGAAAAAACAACACAGAAGAAGTTATTTGCAAGGTAAAGGGAATATGTTTGAATTACTCTGCATCAAAGAAAATAAATTTTGAAACAATCAAAGAAGCAGTTCTTAACTCTGATGGCAATAATCACATTCAGATTATTTCTGACAATATTTGCAGAACAAAAGATCATCAAGTGATAACAAAGACACAATGTAAAACCTATACACCCAGATCGGAAAAACGTCACTTTCTCTCTAACCATAGCTCCCTACCCTTCGGATTTTATCGTCAAAATAGTCCCACGGCATTCTTACCCTCATTTTCTGATATTTATTTGAAAAATATAACAATAAAAAATGTAAAAAACGAATTAAATAAAAAGAACTAGAAGTACAATATTGTTTATGTGTTTATTTATTTGGAATGGTTACATGGTGAGTATTGGTTTTAACAAAATCATTGAGCATGAACCGGATAGGTTAAAATATTGTTAGATACAATGATTTTTTTTTTATTTGATTACGTATTAGTTTACACACCATGACAGTCAATTTAAGTAAGTTTGTTAACTTCTCCAGTAACTGGATTATATTCTATTACACGGTCATGAAGAATAAGGCAATACATAGTTGTTAAAGGTGGAACTGGAAGTGTTGTTTTAAGTTCAATTTTTACATCCACTGGTCCTGTTTTAATTGATTCATTTTGACGGGAACAATCAACCACCATTATTGGGGCGATATCCTTGAAGTTTTGTCGTGATAAAAGTGGTTGTGAGCGTTTTTGATAGTATGAGTATTGAAATTTACTGTACATTTCATAGAGAATGGCATACTGGTCTAGTTTATATTTAAGATTTAAATCTTCACGAGGGTACGATTCAGAGTTTAAATGTACCTTTACATTGCTAACTTCACAGTGGTCAAATTTGCTTACATCCTTATCCTTTTGATTTTTTCTATTCGTTTGTAGAGCAATAATAACATATCTCGGTTTCTCAAGTTGAGTTGAAGTCTTAACTGTCCATACATGATCAGTGTTAGTTGGAAGTGTTGGATATTCGTACATTTCCCAAGTTCGAAAATGAATTTGAATTGGATTTAATTGTATTTGTTTCAATAATGTAATCTTGTTTGAATCGGATAAGGTAATATGCGGAACTCTCCATTGCAATTTGAAAATTGATAGTTTTATTTCCTCGTTTTCTGTAGTATAATAAGCATTCTCATTACTTCGAGTACGAATTAGAACCAATTCATGTCTTGCGTTTACTATAATCCTTTTATAGTCTTCAGCAAATCCCAACAGATTCTTTAGTGGTACACAAAAATTAAAAGTACCCGATGCAGGTGTAATGCTGGAGTTTCCGGTCCATGAAGCATTTTCTAAGCTTTTACTTTCATTCTCATTCAATGATATATAATTTTTCATTGATGTTGTGATGCCAACATTTTTATTGTTCTCAATGTCCACTCCGTTGAGTTCATAATGTATTTCTTCAAAAAGAAATGCCATCGCATTATTAGATAATTTTCCCGTAGAAGAAGGCTTTCCATCTGATTTTGTTAGACCTCCTTCTATATAAATGTAGCTTTCACTGGGTAAAATGCACAAATCCTGTTGTTGTATAGGGATACGTATTTCATCACTTGGATTGAATGACTGAAGAAATGGCGAGTAACTATGGTACTCAAACTTAGATATGCTATTATCATAGTTAGGTCCATGGGTAATGTTTAATATTTCGTTCATATTGTTTTTACTTTAGTTTAAATCCTAATGTAAGAAGGTAGGTCTTATTTTCAGATGATAGTTTTGGTCTTGACGGTGGTGCTGTTCTAATAGAACTAAATGGATGGTTTCTTTTCGTATCTATTTTATAATTACTATTATAGATTAACATTATTGTGATTTTGGAGTTAAATGCAGTCGTACAGTTATTCTTTCTCCTCTGAAATTTATCAAGTCACCGTCTTGATCCACGAGTTTTAATGTTAGACTGCTTATTCGGTTGACGTTCACAGGTAAATAGATGACATTTTTCGGGACTTCTATGATTTTATACCCTGCTCCTGTTTCTGGAGAAAATTCATGTAAAGTATGCACAGGAGTATTATTAAAATAAGAACCAGTAATGATATTACACTCAACTCGTATTACATTCACCTTATTTATATCAACAGGTAAATCCGACAAATGTACCACACCGGGGTCAAGAACACATTTACTGAAACCAAGTAATTTTCCAATAGTTCTATCCTTATTGAAATATATTTTTTCGTTGCTCCGGATTTCAGATACCATAGTATTATTATTTGCCTCTATTTGAACAATAGCTGTAGAATTTCGTGATAATAATTCTTCGGAAATAAATTTTGCAATGTTATCAATTTCATAAGACCCAGTTGGGATTTCAATTTCATATTCTCCTATATGAAACAAATTGTTCCTTTCATCTACATTCGGAATGGAGTTGTACGTTTGAAAATCAATCAATCCGCAAACGTAGTCTTGATTCAGGTTCAAAGGTGGAAAATATTCAGCTAATAGATGGGAAGTTCTTCCGCTTAGCGTAAGTGTCAACGTCATGCTTATAAAAAATACAATGAAACCATTTTTAAAGAAAACTCTTTATTTATTTGAAAATAAACAATCATATAAAAATCTTAAACATAAATGACCACAATTAAAAGAGTCGTAATCTTGATATTTAGTATAATTATAGTTAATTTTGTCACCCAAATAGTTAATAATTTCATTAGGAGGCTGTAAATTTCCAAAGCTATCAAAATATTCAATTTTACTGCCTTCTTTATAATACGCTACCCAGTGCGTTCCAGGACCAATTGAGGAATCAAGATTTACAATCCCAGATTCATTTTTCTTCGGTTTAGTTTTTGGTAAATTATCGCGCATGAAAACTCCTCGAAAATTCGGAATTAAATTCTTTGCAAAATTTCTCAAATCTATTTCATTTAATGCACGATTGGGTAGCGAACTTAGGAGTTTTTTGACTTTGGATTTAAATAAAGTCCAAGCCCCTTTCTATAAGGTTTAAGGTGTAAACCTTGTCCGACTGCAATTGATTCCATTTTCTCGTTATGACGTTTTTTCTCCTCTAGATCTTTTTTAGCAATGCTGATATCGCTGACAGCTTTGGCTACTCCTGCAGCTCCACCCGTTAAAGCTCCAAGTGCTGAAAGTCCAGCAAACAGAGGAATAAGGAAAGGAATTGCTCCTCCAGTTTTTGGTATGGCAATAACTCTTGGCGTCTTAATTCTTTTAATGTTTTTTCGAACTGTTTTCTTGGCAGATGATATTGCTATTTTAATTGCTTTTTCTAAATTGAGAGGTTTTTTACGTTTGATAATATTCCCAATTGTGTGAATCACTTTTCTAAAGGAGGGTTGTTTAGCTTTATTATCTATCTTGAACTTCTTTTCTTCGTTTTCATTTTTCGCTCTTTTTTTAGGCTTCTTATCTTTACTCTGAGAACAACCCATACCGAATTTTGTTTTTGCTTTTAAGAGGTTGGTAACCAATAGTGCGTTTGACCGTTCAGCTATACTAGCGTTCTTAGATTTAAATCGCTGCCAGGCCTTTTCAGTTAAAATCCTATCGGCAATGTGTCGATCAGATGTATTTTTAAATTTGAAATACGATATATCGTGTTCTTTGCACGCTTGATCAAGCAAATTAATTCCCGGATCGCCTCGAGCTAAGCGTTTTTGAAGTTTTGTTCCAGGACCACAGTATTGATAACCAGGTAGATGTAGTTCAAGAGGTAGTTTGTTTATTAAGGTATTTAATAAACCTTTTCCTTCTACAATATTTCTTTGACTGATAGAATTTTTGGAATAATCAAACATTTTATATTAATATCTTTGCGCTAGAATGGTTAGATGTGATATGAGGGTTTTTATATATATAAACTTGACATTTATAGGAATTTATTTAGTTTTCATCACTATGCGATTCGTTAAGCAACAATACCAGTTACCGGTACAAAATATGGAACTGGATAACAAGATTGAGAGAAAAAAGCATGGTAAATTATTCCCTCATAGTATAAGGGGGTTAATTACTGGTCCCTCAAACTGTGGAAAAACAAATGTCATGATGAGTTTACTACTACATCCAAATGGTTTGAAATTTGAAAATATCTATGTTTATTCTAAATCTCTACATCAACCGAAGTATGAGTTTTTACGAAAAGCCATGAAACCAATAAAAAACATGGGCTTTTTTACATTTTCCAATAATTGTGATGTAATTCGAGTCGAAGAGGCTAAACCAAATTCTATATTAATCTTTGACGATATTGCCTGTGAAAAACAAGATACGATTCGAGTGTATTTTAGTATGGGACGACATCATCACATCGATAGTTTTTATTTGTGCCAAACATATACAAGAATACCGAAACACTTAATTCGAGACAATGCGAATTTTCTCATCGTCTTCAAACAGGATGATATGAATTTAAAACATATTTATAATGATCATGTCAATTCGGATATGACATTTAAAATGTTTCAAAAGGTATGTGCAGAATGTTGGAACACAAATTACGGTTTTGTGGTCATTGATAAGGACAGCCCCTTGAATGAAGGTCGATATAGAAAGGGTTTTGACTGCTTCCTTAAACTATAAAATAGATACAATTTTTGATTTTTGCATCATATGTACAGTAATGTTCCATGAGAGCAGTACAGAACAGTTCAGCGACAGATTATAGCAGTTAAAAGCGGTTCAATCCAGTTTAAGACCCAGTATTCTATACGGTTAAGACCAGTAAGCGCAATAAAAATTTGGTTTAAGAACTATCGAAAGATTTTTTCATCAACTTCGAGATTTATTTTTTCAACTGCATTTGTAAGAAGAAATTAACTTTACAATATGATGAACATAGATGTTAAACTAACAAAAGAGCTTATTAAAACCACCGATGCTCTACGAGAGAAATACAAATCATTCAAGACCGATAGGGAAGCTTACGAGACTCAAATTGAAGAAACTTTTAAACCACTCACGAAACCACTTAACGAATTGGTTAAAAAATCAAATTCCGAGCAGTTTCAAAACAGTCTTATCGAGAGCCCTTTAAAGAAAATAAAACTCAATCTGGAACAACATCAACCACATGATGAATTCATTACGCCAAAGTCTTTTATTGATGATTCACCTATTTTTGTCGATGATAATGATACTCCAAAAAGAACAAAGAAAACCTCAAACTATTACGCAAGTCATCGCAACTTTATGGAACGATTGTCACAAGAAGAATTTCACGACACGCCTAAAAAATATATAGATTTATTTATTAATAATTCCAGCACTCTTGATAAAACGTATGGTATTCGTTTAAAAGATGGAAAGTGGTACATCGGTAATGCTGAGTTCAATATTCTCGGCAGGGATATAGAAATTAAAAATAAAACATTTGAAGGAACAAATGGGTTATATGAGCTTATATTTAAGAAAAATCCCGATAAGACAATTTACACTGATGAAGATTTAAAAAACTACAAGACCATTTTACATGACACTAATGCATATAGAAAAGATCATGATTCACAGCGACAAATACTTGGTAATCGTGGTTATAAGTATAAGAATATAATAAGTAAATTATTAGGATTCAACACAAACACTTCTATTAAGCCATTACCTTTACCATTAACACCACAAACAACTTCAGGAAATGGATTAATGCAATTATCAAAAATGAAAAAAGACTATATATTTTGGGATAATCCCAATGAGCTTGTAGATCGATTGAGACTGCTTATTGCTTCACATCAAGCTGGACATAACAATCATTCTAACGAAATTGTTTCAATTATTGAAGAACTTAAAGAAGCTGATATTATCGAATAAAAAAATAATGAGTGTTGATAAATTTGGTCGTTATTCATATAGGACCCCACCGAGAGGGCCAAGAGGGAAACAAGGAGAGCCGGGGCCACCAGGTTTACAGGGAGAGCGAGGTTTGCCTGGACCAGCTGGTGAGGGTTTTTTAAAAACAGAAAGCGGTGATTACAATCTAACGTTTAAACGACTAAAAAATATTCAAGATCCACAAGAACAGGAAGACGCTGCTAACAAAAAATATGTTGATGACGCAAACGAGCAACTTAGAGAATACATTAAATATGAAGTTGTTGAAAAATTTGAGAAACTCTTGTTTGACACAATTAATTAAAAAAAAAAAGAAAAAATTATAATTCAAGGGAAAACTACTATTTAACTTAAAGTCAATCATAACTTCACTTCAGTCTTTAACTTAATGCCTCATTGTGTCAACTCAATTATCATGTCTAACATAGATACTCGATTCATTTTTGATGAAATTTTGGAGTTTTTGAAAATAAATCATAATAATATATTGGAAGAACATCATGAGGAGCTTTTAAACAATGTTATCTTCTTGAAAAGATTTATGAATATATCGAGTACAACTTCAAAACACGGGTGTCATTTTACTAACTGTCCATGGTCTTCAAATCTGTGTAAAGCTGGACCAGATACATGCGCATGCCACATGCTTGAAAATAGAATGTTAAGAATAAAAAAATTGATGTCTCTGTATAAAAGACTAAAATAGTATCTATGTATACATATAAGTAAATCTTGTTATGTACTAAATCAAATGAAAGAATTTAAATAAATAAACTAATAAAAAGGTAAAATGTTTTGTTGTTTTAATCATTCAGTGAAAAGATGAGTAAAAGGGACATTGTCGAAGAACTACATAAGCCAGCAAGAAGAAATTTTAAAAAAAGGAGAGTCGTTATCAAGGGGCTTGATGATTTATGGCAAGCTGATCTAGTCGAAATGGGACCGTATTCGTCAGAAAATGAAAACTACCGATATCTTCTCACAGTTATTGACACATTCTCTAAATTTGCATGGACGGCTCCTATACAAAATAAAACTGGAGTATCAGTTACTCAAGCCTTGCAAAATATATTCAATAAAGGTCGTTGGCCTAAGAATTTACAAACAGATGATGGAAAAGAATTTTTCAATAAGACATTTCAAACTCTAATGCAAAAATATCATATCAACCATTACTCAACATTTACTCCTCTGAAAGCATCGATAGTCGAACGATTTAACCGCACATTGAAAACTCTTATGTGGAAAGAATTCAGTTTCAAAGGAACATATAAATGGGTTGATATAATAGGGTTGCTGACTAAAACTTATAATGATTCAAAACATCGTACAATAAAAATGAAACCATCTGAAGTAAATGCCTCAAATGAAAAACAATTACTCTCTAAGATATACAATCACATCAAAATTCATGTTACTCCTAAGTTCAAGGTAGGAGACTTTGTCAGAATTAGTAAATACAAATATGTTTTTGATAAAGGGTACACTCCAAATTGGACAACTGAAATCTTTAAGATAATTCAAGTAAAGCGCACAAATCCTGTTACATACGTGCTAGAAGACTATCAAGGACATCCAATTAAAGGTGGATTCTATGAACTAGAGTTACAAAAAACAAAGTTTCCCGATACCTATCTCATTGAAAAAGTGCTTAAAAAGAAAAAGAATAAAATGTTTGTAAAATGGCTTGGTTTTCCATCTGATCACAACTCTTGGATACCTATTAAAAAAAATAATATTAATAACTAATACAATTTCTTCTGTATATGTATTTCTAAAAAGTTATAGCCTGCTTTTTTTCAAATTTACAATGGGTTAGTAAGGAGATGAGGAGAATTAGAATTTTCATCTTTGTATGAAGGATTGAAGTAAATTTCAATCCAGTTCACTTTCGTGATTCGTTGAAAGAACATGTCTTGCTTAAACATGAATTCGGTAATTGACGAGCTTCAATCATTTTTAAAAATAAACCGGCATATTGTACATGAAGAACATTTTGCTGAATCCATGGAGAATATTTATTTCATAAAGAGATTTGGAAAAGGCTATTGCTCAAATTCCTCCAAAAGATTTCATTATCCGAGCTGCCCTACAAATACAAACAATTTATCAAATGAGCTTGAAGAAAAATCACATACCTGTGCTTGTTATGAAATTAGATTTCGACTTCGTAAAATTAAGAAAATAGTGAATTTTTATAAATCCATTTTAAATGAATAAACTTTTGAAAAAAAAAAAAAAATACTGTTGCGTTTTAATCATTCATAAAAAAAAACAAGAAGATTCAAAGAGATGTTATCGATGAAAAAAAACACAAGTGCTTTCGAAGAAACTAAACTCCCCAAAGAAAAAAAAATTAATCAAAATGTCTCCTTCTTACCAAAAAGAAAAAAAACACAACCAAGATTTGGGAAAACAGAGAAAATAAAAACATTTTTTTTTTAATTTATTTTATTTTATTTTTTTTTGTAAAGTTTACAATACAATTTTCATCCGTTTTTGCCCATACGGATATTTGCTAAGGTCTGCTTCGTCTTCTTCGTCTTCGCTGTCTTCACTTCTTTCTCTTTTAGTAGTTGACTCAGTGAACGTTATGGAGTATGCCCCGAAAGGCACAGGTGGCGGTTGTTTAACTGTCATGTTATACCCTATCAGTTTAGCCAGGTCTTTCTCGGTTAAAGTTGAAAATCTGTTAGGAAGGAAGCACTTAAACTCTTCCAACTCCACCAGGATTTTTTCGCCATATTTGGTGGAGACCTTTGTTGCTCTGGATATATTATAGGGGTCCTCGTTGAGGTCCCTTAGAGGAACCACCGGCTTCTCTTTGGTGATCCCGTTGATTTTTGTCAAAAAACTCATGTTTTGAGATATGTGTGCAATCCTCTAGCTTGAATACTACTACTTCAAATTCAAAAACCTACGCTGCTTTTTATATGAATAATTTTCTTCAAACATGTGACAAAATAAAATTGGTACATGCATTACTAATAAAACTGTTTTTCCTTCATTCAGCGGCATTAAAACTGTTGCAGTCCTTAAAAAATATTAGAACAAATCTAATCATGTCGATTCATGATCGACATATTAAAAAAAAAACATTAAAATGCTTGCAATCCTACTTTGTCATTTTATGATTTCATGGCAATCAAACAAAATCAACATTGTCTTAAGTTATTGCCACCATACAAATATCTCATAACAAATCCCCCCTAAAAAAAATATTAGAACAAATCTAATCTTATCGATTCAGGGCAGCGAGTGGCTAGGGCTAGCGTGTAATTGAATTTTAAGTGTCCTTTGTTTATAGTTTACTTTAGAAGATCAAAACTCATTCTCATTCGAGAGAAACGCACTCCCCATCCCCATTTCAATCAAACAAAATCAACATTGTCTTAAGTTATTGCCACCATACAAATATCTCATAACAGATCCCCCTAAAAAAATAAAAGAACAAACTAATCATGTCGATTCATGATTCAGGGCAGCGAGTGGCTAGGGCTAGCGTGTAATTGAATTTTAAGTGTCATTTGTTTATAGTTTACTTTAGAAGATCAAAACTCATTCTCATTCGAGAGAAACGCACTCCCCATCCCCATTTCTTTTTTTTAACAGTCGATCGTTATGACAATAGCTATGGTGACGACGACGATGACCATGACGATCATGACGACGAACACGACGACAACCACCACCACAGCACATGCTGTACCGCACAACCATACCACATAAACGACGACGACCGACGATGACCATGACGATCATGACGACGAACACGACGACAACCACCACCACGGCACATGCTGTACCGCACAACCATACCACATAAACGACGACGACGACGACGCGACCGACCGACCGACGGCAGCAACCACCACCAAACACATTACCCACACCCCACCACAATCATCACGATCCATCCAACGCACATTCTCCAAATATCCAAAACTACTTCACACACATCTTCTTTAAACTAACTCTCTCCCTCGCGACCGACCGACCGACCGACCGACGGTAGCAACCACCACAATCATCACGATCCATCCACAGCACATTCTCCAAATATCCAAAACTACTTCACACACATCTTCTTTAAACTATCCCGACCGACCGACGCACGGTAGCAACCACCACAATCATCACCATCCATCCACCGCACATTCTCTAAATATCCAAATATCCAGAGAGCCCGCGCCGCCGCCGCCGCCTCTTCCTCACTTCTATTCAAATCCAATAAAACATTTACCATCCTCAACATCACAAACCAACCCTTCATCATCATCACTTACGCATGCGGCGCCAAGGCGTGCGCCAAACAATACATCAAACACAATACCGCACCAATTAAAAACACATTAAAAACTATTCAAAACAAAAACCATTAAAAAAGCCATAAAAAAAATTCCCATGCTGAACTGCCTGGTATTCTACTATAATGCATCCTCAAAAATTTACCGTTTGGTGTGGATTTTGGGCCGGCGGCGCGGCGCATAGTGACCCGTTTATGCAAAACTGCTTGCAATATTCAATTTTCAAGTGGGTCTATAATGCAAAACTTTTTAGTTACTTGGATTCACAAATACTTTGAGCTCGAGTAATCGAAAAAATTATTCAATTTGGGTTATTGGTGTGCCTTATATAGAGCAGGCTAAAGTTGAAGATTTTTATTTTTTTTAATGTAAAAACTAGAAAAGGGGCTTCGAAACGCTTTTCGTTTTTATTTTCATAATATGCTGTGCCAATATTTTGATCAATAATTAAAAAAAAAATATATTTTTTAATTGTTTAATTTAATGTTCTTGGAAACACTACTTTTTGCACACTTTTTCGACTTCAAATTGTATAGAAAAAAAGGTTCAACGAGTGGTGCTAAGACCTCAACTGATTTAGAATCCTTGTATGTTTCTTAACATAAATCCAAAAGATCAACTGCGTCATTTTGCATCGAACTGAGCTAGAGAGATTTGAATTGATGAAGTCAGTCATTTTTTCCCTTCTTTTTCCATGGAAAATTCTTTGGATATACGATTTCTCTGTTTTGTATGTGGTGGATTTAAAGAAGATGATTTTATTTAAAAAAGGTTAATCATTTTTATTTTATGTTTATTACCTAAGATTTTCAAAAGTCTTAGAGCAAATTTTTTTAATCCTGTAATAAAAGTTTAAATAATGTATTTGTTCATTATGTTCCAATATGTTAAAGAGACTAGTGACATCATAAATTCCACAGTCAATAATATTAAAAGTCAAATAGCAGATATTCAACCAAAAATATATAAACTTAATGAAGAAACAACTATAACTGTGAATCACGAGTTCTTCTAAACTATGATAGACGGAAAAGTATTAAATGAATTAACGGAAACAAAGCCTACGCGGTCATGTCCGATATGCAAAAGAACACAAAAGAACTTCAATTAAGATGAATCAATTAAGGACGGACATAATTACGAATATGGAATCTCTCTGGAATCAGATGCATGGAATTTATTTTTAAGCTTGTGTATACTCTTAGACAAGAAGGAGAAGGTACTGATGAATCGATTGGGACCAAAGAGGTGGAAAAAAGAAGAAAACAAGAGATCCAAAGGCTTTCTCGCGATGAGCTTGGTCTTGATGTGGATAAACCAAAGCAAGGGTTTGGAAACACTAATGACGGAAACACAGCAAGAAGATTTTTTGAACAGTCACATGCAACCGCTCGAATAACTGGAGCTAATGTAGAAGTTATAATGAGGGTCAAAGTAATATTGAAAGTTTTTAATTGCAGAGAAGTAGTGAATGCAGTTAAATTTGGGCAGCATACTAAAAAACCGGAAGAGCTTTTAAAACTAAAGTATCCTGAAAAACTACTCACACCTACTCTTCAAAAAAAAATTGGTTCATAGTCAAAATATCATTGAATATCAATCACTACCACTTGGAGAACTGTCAGAAGAAGCCCAGGAATGTAAAAATAAAGACTACAAGAAATATCGATATCAGAATACGTGTAAGGATTTCAAGGATTCGACAGAATGAGGACCTTTTTAACATGCTTGCAACCCTTTCGGATCCACCTTTTTCTTCCTTAAGGTGAGAAGCCAAAAAGATCTGAAAGAACGATACTCTTGAGAAATGATGAGTTTATATCACATTTCCCCGGACTTAGATGATAGTGGAAAATAAAAAAAAATGTCTTAAAATTAAAAAAAAAAACTTTTTCCCCACTGTTTCACTCGATTTGGTCCTTTTTCTTTTTGCTCTTCTGTTTCAATTCACTCAGATTACTTAAAAATTGATTTTGACGATTGCATATTAAAATACCGCTATATTTATGAACTTTGTTAAAACTTCTTATTTTAACACAAATTTCTGAAACACCCTGTAAACAGTTTTTTTTTCACAATTTTTATAGCCTTGGAAACTTTCTTCAACATACAAAAAATTAAAGCAATATCTTTATTCGTTTAGGAGATATGATTTTCGCAACCAAAAAAGTCAAAACGGGCCATTGTGCTGCGGCGTAATTGGTACATACGTTTTTGAAGCGACCGACGACAACAGCGAGCGCTACATAACGATGATAACTAATTTCTTATGGCCCAAATTGAACCATATGGACCTAGACGACATGTGGTTCCAGCAGGACGGGCGCGGCGGCGCTATGTGCCACACAGAAAACGCCACGATTGACATTTTGCATGAACTATTTAAGGGCAAGGTTATCTCTCGCAGGGCTGATGTGAATTGGCCACCAAGCCCAAAGTCATGGGATTTGACCCCGCTAGATTTTTTCCTGTGGGATTTCTTGAAGTCGCAAGTCTATGCAAATAAACCACAATCAACCGATGCCCTAAAAGTGAACATACGAGGGCGGGTCAATAAGTCCGTGACTTTTTGAATTTCTGACCTCTTTACTGAAACAGCAACACTGCTCCTGTCAACAGGCATCTGTCAGTTGACTCCTGTCAAAATTTAAACTTGCTGCGTCAGTTAGTTTGTGTTTGACAGCTATTTTTATTAGACTACTCACTATTTTTAGGAGAAAATGGAAAAAAGTGAATTTCGTGTGCTTATTAAGCATTATTTCTTGCGAAAAAAAACCATTACCGAGACCAAGGCTAAGCTTGATAAATGCTATGGGGACTCTGCACCATCGATTTCAATGGTAAAAAAGTGGTTTACTGAATTTCGTTGTGGCCGTACAAGCACTGAAGATGCCGAACGTACTGGACGCCCAGTTGAGGTCTCTACACCCGAAACAATCGAAAAAATTCACGATATGGTGTTGGCCGACCGAAGATTGAAAGTGCGAGAGATTGTGGAAGCCGTAGGGATCTCGCATGGCTCAGTGGTTTCAATTTTGAATGATCACTTGGGCATGAGAAAGCTTTCCGCAAGATGGGTGCCGCGTTTGCTCACAATGCAAGGGTGCACACATGTGCAGTTGCCATGGCAAAAATCCATGAATTGGGCTATGAATTGCTTCCTCATCCACCCTATTCTCCAGATTTGGCCCCGAGCGACTACTTCTTGTTCCCAAACCTGAAGAAATGGCTTGGTGGAAAAAGATTTGACTCCAATGATGAAGTCATCTCGCAAACAGAGGCCTATTTTGAGGACCTCGACAAATCATTTTTTTTTGGAAAGGAATTAAAAAAATTGGAGAAGCGTTAGACAAAGTGTAGAGCTCAAGGGAGACTACGTTGAAAAATAAAATTATATTTTTATCAAAACATCTGTGTTTTATTCTAAAAGTCACGGACATATTGACCCGCCCTCGCAACACAGGCCATCACTCAAATTCAGCCGGATCTATGCAGAAGAGTCATTGAAAATTGTACCACTCGGATCCGTGCCACCGCAAGAAGCCGAGGCGGGCATTTCAATGATGTCATATTCCACACTTAATGGCATACATGCGTCTTTCAAATTGAAACATAATTTTGTTAATACCTCACATACAGCTTGTTTTAGTCCATTTCAACATCTACCCGGCCTTATTGAAAACCCCTTTATTAGCTTTTTACTTTAATTCTAACAAATTCATTAAATTAAAGTTTTGTATATGATATTAACACAATGATAAAAAATAATTAATATCAGTTAAAAGAAAACTGAGTAAAACATTTTTCACAGAACCCAATTCATAATTTCCATAAACGGGATTGCAAACTTTAATATAAAATAAGTTCCGGATCCAAATTAAGTCTTTTTTAGATGTGATTAAACCTCTATCATTGTTATGGTGGTAACTATCATCATCATCATCATACTGACACAATGGTGTGATATAAGCCTTATATGGGTAATTAAATAATTTTCAATTCAAACTAAATAGATAAAGATATTTTTAATTGGAATATCTTCTCCACAAATGATTTTCTACCAGATTTAACTAAATATTTTTCCAGTTGACTTATCTCCTGTTTGCGCATAGTGATACTCATATAAATTACCTTTACCACCTAACGTGTTGTGTCGATGTTGATGTTGTTTGTGATAAAAACCTAAATCCATTTTTAGAGTCTTCTTAGAAATTTGCTTTCGAAAATTACAAACTTCCATGTTTAGCAATTTTGAAATTTCATGTTCTATGTATACTGTAAAAATAATTAATAACCATAGGATTATACTGTGAGGAAGAATTTTGTGTTGTTTTATCAATGCTGGTACAGTGTACAATGTACTGATGTACTTTACAGTGTACAGTACATAAATGTTAAAGTTCAATTTTCATAGAATAGAAGGATTAAATTGAAAGGAGTCAAGGGACAATCAAGTGTTTCACACAATTGTTAAAGCTGATAACTATGTAAAGCCTCAGTTCCAACATTGTTTTTGCTACTCTTAGTTTAAATGTAAATTACTCACTAGATAGTAATTGACTTGTTCGAGTACTGTTTTATTTTGGAGTTAATAACATTACTCTTGTACCCGTGGCATGATGGTTAGTGCGTTGGTATGGTTAATTAGGCTAGTTTTATGAATTTTTGTCTAGCTTTAAGATAGTCTTAAGAATGAATTAATAAAAATGAATTTAAAAAAAAAAAAAAAAAAAAAGTGCGTTGGACTGTCATGCGAGAGGTTTTGGGTTCGATCCATGCCTGTGCCACCTAAAGTTTTTTTCACGGGTATTGCAGCCTCTTGCGAGGAATAGACAAATTCACCAAGAGTAATTCTTGTCATGAAAAAGTGCTTTCTCATATTAGCCGTTCGGATTCGGCATATAAACTGTAGGTCCCCTCTATCCCTGCAATTACTCGCGCACAGGAATGGTTGAAAGTTGTAAGTCACTAGGCCCTGGTTCTCTACGGACTGTTGCTCCACCTAATTTATTTTTAATAACTACAAAAGTGTTTTTCTTTCAACTGATGTCATCCAGATAAATTTTGTCTCTCAAATTACCTCTACCTTATTGTTAAATGGTGAAATTTTAATGAATAAAATAGAAGTGAAAAGGCTTATGAGCTGTTCATTTTGTGATAAAGTTAAAAACTAAAAAACCAAAAACGATTTCGAGAATTTTCGTTTCTTTTCTTTAACTTTTAAGAAAGACTTAATAATTGACTGTATATTAAACTGCAATAATGTGGGCAGAATCAATTATTGTTAATGTTTTGAAAAGAAAATGTTCTGGATAGATTTAATTTATTTATTTATTTATTAAGAACACCACATCAAAAAATAAGTCAAATTAATTCGAACATACAAAAAAATAAGAACCAATTTGGTTCTGTCGTTCAGTTCTTGATTATAATTAAATTTTCTTTATTAATAAGAACAAACATTTTCATTAATTTATGAAACAAAACGTTTAATTGAGTGCCTCTGTTGGCTCCGAAGTACCTTAGTCTTTCACTCCAATTTACAAACCTTGTTGATGGTTTAGGCTATTCAAATTCGTTTTCCAATTTTGCCTGCTCTAAGACCCGAACTGCAAAAGGAAAAATAAGCGACTTTCGATTGCTGAGTCTATTAGACGTTGTAAGCGAAACCCGATATCTGTATGTAAGTGCAAAATTTGTCTCATGTTAGTTTCCGCACAACGTAGGACGTTGTCCACTTGTATAATAGTCTCAGTAACTTTTTGCACAAACTTTCGTACAGCGGTAGAACTTTATTTTCGGCCAAAACTTTTTGTCCAACACAATGGATGTATGGTACATATTTTCTAAAAAGATATCGAGCGGAAAACGGCAAAATAACCCACACCAGGGTGCGCCAAAGAAATGTAAACGATTTGAACAAAATGTAACTCATTTTCTAATTGAGCTAGAAAATCTAATCTTGTGATTTTTTCTTTACATTCACGCAAATTTTACAGAAATTTTGTGTAGACTTTCCATAACATAACCGTTGAAATATTGGCAGCCTGGTTTCAAATTGAAACTTTCAGCTCTTCAAAGTCCCACTGTTTAGTTACATAAACATTGGACATCAAATAGCCTTATAAAAAAAGTCACTCGCGGATAAAAAAAAAGCGAGCGGGAGGACTTTACGTTTTCTGAGCCAAGCGAATTTAATTAGGTGCCAAACATTTTGCGTAAACAATGCACCGCCACATTACTGGAGCCAGGTTCGTCTTAGCGTTCGCTTTTAACCGCCGCTACTCCTATCTCCCATTATTTTTATTATCATCAATACAGTTTCAAAATTTAAAAACTTTAAAACTAGCACTGCTCGACAAAATTAAGTTTTATTTTTCTGTTCCACAAACAATACAATACATTTTTTAATTTATTAAGTTGTCTCGAGTTCGAATATTTGCCTTATAATTGTTTTTATCACATCAGGCTTTTAAAATATGTCTCTTTAAAAATGTTTAAGACTACTAAAAACAAATCAGTCTATTTAAGGCTAAAATATAATAGTTCTTAATAATACATTTTATGATGTTTTCTAAATACAGTTTAAATCATTTAAGTATTTTACTTAGTTTTCCAAATTTCTCATTACTTATAAATTTTCATTTGAAACAAAGTTTTGAGAAACATTCATATGATTTTGAAAAAATAAGTTTTGGAATTGATTTTTAGTGCTGATTTTAAATCCGAACTTTAATTTTGACTTCCTTCTAAAATTATAAAAAATACTCATTTGAAACATTATTCTTATAATTTTCCAAGATGTTTCAAAAACTTGATGTGATAGACATTTCCCTAAAATGGTTCAATGTTTTTTTTAAAGTAATTTTGTGAAAAAAGGGAAATCTAACAACTTAAGAAATACTCAGGAAAAGTTGTAGAAGGCTTTTTAATTGTGCAAAAAAGACTAGACATCTCCAAGACTTGGACTGCTATAAGGAATCCCTCAGAAAGTATAAACAAGAATTGAGAATAGCCAAAAGATCCTCATGGAGATCCTTCTGAAGCTCAATAGAAGAATCCTCGTAGGCATCAAGGATAAGGAATATTCTCTCGACAAATCCAACCATGCCTAGTTGTCTTAAAAACTCAGATGATACATGGACTTACTCTTGCGAAGAAACGCTAAACCTGCTACTAGACACCCACTTCCCAGATAGCTCCAAATCCGTTAATACAACAAACCGTTCTGGGTCGGGTATTAACTTAACTTTTCTTCAAGGTCTTGTTACAAAAGAAAAATTGACATGGGCTCTGAATAGTTTCAAACCTTATAAATCTTCAGGTTCAGATCAAATCGTACCAGCTGAGCTACAACTTACCATTGATATAACTTTGCCCATCATTGAGATGATCTTTAAAAGTTGTCTAAATCTGGTCTATATACCTCAGCGATGGAGAGAAGTAAAGGTAGTTTTCATTCCCAAGGCGGGCAAATGCTAACCCTAAAGATCTAAGACCTATTAGCCTATCATCATTCATTCTCAAAACTCTGGAACGATTGATTGATATCCATTTACGTAATAGCATTGATAAGAGACTATCGATGTCTCAGCATGCTTACTGCAAAGGGAAATCGGTAGAAACAGCCTTGCACACTCTGGTAAGAACTATCGAATACTCCCTAAAGCAAAAGGAATATACTATGGTGACCTTCCTGGATATTGAGGGCGCTTTCAACAACGTTGACACATCCGCTAACACTTCTGCTATGACGACCCTAAACGTCGTATACTCACTCTGTGAGTTGATTAATCTAATGTTAAAAAGCAGGATCATCAACTCTAAGAGTAAGGTATGTCAGTAGAGGCGCTCCGCAATGTGGTGTTCTGTCCCCCTCTCCTGTGGAAGATAGTGGTAAACGAACTACTAATATCCCTTGAGGAGAAGGGTGATTGCGTATGCCGATGATGTTGCTATCGCCGTCACAGGCGAACATCCTAATACACTGAGAGACCTCCTCCAAAACACACTCAATATGCTCACTAGATCACTGCGGACTTAGTATTAATCCTCAAAAAACAGACCTCGTCCTTTTTACACGGAAATACAAGATCCCAGTAATTGTACTTCCTTCAATAAAAGGTGTACCACTAATTTTTACCAATGAAGCCAAATATCTTGGTCTAATATTGGACAAAAAAATTAAGTTGGAAATCTAATATTCAGGAAAGAGTTAAAAAAGCTAATGTAGCTCTTTTCCTTTGCAAGAAAGCCATAGGAAGCAAATGGAGTTTTCAACCTCGCATAACCTATTGGCTATATATGTACATCGGTCATCCGACCAATACTTATATACGGGGTTGCAGTATGGTGGACTGCACTGGAGAAAGTCACATACTACGACAAACTCAGCAGAGTCCAACGCACTGCATGTCTCTGCATAAGCGGGGCATTGAGAACCACACCCTCAGCAGCGTTAGACACTCTCCCCCATTTGACACCCGTCGACATCTTCAGCAAACAAGTGGCAGCTAGTACAGCTATAAGACTCAATGCCTCATCCCAATGGACCAAAAACAATGTGGGGCACTTCATCATTTTGAACCTCTTTGGTTCTATACCAAAGTACATAGACTACACTATTCCAAAACCGAAATTTTGAAAAAACTTCCAGGTATCCATTCCATCCAGAAATGAATGGGAATACAAAAAACTCCTGGATGACAAAAGCATCCATTTTTATACAGATGGATCCAAGACAAATGAGGGAGTTGGTAGTGGTGTGTACTCCGAAAAGCTTAATCTAAGCATCTCATTCCGCTTCCCTAATCATTGTAGCGTCTTCCAAGCGGTTATTTTAGCGATCAAAGAGGTTCTCTCCTGGCTAAGAGAAAACGTGATATCAACTTCTGATATCCGCATCTTCTCTGACAGTCAGGCTGCTATATTAAATCTCTTGACGGTGTCTCAACCAAATCTTAAACGGCCCTCGATTGTCGATCGTCTCTTATGGAGATGGCGCAGCAATTTAACATTCACCTCTGTTGGGTGCCGGCCGGGCCACAGAGACATCACAGGAAATTGTAGAGCCGATGAACTCGCTAAAAATGGAACCGTCATACCTATTTCACCTGAAAGAGAGAAGATAGGTATACCGATAGCTACATGTAAACTTCTGCTAAAATAAACAGCTTTTACGGTGGCACAATTTACCAACATGCGCTTTATAAAAAGCTCAAAATGGTTCGACTAGTGGGAAGTAATTCTCTAGATTCATGTGGTATCACAATGGGCCTTTTCTTGTTTATGGATTCTGAATCCGCAGCCACTTTAACCTAACCTAAACTAACTTAAGAAAACTTTTGGAATTTTTAATGAAATACTCTAATATTTCTAATATATTAATCTAATATTTCCAGGGCATCAATTGTCTTGGACTTATCTGCGTAGTAAAACGACTTCACATAAAAATAGTCCAGAGGTGTTAAATCGCACGATCTTACCAAAAGTTCTCTTCAATATATTGATTGTTTCTTTGGCTGTATGGCATGTAGCGCTATCATGTTAGAACCAAAGGTCCTCCATATCAACATCCTTCAATTCAGGCACGAAAAAGTCATATGGCTCTATAGCGTTCCCTATTGACTGTTACACTATGGCCGGCTTCATTTTTGAAGGAACATATATACACAACAATTGTCTCTGCCCATAGAGCAGACCATGTAGTGACTTTTTGAGGATGTAAGGGCGGCATCTCAAAAATATCTTGTAGATTATGATCAATCCAAATACGAAAACAACTTTGCTTATTAAAGTACCCATCAAACTAAACAGAGAACAAATCAAGTGACAGCTGTCAAAAAGATCAACTCCAAAAAAGATTGCCAGATTGAACACCATACGTCTAATAAAACACCCGCTAAACGTGTTTTTCGAATTGTAAAAAGTGATATCTCAAAAACTTTACGTTATTGAGTAATTTTAAAGTCGGATTTGAATTAAGGCTATCAAAAGCTATTAGAAAAGTGCAATTTGATTGCCAGGAACAAAATCTTGTCGAACAGTGCAATTGGTTTACTGTTTCGTTTTATTTTTTAATTTTACTCTTACAATTTCTTCTATCGCTATTACGAGTATCTTCCTTTTAATAAAAAGTTGGCTAATAATTTCCTTAAAGTCAGCCCTTATTTTAAAAACAGTAGGTTGTAGGTACATCATTATCTGTTCTTTTTTTCCTTGTCTCTTATATCTCTGGTATAATAGATTATTTTTCAGAAGAACAACTTTCACAATAAACATATTCTTCTAATAATCGCAAAGACTTTTCTTTTCCATAAAAGAAAATCTTTTCTCTCATTTTCCACCTACACTTTAATTTAAAAAAAATAAAAGACAAAGCTCAGCAAAGCTCTCTGGGCTTAAAGTGGGTTGGGCGGTAGTGGAAGAAAGTAATTTATCAGAAAAAAAAGATAACTTTTGCAAAGGTTGCAAAAAGATTTAAACTCCATGATTAAATGAATATTTCACCAAGTGAAGTTGGAAAAGTTAGTTTCATTGTACTCGCATTTCTTCCATTAATGAATGCCGACAAAACGAAACAAAAGGAAAAATGCCTTAAACGTTTAATTATATTCTCGGGGTAATCCTAGCAATCAATTGGGAGAAAGTCGAGTCCCAAACCTTTATATACATATATCTGAAATATATGTAAGAACATATTTACCTCGTTTAAATTTCTACTCTCTGTCTTAAATAAATGTATCTTTTATGCCCAAAAGTGAAAATAATGTCGAACATAACTTTTGTGTTTTTATTATAAGAAACGCCACTGCCTGCCACTGCCACTACTACCACTGCCACCGCCACCACAAGCCCTGAACCGCCACCGCACCACGGGTCGCGTTAATTTAAGACTTACTCCTTTTCCTTTCTTCAAGAAAAACCAAAGGCAAAAGCACAAGTTACGCGAATGTCACAATTATGTAGGTAGGTACAAAGTTGTAGGTCCTAATTGAAGTTTGTATTGTTGTTTATTAAATTTAAGTTCACGCTGGAAGTTTTTGCTTGTTTATGTACGTCACCACCGTCGTCGTTGTCGGTCGTTGCCCATCCCCCCCTCCCCCATCCCCCCGACCGACACTCCGTTCAGTTTTATTTTTATAATTAAAAACCCTGGCAAAATGAGATGCGAGACGAGGTGTAACAAACCTCTGGGAATCGTTTGCGCCAGCTTCACGGATGTGTTTCTTAATATTATTTTCTATCGAAAAATAACAACTACGCATCTTAAAGATTCGAATTAATGAAATTGTTTGCCAACTGCTCAGTGTACTGCTGGCGGTAGCGACGCGGGGTTCCTCAAATATTAAAGCCAAAAGAAAATGTGGAAGCCGTAAAATTTAATGCTTATCACTTGTTGCTCCTAAGTCTGAACTGTGATGAGAATTATTTGACGTGTCTGAAACTGAGCTAGGATCTTTCAGCTGATGAGTGATATATTGATGTAAAGTCAGTTTTTGGTTTGAAAGTAAAAAAAAAGGATAAAGTTCTGATTTTTAATATACGTTTTTGTATGAACGTTGAAAAAGTTGTTTTAAACTTTTCGAATGCGATGTTTGACAGTTTGTTATGAGCTATTAAAAATACGAAAAACAAATCTTTAAAGGGAGTATCGTTGAAACGGCTTGCTGATGACCTTATATTCATAAGTACGAGTACATACATTCAACACTTTAAATAGAACAAAAAATGAATGAAATGATTTAAGAGTCGACAAACTGAGATTTGTCTCTAAAAATATAAGTAAATTTCATGTGAATGATTTTCTAAGTCATTCGACTATTCATCTTTTTAAACTTTCAACTATTCGACTTTTCAAACTTTCGACTATTTAAACTTTAAACTATTCAACTTTTCAAACTTAGATAATCGACTTTTCAAACTTTTAACACAATAGTTTGACAAGTTGAACAGTTCAGAGTTTGAATAGTAAAAAGTTTAGAAAGTTGAATAGTCGAATGGTTGAAAGTTTGGAAAGTTGAATAGTTCAAAGTTTGAAAAGTCGAAAGTTTGAAAACTCGCATAGTTGAAATGTTGAAAATTTTGTAGTTGAAAGTGTGAAAAGTCGAATAGCCAAATGGTTGAGAGTCTTAAAGTCGAAAAGTTGAACTATTCAAAAGTTCAACATTCAACTTTCAATTTTTTAAACTTTCAACTATTCGACTTTTCAAACTTTTGAGTGTTCAAACCTTTAACGATTCAATTTTTCAAACTTTCAACCATTCGACTATTTGACTTTTTAAACTTTCGACTTTTTAAACTTTGAACTATAGTTTGAAAAGTTACAGTTGAATAGTCGAAAGTTTGAAAAGTCAAATAGTCGAGTAGTTGAAAGTTTGAAAAAATGAATAGTTGAATGGTTGAAAGTTTGAAAAGTTGAATAGTCGAAATGTTGATAGTTTTAAAATCGAAAAGTTGAACTATTTAACTTTTCAAACTTTCGGCTATTCAAATTTTCAAACATTGGACTACTCAAACTTTGAACTATAGTTTGAAAAGTTAAACAGTTGAATAGTTGAATAGTTCAAAGTTTGAATAGTCGAAAGTTTGAAAAGGCGAATAGTTGAAAGTTGGAAAAGTTGAGTATTTAAAAGTTTAAAAAGTTGAAAGTTTTAAAAGTTGAATAGCCGAATGGTTGATAGTTTTAAAGTCGAAAAGTTGAACTTTACAACTGTCCACTATTCAACTTTTCAAAATTTTAACCATTCGACTTTTCAAACTTTCGACTATTCAGACTTTGAACTATAGTTTGAAAAGTTAAACAGTTGAATAGTTCAAAGTTTGAATAGTCGAAAGTTTGAAAAGGCGAATAGTTGAAAGTTTGAAAAGTTGAGTACTTAAAAGTTTAAAAAGTTGAAAGTTTTAAAATCGAAAAGTTGAACTTTTAAACTGTTCACTATTCAACTTTTCAAACTTTTAACAATTCGACTTTTCAAACTTTCGACTATTCAAACTTTGAACTATAGTTTAAAAAGTTAAACAGTTGAATAGTCGAAAGTTTGAAAAGTTGAACAGTTCAAAGTTTGAATAGTCGAAAGCTTGAAAAGTCGAATGGTTGAAAGTTTGAAAAGTTGAATAGTCGAATGGTTGATAGTTTAAAAGTCGAAAAGTAGAACTATTGAATTATTTAACTCAAAGTTGAATAGTTCAAAGTTTGAATAGTGGAAAGTGTGAAAAGTCGAAAGCTTTAAAAGTTGAATGGTTGATGGTTTTAAAGTCGAAAAGTTGAACTATTCAACCGTTTAATATTACACTGTTAAACTTTCAACTATTCGACTTTCGACTATTCAAACTTTGAAGCATTCAAATTTTCAAACTTTCAACCATTCGACTATTCAAAAAAGGGTGAAAAGTTAAAATAGCTCAAAGTTTCAATAATCGAATGTTTGAAAAGTCAATTAGTTGAACTGTTGAAAATAAATAATAGAATGATTCAGAACTTGAATAGTTTTTCAACTTTTCAACGACTGTAAAACTATCAATCTTTAACTTTAAATGGTGGAATGGTTGAGAAGTTTGTTGAATTTTTCAAAAAATTCCAATTTTCGAATGTGGGTTGAAAGTTTAAAAAGTCCATTAGTTAAAAGTGAACTACTTTCGACTTTCCAAAAGGTTGAACTCAACCAACTTCAACCATTCGAGTATTCAACTTGTCAATCGTTCAACTTTTTAAACTTTGAACTATTCAAACTTTCAACCTCAACCCAATAGTTTGAAGAGTTCAGAGTTTGAAAAATTAAATGTTTGGAAAGTTTAATAGTCGAATGGTTGAATTAATAAGAAGTTCAATGGTTGAATTTTTCAATTCGGCTTTTAAAATGTGCAACCATTCAGCTTTACAAACTTTCGACTTTTTAAACTTTGAACTAGTCAACTTTCCAAACTGTTGTATTAAATGTTTCAAAATTCGATTTGTTAAATGTTTTAAAATTTTAGACTTGGTCAACTTTTCAAGAACTATTCAACTTTCCAACTTTACAACCTTTCGACTTTTTAAACTTTGAACTTTGAAAAGTTTGTAAACTGTTTTGAATAGTTGAAAGTTTGAAAATTGGATTTGTTGAAAGTTGAAAAACTTAATACTTGACCAACTTTTTAAGCTTTTTGTTTGCCAACATATACATATATTCTTTTCAATCATTCACTCGTTGGACTTTTCAAACCATTCGAATATTAAATTTTCAAGTTTTCCACTTGTCAAACTTTCTACCAAATGATTAAATAGTTTAATCATCAGTTTAGTTTCTTATTTGAAAATGAGGCTGGTACAACTGTTACTGTGAATGTGTTTCCTCACTGAGCTTTGATCATTAATTTGTATGCTAGAATTCAAAAATATATATGTGAACGACGTTATATTTTAACAAGAAGGCTTTTCGTTGTCCACAATCAACGAAATTTTGCAAGACAATTCTCCTGAATATGGACTTTGAAGTTTTTAGAAATGTACTTTAATATCCATCGATAAGAACCATCTTCAGTCATGAAGCCTGTCTCTAGCAACACAATTTTTGAATCAAGGCAAGCAGGACAGCCAACCAAAATAAAATACAAAGGTATCCAAGTTATTTCGACACTGTTTGGGGAAGATTTTCGGCTGGTGGCATCATTGGTCCACATTTATTTGAAATGGGCAAGGACCATAGGTCAATAATTACCAATTTCTTTTGATCTTATTTTGTTTGGGTATTTGGACAGTAAGATCATGTGGTGGCCTCGGTGAGGGTGTTCAGGGGAAGGTACCATATTTTTCTTCGATCGTTAATCTTCCTCGAATACAAATTAAATGAAATGAAAACTAAATTTTCCTGGAAATTTGTTTGCCGATTTAAAATGAATTCCAAGGAAAATTTATGAGCATCATTTACGTTTCGAATGACGAAAAGAGTGAAACATTCCGACAAAACATTTTTTGCCCCATTAGAACTGCCCAAACAAATCTACTTGCCACATTCAAAGAAATAAGACCATTCAAGATTGCAAAGCATTCGTTTGTGGGTGTTTTCAAAACTGCAATTTAGCGAATGTCATTTCTCCAGAAAAAATTTGAATGACGTGTTAAATTTAAAAAATTCAAAAATAAAGTATATGCCTTATGTTTTTAGACATCTTGTCAAATAAAACAAACAAAATACAAGTTTGATTTTCTAGGAGGATTAGAATACCAATTATACAGATGATATCTTTTCGTGGAAGCTTTTCAAACAACGACAAGTAACACGTGTACTAATTAGTTCAGATTTTTCAAAGAAAAACAAATATTTTTAAATGATACGTATTTTTAAAATTATGTGACAAAATTATGAAAACTCTTTGAAACATTTCCAGAATCCAATATTGATGATTATAGCCTTGGCTAAAACTATTTATATATACATACATACACATAATATTCATAAGCTCCTACCTCGTAATATATATTTGATAAATTAATGCCTGCTTATAATTTGAGAATCTAATTAACGTCGACACCATCAAAATATTCAATTTATTTTTGGAAAATATTCCTACCTTTCTTTTGAAATAAATGTTTTCTTAATTTTTTCTTGTTTTATTTTTTGAAATAAAAATAATTTCTATTTTCGATTGAACAACCTCTTCCATTTAAATGTGTATCACTCATAATAAAGATTTGAATTTTTGAAAAATATTATAATTTTCCAACAAGCATATTTAGTTGGTTATATTTATTTACGTAGCCAAAAGCTATTCAACTATATACCTAATAATAAAAATAAAAATAAAAAAGAACTTGAAACTCATAATTTAGTGGATCCAAATACTAAATTAAATTTTCACTAAGCGATATTATTTGGGAGTGTGAAAACAAGGTGATGATTTCATAGTCAAATCAAAACTTTTAGTCAAACTTTTATAGAAGAATTAATTTTTGTTTGCATTTCAAGTCGAGCCAATACAAAAGTATTTTTAATACTGCTTAGAATGCTGAATAGTAAACTACATACATTGTTGGCCAAAACATTAGCAACTAAAAATACCTCCATCTTTATGTCATTCAAAAATTAATAACTTAAACAAATCATGTTTTAATTTTTTTCTTAAATTTAATACATTATGTATTTACTTCCACAAGAAAAAATAGTTTTTAAAACGGTTTATTAAAAATGACATAAATAGAACAGTTAACCAAATTTTTTGTTGGTCAAAAAAAAAAGCAACTGTTTATTGCTATCTCTCTTTTTCTTATTAATAAAGAAAAGTTAGTCCGTTAACTACAAAATCCATTGCTCATTTCAAAGGTGTTGGCAAACGAGTGCAATTGAATCTATTTATTAGGTGTTATTTAGTTCACCGGCAAGTTAATCGGTGTTCTTAGCTGATTTTTGTAAAATGGCCGAAAACAAATACTCTAACGAAATAAAAGAAAAAAATTATAAAAGAATATAAAAGTGCAATGAGTCAAATTAAAATATCGGAAAAACATTCCATTCCAAAATCAGTGATTTGCCGATTAATAAAAAGTCATTACAAACGGTTCATCGAGGTGACAGACCAAAAAAAAAACAACAAAACGATGATATTAAAATCAATTAAAATAGACGCTTTTATATTATCAAGAGAAATACGAACCCAACTCTACCGGAACGTACATAAGTGCCAGAATAATTCGAAGACGACCAATAGTTGATGATGGACTAAAATTTTTCAAGGCCTTTTATTACCACCAAAAATAAGCTGGCGATATTAAAATTTGCTCATGACCACATCAACTGAACCGTTATAAAATGGAGAAACGTACTCTTTTTGGACGAGACTAAATTCATTTTCAAGGGTTCCGAAGGTTTCCGTCGCGTTCGCAGACCAGCCAATGAGGCACTAAGTCCACGTTACACCAAAGCTACTGTGAAACACGGAGGAGGTAACGTAATGGTGTGGGGATGCTTTTCATGCATGGAACTGGGACCGATTCACAAAATAGATGGTACAATGGATCGTTTTATGTACCGTGACATTTTACAAAATATAATGTTGCGACACACTAAGGATCAGTTGCCTTTGAAATGAATATTTCAGCACGACAACGACACAAAGCACACGTCGAATACGGTTAAGACGTGGTTTCAAGAAAACCGGATTGAAGTGTTACAATGGCCAGAACAGTCCACAGATCTCAACCCCATAGAAAATCAATGGGAATTTGAAGATCAACGAATTGTAAGGACTAATTGCAAAAATAAAAGCGATCTGTTTGATCAAATTAAATTGGCTTATGAAAGTATCCCAAACAGCATTATAAACAATTTAATTGACTCCATGCCTCGAAAATGTGCTGAAGTGATTAAAACAAGGGGTTTGCTACCAAATACTAACAAGATTTTAGTAAGACTAAAAACAAAGCATGTGTTTTTTAAAAGTTGCTTATGTTTTGACCACCCTAATATTGAACAAATTGTACTAATTGTGCTACTTTAATGAACTATTACCAAAAACAATTTTAGTTTATTTTCCATTAGAAACTGTAAATATTTATACAAATTAAAAAAATACAAATATACAATAATTAGATTCTAAATTTATTTTTTAAATATTTAATGATCGAGGCAATTAAAGTTGCTTTTGTTTTGGCCAACTCTGTAAGTGAATTGAGGTTTCCTTTTGGCTGGACAAAGAAAGATTCTTAAAGTGGTCATACATGAATTAGCCAAAATTATGAAGTGATGGGCCCAGAATTTTCAGCCAGTTCAAAATTCATGATTGGCTCGCAGTAGCTAAGAACCGCTCCTGTATGACCTGCACAACTAACCTTGCAATTGCAATCTTTTGAATCCCTTGATTGATCCGAGCCAATTTAAAAATTGACTGTCAACGTTTGACAACATTTTAGCCTTTGCCTATAAATACGTTTGGCGTGGATTTATTTGAAATTATGAACTTAAATAATATTTTGATAATATAATTTTTATTTCAAAATATTTACAAAAAAAAAAAACGTAGGTGTGTTTTTGAGTATTTATAAATCAAATTGACCTCAAAACAATATTTGCAGTCCAAACACAAACAAATGTGCTGAATGTTGTTTTTTTTTTTTTTGATTTTTGTGTAGGTATAGGAAGGTAAAAAAGTGTATTTCAAAGAATTTGTAATATTTTTTGGCAGCCTATATTGGTGATAGTTATGTTATGATTAGTTTTTGTTTTTTGAATAGTTGTCATTTAATTTGAAATTTATGACACTGTTTTTCTTTTAATAGACTCATATAAATATTTTTGTTTGTATTTTTGTTATATAACTAATAACATACATAATTTTGGTAAATATTATTGCTTGACTTAGTAAAGAATTTGTTGTTTAATTTTGGCTGCCGAATGTAAATGAAAGATCGATTGCATAAACAGTTTTGTTTTTTAAATGTACCTACTATTTAAGTATCGAACAGAAAATAAATACATTAAACTATTAAGATACATCCGATATCTCTATTACCTATGGTTTGCTATTGCTGCTTGCAAAGAAAATTCAATTTTGCGGTTTCAAAAGTATAGGGCTAGAATTCGACACCTGTCAAACAAAGTTGTTAAACCAATTTCTTATTTTCAGTTTAAAGTTTGACATTTACGAAAATGGATCGCTTAACTTTTGCACAACGCATACAAATTGTTTATAAATCTACTACAAAAATGGTGATTCTGCCACAGCCACACATCGATGCTTTAAGAGAAGATTATGGTTTACAAAATCGTCCAACTACACAAGAAATTGGCATAATTGTGAAGAAATTAGAAGAGACTGGCTTAATTACAGATATTGTAAGGCCTGTACATCATCGTCTTGCTCGTACCACTGAAAATATCGCTGTTGTAAGTGAAAGTGTTGCCGAAGACCCAAATGTGTCTATTCCTTGTTGTTCTCAGGAATTATGACTGTCTTACAGCACATTATGGCGTGTTTTACATTTAGATCTACACCTACATCCATATAAAGTCCAGCTCACACAACAACTGAAGCCAGCTGACCATTCACAACGTCTTAGATACGTCGAATGGGTGCTTGAACATGAGGCTATGGACGGCGATATTTCGAATAAAATTTTCTTCATCGACGAAGCACATTTCACACTCGGTGGGTATGTTAATAAACAAAATTGTCGTATTTGGGGTTCTGAGATGTGACCTTACTTCTTCGAAAACGACGATTGAACGACTGCCACTGTCTATTCGGAGCGTTATGCGCATATGATAACCTCCTTTTTTTTGCCTGCTATTGAAGAATACGACTTGGAGAATATGTGGTTTCAACAAGACGGTGCCACATGCAACACAACTCAATCGAATATATGACTTTATTGCAAGAGACATTTCATGGCCGCGTAATTTCTTGTCTTGGTGATATTAACTGCGGCCACCAAGATCATGCGATTTGACACCGCTTGACTTTTTTTTTTAGGGCTACGCGAAAGGCCTCATTTATGCAGATAAACCTTTAACTCTTGAGCACTTAAAAAGCAACATTCGTCAAGTTATGGCTGAGATACCGCCAAATATGTGTCAAAAAGTTGTCGAAAATTACCTCAAAAAAATCGATGCTTGCAACAATTCGCGTGGTGGTTATTTAAATGATGTAGTCTTTCACATTAATTTCGGGTCACACCTGTGTCACTTACCTGTAAGATCCTTTAAAGTAAAGAAAATAACGAAAATTCTTATGGTTTAGGTAAATATTGGTTTTATTGAATGCATTAAAATAATTTATAGTAATGTGTGCTGTCTTCGGATTTCTGAATCACTTCAAGTAAAATGTGGTGTATAGATTCAAAGAGTGCTGTTAGATAATTGAGCGAAATTTGGGCACAGAATTGTTTTATGGCATCAATAATCTCTTCGATTTTTTTGGTATTGCCGTCCTCCTTTGTAGACTTTTCTTGAAAGCTATCCCCATATGTTTTGCATGATGTTCAGGTCAGGAGAATATGGGGGCCATGGTAATAGGTTCACATTTTGCCCTTGAATCCAAGCTTTTGTTGTACGTGCGGTATATATTGGTGCATTATCTTGTTGGAAAGTCCATCGTTGTCCACCAAATAATTCAGAAAACTGCGGAAAAGCTTGTTCGAGAATCGATTTTCAAGTGAATGCCGTCATTTTAGAGCTTTGAAAATCCAGCTCCACTGTCCCTTAATAAGTGATTGATCCCCATTCCAATACACCGCCTCCTTTGCTGTGCCGTTTTTCAAGATAGATTTATTCCCTTCCTAAATCATGAAAATATCAGCTATATTTATCAGGTCCGTTTAAACTAATTTCATCGGAAAAGACGACGTTATGCCAAGCTCGGTAGTACCCGTGGAATGATGGTTAGTGCGTTTGACTGTCATGCGAGAGGTCTTGGGTTCGATCCCTGCCTATGCCACCTAAAAAAAAGTTTTTTTCACGGGTACTGCCTCTTGCGAGGAATCGACAAATTCTCCAAGAGTAATTCTTGCCATGAAAAGTGCTTTCTCAAAAATTTGCCGTTCGGATTCGGCTTGAAACTGTAGGTCCCTTCCATCCCTAACAACATGTACTCGCACACAGGAATGGTTGAGAGTTGTAAGTCACTAGGCCCAAGTTCTCAAACGGACTGTTGCGCCACCCAATTTATTTATTTATTTATTTATTTATTTATGCCAAGCTCGATTCCACCTACACAAAATTAAGGCGTTGTCTCTTGCGTGCAGCATTCTATTGTGGTTTTTTCTTAATTTTTTGGTGTCGTTTATGGTCTGCCTTCTGTATCACCCAAGCAACAGTCGGTTTACTAGCATTTACCCCAGCTTCTGCCTTGAATTTACTAATGGAAAGCCTTGAATTCGAAGCAGCTCCACTATCGCCCGCTTTTTCTGAAATGATGTGGCTTTCTTGACTCTTCCTTTGCGGTTTTTCCCATACCTCTATGGGTGTTTGAGGTAGTTGTATACAACATTTGAACATCTTCTAATTTTGTATCTGATTTAAAACATGGTCAAAGGTAAATTTAGATCTTGTCCCTACTCATGTGACACAAAAAAACAGGCACTTTTTATGACCTTCTTTGGAAAAACCGTCATAAAACTTGTATTTATCAAATTAATCCAAAAATGTTTGCTTGCAAAATAAACTTAATACATACCTCATTCATTACACATTTGGGTTTTTCCAAAAAACCTAAGGGTTTAAGAAATATCGGCAAATAAAAAACGAAAAAAGCTTGTCCCTATTAATGTGACACAAAGATAGAAATATCATGAAAAAATAACATTTTATATGCGTTTTATTACCGTCTACACAAAACGGATAACCCTGTATATATTATTCTTGAAGTCGCATCTATCCGTTTCATTTATCAGATTAGAAAGACGAATTTATTGTCGCATTTAATGGGATTTTTTGTTTTAATTTACCCCGGATGCAATACACTTGTGCCAATGTTTTTTCCAATTTTCAAAACATGTTGCAAAGTCCCCTTTCAAAATAGTCTAATTCTTCTTCGTTTCGGTTTCTATCTCTTCCATCGATTCAAAAATTTCAACAAGATCACTATAGTCTCCAACTTTTAATAGACAAATTTTGGAGCATCAACTCTTTGGCTATGTGGCCGAGACTCGTTTTTATTGTTTTGTATCACAAATCTTCTTTTCTATAGACCCGAAAGAGTTCTGCAACATTTGTTCATGCTTTTTTACTTGCGATACCAAGTTGGTAAACATTTGAAAAAAATTTAATAACGTTTTTTTATTTATAATTCAAAATAAATATGTGTCACCTCGAATTCTTTACGAATAAAAAATTATATTTCATCCGAAATAATTGTATGCATCGAAAAATAACCTCTCTAAAATCTGGTCATTTTTTTTTGAAAAATCGAAGCAATATTTTTTTACAAAAAAAACTATCAAAAGTTAGTAAAAATAGATTTTCAATTAGAAAATATATGAATCCCGATAATCAATGAAGGTATACCTTAACACTATTTAATTCTATACAAAATTTTGTTGTTGAAGCAAGATAATGTTCTAGAAAAATACACACTTTAAAAAATAGTACTAAAATTGTTAAAAATTGTTTTTTTTTTTTGACTAAAAATATCGGAAACAAAAACTGACTGATTAAAATCAAATTACTTTATCATATGCAAAATATTGTTGGTCACTTTAAGTTATTTAAAAAATAAAATCTAATTGCCAACTATTTTTTACACAACACGAAAATCTGAAAAAATATGTTTTCGACTTGAGTATTCTGAGAACAAAGGAAAATATTGAATTCAACTTATTATATAGACAGATGGGCACGGCTAGCTAATTATCAGAAAGGGTCGCATTTGTGCCTCTTTTTTCTTAGAACCGAACATGATGTAGATGTTGGCAATGATTTTTTTCCTAAATTCGATCCATCAATTTTTTTCTGAAAAGCTGCATTTTTAAGAAAATCTCACGAAAAATTTGGAGTTGTTTTGATGTATGTATTTTCTTTTTTCTTTTATTGTAGTTTTATTGAAAGATTGCGCAAAATGGCATCTTTCATTCAAAACCTATTTCTTGCGAAATATATTTTGTTACTATGTACCTTCATACATACATATAAGCGGATTTCATTCTCGCCTGGTGGCCTTGGGATATTTTCCCCTTTTTAATAAAACTTACAAAAAACTTCAAGTGGTTTTCTATCGATCTATTTTCAAATAGAAAGAGTATATTTTTTCGGATTATTTTAGCGCAATTGATGCTGGTGATATCAGGCTTTTTAAAAATTTCAAGAAAAGCAGTCAGCTTAAGATGTTTTTAACGGTTGCTGATTCGTAGCAACAAATAATCTCCCAGCCTACGTTGGTCGCTCTTTGTTTTTGGATTCTTAAGAACAGGATACTGTAAGTTGCAAAATCATGTTAAAATCTGAATACAATTCTAGTTTCTGTTATTTTTTTTCTTTGGCACCAGCTGGTTTCTTTCGATATTTAAATTGAATATTTTTCTCTCGTGACTATTTGCCGCTCATTATAGTTTTTTTTTAATTTAGCTTTTGAATACGTGTTTCTCCTCATAAAAAAGTTTTAAGATGAATTAAAATTTGCTTCAAACAAAACCCTATAGTTGCTTGATTATTGATCCCTTTTAATTAAAGTCTATAATTCTTTTTAAAAAAAAAATATTTCGCTTTCCACCAACTTTAATGTAGATATCCGCATTATTTTTAAATCGGTCTTTTTTTTTTTCAATATAAAGCTGTTTTACACATTGTTATTGTTCGTATACTGTTGCTTTAACTCAGAGGATGATCTCAAATAAATTTAATAACCAAGGTTTTGATTAAATTAAATCTATATACAAAGCTGTAAAAATCTCTAGAGCTTATTTCCATAAATCAAAAACCTTGACAAACAACGATAAATGCGTGTAGTAGATATGGGTGTATATATATATGTTCAAGATACATACCTCAACGAATAACCAAAAAAAAAACATTAAATCGTTGAGGCTTTGCAAAGTTAATATCCTTCTCTTTCTTGATTTTTATTTTCTATATGTACGTTTGTGTCGTCTACACTGATACAAAATACATATACATACAATCATATTTTCTTATACCTAATCTTTTTAAAGGCTGATGATGCAGCTCATACTACATACATACATACCATCAGCTAATACAATGCTTTAAGCTATAAAAACCTTTTTAATTAAATGAAAATAAATCACCCTACAGCCCACATAATAACATCACGTAACCTTAAGGTACGTATACGTACATACTATGAAAATTGCTAACCCATATAAATTTATTGATTTATTTTTCCACTCATCATTACTAGGTTTAAAAATGAAAAGAAGAAAAATATACCCAGAAATACACTTTTGCACACACATATTAAAAAACACTCTTTTTTGGAACTTTATACGTATGTACCAAACATCATCGACCAACACTACCTATAGATATGGATGAACTGAAAATTCCTTGAGGAAAAACACTTTTCTTATATATTTTTTACTTATTATTGTTTTTGGACTTTTTGTCCCGGGACGGGCGCGTATATTTGGTATTATAAGAGATCCCAAAAGGCAAAAGTTCAAGATTTCTTTAATTTTACTTCTGCGCCGCTATGTTTTTGACAGAGAAACCACTGTGGGAATTGTTTTTTAAACTTTAAGTAATCATTATTATGTTTATTTTGTTTGTGTCAGTGTGTACAGTTGTGGCCAAAAAAATGGAAACTAAATTTTATTTTTGGTAACTTTGTCTTTACAAACAAATTTTAAATTTAACCATTTTGTAAAGTATTCAAATCAGTGGTACAAACAAAACAAGACTACTTTATTTCATATAATAACTGAACCAACCGTTCCGCTTGACCTTTCGACTGTGGATGGTAAGTTGGAGATTTAACATCCTGAATGCAATGCAAATCGCAAAAGTGTTTATACTCAAATGAGTTAAATGGAGGTCCATTATCTGTGACACACATCACAGGTTTGTTTTCATAATAAAGTATATCGTCTTCAATTTCTAAAAGATTTCGTTTTAAATAATAAGGTTGTAATTCCATGCAAAATTTGTCAGGCCAACCCTTTAATAGGTATTGCTTAAGTAGCTTTAAGGTTTCATCCGAATTAGTTTCAGCTTTTATTTTTACTAAATTTAAAGGTACTTCTTCTGAATAATTATAAGAGTTTAACGAAAAACTCTCATTACCAGTTTTATGAGGCAACGGAAGTCTTGAAAAATCATCTGCGTTACCGTTATGTTTGCCTTTCCTATATAAAATTTTGTAGTCATACATTGACAATTCAATTGCCCATCTCTGTAGTCTAGATGCTGCTATATGTTTCTTTTCACCAAAAATTTCTTTCAGTGGTTGATGATCGCTGAATATTGTTATGCTTCTACCAAATATGTATTTTCTGAACTTTCGAACAGCAAAAATTATGCTTAGTGCTTCTTTATAAAGCTGCGAGTAATGCTTCTCTGACGCACTAAGTGAACTGCTCGCATACATGCAGGGCTTTTCTACGCTTTCAGCTACTTTAGATAAAACGTAACCTATTTTGTAAGGACTAGCATCACAAGAAATAACTATTTCTTTTAAAGGATCAAAATGCGCAAGCACACTTTTACCTGATAACAGCTTTTTGTTCCGTTCAAAAACCTCGCTACAGCTTTCCGTCCAATCATATTTGACTCCTTTTCTCAATAAATTGTATAAAACGTGAAGTTCGGATGAAAGACATGGTAAGAAATTTGAATAATAGTTTAGAAGCCCTAGATAAGACCGAAGTTGAGATATATCTTTAGGTGTTGGAGCTTTTAAAATAGCTTCAACTTTCGTTTTACTTGGAAACCGCCCTTCTGCCGTAATAACATAACCAAGATATTCAACTTTTTCTTCCAAAAATTTACACTTATCATGGTTTACTTTAACATTAAACTTTTTAAACATTTCCAAAACCGTTTCTGTATTTTGCATGCATTCTAATAAATTTGTACCTTTTATCAAAATATCGTCTATATAACCTTCGGCATAATCTAAATCTTCTAAAATTTTATCAATCACACCTTGGAAAATGGCACTGGATGCCTTAGCTCCAAACACTAGTCTTGTATATCTCAAAAGACCCTTTGATGTGTTTATTGTAAAATACGGCTTGCATCTTTCAGAAAGCTTCAATTGCTGAAACGCGCCTTTTAGATCTAGAATAGAAAAATGTGTGTAACCGGAAATATTGGAGAAAATATCTTCTGGGAGTGGCAATGGATTATGTTCCGTCTTCATATGCTTATTAATGGACACCTTACAGTCCATGCAAAGTCTGACATCTCCGTTCTTTTTCATTACACAAACCACCAGACTTGCCCATTCGCTATGCCTAACTTTTTCTAAAATCACAGCTTTTATTAATCTTTCTAACTTTGCATAATATTTTTATCTAAGACCAAAGGGAACTGCATAAGCCTTAAACACTATTGGTTTTGAACTTTGATTCAAAATGACGTCAGCTTCAAATCCACAAATTGGATTTTCTAAATTTTGATCAAAAGCTTCAGCGAAATTATTTTTAAGCATGCAAATCATTTCATATTTATGGTCAATTATTTTCTCAGAAATATTTAAAACAGAATTTGTCTGAGACTTACCGACATTTTGAAAAAAAGATTTTCAACTTGGATATAAAGAATCCAACCAGATACGTCCCAACAAAGGTGTAAATGTTTTTTTGCTTTTAATTACCAACATTTTCAATTGCATAGGTTTCTCATGATATTTTGATTTTACTTTAACCTCGAAACTTCCAAGTACCACCACGTGTCCACCAGTCACCACTTCTAAGGATTTAGAAAAATTATTTAATTTAAAATTTTTAAAAAGTCTTAAATAATCTTGTTCTGATAATACAGTTGTAGATGCACCTGTGTCGAGCTCAAAAGTAATATAATATAATATAAAAGTAAAGTATATATCACTAACTAATAACTTAACTTTAAGCGATCCTGATGCGACTTCATTGACGTAGTTAAGCCTGCCCAGCCAAGCTCCCTCGTCCGAACTGTCACCACTCTCAAATTCGCCTTCTTCGACCGCATGCACTGACTTTTTGCTTCGGTTTTTTAATTTGAAGCAATCTTTTTTTATGTGTCCACGTTTTTTGCAATAATAGCAAACGATATCCTTAAGATCTTTGTTTTTACGGAAATTCTTCCCTCTCGAACAACTGCGATGGTCTTTATAGTTCTCAGGTTTGTTATGCGATCTGGACAAAGATCTTCCTCTTTGATCGCTGTGCCTCCGAATGCTGTTGACGTCTGCTGGTGATGTGCCTGGCTGAATAACCCTTAATTGATTTTTGGCCATTTCATCTCCCCTAGCTATCTTAACTGCTCTCTTGAACTCCAAACTTGAAATCTCAAACAGCTTTGCACGAACACGATTGTCGATTTGAGGATTAAAATGTCCCTTTAGCTTCTCAATCAATGTCTGGTAATCTACTTCTTCTATTCCGTCTGGCCTTGAAACATTGCGTATTATCTTATATAGTTCCTTACCGCCTAGATTTACCAAGTAGATTTTTGTATCTTTAAGTTCAGATATTTTATTGAGACACATCAGATTCTCAAAACGCTCCATAAAGATATCAATTTCATCAATGCTTGGATTGAAAAACTCAATCGCACCAATAACATTAATAGAATTCATATTTTCTATCAAATTCGTCTTAATTTCACTTTTTAATATTTTTTTTTTGTAACTACAGTAGATGTACTGCTACTAGAATCAGACAATTCCGAATCTGCCATAAAACTTGCTCAAATTAAAATAGCGGATTACAACTTTTTTTTTTTTAATTATTATTTTGTGTATCCTCGTCGCCAAATGTAAAGTATTCAAATCAGTGGTACAAACAAGACTACTTTATTTCATATAATTATTATTTTACATAAGCATACCTTGGTTTGTAGTTTGTAGCAATGTACTTTGTAGTAATTAATTTCAACTACAAGTAATAAGTAATTGACAATTACATGTAATTGTAATGGAAAAATATACATTTTAATTACTTGTAATTGTAATTGATAAAATGTACTTACTAATTGCATGTAATTGACAATTGTAATAGGTTTATTATAGTTCTTAAAGGAAAGCACTTTTATTTAAATTGTCAAGTTGATTGATTTATTGATTTCAAGCATCGCACATAAAATAAATAAGAATTTCATTATATTATTTTGTAATACCGCGTAAAATGTAAATTGTGCAATGCTTACTGGAAAAAAGTAATCATTACTGTTTTTTTGGTATTTGGTTGCAACTACATTTTATGTAATTGAATTGCAAGTAATTGACGCTTTTCAAATACATGTAATTAGAAGTGTTTCAATTACATTTTAAACTAATTGCAACTAAATTCAATTATAAGAAGTTTTTATGGAATTATTTGTTTCCATCTCCGTTGGTTGTCTAGATTTTTTGAATGCTTTTGCTGCAGACTTTATAAAAGCCTTAGCAAAAAATGGAAACACTCGATTTAAATTTGAAAAAGCAATGCATTTCGAGGAAAAATATTACTCGTAATTTATTTTATTTATTGGTATATTATATATTTCGTAACCAAGTTGAAAAATCCTTATTTGAATTAGTTCATTTTTTAATAGAGCCAAATAGCGCCGACAATTTTCTTGAGGGGTTGATTACCAAACTTCAGGGACAATTCATTAAAGATTTATTTAATCTTGAGCTCATTGGATTGGCCTTCAAGTAAATTCAGGTCGATCTATTGAGAATGCCACTTACAAATGTATTGGATGGGCCCGATTAAAGTCCATAATTTTTAAAACTTCGCATTAAAAACTAGACGAGTTTCAAAAGTGGCTACTCTGCGTGGCGATTATTCAGACTGTGCCATTTGGTTCAAGTATGGTTGGAACGCTATAGAGAAAAAATCGGTTTAGTTCGTAGCGAGTTTAAAAGAGACTTCAAGTTGAAAAGTCATATAAAACCCTCGCAATCTTGTTGTGGGATACAAAATTTCGATAATCGGGGAAGAAAACTTCTACACCTGAAACATTGAAAAAGCTCGTGCCGAAGTTTCATCAAGCCCTAGCAAATCGGTACTAAACAGTCCGCCGCGGTTTAAACATTTCACGGTAATTGTTTGTTCGTCCCTATCTCCGGAGTAAACGTATACCACTCGCATGGACTTGATTTCAACATAACGGAGAAAGTGCGTATTTTCATAGTTATGTTTTGACACTACTGCGGCAGAAGTTTGGAAGAAAACTAATTTTACAAATCGCGACTTTTTTATGGGACCGACAAACCAAGAGATATTCCATGCCTAAAAACGGGATAACTAACAATATCAATAATATTTCAAGAAAAATGTTGGGAAAATCAATGACAAAATTTCACTAATAGAAGAATATAAACGCCGCCAAAGCGGAGAACAACTTAATCCCATTTTATTTAAAAAATATAGTTAACCGGTATAGAGACATTTTTTTAGAGTAGGGATTCGTACGTATCTGCGCGTCGACAGTTTTGTTCACACTTCGGTATACGACGAATAAGTAATTGTGGCCGAGTAATGGGCGGAGTGTGAATTTAATTCGTTCGTGGCTGCAGAGGTTTCCGTACAACTGCTTTGGCTATAAACACTCCACGGCCAGGGCTCAGTCGATCTTCAAGGACTCCCAAAAGAAAACATTGAAGTAGTTGAAGAGAGTTTACGTGAAAATCCATGACTTTCGATACGGAAAAGGCAGCCTCATTGTTACTTCCAAGAGCGATTATTCATCAAATTTTAAAAAAGGATAAAAAGAACTCAAAGAAAGTGATTTTGTTTCACGCCCCAGGGTAACTGTTTGGTGCGCCTTATCCATGCATGGAATATTTGGACAATTCGAGAATGTTCAGGGCCTGGCGGCAAATGCAAATAGTGACAATTGACAATTACCGATTCATGATAACATACATATTTCTTTTTGCCGAACCTTGCACACGTGGTTCGAACAGGCGACCGCACACACGGCTAGTGATTCGATAAGTTTGCTACGGGAAGCTTCCCCTCAAAAACGTATCAGTGGCTTTGGGACATCCCGTTGCCACCGAGGTCCCCCGACTTATGAGGGCTACCTCAAAGAGAAAGTTTACAGCAACAATCCTCGAACTCTAGTGAACTTAAAAGACAACATTCGTCGAGAAACCAGCGTAATTGAATTAAGTTTACTGCAGCGTGTGGCGATTAACACTAGGATCCGTATTGAACAGTGCGTGTAATTTGACGGAACACATTTGGATAACATAATGTTCAAAAATTGAAATACGCATTATTAATCGGTCCTTTAATATTTCAAATAAAATAATATATCAAATAGAATTTTTCAAATTTAATTTTGAAAATATAAGTCTGCCTCCAGACACCCTGCATAAGGAAATTCAATATGGCCAACCCTATACATATTATTACTTTGAAATCAGAGGTTCGCTATCATTACATTGAATTTAGAGTCGTTTACCTGCCGAAAAAGCCATCTATGGGGCATTTATTCATATGACTTGCATGACAAAATATAGCTTTAGATTTGCTTATCAAAATTGCTCTGTCTCTAAAAGTTATTTTAAACTGATATCTTCTGGTTTCTTTGGATTTAATTAGTTTGTATGACATTAGGTAACATTCTTCCTGAACTTAGAATATGTCTCCATTTTGCAGTGCTGAAATGACTCCATGATGTTTTTTTTGGTATGGTGGCATATTTAAAGAAAACTTAAGACATATTTTTGAAATCAATCCCAGATTATAAATCTTACCTGTATGACAAGCTCTTTCATGATATGTTAACTTTAAGAAATAAATTAGGTGACACAAAAGTCCGTTGAAAACTAGGGCCTAGTGACTTACTACTCTCAATCATTCCTGTGTACGAGTAATGTTTTTAGCAATGGAGGTGACCTACAGCTCTTGGAGGATTTGTCAATTTTTCGCAAGAGGCAATACCCGTGAAAAAAAGCACAGGCAGGGATTTAACCCAAGACTTTTGGCATGACAGTCCAACGCTTTTTTTTTTTTAATTTATTTTTATTAGTTCAATATTAAAACTGTTTTAAAGCTAGACAAAAATTCATAAAACTAACCTATTTAACCATAACTTACAACTAACTAACCAATGCTCTAACCATCACGCCACGGGTACTACTCGTGTTAACTTTAGTTAAGTAAAAAAAACACTTAACCCCAAAAGTGGAAAATGTACCTATTATTTTGGTCATAGCTGTATGTATGTATGTACAAGGTGCAGAGGTATTTCATTTGAAAGTGGTTTTTCGTTTTTTATATTTTATCAATGTCATTGGGCTAAAGAAAGGATCTACGTAATATTTGTTTATATTTGAATTTACTTCTTGAGGGTTTTAATTTATATTAACTGAATAATTCCCTTATTTTTATCTCTCTGATGCCTTTGGAAAATTATTTTCATTTTTCGTTATGTAAATCAACAGGTTTTTTTTTATTTTGTTTTGTTTTGCTTTGCTTTTTTGAATTAATGAAACAAACAAACTCTTTGAAATGAAGTGAAATTAAAGTATTTTATTAAAAAGCGAACACCTTCATCTTGTGTGTTTTTTCTTTTTAATTTAATCAATTCTCACACTTTTTTACAACATTACAATTCAAAACACTCTATTTTTGGTTAAAATTAGTGCTTTGACAATTACCGGGCAGGGATGTGTAATGCAAGGCACTTAAAGAGACTTTAGGAAAACGACGAATAACCCGCTTATTTGAAATCCTTTTTTCACCACGAGTATTTATCGACCAATTATTATTAGTTTTGAATTAAAAAATTGGTCTCAAGTGAAAAAATTTATCGACCAGAAGAAAAAATTTACCTAACGATTTAATTTCTCATTTTGTTTTTAAGCTTCAACAAATTTGTACCACGGGAATGGCTTTTGAATTTGTGGATATTATGTACCGTAAGATTTCACCTAGCTTCCTTATGTATTTATTTATGGGAAATAACTGGAATTTCTGCGAGCAACTATTTCGATATTTTTTAATCCAATTTAATATTTCTTTGTTAAATTTGAATTTACATATCAAATACAAAATGTTAAATATTTGTATGGGATTTCTGAAAATCAGTTTTTTAAAAGATGATTTTAAATTGAATTGCTTTGGAAGGGAATTGGATTTTTGCATTTATATTAAGAAATAATATGTAAGGGGTGTTATTTTTGGGCGTTTGGTTTTCAATCTGGCTATACTATTTTCGCAGGTGATCTTTTTGACAGCTGTCACTTGAATTATGCTCAGTTAATTTGCAATTTTCACAGTAAACAACGTTTGAAAATCGTGTGATTTAATACCACTGTATTATTTTTTGTGTGGTTATTTTAAGTCGTTTGTCTACGCAGATAAGTCCGAGACGATTGACGCATTGGAGAAGAATATACGGTGCGTTATTACATATGGCCCAAATTGCTTCAAAAAGTGGGCGAAAATTTGGTTCCTCGACTGGAATTTATTTAAGCCACTTCACAGTGCGTCGAATGTATGGAGATGGTGGACAAAAATCTGTTTTCCGAAACATACGTTTTTTGAGTGTAAAATAAGTCTTGACAATTTAAAAGAAAGACAAATTTAATGAACACAGACAATTTAAAGGTCATGTTATACTTACAAGTTGACCAAAAAGTGCCAAACAGAAAAATTAACTTGAGCATATAAGCAATAATTTTGCTATATGCATAATTTATTTTAGTTTGCAAATTTAGAGAAAATATAATAAATATTTTTGTTTTGTTTGATGCTTAAATTAAAATAACTTCATATAATAAATTATTTATTAATGAACACATAATAAAGAAAGTGAACTTTATTTAGAAGGAAAAACCATCCGAGTCTTCACTATCTGTGTTGTTTTGAATTTGCGATTGTGAATTCGAATTTTCCGGAATCAGTGTTATTCATGTATCTCTTTGTCATCTTCTTTCAAAAGTTTTGAATTGAATGTGTGTTCCTATATTGTGATAAAGTAGGATCAGATCTAAGTAGCAATACAGTCATTAAGTCTTCGTTTGCAAACTTTCGGGATGATTTTCTAGTGTGAGCTAGGCGGTGTTTTCGAAATTCTTTATGGCTAGCCTCTAGGGCTTCTTCCGAAAGTTGACCAATAAGTATATCAAAAAATGAAATTATATCCGGGCCATGAATCAAAAGCTTATGAACACTGATTGGCATATAATACCAACTATAAAGTTGAAGATAGAGATCTCTTGTTTCATCGAGCAATGCAATACAACGTCAATACTAAGCCCAGAAGCCAAGACTCTTAAAATGAAGGAGAACTTTTTTATCAGCCGTTCATCAAGTCCAGTGATCTGAATCTTTAAAAAAACGTCTTGCAGTATTTCCATCATTTGTGGATCCGAATCCTGGCTTAGGCTTATTAACGATAAGACCCATTCTAGATTTGAATGATTCTTGAATATCTTTTTTTTTCTTTGGGCAAATACAATTTTATTTTCTGAGTCACGCACTTGCCAGGTTTTGAAAGGAAGCCTGTAAGAAATGTGCAACAAACAATCAAAGCATCTTATCCAAGAATGTAGGGTGGATAAACCAAAACGATAGTTTTCTTCTTTTGTTGGCTTCTGGTTTTTTTACCGTATTCATCTCTTTAGGAGTTGAACCGCAAATATAGCATTTTGCTGAAGAATTTGTATTTGATAATACATTACAAATACTCCCATCAATCATTGTAAATAGCATTTTAAATGAAACGTTAATATTGAAACCTTTTTTGTTTAGAAAGAGATTAGTGAGTTCACCTATAATGATGAAGTTAAATAAATAGATTCAAAATCGTTTTTACTATCTTAAAGTTAATTGAAAAATTGGAATTTCAGTTCTTACTATCCACATTTACATTTACAAAAATATATATGTACATATATTTTAAATATGAGAATAATTCCAATTTTTTAGAACTTATGTTAGGTTAGGTTAAAGTGGCTGTTGGTTGGGACGTCCAACACACTTAGACCAAAGTATGGTCCGTTGTGATACCACATGGATCAGTTAATCAGCTTAACTCGTTGAACCAGTTGGAGCTTCGAATGAAGCGTAGGAGACAAGTGATGTCTGAATTCTTTAGATCACTGGTATCGTTAAAGTAGTAGTCTCCAAGGTAGATTCTACGTCTTTGTGATAAGGCAGGGCATGTGCACAGAAGATGAGAGATTGTCTCTTCTTCTTCTTCGTCCATGCAACTCCTACAAAAATCATTTGTAGGGGCTCCGAGTCGAATAGCATGCCTTCCTATTAAGCAGTGCCCAGTCAGGACACCTATAACGTAGCTAATGTGCAATCTACTCAGAGAGATTAATTGTTTTGAGCGCCTGGCACTAAGAATAGGCCAAATTAGTTTAGTTGCGACACAAGTGGTGGTGTTATTCCACCTGGAGTTTGTTTTCTCTATGGTATCTTGCTTTAGCATGAGCTTACATGTAGCTAAGGGGATACCTATGCTAGCATTGTGAGCCAGCAGAGGTAAAGTTGTTCCGCTTTTTGCAAGTTCGTCAGCTTTGCAATTTCCTGGAATGTCTCTATGGCCCGGCACCCAGAAAAGGTGAATGTTGAACTGTGTAGCCATCTCCGTAAGAGATGATCGACAATTTAGGGCTGTTAATGAATTTGTGGAGACTGTGTCTATGGACTTTAACGCGGCTTGGCTATCCGAGAAGATGCGTATATCATTAGTTGATATAACGTTTTCTCTAAGCCAGGATAGGACTTCTTTTATAGCCAGGATTTCAGCTTGGAACACGCTACAATGATCGGGTAGACGAAAGGAGAGACTTAAGTTTAGTCTATCTGAGTAAACGCCTCCACCAACCCCATCCTCCGTTTTTGATCCATCTGTATAGAAGTTTATAGGACCATCGTTCAAAAATGATGTATTCTCCCAAGAAGACCTGGGAGGTATAGTCACTTTGAAGCTATAGTTATTAAACTGAGGATGGGGTATGGTGTAGTCAATATTACTGTTTATAGTTCTGAACGAGTTCAAAATAGTGGTGTGGCCAATTCCATTATTGATCCACAGAGAGGAGGCCTGAAGCCGTATGGCAGTATTAGCGGCCGTTTGCTTGCTGAAAATGTCCAGCGGTATTAGATGGAACAGAACATCTAGTGAGGCGGAGGGGGTGGAGCGAAGTGCTCCTCCCATACACAGGCAGGCTGTTCGTTGGACTTTGCTGAGTTTATCGCGATTTGTCGCTGTATCTAGCGCCGTCCACCATACCGCTACTCCATAAGTAAGGATCGGTCTTATGACCGAGATGTATAGCCAGTGTGTAATGCGGGGCTGTAGGCCCCATTTATTACCAATGGCCTTTTTACAGGAGAACAGGGCTACTGTGGCCTTGTTTATTCTCTCTTGAATATTAGGTTTCCAACTTAATTTCTTATCTAAAATGAGACCCAAGTATTTTGCTTGTTCAGAGAATTTAAGTGGTACACCGTTTATGAGGAGAGGGTCAATGTGTGGGACTTTGTATTTCCTTGTGAAGAGGACAAGGTCGGTTTTTTGTGGGTTAACGCCTAGTCCACACCGATTAGCCCATCTGGTGAGCTTATTTAAAGCGTTTTGTAAGAGTTCTTTTAGTATATTGGGATGTTTACCCGTTACTGCAATAGCAACATCGTCCGCATAGGCAAACACTCTGTATCCCTCTCTTTCTAGAGTAGTTAGTAATTCATTTATTACTAAATTCCAGAGGAGAGGGGATAGGACACCACCTTGTGGCGTACCTCTGCTGACACCCCTTTGTGTAGTAAAATCGCCCAGTTTTGAATTGATAATCCTGCTTATCAGCATCTGATTAATCAATTCGCTGATCGACTTATCTACCTTCAGAGATGTCAATACACGTGCAATTGCAGATGTGTCGACATTGTTAAATGCACCTTCTATGTCTAAGAAGGCAACTAAGGTGTACTCTTTATAATGGAGGGAATATTCGATTGTACGTACTATACTGTGTAGAGCCGTTTCAACTGATTTCCCTTTGTTGTAGGCATGTTGAGCCTTTGAAAGGAGGGACTTATCAATATTTGCCCTTAAGTGAATATCGATCAAACGCTCAAAAGTTTTGAGAAGGAATGATGATAAGCTGATAGGTCTTAGGTCTTTAGGGTTTACGTGACTGGATTTTCCAGCTTTTGGAATAAAAACAACTTTAACTTGTCTCCAAGACATCGGGATGTATGCCAAATTAAGGCATCCCTTGAAGATGTTTTCTAGGATGGGTATTAGAAAACTTGCATTTTCTTGCAGTTCGGCTGGAATTACACCATCCGGACCAGCAGATTTATATGGTTTAAAGCTGTTAATAGCCCATTTAAGTTTTTCCCTTGTGACTAGACCTTGTGGGGGTTGTAAAGTATTGCCACCATTATTAGGTGCATGTTATTAATAATATTAGAGCTACCAGGAAAGTGAACGTCTAGTAGCAAAATGAGCGATTCTTCGCTTGAATTGGTCCAGAGGCCAGAGGCGTTTTTCAAGCAGCTTGGCATGATTGGATTTTTTGAGAGGATTTTGCGCAACCTGGATGCTTCAGAGCAATCTTCCACGTTGCTGCAGAAGTTTCTCCAGGACGATCGTTTGGTTTTCCTCAGCTCTTTTTTTATATATCTTCAGTGATTCTTTATATGAATCCCAGTCAGACATGTCTCTAGAAGCTTTCGCTCTGTTAAAGAGTTTTCTGCATTCTTTTCGAAGTGGATCCAGCCCTGAGTTCCACCAGTGTGGTTTCTTTTTACCTCTTACTTATATAAGAGGACATGCAGTATCTAGAGCTTTGTTTAGGGCTAATGTTAGATTGTTGACTTTGTTGTCAAGATCTTCAGTGTTAGAGGGGGTGTTAAAAAGTTCTGGTTTTACTAAACTATTTAACATTCTCTTATATTTTGGCCAATTTGTTTTTTTTAGGTTTCGGAAGATCGGTTGGCAAGGTGGATCATTTAAAAAGTTAAATTGGATGTATCTATGATCAGAAAAGGAGTGATCTTTAGATACTTTTCAGTTCAAAATATTATTATAAATGAAGTCGGAGACAAGAGATATATCTAAAACTTCTTGTCGATTTTTAGTAATAAAGGTTGGCTCTTTGCCAACGTCACTTATGAGTAGGTTAGTGCTTAGAATATAGTCGAAAAGAGACTCACCCCTGTCGTTTATATCTGTGCTACCCCACACTGTATGGTGGGCGTTAGCGTCACTTCCGATGATGAGGCCATTGTTGAGCCTTTGCGCTTCAGCTATTAATCTCTCCAGACTGTCACCCGGGAGAGGGCCAAGATGGTCGTGGCCGAGATACGCCGACGCCAACCAGAATGTTCCTCTGGCTGTTTCCAGACTTGCGGCGGTGATATCTCGATTGCTGAAATTAGGGAGTAAATATACATTTAGGCTACGTTTTACTAATATGCAAGATCTGGGTTCATCCTCACCTGATGCATATAGCACGCAGTATTTGGGAGTCCTGATTCCTCGAACAATAGATTTAACAATCCAGGGTTCTTGAATCAGGACAATATCTTCATCGCTGCTGGATAAGCGAAGAAGAAGGGAGGCCGAAGCCTTTATGGAGTGTTTGAGGTTAATCTGGAGTAACCGCAGCATTTTCTCTACCGTACTCCCGATCAGTCTCCAACACAGTGATGTCGGAGTCATCCATATCAGAGGACGATTCTAAAAGAATGTCCTCATCTCCGCTGTCGCAGACCTCGGCCTCCATTGCGGAAAAACCTTGGTCGGTGTTAGGAGCTTCCACTGCTACTGGGGATACCTGGGATGCATCGTCTTCCAATGAAGGAAATGTGACCGATGCACCAGGTTCCTCAGCAACCGTTTCCGCTTGTGTAAGTGGGGAAGGGGGAAGGGTTTGTGCCTCAGCCCCATCTTTTTTGTAGACTCTCAGCGGTATTTCATCGAACCCGAACCTATTCACACCTTTTGACTGCGCCAGAGGAGAAAGGGACTCTACATTGATGATTACAATTCCTTGAATATGGCCGGAACCGTGATGCGAGCTCTTGGTCTGCAAGGAATGTCCTCCTTTGCGACAACCTCCAGCTTAGCACCAGGCCAGACCTCCCCAAGTCGACTAACCGCTAGCGTCAGCAGATCGCACGACCTCCGATCATCACAGACCATCAACTTGATGTGTCCCTGATGCCAACCGCCATCTTTTGTGATGGGCGGTGGTCCCGGATTGTCAGACATAATCTCGACAAAACTGAAGGCCAGCAACTTAAAACTTTTAAGATTTAAATAAAACTGCCCTATTAGTTCAATCATTTTAGACTCCTCATCTTGAGCAAGCTTTTTACATTCTTTCATAAACATAAATTGTATGGGTCTGCAATAGGAAGTCGAAGAAGAACGGGGATTTTTCCATAGCTCAATACCAGTATTGTCCTCGAACAATTTTAAAGGGCAGAACGATGTTAGAAAAAGAAATTCGTCTGTCCTTTGTCAATCAGTAAAGACTTGAAGTGGTTTCTGTTGCCTCCCTCTTGCTGGAAAGCATCTGTTTTTTTTAGCTTTTTCAGTTTTTATAATCTGGGAAAACAATCTTTGTGCAACGCATTAACAACTGACAGTAACACTTTATACTTATTTTCAGAAAGATCTAAGTCTAAATACAGTGCTAAGGCCTCTTGCGGAGTTAAACCCATTTTTTTCCAGCAAAATCAGCTCCCTCACCAGAAAATATTCCAGACAGTTCCGCTGCGAACCGCAGCTCTTCAGTGGATTTTGAAACCAAAATATCCTCTACTCTACGTTTTTTTGGTTTTGTGAGATGCCACTTCGAATGGCTTCTTCGGTCTTCCGCGACAGCTTCCAGGTTGATCGGCAGAAACCCTACTGGCGACAGTATTTAAAATACTTGAAGAAAGAGTGAAGTCACTTACTGCTGATATTAAAGCCGCTAATTCACCAAACAAACAATTAAAAATAACAAATAACAGTTATTTAGCATGTTCTAGTTGGACTCCAAGACATTGTAGCTGTAAATCTCATATTGTTTTTGTACACCCGTCAACGCACTGTGCACTTGCCTGAAATCATTATTAAAACATAATGGCAAACTTTTATCTTTATAATAAACCTATCTTTACAAGTGACAGCGAAGATGGATTGACGTTTCTAAAACAACTGATCGGGGATGTTATTGAGGGTACATATGAGTCCCAATCTAATGGTGGAAACACAATGAAGCCGAGTTGCAGCGATGTAAAAAATTGTAATTTTTAATAAAAAAAACCGTCTGCCATAATAATGTATATAGAATTGTAAATACCAATATAATTAATGTTAATTTAGTACCTAGTAAAATTTTAATACTTGCGTATAATGTTTCAGGTTTTGTCAATAACGATGTACATATATAATGGTTTTTATAATTATGTTAAATGTTTTGATATAATTGTTCTGTTCGAACTGAAAACTTCGTAACTGAAAACAATTTTGATAAATATGAAAATAAATTTAAGGACTTCGAATTTGCATGGATTCCAGCGATAAGAACTAATACCCGTGGAAGAGCTAGTGGAGGTTGTTATTTTGGATTTAAGAAAACCATCAAAAACGTAGGCTGCAAGTTTGAAATTTCGAGAACAAAATAAATGATAATAATTCCGACATACATTAATTGCAACAATTGGGAATCTGATTTCGAAAAGTTGTTCGAATTTTTGTTAATGAATGACAACCCAAATGTGCTCGTAGTAAGTGATTTCAACGCAAGGACTGCGGCTAAAGCGGGGTTTGAAAATGAGGTAGTGGAAATAGCACGGCAATCAAAGGATGAGATTTGCAATGCACGAGGAAAACAATTTCTTGACCTGTGTAATACATTTGGACTTAGAATTTTGAATAAAACCCTCAACATTAGATAAGAATGGTGAATGCACATTTGTGGGAAGTCAAGGTATCTCAGTAATAGATTACAGTTTAGCTGGAGGAGCAATGGTGGAGTGTATACTTGACTTTATAGTAGATGCGATACCATTCTCGGATCATTTACCTATCAATACGATGATGCAAGTCGTTACCAATGATTATTCTGGTACAAGAAATCTGAAAATAGTACACTGGATGCGATAATAACTTCTGCAAAAGTTTCAAATACTTTAAAAAAATTTACAGGATGGCAAAGCGGCTGGTTCCGACGGAATTCCAGTTGAATTTTACAAGTACGGCACCAATGAGTTGATAAATAAGATTACTTCGGAGTTTAACCATATTTTGGATAGTGGATCTGTACCAGAAGGGTTTAAGGAGTCCTTAATCTTTTCTATCTACAAAAAAGGAAGTACTCACAACTCAGACAATTATCGTGGAAAAAGTTTTTTTAACGCTTCATACACAATTTTTACGGCGCGCGATTTTGCAAAGACGACTTAATTTGTGGATTACACATAATGGTTTATTGGAGGAGTTTCAAGCCGGTTTCAAAACTGGTTACTCCACGGTCGACCAAATTTTTGTCCTTAAGAGCATTGCCTAGACCTTTTTACGAAACTTTTTCTTCGTGGATTTGGAAATGCGCTCTTATACAAACTTTATGGACTAGGGATGTCCAGGAAATTCGGTAAAGTCCTCAAAAATATATACGATGATACTAAAGCCGTGGTTTGGAATGGAGAGAAAATCTCTGAATAGTTTCAGACTGAAACAGCCGTCCGGCAGGGGTGTGCTTTGAGTCCTCTTTTATTTGCGCTCTTTGTGACTTTACCGACAATATTGGTGGAGGAGCGGAATTCGCCGGGACAACGATCAAAGCACTATTCTATGCCGATGACATTGTGCTTTTTTCTAATTCAATCCCCAATCACTGCAATTAATATTAAACCAGTTGCATAGGTACTGTGTAACCTGGAATCTTAAGGTCAATTTAAGTAAATCTAATATAATGATATTCAAGAACGGAGGTGGAAGAAATTGCTCAAATAAAAGATGGAGCTACGATTCCAACTTGATTGAGGTGAGGTGGTGAGAGAATTCAATTATCTAGGAGTGTGCTTTACAAAGAATCTTAGTATGGAAAGACATCTTAGTGGAAAACTTATGAAAGCAAAAAAGTGCAATCGGATCTTCCTTGGCAAAGTGTTTCTCAAACAAGAACATAGCACATAGTAGCAAATTTCGTGTGTTTGAAGCAGTGTCTAGGTCTATTATGCTTTACGCAGCACAGGTTTGGCGGTACAAAGAGCACGAAAGTGTGGAAAAACTTCTAAGATTCTTTATTAAAAGAATATTTCATCTCCCCTGCAACACACCAAATTACATGGTTTTGCTGGAAACTTGACTATTGCCGCTTTTTATTCAAACCTTAAAACAAAATATAGACTACATCATCAAAGTTCTGCAAATGCTCAATGAAAGATTACCAATGAAAGCAGCTCTCTATGCAATCAATCAAAGAAGTAGTGTATAAATTAATTGCAGAAGAAGCTTCAAATTCAACTCATAGATTAATTTACAAACATCTCTGTCATAACCTTGGTCCAAATAACTATTTTAGAGATGAGAAGAGTGTGGAGGTTATTTCTATGATGCTGAGACTTCGAGGAGAGCTCCTGCATCTTAACTATATACCACATAGGGAGGATCGACCCGGGCAATGCAGTTTATGTAACCGAAGGGAAAGAGATGTTTTTCACTTCTTAGGAAAATGTCCTGTGCTAGTAGAAAGTAGGAAAGCCTTCTTTGGATCTAATTACCTTACGGAAGAGGAAATGATAATACTCTTAAATGAGATGACGGTGGAAAAACTCTTTATGTACTGCAAAGTGGCTAAAACTTACCGGGACAGAATAATCTGCGAAAGCTTCTGAGAACACATCGAAGTTAAAATGTATATTGATTTTAAATTATACATATATTTATATTTATATTTTGTTTTTTTTTTTTGTTTTTGTTTAACAATTCGTGTTTTTTAATGCAACCATTAAAGCTTTATATTACATTAAATTCATCTTGTCAACCTGGCAGACGGCATTGCAATTGCTAATTGTGATTTTGTAAATTTATAAAATAATGAAAATAAAATCTAATCTAATCTGATTATGTTATAGAAGAATTTTCCTAAGTAATTTTTCCGTTTTAAGCAGGCATGTACAGAGGAGGAGAACTGTTTCCTCCTCTTCCTCATCCATACAGCTTCTGCAAAAGTCATTTGAGAATACGCCTAGCCGCGTGGCGTGCTTTCCTATTAGACAGTGCCCGGTTATGACAACGATTATCGAGCTTATATTCGATCTGCTTAGAGATAGCAAGCACCTTGATCGCTTTAAATCTAGTGTGGGCCAGATGTTTTTTGTGACCTGAAACGTGGTGATGTTATTCCACCTGGTGTTTGCCTTCTTCATAGCGTCTTCATGTAGCGATTGGTACTGTACTCCATAATTTCTGGCGAATTTATCTGCGTTACAATTTTCTGGAATGTCTCTATGGCCCGTCACCCAACAATGGTAGATAATAAATTGTTGTACCATCTGTTGTAGTTATGGATTGTTATAGAATTTGTAGAGACAGAGTCCAGAGATTTGATAGCGGCCTGACTATCTGAGAAAATACGGATATCAGATGTTGATATCACGTTTTCTTTAAGCCAGTACAAGACTTCTTTTATCGCCAAAAGTTCCGCCTGGAACACGCTACAATGTTAAGGAAGGCGGAATGATAGACTTAATTTAAGTCGTTCGGAGTACACGCCTCCACCAACCCCTTTATTTGTATTTGATTCATCTGTATAAAAGTGGAATGAAAATTTTTCCAGAAATTCCCTATCCTCCCAGAAAGATCTGGAAGGTATATAAATCTGGATGTTTCTGTCGAATTGTAGTTGGGAAATGGTGTAGTCTTTTTGCTTTGTTATTGATTCTTAATACTTACAAATTAGGGAGTGGCCAATGTTGTTATTAACCCATTCTAATGAAGCTTTGAGGCGAATAGCAAAGTTACAGCTATTTGTTTGCTAAGTTTACCAAGAGGTTTAAGGTAAAGTTTTGTGTCCAGGGACGTGAAGCGATCCTCTTGTACATAGGCAAGCTAAGCGTTGGACTTTATTCAGTTTGACGTGGTTTATAGGTTTTTCTAAAGCAATCCACCATACTGCCACACCCCATACAGTATAATTGGTCTGATTACCGATGTGTATAACCAATATGTAATTCGGGGTTGTAAGCTCCATTAATTACCAATAGCTTTTTTGCAAGAGAAGAAAGCTACAGGAGCTTTTTTGACTCTTTTTCTGTCTAAAAAATTACCAGATACGGCCTCGTTTGGGAACTATGATTGGATTCCTTTAATATAAGGAGGGTTAACATTTTGAATTTTGTATTTCAAAATCGGACTAAATTGGACCGGTGTCAACCCAAAGTTTTAGTTTTTCTAAGACGTTTTGTAAGAGTTATTTAAGGGTGTTAAGATGATTTTTCTGAAACCACTTTAGCAACGTTATCCGCATAGGCAATCACTCTGAAAATCTCCGCTTGGAAAATACTATCGTTTTCTTTATTATTTGTATATATTCCTAAAAATTCAATAAACGAATATCTTACTAAAAATTATTTCCACCAATATTACACAAAATTGGTCGAGAATTTAACTTGAAAATTGGTAAAATACTATAAATACTCGTATATGTAAAAGTATTGCCCTTTAGTAATTTTAAATTTAAAAAAAAAAAAAAAACATACCAAATAGTTTAAAACGATTTCTAGAAAATGAAATTTTGAAATCTTAACAGAAAGTTTTTATCGTACCTCCGCGAAACGAAATGAGTAACCTTACGCTTGAACAACTTTGGGAGAGATTAATTTTTATAGTCAAAGTTTTGACTGAAATGTATGTTTTATTTTTACTAATAATGAAAACCCCTCTTCCACGTTCAATGTCTCAAAAAAAGTTTGAGAAATTTATTTTTTATTTTTTACTAATAATGAAAACCCCTTCTTCCACGTTCAATGTCTCAAAAAAAAGTATTCAAAGTAAAGTATTCAAATATTTGGTAATAAATTGTATCAACTTTTGTACCTTAATTTTGTTTCACTGGATGCCACATGCCAAAATTGCATAGTTATGAAATTATGATAATAATTTGGACTAATTGCAAAGTTTAAATTAATTTGTTTTTATTCTCAAAACTCTTACATACATCGCTAACCATAATCATTCATCATCATCATAACATTCAATTAAAGTTTTCCATGTATTTGTATTAAATTTTGGGTTCTTTATTTTCCTTGAGTGCATCTTTGTTTATTTATCGTACCGTATCTAACCATAACAATCTTGTGCTTAAAGGAATAATTATTTTTAGCTATAAACAAGGAAATGCGCTTTCTAAAGAGAAAATCGTTGTTTTCTGAGAATATAATTCCGGTCCAGCAAATAGTAGAGTTTTCTTGGAAATCCAACAAATCTAAAATTACTTATTCTATGCGAATATATTTTGAGTTATTCAATTAAATTTTATCTTTCCAATAATTAATCTAGAACAATGGGTTCTTGTTAATTGGATGATTTTCATCTTTAAAAATAAGTTCTTTATAATTGAAGAAAGTTTATTGAACCCTGGTCGAGCCAAGTATAAATTCCAGCTGTAATAATTTCATGATTAATTTTACTATTTTACATTAGAAATTTATTAATTTTGTTTTGAAATGAACCGAAACACTGCCAAGGCTGTTTTCTTATTTTAATTTTTTTTAGATTGATAAAGGGTCTGTCTAAAAAAAAGCATTTCAAATAAAGATGTTAGCGAATAACTAATTTATAAATGAGAAGAATAATTTCACGGTCATGATTAATTCTTGGAAGCGAGCAAACACACAATTTCAATAAATAAACAGAGCACATCACAGCCTTATGTGACTTTATGAGTTGTTGGTTTTATAGCCCTTTAATTCTCTGAGTATATAAAAAAATAATGTCTTGCCTCATTGATTTGTAAATTTCATTCAAAATCAGAGTTAACGCCCAGATAATATCGCTTCTTCGATTCGTTTTCTTTATTTAAGAGCTCCTGGAAAAGCACCAAAAGGTAGGTTAGGTTTCATTTGAACGTATGTAGGATAAATAAATCAATATATATTTATACTTATAAAAGAAAGATTTAACGATAGATTCAATGCCATTACCCATCAGCCTCAAAAACCAATTTCTTATTTTTTTTTTTATTTTCTTAGTATTTTGTATTTTCGTCATCATTTCATTACACCATTGTATGCGCAGAAGAAAATAGAGGCTCAGACGAATAGTCCGAAAGGTAGATTTGTATTTTAACTAGATGGATATAGTAGATCAATAAAATTTAATGAATAAATTTAGCATTGTTGAATAGGGTTCAATCAGTTAAACTATAAGCTTTTATATTCCTAACGTATTCTGTATAGATTGAAGTCATTTAGACATCTTCTTTTTGTGGATATCTTTATGCGTGATCGTTTTAATTTGTACTTTGATTGACCGCCTAACCTTTCCAATTAACTTAGCTCTATTTAGAAAATGTAAATAAATATTTATTACTTAAGACAAAAATGCGGAAAACATGATTTATAATTAAATCCACTTTTATTATAGATTATTGTTTTATATTTTGTGCTCATGTTCGCAAAATAAGGAAACATTTGTATTGTATTTATTTTTATTTGATTCCTTTACATTAAATACTTTAAAACAATCTTAAAGCCAGAAAAAAAATCATGCTAAAAAGTCAACATTTATTTACAAAAATAGTGCGTATACGCCAGAGTGTATTTGTTTAATTTCTCTTAAAAGAGGAATTAAACTATGGAATTGACAATTCCGATTAAATTTTTTGTACTTTTAAGTAGAAAACAACGAAACAATTTTTTTTACAAAACATACATTTAAAAAAATGTTTACTCTCCAAAAAAAAAAAGGAAAGCAAGAAAGGAAGGCAAGAAAATTTCTAGAAGTGCATCGAATTAAAACATATTTTTTTGTATAGAAATTTTGAAGTTAAATTCTCCACCAAGAGGACACCACGACTACGGATTTATCATTGCAGCATTTTCATGAAATTTTCCATAACAAATTATCACATTTGTAGCTATATGACCTTCACAACCTCATCTATCTTAAAGGTCTTGGATGGAATGTCGAGCATTATCTTTCATATGAACCCCTCGGTGGCATATTATAATTGTGATCACTTTTTGGAGAAATAACACGGTCAGAAAAATTTTCTTTTTTTTTAGAAATAAATGTATCACCTTTATCAATATCTTATTTTCAAATAAGTATGATCCAATTACACCAACCAGGGTGTAGTTTTTTTCTTCTTAAATTTTAAAGCACTCAAAGAGTTATTAATACCTTAACATGTTTAAATTTAAAATACAGTGTGTGCTTTGGTAAAATAGGAAAGGAATAAGGAGGAGAAACCGATGTCCATTGGTCTTAAAGTTTTGAATATCAAAATGGGATGGAGTTGGGTAAATCATTCCACATTCTTCATGTGCGGTTAAAAATAGAATCTCCACGTCCGAAATTAATGTTTAAAAACTGATAAACATTCCGGGAAGTGTGAATATTACGGCTGAAGTGTTTGAGGGGAGAAATGCAACTGGCCAATTCGTCAAAATATTGTTTGATAAAATATCGGCAAGACAACGAAATGCATGAAACATTGCGGCGACGGCGCGGGCGGTGTTATCTAAATGCTTCAGTGATTGTTCTATCGCCTATCATTTTCAAAGACTTAAACTTGTTTTAGAGGTACGTGACCAAATATGAGAGTTTTATTAAGTTTTGGACGAATGAAGGGTTTGTAAATTACAGCCAGACTAGAAGATTGACAAACTTCTTGCAAGGTCGTTGGAGAAATCCTTAGCACCTCGCATCATTTTTAACAATTTCGAATATGTGATCTTTCATAAAAGGTTATCTGTGATACACTTGCCGAATACTGAGAGTTGGTTGGTTCCCTTGACGCAAGTACCTATCATGAGCAGTGGCATTGAGCTTGGGTTACACTTTAACGGCAGGAGAGTACAATGATATTTTGAAGCATTAAATTCTACACCCTTAATAATTTCCCATTGGAGAATGCTGGCATGCTCAGAATTTGATAAGCTTATCATAAGCAACCATTGAAGTTCTACATCTGAAGGACAAGGAAGTGAATCTAGAAACGAATATGAAAAGTTGAGAGTACTGTCGTCAGCGAAACGGTTTAAAGGACTTACAATTATCAACCATTCCACTTTTCTTGACAAGAATTACTCTTGGAAGATTTATCAATGAAAACACTTTTAGGTGGTACAGACAGGGGTTGAATCCTAGACCTCTGACATGACAGTCCTACGCAATAATAATAACAAGGTCAGAACCACACCAAATAGTGCAACGTTTAAAATTGAGAGTCGTTTCAACAAATTTTAATGGATTTTATAAGCCGCAAATGCCACAATTCCACAAAATAACGTAACCTCCGAAGTGAAAACAGGACTCATCACTGAAGATGATTTTTTGACGAACATCCGAAACGTATTAATTATTCACATCATTTATTTTCTATTGATTGCCGAGAGGGTGCTTCACGACGACCTTCCTAAGCATTAGTTTTGGGAATTGTAGCTGAAAATTTTCATCACGTTTATAACTATTTAAGTGCATTGTGGACAGTTTCAAAAATGATATTCAAAATTAAACCTTTTATTGGTAAACCTTTATTATACATACAAACATATATTTGTTTCCTCTAAATCTCCAATTTAAGCTGTTTTTTTAACAAGTTCATAAATACTGTAGGGTTCTGCAATTTACTATATCAATAGAAATCCTGGTCTGAAATTATTGGATCAAATGTCGATTTGAATTCGTCCACTATCTTCCGATTCCACCATTGACTAAATATTCACATTAAGTAGATCTTGGAAAAAACACGGGAACTTCAAATCTTTATCGATTTCAAAGCCACGTATGACACCATCCATAAGGAAGAACTTTACAGAGCAATGACTAGTGTCAAATTTGTCCATTTGTACTGAACGATGATGGAAAATGCACGCTGCTCTATCAAGGTCAGAAAAGATCGCACCGATGCGTTATGCTTTGATGTCAAAAAAGGTTTTAGACAAGACGATGCACTGTCATGCGATTTCTTCCACATCTTTTTATAAAGAATTGTGCAAAACTCAACCGTCAACACTAGAGGCACAATCTTTCAAATGTCCATCCAATTACTCGGATACGCCGCCGATGATATTGTAATAATTGGAATAAGAAGAGAAGTGGTGCGTTTTTTAGGAAAAGGAGAAGATGACATTGACATTGAACGACGACGACTGAAATCAAACGAAGAAAACTTTCAAATTGCTGCTTCTATGCAATTGAGTACTAAAGTCATCTCTCGGGCATCTAAAGTCACCATCTATAAGACGCTCATCATCCCAGTCCTCAGGTTTAGACCCTGTCAAAAAAAGATGAAAGTATCTTAGGATGCTTCGAGAGAACAATTCTTCGGGTAAGTTTTGATTCCGTCTGCATAGATGGAGATTTGAGGAGAAGATACAACGACGAACTGTACAGGCGGTACAACGAAACTGACATGGTTAAAAGAATAAAAGTCTAACGACTAAAATGGCTGGGTCATGTAAAGCGAATGGATATCAACGCTCCAGCCTGTGAGGTCTTCGAATCCAACCACGATAGACGGCGCACAGTGGCCCGGTTTGACTTTTTTGGTTGCAAAAATCATATCTCCTAAACAAATAAAGGTATTGCTTTAATTTTTTTTATCTTGAAGGAAATTTCCAAGGCTATAAAAATTGTGACTTTCAAAAAAAAATGTTTACAGGGTGTTTCAGAAATTTGTGTTAAAATAAGAAGTTTTAACAAAGGTAATGACCATAGCAGTATTTTAATATGCAATCGTCAAAATAATTTTTTCAAGTAATCTAAGTGAATTGAAACAGTAGAACAAAAAGAAAAAGGACCAATTCGAGTGAAAAAGTAAGAAAAAAAGTATTTTTTTTTTTTTAATTTTAAGGATTTTTTTTGTATTTTCCAGTATTCAGGAATACATAATGTATTTTGGTGATATATCAAAAGTCAAACAGTGTAAAAAGAAATAAAGACAAAAAAAAATAATATTTAGACACTAAATTTCTTGAAAACTATCATCTAAGTCCGGGGAAATGTGTAATAAACTCATCATTTCATCTTTTTGGCTTCTCAAATGCCTTAAGGAAGAAATAAGTGGATCCGAAGAAGTTGCAAGCTTGTTGAATAAGTCCTCATTCTGTCGAATCCTTGAAACTTTACACGTATTCTGATATCGATATTTCTCGTAGTCTTTATTTTTGCATTCCTGGGCTTCTTCTGACAGTTCTCCAAGTGGTAGTGGTTGATATTCAATGATATTTTGACTATGAACCAATATTTTGTGTAGAGTTGGTGTGAGTAGTTTTTCAGGATACTTTTGTTTTAAAAGCTCTGCCGTTTTCTTAGTATACTCCCTAAATTTAACTGTATTCACTACTTCTCTGCAATTCAAAACGTTCAATATTACTTTGAGCCTCATTATAACTTCTAAATTGACTCCAGTTATTCGAGCGGTTGCATCGGAATGTTCAAAAATCTTCTTGCAGTGTTTCCGTCATTGGATCTCTTGTTTTCTTCTTTTTTTCCGCCTCCTTGGTCCCAATCGATTCATCAGTACCTTCTCCTTTTTGTCGAAGAGTATACGCAAGCTTCAAAATAAATTTCATGCATGTGATTCTAGCGTGCAGTGGAGAGATTCCATATTCGTAATTATGCCCGTCCTCAATTGATTCATTTTAATTGAAGTTCTTTTATGTCCTTTTGCATATCGGACATGACCGCGTAGACTTTGTTTCCGTTAATTCGTTTAATACTTATCCGTCTTTCATAGTTAAAAAGAACTCGTGATGATCCATCGCAGCCCCGCATTTACTCTGTAACGTTAGACTTCTTGGGAGTGCCATTATTTGATCCTTCGTTTTGCTTTCTATTAGTCGCATTGCTGTATGATCCATCATGTTTTGAAGTTTCACTATAGCTAATATTTCCGTGACTTCGCAGTTTTCGGGAACTGCTTCTTTTTTCGCAACCGTAATCATATTGTAGGATGGCAAGACATCTATGTTGTGATGTCTTAACGAAGTTCTCAGGATTTTATATTTTTCTTTTGAGAGTCCCAAATCCGCGGCGTAATAGAGGAAGACCGCGACCCAGGTCCGGCACGCAGGTGGAAGAGGACCTCAATCAACTAAGCGTGGGAAACTGGAGACAGCTTACTGCGGACCGAGCTGGCTGGAGACACATTTTGGTTGTGGTCCAGGTCCGTCCCGGACTGTAGCGCCACCTTAAGTAAGTATTTTCAGACATATATCACAGTCTAATAAAATTACTTTTTGATTCGACTTCAATGATTTGTTAAAGAAATGTGAAACACTGAAAACATTTCACTCGATCTCTAGAGCCTAGTTTGCTATAGTATCCAATTTACATCACAAACGAAAATACCAAATGTAATCCCTTAACTTTTTTCCTGTGTCTATTTGTACCTTTTTGTAACCGCAAGTCAAAGAGGTGAATTTTTTATGGGAAGAGTAAACATATTCTTTCTGAAGATGTTCAACCAAGTGTTAAATTATATAAATATCTACGGGCCAAAAACAACATCCTGGTGTTAAGTGTGAAAACAAAATTGCTAAAACAATTATAAACTCAAATTCGCAACTGGTAAGCTGTCAATAAAAACTTTTTAACTTGATTTTCTCTCTTTTTTGGTTCATTTAAAATAATTTACTTTTTTTAATGGACACATTTATGATATGTAATGTAACTCCTTTAGATTCAAGAGAAAATTAATTTCTTTACTAAAGTTTTTATTTTCTTGAGATTGAGATTCAACTGTGTTTTCAACGTGTCGATAGTCCTTTGGTATTTTTACTTCAATGCAATTGTTATCGATGTACAATTAACGTGTCAATGTCGAACAATAACTCTCTGACTATAGATCAAATTCAATTAGAATTCTAATTTTAAAATAAGAACTGATCGATCGAAAATTCGCAGATACTTTTGTTGAGTTTTTCTATACAAAATAATAATACAAAAATGTTGATTATTTTTGTATACAATAATTTCTTAGGTGTTGATTACAGGCAAAGATTGAAATTCTATTACATACTCGAATGCGAATCTACATCATTGTTGATGCCTTGTTTTGTCAATTGGAATGGAACTGCCACAACTGACAGCAAAAGCACTTTATTCAACAAATAACTTTTCTATCGATCCCTTTCCTTTCCTTTTTATTCGTTTTTAAAAGGCGTCGTCGTCGTCGGCATTTATTTGCTTTTTTATTAAATGGTGTCATATCGGCGCGGCGAGGCGGCGGAAATGGGAAGGTGTGACACAATTTCTTGTAATTTTTTTTTTTTTTGACTTTTTTCTTTTATAAAAGGTTTCTATTAATTGAACATGACTTATAGCTTTGGTGACACCGATTGACATCGTCATCATCACAGTCACAGCGTTTGCCATTGTATTTGCATATCTCTTTGGAAATTGGAATGGCATGGTGTAATGGTCGATTCAATAATATTTAGCTAAGGACTATGGCACTTTTGTTTGCTTGTTGTATTATAGGGTTTAGTGCGAGAAATCAAGTTGGACGACAATGACTATGAGTACGACTACGTTGACATCCCCTAATTATAATTTTCCCTCTAGAAATGCTGGTATTGGATATTGGTATTGGAAAAGTAATTTTGCAAAGGGCTAGGACTAAATCACTACATCGAGTTGTATTTTTCGTTTGTTCGCATTTTAATCCTGGGGATTACAGGCTTTCGAACACAATCGAAAAGGCATCCTTAAATGGCACGTTTAACAGACATAATAACAGTGTCAAGAAAATGAATCCCGCTGATAAGTAGGGAGATTTGCAATACTCGTACACTCTCTAGGACTATGAGCTAAATATACGAGGAGTAGTATAATGATTTTTTTTTTTTGGGGAGGAATGATGTTGTTATTGATTTGTCGTTAAGTTGACCCAGTTCTAACTTTTTCCCATCATGTTTAACTAATAGTCAACAACAATATTCTCTTAATTCATTTTCATTTAGAATTCAGAACAAGCATCTTCTTAAATCAAATATATACTAAACCAACTCTGTATACATATGTATATGGTTGGGGAGGTTGAATCCTCTTAAATGTCCTTAAATTGTCATTGTAGTCGTCGTCCGAAATAATTGATTTTAATGTTTGGCCGTTAACGACTTAATGGGGCTTGGAACATGTGTGTCAGTTTGGAAAAGACCTTGTGTAAGTCCACTTGCTGTCAGTTTTTGTACTGTAAATAAGTTCATAGGGAGGTGTTATCCTTGAAAGAGATTTTTTCTTGTTTGTTTGTTTGTTTTTCTTTTTTTTTTTGGTTTTGATTATGTAAGCCATTAATTATATTTGGTGTCTTTGGGCTGAAAATTGGATGGTATTTCTTTTTTTGCCTCAGATAAATTGTTGTTGTTGTTGTTGGTTGATGTTCTTTTTGTTTGACATCAACTTTCTTCTCGAGAGAAGAACATACATACACACAAACAAAAAGAAATTATGAATATGTTGTAACTTCCCACGTTTTTTTGTTTTCGGATGCTCTTAAATAATTAAAAGGGGCGGTTTTGGAAGAACATCTTTTATTTTGTTTGGATGCCTGTAGCTTATGTAAGGTTAGGTTTTGTTCCTTTAAGGTTTAATTAAAGGAAGTGATGGATGAAAGCTGCAGCACCACACTCAGATTTTAATGGATTCATTGTGTATGCATCCGGGTGTAAGTAGGATTGAGTGGGAGCTTAGGTGAACTGGCATTGGCATGAATTTCTTAGAAAATTTTTCTAAGCAAAATAATCGAGTAGTAAATAAACAATTGTTCCTGGTTATTTTCATAACGCTCTAAAAAAGTCAGGATGTTGTATTCTTACAAGTAGATAGGTTTCTAAGTTCATTACATACCAATTAATTTGCCATTTGGTTTGCTTAAGGTATATTTTAGAGTATCTTGGAACTCATTAAAAGCTAACTGATATCATCGCGGTGATAAAATTAATAATTAACCTATATCCTTGTTGTTTAAAATTTCGAAAATCTTCAAGAAACCCATCAGAACAAAAATATTAGGGTTTTGTTTTTAGACTTTATTTTTCCTTTCGCTCGTTGGTAGGTTTTCGGCAACAAGCTGTAGTAGGAAAGGAATGTTCTCAGTGGCTCTAGAGCGATGAAGTTAACTGTTTTGATTCTTCACATTCATTACTTGGCTTTGCAGCTTAAATTATTCCACGAGTTTCATTTTTTGCAGCAGTAAAGGTGCTTCCCGATGTCCTTTCGAACTATGGCTACAAAATGTTCATCATTTTTGTATATACTTTTAACAAATTTAGCGCGTTACTGACTTGAAATGTCACACTTGGTTAAGACAGTACCCGTGCATGAAACCATTCGCAAATTTTTAAAGCAAACACAAATTTAAGACACTGCGAAGGTCCTAACAACTTACTTTACTTATCATCGGTCATCGGTCGTAGAAATCAATTGGACATTTTTTCATATATTTTGTTATTTTCTATACAAAATACATTTGTTTAAGTCCTAACAATACAACAGTTAAGAGATTTAAGAGTATAAGGATCTTTAACATCTACGGAATTTCTTTTTAAAAATCTAAATATTTTTTAAGCTTTAAAATAAAGTATGTTTCTTGTCAAAGATGACACCAAGTTTGAACGATTTTAAGTTCAACATTTTTCAAAGAATATAATGAAACTATGATAAAAAAACCTATTTTAGGACATTGACATAATTCATCTAGTAGTAGTACATGTGGAATTATGGTTAGCGTGTTCTTGGGTTCTATCCTTGCATGTCCCATCTAACGTTTTTTTCACGGGCACTGCCTTTTGAGAGGAATTGACAAATTCTCCAAGGGTTAATCATTGTCATGTAAAGTGCTTTATCAAATTAGCCGTTCGGATTCGGCCTAAAACTGTAGGTCCCCTCCATTCCTGAGAACAGTACTCGCACACAGGAATGGTTGAGAGTTGTAAGTCACTAGGCGCTAGTTCTCAACTCACTATTGCGCCACCTAATTTATTTATTTATTTAATAATTTATTCATCTAGGTCATTTTGGAAGATCATGCAATCATTTACACTAGAACAGCAAAAAGATTTATGTTATCTGCAAATATCTTTTATTCGCAGACGCATCATTTATATAAATAAGAAAAATAGAAAGACCTGGCTTTCTTTAGGAACACCAGATGTAACTTCGATAACAAGTTACCAAACCACTTCAACAGTGACCCACTAATTCCAAAGGACTTAAGTTTTCTTAAGAGGATTTATAAGTTGACCCTACTAAAAGCCTTTCTAAAATCAGTGTATGCTGTATGAATTTGTTTATTACCTTCTAAAGAGTTTATACAAAAGTTCGTTAATTCAATCAAATTTGAGAAAGTAGGTCTGGCCTTCCAAAACCCGTGTTTAAAATCACACACAAGACTATTTATATCATTGAGGCATTGATCTTTGACAAGAAGACAATCTAACATCTTTGAAATGATGAAAAGTTAAGAAGTGGGTCTATGATTTTGTACCTCATCTTTTTTCCCAGATTTATTTACAGGCGTTATTACCGAAATTGTCCACTCTTCTAAGAGAACTCCATTAATTCGTGATTGACTTGGAGAAGGCCTTCGACGCCGTATGGTTAGAGGGTCTGTATCTAAAGTTAACCAGACTTAGCATAAGTAAACCACTGTTGTATATGCTTTATAACATGCTTAATGGTAGACGGTTTATTGTCAAAATTGGCAATGTAACATCTACCAAAATCTTTGATATTAAAAATGGTCTTCAACAGGGAGCGGTTAACTCGCCGATCTTATTCAGCATACACCAGTGATCTGATAGCAAGTCTAACTCAGGCAATAGCGTACGCCGACGACCTAATTGCGTACAGAACGGCCCCCAAAAATTGAGGTTATCAAGACAATTTTGTAGATTGACTTCGACAAGATTCAGCAATATTGCGATGACTGGAAGTTGAAAATCAACTATCAGAAATGCGAAACTATTCTGTTCAGGACTCCGCTGTATGGAGCCTCAAGGGAAACGAGAAAAAACTGGACAAATTTAGTAATCATTGGACCAAATCGACAGCCACTGATGGCGAATAAAAGTGTAGTAAAGTGGCATATGGTTGGATTAGTACTTGTATTTCGACAGATATATAAATGCTTCTCTGGCCAGAGCTAGGGGAGCCTTTGCCCTGACAAAATGGTTGTTTTTTAGCAACCGTCTTGACAGCAGGGTGAAGGTGATTTGCTACATGGCCCTTATTAGGCCGATGATTGCCTATGGGTGCCCGGTATGGTTTAACGGTGCCCAATCTCAAATGGAAAAGATTCGGGTGTTTGAGAGACAATTTGTGCGACGTTGTCTTGGACTACACTGAACACCAGAGTCGGAGTACAAACATTACTATTCCAACCAGGTTCTATACAACAGAGCCAACATAAACCGAATAGATAATTTCTTGCTGAAGCTTGGTAGGGGTCACATTGCGAGAGCGATGTTCTCTAATAACAGCTTAATTTTTGGGGCTAACTACCCCAAACAATGAGTACTACGAAAGTGCACGTTGAAGTGGCAACATTCCGCCCGAAGCTTTTCTCTATTTAGACAATTGAGGGCTGATACAGGATAGGGAGGCGGTTCCGCTTATCTACCACGTCAGCCGTAAGACTGTAAATAGGCGACTCCTTTACAGTGGAGACGTCCTCGCAATGGGCGGAGCCGAGCGTCTTCGGTTCAGTAGGACTGTTCTTGATAGGGACCGAAGAGATAGGGTGAGGCAGGAGAACCAGTTTTGGTGGCTTCAAATTAAGAATGTAATTGAAAGTTGTCTAGGGCGTTTGGTCTTGGCCGGCTTACATACTAACATAGGTTTAAGGATTAAGTTAGGGACAGTCAAGGTGGCACCAAAAAAAAAATAATAATAAAAAAAGCTCACTGTGGCTGTTCTAGTTTTTAAGTAGTTTAAGTAATTTTAAGTAGTATTATTGGTTTTGGTTGTTTTTAAGTAGCTTAAGTATAAGAAGGGATTTCGTTTTTTTTTTAAATTTAGTTTTATATAAATTAAAAAATAATGATAAAGATAGAGATACCAAGTTTTTTTTTTAATTTTCTTGGTTTTAGATTAAGTTATTGTTATTTAGTATTAAAATTGTTCTTTTCTTTTCTTTTGTTTTTTTTTTGTTTGAGTTTTTGGAATTTACGCTAGATTTTTAAGAATTTTTGTCTAGCCCAAAGATAGTTATAAGATTTTGATTAAATAAAATAACAAAAAATAAAAAAAAAATCCATTAATTCATTAAGTAGTTTTAGTACATCAGCACCACTACAGGTAGAATTATATATACATATATACATACCTTGAAAGCAGAGATGAAAAGTAAATCTCAACCTTTTGAAAGGTCTCTTAAATTACTCTACTTGTTGAGATTTACAAAAATTATCACTTAATAACCAGTTTACTCAATTTTTTTTTCGGTTTCTGAGAGAGAAACTTTTATTTTTATTTTTGAAAAAAATTAATCTCATTTGGAGATTTTTAATTTACTTTACCCGTTAGAAACTTCTTTGTTTAGAATTTCCAAGAAATGTTTATTTAGTCATTTATCAACACAATGTAATATGATTTCGTTTGTTGTTGTTGTCTTTTCTGTTTGTTTCGCTCTTAAATAAAGTATAATTTCATTAAATTTAATCTTCGTATAATATTCTTTATGTAGAATATAACCTCAGTTTCTCAAGAAGCAAATCCAACGACAAGCAACGAAAGTCCAAATACTGCAACAAGTCAAGCCAGCGATACCGATAACTCACTTTTAAACTTGTATTTAAATAGAATTGAGCAACAAGAACGGGAAGAAAATGGAACCAGTGACGTCAGTAATAACGAAACACTTTCAAAATTATACGTGGACATCGAAAATTTTGATTTAGTCTACCCTCGTTTGCCGTTGGACGGTAACATTCTTTCATTTTTTCAAAATCTCAAATTAAAATCTCCTAACATTTTTGAGATCGCTCTGGTTGTACTGGGCGTTCCAGCAACGCAAGTAGGTATCAGTGGAAAAGGCATTTTCTTCTCTAAGTTTCATACTTAGTGAAAGAAGATATAATTTAAATCCAAAAACTCTTGAAAGTTTACTTTTATGTAGTTAGGCTTAATAATTAAGAATTAACTTTTTTACTTGCAAAATAAAGAAAATCATATAATTTATCATTTTAACCATTTTTGATTTATTTTCTACGGAAAAGGTTTAAGGTTAACCATTTCCATTTATTTTTAGTTAAATAAGTCAAAAGATAAGAGATATTTGTGAACTTAAATGATAAATCTCACACAAGGACCTAAAAAATTAATTTATAAAAATAAATCACAGACCAAGACCAAAATGAAATTGGCGAATTAAATAAATCTCAGTAAAAACCGATTGAAAATAAAGGTCAACGGTTATTTTGGATCTCTGCTTGAAAGTAATCGGCAAACATATTAGCGTTTCATTAGGTAAACCTAAAAAACTCCGATTAAAGAAAGTGTATTCTTGCAGGAAAACCTACAAGTTTGCACTTTGAGTTAATAAAATTCCAAAACTGATTTGAATTAGATTTTAATACAGATTCAATTGATTGAACATAATTGCAGTATAGAAACTTAGAAAGGAAAACAGGCTCTTTCCTCAAACGACAGAACAATGCATAACGTTTATACGCTAAATTGCTTACATTTTTAAGTCTTTTAGGGGGATAGTTGTACCACTTTAGCCTGGAAATCGACCTTTTTTGAACTAAAGGAACAAAACTATTTACAACAGTACTTACAAATCTTTTTAATTTACAAAAAATCTAGCTCAGTACTTACAAATCTTTTTAATTTACAAAAAATCTAGCTCATTATTTTCAAAATTCAGAAATCCAATTCTGACCATATTTTAAACCGAACATTTTACCAAGATTTTAAATATTATTGGGCAACTAAAACAAGTTATTTTTTCGTACAATCCTCCATTTTATGCTTTGTACTGTTAGCTGTCTTCGTTTTTCGTGTTAGTGTTTTAGTGTTGCCTTTTTTTTACCACACAGACTGTCTTTAATTTAAATTGTGCGTTCATTTTTTGCAACACCCTTTATTTTGTAATTATTTATCTTTTTAGTTTAATAACAAAACCATAACATAACATAATAAAGTCTCAGCCAAAATAAACAATTATCTTGTCTGGTCATATTTACTCGAATGTATAAAGTATAATGTATCGTTATTTTCATCAGGTTTAACTTTTTGCGGACAATAACCCCAATTTGTATATTTAATGTAATAATAATAATTCCTTAAAGTTTGAACCATCAAATCCGTACATCACACATACACATATACACATACGGGTACACAAATATTTAGATACTTTATTGAAATCCCCAAAAGTAAATCATAATAAACAATATTATAACTTTTTACATTTGGAAACTTAATAAAAATATAATTATGTACTTACCCACCTTAACTTTTATATTTTTTTGCTCAAATATAAATTATGTCAGAAACAAGTGAGTTCATCTTTGAAATGCGTACTAAATTAAATACAAAAAAGAACAAACAAAATAACAAATAAAACAACAAAAAAAAAACACATCTGTTTGATTCTGAAATGTTTTTGTTCGATTAAAACAATAATTTATCATTATTATTATTATTATTGAAGATGAAAATAAAAATGCTTATTTTAATGAGCCACGTTGTGTATCTAAGTTATATGTTTTGTATATGAACAACAGTACATAAATACTCGTAGTTGGGAAATGCTCATTAAAATATTCAAAGAAAATGTGTGTATCTAATTCCTTGTTAACCTGTGGAGCCTGTATTGAGTGATGTCATCATCACTCTCCCCAAGTGGGTGGCATTTTATAGATATTTAATTCGATTGCTTTGGGGCAATATTGCTTATATCAGAGGGGGTTGTATATATACAGTTGCGGTCAAAAAAATAACGCTGATGTTTAACTTGAAATATTTTTAACAATTTAACAAGATAAAAAAAAAAAATTGAGTTGTGTAGTTGAAAGTGTTCGTGGGCATACGTTAAAAGAGACCTTCAAATTCCGAACTTAACCCTAAAGACACATAACATTGGTCGACAAAATTATGTTTTTTTTTTAATTTGTCACACAAGCAATACAATATTTTCTTAAAAGGATTAAATTGTCTTAAATTTGAATCTTGCCTTAAAACTCTTTTATTGTATCAGGTCTTTAAAAATGCTAGAGACAAAAAAAAGAGGTTTCTAAGGCTATGTTAAAGCACAATATATCCATTAGCAATAAATAATAATTTTGCAAAGTACAAATCTTTGTCTTTTAGGTACAGTTTAAATCATTTTAGTATCTTACTTAGTTTCTGGAAATTCGCATTAGTTATTAGTTTTATTTGATTCTACCTAGTCGTGCCCGTACCATGTACTGCCTCTTGTGAGGAATTGACAAATACTCCAAGAGAAATTCTTGTCATGAAAAGTTCTTTCTCAAATAAGCCGTTCGGATTCGACTTAAAACTGTAGGTCCCCTCCATTCCTGATAACATTACTCGAACACATGAATAGTTGAAAGTTGTAAGTCACCAGGCCTTAGTTCTCAACAGGTTGTTGCGCCACCTAATTTATTTTACCTATTCGTGCCATTAACTTCAAGACCTTGTTGGTCAAGACATATGTACATTTGATATAAAATAGTTATTTTATTTTTTATTTAATGTACCAAAGATGTGGTAGAGGGTTTGGTAAAGGTTTCAACAAATACCATTTTCAATGAAGATAGCTGGATTTTTCTACAGGATTTTGGTGAAACAAACAAAGCTAAGACAAGATTGTAGAATTTATTATTATTATTATTATTATTATTTTAATTTTTAAGATTATTTTTTGTAGTCAGAATTGGAGAACGTGCCTGAAAGACTTCTCACAGAAATTTAATTTATCATATAGAGAGTTATATAGAGTTAACATTAGCAGTGTCAAAAATATCAAAAAATTAGTGGCCACAACGTTTAAGTTGTGTTTTAAAAAATACGTTTTAGAATAATTTTTAAGTCTTGATTGCGAATCCGAACTTAGTTTTAACTATCAGATCAAATTTCGAAAATACAAGTTTTCAATTTTTGCTTAGATACATTTCAAAAACTTGATATAATAGAATAGTTAAGACGACGACGGATTCGTTATCAGAACAAACTATTTTTTTTTTAAACCATTTTGCCTTTTTCTGTTAAATTTTTAGATTTTTAGTTTTAGGGCAAATAACATTTCTTTCAGGTTTTTGAAAAACGTCTAAAACTCTTAAAGATTTTTCGAAAATTTAATAAAATACTATAAATATTTCAACTGAATATTAAAGAATATGATTATAGGTTTGGAAAACCATCACGAATTTTAGTGAAAAAAGGTAGTACATGAATTAAAATAGCATCAAAAATGTCAAGAAGTAAAACCTCAATAACCTTTCGGGATAGAGTAATTTTGAAGTCTTTTTTTAATTAAGGGCTTCAAAACCAATTGGAAAAGTGCAGTTGGATTGCCAAGAACAAAACCTTACTGACAAAATCTTACCGACCTATACAAGAAGGATACAGAATAATGATCTTTAAGTATGTTAAGGGGGATTAAATAATGTCCTAAGTATTTTGAAGATATGCCATTGGAGTTGGTCTGTAAACAGGAAACCAGAAGCTAGCGAAAATATGTTTCGGGATAACAAAGTTAATGGCCTTTCAATAGGTCGCTAGACCTAAAATCATTTGGCTGACCTAAAGACGGAATTGGCTTGGTGCAAGTAACGCTGAAGAACTTTGGTCTATTGTTAAGAGAAGATGAAAATCAATTCCTATTGGTAAATGTCAACGGATTGTAAACCTTATGCAAAGGTACAATTATTGATTCCAACCGCAAATTTAACAAACTAATGAGTATCCAATAATTATTAAAAAAAGGTGTAATTTTCATTTAGCATGGAAATATGACAAACCTTAAGAAATGAATTGAATTTGCAATCAATTTTTTTTTTTGTATAATTATTCAAAAGCTCAAAAACTAGGTATTTGATTTAATATAAGGCAACTGTATTCAAAGTTGCAAATACTTTCTTTTGTCCCAAATTAGTTCTGTCTCATTATTAAAGTTGATAATGTTCTGCGGTTTTATTTTTTTGACTGCAACTGTAGTTGTTATCTGTATGTGATTGCGTGTGTGTATGCACATTGAGGAAACCTCATCGTAAGGTACTTTAGCTACGTACCTAACCTACCTGATGGGAATCTTTTTATTGATTCTATTTTTGCGCGTAGCGTGTTTAGAATAAGTTTACACTGGAAGTACCCGAGTATCTATCAATTGCGGTGCACTTGGTATATCTGTGTATTTCTGTGTGTATGTGTGTACTGTGTGTGTAATTTGATTCAAGTATTTGCTGAGGCATAACCTTTAAAGAAAAAGGGTGGTGTGATGATGGTATATAGAATAGTATAAGGTAATATGCCAATCTACATTTTTAATACGTCTTCGTTGTCCTTGAATGATTTTATTGCATCTTTTCCCTGAACCTTAAACAGTTTTTTATAAGCAGCTTATCATGAGCATCAGGATCTAGTTTTTTACGTTTACCTTTTTTCTCTCCTTTCTTTAATTAAAATAATTTAAACATCAAAGAAGAAGAGACAACTTGTTGAACTACATGCCTACATTTATACATTATGATTTATTTTCTTGGGGTTAAAATTTAAATTAAAATCAAGAAAAAAAAACTACCTAAATACGAGTAATAACACAAAATAAAATAAAGTTAAGTAAATAAAAAGAAAAACTAAACTAAATTAAATAGAAAGGCTCTAGCTCCTTTGGACGACGCAAGCACGAGAATAGAGCAGATATGCAAATTTATTGTAGGTACAGTAGTGGTTTGAAATGAAGTTGTTCACAATGTCCCATTAAATCAGACAAGTGTAAAGATATGGCTGACAAGAAATTTTTGTTAAAGGATATAAAATAAATCGTGCACGTTTAGCATAAATTAGATTTTCTTGAAAGCTTTCTTATGTTGTTTGGACTTATCTAATATCTAGATATTTTATAAAACTTTTTATCCTTCCTGTGCTCTAAGGCTCTTAATGTTTTGATTGTGAAATTGTTATAATAAAATTCTTATGTTTGTATGCATTTATATATATATGGGTGATTATACAAAAGTTGGGTAACTTTTGAGGATATTTTGTTTACGATAGTTTTTAAATCAAACTTCTATAAATTCGGGTGTATATGATAGCTAATCTAATTAATATATTGTTCCCAATCGGGCCAGTCACTTTTTTGAGTACATTGTAAGATATTTAAAAATTTCAGAATTTGACTGCCAGAGGACTGACGAGTATACACAGTTTTGAAAGTATTATAATGAAATTTAATACAAATTAGTAAAAATCTCTTAGGATTTAATAATGATCACTTAAAATCACTTAGTAACAATTAAAAATAATTATTAATATGTAATACTAGGAGAAAATACTACATCAGTTTTCAAAACAGACTTTTGACATTTAACGTAACGTTATTCGCTTATCTTTTACTACTTTAACATAGTTTTACTAAATATTTCAAAGTAATCAACAAACAAAATTTAACAATATTCATCTTAAAAGTACTAATGATCAAGAAATGAAGAACAATAACAATTTACCTGACACAGAACTGACCCCACACTACTGACGAAAAAGACGAAATTTGAGATTATAATCTGGACTAATGTTTTTTTTTTGTAATTTCAAATATCAACAAACTACATTTTAACAAATCAAAGTCTAATACGAATAAATAAAAATAAACTTTAGATTAACAAAAAAATAACGACTCACTATAAAACTGACGTGTTGACTGGCTAAGCTTGTGTATAGACAACAAACATAACCCAAACTCTTGTACAGTTATGGTGGCCGTCAAATTGTGCGACCCGCAACTAACTTTATTACCAACATTAAAATTCAAAGTGGGATTTGACGTTGAGTCGGCGATATTTCGCACGAATTTTAAATTTAAATAACACACAAGAAACTGACGAATAAAACTGAACACAAAATTTCTTATTTTTTTAAATAAAGTGGAGAACACTGCATTATGAAAGTTGTAGTATATATTAAACTACATACATCGCAGATTGTATTAATTTAATAAGTTTTCTCAAATCAATGATAGTGTTTAATAGACAGTCACTTAATTATTGGTTTTCAGGGTTGTGACATGTCAGAGGACTGACGTTTTAAGAACTAATTGTGTTTTTTTAATAACTTGTATTCAAAATGAAGAACTGAAATTGGGTGACTAAATAAAGGTCTTTCCATTGTTTTAAAATAAATTCCAATCTCAATAAAATATAATGAGACTTTGTATATATTGGTTGATGACATCGAGTTACCCAGCTTTTGTATAATCACCCATATGCAATTATATGCATATAATATACATGCTATAACCTTAATTTTTCTTTAAAACTCAGATATAATAGAGTAAGTTAAATTTTTGTTGTTTCATGGATTAGACTTTAAATTAAAATACTACTGAGTTGGTTTATAACCAAATATTTCTAATAGTTTATTTTTTTTTTTGTTTCAAAAATGTGTACCATTATTTAATTCGCAAAATCTTCTTTCTGGTCGCTTCTTTTTTAAAAAGGATAAGAACATAGATTTTTTTCACATTTCCCAGCAAATATTGGGTCGTTCTTGTGAAATCCTTTCTCTATTTTAATTATAATTTATGCGTTTGTTTTTATTATAGTGATTCAAAAGATAATGGATCTTTGTGTGATATATTTTGTTAGCAATTTAAAAGCAAACTAATTGTTTTATGTGAGCATGTAGAAGTACATATGTACAATGTACATATATAGGTATATACAATACTGTTTAATTTTTTTAAACAAGGTGGCATGTATTACGATACATAAACAGACTTTACACGCATAGATTAAATTGAAACAACATATTTAATATAAAAAGACACGTATACGCCTTGGTGACCATAACAAATTTAAATAAACCACAACGGTGGGGGATATAAAATTGATTTGGGTTTTTAAGCCTCTAATATGTGCTAACATAGTCAGAATATGTTTTATTTTGATTCTTAAAACAGTATAAAAATGTTCGAATCGATCAAACAAGTTTTGGAGGGTTCAACAATAGAAAACATAGATGAAATAAAATGCACGACTAGGTCGCACGAACTTGCTCCTGTATGCAAAGAGTCTGTTTAAAAAAGTACCTATATAAGATTTAAAAATATACCTGTAAAATAAGTTTGTCTTCAAAGATATACATACATAAATACCATTTGATTTGTCAAAAAAACCTCCATTATTCAATTTTTTTGTTTGAAAATCGTTAGACCGGTTTTATTTAAATTATTTTTTTTATATAACTATACAAATTTTTCATTTTTTCTTAAAAATATATTTGTTGTGCAGTTGTTTAGTGATTGTAAATATACGTTTTAGATTTGAATTTCGTAAAAAAGTGTGAACCCTTTTTCGAGATATCGGATTTTAAAAAAAAATGGAATATTTTTTCAAAAATCAAAAAAAAATATATACATACACTTTTGATCATCAAATAATGAAATCCGTTCATTAGTACGTGAGAATTATAAAAACAAAATTACGGTTCTATGAGCGGTACCCTTCTGGAGCAATACAAAAATACATTTTTTTAACTAAAAGAATCCAAGTTAAGAAACAAAAATTAGAGAACATTTAATACTAATCAATCGCTTGTGGCGGAGGGAAATTTTTTTGTCGAGAATAGAAATTTAGTCTGGACGAATCATCATCGTATATATTATTTCGTTAGCATTTCTCCCTTTTTCGGCTCTCATACGGAACTAATTTTAACAAATAAGATGTCAAAACAAAGAGAATTTTCCGTAGACTATGCGAATTGTATTTTATTGAATATTAATTTATAATTTAAAAATATGAGATACTCGGAAAATAAGGGAAATGGTTTGTGTATTTGAATTAACTTATCGAATACACACCATTTTTTGTCGGTAAGCTAGTTTCATTCCAAGACACAACTCATCCTAGGACAACTCATCCCGGAAATGAAAAATACTTGTAAGCATACTTAACGAAAACAATTGTTTGTGTATTCAACTAGTTCGTTCAAAGCTTTTTCCTTTGGATAGCTTTATTTTAATTTCATATTAGAAGAACCAGGATGGAAAATAAATTATCTGAAGATAAGAAAGAGGAAGAACATGTATGTTCAAATCGTAAAGCGATCGCCTATTGGTTGTGTAGTAAGGTAGGTGTCTTAAACGAATAAAGAATAGTTCATTGGCGTGCTCAGCTTTATGCACATACATAGATAGATAAAGACATGTTTATGATGATAATGAAGGAATGTTATTGATCTGGTGGGATGGGACGGAGTTACATTTAATACAGTTAAAATAATTTAAAAAAAAATATTTTAAGATTCAATTACCTGAAAATAAGGTTTTCTTAAAAAATTTAAATGTCATTTTATAAATCAAATAAACCTTAATTTTTTAAATTTTTTTTTCGAAAATCGTTAGAGCGTTTTTTTTTTAAATTAATTTTTTACTTTTATATAATAATATTTTTGGTATGTAGTTGTTTAGTGATTGTAAATATATGCTCTACATTTGAATTTCGAAAAAAATGTTGACCCGTTTTTTGAGATATAGAATTTAAAAAAAAAAAAATAATTTTTTTTTTTTAAATCCAAACAAAAAAAAAATGCACTTTTGATAATCAAATATTGTTAAGGCAATATAAGAGCTCTTTGACAAAAATATTATTGAAATCATAAGTTGCTGATAAAATTAAAAAAACAAAAAACGGTTCTATGAGCGGTACCTTTCCGGAGCAATACAAAAATATGTTTTTCTTTTTAAAAGAAGCCAAGTTAAAAAATAAAATTTTAGAGAAAATTAAAGAAAAATCTATCGGTTTGTTTTTGAGAAAATTCGAATTTTTGTTTTTTGACAAAAAAAAAATGTATGGGGCCATTGTTAGTTTTGATAATAAACAAAAAAAACGCCTAACACGAATCTGCTCAAAACCTAAACTTCCAAGTTTGAACTCAATCGACGCAATGGTTTAGCCTGTAGCAGCGTGAACAGACCCATTTTTTTCGACTTCTCTACCATCGTAATATCATGTTTGATTAAAATATCGAGTTCGAAATTTTTTACGAATGCAAAACTTGCCATATATTTCCTATACATATGTCGCAAGTAAAAAATAAAAATGCTTTAAGGATTTCATTTTTATAAAGCTGATTCTTTTTCTTCATCATTTTTCTTAAAATTTAAGTGTATATTTTTAAATATATTCAAAAAAAACTTGCTGGTGTTCTTGACATTAATTTGGCTCTAAAAAACCTACAAAACCCGAAAATAGAATATTTTCTTAACTGGTTTGTATAAGTTGTCTCAGTGTATTGGCAGATTGTGGAATTTTTTTTAATTTTATTCCAATACTAGAAACTATTCTGCAAAGATGGTAGGAGGCATTTTTGAAAAATAATTTCGTTGTTTCAATATTTCTATAATCTGAAGATCTTACCTTTCAACAAATTTAATCTTAAGTGTATCCAAAAAACTTGACCATAGCTAAAATGAGCCACTCAAGGAAATTGATTCGTGAGCTAGTGTTCAGGTGACAAAGCACAGATATAAAAATTCGGATTTAAAGTTGAAAATTAAAATAGGATGTTTTTTAGACGTGCATTTTTAAGAAGAAATAAAACTAATATAATTTAATGCTATCGTCAAGGATTTAGCTTTATTGTAAAATAAGGCTTTGCCATTATTTAGCACAAATGATTCCGGGCAATTGGTCAATACACTTTAGAGTATGTAATTTAAAAATATTATTTTGTAAATTATTGTAAAAATGAAAAAGAAAAAGATAAATAAAAAAAAAAAAAAAAAAATCAGCCGATATGCCTAATTTTCGACCACCTTTTACAGCAATTGGGGCATGATGTCAGCATTGAAAGATTGAACACCACACGTTTAAAAAAAACACCCTACAGTTCCAAAACATACATTTTCAAGCCAATGCAAGCCAATTTGAATATAACTTTCTTAACTCTTTTATGATTTTTTTAATTATAAGACCAATTTGATGAAATAATATTTCATTCGTCTCCATATGTCATACTGAAAGCGTGGAGCGAACGAAGCGTCCGCTCGCTGATGTTTTCGATCATGAAAGTAGAGATGGCGCATTAGGATCGCAATCATTTAAAAAAATACATCGACAAAGATGCAAATATCTCCGTAAAAACACGTCCTATGTCAATATTTCGCAACGTAGGTCACCTAGAGAGCTGAAATTAAAAAGAGTGTACTCGAAAAAAATGTAGGTTTATCGTGACTCAAAATCATATTTTGCCGAATTGGAATTTTTTAATAGCTTTTTATAGTTATTATAGTCAATTTCTTATGTGTATAAGTGTATAAGTTCATGAACAATATTAAATAATTTTAAAAGGATTGAACACAAACACAATCACAAATCTTTATTCCTTATTGCAGTTCTATATATGAGCGCAATTTTGCAAAATTCGTAAAGTTTGACAACATCCGTTTCATTCAATAAACTTATAACTTGATCTTCTAATACTTTCCCTATGATATCTCTGAAAATGGAACATTTTTCCAAGAAGTGGACAGTATCCGCATCAGGCATATCTGGAATGAAATTTAAATCGATTAGTTTACTACGTAATCCGATCATCATAGAGATCACATGGACATTACTGGAACAAAGGAGATAAACCCGTTTCCAGCGTGATGATGTTGATTGGTGTATTTTGCGGTAAATGAAACATTCTTTTTATAAAGTGCGTTAGGAGTTTTTTAATCGAATTGTACTTTTTACATCCCCGTACCTACAGTCCATAAAAAAGTATGCTCTCATCTACTGCTTCAAAGACTTTAAACTTTGCTACTATGTGCTAAACAATTATTCATGAAGCATTGTTTCCATGTCATATTAATAGCAGTTTTCGCGTTAACAAATATCTCATTCAAGTGTTTCTCCTTAATTAAAATTATGTGCAACAATAATGCTAAGGTTTTTGTAGTCGCGCACACATTCAATATTTTCGCGATTAAAGCTCCATTTTTCCCCTTTTAATAATCACAACCTTGGATTTATCGATTGCAACTATTAAATTCCATTGGTGGCAATATTAATTTACAACCTTTTCGCACTCCCGATGATGTTTCGAATCAGTCAGAGAGTTCTTCATCCTGTCCATACAGCCGCTCTTTTTGACAAAAGGTTTAACAAGCATAGCTCCCTTTCGCCAACACCATACCGGTCGGTGACTATTTGATCTGAAGAACGTTTATTTTCTCTCAAACTATTCTGCGGACAAACAAATATATTATACATATAGGGTTTTTTTTGGCATGGGTAGATTTTAGCGATCCGTGGCGGCCATTTTGTTTTGGTGACATCTGTCAAGTCTTTTGTTTATTATTCAGTTGTTTATGCCAAATAATCATGGCAAGTAAAACGATTGAAAAACACTTTCAAATGATAAAACTTTATTATCAAAATTAGTGTTCGTAAACGCAAACGCTGCGCGTATTGCGCTCATTTAACAGTAGACGTGGTGGCCCTTCACAGTCGACTCTTCAACGTTTGGTGGCCAAATTTGAGACGACCGGTTCAGGAAACAATCAGCCAACACCCGTACGTTCAAGGAATGACTGGTCCGTGAAAGTGTACAGCAGAACCCGGGAAAGTCTATTCCTCGCCGTTTGCAAGAACGCGACCTTTCGCAGACTTCAACTTGGCGAATCTTGCGTCGGGACTTGGGTCACACCCGCCCGTACAAGATCCAACTGACCTAGTAGCTCAAAGTTCGTGACCATAGACAACGCCCCGCCGCCGCGCCGTTTGTTTGCTGACTGGGCTTCGAATCGTTTGGAAGAGGACCTCAATTTTGACCGAAAAATAAATTGCCGTATATGGGACGACACAGGTGATAATGCATCCTCAAAAAGTTACCGTTTGGTGTGAATTTTGGGCCGGTGGAGTAATTGGCTCGTACTTTTTTGAAAATGACGTTAGTGAGGCGGTCACCGTCAACAGCCAGCGCTACATAATGATGATATTTTTTTTCTTATGGCCCAAATTGAACCATATGGACCTAGACGACATGTGGTTCCAGTAGGATGGCGCTACGTTCCACACAGCAAACGCCACGACAACTACACACAACTTCTACACTCCCTTATTGAATAACCCGAAATTTGCAACTCATTCCTTAATTTATAGTATTATTGAAAAATAACGCCAGTTTTATACAAGTTATGTTTTAAATTTTTAAACATCAACATTCAAAATTAAAATTCTGATTCTGTAAGTAAAGAGAGAAATAAACTTCCTTTTTGAATAATGAAAACCTGAATTAAATTTAAATAAGTTATTGTTTTCAGATTAACAGGAAACTTCAATTTTTTTATAACAATCAATATTTTTTGGTAAGTACAAAAAAACATAAAGATCATTCAAATCATTGAGTTACATATATAATAATTTTTATTAATTGCAAAACATCAGTATATGTAAACTTTTGTTCTTATATTGTTTGTTAATGTATGCATTTTTTCCTTTTGATGTATCATCACAAAAGAATAAAAGTGAATAAAATTCCAAAGGAAAATATATCGCATCTGATTTTGATTTGATTTCATTGTTTTTTTTTTATATCACTCACATCATGTACATAAATTGGGTGTACCTACTCTTATACACTGATGGCGCTTCCATTATCTGAAAATGACAAAAGGAAGAGAAAAATGACATAAAATCGTACATATATTGATTATTATTATTGAATAATAAAAACAACAAGATATCAAAGGTGTGCCATTTTCCCCGGTGGTGGTGCGCCATTTTGTTTTGTTTTTTTCTTTTTTCTAACCCTACCTACATTTGAGTCTAAATAATTTTGCATACCTGTTGTACCTCATAATAATGTGAAAATGTGAAGAAACAAAAATATTTTCCTCCTCACTATATATTTAAGCGACCGAAATTCGTCCTTAAATTTTATGAAAAACCTACCCAACCTACTTACCTTAAACAATGCTACAATATATTTATATACACATGTCATGTTAAGAAGTAATAAAAACTCCTAGAACATCGAAGTAGCAGCATAAAAGCTGGTTTTATTAGCTACACAACAAGAGCTAATACTTAAAGATATCCATAGGTATGAGTCCTTGTATACAGGGTGAGTCAAAAGTGATTTACTATAGTTTAAAGTGATACATAATAACTTTTATAGATTTTTTTTTAAATAATTTATTTTAGAACATAAAATGATTTATGGAAATTTTTTGTGAGCTAAATGAGCACCAGCTTCACAAAGACGGGCTCTTTTTAGAGCAACACTTCTAAGTACATCTGGGCTCAGTGCCTGTTTGTCAACATGAATGTTTTGCATTAGTTTCGGAATCATCATCATCATCATCTTCATCGGCTTGGCAACCGGGATCCGGTCCTGGGCTCATAAAACATATCTCTCCATTTATCCCGATAGCGAGCCGAACGCCATCCAGTTGCGCACCCCAAGGCATCGGGCATCCTGGTTTACGCCATCTATCCAGCGTACGCATAGTCTGCTACACTGTCGCCTACCATACAATATACTAAAAAAGACTTGGAGCTGGTTCCTCTTCATTCATACAAGCTAGGTTTCCAGCCCACCGGATACTACTGAGCTTAATTTTTGTCACAATAACAGCTTCGAGGTAGATTATAAAGTTATTGATTGTAGCGTCTCCGAAATCGTCCTCCCTCACATCAGGGGTCAACAATTCTCCACAAGACCTTCCTCTCGAACGCGCCTAAGAATTCGGAGTGCCTTTTACTAAGCATCCAGTTCTCGGTTCCATATGTGAGTGCTAGCAGAACCATCGTCCTATACAGCAGTAGCTTAGAAGTTATGGTAAGGTTTCTGAATTTAAAAAGCTTTAACAGACTGAAGTAGGCTCAGTTGGCTTAAAGCAACCGCCCGTGTATTTCTTCTGCTATGTTGTTATCGGCTGCTACTATTGACACAAGGTATTTCAAGGATTGTACTAATTCAAACTCATGCTCATGCTACCTTGATTGTTTGACCAATTCTTCTTCTCGCACTCGACGACACTATGTGCTTTGTTTTTGTGCCGCCTGCTCGATTTGGGTAAAGGAATCGTGGACAGCTTGTTCGTTTCTCCCGATGATGTCGATGTCGTCAGCGTAAGCCTGTGTCTGACTGGACCTGGTGATGATGGTATCTCATGTTGACGTGCCAGAGTCACGGATTGCTTTCTCCAACGCTAGGTTGAAGAGGGGGCAGGTCAAACCATCCCCTTTGTCGGAGTCCATTGTAGATGTTGATTGGTAATGCGGCTATTTAACTTAGCTTTATATATTGGTTATGGTTAACCTACATAGTCGTGTAAATTTCGTTGGAATGCCAAATTCTCACATCTAGTTCTAACCTGGATATGCTATCGTAGGCGGAATTCCTGGGATGCAGTTTTATATTAGTATTGTTTTATTTACGTGCACTTAAACCTTCAAATAATACCACAGGAAAAGTATGGTGCAGTCAAATCCAGAGAATGGTGAAGGCTTATTAAATCCTGAATTTTTGGAAATTATTCAGTCGCTGAAAATGTCCATTAGTATAGCATCATTGTAGTAACCGTGGCATGATGGTTATTGCGTAGGGCTGTCATGCCAGATGAGATGTCTTTGATTCAATCCCTGCCTGTACCAACTAAAGTATTTTTTCACGGGTATTGCCTCTTGCGAGGTATTAACGAATCTTCCTTGTCCTGAAAAGTGCTTTTTCAAATTGACAATAGTACTCGCACACAAGAATTGGTTGAGAGTTGTAAGCCACTAGGTCTTAGTTCTCAACGGACTGTTGCGCCACTTAATAAAAAGAAATATAGCATCATTGTGGCGCGAGCAGTGAGGGCACACCTTAGAATTAGAACTATCAGCAATCTCTGGTCCTAAAAATCAATCATGTCCCGATACCTTTTACCAGAGCGTCTTCGACACGATGTTTGTGGACTCTCCCAAACACTTGTAAGAATTCGTTTCACATTTGCTTCAGTTCGGCCAATCCAAGGTCTTCAAGTTTGAGGAAGATCAACTACAGCTTATTGTTGACGAAATCATGTGTGCAGAGGGTGGAGTTCGCACATTAAAATGAGGCCGATAAGCTCTTTGGGTTAAAATAATTAAGTTCTCATTTTCAAGATAAAAGCACTGTAGTTCATTTTAGCAAATCTTCAAAGTTCACCTTTAAAATGAAAACTAAAGAAAAACAGAAGTGTTATGATTTTTTCAAATTTGCAAGAAACTTTTGACCCACCCTGTATGTACATATGTATAGACTCGTGTTGCATTCGTAGCTACTTATATACAACAATAAAAAAAACTTAAGCCTGTTTTATAAAAGTTACTTAAGTTTGGTCACGAAAAAGCCGTTTCTTGTGTTCCTGTTCTACATTGGCTATAGGGTACCTTACCTATGCCGATATTGTTGTTTTTTTTTTGTTTTTAGTAAATTTATTTCAGGTATAATATTCACACTCTCACATCATGATTGCATGTTTTATAAGATTAAATACAAATATGTACAGTTCAATATCTTAGACATATTATAGGTACTATAACAAAACGTATAAACTTCGGTTTGTGCATTTTTAATGACATTTTTTACGATTACGATCCATTTTGGAATATTTGTTGTACTTAATAAAACCAATTTTATAGCAACTCTAATATTATAATGTGTGTGTCACTGTCATCCTCATCGTCCATAAAGTAGCGACAAATGTTACGAAATGTATCCTCGCATTGATTGATTGTATCTATATCCTCGTATTCCCTAACGAGTTCGACCATTCGTAACAGCACCGGATGCGGATGTGTAGTGTGTTTCATGTGTGATGTGTAAGCATGACATATCTGTATACATACGTATGCATACGGAAATATGTGTGTTGAAAGCATCTCTCATCATAACTCTGTGATCTCTGAATGCATTATTTGCTATGCGATGCCAGAAAATCCATCATGACCGACCATCTGTCAAATAGAATGTCTTATATTGTCTCATTTTGTTTCCGTTCTTTTCTTTTGAAAATATACATATATAGCACCTACCTAAAGCTACTTATGTATAAGAAACACAACAAGTTCAAAAGATTGTGCTTTATACTCGTATATTTATGTTTATGAGATTATATATGACAGGACAATTCGCAGTGAAAAATAAAATAAAATAAAGTAGGTAAATGTGAAATAAAATATATGAGCATTTTACGATTACTGTCACAATTTTGAAAGTGAAAAATTGAAATTGGCGCCAATGCAAAAAGTTCATTATGATGAAACGTCAAAAATGCAAAATTGTTTTATAAACAAGCAGTGTTCTGCCTTGAGAGTGGGTAGATACTAGATATACATATTTAGATACCATCATAATATGCACTACAGTGGAAATGAATAAAGAATGAATTAACGTAGACGTTTTTAAGAACAATTATGATTTTGAAAATGTTTCTATATCACTTTTAGTCGAAATGAAATCGAATTTAAAAAAAGAGACAACCTTAATCCCATGCGATAGAATTATCATTTTTTAAAACTGATAAAATCTCCCATTATGAATTGACATGAATGGTATTGGGAAGTTTTTAAAATCAAACGAAATTAGGAACACTGAAAACCAATTCATTCGATTTTAAATGTCGAATTTACTGTTTTTTAGAAACTTGGCGTGAGACTTTGAAAATTTCGAAGTTCCATAAAATACAAGTTTTTCAAATAGTTTTCTTGTTTAACTTCCCATAGGAAGTTATTGTAATGGGTCCGATTTGTCAAATTAAAATTTTTCACATTTCTCGACGTTTCAAGGTCGAACTAAAAGATTTTTAACGAGATGTATGTGCGTGCGTGTGTACGTATGTTCGTACGTCCGTACGTTTGCGACGTTTTTTCGTCGTCAATTGCTCAAGAACCAGAAGATATATCGACTTAAAATAAATTTTGTTATAAAGATAATAATGCAGAAAGATGTAGAAAGGACTCTTAAGAAAATTGCGTGGGTGGTTTTTTTTACCATAGCAGTTTAAAAAAAAAGTGAAAATTTTGGTTAACCCTAAATATCTGACGAATCAATAACGCTAGAAACTTGAATTAAATTTTATATTATATATCGTAATGTGATACCAAAAACAATATATTTTTAGAAACAAATCCAATTAACGTTTTTTTTTATAAATCAATAAAACTGAAAAATAATTTTGTCACCTTGAAAATTTTACGAATAAAAAATGATTTTATCTCCAAAACAATTTTGTGCAACGAAAATAATGTTTTTAATATCTGGTAAAATTTTGAGTAAAATCGAAATGACAGTTTTTTTTATAAAAAATAAAATCCTAAAAAAAAACATTACTAAAAGTTGGTAAAAATTGATTTTCGACTCAAATATCTTTTCAAAAATTTAACATATAGGCTTCAAATTAATTTTATTTTATAGAAAATATTGTTTTCAACATTCGGTAATTTTTTTCTATAAAAATCTAACAGTCGGTTTTTTTTATAAAAAATAAAAATGTACAAAAAATAGTACGCAAAATTGTTAAAAATTGATGTTCGGTTCTCGATATCTCGAGAACAATAGAAGATATTGACTTCAAATTATTTAATAGAATAATTCAACTGACAACTTTTTTAACAAAACACGAAAATCTAATAAACTTTTGAGCAATACAAATCGGCAGATGGGATTGAAAGTTATCAGTGTTGGTCGCATCCCAGCCTCTTTTTTTCAATTCAATTTAATTGTATTTTGTCAAAAACACCTAGAAAAAAATTCGATCTACCCGATTTACAGAAACGACTCTTTCTGTCTAGAGAAAAGACTATACTTGAGTACAAAATAGTTTAGTAGATGTAATTCTAATTTCCTCAAAAACTTAAATATATTTTTAAATTTGCCGTTTTTTTGTCTAAATGACAAGTACATTGATTACTGCAAAAAATAGTAGGTACTTAATAACGTACAAAAATGAAAAACAATTTTGTTTTTATTAAATCTACTACTGCGAAAATAAATAAATAAATTGGGTGGCGCAACAGTCCGTTGAGAACTAGGGCCTAGTGAGTTACAACTCTCAACCATTCCTGTGTGCGAGTACTATTGTCAGGGATGGAGGGGACCTACAGTTTAAAACCGAATCCGAACGGCTAATTTGAGAAAGCACTTTTCATGACAAGAACTACTCTTGGAGAATTTGTCAATTCCTCGCAAGAGGGAGTAAAAAAAACTTTAGATGGCATAGGCAGGGATCCAACCCAAGACCTCTGGCATGACAGTCCAACGCATTAACCATCACTACTGCGAAAATTGCTTTGAGAAAAATCATATCACAATAATGTTGGTGTTGCCGTTGATTTCTTATCGTTGATTTTGTATCGCGACTCTTTTTGCTGAAAAATTACTCAGGAGGGGGGGGGGGTATATGCCCTCCCATGCCATTTGATTTCTTCTTTCAGTTTAATTTTCTCACTCCAGAGTTATGGCAAACCTTAATGCAAATTGTATATTTTTGTTGTGTTAGTATTAATATGTGGTTTTTTTGTTAAAAATGTATTTTACATTTTATGTAACATATACTGACATAACTTGAGGCTCAAATTGTGGTTAATTTGATTGTCTTAAAATCATAGAATTTAATTCTATTAACAAAAATCTCCTTCGGGGTAAAACAATTACAAAATTTTGGCTGTTTATCAGATTTTTGAACAACTTGCGTTGGGAGCTCGAGGTTGGAAACTTATTAATTATCATAAACAAGTAACCAAAAAATCAGATCTACCAGATTTAATGCATTATCTGATGTGTATAGTTGCTGGAATTTAAATTTAATCAACAAAACTAACCTTGTTGTTCTTATTCCTAAACCAAAAAATACTTTTAGAGAGGTAATCTCTCGGAACTCGAATCTATTTCTATAATTTCTCCATCAGGTCAAGTTTTTGAAATGTATAAGACCGCTTATATAAAAACAATTAGGTTTCGAAACAGAACGTACGAGTATAAAACCAGGTCCTAGTGACTATGTGTGTGTAATGTCAGCGTTGGAGGGACCTATAGTTTTATGCCAAATCCGAATGGCTAATTTGAGAAAGTACTTTTCAAAAGAATAAATACTCTTGGAGGATTTGTTTGATGCTTTTAAATAGTTCGTTTTAGAGATATTTTTTGTATTCGATTTTGAGTGCAAACTTCTCTAAAGGGTTTTCTTAAAGAAGGTTTTAATTTGAAAAACCTGCTTTTTAAATGGAGTAAAAATTACTCCATTGCTAAAAATGGAAGGATACACGCTTCATCAACGCATTGAAATTGATAAAACTTATTACAAAAAAGAGTGAACATTTTGCAGTCACAGCGCTTTTGGGTTCCTGGAATCACCTTTTCTGCTAGCATAAGTGAAATTGAAACTGGTGGACATATTTGAGCTGACTTGACCAGTTGGTTGGTGAACAATCTAAACAATTTGCGTCGGTCAAAGACAACTCAGATAATGAGAATACTGCAATTTTGACAAACATTTTACATAGTTTCCAAAAGCTTAATATTATGAGTTTTCTAAAATCAAACGGTGATGTTTCAGAAATCTGAAGTAATAGAATGATATAAAAGCTGAATCCGAACTAAGGCCACCAAAAACTTTCGCAAAAGTATGAATTGATTGTCAATTACAAAAACTTGATGACTAGTTAATCTGTTACTATTTATACTTGAAAAGTTTTCCAATAGCCAATTTTGACAGGTAATTGAAGCTACTGCATTGAAGCTACATCTGCCAAATTTGCCGTCACCTATATAGTTTTTCTTGCCAATTCAACATGTGATCAAATTTTTTGATTAATTTGAGATCGAAAAATATGTTGCAAGCCTCACAAAATTAAAATTACCATAATTGTTCTACCAAGATGACTATTCACAACGTGATGATTTAATTCGAATAGATATACACTGCCGGTCATAAGATTAGAAACAGGCATTTTCGAGAAGTAAAATCTACATTTCTCCCGTTACATGATGGATTAGAAAACAACAACTATGGTAAATGAGGGACTATTTTGTTAACAACAAAATATAAAATTTTGGTAAAGGAGAGATTTAGCTAAATGGAACTTTCATGGCAAATTGTTAATTGAGTAAAGAATATGCGAAAATAAATCGGGTCATTAGATTAGAAGCAGTGAATAAATCGACGTTGTTTTGTGAAGTGCGTACATTTTTTTTCGGAAAATAGGTAAAATTCATAAATGAATTGTTCTTGTTTGAGTGTTAACAGAAATGGGCAACAAAAAATGTTTGACAGTGAAGGAAAGGGCAAGAATTAATGCTTTGCTATAGCCCGAACAAAAAGTCGAAGTGATCATTGTGTCAGCAATGATTTAAAAAACCATCGTCTTATTCGAAAAATTATAAAAAAAACACTTCTTCTGCTGAACTGAACTGAAGCTTAAGAAAAAACCACCACTAAATGACGCAAGGAAGAAGCAACGCTTGTGTTTCGAGAAAGATCACATGAGCTGGGATGTGCAAAATGGAATGACCGCAAATGATTGGCAAAAGGTTATTTTTTTCCGACGAAAAATTTAACATAGATGGTTATAATTATTATTTCCATCACCTGAGGAAAAAGTAGTGGTTTTTAAACCGTCACCATAGAAAAAAAAGGAGGCGTTATCGTCTGGGGATCAATTTTATTGTATGGCACTATAAACATGGTAGTCCAAGATAACAAATAATTAGGAAAGCATACAGAGCCTTTCTGGAATCAGTATTCCCCATATTAGCGATTTTTTGGACCAATTCCATGGATTGTTCAGCAGGAAAACGCTCCCATACACATAGCCCGAAAGGTAAAATCCCAAATTGCAAACCAAAACTTCCACTTGCTGCCTTGGCCACCGTATTCCTCGGACCTTAAAATATTTGAAAATGCGTGGGGCTAGCTTACACGTAAGGTACATGAAGGAGGAAAGCAATACGGTGACAAGGAAGCGCTAATTCATGGTATCAAATTGGCCTGGAGTGAGATTTCTTTGGTCTACTTGGAATCTCTTTATAAATCCTTAAAAGGTAGAATTTTTAAAGTTATTTTGAAGGCTGGTTGTGGCACACATTATTAAAAACCTAATGAATACTAAAAAACATTACAAAATACAAATACTTGCATTTTATTTCCATTTATTTCATGTGCTTCTAATCTAATGACCCGATTTATTTTCGCATATTCTTGACTCAATTAACAATTTGCCATGAAAGTTCCGTTAGCTAAATCTCTCCTTTACCCAAATTTTATATTTTGTTGTTAACATAATAGTCCTTCATTTACCAAAGTTGTTTTTTTCTAATCCATCATGTAACGGGAGAAATGACGATTTTACTACTCGAAAATGCCTGTTTCTAATCTTATGACCGGCAGTGTACATACCATCGTAATGAACAATTTGCGAAACATCTGTCAAAAATATCACTGCGACTGCTTTAGGGTGTGAATAATTAGAGGCAGTAAATTTGGTACAGTATTTATAGCTTTTAAGAAACACGCTTATAAGAAAACCTCAAGAAACTTAAACAAAAGCGTACTTTCCCATATACTACATTAATGTTGAATTGTGTTTTTATCAGAAAAACCTCTATTAGACACACACAAATAAAAGACATTTTTCAAACCACAAACCTTTCTTTTTCAATTCAAAGTTGGTTGGATTTAAGAAGCTTGCAAAAAATTCACGAAACTCAAAAAATGTAAGCAGGCCCTTAAGAAAAAGTCAATGCAATCTATGCAAATGTCATTTCAATTTGACATTTGAAGAGAATTTTAGTTCAGTGTTTAATTGACATTTGTTGTGTTATTGTTATTTGTTGTGTTTTTGATCTGTTCATTGTGTTTACCTTTGCTCAAAATGTCGCGGAATCATATTTTTCTGATGTTTTAAATAATAATCTTGAAAGAAAGAAATTATAAAATTGTTAAAAACACATTATCTAAAACAGTAAAGAAAGATAAACAATCCGAAGAAGAAATATAAAAATAAACATATTTGACACTCCTAAAAGTATAGTAGTTCTAAAAAAACATGTATGTATGATGATCTTAAAAAGTGCAAATCTTTTATATTTTTGTACAATTTATATCTTTTTAATATCTCACTTTGCGTACGGAAAGTCTCATTAGTTATGAGTTTTTATTTTCTCCTATACAAATCCTATAATTTTATGGTTTTGAAAAGTTTGGTTCAGAGTTATTTTTTGGTTTTGATCTCTAGTCCAAACTTCGCTAAAAGATTATTATTATTATAATTCGTTAAATACTTACGTTAACAATTCTTATTAATATAATATATACTTAAAATCTAAAAACTTAAACTAGACTGTTGAAAAATATTAATTTGCAATTCATACTTTTTATATTATCATTTGGTGAAAAAATACAAGAGTGAAATTTATTATAGATTTCAATTAATTGATTTAAGGGGTTATGTTTGATCATAAATCATGAATCAAAGTGTAAACTACCAAGAATTGATGGTGATGAAATTTGACCATACTGTACAAGCATATTCCAGGACTGGTCTCACAAATGAAACAAAAAGTAATTTTAAAATATATGGATCACTGATATCACGGAAATCACGGCCAAATCTGTTAATAAAACCCAGAACTCTATTTGCTTTTTTAACTATGAAGTTAATATGTTCATTAAATGTTAGTTTAGAATCTAAGACAACACCCAAGTCAGAAAATATATGTATCTACTCTACTTCTACTTAAAGGACAAGAATCAAACATGTAACTAAAAACGATTGGAAATTGTTTGCGTGTAAAACTCATGGTTTTACATTTGTCAACATTTAAAACAAGACGATTATTATTGCATCATTCCCTGAATAATATTAAGTCTTCTTGCAAGAGAAGACACTCAGATGTAGAGTTAATTTTCTTAAAAATTGTATTGTCATCAGCATATGTATATATTAGGATAGACCAATTTTGTATGATCGAAACCAAGTCATTTATAAATAAAACAAATAGAATAGGACCAAGGTGACTACCCTGGGGGACACCAGAATTCACAACAAATGAACTTGAAAACTCATTACGAAATTTAACACTATAACGTCTATCTTGCAAATATGAGGAGATCCAGTTTATGAAACAGTCGTTAAAACCTTGCTGTGATAGTTTTATGACACAATTTGTTAAAGGCCTTACTGAAATCAGTAAAGATACAATCTACTTGTTAATGTTTTTCAAAAACATCTAAACAAAAGGACGTAAACTGAAACAGATTAGTAACAGTTGAAAGCTTTTTAACAAAACCATGCTGGTTATCACAGATAATTGAACTACAGATTTTCCGATAGGAAGTTTCTTTTTAAATAGCCTGCTTTTGACGCCATTACTAAACAATTTTAACAAAACACGTGAACATTTTGCACTAACATGCCTGTTAAATCCTGTCGTTGTAAAACTTATGAACAAGTTTGAGCTAATGGAACCAGTTGTTGATGTGACGAATCTAAACAGTCTGCGTCGTTCAAAGACAATTTTGAATACTGCATCTCTAGCCCTTAGAATCCTCAGCGACATTTGGAATTATGCATTTCGAAAACACGCCGACTTACTTAGGTCTTAAGGTTTTTAAAGTTCAGTTAACACAAGAGCTCAAGCTTCTTCTTCCTTTTTCGGCCTAAAACCATTTAGCGTATGCGGTGATGTCTCAAAAACCTGAAGTGATAGACAAATTTTGAAGAAATCGGATCCGAATTAAGGTCATCAAATACCTTAAAAAAAAAAAATATAAATTGATTCTCACTTACAAAATCTTATTTACTCTAAATTGTTTTCCAATAGCGAACTTTGACGAATAAATTGTTTGATGTATATGGATCTTCCGTTCGAAAAATATGTTGCACGTCTCGCAAAATTAAAAGTACCATAATTGTTCTTCCGAGGCAACTATTCACAACGTGATGGATGAATCCGAATATGTACACCGTCGCGTGCGTCGTAGCCAACAATTTGCCAATATATATGCATAAATAATTTAAAGCGAAACTGATCAAATCTATCCTGATCAATGCACCAAAGTTATAGACCAATATTTACCCTCTTTGAATTTTGGTCTTAATACGAGTAGTATTTTCACAGTACAAAAGTTCGAAAAATCGATCCAATACTGGAGTTAGCTTTATGTTAGTTATTTGAATAACTAACCCCACTGTATTTTAGACGAAGCGAAAGTAGTTTTCTTACAACAAATAAAATCGGATAAATTACGTCAAAATGTTTTCACAAAGTTAAAGTTTTGGAAATTTACAAAAATTCCAAAGTTGGATGCGTGCACAATTCAGCAAGAACAAAATAACGTAGTCAAAGTGATTTGAATATGTTCATGATGTTCATGTGCATACTTTAATCTTCTTGAATAGTTTTATAATAATATTTTTTATTTTTGTTTTTGTTTTTGTTTTTGTTTTTATTACATTTTTGTCCGCAGGAATTATTCAAAACAAATACGGAAACCATTAAAAGTTTTTGTTTTTTATTTTTGTTTTTTTGTTACAAAGAACTTTAGGGATTGCAAAAATGTAGGATATACAAGTACAAGTATGCCAATCATGAGAGGGTGCTAGCTGATTGAAACAGTGTTGGATCTGGATGGTTGCATCTAGAAGCACAATATAATGTGCACAGTGCACCCAACTCAATTAAACCGAACAGAATGTACAATGTATACTATTCTATAGATACCGTACAGTGAGTGAGTGAGGTTGTTTGTTTGTTCCACGCCAATGAATTTAAATTGCAAGCTTGATGTCGCTTATTTGCATAAAAGTTTGTTCGTAATTTTCACGCCACAGCCAGCGTTGCGCGTGTGCTTTTATAGTAAGTTCAATAAAGAACATATACTTGTATACTTTCAAAAGAGGGGCATTATTTGCATCATGATGATGATGATGCGGATGATGATGATGATGATCAAGAAGATGATGAGGATGAGAATAACGATGGAAGGGATTCTGAGAAAATTCTTGTTTAATATGATGAATATGGAAGCCTGTTACATTGGATAAACCATATTGTGTATAGATACTATAGTGTAGTTAACCATCAGCTACTTTATCTAGACCTATATGCTATATAAGTATTTTGTGGAGGAGTGAATGTTTAAACTTTAAAGCATCACAACTATATTCTGGGTACCTAGGCTAATTTGCATTTGCATCCGCAACTCAATCAACTTGTATGCACTTCATGAGGTTCAAATCATTTTATAAGGCAGAGGTGTTTGTAAAAGGCGTTCGTAACTGTATTTTATAATAAATTAAAGTGTGTAATTTGGAAGGTTGCAATGCAACACTGTTTTTGATTTTCGTTTTTATTTACATATCACTTATCTATAAGTACCATTTTTCAAGTGTAGCAGTTTATATCAAAAAAAAAATCATGTCAAAATTTTTAAAATATAGTTTACTAGCTTTTACCCGCGACTTCGTCCGCATTAGATAGTTTTTTTGGATAGTAGTATGAAAAAATTTGAGCTGTACTTTTTTGTACATATGTTTGAATTGTTCCAAGATGGGATGAGGCCATACTAAGTGTGATTGTCATAGGTTAGGTTAATACATTTTAAGAAGAAGATAGGTTACTGCAATAAAATTTTAAATACGACGTTTTTTGTTTTTCCTTCCTTAGTCAGAACGTAAAGATTTTGTGGGTTTGAGACTCGTGAGCACGCTACATATAATTGTCCATGGGAAAAACAAATTTACACCTGCAACTTTCAGCGTTTGCCCCTGAGCTTGATTTATTGTTATTGCAAATGCTGCTTTCACAGGAAACTGCACTCTTTTTTAACTGAAACGGCAAATCGGTTGGAATTATCGGAATGCGGTGAATTAAAACATTTTTTCATTTTGCTATTCCAGTCAAAAGTTTTAGTTATAGTTTTGATAATATTTCGTCCTAGGTGAGTAATCTGTAGCCGTGTACCATTACAAAACTTTGGTGCGTCAAGATTTCTCATTAACAGGACTGGAACACCAACCTACAATCTCAACTTATGAGAAGGGTTGGCAATGCGTTTTGTTCCGTAATACCAATTTTATCCAAATATTATTCAAATATTTTGTAATTTAGGAGTGAAAGCGATCAGATTCCCCGGAAAGTAGTTTTTCCCATGGGAATGCGTATTTTCCCAGGGTAAAAAGTAGCCTATGTCCTTTCTCGGGTATCAAAATATCTCCATACCAAATTTCATGTAAATTGGTTTAGTAGTTTAGGCGTGATTGAGTAACAGACAGACAGAGTTACAGAGTTCCGCATTTATAATATTAAGTATAGATACTTCATGTCTAATACCTTACATAATATGTACCTTATTAAAAATACAGTAAATAAATTAATTTCGAATTTTTTTTCTTTTTATTCCAGATAATTACAATTCTATTGGCTGTAAAATCTACAAACAACAATTAATCATCATGTTGACAACATAAACATTCAAAAATATGGTTCGAGCTGAGAAAACCTTAAAAGAACTCAACGACTGCTACATTGCCATAAAATGCGATTAGCGAAATTCTCCCATCACATTAAATTCAATAATGGTGGTCAAAAAGTGGATAGCGACTCTGCAAAGCATGCGCCTTCAAACAAGGTTTGTTATCATCTTCTTAGATCTCCTGTCAAAATCCACAAAGGCGAAAAATTGATAAATTGATTTAAAAAAATATAAAAAAGATAAAATAAAAAAAATATAGAATTCACAATCGTAAAAACTCTCTCTCTCTCAAAAAAAAAGAAAAATAAATCAATCAACTTTTACATCATTTAATTTATTATTTTATGTAAATTATAGTTTTTGTATTGTTAAAAAAAAAAAAAAAATATTAACGCTCCCACGATTTATCATTCATTTATTACTTCGAATTTTGTATGTATCTCACGTTTTATAAACATCAAAAATATTTTTAAAAATCGCAGCGTTCAGCCGAGCATTCAAAACGCATATCAAAGCCCAAGTGCTTCGGAGGCACAGTGTTTCGCTGCTGTATACCTTGTCGCGGGGGCTCAGCAGCCCCCGCTACAAGTCCGCCGAATTCGCCGATTCCTTCGGATGAACTTAATAACATTGTTATTGACGGAGGACACGGACAAATTGCTAATAAAGTTTCCATCACACCCGAGAGTATAGAGCCCACCTCTCCCGTATCTAAGCAATCTGATACATCGGAGAGCCCAGATGATATTGTCGCCTCAATTGCATCCTCAATATCGAATCAAGCAAATAGTAATTCATCAGCGTCATCAACACCACCCAGCCGGGTTTGCCAACCTCAAACGTCACCATTACCTCATATTAAAGAAGAGGAAGAGTCTGAACAAAACCAGCATCATCCGCCGCTACAATTGTCCCGTACAACCCCTGCATCTTTGTGCGCCAGTGATAGACATTCTCAACGCGGAGGCGGAGGCGCATCTGAAGAATACTCCAGCTCACCATCGCCACGTATTAAACTGAAAATCAGAAAACACATTAAATCGGGCTGGAATAGAACTGTTGTAGCACTTGCAACAAATTCAAGTGAAACACTTACGTCTAGCGGCAGTGCGTATAGCGGTGTAGGTAGCATCGGTGGAGGCTGTGGAAGTGGCAGTGTTGCCAGCAACGTCAATCATTCAAGCAATTTAGTTAGTTCCAATCCCCAGAGTGGTTCCATACTGCCAAAAATGCAGGCCGAACAAGGATCCATCGGTGATCTGCAAAAGTATCACAGTCGATATTTGAAAAATCGACGACACACATTAGCGAATGTTCGGTAAGTCATTTAATATTTTTTTAAATTTTATTTATTAAAATTGTATTTTTAATTTGAAGTATGTATATTCTTAATAATGAGAGAATTTATTTTTTCAACCCGGGGACAATGTTCTCCAACTCAAGTGAATTTTTGAGTTGGATGATTTTATCACAAATTCTTATCAATATTGTCTAGCATTCAATTTGACACAATTTTTGATTCAAATATTTGTTTCATACGCTCAACCATTACAGTAATAAAGGGAAACAATTTTGAAACGGTTAGCAGTTTTTTAGAAAATTAATTGTTAGTGAAAAATAAACGCAAAGTACGTGAATCAAACGTTAAAAATTTTGTTAATTAACAAAAGTTTTCATTATATTTTCCAATCTGAGAATTTCTGAAACAATAAATTCAAAAGCGTAAAACGCCAACGTCCCTCGCCTACAACTAACGAACCTATCTATGCCTGATAGAAACCTAAAATGTATTTCCATCATCATCGCAACAACTCTATTCTATTCACTAGAAATTAATTCCGTCAAAAGGAAGTGAAGAAAGTGCTTCATGTAAAATTTACTATAGGTATGTGTAAGTAGATATTGAAAGGGACCTTTAGCTGGTCTTTTTCTTTCTTGTAGTGCTGATGAGATGGATATTAGCTTTACTACTGATGGGGGGTATCCTTGTGGCTGTTTTATTTATACAACAACCGAGATGATGATGATGTTTTAATAAGGGAGATATTATAAAGTCCCCTAATACAGAAGCTATATTTTAGATTAAAAAGAAAATATTAATGTAAACGTTAATAGGAAAATAGTTTTTGTAACAAAATAGTATCAGGTATAGTCAATGGGTCATGTTCATAGTTACATTTTAAACTTGAATCTAATTGAAATAGAGTCTAAATTTAACATCTAGGTTAGACCTAGCTAATATTCATAAAGAATTTGGCAGATATGTATGTTTAGTTGAAAACAGCTCTTAGGTATATTCTACTACAATTCTAGTACAATTTTACTTAAACTTATAAAAATGTCAAACATCTGTTTTTTCGTTATTGCTCTGTAAAGCTCTAGGCAATAACTTTGAAATCGTTGAAATTATTCTGCTGACTGTTCGTTGAGGAATTCCATGAAAGTGATTTGTTTTAATAAAATATTTAGTTACTGTGGTAAAGATATAGTTGTGTTCATAAAAATAGCAGTGCTCTCCAAATAAAACAAAAGGGCTTTCAATATCAACTATATATTCAAACTTCTAATAACAAACTAAAATATTTTATTCATAATAACAGAAAATAAGTATTATCGATTTTTTACCGTTAGCTTTGTCACAGTAAAAACAGTTTTTTTAAATATATGGCTGTTCATAAAAATAGCAGTGCATGGCAAAGTACTGGATCTATAACGTAAGAAGTATAAGAAAAACTGTAATAAGTTATATGAAAGTATATAAATAATGTTAGCTTACAATTAGTACTTTGTTGCATAACCATTGTTTTTTTATGACTTCTTCGCATCTACGTGGCATCGAGTCCACTAAAACCTGACACCTCTCGACTAGTATTGCGTTCCACCAAACACGCACTGCTTCCCACAATTCTTTCGAATTCTTGGGTTTTGCTTTATGAACTGCGTTCTTGACATCCCCCCACAACATTTCGATGGGGTTAAGGTCGGGGGATTGAGCGGGTCACTCCATAACGGATAGCTTCTTCTGCGCAAACCATGATTTTGCCTTTTTTGCGCTATGACGTATGCTTAGGGTCATTGTCTTGTTGGTATACCCAAACCAACGGCATTTCCTCTTCAGCATATAGGGTAACATAACCTCCTCGAGAATTTTCACATGCTCGGTTCACAGAACATTCCTCCATTTCTCTTTTGCCCATTCTCTATGCGCTTTGGCAAACTCCATTCTCTAATAAGTTTTCGAATTTCTTTGGTGCAGTGTTTTTACCGTCCCATTGTTTATTTTTGAGCTTCAATTTATTAATTTTTTATATCTTAGTATGTTACAAATACTTAAAACTTTAAATAGTAAAATGTTTTTTTACCGAAAAAATAAAAAAAATGAATTTTTAATTATAAAATCAAAGGCACTATTTTTATGAACACTCTATATTCAGAGAGTTTGAAATAATGTGTGTTCACCGGGAAAAGTAGAGTATAACTTCAAGCCAAAAGTCTCTAATATGAAAATGAAAGACCGTTAGATGCAAGTCACATGTTATTTTTGTTTGTAAAAATTTCCTTTATTTAAATAATTGACAATCTAATAAAGTGTAAAGCGGCATATACATTGTTCAAATGCTTGTCAAGCATGTGAGAGTGTATTATTAAATTTTGTGTGACGTGTCATATACGCACATCATGCATAAGCTTTCAATCATTTATATTTATTTTAATTTTGAGGTGAATAGACGTGCGGTTGTTTTATCGGGAAAAATATTTTTTGCGAATTTGATCGTTTCATTTCATTTAAAAAATATAAAAGATTGATCAAGCAATCAATTTCGAATATATGTACATTATATCAATGCTGTCTATCTGATTGAAGAAAAATCAAAACATTTTGATTTTGCTTCAAGCATACACACATTGTATACGTGTTTCATTTTAACTAATACTCTCTCACATGCTTGGCAAGCATTTGAACAATGTATATGCCGCATAACCAGCACTGCTATTTTTATGAACACAACTGTACGTATATTTTATAACGCAATCAAAAGATGAACTTATTCAGAAGGTGTTTCCAGATGTTTCTCAAAATTACAGAAACCATGATATGGTTGAGCGAACGAGCTATATTCTAAATTTCAAAATTCAAGAACAAATTACAGGTGAATCGAGGATATACGAGTATAAATCAGTTGAATCGGCTTCTAACCAAGATGATGTAGTCAATTATCCACTTGTATTTTTAAACTCGCTGGATTTGCCAGGATTGCCACCTCACAATCTTCAATTAAAGGTTGGATCAATAGTTATAACGTTGCGAAATATCAACCAACCGCGTCTTTGCAACGGTACACGGTTAGTGATAAAAATTTACTAAACAAAGTGATAGAAGCAACTATACTCAAAGGAAAGTATAAAGGAGAAGATGTTCTCATACCGCGCATTCCAATGATTCCGACTTATGTGCCATTTGAGTTTAAACGACTACAGTTTCCAGTGCGGCTTGCTTTTGCTATGACCATAAACAAGTCCCAGGGGCAATCATTTAGTGTTTGTGGTATTAATCTAGAAAACCCATGTTTCTCACATGGTCAATTGTATGTTGCCTGTTCCCGTTTTGGAAAACCATCAGATTTGTTTGTCTATGCGCCAAGTAATCAAACAAAAAACATCGTATATCACAAAGCATTACAATGATAATAGAACGGATTTCTGTTATTTTTAGCCACGACTATAAAATACGTAGGAACAAAAAGCTGCCACATTACAAATCTTTATGACAGGACGAAGTCTGTCGGGTCCGCTAGTTATTAATAATATTATATTGGCTTTGTTACTTTAATGAATATTTGGGGCTTAAAATATTAGCTCTGTTAAAACTTGGAGATTTTATTATGATTTTCTTTACTTTTAGATAAACTAATAACATCTTGTACAAATAAACATTACAAAATTTGAAAAAGTATTCTGCTAATACTGACTCATTGAATTTCGATCTTCAATATTTAAAAGGTCAATAATAAACTTAGCAGTACCTTTATTAAATCTATACCTTTTATAGAAATCTTCGTCTACCATTCTAAAGGGTTAAAGAAAAAGGTTTGGCTCTGAGTTTAATTTAATTTAACTATAAAAAAATTTAATTTATAGGAAAACAAGGTTTAAAAAAAGCTTATTGAAGATAATGCATTCCATTCAAAAGTCATAACAATTCTAAGACGATGTATTCAAACGTTTTTTGAACTGATATAAGTTAAAATCCATCAATAAAAAAGGCAGTTTCTTGTTTTTATTAATTTTAAATTAATAATGGTACACTCGGGCATAGAAGCACTTTTTTTTTTAATAACGTAGACCTTATTCATAAGTCTTTCTAATTGTTTTTATTTTGTTTATGTTGTTTTTATTTTAGTTTGTTTATTTGTGACGCTATATAGAGTTAAAAACAGCTTGAAGATAGGCTCCGTCATGTTTACATTCAGACTCTATAATATCGTTAAAAAATAGGCTTAAATTGTCTATGAGTAACATAAACATAGAAAAGACAAAATCAGAACTTGTCAAAAAACTATGAATGTAGCCCATTATGTTGAAACAATTTGTAGCCGAGAAATTGAACTAAGCTGAGCCTTTATAAAAAAATCCCACATTTTCGGCTGTGTCTACGACAAAAAACATATTTAAACCACTCTTAAACTGCTTTCAAGGTATTGGAATAGAACGAATCTTTCACGAAAAAAAAACTCTTTATGTTTTAAATGACAAAGATCACCGCGGCCAATAATTGTGTCAAACTTTTCGAGAAATACCAGGTTCAGAAAACTTTTCTATTTTATTTTGTTGCATGAAGTGCCACCGCCGCCGCCACCGTCTCGTGAAAAGAAACTTCATCCACATCAATATTTTCCGATTCCGGCCATAAAAGATCATTTATTATAGATTTGTACCGCAAGTGATTCAACCTAATAGTTGCACCAGCCAATCCAATTTCACCACCTACTAGCCCAAAAACCTCACAAAACAGCGAAACTTTGATGATGATTCTTACATTTCCCCAAAATGCGATAATTCTGCTTGTTATCGTAGCCTACGAGATGAAAATGGGGTCTCATCAATCATCAAGAGAATTTTTCGATGAATATTCCGACCGTCTTGAGTTCTTTTGTTAACTGAACTTAAAAGCCAATATACCTAGGGTTATGTGCAGTTGAAAATATCGACGAAGAATTGCCAAACCTAGGTGTTTATCAACACTACGAGCTACATCATCAATATTTTCAGATGCATATTTGGACAACGCTCACTCAAAGTTTTTTAACTGTGACTGCAAGTTTTTTTTACCATTTTTAAAGTGAATTTTATCAACTTCGTAGTTTTTTTTTTTGAAGCGTGTATTGTGTCATTTTTAGTAATGGCATAGTTTTCATTTGTCAAATTTCAAATTATGACAGCTTTAAAAGCAACAGGTGCCCAAATACCGTGATATTCAATGATTTTTGAGTATGATTTTGTATTTTTCAGTCATTGGAACCTTCCTCTGATATCTCTTTATATTCACGTCCAAAAAATTATTAATGTTGTCTTAGAATCCGATTAAAATTTGACCTACATGTAAACGTTACATGCAAATCGTAGTGTGACATAAACCAACAGAAATGAAAAACTCTACCATCTCAGATTACTATAAGCTATATTGACTCAATCGATATTGATGAAATATTGCCAGATAGTCGATAGCCGAGGCTAAATGCCAAACACGTAAGAAGATGAAAATGAAGATGAAGAGAACCTACCATGTCAGCATTAAACCAACCAGCATTGTCTGTTTAAACATAGCTCAGACGCATCAACCATTTTACCAACCGACTCTCCTTCCAAATTAATACCTTTGTAGACATTAGGACACAGGACACTATCATATATGCATATGAATATGTACAAGGATACTAGGTTGCATGTCCTTCCATCCATAATGGCTCTCGCACACAAACATACATTTAGATTACTGACATAAACAACAACAAAAAGAACATAAAAGCAGATGTCCAAGTCTATAAATAAATCGTGCGAAGTGCTTCCTTATAATGCCTCGCCTTTCGTTCTAGTAAAAGTTTCTTACCATGATTATGCTTTCATAGTGTTGCTGTTGATGCTGCTGCTGGCGAAAAACTTATCAATTGTTTGGAGATTACGTGGCAAAAGAAAAAAAATCTGAAAAATTGTAACATTTCTTAAAGCGTATTTTCCTTTTCAGTGATAGTTGTTTTTTGTTTTTTTTCTTTTTTCGCCCTGCGATGCTTTCCATTGCTTTGCTCAAACAGAGGCAATCATTTTCAATTCAGTAGCCAAAGAACTCAGGAAAAAAGGACTCTTTAGCTGAAATGGGTTTTAAGAGAAGTCTTTTGTGTAACGGGACAATAAACGTTTCCCTCAAGAGATATAATGTATAGGTAGGTTTATGTTCAATCTTTATACCTACTATAGGTTTATATACATTTTTTAACAGGCATATCTATCATGACTGATAGGAAAAATGTGAATTTGTACGTTTAATAATTTTAAAAATTATTACTTTCTTAATATTTGAGAACGTAAATATACCTACTTTGCCATAAGGATGGATAGAAGCCTTTATGTTACCGGGTATAGGTCATATAGTCGTTGATGTTTGTGCGTGTGCACCAACACGTGTGTTGTAAAAGGAGCCATTTTTTAAAAATTAATACTGCTTGTCATATGCGTATGCTATATAGGATATGGTATAATGTCGGTTGAAAGAGATAGAACACAAAGAGGGATGACAGTGCATTTTTAATATAAACGTACATTTATTATTCAAATCAATATCTTCTCTTCTTTTATACCTATATACATTACCTACTTAAACCTTTTCCTTTTTATCACATTTTTAAATCGAAGAAATACCAATAAACCAATGTAATATATTGAAGAAAAATGAGATATAGGTAGGTATAAATTTTCTTTTTTCCTTTTCTTAAGAAATTTGTGTAAGAAAGTTTTCTTTCTTTTTCTGTTGTTGTGTTGGTCGTATTGTTAGTCGCATTGATAGTCCTATATAAGGAGCTTTCGAAAGGATATCTTTCGTGGCCAGTATATAAAGGAAAGTAAATAATGTTATGACATAATACTACAGGTAGATATTAAATTTTCATTAATATTGTCTAAAAATAATTTAAAACCTTTATCAAAAGGGTTCGATGTGAACATTTTTTTTTTTTGATTTTGTTGGTGAAGTTAATATAGATGATATCTACTATATAAAAATAAGTCGGACTTTCCTTCCTGACGCTAAAACTCCAGAACGCACGAACCGATTTCCACGGTTTTGCATTCGTTGGAAAGGTTTCGGGCTCCGTGAGATTTATAGCAGACAAAATTCAGGAAACATTTTAACAGAAAAGCGTTGAACTCCGTTTAGCTTCCAATAGAAAGCTTTTGTAAAAGTTCCGATTTGTGGAATTGAAAATTTTAAAATTTTTTGACGTTTCAAGGGCCCTATATTCTAACCCAAAGCTTACTTTTGGGAACCTTTTTTAGTCAACCATATCTCTAGAAACGTCAGAGATATCGACTTCAAATAACTTATGAAATCTATAATGAAGGAATGATTCTGATTGAGAATCAATGCTTGACTATTGCAAACCAGCTATACTGATTGAAGTAGGAATGATTGCACCAAATCGATCTATGCACGATGCATTAAACCAAGAATTAAATCGAGAGCTGCAATACAGTGTTGATACATTGCAGGAATTCGTTGGAAATAATGTGCCGTTGCTGAATGAACAGCAAAAACAAGTATACGAAACATTAATGCAAACGGTGGACAATAATACTGGTGGTCTATTATTCCTGAACGCAAATGGAGGAACAGGGAAAACATTTATCAGTTCATTGATTTTTCTGGAATTGCGGCAACTCTTCTAGATGACAGTCGTAATGCACGTTCTGCGCTTAAATTGCCACTCAATTTAAACACAATTGATACTCCAACATGCAATATTTCCCGATCCATTGCAATGGGAAAATTGTTGATGCAATGCAAGCTCATTGTTTGGGATGAGTGCACAATGGCACATAAGAAATCACTTGAAGCACTTATCTTCATACTGAAGGATTTTCGACGAAGTAACAACATCTTTGAAGGCTTGATGATATTGTTGGCAGGCGATTTCAGGCAGACTTACTTACTAACTTAAGGTGGCGCTACAGTCCTGTGTGAACTAGGGCCTCACCCAACAAACTTCTCCATCTAGCTCGGTCCCTAGCTTGATGTCTCCAGTTTCGCGCTCCGAGTTGGGTGAGGTCACCTTCCACTTGTGCGCGCCACCTGATTCGCGGTCTTCCTCTACTGCGCTGTCCTGTGGGTGTGGATTCGAAGACTTTCCGGGCCGGAGCATTGGTTTCCATGCGCTCTACGTGACCTAGCCATCTTAGTCGTTGGACTTTTACCCTTCTGGCTAAGTCTACGTCGCTCTACAGCCCGTACAGCTCGTCGTTCCATCTTCTCCTCCACTCCCCTCCGATGCATACGGGACCGTAGATCACACGTAGAACCTTTCTCTCGAAACGACCCAAGGTGCTTTCATCCGCTTTTGTCATAGTCCATGCTTCTGCACCGTATAGCAGGACGGGTATGATAAGGGTCTTATATAGCGACACTTTGGTCCTTCGAGAGAGGATTTTTCCACTCAATTGCTTTCTTAGCTCAAAAAACACTGGTTAGCAAGAGTTATTCTTCCTTTGATCTCAGCGCTGGTGTTGTTTTCTACGTTTACAACGGAGCCTAGGTAGACGAAGTCCTTGACTATCTCAAAGTTACGTCTGTCGATGGTGGCGTTTTGACCAAGACGTCGTCGGTGTTGTAGGTCCTTTCTTGATGACAGCATGTACTTTGTTTTGCCCTCATTAACCGTTAAACTTATTTTTGCCGCCTCTGCCTCAATACTCACAAAAGCCCCATTGACATCACGCTGAGTTCTTCCGATTATGTCAATGTCATCAGCATATGCTAGTAATTAGACAGACTTTTGAAAGATAGTGCCTCTGGTGTTGACGTGTGAGCTTTGCACTATTCTTTCAAGTACGATGTTAAAAAAATCACATGACAGCGCATCACCAGCGCAAAACCTTTTCCTTCGCAACTATAAGATTTTTAAGTGGTCAAGAAGTCACCCTGACGGCACAACCCCCAACCTGGAGGGCCAGATCCTTAGTATTACTCCAAGGAAGGGGAGCCGGATAAACCGCTACTTATAGGCCTGGGCTCCGAATAAGTCGTAGAAGCCCTATAAGGTGTTCACTAAGTAGTTCAGCCTTACTGGAACTGTAGACGCCACCGTTGATTCCATCTCGGGAATTCATCCGCTGCCATCTGGATAAGGAGAGGTGCCTTAGTGGACGCACCTCCCCCCCCCCTCTCTCGTTTGCTGCCCCCAACAACTTTCCACTGGGGTTGGAACCCAATCTCCAGTTGAGGTACTAGGCACCCGATGTTCACCATTTGAACATCTTCATCATCAAACCACATTTCAGGCAGACGTTGCCAGTAATTCCCCGTGGAACGCCTGCAGATGAATTGAATGCTTGCCTGAAGGCATAACTTTTGTGGAATAACGTACAAACATTATCGCTAACCACTAATATGAGAGTTCAACTTCAAAATGATCAAAACGCTGCACAATTTTCCAAACAATTGTTAGCTGTTGGAAATGGAAAAGTGCCAGTTGATGCGACAACTGGATTAATTCTCTTACCAACAGCTTTTACCGATTCGTAGACTCTCAATTAGCTCTAATTGAAAATTTTTTCCCAAACATTAGTGATAATTATTAGAATTATGCCTGGTTAAGCCAACGAGCAATTCTCGCCGCAAAGAATAATGATGTACACGCACTGAATTTTACCATCCAATCAAAAATCGCTGGCGATTTGGTGACATACAAATCCGTTGATTCCATAACAAATCCCGATGATGTAGTAAATTATCCAACGGAGTTTTTGAACTCTCTGGAGTTACCAGGATTTCCACCACATAACTTGCAACTCGAAGTTGGTTCAGTTATTATGATATTGCGTAATTTGAATCCACCGCGACTTTGCAACGGTACTCGACTTTCGGTGAACAGACTTATGCCAAATTTGATTGAGGCAACCATTATTAACGGAAACTACGCAGGTGAAATGTACATATGTATTCCTCGAATACCAATAGTTCCGACTGATCTTCCGTTTGACTTCAAACGATTGTAATTTCCGTTTCGCCTTACGTTCGCAATGACAATTAACAAGTAGCAATTCCAATCGCTTGGTGTTTGAGGGATAAATTTAGAAAATCATTGTTTTTCACATGGGCTATGAGCTATACGTTGCGTGTTCACGAGTTGGGAAATCATCCGCTTTGTTTGTGTTAACGTCAGACCAAAAAACAAAAAATATGGTTACCAAAGAGCACTTCAATGATACGGACAAGCATAACGGTATAACGCTTCGATTCAGTATTTAATTTGGATTCACTTTCATTTTGTACTTAGAGAAGTTCAACTAAATTACTCTTCATTTTTGTAATCGAAATGAATTCATTACTGTTGTGAAATGAAGTAAAATTTTTCCTTTTCAAATATAAAACAAAAAAAATAATTTTTCTTCATGTTTTAATCCCCAAATGAAATGTTACAAAAAACGAAGCCATCTGGTGGCGAAACGGAGTTCGTCGGGTTTGCTATAGTTGGTACCTACTATATGTATTTTTTAAATTAAAATCAGCGAGTATACTTTTAACATGGATTTATTTAATTTTTGAATGAAACTTAAAAACTAATTGAATTCGCCACCACCCGCCGATAGATTAAAATTATTAAATTTTAAAGAATTCATCCTATTTCTCTGGCACTTGAGAATAATAATGTACAAAATTAGGATAATGGCTTCTTGGTTAATGCTTTCATAATTTCTATTATTTGTAATTTTACATTGTACTTAATACTACAAATAAAAATAATGCAAAAAAGTGTTGTTAATAAAAGTAACAATATAAAAAGAGTTCAGTTAAGCAAAGGCTTAAGAATTTTTAACTTTCTTTTGATTCATAATTCAAATTTAAAAATATTGTTTTTCCTTTTTTGCTCTGCAAGAAATTTTAAGTACGTGCAATTATTTTTAATTGTACTACATGACATTTCATTTGACCCCAATTTTACCCTGGAACCTTGAGAGCTAAGTAGTGATCCAAAAAAATTGATCAAAAATGTACATGCGGCCACAATTTCATACAATCTCAAAGCTAATGAGATTAGCTAAATTGCTCATATTCTTTTCGTTTTGTTGTACTGCTTTGCGGTCGTTTCTTCTGTGTTACTATGAAAATATACTTTTAAATAAAATTTAGTAAAAAGCATCTTTAAGGGTGCTTAAAATAAAACTCAAAGTTTATCAATTTTATATAAAAAGTATCAAAAAATCTACCAAATTTGCGTACTATTTTTTGTAGATTTTATTTTTTTTATGAAAAAAACTGACTGAATGTGGAAAATTATATTTTCTGTAAGTAAAATTAGCTTGAAGCCAATATTTTTAATTAAAAAAAAAAGAAGATATTTGAATCGAAAATCTATTTTTACGAAATTTTAGTAATGCTTCTTTAAGGTATTTATTTTTTGTTAAAAAACTGTCAGTTTGATTTTTCTCAATGTTCAAAACGATATTTCTTATAAGATAAAATTAGTTTGAAGCTAATATTTTTAAAACAGATAATTGAGTCGAAAATCTATTTTTACCAACTTAAATTATTAATTTTTTGTTTTAGGTTTTTATTTTTTGTAAGAAAATTGTCAATTCGATTTTTGTCAAAATTTTACTGAATGTTGAAAACAATATTTCTCATAAGATAAAATTAGTTTAAAGCCAATATCTCAAAGTTTTGGAAAGATATTTAAGTCAAAAACCTATTTTTTTGTGAGATATTTTGGGTTAACCAAAATTTTCACATTTTTTTTAAAAATGCTATGGTAAAAAAACCACCTACTCAATTTTTTGAGAGTCCTTTCTGCATCTTTCTGCATTATTATCTTTATATGTAACAATTTTTATTTGAAGTCGATATCTCTACTAGTTCTTGAGCAATGGAAGACGAAAAAACTTCGCGAACGTACTGACGTACGGACACTTCAGTCCATTCTGCTACTGCAGTGACTTCATAAGGCAATTTAAGGAATTGAGATAGCTTCCCAATTTTTGCAAAATCTTGGAATTTTACAGCAAATTTGCTTTTAAGATCGGATAGAAAGTTTAAAAGCACTGCAATGTCTTCTTCTTCAGAGTTCTTCTTTTTATATTCAAGAATTGTTGGGAAATGAATGAATTCTTTTTTAGCAATATATTTTACGAAAACATCCAGCTTACGATGAAAAGCGGACACGCTTTGTATTAAATCGCATATTAATTTTCCATTTCCTTGTAACTGGATGTTAAGCTCATTTAAATATTTCAGAACATCTTTTAGAAAAGCCAAAGCTAGTACAATTGCGCTCTTTTGTTATGAACTCCAAGTGCTTCCTTGCTTCCGTCGTATCAAAGGTTTGCAAGAAGAAGATAACTTGCTCTTTAATCATCCAGAAGCATTCAATAACATGACCTTTACTTAGCCAACGAATATTGTTGTGTTGCAGTAAATCCGAATACGCAGTTTCACATTCAGAAAGAACCTTTTTTTTGTGGAAATGTTTTAAAATACGAAAATTTACAAAAAAAAGTCGATATCGAACGAAAGCTCCGTAATTAGATATCACAATAAGACTGATAACCGATTCGACTGTAGAGAGAATTTTACTTACAAAAAAAGCGATTGTTTACATTTTGTATGTCAATTTAATTTATGTGTCTGTGAATACCTAACCGCCATATTTAAAATTGCGTAAAGGAGTTGCAAATGCACTTGCTTGTGTGTTAAAGAAGCATTTTTTAAGTTTGTTTAAATTTACATACGTACATATGTTATTAAATTGAATCGGTAATGTGGCTAAGTTTGACCTTTTGTGGTTCCGCGGTCCACAGTTTGACCTTTCCGCCTGTTGCTATCCGCTGCACTAGACTCTAGTAGGTACTGCACGGACTGTTGCGCCACCCAATTTATTTATTTATATTAAATTAATCATAAGCAATATGAATTTATGGTCAACACTTAACAAAGTGAAGTTTATCGTCCAAAATCTTTTAGTGGCTGGAATACATACAGTATAGCTAAAAAATATGTAAAGTCAACTTATAAAAAAAAATTTCAGAAATCAAAAAAAGTACGTATACGCCCAAGTGTACACTATACATTTTCTGTTTGACCTTGGACATAGCTATTATTATAATTATTTTAATCATTATTCACTCAAGAATTCATTTCAGGGATAAATATATGTTTAAGTATTTTAAATATATGTATAAATGTTTTTTGAGGTTTGAGCATAAGCCTCCCCCAAGATCTTCCACCTTTTTCGGTTGAGTGCTTCTCGCCAATAGATTGTACAAGTACATTCGGCCCGAATATTATCTTTCCAGCGTTTGTAATCACTGCGTAGACAGCATCGTCCATCGCATGATATGTCCCGCCCATTCCCATTTAAGTTTTCGAATAACATATATAAGACATCTTCAAAATTGATTTACATTCTTTAGGATGTATGGTTGATTTGTTGGTAGATGCGAACGTTTAAAACTACTCTTTCCATTGCTCTTTGACACGATCTGAGCTTGGTTTCAGCATTTTAAGTAATTTGCCATGTTTGGCATCCGTAGCTTGAAACTGAAAGCACTGTTAAATCGAATATATTTGTTCTTATTTTGTTTAAAATATTTAACTCAATTTTTGTTTTTTTAATTAATTTTTGTTTTTTTTTTTTGCTGATTTGTTGATAATATTTTTACATCTAGAACAAAGTTCATTGATAATAGCTTGAAGCTCTTCACTAGTGTTTAATATCACAATGATATCATCTGCAAATCGAGGGTTTGAAAGATATTTCCCATTTATTTTTAGTCCAATCTCCTCCCAATCTAACTGCCTAAAGATCTCTTCGAGGGATGAAATTTAAAATTCTGGTCTGGTAGCTTCTATTTTTAAACGTGCAATGCCTTAATGGTATATATTCTTGAAGATTCGGACTATTTGTTCGTAGCTTAGATTAAAAAAAGTGTCTTCCATATAAAATTCAGTTCGACCGTATCGAAAGCTTTTGCAAAATCGATAAGAGCAGAGTAGATAATAATGTTGTACTCCTTGCATTTTTCTATAATATGGTTTACAGTTTGTAAATGATAAATTGTTAAAAAGCCTCATCAAAAACCAGCTTGTTCTGATGGCTACTTGAATTTAATTTTGGCTTTCATCCTTTCAAAAATACATTTCACAAAAACTTTATAAACTGGAGATATAATTCTTATAGGTTTATAGTTATAAATGTCCTCTTTTTTCCTTTTTTTGTGTATGAGAATTATCTCAGATTTTGTGCACTGGGTTGAGACTCCCTGATGTGTGACCAAAACCTGGTTGAAAATATCTGTCAACCATTTGGCCAATGAAAGTTTTCCCTGATTCAGATATTCAGCCAAAAATTCCATCATTTCCTATGCATTTATCATTTTTTAGACTATGTATCGCTTTTTCGATTTCACTTTTTAGAAATTGTTGAAATACTTCTTCATTGCTTTGTTATTGGATATTTAATGTATCGTCGCTATCACATGGCTGTTTTAAATATAAATTGCTGCAAAAGCTCGTAGCTATGTCGTTGACGTTTTTCCTTTCATAATTTTGAACATAATATAATATGAAACGGATGTTTTCCATTTCATAATTTTAATTTTCAATTCACGTTCTCAAAAAAATTAGAAAGTAAGATTTTTTATTTTGCTTATGGTCGAGGCGTAAATATACATATGTATGTACGTATAAGAAAAACGCTTATAAGTTCAGGCATACCCTACTAACTATAACCAATCATTCTATGCTCCGTTTTTATTTCTCAAAATGATTGGGGTCATTTTGATAAATAAAAACTATCTATCCCGAAACTAGCTAAAATTGAGAAAAATGCATGAAATCTTTATTTGAATTGATAGTACGGTCCACATAATTTAATGTTTGAAGATTATTTCATGCAAATGTTGACCTTGACTGCGCCTCAAATGATCCATCCGCTTAGTCCAATTTTGGGATACTCTTTCCAACATTTTGGCCGGTATCTCACGAATAAATGCTTCAATGTTGTCTTCCAGTGCGTCAATTGAAGCGGGCTTGTCTGTATAGACACGAGCTTTAACATAGCCCCAAAAAAAATAGTCTAAAGGTGTTAAATCGCACGATCTAGGTGGCCAATTGACCGGTCCCAAAATTGAAATAAAATGTTCACCGAACTCGTCCCTCAATTAGTCCATTGTTGCGCGTGCTGTATGGCGTGTGGCATCGTCTTGTTGAAACCACATGTCATGCAAGTCAAGCTCTTGCGTTTTGGGCAAAAAAAAGTCATCTCGCGGTAGCGGTCACAATTCACAGTTACGTTACGATTCGCATCATCCTTGAAGAAGTGCGGTCCAATGATGCCACCAGCCCATAAACCGCACCAAACTGTGACTTTTTCTGGATGCATTGGTAGCTCTTGCAATGCTTCTGGCTGATTATTCACTCCAAAATCGACAATTCTGCTTATTTACGTACCCATTGAGCCAAAAATGAGCTTCGTCGCTGAACAAAATTTGTCGGTAAAAAAGTGGATCTTCGGCCAACTTTCCAAGACCAAACATTTTACGTTGCAGTAGGTCGTTCGGTTTCAATTCTTGCACCAGCTGTATTTTGAAAGGCATCACACCTAAATCCTTCCGCAAAATTGTCCATGTTGTTGAGTAACAGAGAGTAACAATTGCTGCGAACGGCGACGAATCCATAATTTATTGATGGTCATCATTAACACTGGCCGATACAGCTGCGATAATTTCTTTAGTTCGCACTCTACGTAAGCGTGTTGGTGGTTTAATGTCCAACAATGTAAATTGGTGCGAAATTCATTGACAATAGCCCGAATAAACGCTTCAGTGGGTCGATTAAACTGACCATAAAATGAAAGAAGCGCGCGATGAACTTTCTTAACAGAGCACGCATTTTGATAATAAAATTCAATAATTTGCAAGCGTTGTTCGTTTGTAAGACGATTCATGGTTAAATTATAGAACAAACTGAAGATGTTTGACAGTGTAACAAAACACAAGCGGTTTAAACCAGTGTTGCCAAAAAGATAATAGCTAAAAAATCACCCTTTAGCTATATTATGAAGTCAAAGCTTTGTCATTACATTTTAAAAATAAATTCTGTTGAGTGGCCGCCAAGGCTGGCTTAAATAATTTTCGACTATTTTTTGCAGAAATTTATGCCGCAAGACTTCACATAACTCCACGAAAAATTGTCCAGTGGTGTTAAATCGTTTGATCAGGGCGGCCACGCCACAGGCCCACTAGACGAGATAATGCGCTCACCAAAAGTATCCTTCAAAAAATTGATTGAGTCGTTCAAACAGAACCATTTTGTAGATAATAAATTTGCACAATTTGCAAACGAACGTTGTTCAGGAAGTCTATTCATTATAAAATGAAAAACCAAACTGGGCATAAATCAAGTGACAGCTGTCAAAAAGACCAACTCCAAAAAAGTATGTGTATGTATGTGTTTTATATTTTTTTCCACATTGTTTTTACATGCAAAAATCTCAATGATTATTTTTTGTTCATGAAAAATGGTGGCATATCATAATTATTATGGACTAGCGGAAATACTTCATGAATCACACAAATTGTGTATCGATTTCCTGACATAACGCAATAAATGTAATTACTTAAAACAGACAAAGTTGTAAACATCCTTCCATGCAAACAAGAATATTTAAGAAACTCGGTCAAGCGTTTTTTAAACTTTTGAATTTTATTTGCAAAGTTAAGAGCTTAAGTTAATTTAAACTTTCTACTAAACAACCAATTTGGAACCAAATAAAAATAAACAAAAAAGCCTTAAACTGTCAGTAAAAATACGATTTATGGTGTGTTTCTAGAGAAAAACTGTTTTCGTTATTGTTAATGTATACAAATCATTAAAATACAAAAATACGATTACAAAAAATTCTTTGTCATTTCCGGACCTGTCCAGTGTCCTTTTCTACTGCTTTCCTATTTTAAAACATCTCACAGTGTGCCAACAAAAAATTATTACAATATTGAAAAACGTATAATTTCGCTTTAAAATCCAACGGCAGAATTTACATATTGAAACCGTATTTTGTTTTAAAAAACAACAAACTCATCAATCAGAAATGAGAAAAACAATATGAAAACCAGCATCACATCGCCATCGCCATCGCCACCGTAGAACCATATCGCCTGGCCCGTTGGTCCTTAATGGATAGCCTATCCTACTTTTGTCCAACAACGCTACGGGGATGTGAGTTGAGATGTGCTTTTTGATCTATCGAGTTTCATCGAGTTTCATTGCCTTGTCCTCGCCCCCTCCTCTGCTCTGGAGTAACACTAATAATACAAATTGATTTCCGATTTATTGTCATTTCCTGGATCGGTGGGTGGGGTGTGCTGTCGTGATGCATTGTGAACAAACGATATTATAAAACAGTTTCTCCCCGTCCGGTCCCCGCTCATCAACCAGCATCATGTGTTGTGTGTACTGTATAGTAGAGATATGATAAGCGGAACGTATTTCATTCCAGGGACTTCCATTTCTGAAAATCAAATAAATTGCTTTCGATTTATCTTCTTGGCACAAACACTTTGTGGTTGTGGCATTTTACTTTAGTTGTATCTAATTTTTGTGTTTTGTTTTTTATTTGGATTTTTATTTCATTTTATGTTATGTTTTTTCTATTTTAAAGATATCTTTTTTCTGAGTGAAGCCCCTAGACAGTAATTTTAATGCAAATTCATGAAAAATGTTTTCCTAGAGAGTAACAGTATCAGTATCTATGTATGTATGCGTGTACAGGAGCATCATGTTATCTGGTAAGGTCGTCATCGTCATAATGTGTCCTTCAGTCGACCCGATTTGCTCCTATTTATCCTTATAAACATTTTATCCATCCCACATGCAGTAGATATACTCGTAGATAAGTGTATTTTTCGGATCTTCAGTTTCAGTCAATTATAAATAATTGACCCCCGAGCTTCAACGACCCCCACGACGACGACGACTACGACTACAACGACTTCGAAGACTAAACAACGACTACGTACGGGACGCAGGCACGAAGAGCAATTTCTTTCTTATTGATTGCAAGATTGTTGCCATGGCTATTTAAGGAAAGCAAAGAATTTTAAGCTTTATAATAATAATTTATGTGATGGGGACATTTAGAATATTAATTTTCTTTTGCGTAGGTACGTATATATGTAGTATTATTGACAAAGAATATGAATCGGTAGTATACGAAAGCAGCGTTTTCCAAATGCAAGTTCCTTTAAATCAATAAATAAATTTATATCTTTTACAACAAAGAAGAAATTTAGAAAATTGTGCTTTTTATTTGGAGAAAATAAAGCCATCGATCGTATCAGACATATTTTAAGTGCTTTTAAATAAATTATGAAATATGAAGTCTAGTCAGTAATAATAAATATCGACCCTTTTTGCTTTACTTTACAGGTAGTTGGTTTTACATTAGGTTATACTCGTACTTATAGATAGGACTATATTCTTGGTTATTGATCGTAAGGAAAAATAAAGTTTTTTTCGTCCTAAAGAAGTTGCACCGACTAGTAACTTCGTATGTGGAAAAAATCAATGCCTTGAGTTGATTTTATTAATTGAATTTTTTCGACAGACAATCAAACTGTAGTATATTACTCTTAATAAACTTAATAAACGAATGAAGTCAAAATGTTCTTAGATGTTTCAATTTAAGCTTTCAGATTTGTATAAATTATATTACCTACATCAATTTGAAATGAAATGAATAAGTTTGAATTCAAACAAAATATGTTTGAAGAGTTTGTTTTGAGAAGTCTGGGTAGATTGCACATTAGTTCAGTTTTGGTTAACTTTCGGATAGTTCAATACAAGTAGTATTATAGTTTTCAAGTCTGAAAACCACAAAATAAATGCCTGTGTGACCTAGGGCTCTGTTCTATCTCCAACACTTTTTCTCATTTTTATTAATAATCTCCTGTCTGCAACTTCTAATCCAAGCGAGCTTTAGGAAAATAGGGACGGGTTAAACAGGAGATACCGATGCACATTGGTCTTAAAGTTTTTAATATCAAATGATAGGGAAAAACAGAGCTGGGTAAAGTATTCCACATTCTCGATGTGCGGTTAAAAAAAAAATCTCTATACTTGACAGTACGTCCGAAATTGAGCTCAAGGTTAAACTGATGTGCATTTCTAGAAGTACGAGTATTACGGCTGAATTGTTTGAGGGGGTGAATCCAACTGGCTAATTCGACAGAACACTGTTTATAAAAATATCGTTAGAACAACGAAAGGCATGAAACATTGCGGCGGTGTTCGAGTGACGTAATTGTTTCGGTTATAGTTCTATCGCCTATCATTTTTAAAGCTCTTTTTTGGATCCTGTCCAAAATACTTAAACTTGTTTTAGGGGCACCTGTCCAAATATGCGAGTTATATTCAAGTTTTGGATGAATGAAGGCTTTGAAAATTACAGCCAGATACGAAGGGTCGGAGAAATCCTAAGCACCTAGCAGCATTTTTGGCAATATCTAAAATGTGATCATTCCATAAGAGGTGATCTGTGATACACATACCGAGTACTGACAGTTGATTCCTGGATGCAAATGCCACTCATAGATAGCGGCATCTGGGGTGTGTTACGCTTTAACGACAGATGACAGCACTGAGTTTTGGAAGCATTAAATTCTACACGGTTTCTTATTCCCCATTGTACAATGCTGTCGAGATCAGAATTTAATGAGCTTATCATAGGCTGCCGTTGAAGTTCCACATCCGAAGGACAAGCATTTTGTATAGTTAAAGTTAGATATACCCTCCTTGCCATTATCCATGGATGGCACTTTCATTAATGAGAATGAACATCTCGATATTTTCGGTATGTGTGTCACCAATAGCGTTGCCAGATTTTTTGAACAGCTTACCGGGACAAATGGCTTAAATGATGAGAAATCCCGGGAGTTCAACATTTTGCCCGAGACAAAATAAAAAATCGTAAATGCATGTATATTTATATTAAAATAAATAACATCTTTTATTAAAAGCTAATAAAATACCGTTTTTAACTTTACGTTGAATAGTTGCATAATAGGTATATTAATAATAAAATAAAATTCATTCCCAAAACTTAAAAATAAAATCTTCTACTTCAAAATAACTTTATTATTACCTATTATAGTTTAAATTATAGTATTATATAGTTTAAATTATAAGATAGTGTAATATAGTGTTACATAAACGATCAGTCTTTTTGTAATTGGGTACATAAATTATTCATATGTATGTACAGATAAAAACCTTATGTTCGACAAAATTACTAAGAATATTTTAAGGAACTTTTGGCACATTTCATTATATCAGTATTGTTTTTAACGTATTTGTTAAATTCTAAACAGGTAAATTCAAAGTTAAAGGTTGTAAGTAATTCGCCTCTAATCAATTCAGGGGAGCATTTATTTCTTACATCCGTTCATTTTAGAACCATTTGCGAAAATAATCTTTCAGCAAAACAATTTGAGCTTGGAATACTAAAGACAAAGGAAATTATTTTGAATATATTTGGAATTTCCTTAATTGAAAAGCTTTTAAATATTTGGCTCCATTTTGATAAGGAGTTGAGGTCTTTATCTTTTAGATCTAAAACTACTTCTAATGAGAATCATAAAGAGAATCCACATCTATTTCATCAATATTGAGCAAGCGCACAGCACTTTCAAAATATTCGAATTTTAAAGAATCATTTAAATTTAAAAATGAAAGCTTGGACAGAATATTATTATCTGAAAAATCATATCGTTTTTCTATGTATTCAATGAAATTAACATAAAATCTTATAAAGTCATTTTGCAAATGGTCTTTGACATCCAAACTCCAATCAGATAGAAATTCTCTTACTCTGCTACCGAAAAACTTATCACTTAGTGTTTCCTTAAACTTGGTACGAATTTCGTGCATTTTCAAATGCATTTCAACTACAGTGAGAGAATTTGATTCAATTTGTTTCATTGTTGTTTCGACCGAAAACATCACGTTATGAACAAATGATGAATAGGTAAGCGTTTTTCTTTCTTCGCACTCTGTTTCAATAGCTTTCTCAATAAGACGAGGACATTCGTTTCCAGATTCGTGAAAGTGTGACTTAAGAGCAGGCCATGTTTTCAGTAATCTTTCAACAGCTGGGCCCAATGATACAAATCTGGTAGTTATATGTTTTAATATTTCTTCCCACTCCATTTCATAAGCTTCGAACTGCTGTTGCAAATCAGCCCTTCTTTTAGCCGAACGACTGAAATAACTGTATACTTTCAGTAAAAAACTTTCTACATCGTATTCTAGTTTGTCAGTTGAAAATTTAGCAGCATTGTGTAATATATGAACCTGCCTTTATAATTTTTTTCATTTTTCGCTTTTAAAATTGTGAATATTGAATGGTTTTTGCCAAAGTTTACATTTGCATTGTCAGCAGAAAACGCGGATACTGAGGATTCATCGTTTCTCTCTAAAAAATCCAGGAGACGATTCTCTACGCCCGTTTCACAGAAAAATCGAATGCATATTGGAAACATTTTTTGATTTTTTCTATTACTTGCATCAGTAGCAATCGAGAAATATGTATAATTTTTTGTCTTGAATTTTTTTTCAAAATTATTTTAATGGATTCCCTAGCAATGACTTTTTTCACTAAAGCTTCTGCTTTAGTTTTACCACAACTTATTTTTTGGGCTATTTTGGAATCACTTAAAATATATGGCAATAATTTGTGTCCACAATCCATACTGTTGTAACTCACTGAGTGCCTCACAGTGTGAAAGACAGATGTCAGCTCAGCAATAATAACCTTTTCTTCAAAATCCACCGTAGATTGTCCCGGAGTCGAAAAATAATTCAATAAAATTGAAGATGCTAGGTTCTGGACGATATGAGCGTGAGACTTTGTTAGTGCATGCGATTTTAAATCATTTTGTCCTCCGTGACTACAAGAAAATTCCTTTTTTCATAAACGACAAAAAAATGTGTAAGGATCTTTTTTTACTCCTCTGGACCATGTATATTTGCTTTCCAATTGACTACTATAAGCGGTTAGCCGTTTGTTTTTCTTTTTGGGAACAACACTTCTCGAACTAGGTGCAGAATCCGAAATAGATTCGCTTGATGGTGAATCAATCATATTCACAATTTTATCACATGAAAATCTAAAAAGTAAAATGCTGGTAGGTGAATATAAACATAAATAATATTAATGTACCTCTTTCGGAATCCAAACACAATTTGCAAATATTGGTCTTCAAATAATATTTTGTCAATTTAAATGACAACTGACAGGTTGCAAAATACATTATTCGTTAAGTTAGGTTTGTTTGATTGAAATTTTAAAATCAATTTCTTAAGGTTAAATCACAATGTAGCGATTAATCTGTATTAATGAAAGACATTTACAATGGGCATTATTTTTTGTGATTTTCAGTAAAAACCCAGGAAAAAAGCTGTCCCGGCGGGACTCTTAAATTTATGCCTTAAAACTGGGAAGTCCCGGGCAAACCGGGACGTCTGGCAACGCTAGTCACCAATCACCATCACCAGTTGCATTCATGCCCTTTAACAGTTCACCCGTGATACTCGCGTTTCTAGTAATGTTCATCATCAGTATACTCTCGAGCCCAACTTCGGTCGTACTTTTAAGTACAAAAATTCGTTCTTTGGTTGTACTACGCGATTGTGAATGGCTTACCACACTCTATCTTTCCCAGTCATTGCAATATTTAAAAAGAGCCTGGGATTGGACCCAAACTGATAACTTCCCATCCCGTCTGTCGATTTGTCTTGCTTAAAAGGTTTGTGCCTACAAACGTGTTTTGTTAAAAAAGTTGTCAGTTGAATTATTCTAAAAGATTTAAAAAATTACAAACAATATTTTGCATTTGATGAAATAGTTTGATTTCGATATCTATTTTTGTAAATGAGATTTTTAGTCGAAAAACAATTTTACCAATTTTAGTAGCATTTCTTAAAAGTTTTTATTTCTTATAAAAACAAATACAAATTTGATGAATTAAACTAATTAAAAGTCAATATCTTACCAATTTTACGTACTATTTTTTGTAGATTTTAATTTTTTATAAAAAAACAGACTGTTGGATTTTTATAAAAAAATTACCGAATGCCGAAAACAATATTCTGTGAGATAAAATTAGTTTGAAGGCAATATTTTTAATTTTTGAAAAGATATTTAAGTCGAAAGTAAAGTTGTACTAAGTTTTAGTATTGTTTTTTTTTAGTTTTTTGTAAAACTGTCAATTCGATTTTTCTCAAAATTTTACCAGATGTCAAAAACGTTATTCTTTATTGCACAAAACAAAATTATTTTGGAGATAAAATCATTTTTTGTTTGTAAAATATTCGAGGTGACAAATATTTATTTTAGTTTTTTTTTTTTTAATTTATAAAAAAACCGTTAGTTGGAATTTTTTCCAAAAATACTATTTTGGTATCACGTCATTTTGTTTCGTGAGATAGTTTAGGTAAAACAAAATGTTCGCCTTTTTTTTAAATTGCTTTGGTAAAAAAACCACCCACTCAACTTTTTTGAGAGTCCTTTTTGCATCTTTCTGCATTATTATCTGTATAACAAAATTTATTTGAAGTCGATATCTCTACTAATTCTTGAGCTATGGACGACGAAAAAAACTTCGCGAACGTACGGACGTACGAACGTACTTACACACGCACGCACAGACATCTCTCTAAAAATCTTTTATTTCGACTCTAGAAGCCTTGAAACGTCGAGAAATGTCAAAATTTTCAATTCGACAAATCGGACCGATTACAATAACTTCCTATGGGAAGGTAAAAATTCAAAATCAATGTGCACCGAAACCTCCTTTCAAAGCCTCTCCCTTTTCTAATGCTCATACTTTGTCCCTGCATAATAAAGGTAGTAATATCCCCTTGGAGCTCTTGCAAATGATTTTTTTTGGATAAGCGGCAAAGATGAAAAAGAGGAGAAGACAGTTTTTCATCTTCTATTTTCATGTCCTGCCCTAGTTTAAAGAAGAGGACTCCAGTTAGTAGATCCTTAATATACATACATTTGGTATCACAACGGGCCAACTACTGGTCTAAATGTGTTGACTTTTTCAGCCAGCCGCCTAACTTACCTTACCTACCTAGAATATGAGTTTAGAATGAGCCAACAATTATAGCTAACCCTCTCTTCCAGAACCATTAAGAAAAATTGTTATAATTATCTTATTGATAAGAACTTTAGTTGCAATTAGTAAAACAGAGATCGAACTTTCAACCCAAAAATGGCTCAACTTTCTAACAAAAACTATTCCTAAAGTTTACTCAATCCATTTATTAACATCAATTTTAAAAACCTTTCTACATTTCTGAAAATGGTTTTTGTGTCTTGAGAAAAATAATTAAAAAAAAAGCATTTTCCACAAGGTTTACTTTTCGACCTTGAATGCAAACATTATTAAGATCCTCTTAGAACCCCAATCTTACGAAAATTACAGACAATTTTTACGTACCCACATCTGCACTTCTTCCAACAAAAAAAAAACGTAAGAAACAATTAAACTAAGAACTGGGATACATTTTAACCAGATAAGTACTGTATTTCATATTTTAGGGTTGTTAAAACACGAGTGCGACATATTTAACCTCACCAGGTTCGAATGGTTTAATATAAAAAAAATAAAATGTAACGTCTCGAATAGTAATTATAATAATAATAAAAGTGATTAAAAGAAGTTAAGCGAGAGATTTGAGAAACCCAACAGATTATTGATGTCCTTATCAAATTACCACAAATCCTTTTTACAATACGTTTAACTCTCGATAGAAAAAAAAACAGAAGATAATTCAATTAAAAATTAATTTTCCTCTTTCAAACTGTGATGGCAGGGTTTTTTTTTATTTTTCTAATACTAAGTGTTTTTGTTTGCCTTATGAAGTTTCTTCCTCCTTTATTTTCAGACAATGAAAATTAAAGAGTCTGAATTGCCTGATATTTTAGCAGCTATCAATGACAAGCAAAAACTACGCAATTGTTAAAAATGGAACTAAACAACTCAATATAATTGTTAAAACTCAGTACTTTAATATTAAAAACTTTTGTTACAGTTCGTAGTTTTCAAGAAAAGTTTCCTGACTATATTATTTCAGAACTGGGCACGTAAATTACGTTTATTTCGTAATCTTATCGCGGAAAAACATCCGCAAGTGAAGGAAACTGGCCATTAAAAATTTGATCAAGAGGAACCATTTGTCACTTGACTGACATTCTTTTTCATGGTTAATTCCATACCTTCCAATGAAATAAACATCCGTCAATTTTCTTAAATATCAAAATGAAACTTCTTATTGGAAAACCCTAAACGTTATGTAGTTTTTGTATAATTTAAACTTATGGTTAACAGAATTAAATTTAAAGAACAACCACAACACACGATGTCGATTGTAAATAAAACAGACATTTTTCGAAAAATTATCTTAGTTATTATGTATGTACAATGTATATATATGTACATACATACATATATCGAGTTTTTCAATAAGAGCGCTACAAACGTTTTTTTTTAAATAAAGCAAAAAAGATTTTCGATATCAATGAAATTCCTTATTCCTGTGAAAGTACGTTCGATGCCATTATGTATGGAACTCGATTTCTTTTGCATGGCGATCACGGGCACGCTTGCAGAAGTCCAGGCGTTCAACCCAATTTTCGACGGTTTTCAAGCATAAATCGGCTGATACTGCTGCAATTTCACGTTCGATATTCGTACGAAGTTCATCAATTCTCTGGCTTGTTGGCATAGACCATAGACTTGACGTAGCACCACAGGAAATAGTCTAACGGCGGCGTCAAATCGCACGACCGAGGCGGCCAAGCGACTGAACCATATCGTGAGATAACACGTTCTCCAAACTTGGTTTCGAATAAATCGATTTTGACATTCGCTGTGTGGCTTGTGGCGCGCCGTTCTATTGGAACCACATGTCCTCCAAGTCCATATCACAGTAACGTGTCGGTCTTGATCATCACGGAAGGAGTACGGCCCAATGATGCCGCCGCGCAGGACCATAAACCACACCAAACCTTAATTTTTTCGGGATGCAATGATGACTCATTGAGCGTGGATTGCTGTCTGACCAATACCGCATATTTTGTTTATTGACAAAGCCATTCAGCCAGATTTAAGTCTCATCGCTGAAGATAATTTTTCGATTGTTGTGTATTTAAAAAAAAGGTCCGAAACAAAATAGAAACCAAAGACTATACTTTTGTATTCTTTAAGTTATTTAATTCAGTGTTATTTATTTTAGTCTTAAGTTAACAATTTGGCAAATAATATTCTAGGTTTTTACAAATCTGGATCTCAATCGAATGATCAACACTTGTTATTTTGTTCACCAAGTAACCTTATTTACTTTATGTACTTTCTAAAATGTAATTTTAGGGAGATAACGAGTTGTCAAAATGCGTATACAACATCGATTAAAATCCGAATCATTTTCAAGTTGTTGCTCAGCCCAATTCACGAACATACTAAGCTTCTGGTGGTCCAGCGGCTTCAGTTCTTGTGTCAATTTAATCTTGTAAGGATGTTGGCCAAGATCTTTTCGCATCATTCGCCACAAAGACGTCACAGAGATACCCAACGCTTGAGGACGAACGTGTGCGCTTTCTGCAACTGAAGCCTCAGCGACAGCAATATTCTCGACACTACGGGCACTTCTTTGTCTCACTGGCACGGGAACATTTTGTACTGTGCCTGTGGGTGGATTCAAATTTTTCCACTAGACGCTCAATTGTTGATCTGCTAGGACGATTATGAAGACCATAAATTGGACGTGGCGCTCTTAACGTTGAGGTCACTGAATCCGAATTTCGGTAGTTAATTTTAATAATTTCGACACGTTGTTGGCTCGTATATCTTTTCATCATGAAATAGCAAACCTTACTGAAGAGAAATGTCAAAAGAGCGGCAAGAAATGTGGCGTTGTTTTGCTGTCCCTGTCGCTCTTCTTTTGTAGCGTCCCTCTTGAAAACCCCTGTGTTATAATAGAAAAACTAATGTACTCGTACGTATAGCAAAACTTATGTTTAGAAAAATCGGCTTAATACTCACCACGACTTTGGTTTAGTATACGATAGTCTATATTTCAAAGCCCAATGAGGCATTATTTCATCCTTTGGCTCTTGTAGATCTCCAATACCTTCAAAGGCAGAAAAGCAACGATGTCAAATCAGACGACTATGGCGGCTAATTAAGATGACCATGACACGTTAGATAACACGACTATTGAATTTCTAGGCATTAGTTATTTTCGCCCAAAACCATATCGCCAACATTATAAATGTCATAGCGCCCAAAACAATTTTATTAACACTTTGTTGTTGTAGGATTTTTGCAATATTACCAAACCTTTGGGTGTTAAAACTTTTTTCGCTTTTATGAAATTCGTTGGTCTTATTGCCCAATAAAATAACACCAAAATATTACAAATATTATATGGCCCACAAATGGTTCTATCGCCCAAAAATCTTTTCATAAGAAAATGTCAAAAAGCGCAAAATCAATGTTTTATTGCCCAAATCAATTTGAAAATATCGTCAAATTTGTTTGGCTTTATTTCACTTGCAGAAAGAGGAATAAGGCCAATTTTCAAAGTGAAATAAAACTAAAGGCATGCTGCCCTCTGCAACCCCCTTGCTTGGCTCTCTAGAATTTGGGGTAAGTGCGAGGTTGTGCGTATTCAAAGCTTCTTTCAATCCAGATTCTTTAAATGCAAAGAAAATTTGGCTACACCCGACTTCGCACCTACCCCAAATCCTACAGTAAGCTCAAGCAGAGGGGTTGCATACTTACCACACTGTTTATACTCGTCTCAAAGCCCAACAACCACCCAAAGCGTTTGCAAAGTCTAAATTTAGGCGATACAACATTCAAAGTTGGTTCGGGTGATATGACATATTATTTTGGGCTTTTTGACGTTTTCTTAGTGATATTTTTTGGCACGTTTCTCTTTTTGGGCTTTATGACATTTTATGATTTGGGTTATATTATAATTCATTTGGGCAAAAAGACAACTAACATTTGTGCCATGTTTCATTAAAAATTTTGGGTTTTTTGGTTTTTAAATATTTTGGGCCTTGTGACCAATTTTGGGTTTATGATATTTTAAGGGTTGGGCGTTATGGTTTTGGGCGAAAAGACCCCGAATTTCTCGCTTAATAAAGACATTGTTTCCTTGGCTGTGTGGAAAGTGGACAAGTCCTGTTGGAACTACATATCATCCAGCTCAATATCATCAATATCTGTTTCAAAAAAGTTTGTTATCATCTCGCGCTAGTGAGCACTATTCGTGGTTACTGCTTGACCGTCCTCATTTTTGAAGAAATACGGTTCGATTACGCTGCCAGGCCATAAACCGCACAAAACAGTCACAGTTTGTGGATGCTTTTCAACAATCACTCCTGGTTTCCCATTTGAACAAATCCGCCAATTCTATTAGCTAGAGATTCTGCTGAGGTAAAAGTTCGCTTGATGTGCTGAAGATTAAACAAATCACGAAAAGTTTTGATTTGAGTACCCATTTTCATATAACGCTTCAACAATCTTAATGTTCTGTGCCATTATGTTGAATTTATCAAAGTCTGAAACAAAAAAATTGCGACTTTTTGTTTGCAATTTCATAAAATGAGAAAAATGAAGATATTGACACTCAAAAATCATATTTCACAACATTTGAGTAGCAATTCGATCGAGGAAAACAAATATTGCAAACAGCGAATTTGAATTTGATATTTGTATTTGTATCAATTTAATGTTTGTTTTTATCGGGAGCGTATCGGAATCCCGCTTTTTAAAATCCCGTTTTTAAAAAATCCCGAAAAAAAATTTTATAATCCCGTCTACTAAAATACCGTTTTTTTAAAATCCCGTCTTTTAAAATCCCGCTTGTTCAAAATCCCTATCAATTACAATCCCGCTTTTTAAAATCCCGTCAAATCCCGACAATCCCGTTTTTTACAAAATACTTGCATTAAACTGAATAACAATAGGAGTCAAAGGTTTGAATGTTAAATTACTTGACTAATATATAATAATTACAAATAAAACTAATATACATATGTATAATAATATCGTAATTTGTTTTGTTTTTACAATAATTTTTGTTTACAATATTAATTCTTTTACAAACAAAATGCATCCTACAGCAAATCTACCTCTCGATAACGGTCTTACTACTATCGTTGACTTTGTTAATTTTTAATTTGAGTTTGTTGTTTTGTTTTAAAAAAATACTGCTTTACTTTATATTTTTATTTTTTGGTACTCGTATGTTATATGTATGTATTTGTTAAAAGTTACAATAAGATGAATCAAGAAAAATACCTCATTTTTTATTTTTTTTTTAAGTTTTTATAATTTTGCAATCAAAACTAGTTGTTTCATTTTAATAAATCGCGCGATTTTTTAAAAATTAAACAACTAGTTTTGATTGCAAAATCGGGATAATAACAAACGGGATTATAAAAACGGGATTTTAAAAAACGGGATTACAAAAAACGGGATTATAAAAAGCAGGATTATAAAAGACGGGATTTTAAAATAGGGATTTTAAGAAACATGAATATAAAAACCGGGATATCGAACCCAAACCGTTTTTATCGTAAATTTCAGCAGGAGTTTGTAGATTGAAATTGTTTTCTTGTAGATTGAGAATCGATTTTTTTTAATCTACAAACACAAGTGGTAAATTTCAACCCTTGTTTTCTTAGACTGCGACCAAATACATTAGTTTGCAAATATCAACTAAAGTTTTGATACTTATTTTTTTTTAATTGAAACTTTTGAGTTGTAATTTGAAACAGGTTATTTTGCAGTTTGCAAATGACAGTCACAGTTTTGATACTTAGTTATCTTTTAATTGCAACTTTTGAGTCTTAATTTGCAACAGATTTTGCGGCAATTTGTAGCTTTTAAAGATTAATTTACTTTCCGTTTTCAAGCAATCATGTAGAGATTCAAGAACAATTTTTTGCAAAATCAACAATCTTCATTAGTGATTTACAACATAAACTTATTGGTTTTCGTATTCTCTGGGATATTTTTTTTTTCAGTTGATGGCGCGCCGAATTACAAGTTCTTGTATGCAAATTGCAATGAATTGAATATATTCTAGAGAATAATTATTTATAAAATCCAAAATATATAAAAGAAAGACACATTTGAAAGATGTATATTTTTTTTTGTTTTTACCTAACTTATTTTTAAAAATACAAATTTAGAAACTTAAAATTAAAATATGTTATACTAGTTTTATTAATTTTTAGTACCAATCGTGGTCCTTCTGAGATTTTATAACCTGGCCATTATTGAATTAAACCTGAAATGTCCTTTGTTTTCAAGGCTATTTCTTTAGCACGTTCCTTTTGTGTGGTCTTCCACTTGTTCTCCAATGTGCCAAATGGCGTGGAGTGTGTTTTTAACCACTTTTTGTCGTCAGATGGGGACATGTCTAACGTATAAACAAAAATTTGAAACATTAAACAAAAAACACACAAACTATGTTTTGTTTATACTTTTACAAACCTTCTCTTTCTTCAGGAACTTTGCATAGGGTTTCGAATTTCCTCCTCTTATTGAAATTAGGTAGACCGTTTCGACGAAGTCTAGCGAGATTAGTTTTATATGTAACGAGCCTTGCTTTTCGAGTGAACTCGTTATAGTACACAAAAACGCTTTAAAGTTTTAATTTTTTTAACATAATCTTTTTTCTAAACAATCATATTTACTTTGGTTCGTTCGGGAAAATGAAACAAATAATTAAATGAAGAACAATTAATTTCTTTTCTGTATAACTTGTTTATAATTTTGTACACCACTTACAACAAACACAATATAATAACGCACGCTCGACTGTCTTACAAACGAATGATATGGAATTTCAGGAATTTCAATTGAGAAGCCCAGTGCAAAGCCAGCCACATAGCTGTAAATGCTAAGTTTGTGTATGTGTACTTACACTACAATGCAATTGTGTGTATTGTATAACCCTTTTGTTTTATGATGCTGGAACCTCTTATTGTATACTTATCTCACTCACATTTGGGGCAAGGAAGAAAGAAGTAGTAGAAAAAACAAATAATAATACAAAATTGCATTGAGTGCATGCAAATCACCATATAAATATTTTTAAATTATTACCCTGAAGATAGTAGATTAAGACTAAAAGATTTGTAATTTACTCTTTAGTTTTTTTTCTTAAATCAGCAAAAAGGTATTTCGTAAATTACAATCTTGCAGCTTCAATATTTATATCATGACTAGCGGCCCGGTACGTGCTTCGCTACGTATAAGGCATAGTTATAAAAAAAAGTTATTATTAAGTTCATTTATTCAAACAAAAAAATATTTTAAATTGCTAGCTATTTAAAAGTCCAAATGATATATTGTTTATATTATATTTATCAGCAAAGAGTAAAAACTAAAAAATAAAAAAGAATTGGGTACTCTTACTATAGTGGGTCTATATGGGTTAGTCTAAAACAGTTGGATAAACAATATTTTTTGTTTTTCCATTTTGAGCATGAATAATTAAACAGTTGGGGGTACCGACTCTGGAACAGGCAACATAAAGTTGGCCATGTGAAAAACATGATTCCTCCAAATTGACACCACAAACGTGAAGTGTTTGCCTTAAGCCTTATTTATGCCTTATCTTGATTCATAACACTGTCAATTGATTTATATGTCTTGACTACATCTGGCAGTTTCGCTTGAATTTAAAAATTAATGGCATTGATATGAATATTCTTCGGTGCAAAAATGGCGCGTTCTCTCAACCAATCATGATTTCTGTAATTCTAAGGAATATTCGGAAAAACACATTCAATCAACTCATCAATAGATTGCGCAACTGTACAAAAATTGTTCGCTAAAGTGATCAATCCGTTGGTACTGTCGATTGGTATTTTGCCATCACCAATTTCTAACAATTGTTTTGAAAACTCATGGGCAGTTGCATCATTATGTATGTGTATACGCATATTAATGTTCAGTATCAATTTTCGTACATGTCCCAAAGAACTGATGACTTCAAACAGGCGTTTATTTCATCAGCAGGAATTGATCGAGGAATGACAGGCAATGTTTGACGAAAGTCCCCTGACAGCTATATCAGAGCACCACCAAAAAGCTGTTGATTACCGCGTAAATTTTGCATTGTTCGATTAAATGCTTCTATTGATTTTTTATTCGCCATTGTGCACTCATCCCATAAAATAATTGACGTTAATCGCAGAACTATTGCCATAGCAGAATTTCCCGAAATATTGCAAGTTGGAGTTTCAATCACCTGTACATGCAATGACAATTTTAATGCAGAGTGTGCGGTCCGACCACCTTCTAATAATGTAGCAGCAATTCCCGAAGATGCAAGTGCCAATGCAATTTTCTGTTCCGATCGAATAGTCGCTAAAATCAATGGTACAACGAAAGTTTTGCCTGTACCAACAGGTGCACCCAAAAAATATAATCCACCTGCGTTATTGGAAACGGCTTGCATGATTGTGTCATGTACATGTTTTTGTTGAATTTGGAATCACTAATAATTTTAGTAGCACCAAAAGAAGTCATTAGAAAAGCCGAATTGTATTGTTGAATATTACTCAAAAACTGCTTCGACGTTTGAGATGTCCCAAAAATAAATAAATACAATGGGTGGAGTTTCTAATGTTGGCAATCTCACATTAGCACATTAGCACAACACATGCCGGGCTTTCACCTTGAAAGTTAGCCGCATCACAATGTGGACATATTGCGTCCATCATTCCAATGTATCCGTACAGCACGCAGCATTTCATCCAAAACAGCACGATGTATTCGTGAAGACCAAGTACAAGTACAGGATCAACAGGTCTATTCTGTGCAGTACGTTCACGCTGCGATGCATTAGCTTGTGCGCGTTATCTGTAGTCTGAGATCGTCTTAATAATGCCACTTGATTTGCATTACGCGTTCGCCGGCCTATGTTTGGTCGTCTTGCTCGTGGCATTTTACCTTCACTCAACAACTCAACAATATTTTGGAAAATATAAACACAAAGCAATAACTCAACAATATTTTGGAAAATATAAACACAATAAAGCAATAATTATCGCTGATAAAATGAAATGACATATGATGACATTAAATTTGTTTGACAGAACTAACGTCACTTTTTTTATCTTCTATTGTTTTGCCAAAGGTTCAAATTGGCTTTTAAGTATTAGTACAAATTGTTTGTATATGCGAGTATAGAAAATGTTGATTTAACACCTTTTCATGATTTTTTTTTTTAATTTCTCTACGTACAAACCTTCTCTGGACTTCCACGAATAATTCAAGACCAAAATTATCCAAATCGGTAAAGGCATTGTTGAGTTATAACATTACAACGAAAAATGGTATTGATTTTTATATATATAGATTCTGATTATATTTTATTGATTTGAGGATTGAGAAAGTTTAAATCACCGTATACATTTCGCAAAACAAGATTAATGAGTAGTCAAATTAAATTATTCCTCTGAAGTAGTAGATTGCGACTCAAAAGTTGCAATTTATTTTGATTTCAACAAGCTCGAATTACGAATTTTGATAATAATTACCAAATTATAAAATTTTGTATTTTACGAAGATTTGAATTCTAAATTACAACTTTCTCTTTCATTTCATAATAAAATCGTCTTAATTTACTAAAAAAAGGATTTTCGTAAATTGCAACCTAAAATTTAGCAATTAGTAATTTTTCAATTCTCTCCGTGTAAAACTCTTCCAAAAATTCAAATTTCTACTCTACTCAAAATTTTTTAAAAACAAAAAAAAAATTTAATTGTCATATTTTTGTGAAAAATATTTTAGTTGTTTCAAATCATCTCGTCGAACGTTCAACTTATTTATTTAACTTTAATATGAAAATTTCTGGTGGTTTTGTACATATATCTTGGATCTTTCGTCATCAGTATCTCAGAAAATAACGATGTTAAACATACATGCATACATATGTACATACATAATCAGATTCAAAAACTTAATTCAGAAGTTTTACTGGTAAATCTAAAAATGTTCTTTTCGTTTTATTTTTTTAAACAATTATTTTATACGTAGTGGCAAAATAGGTTAAGAAAAGACGGGTTCGTGTTGCTTTGATAATATTTTGAGTAGTGTATTTTAATCAGCTTCTCGGAAATAATTTTGCACATATCTTTTTGGCATTCATATTTCCACGTAAGTTCAACGTTCAAGTGTTAATTTATTATTACGTTTTAAAATCTTTTGCGATATCGCCGCCGGCCGGTAGCTCATCTTCTTAATATATTTGTATCTATATGATGAGTGTTAGTTATTGATATATTGTATCAATATGTGCGATTATACGTTCAAATCAATTAGCAAGTCATTTTGCAAAACAAAATCAAAAGCATAAAATTCAATACCTCAAGAGTTGTTCCCAGCACGTGTTCATCTCAATTACAAGCGTTGTCATCACAACATGAATATACGCTGTCACTGTCATTATAAGGTTGCGTTGCCGCGCCGCCCGCCGAGCCGCGCCGCATCGCCGCCGCCGCTGGGTTTATTGCCATAAATATGTCCAATTTAGCTAAGCTTTAGCTCTAAGTGCCTCTGATGGACTCATTATGATCAAGATCATGTTTCTTTCCCGCGGGTCGTCATTCTCATTCTCATCGTCATCGTCAGTCATCTTCTTTGATTTAATAAAATCTATAAATGTATCTTTCGTCTTTCGAGATATCGTAAGTATGTAAGTATACCGTTCGTTTGATGTATGTACATACATAGTACCTACATATATCTGTATGTTTTTATTTTTATTTAGTTTGTATGTATGTCTGCACTTGCAAAGAGAAAATATATAAGTAGGTACACAACTTTTGGATTAAAAACAACAACGCAAATAAAGATTGACAGTTTTATTTGTGTCATTGGACAAATTTGATTGAATGACGCTAAAGATTTGTATATTTATATATTTTAGGCCGATATATCAAATTGAATCACTAGTTATAGGTACTAGGTAAAAAGATATGGCGCATCAATATATCTACGCGCGAGTTTTTATTAGTTTGAGCTTGTGCTTTATGAATAAAATTACTTACAGATAATTGATTTTTATTGATTGTTTATAGGTACAATAAACTATGTAATCTATAGGGAATATAAATGATTGTATTATTTGCGTCATAAAGCGTGTTTATGTTGACATTTGACAGAGTATTTTGTTTGCTAAGTTTATTTTATTTCTGGTGTTTTACTATTTGTGAAATAAGTAACTGCAATAGTACTTAGCATATTGAATAACTAAAATGTCTATTACTTAATGTCGATTTTAAAAGTTTTCTTAGCTTTACAAGGCATATAGCTATCCCGAAAAAATTTCAGTGTTCCGTTTCTCGACGAACATTTGAGTTACTTGTTTGATAATATGTTTCAAAGTGATCTTAAAATCGCATAAGAAAAAGAACTTCTATTTTATCCCGAACAAAAGTAAAATTTTGAAATCGTTCAACAGCAGCTTCATTTCAAAAATTACCTTTCAAGCATCAAATTTTATTGTAGTCCTTGAAATAAAATATAAAACAATATTTTTGACTCTCTTTTTGGCGGGTAGTAAATTGTTAATCACCCTTATTGTAATAGGCGTTTTTCTTAAACGACAATAATCACTTTTTGGGACGAGTCAGTTTCTTGGCGTTTAAAGCATCATTCACATGAGCGCGACCAACGAACGACGAATGAATTACAAAATGTGAGTTTATATACGTTTAAAGACATATTGCCACACAAATTCTTAACAAAACGATAGCAATATAGTTTCTATTTGATTTATGATGCATACTTTTACTTTTCAATATCATATATTAATAAATTTAAGAAAACAAATTTATTCGTCGCGAAAAAAATTATAGTTGATACGAACTGTCAAACTTTATTCGCGTTCCACATTATCCACACTCGCAACGAATAAAGAAATCGCGCGTACCTAACCTAAAAAAATCGTTCTTGTTTTGGTTTCGGTGGTGAATGTCAAACTTCATCCGCGACGAATTAAAAACTCTCATGTGAAAGAAATGTCAAAATCGACGAATATTCGTTCATTCGTTGGTCGTTGGTCGTGCTCATGTGAATAGTGCTTAAGATCGACATCAAATCCTTTACATTTACCAGATTAGAAATAAGTACGGACTAGTACATACATACATACATCCAAGGATGATTCATTGGACAAATCACTCTATTTTGTTATGTAATGTACTTTAGGTTGAAAAAGGACTCCTTTATTTAGCTATTAAATGAAATTGAAGAAAAGGTACCGAAAAGACAAAGCATGTTATCGGTGCCACTAGTTTTAGAGCCCCCGCAGACTGCAGACTTTTTATTGGCCGATAGTTTGGTCGGGTTGGGCTGAAAGTGCACACACCGAGCCAACTAAACAGTTTGGTTGGTGAACAGGGCGCAGACTATCCAACAGTCGGCCGACTATTCTCGAATCAACAATTGTGATTTGGGCGACGCCATATTCAAAATACGCGCACACGACGCCAAATCACAGAGCGAACTGAACTATCGGCCGACTAAACAATCGTCATGTATGCGCAGCCGTGTATTCGCCAATACTGATTAAACAGACGGCCGATAGTTGGCCGAGAGCTTAGTTTGAATGTAATCGGGTAGCCCATCAAACTTTTTTATCGGCCGATACTAAATCGCTGTAGTGTGCGCATATGCATTCCTCTCCATACTGATTAAGAACCCGACCAAACTATCGGCCGATAAAAAGTCTGCAGTCTGCGGGGGCTCTTAAAGCTTGCATCTACTTTGAGATTTTTTGCTGAAAGCAGCTACCAAAAGGGTGTATGCAATGACTTCAAATTAGGGAATGCACAACCAACGATGTGCCTCAATTTGAAAGAAATGCTGAAAAATTATTATTAATTATTAATTCTCACTATTTGAACGAAGAAACAAGACATGCTAAAGCTTTTTTTTTATGAAAAGGCTGGGATTCCGGGAACAATTGGACGCGTAGATGGCAGCCACATAAAAATTGAGGGCTTGCAACGGATTCCAAATTGTTTCTTTTTGTTTTGTTTGGAGGGCGCCTCTCCTAAAATTGTTTATGAAGGAATTTAATTCCATTAATTCTGTGAGCCTTCTCATTTCACCTGGTTTGATAATTTTCACCCTTTAGTAAAAATAAAATTAATAACACTAAAACAAACATTAAACATTTGGAAAATTTGCATTTTTATTTAATTTTTCACAAGGCTTTTGAAAATTGTCAGTCGACAGAAAGTTGCGTTTTACTCGTCATAAAAGGAAACTAAAACGACTGCTACATACAATAGCGATGAGAGTGACATTTGTCGATCAAAAATTTGGATTCCACTAACCGCCAAATGTCAAGTAGCGTAACGCTAAGTAAAACGCTACTATAACGCCTTTCGCAATACCAATTTGTTTGTGTGACAATTGTCATTCAAATAAAACGCCTACTACAATAAGAGTGAATTTCTACTAACAATTTTTGAAAGTTTAAAGGTTTCTCGACACTCTTTACCGGCCCTGAATTGTCGTCATGATCACAAAGTAGCTTAACTCTCTAAAACTTTCTTTGGAGTAATGAATTTTTCCCGTCCTACGATTACTTTAAAAGGTTTTATACTGTATTGGTGACGTTAAGCAGTCTTAAAAGGCATATGATGTGAACGTGTTTTAAAGGCTTTTGATGTCCCCCAGCTTTATGGAAGATCTCGTCATGTATTGACGGTTTTTAATGATTTGATATACTCTCAAACTTCAAGATTTTATTGAGCTATCTGTATGAATTGAGGTTCTCATAATTTTTGTGGGTTTAAGTAGACATATAGTCTTGCTCTTGAGCTAACATAAGATATCTAACTCCTGAGCTGTCTTTATCATCTTGGCCTTGGACTTGACTAATTTGTACGTCGTGTTCAAAAATAAAACTTTTTAATTAAAAATAAACAAGCAAGATATGCTCAAAAACAAATTTTGTGTGTTTTCACATAATTTTTTTCTATAAGAAACCAATTTGGAAACATTTATGACCTTTCGGTGAAAAACCTTTAAAAAAAAAAATCATTTTGAAATCACACTAGAATAAAAAAAGAGATTCCATTTTATTATTAATTAAAAGATTTGTTGTAGGAAAATCTTTTAAATCCTTTAAATCTGTAGGTATTGTATAGAATTTGTTGTAGCTTTTGTTTGTTTCTATAAAAATGACAAAAAATATTTGCTCCAGCCATCAAGAAAGGAAAAAATAAATATTAATTAAAGTAGGTAAATTGTTGTGCTTACACTGGCACTTTATAATCATATGTATGCCTTCAGAAATAAGTGTAGGGGAATAAAATTACATTCGCCATATTTTGTTTCCGCCCTCGTCCTTGTTTTTCAAGCAAGCAATTAAGGAAAAGTAAATTTGTCTAGTGCGTCGCGCCGAGCTGTGGAAATTATTTTTACAATTGTAGGTAATTTAAATATCTACATTCTTCATAATATATCGTGTGAAATAAAAATACCTTTATTTTCTTTTCTCTTTAATTTACACAATACTCATTATGTTGTGGAGTTGTAGCTCTTGAATATTGTACTAGGCAAGGCGTGTATATTTGTAATGTTAAAGTATTCAAAACATCAGTATTGTTCGAAAATAAATAACTTTTCTAATATTTAATGTTGTAGTTATAATTAAAAATCCTTCTCGAAATTGTTGAAATCGTCGAAGTTTTGTTTTAATTACTTGAAGCGTACCTACAATCAAATTTATCAATAAGAAAAATAGAAACATAAGTTGAGATCCAATTGATCACACAAATTAACATAGATATTTGATTTGGGGTTACGATACAATGGGGTCGAAATTTACTAAGACGGCCTTGAAAAGATTAATCATTGACCAAATGAAAATATTCCAAAACAATCGAACAAGAATTGCATCCATACATTTTCCTTGTAAATTAGCTCTATCACACTTTCTTGAAAAATAAATGTTCGAAATCCGTTTGTAGTGGAAAAACGAATGCAATTCTATCCATAAAACTCAGTACTCACGGGAAAATCATGTTATCAGCCCTATTATGGCTATCAACTATCAATTATTTGATAATTAATAACTTCTATCAATTTATTGATAATTTGGTATTATGAGCATCAAATGATAATTTTTCACCCATTGTGAATACAAATCAATATACGATTGTGAATAGGTTTTGTTTGATGTTTGACGTTTGTTACTTGTGTTGAGTTCTTGTGTTTTGGTCTATAAATAATTTCGGCGGAATAATGTAAGTTGTTTTCATTAAATAAATTTCTTATTTTAATTCATGAATTTATAATTTGTCCAGTGGATTTGAAGCATCTCGTAATACTGTTTATTTTAGCTTGCATGATAAACCTTCGTTCCACAGTACAATTGCCTTCAAACAACAATTCTAGTGAAGGCATTTCGTTCTTCAATTTGTATATTCAATAAAAACTACAAAAAAACTTTTATAAATCGTATTTAAATTACAATTCTTTACCATTTACGAATATTTGATACATTTGTCAACGAAGATTTTGTAGCTGATAGAATATTTGATAGGTATCAATATGTTTGATAGCCGTAATACCGAGTTTATCAATAAAGCTATTCACAATAGATCTTTTAATTCACTATTTATCAAAAATATTGATAATTGATCACCATAATACCGATTCATTAATTTTGTTGATAATTATCAACTATTATCAAATATTGTGTTGATATTTGATAACCATAATAGGGCTGTATATTAATAGAATCACTAATATAGTAAGAGTCTCTGGACCCAACAAAATAATATAAGTTATTTTTTCAAACGTCTTAACCACAGTAGATGCTTTTATACTCAAATTTTGGTTATGTTTCCAGATCAAAAAATCGAATTTCATGGGGAATGGAAGAAGATTATAACGGGTGATTTTTTAAGAGCTTGAGAACTTTAAAAAAAAAAACGCATAAAATTTGCAAAATCTCATCGATTCTTTATTTGAAACGTTAGATTGGTCCATGACATTTACTTTTTGAAGATAATTTCATTTAAATGTTGACCGCGGCTGCGTCTTAGGTGGTCCATTCGGAAAGTCCAATTTTGGGTAACTTTTTCGAGCATTTCGGCCGGAATAGCCCGAATTTCTTCGGAAATGTTGTCTTCCAAAGCTGGAATAGTTGCTGGCTTATTTGTGTAGACTTTAGACTTGACGTAGCCCCACAAAAAATAGTCTAAAGGCGTCAAATCGCATGATCTTGGTGGCCAACTTACCGGTCCATTCCTTGAGATGAATTGTTCTCCGAAGTTTTCCCTCAAAATGGACATAGAATCGCGAGCTGTGTGGCATGTAGCGCCATCTTGTTGAAACCACATGTCAACCAAGTTCAGTTCTTCCATTTTTGGCAACAAAAAGTTTGTTAGCATTGAACGATAGCGATCGCCATTCACCGTAATGTCCAATGATTCCACCAGCGTACAAACCACACCAAACAGTGCATTTTTCGGGATGCATGGGCAGTTCTTGAACGGCTTCTGGTTGCTCTTCACTCCAAATGCGGCAATTTTGCTTATTTACGTAGCCATTCAACCAGAAATGAGCCTCATCGCTGAACAAAATTTGTCGATAACACATTTCGAACCGAACACTGATTTTGGTAATAAAATTCAATGATTTGCAAGCGTTGCTCGTTAGTAAGTCTATTCATGATGAAATGTCAAAGCATACTGAGCATCTTTCTCTTTGACACCATGTCTGAAATCCCGCGTGATCTGTCAAATACTAATGCATGAAAATCCTAACCTCAAAAAAATCACCCGATAGTTAGTCTTTGTTCATATGTATGTAGACTAAGAGCTCTAGTATTTTGTCACACCCTGAATAGAAAGAAACACAATCAGTTGGTATACTCTTAAGATATAATCTGGCTTAATTTTTTGATCATCTGGCCCACAATTCGTAAATGAAAAATCTTATCATAAGTTTCATCGCTCTTTTAAATTTGTTGCAATTCGTAGCCCAGCAACATTTTTAACAATTATTTGGATATACAGATATGGACATTAAAATAGAAACATTAAACAGATTTTTAAAAATTAAATTTTTTATTGGCTTAAAAAGATTTTTTTTTCAAGTTTGGTCTTCATTTTCTTATTTTTATTCTTTCAAACTAAAATTACCCATTATTTATACTAAAATATTTTAAAATCATAAATGTAAAAAAAGGAACAAATTTCGTGGACATTAAAATAGATACACAGATTTAGAAAAATTAAATTAAATGTAAAGGTATTCTTGATTTAAAAATTATTTAAATATCTGGTAGCCTGACCCTTAGCTTTAATTACAGTGTGTTATCTGTTGGACATTGAGTCAAATAATCGGCAGCATCTGTCAATTGAAATATTGTACCACTCCTGTTAAACCATCCTCCACAGTTCGGCTTTATTTTTTGTTAAACATTTCCCAACCGCGCATTTTAAATCTCCCCCAACATGTTCTATAGGATTTAAGTCAGGCGATTGGGATGGGTACTCCAAAACGCTGATTTTTTGATCTTTCAAATACTTTTGAGGAGATTTGGATGTGTGCTTAGGGTTGTTTTCCTGCTGTAGAACACTTTTGAGAAGCATTTTCTCGTCCGTATAATACAGAACCGTATCCTTAATGATATTCACCTTCATATTTTGATACATTTTACCCTCAATCAAATGTATTGATCCAACGCACGCCCCATACCAAGAAATTAATCCCAAAGTTTGGTACTGCCTCCACCATCTTCGCCGTTTTCTGGATGTATTTGAGATTTACGAGTAGTTCTTTCAAAGGAAGCCTTCTAACGGTTTGTATGCCATCACTTCCGAACAAATTTATCTTTGTTTCGTCCATCCACAAAACATTTCTCCACATTTACCTCTTTTGGGCTCACTCCAATCAAAATGATCGTGGGCGAATTTAAACCGCGTTGTTATATTTTTTTTTCCTTGGAAAGGGCACCATTCTTGCGATTCTTCATAGCAAGTTAGCTTTAACAAGTCTTCTACAAACAATTCTGGAAGTTAATGGAAACTGTAGTTTGTTTTACAAACTTACAAAACACTTGTAAGGATCTTTTTTTTTTTGAGGAGCAAATGATCTTTCAGTCTTGGGGTTGTTTTGCTTGGTTTTTCCAGCTGTTTTTTGGCTCACAGCTGTCAAATTGCTTTTGCAATCAACTTAAGAGATCTGCTCATTATTCTGGCTATTTCCCCCAAAGATTTTTCCTTACTTCGTAGAAAAAAAATGACAGTTTTCTCTTCTAGTTCTTAATTTTTAATATTACTAAAATAATTTAAATTTGCTTCCTAAAGTGAACTTATTTTTTTTTTTATAAAAGTAAAAAAAAAATATTAAAAATTAATGTTTTTGATACTAGTTAAATATTAAGGTCTGTGTTCCAATGTGTTTCTATTTTAATGTCCACCAAAAACACAGTCTTACTTAAGAAACGGTTCATCTCCAAACAATCAAGAGGAAAAAAAAATAAAACCTATGAAAGAGTAACTTTTTTTATAACGGTTAAAACTACTTCTAGTGCATGTTGTTGTTTTAATTTGGTTTTACCCTTAGTAACTGTCTCTGTGTCTATTTTAATGTCCATATCTGTGCATACATACTTACATACATGAGCAAATATGCTTCATAGTGTGCTTTAAGGCCATTCGCTTATCATTTTTCATACAAATTCGCATCGAACTGAGGAAACAGATGAAACGAATTTCAAAAATTCAAACTTTCAAATTCTAACACTATCGATTATGCGCCACCTTGTGGATTTAAAAAGCACTCAAATAAAAGCTTTAAAAGCGCATACTTTTTGTCAAACATTAAGTGGTTCATTTCTTTGCTTCGAATACAAAAAAGCTGCATAAAGCTTATAAAGCTCTCAAAGCACTTGTTGAAGCTTTAAAGTTCTTACAGTGGCGAAAAAAAGTATGTTTTGTATTTAGTATTTAATTTTTTTTTAATATAATAAGTGGGTTTGAATACATAACGGTAATATTGGTTAGAAAGTCTGAAGCGAAGTAATATTTATGAATGTACATATAAAGGGTTTATCAATAAGGGCGGTTAGATGTTGAAATGGAATAAAACAAACTGTGTATGAGGTATTAACAAAATTATTTTTTTTATTTATAAGACGCATGTATGACATGAAGTGTGAAATATGACATCATTCAAATGCCCGTCTCGGCTTTTTACGGTGGCATGGATCCGAGTGGTCCAATTTTCAATGAATCTTCAACATAGATCCGTCTGAATTTGAGTGGTTTATTTGCATAGACCTGCGACTTCAAGAAACCCCACAGGAAAAACTCTAGCGGGGTCAAATCGCATGAACTTGGTGGTCAATTCACATCACCCCTGTGAGAGATAACCTTACCCTCAAATCGTTCATGCAATATGTCAATAGTGGCATTTGCTGTGTGGCACGTAGCGCCGCCGCCGTCCTGCTGGAACCACATGTCGACTAGGTCCATATGGTTCAATTTGGGTCACAAGAAATAAGTTATCATCGCTGTGTAGCGCTCGCTGTTGACGGTGATCGCCTCATAACGTCGTTTTCAAAAAAGTACGGTGGATACATTATCACCTGGTGAACCTCGCTTGGATTGCCGTATATGGTGTCGTCCCATATACGGAAATTTTGCTTGTTAACACAGCCATTCATCAAAAAATGCGCCTCGCAACTAAAGATGATTTTCGGCCAAAATTCTGGTCCTCTTCCAAACGATTTGAAGCCTAGTCAGCGAACAAACGGCGTTGTCTATGGTCATGAACTTTGAGCTCCTAGGTCAGTTGGATCTTGTTTGGGTGTAGGCCCAAGTCCCGACGCAAAATTCGCCAGGTTGAAGTCTGCGAAAGGCCGAGTTCTTGTGCACGGCGAGGAATAGCCTGCCTCGGGTTCTGTCGTACAGTTTCACGGATAGCGGCGATATTCTCGACCGATCTTGCGTTCCTTGAATGTTTACTGAACTGGTCGTCTCAAATTTGGCCACCAAACGTTGAAGAGCCACCATGTCTACCGTAAAATGGGCGCAATGCGCGCAACGTTTGCGTTAACGAACACTCATTTTTATAATAAAGTTTTATTATTTGAAGGTGCTATTCAATCGTGAAACTTGCTATGATGATTTGGCATACACAATTGAATAATAAACAGAATATTTGACAGATGTCACCAAAACAATATGGCTGCCACGGGGTGCCAAAATCTACCCCCACCAATTGAAAAAACCTCGATAATAGGTTTAATGTAAATATTATTCCTTGTACCGTGGAGGGATAAGCTGATTTCTTATTTTATGTAACGTCTGAAGTTCTCTAATTATTTGAAAAAGTATGCATAATGTGTGAATAAAATTGTTCAGATTTCATTGTTATTTTTAAATAGAGAACTTCTGTGGAACAAAGGCGTAAACTTATCCGAATAAAAAAATGTCTTTGCATCAAGAAAATGAATGCAAGACAAAAATTATTCACACAAATTTGAATTAAACAATAATTCAATACAAAGTCCAAAACCAATAGTTTTGTAACAATTAAATTTTGATGTATTTTTTAATGCAAACATTTATTTTTTCGTATTCAAATTTTTACATCTCTGCAAATATTAACAGAAGTTAAAGTAAAAAACCCTTTAAAATAATTTTAAGTTATTAAAACATCAGATAAACAAAAATATTTAAAGTGAAAAATTGTTTCTTTGAGCGTTTTGCAAATTATGTTTACAGTTCGAAAAATTAACCATGTTTGCTTTGGAAGGAAGTTTCACCAATTATTACCCAATTTGAAGATTTCAGCTATAGATGTTTATTTGAATTACAATAAGTTCATTTTTTTTTTAAATTTAAAAATTCAATATATTGAACAGGGTCCGGGAAATTTTCGAAATTTAGATGTCTTAACTTTTTTAAATATCTATATTTCCTTTAGATGAATAAATATTAAATTTTATTATTATTTTATTAAATACTAGCTGAACCGACAAACGTTGTTTTGTCATACAAATAATTTCTAGAGAATATTTTGCTAGAAATAAATAACTAACTTATTGTAAGTGTGTAAGGATGTGGTATATAAGTGAGAAAGGTATATAACAAAATGTTAAAATAACAAATCACCAAACAATTTTTTTAATTTATTAAAATAAATTCTTTAAAATTATATACATATCGCTAATTATGACAATACTACAAAAAAAACAATATAAATCCTTTAATGCAACACAGTGTACAATATTTTTTGTGATCCCATCTTTCTCCAATACAAATAAACTGGATAACGCCACGCATAATTGTCCGTGTGAAAAACATGAAGTGCTCAAATCTAAGTCGCAGACAGACATCGTTTGGCCTTGAGACTTCTTGATAGTCATTGGAAATGCAAATCATTTGTTGCTGCTAAAATCGCTCTTTCTGCCAGCCACTCATGATTTGTACATTGTATTTTAGCAAGAATTATCGAAATATGGAATGTTTTGCCAGTTCCACCTGGTGCATCAAAAAAAAAAGAATCCACCTTGTCCTGCCGAAACTGCGAGCATGATGTGGTCATAAATGGTTCTTTGTCCTTCATTCATTAGTGAAATATTGCGAGCAACAATCGCTGCCATTTCTACAGTATTGTATTGCAGTTCACGATTCAATTCAGTGTCTACTAAATCATATGCATTTCGATTTGGTGAATGCATACCGAAATGACTGAGCGGGAAGTTGGTAATGATAATGCAAAGATCCTCAATAGCAATCAATGCTTCATTGTACATAGCGTCACTGAATACTATCGTAAGATCGTTGCACCGTGTACGATGTTGATGCAATTAAACAATAGCATTTAGGAATATAAAAAAAAGATAAAAACCTATTCTCAGACCTATTGAATGTATATGCAAAATTTCACTGAAATTGGTTAAGCCGTTTCGGAGGAGTATGGCAACTAACACTGTGATAGGAGAATTTTATATATTAGATTGACACAAATTTTAATTGATATTTGGTATAAGTAAAGATAAAAATACAATATTTAAATTTTTTATTTTAATACATTTGTAGCCCCGAGTTATCTAAAATTTTTCCAATAAATGATGTTATTTATATACTTGACCTAATTTCTTAACATTCTCACTCTCAGTTTATAAAGAAATTAAATTGAAAAAATTGAGTTCCATTAAAACGAGTCTTAAGTCTAGAACGTTGTCAAGAATTTGTCCTTAGTTTACAAATCTAAATTTCTCATATTTTTTATTATTATTTATTATTTTTTAAAATATATTATACATAAAAATGCATTGTTTTTATAACTTATTCATTTATTTGATTACTTCTTTTTCAGGTAAGTTTGAATTAAATCATAATTTGATAAACAAAAATCTACATCAAAAATATCGGTAAGCTTATTTTGTTTTTAAATTGTTTATAATGTTTATAGAATAGTTTATTAAGTTACTTATATTTATACATACAAAATTCTAGTTTACAATAATTCTTCACCCTGCCTCCAGGCTTCCATAAAGAAGCATTATAACTCTTTTTTCATTACTTCTTATCAGAAAGACCATTTTCTCTTAAACTAATACAAAACTATTACTCATCGCTAACCCTTGAGTGTGCATTTTGTTCAAATTGAAAAAAGTCACATAAATCAATAATATATAATATATAATAAGTCAATAATTATTCCGATGTTATTTATCTTTAAAACAATTTAAAACATATACAATAAAATACGAACTATTCCTCTAAAAAGTCAACTCCCAATGGACAAATTTTCAACAAAAATAATAAAGAGTGTCCCAACCAAATTATCAAATAAAATAATGTAATATGCTAGTGGATGATATAAATTAAACTCTTTGAAAAGAAAATAAATTAGATAGTTTTGAAAAGCTTTACATTTTTCTTTAAGTGCTAGTAATGCCTATGTGCATGTGCAAAAATGCATATTTCTATTTATTTTAGGTAGTTACCCGCTTAAAACCCTCTTCTACTTAACAAGAAACTTTCTTGAATGAATGAATACAACATGTTCTAATTCTTACATCGTATAACTTTTCCTTTTTTCAATATTTATGCATACAACTTGTGACATAGAACCTAATTAGAACCTTTTCATTCACCCTATATTCATTTACAGTAGGTACATTTTAAAATAAAATCAAAAAAACAACGTCCTTACAAGATGGCTCTTTATAATTGATTCATTAGTTCCATTCTAAATTACATCCCTTACAACATGTTTATACCTTAACACCCCAAGGGTAGGTTTACATTTTATCTTTGTTCTAAATACTATACTATAATATTCTTGTTACACGTTAAACTTTTCAAACTTATATAAACTCTATCTCTTTTAGTTCTTTAAACTTTTGACACAAAATGGGCAGTAAAAATTAAAATTATTTTCAATTTGTTCACTATTTTCATTGAAGTTAACGTGAATACAACGAAAGCAACAAAATTCGATCAACATTTTGAAGAAAAAAAGAAAAGGTTTTTGAACTTTCGCAACTTTATTGAATAGGTCTTGTGGCATTTGTTTTATGTTATTTTACGTATCTCCCTCATTCTTTTTCCATAACTAAATTTCTTAAATTTTATACACTTGTTAATCTAAACAGAAACACCACTACCCCTAATAATAATAAAATAATACCACCTGCTGTCTAGCAAGTAATACGTACATATGTATGTATGTATATACATTTTTAAGACTTCTCAGACTTTATTCTATTTAGCCTATAGCATATATAGACTTTATAGTATCTTTGTATCTATTTCTATTTATCTGGTCTTTATTATAAACCACACACAAACAATCATTGGAAAACATTTTGAACTGCTTACATTTTGCTTATTGTTGGCCCTGTTCTGAATATTCCTTGGCTTTGTACATTCAGACAAACAAATATTGCACTGAGAAAAATATATGTTATGATTTTTAATTGATAAAAAGTTTAATTTTATAAAGGTGAGCAAAGATCTTTTGAGTGCTCTGCTTACCATTTTAAAAAGAACACCCAAAATTGATTTATTAGTAGAAAAGAGCATATAAGTATTCTGTATAGTTTACTAACGGACAATTTTTTCACAAAGTTCTAGTCTCCAGAACTCGGTTTATTGATAAATTAGAACTCCATTGAGTTCTAACTCATTTCTTCATCAAGTTCTCAAGTTTTAGAACTCTGATTTAGATCTCAGTTTGAGATTGAACTTCGATTTATTGGACCCTAAAATTTGGGGGTTTAGCAATGTTTTTCTTCTGCGAAAGGCTTAATTTGTAGAATCATTCCGGGTTTGGATTAAATTTCCCTCAATCCACAAGGATTTTTATGTGCAATAATAAAATATTTTTAGAAAATACATAAAAATGGACGGTTTGCTAAAAAGTCATAAATAAGAGCTGCATAACGTAAATGTGTTACATTTACATAATCATTTAGACCCATTAAATTGTTTACTTTTCGAGCGCTTTATTTTAGTTTAACATATTTTTTAAATAATAATAAATATCTGCTCCGAAAAACGAAAACTGACTGATTTTTTTAATTTTGTTTGTAAAATATCAGAATTATGAGTCAGAATTATCAACGGGGTAGTACAAAAATAGCAAAAACACGTCAGAACTCAGTTCAATTCAACCTAGATCTAAAATTCCAAAAACTCAAAAATGATTTAAAAACCTAGTTCTCAGATATGATTAGATGTGAAGAAATGCTCGAGGTCTAAATGTTTTTAAAATGAATTTCCATAGATAAATCGAGAATTACTAGATCGAGTTTTTATTTTATTTTAGAACTTCGTCATGAAATTGGCCGTAAGTAACATAAATTTGAAACTTTAACTTTCCCCTCTATTAGTATACAATATTTTAAAACAAGATGAAATAAAACATGATGGTCCAATTGAGACAGATTCTTACTACTTGAGTAGGATTTGAATACATTTCCAAATTTTAAGAACAAGTAAAAGCAATCAATAATCAACATACAAATTAAAAAGTTTGACTTTTTGTTGAGTAACCAGTTTTTATATCAGGACGAATTTGGGCTCCTTTTTTTTGAACCCGAACTATTTTTTTTTAATATCTACCCCGGCATGTAAATACGTAACAAACGTTCAGCGTTACGAAGGCAAGAACCCCCCCATTCCGATGAGCTAGGACGTGCTTATGCTAGCATGCCACGCCTTTGTGACCTGAACACCCTTCCTTCCTGCTGCCAGGATCAGCCCGCTGCACCTGTAAGTAGAGGGTTGTAATGGTGGTAAGGGAAGGAAGGTTTGAAGGCACTCTAACCAATATATTCCGACCATGTGCTATGTGAGTGTATGTTTTGAGGATAATAGCACCCCTACCATATGACGGAATATGGAACTTACTGTCGAGAGTCCTTTTGCCGACAACACCTCGGTTCCGTTACAGGTGGCAAACAATTAAAAAAGTTCAAAACTTTAAATAGTAGCTTGCAATGCATTGATTCGAATTTAAAAAACTTTTAGAAATAAAAGAAATAAGGCCTGGTTGAATTTCCATCTATCGAAGAGTTATAAGACACTTTGTGTCTACCGAGAACTGCAATAAGATTGGGACTTCTTCAAACTTTTTGTACTCTCAATAAATTTCGAATACTGAGTGTGCACCAAAAATGAACACCCATATGTTTGCGAGATTAGTTAATAATAACCCTAAATTTGATGGATATCCAGCAAGTATCATCAATTCTTTGTCATCTTACATCAATATATTTTTCGATTTCTGAGGCCTCGCTATACGTATATACGCTATACGTAAATACCGTCATTTTTGTTGAAAAAATGTATTGTCTTATCCATTGTTTCTTCTCTTCAACGAGTCTCTGAAATGTTCTAAGTTACCAGATTTTTGGAAATATTATATTATATGTCTGCTATATTTGAATCCCTTGTTTGTGACATAATTTCTTTAAATTGTTCTTCTGTTATATGTAAACATTAACATGGGCTTGTGAAACAAAAATCTACAGTTACTAATTTATTACAACTCCCTACTTTTTGTTTGGTGCATTGACAAAACACTCTCAAGTTTATTCCATATTTACAGACTTCAGCAAGGCATTTGACAAACTAAGTCATGAATTTTTTCTTGAAAAAATAAGTTATATTGGACTTAACGACAGTTTCGCTATATGAATATAATGAATATAGATATTATAGCGCCATGTTTGTAACCCTTCATGTAAATTTAAAGCCAATGCTGGTGTACCTCAAAGGAGTCACCTTGGTCCATTACTGTTTATTTGATTTATTATGATTTACCTTCTGTTTTAAATACTTCTATATCGCTGATCTATGCAGATGATGTTTTTGTCAGGCCAATTCTTTAGTTTTATGGGTGCCATAATATTCCGTTCATATTGATAGAATTGAAAGTATTCAACATAGAATTTTAGGATAGTAGATAAGCTTTTATTACAATACCTTTAAAGGCTTCCCTTGATAAATCTCACATCTCATTCTGGTCGTAGAGAGTATTTGCAATTCTGCTTAATTTCTGGTGCATTGAATGGAACGATTTTATGTCCATCTATTCTCTGTCGATTGTATTTCAATCTGAGTCAGGCTAGCTTAAGAAAGAAATTACTCCTTAAAACTATTTTTATCAGATCGAACTATGTCGCTATCGAACATTTAACAAATTCTCAATACTCATTGGCTTTACAAATAAAAAACTTAAAAACACAAGCTTTAAATATAATTTGTTTGTTTGCAGTTGAAATTATATCAGTTTTAAGTTCTAAGCGAATATTGTAAGCTTAAAGTTTGCATTAACGTACTTAATAAACATATGTAATAATCCTTTTTGATTTTAACATTAACTTGCTGCTGTACTTCATCATATATTTCTCTCAGTGTACTTTGTCTATTCTCTCAGTGTGTACTCAATTTATTCGTATATTTTTATTCAAAAATTATAATTCAAATACCTACCTCCTCGTACTTAACAATGACAACAACAGGTGGAAATTAAATTCCGGGGCTTTTCAATTAGAATTCAAAACAAAAATCGTTTAAGCAATTACTCACTTTTATGTTCTCTCATATAAAGAATTTAAAAATAAACCTCAAAGGGTGAATGACAAATATTCGAATAGCATACATACATACATTACTCGTCGTTTCTAAGATATTTTCGTGATGTTTAAGAAACAAAAAGAAAAAATTATGAGTAGGTATTTTTGTAAATATCAAATAAGCAAAATGATTGCATCACACATTTCTTAATGATGTTGCCTCATGATGTATTCGTGGAAACTGATTCAATATTTTTATTTATTATTATTAAATAATTTTCCATCATTTATTTTAATGCCAATAAAAAGACAAAATTTTGAACTATGGAATAGAGCTTTTTTGTAGAACCTAATTCAGTGCGCAGGATATTTTTGTGAGAAAAGCTTAAATCATAACTAGTTTATCAGGAAATTTGAATGTTTATGTTTTTTTTTTGTTTTTCTGGTGGTATGCAAAGAGTCCTAGGAAAATTGATTGCAAGAAATCTCTGCAGATGTGTCAGCTGTATTTACATATCTTCCAAAAATATAACTTATCAAGGCTTTGAATATTAATCCAATTTAATAGTTGTTCAAATATTCATGTGACATAGTCAAATAGTCAAAGAGGGAGGATGATGGTATTGAGAAGATTCTTTTTTCTCAAATGAAGTTCACTTAAACAAATTTTTTTCTGAATTAAGTTTTTGTTAAGGAAAATTAATTAATTTTTTTTTCTTTCTTATTGGCTTTTGGCATGATACTGCAGTATTTTTGGCCATCGTAATGATGCTAAGATGGATTTAATTGGAATAAAAATAAAATACAGAAACACTTAGCCAACTGAGATGATATATGCATACACAAGCTTTGTATACAAACTTGTAGATTTTAATTAAATAGATGAGCTTTAAAGGCTCGATAAAAAATTAATGAGGAGACGAAGATTTATTCAATTGTTTTTAAATGATTTTATTGATTATTTTTGGGTATTCTGCAGATGACCGAAATTTAAATTTAACATTGAAAATGTTTACAAATTTAATATTTGTGTTTAGCAAAAAATCTTTCCGAAAGTTGCTAGAAGGATTGTTTTTTATAATACTTCCAATTGAACTAAATTGCTCTTAATTATAAACATAACAAAAGAGAACCAATATGCTTATGTGGTACCCTTTGTCATTTTTTAAAGAAAAATTCTTTTTATTTATTTGTATGTCAGCTCTACATCAAGTTAAACTTATAAATAGTACAGGATATAAAACATTGATGATACAATTAACAAAAGATATATTTACAAACGTGTGAGAACAAAATTAACAAAAAAATTAGTTAAAGTTAATTATACGTTAAAAATGGACTAAAATTAAGAATTAAAAATTTCAGTATGCGACAAAAAAAAACAAAAAACATGTTAATTAAAAGTTATCTGAATCAAGACGCAAGGAAAATAAAATTGAAAATGATTAATTTAAAAGTATGTTCAGTTCAAGTTCGAGAAATATTCAAAACAAATTGCTTGAAACTTTCTGTTTTCGATTCTAGACCTCATATGACTGGGAAGGTTATTCCACAGTCTAACAGCATGAAAAACGACGAGCGCAATAAAATGGAACGGCTAGAAACACAAAAATTAAGTCTGTTACATAGATAACTTGGAGTCGTTTTAACAATCAATTTGAAGAGTAAAATACAACAACGATATTTGAAGAAAGAAAAGAGACATGATCGAACCTACGTATGTAGGTTAAAAACAAACCGAGCTGTTGCATTAAATGCCACCTTTAGTTTGTGAGCTGATTGAGAATCAAGATCAGCAAACAGTTTACACCCGTATGTTATTATAGGTAGGACAAGTGCTTTTACCAGCTTTAATTTAATATGGGTAGGTAGTACGGATTTATTTACAGATAGTCCTTTAAGTGAAGCATAAATCTTTTTTTTTTTTTTTTTTTTTTTGACAGGAGGAAATCTTCAAAAGACACTTGGCAGTATTCGACACCAAGTAGTGTGGGACTCTTAACCACTAAAACCACCTCTTTATCAGGACCAATCTTGAAGGATCGACTACAGATTTTTCTTTCTTAACTTTGTACAATCACTTTGGGGGAAGTTTAAACTTTTAATACTTTCCCATGTTTTTTTAGACCATAAGCATAAATCTTTGACACAACTGTATCGACATGGTTATTCCAAGTTAATCTGTTGTTAAAGACTAAACCTAAATTTTTAACTTGGGCAACATATTCAATAATACAATTATTCAACATAACGGGAGGGAAATTATCTGGGTTTGGTTTGTTTATTGAAATTGGAAGAGCTTTCGTTTTTTCAGGATTGAGTTTAAGTCCGTCCCGTGTCGACCAATCATATACATACATGTAGACTGTAAATCAATGTTCATTTTAGATATTTCATCCTTAAGCATCATCTCAGGAAAATTAATATATAATTGGACATCATCTGCATAGATATGAAACCGACAGTAAGACAAAACAGAGGACAGATCATTAATGAACAATGAAAACAGTAAGGGTTCAAGGATTGATCCTTGAGGAATACCATTATTAACAGGGAGGAATGAGGACATTTTACTATTACAAGACACAACTTGCATACGATTAGTCAAATATGAGTAAATAAGTTTTTTAGTTGTGTCAGAGAAGTTAAATAGGGTCGTCAATTTATCACAGAGAAGATTATGGTTTACACAGTCAAATGCCTTTGAAAAGTCAAGTAAGGTTATCAAAGTTGTAAATTTATTGTCTAAAGCATGTCTTATGTCAGATACGTTGAGTTGAGCTGAAACAAAACTATGTTCAGACCGAAAAACAAATACAAATACAAATATTTTATCTGGTTACTTATCAGACTTTTTGAAAAACTTTAGATAGAAAAGATAGGATAGTTATCGGTCTATATTCCTTCTTTTTTCCTTGTTTTAGGATGGGGATAATTTTCGATGTCCTCCATAGGATGTAATATGTAGATGTCATTATAATGGTGTTGAATGGCATTAGATAAAAAGTTCTTAAGCCCAAACATTTTATTTAAGGTTTTTGATTTGGTATAACGGCAATTTTTTCGTGTTACTCGTTTTATTTTAATAACTTGAGTCTAAACAAAAATATCTAGTCTAAGAGCCCGAGCCGGCGAGACATACCTTTTATCATAAAAACTGAAAGTTCGTCTATGTATGCCTCTAGTACAGTTAAGAACGATCCCCACCCATGATACCTGGGTAGTGGTTCCTTTGGCAGGTAACAGGTAGCAAAGGGGCATAAAATTCCATCTTACTTTCGTTATTCTATAAAACTCAATTTTTTCATATTTCATTCGTAACAACATCAAAATTCGCTTTACTCATTACCAGACACTTAGTATGGTTCCAACCCCCTGCCGGACACCCCTAAACTATAATATTTTATAATTCAAATCACGCTATATTATAAATCTAAATTTAATATATGTTTTTTGGGGAGCTATTAAACGATGTTTCCTTATAGTCCGGGAGCTAGCAACGTTTGGAAAACAAGAATTTTAGGTCGGTTGCGCAATGGCAAGTATACAACATGGCGTCAGTGTAAGATTTAACAATCGAATTAACGTCTGTCAAGTTAATTTTATACTTTTTTATCTTTAAAGAATATAATATAAAAGTTACAAACATTAAAAAATACTTTGATTTCTTTATTAAAAAAAATAAAAAAATCGCGTATGGCACATAATAAACAATCATAAAAATGGAATTTTCACTTTAAAATTCACTTGAAAAATGGTGAAAACTTTTAGGTCACATAAAATTAAACTGTTTGTCAATAAAAGGTTTCATTTTGTTAAGTCCACTTTTAAGGCAGTGGTCATTTTGAAGCTGAAATCTTTTGACATTTTACATGAAAATTCTAGGACTTTACTGAAAATGAAACGATGCACTGGAATTGGTAACCACTACAAAAATTATTAAAACTTTGAAATCAGACAAAATTTATTCGTTTTCCAATAGCCTATTTCATTTGGAAAAGCCCATTGTTTAGGCAAATGTCGCTTTCAAATTGTCATCTTTTGATATTTGACTAGTAAAAACTACGTCAATTCAAAAAATAGAACTACAAACTCTCTAAAACCGGATTGAAATTGTTTAATTTTACTCAGTCACTTAAATTTATTGTTTTCCAATAAAAGGTTTCATTTAACAATTTAAACTACTCCATTTTTAAAATTAGAACTCTACACTAACATTTTTTGAAATATTTGAAGTCATAATTCGCAGTTTTACAATAAAATGTGTCTAATGTTTTATTTTCCTAATCAGAAATAGCCACCGAGATCTTGTGATTAAATATCTTTAGTCTTTTTTCTTCGGAGCCACAAACCTTAAAAATGGAAATCGTTAAGTATATAAATAACATACCGCCTTAAATGTGCGAATTTATCATTTAAAATTTCATAAAAAGCATATAGTGTCGCAACCGTAGCCGTGAAAGCCCTTTTGCTGATATGGTCTTCCATTGTTAATGGCAAACCTTTCACTTTTCAATTAAATAAATATTTAATGATACTCATTTATTTGCAATACCAAAATTAAACATGCTCTGTTTCGCTCGCACCGTCTACCACATACATATGCTCCGCGCTCTCGCAACTTCTGCTCAATTCAATGTGTCTGGCAGGATTATAAAACCCTCGAAAATGTCTGGCTGCTAAGGAAACATTGTTTAATAGCTCCCCAAAAAACATATATTAAATTTAGCTTTAATAATGCAACGTAAAGACCACTAAACCTAAATGTCTTAGCCTTTACTATCAAAATGTAAGAGGCTTAAGGTCTAAAACGTCTGCCGTCTTTAATAGCTCCCAAAACCTTCCTTATGACATCTTTGCCCTTACCGAAACCAACCTCACACCCGATATCCTTAGTACCGAACTCTTTACTAACGACTATTCCATCTATCGAATGGATGTCGTGGAATGTGCGAGTAATACACATGGCCGTGGTGTGCTTTTAGCTACCAATAGTAATTTTGAAAGTTCACTACTCCATATTCCTACTTCAATCGAATTTGAAGGTGTATTAGCTAAGGTTACACTCCCTAAGTTTTGTCTTTTTGTCCTTTGTTGTTATATTCGACCAGCCCAACAAATTAAAGCATATCAAGCTGCTGTTAATGCCATTGATTATCTGCTTGAACAAGTGCAACCTAATGATTTGATCATCGTTCTTGGCGACTTCAATCTTCCCCATCTCAATTGGTCCACCTCAGATGATCAGACATCCTTCTTTCCAACTAACATCTCCTCTGAATCTGAATCGCTGTTCATTGATCGTCTGTCTGATTGTGGTCTTTTTCAACTAAATGGAGTTGCAAACTTCATGGGGAGACACCTCGATCTCATATTCTCATCTGATTGTGATAACTGTGTTGTCTCCGCGAGCCCCCACCTTCTCTCAACCTTGGATCGCTATCATCCTCCCCTTCATCTCTCCTTCGCCATTGAATTTGAAAACAACTTTTTTGAAATGGAGAATTACTGTTATGATTTTCGCAGGGCTGATTTCTCCAAACTCAACAATCTTCTTAGCTCAGCCGACTTTGAATTAAGTTCCCTCCACTTAACAGTAGAGTCCCTTACAAATTGGTTTTATTTGATTCTCTCATACTGTATTGAAGAATCAGTACCGTTCTCTCGTAAAAAAGATTTCACCTCTGCTCCCCCTTGGTACAACAGAGAGCTCCGTAGCCTAAGAAATACCCGTAATAAGCTTTGGAAGATCTTTTTACAGTCCAAATCTGATACCGACCACAACAACTATCTTCTCGCCTATAATTCTTTCTCTGAATTAAGGGAATCCCTTTATAACCAATACCTTAACCAAATGGAAAATAACCTTCTTTCTGATGCAAGGACGTTTTTCAAGTTTATAAATGTCAAACGAAAATCTGATGGGTTTCCACCTTCAATGTGTTTCTCCTACATAATCTCCTCAGATCCAACAACGATATCAAATCTATTTGCTAAATACTTTAGCAAATCGTATACTGAACATCTTCATGATCCTGATCCACACTACTTTAGTTATTTAGATGGCTGCACTCAAACCTCTCTTTCATCTTTTACAATAACTGAAGAAATGGTACTTGCCAAAATCGTAAGCCTTAAAGAAAACTTTAGCCCTGGTCCCGATGGCGTCCCATCAGTTGTTCTAAAAAAATGTATGCATTCTTTGTCAAAGCCTCTAACTGCACTCTTTGAACTTTCTCTTTCCCAAGGTGTGTTTCCTCATATATGGAAAGATTCATTTATATTTCCCATTCATAAACAAGGCAATAAAACTGAAATTAACAATTATAGACCTATTGCGAAACTTTCATGCATCCCAAAACTTTTTGAAAGCCTAGTTTATGATTCCGTTTATTTCCATTGCAAGCCCTTGTTCTCCCCCGCTCAACATGGTTTTCTTAAATGTAGATCCACTACGACTAACTTAATTGAGTTTATATCAAAAGTTTTGTCAGCCCTTGAGAATGGTAATGAAGTTGATGTTGTATACACTGATTACAGTAAAGCCTTTGATAAAATATCCCATAAAATAATTTATCTCAAACTTAGAGCCCTAGGCTTTCCATCTATGTTTATAAACTGGATAGGCTCCTACCTTGCCAATAGAACTTACAGAGTCCTCTTCCGTAACTCAGTTTCCAGTCCCATACATGCAACTTCTGGCGTCCCACAAGGTAGTCACCTTGGCCCCCTTCTCTTCGACTTATCTGTTAACGATGTCTGTCTTAAATTAAAAAACTCAGATATCCTAATGTTTGCGGATGATACAAAAATTTTTAAGATTATCTCAACTCCATCTGATTCCTTACTTTTACAAAATGATCTTAATATCTTTTTTGTTTGGTGCATGCATAATTTCCTAGAGTTAAATGTAGGTAAATGTAAACAAATGACCTTTTCGCGCAAACAAATCCCATCTCATAGAGTATACTTCTTCCTTAATGACGCCGTCAACGAAGTCGATTCTATTAGAGATCTTGGTATTATGTGTGACAAACACCTCCATTTCCATTCCCATTTTGACCAAATTATTAATAAAGCTAATAGATCTCTCGGTTTTATTAAGAGATGGTCAAAAGAATTTTCCAACCCCTATGTAACTAAAGCGCTTTACATTTCCCTAGTCCGTCCTCATCTTGAATATGCATGCCAAGTATGGTCTCCCTTTTATGAAAACCATTCCCTCAGAATTGAAAATGTTCAAAGACGTTTCGTTCGATTTGCCTTACGTGGCCTCCCCTGGGATGATACATCCAACTTGCCTCCTTATGCCGATCGACTAAAACTGATAGGTTTGCAACCCTTATATATTAGACGCAAAAACGCTGATATATTATTTGCTCACCAATTGTTAATGGGCAATATAGATTCCCCGGCACTCCTGAGTAATATTCATCTTAACACCAACCCTCGAAATCTGCGATCTGTCTCCCTTTTCTATATCCCTCATCACCGCACTAATTTCGTCACTGCAACGCTGCTATGCTAGTCTTCGACTTTAACATTTCCAAATCCCATCTGAGAGATACCCTTTACTTTTTCCCATTTTGAGTCCGAATTCCTCGTCCCTTTTAATTTTAAGTCTAATAAAATCAAAATTGTTAGTTCTCGTACATTAAAGAGCTTTTATGTGGGCCTTAGGGCCCACATGAATTAATGTTGAAAACTGATAACAAGAACAAGAACAAACAAAAAAAAAAAATATATATTGTTAAGTTAAGTTAAATTAAGTTAAGTTAAGTTAAGTTAAGTTAAGTTAAGTTAAGTTAAGTTATGTTAAGTTATAGCTTGTATTAAGCTGAATAAATAAAATAAATTGAATTAAAAAATATTATAGTTTAGTGGTGTCCGGCAGGGGGTTGGAACCATACTAAGTGTCTGGTAATGACTAATGAGTAAAGCGAATTTTGATGTTGTTGGAATTTCATGCACCTTTGCTACCTGTTAACTGCCAAAGGAACCACTACCCAGGTATCATGGGTGGGGATCGTTCTTACCTGTACTAGAGGCACACATAGACAAACTTTCAGCTTTTATGATAAAAGGTATGTCTGGCCGGCCGGTATATCTGGTTTGCCATTAACAATGCAAAACGATATTAGCCAAATAGTTGCCAAGGTTCTGAATGAATTTTTTCACAACCAATTAGCACATTAGCAGCTTTATGTCATCGATAACTTCACGAATTCCAACCTAAATCGATTGTAAATCATTTGAAAAGACTTTATCTTTTTTCTTAATTGTGGTCCGAAATAAAAAAAGTTAAAGATATCAAATTATAGCTCTCATTGCCCAATTATGATCACCTCGTCGAAAAATAACACGGTAAGAAAACTTGTTCTCAATTTTTGTAATGAATTTAAACAATTTCAATGTATTTTTAAGCATATATTGTTGAATTTTTAATAATGGCGTCAATTTTACTTTTAAAATGCAATCTTGTCATATGACTCCAAACAAATTTAGTTTTAGTAAATCTATGGACCCTTACTTAGAATTCCATAAAATGGATATTTCTTAAAAATGATTTCTCTTAATAAATTTATCTTATGACTCTTTGTATGCTTTGTAAAATAAGAAGATTTATCTTATTCCTAACACCCACTTAAGATGTATACAATTGTCTTAATTTAAATATAACCTCTTCAAGACCACAACAATCAAAAGGCTTATGCCTGACCTTAGATCTTCTTCCAAATAAATTGCATAACATTTAATACTACAAGTATTTGCAATACGACTTCAAATTATTACTAAAAGCTTATATTTTTGCCCTACACTTTCTAATAACACTTTATCGTCCATCATATAATAATAATCACTGGTCTCATCCTTTATTATGGTTTATTGCTACAACACCATAAAGATATGTGGTTTCTGATAACAGTCTGTCGCCTGAATGCTCTGCTAGTGACAGGCAATCTTAATGTCATTATCCAGTAATAGAATCAATCTGTAACACTTCAATGCGTTTAAAGAGGAGTCCCTTATTCGTCCTAAGACTAGCTAGATTCTTTTCATATGAGAGTCGAAAAGCTTTTAGAAGGAGAATAATGTAACACTCTCATATCATTTCTGCGCATAGCCGTATTTTTTTGTTGGTATAAATTGAGCTTTTAGCCTGATTTATGTTAGGCCAAATATACAGAAAAGAAAACGAAGTCTAGGTGATGTTATCAAACATTTTACTTTGAATCACTAGGTATTATATTTTCAAAAGAAAATCCAAGATCAATACAAGCACAACAACAAAAAAAAAGAAAACTCACGAGATAGTGGAGATTAAGTAATCACCAGCAGCTTCTTAACTTTTTTTTATTTTTAATGGCAGAAGATGAGAATACTCTAATTAAAAATAAGGCCGATGCCTTTTTCAGACAATGTCCTTTTTCATTTATTTTAAGCTTCAACCATAATTAGCCTTTGTACTGATTTAACTATTTGTTTTAGTCTTATAATAAAGATAGTTATCTTTAATCCCGTCTTTATTTTCTTAGATATTTTCATTTTTAGAAATTATTTTTATTATTTTGAATTCAAACATTCCCATCATCCCGCCAACAGAATTCTAAAAAAGAGGCTGGGATGCGACCCACACTGATAACTTCCCATGCCGTCTGTCGATTTGTCTTGCTTAAAAGTTTGTAGGTTTTCGTGTTGGGTTAAAAAAGTTGTACCAAAAATATTTATTATATAAAGAAATAATTTAATTTGAAAATCTAGTTTTATTAAATAGATTTTTAGTCGAAAACAAATGTTTACCAATTTAAGTAGCATTTCCTAAATTTTTACCAAATTTGCGTACTATTTTTTTTTAGATTTTATTTTTTTTTTATGAAAAAACGGATTGTTGGATTTTTATAAAAAAAATACTTAATATCGAAAAAAATATTTTCTGTGAAATAAAAAGAGTTTGAAGACAATATTTTTAATTTTTGAAAAGCTATTTGAGTCGTAAGTAAATTTTTACCAAGTTTTAGTATTGTTTTTTTGTTAGGTTTTTATTTTTTGTTAAAAACCTGTCAATTAGATTTTTCTCAAAATTTTACTGAATGTTGACAACAATATTTTTTAAAAGATAAAAGTAGTTTAAAGCCAATATCTCAAAGTTTTGAAAAGATATTTGAGTCGAAAATCAATTTTTACCAAGTTTTATTAATTTTTTTGTTTAGGTTTTAATTTTTTGTAAAAAAATTGTTAATTCGATTATTCTCTCCGAATTTTGAAAACAATATTTCTAATAAGTTAAAATTAGTTGGAAGCCATAATCTCAAATTTTTGAAAAGATATTTGAGTCGACATTCAATTTTTACCAACTTTGAGTAAAGTTTTTTTTAGGTTTTTATTTTTTTTAAAAAAAAACTGTCAATTCGATTTTTCTCAAAAATTTACCAGATGTTGAAAACGTTATTTTTCTTTCCACAAAATTGTTTTGGTGTTAAAATCATTTTGTATTCGTAAAATTTTCGAGGTGACAAATTTTTTTTTCAGTTTTTTTTTTATTTATAAAAAAACCGTTATTTGGAATTTTCTTGAGAGTCCTTTCTGCATCTTTATGCATTATTATCTGTATAACAAAATTTATTCGATATCTCTTCTGGTTCTTAAGCTACGGACGACGAAAAAAACGTCGCGGACGTACGAACGTACGTTCACTTAGACATAAATGAAAGTAACATACATTTTTTAAGATTTATGTAAATAGATTAAGATGATGTGGATAAGATATGAATAATTTGTGTGTCTCTTTACATCAAACATTAATATGTTAAGCATTTTGGCTAAAAGGTAAAGGACTAAAGCTAGTATGTCACTAGTACGGTGCAGTTCAAATAAAAATTTGATTTTACTGTAAAAAACACCTTCAAAATATTTTTAAGATTTCTTTTAAAATAAGAAAGTAGTTAGGTTAGGTTAGGTTAGGTTAAAGTGGCTGTTGGTTTGGGACGTCCAACACACTTAGACCAAAGTATGGTCCGTTGTGATACCACATGGATCAGTTAATCAGCTTAACTCGTTGAATCAATTGGAGCTTCGAATGAAGCGTAGGAGACAAGTAATGTCTGAATTTTTTAGATCACTGGTATCGTTAAAGTAGTAGTCTCCAAGATGGATTCTACGTCTTTGTGATAAGGCAGGGCATGTGCACAGAAGATGAGAGATTGTCTCCTCTTCTTCTTCGTCCATGCAACTCCTACAAAAATCATTTGCAGGGGCTCCAAGTCGAATAGCATGTCTTCCTATTAAGCAGTGCCCAGTCAGGACACCTATAACGTAGCTAATGTGCAATCTACTCAGAGAGATTAATTGTTTTGAGCGCTTGGCGCTAAGATTAGGCCAAATTCGTTTAGTCGCTACACAGGTGGTGGTGTTATTCCACCTGAAGTTTGTTTTCTCTATGGTATCTTGCTTTAGCATGAGTTTACATGTAGCTAAGGGGATACCTATGCTAGCATTGTGAGCCAGCAGAGGTAAAGTTGTTCCGCTTTTTGCAAGTTCGTCAGCTTTGCAATTTCCTGGAATGTCTCTATGGCCCGGCACCCAGAAAAGGTGAATGTTGAACTGTGTAGCCATCTCCGTAAGAGATGATCGACAATTAAGGGCTGTTAGTGAATTTGTAGAGACAGAGTCTAAGGATTTTAACGCAGCTTGGCTATCCGAGAAGATGCGTATATCATTTGTTGATATTACGTTTTCTCTAAGCCAGGATAGGACTTCTTTTATAGCCAGGATTTCAGCTTGGAACACGCTACAATGATCGGGTAGACGAAAGGAGAGACTTAAGTTAAGTCTATCTGAGTATACGCCACCACCAACCCCATCCTCCGTTTTTGATCCGTCTGTGTAAAAGTTTATAGGACCATCGTCCAAAAATGATGTATTCTCCCAAGAAGACCTGGGAGGTATAGTCACTTTGAAGCTATAGTTGTTGAACTGAGGATGGGGTATGGTGTAGTCAATATTACTATTTATAGTTCTGAACGAGTTCAAAATAGTGGTGTGGCCAATTCCATTATTGATCCACAGAGAGGAGGCCTGAAGCCGTATGGCAGTATTAGCGGCCGTTTGCTTGCTGAAAAAGTCCAGCGGTATTAGATGGAACAGAACATCTAGTGAAGCGGAGGGGGTGGAGCGAAGTGCTCCTCCCATACACAGGCAGGCTGTTCGTTGGACTTTGCTGAGTTTATCGCGATTTGTCGCTGTATCTAGCGCCGTCCACCATACCAAGAAAGTAGTTCTTTTGTTTTAAAATTAGATTTATTTATTTTAATTAAAAATACATTTGGGCAACTTAAAATAGAAGTGGGCTTATCAGTTATATTCTCCCTTTATTTCTAAGACTTCGGATTTAAACCAATGGGTAACTACATGGGTTGACAATATTAAGTTTTTTTTTTTTTCTGCATCAACATAACAATATTATTTTAGAGGCTTAAGATTTCCTGAATTCAAATCTCGCTTAAGACAACAAAAAACGGCTAAGTTAAAACATAACATATGATGATTTTGCAAAGTACAAATCTTAATCTTCTAGATACAGTATAAACCAAAATAAGTATCTCACTTTGTTTTTTTTAAAAACATGACTTATGGGTCTTTATTTGACTCTATTTGAAGTTTTTAAAAAAACCTTGAATTTAATTCCTTTATGTTTTTGAATACTACGTTTTAAGGTTAATTTTTAAACTCCGATTTTAGCTTTATTTGTCAAAGTAGAAATACCTACCCGTTTTAAATTTGTATTTATGTATATTATTTTCAACATATTCCAAAAACTTGATCTTATAAATTTAGGACTACGAATTCGTAATAAGATCAACAATTGCTTTTATTTTGTTTTGGTTTTTTCTGTTAAAACCCGATTTAGAATAAATGCTTCAACGATTTTTTAAGGTTAATGTATGGCAGGTGATCACTTAAAACTAATGTGGATTTGAGAAATAAGTAAGATACTGAACATATTAAAACAAAATATTGAAATAAGGAATTGTTTATTTGGAAAATCATCACGAATATTATTGAAAAAATAAAAACTACTTCATGAATTTACATAGCCAGAAAAAGCTTTATTTAAGTTTTTTTTTTTTAATTGTAAAAGTTTGTATCTCAAAAACTTAACGTGATAGATTAATTTTGTTATAGAACTAAATTCTAAAAGAGCTGTTGATTAATCCTCAAAACCCAGTATTTTAAAAAGCTAAATTTCAATATCTTACAATTATTGAAATTAATATTTTGATATAAATATAATTTAACAGGAAAACGTGTACTGTTTATGAAATAATAAGATCACATACTGTGTTTGGGGAAAAGTTTGAATCACATCGAATTTCAAATTTTAAAGTTACTTTCATTTCCAGTAACAACTCTTGTTCATATTTCAATCGTTTCTGTGTCTTACACTAAGATTAATCGTCTGAATTTTTGTTAAACCCAATAGTAGTCAAGTAAAATTAGATATTCACTTCGAAAAAGTTCAGACAAAGCTGAATTATCTGAGGTCAAGTTTATGATATTCCTGTTATTGGGTTAATTTAGAATGTGTTTAAGAGCACTACAAAAAAATGTATGCTAGTTAGAAATCCAAAAAAAAAAACCTAGTGTATTCAAGATACCACAGAAAAAGTCCAAGTTTTCGTAACCCCCACCCCTCATGGCGAAAAAATTGTGTTTGGACCGCTATATATTTTTAGAAAATAATAAACTTCTTCTTTTGCAACACAAAAAGATGGTGTTGTTTCCCTTTCAGTACTACTCTGAAACTTGGTTTCCAAAAATTAAACAATACAATAAAAGTGCCTATGATTTTTATTAAATTTTTAACTATATGCACTACACCCACAAGTTTTGTGATACTTCTTCTCCAAATGTATTAAGTGGTTTTTATTTATTTATTTTATTTGAAATGCCTTATGAGACGAAATCTCGTAATAGGCTGTATGTTAACATAAAGTTTTTTTTACAGAAATGTTAATTTTTATGATTACAATATATAATATGTATTAGCAAGTACAATCCTAATGAGAAAACAAAAATGGAAAAAAAGTAAAAATTACGCATTATAACAATGAATGAATCACAACAATGAAACTCAAACAAGTACAAGATAAATCATTTAGTTTTGAACATTATATGTATAAAATGTATATAATATGTAACATTGTATGTATATAAAAAGAGAAATGAACACAGAAGATAAAAAATGATTTGCACATTTAACACTGTCTTTATTCTGATTTTTATTTGCTAAGAAGCTTTCTTTTACCCTGGGCTTTAAATTTTATAATATCACTATTTTACGAGTATTTGATTTCGTTAGGATATCTATTGTAATACTATATAAATCTATAGTAGTACCCGTAGCGTGATGGTTAGTGCTTTGAAGAATTTGTTGATAAGTGTTGTAATCGCAACACACAACTCTTCTTTGCACTTCTTAATTAATTCGGTAGAGAGATTATCAATGTCCTTATGCTTTTGATGGCTTCAATTCAGAAATGACATTTTTGATTTCACTAGGTGATGTCGGTGCGATTACAAAACTTTCTAGTTGCCTTTGAATTGGAAAGACAATATTTTCAAATGTGCATTTTGAGATGATTGTTTTGCCTATGCTAGAGAAGAATTTGTTTAGTTCATTGATTTTATTAAGTTTTTCTTTCCCTGAACAATTTTTCAGCAATGGACAATCCGTTTTCTTTTTAGGTTTATTATATTTATAACCCAATTTAAAAATCATGAATTTTTGTGTCGTATATAAACAATTTAAGAAAAAAATGATAGGGAATAAAAGTAATGGTCATGGCAGTTGATTCAAACAACAAATTAATTTCAAAAACGTAACATGTGTATTTTTATATCTTAGTAATACGAAAATAACAAAATTCAAGTGTTTCAAATTTGTAACCCATGGCTTCAACAGTTAATAAAACTACATCAAAAACGGAAACTAATAATTTATTTGAGAACCTTTGGCAAGAATCAAGTCAAAAACTCTTCTTCTCATTGATTTAATCAAGTTATCCAAAAGTTCTGGCTCGATTTTAAGCCATTTCTCACGAAGAGCGTGTTTAAGCTCTGATACCTTCTCATATGTCTTTCCTTTCGCGTATATTCTCCTGACAAGAACTCCCCAAAGATTTTCAATAGGGTTTTCATCGGGAGAGCGTGCAGGCCAATTCATTACATCAATAGTATTTTTTCCCAATAAATTGTTTCTCTGCTGGTATAGATTCTGGTATTATCCTGCTGAAAAATCTAAGATGTCTCCATGGTTATCTGCCAAAAAAGGTACCAAACTGCGTCTAAGAACTTGAATATATTCTCTACTGTTAATTTTTGATGAAGTGAATTGCATTTCTAGACACCCCTTTGATGAGAAAGCACCCCACATCATCACCGAGCCGCCACTAAAATTTCGCCTATGGAAATATTTCGGTTCCTTCATCAGGACCAGGTGCACATCATCAGTACCATCTAAATTCCATTTTTTCTCATCAGAAAAAATAACCTTTAAACAGCATATGTACATAGGTCAATAAAAAAGAACACGTTAATGAAGATTCAATAACAACTTTCAATTCAAATATACAGATGTCCAATTAGTGTCCATATTATTCTTGGCGAACTCCAGCCTAGCGACCTTGTGACGATCTAAAAGACGTGGTGCCTGATTCATTTTAGACCTACACAAGTTTGGATTTCGCTGAATAGCTGTACAAACCGTTGTTTTTGACACTCTTGTCTGAATCAGCTCTGCTAATTTGGGTCAACTTACGGTTGAATTGCTGGCGGCGCGACCGATTATTCGCTCCTTGCGGTCACTGAGCTTTTTTTTTTCTTTCTAATCGTGTCACAGTACCATAACTTTCTGGATTTTTAAAAAAAAATTATCAACAACCCGATGACTTCTGTAAATTCTCCTCGAAATTGCACTAATGCTCACATTCTCTTCATTAAGAGCTAAAATTTTACCTTTTTCGACACCAGATAGTACCTTACCGCGCGGCATATTTTGCAAAAAAAAAGTCCTATATAACACAGCCAAAACACTTTAATTTAAACACACTGAACTGGATGTTATTAGGGGGCATTGTGAAGTGGGTTATAAATATGAACCACATCAAATCGACCGAACAATGTAGCTCAGTTCAAATATAACGGAATTCTCTTGAGAGAAAAATCACACAATACATTGTAAATTTTCCCTTTGTTATTTAGAGTTTTTGTCAATTTTATTGGAGGTTAAATCTCAAATGAAAAAGTGGGTTATAATTATGAAACGCACTGTATAATAAACTATTTATGCTCTTCCAGGTTTTCCTGTTTTCGAAAAAAAAATTGTTAAGCGGCCTATAGAAACTCCACTTGTGTGCACACCGGTGCACTGAAGCCCGGAGTGGCATTCCACCACACACGACACACCAAATCGTACACACATTAGAAATAAAAGAGATTTCAAAGAGGAAAGATTAAAATTGAAATAACTTTCCACGCATCGCACTCAACAACAATTCGAATGCAACTGAACGGTAAATGTGCATGCGCAACCCCACACACATCACACCGATCGAGACACCGACACAGAAAAACAAAACACTTGATTTTACTCGCTCCGTGTCCGACACCTTAAATTGGTGCCTGCTTTAGCCTACACACATTTCCGCACACCGGCACATGTGTGAACACAAGTGTGGTGTCTATGGGCCGCTTTATGCCTAAAACTTCAAAAAAAAAATATGTTTTTGGAGTTAGAAAAAAAGTGAACTAGACCCGCTTTATAAACAAACTTCGAACTTAAGCCATTTTTCTAATTAATGTTAACATTTTAAAGACCCTAAGTGGAGCGAAAATCTAACTTGAAGAAATATTATCCGGCCGAGTTATTTTATTCCTTAAATTTTGGGCGGCCAACAATTAAAACGCGCCGCCCGCCGTCAAAATTCCGTTATTTCTATAATATTTAATTTTATGCTATAAATTTAATTTAATTGAATGCTGATTTAAAGTAAATTTATCAAATTACTTATTACCAAGAATTTAAATTTACTCCTGATGATGAATATTGATTCATCATTCAATATACTTACAAGTGACAATAATGAAATACAATCGACCTTCAACCACTTTAATGCAATTTATTAATAAATGAATTAAATTTAATATTGAGTGAACTGTGCTTTAACCCAATTCAATTAAAACTTAAAGGTATTTAAAAATAAAGAGACGCAATTAAACTGATGCATCCATCATCATCAAAAGTACCTTTCAATTAATTTAATTAAAGCTTAACATAAATATAAAATTTTATTTATTATAAAAAAAAATAAATAAAGTAAAACGTAGTTAATTAGAGGTATAGAGTATTTAAATTATTAAATGAACAATTCCAATTTTGTATATGATATCTATTTTAACTTTAACTTTACTCATACATATGTATAGAGTATAAGTCGTGTGTGGGATTAAGTTATTTTCTTTCTAAATTAAATTTGACGACCAACACGACACGTAACGTACGTGTTAAGGTATACTACTTAAAACGACACCTACACTATTTATACGCATAGTTTTATAAATTTTGTATTCATATAGAAAGATTTTTAGACGAATACGACTTTTATTTTTAATATCTCAAACAAAGAACTAGACATATTTAGAGTTAGTTGCACGTTTTAAAATAAATTTATTCAGAACCACGCAAAAACTTCTGTGGTTATCTAGTCGCAAATTTTACACTGTGAGACTTGAAATCACGTTGTTGTAATAAAGCTAAAAATGGTAATACAATTCGACTGCATTCCTACGTATTGAAATAAAATTATTTATAGAAATCATCTGTGTTTTGAGATTTAAATTTTAAATTTGTTCCTTTTTTCAATAACAGACAGTTATGTATTTGACAGTTGGTATAGCAGTTTTTCAGCTCAGTATGGTTTGAGATTTTTTCATAGATATATATTTTTAGTTACAGCACTGCTAACAATTATTACAATCTTAAAAAATATCGCAGCACATCTCTCAATTTGCTGCCTACAATACGCCTTTCTAAGTGCATATGTTTATTCCTGTTCGTTCAACCTTGAAGTTATATTTAAAACTGTGGTGTTGACGGGTAACACGTCGTTGCATCTAAAACAATCAGTGTTGGATTTTGTATATAGCAAACGTTTAATTCCTCTGTAATAATGGTTATCGATTGTTTGAATCAGTGCATGTAGTGTAGGAGTTATTGTATTTAACTATCAAGCCACAAAGTTAGTAAAAATTGACCAAATAGTTACATAAAGGGTGGGTCAAATACAAGATTCTTTTTTATAATGCAATGAAATGAACAAAATGGATGCATAATATTGGTCCCTTAAAAAGTCTTAACTGTTCAAATAGCATCTCCAAGGAAGCATGCACTGGTGTTTTCACATCTCTTACAGACACGGTTTTCGGTCTGAAATTGAGAAACGTCAAATGAAATGCAGAAAAGAACTTGACGTTTAGGTGTGGTTCAACATCGGTCTTTAAAATTTAACCACCCTTATTAAACAAAACGACTGGAACAAATAAGTCGTTTAACGCTTGAATAACGTCGTGAAACATTGATAACTTGTTTCCAAAGTGAGTGCTTTGTTTTTTGAAAAAAAAAAAATCATTAGGTTTTGGACAACATGAAGCAAGCTACCACGCATATCGTACTCAAGTTTGTGTCAAAAAGTTTGTGAGTCTGATATACTCTAGTAAACAACAGCATGGTTTCTGTTCTTTATACCGTTTGCACGGTCGAGAATTAAGCTGCTGAAGACGGAAGTGTGAGAATTAATTTCCAGCAACTCGCCATCGATCTCAAGAGTTCAACATTTCTCATGTCTTTACCATGTTAACCTTTTTTTCTTCTGAAATTGAAGACCATGGATTGAGAGGAAGTCTTGTTTATGCAGAATTTCAAGCCATGCAACTAATCAATCTTTTTCGAACAAACTTCCAAGAAACGATTCAGCGTGTTGGCGATACTGCAGAAAATATTGCTGCAGTTCACAATAGTGTGGTTGAATAGCCGTCCACCTCAACTCGTCATTGACGAACATTATGCATAAAGATTTGCTATGGACTCAAGAACTTAAGTCGCTTGACCATTTCAAGCGTCGTCAATGGTCGGAATTGTGGCAAGATATGGCAACAGTGGATGATCAGTTTTCATAGAAAATCATGTTCAGTGATGATGCATATTTTCACCTCAGTGGATTCGTCAATAAGCAGAATTGCCCTATTTATAGACGAATAATTATAATCCAAGAGTGATTGTCGAAAAAATAATGCACCCACAAAGAGTGGTTTATGAAACTACTGTGAATGGTGTTCGCTTACGTGATATGATAACGAACTTTATATGGATGGATGTATTAATGGATGTAGAGGATATGTGGTTTCAAGAAGACGGTGCCACTTGCCACATAGCTAACGAAACAATGTCGTCTCTTTATAACTAATATCCCAGAGGAACTGATTTAATATTCTTGGAATTTCTAAAAATAAAATAGAACGATATTTTATGTAACTTAAATATGATTCTTTTATTTATTAGGTTTTGCTTAGGGAATTTTTCATTAAAAAAGTTGCTGTACATACATACGTACATATAACAATGACTTCATTTTACATACCAATAATATTTGTAAAATCATTTTTAGATTTCGTAAGAAAAAATTAACAATTGTTGTAGGTAGTAGAGTTTAGTTGTTGAACTTTTCATACGATTAAAAATAAAGTATAACAATTAAAAAGTTTCTTTTTGAAGCCTTTATTCGATTAACTTTTATAGAATAATGAATTTAAAAAAAAAAATCCAAAAATTAATATTTTATTAATATTCATTGATTAATTTTGTTAGGTGGTCAGAATACTGTATATACAAGATTTAAATTGTCCGCCAAATTGTGTTGTTACGAGTATGTTATATGTTTCGTGTTGATATCATCACTTCTGTCCCAAAGGACATCAAATATTGATAACAATGAATAATAAATGCCAGTTCTTAAAAAATACAAAAAAAACTTGACAAAGCCATTACTCACACCAAAAAGATTTTTTAGCGGATGCATTGCCATTTATTTAACCTCTTGCGTATTGGCAGTGTCCCAAGTTGGGTAATTTAGCTTGTTGCTTTATCTACATACATATGTTCCTACGTAAAGGTTGTTTTTTTTAAATGTGTGGTTTTCAAGAAGAAATAAAACGAATATAATTAATAATTTATTGTGTTCAGAAGTTTTTAGAAAGCGGATTTTTAGCTTGCAATCTTTGTTTAAAAAGTAAAAAAAAATATTTAAATAGTTAAATTAAATTTTGATAAGTTAGTGAAGTATTTAATACTTTTATAATTTTTTTTTTTTAGGCAACGGCCTAGTCACTGATAAAGCATCGGTTCCCTAACTTAGAGTGTCCGTATGGGACCAGTAAGTTAGTAATAAGTTATGGATAATTAGGCTAGTTTTATGAATTTTTGTCTAGCTTTAAGATAGTCTTAAGAATGAATTAATAAAAATGAATTGGAAAAAAAAAAAAGCATCGGTTCCCATCGATCACCGAAATCAAGCATCAGTGAGCGTGGTTAGTACTCAGATGGGGGACAGTCTCGAAACCTACAGCGTGCTGTTGTCATGTGTTCTTTCTTTCTGTTGTTCTTTCTCTTCTGTCCTTCTGTCTTGTATTAATGTCTTGTGTTGTTATCACCTTATATAGTCTAGTCGCTCAAAGGGCTGTGTTCTCTACTCAGTACATTTATGTGCTGAGTAGTGTGTAATGTAATGTAATGTATTAATTTTTTTTTGTCTTTAGTGCTTTTATTAAAACAACTTTTACAGTTTCTCATTTACTACGTACCTATGCTAAAATGTTCTTAGGTCGGTTTAACCGTTATTGTGTTTTTATTATTATTCTTTTTTTATTTATCAAATATGGTAAAACATCTTGAGTCAATATTAGACATGTAAATGCAGAAAAAGTTGTATGGTAAAATATCTTAAGTTTGCAAAACGATTTTACTTTTTTGATTAATATTGAACGTAAAAACATCTGACGGCATTGCTGCCGAACTATTCAAAGCAGCAGGCGATGACTTGGTGCACCAACTTATCTGCAAAATATGGTCGGAAGAAAGCATGCCCGGTGAGTGGAATCTCAGCATAGTTTTCCCGATACATAAGAAAGGAGACCCTCTTAATTGCGCCAACTACAGAGGCATCAGTCTCCTTAACATTGCATATAAGATCCTCTCTGCCGTATTATGTGAACGTCTGAAGTCGTTCGTCAACAACCTGATAGGTCCTTATCAATGTGGCTTCAGACCAGAAGCCACACTGATATTTGGTCGATAGTGGACTTTAGTCAAACTACGGCAGATCTTGAAAAAAACCCAGGAACTTCAAATCGATACCCACCATCTCTTTATCGATTTTAAAGCCGCGTATTACAGCATCTATAGGGAAGAGCCCTACAGAGCAATGTCTATTTTTGGCATCCCTGTCAAACTTGTCCGTTTGTGCAGAATGACGCTGGAGAATGTACGCTGCTCTATCAAGGTCGGAAAAGATCTCACCGATGCATTTGATGTCAAAATAGGTTTTAGACAAGGCGATGCACTGCCATGCGACTTCTTCAATATCGTTCTGGAAAGAATTTTGCAAAACTAAACCGTCAACACTAGAGGCACAATCTTCCAAAGGTCCATCTAATTACTCGGATACGCAGATGATATTGACATAATTGAAAGATCAAATCGTGATGCCAGTGGAGCGTTTTTGAGGGCAAGACCAAGTATATGGTGTCATCAAAAAAGGACATTGAACAACGACGTCTTGGACAAAACGTCACCCTGGAGAGCTATAACTTTGAGGTAATTGAGGACTTTGTCTACCTAGGCACCGCTTTAAACACAGGCAACGACACCAGCGCTGAAATCAAACGAAGAATAACTCTTGAAAATCGCTGCTTCTTTGAACTTAGAAGGCAATTGAGTAGTAATGTCCTCTCTCGAGCATCTAAAATCATTATGTATAAGACACTCATGACTCATCATCCCGGTTCTCATTTATGGCGCTGAGGCCTGGACCTTGTCAAAGAAAGATGAGAGCGTCTTAGGATGCTTCGAGAGAAAAATTCTTCGGGCGATTTTTGGTCCCGTATGCATAGATGGAGAATGGAGGAGAAGATATAACGACGAACTGTACGGGATGTACAGCGACACTTACCTAGTTAACGGAAATAAAGTCCAACGACTTAGATGGCTAGGTCATGTAGAGCGAAAGGACATCAACGCTCCAGCCCAGAAGGTCTTCGAATCCGATCCCGAGGGACGGCGGCGCAGTAGAGGAAGACCGTGACTCAGGTGGCGCACGCGGGTGGGTGAAGACCTCAACCAACTTGGTGTGCGAAACTGAAGACAGCTAGCTTGGGACCGAGCTGGCTGGAGACGAATGTTGGTTGAGGCCCAGGTTCGCCCTGGACTGTAGCGCCACCTTAACTAAGTAAGTAAGTAAAAACATCTTTAATTTTTGGGCACAGAATCATAATGTTATGGTGAAGAATTTACCTTTGTTATAAAAATAAGGCTTTACCATTATGTTTTCAAAATGATTTCGGGCAATTGACCGCCGCGTCTGGGTCGAATAAATTTCAGCCGAGCAATAACGCTCTGAATAGTCTCTTTCAAAGCGTCAATTTTCGAGGACAAGTGACTTCACATAACCCCACCTAAAATAGTCCAGCGGTTGTAATAAATCGCACAAAGCGAAATAATACGCTCACCAAAAGTTTCATTAAATATATATAGATAGCTTTGTTACGTTCGCACGAATCAAACTATTGTATTGTTAAGGAGTAATGAGTCATGAATCTCTGCTTCATTGTATTAGTAATTACCTTTCGGATCGTTCAATACAAGTAGTATTGGATGGATTCAAGTCTGAAAACCACAAAATAAATGCTGGTGTGCCCCAGGGCTCTGTTCTATCTCCAACACTGTTTCTCATTTTTATTAATGATCTCCTGTCTGTAATTTCTAATCCAATACAATGTTTCGCTTACGATAGTATTCTTAGCTTTTCATATTCGTTTTCAGATTCACATCCCTCTTCTTCGGATGTGGAACTGCAACCGCTTGGAATGTAATGCTTCGATAACCCAATGCTGTCTTGTATCGTTAAAACGAGATACACCCCCTTGCCATTATCCATGGATGGTACTTGCATCGAGGAGACTGAAAATCTCGATATTCTCGGTATGTGTATCACCAACCACCTTTTGTGGAACGATCACATACGCGATGTCGCCAGAAATGCCGCAAGATGTTTGGGTTTTTTAAGGCGATGCAAGAAGTTTTTCTCCCCCTCTGATCTGGCTGTTATCTACAAAACTTATATAGTACGTCCAAAGCTTGAGTATAACTCTCATTTTTGGGCCGGTGCTCCTGAAACTTACTTAAGCCTCTTGGACAGCATTAAAAGTAGAGCATTTAAATTAATTGGTGATAACACCATCATAGGATCATTTACGTCGCTTGAACATTGTAGTAAAGTTTCTTGTTTCACGCTTTTTTACCGTTATTTTAACGGTTTATGCTCAAGAGAAATAGCCAGCTGCATTCCTCCCCGTAAACAGTTCAACCGTAATACTCGCGCTTCTAGGAATGCTCATCAGTATACCCATGAGCCCAACTTCGGTCGTACTGTCAATTACAGAGATTCGTTCTTTAGCCGTACTACCCGAATGTGGAATGCCTTACCACACTGTTTTTCCAAGCCATTGCAATATTCAGGAATTCAAAATCAATGGGTACCGACACCTCCTTTCAATCCCTCTCTCCCTTTCATAGTGCTCTCACTGTGTCTTTACATAATACGGGTAGCGTGCGCTTATTATAAAAAAAAAATGACAAAATTAAAATATATGAATCAATTTTGGTTTAAATTTTTACGATTTCTAAAAATATATCATTTATATCCTCTCTCTACGAAATAGGATATTTTAATATTACCTCCTTATTATTTCCTTTGAGAAATGTTGGATAACTTAAAAGGATTAGGTGATTTCTCGAAAATCTAGTTCACAAGCATCACATTTCCCAAAACATATGATCCGATGTCTAATCGTGCTCGTTAAAGTAGTTCTTGCTCCTATATACATATATATTTTCACTTAAAAGTCTGTCTTTTAATTGCCCCTGCACTCCAACATTACCCATAGTATTAATCGAAGTGTGACATGATTATTTTTCCCAGCTCATTTAACTTTCCTGCACCTGTATACCTATAAAGTTGGTATAGGTATAAAGTACCACTTGAGTTGGTGCACGTGTAAATTAGAAGGACCTTATAGCCATCATCTGTATATAGAGTGCAAAACAGGAGAGAACCAAATGGATTCTAATATTTACCATATCACACATTTTGAAATATTTTCCTTAAAGCATCTAAAACGATATTGAAATTTCGACAAAGGACTTAAACTTGACATTAATTTGCTTTCATCTGGTTAACATTCTAGATTCAAAACTACCCTACTACTCGGTAAGAACTTCAGAAAAAAGCACATTAAATAAATGTTTCCTATCATATTAAAAAAAAAAAAATTATATTTATAGCCGCATCTGACATTTAACACCTTATGTACATACATACATATATACATAGATTCCTTAAAACCACATCTCCAAAATCTACAATTTATGTACCGTGGTAATGTTCTTCTTCCAAAATTATGATTGATTAAACTAAGAAAAGCTTCCAAAAAATTTGTAACCCAGAATCCATGTCATCGTCCAATAAATAATTCAAACTTATAAATGCATTTTATGAGCACAAGACATTTATCATAACAGCACTTTCATTCTATCTATAGAAAGACTGTTGAGGGTAGTACAGGGTACAGAACACAGACTTAACTTCCAACAATCCTTCGCATGGATAGGTAGGTATAGCATTTTGTGTGCCCTCTTAAACAGTGAAGTATTTAGTGGGTAGGTATTTGCAACCCTTGAAACTTATAGTCACGCTTGTCATAATTGCATTAACAAATCACTCAACTGTCGGATTAAGTATTGCATAAGTTTTTTAACTTGTAAGAATTCATATATTCTATTTTATCTAAATCTAGGTAGGTATACCTTCTAAGTACCTGGCTATACCTAGATACATATTTTTATTTCAAAAAGATATTGTTTGTCTAAAACTTGTATTGTATTGCGATTATATTATACTCGTATTATATAAATAAAGCGTAAATATTTTCCACTGACACATGTTTTTTTGATAAATTGAGAGATAGTAGGTAGTAGTGTGCTCTCTCAAGAGCCACATTTATTATAACTGTCCGAAGATTAAACCCACAACTTTTAACTAGTTATATTATAAAGCACCCAACCCATAGATACTATAGGTTAGGTGCTTAAACTTAATATACGTAACGTAGGTATCTTTTAAAGTTGTTTGGGTAAATCATTTTTTGTTTACTTTTCATTCTGTTGGTTGTATTTTTCTACCTATCTATGTGTTTAAGATTAAGTTACATTGTATTTTTGCAATCCTTTTTCCTGATGGGATTTTTCCTTGTTCCATATGAATCAAGTTTCTTCCTTGGGGATATAAAACATTTTTTATTATTTTTCGAATGAAATCCGTCTAAGAAAAAATAACAAAATAGCTACCCATCTAACCTACATACTTTTGCAGAGAAAAGAAAACCCTCTCTCTCCAAAGTCTAACGGCAACTTGCGATTATACGGTACGGACGTCATGTCTTTTCCAGTCACCATCATCGTTATCCCTTAACGGTCAACCTTTTGCTTCCGGTGTATACAACACAACGAAAACGGAAAAAGAAAAGGAAGACAAACAAACAGAAAGAAAAATAAAGAAAACCAAAATAAAAACAACCCAATTCGAAAGAATACCAAACGGAAAAAGCAAGAAGCAAGCAAGCAGCTGAAAATGAAAATGAAAAAGCTTTCTATAAAGGTACTCTTTAACCCCAGGTACTGTTATCGTTATAACAGGTCTATCTCTATCTCTACAATGAATATACATTTACGATGTGCCTCGGCTCAGTTAGCCAGCCCCCATCAAAAAAGCTCGCTCCACTGAGTTCTGTCTTCTGTGACTTGTGAGTATATCTTTTTTATCTGGGGTGGTGAAAAAAAGCTTCTCAATGCCAGCTGGTAAAAATTGTGTTGGGCCTCTCTCTAGTAAAAGTGCGGTTAACGTTTATTAGTTTCACGTCAGTTTCTTCCAAAATCATTTCATGGTTCTACTCTCGTCGTAGTCAATTATTGTTACAAAATCTCATCCACACTGAGATCTTCGTCGTCGTCGTCGTCGTCGTAGTATACTCGTAGTCTTTTGTCGCTCTCGTTGTGGCGTTATAAAATTTACAGAATTCTGGATTTTCCATCCCGTAGGCCACGTGATACCGTTAAATAAACAAAACGAGGGTGCTTCATGGAAACAAATTAAAAAACAAAAATATTTTCATTTTAATAATTATTTTTGATTTCTGTTTAACTGAATGAAAAATTGTTGTTCGGTATTTTTAATTTATAAAAATTCTGTCGTGTCTTATTTCTATCACAGTTCCCAGTCCCCACACACAACGCAGAGTTATACGAGTAGATAGGTTAATAACTGCACCTGCACCTTTTTTTCGCGGGCATTGTTTTGTGTTCTGCACGTTCCTCCCGAAGAAGACGGTGATGTTAATGTTGATAATAAAAGAAAAATAGATTGATTCATTTAATCGGACAAATGGATAAACGATTGTTTAATTAATGAATATCTCTAAAACCGTTAGTTCTGTGGAATTCAATTGTTGTCAGTGCATAAATCATCAGGGTTAAGCCAAATAGCTTTAGATGCATTAAATTTTACGTTCGAGACGAACGGACGAACGGGACATAAAGTCGATAAGATATTTTATTTATATTCGATTTTGTGCGGGCAAAAATAAAACATAAAGATGTTTTTAAAATCAATTGTGTGATGGTGATGTCGATGTCAATGTTAATGGTGTTAGTGGTGACGGTATCTCTGGTATAGAATATACCTAGAACGTTCGTTGTTCGCTGTTGTCGGTCATAGCGCCTCATTCGAATCGTATCGTCGCTCGGCGTCCTTCTCGTCGTTCGTCGTTGTCGTCGTCATTGCTCAAATCGAACCATCAAAATAACGTTCTATTATTAAAGAAAATATTAATTTCGGATCAGTGATTTTTTGGTTTTTGGGGTGGAAAGCAGCGCGGTTTTATTGTGCAACGGAAACGGAAGAATACCTACCATACCCAAACATACATACATAAGTACCTTTCTACAAAAATTCAAACATCTATCTATGTTTTGAATATATTGATTTATAGAAGAAGAAGAAAAATTCACAGCTCAAGCAAATTATAACAATATCCCTTCTCGTACCTCTGAGGGTGAAAAAGGTTGTTTGTTCTTTTATTTTTGTTTGTTGGTCTTGTTGCTCTTGTTGTCATCTTATCTATTGTGTCACTCTTAAACCTTGTTCCTACCTACAAAAAGTTTCAACAATATAAAATATTATATAAACATTGAAATAAGATTCTTAAGCTTTTTTACAAGTTTGTTGAATTTTTTGTTTCAAAATCTCAACATAAATTGAAGTGAAAAATAAATACACCTCATAATACTCGTATACCTATACTTTTGAAGTGGATATACCTCTGCCGTTATCGTTACCATTATTGTTACCTTACACACCAAACGTACACTTCTTGTGCTTGTGGAATATTTGGATAAGAAATTGGAAAAAGGATATCAAACACAGATTGAAGTGCAGCCCACGCAATAACAAGGTGAGTTGGTTGGTTTATTATTCAATTTCCCTTTTATACTTTTTTTTCAAAAAAGAAACAAAGTAAAAAAAGGAACAATTTAATTTAATAACGGAATCCATTGACTGATTGAAGCACACAAAGTGTTAGTTAAAGGTTTTCCCCTATCAAAAGAAACCGATTAAACAAAATACAAAAAATAAAACAAATTAAGGAATAAAAGGGTTAAATGGTTTTTTTCTTATGTTTTCAAACGGTTTTTCTCGGTATCCCGTTTTTTTTTTTTGTTTTAATATAATTTTGTGTATTTATATTTATGGCACTGTGTCAGGTGTGAAATGAACTCAAGGATTCCTTACAGTTCATTAATCAGATGTTAGCGGGTGGCATACAAAAGGTCTTTTATAAATGACAGTAATTTTCAGAAAAGGGTTTTCGTTCGTATGGGGTATAGAGGAAAATGTATGGATTCAAAAATATAAATTGAGATTTCGTATAATAAAATTTTATAATGAAACGATGACATAAGGTTTGAGAATTTTGTTGTTTGTGAGTGCTCCTGTTCGTTTCGAAGGTTCATTAAGTATCCACATGAGGTTTTTTTGAGCTGATACCACTGTATGGGAATATTTTATTCACATGTCACTGTTAAGCTCAAAAATATGTTAATTTTAGAATTTATCAATAGATCTGAAATTTTTTTTAGCAAAATTGGTATAAGTCCGAAATTTTTTTTATAAATTTTCATAATTGATCCCAGCATTTACATATCTGAAAATTGTGTTGTTTTTACTACCTCTGGTTTATAGTTACACTGATACTTTTATTTGTAAAGAACAATTTTGAAGATTATATGACTTACCTAAAACGGTTTTAAGAGTTAATTAAAACACTAAAAGGTTCCATATAGGACATTTTTTGTATTGTAAAAATATCCTTGTTTTAATATTAGTACTGAATCACGATTTTTACAGCTCATTTACTTGGATTTTAAATCAAAGTTACATAACATAAAAAGCAGCTGCTTGAGAAAAATCTGCACAAATATAACTTATCATGCTAATTACAGTTTTAATCATTTTAGAGATCTAATTTCTCGAAATTAGATCTCTATATTTATTTTCAAAACATTGAATCCACTTATCTATTTTTACGAATTAATGCAGCACTAAAAAATATGTTTTATTTTCTTAATTATACTCACATGCAAACTTTTTTAAGTTTTTGAATTTCATGTTTGGTTATTTCTGTTTTTCTTTCAAATTTTGTCCAATATGATTTGTTTTCTTTTGCCGTTTTATTCGTTCCACGATGCACTTAAAGTGTTAAATTTTTTTAAGACGCTGCCACTGAAGCTAAAAGTTTTACTCTTCTAGAAAAATCTAAAGTGGTTATTTTTGTAATTTCTTCGTGTATCTTATTAGAACTTGCTTTTATAATAGCTAAGTTTTTTTTTGAAGCTGGACGCTTCTTCGCAACCTAATTATCGACTAGATAATATCAATTGTATTGAGATCTGGACTAATATTTATTCGAAGAATTTATTAACATAGAAAATCATACTTTCAATTTTTCGACCGACAGTATTGCAGTCAGTAAGAATAAAATCAACCATTGTTTGATGTGACTGCTTTAGTAGCTTTTCTTACATTTTGTATGAATTAAGATTGTTTTCTTTGAAGATAGTGTAATTTAATAACACTGGTCGACAAAATTGCGGTTTTTTTCTATCACACAAAAAAAAACAATACTTTTTAAAGGATTAAGTTATCCGGAATTGGAATACCGTGTTGAAATTTTACTATCACATCAGGTTTTTAAAAAGTATGCCCCTTTAAAAATGCTAAGGACTACTAACAGTTTTTTTAGGTTAAAGTACAACATATACATATGTATGTATGTATGTATATACATATAAATTGTATAATAATTTTGCAAACTACAAATCCTTGTCTTCTAGATACAGTTGAAATCATTTAAGTATGTAATTTGATTTCTGGAAATTCTTATTAGTTTTTAGCCTTTATTTGAGTCTAAATGAAGTTTTGATCAAACCTTGAATTTAATTTTTTGATATTAAAAAAAAAAAAACGGTTTGAAATTAATTTTTAGTGGTGATTGCAAATCCGACATATTAAAAATACCCGTTTTCAAAGTAATTTTTATATTTTTTTTAATATATTTCAAAAACTTGATACAAAAGAATTGTTCAGACGACGGATTTGTTAGAAAAACAAAACTTACTTTCAAACCGTTTTCCTTTTTTCTCTCGAAACCTCGAAAATATCTTAAAAACCTTACGTAATGAGTTAATTTTGAAATCTAATTTGTATCAAAGCTATGGAAATGCACCAGAGTAATTTTTGGATGTTTTATTAAGTGTATATGGACACTTTAATATTAAATAATTTTCAAGACTACCAGTTTTTTTTTTATATTGTACCCGCACTCAAGGGGATATGAATACCACAGTGCGAGTAATTAGGAAGGGATGATAGTATTTGAAAGGAGATACCGATGTACATTGGTTTTGAATGCCTGCACATTGTAATGAGTGGGAAATATTGAGTCTGTTAAAGCATTCCACATTCGTGTAGTGCGACTAAAAAAAGAATATCAGTACTTTACAGTACGACCGAAATTGGGCTCAAGGGTAAACTGATGGGCATTACTAAAAGAACGAGTATTACGGTTGAATTGTTTGAGGGGAGGAATGCAACTGGCTATTTCATTAGAGCATTGCTTATGGAAATAGCAATAAGATAATGAGAGACATGAAACCCTACGATGGTGCTCGAGAGATGAAAAAGTTTCAGTTAGACAACTGTCACCTATCATTTCTCTCTTTTGAATTCTGTCCAAGAGACTCAAGTGACTTATAGGAGCACCTGCCCAAATATGGGAATTGTCCTCAAGTTTCGGCTGAACATAGGCTTTATAAATTAGAGCCAGATCAGAAGAACTTCTTGCATCGACGCGTCGCGTCGCGTCGGAGAAAACCTAAACACTTAGCAGCATTTTTGGCGACGTCAAATATGTGATAACTCCACAACAAGTGGTTTGTAATGCACTTACCTAGGACTGATAGTTGTTCAGTCTCCCCGATGCAAGTACCACTCATGGATAGTGGCATTGAGGGAGGGTTACGCTTTTGCCACAGTAGACAACATTGAGTTTTCGAATTATGCTTGTGAAATAATGATTTTTTCCTTAACCATTAATATTAAACAGTCTAGAAACCGTTTTCAAGATTTAAATAAAAACATTTTGGTTAACCCTAAATATCTCACGAACCAATAACGCTAAAGACTTGAATTGGATTATATATTATATATTGTAACGTGATACCAAACATTATGTATTTTTTGAAAAAATTCCAATTAACGGTTTTTTCTATAAATCAAAAAAACTGAAAAAAAAAATGTACGTATCACAGTTTTTTTTTACAAAAAATAAAAACCTACAAAAAAATTAATAAAAGTTAGTAAAAATTAATTTTCGACTCCAATATCTTTTCAAGACTTTAAGATATTGACTTAAAACTAATTTTATCTTTAAAAAAATATTGTTGTGAACATTCAGTAAAATTTTGAGAAAAAATCGAATTGACAGTTTTTTTTACAAAAAAAAAAAACTAAACAAAAATTAATAAAAGTTGGTAATAATTGATTTTCGACTCAAATATCTTTTCAAGACTTTAAGATATCGGCTTTAAACTAATTTTATCTTTTGAAAACTATTTCTGTCAAAATTCAGTTAAATTTTGAAAAAATTGAATTGACAGTTTTTTTTACAAAAAATAAAAACCTAAAAAAAAAAAAAACAATACTAAAACTTGGTAGAAATTAACTTTCGACTCAAATATCTTTTCAGAAATTAAAAATATTGGCTTCAAACTTATTTTATCTCACATAAAATATTGTTTTCGACGTTCAGTAGATTTTTTATAAAAATCCAACAGTCCGTTTTTTCATAAAAATATAAAATCTACAAAAAATAGTACCTACGCAAATTTGGTAAAAATTGATGTTCGGTTCTTGATATCCCGTGAATAATAGAATATATTGATTTAAACTTGTTTTATTCCAATTTTTATTTGTTTATATAAGAAATAAAGACTTTTAAGAAATATTACAAAAATTGGTAAAAAATGTTTTTCGACTAAAAATCTCGTTAACAAACATACAATTTGAAATCAAACTAATTCAAGATATGCGAATTATTGTTGGTAAATTTTTTTTTTTTTTTTTAAATAACTCAACTGACAACTTTTTTGACAAAACACGAATCGACTGACGGGTGGGTAGTTATCAGTTTGGGTCGCATCCCAGCCTCTTTTTTTTTTTTAATTATAGCAATTTATTGGAATAAAATCTTTTTAATACTCCAAGCATCTTCAGGCTTTTATAGGAGCAAGTGTTTGTCTAGTCTAGTGTCCAGTTGCGTATTTTACTTTTTTAAATTTTTTTTTAAATAAGAAAATTAAAAAATGTCTGAGTTTGGAAGGACTTATGTATATTAAAAAATACACTTTAAGAAAGCAGGAAGACAAACTTTTTCCTGCACTTTTCTTGGTAGTATTTCGATGGTAGGAATAATTGACTTCAACTTTGACAGTTTCTTGTTAATAATATTTTAAGTTTTTCTCCACTAAACACAAAATTGAAGGCTGTCTCCGGTTTTAAGAAAATTCCATTATGCTTACAAACTTTTAGACGCAATATTCTATAAAATTCATTCAATTCTCAGAACTACCTTTTAAGAAAAAATAAATTAATCAAATTGCAAATTTAATTCGACACATTAAGAATAATTTATAAATGGATTCTATTAAATATACAACAAATATCGGAATTCATAATTTCTTATCCATATAACCATCAATATTAATTTTAATTTTTCTTTGCGGATGCTCTCTTGCCTTGATAACACTTCTAAAAAAAAACACAAAAAAGTAACTTTTTTCATTATTTTCCCAACAGTTTTCTGTCATAAGTAGTAAAGAATCAGAACGGAAGAAAAAGATATTTCCTCTTCAAAGTTTACTAAAAGTTTATTTAGTTAAAAAAGAAAATATGTATCTTTTTTCTTGTATACTTTTTAAATTAATATTTTTCTTTCTCCATGAGATCTTTGTATAGACATTACTACATTAGATACCTTTACCTACTTACTTTATATACTTATTAATTTTTCATCCAATTTTGAAATTGTTCTTTTGAAAAATAAGAAGAAAAGAAAAATAAGTTAAGAAACATTATTAATAATAGAATGTTAATAATCATAAATCTTTTGCATTCACTCAAGTTTATGATTAATATTATTTGTGTTCGTATAAAATGTTAGAAAGAAATAGATATTTATCTTTATCTGTGTATAAAGGTTAAATTATAAGAATAAACTTCCGGTTGACTTATTTTGTGATAGACTTTTGACCTTTTCAGTTGTATAATTATTTATGTACACAAATAAGACGAAGTCTGGTAGAATAGAACAATTGTCTTGGTTTGTAAAGGTCGTGCGTCTTTTGATATAATAATTGTAAAGGTTTTCTAAAACTCTGTTAATTATTTAAATGTTTGTACGTTGAAATGTAAATATATATTAATTGAAAATGTTTCTAGGTTTTTTATAAATACCCCGCAGTTTAAAAATAATTCTTTATCATTTTAAGGAAGAAACATTTAGATTCATATTAGCCCAAGTTTGTAGCCAATTTGAATTACATCCGTATTTGTTTTTAAATAACCCTTAGCCGAAAAAGTTAATATTTCTCGTCAAAATGAAAGACCCTGCTTTTTTTAAGATTTAAGTATGTTTATATATTTTAATTCATATTTTTTTTTTTTTGTTCATTTTCAAATAAATTCATCAAAATAATTAAAATATAAAAGACATAACGAAACAGAAGAAGATGAAGAAAAAAAGAACTTAACCGAAATGTCAAACAAACATTTCTCCCAATATACTTAAAGCCCTAGCTGAAAGAAGGATGAGCTTATTTTAAATACAAAAACTGCCCCCAAGAATACTCATTTTAATGCTACGGACCGCCATCAAATATATATTAAAAATATTGTGCGTGCATTAAATTTTCACCCCAAAAAATACGTGCTTGGATGTTAAATTTTAGGTACAAACCCACACTATACACATACAACATACATATACATACAATCCCTTATTCATCTTGTTGTTGTTAATCTTACCCATCAAACGCACATTAACTTGGCCCAAATGACTAATAAAAAAACAAAAGAACACCTCTAGATATATCCCAATGTCTGTGAAATGCTATTTTTAAGTTAATATCTTTTTGTTCTTATTTTCCTTGATGATTTTCGTTTTTCTTTTTCTTTCTGAATGGCTGGCTAGCCAAATAATTTAGACATCACATTGTTGAAAGAATTCATGGGAAAAGACATATTATTCTTCTTTTTTTTGACAGAAAACTTTTTGAAATAATTCGTCTTGAAGGAATGCATGTTTTTAAAGTTGACACATTTTAGTCATCATTAGTTTGACATAAGTTTATTTTTGTATACATTGAGTATGCATTATACACATTTAGGTTGAACATGATAGCTACGTACATTTTTGTTGGCCATTATTGATGATGTGATGTGTCATAGTTTGTTTCCTCAAAGTCTTCCATCGCCAAATACATACACTCGTAATGTTCATAAGTTTCATACCTTTAAAATGAAAACACATATTCAACTTGAGAAAGAATTTTTAAAAATCAGTGAAAAACTGACTCAAAGTTTAAAGATTATTTATTTATTTTTTTTTCTCGACTTCGAATTAAGTGACTGACGTTGTCGTTCATCGGGTGCATTGAAATTCAAAAAGCCAATAAAGATTCCTATATAATTAAGGACATGAGAGATTCGCCACAGAATTTTATCAGGGTCGGTTCGATTTTAATTCGGTATATGATCTGAATTGAGGCGATAAGGTATACAAATTCGGGAAAAAAAGTGGGTCCCCCGATTCCGTTCGTCTGTCTGTCTGTACTCGCCTTTAGAACCCAAACCTTTTGGTCAATTGAGTTCAAACTTGAAAATTAGAGTTTTTTAAATACTAAAAATAACAGTGGTCCCAATAAAAATTTTTTGGTAAAAAATCGAAAATTCAAATTTTCTCAAAAATGAACCGATAGACTTGTTTTAAATTTGTTTTCTAAAAATGTTTCCAAACTTGGCTTCTTTCAATACAAAAAATATGTGTGAAATATCGTATGTGAGGTCACGTACGTTGGATGTTAAAATAAAACACACTTATTGGACAAGTACCTTTCTTTATTAATCTTTGATTTAAAACTGACTAAAAGACAGACTTTGGCTGGACGTTGCCAGCATAATATAACATTCTGCCCCCATTAAAGTTCACTTTAATTAATAGGTAGTTTAGATATTTTTACGATGGGACGTTTGAGTTCTCCCAGTTTTGTACGCAAGGTAACTGTTCGCACCATTTCATCCTTTCCTGGATGTACTTCGGTTATACGCCCAAGCAGCCAAGCAGTTGGAGGCAGGTTATCTTCATGTACAAGGACTAAATCGTCAACTGCGACATTCTTATGTTCTTTTCTCCATTTAGGGCGTTCGTTGAGTTCATGTAAATAATCGCGTGACCATTGTTTCCAATATGACTGAACTATCCGCTGAATTTGTTGCCATCGGTTAAGTCTTTGTGGGTTTGTTTCTAAAAGACTCTTTTCTGGAAGTGCGGTTATAGTAGTGCCTATTAAAAAGTGACCCGGAGTTAAAGGGTCCAAGCTGCTTACATCGGAGTCGCTGATTTGAGATATCGGGCGGGAATTAAGAATTCCCTCAATTTGTGTTAGTAGTGTGGCCATCTCTTCAAATGTTAGCACAGCATCACCTATTACACGCTTTAGATGTGTTTTTACTGCTTTGACACCTGACTCCCACAATCCGCCAAAGTGGGGTGAGGCAGGCGGGATGAAATGCCACTGGCACTCGTTTTTTGATAAAAATGTGGATATGATGTTGTTAAAATCTGTTGATAAAACCATCTTATAAAGCCCTGAGAGCTTTCTTTTAGCACCAATAAAATTGGTCCCATTATCGCTGTATATTCCAGCTGGAATTCCCCGTCGCGAAATGAAACGTTTTAATGATGCAATGAATGCATCTGTTGTTAGATCGGATACCATCTCCACATGTATTGCCTTTGTACTGAAACAAACGTACAGTGCGATGTATCCTTTACTTGTTTTTGCACCTCGACCCTTGTTGAGACGAATTTTGATGGGACCAGCGTAATCTACGCCGCAATGCAAAAAGGGCCTGCTTGGATGTAGTCGTTTATCGGGCAGGCTTCCCATAAGTTGTTGTTGTTTGATGCGTTTAAGTCGAAAACAGTTCAGACATTTGTATATATAATGACGAATTGTGCTTCGTCCCCCAATAATCCAGTATCGTTGCCGCATGATGGAAAGGAGAAGGGTCGGGCCTGGATGCAAATAACGTATGTGATACTGATCTATCAAGAGAGACGTTATTAAGTGTTTCTTTGGGAGTATGACTGGATGTTGTGCGTCGAAATTACATAAAGAGTTGTGAAGTCGACCACCAACTCGCAAAACACCATCACCATCGATGAACGGAAAGAGCGATGAAAGTTTGCTACACCCGTTAACTGATTTGCTCGTTTTAAGACTCTTAAATTCTTTGGAGAATTCTACTTGTTGTACCCAGCGAACGAAGCTAGTTGTACCAGCTATTATTTCATGTGTCGAAAGTAAGCTAAAAACAGGCAGAGGTGTTATAATATCAAGTTTTTTTTGTATTACCTTGAATTGTAGAATGCTTCTAAGGCGCAACCAATACGCCATCATGCGAACGATTTTTTCAAATGAAGATGATGTCGTCAGTATCTTCTCCAATACGTAATCTGACTCGGTTGCATGGAAAACTTGAAAGTTGATTCTTTTCTCTTCAATTTTTGTTTGGTATGATGATGATGACTGTTGCGAGGGCCAATTTGATTTAGGTTGAATTAACCACATTGGACCCTGCCACCAGATAGATGAAGATTTCAGAGTTTTAGGAGATGCACCCCTTGATGCTATGTCAGCTGGATTGTCCTGTGAGGGAACATAGTGCCACCAATCAGCTTGACATATGTTTAATATTGCTGCAGTTCTGTTTCCGACAAAAGTTGTCCACCGTCGAGGCTGGGAGTTCAACCAACTCAATACTATTTGAGAATCTGTCCATGCTGTCATGCTTTGTATTTCATTATTTAAGGCTTTTCGTATAGACTCAAAAAGCCTTGCAAGTAGGAGAGCTCCGCAGAGCTCAAGACGTGGAAGTGATTGCTGTTTCAGTGGAGCTACCTTAGTTTTGGCTGCGACAATTTTGACGTGTATATTTCCTTGATGCTCTGTTCTGCAGTAAATGACGGCTGAATATGCTGTCTCTGACGCGTCACAGAATCCGTGGAGCTCGCAACTTCTTAGATTTCTTGTATGAATCCATCGGTCTACCTTGATGTTCTTAAAATATTTGAATTCTTCTGTAAAGATACACCACCTTTCAGCCAACCTTTCAGGAACGATGTCATCCCAGTCTAGTTTTTTTCCATTTGGTTGCACTACCCAGAGTTGTTGGAAGAGGATTTTTAAGGCAATGGTTGCAGGTGACAGTAAACCGAGTGGATCGAAGATTTTTGCAGACTCCGATAAGATTGAACGTTTGGTAATTGAAAGTTGATTGGATAACGATGCATGGAAACTAAAATAATCACCGTCTGGGTTCCAGTATAAGCCTAAAAGTTTTGTGGGCTCAGAATCAAAATCAATACATTCCGTGTCTCTTTTGTCAGGAGCAATCTTCTTGATAAATTCTTTAGAACTGCTTTTCCATTTACGAAGTTCAAATCCTCTTCCTTCTAATACGTTCTCCAGTCTCTCTCGAATATTTGTTACTTCTTCTTCACTGTCTGCCCCCGTCAGCAAATCGTCTACATAGAAATTATTTTTGATTATATGTGATATGATAGGATGGGTTGAAATGCAATCATTCGCGATTTGAAATAAAGCCCGAGTAGCAAGGAATGGAGCTGAAGACGTGCCATACGTCACAGTTGTGAGCCAATAATCTTGTATTTTATTTGATAAATCATCTCTCCACACAATTCTTTGATAGTTCCAATCTTGAGAGTCTATTTGAATTTGTCTGTACATCTTGGTCACATCTGCGCTAATTGGTATCTTAAACTGTCGAAAGTTAATCAAAATTGAAAAGAGATCTCGTTGAATGGTAGGACCAACCCCCAGGATATCGTTTAAAGACACATTAGACGAAGTTTTACGCGATGCGTTAAAAACAACTCTTAACTTTGTAGTTGTACTTGAAGGTTTTAGAACTGAATGATGAGGTAAGTAAAAACATTTGTTGTCTGCAATGTTGACTTCACTTTGGGGGATTTTCCGCATATGCCCCATGGCAATGTATTCATTCATAAAGTTACGATATTGCTGATACAGGTTGGGATCGTTAACTAGACGACGCTCCATAGAGAGAAGGCATGATACTGCTGTTTGCCTCGAATTGCCAAGACACTGAGGTGATTTTGTAAATGGCAAACGTACAATAAAGCGACCGTCGGAGTTGATGCGAAGGTGAGTTTTAAAGTGAGTCTCACAATGCATCTCCTCATCGGTATATTGACTTCTTGTATCTGAGATTTCTTCTATCTCCCAAAATTTTGTTATTGATTTTTCGATGTCACAGTTAACGGTTACTTGATAAGACTTTGGATTTTCTAGGTGATTGTTAGATTGATAATGTGGACCAGCAACAACCCAACCAAATATAGTATTTTGAAGGATTGGCTCGTGAACTGAATATTTTATCTGTCCATTCTTAAGTACATCGAAAAAGTGATCAGCGCCTATGAGTATGTCAATGTTTTGGCTCTTGTAAAATAATGGATCGGCTAGTTTATGCTCGTGAATCCAAGGCCATGATTTTGGTGATATGTCAGCTAACGGCAATGACGATGTGACTTTTTGTAGTATCAAAGCTCTTAAGTTAATTATACCAGTTGATGTATTTAGCAGAAGTGTTACCTCACCTTTGGTAACTGCGACTTCGACGGATGATAAACCACAAATAGAAGAACGATCATGCTTACGTTTGAGACCAAGCGATTGTACACATGATTCAGATACAAAAGACACCATGGAACCAGAATCCAAAAGTGCTCTGTATGCTCTGGAATTACCTTGACCATCTTGTACTTTTACCATTGCAGTTGGAAGAAAAGTTGACCAAGCTAATTTTGTAATATTTGCTGCCGAATATGATTGAGGTGGCAATTGTTCTTGCAGTTCATCTTGAGATGTTGTTTGAGTGAGACAGTTGCTGGAAGTTAATGTTGCATTTGCATCTGCGCTGTCGGTGTAGTAGCTTCTGATTTGGCCATGCTGGTGGAGAGAGGAGTGATGTTTGTCGTTGCAATAATGGCATCTAAATGTTGAGTTGCATGTTGTCGTCTGATGACCATCATGTAAACAATTGAAACAAAGCTTCAGACGGAGGACTAATTTTCTTCTCTCTGAAACAGGCAAAGTTTTAAATAAATGACATTTAAAAAGCGGATGCATGCCGCTGCACTTAGGACATCGACTTGTTGATTGTTCATGCATTGTATTTTGTTGTTGTCTATTACCATTTGATTCAGAGAATGGATTTCGTGCTACATTACTAAACCTGTTTGTTGATTGTGCTTGCACCGTATTTTGTTGTTGTTGAAAATTATTCAAATCAGAGAATGGATTATTTTCTGCGTAAGCTTCTAATGCGTCACACCTTTCGTTGATAAACTTGATAAAATCATCGAATGTGTGAAATTTTTTCTCTGATGCTTTGATGGCCCAAAGCTGTCTGGTGTAGTCGTCAGTTTTTTGAAGCAAGATGTATATCAACCATGGGTCACGCTTTTGTGCATCAGGTCCAACTGTGCCTAAGCCTCTTATGACTTCATCAGATGTGTCAGCTAGTCGTCTAAGTTGTACTGCGCTTGCGAAGTTAAGTTGCGGTTGGTCGACAAAAGTTTTGATGTAATTATTAATAATTTGTTTTTTCTTATCATACCTGTCAACAAGCTTCTCCCACGCAATATCATAGTTTTGTTCCGTGACGAGTATATGGCGAATTTGATCCGCTGCATCTCCAATGAGAAGTCCCTTTAAATATTGGAACTTTTGTATTTTGGAAAGTTTTGAATTCATGTGTACTATGGACTTGTATAGATCTTGGAATGACGGCCAAGTCGCATACGATCCATTAAATTGTGGAATTGTGAGGGTTGGCATTCGAAGTTCACTTGCTACTGGAGCACGGTCATGTAGAGCTTCAATAAGGTTCTGCTGTTGTGAGGCTAATAAACTGAGGGTTTCATCGAGTGGGACGTGCTGTTGCTGAAAACTTTCATTGTGATTTCTGTTTGTTGGATTGAGGTGACGAAAGAACGCAGCTTGAGCTGCATAAAATATTTCTTCTACAACTTCTATGTGAGATTCTTCGTTGGGTTGCATTGAAATTTGATCATCATATTCACAGAAATCACGTAGTGCATCTTTGAGGTTAGTAAGGCGGCTTTCAACATCCACTGGATCGGTGCCTTCCGGAAGAGTTAAGATATAATTTTTTAATCTTGATATTGTTCCTTTAGCTCTACCCCGTTTTTGTTTTAGAGTTGGTAAATCGGTCGCCATTATTATACAAAATCAATAAATTAATAACCTATTTTTGCAATTTTTTCAAGAATTTTTGACAGTTGTTTTTTTTTTTTTTGTGGTGTTAGTTTTTGTGCAAAGTTGTGTGTGTGTGTGTTTGATTCGTGTGGTGACGTTTTGGTTTATGAATAAGTGAATTATATAAGTTGTTTGTGTGTATGATTGAAATGAGTTGTGTGAGTGAATTATTGTAAGAGTTGTGTGAGTGCTGAAATGTATTGTTTGTGTATTTGTTAATAATGTATGCTGTGTAATGATGTTGATTTATGTGTATTAATGTAGGTATTGCGTTTTTGCTTAGTGTGAGCGAGTTCTACTCTCAATTTGTATACGAAGATTGGTAGATACACATATATATTTATTGTTTATGTATTGCTTTTTGTGAGGGGAAAAAATGGCAATGGACTGCACTTTCATTTAATAAAAATTAATGTTTAAATATAAATTCCGATATAAAATATGAAAAACTTTTTAAAATTGTTAATGTTTTAAAGGCTCGAAGGACCATGAAATATCGTATGTGAGGTCACGTACGTTGGATGTTAAAATAAAACACACTTATTGGACAAGTACCTTTCTTTATTAATCTTTGATTTAAAACTGACTAAAAGACTGACTTTGGCTGGACGTTGCCAGCATAATATAACAATGTGTGTATTGCTCCAGAAGGGTACCCCCGCATATAACCGTTATGGCGTTTTTAAGTTTTCTCAAGTTCTAATGCACCGATTTTAACAATTTTTTCTGCACAAGCTCTTTTATTGTCTTCATAATATTTGATGATCAAAAATGTCAATCCTTTTTTTGGATTTATAAAATAATATTAAAAATTATTTTTTTTTTTTCAAAATTCGATATTTCAAAATATAAAACATATAATAAATAAATATATGCTCTAAATTACTGCATTATAAAAATATATTTAAACTAAAATTGACTAATTTTATATAATATTAAAAATTTAATAAAAAACATGCGATTTTCGAAACAAAAATTAATAAATCAAGAATTTTATGATAGAGTTTTTGGACACAGGACAGCGTTTACTTTATTTTTCTTAAAAAAGTGTCTGGAGTTCAATATCGAAGATGTTTATATTAAAACGTGATTTTTTTTAATAAATTCGCTTTGTCTTTCATAAACCATGATTATTCTAGTCTTCTGTAAAGTACAATTCTATGTTGAAATCGTCTTGAACCAAGATAGGTACAATTTAAATGGTGAACTTGGGCGTATACGTACTATTTCATTTCTATTAAATAAACAAACTTTCCACTCACATCGAATAAAAGAACAAGGTTTTTGGCATTTAGATCAAGAAGGGGGTAAGTGACATTTGCGACATTTTGAGACATGAGAACTAAAAATTTCGTATTTAGAACTGTTTAAGGCAGGTGTTGTAGGTGTTTTATTTTATTAATTGAGTTCATATATACCATTTTGATATTTTCGTGATTTTAACAGACGACATCCAAAAGTAATAGTATTACAAAAAAATATTTTAGTTGTTAAAATTCACTGAGTAACAAGTCAATAAGTTTTAACCTAAAAGGGACATACATTACGAATTAAAATGTGGTGTACCCCAAAGAAGTGTACTTGGACCTATATTGTTTAGTTTATTTTTAAATTACAATATGCCCTAACAATAATAAGTATGGTAATCGGGAACTGAAGTAGTACCCGTGGTGGTAAGTGCGTTGGACTTCAATAAGTCTTCTTCCCAGCATCAGAAAAGTTTTGGAGAAGATCATCAACAGGGCTCTGACTAAGTGGGCTGCGGACAACAAAATAATTCCGGATAAACAGTTCGGGTTCAAGGTGGGCCATTACACAATTCATGCTGCGTCTTAACTCGTTTCTGATATCCAATGGAATAAATCAAAACAACAATGCACAGGTGCTGTTCTGGGTGATTTGGGAAAAGGTCTTTGACATTGTATGGTTAGAGGGTCTTTACCTAAAACTGAGCAGGCTTGGCATAAGCAAACCATTGTTGTATATACTTTATAATATGCTTAACGGTAGAAAGTTCGTTGTCAAAAGTGGCAATGTAACTTGTACCACGATATTCCTAATTAAAAATGGTCTTCAACAGGGAGCGGTAAATTCGCCGATTCTCTTCAGCATTTACACCAGCGATCTGATAGGTAGTCTTACAAAGGAAATTGCGTACACCGACGATCTAATTGCGTACAGAACGGCCCGAAAGGTTGAGGTTATTAGAATTCTCTTGCAGCATGATTTCGACAAGATTCAGCGATATTGCGACGACTGGAAACTGAAAATAAAAACGGACTGTTGCGTCACCTTATTTATATAATAATTTTTATAATTGGGAATTGAATTATTATTGAGTGCAAACAAAACTACAAACTTTGAAGAACACAAGATTAAAATAACTAAGAGTTCATCAAAAAAGAACTGACTTCCATTTATATAGTTGATTAAAAACAAATCAAATTTCTCCACAGGCGTGATTATAAATAACTCCGAACCTGAATTTTCCTCACTCGTCTCAATAATAAAATTATAATAATTATTATCTTGAAGATATTTGCAAATCTTGTAAAGCCTAATGGGATCCAAATTGGAAAAATGTGCAATGTGTATTGTAAAATGTACACAATCCATATTATGAGATATACACATTGTACAGTACATATTGAAGTGCATCATACTCGTTTCCATTCATACCATAAATATAAATGTATACTACATATGTATATGTAAATATTTCGTTTACGTTGAACGCTTTTATGAACATTTCACAAAGTGCCATCATTTATTTTATAAGTAAGTTCTTGCGAAGTGCTGCGATTCTTTTTGTGCAAATTTGTTTGCATATAGTATGGAAATATATATATGTATGTATATATTTTTTTAAAAGCCAAAATGAGAGAAAATCACAAACCGTATCCGCTTCCATAAAATGAAATTAAAGAAGGCCTTTTTCTGTACATATATCGATGCACAGATGTACAAAAGTATATTTCTACATACTTGTAAAATGCGTTGGAAAAGGAATACCATATCATTTCGTGTTATTTCAATTCCATCGTTAATTTCGAAATATGTTTCTAGGTCATGTGTGAGTCGTAAAGTTGTAAAATATTAGTGCTATAGTGCAATGCACATCACAGAACCGACAAAAATTAAATTAATTATATTTTTGGGGTGATCCTACATTATTTAAAAAGAGATGAGAGACATTTTTAGGACAATTATGATAATTAAAATAAAGCAATGGTTAATTAAAATATTTTAGGTTTTTGTTTTAAGCTTTAACGCAAGTTATTATGTTTATGGTTTATATTTTCTGCAAATATGAATTTAAATGCAAAAACAAAATGGATTATATACCATATCAAATAAAAAGTCATGTTCCTAAATGAAAAGTCAACTGATTTCGATGAAAGTTGGCATTTTTTGTGTAATTTGGTCTAACTTGAGATATATGATAGTTTATTTTTCGATTAATGGTCTTAATAATTTATAATTAACAATAAACTGATTGTCAATGTTAATGTTTGTTACTAATCATAAATTTCATAAGTCTTAGGCTATATTTAGTACTAGATTACTATAGAAATCTTTAGAAATTCCTATTAAAACAAACCGAAGGTGTAAAAAAACTAACCATAAAACGTGTTTCATCTAATACGCTGCGAAGAGTATTAATGATAGGACAAAAAAATGTGTTCTAATTTAGTGATTCATGGTCGTTTTAATTAGCATGCTTATAACTTAAATATCTGTACCTATTTATGTCTACCCGTGCGAAGCCCGGACGGGCCGCTAGTAAAATTATATTATTGCATTGCTCGTATGTAATCTTAAGTGTATAGTATTTCATTATATGGATGCTTATTTTAAAACTATAATTCGAGTTTCAGTCATCATCCGGTTTGATTTTGTATATTTTTTAAGTAAATGCAACAATATTCATCTTAGTTTAGCTCATCTTAAATACTTTATATTTTGATATTTCAACTTTTGATATTTTTTATACAATTTGTAATTTCTTTTAATTTTCGTATTTTTCAATTCAATTTAATTTTTGGTATAGAATAGAAACTACAAAGGTCTTGTTGCATATTTTCAGAATTTATTTCATTTAACATTCTGTGTATAGCATCCATATAAACTTTAGCAATTAAATTGCTATGTTTCAGTTCTTATGCGAACTAAATAACTGAGTATTAATTCAATTAGCATTTAACAACAATCCAATTCAAAAAGTGCTCTTTTACGAATTGATTTGTTTTACTTCGAAAATCGAATGAAACCGGACGCAGAAAAAACACTACTTCCGAATTTGTTTTTCAGCACTTAGCTTTTGTTCATACGTATGATGTACAGCTATGGTCAAAATAATAGCAACACTACTTAATTCTTGGTAATAATGAGTGTAGTACTTTTACTAAGGAAATATTTTAAAAAAAAATATGAGTTTTTGCATATTTTAGACGCAAGTATGTTGTTAATCCATTCTATATACATTTTTTTGAAAACTTAAATGAGTATGCAAAATTTCGTAGTCCATTTGCTTTAGGCTTCGAAAGAAGCTGATCATAGAAACAGCAAAACTCAATAAATTTTACACAAAAAAAAGAATATTTTGATAAACCAACGTATATTTTCTATGCTATTATCCAAAGAATACTTAATATTTCGCTGAAAAACCTTTATTTTTAACACTGAATTCATTCTATTGGGCATAGAGTCTACCAACTTCTGGCACTTTTCTTGTGGAATCGAATACCACACTTCTTGGCCAATTCTCCATAAATGCGCTTTCTTGGAAGGTTTCCGCTTACTCTAACCTCAATCTTCAGCTCATTCCAAAAAGTTCTCGATATGATTTAGATCAAGTGATTGAGGAGGCCACTCCGCATAACGTTCAATTTGTTTCGTTGAAACGAGCTTTTTATTAATTTAGCCGTATGATTGGAGTCGATATTTTGCTGTAAACGTCATTTAAGTGGCATATTTCGTCAGCCCACGGAAAAATTACATTTTGCCGTATGTCCATATACGACTCCTTTTGTCATTATGCCATTTTTAACGAATATTGGAACAACGCCCACCAAGGAAAACAACCCCAAAACATTATGTTGCCACCTCCATGTTTCACGGTTGGTTTTGTATACCGCGGATTGTAGCCCTGACACTTTGGGTGACGAACAATCTGCTTACCATTCATATAAGCACATTTCTCCACTGATTCTGGGCCTGAATTGAGTCGTCTCTTTTTTGGAAAAACACATTTGGTTCTGGGTGTGTATTTTCTTAAGTAAGTGCACCGTCCTAGGAGATCGTGCGTGAAGGTCAATATCCTGCAAGTTACGACATACGGTTCTAAAACTGACTGGTGTCCCTATTTCTTGCTGCAGATCATTTTGGGGGCATAAACAGATTTATTTAAGCTTTCTCACCAACGTAGTTTTTTCCCTTGGACTCATTTTACGCGGACGGTTTGTGGTTTTTTTTTATCTTTGGAATGTCTAGCCTTCAATACCATTCTTGCAGAGAATGACTTTTGCAATCTCTCTCTTAGATCCACCACTGTTATGCAAAGCTAAAAGTGCAGTGCTTCGCTCTTTTCGTTGCTTTATGCCTTATTAATATAAATAAAATAAAATATGTTCTTTAAATTTCGAAATTATTCTGAAATACAAAAATCACTGAAATCTTGACTTAACAATTTTTTTGAGGTTTTATTGGAATGTTGTTATTTTTTTGACCAGCAAATTTTGTAGTTGCAAGCTACTGAATGCATAACATTACAAATACCTTTAGTGAACTCACAAAATTATGCGTTGAATAGATCGACGTTTTAATGACCCTAACTATAGTGAAAGTACAACAAAATTTCTTTAAAGTAAGTAGTGTTACTATTATTTTGACCACAGCTGTATATATATGTATGTATATATAAACACGACCCGTGCCTATAATTATCAATAAATGGTGCTAAGTCTCTTACGTATGGTCCATTGCAATGATGAAATTGTGTATACTATGTGTGCATATATACATACATATTATGTGCTGTGCATTTGCATTTGCATGAAGGTATGTTATGTGATACATTTATTATTTTAAATTTATTTAATGCAATCGACTGTTACTTAATATTTACATAATCAATTTTAGTTTTTATTTAATTAATATGATGAAAATTAAATGGAATGCATTCGATTATAAAAAGCTCTAATGGCATAAATTACCGTTTGAATTTTTCGATATCTTTTTTACGAATCTACTTTTTTAATTTTCCATATTTTTTTTTTAAAATAATAAGCTTAGTTGTAATGAAATTTCATGAAATTACACAACTTACTAATAGCCATCGTTATTTTGTAACACTGTAGGATTATTTTGTCAGGCTACCAAACGTGCCATATTTATTATTGGTGGTGTATAAATTTATATAAATTTGTCATCTTTTAAACAGAATTCAAACTTGTCTAACTTTATATCGGGTGATTTTTTAAGAACTTGAGAACTTTTTAAAAAAAAAAACGCATAAAATTTGCAAAATCTCATCGGTTCTTTATTTGAAACGTTAGATTGGTCCATGACATTTACTTTTTGAAGATAATTTCATTTAAATGTTGACCGCGGCTGCGTCTTAGGTGGTCCATTCGGAAAGTCCAATTTTGGGTAACTTTTTCGAGCATTTCGGCCGGAATAGCCCGAATTTCTTCGGAAATGTTGTCTTCCAAAGCTGGAATAGTTGCTGGCTTATTTGTGTAGACTTTAGACTTGACGTAGCCCCACAAAAAATAGTCTAAAGGCGTCAAATCGCATGATCTTGGTGGCCAACTTACCGGTCCATTCCTTGAGATGAATTGTTCTCCGAAGTTTTCCCTCAAAATGGCCATAGAATCGCGAGCTGTGTGGCATGTAGCGCCATCTTGTTGAAACCACATGTCAACCAAGTTCAGTTCTTCCATTTTTGGCAACAAAAAGTTTGTTAGCATTGAACGATAGCGATCGCCATTCACCGTAACGTTGCGTCCAACAGCATCTTTGAAAAAATACGGTCCAATGATTCCACCAGCGTACAAACCACACCAAACAGTGCATTTTTCGGGATGCATGGGCAGTTCAATTTTACTTATTTACGTAGCCATTCAACCAGAAATGAGCCTCATCGCTGAACAAAATTTGTCGATAACACGCGCGAAACACATTTAGAACCGAACACTGATTTTGGTAATAAAATTCAATGATTTGCAAGCGTTGCTCGTTAGTAAGTCTTTTCATGATGAAATGTCAAAGCATACTGAGCATCTTTCTCTTTGACACCATGTCTGAAATCCCGCGTGATCTGTCAAATACTAATGCATGAAAATCCTAACCTTAAAAAAATCACCCATTAATAGGAACCAGAATGTGATGTCAAAACTTTAATTTGAGAAACCTTTTATTTAATTGATCAAAGAAAGTATCCAACTTTCGAAAACTATTAAAGCACTTTTTTACTAGACAGATGTTGACATCTTCTTGCAGGGTTGAAAGCTTCTTAAATTAAAGTTGAACTTGTTTTCTTCTAAAATGAAATAAAAGTTTCAATTATTATAATTGAAAAAAATTATGATTTTTCTTCATTTTAAAATTTTCGAAAAAAAAAATTAACAAATTATTCTAATAGGGTTAATTGTATGGTTTCTATTCAAGTACAATATAATTTATTTAAAACTTAGCAAAAGCTGTATTCAACATCAGAATCTTGGATCCATTTCATCTAGGCCGACAGCATTTGATAATATGATTTCCATTACTTCCATACTATACTGATCCAAAACAGAAACCATTGTTAGAAAAATTGTTATTTCTTGATGTAAATGTTGGGTTGGTTGAAGCTAAATGATTTGAAGGTGCATGATTCGATGATATTGAAATAAATTTGTTGTTGACTTTATTTGCATCAGTTTCATTTACGCAATTATTCTTACTTTTGGCGACTCCTAAATGACGAAGATTGATTGTTGACTTTTTGCCGTAAGCGATGGACTTAACCTATTGAACAAAATATTCCGCTTCTCGGAGAAAATTGCAGTTACAACTTGGTTACGGTCTAAACGATACGCATCTAAATGTTCAGGTAAGCGTTTAAGGTAAGGTTTACGCCGCTGAGCCACGTTTTAGGATAAGTTTTCAAATTTGAAGTGAAAACCAAAGTTTAGTATTTCCAGTGATGCTTTTGGTTATTTGTGGGACGTGTCTATTAAATAGCATTAAGATACCTTAATTTAGGAAACCCAAGTTTTGATTAGATGTTGTTAGGTGGTAGATAGAATTCCAGTTAAAACTACGATCGTCTTCCTCTTACTTACCTACTTAAAGTGGCGCTTCAGTCCTATGTGAACTAGGGCCTCACCCAACAAACTTCTCCATCTAGCTCGGTCCCTAGCTAGATGTCTCCAGTTTCGCGTTCCAAGTTGGGTAAGGTCACTTTCCACTTGTGCGCGCCACCTGATCCGCGATCTTACTCTACTGCGCTGTCCTGTGGGTGTGGATTCAAGGACTTTCCGGGCCAGAGCATTGGGTTCCATGCGCTCTACGTGACCCACCCATCTTAGTCGTTGGACTTTTACCCTTCTGGCTAAGTCTACGTCGCTGATCGTTTGATCTCAGCGCTGGTGTTGTTTTCTGCATTTACAGCGGAGCCGAGGTAGACGAAGTCCTTGACTACCTCAAAGTTACGTCTGTCGATGGTGACGTTTTGACCAAGACGTCGGTGTTGTAGGTACTTTCTTGACGACAGCATGTACTTTGTTTTGCCCTCATTAACCGTTAAACCCATTTTTGCCGCCTCTTCCTCAATACTCACAAAAGCCCCATTGACATCACGCTGAGTTCTTCCGATTATGTCAATGTCATCAGCATATGATAGTAATTGGACAGACTTTTGAAAGTTAATGCCTCTAGTGTTGACATGTGAGCTCTGCACTATTCTTTCAAGTACGATGTTAAAAAAAATCACATGATAGCGCATCACCTTGTCTAAAACCTTTTTTGACATCGAAAGGTTCAGTTAAGTTGTTTCCAACCTTTATGGAGCAGCGTGAATTCTCCATGGTCATCCTGCACAAACGGACGAGTTTTTCAGGGATGTCAAAACTAGACATGGCTCTATACAGTTCGTCCCTGTAGATACTGTCATATGCGGCCTTGAAATCGATGAAAAGATGGTGGGTATCGATTTGACGTTCTTGGGTTTTTTCCACGATCTGCCGTAATGTGAATATTTGATCGACTGTGGACTTCCCTGGATTAAAACCACACTGATAAGGACCTATCAGGTTCTTGACGATGGGCTTTAGACGTTCACATATTACGGCAGAGAAGATTTTGTAGGCGATGTTAAGTAGACTGATTCTTCTATACTTGGTGCAGTTTAGAGGGTATCCTTTTTTCAGGATCGGGCAAACAATACTAAGGTTCCATTCATCGGGCATGCTTTCTTCCGACCATATCTTACAGATAAGTTGGTGCATGCTCCTAAGCAACTTATCTCCAGCTGCTTTAAAGTGCTCGGCATTCAAGCCATCCGCTCCAGCGGCTTTAGTAGACTTCAGCTTAGATATGGCAATCTTTACTTCGTCTAAGTCGGGAGGACGGGATTGTTGGCTTTCGTCGTCTATGTTGAATGGATCATCCTGCCTGACAGCGGAATTCGGTTCGTCGTCGCCGTTATACAGTCTGCAGAAGTGGTCCTTCCATGTCCCCAGCATTGACTGCGGTTCCACTACGATGTTTCCACTTTCGTCTTTGCAGCCTTCGGTTCTAGGTTTATGTACCTGTGAATTTCGTTTCACAGTAAATCCGTCCGTATCCAAGGCTTGTTGGTGCTTCGCAACTATGATGTTTTTACGTGGCCAGGAAGTCACCCCGACGGCACAACCCCCAACCTGAAGGGCCAAATCCTTAGTAAAACTCCAAGGACGGGGAGCCGGATAAACCGCTCCTTATAGGCCTGGGCTCCGAATAAGTCGTAGAAGCCCTATAAGGTTTGCACTAAGTAGTTCAACCTTACTGGAACTGTAGACGCCACCGTTGATTCCATCTCGAGAATTCGTCCGCTGCCGTCTGGATAAGGAGAGGTGCCTTAGTGGAAACACATCTCCCCCCCTCTCTCGTTTGCTGCCCCCAATAATTTTTCACTGGGGTTGGAACCCAATCTCCAGTTGAGGTACTAGGCACCCGTTGTTCACCACGGGGAGGTGAGAGTAGGAGTTGATAGACAGAGGTGGGTTTTGAGAAAAAACCTGTGGATGCTTGTGTCCTCTTGAATGCACCACATGTCTACCATTTTAAGATAGATCGTCGTTTTCTAATAAAGCATAATTAATGCGGCTGAATACCATAAATTGGATATCATGCCTTGAAAAACAGGAGCAGAAATTTGATTATTATTGCTTTGCTCAGATCGCTGACCCAAAAAAATATCAAGCAAGGTCAACTGACATAAGCAAATTTCACTTCGTTTCTGTACACATTTTTATAATCTAAAATTTGTATAGAAATATATCGATGCAGTTTGAGAAGCAAAGGATTTCGTTCACAGTCGGGGTTAGAGCAGTGCATTTGCACAAATAAAAAAACCTAAATTTCTGCATAAAGTCAATTTCAAATTTCTACTGTGCTATTTGCAGCTTAACGAAGCTTATATGATTGCTCTACACAACCGCGTGGAATATAATTTTTCTGTTTTTGTTTATAATTTTAAAAATTTAAGATAAATTTCAATCAATTTTTTAGTCGAAGATAAAAATGTTATGTAACTTTGGTAAACAACGAGAATAATATTTTTCAATCAATTTTTTCAAAAATCTTAAGGATTGAACGAAAAAGAATTATTTACGTAGCATGGCCAGCTGTCCTTAAAATAAGCTTTCTCTGGTCCTTGACCCCATTAGATAACAAAAATATAAATTAAAAGGACTCAGAAAATACTGCGTTTTTTTTCTTTTCCATTATCGTTAATTTTGCATTAAGCGTTGATTATTTCTTTTTTTTTTTGGTGAATTCCCAATGAAATTCTTTGCCCTACAGTTTCAGCAAAAATTCAAAGATGTATGCAAATTTGAATAAAATACTATAAATACATTTATATTAATCTACAGAATTTCAAAAACCAAAAAAAAAACATACTAATTTCCATGAGACTGCATTTTCTTATTCTGTATTCGTCTGCTTCAACTCGTATATCCAAGAACGTGTACTTATATAGTTTGAGTTTCCTTATAAAATGTTCTGTCTACTTAAAAATGTCAAACCTGACATCGAGTGTTAATTCCGTAGAAGCACGTTGTAGTACGTACAAGACCATAGTTATATGTATATATGTATGTTCGTAGATGATGGCAAAAGATGAAACAAACTATCTTTTCCTTTAACTTGAAAAATCCATTATTAAGACAAACACGCCTGGAATTGGCAATGAACATGAAGCACCATTTGAAACTATATAGAGCATAATACAGAGAATGGCTTTGATGTCCTTCGGTGAAAGCATGAACTACCCACAACATAGAGCTTCTATATCTATGCTATGCATTCAATTTAAACTACAAAGTAGGTAATCGTTTGACTTGACTTGAAGGAGTGGCAGCAAGGCACAAGAAATCCTCAATATTCTAACAAAAAAAAAAACTTCAACTCCTCTGTCTTTTTGCGAGATATTTACCAAAGAAAAATCTGAAAGGAAAAATGTCGCTTCAGCGTCATGAGGTGAATCATTTTTATTGTATGTTCTTATTTTCTTTTTTATTTTTGGTCTTTACGGTGGAAAACGATGGTCCTAATGACGATTTCCTGATTTCACCACAAACTACAATGTTGTTTTGGCCTTAAGCAAAATTTTTCACAAAATTAGAACCACCGAGGATGTGTGTGTGTGTTTTGATTATGTGGAAAAATTTATTGGTCACGTAAAAATGATTTCCCAATAATGTTGGTACAGAAAATAGACGTAGAATTTTGATACGTAAATGAATACAAAATAAATTATTTTCCTGCAACCAACGCAACGTTATACTAACCTGGGTTAGGTTTATTCTTTTCAAATGAAATTTTAGTTAATTCAGAAAAAATTATTTTGGCACGTTTTTGATCGAAATGAAAGCAAATTGTTGCAAAAAAATATTAAAATGAAATTGAATATCTTTGAATTTTGCGAATATAGTCTACCCACATTTTCGACGCTGCGCTGTACAGGGTGCATAATTGAATTTTTTGTATTCTTAAAGAAAACAAATTCAAATGTTGAATTCTGGGAATACTTGTTTAAATTTTTAAATGAATTTCAAATGACTTCCTTCATCATGGGGAAAAATTTGTTTTCATTCACTCATTTGAAAATCTTTAATAAATAATTTAAGTAACGATTTAATTTCGGAAGCCTACTAAATGAACCTGCTACTTGCTCTGAAGAAAGGTGGTTGTGGAAAAGTTTTGATTTAAAATAATTTCACCGACAGAAAACACAATTGAATAAACATATATGTATGGCACGATATAAAAACAAAAAACACCACATCATTTACCTCCAAAAGAAAGAAAGTATTTTTGCGACAAATCTAAATGATACCTAATTACCAACGACAATTAATCGCAAATTAAAATATGATAAGCAAATCAAATAAAAAATATTGAATAATAAACTTAAAATTAGCACAGTAATAAAATTCCAATAATGAACTACATATTTATTATCTACTCGTGTACTTATCCATTTTTCAATCGAAGATTGTTTCCTTGCTAATTTGACATTCATGATGATTATACATATATGTATGTATCTACAATATTTTATTTTTGTTCTATATTTACATTTGTAGTTACAATAAAAAAGTATTCAAATAACAATCTACTCGTAATAGTTTATTCATATTTGCTGCCGTTCTAAGAACCTCATCTATTGTTGTTAAGAAAATTATAAATACATTATTATAGATTGACGTTTGTTTTTAATAGATTATTCATTAATATAATGTTTATAATTAATGGGTGAAACTTGACAGTAAATTATTATATTATGAGTAATGTGTAGATTTAATAGCTGCATTATTTATCTGGGAAAACCAACAATTTTTTTCAGATTCAGATCACGTTTAATCTACATTTTACATTTTAATTTGTATTATTTGATATTTCTAATTAACAGGGTTTTCTATTAAGACGTTCCGTTTTGATATTAAGGAGAACGAGTAAAAATCAATGGATGCTTATTTCATTGAAAAGAGAAAGTTATTCCAATGGAAACAAATATCAGCCAAATGGCTGTTCTGGTTAAATTCATTAAAAGCATTGAAATAGAACTTATCTTTCACGACCTAAAAGCCGTGCCAAACAAAGACTCGTTGAGGCAAACTTTTACAATATTCTTAGAAACCAAAAAACTTGTCAAAACAGCTTCCTCCAATTTCAATATTGCCGGTTTTGAAGGTGCTTCAAGACTTCCAAAAGTGCTTTGATTTTGAGAACTAGGCCTTATTTCACAAAACATTTATTACTTTTCACTTTGCAAATTACATTTCACCAAATTTGCAAAGTTCCAAGTCTTTTCTGAAAAATGAAAAGTTTTGTTATTTTGCAAATTATTCGTTCTTTTGTTTCACCAAACAATAAACTTTGCAAATTATAGTTAGAATTTCGAAAAGCTTTTCAGTAATATGCAACGAAAGTTTTGTGTTTGCAAATAAGAGTTTGTTTTGAAAAGTTGTCGAAAAATAATAAAAAATAAAATAAACGACTGGGTCGCACGAACTTGCTCCTGTATACAAAGAGTCTGTTTAAAAAAGTACCTATATAAGATTTAAAAATATACCTGCAAAATTAGTTTGTTTGTTTTACGAGTCATCATCATTATATTATTTCGTTAGCATGTCTCCCCTTTTCAGCTCTCATACGGAACTAATTTTAACAAATAAGGTGTCAAAACAAAGAGAATTTTCCGTAGACTATGCGAATTGTATTTTATTGAATATTAATTTATAATTTGTTGAAAAAACTTAACTTTTTATTATAATAAAAATATGGAAATGACGTGTATTTGAATGAACTTATCGAATACACACCATTTTTTGTCGGTAAACTTGTTTCCAGGTATTTCCTTTGTATATACAAAGGCGCGATTCATCCCAAGGCACAACTCATCCTAGGACAACTCATCCCGGAAATGAGAAATACTTGTAAGCATACTTAACGAATACAATTGTTTGTGTATTCAACTACTTTGTTCAAAGCTTTTTTCCTTTGATTGGCTTTATTTTAATTTTATATTAGAAGAACCAGGATGGAAAATAAATTATCTGAAGATAAGAAAGAGGAAGAACATGTATGTTTAAATCGTAAAGCGATCGCCTATTGGTTGTGTAGTTAGGTAGGTGTCTAAAACGAACGAAAAGAATAGTTCATTGGCGTGCTCAGCTTTATGCAGATAGATAGATAAAGACATGTTTATTTCGTATTTATTAATGACAATTTCACATTAAGATTACAATCTTATTATAAGTGAAGGCTTTACAATATTTAAGAATGTTCGAAAATGTTTAACAAAGCATACATAATAATTATTTAATTTTAAGTTTATGTTAATATAAATTAAAAATATTCATTTTTGTTCTTTTTGCTTAAGTATTACTGGCCAAGTGTTTAAATGTGTTTATGATGATAATGAAGTAATGTTATTGGTAAGTAGAAGGTACTTACTACAATCCAATCACATTCCTTCTTTCCTACAAGTTTTCAGCGCAAACATGGAGTTATTACGTTCAGCTTATTTTTTTCGTTAAAGATTAAAAAAAAACAAACATACGAACAGGTACAAGAAATTGGTATTCATATGTTGTTTACAGTCAGGCTCTTGTGCGTTTTGGATTTTAGTTATGAAGTGAAATGTAAGCAGTAGTTGTAGAGGTTGTACGTAATACCTATATAGGTATAATGTGTAGCTATACGTTGAAAAAGTGATTCTTATAGAAAATACATACAACTCTTTCTGGCCCGTTTCTTTAACTTGTACTAAGCACTTATTCTTTTATATAGGCGAAGGCAAGTAAAATATGTGTGAAACAACCTTATTCTTAAAGAATAATATTTTATAATCATATATACAAAGGTACCAAGATAATACTTCTTGATAGACACTTTAAAATAGATTGTTGATTAAATATATCATATTCGTTAATCCGATGCTTGGTATTTACAAAAGTTATAGTTATAAAAATACATAAATATGTACCAAATGCATTAATTTGGATAAAAGATAGGAAAGTAATTAAAATGTTGTCAAAGTAATGCGCTCTTTCGGGCTCATGCACAGGATTTGATCTGGTGAGATGGGAGGTGGTTACATTTAATACAAGTAAAATTATTTAAAAAAAAAACTAATTTACGATTCAAAATTTTACCTGAAAAAATAAGATTGTCTTCAAAAATTTAAATGCCATTTTATAAATCAAAAAACCCTTGATTTTTCATTTTTTTTTTTTCGAAAATCGTTTTTTTTATTTAATTATTTTTTATATACATATACAATTTTTCAATATTGTTCTAAACATATTTTTGGTATGCAGTTGTTTAGTGATTATAAATATACGCTCTTCATTTGAATTTCGTAAAAAAATGTTGACCCGTTTTTGAGATATAGAATTTTGAAAAAAAAATTCAATATGTTTTTTTTAAATCCAAACAAAAAAAATTGCACTTTTGATAATCAAATATTGTTAAAGCAATATAAGAGCTCGTTGAAAATAAAAATTATTGAAATCGGTTCATAAGTTGCTGAGAAAATTAAAAAACAAAAAAAGGGTTTTATGAGCGGTACCTTTCCGGAGCAATACAAAAATATGTTTTTCTTACTAAAAGAAGCCAAGTTAAAAAATAAAATTTTAGGAAAAATTAAAAAAAAAATCTATCTGTTTGTTTTTGAGAACGCGAATCTGCTGAAAACCTTAACTTCCAAGTTTGAACTCAATCGACCCAATGGTTTAGGCTGTAGGAGCGTGAACAGACAGACGGACGGAATCGCGGAACCCACTTTTTTCGACTTCTCTACCATCGTATATCAGGTTTAATTAAAATCTGGACTTCGAAATTTTGCACGAATGCAAAACTTGCCATAAAGTTCCTATATGTAGCAAGTAAAAAATATAAACGGTTTTGGAAATGAACAAGTAAATAATAGTTATCGAGACAACGGACGAAGAATATTTTTTTTTATTTTGACAAACTTACCTAAGAATATGAATTTTGAATTTTAGGCTTAATGCATTGATTCATCTCAATTTCAAACATTTTTAATTTTGCAGAGGTTTTTTAATCCATCGATATCGTAGTCATCCTTAAATGGAATTTGACAGTTTAAGAAAAAAAGCTGTTGCTTTTCAAAATACGAATAAATGGCAAGTTTGTATTTTAAATTGTTGAAACACTTTTCACTTTTCAAATAGAGTCTAAAAAATTAAAAATTGATAATTCTTTTCAATTTGCAAATTTTGTGAAACAATTTGCAAATATTATTTTTTTTTTGCAAAGTTGCAAAGTGAAAACTGTTTGGTGAATACAAAATGGTTACCGTTTTTATTGTGAGCTTTAAAAATTTGAATACATTGTTAAAACGTTTATCGTTAAAATTTTGTAATTGTCTTGTTTCTACTTGACAAGTGTTAAAAGATGCCAGTTTAAAAAAAGACAGCTTTAAAACATCTTATTGGCAAACTCTTTACAAATTTCAAATTTATGTTCGATGTTAATGAAAGATAACCCAATTTATTAAACATAAAATTAACATTGAACTTCAAATTTATTTAACAAGTTAGAAAATTGCATGAGAGAGCAGACAAAGTTCAAAAATAACTAATTTTGTATATTAAATCCAAAACAAAACTAAACATAATTTTGAGGATTGTTCCAAAAAAATTAAATTTTGAAAAGGTAAAGAAACTGTATTTTAAGTAAGAACCGTATAGTTGAACAACCTTGAAACTATTTTTGAAGTGGTTTCCAATTTTTAGTTTTTCAGAAATTTGATTTAAACAGCTAGGTTTTCAAAATCTATTGAAACGAAATCGAAATTGAAATCTATCTATCATTCGATCGAAGTTATGATACTTCGAATACTTTTCAAAATCACTTCATGTGAAAATAAAATAGATAATTCATATCACATCAGAAAGATTATTGGTTCTTTGTGATAAGTTGTTTCCGAAAGACTCTTGTGTCAAAGCATAGTTTTTGAATGTGTCTTTAAAGATTTTGAAAGAACGTTGTTTTATTCGAAATGTTGTGGAGGAGGCTTTTGGCGTGCAGAAAAATAATTTTAAATGCTTTTTCGGTTCGCTAAAATACAAAGTAGAAACTCCTCACGAATTAGGTAAGTGAATTGGGGAGAGTACGATAACTTTGGCGACAAAGTTTAATGACGGATTTGTATAGAACAGTTAAAAACAAACATTTTTTACTATGGGAGGGGGGGTCTATCTCCCCCCGTTTAGGCGGTAGGGGCTGTTTAAAAAAATATGTACATTAAATGGAAAAAAAATAATTAAAATATAACGGTAATACTTATAATTAAGTATTATACCTTTTTTTAAAGCCAACACTTTTGTCTATTAGCTTGTTTTTAAATCAAGTCAAAACTATGCATAGTTTTTGAAAAAAATTGTTTTAAAGTCAAAATTTGTGCAAAAAAAAAGTTAAAAAAAAAGTTTAAAGTGTAATTTTTCAAAACTTTCAGATTATCTACTGTTTTTCTTTTTAAATTCATTGCTCTTATTTGTTTTTGATCAAAAACTGAAAACTAGATGACTTTATGTCTTCTAGTTCTTGAGAAAATTGAAAGTTACCAAAAAAAATATTTTAATTAAATTACTTTTTCCTTGCTAACGTAGTCTTCTTTTGATAGTAATAATCGAATATGGATTAAGATACACCTAGGCTAAATTAATTTTTCTTAAATCCAGCTTATTTCAATGCAAAAGAAACTTTGCATGCACCCCATCTTGCACCCACCGCACCTTGCACCCTCCCCACCATGCACACACACCAACTTGCACCCACCCCAAATCCTATAGTGTGCCCAAGCAGAGGGGTTGCAGATTACAGATGCCACTGTTGCATACACCCAAACTCGCGCACACCTTACTGTTGCATACACCCAAACACGCATTACGCATACGCAAATACCATTATTGCTATCAAAATAAGACCACTCAAGCAAAAAAAAAAAGAATTAAATTGAAATAGTAGTTGTGGTTATTTTCAATTTTCTCAAAAACTAAAAGACATAAAATCATCTAGTTTTCAGGTTTTGGTCAAAAATAAATAAGAGCAATAAATTCTGAAATAAAAACAATGGTAGATAATCTTAAAGTATTGAAAAGGTTACACTTTAAACCTTTTTTTAACTTTTTTTACTCAAATTTTGAGTTTAAAATTAAATTTTTATTTTTAATTTTCTCAAAAACTAAAAGACATAAAATCATCTAGTTTTCAGTATTTGATCAAAAACAAATAAGAGCAATAAGTTCTGAAATAAAAACAATGGTAGATAATCTTGAAGTATTGAAAAAGTTACACTTTAAACCTTTTTTTAACTTTTTTTACTCAAATTTTGAGTTTAAAATTAAATTTTTCAAAAACTACGCATAGTTTTCACTTGATTTAAAAACTGGCTAATAGAACAGAGTGTTGGCTTTAAAAAAATGTATACAACTTAATTGTAAGTATCACCGTTATTTTTTAATTATTTTTTTCCATTTTAAATAATAACTTTTTAAAATTGCCCCTCCCGCCTAAACGGGGGGAGATAGACCCCCTCCCATAGTAAAAAATGCTTATATTAAGACCCTCTACCAAAAACCGTTATTATATCTTGGCGCCAAAGTTATCGTACTCTTGCCAGTGAATTTTATATGAAAAAGTTAAGGTTTATTTCCTTGAAGTTTAATTAATACTGTTTTTAAAAGAATTCAAATCATACTTAATTAATTTAGTTGAATTAGGATCACTGTTAAGTCCTAATAATCGAAATGTAGAACACGGAAATTCACTTCGTCTTAAGTTTGAACAAAATTTAATCGATATTGATAAAAGTGAACTTCAGAACTCCCATTAATATTTTGAATAGAATTCAACATCATTTCGATTGAAATCTAGAACCTACATAGATGATAATGTGTTAAACATTGCTGCTGTGGAATTTAAAAGAAACTGTCAAAACGTCAAGAAATTTCGCCTCCAAATAGTTCTAAAAACTATAGTTCGACATTTTGTATTCTAACTATTTGTTAAAAAGCCTTATTAAAAATATCTCTCAAATGCATATCCTTTATTCAAAAATTAAATCAAAAAATCCTGTCTCTATTCCACACTGTGCGAAAAAATGCATCATACGTATTTCCATTTAGAATCCTGTCAAATTAAATACACTCTTTATTCTAAATCATAATTTTAGCTGATATAATTCTCCGGTAAAAAGAACGTAATATGCATTTTTTTTTACAAAAGTCCTTTATGTGCAAATTATAGATAGAGAGTTAGAGCATTGCAAATGAGTATTAAAATCCTTATTCAAGGACAAGGTCAAATTATCCATCAATTTATTAATGCATATTATTTTTTCTTATACATACTTCCAATCTCATACTTTTATATGTCTGCTTTTCAGACTTCACAAGTGACATCATATTTTTAATAAAAATTGTAATCAACTTGCACCTACGTTTAACGATAATCCTGACATCATTCTGTATTTTCCTTATTATAATCTACCATCATCCTTGTGCCAGTGCCTGTAATAAGATTCATAAAATCTTTTCACCTCCCTGCGAAGTCATTATAATATTAACTGCATTGAAATTCTCTCGCAGAGATAAAAAAAGGACGATATTTTATTTCATTTTTTTTACTGAACTTGTTAAATAAATGAATTTGAGGAATAATTTCACAGAGAATATTGGAAAGGTTCAAGGATAATCATCAGGACCAATAAATGTTTATTGCTCATACAAAACTGACAATATGAAGTTTATATTATATTCTTCTGACGCAATTAAAAATACATACAAGATGGTGGAAAAGCAATATCATCGTATAAATTGTCTGCCATTTTGTAAGCAACTTGTTACTTTCTTTTAACTTTTCTGTCTCTTTTTAACTACTAAGGAGAAAAGAGATACAATTCTTTGAGTCAAATTTTAACCCCGCACGTTCAGTACTTAATTTGCATATATTGCTCCATTCACTTAAAACAAATGTCAAAATCACATAAATGTTAAAGTACATGTCGTGCATTGAACACATCACAATTTAGCCCTAAATGTTCAGATATTTTAATTTGTATTTCCTCAGATTGGCCAGATGGGCATACAAAATACTTCTGACATTTAGTTACGTTTACTTACGTTTTATCCGAAGCTTTTATGCATACAATCTTAAATGTCTCTTTGACATTAGATTGGCATTGGCGCCATATGCAAAAATAATGCCACATTCACACTAAAAAATTAATTTTGTTGGCAGAAAATTTTCAAGAAAATAGAATTTATATTTTATTATATATATAAAATCAAAAAGAATCTAAACCATATTAGGGTGTTTTATTTCGTCATAGCAAATAAATAACATCTCAAATAATTTATGTTTTAATTTAACTATTTTCACGATTATCATAAAACTTCACAAACACACGTTCTTATTGGGTTTTATTTGATTTTGTTTTTCAAAAGAAGCGTGACATGAGTAAGCTTTTGTGGATAGGTGCATTAAAAATGTATTGTTTACGTATTTTTATATCACGTGTAAGAATTTAAATTCCATTATTGTTATTTACTGTTGCTTAATTAAATTAAAATTAAATTGTCAACTTGGTTCAAAGTATATTTTTGTTGTTGTTATTATTATTTTTGCAGACATCAAAGGATAGAAATTTATGTATGTATTTTGGATGGAACAATATTGATTTAGTCATTTTTCGGTAGGACAAAGTGTAAAACTAATTTCATTAAATAGGGTTGATGCTGCTTTATCCAAAAAGCCATGAGTCGCATTTAACCAAGCATTCCGGATTTTGGGTATGGGTTATAAGGCTTCTCTATACATAGGTGTCTTGGCTGTAAAATCGGGACAAGCTTTTTATTATAAAGGATCTCATAGCTCATCTATAGGTATATACATACAATGTATGTATTGTATTTATATGATACACCAGTTCATATCTATTTTAATGCTATACCCTACCCATATACGAAGGATAGAGGTTTTAAATCCTCTTAGGCTTATACATCCACTTGTTTAGTTCATAAGGTATATACATATGGGTGACCTAATGGTCGTAAAGGCATAATGGAAATGTTCCCAGGGCTTTAGATCTCTGCTACGACCGACGACTAACGCCGAGTACGTTACATACCTATGTATATAAGAGAGTGAATTGCCAGATGCTTGTGGTGTGTGGCATACAACATAGCAAGCAAGGATACCCTCACCATCAATTATGTTATATAAATAATATACCCTTCTTATGATTTTCCCATTGGTCTTGTTGAGTTATTAAACTTGGTACTTCAAATACTCGCTGATGATATAGGTAAGTTCTAGGTATCTGTATCTCTGGGTATGATGGTACTTCAATACTCATATATAATCATACTACTTGAATACCTTTTTTTCTTTTGTTTAAGGATTAATGTGGTGTTATCACAGCGCATAGTAATTCAATGAACTTTAATTTACATAAAACCAAATTTTTCTCATGATTAACTACTCGTAAAAGTTATTTAAAAAATTCAAATTTTTAATATGATTTTTCCAGTTCTGTTTCTTTTTTCTGTTACAGAAGGAAGGAAAATGTATGTAAATTTTTATTAAACATTCTTTTTTTTAACAAAGAAAATATTATCAAAATTGTGCAAGTTAAAAATTGATTTTATCTTTTCATTAGTTTTTCTATTATCATGAATATGAAATGTGTTTTAAATGAAAGTTTTAAATTTATTTAAAACAACGAAAAGAATAACTTAAAATAAATTTAAGTTTCTATTCATATAAAAAGGAAGGTGCATGGACAAAATCACAGTATCTACTTCATCTTGGATAGGTAAATTCATGAGTTTAAGTTACCTCGTATTTTGATTCATAATATGGTCCAAAAAAGGCTGTCAGAATTTTTTAGAGCATTAAGACATTTTTATGAGAAGGGATAATTATATGTAAAGATTTTCATTTCTGCTTCAAATATAATGTAACGCTACAAATACAAAATTATGACCTTCTAATTTCTAATGGAGATGAGTCGAAATTGTAATTTTTTCGTTCAGTTTTTTTTAAAAAACAACATTTTTATTTTTAAGTGTCCAGATTACTAATATAGAAATTTCTGACAGTATTGTTTGAAATCTTCCAGTACTTCTAAAGTTTGGGAGAGTCTACGAAAAATTGATGACTTAAAATAAACTAAAAGAGTATAAAATTTGTGTGCAACTACAAAAAGTTCTCTTTTGATAAAAATGCAATTTTTAATTGTGAATGAAGAATCATTATAGATATGCATTTTTTCATCTTTCTGGTAGAAATCGACCATTACAGTATAAGTGTTCATTTTTTAAATGAAGCTTTCTTTGATGTCTTGATATTAGTAAAGGGTGTCCCAAAATTAACGCAAGATTTGAATTAAATAGAAAACGCCGTTTTTAGTCTTTTGATAGTTATATTTTTATTGACTCGTAAAGTAAATAGGATAGGGTTATGTATGGAATAACACATCGGACAAATGGCCTCCACGGCTTTGCATGCACATGCGCACTCTTTTGTTGAAATTTTCCATGACCATTCTGCATAAATGTGGCTGAATTTCGTTGATGCAGCGTTGAATCTCCTCCTTTAATGCACGGGTGGTTGTGGGCTTGTTGACATAGACTTGTGATTTCAAATAACCCCATAAAAAGAAGTCTAAGGGTGTTAAATCACACGATCTAGGAGGCCAATTTTGATCACCGAAACGAGAGATTACAAGACCTGGAAATGTCTCATGCAGTAATTGAATTGTTTCACGGGCTGTATGACATGTGGCACCGTCTTGTTGAAACCACATATTGGACACATCAATATCATCCAATTTTGGCAGAAAGAACTGTGTAATCATGTCGCGATATCGAGCACCAGTAACAGTCACTGCTTGACCAGCATCATTTTCAAAAAAATTTAGCCCAATTATGGCTCCAGCCCAAAATCCACACCATACAGTCACGCGTTGTGGATGCATTTGTTTTCCGACAATCACATGTGGGTTCTCCGAACTGACACACAGTTGACGAAGTTAAAACACTATTCCGACCATATTTTGTATGAAATTTTCGAACTGCAGCCGCCAAGCTTTCACTATTTTTGAAATATTCTTTAATAATGAAGATACGTTGTTCTATCGTGTAACGCTCCATTTTTAATAACCCTATACTGTTAGCTGTCAAATTGCTTTTTTTTCAGGGTGGGACATAAGCCCCAAACAAAAAATTTGGGCGTTATATCCCTGGGCCTTATGTTTCTGCGCCGGCGCCTATATCAACAACTTCTTTCAATGAAAGCACCTGTGGGTGGGCCGCTTTGCGGGATCTCAGGATTTAAACTCCACAAAACAAAGTCTTGTGGTATTGAAGTGATCCAATTTTTGTCATTTGGTGATTCTTATTAAGTGGAACATTAGGCCCAACATTTTTATTTGGGGCTTCGGTCTTACTTGGGTGGGACTTAGGGCCCAAATTAGATTTCGGTTTTATGTCCCTCCGAAGTGAGACATAAGCCCTAAAAAAAAAGTTGGGCGTTATGTCCCTGGGCCGTGAAACACTACATCATTTAAATGACCACCACCCGAATTGTTGCAAGCATCGATTCTTTTGAGGTAATTTTCGATCACTTTTTGTCACATATTGGGCGGTATCTCAGCCATAACTTCACGAATGTTGGTTTTTGAAGTGATCAAGAGTTAAAGGTTTATCTACGTAAACATATGGTCTTTCGCGTAGCCCATCAAAAAGAAATCAATCGGTGTCAAATCGCATGATCTTGGTTGCCAGTTGATATCGCTAAAAACCCAAAAGTACGACAATTTTGTTTATTAACATACCCACCGAGTGAGAAATATGCTTCGTAGCTGAAGAAAATTTAGTTCTAAAATCGCCGTCCACTATACGACTTTGTGAATGGTCACCTGGCTTCAGTTGTTGTTTGGGCTGGAATTTATATGAATGTAGGTGTAGATCTCAATTCAAAATACTGCCGTAGAACAGTCTTAATTCCCGAAAACGACGAGAAATCGACACATTCGGGTCTTCGGCAACACTTTCACTTACAACAGCGATATTTTCAGTGCTACGAGCGAAACGATGATGCACAAACCTCACAATATTTGTAACCAATCCAGTATCTTCAAATTTCGTCACAATTTTGCCAATTGCTTGCGTAGTTGGATGATTATGTAAACCATAATCTTCTCTTAAAGCACGATATGTGTCTGTGGCAGAATCACCATTTTTGTAGTAGGCTTAAACAATTTGTATGCGTTGTGCGATAGCTAAGCGATCCATTTTCGTTAACGTTAACGATTTTCAACTGAAAAAAAAAAATGGTTTAACATCTTAGTTTGACAGATGTCGAATTCCAGCCCAATACTTTGAAAACAGCAAAATGGATAACCCATTACTTTGTAATATCAATATGTAACACTTTATTGGAAAACCCTACGTATACTAAATGTTGTTGCCTCGGTGTCAACGAACTCAATTCAATAATTGATTTATTCTTTGAGTTGAAAAATTCATTTTTCAAATGCGGGAATGAATATTGTTTTCAATTTTCTTAAAATTCTAACTTTTATTTTAAATTGAAAGTATACATCACACAAAATTCGTCAAGTTTATAGAAAATTAAATTTTTCTTACTTGAATGTACGAATAAAACATTTTTTTTTTTTCAAAACCTATTTGTTACTTTTCCAACTCAAATAAAGAAAAATGAGGATATGTGTTAAGCCCATTTAAATATATATGACATTTGAATTGGTAGGCTTTTCCTCAGGGACATAACGCCCAACTTTTTTTTTGGGGCTTATGTCCCACCCGAGTGGGACATAAAACCGAAATTTAATTTGGGCCCTAAGTCCCACCCAAGTAAAACCGAAGCCCCAAATAAAAATGTTGGGGCTAATGTCCCACTTAATAAGAATCACCAAATGACAAAACTTGGAGCACTTCAATACCACAAGACTTTGTTGTTTTATTCTTTTTTGGCTCTACAAAAATTTGGGGACAATGTTAAAATCCTGAGAACCCGCGAAGCGGGCCACCCACAGGTGCTTTTATTGAAAGAAGTTGTTGATATAGGCGCCTGCCTAGCGACTTTACAAAACCTAAGCGGAGCGGGTGTGACCCCGAAAAAGGAAGTTAAAATCCTGAGATCCCGCAAATAATGTTGAAAATAATCTTTTTTGTTTTTCCTAATTTTCGTATTATCACCGTATCAAAAAATTATTGTTCATTGTATTGAAATACAAAAACTTTATATTCTCTTTTGGCTCTGCAAAACTTTGGGGACAATGTCCCATTTTTAACAAACAAATTTGGGACTTAGGTCTTACTTGGGTGGGATTTGGGGCCCAAATTAAATTTCGGTTTTATGTCCCACTCGGGTGGGACATAAGCCCCAAACAAAAAATTTGGGCGTTATATCCCTGGGCCTTATGTTTCTGCGCCGGCGCCTATATCAACAACTTCTTTCAATGAAAGCACCTGTGGGTGGGCCGCTTCGCGGGATCTCAGGATTTAAACTCCACAAAACAAAGTCTTGTGGTATTGAAGTGATCCAATTTTTGTCATTTGGTGATTCTTATTAAGTGGAACATTAGGCCCAACATTTTTATTTGGGGCTTCGGTCTTACTTGGGTGGGACTTAGGGCCCAAATTAGATTTCGGTTTTATGTCCCTCCGAAGTGAGACATAAGCCCTAAAAAAAAAGTTGGGCGTTATGTCCCTGGGCCGTGAAACACTACATCATTTAAATGACCACCACCCGAATTGTTGCAAGCATCGATTCTTTTGAGGTAATTTTCGATCACTTTTTGTCACATATTGGGCGGTATCTCAGCCATAACTTCACGAATGTTGGTTTTTGAAGTGATCAAGAGTTAAAGGTTTATCTACGTAAACATATGGTCTTTCGCGTAGCCCATCAAAAAGAAATCAATCGGTGTCAAATCGCATGATCTTGGTTGCCAGTTGATATCGCTAAAAACCCAAAAGTACGACAATTTTGTTTATTAACATACCCACCGAGTGAGAAATATGCTTCGTAGCTGAAGAAAATTTAGTTCTAAAATCGCCGTCCACTATACGACTTTGTGAATGGTCACCTGGCTTCAGTTGTTGTTTGGGCTGGAATTTATATGAATGTAGGTGTAGATCTCAATTCAAAATACTGCCGTAGAACAGTCTTAATTCCCGAAAACGACGAGAAATCGACACATTCGGGTCTTCGGCAACACTTTCACTTACAACAGCGATATTTTCAGTGCTACGAGCGAAACGATGATGCACAAACCTCACAATATTTGTAACCAATCCAGTATCTTCAAATTTCGTCACAATTTTGCCAATTGCTTGCGTAGTTGGATGATTATGTAAACCATAATCTTCTCTTAAAGCACGATATGTGTCTGTGGCAGAATCACCATTTTTGTAGTAGGCTTAAACAATTTGTATGCGTTGTGCGATAGCTAAGCGATCCATTTTCGTTAACGTTAACGATTTTCAACTGAAAAAAAAAAATGGTTTAACATCTTAGTTTGACAGATGTCGAATTCCAGCCCAATACTTTGAAAACAGCAAAATGGATAACCCATTACTTTGTAATATCAATATGTAACACTTTATTGGAAAACCCTACGTATACTAAATGTTGTTGCCTCGGTGTCAACGAACTCAATTCAATAATTGATTTATTCTTTGAGTTGAAAAATTCATTTTTCAAATGCGGGAATGAATATTGTTTTCAATTTTCTTAAAATTCTAACTTTTATTTTAAATTGAAAGTATACATCACACAAAATTCGTCAAGTTTATAGAAAATTAAATTTTTCTTACTTGAATGTACGAATAAAACATTTTTTTTTTTTCAAAACCTATTTGTTACTTTTCCAACTCAAATAAAGAAAAATGAGGATATGTGTTAAGCCCATTTAAATATATATGACATTTGAATTGGTAGGCTTTTCCTCAGGGACATAACGCCCAACTTTTTTTTTGGGGCTTATGTCCCACCCGAGTGGGACATAAAACCGAAATTTAATTTGGGCCCTAAGTCCCACCCAAGTAAAACCGAAGCCCCAAATAAAAATGTTGGGGCTAATGTCCCACTTAATAAGAATCACCAAATGACAAAACTTGGAGCACTTCAATACCACAAGACTTTGTTGTTTTATTCTTTTTTGGCTCTACAAAAATTTGGGGACAATGTTAAAATCCTGAGAACCCGCGAAGCGGGCCACCCACAGGTGCTTTTATTGAAAGAAGTTGTTGATATAGGCGCCTGCCTAGCGACTTTACAAAACCTAAGCGGAGCGGGTGTGACCCCGAAAAAGGAAGTTAAAATCCTGAGATCCCGCAAATAATGTTGAAAATAATCTTTTTTGTTTTTCCTAATTTTCGTATTATCACCGTATCAAAAAATTATTGTTCATTGTATTGAAATACAAAAACTTTATATTCTCTTTTGGCTCTGCAAAACTTTGGGGACAATGTCCCATTTTTAACAAACAAATTTGGGACTTAGGTCTTACTTGGGTGGGATTTGGGGCCCAAATTAAATTTCGGTTTTATGTCCCACTCGGGTGGGACATAAGCCCCAAACAAAAAATTTGGGCGTTATATCCCTGGGCCTTATGTTTCTGCGCCGGCGCCTATATCAACAACTTCTTTCAATGAAAGCACCTGTGGGTGGGCCGCTTCGCGGGATCTCAGGATTTAAACTCCACAAAACAAAGTCTTGTGGTATTGAAGTGATCCAATTTTTGTCATTTGGTGATTCTTATTAAGTGGAACATTAGGCCCAACATTTTTATTTGGGGCTTCGGTCTTACTTGGGTGGGACTTAGGGCCCAAATTAGATTTCGGTTTTATGTCCCTCCGAAGTGAGACATAAGCCCTAAAAAAAAAGTTGGGCGTTATGTCCCTGGGCCGTGAAACACTACATCATTTAAATGACCACCACCCGAATTGTTGCAAGCATCGATTCTTTTGAGGTAATTTTCGATCACTTTTTGTCACATATTGGGCGGTATCTCAGCCATAACTTCACGAATGTTGGTTTTTAAGTGATCAAGAGTTAAAGGTTTATCTACGTAAACATATGGTCTTTCGCGTAGCCCATCAAAAAGAAATCAATCGGTGTCAAATCGCATGATCTTGGTTGCCAGTTGATATCGCTAAAAACCCAAAAGTACGACAATTTTGTTTATTAACATACCCACCGAGTGAGAAATATGCTTCGTAGCTGAAAAAAATTTAGTTCTAAAATCGCCGTCCACTATACGACTTTGTGAATGGTCACCTGGCTTCAGTTGTTGTTTGGGCTGGAATTTATATGAATGTAGGTGTAGATCTCAATTCAAAATACTGCCGTAGAACAGTCTTAATTCCCGAAAACGACGAGAAATCGACACATTCGGGTCTTCGGCAACACTTTCACTTACAACAGCGATATTTTCAGTGCTACGAGCGAAACGATGATGCACAAACCTCACAATATTTGTAACCAATCCAGTATCTTCAAATTTCGTCACAATTTTGCCAATTGCTTGCGTAGTTGGATGATTATGTAAACCATAATCTTCTCTTAAAGCACGATATGTGTCTGTGGCAGAATCACCATTTTTGTAGTAGGCTTAAACAATTTGTATGCGTTGTGCGATAGCTAAGCGATCCATTTTCGTTAACGTTAACGACTTTCAACTGAAAAAAAAATGGTTTAACATCTTAGTTTGACAGATGTCGAATTCCAGCCCAATACTTTGAAAACAGCAAAATGGGTAACCCATTACTTTGTAATATCAATATGTAACACTTTATTGGAAAACCCTACGTATACTAAATGTTGTTGCCTCGGTGTCAACAAACTCAATTCAATAATTGATTTATTCTTTGAGTTGAAAAATTCATTTTTCAAATGCGGGAATGAATATTGTTTTCAATTTTCTTAAAATTCTAACTTTTATTTTAAATTGAAAGTATACATCACACAAAATTCGTCAAGTTTATAGAAAATTAAATTTTTCTTACTTGAATGTACGAATAAAACATTTTTTTTTTTTCAAAACCTATTTGTTACTTTTCCAACTCAAATAAAGAAAAATGAGGATATGTGTTAAGCCCATTTAAATATATATGACATTTGAATTGGTAGGCTTTTCCTCATATCCAACTTTCAATTTATATTCGTTTGAAATTTATTTTCATAAATTTTAAGAAGAAAAATACAACTTCATATGTTCTCGTTTTTTTATTTGTTGTACCCTAAATTGTTGTTTTTATGTCTCTGTATTTTGTTAGATTTAAAGACCTTCATGCGTTATATGTTTGAACTTTTTTTTTAATTTTAAAAAGAAAATAAGTGCGTATAGCCATGAAACCTAGAACTTAACAATTAATATTGAAAAACCTTATGCTGTTGTGTATTTTGGTATTAAGAAGAAATAAAATCAATGGGTAACATACATAAGAAAAACACCTATTTAATGTTGCTAAAGGACCCAACAAAAAAGTTTGACAAATTTTGAGAAAATGTAATGTAATGTGCTTGAAGCTTATGTTATGTTCTGAAAAAAAAACATACGATATTATTGATTATGAAATGAAAAATTATTGATAATAATTGGGAAGAAAATTTCTGTGTTTTTTTTTTTTTTTTTTTTTTTGTTTTAAGTATGTACATTTATAAACATGCATACATTCATGGGTTTTAACATTCTATACAACTGTGTACATATGTATGCATATTATATATATATACAATGTTGGAAAAAATAATAGAAACAAGTTTCGGGTTCATTCTTTTTAACACATAAAAATGTATTTGTAAAATGTAGGAAAATAAAAACTACACAGATAGATTTTTAACAATTTATTGCTTAAATACAATAATTTTTTTTAAAATATAATATTGGGAAATAATGATAAAAAATAGACTTGTGATTATTATGTTGCTTCCTCCTGGAAAAAATAATAGAAACACAATTAGAATGGTACTCTTTTTGTAGAGAGAAAGTAACTTAACGGTAAAAGTATTTCAAATTCTTTGAGTATTTTGTAGTGGCACTCTTATTATTAATAACTGCCTCCACTGTTCGCCCCATCGAATTTACCAATTCGGCACATGTCTCTACAGGTATGGAATACCATTCCCCTTGAATTTTCGAGCACAACTCGTCTTTCTTTTTGGTTTTACAATCTCCGATCCTTCGCTTTAGGATGCCCCATAAGTTATCAATAGGGTTAAGGCCGGGGGATTGCGATGGCCATTTCATAATATTGTTTTTGTTTTGTTGTAAGTATTTTTTTAGCCAATTTTAAAGGGTGCTTCGGGTCATTATCCTGCATGAACTCTCATTTGATTTAAGATGTGGACATAATCCACATCGCACATCTTATCCTTGATCCAAAATATTGGACCTACACCAGATGCTGAAAAGTACCCTCAAATCATTATATTCCCACCACCGTGCTTCACTGTCTTCTTTGTGTATTTTGAGTTCCGATTCAAAGATTCAGCTTGCGATTTAATGTTTTCTTACCTTTCTCGGAGAAAACAAGCTGTCGTTGTAGATAAACATGCTTCAGGATTGCTGGATCTTTATTCCGGAGTTCCCCAGGGATCAATACTAGGACCATTGCTATTTTGCATGGGTATTAATGAACTTCCAACCCAGGTGCATTATTCATCCATTGATTTGTATGCAGACGATGTCCAGATTCGCCTAAGTTGTGAATTGGGCATGATTGAAAACGGTGCTTACCTACTTAATGAAGACTTGTATAGAATTTTTCGTTGGGCAGAGGAGAATAACTTGAGGTTGAACCCAACAAAATCTAAATGTATGGTAATTTATAAACATAAGCTTGATCTCAGTTATTTTCCACCCATACAAATTGGCAACCAGGTAATCGAGTACGTTGATAAAGTAAAGAACCTTGGTATATGGTTTAATTCCAGTTGGGATTGTCACATACAACACATTATAGGAAAAATTTACGGATGTCTACGAAGTCTTTCCTTCACACAGAAGCATAGGTACACCACAAGATATTAGACTTTACTTAGCAACAACTTTAATTATCGCGATTATTACTTACGGATGCCAGATATTTTGCAGTCATAGCTCAGAATCTAAAAGAAACCTAAATGTTGCCTTCAACAACATAATTCGATACGTGTACAATCTTAAGCGTTATGATCATGTTTCCGCGTATAAGAAAAATTTACTTAGTTGTACCTTAAACGCATATCTAAGTTACAATACTTTAAAGACTTTAAATGGCATCGTAGCAAAGAAGGAGCCATATTATCTTTATAACAAAATTGTGTTATCTACTTCCATCCGCTCTTTTGTATTTATTCAACCAAGATTCACTTGCTCTACCTCTGAGCGCCAATTCTTTGTTTGTGCTGTCAGACTATGGAACTCCCTACTCTAAGACATACGAGAGCTTCGAGGACGTAAGCATTTTGATCGCGTTATCTTTAGGTATTTGGCTGAAAATTCTTAACTTAATTTTCTTTTTTTTTTGCTTAATGTTAATGTTATTAAAAATTTAAAAAAGGTTTAAATGTAATTTAACTAATTCTTAAAATTGAATTTATAAAAAGATATAAATATAATTAGCGTTGTTTTTTATATCGGGTGTTTTTTTAAGACCTTGAGAACTTTTTTAAAAAAAAAAACGCATAAAATTTGCAAAATCTCATCGATTCTTTATTTGAAACGTTAGATTGGTCCATGACATTTACTTTTTGAAGATAATTTCATTTAAATGTTGACCGCGGCTGCGTCTTAGGTGGTCCATTCGGAAAGTCCAATTTTGGGTAACTTTTTCGAGCATTTCGGCCGGAATAGCCCGAATTTCTTCGGAAATGTTGTTTTCTAAAGCTGGAATAGTTGCTGGCTTATTTGTGTAGACTTTAGACTTGACGTAGCCCCACAAAAAATAGTCTAAAGGCGTCAAATCGCATGATCTTGGTGGCCAACTTACCGGTCCATTCCTTGAGATGAATTGTTCTCCGAAGTTTTCCCTCAAAATGGCCATAGAATCGCGAGCTGTGTGGCATGTAGCGCCATCTTGTTGAAACCACATGTCAACCAAGTTCAGTTCTTCCATTTTTGGCAACAAAAAGTTTGTTAGCATTGAACGATAGCGATCGCCATTCGCCGTAACGTTGCGTCCAACAGCATCTTTGAAAAAATACGGTCCAATGATTCCACCAGCGTACAAACCACACCAAACAGTGCATTTTTCGGGATGCATGGGCAGTTCTTGAACGGCTTCTGGTTGCTCTTCACTCCAAATGCGGCATTTTTGCTTATTTACGTAGCCATTCAACCAGAAATGAGCCTCATCGCTGAACAAAATTTGTCGATAAACACATTTCGAACCGAACACTGATTTTGGTAATAAAATTCAATGATTTGCAAGCGTTACTCGTTAGTAAGTCTATTCATGATGAAATGTCAAAGCATACTGAGCATCTTTCTCTTTGACACCATGTCTGAAATCCCGCGTGATCTGTCAAATACTAATGCATGAAAATCCTAACCTCAAAAAAATCACCCATTATAATGCTCTAAATTAAAACAATTTAAATCTAAATTTGGATAAGCTTGTTGTAGTGTAACTACATACATATAGTATATATAATAAATGTAACTTTTGCTTCTATAGACTTAAGTCTGCTGTAAAAGATGAAATGAAATAAATTAAAAAATGAAATGAAATGAAAAAATGAAAAATGAAATGAGTTAAACTTCTTGTCTTTTGGCCTTCTCATATACATTTTTCTACTGAAGTAAACAAATTGATCTTCCGATTACACAATGTTATTCCAATAAGAACGGTCTAAGTATTTGTTTGCTAAAAAATGCCACTTTTCGTGGACTTCTACCAGGAAGACTTGCTTCTATAGGTTGCTTTCTTATTGTTCTAGCTGTCACTGATCCGTTTAATTCATTTTTGAATTCTCTTAAAAAAAGAAATGGTTTCTTCTTACATATTCTTACCAATAGTGTATCAAAATGTGAAAAAGTTTATATTTTTCTTCTTTAGGCGTGAATGTAAAGTTTCAAATATTTTTTTCTTCGAACAGTTTAAGGTTTTTCCAATTTCAACCATCGTTTTTCCAGCTTGTCTTAGTTTTTTTTATCACTTCGTGTTCAAAGGGAGTATAACTTAATCCACAACCCATATTTTTATTAAAATTATAGATGACTTTTAAACATTTTGTTTAGTATCGAATATAAAACATCTGACAAACTTATAAACAAACTCAAAACGCCTATATTTGCTTACAAAAAAATGGATCCTTACATTAGAATAACAGTTAAAGTAGGTTGTTTCTATTATTTTTTTCAGGCGAAATCATCATTGGCCTGAAACTTTATACCATTAAGTGAAAACAAAAAGTTGTTTCCACAAAACGATTTTGCCATTTGAGATCATTATTAGATAGGATTAAAATACATATAGAAAAACTAACGACAAAAAACTTAAATGCTAACAAAATATTGTGTATAGAAAATGATGAAGACACTTGTTTTTATTATTTTTTCCAACAATATCTGCGTTGTTTATGTTCCTTCCAACCTGTAGAACAAAAATAAAGTAAATAAAGTAAAGCGGCATCGAATATTTGTTTGTAAATTGTTGTTTTTTTTCTTAAGAATTTTCATGTTTAATTGAACTTTTACCTCAATGCAATTTATAATATTTAATTAATTATTTATATTTGGTAATTTTTGAAATTAAATCTAGAAACTTATGTAAACACATAAAAAGTCTTGATTTTAAAATTCATCGATCTTCTAGAAACTAATAGAAAGCGAAAACAGCTTCTTTCTTAACTTTAAAACTTTAAGACGAATACCACTTCAATGTCATTTTTCATTACAGAATATATGTTGATATATGTACTTTGGGAATTTAATGTTTTTTCTGTTTTTCTTATTTTTATTTCAAAATAATAAAAAGAAAACTAAACAATTAAATAAAAACTGCTATACACATATTATATGGTTGAATTATATGCATAACAAACCATTAAAACAAACAAACAAAATATTTTTCTTTTGTATTTTCTGTATAAAATATATTTACTATTTGAAAAAACCTCAACGCATATTGTCTGTGATAAAATTTTAGATATTTTTAAAATTAAAAAAAAAATACCAAATGAAAATATTTTAAATACAATGTTTATTGTTATTTGCCTTGGCGTTTGGCACCTAATCAAATTCTCTTGACTTAGTTTCATGTTTATAGTCAATCAAAAACTAACAACTTAAAATTGAAAAATGCTAAATGAAAAATTAAAAACGTGCCAGTTACAGCATCAGACATCGATTTGGCTTTAACAGAATATAAAATACAAATATATCTGAATACAACTTTGGGGACTTTAACAAACAAACAAACAAAAAAAACGAAAATAACGAAACATCCTATGCAAATCAACTCTCGTAATATGTACATAACCCTAAAGGATAACGATGTGATTTTGAAGGATTTAACAAACGAACGCATTGAAAAGCCAAATCCGTCCACAGTTGTTATAGAATATAGTAAAATTTCAGAAAAAATGCCCATATTGAGTCATGATGATGATGATGATGATGATGATGATGATGTTGGGAATACAGTGCAAACATATACACAAGACTTATTTCTTGCATAACCAGAATAATCCCTTGGATCTAAAATAATCCTCTTTAAACTTGTTAACTTGGGAGATGCTTTTAACTTTTTTTATAAACGTGGATAGGATACTATAAGTTTTAAAATTGTATTGGCTAACAAAAAAAGGTGTATCCAATCCATCTACAATAGATTTAAACATTTATTTTTTCTCTCAAACGAATACTCTTCGGATAATAGATTTCGATAGTAAACATAAAATAAGAGGATAAGTGATTTCTTAGAGAATAATATATATTTTAAAAGGCCTTTTTGTTGGTTAAATGTTTTCTGAGAATATGCGTAAATATAAACTTACCCGTATCTTGCGACAAATGATTCTGAGGAATTTGTCGTGGTAAGCAAATAACTTTAGCCTGTCATAACTTTTATGACCCGAACTCAACATTTGTTCTCATAATATTCCTGAAATACTCTGTAAAGTAAGACTGAACAAAACACATAGTTACATATAAAGTAATTACAAACATACGTCACGTTATTTAGATAGAGCTTGGATATTTACGAAACTTGTCAAGTTACAAGGGATAGCCCCTCAATGTGTTGTGTTTCAGGTTTTTGACGTTTTCCATTAAAATGAAAACTAAAGGAAAGAATTTTGAAATGTATCTTTTCAGAACTATACAGTAGTTGTGGTAAAAAGTGGAAATATGTTATAGCATAATGAAAGGATGGATGATTTCACCAGCTTATATAACTTCCTGTTGGAATTTGAGAAGGAAAATATTATGCTTATGGGAGACTTCAATGGTAGGGTTGGAGACAACCAAATAATTATTAACGAAGGGAGACAACCAGAATTATTTGCAGAATTAAGGGCAGCAACTGATAAAAAAATCGACAGAAATGGCAAAAAAATAATAGAAATGTGTGAAACCATCGGACTAATACTACTAAATGGTCGCTCAAAAAGTGATAAAGAAGGAAGTTTAACTTTTATTAGGGGTGCTGCGTGCTCAACGATAGACTACCGCTTCATTAAAGGGAAATGGCTTGAGTGTGTCGATGATTTTAAGGTGAATGATTTAACTCATTCAGATCACCAACCAATATCTTCAAATATGATATACAGCTCTGATGATGGCAACACCATCGATCGCAGTTATCTATTACCAAAGCTGCAATGGAGAGAACAAATAAAAGAGAGATACAGATCAAACCTAGATGAAGAACTTATGCTAGTAAATCAGAGACTGATCGAAACCATTAACGGAACAGACGAGCTAACAACCTGTATAGTCACAGCCGCAAGACCACTCCAATCGAGACAAAGGGAAAAGGGAAAACAGCCTTGGTATGATTGGGAATGCGAAGCAGCTAGAAAAAAGTCGTTCACATTCTTAAGGATACTAAAAAAAACTGGAACCACAAACACGAAATACCTATACCAAGAAGCAAACAAAAAGTACAAAACGCTGTGCGAACAAAAACAAAAAGCATACGCTCTCACAATAGTATTGAAACTAAAGGATGTTAACGATAGCAGATCCTTCTGGAAGATCGTGAAGACAATAAACGGCACAACTCTTGGGAAGAATATAAAAGTTGATGCTTCTATGTTAGCAACCCATTTCGAGAAACTCCTGAACAACAATCTCAATGAAAACGAACTTCACTTTGCGCTGCCATTTTTGGAAGTAGAAGAGCTAGATCGCCCAATAACTGCACAAGATGTAAGCAGAGTCATCTCCCGATGCAACATGCTCCTGGTGAAGACCGTATTCCATATGAATTCTTCATAAATTCAACCGAAACGTTTCTAGAAGTGCTTACAAAGGCTTACAACTCTATTTTTAATTTTGGAAAGGCACCGGAAAGCTTCAAGAAAAATATAATATTTCTTTTACTAAAGAAGGGTGACCCAAAAGATCCAAGCAATTACAGAGGAATCTCGTTCCTCAATACAGTGACAAAAATATTTACTGGGATTATGTCGGAGAGACTGACGAACTGGATCCGAGACAACGATCTACTTAGTGAGTTCCAAGCGGGTTTCCGAAAAGACTACTCCACCGTGGACAATATTTTCTCCTTTACTGGCATTGCGCAGTCGTTCCTGGATAGAGGAAAGAAACTTTACGCATTCTTCGTTGACTTTAAAGCTGCCTTCGACTCGATAGATAGGAAAGCTCTATTTTTTAAATTGAGTAACCTAGAGATGTCAACGAAAATGCTCAAGGTATTGCAGAATCTTTATGAGGATAATCTTACGGCGGTATGGGATGGAAACACTTTATCTAATTGGTTTCAGACGAAAACAGGAGTCAAGCAGGGATGCCTTCTGAGCCCAATACTCTTCTCAATTTTTCTTGATGATCTTAAAGATTCCCTTCCTGGAGGTATAATGTTTGATGGTCTTGCAATAAAGCTGCTACTATAAGCTGATGACATTGTCATACTAGCAGAGAGCCCCAACATGATGCAGCTGATGATCAACAAACTACAGCAATTTTGCTACTTATGGAATCTTCAACTCAATACGAGAAAATCAAAAATCATGATTTTTCGCAACGGACGAGGACGATTTGCTGGAAACGAAAAATGGACTTGGAACAATGAAGATCTCGAAATAGTCAAGGAGTATAAATATCTTGGTGTACTCATGACACCACAACTGTCTTTCAAAAAACACTTGCAAGAAAAACTAAAAGAATTAAAACGCGCGATTAATAGTACCTGGAATGGAGTGTTGAGCAAGAGGAATATCCCTCCGAGCTCGAAGTATAAGATTTTTGATGCAGTTATGAGGTCCATAATGTGCTATGCGACACAAGTCTGGGGGATATACCAATATGAAGAGGTGGAACAACTTCTAAGATATTTTGTCAAAAAAATCTTCAGATTACCATTCAACACTCCAAACTACATGGTACATCTGGAAAAAGGTTTACCACCACTTTATATACACACTATCGAACTCCATTTCAGCTACATCCAGAAAGTCATGGCACTATCGAGCAACCGTCTCCCGCACAAAGTACTGAAGTATCTCCAAAGGGGAAATCTGCAATTTTTTAATGAATGGGCTAGGCTAAGCAGCGTCCACAGCGTTATTCTGGAATACAATAACGAGATGCCCTCAAGGAGTAAGATACAAGAGCTAATATCAAAAATAGAAGAGTCTACACGAAATAAATTTAAGAACCAAAGCGAACAAAGCCAGTCAAGAACAACATACAAACTATTGCAGCATGACCTTGGTCCGAAGAATTATTTTGATGATAGATTTAACCTAGATATGATATCTACCATTTTTAAAACCAGGGGAGAATTAATATACTTAAATTACCTGCCATACATCAATGAAAAAGATGTGGAGTGCACTATGTGCAACTTAAGAGTAAGGGAAGATGTACAACACCTCGTGGTTCCTGTCCCATACTTAGCCCAATAAGAAGAGCAATCTGGGACAAAAATACACTGTCGTTGGACGAAATCCTTCAAATCCTTAACGGAGAAAACTGGAGTCTTCTATATAACTTCTTAAAAACTGCATTAAAATACCGGCAACAAATTATGAATGAAGCATTCTAAATAAACATAACCATATATTTTCTTAATAGTAAAACTAGATGGTCAAAAACATTATTTAAACTTTACTTACATAATACATTATTTTTTTTTTTTTTTTAATTCAAAGAACACACTCATTTTCGGCTGACGGCAAAAGCCAATGCTCTATCGTGAATTTTGTACCAAACACTGAAATTATTGAACCAAATAAATCACTACTACTACTAATGAAAGTTTTGAAAATTGAGCACAACCACAGCTAAAACGAACATAATTTAAATTATTTAAAACATCGTTAACTGTTTAAATAAGTGAACTTAAAAAAACTTTTGTTTAGCTATTCTTCCTGCTACTAATTCCCTGAAACCTAAATCCATCGTTTTTAGACAGATATCTGTTTGTCTTCGTCCGCCATGCATGCCGTAGGAACGAGTACAGGTATCGACTTCAATAAAATATTTATTTTTCAGATACATAATAACCTCAATGTGTAAAAGAACAAAATTAAAAAAAAAAATAGTTAGTTTCAACTCATCTCCAATCAAGTTTCATTCTATACAAAGCTAGAACCAAGAAATTTCACAGAAAAAGTTGTCCTTTTTTCTAGGCAATAAATCAGAATGATGAGTTTTCTGTTTTTGGCCAAACAAACGAGTTTTTTTTTCATTTAAAGTGGTGAAGTTTTCTTAAGAAAATATTATACAAAAGTAATAATAACATTTCTATCTTTTATAAGTAAAATTTCTGCATTACCAAAATTATTCGAGAAACTAGTTTTAAAAAAAAACTTTCAGATTTGTTTCGTAGTCACATATCAGTTTTTCTTCAACATGGTTTTATGTCAGGTAGGTCAACCGCGACAAACTTAGCTTTGATTACTCATGACATAATATCAAATATGGAAAAGATGTGCCAAACTGATATTATTTTCACAGACTTTGCGAAAGCATTCGATAGAATAAATCATAAAGTATTACTCCAAAAATTATCTTCCTTAGGTATTCACTCTTCTTTATTGAAATGGCTTAAATCATATTTAACATGTAGAATCCAAAAAGTTAAAATTAATCGCTCGTTCTCATATAACATCACTGTTTCACCAGGGGTTCCACAAGGAAGCCATTTAGGGCCATTACTTTTTTTGTTGTTTGTAAACGGCATTCCTATTATTTTCAAGTTTTCTCCTTTTTGATTCAAGTTTTCTCCTTTTTGCGGATGATCTCAGACTTTATCGTAAAATAAACTGTGAATCTGATTATTTTCTTCTTTTGAAAAATCTAGCAAGTTTTGATGAGTGGTTCAAACGGAATCACCTTCTTCTTAATATAATTCAAAGTGTCAAGTCTTGTCGTGCTTCAGGAATTACAATCCAATTTTGTTTGATTGTATAGTATCAATCGCATTAAGTTAAAAAGAGCGAAAAAAAAGAAAGTCCTAGGAGTTATCTTAGACACCAACTTGTCATTTTTACCTCACTATACTATATGGTAAATAAAGCCAATCAAATGCTTGGATTTATCAAAAGAAATACTAGAGAATTCTCAGATCCCTATACCATAAATTCACTATATAATTCTTTAGAAAGGTCGATTCTGGAGTATTCCAGCATAGTCTGGAACCCTTATTATAATAATTCAAATGATAGAATCGAAAGAGTTCAAAAGAATTCCACTAGCTATGTCTTCTTCAAGTTAAAATGAAAGATTCCAAGACCGGCCTATAGTATTCGGTGTTTACTGTTTGGAATAAAATATAATTGATGTTTAATAAATAAATAAATTTTATATATTTTTATTGTTTAATCATTTCGAAAACTTCTATGACGAGTTTAAACAAACCTCAAAATTGTTTTGAATACGAATATGTTTTTAAGCTGAAAAATGGTTGTTATCATTTTTTGTGCATTTTTATTAATTTCCCATAGTCCGATTTCTCGGTTTGAAAATGTTGACATTTCTTGAAGTTTCAAGGTCCCTAAATCTAAATCAAAGGTTTTAAAGTGATTTCTGTGTGTGTGTGAGTGTTTCGGAAAGCATTTTTTCGTCCTCGATATCTTAAAAGCCAAAAGAGATAACGACTCCAAATAAAATTAGTTTTACAGATATTCAGCTCAGCGACGATTACGCGCTTGAGAGCGGAATTTGCTTCGAGGTACATAGTTCTCCAATCAGCTGATCGGAAATTCCCTCCGACAAAGTTAAACGTATTTCATTAAATTTGCTTTACGAATAAGTTCTTGTAATGGTTTTTGGTACAAACAAATTTTTTCCGAAGTCCTCCAATAGGTTCTTGTTGCGGAAACTGTTTTCGCAGACCGATCGATGATTTGTTTTGTATTTGTGTTTAATCTGCTCCAAAACAAAAGCAAACGCCTTTTTATTCAGGCTAAAGTTTTTCTTAAATCTTTAAGAGAATTAGAAGATATGTAGTATTAGAAGATAAGAACTATTTTAGAAACATTTTATTACTTACGCCGCGCCGGCCGCCTTGTCAGATAGTTCGCGTGTATTGCTTCCGTTTCTCAACGATTCCTACTTTTTTATTTCAGCCCCTTGTGTGTTGGATTCAGTGCCCAAAAATAATCTTACACTATCCTTTTCTTATTGTTATTGCTTATTGCTTATTAAATTGGTCAAATAAATACAAAATACTTGTGTTAAAATTTTGTTTCCAATTATTCTTTTTTGACACATCAAATAGAAACATAAAACAAATGTTTGGACATACATATGTACGGGGCTTTATGTGAAAGTTTTGAATTAAAAATCTTATTATATTTCTTAGAACACAAAAACGCAAACGTTGTTTATTTTATAAAAAAATATCGAAAATATATCACATTTTCGATATATCGGATAATTTGCACATCTCTGCCTGAAATTTATATCAATCGCAATGCGTCAAAAGTCTGTAAAATTTCTTCCGATGAAATCTACCTTGAACCGAAATTGAGGTTCCGGCGAATGATGCGTTGCAGAGAAAACTACGCTCTGGTGCTACGCACGCACGGTTACCTCGATAGGGTCGAATAAGATCATTATACCAGAGCAATTTGAAAAAAAAAATTAAAATCGAATTAATAACGCAAGCGACTTTAATTTAGTTTTCTATATTACACATTATGACGTGATACCAGATTGGTATAAATTGGAAAATAAAATCAAGTAATGGTTTTTTTAAATTATAAACCTAGATGATATTACCTCTATAAATGTAATCCATCGAAGAATAACGTTTTTGACGTCTGGTTAAATTATTAGAAAAATCGTATTGATATTTCTTTTTTACAAAAAATAAAATCCTAAAAAAATAGTACTAAAAGTTGGTTAAAAATAAAGATAAGCTTTGTCTTATAAAAATCTACAAAAAATACAACACAACATTTTGCATAAACTGATTTTCATCTCGAATATTCCGAGATTGAATGAAGGTATTGAACTGAAAATTATTTCATTCTACGAGTATACAAAATATTATTGGGAACAAAAGTTTATATACATACAAAATTTAAATAAAAAATTTAACAAAAATCGCTTTAAGGAACTTTGAAAATTGTTTAGCTGAAATGAATTGTTTTTGAAGATTTGTTACAAATGTCTTTTAAAAAAGAGGCATAGATGTCACCTAAACTTGCCAAAGTTTTCATTAATGTTCAATTGATATTTTTGTATTATTAACCTAATTGCGATTAAAATATATTCAATAAAAAATTCAATTTGTAAAAAATCGTCAATTACATTTTTCAAAAAAATATTATGCATAAGATGAAACAAAAATTTCTGTTTCGTAACCTTTTTTTTTTAAAAACATAAAATTGTTTTTAAGATGAAATGAATAAAAATCAATTATTATTAAAAAGTATTTATGGTAGGTTCTTATTTCTTCCAAAAAACAAATGTCCATGAGATGTTTCTTAAAATTTTACCAAATGTTAGTATTAAATTATTCTGGAAATAATATTATTTTGTAATCGTAAGGGAATTCACACGTATTATTGTGTATTAATTTAACTGAAGTCGATAATGCTATCTAGTTCATGAGATATTTGAGGTCAACCAATTTTGTTCAATGTCTTCAAAAATTGTTTTACAAACACTGAATTTAAATTTTAATCTGTTTTAAATATAAATTGGGAAAAATTATTAATATCCCATAGGAAGTTACATATTGTAATTGGTCCGATTTGTCGAATTGAAAATTTTGATATTTCTCGACGTTTCAAAACCTCTAGAGTCCAAATAAAAGATTTTTAGAGAGATGTCTATACGTAAGTTCGCGAAGTTTTTTTCGTCGTACATAGCTCAAGAACCAGAAGAGATATCGACTTCAAATAAATTTTGTTATAAAGATAATAATGCGGAAAAATGCAGAAAGGACTCTCAAAAAAATTGCGTGGGAGGTTTTTTTTTACCATAGCAATTTTTTTGGTTTACATAAAATACCTCACGAATAAATAACGCTAGCGAGTTGAATTAAATTTTTTTATTATATATTATGACGTGTTACCAAACTAGTATATTTTTGGAAAAAAATTCCAACTAACGGGTTTTTTATAAATCAAAAAGCTAAAAAAAATGTTTGTCACCTTAAAAATTTTACGAAAAAAAAATGATTTTATCTCCAAAATAATTTTGTTCAATAAAGAATAACGTTTTTGGCATCTGTTAAAATTTTGAGAAAAATTGAATTGACAGTTTTTTTTTGTATAATAAATAAAAACCTTAAAAAAACTTTACTAACATTTTTGACTTATGTAAATATCTTTTCAAAAATTTCAGATTTTGGCTTTTAGTTAATTTTTTTTATAAAAACTATTGTTTTTGACATTCGGTAAAATTTTGAGAAAAATCGATATGACAGTTGTTTTATAAAAAATAAAAACCTTAAAAAAACATTACTAAAAGTTGGTAAAAAATTGATTATCGACTCAAATATCTTTTCAAAAATTTCAGATTATGGCTTCAAAGTAATTTTGTCTTATAAGAAATATTGCTTTCAACATTCCGTAATATTTTGAGAAAAATCGAATAGACAGTTTTTTTACAAAAAATAAAAACCTCAAAAAAAAAACAATACTAAAACTTAGTACAAATTTACTTTTGACTCAAATATCTTTTCAAAAAATTAAAAATAGTTGATTCTAACTAATTTTATCTCACAGAAAATATTGTTTTCGACATTCAGTAAATTTTTTATAAAAGTCCAACAGTCTGTTTTTTTCATAAAAAAATAAAATTACAAAAAATAGTAGGTACGCAAAATTGTTAAAAATTGATGTTGGGTTCTCGATATCTCGTTAAAAAAAAGAAGATATTCAGCCCTATCGCCAATATAATGGGAACTTTTTTTCCCCGGAAATAAAATGTTACCCGGGAAAAAAGTTTCCCATCGGGAATCTCCCAAGAAATATTTTTTCCCACGAAACAATTCATACCAACCTTTAACTGTTTAAATCAATTTCGAAGTTATCTTGACAGCACCAAATCGTGTATTTTTTGTAAAAAAAAATTGTTTTGTGTCCTTAAAGGAAGAAAATATCAATTAAAATGATAAATAATATTGGTTTTGTGGTAGCAATCGAAGATGTAATGCAAGATGAGAGAAATAGGCAAATATCTTTCAGAAGATACTTGAGGGATATCTCAAACCCTCTTGAGTTACCAGAATCCATGTAAGTATCTCCGCAATCGAAGTTCCAACTCATAATTATTCATTTTTATCCTTAAGATTTCATCAATACTATCGCGTTAACAAGCCAATGTTTAGGTGTCTGCTTGATACCTTGATAGAGTCGTTACCAGAATCCAAAAAATCATTTGCAGTACCCCCTGTTGTGAAGCTAAGCGCATGCTTGCGCTTTTTCGCTGAAGGAGCGTACCAAAAAGGTGTAGCAAAAGACTACGAAGTTGGCTTAGCACAGTCTTCCTTTTCAGAAGTTCTTTCAGAAGTACTTCAAATTTTTGAAGCTAAGCTTTGTGCAACATGGATTCTTTCACAAACAACTGCTGAACAAAAACGACGTACCAAGTTACGATTTTATGAAAAAAACAATATACCTGGAGTAGTAGGATGCATAGACGGAACGCACATTCGGATTATTGCCCCTAAAGAAAACAAGCATCTACACTACAATCGTAAAGGATATTTTAGCTTAAATGTTATGCTTGTAAGTATTAAATCTATATTTACACTGAATTTTGAAAACAAATTAATCATTCGTAGGTTTGCGACGATGAAATGCAAATTAAATTTGTGGATGCTACCCACCCTGGTGCATGTCATGACTCTCTGGTATGGAACGGGAGTGAACTAAGAACATGGATGGAGCAACAGTATTTGAATGGTGAGAGAAACACATGGCTGTTGGGTAAGCTTTAATCGCCTTTTTGTTCAATTCCTGTATTTTTGATTCTCCTAGGAGACGCCGGATACCCATTAGAACCTTGGCTCTTAACTCCACATAGAACACCAGAGACAGGAACACCTGAAAGTAAATTTAATGATGCTCATTCTAAAACCAGAAATATTATCGAGAGGACAAACGGCGTGCTAAAGCAAAGGTGGAGATGTTTGCTGGGCGCAAGAGAGTTACATTATCATCCAAGGAAAGCAATCACAATCATTAATGTTTGTTGTGCCTTGCATAATATGTGCATACACTTTAAGGCTGACACTGATATTCAAATTGCACCTGGTCTACAAGAAGATGAAAACATCTTTGCATTTACGACTTTAAGCAGCTCAGAATACATGACTGAAGCCCAACGCATTCGAAGAGAAATAGGGAACTCTCTTTAAATAGGTTTATTAACATTTATTAAAAACATAAACAAAAGTACTTTTAAACAAATAAATAAAAATAAATACGTATATTCATAAAAAATAAAGTCTTAGAATTCATTTGTAATCAAAATTTATCTTTGAGGAACTGTCGGTTAGTATGTTGATTCAGATACTAATACTTTTCAAGCTTTGCAAGTTCAATGTCTAGAACTTTCTGCTTGAGATTTAATTTTTGTTCGATTTCATGCTTGCGGATTTTTTCCATCTCCAGGTTATGACGTTTTGTTTCCTTAAGAAGCAGTTTCTGTTGGTCGTGAGTTCGATCAATCGAACGATAAATCTTTTTGACACTAGCTTGAATTTCATTTTGGTGATTTTTCATTATTAAGACAGCTTCACGAACTTGTACATACATTTTTTCCTGCAAACTTAACTCCTTCTGAAGAAACTCAACGGAATTTTTTACTTTGGGGAAACTTTTATTTGACCTCTTGGGCGTTTTCTCGCCAATGCAATTATCATCCAATGCTTCGTTCAAAACATTGCACGCAGTGTCATCTTCCTCAATCAAACTTTCGAAAATTGCATCTAGTTCTTTCGCTGAATTATCTTCTTGGTCCTTTTTCAAATGAGAGTTGTTTACATTCAATTCCCCGTCACAAGGAGGTTCCAGCTTTCGCTTTTTAGAACAGGAAGGCAGTCCAAAACGTTTAGAATCAGAGTGGCCTTCCACAGACTCACTTATTGCACAAATTTGTATAATAGATTGTTCTAAGTTCGAGAACTTATATTCTTTGCTGGGTCCGCCTCCTGTTGCACTCTTGAATTTAATGTTTTCAGACATTTTCTTTTTTACATACTTTTTCTTGTCGCTCCAAACCTGACGCAGCATACACAAAAACACTTTATTATGAATAAAATAATTGATTATTGTCGTTTTTAAATGCTTACTCTCTTCCACTCAAAACTAGATTTCTTTGGAGGACCGATGCAATTTAATTCGTTTTCGACTGTCTTCCAAATATCGTGAACCTCTTCTTTTGTTTTTTTTGTGTACCCCGTAGCAATATCTGGAAATTTTTCCATTAAACCAACGAGGACGTCAAGCTGATTTTTGTTTGTTGAGTTAGACCTTAAAAAAATATTTTTTTATTATTTAATTTCACATTTTTATAAACAAATTCTTACATTTTGCCGCGTTACAAGTTTTTCCCCGACAACCAACTTGCGGAAATTTTCGCACTCAAATGAGAAAAAAGTTCCCTGGAAAAAATTATTCACGATAGCTATTTGCCAAAAGAAATATTTTTCCCTCTTTTCGAAGATCATTCACGATAGCAACTTTCCCAAAATGGGAAAAAACTCCGGTGGAATTTTGTTCGCGATAGGGCTGATTGACTTCAAATTAATTTCATTCATCCAATTTGTATTTGTTAGTTATTTTTTTAATTTGTAAGAATAATTTAACTGAAAACTTTTTTAACAAAACACGAAAACCTACAAACTTTTTAAGCAAACAAATCGACAGACGGGATGGGAAGTTATCAGTGTGGGTCGCATCCCAGCCTCTTTTTTTTGTAATTGAGTTTTGAGGGGTTTAAGAAAATTAACGAACAATTTAAATGTTGTCTTCATTTTTGTAGTATGGTTTTTATAGCAAGTTGTTTTCTCGTTCAAACCTCCATTTTACATATATGTATCTACAACTGAAACAACTCCACTCTTCCCACAGAAACACGCAAGATTTATTCAATTAGACTCATTAAATGTTTGTTAACCTTGCTTAATCAATTATCAATTGTTTTAAGGAAGATGAATTGGAAAGAACTACCAGATTTTCAGTTAATTTAACATTGAATTAAACTCAAATTGATGACAATACTCTTTTTAATCGATTCTAGTTCTAAATGTTCTATGTTGGTTTATGTAGTATATTATAACTCAAGTAGTCTCCGACAAGACAATCATACTGTTATAGGAACCCCTTGAACCTTGTAATAGGAATGTAATCGTTTTCTATTGTTGAGACATCATTTTATTGCACTTAAAATATTGTTAAAGCTTATATTTTGTAACTTATGTATAACATACTTTATGGCACTAATCCAATTACGTATTTCTTTTTTCTATGTTTTTTTGTTTATATGTAAAAGTGTGACTGCGTCTATATACTATATATACCTTCATACCTACTAAATATTGGTGTCAATCGATATATGTAGATCGACAATTTCATTTACGACTTCTTTTATATTCAATTTTCAATTCAATAAGCAGATGCATTGACAGCAAATTATGAGAAAGATGATAGTGAGGGGGGGAGGGTATGGAAAAATGAATTTGAATTTGCTAATTAAATTGATGTTGGTACGAGTATGTTCATTAGGAATGTGGATGTATAAAGTTATAGCAAAACGAATATTGTACAAAGTAAAGAAATTTAACGTAATTAAATTAAGATTGTTCAGCTTCATTCACAATTCAATGGTAATGCTGATGTGTAGGAGTATTTGCTGCTTGTAACACTCTTGATTATTTCTGCTATTATGATGTACATATGTAAGTCGGAGTGTGTTCTAATGTTCTCCTATGGGAATAAGGATGTTTCTTCCTTCAGAAGGTTATATACATATGTAAATACATAAAGCCTTTTTGTCGATTCGTTTACCCTATCTTTTATCTGGTGGTATGTTAGTTGACGTATAGTTTAATGTTATGAAACAAGATAAATCTATGACTTAATCAAATAACATTCTATATCAAAATTCTGGTGGTGATTAAAAAAAAAAAAGGACTTGAAATTTCAATTTCATTTTAAATTGAAATTGAAATGAATATTGCAATTTTACTGAAATTTGAATGTGAATTAAAGTCAAGTGCATGCATGAGGCAAAATGCGTTCGTATAAATTAATTATATATTAAGGCTTAATTGCTCTTCAACCTTTAAAACTATTTTGCCCCCATTCAATAGTCTACCTGTACATTTGAGACTGGCTCATCTTCATTTATATAGCTTTACACAAAATAAGTGGCTTTGAGATACTTGAGTTTTTGAAGTGAGTAGCTTAGAAGAAGCGAAAGAATTAATTAGATGTCATCTTTTGTGACTACCGAAATCCTAATGAATATTTTTGTCTTTTGGATGTATATTATAATACGTACCACTTTCTTCTGTGGTTTGATAATTATAAATTAGAGTTGTAGAATCTACACTGCTAACACACTTTACAGTAAAAATGTCATAAAGAAAAATTGAAACAATAATCATAGGGTAACCTAGCTGTGAAATTACATTATTGAATTTTTTTCGAACCAAAACTAATTTTTTTTTCGAGATTTAGCGATTTTTCAGTTTTCCGTAATTGAATTTAACTCATTTCATCTCGTGTCAGAAAAAAGGTTTGTCGAAAAGCTAAAATACGGGTGTTTTTTTAAGACGTATGGTTTTCAACCTGGCAATTCTTTTTTCGGAGTTGGTTGACAGCTGTCAATTGATTTATGCTTTTTTTGGTTGGTCATTTCATATTGAATCTACTTACTCCTGAACGACGTTGCAAATTTATAGCCAAAAAAATCCTCCGTTTCAGACAAAACAACGAACTTATCAACTTATTGAATAAAACTTTTGGTAAGCGTATTATCTCGTAACGTGGGCCTGTGGCGTAGCTTCCAAGATCGTGTTATTTAACACCGCTTTACTACTGTCTAGGGGTAATGTAAAATCGCTTATCTACTCAGATAAACCCGAGAAGAATGACGCCTTGGAAGGGAATATTTGGCGCTATATATGTCATATAGTCCCAATTAAAGCAAAAATTATTCTAAAATTGGGTCTCTTGGATTGAATTTATTCCAGCCAGCCGTGGCGGCCACTTGCCCAAAATCATTTTGTTAACAAAATGGCAAATCTACATTCTTGACCATGACAATAAATTATATTCGTTTCATTCCTTCTTAAAAGCCACACTCTAAAAAAAAACACCCATTATTAATACAAAATATTCCCATTGTGATGGAAAAGGGTTGCGACTTTATGTTCTCAATGACTTAATCAATTTCATCTTTTAAGTCTTGAATCAATTTTTAAGAATAAGCATATACCTTTTACGAGTATATTAAATGAAATAAGATCTCGTTTGGCAAATTGTAATCACTTCTTCGTGAAAGAACAAGGCCAGTAATCTTTTCTTGCAAAATTGTCTTAAAAATGGTCGCCATTTTTGTAGTGAACACAATTCGTATAGAAAATTGTTGATTGATGTATATACTGTTAAGTTCTGTCGCTCGATGTTCAACTTAAAAAAGTGTCACATTTCCAGATATTACGAGTACTTTGTAAAGGCTTGTAAAAAGTGTAAACGAGAATGTGCGACAGATTCACGACAATTAATCCATTGATAAGTTTCTTAGTGGTTATTGAATTTCACTTTAATAAAAAAAATAAATAACGTGGTGCAATAGTCCGTTGTGAACTAGAGCCTAGTTGGTTTCCATGCGCTCTACGTGACCCAGCCATCGCAGTCGTTAAACTTTTACCCTTCTGGCTAAGTCTACGTCGCTGTACAGCCCGTACAGCTCGTCGTCCAATCTTCTCCTGCACTCTCATACGGGATCGTTGATCATGCGAAGAACTTTTCTCTTGAAAAGACACAAGGTGTTTTCATCCGCTTTTGTCATAGTCCATGATTCTGCTACGTATAGCAGAACGGGGAGTTACGTCTGTCAAATGTGATGTTTTGACCGAGACGTCGGTGTTGTAGGTCCTTTCTTAATGCAACCGTGTACTTTGTTTTGCCCTCATTACCCGCTAAACCCATTTTTGCCGCCTCTGCTTCAATACTCGCAAAAGCCCCCGTCACGCTGAGTTCTTTCGATTATATCAATGTCATGAGCATATTATGCTAGTAATAGGGAAGACCTTTGAAAGTTAGTGCCTCTAGTGTTGACGTGGAAGCTCTGCACTATTCTTTCAAGGACGATGTTAAAGAAATCACATGACAGCGCATCACCTTGTCTAAAACCTTTTTTTACATCGAAAGATTATGTTAAGTTGTTTGCAATATTTATGGAGCAGCGGACAAGTTTGGCAGGGATGCCAAAACTGGACATATAGAGCTCTATACACTTCCGCCTGTAGATGTTGTCATATGCGGCCTTGAAATCTTGGGTTTTTCCAAGATATGCCCTAATGTGAATATTTGATCGATTCTGGACTTTTCTAGTCTACTGATAAAGGCCCATCAAGTTGTTAACAACAGGCTTGTTATTATTAACTTCCCATAGGAAGTTATTGTAATGGGTCCGATTTGTCAAATTGAAAATTTTGACAATTCTCGACGTTTCAAGGCCCCTAGAGTCGAAATAAAAGATTTTTAGAAAGATGTATGTGTAGGCGTGTGTACGTACGTTCAGGACGTTTTTTCGTCGTCCATAGCTCAAGAAGCAGACTTCAAATAAATTTTGTTATACAGATAATAATTCAGAAAGATGCAAAAAGGGCTCTCAAGAAAATTGCGTGGATGTTTTTTTTTTACCATAGCAGTTTAAAACAAAGGTGAAAATTTTGGTTAATCCTAAATATCTCACGAACCAATGACGCTAGAGACTTGAATTAAATTTTATATTATATATTGTAACGTACCAAACAAGTATATTTTTGGAAAAAATCCAATTAACATTTTTTTTTATAAATCAAAAAAACTGGACAAAAAATATTTGTCACCTCGAAAATTTTACGAATTAAAAATGATTTTATCTCCAAAACAATTTTGTGCAACGAAAAATAATGTTTTCAACATCTGGTAAAATAATGAGAATAATCGAATTGACAGTTTTTTTTTATAAAAAATTAAAACCTAAAAAAACATTATTCAAAGTTATTAAAAATTGAATTTAAACTTAAATATCTTTTCGAAAACTTCAGATTATGGCTTCCAACTTATTTTATTTTATAATAAATATTGTTTTCAATTTTTGAAAAAAATCGAATTGACAGTTTTTTTACAAAAAATTAAAACCTGAAACAAGAAATGAATAAGTTGATAAAAATTGATTTTCGACTCAAATATCTTTTTTAAAATTAAAAATATTGGCTTCAAACTAATTTTACTCATAGGAAATATAATTTTTGACATTCAGTAATTTTTTTTATTAAAATCCAACAGTCAGTTTTTTTCATACAAAAATAAAATCTAAAAAAAATAGTACACAAATTTGGTAAAAAATGATTTTCGGTTCTCGATATCTCGGGAAAAATAGAAGGTATTGACTTTAAATTAATTTCATTCATCCAATTTGTATTTGTTTATTTAAGAAATAAAAACTTTTTAGAAATGCTATAAAATTTGTAAAAATTAGTTTTCGACTAAAAATCTCGTTAACAAAAACTGATTTTTGAAATCAAACTATTTCATTATATGCAAAATATTGTTGGTAATTTTTAAATTTTTAAGAAACAAAACACGAAACCCTACAAACTTTTAAGAAAGACAAATCGACAGCCGGGATGGGAAGTTATCAGTGTTGGTCCCAAGCCTCTTTTTTATTTATTATTATTATTTATTATTCAAATATTACGTCAGAGAAAATTTTCTAAACGATGTTAAGTAGACTGGTTCCTCTATAGTTGTTGCCAGTTTAGAGGTTCTCCTTTTTTTAGTATCTCACAGCTACATATTTAGGCGGCAGTTATAGCTATCCTTAGTTTTCATCATTGAAAACAAACATTGGTTTTTTTGGCAGGTCGTTTATAACTATCATTAAAAATTGCTGTCATTAAAAAAAATTCCTGATTGAAATCCACCGACAAATTTTTACTGAGAGAAATCTGTCACTTGAATTGTGTGAAATTGGAACACAAATCAGTGGAACGATTCGTTTCACTTTTGAACATAAAAGTATCAGCTGGTCAGGAAAATGAATTTCCGTCCGGAAAATAGAAAAATACATTTTTAGAGAAAAGTAAATGCGCAATTACACTTTTTTTCCTCAAAAAAATTCTTTGTGTGATTTCCGATCGATCAGTATATCATTTCTAATCAAAGGGAAACACCGTCAAATATCGATTCAAAAATGTTTTCGGATCGATTTCAATGATATAGCTATAACTGGCCATATAAGCAATTTTCGTGAACTCTGATTTATAACTTCAGAATTGTTCTTTAAAGAAGTTATACATTTTGTATAGTTTTAAAACAGTTATTCGCACACACATGTCTTTTTTAGAATGGTTTTTTTTTTTTTCCTACTACAAAAATGGGAAAAAATATTGAAATTGGAAAATTGATATCTTTTTCTCTGCACTTACTGCAAAAATCACACAATTATTTTTAACGATCATACAACCTCATAACAAGTTTGGATTTTATTCAACACACAAAAATATAGTATTACTATGTACTATGTTATTTTACGAGACAGATTACCTTTACTTATGTATGTCGTTTAAATAAAAAGCGTAGTTACACGCATACAAAAATATATTTTTGTAGCACATGTATTTATTTGTAGAATTCTTATTACACCCCAATCCTCATGTTAACTCATCAAAGTCAAGATGGCACACTATAAAATATTCATGTCAAGAACTCATGCCTAAGTATACATAGTACACTGAGAGAAAACATCATATTAAAAGTTTTATTATTAAACATGTTATTCAAAATATAAACAAAAAAGATAAAACAGGGGTGCTTAAAAATTTAAGAGGTTTGTACATATACTTTACGTACACTCTTAAACTATATGTAACACATATCGTGTAAAATATCAACCACCTACAAGTGTTAATTTTAAACAAAACAAAAACAACTAACTTTTCTTGACTTTAGTCAAAATGGTACATACATAGGTGCCTTTCAAATAATGAATATTTTATGTTAAAAACAAATAGAAATAAAATGATAAAAATATTTAACTTTGTAAACACATTTCACATTTCATATGATGCTGTGTACTTGTAGTCAATTTATTTGCCTTTCCTGTTACAGTTTCAATAAAATTGAAATTTTTATATGCGAAAATATAAGTTCAAAGAATTTTATTGTATTTTCCAGATTTAAATTAAATTTTATGTTATGGAAAAAGCAAGTTCAATTTAATACAGTGATTTTGTCGTTGTTATAAATACAAAAATATATTATGACCTGACCATGTGCAACAAGTTCCCTTTGTGTTTGCAATTTTCTCTTCAGATTTTTCGCCGCCGCCGCCGTCAGCAAAATGACTGTGGCTGGGGATGAAATGAATTCCTTTGAAATTTGAGTTTTTAATGAAAACTTACAAGAATATTATGTATGCATGTATCTATATATGTATGTATGTACATACTTAACTTATGTGTATTTTATATGTATGTATATGTATGTGCATAAACAAAAATAAAAGCACACATACTCGTTTAAGTTTTACATTTTTGTGGAATTTATTTGCCTCCATTTGATTATGAATCTGTGTGCTTATATTGTTGAAAGAATATTTTTCTTTTGCAGAAAGCTTGAGTTGAGTAGAGTAACTATTTTGAAGCAAACAATTTATTTACGTTTTTTAAAACCTTTCTACATTTCGACTGTTATGAGTAAAGAATAAATACTAGGAAAAGCTATACCAGACTATTGAAAATTAAATCAGTATTCTTCATCTTCATCAGTCCGAAAACAGATCTAAACACAATGCTCAATCTTGTTAATTCCTACCATGAGTTTTTTGATAAACCGACTTTTCAAGTCATGCTTGATTTTTTGATTTTTTTTCGATTCAATTGGTCATAGCTTTCTCTAGCCATAAAACTTGTAAAAAAGCTACCTTACTAAAAGAAAAACAATTGTAATGTTTCATATTTTTTCCTATGAAATCTAACGTACCACAAGGCTCCATTTTGGGGCCCATATTTTTAACTTCCCATAGGAAGTTATTGTAATGGGTCCGATTTGTCGAATTGAAAATGTTGACATTTTTTCGAAGTTTCAAGGTCCCTAGAGTCGAAATAAAAGATATCAACTTCAAATAAATTGTGTTATACCTACAGATAATAATGCAGAAAGATTCAGAAAGGGCTCTCAAGAAAATTGCGTGGTAGATTTTTTTACCATAGCAGTTTAAAAAAAAGGTGAAAATTTTTGTTAACCTTAAATATCTCACGAACCAATGACGCTAGAGACTTGAATTAAATTTTATATTATATATTGTAACGTGATACCAAACAAGTAGATATATTTTTGGAAAAAAAAAATCCAATTAACGATTCTTTTTATAAATCAAAAAAAAACTAAAAAAAATTGTCACCTCGAAAATTTTACCAATAAAAAATGATTTCATCTCCAAAACAATTTTGTGCAACGAAGAATAAGGTTTTTAACATCTGGTAACATTTTGAGAAAAATCAAATCAGTTTTTTTATAAAAAATAAAAATGTAAAAAAAAAATATTACTCAAAGTTGGTAAAAATTGAATTTCGACTCAAATATCTTTTCAAAAATTTGAGATTATCGCTTCTAACTTATTTTATCTTATAAAAAATATTGTTTTTAACATTCGGTAAAATTTTGAGAAACATCGAATTGACAGCTTTTTTTACAAAAAAATAAAAACCTAAAAAAATAAAACAAAAACCGACCAAAAATCTATTTAACAGAACTTGATTTTGAAACTAAAGTATTTCATTATACGAAAAATATTGTTGGTAATTTTTAAATTTTTAAGAATAATTCAACTGACAACTTTTTTAACACAACACTAAAACCTACGACGGGATAGGAAGTTATCAGTGTGAGTCGCAGCCTCTTTTTATTTTTTTAGTTCATAAACTGTATTTCTTGTTGTGTTGTACGCAGTGAACTTCAACTTGATGCTGACGATGCGAAATTATTTTTATCGAGACCATATGGTCCTCTAAAAGATGGCCTTAGTTGTAAAAACGTTAATCTATAGCTTCGTTGGTGCTGCACGAAATCATTTATTTCTAATCTTGCAGAATTATACCAAATAATCACATGAGTCTTTATATAAACATTAAATACAATTCTACCTAGAACAGCACTCCTCCTAACCTGTCACCTCTTTTCTGCCACAACTCTATGTCACATCAAATCAAGATTGAATTCATGTCGAAAGTCTCAACACCATAAAGACCACTTTGTTTAAAAACTGAGTCTGAGTCTGTCTGAGTCAACATAAATAGAATCAATCTAAATCTACTTAAATATCTTTTGTACATATTTAATATGGAATTTTGTTTAAATGGAGTCGTCGACCATTTAAGCAAAGAAAAATTAATAATTGATAGCTGAGAATTTCGTCACTACGACAATAAAATCACCTTTACTTTATTATACTCGTACAAATGTCCGTATTTTTAGAAACCAGTTCAACATAATTTTAACCAGTGTCTTTAACTCGAAGAAAGCTTAAGTATGATTATGATAAATGATGATAGATGACAAAGAAAAGATTTTAAGGAATTATAAGAAAACAAAACAAATCAATGAAAACAATAAATTTATTCTACGTATAGCTTCAAAAACAAAAAATTATAATCAATCAAAAAATGATTACAAATATCTTTTGTATCATTTCTATTTTTATAAATAAAAGTATTCATATCTATTGCAAAACTCAGAACAAATAATTTCGTGTTGGAATTTTTTAAAATTCCCTTGCTTAAGATTGATGTTGGTTGTTATCAAGAAAACCAATAGATAAAGCGTAAACCTTTTTAGGAGTTATGTATACAGGTAAACTTCAAAATTTCGGCAGTAACATTTCTTCATCCTTATATTTTGTAAACGTATGTAACTATTACAATACATAGGTATTAGACTGATTCAAAAATTTGAAGTATTTTTACTTTTAAAAACAATAGCGAAAATGTAAAATATAAACAAAAATGAGAAACAAAATGATCGTCAAAAATTTAAGCGTTTAAATTTGTTGATCCTTGTAGATATGGTGTGCCAAAAATTTAAAATTATTGAAGCTAAAAATTGAGTTTTTTTTTTAATATTGTGCGCGCATTAAAGGGGTTATGAATACCCTTATAATGATTAAACACATTGCGAGCAATTAGGAAAGAAGGATAGGATTAGAAAGGAGAAACCGATGCACATTGGTTTTGAATGTCTGCACATTATAATGAGTGGGGAAATATTGAACCTGGTAAAGCATTACACATTCGTTTAGTGCGGCTAAAGAAAGAATTTCTGTACTTAACAGTACTTCGGAAATTAGGTTCAAGGGTAAACTGATGGGCATTCCTAGCAGTACGGGTATTACGGTTGAATTGTTTAAGGGGAGGAATGCAACTGGCTATTTCAATAAAGCATTGTTTATAAAAATAACGATAAAACAAAGACAGGCATGAGACCTTGCGGTGGTGTTCAAGAGAAGCAAATGCCTCGGTAAGGGAACGATCTCGATCATTTTTAAAGCTCTTTTTTCTATTCTATCCAGAAGACTCAAGTACGTTATTGGAGCACCAGCCCAAATATGAGAGTTACACTCAAGTTTTGGGCGAATAAGAGCTTTGTAAATTATAGCCAGATCAGAAGGGGTTAAAAACTTCTTGCATCGTCAGAGAAAACCTAAACACTTAGCAGCATTTTTGGCGATGTCAAATATGTGATCACTCCACAACAAGTGGTTTGTAATGCACATACCTAGGACTTAAAGCTGTTCAGTCTCCTCGATGCTAGTGCCACTCATGGATATTGTCGCTTTTGCAACAGTAGACAGCATTGAGTTTTCAAAGCATTAAATTCTACACGGTTTTTGAATCCCCATTGAATAATGATGTCAATATCAGAATTTAATGAGCTTATCATACGCTGCTTATGGTAGTCCACATCCGAAAAACAAGAATGAGAATCTAAAAACGAATATGAAAAGCTGAGGGTACTGTCGTCAGCGAAACAATTTAGTGGGTTAGAAGTTTCAGATAAACGATCATTTATAAAAATAAGGAAGAGCGTCGGAGACAAAATGGAGCCCTGAGGCACACCAGCGTTTATTTTGTGGATATCGGATTTGAACCCGCCCAATACTACTTGAATTGAACGGTCCGAAAGGTAATTTCTAACCCAACGAAAAAGACATTCATCAATACCAAAAGCCCGCATTTTCAATAAGAGAGCTTGATGCGAAACTCTATCAAATGCCTTTGAAATATCAAGTGCAATAATCTTACTTTCTCCAAAAAGATGTAAAGATTTGTTCCACTGTTCGGTGAGATAAACCATGAGATCACCAGTGGACATAATGCAACGAAAGCCATACTGCTGGTCATTAAGAAGCTTCCGTTCTTAAAGATATTTCTTAAGCTAAAAATTGACCAGCGTTTCCATGACCTTGGAAAAAAGAGACGTAAGTGCAATTGGACGGTAATTAGAGGGGAGGAGGATTCGCCTTTTTTAGGGACAGGCTGGACAAATGCAGTTTTCCATCCACTCCGGAAGAGACCAGTAGAATAGGACAGATGGAAAAGCTTACGCAGTGGTTTTGCTAGCGTTGAAGAACACCTCTTCAATAGCGGGGATACGATCCGGGCCAGCGGATTTGTGAATGTCAAGATCTTTTAGTACTCTAGCAACTGTACTTACTTAGATTTCAACAAATCTTTTAGTACTAGATTCCCCAATAGACTAGATTGGGAAAATAGTGAGCCCTACACCAACGACTCAACCATTACCATCTACACCGATGGCTCGAAAATGGACAATAGAGTAGGTGCAGGCTTTTACTCTGAAAGCCTAAACCTTGCCAAAGCATTCAGGCTCCCCGACTATAGCAGCGTCTTCCAAGCTGAGATCTTGGCAGTGAAAAACGCTGCTAAACACATATCCATGATGGCGATATCACACGCGGACATCACTTTTTTCATTGATAGCCAAGCAGCAATAAAAGCTATCTCTGCCACCCAAATCAAGTCGAAGCTTGTCTCTTGCTGTCGCGAAGAGCTTAAGGTTCTTGGCACACAGCATAACGTAAGACTCTGCTGGGTTCCTGGCCACAGTGATGTACCAGGCAACGAAAAGGCGGATGAACTTGCTAGGGAGGGCTCCACACTGGAACCTTCCTTGATAGACCATCATATAGGGATACCGTTATGTGAACTGAAACATAACGTCAGTAAAACCATCATTCACAAATCCAATGACAGATGGAATCTCCTAGAAACCTGTGTTAACACCAGGAAGATATGGCCTAGATACGATAAGAAAAGATCCGACTGGGTCTTAACTCTTAACAAACCCTCCCTAAGATCCCTTATCGGCATTATTACAGGTCACAACCTACTCGGCTACCATAAGAAGAAGATGGGGCTCAGTACTGATGACCTTTGTAGAGGCTGTGGTGATGAAAACGAGCATGAAGACACCACTCACTTTCTCTGCCACTGTCCTTCACTCTGTCTTGCTAGGAAGAAAACTCTAGGCAACTTCTTCTTTAATGAACTAGAGGAACTATCAGAACTGCCAGGCAAAAGCTTACTAAACTTTGTCAAGACCTCTAAATGGTTAAACGAACCGCTTGATTCATAGGTTATTATATCTTTTCAGGAAGTTACAACACTTCGGGGTATCACAATGGATCTACATTGATCTAAGTGTGATGGTAACAACAACCTAACTGTACGAGTGCGGAAGAAGATTTGTCCCATAGAAACGTTTACGTTTCACGAGTCATGTCACTCATTAGCAGCATCGAATTAACAGCAAACTGTGCTGCAAGCAAATTGGTTTTATCGATCGAGCTTACAAAAGGAGTGTCATTGGAAACGAGCGTAGAAACTGACGATGACGTAGTGTTGCGCACATTTTTTACAACCAGAAATTTTTACTACCTTTGGGACATTGTAGTATTTTTTGCCGTAATTTCTGGTCATGCAAAAGTCAAATTAAATTATTTTCAAAATTATAAAGCTAAAAAGCGAAATCGAAAAAATTTAGCTATAGGCTTCGGGGTTTCTAATAGGAACTTGGCAATTTTGAATTTAATTTTTGAACGCCCCCCTTTCACTAATCATCGAACTGTCATTGTCAACTTATTCAGTAAACTCAACATTTTCATCATGGTAAAGATACCGTAGGAGCAACGCAAGTTATAAAAAAATTCTCCCGAAATTCGGAATCAGCGACCTCAACTTTAACTCAACTTTTAGCTTTAACTTCTAAGTTGAGTCTGCATATTCGTTGTGTGATGTTGCCGTGTCAGTGAGATAACGGTTTGGTCGAAGTGTCGAAAATATCGCTACCGTTCAGGCATCCGTAGTAAATGATCAAAATTATTTAATTCCACGTCCTCAAGAAATTCTCTCTCGAAGGACCAAAGTGTCGCTATATAAGACCCTTATCATCCCCGTCCTGCTATACGGTGCAGAAGCATGGACTTTGACAAAAGCGGATGAAAGCACCTTGGGTCGTTTCGAGAGAAAGATTCTTCGTGTGATCTACGGTCCCGTATGCATCGAAGGGGAGTGGAGGAGAAGATGGAACGACGAGCTGTACGGGCTGTACAGCGACGTAGACTTAGCAAGAAGGGTAAAAGTCCAACGACTAAGATGGCTAGGTCACGTAGAGCGCATGGAAACCAATGCTCCGGCCCGGAAAGTCTTCGAATCCACACCCACAGGACAGCGCAGTAGAGGAAGACCGCGAATCAGGTGGCGCGCACAAGTGGAAGGTGACCTCACCCAACTCGGAGCGCGAAACTGGAGACATCTAGCTAGGGACCGAGCTAGATGGAGAAGTTTGTTGGGTGAGGCCCTAGTTCACACAGGACTGTAGCGCCACCTTAAGTAAGTAAGTAAGTCCTCAAGAATTGGCCATATTTTGCGTAAGGATCTTGATTTCCCCCATAAAAGATCAAGTTGACTCAAACATTAAAGCCGATGTACCATTTGAAGCGACGAACGTACGTTCTCCGATTGGGTAAATTGTCAAGTGCTTAACAGAAAACCTACTATTTTTTATGACTTGTTCATAAAAACTGTTCGTCTGAAGAAAATTTATATTTAAACCTTTTTTGACCATAATTCTGTTTTAAAAATTCCCAAAAATACTCTTCGTATTGTATTTCAAAGCATTTTTGGTCTAGTCTAATACTTGACACGTATACATTTATATCATCACACAATCATACAACAAAGGATGAAGATTTCTCATGGAAAATAATTCCTCATCTTATATGGATATAACTTTTATCTCCATCAAAGTTTTTTTTGCATAGATAAATTATATCTTCCTCAATAAAAATGAAACGTACGAATTGAAATATTTCTACATTATGTACTATTTATTTTCTAGACACAAAGTAAAACGTACATATATATTATGTAAATTATTTGCAAATATAAAATTTAAAACATTGAAATTCCTTTGGTAAATCTTTTAACAGTAAAAGCTGTGCTTAGTATGGAAATATCGAGATAGACAATTGGAAAATTATTATTATTTTACCCTCCACCCAAAGCAAAAAAAGTCTGATGTAAATTTTCAAGTTCTTTTTCTCAGTAGTTAAATTCAAATCAGGATTTTTTTACAAACAAAATAAATCAATTTTGCCACTGGTACCGTTTTCAAATGTTTTTATTTTTATATTTAAAAATTAATTCGAATACAATTTTAACAAATCAATTTTTGAATTATTTTTTAACCTGTGTCTGTGTATTTTGGAAATTTTGAATTGTTTTGTATTTTAAAAATCTCTATATCATCAAAATACCATTTTATAAATAGATAGACTAGCTACTACCTTTTACGATTACATTCAAGATTAAACTTCAAAAAGAGTTGGATTTTAACATTAATTCCTTGAGGATGTCATCTCAAATTATATCAAGTGCAAATAATCTCATGTGACAAGACATCAACTTGGCATTTTTAATATTAAACTTTACACAAGAAAAATGTAATCCAATTGTCTTAAGTTTTTTTTTTTAACTTATTAGGCTAAAGGACGAGTATTGGTTTTCGAGTATAAAATTAAATATTTCTTCACGTACGGTTAGTTAAAAGAATTTTTAATTCAATAAGGTTTGTGTTAAATTTAGCCGGTTTTGTTACTTATGTTGTCTAAATGTATACAAGCTTTTAAAAGAGTTATTAAATATCTGAAAAACGTCGTAATTACTTAAAAAACGTTTGCGAAGGAGCTTCTTTTGAGTGATGTTTATTTTTGCAACTAAATGCAGTGATGCAAAATTTTAGAAAACCTTTTGCACTAAATCATCTGAACATATGTTAAAAGTAAGAGTTCATAAAAAACAAACAAATAATCTCAAATCTGAGGAAAGGTCTTATAAATATATAAAGGGTGATTTTTTAAAAGTTATAGGAAAGTTTTTCAAACAAAAAAAAAACACATACAATTCATTAAAATGCATGAAATCTTTATTTGAATCGATAGTACGGTCCATATAATTTAATGTTTCGAGATTATTTCATGCAAATGTTGACCTTGACTTCGCCTCAAATGGTCATCCGCTTGTTCCAATTTTGGCATACTCTTTCCAACACTTTGGGCGGTATCTCACGAATAAATGCTTTAATGTTGTCTTCCAATGCGCCAATTGAAGCGGGCTTGTCTGTATAGACATGAGCTTTAACATAGCCCCACAAAAAATAGTGTAAAGGCGTTAAATCACACGATCTAAGCGGCCAATTGACCGGTTATGAACGTGAAATAAAATGTTCACCGAACTCGCCTCACAATAAATCCATTGTTGCGCGTACTGTGTGGCATGTGGCACCGTCTTGTTGAAATTACATGTCATGCAAGTCAAGCTCTTGCATTTTGGGCAAAAAAAAGTTGGATATCATCTCACGGTAGCGCTCACCAATCACAGTTACGTTAGGATTCGCATCATCTTTGAAGAACTACGGTCCAATGATGCCATCAGACCATAAAACGCACCAAACTATGACTTTTTCTGGATGCATGCCAATACCCGTGGCATGATGGTTTGTTGGACGATCATGCCAGAGGTGTTGGGTTCGATCCCTGCCTGTGCCATCTAAAGTTTTTTCACGGCTACTGCCTCTTGCGAGGAATTATCAAATACTCCAAGAGAAATTCTTGTCATGAAAAGTGCTTTCTCAAATTAGCCTTTCGGATTCGGCTTAAAACTGCAGGCCTCCTCCATCCCTGACGTTGTATGTCACAAGGCCCTAGTTCTCAACGGACTGTTGTGCCACCCAATTTATTTATTTTTATATTGGTAGCTCTTGCAATGCTTCTGGCTGATATTCACACCAAAATCGACAATTCTGATTATTATTTACGTACCCATTGCGCCAAAAATGAGCTTCGTGGCTCGCTAGAAGAAGCGCGCGATGAACCTTCTTAATAAAGCACACATTTTAAAAATAAAATTTAATAATATGCAAGCGTTGTTCGTTTGTGAGACAATTCATGGTTAAATTATAGACCAAACTGAAGATGTTTGACAGTGAAACAAAACACGAAACGTGCGTCATCTGTTTAAACCGCAGTGTTGTCAAAAAGACAAAAAGATAATAGCTAAAAAATCACCCTTTATAACTCAGAAGTCATATTAATTTAGTAAATTACTAAAAATTGAAGAAGCCAGATTTGGTTTAAGGATTAATAAATAGAAAGATACTTAAATCGTAAAAAAAATCTCTTAAAAAAAAGCCCAATAAATCTAAAATTTAAAAAGTTTTCTACAAACAAAAAGATTCTGTTTTTAATTTAAAAAAAAAATTACATTACATATTTTTTAAATGAATGCTTACCTCGAAAATCGTTAATTTCAAAAACTTTGATTGAAGAATTTGGAGCAAGTACACAAGACTGCTCGAATGTCGCTATAACTGCCTTATTTTCAGGATATGTTTTTATTTAAAGTTTCACCGCGATTCTTCGCTGATGATATCTTCTAATAAAGTTTGGTTATGCGTATATATACCCTTAAGAAGAAATCTGATATTTGTTTGTATTCCTATGTGCATAATAAAAAGGAATTATACCATATCAAGGATATGAATTTTCTTTTTTGTGTTAAAGCTTAATGGTTTTTGACAATGAAAACTTTATAGCCTGATGATGATAAAATAAGATAGATTTTATTTTTTAAATTACATTTTTATTGCTGACACGTATGTACATATGTAATTAGAATAATCATACGAGATAGACCTATTTTTGATGGATCTTAAGTGCATATTAAAAACATCGAAAGCTATAAAGTTCAACCTTAATTTGATTCAACAATTCAAAAAACAGTTGATATCGTGAAGCTAAGACTTGGAAAAAAAACAATAGACTCAATTGGAAAAAATCATCGAAATTTTGAGAAGTAACATATACATAGATATATTGATACCGGGTGATTTTTTAAGAGCTTGAGAACTTTAAAAAAAAAAAAAAACGCATAAAATTTACAAAATCTCATCGATTCTTTATTTGAAACGTTAGATTGGTTCATGACATTTACTTTTTGAAGATAATTTCATTTAAATGTTGACCGCGGCTGCGTCTTAGGTGGTCCATTCGGAAAGTCCAATTTTGGGTAACTTTTTCGAGCATTTCGGCCGGAATAGCCCGAATTTCTTCGGAAATGTTGTTTTCTAAAGCTGGAATAGTTGCTGGCTTATTTGTGTAGACTTTAGACTTGACCTAGCCCCACAAAAAATAGTCTAAAGGCGTCAAATCGCATGATCTTGGTGGCCAACTTACCGGTCCATTCCTTGAGATGAATTGTTCTCCGAAGTTTTCCCTCAAAATGGCCATAGAATCGCGAGCTGTGTGGCATGTAGCGCCATCTTGTTGAAACCACATGTCAACCAAGTTCAGTTCTTCCATTTTTGGCAACAAAAAGTTTGTTAGCATTGAACGATAGCGATCGCCATTCACCGTAACGTTGCGTCCAACAGCATCTTTGAAAAAATACGGTTCAATGATTCCACCAGCGTACAAACCACACCAAACACTGCATTTTTCGGGATGCATGGGCAGTTCTTGAACGGCTTCTGGTTGCTCTTCACTCCAAATGCGGCAATTTTGCTTATTTACGTAGCCATTCAACCAGAAATGAGCCTCATCGCTGAACAAAATTTGTTGTTTGTAAAGCGCGAAACACATTTCGACTTTGAGGTAAAAACACCTATTTTAGTAAGCAAAGAGCTGTGGGAAAAATCGGGACATACACTGATTTTGGTAATAAAATTCAATGATTTGCAGGCGTTGCTCGTTAGTAAGTCTATTCATGATGAAATGTCAAAGCATACTGAGCATCTTTTTCTTTGACACCATGTCTGAAATCCCGCGTGATCTGTAAAATACTAATGCATGAAAATCCTAACCTCAAAAAAATCACCCATTATATGTACCTACCTTAAAAAACAAACTCACAAACAATATGTTGACCTAGTTTTATTAATTAAGCCTTTCACACTCAATAAAATTTTATACAATTTTTAAGTTAATTTAAAACATACGAGTACCTCAGAAAATAGTGTCAAATAAATAACCATATGATGAATTTATTTCGAAAATATTCTACCAGAAAAAAAAAGAACTAAATTAAAATAAAACATAAAAACTATTTTGTGAAATAATTCACTCTCTATAAAATGCATTAAAAAAAAAAAACAAGTTTCGTATGCGGTGCAACGCAATTATTCTGCATGAGTGCTTTGTTTTGTTATTAAAATTTATAATATTTAATTTCTAAAGTTCAGTGTCATTTGGAAAAGTGGCGATGAATAAAACCATAAAACATTATGCGTGTTTTTTTTTTCTTGTATTAAATCGAGTAGAAAATAAAATACATGCATTTTTAATGCACGAAATAATAAGATCTGTATTATATTAGATCCGTTCGCGTACTTTCTGCACTAAAATTCGTAAAAAGAATAATTTTAAAGAGTGGGTATACAGTTTTTATAAAAAAAATCAGTCTTTTATTTTATCTTTTAAAGGAACTAAAAAACAAGTTGGTACCTTTTAAAATTAAAAAATACACAAAACATAAACAATAAATAAAAACTACATCAACATAAGAAAAAGATATCCCTTTGAAGAAAATTTTTGTTTTCAAAATAACACAGACAATAGAAAAATTGACATAAATGATGAAATTCTTTTTAAAGTTTTTAAAAATAAAGCTTGTGCGATTAGGCCTTCGAAACGTCTTATACATCGAAAAGGAACGTTCTACGTCAATTGACGTAAGTGGTGCATTCTTAAAGGAAGAAATTTCATCGGTTGTAAAGTTTCTCAAATAATTTTCATTACTGCATTTCAATGTAAATGCCTTGCATATATTTTCAATTATTGAAAACACTTCAATTTTTGCTAGAACATTCTCAAGCTTATTTTGTATGGCTGGAGCAAGAGATCCTTAACAGCAGTTATTTTTACAACAGCATCTTCAACTAAATCAATTTGGAAAACACAAGGAAAACTGTACTAGAGTTAATGAACAGCAATCAGATCATCGAAATTATTAACCACTTCTTAAAACTCCTCATAGTGCTTTGCGTAATAGGCAACTGCTTGTAGCCAAGTTCCCCACCGTGTAACAATAGGCTGTGGTGGAAGAGGTGTTAAAGGGTACTTTTCTCTACAAAGTTCCATGCGAGATGGTGCCTTTAAAAATATTTGTTTTCGGTTTGAAACCAATAAATCAACATTTTTAAAATAACTTCGTATTTCCTCTGCAACTCGATGTAGTGCATGATCCAAACACGTTACATGATTGTATCAACTTCTGATAAAAGAGTTTTAACCCTCTAGCGGTTAAAAAGAGAAGAATTTGTTTGTAATTTCACCTAGTTCATTGATTCTAATTTTAATGGTTCTTTGAAACTGATGTTTTTTTAACTTTATGTCCATTTTTTTTTAAATATAAAAGAACAATATGCATTTATTATAAAAAATATTCAAAAATATGCATTTATAGTCAAATATGCAAAAATATGCACTAACGATTGAATGCCATTTTAAAGGAAAATTAATGATTCTTAAAGATAATTTGTTCGCTTGCTTCTAAAGTTTGTCAAAGAAAATATGCATTTGCATGGAAATCCTAGCCCTAGTGATCACTATTGGTCACCGAGACCGAAATTTTGCAATTCAACATCAAGAACTTAATTTAATTGTATTCGTGAAATTATCGTGAAATTAAAGGCATACCTTCCTCTTAATAATAAAATATACATACATTCTTTCACTGTTTTTTTAAGGCTTAAAATAACAGTAGTCCCCATACAATTTTTTTGTTTAAAAAATGGAAAATTCAAATTTTCTCAAAAACAAACCGAAAGATTTTTGTTAAAGTTTCTATAATTTTTTTTTCTTCACTTGGCGTCTTTCAATAAAAAATATATATTTTTGTGTTGCTCCAGATTGCTCCTCCCCCCCTCCATTCTTACTTATTTAGGGTGGCGCTACAGTCCTGTGTGAACTAGGGCCTCACCCAACAAACTTCTCGATCTAGCTCGGTCCCTAGCTAAATGTCTCCAGTTTCGCGCTCCAGGTTGGGTGAGGTCACTTTCCACTTGTGCGCGCCACCTGATTCGCGGTCTTTCTCTACTACGCTGTCCTGTGGCTGTGAATTCGAAGACTTTCCGGGCCGGAGCATTGGTTTCCATGCGCTCTACGTGACCCAGCCATCTTAGTCGTTGAACTTTTACCCTTCTGGTTAAGTCTACGTCGCTGTACAGCCCGTACAGCTCGTCGTTCCATCTTTTCCTCCACTCCCCTTCAATGCATACGGGACCGTAGATCACACGAAGAACTTTTCTCTCGAAAAGACCCAAGGTGCCTTTATCCGCTTTTGTCACCGTAAAGCAGGACGGGGATGATGAGGGTCTTATATAGCGACATTTTGGTCCCGCGAGAGAGGACTTTGCTACTTAATTGCTTTCTTAGTCCAAAGAAACGGCAAGAGTTATTCTTCGTTTGATCTCAGCGCTGGTGTTGTTTTCTGAGTTCATAGCGGAGCCTAGCTACATGCTCCTAACCAAATTATCTCTAGCTGCTTTAAAGAGCTAAACATTCAAGCCATCTGCCCCAGCGGCTTTATTAGACTTCAACTTAGATATGGCAATCTTTACTTCGTCTAAGTCGGGAAGACGGGATTGTTGGCTTTTGTCGTCTATGTTGAATGGATCATCCTGTCTGACAGCGGAATTCGGTTTTGTCGTCAGCGTTATACAGTCTGCAGAAGTGGTCTTTCCATCAGCATTGACTGCGATTTCACTTTTATCTTTGCAGCCTTCGGTTCGAGGCTTATGTACTTGTGAATTTCGTTTTATCTGCTCATAAAACTTTCGAACTTCATTCCTGCTTTTGAACCTCTCAACATCTTCGACCGCACGCTTCTTATGCTCTCTCTTTTTCCTTCTGAGAAGTCGGTGTTTCTCTCGCCTCTTCTTCTCATAGAGCCTCTCATTCTATTATTTTAAGTTTTCTCAAGAATTGATGAACCGATTTAAATAATTTTTAATTCTGCACAAGCTCTTATACTGTCTCAATTATTTTGATGATCAAAAATGTCATTACATCTTTTTCAAAATTCGATGTCTTGAAAACATCTCATAATTTTTTTAAGAAATCAAAAATATAATTTGTATTAATAATCTCCAAATAACTGCATGCAAAAATTATTTTTTGACTAAAATCGAAAAATTGTATACCTATATAAAATTAATTTAAAAAACCGCTCTAACGGTTTTCGAAAAAATATTAATTATCTAGTGTCGTGGGCATATAACCGGGTCTCCGAGGTTGTGCATGTGCAACCACTGGACTATTTTTCGTGAAGTTATGTGAAGTTGCTTGAAATAGAATATTTGTCCCAATTGCTGCAAAAAGTGGCCGAAAATTTGGCCTTTTGGCTGGAATTTATTCGGACCAGCCATTGCAGCTACTTGTCCGAAATTGTTTTTAAAACATAATGGCAAACCCTTGTTCTTATTATATTATGTTCTTGAAGCATTAAAAATGCGTTTTGTTTCTTCTTTAATACCATTTGCCTAAAAAAAACACCCTTTACTTAAAACCAGTTGCATAATGTTTTGTCAGAAAAACTATTTTTAGCAAATTTTCTAAAAATATGTTTATTAACTTACTTCCTTTTATAAGAAATATGAATGAAGCTTTCCACTGAAATTCAGCTTTAATGCTCTAATTTACCTAGATCTCGCTTTGTATTTAGTACTAGCGGCCCGTCCCGGCTTCGCACGGGTAGACATAAATAGGTAAAGATATTTTAGTTATAAGCATGCTAATTAAAACGACCATGAATCACTAAATTAGAAAACATTTGTTTGTCCTATCACTAATACTCTTCGCAGCGTATGTGATGAAAGACATTTTATGGCTAATTTTTTTACACCTTCTTCGGTTGGTTTTAATAGGAATTTCTAAAGATTTCTATAGTAATCTAGTACTAAATATAGCCCATGTTACTCAGTGATAATTTAGCTTTCTAATGAAAAAAGAATTATTAAAATCGGTCCCGTACTTTTTGAGTTTATTCGTTTATTCGTTTATTCGTTGCAAAAATACAAATTTTTCTTCTTTATAATATTAGTGTAGATTTATATTTTATATTTAAAAATTAACTCTTTTAAATCACACATTTTTCACATGCATGAACAAATATTTTGTACTTAGCTTATTGTGTTTTTGTACTTATTATATGTTTGAGTACATTTTTCTTAAACCACAAAAATTCTTTATGCATAAATCTATTTAAAACTAAAAATAAATAAATAAATACATTTTTCACAAGTACAGCAGCATGAGTTCATAATTTTTAAGTTCCCGCAATAAATTGTCAAAGAATTTAACTCTCACATTGTATTTTTAGATTTTCACGTTAATCTTAAAGGTCTTTTTGCAATTAGCATATTTTTCCTAGAATTCTTGTCATTTAATTACTTATTATATACGGAAATAACTTTTATTGCATATATCTGTGCGGGACTAAAATAAGGAAATAAATATTGCTTTAAAGAAAATTGTTATTTTTAATTTAGATTTATCTTCCTTAAGAAAAACAAAAAGAAAATAATTTTATTTTTGAAAACGAACGTGGTTAAAGAACGGGTTCTTAAATGCTCATTTAAATTTGTGCGAAATTTAATGACGCATTTTGGATATTGTAATCCAATTCAATCCTGATGTAAATTTATTTTATTCAGAGAAATAAATTTTATTTTTAAACACTTTATGAGAAAAATTTTAGTTTCACACTTATTACATTTTTTTAAAATAAAGTAGATGAGGTGGATATATTTTATTATATTTTTGTCTTATAAATAAATACATTATTTTTTCTTTTTTAAAATATATTTTTGTTTTTACTTTTAAAATGTTCCCAGATGTGTAAATTTTGTTCACCATTATTGAAAAGTGCTTATTTCAAGAAAAATATAAGTTCAAGGTTTGACGTATTTTGCCTTATTTTTGACGTTCACATTCTATAACACAGTTCAACAAAGCTAGCAATCAAATTTTGCTTTAAATAGTAAATGCATAAAAACCTAACAAAGGAATTCTTTCATTAGAATTTAATTCTAGTATTGTGTGGAAAATATTAGGTTGTATTTATTTTGTTCTGTTAGGAGTTAATACGTAAGAGGTTATTGCAAAGAGCCTTTTCTTAAGACCCAGGTTATTTAATAGTAGTGTAGTACCCGTGGCATGATGGGTTCGATCCCTGCCTATGCCATCTTAAGTTTTTTTTCACAGGTACTGCCTCTTGCGAGGAATTGACAAATTCTCCAAGAGTAATTCTTGTCATAAAAAGTGCTTTCTCAAATTAGCCGTTCGGAATCGGCTTGAAACTGTATGTCCCCTCCATCCCTGACAATAATACTCGCACATAGGTATGGTTGAGAGTTGTAAGCCACTAGGCCTTGGTTTTGAATGGACTGTTGCGCCACCCAATTTATTATTTAGGTTATTTTATAACACAGTTTCTTTTTTAACCCAGTTAATTACTTAACCTAGGTGTAGAATCGCCTACATTAATACTTGACTATAACATTTTTGATAGTAACACTGACAGTTCAGGAAACATTGTTAAAAAAACGTTTCTGAAATGTTTTTCATTTGTTTGAAAATTATTTCAGAAATTTTTTTTAATAAAAATTAGCTGTTAAAGAAGAAGCACAGATAGTTTCAGTGTATTATCAGCATGCAGTTTTTTCTACTCCATCCTTATCACGATTTATATTTTGGGAACTTTCAGAAAAATTATTGGATTTCTAGAAACTTTTCGCGATATTTAATATTTATATTAATAACCAGTCACGAACTTTCTTCCTAGGTAAATGTTTGGGAAACTTTATTTTTTTGGAATGCGAAACCGAAAAACATTTCATAAACATTTTTTATACGTTTTTTTTAATGCTTCTGAAACGTTTCTTTGGTCTGAGCACACCTTTACATGGATCAAATTCGTGCATTTTGACATTTATCAAAAATCACCTAAGCCGATTCCAGCTTAGGGTATTTCTTAACCCAGGTTATTTTTTAACATAGATAATTTTTAACCTATGTAGGTTATTTTATAACTTAGCAGAAAGAAAATCTGCTAAACCTTCATTCACGTTGATGAAACATTCAAATATAATTTGAGTAAACCCCTTATCAAAAGTAATGAAAAGTAAAGATACAAACCATTGATCTTCGATTAACAGTGTTACATCTTGGGATGAGTTTTTGTTTCCGGTATGAGATGTCCCTGAAGTACTTTAAAGTATCAAAAAATAATCTAGTTATGTTTAGTTACAATATTCGAAAGTGTTTATAATATCAGTTTCCCAAAATGTAAGAGTTTGATTGACTAAAAACTTAAATAAATTAGGTGGCGCAACAGTCCGTTCAGAACTAATGCCTAGTTACTTACAACTCTCAACCTTTACTGTGTGTGAGAAATGTTGTAAGGGAGGCCTACAGTTTTAAGCCGAATTGGAAAGGCTAATTTGACAAAACATTTTTCATGACAAGAATTACTCCTGGAAGATTTGTCAATTCCTCGCAAGAGACAGGGATTGAATCCAAGACCTCTGTCATGACAATTCTAAGCACTAATCATCACGCCATGATTACTACAGTTTCATTGACTACTCCGAGTTATATTTTCATGAAGGTTCTGCGTTTCTAATTTGTAGTTATTTTCTTCTAATATACAGAACATAATTCATGGATTCTATATCCTAGTGTTGAGATGAATATGACAAAAGAAAAGAATCGTCCAAATCGGTAGACAATCTTGAGTTTTTACGAATTAAACGCACGGTTATTGATTTTTTCTTCAGGGGAATAATATATTGAAATATTCCTTCCTGGCTACAAAAGCAACTTTTTCTAGAAATTGTATTCCATAAAATGAGTACTTATAACCCTATCAAAATTGCATACTTATGTGTATCTCACACATAAACGTAATGTGGATCTATGTAATAGAAAACGGTTTTATGATATTCATTATACCGAAAGCAGATTGAACTAGCCTTCTGTTTTGATAAATTCTTCCTCGTTTGATTAAAAATTACCTTTCAGACCGTTCAATACAAATTATATTGAATGTGTTCAAGCCTGAAATTCACAAATAAACTCTGTCGAACACTAGGGTTCTGTTCAATCTCGTAAACTCATCATTTTTACTAATGATCTCCTGACTGAAACCTGTGATTAATTTTCCTTCTTAACTGAATACAGTACTCTGAGCTTTTCATATTTGTTCAATTGCAATAAAGGAATGCTGAATGGGGAATACAAAATAGTGTCTAATTTTCAATCTGGTCATCTCGAAATTCTCGTGATGTGTTTCACAAACCACCTCAGAAACTGACAACCAGCAAAAAAAAAACCTCAAAATTTGAATGGCTTTGTAATTCAATTAAAAAAAATCAAATATTCCAAATTTCATCAAGACTTATTTTAGAATGTACCTTTCAATAAAACTCAAACTCCGGCAATGTAAAAGAATAACTTAATTTGTTTGCCAAATAAGCAAATTAAAATTAACAATATATTAATTAAATTTAATAATGGTTTTTAGTGGCCACTGGGGTATTACTCTTATATTCATATTTTCCTGAACTGTGAATTTCAATTCTGTTAAATTTCTTGGACTGAAAGTCACATAAATATGTACGTATATACATAAAATTGTGTACTCTTTCCGCTTGCTCGTAAATGATTGAGTAGGGAAACAACTTTTGACTTAAAATAACACAAACAGATTTCAATACGCCCTGTGTAAAGTTTTTGTCTGCATAGAAAACAAAAATTGATTTGAAAAAAAAAACATTAATTTACCAACAGCAAACAACTTCTATCATTTCCACAAAGTGTTAGCTGTCACTTTTGACGTTGACAGATTCGTTAAGTGATCTGCATAGGTGGTACCTCTGTATAGTACATAATAATAAAGACTAAACACATCAAATGTCATGACATGGTAAATATGGCTGTCACCTGATGACATTCCTATTTTCCTCTAACCTTTACAATATCACGGAAGATTTTGAGTTTTGTTTTGCATATTTGATCAGATTTAAGTATTGAACATGAAGTTTGAGTTCAATGAGGTTGTAATAATATTTTAAAACGAAATGCTTCGAATTTAATGTATCTGACTTTTCTGATGGTAAAAATGTCTTTGTATAATTTTCAAGCCTATTAAAAGAAACGAACAAGATAGAAATATAGATTTTATTTTGTACGAGTACATTGCCTCACATAAAAATGAAGTGAATCTATTTTTAAAGTGGTTTACTTGCAAAAAAAAAGAAAAGTCATCCATTTTTCCCCAAACCTTGGATGGCGGGCTGAGCGGTCGTTAAATCACTCACTTACTCCTTCATACTCATGTATGTAATGTATTTTATTATCAAACATGATATTGTGGAGCATAATGTATTAGCTCATCAAGCCTCAAGCTTTATTTTTTGTTTTTATTGTTGTTGTTGTTGTTGGGAGGAACATACATACATATAGGTAAGGGGATGGTTTTATTGAGTAAATCTTTAAGATACAAATATATCTAATGTGTACCTATATAAACATTAGCGTGTAAATGCTCGTAAATGGGATTATTTGTCTTAACAGTGCCCTATGCGTCGTAGTAAGCATCTACATCATTACCAATCATTTTGTCATCTCGTGCGTTCCCATGAAAATTGAGTTTTGTTTTTGACTTTTGTGTTTTTGTTTGACATGCCACTTAAGAATTTATCTCATCAAATAATGTATGGAAATAAAATGTTGAAGTTCTTTTTTTTTTGATCCATTAACCTTTATTTATTTATATAAATTTCTTTGAGTAATTATTTGATATTTTGTATAAAGAGTGCTAGAACATAAGATATTACTTATGGCTTTTTATATTATTTATCTTAGCATTCATTTGATTAACTTAACTTCCTTTGTTATAAAACAGGTGGGTTTTAGTTTTGGGAAGAAGAAATGAGATTTTAATCAAAATTTTTATAATAATTTGGCCTTAGGGTTTGAACTTCCAATGCTAAGCAAGTTTAAGCCAAATGGAAGAATACTGAATTTGCTTGAAATTCCTTGAAATTCGCAGAAACATGGCATGGTTTTTAATATACCCAGTTTTCATGTTAGTTTATCAGAAACTCGTATACTCATAGCTTCCATCCCATAGGTATACAAGGATTTTAGTAATCTATCTTCATGTATGGATTTCCCAAATTGATTTCAAGAAATTGTAAATTTTCATTAAAATAATTCATAGAACTGAAATTTTTGATTATGGACATTTGTTGGAGTAAGGAGATTTTTCAGTTCTTCGACAAGAGTTCTTCGTATAAACAGTGATCCTAATACACTCTGAAATGGAATCTAGGTCCCGAATGCGACATTCATAAGAATAAACCATTCTTGTTTTTGAAGGATATGTTTTTCTGTAGGTGTTTTATTAATAACTTGAGTAATGGTCAAAAATTTATATCGCGTGTTATGGCACTTTAGATTTAGTATTTAGATAAAAGAATCAATTGGAAAGTTCCTTTTAAAATATCGCCTAGCCAGATTATAGCCTTTATCAAAATGAGAGCAATTTCCTGTCTCAACTATATGTATTTAATAAATTTTGTTTAATTAACTTTATTTCCTCTTTAAATAATTTTTTAATCAGATAGGTACTCGTAATTTTCAAAAAAAGTAAATCATTTATAATTAGTCAATATTATTTTCAATAATAGCAAATCATTTTTAATCTACTATGTACATTATAATAAACCTTTTTTAGCAGAACCATTTTTATTATGCTTAAATAAACCTACACAGATTTAATTATATATATTTTCAGTTGAAATTTCTTTTTCGAAATGGTTCTTTGTAATTACAAAATTTAATTCCCATTGGAATCAATTCCTATCCATCCATGTGCCATTGAAAATTTCATAGAAATATCCTTCTAAATAATCCTTATACAAGAATTTATTATTATTCAATGCTATATACATACGCTCGTACAGAGAAGCTGAATCCAAAGTGATTTAAAATTTTTTTCAAATCTCTTTCTGACGAAATCCTTTGGGGATTCAATAATTAACCTTTAAAATCAGTGCTTTTGTAGTGCAGATATGGGTAAATACCTATACTACTACTACCTATACTACTCTTGATCCTTTATTTAGAAACAAGGATTTATCTGTTAAGGGAAATAAAAAGTAATGTTTTTTGATGTAGGTATTAAATTAAATCAATCGTGATTATTGAATTTTGTTTGAATATTATTTTTAAATTAGTCATTTATCTGTGATGAAGAAAAAGATATTAGAATATTTGCGTTTTTCTTCCGAAACAAAAATTTAAAACTGGTGGCATGACAAATAGAATTATCAGCGTTTCTTTTCAAAGTTAATAAATTAAATGAAATATACTCAGTAAAAAATTTTAACGCTCATTCAAATTCCTGGGAGAGGAGATTTTTTTTAAAGACAATCGACGAGAAGAGATATTTACAAGTCTCATCTCGGTCTTGTAAAATTCAAAACACACTAGCTAATGCTCCGTATCAGCCTCAATCTCGTTGCCGTATTCTTCTTCTTTAAAGTTTAGTTTTTAGTTCGGTTTCGTCGTATCACTATCTTTTCAGAACACAAATTCCTGATTCTAACTTCACAAGTAGACACAAAAAACAATGTTTTGACATATATTAGACACCCTGTTTGTGGTTACTGATGATTTGAAGTTGTTTCGCCAGTATACTGCTTCCTGCAAAGTTGTTTCAAGGACCAGCAGTAAGCTTTTGATTTGTTGTTTACGATAAAATTCATTTTGGAGCTTACGATAAATTGGAGGGAAGGGCTCGTACTGGTCCCATACGGACACTCTAAGTTAAACAATAATACTTAATTATTAATAAGAAAATTATTTTTATTAAATTAATTTATTAAATTAATTTTATTTAAAAACTACTTAAAATAAGGTCCTTAAAATAAAACTTAAACTAACTTAAACTACGTATTCTACTTATAAACCACTTAAAACTAGAACAACCACAGCAGCAAATCTAACTATCTTACATTTTTTGTTTTTCATTTTTAGTTGTCCTTTTTTTTTGTTTTTTCTTATTCCATGTTTTTTTCTTTTATTTTTTTTAGTATTTTTTTTTGTCACCATGCCTTTTCTACTTAAAACTAAACCCTAAAACTATAAAAAAAAAACTATGTAAGCCGGCCAAGGCTTAAAACCCCTTCCCGACTACCAACTATCAAGTGCCGATTGAAACCACCAAAACTGGTTCTCCTGCTTCACCCTATCAGTTCGGTCCCGTTCGGACACAGCCCTACTGAACCGAAGGAGCTCTGCTCCGTCTTGTGCCATGACGTCCCGATTGTACAGGAGTCACCTATCCACGGTACGTCGTCTGACGTGGTAGATTATCGGAACTGCCAATCTATCCTGTATCAGACCACATCTATCTAAAAAGAGGAATGCCTCTGGTGGAATGAAGCTGCTCAAGCGTGCACTCTCAAAATACTCGTCGTTCGGATAGAACGCCCCGAAAATTAAGTTGTAGGTCGAAGACATAGCTCTTGCAATATGACCTCGGACGAGTTTTATCCCGAAATTGTCAACTCTGTTGATTCGAGCCCCGTTGTATAGGACCTCGTTGGAATAGTAATGCACGTAAGAAGATTCGGCTGTTCAATATAAGCCGGTACAGCGTCGTAAACTCTGCCGCTCGAACACCCGAAACTTCTCCATCTGGAAAGGGGCAACGTTGAACCACACAGGACAACCATAAACGATCATCGGCCGTATGAGGGCCATGTAGCAAATTACCTTCACTCTGGAGTCAAGTCGACTGCTGTAAAACAGCCGTTTTGTCAGACCGAAGGCTCCTCTAGCCCTGTCAGAGCAGCATTTATATGTCTGTCGAAATATAAATACTGATCTAACCAGATATCGAGGTACTTCACTACACTTTTGCTTGCTAATCGCTGCCCGTGAAGATCAACGATGACCATCTTGCTCCAATTCTTGCACGTATCCCTCGTAGCCCTAGCCAACGGAGTCCGGAACAGCCAACGGAGTCCGGAACTTCTGGACATTTATTTTCAGTTTCCAGTCGTCGCAATATCGCTGAATCTTGTCGAAATCACGCTGCAAGAGAATTCTACTAACCTTTCGGGCCGTTCTGTACGCAATTAGATCGTCGGCGTACGCAATTGCCTTTGTAAGACTACCTATCAGATCGCTGGTGCAAATGCTGAAGAGAATCGGCGAATTCACCGCTCCCTGTTGAAGACCATTGTTAATTTGGAATGTTGTGGTAGAAGTTACATTGGCACTTTTGACAACAAATTTTCTACCTTTAAACATATCATAAAGTATATACAACAATGGTTTCCTTATGCCAAGCCTGCTCAGTTTTAGGTAAAGACCCTCTAACCATACGGTGTCAAATCAACCAGAACAGCACCTGTGCATTGTTGTTTTGATTTATTCCATTGGATATCAGAAACGGGTTAAGACGCAGCATGAATTGTGTCATGACCCACCTTGAACCCGAACTGTTTACCCGGAATTGATGATCTTCTCCAAAACTTTGCTGATGTTCAAAAGAAGACTTATCGAAGTCCAACGCACTAACCATCATGCCACTAGCCGCCGCGGCTAGTTGGAATAAATTCCAGCCGAGAGGAAAAATTTAACATTTTTTTTTTATATTGGGCCACTCTCGGGCTATATCTCTAGAAATATTGCTAACAAATATTCTTTTCCAATACATCAATTTTCTCGCTTATCTGCATAGAGAAGCGACTTTACATAACCCCACAAAAAATAGTCCAGTGGTGCAACATTCCGACGCGAGATAAAGCGCTAACCAAAAGTTTCCTTTCTTGAATTGTTTGAGCTTATGCTTCGCACTATGGGACCAAATAAGCTTGAGGGTCAGAAATAAAATAAACTACGATACCGTCCTTAAATAAGTTAATATTGGTCAAAAATAGAAGTTATAGTTATACAATACTTAAAGTAGAAAAACTGAACCCAAAGAGCATATCTATATTAACACCCGTTATCTCGGCAGAATAAACCTAATTTTTGAAAAATCTTTCCAGGCTTCACGTAATCTACTTTGCACAATTTATTTTTCAATCTGTTATTATATATTGCTTTTCAAACAAACTTAAAATATTATTTAAAGTTCACAAAAGATTTCAAATGTAGATTTTGTATTCAAAAACATATGGTAGACGGCCATATAGAGCATACCAATTAGGCTTAAGAAATAAGTATTACAAAATATTATTATACTATAGAAATAAAGAAGTCATTAAAATCTAAACTATTTAAAAACATTACAAATAAAACTGGCAACCCTATAAAATATATTACTTCTTGATACTTCATTTAACCGTTTTGAGTATAAATTAAAGCTCTTAACCAACTTCAATATATTTAATTTTCTAGTAAAAATGTTTGGTTTGGAATCAAACACAATGTTGTCAAAAAACTCTTAGTATACAAATCATCTTATTCATGTACTTAAAGGTGCATTGAATCAATAAAATTTCTTTACATTTTTAAATACAAAATATTAAAACGAAAGTATGGAAACCCGCTTTATAAATATTTTAAATTTTCTATTTTTATTAAATTGAAACCACTTAAATGAATAATAATCAAAGGTTACCTTAAATTTTGTATATAAAAATTATATTTTAAAATGTTGAATACTCATAAAATTTATTTTAATATACATTATATTCAGCATATATTTAAGATAGTATGTTCCAAATTTCAATTAATTTGGCGAAGAAACATACAAGTTAAAGATCTTGAGACTTCCAAGCTCCTTTGGACCAGAGCGTCTTACGAACCGAACCATTATGTTGGTAATAAATTTGCACGATTCACATACTTTGTTTTGAAATAAGTCCATTCATTATGAAATGGTAAACTAAATTGAGCATAAATTAAGTGACAGCTGTCAAAAAAACTAGTTCCGAAAAAAGTATATTGCCAAATTCAAAACCACACGTCTAAAAAAATACTCGTTACATTAGTTAAGCCCCTCGAATATCTCAAAAGAAAAGAGCATATTTAAAAAAAAAAAACATAATTTGCAATTTTTCAAAGAAACCAATGAGATGTTTTCAGAATGGTTCGAATCCCAACCACTTTTTTTAACAAAAGCCTTAAAAAAACACTGACATAATCAAACATTTTGTGTTTATATAATTTTGACCACTTGTTTCTAACACTTAGCGCTTGTATTGGATAAGCTTCATGTTTATTTATAAGAACTACTACGGATAAAAAAGCTCAGTAAATATATATCTGCAGGTACAGCAACAAAAAAATATAGAATACGATTAAAAGAGTAGTGCTGTATTGAATTAAAAAATAAGTATTTCAGAATATTTTTCAACTGTATACTCATCTGGTCTACATATATGTATAATTGTATATCCAAACATGTCCTTACATTGAAATTTATTTAACTCAATTTCCGATAAAGTTATATTAAAATTTAACTCATTTAAAGCTTAAGCTCCAGCAAAAACAAAATAAAAACATAAACGGACTCTAAAAGATAAAACCAAGCATACATTTTACTGTATTTGTACATACCTTCATTTGTAGTTAAAAAACATATAAATCCTCATTTTTTTAAGCTTTCCCTTCTTCAGATAGTCTAGTCGAAGGTGCTATACGAGTATTTCTATATACACCAAGTTTCTTCTACTTTCAACATCTTCATTGTGCATTTTATGGTCGTACAAAGATAGGTACCACAATATTTTATGCTTGAAAGAATAATTTATAGCCATTTAGGAAAAGAAGACAAAGTGGTGTTTTAGTGAAGTTTCTTCTTTTATTTTTTAAATCATTCACATGATTTTTAATGAATGGTCACTTCTGCTTTTAAAACGATACTTCTTGTCCGTATAGTAGAATTAACCTTTTATAAAGTTTATTTTATTACAAACTTGAACATTTTATCAGATTTGTTTTTTACATTGATCTTCTTAAGAAAATGAAATACGTTTTTGTATAAACCAAATATTCTATTTAGTTTGCATTTATATAATACATATTTACTAATCAATTTATGAAAATAAATAAACTAACTTGCATCAGTTTGCTGAATGTACATACAGGAAGCTCTATAATAGCCTCAATCTTTCATAACTTATCAGAATTTTTTTTTTTTTTTTAAGTTCAATCGATTAATTTTCAATTTTGGTCTCTTCAGTATTTTTCTCCTTTTGGTTTCCATTCGATATTGCAAAACGTTAGGGGGCAAGGTAAAAGGTAAAGTACTTATAGTTCAACCTCTGCTCTGTTACCTTTGAATATAGGATACATATATATACTCCACAAGTGTACCAGTATAAATATACAAAGGTGAAACTCACGAAATTGAATGCAAAAAAAGAATTGAACAGAATTTCAGTTTTATTTTGTATTTGTATTTTTATTTTTAAAGCTCAATTTGATTCGAAGAGGATACGTTTCATTGAAATTCTTTGTTGATTGACGGATTGAGAAGCCAATTTAAATATTTTTAACTCTGTTTTCACATTCAGCAACATCCAGGATGCCCTTTGTTGCAGCATTTCTGATACTGATTCTAGAGTCTCCTCTAATGGTTGAACCCCCAACAAAAATAAATATTTGTCGGCATGTGTACGAGTATCAATTGTAGGTCAACCACAACTTTCTTATGAAAAGAATTGATTTATTTTTTTTTTGCAATTATTGTTAGCTTTTTCTTTCTGTAAGTTCAAATATCTGCACTACACTCGAGATGAAATTCATAGTTAAGAAAAAATAATGCAAATTCATTAAAAAAAAGTTATTTCTTTGCTTACTCAAAAAAAAACAACGAATTTTTAATCAAAATCAAAATTACGATAGTGGAAAAGTTCGTCATGAATATACAAAATAGCTCATCTCCTTGGGGCTACAGGGACGTTCATGTTAACTGAGGCACTTTTGGTTTATTTTTTCGACATCGCGTTATGTAAATATTACAAACTTACTTAACTGTTACAACACAATTCGTAAAATAACTGTGTCAAAAACATAAACATGGTAAACAAAATTAAATTTGAAAACATTAGAACTAATCGTTTGTATAAAAAAACAATAAAAAAGGAAAATACAATATTTAGTTTAGTTTAAAGCTCTTATTTGTGTGATTTTAAGTACATATGTATGTAGATATATGTTTTCCAAACAAACTTGTTGAACTTTATTGTCAACATATTATTTTCTTTTAAGAGTTTAGTATAAATATAATTAAGAAGATAAATTTAAGTAATCAATCTTTAGGAAAGAAAAATATAGAAGTATTTATAAGAAAACAACTAATTTCCTTATTTTGTATAGGGAATGAATTTAATTAATAGCTACAAATTCTTGGCTATACTCCAAAAGAAATTTAAGATATTGTTTAAGGTTTTTGCTTATTTAAAAAACGCTTCTGAAAAAAAAAAACACGTGAACTTGTTATTGTTTTGAAGACTAATACAAACAAACAAAGCTAAATAATATAAAAATGCTTTCATTTTATTGCTTATACGAATAAATAGTCACTCATTACATGGTTTCAAGTTGGCAAAATTGTTAAAACTTACTATAAATAAAAATAAGTCATAAAAGTAATAAATATTTTTGAAAATACTTTGTAATTTTTTTTTTTCAAATATATTATATGGTTTTTGAATAGGTACAGTTAACACCTTGCGCCAACACGCGCCCGATCATGATTTTCCAGCTAAGCAAATCATAATGGTAAATTAAAAGTTCCCACGATTGGTGAGTGTCGAGTAACGGTGCATGGAGGTCAATATGATTGGCGGGTGTCAAGTAACGGGGTTAATGCACGAGCATGGTCGCTGACCATGCAAATCACCGTCGTAGGTGAACAGTGCGCCCGTCGCCGTTAGGTTTAATTTTAGGGTATTAGTTAAGTTAGCTTTAGTTCAATTTTAGTGCTATTCTAGTGCGGATTAAATAAAGAATTATAACGATTAAAAAATAAGTCTTTTATTCGAACTTTACTGTCCCTCAGGGGCCAGCGTCCATTTTTTTTTTTGGATCCTCCTTCAGAGAATCCTAAATTGGTACAATGACAATTTAATCGTTATTTATGAGCGTTTTTAAGTAATAAAACTTTTACCGTTTTCAGTGAAATTCAATAACTGATCTGAAATCTTAAGACCAATGGTTAGATCTACATGCCTTAGCAGTGTTTTAAAAGCTAAAATCGACTTGCTTCGACACCAAGACCTAACCGGACGTACAGCAGCTGATAAAATTAATTGAAGTTTTAATGCCTTTTATTCTTACTTTAAAAATAAAGATTCGTATAGAATAAACATATAGGGATGTATGTACAGACATTTTTTAAGACAGCGTCTTGAAAACGAGCAATTTTAAGGTTTGCATTAGATTCTTCTGATTCTTGGGCAAAAACATAACAAAAAATTGGCGTAAACGCAAGTCACTCCACAGTTTTAAGAGTTAAAGCCATCTCAAACGAACCAAACCAAAAAAAAACATTACACGACAAAAAGTTATGCGATTAGAGTTTTTCAAATCCCAAATAAGCTGGAAAAAAATAGTATCACGAAGTTTTTTCAAACGAAAAATTATTAAATTTCAATAGCCCTGATCTGTTAATCTTTTATTTTCACTATTTTAAAATTGTCCTTGGTCAAAATTTGTATTTGTACTGTATTTCCAAAAAAAAGGGGCTGGGATGCGACCCACACTGATAACTTCCCATCCCGTCTGTCGATTTGTCTTGCTTAAAAGTTTGTCTATATGTATCAATTTTTACCAAATTTGCGTACTATTTTTTGTAGATTTTATTTTATTGAATATTGGAAACAATAGTTTCTGTGAAATAAAATAAGTTTGAACCCAATATTTTTAATTTTTGAAAAGCTATTTGAGTCGAAAGTAAATTTTTATCAAGTTTTAGTATTGTTTTTTTTTAGGTTTTTATTTTTTGTAAAAAAAACTGTCAATTCGATTTTTCTCAAAATTTGTCTTAATGTTGAAAACAATATTTTGTATAAGTTAAAATTAGTTGGAAGCCATAATCTCAAATTTTTGAAAAGATATTTGAGTCGAAATTCAATTTTTACCACCTTTGAGTAATGTTTTTTTAAGGTTTTTGGTTCTTATAAAAAAAAAAACTGTCAATTAGATTTTCCTCAAAATTTTATCAGATGACAAAAACATCATTCTTCGTTGCACAAAATTGTTTTGGAGATGAAATCATATTTTAGTCGTAGAATTTTCGAGGTGACAATTTTTTTTCAGTTTTTTTGATTTATAAAAAAAACGTTAATTGGATTTTTTTCAAAAATGTACTTGTTTTGTATCACGTTACAATTTTTAATAAACTGCTATGGTAAAAAACCACCCACCAAATTTTCTTGAGAGCCCTTTCTGCATCTTTCTGCATTATTATCAGTATAACAAAATTTATTATTATTATTACCGATGTCGTCTCGTTTTTTCGACAACTCTCGTTTTCTTTGTCGTGTCGTTTTTTAAGTGGCATTGTATAACTTTTTCGACGCGACTATTTTGTAGCAGATTTTTAAACGATGAAAATGTATCAGAGATCTGTCAAACTGAAATCAAATTCTAAATAATTTCATTACTCGATATTCAACAAATGTATTTTTATTAAATTATTACCAAATAAATAAATTATTAAAATGATAAGTGTTGAAATGTTTTACAACGCAAGCAGCGATAGTGACAATGATGAAAAAGGTAGAGAGCGAAATATTGCAAAGGCACAATTAATTGTACAAATAGGACAGTGAAGCGTCGGCATCTGCATTTGTAGTCTGAATTTGCTTTGACTTATGTATGTCCGGATGATGAAGACTTGAAGTGGTTGGGAGTTGCGATACACCAATTGCATTTCCACTCGGGCTTAACCATCTGTTTATATTTAAGTAGATTTGCAACAGCATCCTCAAGCGCAGATAGAAGTGCAATTGGGTTGGCCCTCCTTTATTTCCTTTCACTTCTTTTTTGTTGTTCTGAACAATTTATTTTTACTTTAAATTCAAAGTCAGCCCAAACCTGAAAAAGCAAATATTAAAAATGTGTGTAGAATAAAATGATTCAAACCTTTTGCCAACCATCACCATCTCTTATTGGAGGACCTTTGCTGTTGAGTTTATCAGCTATTACATTCCATTCTTTTTTAAAATCGGCTTTGTTCATACATTTCAAATATCCCCTAGCCAACTGCTCGTTGCTTTCCATCAGCTAGACAAGCGCCATTTCTTCGTCGTGAGCAAGTTTTCAAACGAGAGATATCGTCGTTTTTTTTCATTGTCGTCGTTTTCTTTCGTCTTACAGAATGCTGAATTAAAGCGTTCAACACACTTGACGTTTACACACGACAACAAAACGAGTGACAAAAGTTGAAAACGACTTATGGAATGCAGATTGTGTCGTGTCGTATATTTTGCTGTCGTTTACGACATCGGTAATAGGGGTCAATATCTATTCGGATTCTTGAACTATGGACGACGAAAATAACGTCGCGAACGTACAGACGGACGTACGGACGTACGAACGTACATACACACGCACGCACAGAAATCTTTCTAAAAATCTTTTATTTCGACTCTAGGGACCTTGAAATGTCGAGAAATATCAAAATTTTCAATTTGACAAATCGGACCCATTACAATAACTTCCTATGGGAAGTTAATAAATTTTGCAGTTTGAATCTGCAAATATTGTATCTTTAAAAATTGTTCCTTGAGAATAAAACATTGGGACTCGATGCATGTATTATTTTTTGCAACTCAAAACAAATTATAAACTAAAGTGCATTGAAAAGTTATACATGTTCCTAACCTTATATCTACAAACATATACTAACGAAAATAACAAAAAGTCAAAATTTCAACTTATATTTGCACCTTTTAACGCCTAAAATTTAAACGACTTTTTAGCGTCATAAAAGAAGACATCAATACTGTTGCTATACGTATACATTCATTCAGTCTTCTTACAGAATTTTGAAAAACTAAAATTTGGTCAACCAATATCTTAAAACATAGAATTTTGACCTACAAAATTCTGAGCATGCATTGTTTTGATGTTGTATTTAGGTACATAATTTAGTATTACACTATCTTAACATACAGTATTTTGAGTACCTACATACTTAATTTCGGCCCTAACCAACTTTTAAATCATAAAATATTGAACATTTGAGGTTATTTTTTTCTGATTTAAATTTTGCATAGAAGTTTTTTAAAACAATATCGATTTTTAAATAAAAGACAACTTTACATTTTAAAAAAAAAGAAAACAAAACAAATTCACCATACAAAACTAAAAACTCTAACTCATAAATATTCGAATGATTTTTCTTTCTCAACATTTAGATTTTTTAATAGACAAAAGCGAAGCTATTAAAATGTTATAGACAACTTTAATATTGTTTCCAATACTTGGAAATACTTTACAATTTTTGGTCAGAGACCGAAATTTTTGGGAAAATCATTTGCAAAAATACCAACAAAATTAAAGCTCTCTTTGTATTTCCTATTTTCCCGTCTAAAGCACAATTTTAGAAAAATCTGCTACAGGGAGATATTTTTTTAAAGTATTCAAAAAAGCACACCAAACCGTCGACAAAGCTGACGGACGAAGGCCTCACAAAAACTATGCTTTGTTCGACTTTATGAATACATTTTTAACAATATATTGCTGATGGTTTATGGAAGATTGATTTTTAATCGAATAAAACTGTTTGCCATAATTTACAAAATCTTACTTCAATAGAAATACATACATAAAACGTATGGTACGAGTATATGTGTGTTTATATTTACCATAGCTCTTAAATGAATTGTGTGTGACTTTCATGTTTTGAATTTTTTATTTTCCCTTTTTTGTTGGCATCTTTATTACTGTAAGTTCAAAAACTGTGAAATAAGAAAAAAAAATAAATATATAATTCTTTTGTGTCCCTCACATTCTTTATCTTTTTTCCAAAGAAAATAAAGAAGAGAAATATTGTTGGGGTGTTGGACTTTAATTGCTTTAGAAAAGTGAAAAATAACTTTCGGGATAAAATATTTTTGCTATGCCATTTTACAAAATTGAATCAAAATTGATTCGAACCATTAAGACGATTTTAGCAAAAACTTGAAGAAATTTTCTGAAACCGCTTTCACAAAGATCGACTTCAAATGTACCACTGAACAAAATGTCACCAAAACTATTATGCTTTCGTGATACTAATCCCGAAACTATTGTAAATTATATGAATAGGAAACTTAAAGAGTTTTTTGAAGTTTGAGGTGGTACTTGCAAACCAAACAAAATAAAAGCAACATCACAGGAAGTGGAAATAAAAATACGAGAATTTCTACTATACTTTGTGTGTACATTACAACAACAAATACCTTAGTTAGGTATAAAAATACTTGAGCTTCTTTTAACACACAAAACACGCATGATGGTTTTGTGATTTATTAAATCGATACACGATACAAATGTTAAAACATTTACGGTGATGTTTTTGGCGAGTCGTTTTGTAATATCAACAATAAATATCAGTGCGTTTTTTAAGTGCAAGCACGCACATCATCTTTAATGGTCTTAAGTGGTTTAAGCCTAATAAAGAGAATTTCTGCATGAAAAGCAAATTGTTCTTTATATATACGTATGTACAAGTACCTACATATTTACCTATAAGTAGGTCTATACTATACAAGAATGAGAAAGAGAAAATGCTGTTGAAAGGTTATTATTTTGAAGGGGATGGTTTTTTGAGGATGTGTTGTCATGGAGAAAATATAAACCTATAATATCAACCTGCTAAGACGAGGCGAGGACTTAAAGCTAAAGTTAAATGGTCCGTTAAAAATCTAGGAAGGAATATTCTCCCTTTTAATTTTCAAATCGACCAAAACACACCTTGATTTGGATTTTAAAGAATTTGTTAATATACAAAATCATTCATATTCCAAAGGAATACAAATATAACATCTAAAATTTCTAAGATTTTAGTTAGTGAAACAAACAAACAAAAAGATAAACACAGAACAATACAACATTTGAATGTAGACTTAGACTTAAATTTTCGTCAAAGATCAACAAACATAAGCTTCAATTTTTTGGGTTTTTAAAAGACGTAAATAAAACTTGAAGTGAAGTCAAAAGAAACAAATACTTATCCCACTTCCTCCATACTCTTTCTCTCTCTTTTTTTTTTGAAAAAAAAAATCAAAGAAATAAATGTAAACAAAATACAAACAACATGTTTTCGACTTTCAGGACTTTATATAAGTAATGGTAGGTTATTTTTATCACCAAGATTAAGTCTTTCAGTGACACAATTGCGTCTTTTTAGGAAAATGTAAACAAAATAAAATCATTTTATTTTTTCGTTTTCAATTTCTTGTTTATGTAAAACCGTCAATTTTGTAATTGTTTGTTGTAAAGTTATTTTTAGTCTCTGTACAACTTGAACAAATTTTGACAAACCACAACTGAAAGGCAAAACAACTTGAATGTAAAACAGTTTTGTTGAAAAAAATACCAAGTCTATTTGTGGTCACATGAAAAACGCTTAAATCTGTTGTACACATTTTTCAGCAGACTAGTTTAAATTTTTTGAAAACTCTTAAAAAAAAAAGCTTTGAACAATTTTATTGAAAAAAACTAAGAATTTATTTGTGGGGGCTTTTCGGGAATAATATTACCATACAAAAACATATTTCTGGATTTTAGTTGTTTTTTCATTTTCATTTTAAATAAGTTTTGTTTTCTGGTCTTTGTTTTTTTTTTTTTCTTGTCTATTGTAATATAAATTCTCCAACTCTTATGTCGATATTTAATTTTGTTCAGAGCTTAGACATTATTTTATTTAAAAAAAAATTTATTAAACATTAATAAACAATAAATCACTAGTCGACAAAATTACGTTTTTATTTGTCCCACAAACAAAATAATACTCATTTAAAGATGTCCTACCAAACGGGGTTTTTAGGGCTAAATTAAAGTTCAAAATATCTGTTAACAATAAATTGTATGATGATTTTGCAAAGTAAAATCTTTCTCTTGTAGATAAAATTTAAATTTATTTTAATATCTTAATTAGTTTCTGAAAATTCTTATTAGTAATGAGTATTGACTTATCTCTATATGAAATTTTGAGTATACACCTTGAATTTAACGCTTTCATAATTTTGAAAAAAATCTCTTTGGATTTAATTTTAGTGCTGATTTTGAATCCAAACTTTACTTTTAACTTAAGTTATAAAAATACCCGTTTTTAACATTATTTGTATTTTTTTTTAATATTCTTCAAAAACTTGATATAATAGAATTGTTTAAACAACAAGTTTCCTTACAAGAGCAAAACTTTTTTTAAACCGTTTTGTCTTTTTCTGCTGAAAACCGTTTTAGCATAAATGATATAGCGTTTTTCTTTCAGATTTTGTAAGACAGGTGAAATTTAACAACTTATGAAGATTTTTTAAAAACTTGGTGAAATAATGTAAATATTTCATCTGAATATTGAAGAATGCGATTATTTATTTGGAAAACTATCATAGTTCTTCAAACTTTGATAACATTTGTTTTAAAAACAGAAAGCAGATACATTTTTTAATGAAAGTGATGACATCAAACTCGAAACTTTGTCTAAATTCGAGGTAAGCGGTTATGTTCAATGTTTCAAAAGGAAAAAGATTTCTTAACAAAAACCTAATATTTTTAATTGTTGAAATAATTTCAAAATGTTCCCTTCCTTAGTATAATCAATATTTCAAAAAGGCTACCAGGCCTAAGTTAGTTAATAGGTAGGTACGTAGATAATTATAATTATAAATAAATAAATAAATAAATAAATAAATTGGGTGGCGCAACAGTCCGTAGAGAACCAGGGCCTAGTGACTTACAACTCTCAACCATTCCTGTGTGCGAGTAATTGCAGAGATGGAGGGGACCTACAGTTTATATGCCGAATCCGAACGGCTAATTTTGAGAAAGCACTTTTTCATGACAAGAATTACTCTTGGAGAATTTGTCAATTCCTCGCAAGAGGCAGTACCCGTGAAAACTCTTTTCTTTTTTTTTTAATTAATGTGGCACAGGCAGGGATTGAACCCAAGACCTCTCGCATGACAGACCAACGCACTAACCATCATGCCACGGGTACTACAGATAATTATAATTACAATTGCAAAAAAAAAAAAAAAAATTCAAACAATTCTGAATAAAATTAATAATAATTATTTCTATAATATAATAAAAATTTCTATTAGAAACTCAAAAGAGAATTACATATCAAAGTAGAATACATTTTTTTTGTAGGGTTGGGGTCGAAATACTGTATGGATCTTAATACTGTATTTTAAATACTGTATCTCAAAATAATGTATTTCAAAATTCTGTATATCAAAATTCTGTATTTCAAAATGCTGTAAATAAGGCTAAAAAATAAAAATCGATTTTTATTTTTAGCTTTATTTATACATCATTTAAAAAAAGAATACTTTTTTTAAGAAAACATCATAATAATTTGTTAGCGTAATGTTCTAATATACTTCCTTTGAACAATAACATAATATGTACCTATGATAATTCATAAGTCTTTGAAATAATAAAAACAAAAACAATATAAATGGTATCTTCTTCTTATTTTCTCTTTCTCATTTTCTTCTTCTAAATTATTTGTATCTCTCTCACATTTGTACATGAATTATTCCTATCATAATCAACAATTGCATAAACAATTGCACCAAACTGCTTGATCTGTCAAAACTTCCAATATTATACAGTATTATGGGACAAAGTATTTTGACAATAGAGCATTTTGAGACACAGTATTTTAAATGTACAGTATTTTGAAATACAGAATATTAACTATACAGAATTATAACCATACAGTATCGTACAGTATCATACAGAATTTAGACCTTACAGTATTTTAAAATACAGCATTTCGAACCGCTCCCTTTTTTGCATTGACTGGACAGTCAAAATTTGAAAAAACAAATTAGGGGAAAAGAATAACAAAGACTTCCTGATTCAAAAAGTCATAATTGTACTTTCAGACAGTGATATAGTTTCTTATGTTACCTGAATATACTTTTACTTAGTTTTGGACAAAAGAAATATGTAATATCTTTAATGAAACACGTACTCAATTACAAATATTATTTTTCCTTGTTTCTCCTTAGCTGTGAAGTTAATCTTAAAACATGATCTACAAGTTTTTCTATTGAAATTCAACACATCTAATAAAATATCAATGCGCATGCAATATACAACATTTGAATTAAGATAATAAAGGGTGATTTTTTAGCTACTATCTTTTTGGCAACACTGGTTTAAACAGCTGACGCACGTTTCGTGTTTTGTTTCACTGTCAAACATCTTCAGTTTGGTTTATAATTTAACCATGAATCGTCTTACAAACGAACAAACGCATGCAAATTATTGAATTTTATTATCAAAATGCGTGCTTTGTTAAGAAAATTCATCGTTAGCGCTTCTTTCAGTGAGCCACAAAACTCATTTTTTGTCTCAATTGGTATGTAAATAAGAAGAATTGTCGACTTTGGAGTGAATATCAGCCATTGCAAGAGCTACCAATGCATCCAGAAAAAGTCACAGTGTGGTGCGGTTTATGTGCTGGTGGCATCATTGGACCGACCGTACTTCTTCAAAGATGATGCGAATCGTAACGTAACTGTGAATGGTGAGCGCTACCGTGAGATAATATCCAACTTTTTTTTTGCCCAAAATGCAAGAGCTTGACTTGCATGACATGTGGTTTCAACAAGACGGTGCCACATGCCACACAGCACGCGCAACAATGGACTTATTGAGAGGGCGAGTTCGGTGAACATTTTATTTCACGTTCGGGACCGGTCAATTGGCCGCCTAGATCGTGCGATTTAACGTCTTTAGACTATTTTTTTGTGGGGCTATGTAAAAGCTCATGTCTATACAGACAAGCCCGCATTGAAGCATTTATTTGTGAGATACCGGCCGAAATGTTGGAAAGAGTGTGCCAAAATTGGACTAAGCGGATGGACCATTTGAGGGGCGGTCAAGATCAACATTTGCATGAAATATCTTCAAACATTAAATTATATGGACCGTACTATCGATTCAAATAAAGATTTCATGCATTTTTCTGAATTTTATGTTTTTTTTTTGTTTTTAAAAACTTTCCTATAGCTCTTAAAAAATCACCCTTTATTTGTTTACATACTAGAATAATAATTAAAGCTGATAATTATGTTGCGTTTTCAATTATTTTTGGAATTCGAATCATGTGTATAAATGTCGGTCGTAAATTTCATTTTTATAGATTCCTGACCTGTTCTTATACGAGTATACATAAATATCTATATCATTATCATAGGGATATAACAGTAGGATCACGTTTTGCTTAATATTTAGTTAATCTTTTTTGATACTTCAATAAAAAAAATCTTTTCGAATAAAAACATATTTTCCCAATAAATTAATTCATTTTTGTTTTATAAATAAGCTAATTGCTTTGATGTAGGTCTTTATCTCTCCTCTATTTACAAAAATCAAAAATCATACATGAATTCATTTGTGACTTTCTCTACAAACACACTCGTAGTATGTACATATTTGTTCTTTTTATATTTGCATTTAATTAAATGGATACAATTACTTAAAGCAATAAAATTACATAAAAAATTTATAAAACACACAAAAATCATACAAAAATAAAATAAATCCCTTTATAATGATTTATGTACATACAAAAAATACAAACATTAATACACTCTTGAATGTGCATTAATAAATTTATTATAAATGGCAGATTCTCTGTAATGATAATAATAATAAAATTATTTCAATTAAATTATTCATTCTCATGTTAAATTATACCAAACAAACATTAAAATAATCAAAACACGAAAAAAGAACTTCATATAAATACAAAAACCCCATTCAACTAATGGATGATGTGAGAATGAAAATCTGCAAATTCACTTGGGACAAAAATGTAAACAAAGTCAGGTTCAGGTGGGGTGTTTCAATGTTCCATGTATGGAAAAGTTGTATACGTATTATGCCCCCACATATAGTATTAACATATCAAAACCCAAATCGTACGACAGGTATGTCAGTCATCTCATTAAACTTCTTTTTATTTCTTTTTTTTTTAAACACCCATATAAAATGTAAATTCACTTTATACTGAAAAATATGAGCTTTTGGTATAAATTAAATATGTGTCAACGCATTTTTATGTTTATGAATTATATTATTGCAAGGGCGGTTTTAATTAAGATAATTTGCTGTTGCGAAGAGAGTTGCCATAATGCGGCACAAATTATTAAAAGAAAGTAAGATTTTTTCTTATAATTTTATAAATTAAAAAAAAAAGAAACAGTTTACCACCACTTTTAAAAGTGCAATTAGTGCTGCGTGTGCGATTGTTTTAGAACCTTCAACGTTGGTTTTAAATTTAAATTGCTGCATTAGTTACGTTTTAAGTGGTTTACTACTTCACATTTTTAGCGAACTTTTGTATGCTATTTCTGGAGGCATCGTATCGGGATTTATAATAGTAATTTTGCAACTTTGAGTTACATTTTTTGAACACACCCTTCCACTAATAATCGAACTGTCATTGTCAATTTGTTCAGTAAACTTAACATTTTAAACATGGTAAAATTCAAAAAATTTACTACCAAATTTAGGTGTCAACGACAACAAGTTTAAGAGCGTTACTTCCACTTTTAATGCAAAAATTTAAGTCGACATATTGTCAGTGAGGCAACGAGTGGTTCTAGTGTAAACATTATCGCTGTAATTCTTAAGGAATGGGCATCGCTCAGACCACATTATGGCGTATTTTGCGTAGATGACTCAAGAATCGAAGCCGATGGACCATTCATTGAGACGTACTTTCTCCAAATGGGCAAGTTGACAAGAGTTAGCTGATAGCTTTCTCTTAATGCCCCCAATAAAAATGTTGGTTTTTGTAGAAATAGCCCAAATTTTAAGTTTAGGAACTTTAAAAAGTATGCACTCAATAATAAATCTGGGCTAAAGCTGTTTTTTTCTGTCGAGATTTTCGAGACATTAAACCAATTCAATATTATTTTTAATAAGATTTTATTATTGTTAAAAAAAAAATATTAACTACAAATTAATAATTGTTAACAATTAAATTTGTATTAGATAAAATGAGTTTATATTCAATCAGTTTTATTTAATAGAATTCGCTTAACAGATGAATAGTTATATAGTGCATAAGGATTTATGTAGGCTCTATGTAACGTTGCGAAAATTCCCATTTATAAAAAATTCTGCTATAAATTTTAGTTATACAATGCTTATGTCAAAAAGTACCAAAATGGAGCAATCTATTCCATTTATCTGTCTATCAAATCAGCTGTTTGTCATATCAAATAAAATGTAAAAATTTGTGTTGTGGGTGGAAGAACATTCTGGAAATCAATTGCCAAGTTCTGAAGAACTGCTAAGGCTATAATAGTTGTTTTGGCATTTTCTAAGGAGAAACTGATACCTGATAACAAAATGCGGAATCTTTTATTCCAGATGCCAAAGGATCTTTCCACCGTGCTACGAGTAGCTATAATGAGATATATTGTATCTTATTTCAGCATCCGTTCGAGGATTCAAAACGGGGGTAAAGAGGATATTAGTACAAGGGTACCCACCAACCCCAAGCAGACGACCATTGAACTCCCCATCATCAAATCTTTGTTTAATTCTTTTTTCCCTAAAAATTCGATGGTGGGCCTGCTACTTTTGGGATCCTGATGTGGGTACAGTCAATGGCCCCAACCACCTTTGGAAACTCCCGTATTTGAGAGAACTTGTTCATAGTTCTTAGCTGGTCCGAAAAAGAAGTTGGCATTTAAATGAACAAAGGTCTTTTGGTAGCTAATGCTCTTGCCACTCGCTTACAAATTTGGAATAGCGTAGGTTGGCTAAATCCGTGGATGTCTGCTCCATCGTCTTGAATATATAAACAAATCATAAAAGGTACGGATTTCAAATTGGTGTGAACAATTAGTAAAGACTTACCTCGTCCCGTCCCCAATATCTTATTGCAGCCATTACTTGGATATCTATGGGGATGTGGCCTCCTCTATTGTCGCTGCTGAGATCCGAACGAATAATTCCATTCCAATTATATTCATGATATTCTCTTTCGAAAATCTATATTTTTTTAAATTCTTCGTTTCTTAGGCTCATTGGGTTGAACCTTTTTTGTATAAACTTTCCGCCTTCTCGGAGTTGGTAAAACGCGATTTAAATTATTAAAATCATTAATAAACGAGCTAAACTGGAAAGGCGTTATTGTTTTCTTTTTAATTTCAATAATGGAGAGAAATCAAAATGACATTTACGAAATAATAATAACAATAATTTCCTTATGTAGGCTCTATTCAACCTCAAAACGCGTTTAGCTTATTATGGGACTATGCAACCTTGCGTAAGTTTAATAAATAGCATTTTTGCGTTTAGAGGCATTATAGAGATTACATAACTTATATGTAGGCTTTATACAGCGTTTTTAAATAAGACTGAATATCTTTATTTTTTCGTTAGAAAATTAACTTTTGGTAAAAACTGTCAATTGGATTTTTCTAAAAATTTGTACTAAATGGCAAGAACGTTATTCTTTGTAAAACGAAATTTTTTGCAGGTTATATAATATTTTGTTCGTAAGATATTTGTGCCGACAGATATATTTATTAGTTTTATTATTAAAAAAAACACGAAATAAAGGAACCCCTCATTTTTCAATTTTCAAAATCGGAACGATTTCAATAACTTCCAATGAGGAGTTAAAAGTATTCGATGAGATAGCACTTCTGAAAATTTAAATACTTTAAAGATCTCCTCGACAAAAAAATTATATGACTAAAAGTTTTAGACATGAAAACTTTTCATTTTATTTACTTTTGAGTTTCATAAAAAACGTATTATTCTGGCAACCCTGTAAAATAACATATTGAATTATTATAGCTTCATTCTTTTGGAAAGTAAATACAAACATCCAAAAGTCAGTCAATGGATTCCGAAAATAGGGAAAACAAATATTTTTTTATTTTTTTTTGTCTGAAAATAAATTATATTTATTACAGAAAAACAGAATCTACGCCTATAACTAATTTGTGGAACTGAATATTATTACTTTAAAAGGAATCACTTTCGCACATATGCATTTGTTCATTTGAAATTCAACCCATCACCATGTCTATGGATGAAGCAACAACACCACCCCAATATATTGTGACCACACCAAGTGAAGCCGGTGATGTCGAAGAGGATTTATCACAACACGAAAACCTAGGTGATGGAAACGAAAACCAAATGGGCTATCCAAAAAAATATTCGCTGACCACAAATCCATCAGTGTCAGTGACATCGTCGACAACAGCATCTTCCAACAGAATCATGACCCAAAGTACACGAAGTCAAAGTCTTCAATCAAGCTCTACTTCCTCGACGGTGGTGGAACAACACCATCAAACATCCACCTCGTGTTCGTCATCGTCAACTCTGTCGCATCAATTAAAGGCCAAGTCAAGTGCTTCCATTGTCACGGAACAGCGAAGTATGATGCAGAAAACTTCGTCTATATCATCAGCATCGGGTAAATCGAAATTTCAAAGCTTTTTGCAACAACCCGAAAACACCCATCCGTCGAGCATGGGCGGTGGGGGCTTCCTTACGGCCCATCAGAAACACGTTCGACAATTTGTTCGTTCCACATCAGCACACTCTGAGGCAACAGCCAGTGCTGCCAGTAGCAGGCCAGAAAAATGCATACGCAGTGCTTCCACGCAAATAGAAGAACCTGGGGATAACTTGGACACTCTGTCGCCAATCAATAATCAGAAATTCGGATTGAATCAGTCTTCGTCGATTCTCATCTCAAAGTCGGCCGAAACCATTGAAATGCACAAAACTGTTTCGGCCTCGAGCATTCGTACCCAGTTGACGTTGTCGGGAGGATTATTGGCACCGCCCAATCGAAAAATTACCATATTAAGTCCTATTCATGCCCCGCCGGGCTTGCATGATATGCTCAAACGTCACGGACGGTCACCGTTATCGCCGCGCATCAGTTTTCCTGGCAGTGAAACTGATTTGTTTGGGTAAGTGATTGGAATGATGATGATGTTGTATTTTGTTTTTCGAAAAAGAAATGGTTACTCTACGCGTAAAAGGTTGTTTCTTGTACAAAGTCAAATAGCAATAATTCAGTTATTTCACAGTTTTAAATGCATACATAGCATTAATTAATGAAAATAATTTTGGCTCGTAACGTAAACTCTCAACATCAGTTCCTCAATTTTCAAACGAACGTATTTTAAAATTGTAAATTGAAGTTCAAAGTGCGAAAACGGAAGAAGTGTGGATTAAATTTCAATGTAATTTGAATAATTCACCCAAAAAAAAAACAGTCTCTGAAAACTTTACAAGTTTCCTAGAACTAAAAACTTCAAATGCAAAACATCAGTATTTTCCACAATAAAAAAAAAGTACTACTCGTATATTGATTGATTTTGCTTGAAAACATTTTGAATTATTCGTTCGTAACGATACTCTTCAGTTCAATGATAGATACATATAGCTAATTGCAGTTTCCAATTCACTATGGCCCGTGAGTGTTTCTCAGTGGCATTGCTTTGAAATATTTTCCACCCAAAATGTTTGGATCGATTTTCGTCAAATTGAAATTGAACATTTGTTCGGAATGCATTTTACTTAATGTTGCTATACATTTAAAAAGAACAAAATCAATGTTGCTATGCTAATCTTTTTCTTCCAGATGAAAGCGTTTTAATTTTCACTTTCGGAGTTAAATAGAACTTTCGAAAATATAAAATATTTTGTATTTTCTGTGGTTTTGGAAGTCTAGTTCTTTGGAATTCTCAAACCAACACAATTTTATCAGTCTTATTCATTCATTCATCAAAAAAGTATACTTAAACTATAGACTGTATTCAGAATTGGTTAATTGACCGTTTGACATCCTGGGGACTTTTGTCATTATTTATTAAATACGTTAAATGCTAACGTTAAGTTTACAATATTTACTTAAATCTTAATTTAAAACTTACATAATTTTAACTACTTATACGAGTATCAACAAAAATAAATTTTAAGCTTTCAGATTTGAGATTGTCTTTTGTAGAGTAAATTTAGTATAGAGAGTTTGTTAAATTTACTGATTAATAAATTAATAGGACTATTAGCGCCATAGTCGATCTGTTCAAAATACTTTTAAGGGGTAAATGCCTTCTAAAGCTAGCCTGGCTCAGATTAAGATACAATCGACAAAGAATAGATGGACATGAAATAGTTCCATTTAATACAACAGATATATAGCAGTACTACAAACAATTAATGTGACCAGAAAGAAATGGGAGATTTACCAACGGAAGCCTTTGAGTTTATGAAGGTAATAAAAGTCTTTCAGGCTAGGGGAAAAACGAAGACAAAATCTTAAAAATCTACGTTGAATACTTTTTATTTTATCAATATGAACCGAATAGTATGGCGCCCATATAACGCAAGCGTATTCAAGAGCTGGCCTGAAAAATGAAACATACAGAATATTAATAACATATGTGTTATGGAACTCTCGGGAAAATATTTTGCCGAAATAAATTATTTTGTTAGCTTATTTTATAATTTAATTAAAGTAGCCAGTAAACGTTAATTTTGAGTAAACACGCAGCCCTATTATGGTTATCAAACATCAACACGATATTTGATAATAGTTGATAATTATCAACAAAATTAATGAATCGGTATTATGGTGATTAATTATCAATATTTTTGATAAATAGTGAATTAAAAGATCTATTGTGAATAGCTTTATTGATAAACTCGGTATTACGGCTATTAAACATATTGATACCCATCAAATATTCTATCAGCTACAAAATCTTCGTTGACAAATGTATCAAATATTCGTAAATGGTAAAGAATTGTAATTTAAATACGATTTATAAAAGTTTTTTTGTAGTTTTTATTGATTATACAAATTGAAGAACGAAATGCCTTCACTAGAATTGTTGTTTGAAGGCAATTGTACTGTATTACGAGATGCTTCAAACCCACTGGACAAATTATAAACTCATGAATTAAAATAAGAAATTTATTTAATGAAAACAACTTACATTATTCCGCCGAAATTATTTATAGACCAAAACACAAGAACTCAACACAAATGACAAACGTCAAACACCAAACAAAACCTATTGACAATCGTATATTGATAAGTATTCACAATGGGTGAAAAATTATCATTTGATACTCATAATATTAAATTATCATTAAATTTATAGAAGTTATCAGTTATCAAATAATAGTTAGTTGATAGCCATAATAGGGCTGACAGTCTTTACTTTCAATTATTACTTTTCGAACACAGTATTTACTTTATCGCAATTCACAATCAATAATAAACCGCTTCGCTTCCGAACACCTATTTATATACCTCAAATCGGTTCGAGAAACTACTAGATTCTTTTAGGCGCTGAATGTTCTCGATGCTTAACGAAGCGAGTTCTTCTCTTAATCACTAGATGTTGCCCCTTTCGAGGTTCTTGTATGCGCTGAATGTTCTCGAATAGAGTTCTCCTCTTAGCAACTAGATGTTTCTCGATGCTTATAGAAGCGAGTTCTCCTCTTAATCACTAGATGCTTAACGAAGCGAGTTCTCCTCTTAGCCACTAGATGTTGCCCCTTATTCTAAATCTTTTATTCTACTATACGACGATATTAAAAGAGATAAAGAGTGTCTACACATTACAATATTATATTTGCGTTGTAAAACACATTATCTTACATTTGTCAATATTTAAATTCAAAACGATTTTTATTGCTTTATTCCCAAAATTAACAATCCTTGATGGATGTAATAATTGGAAAAATGTTAACATCATCTGCATAAATTAGCGATATAGATTTTTTTTAAACAGAAGGCAATATTAAATAAAATAAACAGAAATGGACCAAGGTGACTCATTCGAGGTACACCAGAATTGACTTTTAATTGACATGAAGGTTACTCCTGAACATGATGTTATAATATCTGTCTTTAAGATATAACGAAACGGTTTTTTTTTTTGTTAATTGTTTATTTGTATCTTAGTTAAATAAACTTAAAAACTATTATATTATTTTTTTTCTTTTAAATTATTAGTACGTGACATAGTGTTCTCAGTACCTACTTATTTATCGATTTCTCGTATTCATACTAATTCATATTTCATTTTTAATACAATTAATTATTATTTACATTCATATTGTTGCTAACTGTGTCTATGTTTTTTTTTCATGTTAAAGGAAAATGGGATTAAAAAAAAAAAAAAAACCTTTTGAAATCTTTAATTTTTCATTTTTTTTCTTAAAACTAATTCTTAAAAATACTTAAACACTAACTAACCTAGAAGGTGTCCTGGTATATGATCTCTAACCTTTCGAGATATAAGCACGATCGACAATTGTTTCCAATTATCTAGCTTGCCTTCTCGACTGATCAGAAGCCATTTATCAGAACGTTATGGTAAAAGGGACTACGCGTCTCGTCTGCATCGACCCAGTCAAGCCTTCGCGATTATAACGATCAAAATTTTGTTCATATCTTTGAGGTATGCTTACGCAGTATCTTAGGTCCGTATTTCCACTTACTAATTCAGAAGGTTCAGATAGTATTCTTTTATCTGTAGCTCTTCTTGCCATATGGTATATTATCGGAACGTTCATTGCGTCGGACAAATAGTCATGTGCATCCAGAAACAAGAAAGCCTCGGGAGGTATAAATCCACTCGTAAGTGTGTTTTTGAAGTATTCAGGGTTAAAATAGAATAACCCAGAAACAAGATCGTTTTCAACAACGTTTGCCGACTTTTCAAAATGACTCCTCAAAAGGTTCAGAATGATCAATTCTGGACACACCGGAAACATCCAAAAGTTTCTTGTTCGAAACGTAATGCCGAAAGTCAGAATGTGAGCTTTTGTAAATTTGCATGCAAGTTCTAAGACATTTTCTCTCGAAGATGCGAAGCGTTTCCATATACGACAGATTAATATTCCACCATACTGAACTCGCGCAAGTCAGAATTTTGAACGTATAAATGCTTGATAGCAAATAATCTTCACAGCGGATCTCAGATAGTTGGAGAAAAAAATGGCGTTTAAGCGACATAAATGCCGCTCTTGCCTTTTGCAATTGATTGTTTATGTGATGATGATATAGTATAAAAATTTGTCCAAATGAACACCCAGGTACTTCACAACAGTCTTTGATTCGATGGGGAGACCCTCCGAGTCTATTATTTTTAGGTTTTTCCAATTTCGTCTCAAATCTGAATTTCCGCGTCTTATAGGGCTGCGGAACAGTATGGTTTCATACTTAGTGTTGTTTATTTTAAGCTTCCACTCCGAGAAGAATGATTGCAGCTTATCAAATTTTCTTTGCAGTTCTGTTTGAATATCTGCAATTCTTGATCCACTTGCATATACAAAGTGGTATCGTCAGAAAACCCTATCGAGTCATCGATTTCACTTAATATGTCAGAAACATATAAACTAAACAAGTGAGGTGCCTACACAGTGCCCTGTGGCACACCATTGATGATACTAAACACCTTGGTTGTAGTGTTTTGTCTATCGGTTACAACAAATTTCTTATGTTTCACCATAGATGAAATTACTTTAACTAGATCCAAACCGTGTAGAAGGCTTTTTCGATATCTACTAAGCAGGCAGCTGTACATCTCTTTGCGTTCAGATTCCAGTTTACATCTGAAATGAGTTTTGTAACTGCGTGCACTGCTGAGTGATTTCTCTTGAACCCAAATTGGTTTCGCGGTATTAACTCCTTTTCTTCGCACACGAACTGGATGGACTTACAAATAACTATTTCAAAATTCTTCCCGATATTAGGCAGGAGACTTATTGGCCTAAAGCTAGAAGGATCCTTTTTCTTTTTTATTATTGGAAGTACCTTCAAAGTTTTCCAACAACTCGGGAAGTAACAGTTAATTAGCAAGTTATTAAATATAACGCAATATTGGCGTATGATTTCGATTGGAATATGTTTTAAGACAATGTTTTAAGTTTACGAAATATTTGTGGCAGTTCGTCTTGTGCTATGAAGCAGTGCATGATCCGTTCTACTATAAGTTCATTTGCCTTAAGATTATCAGTAAGTCTTAGGAGTGTCGGTATTTCGCTACTGTAAAATCTTGACAATTTGGTATTTACCTTGTCAATTTTGGTGCTAGGAAGTTCTCTAGCATGAATTGACTCAAAGTAAGATCCTATAAGATTGAGTACAATAAAAGATTCATCGATGATTCGGCATTGTTGACTGTCAATCCCAGCTTGAGAAAGTAGTGTTTGCGATGATAATGGTATTTTGAGCTTATGTATTTTAACATTATTACATTGTTTGTAAATCTGTTTTATTTTTGGAAACATGTTTCTTGAATCAGATTTCAAAATACTTTTGGCACGTTGCTTCCAATAATTGTTAATACTATTTTCGAACTGTTGGCGTAACAAAACTTTTACATTCCTCAAAAAAGATTTAATTCTTACTAGCTCTGCACTTTGGACATTCTCTTGAAACTGGCGACGTATTCTGTTTATTTGTGTAATTAAAAAGCTTTTATGTTTTTGTAGTGTATTTATGTCACGGTTTAAATAACATTCCATACTGTTCTTTGATTTAACTTTCGGAACTGACGACTCCATAGCTTGTAATACCACCGTATTGAGATTCCCGATATAGAAATCACACACGAAACGGTCGTTAGGTCCAATATTACTTAATTTATTAAGAAGAATTTCATGACTTAGTTTGTCCTTGCTTTATAGAAATATAAGATACACATTTTTTCAACATAAATAATGATGTTCCACCAGGACCTGGACCAACGCCTTGCTTTATAGTTAGGAAATATAAGACACACATTTTTTCAAAATAAATGATGATGTTCCACCAGGACCTGGACTCAAAAATTTAATGCGATAGTGTCTAAAAAAACAATCAAATAAGGTTTCGTAAAATCATTTCATATAAACACAAATTTGAAAATAATCCCAGTTAATTTCGAGTTATAAGTTATATAGCTAAGTAAAGCTATATTTTATTAAGTCAAACTCAATATGATTTTTACATAAGTTAAAAACATTACATTCACATAGATTTAATGAAATAGTAAGGGCAGGTTGGTAGCGATCTTCATGTACAAACTTTGAATGGCTACATGAATACAGCACCATCAGTATTCATTACATCAAAGAAGTAGACAAGATCCAATAATCTTCTATTTTCATTTTTTACGCAATTAAGCTGATTTAAACCAAAAGCTGCCATTTTATCTTTTAAGAAAATTTGTTTGTATTCGAAGCATTAGCAGGCAAGCAAACAACATCATCAGTTAGCTCAATTTTCTCCAATATTGTTTCTAAGGAATTCTTCAAATTTTCATAAAATTCGGTAGAAAAGCCAAGCGGAATATAGGGTGCAACCACATAAACGAAAGCAAAAGACATTTAAATTTTTACGCAGAGTATTTCAAGCGAGAATTGCAAAAACTCGTCAACAAGTGAACAAATAAGAAATGTTGTTACTCCTATCAATTTTTTTTTTATTTCTTATATATTTATTTCTTTTCTTCTACGGAAGACTTTAATTTCAGAACAGATTGTTATCTAACATTATTTTGCAAAATCACCAAAAAAAAGTAAAGCAACAAAAATAAAGTTTACTTACAAATAACAATGGCGCCCAATGTGAGGCAGATTCTATGACATGAACGAAATAAACCTTATTTGTTGCTGAATGTGAGTTTTTTTTTACAAAAATAAAATAAATAATAACATCTTAAGTGTCTTCTTCTTTTTCGTTTTTGAAAATTTCAAAATCTCCACAGCGAAAGAAAAAAAATTTAAATAAAGTTTTAACCCATCGTCACAATCAGAGCAGAACCAAACCAAGCAAAATACATAGAATTGTTGTTCGGTGTAATTCAATTGTATTTTTGTTTATGAATGTAAAACTTTTATTCTAAGAACTTAAATTCCACACAAAAAATATTTAAAAAAAACACAACTTTTTGCAAGCAAGGAAGAACACAATAAAATCTCAATTCAAAATCCCACTGACATTGTGTTGTTTTAAGTGTATCTACCTACATACATACATATATGCAAGTTCGAAGAGCAGAGTTCAGAGAAATGTAGTAGACATACCTTTATTATACTCATCTAAAACTACGTTATATTTTATTTTTATTTTTTAAGTAAGTTGGTGTTTTAAGCCTTTTTACTTGTCAGATATAATTCCTTATTTCTTCTCAGAAAAACACGTTCTTTTATTTCTCAAGAACGTACATATCTACACGGAATTATGTGTTTATTATATTATTGCATTTCAAAAAACTGTCTGTAAAATTTTACATTCCTTTAGCTTATGCAGCGCTGACTTCGTTTCAAGGAAAGCAATACAAATATTTGTTTATATAGTAAATAACAAACACAACCACACGCCTTCCTAGAAATTAACTCATAATTAATCTTATATGTACATATTTTTGTATAAAATTTGTATGAAACATGATAACATTTTTGTTTTAAAATTGTTATTGGCAGAAAATTTAAGAAACAAAAGATTTTCGCTTTGCACTCCAAGTAATGACTTAGTAAATTATTTGTGTTGTAATGAATAACTTTAAGTTAAGCATAATAATAAATTATGTATTCTTATTCTGTGTGGTGTGGAATATGAAATTATTTTTGGCATTTCATCATAAAATTTTACACAGAAATCTCCTTTGTTTAAGTTTGGGTAAAATAAAAAATTCGAAAAAGCAACAAAAACAAAAAGTTTCAAATTAATTATAATGTTTTATCCGTAACCAGACCAGTAACCGCCCACCACCCCCTTTAAACGCTACTAATTAATGCGCTGTCAAAATGCTTTCTATATACCTACATACCTAACCTACCCATACACTATAAGCCTGCTGTTTTTGTTTGTATGATACAATTTTCGACCTTAACCTTTTCTTTAGGCTTTTGGTTATTAAAGTTGTCTCTGGTTGTATCAAACAATAGTGATTAGGAAGTTTCTTTTTAGAGACGAGGTGCAGATGTATGTAGGTTGGGTATAGGTACGTTAAAAAAGTTTCAACGTTTTGTTGGGGGTATTTTTTTATTACCTGCTCAGAAGTATTGGATTGATGTGTTGAAAATTAGATGATTTCAAAGTTTTAATTAGATTTTAAAATAACGTTTAATGGAGGAATGGTGTAAAATTTTCTCCTCACGAACTGACATTAACAATTTGTACTCGTATACACCTTTAATTGAAACTCTTTTATGAAATTTTTGAATTTGAATGTAAAGAAGAACTTTTGTATTATAAAATACGTTCTTATATGTAAGAAGTACGCATGTGTGTATTTTTTTTTCAAGAAAAACGTGTCTATTTAAAAAAAAACTTCCATCTTACAATCTTTACCAATTACAACCTCCAGAATAAGTCGGTCTAAATTTGTCGTAAACTTTATTTATTTCGCATTGTTTTTCTTTTCGAGAGTCAATATTTTGGTCTATTTATGCTTTGATAAGGGGGCAAGACCACAATGACTTTATTCGTATCTATCTACACCGTTCTTAATTGGCTTATTCACCTTAGAGTGTTATACAGAGGGTAAGAAACTTTTTGACTGATAAGTAACTTCGTCGTCATTTATTGCCATTTTCTGAAAGGTTAACGAATTAAAAATAGAAAACAAAGGAAATAAATAGAATATTATTTATTTAGGTAATTCTATACAACCTAGACAAGTTGTGTAGGAAAAACTTCTTTCTTGTCATTCTTTAGAAAACATATCTATACAAATTATAAGATTGCCAAATTTCAGGAAGTGCTTTGGACTATCCTCAATCAATAAGAGTGCTAATAAACTAAGGAAAATATTTGAAACTTGCTTAATTATTTTTGAAAACATACTTAACATCAACTTTTTCCGTATAACTTCTACCGTTTCTATGATACCGGAGTTTAAAAATCATAACAACAACAAAAAAAAGCTGTAGGTAACTGTGAGATCATCAACACTTTGGAACACTTTCCGAAATCTTGAAATTTCTCTTAAGAGCCGATTTCGAAGAACATACTCATTCTCAAAACCGTTATCAGTTTTATTGATTGGTGCCAATTTTGGTAAAACAATGACATTTTTTGTTGCTTTGGGTGTTGAGTGTAAGCAAAGAACACCAATTTAGGTTAGGTTAGGTTAGGTTGGAGTGGCTGTCCAGATGTCATCGACTCACTTAGACCGCAAGGGTCCATTGTGATACCACTAATGAGGTTACTCATGGGGGAGTAATGAAAATTAAACAAACCATTTTGTGCTTTTAATAAAGTTAGAGAGACACTTTGTGTCAATCGTTGCCAGTTCACTGGTATTGTCGAAGAAGGGATTGCCAAGAAAGTTATTCCTTCTAATGGAGAGTGCTGGACATGTACATAGAAGGTGTTGGACTGTTTCCTCTTCCTCCTCGTCCATGCAGCTTCTACAAAAGTCATTTGTGTAGACCCCTAGCCTCAGAGCATGTCTTCCTATGAGGCAGTGTCCTGTTATTACTCCAATTGTAGAGCTTATATTTTGTCTGCTCAGGGATATCAAGCCTTTTGACCGATTTAAATCTATGCTTGGCCATATATGCTTGGTTGCTAGGCAGGTGGTACTCTGTGACCATCTAGCATTTGTTGCTTCTAGAGCATATTGTTTGAGAAGATATTTGCATGTAGCAAGTGGTGTTCCTATGTTATGTTTTTGTCTAACATTTGGCAGAAGTGTTCCGTTTTTGGCGAGCTCATCGGCTTTACAATTTCCCGGAATGTCTCTGTGGCCCGGCACCCAAATGAGGTGAATATTAAACTGTTCTGTCATCTCATTCAGAGATGATCGACAATCGTGGACTACTTGTGAGTTTGTGGAGACAGACGCGAGAGATTTAAGAGCAGCCTGGCTGTCCGAGAAGATTCGTATATCCTTGCAAGATATAACGTTTTCTCTGAGCCAGGATAGTGCCTCTTTAATCGCCATTACTTCTGCCTGGAATACACTACATTGATTGGGAAGTCTATATGATAGACTTAGATTCAGTTGTTCCGAATAGATACCACTTCCAACTCCGTAATCGGTCTTTGAACCGTCTGTATAGAAGTGTATCGCATTGTCTTCCAGGGGTCTCTCTTCTTCCCAGGAGGATCTTGAAGGGATGGACACATGGAAGTTTTTACCGAATACCATTTTAGGGGTGGTATAGTCTAAGCGATCTGGGATAGATCTGAAATTGTCTAGAATGATAGTATGTCCAGTATTGTTACTGTTCCATTGAGAGGTGGCTCTAAGCCTCACACATGAGTTGGCTGCCACCATTTTGGAGAAGATGTCAAGAGGTGTTAGGTTTAAAAGCACATCCAGGGCTGCAGTTGGTGTTGAGCGAAGTGCTCCTGTGATGCACATACCTGCTGACCGCTGGACCTTGATGAACTTATTTAGATTTACCATCTTGTCCAGTGCGGTCCACCATACGACAACTCCATAAGTGAGTATCGGTCTAATTACCGAAGTGTATAGCCAGTGGGTTATTTTTGGGGAGAAGCCCCATTTTGATCCTATGGCCTTTTTACAAGTAAAAAGCGCTACAGTAGCCTTTTTTACTCTTTCATCAATATTTGCCTTCCAATTTAGTTTTTTGTCTAAAATGAGGCCTAAATATTTAGCTTGGTCGGAAAACCTTAATGGTATTCCTTTAATCTTGGGTGGGCTGAGCTGAGGAATTTTGTACCTTCTTGAAAAGAGTACTAGTTCTGTTTTATGTGCATTGACGTCCAGGCCACATTGCTTAGCCCATTTTGTTAGCCTATTCAAGGCATTTTGTAGGAGTTCCGCGAGAACTTGGGAGTGTTTTCCAGATACAGATATTGCAACGTCGTCAGCATAGGCAATCACCCTGAAACCCTCTGCTTCTAATGATGTTAGAAGGTCGTTTACTACCATGTTCCATAAGAGAGGCGAAAGGACCCCTCCTTGGGGGGTACCTTGATGCACCGATCTGGTGGTAGTAAAGCTTCTCATGCTTGAAGTTATTGTCCTGCTTTTGAGCATGAGACTAATAAAATCTATGAGTGGTTTCTTTAATTGCAGCTTTTCCATTGCTGTCGTGATCGCCTGGTAACTGACGTTGTTGAAAGCTCCTTCAATATCTAGGAAAGCTACTAGGTTATATTCTTTGTATTCGAGGGAGTATTCAATACTGCGAACCAGCGAATGAAGTGCTGTTTCTACTGATTTTCCCTTAGAGTAAGCATGTTGAGCTGTGGAAATGAGACATGGTCTTAGGTTATGTCTGATGTAAATTTCAATCAATCTTTCCAAGGTTTTAAGAAGGAAGGATGATAGGCTGATTGGTCGTAGATCTTTAGGGTTAACGTGGGAGGGTTTCCCTGCTTTAGGAATAAAGACTACTTTTGCCATTCTCCAGGCTTTGGGAATATATCTCAGCCTTAAACAGCTTGTCAGAATGATTTCCAATGGTGGAATGATCATGTCTGAGCATTTTTGTAGTTCGGCCGGGATGATTCCGTCTGGTCCTGGAGATTTATATGGATCAAAACTATCTATGGCCCATTGCAGTTTTTCCCGCGTTATTAGATCAACTAAATCGCTTGTAGAAGCTTGAGACTCTGATGTTAAGTCGTTAAGTATGTTAGAGCTACCTGGAAAGTGGGTGTCTAATAGCAGATTAAGAGATTCTTCATCTGTGGTAGTCCATGTGCCTGCATCTGTCTTTAAAGCACTGGGTATTGTTGGACTTTTTGAGAGAATTTTTCTGAGTCTTGAGGCTTCTGAAGTATTTTCTATTTTGCCACAGAAGTTTCTCCAAGAAGACCTCTTACTCTTCCTTAATTCTTTTTTATATTGCTTTAGAGCTTGTTTGTATAAGTCCCAGTCAGAAGGAGATCTAGTGTATTTAGATCTATTGAAGAGTTTGCGACAACTCTTTCTGAATGGTTCTAGTTCTTTACGCCACCAATGAGGTTTCTTTTTTCCCTTTAAAATGGTTACAGGGCATGAAATTCTCATTGATTCATTGAAGGCTTCAGTGAGATGATTCACAGAAAGATCTAGTTCATCTTTACTGGAGGAGCTTTTAAGAAGGTTGTAATCAAGTAATTGTGTTAGTACCTCCCTATATCGTTCCCAGTTTGTATTACGGTAATTTCGAAAACCCGTAGATATGTTTGCCACATCTCTGAGCTCAAACTGAATGTATTTGTGGTCAGAGAAGGAATTCTCTTTTGAGACATGCCAGTTTGAAATCAGATTGTGGATCGAGTCAGAGGTAAGTGTAATATCAAGTACCTCTTTCCTATTCTTGGTTACAAAAGTGGGTTCATTACCAATATTACTTATGAGTAGGTTAGTGCTTAGTAAGTAGTCAAATAAGGACTCACCTCTCTCATTTATGTCCGAGCTACCCCATACCGTGTGATGAGCGTTAGCGTCCGAACCAATTAGGAGACCAACTTTTTTCGACTGCGCGTCCGCAATTGCCTTCCTCAAGGTGTCACCTGGAATTGGGCTGTCGTGGCCAAGATAGGAGGATATGAGCCAGTAGGTGGCTTTATCCGTTGTTAAGACAGCGGTGGTTGTGTCCTTGTCGCTGTAATTGGGGAGTAAAAATACATTTAAGTCATTTTTTACTAACATACATGACCTTGGTTCACCTTTCTCCGATGCATGCAGTAGCTTATAACCAGGAGTCCGGAGGCCTCTGATGATGGAGTTTGAGACCCACGGCTCCTGTATCAAGACGATGTCATCCTTGTTCGCATGCAGTCGGAGTATGAGGTTATTTGCGGCCATGATGGCGTGATGGAGATTAATCTGTACTAATCGCAGCATTGCTACTATTAGTCAGATTAACCTCCACCACTGTATTATCGGCGTTTTCATCGTCTGAGGAGGAATGAAGTAGGTCTTCCTCACTCAGAGTGATGCCTAAGGTGGCGTCTTCAGTCTCCATGTCGGAGTTACTGTCGACTGTAAGTTTTGCCTCCACGTCGGATGGCTTGTTTGGGGCTGTGGAGGTCGATAGTTCCACTTTTGGTATTTCATCGACCTCCATTATTGGTGGTAGTGAAGCGTTTCCTTCCGCTGAAGGGGCTTCTGTGGGGGGCGTGTTAAGCGAATCTTCGTCTTTCTTGTAGATACGGATCACGATTTCATCGAAACCATACCTAATCACGCCTTTGGTCGAGGCCAGTGGAGCCAGTGATTCCCTATTGATCAACACGAGAGCTGATCTATAGTGACCCACCGTCTCCTTCTCAACCTTTGGGACTTTCCAGTCGTGCGTAGGCAGGTTCGGATTACTTGCTTTGATCAATTTCATGATCATATCCGGGCAGTTGTGTAGAGCCGGGACCATTATGCGTGCTCTTGGCCGGCAAGGAATATCCTCCCTTGTAACAACCTCGAGCTTGGCACCCGGCCAGACTTCTGGCAAGCCATTGACAGCAGCCCTGTACAGATCGAAAGATCTCTGATCACCACAGGCGATGAGTTTGATACGATTTTGGTACCATCCTGCATCGGCTGTGTCTGGGAGAGGTCCCGGATTCTCCTCGATGACAGATAAAAATCTGAAACCGAGGTGAGCCTTGACGCTTGCAAATTGATCATGAGAGATGTTACCATCCACATGACCCCTGTCAATGACCGCTGCTATGATCTTACCTTTTAGCGCGTCGCTAAAGGAAAGATCCTTATTGAAGGCTGTTGTGCTGTTTGAATGCACTTTCTGCCTTTTTGGTTCGGGCTTGTCGCCCTCGAAAGACCTATTGCGCTTTGATGTTGAGTCGCTGCAGGTCTGTTTGGTGATATTGCTAAGAAAGCCACTAGCCCACTCGAGTTTTCGCGTTTGCTCCGGGGTTCTTTCCGCCGCCGGTATGACACCGACTGCGGCTAGAATCCTCTCAGCATTGCGTTGGTCTCGTTTGGCTAGTGACTTCCTGGACTTCTTGCTGGCCGACCCAGAGCTATGTCCGTGTGACACAGTTGTGGGTCCACCATCCGAATTCGTCGCTGCCGATACCAATCGGGGTGTGCCCTCACCTTTTGAGACAATTCCACATGTCGCAGATTTTGTCTCTCCGGATGGGGTGTCCCTTCTTGGGGTCGCTTGCGACGTCCTAGCAGGAGCGGGGAGGGGGTGGGGTGTGGAATTACCGCCCTTGGGACAGCCGAGCGTCACAGCTGTTCCACTGACGGGTACTTCCTTCAAGTATAGGTTGCGGCTAGTAGAGGGAGAAGAACTCCCGCTACTAGTGGCAACCACAGGGTTGCCAACACGTTCACACCTCTGAGTAGGCTCGACAGCCTTTCCAGTGGATGTGACCGCATTGGCAGCCATGGCGCGATTTTTGTTATTGTTCTTTAGAATTTTTCTGTTTGTTGTTTTGTTTTGTTTCATTTTTGTTCCCACGAGTAGGGCGGAAAGACGGTCAGCCCCGGCAGAGCCGCTTACCGGGGTAAGGCAGAAATATGACGGACATTGCCACAGCATCCGAAAGAGCTCGTTAATGGCTGGTTTATCCCCCAGCCTTTCATTCTTCGGCACGGTTTTCGTACAAGTACGCTCACACCACCACTGAAATTAGGAACCTCTAAACTATGATTGAATTGGGTTTCCGAACGTTGCACTATTGAGGAGTTACAACAATTCAGCTACCCAACTCAACCTTAGCTAATCACCATCCTGCCAAAAACGCACAGGACTTCTGTAGTGATCATTGCCCGCCTGGCACCCACTTGGAGGGTTTGAATGAGGATTTTGCCAAGCTAAGAACACCAATTTAAAAATTTAAGTTTTTTTGGCCTCAAGAATCTATTCCAGATTGTAGACAAAATATTGGTCCCCACAACAAAAAAATAAAAAGGTTCAAATCACAGCCAGCATTGGGCGAACTTACATTGCCAAGACTGCTTAAAAACTCCCTGTTCAAAATCTCTGGGTTTTCGGGATTCTGAATTTTGGGAATTCTGAGTTTTCTGGATTTAAAACTTCGGGATTGTGTGGGTCTTTCGTCAGATAACACAATGAATGAATTTGGTGAGCAAAAATTGCATAGTGTTCTTGAATTAAGTCTCACACTCTCCGCTACCTCTTCTTCGTCTGGTCACACCTTATGACTTTTAACAGACTTTTCCCACAAACTTCTGTACAGCAGGAGGGACAAAATTTCAATTCGGTAAAACGTTCTTCATAATTTGGAAATAAGTTTAATTTCCCAAAGATGTTCAAGAGACTGGCTTTGTTCTACAAAGATATGATACTGGCTTTTTGTCAAGCTTTCACAGCTGTCAGTATTAAAATAACCAAGGATTTAAAAAAATACCGACCATATTTGTTGGTTAAACATTTAAATCTTTGAACTTTACAAAAACTTTTAATATTTGTAAGTGTATCAGATAAGTGAATTTGTCCACATGTTCTTAAAATTATATGCCATTGAGTTATTTTTGTTTTGTGAACCAACCAATGATACAAAAATTGTATAAAAACCACAAAATCTCTTTAAGTCACTTGTCGTCTATAACCTAAAAGTGTTCGACATCAAACTTCTTGAATTTCAAAAATCAATTTAGTCAACAAAACTTTTCTTTGTCTAGACTTTATAGATTTCACAAGGTGTATAATATATCATCTAAAACTGCCAAGGCCAATTGTAAGTAATAGATAAATAGATTGAGGTAATATATATATAAAAATACACGCTTACCAATATACCTAGTTGAAAAATGTACAGTGTCGTTCGAAAAATGTTGGTCAAACTTTTTTTTCCATTTTTTCGAATTTTGTTAAATGTGTTGAAATAACAACATATTTTTTAATGAGGTTTTGTTTTATTATGCCATTCAAATCGTTTTATGATACAATAAGAATAAATAATGAGATTTTTCTAAAATGGTCACGGGAGCAAAAAGTGATTATACCGAAAAATAAGTTTTTTAGGTACCTGCCTCATTTTTAAGGATGAAAGAAAAATATTTTATTGGTATACAGTTTTTTTTTTTTTTTTTTTTTTTTTTTTATTGCTTCTCAGAAACATGTTGTATCTAAACAGCACTTTCACCTCCTCTTGCTTTTATTACGGCTGAACATCGGCGAGACATTGAATGAGATAGGTTTTTCCATGTAGATACAGGTATCCACATGTAGTAGTTTTCTTTAATTCATCAACTGACTCTGAGCGCTCCTTCGCAACCTCAAGTTTCATTATAGACCAAATATTCTCAATTGGATTGAGATCTGGGCTGTAGGGAGGCCAACTTAGTACATCGATAATATTATTTTCTTCGAAGTACTTTTTAACCTTAGCAATAAAAACAAAATCCAAAATCATAAAAGTGTCCCCAAAAAGATCTAGCACCGTGCGCTCCAATAAGTTTTTCAGGACTCGAAGGCATTGACTTTGGATTTTAGAAAGCTCGTTCTACCTTTTACGACTGTCAAGTTAGCACTACATTTTTCAAAATTTTAAAAACTGAGTATGCAGTTAATTGTAGCTTTTTTGTTGTAAATTAGTTGTGGAAAAAAAATTGTAGCTCGACGATTAAAAAAAAAAAAGTGGTATATGTGTATGTAGTGCTAGGTTGATATCAAGTTAGCACTACACTTTTTGATTTTCTTAAAACTAAGTACGCAATTAGTTGACAATTATTTGTTTTAAATTAGTTGTGGAAAGAAAAAAAATCCAAAATTTTTTTGTACTTTCATTTTTTTTAAAAAAAGGGGGTATGTAGTGCTAACATGACTCCGTGAGCCCAGGCATAAAACAAGGATATTCGAAAATGTAACGATGCAATTAATTGTAGCTTTTTTGTTTAAAATTAGTTGTAGAAAGAAAAAAATTCCAAACATTTTTTTACTTTCATTTTTTTTAAAAAGGGGGTAAATATTCAAAAGAAGATTTAAAGCCGAAAAAAACACTTTAAGTCGAAAAATCCTGTTATCCTTGTTCTAGCCCACCAATACCACTTTTTTTTTAAATCGTCGAGCTACAAATTTTTTTTTCCACAACTAATTTACAACAAAAAAGCTACAATTAACTGCATACTCAGTTTTTTAAATTTCGAAAAATGTAGTGCTAACTTGACATTTGTCTACATTTTTCATCCCCATTCGCATTCGCAAAATGCAATCAGAGCTTAGTCTTTCTTTCGGTTCTCTTCGCGCAAGGATCCTCCCATATCCAACATGGAGCTTAAATTTTGATTCGTCCGAAAAGATGACATCGTTCCACATGTCTTCAGTCCAATTTAGGTGCTCCTGAGCCCAAAGTAATCGTTTTTCTTTGACTCTTTTTGGAAAATCCGGCTTCAGTACCGGCTTGAGTGATGTTTTAGGTCCAGCTTTCACGAGCCATTTTCTCACTGGGCTTGACGAAATTACTTTGCCTGTAGCTCGACACAGATCGTTTTTAAAGTCCACGAAGTTCTGAACCAATGCCGACAACTGTACAACACCAAAAAACGATCATCCACTGGGGTCGTCTTTTTTGGCCTCCCTAAGCCTTTTTTCCTGCTAGTAGTCCCGGTATCACGATATTTTTTCAAACTCCATACCACAGTTTGTTGAGCAATATTCAGTCTCTTAGAAATTTAATGTGTTGTCAAATTGAGACGTGACAGACACAAAATATTGGCTTTATGTTCCGAATTGATTTTTCCCATTTTTTTTTCCACAAAATCACTTTGGTTGATATTGGACTTCTATCATGAGCCAAATGCAGCTCTTATTGATAATAACTTTTATACAGTGTTTGAGTGACATGTTGCTACCCAGTGCAAAAAAAACGGTAGCGTTCCTTAATTCCAAGAACTGATCTCGAAAAGGGTAATAAAATGTTTGACGAAAATTTTTCGAACACCACTGTATATAACACTATATGTTGTAAAAAAACTTTGTTAACTGAATTTGAACTTTATTTTTGACAGATGGTATAGGGTCTTTGAATGTTTTGATACTTATTATATTGACGAGATTCGATTGAAAATTAATCCATACAAGTTGATGAATTTAAATGGAACTCGGGTAAAGTAATTAAGTAAACCTACGAGCTTAAATGTTAAAGTTCAACCGAAGGAACATTAAGATTCAGTCCAAGGAATTAGTGTTTTATTCGAAAGAGAAGTGTGGGTATCCTTTTTCTAAATAAAGAATACCTTTTTGTATTAAAGATATATAATTTTCGTATTCGATATAATATATTGCTTCTGGGCGGAGAGCATCCTTTGTGATTGAAATATTCCATACCTTAATCAGCACTCCAACCTCTGATGAATAAATTTCATCGACATTTGACATGCCTGCATGTAAATTGTATACGTCGTATACAGTGTACACAACACATATCCTTTTTCTATTGGTTTGAAATAATGTTTATATGTATTTGTGATCAAATTCAGTTCATCCCTTTGGGCAAAAACATTTTCACTCTGCAATGCTATTCACTTTATACGTGCATTTGATCAGATTTTTATTTTATTGTACGTTGTATATGTATCCTTATCGACAACCACCATCCATCAGCTTTGGCAACATCCCTAAGGATTTCAAGGATTAATATTCGTTCGAATAAAGAACACATTTATTTGTATAGATATTTCTCGTATGAATGTGTTGTGTGTGTATAATATACATAAGTTTATATATTATACCTATAATGTTTTTATATTTTGATCAATATTGTCTAAATGTTGCTTCGAGTATATGAAATTTAGGTTAGCGTAAAGTTTGGGGGCGGTCGGCGAAGCGTTTTGCTGATGGTAAAAGAATTTAACCCGGATGAGTTATTATAGGTATGTATGTACTATGTAGGTATACCATCTCCGCCCTCCGTGTGTATCAATTCATTTGAGAAAGTAAATATTTTTACTTTTTTGAAAGAAACCAACCAAATAATAAGTTTTATTTATTGTTTCGAATAAACGAACACATTGCGTGGCTATTATGTTTGTTTTTTCAATTCCAAATTAAGCTTCAAGGGTATCTACATTATGTAAAAAGAAAAAAAAATTTTGGAATTCTGTTAAAAATTAACACAACGGAAATAGGTATAACATTTCTTACTTATAGGACAAGGGTGCTCGTTTTTAGAAAATGTATACGTTTTTAGAGGATTGAATAATCGTTTTCATTGGACGGTTAGTCCATTCTTTTAGTCTAAACGTTAAGTACAATGCACTCAGTTTAACATCTTTGTCCTTTACTTCTTCATTCGAACGAAACTTTTTAGTGATGAAAACATTAATTTGAAGTTTAATTCATTCTTAAGTTTAAAAAAATAAATTGATTATTTCTCCATTTTTATTCTAAATCTAATCCCTTTAACTCTAAAATATTTACCCAACTTATTGGAATGATTTCTAGAATTTCGATGGAATGGACACTTTTTAACTCGGTATTTTATATTCTCCGAAAGTTTTTATTATTTTGGAAGAACTGGTACAAAATTTTATAAAAATTAAAAAATTCGATAAAAAGCTCAGGCTTTTTTGAGTTATGAATTTTTGAATGATAACATGCTATTAGTCTAAGATTTTGGGTTTGGAGTAATAACCAAAATTCTGAATGTGTAGATATACACACCATTATATAAAATTCAACCGTCTGGCAGTTTTTTTTTTCAGACGTGGACGGGAGTTAGTGTTCGAAAATGGGTATTTTTCCGAATTAGAGGTCGAAATGATAACCCCATGAGTGATACATCAAATAATCAGAAATCAGATAAGTGTGTCCAAGGCCGTTTACTTTAAGATTTCTGCTTGCCAGACGCATTTTAATAATTTTTCAAATGCATTTTCAACTTTAAACCCTCACAACTTTTTTTAATTTGTCTTAAAATATATGCCAAGGTGCTTTCATCCGCTTTTGTCATAGTCCATGCTTCTGCACTGTATAGCAGTACGGGGATGATAAGGGTCTTATATAGCGACACTTTGGTCTTTCGAGAGAGGACTATTCCACTCAATTGCTTTTTTAGCCCAAAGAAACAGCGGTTAAGTTTAGTTTAGTTTATTTCATCAAACAGAGTACAACTCTTACAGACTACTTTAAAAAGTTAATATAATAATTAATTTAAATATAAGTATATGTACAAAAATAATAATAAATAATAATGGTAGCAATAGATAAATTTTAATCACAAAACAGATTGCGATAACAAAGCAAACATAACATAACATAACAAGAAAAAATATCTATAACCTCAACAACAGAATTCGTTTCTCTTATACAACGTGCAAACGGTTCATTTCTACTATAATTTCTTCTATGAAAAGTCTCAAGCAAATGAAAATTAGAGCGGAGAGTCCTTGATGGAAAGTAAAAAAGTATTCGTTCTAACAAAAAAGAACATTTGATACGATTGCTTATTAAATCTTTTACAAACATTATTGAAAAATTTTTTCTCCTTACTTCAAGCGTTTGAATGTCAATAAGTAGGCATCTAGATGGATAAGATGGTACTTCTAATTCTATATTCCAAATTAATTTATAGATAGCATTCCTAGTAAAACTTTTTTGTATGTTTCTATTCTAGAAGAATGAGTAATATAGTAGGGGTTCCAAACTATGCTGCAATATTCCAGTACCAATCTAACTAGTGCAATATATAATGATTTGAGGGTGTAAGGATCGGAAAAATCCCTAGAGTTTCTTCTGATAAACCCTACATCCCATTAGCTTTACTGACTATGTAATCAATATGCTTATTAAACGAAAGCTTTTCATGCAATATAACTCCCAAATCCTTTTTTGCCGTAACCCTATCTAAACTCGTATTGTTGATAGAATAATCAAATATGATAGGTGTTTTTTTTCTATGGCATGTAAGGCTCTGGCATTTGGCAACATTCAGGAACAACTTGATATCCTCTTGTAGATACAGACAGTCTGTAGAAGATTTTATGAGCCGGAAAATCGGCATACATAAGATACTTCGAGTATTTAAAATTTACCGGAATGTCATTTATAAAAAGGATAAATAACAAAGGGCCAATATGACTTCCTTGCGGAACACCTGAAGTTACATCAATACTTTTGGATTTAAACTTTCCCAATTTTACAAATTGAACCCGATTATTTAAATAGGAAGAAATCCATTTTATGAAATTAGAATGGAAACCTAGTTTTGAAAGCTTTAAAATTAGTATACTATGGTTAACTCTATCAAAAGCTTTTGCAAAATCTGTAAAGATAATATCAGTCTGTAAAATATTTTCGAACCCGAAAAGTACAGATTCGCATAGCAATGAAAGGTTTGTAGCAGTAGATCTACCAGAAACAAAACCATGTTGGTATTCGGATATTAAATCCTTAACAAAAAAAATATAATTTTTTACAGACAAGCATTTCGAAAATTTTTGGGATCACTGATAATTTGCAGATAGGCCTATAATTTGTCACATTTTGCTTCGAGCCAGACTTAAATATTGGAGTTATAAAAGAGATCTTCCAACAGTCCAAAAACTGGCCACTTTTTAAAGACTGGTCGAAAATCAAGCTGAGCGGTAATGCCAAAGAAATAGCGCAGTTTTTTAGTGCAACAGGGGCTATGTTATCAGGCCCAGCACTTTTATTTCCATCAAGACTAGCTAGAGCTTCAAAAACATCAGAAACAGTTAAGTCTATACTTCCAATATCAATAGCATAAGATGGCAAAAAATCAGGGGGTTCACAAGGAGCAGAAGGCAAATAAACAGATTTAAAATAATCGGCAAATAAATCGCATATAACGTTCATATCACTAGATACACAATTGGAGTACTTCATACAGTTTGGAATCCCTAAAGACTTTCTTTTAATATTTATAAATTTGCAGAAGTGTTTCGAATCTTTTCTTATTTTTGACTCAGCAGAGAGAACAAAATTATTAAAAAGAAAGCTATTGAGACAGTCATATTCAAGGTGGCACTGAATGTATTTCTGCTTAAGAGCCAAATTATCTTTTGTTGTTTTATAAGCTTTATATGCTTTTATTTTCTATTTTTCAGATTAGATAATCTTCTGTTAAACCAGGGTGGGTTTGAATTGGGTTTAACTACTTTTTTTAGGAAAATTTGCAAATTTTTCAAACGCATGATCAAGGCTTAAATTAATCAAGGTATTATCCCAAGGAATTGACAACAAATAGTTATTGATTGCAACAAAGTTTGCACGTTTATAATCAAAATAAAATTCTGGTACATCAATTGTATCTTTTATATAAGTTAAAAACTTACACTCTACAGTAAGGCATATATGGTGAATTGAGTTTTTTATAGCAGGAAAATCAGTCTTATCGATATAAGCTTCGAACTCTTTATCCACAAAAATTAAGTCTAATATACGATTTAGATTATTGTGAAAGTTATTAACTTGAATTAAGTTAAATTGACTATAAAAATCTATCACTAAATACTAAATACACTAAATCTGGCACTAAATACTTATCATCCAAATCTGGTTCCCAGCTTATATCACCAAGATTAAAATCTCCTAAAACCATAACATGATCATTTTGACTTAAGTTATTAAGGACTGATTGACAGTTAAACATTTGCAAATTATATAACTCCAATGAACTTCCTGGTCGAATATAACTTACGCTCACAAATAAGTTTAAGTTTCTATTTAAATTAATTTTAACTATCAACTGATCAACATCGAGATCTGATGGATTGTTATCGGAAATTAGTTCAACTTGACTACAAACAAAATTATTTCGTACTGCAATAATAACACCTCTTCCTCTGTCAAAACCAGTTGCAAATAAACATCTATCTTTGCGAAATACTACTAATTGATTACAATTAAATTTAGCAAGAGTTATTCTTCGTTTGATCTCAGCGCTGGTGTTGTTTTCTGCGTTTACAGCGGAGCCTAGGTAGACGAAGTCCTTGACTACCTCAAAGTTACGTCTGTCGATGGTGACGAAAATGGCCTTACTTAGAAAAAAATTCGATAAAGCTGATCTTTGGCTTCAATTACAGGTATGACTTCCTTAAAAGTTGCTTAATTTAAAGTAGAGCAAAAAACTTTAGGGGAATAATCCATGTTCCCATAGTTTTTTTTTTTTTTTTGAAAACACGTGGGTACGCATTGTCGAATATATTGAGCTGCAGTATACTTGATCGAAAATTTAAGCAAAATTATATGTATATGTATGTGGTGGTAATTTTTTGAGCTATGTTTGGAAGAATAATTTATATTAAATAAATTTCATAACTCCCGAAAAGTTTACAAACTGATAATATATTAACAGCGTCTACACATTAAAAAGTTTGAGGGGTCCAAAGTTAATTTAACGTTAAAATCAGACTTGGAAAACGTAGGCTTTTTTTCTTTGGTATCTCAAATGCCTTTGGATATTTATTTACCATTTCTTATGTAGTACTCTTAATAACATTAAAATGAGTCTATTTCATATTCTAAATGAACATAAAAGGATTCAGAGCATAAAAGGAACGTCATCAAAAGGATTCTATTCTATTTACAATTAAATGTCAATCTCCATGCGATTAAGTTTTTGTTCCTATATATAAAACAACATCCTTTTTTCCCTGGTATCGTATGCAAAACACTCTGTAAATAATAATCAAAATCATATATTTAAAAGCATGTACATAATGTACATACGACGACGGAAGTGTATAGTTGTGCAATTTATTTTGCTTCTATACGAATCTCTTTCCTGAACTTTATAAATATGATTTCAAAACAGAAATATAAAACACACAAACGATACAAAAAAAAACAACCAGAAAACTAGTTGGCGTGAAGAGGAATTCCAATTTCCAATATACTCGTATTTGAAATTGTGAACCTAGAGAATAACATCAGAAACCCATGTCTGTGTATCTAACATGAGTGTCTAACTGGGATGATGTTCAAATTGTGTGAGCTTATATTTATGGCAATTTCCGTGTTATGAGCGTAGGTGGAAATTCCTTTCCTAAAGTTCCAATTCCAAGGCAAATAATCATATACACAGGTTGATTGGTTCCGTTACACTTTAGAGCAACAAGATTATCTGGATTATTGGGTGGGATATAGGTTTACTAAAACATATTACAAATTACGAATATGTACGTTACGTACATTTGGGTGGATGTACATTGTACAGCTATAGCCAAAATACTAAGAACAATTCTTAATCTTGAGTTTAACTGTTTTTTATCACTTAAATTAAGCTTAGTGCTAAGTGCGTAGGACTGTCATGCTAAAAGTCGTAGGTTCAATCCCTGCCTTGCGAGAATTGACAAATCCTTCGAGATTAATTGTTGTCATGAAAAATGCTTTCTCAAATTAGCCATTCGGATTCGGCATAAAAACTCCATCCCTGACATTACTCGCACACATGAATGGTTGAGCGTTGTAAGTCACTAGGCCCTGGTTCTCTACGGACTGTTGCGCCACCTACATATTTTATTTATTTTATTTTTAAGTTGTAAGATCAAGGATTATGGAAGTTCGACAAAACCAATGTTTACAAAATTGACACTAAAATGTGGTTCTTAATTTCTATAGAAAAATGTAAGTACCTTGTTGGCTCTATGAAAAAAACAATTTAAATAATTAAAATTAAAGACTTCTCAACTTAATATCAAATATAATCTGTCAACAAATAAAATTAATTGACAATTTTTGTCAAAATGTATTATTTTTCAGTATAAATCAACTGTTCCTATTTTTTTTACCAACTTTTTATGAAGCCTCCAGTTAATGGTCTTCAAAATCTCAACAGCCAATATTTCTGTTTTTAAGTCACAAATTAAGAAGTAGGTATTAACAAAATAGTAACCATTAATATCAAATAGTTACATTTTAGGTTTGTGACATTATTACAAAAAAATAAGTTGTGTTCCTACTATTTTGGCCGTAACTGTAGGTATAGGTACATTTTGTTTGGCAAATATGATGTTTTGAAATTAAATTTAGAAACACATTTCAATATTTGATCAAATTATTTGACACAAAACAACACACAGTATAGATCATCCATGGTTAACGGGATCTGTGAGTAAAAAATAAATAAACAAAATGTCAACGTTTATGTGTGGTTTTGGTTATCTTATATCTATTTTATTTACTAGTTGTTTTAAGAGTAGAGCGTAAAGCCCCCAGCTTGTTCAGAGTTTGGTTGACTGGCTAGCTGGCTAGCTGGCTGGCTGGCTGGCTGGCATATTGACATGTTTAAGTATTAATGCAGTTTCCTTCCGTATTGCTATAGGTCAGTATACATTGAGGTGTTATTTTTATCGTTTTTTTTTTTGGTTTAAATGAAATTTCAAAATAAAATAAACACGAGCACGAAAAGATTTTGTTTGATTTCGCAATTGCAGTAGCAGTAACAGCGACAACGACAGCAGCATGTGATGGGGTTTAAAAAACTTTTATCAGTCAAATTGATGAAAAGTAAGCTTTTATTTATTTCATGGTATTAATTAATCAAAATAATGGTTGTAAAATAAGATTAAAATGTTATTCTTATTTGTTCATACATAACACACATATACATATAGTAGTCATTGAATTTCGAAATAACATCCATTAGGTAATTAAATTGTATATATGCAGGTGATAATTGTATAAGAAACAAATAATAAAGTAATATCATAAATATTAAATTTTATTTGGGTTTATCGTCAACGTGTACCTAATAAAATATTTAAAATAACTTTTAAATTCTTTTGCACAAAATAATTTATTAATCCAAATCTAATTGCGGCGTTTAAACTAAAGTAAATATTTTTGGTTTTGAAAAATATGTCAAAATTTTCTTTATCGACAAATAACTGAAGTCACTTTAATAAAAAATATGTTTGCCATTTTGAATAATCTTATTTTTCTTATTTTTAAGCACTTCTCCCATTTAAAATCGTTTTCAAAATCCATTATTGATTCAACAGAAAATATCAACAAAAATAAAAATGTTATAAAACGCCTAATACAATCTTTTCTCGAGTTTCAGTTTCTAAAATGTCTTTTGCTTTGGCAAATTTTAATTTAACCCTTTCGGTACGAGAGTGGGACAGAACAAAGAATATTTATATGTAAACGTACCACTCCCGTCCCGAAAGGATTAAATAAAGGTTAATCTGAACACGAGACTTTTTTTAAGCTTGTCTAATTTGTAAATTGTAAGCTATATATTTTTCTATAAAGAGTAGTTTATGACTTGGAATACGGACGACAAACCATTTTTTGTCACATTGTCCCTTGCATTTTTGTCTACAAGAAGGAGATATTCAAATGGAAATTTTGACGTTTGCCACTTCGCTTTTTTTTCTTTATATGAATAGCCAATGGCAAAGGAGTCTTACGGCCTTTCCGGAGTAAAATTTAAATCCGGTCGAAATTGCATATTTAGCTGTAATTTAAATAAATTTTAAACAGAAAAATGGTTTATTGATTTATTTATTTTTTTTAAAGACAGAAGCTGAAAAATGAGTTTTACAAAAGACCCAAGAAACAAATTTTGATGTTTAAAATGTGATGAGATTCTTTATACAAAGTTGTTTTCTTTTTATTTTTGTGATAGAAAACCCGCACTTTATTGTCAAGAAGCATCCACAAAGAGTGATAGGCCTAATGCCGGTAGCAAATTTTGGCAGTGGAGTGATACTCAAAAATTCCTTTATATGAATATGGAGATATACGTCTAGCAAGCAGAAGACTGCAACCAAAACGTCTTGGACAAACATTTTTGTAATCAGGGAAAGTTTTCTGATGTTCTGTCCAAGGGCTCTGTTCTATTTCCAACACTCTTTTTTATTTTGTTTAATGATCTCCTGTCTGCCACTTCTAATCCAATACATTGTTTCGCAGACGATAGAACTCTTAGCTTTTCTTTGAATGTGGAACTGCAACGACAAAATATAATAAGCTCATTCAATTCTGACCTAAACAGCATGGGAATAAGAAACCTCGTGGAATTTAATGCTTTAAAAATCCAATGCTGCAATTATCCATGGATAGCACTTGCACCCTATTATGGTTATCAAATATCAACACGATATTTGATAATAGTTGATAATTATCAACAAAATTAATGAATCGGTATTATGGTGATCAATTATCAATATTTTTAATAAATAGTGAATTAAAAGATCTATTGTGAATAGCTTTATTGATAAACTCGGTATTACGGCTATCAAACATATTGATACCTATCAAATATTCTATCAGCTACACAATCTTCGTTGACAAATGTATCAAATATTCGTAAATGGTAAAAAATTGTAATTTAAATACGATCTTTAAAAGTTTTTTTGTAGTTTTTATTGATTATACAAATTGAAGAACGAAATGCCTTCACTAGAATTGTTGTTTGAAGGGAATTGTACTGATTTTCCTCCATTAGTTCCACAAGCCTTTCTATTTGTTTTCTGTTGCTAACTATTCTACGCCCAAATAAACAAAATATCATTAAGAAAAACGAGAAATTTATTTAATGAAAACAACTTACATTATTCCGCCGAAATTATTTATAGAGCAAAACACAAGAACTAAACACAAATGTCAAACGTCAAACACCAAACAAAACCTATTCACAATCGTATATTGATTAGTATTCACAATGGGTCAAAAATTATCATTTAATACTCATAATACCAAATTATCAATAAATTGATAGAAGTTATCAGTAATCAAATAATTGATAGTTGATAGCCATAATAGGACTGTGAGACTGAACATCTCGATTTTTTGTGTGTGTCACCAAACACCTATTTTGGAACGATCATATACTCGATGTCGCAAAAAGTTCCCCTTCTGAAATGGCTGTTGTCTACAAGACTTACATATATGCTTCCAAGGCTTGAGTATAACTCCCATCTCTGGGCTGGTACTCCTCCAACTTACTTAAGCCTCTTGGAAACTATTAAATGTAGAGCATTTAAATTGATTGTAGATAATACCATGGTTTGTTACTTCGCTTGAACATCATCTCAAAGTTTCGTCTAACCCTTTTTCACCGTTACTTAAACGATTTATAGAAATAGCCAGCTGCATTTCTCCCCTTAACAGTTCAACCGTAGTACATGCTCTTCTGGATATGCTCATCAGTATATTCTCAAGCCCAGCTTTGGCCATACTCTCAAACACAGAGATTCGTTCTCTAGCCGTACTATGCGAATATGGAACGCCTTATCATACTCTGTCTTTCCTTGTCATTGCAACATTCAATAATTTAGTATTATACCTTATAGCCTTATAGGAAAAAAATTATTCGGATTTTAAGTTGAAAAATGCATTTGAAAAAGCTTAAAATGCATATGGCACGCACGAGGCTGCAACCAAAACGTCTTCTGTAACCAGGAGATTTTTTTCTGATTTTTTGATGTATCATTCATACGGTTGGCAGTTCGACGTCAAAATCGGAATATTGGCCATATTATCCACTCCAAAATTTGCCTCCGGCTCTTAGACTTTCTATAAAGTTTGCTACGGATTGTGGAATGGTGACATTTTTAACAAATGGATCTGTGGAAAACGTTTCGGTCAATGTGATATGTAGCCATGTTAACCTATTTTTTGTTTTGTTAGTAAAATTGAAGACATGGAGGACCATTCCTTGTGAACATTCGATCTTTTGCACACGAAATTCACAAATCAAAAAATCAAATTCACAAGGAGTTGTGAAAGGAGTTTCAAACAAATTGAATTGGTGTTTTTTTATTAATTTAAAAAAAGATTATTTAAAACGGAAAAAATAATTAAAAAATAACTATGCGTAGTTTTTGAAAAATATAATTTTAAACTCAAAATTTGAGTAAAAAAAGTTAAAAAAAGATTTAAAGTGTAATTTTGCAATACTTCAAGATTATCTACCATTGTTTTTATTTCAGAATTTATTGCTCTTATTTGTTTTTGATCAAAAACTGAAAACTAGATGATTTTATGTCTTTTGGTTTTTGAGAAAATTGAAAACAACCACAACTAATATTTTAATTTAATTCTTTTTTTTTTGCTTGAGTGGTCTTATTTTGATAGTAATAATGGTAGGTGCGTGTTTGGGTGTATGCAACAGTGGGATGTGTATCGGGGGGCATGTTGCCCCCTGCAACCCCCCTGCTTGGGAACACTATAGGATTTGGGGTGTGTGCAAGGTGGAGAGGGTGCAAGGTGAGGGGGGGGGGCAAGATGGGGTGCATGCAAAGTTTCTTTTCCATTTACATAAATAAGCTGGATTTAAGAAAAATTAATTTACTCTAGGTATATCTTAATCCATATTCGATTATTACTATCAAAAGAATACTACGTAAATACTCAAGCAAGGAAAAAGTAATTTAATTAAATTTTGTTTGGTAGTTTTCAATTTTCTCAAGAACTAGAAGACATTAAATCATCTAGTTTTCAGTTTTTGATCAAAAACAAATAAGAGCAATGAATTCTAAAAAAAAAACAATAGTAGATAATCTTAAAGTTTTGAAAAATTACAGGGAGAAAGATCCCCTTCCCATAGCAAAAAAAATGCTTGTTTTTAACTGTTCTATACAAATCCGTTATTAAACTTTTTCGCCTGAGTTATCGTACTCTCCCCCAAAATTGGTAAAAACTGGGGCCCTACTCTGTAATGCGTTTCGAAAGCCAATCCGATTCGAATCTGATATTCGATTCGTTTATGAATTCGTACTCTGTAAAATGTTCGAATCCAATAAAACAATCATCTAGTACTTTTTCTATTTATCGAATAGATTTACCGAGTCTCGAAGTATTTCTTATGAGATTTGTCAAAGCAAAAATACAAAAAAAAATCAAAACAAATCACAAAGACGAGGAAAAAAATTAAAATTCAGTCATTATTATCACTTGAAAATTATCGTAATGACTTTTTTTTACACTTCACTACTTTGCAATTACCACATCTCTCTTTTTATTGAAGCTTAGAAAGTTTAAGCTGATTTTTTTCATAGTCATTTCGTTTTTTGTATTGAAATTTGTCTTTTGCTAAGATATACTTTTTTTCCTTCAAGTCATACGAATTTCACCATAATTTCAAATTGCTTTTGTTTGGTATGCACATTTTTCGCTGATGATTCCCTGTAATGGGATTTATTTGCTTAAATTTTGAATAAAATTATTATTTCCTTACTTATATTTTATCTATTTCACACAACTCAACACAATTTTCCTTTTGTGTCCTATAAAAACGACCTTCGAATTGCAATTCTTTACCTCTCTTGGTGTAGAAAGAAAATTTCTGTTTTCGAACGCTAATGACATTAGGAAGAGCATTGCCAGGTACGAAAAATCCGAATGCGGATTTGTCATTCCGTAAGTACTAGATTTCTTATCCGCATTAGAATTAGAGAGTACAAAATATTCGTTTTCAAAAATATTTGCTTTCGAAACGCATTACAGAGTAGGGCCCCTGATTTCCAACTCCAACATTTCGAAAATAAATGAAAGTACTAACTTCAAAATAATTTTATTCTATGCAAAATAGTGTTGATAACATAAGAATAATAAAGTGAATAAAATCCAATTAGTATTTTTTTATAAGAAACAAAAACTTTCAAAAAATTCTCCTAAAATTAGTAAATATTAGTTTTCAAATAAGTATCTCGGGAAGAAAAAAAATATACTTCACTATCTTTTTTTTTATTTTATCATATTCAAAATATTATTGTAAACATATATGTAAGTAATTTAAAAAAAAATCAATTGACAACTGTTTTTTTTTTACAAAACAAGTGAACCTACAAAAACAACTAAAAACTAAAAACAGAAAGATATTGACTTCAAACTTTGTTTATATTACACAAAATGTTATTAGTAATATTTTGTTGAACATTTAGAAGTATGGACACACGAGCACGGATGGAAAATTATCAGTGTGGGTCGCATCCCAGCCTCTTTTTGTACTAGATTTTGAATGGTCGTTTTTTCAAAAAAATTCTTGATGATATAAATATTTTCACTTTGAAATTTGTTAGCTCTTCACAACAATCCCGCATTTATTTCAAAAACGACTTCACAGATTTTCAAGAAATTCAAATTCAAAATATATTAGAAACATTAATATTTTCATATTTAAAATCTTAAAGCCAAAGTAGTACCCGTAGCGTGATGGTTAGTGCGTTGGACTGTCATGCAAGGGGTCTTGGGTTCAATCCCTGCCTGTGCCACCTAACTTTTTTCACGGGTACTGCCTCTTGCGAGGAATTGACAAATCCTCCAAGAGTAATTCTTGTCATGAAAAGTGCTTTCTCAAATTAGCCGTTCGGATTCGGCATATAAACTGTAGGTCCCTTCCATCTCTGACAACATTACTCGCACACAGGGATGGTTGAGAGTTGTAAGTCACTAGGCCCTGGTCCTTCATGGACTGTTGCGCCACCTAATTTAATTTAAAGCCAAGGAAAACAGTTGCCTGTAATTATAATATGTACTACAACGAAAATTGTTGCTCTGCAAATTTTTCTTATTAAAACTAAAACAAAATTCATTAAACTCATTTGACTTCTTTTGCATAAATATCAAAGGCTAGATTAAAATGTCTACAATAAAGGATAATTTAGTTTGTTGTTGTTCCAATTTCAAAGAAACTCTTCAAACACTAAAAGCTTCAGAAAAAAAATTAAATTCAATGGAAATATGTACATACTCGTATATGAGAGATTAATCCATCATTGTTTTTCATTCTTGTATTTTGATACTAAGCTTAAAGCTGGGTGTGTCTCTGAAAAATGGTAAAATATTTAATATTAAATTGTTCGCTCTTCACATTAATTTAACACTGTACTTCGTTGATGTTGTTATGAGTATAAACTTTGTATAAGAGACTACCAACAGCGCAGCGCGCCGCTATCCCCCGCTGATGGTACACAATGAAAAACTACATGGACTGTGGACAAACATCCTTTGGGGGTGTTGTTTTATTTCTTGTTGCTTCTTTTTATTTTGTATTATTATTTTGCTTGTACCTCAACTTAATTTATTTTATTCAAAGCGTAATTTATTCTCTGAAAAATTTTCAAAGGTCATTGTATGCAGTGCAGAAAACAGAAATGTAGATTGTAGACTCTCAACCCCCAAACAAGGAGCCTTAAAGCAAATTAAATATTTTTAAAATTATTCAATGCTTGAAATTTGCCAACTTTTCTGTCATCGTTTGTCGTTGTCGGTCGTTTGAATACAATTTTCACACATCAAACACATAAAATATAGAAACAACTAAATAACATAACAAGATGCAAGGATTAAAAGTTGAAACGCAAAGTTGCTTTCCAAAAAAAGCAAACATTATTATTGATGCTTCAAAATCACATCCTTTGACAAAATAATTTATAAGATGTTCTCATGTTCATTTTATAAAATGAGAGGGATAATTTTAATGAAATTCACATAGGTAGTTTGTTTTAATTTGTACTAAAGAAACTTTTTTGCTGATCAAAGAGATTTATTTTATTATAATTAATTCAATTTGCTTATGCTTAGTTCTTTTTTAAAGTTTAGTTAGATACTAGTGCACGTTTTTCATGTAGCAAGCAAAAATCGATTCATGTCTAGTTTAAAAAATGATGATTTGAAAGAGAATTGGCCTTCAAAATACGTACATACATACGTCAATGTGCGTAGGTTTCAAATATAAATATACATATACATAAGTGAAATATTAAAACAACATTGAGGGCTGTGCTCGATCCAGTCATGTGGCTTATTTTCATTTCGCTCTTGTTTACATTGAACTGTTCTTATTATTCTAAAAACAGTTTCAAAACAATTTCATAAGAATTTATAATCGTAGGTTAAATAACAATAGCTTTAAAATAAGTCGAAGGTTAATAACTTATTGAGAATAAAATACATTTTTCTTTGATCTCGACTACAATTATTGCTTGTTTGTTTTGTTATACAAACAAAAGAGCTTTTTTAAAAAATTTAATATTAAATTTAAACAAAAAACATTAACATTTCAATCTATTTTGGAACTGAAATAAAAGTTAAATTTATTTAAGAATTCACACGACAAACATTTTTTTTTGTAGACATTTACATATATTTGCTTAAGAATATGATGTCAATTTAAATTACAATTAAATTTTGAACTGTTTCTTATTACTGAAAATTAAAGCTCTTGATGTAAAACTAAAATTAATGTTAAAACTTATTTGTATAGTTAAGGTTTTCTTTGGCAATAAAGAAATAATTTTCTTATGAATTTGACCGCCAAATCTTTTCATCAATTTGCACTTTACCTAAATATATAGACCTCAAACAAATTTTAAAAATAAAATGATTTTTGAGGCTAAGGTAAACCACGATAAAATTAATAAAAATTAATGATGATTTTGCAAAGTACAAATTATTCTACATAAAGGCACCTAGTTCAAATCTTTTTTATTTTTCACCAGGAGAACCAAGGCCTAGTGACATATAACTCACAAACATTAATGGGGAACTAGTAGTTCTTATGTCGAAACCGTACGGCTAATTTTAGAATCACTTTCCATGACAAGAATAATTCTTAGGGCATTTGTCAAAACAAGCATTTAGTTGACAAAGGCAGCGATTGGACCCAGGCCGCGGACACAACAATTCCAAAATTCGTGGATAGTTGTGAATCTCATTCTACATTTTTATTGTTTTAAGAAACCTTATACCACAAACACTAATGGTTTAAAAAATGTGTGTCTGGAGGTGTACCGATTTCGAATCCAAATCTCGAATTTTAAAAGTACCCCCCCTTTTAACCTTATTTCTGTTTTATTAACTTCCCATAGGAAGTTATTGTAATGGGTCCGATTTGTCAAATTGAAAATTTTGACATTTCTCGACGACAGATAATAAGGCAGAAAGGGCTCTCAAGAAAATTACGTGGGTGGTGTTTTACCATAGCAGTTTAAAAAAAAGGTGAAAATGTTGGTTAACCCTAAATATTTCACGAACCAATAACGCTAGAGACTTGAATTAAATTTTATATTATATATTGTAAAGTGATACCAAACAAATATATTTTTGAAAAAAAAAACGTTTTTTTTTATAAATCGAAAAAAACTGAAAAAAAATATTATTTACATCGAAAAATTTACGAACAAAAAACGTTTTTATCTCCAAAACAATTGTGTGCAACGAATAATAATGTTTTTAACATTTGGAAAAATTTTGAGAAAAATCAAATTGATAGTTTTTTTTATAAAAAATAAAAACCTATAAAAACATTACTCAAAGTTGGTAAAAATTGATTTTCGACTTAAATATCTTTTCGAAAATTTAAAATTATGACTTTTAACTAATTTTATCTTGTAAGCAATATTATTTTCAACATTCGATACAATTTTGACAAAAATCGAATGGACAGTTTTTTTACAAAAAATAAAAACCTAAAAAAAAAATATTAATAAAAGTTGGTAAAAATTGATTTTCGACTCAAATATCTTTTCAATACTTTAAGATATTGGCTTTAAACTAATTTTTTGTTATAAGCAATATTGTTTTCAATATTCTTCAAAATTTTGAGAAAAATCGACTTGACAGTTTTTTTACAAAAAATAAAAACCTAACAAAAAAAAACAATACTAAAACTTAGTAAAAATTTACTTTCGACTCAAATATCTTTTCAAAAATTAAAAATATTGGCTTCAAACTTATTTTAATCACAGAAAATATTTTTTTCGACGTTCAGTAGATTTTTTTATAAAAATCCAACAGTCAGTTTTTTCATAAAAAATTAAAATCTACAAAAAATAGTACGCAAAATTGGTAAAAATTGATGTTCGGTTTTCGATATCTCGTGAATAATAGAAGATATTGATTTCAAATTAATTTCATTAATCCAATTTGTATTTTTTTATATTAGAAAAAATTAAATAAAAAATTTTTTAAGCTACTAAAATTGGAAAAAATCGGTTTTCGACTAAAAATCTCGTTAACAAAAAAATAATTTCGAAATCTTTATATGCAAAATATTATTGGTAGTTTTTAAATTTTTAAGAATAAGTCAACTGAGAACATTTTTAACAAAACACGAAAACCTACAAAGTTTTAAGCAAAACAAATCGACAGACGGGATGGGAAGTTATCAGTGTGGGTCGCATCCCAGCCTCTTTTTTGTATTACAATAATGCTTCAAAAACTTTAAATGTTTGTATCAATTTAAATGTTTCCTATATTTGTCATTCGTTTCCTATATTTGATAATTTAAACATCTTTTTTAATATTAAACAAAAATAAAGTGTATGTATTGCTTGTTTACTGGCAACATTTAATTCTTTAAATTACATTGACGCATGGCAACGTCATAGATTGGTGAAAAATCGTGAAAAATCAAAAGATTCATTTAAGTTTGTAGTTCAAAAAAGACTCGTTCTATAGCTTCGTAGTGATGTTTGAAAATGTATGACTTAAAATTTGATTTCCATTATTTTAAGTCATAAATTGTCAACTCAGTTTTGATCGACTAAAAATACTATGGAAATCAGACATTATATTAAGCAGGCAGATATATTTTTTGAAAACTTAAATTTCGTCCATTACGAGACTAGACGACACTTAATTTTACGAGAGACAAGCTTGCAAATTAATCTTTAATCTTTTATTAATATTTTTTCGATTTAAACTTGCTAGTAAACAAATATTTTTCTAATTCCACTCTTAGTTTTAAATGACCACTTATTATCTTTATCACCAAAATGATGATATGTAACGGTTGTTTTTTAGACGTGTGATTTTTTATTTCCCAATATTTTATTCGCAATTGGTCTTTTCGACAGCTGTTTCTTGATTTATCCTTAGTTTGGTTTTCCATTGTATAATGCAAAAACTTATTCCAAAAAATCATTTGCAAATCGTGCACATTTATTAACAAAATAATGGTTAGATTCGCGCAAAGCATCAATTTATTGAAGAACATTTTTAGTGAGCTCATTATCTCGCGTGCGTCGTCGTCGTCGTGAGCCTTTGGCATGACCTCCAAGATCATGCGATTTTACACCGCTGTACAATTTTTTGTAGGGTTGTGTGAAGTCGCTTGTCTACGCTGATAAGCCCTTAGCAATTGATGCCTTGGAAAAGAATATACGGTGGCGCGTTATGCGACCAAAAAGTGGTGGATAATTAGGCCTCTGGGCTGGAATTTAAAACCTTAACAACAAACCCTTATCCTTATAATAAAGCATAATTTTTGGCCATAGCATTATATTACATGAGTTTTATTTTTTCTTGAAAACCACACGCTTTAAAAAACACCTTTTTATGTATTATGTTGTACTAAAATCAACTAAAAACTTCAACTAAGCAGTTCTGCGTTGCTTTGATAAAATTAATTCTTTTTTTCGGTAAACTAAATACCATTTGGAAATTCTTTTGCTTAAGTCGTTTATTGTAAATAAAATATTACTATTATATCATTAAAATAAAATATTTTGATTATTCAAACTTATCTTATATTTCCAAATAAATAATTGTGTTTTCTTTTTTATTCTTTCAGGTAAGTTCTTCAAAGTTACAAGTGTAAATTCATTCAATCAGCAGTAAGTGTATTTATATTATACAAATGATTATGTTTTTAGAACTACTTTTTCAAGAACGTACTATTTCTTGGATTATGGATTTAAATAAAGAACGATTTTAATAGTTTTTCATATGAAACTTCTAAAATATGCAAATGAGAGAAAATATTATTTACTTTTGATTCCAATATCTCTGCATACCTTTTAAAATATAATAAAAAATTCTTAAAACTTTTATTTGCTTACATCATTATATTCTATATTTATAACACTTGCCAGGTATATCATTGGTATTTGATCATATATGTATGTATTTCTATAATAAATTAATGTGATTGAAATTTGTTGGCAAAGTAATTTGTATAATACTGAAAAGTCCCATTTAAGACAAGATTATTAATATTTTGAGGTTGTACATACTTACTTACTTACTTAAGGTGGCGCTGCAGTCCTGTGCGAACTAGGGCCTCACCCAACAAACTTCTCCATCTAGCTCGGTCCCTAGCTAGATGTCTCCAGTTTCGCGCTCCAAGTTGGGTGTGGATTCGAAGACTTTCCGGGCCGGATCATTGGTTTCCATGCGCTCTACGTGACCCAGCCATCTTAGTCGTTGGACTTTTACCCTTCTGGCTAAGTCTACGTTGCTGTACAGCCTATACAGCTCGTCGTTCCATCTTCTCCTCCTCTCCCCTTCGATGCATACGGGACCGTAGATCACACGAAGAACTTTTCTCTCGAAACGACCCAAGGTGCTTTCATCCGCTTTTGTCATAGTCATGTCATAGTCCATGCTTCTGCACCATATAGCAGGACGGGGATGATAAGGCTCTTATATAGCGACATTTTGGTCTTTCGAGAGAGGACTTTTCCATTTAATTGCTTTCTTAGCCCAAAGAAACAGTGGTTAGCAAGAGTTATTTTTCGTTTGATCTCAGCGCTGGTGTTGTTTTCTGCGTTTACAACAGAGCAGAGCCTAGGTAGACAAAGTCCTTGACTACCTCAAAGTTACGTCTGTCGATGGTGACGTTTTAACCAAGACGTCGGTGTGGTCCTTTCTTGACGACAGCATGTACTTTGTTTTGCCCTCATTAACCGTTAAACCCATTTTTGCCGCCTCTGCCCCAATACTCACAAAAGCCCCATTGACATCACGCTGAGTTCTTCCGATTATGTCAATGTCATCAGCATATGATAGTAATTGGACAGGCTTTTGAAAGTTAATGCCTCTAGTGTTGACATGTGAGCTCTGCACTATTCTTTCAAGTACGATGTTAAAAAAATCGCATGACAGCGCATCACCTTGTCTAAAACCTTTTTTGACATCGAAAGGTTCTGTTAAGTTGTTTCCAACCTTTATGGAGCAGCGTGAATTCTCGTCATCCTGCACAAAACGGACGAGTTTGGCAGGGATGCCAAAACTAGACATGGCTCTATACAGCTCGTCCCAGTAGATGCTGTCATATGCGGCCTTGAAATCGATGAAAACATGGTGGGTGTCGATTTGGTGTTCTTGGGTTTTTTCCAGGATCTGCCGTAATGTGAATATTTGATCGACTGTGGACTTTCCTGGTCTAAAACCACACTGATAAGAACCTATCAGGTTGTTGACGATGGGCTTTAGACGTTCACATATTACGGCAGAGAAGATTTTGTAGGCGATGTTAAGTAGACTGATTCCTCTATAATTGGTGCAGTTTAGAGGGTCTCCTTTTTTCAGGATCGGGCAAACAATACTGAGGTTACATTCATCGGGCATGCTTTCTTCCGACCATATCTTACAGATAAGTTGGTGCATGCTCCTAACCAACTTATCTCCAGCTGCTTTAAAGAGCTCGGCATTCAAGCCATCATCCGCTCCAGCGGCTTTGTTTGACTTCAGCTTAGTTATGGCAATCTTTACTTCCTCTAAGTCGGGAGGACGGGATTGTTGGCTTTTGTCGTCTATGTTGAATGGATCATCCTGCCTGACAGTGGACGACGACGGTTTGTCGTCGCCGTTATACAGTCTGCAAAAGAGGTTGTACATAACTTTTCTCTATTCTGCTATCCGATTTGATACAATTTTTCGATTTACTAGAATGTTTCATTTAATCTGCCTGAAATGATTTCTTTAATTCTTCGATTGCAAATCCTTACATTATTTTCTCCTTTTGAAATTGTTTAAAATTTACTTAGATAATATAAATATAATATAAACTACTCAAAACAAAATAGGGCCCACAAAGTTGTTTGGCTTTCGTCTGAAAAAAATTAGTGGTTACAATTTTTTTGTTGGTTATTATGTTTTAGTTAGTAGTACCCGTGGCATGATGGTTAGTGCGTTGGACTGTAATGCGAGAGGTCTTGGGTTCGATCCCTGCCTGTGCCACCTAACTTTTTTCACGGGTACTGCCTCTTGCGAGGAATTGACAAATTCTCCAAGAGTAATTATTCTTGTCATGAAAAAGTGCTTTCTCAATTTAGCCGTTCGGATTCGGCATATAAACTGTAGGTCCCCTCCATCCCTGCAATTACTCGCACACAGGAATGGTTGAGAGTTGTAAGTCACTAGGCCCTAGTTCTCAACGGACTGTTGCGCCACCTAATTTAATTTAATTATGTTTTAGTTAAGTATTAAGTAATAGTGTACACACTTTTAACAAGGAAAAAAAATTCTTTATTTAAGTTACACTGAACAAAAACATTTGCATAGGAAAATTAAAAAAAAAAAAATTAAAAAATAAACTTTATGATTTCTTGTTGAATTCCTTTGCTTAGTAGCAAGTAGGGCCTCCTCTACTCCGTATGCACTATATAAACCTATGTGGTACGCTTTCAATCAGATGCCTTACATTTTGTTCGGGTTTACGCTCCCAAAAGGCTTTTAACGCGTTTATGAGCTTCTGTGCAGTGTTGACACTGCTGTGATTTTCTTTGATGCTTATTTTTAACTGGTCCTATAAATGCTCGATCTGGGTCTCTTTGTTGCCATGTCAAAAGTGTAGTATTGGCATCAGAAAGGGCTGCTTTCGTGGTACGTTTCGTATGTGGGCGAGCATTGTCTTTAATAAGAACAACCCCATCGCCAACTCTGTAAAAATGGGATCACAACACGTCATATTACCATTTCAATGTAACTGGTGGCGCGCGGCAACGGTGCCCTCATCCAGGATAATTAGCTCTGTTCTGCCTAAAAAACTTATTCCAGCCCAGTGCCCTTCTCCACACTCGTACTCGCTTATGATCACTCAAAAATTTGAGTTTGTAGTCGTCTGTAAAGAATACAGACCTCCAGTTGTCCATGGTTCAATTTGAATGCTCACGGGCGTACCTTTATCGTGCTGCCCGATGGGCCAGTGTAAGTTTCGGCTGAATAGCACGCGCTCTGGAAAGTTGACCACCTTAGTGGATTCAATTGTTAATGGTTAAATCACTGACTTGAGTGCCAGTTGACTGCTGCAGTTGAGTAATTAGGGAAATTAGAGTACACTCCCGACCGGCAGTTATTCGAATGTACCGGTCTTCTTGCTAAGTTGTGGCCCGAATTCTTCCTGATCCTGGTCTCCTTGCAACACTCAAGGTTTCCTGGACGTGTTCGGATAGCTCGCCGTGACACACCAATTCAATTTGCAACAGCCCTTTGAGACACTCCTTTCTACAGCATATTTACCGCTCAGATTGCGTTTTCAGTATCCAAACGGCGCCTAGAACCGGGAATTGTTACACGTTTAATCACGAAGAAATAAAGAACAACAATTAAATAAAGAAACACTTAGCAACAACGCTAGAATCAGACTGAGACAACATATTATGAAGTAATTTTTGCATTAATTGTTTTTTCGAGCGATCGGCTTTTTTTGCATATTCACTTGGTGGTAACGGTAAAATTGTTATTCAAAGCATTGATATTTAATCACACACATACACAGCTTAACAATAAAATGCTGGGCTTAAATAAGTATTTTTTAGGTAAAATACAAAATAAATCTTGGGTGGGTTCTATTCTGTTTTGAATAGTTTAGATTGGAAAATCCTCTTATAAATTGAAGAAAAGTTACGTGGGCATTTAGAAAAATAAGCCCCTCATTTCGTTTTATTTCTGTTTTCCATAAACAAGTCCATGTGACAACCAATTACAAAAAATAAAGTCAATTAATTTAATTAAATTTGTATGGAAATATGTATAGGTACGCCCTCATGTACAATTGCTTCATTTTTATTTTAACTGAAAATAAAACTACAATAGAATTTTCAAAACCAAATAAAATTCTATTGCTCACTCTAAGTAATATAACAAAGTTTTGAATTAAAACCAACCCAAAAAGCTTATCCTCAAGTATATACACTTTGGTTTTCAAAAAGATTAATTTTAAAGTTCAGACGTCATTCATACTGCAAATAACTTTGTTGAAAAATCCTTTTTATTTAACTAAAACTGACAAACTGTAAGTACGTTCTTACATACGTAGATATGAATATCATGTATGTGGCTTAGAAAATAAAACCGCACGAGTGTCCTTTTTCCATAAAAAAAAAAAAAAGTTTTATCTTATGAAAGCTATTGACAAGTGTGTATCCAAGTGATTTCCCTATGCAAACTTCTTTCTTTTTTTTTCTGAGAAAGTACAATCCCAATTTTAAATCTATGTTTATCTGCTTCCATTTGGTTTAACCTTAAATAATTTCAACATTACTTAAACTTGATTCAATGGTTTTTTGAAAGTGCCAAAACAATGATTCATACTCATGATTGGTTGCTTTCATCTATTATCTAGACCAAGCGCTCTATCATTAACAAAAGCTAAAACAGTATACTTTTTTAGACAAGGTTTAGCACAAATTCTTGCTTCACTCCCTGAATAAATGACCAACTTGACTTCTTGTATAGATGAAGATGCCAAATGCCATAGTGTAACTTTTACTTTCCATCATTAATGTCGGGTCTCCGTTTTTCTGTTACACACTCGATCTAGATTAAGTATTCATGTCCAGGTCCATCTACAACTACATACCTAGAAATTTTCTTGTCCAGTTGGCTTTTTTTGTATCTTCAAGATAATAAAATTTCTCCTTCCAAAAGAAAGCTGCACATATGTATATTCCGAACACTAAAATTCTCAGACAAGGCAATTATTGAAGATAATAAGTTAAGTTGGATACCTTATATCCTTATATCCCTACACCTACGCTATAAGAAATTGTCCAAGGAAAAAAGCTACACTGGCATTTTTCTAATGAAAAAATAAGCCTATGGGAATAAAGTCTGGTGTCAAATCCTTCATTAATCATTGGCTACATTGCCTACATCGCGATAATGAAAGGGATTGTAATGTGCAGTGTGTTAATGCTATGGATATCTTCAGGACAAAGCGAAACATTATTTCAGTAAAATTATGGTTAAACTTAAATGTGTTATCAAAAGGTTAATGAATTTTGCTCTAGCCTTTGAGAATAGCTTTTTCAAAGCAAGGATGTTGTTGTTCCATATTTGAAATTCCAATCATATTCAAAAGAGTTAAATAGTTTTTGAATACTCGTATTAATTTTACTCTTTGAAGGAATTTAGTTTAGAGTTTTCCGATTAAGACGTGTTTAAATGGTCCATCGGCTTAAATTCTTGAGTCAGCTTGATCTTGAATAAATAAATAAATAAATATATTATATGACGCAACAGTTCGTTGACAACTAAAGCCTAGTGACTTAAAACTCGCAACCATTCCTGTGTGCGATTAATATTGGCAGAGATGGAAGGGACCTACAGTTTTAAGCCGAATCCGAACGACTAATTTAAGAAAACACTTTTCATGACAAGAATAATTACTCTTGGAGGATTTGTACATTCTTTGCAAGAGGCAGTACCCGTGCAAACAAAATTTAGATGGCACAGACAGGTATTGAACCCAAGATCTTTGGCATGACAGCCCTACGTACTAACCATCACGCCACGAGTACTACTCTAAACCAAGATCCTTACGAAAAATATTCCATAATGTTGTCTGAGCGTTGCCCAATTCTTGAGAACGCTGCATTAGAAATTGTCTGATTTCGATCGTTTTCTACGGAAGCCTGAATTTTGACACTTCAACCCACCTATTGTCTCACTGATACGGCAACATCACACAACGAATATACACTCCAATTTTTGCACTTAACTTGTTATTGTCTGTCTGCTAGGGCGAGAACTACGACCGAAAATTGGACTTAACGCTCTTAAACTTAGAAATTACTTTTTGAACTGTTCTATACATGTTTTATTGGATGAGTTCAAGTCTTAAATCCCCAAAACAAATGTTGGTTTGCCCAGGGCTCTGCCGTGTCACCTACACTCTTTCCCATTTGTTTGTATAATCTCCTATGTGAAACTTCAAACATTCAAATTCAAAACCCTGCTTTTTGGAAGCGAATCTTTAAAGACAATGTATGATAAGTTCAATAAATTCATACCTTATCAACATTCCTATGACCATTAAAGCGTTGTTCAGCACCTTTGCCATTATCTATGAAACGGAATATATCGAATTTTTCAGTGCGTTTACAACCTCTTGTATAACGTTTAGATACGCAATGTCGCTCAAAATTCCGGAAGATCTCTGAGTTTCCTGAGGTGGTGAAATATTATAAAACGTTAATGTTTTATAATCTTTCCCCTTAACCCAAAGAGAAAGTACAACTCACATCTCTGAGCTGGTGCTTCAGTTACTCACTTATATAGGTATCGTGCACAGTATTTAAAAGAAGAGATTTGTTCGCTTTTGTAATGTATCCTATCTCACCCTTTTAACCGTTTTCGTTTAAGGGAATATTTTCAAGTAAAATAGTCCCTCCCTTCATCCTACTTTGGTCTACAGTCACGTACCTAGATTCGTTCTCTTGCAGTACTAAGCGAATGTGTATTGCTTTACCACACACTCTGTCTTTCTCTGTCATTGCAATATTCAGGACATTAAAACCAATGTACCAATAATTTGTATGGCACTGAAAGGATAAGCAGAAATCTGTACCTACTCATAAGAATAAACAAAGTTACATACATTTTGAATTTATTTTATCCATTGAACTGTGAAAAGAAACAAAGAAATTACTGAAAAACTCCCAGATTTCAACATTTGTAGAAATTCAAAAGAAAAAATATATAGATGGTTTTTCATGAAGACCATGGATTTTATGTTTTTTAAATCATGTGTAAAAATGTATTCTCAATACAACATGCTTCGTATTTACAAAAGATCAAGTTCAATGAACCAGGAAACAAACTTAATAGGTCACTGAATTCCAATAATTAAATTATATCGCATCTACAATTTGTGCAAAACCATCGCTGCTATTCTTGAGGTAAGTTTTACTTAACCTACCTTACCTTACCTATCTTAAATTAAATGTTAAGAATTTCACCTTTCCAGCAACAAAAAAGATTTAAGGTCATTCAACAGTCGTCTTGTTGAATGTTGAAGATATTTTACTCTCTTTCTCTCTTATTTTAGACTTGTTTATTCTTACATTATTTTTTGGCTTGTTGATTTAAAATGAGCTTTTTAAAAAAATATCGCACAATTAACTTTGATGCGATGTTTTGTAGAGCTTTTAAAAAGCTCAACAAAAGCCTCAAAATAAGTTGGTTTAAGTTTTAAACACTACGCATGTTGGATATGCAGCGAAAAATATTTCAAATCCTCATAAAATTTTAAACTTATTTTTAAACTAACAGAAAAGTTTTTCTTCTGTTCGATTTATGTTGAAAAACTTAAACACTTTCTGTAAAAGCTTTTTTTTTCAAAACTGTTGATAACAAGACCAAAGCCCATTGAATAGGTAAAAGTGTTAAAGCCTTTTGCCGTAAAAAAAAACACAAACAACCCAGATCAAAACAATAGGTGTGAGCTGAAGAGTGTTATAAAAATATAATCGGTTTCAATTTGTAAAGGTCAATCGATTTAATCGATTCAAGATGATGCTGCTGGTTATGGTGATGATGTTAATGATAAATGCCCATGCCCAACCCAGGATAGAAAGGAAGGAAGACATTTGTGTGTGAAATCTGTACCTATAAATGTATGAGCTTTATTTTGTTTTCTTTTTTTCTTTCATTTTACTTTTTGTTAAAACCCAATTCGCCATAAATTTGTGAACCAGCTTAATGAGATAAGGATGATGCAAAGCGCATGGAAGAGCGGAAAAGCTTGTATTTACTTTTCACCTGTTCAAGATGTTATACGTCTACATACGTACATATAGGTAGGGGCTTGAGTAAGGGGTTGATTTTATTTTTTGAATTGCTCGTCTGAGTGTGTAAGAAGTGCACAAGAAGTGATGGGGTGAGATTTTTCTCATCTAACAGTGATTTATTATAGAATTATTTAAATTTTCATCTCCTTTTGCTTTAGCTGATGCTCTGATGGTGAAGTGTTAGCCAGGGTGACCACTTAAAAGCTTGCTCGAACTTGTCATTTAAACCAATATACCTAAACGTTCATCATTATTTATTAATGTAGGTACATCAAACTAACCTACATACATGAGGAGATAGTACCTATTATTTTTAAAGCTGTTTGCATTTTTGATCTATTATCTCTCAAATGGGATTAATAATTTGAATAAATACAAATATGGGATAAATCAATTTGATGGTTTGGAATATACAAAAATCTATTATGATAATGCGGCACAGGATTTTAGGCCCATGGAATTAAGCCCCAACTGAAAAAATTCGTTGGGACAACATTTTTTTATTAAGTGGTTGTTAAGTCCAAATTTTCTGAAAAGGTCAAAATTAGAAAGAATAGGAAAGTAACGATTTCAGTGAAATAAACAGCCTTATTACGGTTGTCAAAGATTAATTAATTGAAACATTTTGTCAATTAATTGATACATTGATATTATGAACGCCGAGTTGATCATTTTTTGATCCATTGTGAACAAAGATCAAAAATCTATTGTGAATAGTGCCTATTTACTTTTGACGTTTCAATTTCATTTACAATTTTTCAACGGACTGCTTTTGTTTCGTGTGACGAATTTTATTTTGGTTAATATGGATTAAAAATGTAAGTAGTTTGCAATAAATTAATGGTGCTATTCAATTTTAAGTGTTTTCTTTACGTAGGAGTAAAATTGTAAGTAACAAAAATCAGCTCGCCAGATTGGTAGAACGGATGGAAGAGAACCCAGACTTCGCTAAGGGTGTTTATTCAAAGCCACTCATGTTGATATCTTGTCTTGTCGTTGATATCTAAAAATACATTAAGGAAGGCTTCTTTCGAAAGTCTAAAGTTTTGAATGAATCTAAAAGCGAGCCAAATTAGATTTTGTAATGTAACTAAAAAAGATCTTTTTTTTACATACATATGTATGTTCAGCCAAATCCATCGGATTTGAAGCATCGCGTAGTTTTCTTCGAATCTTTGCTTGCTCCAAAGTATTTGCTTCTTCAATTTCATTTTCACCGAAAAATAGTTCAATAGTAGACATGCTTTTGGCTTTCGCGATCCGTAAAATATTTTATCAACAAGAAATTTGTGATTGACTGAAAATTTGATAATTAACAAATATTTTGACAACCATAATACCAAGACTGTCAATTTGAATCATTCACAATAGATCTAATTTCTGAAGAGCGTCCACAGTTTATCAAAAATTTTGATTGCTGACAACGATAATACCAATTCATCAATTTCATTGAAAAATGTCAACTAGCGTATTGATAATTGACAACCGTAATAGGGCTGAAAGTAAATCGGGTTTATTTGAGTTTGAGTTTATTTGTTCATTCTTCATGTTCAACAATATTTCCAAAAATTTAAATAAAAATGATACTGTTTTGATAATCGATTTTATTACCACATTATATTCGACTTTTTTTTTGAATTTGCTAAAAAAAATTCTTCTAATGCAAATGAAACTGCATTCACCCAAGCTCGAATCTACTCGAAGTCTTATAATAACGGGGATGTATGGTGTCTAATACTTCACTGTTTTGGTATATTCTGACTCTATTTTAAACAGTATTTAAAGTATTATTAGCTGCATTTTAGTTTTGTATCTATTTTTTCAAAAAAATGTATTCTGCCTTATTGCCATGTTGAGTTTAGGTTAGATTAGGTTAATGGACTGACGATCGACACTTAGATCAAAATAAACCCATTGTAATACCCTGAAAGTTTTATAACTTCCCTAAAGAGTGAGTGCATAACTTTATGAGTCTATATTATTATTTTTTAGTCATTAAGAGTCTTTGATAAAGCTTTAGAGACTGTTTTCTGCAAAGTCTTCGAGTTCTTCAGAATTACTGAAAGAGTATTTTCATAAGAATTTAAACATAAAAATAGACGAACTTCGACATTATTTCCATATTAAATGGAAATAAAGTAAATTCGACCTTATAACTACCTACATACTTTATTTCACGATATATTTTCATAAAGGTGCGGTATAAACCCTAAATTTTTATTTGGACAATTAAGTGGACCAATGAGGCCCAAAATGAAGTTGGGGCTTACAAACCAATTACACAATTTTGGGCCTAGATAATATTTACCTTTTGTTGTCCTTGATTCGTTTCCAGATGGTTGGCATAACGTCAATCTTTTACGGTGTCCCACAAAGAAAGTTTAAAGGGGTCAATTCGAGCGGCCAACTGACATCCTCAAGACTCCTGGTAATTTGGTGCTGGGTGGTATGGTGAGCCATTCTGCATGAACCAGAGGTCGTCCACATCTATGTCTTCAATTACTGTTTAAAAAAAAAGGCGTTTGACGAATCGTCATAAAGGTTATTTTTCGGCCAAAAATGTTGTCCGATTCAAGCTTTTGTAAACGGTTGGTAGTGAGCCTTCAATATTTAATCAATTGGACCTGGTCGACAAAATTAAGTTGTTTTTTTCTGTTTTGCACACAAAAAAATACTCAGAGAATTAAGATTTCCTGAACTGGAATCACGCCTTTTAATTTTTTCTACCATATCAGGTTTTTAAAGGCTGATACAGTTTCAATCATTTTAGTATGTGACTTAGTTTCTTTAAATTATCATTAGTTATAAGTCTTTATTTGATTCTATATGAAGTTTTGAGCAAAGCTTGAATTTCATACTTTTATAGTTTTGAAAAATACGTTTTGGAGTTAATTTTTAGTATACTGATTTCGAATCCAAACTTTTATTTTAACTATGTTCTCAAGTTTTAAAAATACCCGTATCAACATGATTTTAATATTTTTTAATGCATTTTAAAAACTTGATATGATAGAATTGTTTAGTCGACGAATTCGTTACAAGAATAAAAATTGCCTTTAATCCAAATTGCCTTTTTCTGTCGAAATTTTTTTTAGCAAAAATGGTCCAGGGTTTCTTTAAGATTAATTTGAGGTACTTAATAAAATCTTACAACTTGTGAAGGCTGAATATCGATGAAAAGGATTATTATTATCATTTCGGCCAAGATTTTTGGCGCAAAACAGCGGAGTGTCAAAATAAATTATTATTTGGCCCACCCTGTATTTTTGTATGTATGCTTATGATGCTGCGAAGCATTGCAGAAGATTCAGCTTGTTTTGAATAAAGTTTAGAGACAAACTTCATTAATTTACTTAAATAAACATACAAGTAATTAACAGAACAGATATACGACAATTTAAAGAAAATTAATTTGACTTGTTGCTAACACTTCTTTACTCTTCTAACAGTTTTATTCGTTTATGTGAAATATTTAAGTGCGCAAATGTGTAAACAACATTTTATCTAGTATTTAATTATTTTTTTTGTTGTGGCTTGTCTATTTGTACAGGCTAGAGTTTTCTTAATCGTTGTTGATTGTATTGACAAAACAAACCGGAAAAAAAGTTGTAAAATATCGTTTTAATTCAACTTTAATTTGAGAAGTTTCGGTTTTTCTTCAATTTTGTTTTTTGGCTGGCAATTTAATTTAATTTAAATTGATTAGAACAGCATTATTTCTAAACATTCTGTAATTAAGATGAAAACGAAATCCAAAATTAGCTCCAACTTTTCTCATAGACCTTCATTTGATTTTGAGAAATGAGAGATTGTAAGCTAGCTAGAAATTTGTTTGGAGTTCTAAACTTTGTGGAAAAAGTCTGGTGAAATATCGTGTCCGCATTGTAAGTTTTTGAACTGCCAATAGTCAAGAAACCCGCTTTTTCGTGAATATCTACACTTCTCTAGGTCCAATGGAGTTAACACTTTTGACAGCCAAATTAAATTTGTAAAGCATACAATTTTCTAAAATGTTTGTCTCAATCAAATTTGCATACTCTTAAAATCTTCACACATCGCTTATTTGGTTCTTGGCTTTTGTTTAATAATCAATTTTTTTAACCAACTTCCATATTTACATACCAGTTTAAGGTTTCTGGAATAAGTGTAACAGCAATATTTGTGTATAACACTTGATTCTTATGTTGCACAATAATGTCTATTTCTTGACGTTCAAGAAATATAAATTATAATTTGTTTTTAAATAAATAGATTCAAATTTAGTAGTACCCGTGGCGTGATGATTAGTGCGTAGGGCTGTCACGCCAGAAGTCTTGGGTTCAATCCTTACCTGTACCACCTAAAATAAATGCCTCTTGCGAGGAATTGACAAATCCTCTAAGGGTAATTCTTATCATGAAGTCTTTTCTCAAATTAGCCGTTCGGATTCGGAAAAACAACTGAAGTTCCCACCATCCCCGACATGACTCGCACACAGGAATGGTTGAGACACTACCCTGGTTCTCTACGAACTGTTGTGCCACCTTTCTATTTTTCATTTGAGTTTGTTGAACTATAGAACTAAAGTGTGTTTTTTTTAGACGTTTGTTTCTCAAGAAGAAATAAAACTCATATAATTTAATATAATAATAATAATTTTATTATAAAGTTACAAATTTGTCATTACGTTTTGAAAATGATTTTGGGCAAGTGGCGCCAAATAATTTCAGCCCAGAGAACCAAACGCGCCGAATATTTTCTTCCATGGCGACAACCGTCTCAAGCTTATCTGCGTAGACAAGCTACTTCTCATAACCTCACTAAAAATAGTCTAGTGGTGTTTAACCACACTGTCGTGGAGGCCACGCTTTAGGTCCACGTGAGTCCGATAATGCACTCACCAAAAGTCTCCTTCTATAAATACATACATATGTATATTGTTTTGATGCGTCACGCAAGCCAAATTATTATTTTTATAATACATACATATATCATTTGAAAAAAAAACCCATTGCTATATGTTAACAAATTGGTGTCTTCTATCTGCCTCTCTGTACCACGACCTGTAAAGTGACTAACTTAAGCTCCTTCCATAGAAGGAATATTGAAATGTTGATTAATTTCAAAAATAATTTTCGTTATATTTAAATAACCTACAATGCAACTAATGGCTGAATCACAAACACGCTTCAGCTTCGCCTGAAGTTTACGAGTTCAGCCATAGAAATTCAATGCATGCTATCACAATGGAGCTCCGACCTCGTAAGGACAATCGAAAATTGTAAGGAAAAGAACGTAATTTAACGTAATGTGACTCCAAACGGAAGCTCTAGTTCAAGCAGGCCCACCGTAACGCAGACGAAGACAAAGCTGAAGGGTGTTTGTGATTCAGCCATTATGGCTGCTTCTTGGTTGCTTTGAATGACATTTCTATTATTTCATCGCTCCAAAGAGCAAATATTTTGTTTGTTGACATTTTTTCACAGCTGTTGAGCTGTCAGACAAAGCAAATGTTCAGATAATTGAACTAAAGCTTCCGTTTGGAGTCACATTATGTTACATTACGTTCTTTTCCTTACGATTGTCAAACGAAACGTGAGGTCGAAGCTCCATTGTGATAGCATACATTGAATTCCTATGGCTGAACTAGTAAACGTCAGGCAAAGCCAAAGCTGAAGCGTGTTTGTGATTCAGTTTTATAGTTATATTGTTATAATATAATAGTCTTATAGTTATATTAAAGGTAATATTATTAACATTTCAAAAATGTTCAAAAAATATTTTTCATTTTTTTCTGAAATTTAAATATTTTGAGAATCACTATCGAATTTTTTATAATTTTTGCTGATTGTAGGTTTTTATGAAAAATCGGCCCATTCCGATTTGACTGAATCTTTCGATTAACGTGAATTTTTCATTAAAATTCTTAAGATAGGTAAATCAATCTGATTCAAACTATAAAGCTAAACTTTTCATTAAAAAATACTTCAAAAACTTCTATTTAGAAATAACAAAGACACAAAAACTATGGCACACTGGGCGTATACGCAATTTTCATACTTTACTTCTTTATTTAAAAAAGTAGAATAACGTGTGCTGTTTAAATGGAATCAGGACAACACGGCGTATGTGGACTATTTTATTATACCAAAGTTCCTTTAAGTTATTTAACTAAGTTCAATTATTGTAAAGTTGCAATATTTATGCATAAAAATCAATAGATCTTCAATCCTTATTTTCCATTTATCGTAAAAACTAGTTCCTACCTCTCTGCTTAGCTTCTCGATGTAACAATTCACGTATAGTACCCTCAAAAAAAAAAACAACACAATTTATATGAATGGCCTTATGTCAATGAACCATAGTGTTATTTGTTTTTGCAATCCTTAACAGCATCAAATTCTCATTGCACTCCGAGCGTGTCCTGTGGGTCTATGACTATGTCTGTGTATATGAGTAAAATCATATCCTTTTGGGTGAGTTGCGCATTACCATTTCGCACCAAAAGCAAAAGGAAAATCCTCTCCATTAACAAGAACAAAAGACTCACCACTTGCCAAACTTTCTAATGGAGCTTCCTTTGAGAGAGAGTTTAAGCTTTTCCAGTGTTTCTATCTTCTGTCAAATAAATATATGTAGGTACCTTCCTGTATTTAAAAAGAATAAAAGAAAATATATAAATAATACTTCTAGCACCAAATCTCTATATACATAGATGATAGGTACTTCACTTCTTCCGCCAGCCGTGTTCCATTTTTCTTTTTATTTATTTTGCTTCTGTTATCATAGTTTTTGTTTGTGTATCTTCTCTAAAAAACCGCATATCTGCGCACGTACTGTTGCTCCACCACCACGACTACGACCATGAACATCGGCCCAACCGAACCGAACCAAACCAAACCAAGTACCAACCCTACATGCTATTGCTACTTGCTTCCTAGATAAGATTCTCAATCATGCTTGTTGGATGGAACAAAAAGAGTACAGTAGGTTGTTGTCGTAGTCGTAATTGGGATTGGAATTGGGAGTTGGAGTATAAAAATATATTCCCAGGTTATTTTTACATAAAAGCGGAACAGCTCAATTGCTTTATCATCTTTTCACGTTTCGGTTTCACCATTTCAATCAATATATGTAGCTTTGTAGAGCTAGAGGTGTATATAGAGACAGGGGAGAACTCAAAAAAATTACTCGACTCGTTCGTCGTGGTCGTCGTCGTTTGCAAAGGCGAAGCGAAGACAATGTGGTAGCTCTAGCTCATTCTGTACTCTGTTCTGTGTCTCTCTTGTCGTTTGCGTTTCTCAGTTTGTTGTGCTACGGTTTTCGATTTTCGTGTCCATCATCATCATTATCATCGAAGTCCACCGGTTTTTTTCGCTTAAATACCTATATGTTTGCAACACAACTAGAGGTACCTTTTTTGCACCGTTTTGTAAAGTTAACTTGTTTTTTAACAATATAATGTTATTCTCTCCACGGATTTTTGTGTGGTGCGAGCGAATTCTTCTACTCGAACGGACTCCATAATGCGTGCTCTTCATTTCGCTCCAACGCGCTTTTGATTGATGTCGCATTGTTGCTATACTCACCATCGCCGCCGCCGTCGTCGTCACCACCGTCACAGTCACCATCACCTCATCGTCACCGTCAACAGTGTTGTTGTTGTTAATTCGTTGCTTTGTTGTTATTATTATTATTGTGGAGGATAAAAAATATCATACAACATTTATGTACATATGTAGTAGCATGGCACAGCTATAAGCTAAAGCTAAACTAAACTTAGCTTCTTAGCTATAGCTATACGCGTATAGTGTCTAGCTCGCGCTCAGTCTACTGTGTATCCGATCCGATTCAGCTTCTCTTTATTCTCGTGTTGGTTTTTGCTATTTCTGGCGAGCCTGTTTTATACACATCGCAATCTTCTGTATGTATGAGAGTCTATTCTGCCTGCCTGCCGCGGCAATGGCAAGTAGCTTTTTAGCATAGACAGCTAAAAGTTCAGTTTGTGACATTTACGTAGAACATCTCTCAAAATGGCGTCGTCGTCGTATTCGTTTTCGCCGTTGTTGGTATTGTCGTTTTTGTTTTACGGATAAAAACTAAAATCGTTAAAATAAATTATAAGAAATATAAATAAAATAATACACAAATACCTTCCTGTATCTTCTCGGCATCCACAGAACATAAACGACGACAAAAAATTTGTTTGTTTTTTTTTCTTTCAATCTAGACATCAAGTGAAATTCCCCAAAAAGCAAGCAAAAGAAAAAAGAAATAATACGAAAAAGCTGCCTCCCAATAATAATCTGCTTCATATAAAATTCTTTACTTTAGTGACGTAGAAACGTATATAATTCTCTCTTATAGAGAAGTCGACCTCAAAAATAACAAAAATTTCTGCTCGGTGTGAAGGCTGCACAGATTATTTTGCACATAAAAATACCTATACCTACTTACAAACGACGACTTTTGTTTAATTGATAAAAAATGTAAATTATTAAATCATATCATTGAAATTGTTTTATGGCCTGCATTTTTTGCCAAATCCCATGTGCACTTTAGTTAGTTTGTTACTTGTTAATATATTTTAACACTCGTCGTTTTGGTTTTCGTTGTCGTTGTAGCCCTCGATATCGTAGAGAAATGCTCTGAAAAGGTGTTGCTTTTCGAGTTTCAACAAAACTTACGTAAATGAAAATTTACTTTCGCGAAAAATTATATCCTACCTTCAGAGAAGCAAAGAATAATTTGAAAATAAGATTAAAATTTGGATGTATTTATTAAGTGCATTCAGCGTTTAGGCCGATTCAATTACTTAAAAACGAAAAAACCTTAACAAGTAGGTACCTACACATCTCATTTGGAACAATATTGCGGAGGAGAATCTTCATTTCAGCATATTCCCCTACGGATTTATGATGCATATCCCTTCATCCATGCGTCTCCCGCCAGCATCTAGCTTTATAATAGCACCATCACATCACCAACAGTTTCAACATCTTGGTATAGTTGATGGTTGATGGTTTTTTTTTAACCATTCAGAGAATCCGCTTTCCAAATCGATTTGATCTGATTTTATTTTTATTCTTTTTCTTATCGAATTTCATTTCAAATTTCATTCTTCGTTTCATATTTTATTCGCATTTTTTGTAGATATTCGGCATTCTATTTTCCTTTCCGTGCAATAGTTCAAAAAATATACATATACCTATCTATATACAGAATCTACGTCATACCCCATCACAACCGTTTGCTTATCTGGGTTGATAGAGAAAATAAAAATAAAGTAGTTTGTCCCATTTAATTATATTTATAGTGGTATCTCTCTACACATGAAGTAGTTTGAGAATTTATTAACAAGAACAATAAAAATGAGATAAAAAAAAATACTGAGATTTAATTGAAAAGCGCGACCAAAAGACAAAAAAAAAGCCAAACCGTGTCTTCCATCACATCGTTATCGAGAAAACTAAAAAAAAAAAAACTAAAACCAAAGCTCCTCCATTCGATGACTTGAAATAGAATGCAATTTCCGTCTGCAATTGACATTGCTCGGATTTAGTATCTAAATCTAAATTAGTGCCAATTGACAAGAAGTGTATCTATGTACACACATATAGAGTAATAGAGTGTTTTTGTGTTACGGTGGATACAGTAGTTTAGTTATTCGATCGGATTTACACATAAAGTGACTTAAATTGTTGCACAAAGAGGATAGTAACTTACCAACCAATCTACGAACAAAGTGGCTCCATCTGTATGTAATGGTTCGTAAAACTATAAATGACAAGCCTTTTTCTTCACCTACTACTACTACCTGCACTACATAATTTATGGAGTTTTCTCGTCATAATCATAATACATATAAATAAATCTTAAAAATATTTAATTAAAAAAAAAAAAAAACAATTATTATTATAAAATGCCTAATATTATATCGTTGAACGTCGTCGATAAAGTTCAATAATTTGTTGTTTTTGTTGTTAATTTTGTTCGTTATAATAATGCAGTTGAAGTAATTTATGTGTAGAGTAAAAATATGTACCTATAGCAAAATAATAGTAGTATAATAATAATAATAACAATAACTGTGGTGTGGTTTAATAAACAATATATACTACAGGCTATCATTTGATAAGCAAATCAAAAAGAAAAAGACCAAGCAAGAGAGAGATAAAGAAAAGAGAGAGAGAGAGAGAGAGAGAGAGAGCAATAAGACTACGGATACGGAGTACTATTGAGTAAACTTGAGTCTGATATTGTTTATATTGTTTAAATTTATTTGGTTCTGTTTTTTTTTTTTTAAATTGTTGTTTCAATTATTTTGATCGTAAAATTAATTAAAATTGTTTGTTAAGTAAAACAACCAATTTACTACTGCTACTACATACACCTTCTATATCTACCCATCTACCTACAACTATATATTAAACTGCTCTCATTTTACTGCGCTGCTGGTGGTGTTCTGGCCAAATGAGTAATATTTACGAATCAAAGAACAAGAGAAGAAGATGAAAAATTTTAACAGCAGCAAACGAAAACAAAAATCAACAAGAAAAAAGAAAAAAAATTTATTAACAATTAATGTGATCGTTTTCGTGCTATGAAGTGTTGCTGTTGTCATTTGATCAGAAATTTGATAACTATGTAGGTATACTATTTGTCATTATTAAAAAAACAAAAATCAAAAAAAAAAAATACTACATTACATTTTTATCTTTAATTTTTTTTATCATTCTACATAAATATTTTGTTTTTTTTTTCAAAATTATGTATGTTTGTAGGTATGAATCTATATAATATTGAGATGATCTTGAGTAAGAGAATGCAATTTATTTGGTAGTTAATTGTTTTTAAATTAAAATTGTATATAAAACTTTAATGTGGCTTTCAAATCTTCTATTTTTTAAAGAAAAAAGCATGATACAACTACTCTACTCAACTAAATCTAATAACTATGTCAATAATTTCTATTCTTAACACTTTACAAAACTTCTCTTAATTTCAATAAATTTCTTAGTAAAATGTATTTTTCTACTGAAACGCCAAGTAATTTAAAAAAAATAGGTATAAAAAATATAATTTATTATTTTATTTCCTTAAAAATTTTCAAAATTCTATTTTTACCTAGTTAAAAAATCAGTGTTTGAATCTTATGGTGAGTCCACTCCACACCAAAGAGAAATTTCAAGAAATATTGTATATACATATGTACATAGGTATACAGTGTTGGCCAAAACAAAAGCAACTTTAATTGGCTCGATTATTAAATAATTAAAAAAACATATTTAAGATTCAACTATTGTATATTTTAGTTTTTAAAATTTAAATATATAGGTATTTACAATTTCTAATGGAAAATAAAATATAGTTGTTTTTGTAATAGTTTATTTAATATAGCACATTTAGTACAATAAGTTCAATATTAGGCTTTTCAAAACAAAAGCAACTTTTAAAAAATATAAATATATTTTGTTAGTCTTACTAAAAAAATTGCTAGTATTTGGTAGCAAAGCCCTTGTTTTAAATTACTTCAGCTTTTTTTCGAATTATGGAGTCAATTAAATTGCTTATAATGCTGTTTGGTATACTTTCCCAAGCCGATTTATTTTGATCAAACAGATCGTTTTTGTAATTTTGCAATTAATTCTTACAATTCATCGATCTACAATTTCAAATTGATTTTCTATGAGGTTGAGATCTGAGGATTGTGTTGGCCATTGTAACACGTCAATCCGGTTTTCTTGAAACCAAGTCTTAACAGTATTAGACGTGTGCTTTGGCTCGTTGTTCTGCTGAAATATCCATTTCAGAGGCAACTGATCCTCACCGGGGGGCAGCATTATGTTTTGCAAAATGTCACGGTACATAAAACGATCCATTGTACCATCTTTTTGGTGAATCGATCCCAGTCCATGCCTTGAAAAACATCCCGCACCATTACGTTACCTCCTACGTGTTTCACAGTAGCTTTGGTGTAACGTGGATTCAGTGACTTTTTGGCTGGTCTGCTAACACGACGGAACCATCGGAACCCTTAAAATTGAATTAAGACTCGTAGGAAAAGATTACGTTCTTAATATTTCTAAAAGTCCAGTTGATGTGGTAATGAAGAAATTTTAATCTCGCCAGCTTGTTTTTAGTTAAAATAAAAGAATTTTTTACAGCTTTAAAAGATTTTAGTTCACCATGAACAGCTCGTCTCCGAATTGTTCTCGCGCTTACGTTCAGGGGTGGAATCGGCTAAGGTGATAATTGACTATCATATTTGTGATAGTCAAATTTGACTATCATTTTCATTACGTCTATGTAAGATGATTCAACTCAATTCCATTCGATTGAATAATTTCAGATTATAATTGTCACAATTCATTGTTGCTATGGTGAAATTGTATAATGATTCCTAATAAAATATCTAAATAAAAGTATTAAATTGGCTGTGTTTTAATAACATTCTTACTTTTCTCGTGTGCCTTTTCGAATGCCGTAAGCTTTGTCCGTCACAAGAATGTGTTTTTGTACCTTAAAAACGTTACTGAAAAAAATTTTCCATTCGTTTTTTGTAAGCGTTTGGTACATAGCTCTATTCTGAAACGACATATTTGTAGGAAAATGGCTCCCATTTTTAGTTATTAATTTGACTATCTCCCTAATTCGATTATTTTGACTGTCATTTAACAACAATCACCTTAGCCGATTCCACCCCAGGTCGAGTTGGGTTCGTAATTCTCTCAGTGATATAAAAGGGTCTTTTTAAATTGATTTTATTATTGCAGAATCCTGTCGTTTTGTTGTTTTTCTTGGTCTGCTACCTCGATGAATCGTTTGGAATGACTCTTTGGATTTGTAAAATTTTATTAATGGGCAAATCACTGATTTTGGAATGGAATATTTTTCATATATTTTAATTTGACTCATTCCACTTTTATTTTTTTTATTTCGTTAGAGTATTTGTTTTAGGCCATTTTACAAAAGTAAGCTAAGAACACTGATTAACTTGCCCGTGAATTAAATAACATCTAATAAATAGATTCAACTGCATTCGTTTGCCAACACCTTTTATATGAGCAAATGATTTTGTAGTTAACGGACTAACTTTTGTCTATTAATAAGAAAAAGAGAGATAGCAATAATAAAAAGTTGCTTTTGTTTTGACCAACAAAAATTGGGTTAACTGTTTTACTTATATCATATTTAAATAGACCGTTATGAAAACTACTTATATTCTCTTGTGGTCTATTCAGAAGTACATACATAATGTTTTAAATTTTGAAACAAGATAAATATGATTTGTTTAAGTTATTAATTTTTGAATGACATAAAAATGTAGGTAGTTTTGGGTGCTAACGTTTTGGCCATCACTGTATATTTAAAGAACATTTTAGAATTTTATATGATATATTTAATTGGTTTAGGCACTTTGAGAAACATTCCGGACATTTTTCTTGGTATTAATTTTTTTTTTTAATTTTTTTACAATTTATATTTTTGAAGATTTCAAACAAATCAGTGGTTTTTGATTTTGTTTTAAATATATTCGTCAATTGGATTCCACACAACTTTTTTCGTTTCATAAATTTTCATAAATTGGATAACATCCTTGTCGCTCCACACTTTTCGCTACATTTTGATATATACTTATATGAAAAATTACTCACTCTCTATCAACATTTCAGAAACTTTTTAAAATTCGGAGTAAACTGTTTCTGCAGTTTTTCAAAAATTTGTCAAATCGAATCTTCGCACATAATTTCTCGATTATCATTTCACAGAATGTATGGAATTCTAAGACTCATGTTGGTAGCAAATATGTAACAGGACTGCAATGTTAACAACTTTATTTCAACCCTTGGTGGCCATACTTTATACAGCAGCCACGTAGCGGCCACAAGGGGTAACTCATTACCCCACGATGGAAAACCCAATTGAACGAGATGCTTGTATGTTTTATGACTTTTAGCTGATTTTATCATGTCAGTTGGATAGTTCCTCAACATACATCATGGTTTTGGGGGTAAATAGTTAACATTGTGCTCAAAGCGCCGCGCCGCCATGCATATTTTTGGCTTACTATGTAGCGAAATCACTTCTTTAACATCAGATCAGATGTTTGCCTCCAACATCAGATGTCATTTGTTGTATTAATTAGAAAGGTCTAATACCTCTAGTTCCAATTTTTTAAGCTTGGGGTAACGAATCACCATATGTGGCCGCTAAGAGTTAAAATACACCGAAATCTTCAAACACAATCTTAAAGCTGTTGTCATGTACAATTTTTTACAATGCAAATTTACAATTTTATATAAAGAGCTCTTGTGAATTTTGTATATATTTTTAATAACAGTTTCAAGTCACAAATTATGAAACTTGCAGCATAGACCTAGAGTATCGTAGAGAATTACGTACTTTTCAAACCTTCTAGCTTACTGAAGTAATTATACCCATGGTCAATTAAGATAAAAAATTAATATGATATTAAAAATGATTATTTTTAATTGACAAGTCAGAATTTCAAATCCGTTTCTTAAATAAATGTCAGCAGAAAATGATTTCATAATTCGAAGAAAATGTTCAATTTAAAAAATGAATAATTTGAATGATTTTATACCTTTGAAATTTGATTGATCACTTGCTTAAAATTGCTTTTAAAAATATAAAATAAAATACAATAAAATATAGATACAGGATTTAAGTTGCAATGTCTGTGTTATTTTTGTATCTGAATCAATCAATCAGTTTCGAGTTTTTAAAATCAATTAATTTCAATTTAAATTCACTTTGATACTAAAATCATTTAAATAAGGACACATTATATTAATGTTAACTTTAACTATTCTATTACAATTTAAAGCTTTAATTTCTAAATAATCAAGTTACCAATCATTATTGGTTTCAAAGTCTTCACTAAAGCCTAGTACGCAGCTGAAGTGAAACGAATTTTTTCGGCAGTCTCCAAGTGCAGAGCGAAATGAAAACGAAAACCACAGCGGAAAAATATTTGTGGAGAGTTCTGTCTGGAAGTTGAATTTCACTGCTTGTCTTCATTAAATGTTGCACATCACTAATAACATCCTGAGTTTCCGATTCAGAAATGCAATGTTGGAACACATTAGACAAATCCATTTTATTTTAAATTTTAAATCAAATATAAATCAAAGTCAAAACACCGAAAGTCACGAGTAAACATTTTTTTTTTTCAATAAAAAAATTAAACGAAATCTAGTACAGCTATCCACTAAAATGTCACATTTCGTCGTTCAGCAGCGTACTGAAAAACGAAAAGCACAGCGAAATTTTTCGTTTATGATTTCGTCGTGTGATTTTTGTATGGGAATTTTCGTTTCGCATCAGCAGCTTATGTTTTGAAAATAATATTAATTTTTAATTTAATTGTACTTAAATAAATTTGTGCCTTAACTATTGCATTCTCTTACTTCTCGAATTGATTTTATTTGAACTGTTTGAACAATTTTAATATGTTTACTAAATATTTGAAAATTAAAATTAATCTTGATTTTATGTGTCAAAATTTTATTATTGTTAAAAAATTCTGACATACATTTTTAAATAACTATACGTATATTTTTCCATAATTCTTTCCTATTTTATTTTCGACTAGTTTGTGCTGTTTTTTTTAAACATTTGAATCATTTTCCGTGTATAAATTTGAAAATCACTCAAAGTAGTTTAATTTTTCAGAATTTCTATTATTACATTAAGTTGAATTGATAGCATCAAATATACATACGTATCTTTTAATAGGAGTTTTCAAAATATTAAGAATTTAATTTAAGAGTCAGGACCATGTAAATTTGGTAAAATGTTATAGACTTTACATATTTCCTTTCCCTTCACCACTTGCACTCTAACGTCTAATTTCGTAATAAACTATAATTTAGTAAAATTTTCTTTAACTGCACATAATGTAGGTTACACTGAATAAAGTCTTTAAAGTTGTTTTTGGTGCTTAATAATCATCTACTATTGAGACCTAACCGTTGTATGTTCAATATTCTATCCACTTTTAAGCATTATATATCTTTTTTTTATTTTGGTTTAATCTAATCTAAATGATTTTGAAGAATTCGGGTCTTTCTTCTTACTCATTTGTATTTTTTTAAGAAAATAAATTAGTCCTTGTAAGTTTTGTTTTAACAGGAAGTATTTTTTCTTTAAAAAAAAATAAAATTCCCACAATTTTATGAAAAACGGCTACAGCTTTAAAAAAAAAATTCTTTCGGTTAAGGAATTTACTCTTTTCCTCAACGATGAAACCTAAGAAGAGGTTTAGGTGATTTATTTTATCAACAATATAAATAAAATGGTAATTTATGTGATAAATGTACTAAAATGTACGAAACATGTGGAAGTGCAGAAGTTGTCCGGTCAGATTTTTTCGGAAGTCAAAGCTTTAATAAGATTCTTTCTTCTATGGGTTAGTTTTTTGATTACATTTTGCTGAATGAATGAACTGTCCTTATCTAATCCTGCTTTTAATATGCTATCAGTTGTTCCTCATTTATCGAAAATATGGCAAAACAAACAGATTTTTGCCTCTAAATTCCGTCACCTATTTTTATTGACTATTTAATAATTCTAGAAAAATATTTCTCCTTATTTTTTAGTCAACAAACTTTCTTTTTCTTTTCTATTAATTTAAACACATGCGAAAGAAAAGTTAAGAAATCGAATGGAATCTTTCCTTCCTTGTGGACTAAGAAAAGCATAGAGAGTCTTTTTTTCTGCCGCACATCAAGAATGTGGAATGCTTTACCGAACTCTGTTTTTCACTTATATGTATAAGTGTATAGGGATCTTCTCTTATATTCATTATAACCTCTTTTGCGATTTGAATTAACAAATATTATTTTTATTTTAAGGATTGTAAACAGGTATTAAATTAATCAGTAATGTGTTTACTCTATTTGTTTACAATTTTTCTTAACAAAACCAAGACCCTAGCAAAACAATTACAAAAATAAATTATTTGTCGGAAATTTTGTGTACATACATATATTCTTTCATTGAGACGAGACAGTAAATTTGTATCGCCTTAAATGTCTTGCTAAAAATTAATAAAACATTAATTTGAATTAAATTTTCTATTGAAGAAATAAAGTTTGATTTTTTAAAAGCTATAGGAAAGTTTAAAAAAAAAAAAACACATAAAATTCAGAAAAATGCTTGAACAATCTTTATTTGAATCGATAGTACGGTCCATATAATTTGATGGTTGAAGATTCTTCATGCAAATGTTGACCTTGACTGCGTCTCAAATGGTCCATCCGCTAAGTCCAATGTTGGCATACTTTTTCCAACATTTCGGCCGGTATCTCACAAATAAATGCTTCAATGTTGTCTTCCAATGCGTCAATTGAAGCGGGATTGTCTGTATAGACATGAGCTTTAACATAGCCCCACAAAAAATAGTCTAAAGGCGTTAAATCGCACAATCTAGGCGGCCAATTGACCGGTCCCCAACGTGAAATAAAATGTTCACCGAACTCGCCTCTCAATAAGTCTCTTGCATTTTGGGCTAAAAAAAAGTTGGATATCACGGTAGCGCTTACCATTCACAGTTACGTTACGATTCGCATCATCTTTGAAAAAGTACGGTCCAATGATGCCACCGCCCATAAACCGTACCAAACTGTGACTTTTTCTGGATGCATTGTTAGCCCTTGCAATGCTTCTGGCTAATATTCACTCCAAAATCGACAATTCTGCTTATTTACGTACCCATTGAGACAAAAATGAGCTTCGTCGCTGAACACAATTTTTCGGTAAAAAAGTGGATCTTCGGCCAACTTTCCAAGAGCCCATTCACCAAAAATTTTACGTTGCAGTAGGTCGTTCGGCTTCAATTCTTGCACCAGCTGTATTTTGAAAGGCATCACACCTAATTCCTTCCGCAAAATTTTCCACGTTTGTTGAGAAACTGAGGCCCAATTGCTGCGAACGGCGACGAATCGATAATTGATGGTCATCATTAACACTGGCCAATACAGCTGCGATATTTTCTTCAGTTCGCACTCTACGTAAGCGTGTTGGTGGTTTAATTTCCAACAATGTAAATTTGGTGCAAAATTTAGTCACAATAGCCCGAATAGCTGCTTCAGTGGGTCGATTAAACTGACCATAAAATGGAAGAAGCGCGCGATGAACTTTCTTAACAAAGCACGCATTTTGGTAATAAAATTCAATGATTTGCAAGTGTTGTTCGTTTGTAAGACGATTCATGGTTAAATTATAGACCAAACTGAAGATGTTTGACAGTGAAACAAAACCACGAAACGTGCGCCAGCTGTTTAAACCAGTGTTGCCAAAAAGATAATAGCTAAAAAATCAACCGTTACAAAAAATGAGTATACGCCCTAGTGCACCTAATTTGCCTATAAGAAATATGTACACATTTATCGATGATCGTAAACAGTGTCAAAGGCTATAAGCTGCAATAAATTTTAATATTCTTGTTTATACATATACTATACATAAATAACATAATGTCATTCATAAAAGCACAAAGCTTTATGTTCCATATCTACATAATGTATGTAAGTGTAGATATAACTTGTATACCTACTTATATAATAATTTATTTATTTATTTCAAACAAGTATTACAAAATCATAAATACATCAACTTAGAACTTATTCTAAACCATTCGGATAGAAAACATTTTCTGTAGCAAAATAATGGTGATTTTTTCATTTCTTTTTCAAGAGGATGAGATGAAAAGATGTTATTTGCCTCTGGCTTATTGTACTTTAATCATATTGTAATAAATTAATTCCATCCGAATGGCAAACAAGATGAACTGCGAAAAATATCAGTTGAAGCTTAAGTTAAAAGAGTATCTTATACAAAAACGCCTACTTATACCCATATTTTGTGGTTATAATAATCTTCATAATCTTTTTTCAACACTTAAATACAAACATATTAGATTTGTTTTTAAAGCCAGCGTTTTTTCCGGGGGGGGGGGTCTAAATACCCCAACATTAGACTTTTACTATTGTTATTCAAAATACTTCATATAAAACATTTATTTTAGGGTTTCAATTTCTGAAATTAAAGATAGAAAAACTTCATATTTAGAAAATTAAGAAACGTGTTTCCACTAAAAATGTTCATGCATTAATAATTATTTTTATTAGAATATTGGTAATATTCGAACAAAAGCAATTATCCTGCGGATTAATATCTGCATTTTCTTTTTCATAATACGAGTATGTACAACCCAACTATATCCTATCCATATCCAACAAGGACATGAGTACTAAAATGAAAACAGCTCTTTTGCTAGGTGACACACAGGACACAGAACACAGCATAAAGTTCCATTTGTTTGTTTGTTACTGTTTTTTCTGTCTTGGATTTATTCACTTAGTCGTCATTGTCGTCGTCGGACGTAGACGTTCGTGGTCATCGCTGTGTGACCTCAAGCCAGGCAGTGACATTTTGTCCTAGTTGTAGCCTAGGAGTCGATATGTTTACCCATATCATGTCCGGTATTTAGTTTGGTCGTTAACTGGAAGACAAACTGGGTAAAAGGTTGTGGCAAGCAAGCTGCAAACACGATAACATCGTTACCATCGTTAAGTATTATTTACATGGTCATCTGTGACGTTGTTTTTACCGTTATGCTATATGTACGCATCATATGGATTGAAGCAATATTATTGGCTATAGCGAACAGCAGCGTAATTCCAAGGAAAATCGCTATATGGCAGTTTTAAGTAGAGATATCGTACTTATTAATATAAAGGGTGTTTTTTTGTTGTAGATGTGTAGTTTTCAAGAAGAAATCACAGAAAGAATTCTTAGATTAGATCAAGAAAAATAAGCTACAAATCACGGAAAATTAATCCAGTTTGTTTGTTAGTTTGGCTTCGAAATAAGTAAATTGAGAATTTTTGTTTGCAATTTCATAAAATGAGAAAATGAAGATATTGACACTCAAAAATCATATTTCACTACATTTGGTAGCAATTCGATCGAGGAAAACAAATATTGCAAACAGCGAATTTCAATTTGATATTCATTTGTACCAAATTAATGTTTGTTTTTATCGTAAATTTCAGCAGGAGTTTGTAGATTGAAATTGTTTTCTTGTAGATTATGAATCGTTTTTTTTTTTAAATCTACAAACACAAGTGGTAAATTTCAACCCTTGTTTTCTTAGACTGCGACCAAATACATTAGTTTGCAAATAGCAACTTGATACTTATTTTTTTTTAAATTGAAACTTTTGAGTTGTAATTTAAAACAGGTTATTCTGCAGTTTGCAAATGAAAGTCACAGTTTTGATACTTAGTTATTTTTTAATTCCAACTTTTGAGTCTTAATTTGAAACAGTTTTTGCGGCAATTTGTAGCTTTTAAAGATTAATTTACTTTCCATTTTCAAGCAATCATGTAGGTAGAGTTTCAAGAACAATTTTTTTGCAAAATCAACAATCTTCATTAGTGATTTACAACATAAACTTATTGGTTTTCGTATTCTCAGGGATATTTTTTTTCAGTTGATGGTGCGCCGAATTACAAGTTCTTGTATGTAAATTGCAATGAATATATTCTAGAGAATAATAATTTATAAAATCCAAAATATATAAAAGAAAGACACATTTGAAAGATTTATATTTTTTTTTTATTGTTTTTACCTAACTTATTTTTAAAAATACAAATTTAGAAACTTAAAATTAAAATATATTATACTAGTTTTATAAATTTTTACTAGGTATTATCAATCGTGGTCCTTCTGAGATTTTATAAGCTGGCCATTATTGAATTAAACCTGAAATGTCCTTTGTTTTCAAGGCTATTTCTTCAGCACGTTCCTTTTGTGTGGTCTTCCACTTGTTCTCCAATGTGGCAAATGGCGTGGAGTGTGTTTTTAACCACTTTTTTTCGTCAGATAGGGACAGGTCTAACGTATAAACAAAAATTTGAAATGTTTATACTTTTACAAACCTTCTTTTTCTTCAGGAACTTTGCATAGGGTTTCGCATTTCCTCCTCTTATTGAAATTAGGTAGACCGTTTCGACGAAGTCTAGCGAGATTAGTTTTATACGTAAGGAGCCTTCCTTTTCGAGTGAACTCGTTATAGTACACAAAAACGATTTAAACTTTTTATTTTTTTAACATAATTTTTTTTCTAAACAATCATATTTACTTTGGTTCGTTCGGGAAAATGAAACAAATAATTAAATGAAGAACAATTAATTTCTTTTCTGTATAACTTGTTTATATTTTTGTACACTACTTACCACAAACACAATATAATAACGCAGGCGCGACTGTCTTACAAACGAATGATATGGAATTTCAGGAATTTCAATTGAGAAGCCCAGTGCAAAGCCAGCCACATAGCTGTAAAGCTAAGATTGTATATGTGTACATACACTACAATGCAATTGTGTGTATTGTATAACCCTTTTGTTTTATGATGCTGGAACCTCTTATTGTATACTTATCTCACTCACATTTGGGGCAAGGAAGAAAGAAGTAGTAGAAAAAACAAATAATAATACAAAATTGCATTGAGTGCATGCAAATCACCATATAAATATTTTTAAATTATTACCCTGAAGATAGTAGATTAAGACTAAAAGAATTGTAATTTACTCTTTAGTTTTTTTTTTCTTAAATCAGCAAAAAGGTATTTCGTAAATTACAATCTTGAACCTTCAATATTTATATCGTGATTATATTTTATTGATTTAATAAAAAGTTTAAATCACCGTATACATTTCGCAAAACAAGATTAATGAGTAGTCAAATTAAATTATTTCCCTGAAGTAGTAAATTGCGACTCAAAAGTTGCAATTTACTTTGATTTCAACAAGCTCGAATTACAAATTTTGATAATAAGTATCAAATTATAAAATTTTGTATTTTACGAAGATTTGAATGCTAAATTACAACTTTCTCATTCATTTTATAACAAAATCGTCTTGATTTACTAAAAAAAAAAAAGGATTTTCGTAAAGTGCAACCTAAAATTTAGCAATTAGTGATTTTGAAATTCTCCCCGTGTATAATTTAATGGCCAAAAATTAAGTTTTAATAGAAAGATAAGGGTTTGTCATTATGTTTTAAAAATGATTTCAGACAACTTTTTGCAGCAATCGGGGCCATATGTCTGCGATATTGCGCCGAAAACTGTCTTCCAAGGCGTCAATTTCTCGGCCTTATCTACGTAGACAAGCAACTTCACATTATCGCACACAAAATAGTCCAGCTGTGTTAAATCGCATGATCTTGGAGGTCAAGCCTTGTAAAAATTGTTCACATCAAGTGACAGCTGTCAATAAGACCAACTCCGAAAAAAGTATTGCCAGATTGAAAGCCACACGTCTAAAAAAACACCCTATACAAAGTTCCTATGAAAGAGGGTACACAAGTATATTCGAATGACAGTTGGACCAATTTGAGGTTACAAAAAAATACCTAGGATATATGCAAAAAAGGACATGAGAACGTCACTCAGAGCCACCACATGTTCCGAATACATATTTTTGACTCAATTAAAAACGAAAATTAAAATAAAAATATATGTTTATTACGATTGCTCGTACAGGTGCCTCATTTTGTATGAATTTAGAAATTGAACTCTTTTTGAAACGCAAACTGCATTTTATTCACTTAAATGGAAAATGTGCTTACATATCCATTGATTTTGTATGAAGGTAACGTCGAGAGGAAGCTTTCGGTTCGTATAAAAACTCAAGATTTTAATAAAATTTGTGTTTCACTATGAAAGATAAAGTAAAACGTACATCTCGTGATTCTATCTTTATCTACATAAAAACTTAATTTCTGATGCAATTTTCTTCAAATAAGAAACTCAAGGATTTTGAAAATACCCTAGATATTAGATTGACTTTTTTTAAAGTTTTAAAATAAGGAACTTGTGCAGGGCCGTAGAGAGGAATTCCGGGCCCGGGACGGAAAAATTAATTAATTAATTAATATGGTACGTTCTAATTTCAATTACGAATACCATGAAGTTGGTTGGAATTAACGGAAATAATCATTTTTTGTTGCAAAATAAATCGAATAAAGTGTTAATCATCAAATCAATCTTACGGGTATCGTCCAGTTTAGTTGAAATGGAGGATGGATAGAAAATTATTCTACGTGCGATTAGATCAGAATTCGAACAGAATCATACCTTCAATTCGATATTGCCAACGAGATGTTAGTATCTGATAATACGGTCGATTAACTATTAAAAAAATAGCATGAAGATCTATTACCTACTATGAAAATAAAATAGAGCAATGTAAAAGTATTTGAAATTTGTCTTTAAAAAAAAGCTAATTATTTTAAAAGTTTTACATTAAATACTCTTTATTGTTTTCTTTATATTAAAACATTATTACAATGTTTTATTAGAGTAAGTTTGCATTCAATGAATTATTTTCTTTTGGAAAACGAGCTTTCCTAGCTTTCTGAGCAGCAAAACAACTTATAATTGCGTCGAAATTCAATTTCCTTGCTAAAGGTGCTTCGATGCATAGTGTACCTAGCAAGTCTGGAAACACGATCTTGTGATAAGCACGAACGATGAAACTTCTTTGTTCTAGCAAGGATGCTAAATGAACGTTCGGCACTAGCTACGGTTACAGGTATGGTGAAACACACACGGAGAGCAACACAAATGTTGGGGAAAATCGTTTCCAAGTTCTGGGAATAAATAGCACTGAGCAAACTCAATGGCGGAAGTTCTGCTTTAAAATTGGCTTCATAAATGTGTGATGAATTATTTCTTCTTTCAACTCTTGAGACACATGCGATTTATACTTTTGGATGAACCTTGTAGCGGAGTTTTTAATCTCAAGTTCGTTCATTGTTGAAAACTGTCATAAAAATGAAAATGTAGCATTCAAATTTTCCATCGTATCGAACCGACGAGAAATTCCACATATAATTGAATCAACTATGATGTAAAAGGTGTTTCTCTTGAAATTTATTTCTTCGTCTGTTTCAATTTGCTTTCCAGCTCCTTGGTTTTCTTCAAAATGTCTCTTTAATTGTCTTTTTCGGTTCGATTGGAACGATTCTGGAACATTTCCCAACCCAGTAGCAATTGCTTTGCATTCAGATAAAAATTGATCTAATCCGTTTCGAATAATGTTCAAATCGAAGATCAAGTTGTCGAGATCTCGCTCAAAGAAGGAAACTTCTTTCATTTGTAGCGCTAAGAACCTTGCACCAAATCAAAGACTTCAGGACGCATTCAAATTTGTGCATATATTTTAAAACGCTATTACATCTATTCGAGCTTCAGCAGTTAAATTAATATCACTTAAGGCTTCTAATGATGTGAAGAGATCCGGGCACATTTTTCTTAAGAATTTCCCAACGTTTAGCACTGTTGCTAAACAAGTTGAAACACTTTTGAACAACACTAAAAAATGTGATTGCCGCAGTACAACATCCCGCTTAATCGACTCCACGCAAGTTAAGGCTGTGAGCTGCATATGGTGAATACGCGGCATTCGAAGTTTTGTTTAAAATATGACTTTGTCTTTCCCAATTATACTGTCCTTTCATATTGCTTCCATTGTCATAGCCTTGTGCACAACAGTCTTCTAAAGGGATGCCGTTCTTTGCCAATGTTTCGCCGATCAAATCAGCTATTGCGGTGCCAGTTTTTTTTTTGTTGCAATCGACAAATTCCAAAAACCGTTCTTGGATGGTGAACACATTTTCTTCCAAGCGCAGATATCGCAAAATAAATGTGTTTTGTTCCACATCACTTGAATCGGGTGTTGCATCAACAATTATAGCGAACTATTTGGCGTCTTCAATCTCCTTCAAAATAGCTGAATTCACATGTTGGGCACAAATTTTAATGAACTCAATTTGAATCTCAACGGAAAATTAGTGGACTTGCAAACGTTTGTGTTCTTGTTGTGAAATTCTTACTTTTTCCAAGTGCTCCTGACGTAAGGGGTCATAATGACTAATTAATTCAAAAATGCCCACATTATTTGGCTCTCCAATAAGATTGCTATTGCCTTTCACCTTTCCAAGGAAGAAAATGGTGTCCAATATTCTATATAAAATTCCTTGTTATTTTTGTATGGCTGGTTTAATATACACACTTTTAAGTGACTTGTTATTTTTGTATGGCTGGTTTAATATACACACTTTTAAGTGACTTGATATCCTTCAAATCTTCAGTAAACAATTTATTCAAAATATTAATTAATTAATATTACGGAAACCACAATTGAAAAACGTATGCGTGGGATTTTCCGGTCCCCCGAAACCGAATCAAAAATTTCGTTCCCAGCAGAAACAAAAATAAAATAAAAGAAAAGAAACTTTATAAAAACAGAAACCGAAAAAATATTTGTGTTTTGTTTTAAGTTACCGGGCCCTTTATTTTGATTTTAAAAATTTTCAAAATAAAATAAATTTGAAATTTACGTTAAATTAAGTAAGAAAAGCGAGACAATTTATTATATCTTTCTTTCAATAGTTCAGAGTTGACCAATTTTTCATTAATTATAAACAAAAATGTACGCCAATAATAATCAGGGGCCCAGATCGGCAAGCTTGGGACTGAAAGATTGGTAGATAAAATGCAAACAGGAGCCCGATTGCAAAAGCAGGAATGATTTTAAATTTTCGGGCCCCTAAAAATAAGTGGGAATAGGTATGTTGATGATGAATTCAGACTACCTATATTGAAAAAAAAAACACTCCTCATTGTCCGGGCCCGGGGGTTTCCCCCTTCCCCCCCCCCCCTCTCGACGGGGCTGAACTTGTGGTTTGATTTTCTGTTTCATTTTTAAACAAATAAGTTTTTTTTAAGAGAACTGTTTTTTCAAATTGTTTGCATAGATTGATAGTTTTTTATGAAACAAGATAAAAACTAATTTTTGTATCAAATTTATTAGTTACATTTTTAAAATGATTCTTTCACAAAATTAAAATCAAAGTCACTTCGAACAAGTTCTTCGTGAATTTTACTTAAACCGGTATAATTATATTTTGAAGAAAAAAGGATGAACAATTTCAGTTGAGTTTTTAGAAACATTCTTGTTATAACGATTTAAAAAGTTACCCGATATTTTTGTTAACCTTTTTTAAATTTATTCTACATATAATTACATTATGATTTTCATTAAAATTGCTAGTATTTGATAAATATTGTGTGTATTTTTTGTCCGAATTATTTTTATTTCAAAAAAAAAAAAAAAAATATTTTAACTCAAAAAATTTCAAAATTAATACGTTTTGACTTTAAAGTTATTTTAATTAAATTTTCTAAATCATATAAAAATATTCGTCAAAATATTATAAATTTTTTTAGGTTAACAAAAATTGATTTCCTGAATTACAACGTTAAAAATTATTTATTATAAGTTGCGGACTACGAGGAACTTGAATTTTTTTGTTAATTACAATAAATTGAATCATATTGTTTTAGGATTAATACAAAAAAACGCTCTAATGGATTTTTATTATTGAGGACATTTTTGAAAACTGTTTTACATACATATATCACATACAATTTTAGTGATATTTAATTCTATTCAAAAAGTAAATACTTTTTCCGAAATGGATATTTCTGTAATTTAAAATATAAGTTTTAGAAGTTAGTTGTGGTTATAGGGCTTTAAGTTTTGAATATGGATAAAACATATTACTGCTCAGACCTCTAACCAGTCCAGGATCCTTCCTCATCAATGGATCATCATGAATAGCGTTTCAGGAATTATATATGGATTTAATTTAATACAAAAATTTAAGACGAATTTAAACTGTGTTACCAATTGGATGACCTTGTAACTCGCCAAATGTGAATTTTGAATTTTAAATGCATACATTTTTTTTAAAACGTTTCAAATAAAAGCAAACTAATTATGATACATAAAAACTCAAGGAATTTGCGAAATTTTGGATCAGAAAAGTATAAAAAGGGAACAGACATATTAACAACAATAATAATAATAATAATAATAATATGCTTGTTTTGAATTAAGATAATGGATTCGAAAAGAGATGCCTTGAAAATGTATTCGTTTATAATATTATAGATATCGTCTTAAAAGTTCAAACTGATGCCCTTTTCCCTGGAAAAACCGATGTTAATGGAACGACTAAAACATTTTATTAAAAATTTAAAATATTTGACTATGTGCTGTATGCATACAAAACTATTCCTATACAAAATAGTTAATTTTGGATCTAAATTGAAAACTGGAAAATAATTTAGAAAAAATGATAAACTTAGAATTAAAAAAATTCTGCATACAAAACTATTCCTATAAAAAATAGTAAAATGTTAAGATAAATTTGGAGCTAAATTGGAAACTGGAAAATAATTTAGAAAAAATAACAAACTTAGAATTGAAATAACATTTTTTGGATACTACCCAGAAGAAAGGAAAACAAATCTGTATACATTTCCTTTCCAACTTAAAAATAAATGAGTTCGTAAGATTTCTTCAAAAAAGACAAAATAAAACAAATTTGTATAGTTTCTTTATTTTACAAGACTGTTGATTCGTTGAACCTTTCTGAGGAATATATTATAAAAAAATTACTACCATGTTAACAAATTATTAAATATTTAGCTTACCAATTCAAAAAATATTTTTAGATGCTTTTGAACACCATCATCTCAAATGAGGCGCTTAAATAATACGTACATATTTTTTAACTATTTTATTTTCGTTATGAATTATTCTAACTCTCTCCTGCAACGCATTTCTATAATTCTTATTATATTTTGTGCTATAAAAATTATAGTTATTTTTGATGAAACTTTGTAGAGGTTGTAGATTTGACTGTGTGGATCATGTTAATATAAACATAAACATATTAATAAATACATCAGAAAATCTGAAGTTATTCTTAAGAAATAAGTCTTTTTACTTTCACGTTTCAAGAATTTTTTGTTTTCATTTTCTGTGCAATCATATAATTTGTTACAATTTTGAAAATGAAGAATTTCTTCAAAAACTTTACTGTGTGTGAAATCATTCTAAGAAATATGTAAAAATTACAAAATCTTCTTTTTTTCAAAACTGAACAATTTTGAAATTTGTGCAGAAAATGCATACAAATTAAAAGCGTTCAAACGTTACAATAAAAATTACATTAATTTAAGAATACCTTTAGATTTTGTTTGTCTACGAAAGTTTTGAAATATTGGTTTATATGTAGAAAGTTTAAGTTGTTTAATGACTCTTTGTTAGAAACACATTTTCTAGTTCCAAAATAAATAAATCAAACAATTTATAATAAAATAACTTATGCCTTTGTTAAAATCAAGAACTTATTCGATTCTTTGTTTGACATTATGTTATCAAGTAGATCGACTAATTTTAAGACTTTAAGTTTGTAGTGACCATATGTATTCAACGGTTGTATTTGTTGTGTCTCGTCTTCTTTTTGAAGGTTCTCTGTAGTTTTAACCTTTTTTTTATTCAGCCCTATCGCGTGAAAGATTGTACGTTTTACAATTCTTCAAAGTAAAACGATTGCACTAAATCGTAGAGCAAAATGTGACCGATTAAGTAAAATAGGTGTTCTGCTAAGAATTCTGTTTGAGGCCTTGAGAGCTCTCATTTCCAAAACATAAGAAGTCTTTTTACTTTTGAAAAAAGTATCAGGAACATTTTTGGAGATTCGAAAAAACTCTTACATAGTGAACTGTCAGAATATTGACATTTATTTTTAAATTGTGAGATATCATCAAACTGCACTTACAAATAAAAAAAAAATGAAACAAAATTAAAATGAAAACGTCTGGTAAATAAGTACATGTGTTAATTTTCTTCTTTGAATTGTTTTGATATTGTATATACTTTATGAAATTAAGACGAATGGCTTTTCTTTGAAACTGTCAAAATGACAGACGCACGTCAAGAAACTAAATGCTGTTAACTATATTGACACATGAATTGATTTGTCTCTCAATTTTCAGTATAATAATAAATAGGCTATAAAGTATTTTTATTCATATGTAATAACAGAAAACCAATTGGCTCTAATTCTCCCAAACCTGCTTTTAGATATCTCACAAAGAAAATACTTTATATTGCAACATAAAATAAACAAAATAAACTTTTTTAAATTGCACACTTGTAGAGTAATTTGCAATATTAAAAACATAGCATTTACCAATCTGACCGGTTCTACAAAATGTGCATTGCACTTACACTAATGGTTATATACTCAACTTATTTGGCTCACATTCAATTTAAATTAAAAAAAAAAATAAAAAAGAAAACGTTTTAGTCGTGCTGTTTAGTTTTTATGTTTTTCTTTTTGTTTGTTTAGCTTAAAACTTGTAGTTCATTAATCACTCTTGTATAAATCGTTTATGTAGTTTATGTTTTAGTTTAAATATCTATATCAGCAAGCAATAAAAATTGAACAAACAAATCGCGTACATCATTGAAAAATTCGATCTACATATATGTATAGAGACACAATTCGAAAAAATAAAAACCGATCAAATGGCAACGCAAAACCTCTTACTCAAAGTGCGCCTTTGATCAATCTAAATGAACAAAATAAAAATATATCGAAGCAAAGCATTTTTTGATCATAATATTTCTTTTGTTTTGTATAAATTATATACTTTGGCCAACATTGCGTGTGAATCATATGAAATTTTCATTTAACATTAGATTCTCAAGCACATCCGCATCAACTCAAAAGGCATAAACCGCATAAGAAATACACTGAACAAATTATTAAATTATAATCGAATCAATGCTTAAAATCAAAATTTGCATACCAAAAATACTCACAACGATCAAAATAGTGAACATCTTCTTCTTCCTAATAAAAATATACTCGTACATAATTGTTAAACAAAAAAGATCTAAATATATGGATGTGCTATGATTGCAACGTTTTTCATACTAGTTGCAATTTTACGGTCACTCCGTTGGAGAAATCGGTCATCGTCGGAGAGTCTTGAGAAGAACGAAACCAGTTGCTTGCCAACAACCGACCAGCCCAACAATTCCGATGGCCAATCTAATTCGACCATAGCTCATCCGGCTGGATCAGGACCAGAGACTAGTAGTCGCAGGTCAAAGGATTACGGCGACAGCAAGATCACCTATCAACGACTCTCGCGGCCTAGATTTAGCCTGCAAGTGAATACTCCTTCATCGTCGTTGTCGTCGAGAAGATTCAACGATCGCACCTACTCAATTGGGACACTGGTCCGGACAAGACATGGCGACGCAACTGACGGTGGTGAATTACACCAATACAAATCTCAGCATCAGCAGATAGATCTACATCAGCCAAACGAGAATAAAAACGAAGAAGGCGGACCGTCTCCGTCGCATAAGTCACCCGAGAACCAAAAAAGAGACCGCGACCGACACTGTCAGAACGACAGTCAATTAGACGCTGATGACGACGATGATGATGAAGAAAACCGCCGCGATGCCGAAGAATTCTATAATAGCATCCAAGATTGTGCAACTTCTTCATTAAGCAACATATCCGGTGTTCCGCCATCAGCGTCCCGCCGAAAGCGCTCCTCATTGTTTTCGCGCAGTGATTCATCGGCAACGACAACCTCGTCGGCAAGTGGCAGTTGCACCTATACAGGTGGCAAGCGACGATCGACGGCTTCTATATTCTCAACATCGATGTGCTCCGATGTGATTCCCATTGATCGGCGCAGCTCAACGGAAAATAGTCGGGCCAGCAATACTCGTCGGTCGAGCGGAAGAATCCGCAGATATATAACACGAATGACGATAGCAGGAGCTCGTAGACGTACCACTGGCAGGTAGATAATTTGATCGTTTTCTCATTTTCTAACTTATTTTTTGTTGTAAATTTTTACTAACCATGCTAAAGGATCGATACTTAAGGAGCCATAAAGTATCTATGACAACAAAATAAAAACTACTGTGAAATTAGATCTTCGCCAAAATTTCAAGCGTGGGTGCGTGCGTCGCGTCGGTTCTTTATTTTATTCAATTGGATGTATGATGACAGGTTAATTGTCAAACTTAAACTTGAGGCATGTATCGTATCAGATTTCGAGTTGAAATATTTGGCATACTAATCTGAGAACTACCGGAGGCGGATACATTGTGAAATATTTTATAACTCTTATATATAAACGTTGTTTGTTTTGAATTTAATGAATTTAAGACAATTTTGCACGCGATTTTCAGATTTTCTTAAGTTGACATTTAGCAATTTATTAAAGACGAATTAATTAAACGTTTGCCTCTTTATTTGGAAGATTTTATTTCCGTCATGTAATCCGTCATTAAAATTTCGATTGAAGCCACCAACAGCACAAGTTTCCATTTCAAATTTAAGACCTCTCTGTTTTATCGATAACAAATAGTTTTTTTTTTTTTAATAATTTAATTTATTTTAATTAAAATTTTTACAAAATTTGTTATTCTTGTGCTCTCTTAAAATACCAAAGGGTACTTTTAATTCACTTCTTTTTGGGTTATGATTAAACATTTTTTTAATGGTAGAGAAGTTATTAAAAAAGTAAAAAAAAATCCACCAATGTATTGTAAAGAACCGCAAAATGTATTATGACAATAAAATAAGACTCAACCAAAAGGATTCAATCAAAATAGGATTTTTTGATGTCAATGTTAGTTTATTTTTGTTTGATCAATTAAATTTGACGTTATGGATTCGTTTAAGATCTTACACAAGATTTTGATCAACCATGACTATAACAGAATTGTTATTTAAATGAGAGTGAAATTTTATTGTGTTGGTCTGTCTGTCTGATATTTTCGTTTTTTAACTATCGGGTGATTTTTTAAGAGCTTGAGAACTTTTTTTTTTTAAAAAACGCATAAAATTTGCAAAATCTCATCGATTCTTTATTTGAAACGTTAATTTGGTCCATGACATTTACTTTTTGAAGATAATTTCATTTAAATGTTGACCGCGGCTGCGTCTTAGGTGGTCCATTCGGAAAGTCCAATTTTGGGTAACTTTTTCGAGCATTTCGGCCGGAATAGCCCGAATTTCTTCGGAAATGTTGTCTTCCAAAGCTGGAATAGTTGCTGGCTTATTTGTGTAGACTTTAGACTTGACGTAGCCCACAAAAAATAGTCTAAAGGCGTCAAATCGCATGATCTTGGTGGCCAACTTACCGGTCCATTCATTGAAATGAATTGTTCTCCGAAGTTTTCCCTCAAAATGGCCATAGAATCGCGAGCTGTGTGGCATGTAGCGCCATCTTGTTGAAACCACATGTCAACCAAGTTCAGTTCTTCCATTTTTGGCAACAAAAAGTTTGTTAGCATTGAACGATAGCGATCGCCATTCACCGTAACGTTGCGTCCAACAGCATCTTTGAAAAAATACGGTTCAATGATTCCACCAGCGTACAAACCACACCAAACAGTGCATTTTTCGGGATGCATGGGCAGTTCTTGAACGGCTTCTGGTTGCTCTTCACTCCAAATGCGGCAATTTTGCTTATTTACGTAGCCATTCAACCAGAAATGAGCCTCATCGCTGAACAAAATTTGTCGATAAACACATTTCGAACCGAACACTGATTTTGGTAATAAAATTCAAGGATTTGCAAGCGTTGCTCGTTAGTAAATCTATTCATGATGAAATGTCAAAGTATACTGAGCATCTTTCTCTTTGACACCATGTCTGAAATCCCGCGTGATCTGTCAAATACTAATGCATGAAAATCCTAACCTCAAAAAAATCACACATTATAACCCTTTTTTTATTAAAAACTTTCTAGAAGTTAAATAGGCTTCAAATTTTAAGGACTACCTGAAAAATCAAACAAAAATAATTCATCGGATGTGGGTGTTAATGGTGTCTTTCATAATTTACATTTTTAGGGTAATTCATTTAGTGGTTACAAATTAGTATAGCACTGGCTTTTGACACTTGTCAAACTTAGCTGTCATTTGAAGTTTTATAATATAAGTTTATTGTTTTCCATTTACTATGTATATGGATCGCTTGAATATCGAATTCAAATTAACGTTTTAAAATAAATGAAAAGTTACTTAAAAATTGGTGATTCAAAAGTAGTTCTCGCGCATTACGCTATAATTATGATCACGTCATAATCTATCGAATACGCAGGCAATTAATAAAATTGTGAAGATGTTTGAAGAGAGTTGAGAGGTTATTAAGGTTATAAGCAAGAATTGCTTAAAACGTAATATGTAATTAAATTTCTTATCAACTGGCTCGTATTTTAAGACTTTTTGTAATTTTGTAAATTCAATTAATCTAGTTGTAGTACCCGTGGGGTGGTGGGTATTGTGTAGGGTTGTCACGCCAGAGGTCTTGGGTTCAATCCCTGCCTGTCCCACCTTAATTAAAAAAGAAAAAGTCTTCACTGCCTCTTGCGAGGAATTGACAAATCCTCCAAGAGTAATTCTTGTCTCAAATTAGCCGTTCGGATTCGGCTTAAAAAACTGTAGGTCCCCTCCATCCCTGACAACTTTACTCTCACACAGGCATTGTTGAGAGTTGTAAGTCACTCGGCCCTAGTTCTCAATGGACTGTTATGCCAATTTTTTGTATTAATCTAGTTTTTGTTATGATATGAATAGTACAATATAAGTGTTTCTTGTTAATTTTAAATTACCAAATTATAATTTTTTAACGAAAAATTTCTTGAACAAAATCTAGTCTCTAAAACGTGGTTAAATGGAAACTTAGAATTTGATTAAGTTCTAATTCATTTCGTCATCGTGCTCTCCAGCGTAACAACTCTAATTAAGATCTTAGTTTAAGATAAAACTTCGATTGATTTCACCTTCAAATTTGGGCATCTAGGATACTAGAACTCGTTTCAGCAATATTTTTAATTCTTTAAACGATTTTTTTAATATTGTTGTATTAAGTTCAACTAAGTTTGTGGATTTTTTAAATTTTAATGATAAAATTACTTACCACAAGTTTCAGATTAAAAAATACACATACATACATATGTATGTATGTGGGTCTAAAAATCCAGTTTCGGAACTATCGTAAAACAAGATAACATAAAAGCCATGGACATTGTGTCCAGAAATAGCTTTTTATCTCAAATGGGTATTATGGCCATGAACATTATAATAATATAAATACGTAGGCATAAGAATCCAAATCGTCCTTTCCGAGTTACTTCTCTTCACAACGGACCCTTTTGTTTCTGCCACAGTGACTTAAAGTCCATTCACGTTAAAAGGTAAACCAAAAAAGCAAAACAATGCAAAATAGCATTAAATATTTCTCAAGAATTCTCTATCGCACAATTAAAAAGGGATAAAAAGAAATGCAAAGGAAATTTAACTGCTAGGTGAGAATAAATAGTGAATTTTGTTTATATTTCATTATCGTGCTCCGTTAATTCGTCAGAGAAAATTCACTGAAATTTTAGAAATAGAAACTGATCAAATATTATTTATTGATAGAATATCAGAAATGTATATCAAGAAGTTCTTTCAGGTGCTATGAAAGTAGTAAATTATTCGTTAGAACTTTGTTTCATAAAACCGAGATCTAAGTCCTTAAAACTCAACAATAAATTTAAACAGAGTCATAAAAAAATTAAAGAAAGTGAAGAAATGCTCGAGTTCTAAATATTTTTAAAACAAAACTTCAAATATAAACTGAGAGTTAGTGGATCGAGTTTTAAATTGATTTTATAACTTTGTCAAGAAATTGACTGAAATTCTAAACTTACTTACTTACTTAAGGTGGCGCTACAGTCCTGTGTGAACTAGGGCCTCACCCAACAAACTTCTCCATCTAGATCGGTCCCTAGCTAGATGTCTCCAGTTTCGCGCTCCGAGTTGGGTGAGGTCACCTTCCACTTATGCGCGCCACCTGATTCGCGGTCCTTGTCTACTGCGCTGTCCTGTGGGTGTGGATTCGAAGACTTTCCGGGCCGGAGCATTGGTTTCCATGCGCTCTACGTGACCCAGCCATCTTAGTCGTTGGACTTTTACCCTTCTGGCTAAGTCTACGTCGCTGTACAGCCCGTACAGCTCGTCGTTCCATCTTCTCCTCCACTCTCCTTCGATGCATACGGGACCGTAGATCACACGAAGAATTTTTCTCATCCTCTCAGGACGGGGATGATAAGGGTTTTATATAGCGACACTTTGGTCTTTCGAGAGAGGACTTTACCACTCAATTGACTTCTTAGCAAAACTACACTTTTTTTTAATGTTTAACTCAATAGTTTAGTTAATGGTTCTGCTTTTTTAAAGAGGGATACTCATCCTTAAAACCAAACTGTCAATTTTAAAAAATTTAATAATATTTCAATACATATTCAGTAAAAACATTCTCATTATTATAAAGTTTTTCTTTTGATTAATAATTAAAATTTATTCACAAATTCCCAATGACGAATACAACTTTTAAAAACGTTATTCATCTTTACGGGTTATATTATCTTTTGCCCACAGGTCTTAATTCAACAAACACAAAACCTTATATGGCTTCAAGAAATCAGCTCAAACATAATCTGGTTAATATGTTGGTAGTGTCTTTGATCCGTGTTTTCCTGTCAATGAAATTGATATTTCCGTTACAATTAATTGTGTAATTCATACTACGTAGCTAAATACATATTTCGAGGAAATCATGTTTATCCTTTTTTTAAGAAGAGTTATTTGTTCCTAATTGGAAAACCAACAATGTTTTTAAATATTATTTTGGCTATTTTGTCTATAACAGTTAACATTTATAATCCAAGTATAAAAATTTAAAAAAAAATATTTTTCAATATTATTCTGTACATATTCTGTATTACTGCGCCGTCCCTTAGGATTGGATTTGAAGACCTTCCGGGCTGGAACGTTGATGTCCATTCGCTCTATATGACCTTGCCATCTAAGCCGTTGGACTTTAATTCTGTTAATTAGGTTAGTGTCGCTGTACAGCCCGTAAAGTTAGTCGTTATATCTTCTCCTCCATTCTCCATCTATGCATACGGGCCCAAAAATCACCCGAAGAATTTTTCTCTCGAAGCATCCTAAGACGCTCTCATCTTTCTTTGACAGGGTCCAGGCCTCAGCGCCATAAATGAGAACAGGGATGATGAGTGTCTTATAGATGGTGATTTCAGATGCTCGCTCGAGAGAAGACTTTACTACGCAATTGCCTTCTAAGTCCAAAGAAGCAGCGATTTGCAAGAGTTATTCTTCGTTTGATTTCAGCGCTGGTGTCGTATGTCTGAGTTTATAGCGGTGCCTAGGTAGACAAAGTCCTTAACTGCTGTCCATGAAGACGTTTTGTCCAAGACGTCGTTGTTCAATGTCCTTTTTTGATGACAGCATATACTTGGTCTTGCCCTCATTGACCACTAAACCCATCTTCTTCGCTTCCGTCGCAATGCTCAAAAACGCTTCACTGACATCATACTTTGATCTTCCAATTATGTCAATATCATCTGCGTATCCGAGTAATTGGATGGACCTTTGGAAGATTGTGCCTCTAGCGTTGACGGTTGAGTTTTGCACAATTCTTTCCAGAACGATGTTGAAGAAGTCGCATGACAGTGCATCGCCTTGTCTAAAACCTTTTTTGACATCAAATGCATCGGTGAGATCTTTTCCTACCTTGATAGAGCAGCGTGCATTCTCCATCGTCATTCTGCATAAACGGATAAGTTTGACAGGGATGCCAAAACTAGACCCTTAGCAATTGCATCAGTCATTTAAAACGATTATATTTTTCTAGCTTAACTCTGCAAAATAAAATTTTACGTTTTGCGACGCACCTATTTTTATATCACCACTCGATTACTTAACTACGAGTATGTTCACAACAAATTTGATTTATTAATCATAGGCCAAGGTCAATTTTATTCGTTAACTCACATGAAAAGTGCACATTCATGGTTCTCATAAGTATCAGAATAAAACTACCTCCAATTCTATCAGCAATATTATTAATATTAATAATTGACTGTAGTAAAATTAGTTAGCTAACTATTTTTCGGTCATGCAACATAAAAATTTTTAAACCATAAAGAATATTTTGGTATATTTAAATTTGTATTTTCTTTTTTTGCAAAATCATTCCAAATGCCACTCTGCTCTCTGGCTATGGTCCAATTTAAATTGAATATACAATTCTACAGCTGAGATGAAATTTATTTAATTTTTTTCTAATACATATGCCTACATAATTATATTACTTCGTAATAAATTTCCGACACGTTATTAGTGGTTTGGAAATTATTAGTTTCTAATATAAATAGCTATTAAATAAGTATTTTGTTAATAATATACCTACGACCTCAAAAAAGTTTGTTTAAATATAAAAAATCATCCAATAGAAATGTTTCGAAATAAATTATTCAAAAAATTCGACTTAAATTTAGAGAAATTAAAAAATATATATATTTGATCATGTCCATTTTTTATTTTTTTTTTTTTTCAACTAACTGTAAAAATATTTTATTAAGAAAAAAGGAACTTATAATTAGTACATTTTTAAAATGCATATATATTTTTAGTTTTATATTTTTGTGTGTAACATTCACACTATTCAACTTTAATTAAAATTTGGAAACAATTATTTAAGATTAAGAATAAACTTAAATACTCGCTTCACACAAAACGACTTGAAGCTAAATTTCGTTCTATGGGAATCTGAAAGATTTTCTACAATCAAAGATTCCAATAAGTTTTAAAAAGGCAGAGTCCCGCTAGATAAAATTTCTAATGACAAAACTTCCAAAAGGCAAAAGATTTTTGAAAAATTAGAATTAGAATTAGGTTTATCATACTTTTTTTTGTATCAGTTCACTTGTTAATTCTCAGACAGCAAAATTTTAAATGAAATGGTATCAGACGCATTTTAAAAAAAAACATTCAAACATTCATAAATTTGGAACGAAGTTGAATTTTGGTTAACAGCTTTTTCTTAAAGCCATCTAGGTTAACTAATGGAGAACATAGCAGAATTAGCTATGTTTATATTGATTTCTTTTAATTCTCAATTTTCTCTCAAATTTTCTAGTTACATGCGATTTATAAAATCAGTTGTTGAGATATTAAACTTTGGGGCTTAGAATTAAATTTGTACGTTTTAAGAAACTGCTTCTGTTGTATTTACCTTGAAGTAAAAATTTAATTAAATATGCTTTAAGAATTCCTAAAACTTTGTTTTTCCCAAAAGATTTCTGTTTTTTTTTCTCCTCTAGTTTTTTTATATTCATAATGCTATCAATTCGACTGTATCAAATAGTTTTTTTCCAGGGCCACTATTTAATGTTCAAATACAAAATTATATCAAAAAAAATGTACTTACACCCAAAATAAGATAGAATAGAATTACAATTATTTTTAGTTAAATCTTCGGTTCATATTTCAAATACTCATCTTACTAATACTCACTTTTCTATTATCCTTTTTATATACTTTCAGCTTTGATGTAGAAAATGGCCAAGGCGCTAGATCTCCGCTTGAAGGCGGTTCACCAAGCGCTGGATTGGTTTTACAAAACCTCCCTCAACGTCGCGAATCCTTTCTATATCGATCGGATTCAGACTTTGAAATGTCCCCAAAGTCCATGTCAAGAAATTCTAGCATAGCAAGCGAAAGGTAAATAAATTTAAATTTATTTATATACATAAATTATTATATTTTAAGTTTTGTGTATTGTTGATTCTTTTTTTCTTTTTGAAACATAATTTTGTAATATTATGTAAAAAGCATGTTTTAATTTATAAATCATTATTATTTATAAAGTGAAAAGATTTCTTCAAGCAAGTTTATGTCTTACAAACACTAAGTTTTTAATTTAGTTTCTGATCTTAAAACTACATATATATTTATTTACATTTTTCGAACAAACATAAACTTGCTTTTTACTGTAAACATATTGTGTATATTAAAATAAAACATAATCACACTTTTTTTTCTGACATGCTAAACCCCTGTTCCAAAACCAACTTGTTTGTATAATCCAAAAAGATTGCACCGTATAAATCCAACGTTTAAATTGAAGTGTGTTGTAGTTTTTTTGCTTTTTTATTATCTTAAACCCTTTGGCACAAACCCTTTTCTTTCATAATAATTTAAGTATTTATTCAAAAGCACTTCTTTTCAATTTTAGTAAATGTAACTTTATGTCGGGAATAATTAAGCTGCGCATTCCAAAATCTTTTTGAACTTGATACTTGATCAAAATATTGATGCAAAACTATTTTTTAATTTATGAATTTTCATTCACCGTAAACCATTTAAACTAAACTTAGTTAAATTTGACTTTGTTCATTGTTTAAAGGAATAAATGTTTAAATAAATAAATGTTTAACTTGAAAATCTGAGATATCTAACTTTAAAATGAAATACAGTACAATAGTCCAGTCATTTTAGCTATTTTAAACCCCAATCTGCGGAAAAATTCCTAGTGAGCTGAATTTTTGTATACACCTTTATTACCGCATTGTAATGAAGATGTGAAAAATCGACATTGATATCGTGCCGGCTAAAAAAGTTACAAAGGTCAAAAGGTCACGAAAATCAGTTTTTCGCAAATATCTCGCGATCTATTGCTCAGAGGTCAATAAAGGTCATTATAAAAATTGTTTGTCGTGAAATTGTCTACAAAAAATGTCTCTTGCATTTTTCTGTAGAATTAACCGTTTTTGAAGTAGAGACTAGAATACACTCACATACGGTATTGTACACCGTACGGCGTATACCAAGGCGTAAACCCTATTGCTTTTTATTCATATTTGTAAGTGCGTTGTTAGTAAGATCTACTACATGCAATTTGTGAAGAAATTGAAAAATTTTGCCACCATTCATTTGATACCACAGATCAACATGTAGACTCAAGAGATTCACGTATTGAAAGAGATAATACTGACATTAAAAAACTTGTAGAGTGGTTTGCTTTGCATAATCCTTTTTCAAGTTGCAATCAACTAGTTTCTGTATCAACAGGAATTGTTTTCAATAAAAAACTATTATAATGCCATAGAAAATTGTCTGCAGTCAATTAAAAAAATTATAGGAGTAACATTTGACGAAATTAAATTAAAACGCTCTGGCAGAGTTCTTCCATTATCATCAGTAAACACTTCTATCATGGTTCATGGCTGCAAGGTATAAGGATCGATCCGTTATTGCTATTTCAACGAATTAGTTTAAATACAAAATTTGAGGAAAATCTTTGTGAATATTTACAATTCCAATTAAGTCCATACCCAATAGCACTATTTGATACTGTTGGCATGAGAAAAACTAAAAAATATACGACTACTTCGAGCCAACTAATTATAAAGTAGTTTGTGATAATGCAACATACATCATTCACAAATATATTAATTATTTATCAATATTAATCCAATTTTTGGAACAAATACTGTTGTCATTTTTGATGGTTACTCTGACACCAGTAAAAATATCAAAACGATAGAACAACTAACACGAACCGCTGCCGATTCTACATCTTGTGAAATGCACTTTAATGAATCGATGGAAGTTCCTATCAGTCAAGAAAAATTCTTGTCTAATCGATTTAAGAAAAGAAAATTAATTGAAATGCTTTTTGAGAAGTTGGAAGAAGTTGGTATTGCTACAAGACAATCACGTGATGATGCTGACGTTTTAATAGTTGAAACAGCGATTGAAAAATCAACAAATAATACTACAATTATTGTTGCAGAAGACATAGATCTATTGGTACTTCTCATAGCACGCACACAAATACTTGATAAACTACATAATTTTTTTTTTTAAAACCAGGAAAAAACAATGTTGAAACAAAAATATACTCGACTGATAGCCTCAACAAATATCCACATTGCAAGAAAAATATTCTGTTTCTACATGCCATGACCGGATGTGATATAACTTCAGCACTTTTTGGAAAAGGAAAATTGAAAATCATGAAGATGTTTGAAAAAAGACCCGATTTAAACAATTCTGTAGAAAAATTCCAACAAGAAAATTGCTCCCGAGATGTCATTCTCAATGTTGGAACACATTTTCTACTAGCAATGTACGTACGGTGCTCCAAAATCAGAATTTTCGATAGATAATTACAGATACTGTAGCTTTGCTAAACTAACAAGGCAAAGTACAGCTGTAAAATTTCCATTATTACCACCTACTTCTTCAGTAGCTGAACAGCATATTTATCAAATACAAACCTAGCTAGGAAGAGAAATTGATCCAGAACAGTGGGGTTGGGATTTAAAAAATAATATACTACAGCCAATAACAACTTTTTTACCACCAGCACCCGATAATCTACTAAACACATCTTCTTTAATTTTACAAAAGGTTGCAGCGGCAAATGTGGATGCAAAAAAATTGGATTAATATGTTCAAAAGTTTGTGGACACAGCCATGCACGCAGATTCAACCAATGATGAAAATGATGAAGATGTTGATTTAAATATGAGATAAGTCCACTCGACGTTTTGTCAGCAACTGTTGATGACACAGAAACTGAAAATATCGACAATGAATGTTATATACTAAAGTTAATTTTTCTGTATTGAAATAAAAAATTATTCACTCGTAAATAAAAAAAACTGTTATTACATATTATGGATTATGCCTACGGGTGGTAAGGAAACGAGTGCATCGTTATAATATAGTCGCTTTCTCGGCGCTCTACTTCAAAAACGGTTAATTCTACAGAAAAATGCAAGAGACATTTTTTGTAGACAATTTCACGACAAACAATTTTTATAATGACCTTTATTGACCTCTGAGCAATAGATCGCGAGATATTTGCGAAAAATTTTCGTGACCTTTTGACCTTTGTAACTTTTTTAGCCGGCACGATATCAATGTCGATTTTTCACATCTTCATTACAATGCGGTAATAAAGGTGTATACAAAAATTCAGCTCACTAGGAATTTTTCCGCAGATAAAACCTAAAGTGACTGGACTACAAGCGAATTTATTTTTTTATAGAAATTTAACATGAGGGAAACATTTTCTAATAAAGATATCAATGCACACAATAATAGGAACTTATGTGTCAGAAATCAAAAAGGCAAAAGAATAACCTTACACAGGGTCATTCTTTTCATTTCAAGTTGATAACACTGAAATTTGACACCTGTTAAATTCAGCTGGCATTTAAAGTATCAAAATATTAGTTAAAAATATTTCACTTACGATTATGGATCGCTTATCAATGGAGAAAAGCGTTAAAATACTTTTCTTGCATTACTCAATGATTATGGTCATCATAATCCACCAAATATGCAATCAAGCTATACAATTGTGAAGAAATTTTCAGAGAGCAAAAGCATTACTGATGTCGTAAGACCTGTGCATAATCGTAATTCACGCTGGAAGTGCTAATGATGATCCAACTTTATCCATTTTCTGCCGTTTGCAGCAATGCTCAAATGCTAACCGATTTGTTTTGGTCGGCGATTGAAAATCATTACTTGGAAGATAATTGGTTCCAACAAAACGGGGAACAGGCCTCAGAACACGACCAAATTTTATGCTATTTGACACCGTTTTTTTTCTATGAGGCTATACGCAAAAGACAGTGTTTATGTTAATTAGTCCCATGCTTTTGAAATATTTACACAAACACTACTCAAGTTATAACCAAGTGCTTAAAAATTACCTCAAAAAAATATCGTGATGTAAATCGTCTGGCCATTTGAATGATATACTGTTCAAACTAAATGCCTAAATCCAAACTTTAAAATAAATACAATTTTCAAACAAAAATGAATTGCTTTTTAGCTTTAATTTCGATACTAAAAAATTAATGATCCTGTATTTCAAAACATGGTCAAATATTGCGGTGTATCAATCTATTTTTCACAATACTTTGTCCTACAAACTTATTGGACCTATTCACTGTTTTCAAAACACTTGAGAAGAATACGTTGATAGCAAATTATTGGTATTATTTTTTCAATGAATCAGACAAATGTAACGTCATTTCGTTGATCGAAGTTCAGACTTAACGTCGACAATTATTTACTTTCACATTTTTAGATCCAAAATCTATTATAAATGTGCTTTGCATCAGTGTCCTGGTTAACAATACCAAATTTTATTGAAATCAAAATCAAAAACTTATCTTATTACTTGTTTTAACACTGATGATGATATTTTATCTTTGCAAGTTAAGGCCCTACAGAGGTAAACTTTAATTAATAAATCAATGATTTCATTTGCGACATACAAAAATTATAGGACGTTGAAAATTATATAATAGAGTTTGCTTTTTAACCGAATTTTATGTATGTCTCTTCAATCTGTATAATTCCGTAGTACATTTAAAGTTATTCTTTCTCTTAATGTACTTTATTAGAGGTACCTACGACTGGAGTACTAAATTGACCGCCAGAATAGGAAAACAAATATCAAGGGACTAAAACTTCAACCTTTTATTTCACCATTTTTCTTCTGCAGGTTTTGTAAGATTTTGTTTAAATTATTGAATTCTGTCAAATACAATATTTTAATGAACACAAATCAAGCATTATGCTTCAAAAAATCATTTTTATCTTATGGAAAAATAAGTTACGAAATCCTAGAACAATTTGTAGTACGAGTAAATATCTGAATAAACACATCATTAAATGACTCGTCTTTATAGGTACTATCAACCATCATGTAGTTCATAAACAAAACATTAATTTGATTTACTATATTAAAGTTGATGAGTTTGTTTTCACTTTCCTTACAACCAATCAAGGAGTTCAAATCACTTGACCTTAGCCTTAATATTGTGAAGCATGTTCAAACCCATATAAATATATAGAAGAAGAACAGTTGTTCCAATCAAGCCTTTTACTAAACAGCTTTACAGTGTTTAATAAATAAAAACAAATTACAAAACCAATTGCACTGAAATCAAACCCCATCTTTATTAATGGACAAAAACACAAAAATTATCATACTATAATATATTTGTTAAATATACCTACATTATTTATGGTACATATACATTTTTAAATTTAAAAAGAAATATGTATATTTTATATTTATTATTTAATTTAATATTATCACTTTAATTAATGAGTAAACAAATAATTATAAAAAATACAAATAATTATTTAACCAAAAATATCTCAATAACTGTTTATATATTTGTTTTTTTTTTTTTTTTTTTTAATTCAAACTATGACAACCAAATGGTTTTGATCTTTTTAAAAAACACGTTGTCACCCTTTCAGGTTTAAAGAGCAGGAGGCATCCAATCTAATTGAAAGATCGTACGTATATAAACAAAAGAAAAACAAAAACTGATGTTTTTTGCTTGCATTTGTTTAATTTTTGTTTTGAATTTATATTTTGGCGATTTCAATTTGGTTTTTAATTTTTCCAAAAAAAAAAAATACAAAAAAACCATCGGCTATAATTTTTTTTAATTGCAGTAGCTTTAATTTTAGTTGTTTTAAATTTTCTTTTATCTTCTTCATTTTGTCATGCAAAAATTGCTTTTTCTGTTTAATGCCAAAATTGAATATAATTAAGAAAGAAAAAATAAATAAAACATTTTTGTTTGATGTGCGTGCTCCTGTTGATTAGCCAAACTTTTCGCGTAGATTTCTACATACTACTGTTTTTATGTTTAGTTTAACACTAAAACGCTTTCTTAGAGCATTATTGCAAATTTTATTGCTAAAAAAAAAAAACATACAAAAATATTTAAAAATATAAATCATCAGAACATATATCTATTACGATATGCTTCTTACATACATATTATTATGTACATATACTATATAGACATACATATTTAACTATATAGTTCAATTAAGTGTTATCTATAATAATTTATATAATTACTGGATGCAATTTATTACTGATATCGCAAAATCAAAAACAAAATATAAACTTGGCTGTTGTTAAATTAGAAATTATGTTGAGAAATTAAGCTTTCTTTTTTACTACGTTATTATATCAATTTAGTTATTTAATTCATTATTTAAAAAAAATATAAACAAAAGTTAGCTTAATTTTGAAGCTACTTAGTCATTGTGTGAAAGACTTCGTCATTGAAAAAACCACATATTCCAACAAAACCATGAACAACCTGTAATATTCAGTTCATTACTTATTTGATATACACATATTTTTGATAATTATAAAAATAACATTTTATTTATATGAAGAGGTGAGTTTAAAATCTTCAATTTATGTATTGATTCAACTGCATAGTAAAAAAAATTAAGATTGAATGGATATACATATTTTGATCTGCTGTCGCTTCCAACAAATCTTCCTAACTTCCAGTTTTCAGAATGAGCAAGTATGTAAATACTTTTTTTTAAACAAGCCGAGCGTCTAAAATATAACGATTTTTTTACTGTTGCACAAGCAAAACAATATTTTTTTTAAAGGAATTAGATTAAGTCCTGAATTCGAATCTCACCTTTAAAAGAGTTTCTATTACATCAGGTTCTTAAAACCATTTTACAATTTAAAATGTTAAAGAAACCCAAAAGCAGGGCTTTTAAGGCTAAGCTAAAACACAACATATCCCTTCCCAATGCTATGATGATTTTGAAAAGTATAAATCATTGTCTTCTAGATACCGTTTAAATTCTCATTATAAGTTTTTTTTTTACTTTGTAATAAGTTTTTATTGCTGATTTCGAATCCAAATTTCTATTTGGACTATTTGTTCAAGTTTTAAAAATATCCGTTTCCACATTATTTTTATATTTTGAATGTGTTTTAAAAACTTTGATATAATAGAATTGTTTAGACGACGGGTTCGTTAGAAGAACAAAATTTACTTTTAACCCATTTTGCATTTTTCTGCTAAAAGCCGTTCAAGCACAAATGGTTTAGCGTTTCTCAAAGATTAATTTGAGACACGTAAAGTCTTATGAAATACTAAAAATATTTCAACTGAATATCGAATAAAGTCAATTTAGATTTGGAAAACTTACTTAAGGTGGCGCTACAGTCCTGTGTGAATTAGGGCCTCACCCAACAAATTCTCCATCTAGCTCGATTCCTAGCTAGATGTCTCCAGTTTCGCGCTCCAAGTTGGGTGAGGTCCAATTGTGCGCGCCACCTGATCCGCGGCTCCAGCCCGTACAGCTTGTCGTTCCATCTTCTCCTCCACTCCCCTTCGATGCATACGAGACCGTAGATCCCACGAAGAACCTTTCTCTCGAAACGACCCAAGGTGCTTTCATCCGCTTTTGTCATAGTCCATGCTTCTGCACCGTAAAGCAGGACGGGGATGATAAGGGTCTTATATAGCGACACTTTGGTCCTTCGAGAGAGGACCTTTCCACTCAATTGATTTCTTTGTCCAAAGAAACAGTGGTTAGCAAGAGTTATTCTTCGTTTGATCTCAGCGCTGGTATTGTTTTCTGCGTTTACAGCGGAGCCTAGGTAGACGAAGTCCTTGACTACCTCAAAGTTACGTCTGTCGATGGTGACGTTTTGACCAAGACGTCGGTGTTGTAGGTCCTTTCTTGACGACAGCATGTACTTTGTTTTGCCTCATTAACCGTTAAACCCATTTGGAAAACTATCAAGAATTTTATCGAAGAAAGCTACCTCATGAATTAAGATAGCGTTCAAGGTCATAGAAACGCTGATTAATTATTAGCTCAAGAAATATCTCGAAGATCGGAAGCATCTTAATGACCGATAGAACGGCTTTCGCAGCAATATGTCCACTGGTGATATCATGGTTCATCTCACGGAATAGTGGAGCAAATCTTGACATCGTTTTGGAGAAAGTAAGATTATTGTACTTGATATTTCAAAGGCATTTTATAGGGTTTTGACATCAGGCCGTGCTTTCGGTTTTCATGAATCCCTTCTTCAATGTATTACTAATTACCTTTCGGATCGTTCAATACAAGTAGTATTGGATGGATTCAAGTCTAAAAACCACACAATAAATGCTGGCGTGCCTCAGGGCTCTGTTTTATCTCCAACCCTGTTTTTCATTTTTATTAATGATCTGCTGCAACCTTTAATACAATACATTGTTTCGCTGACGATAGTACTCTTCTTCTTCGGGTGTGGAACCTCAACGAAAAAATATGATAAGCTCATTAAGTTCCATCCTTAAATAAATAAATAAATCGGGTGGCGCAACAGTCCGTTGAGAACTAGGGCCTAGTGACTTACAACTCTCAACCATTCCGGTGTGCGAGTACTGTTGTCAGGAATGGAGGGGACCTACAGTTTTAAGCCGAATCCGAACGGCCAATTTGAGAAAGCACTTTTCATGACAAGAATTACTCTTGGAGAATTTGTCAATTCCTCGCAAGAGGCAGTACCCGTGAAAAAACTTTAGATGGCATAGGCAGGGATCGAACCCAAGACCTCTGGCATGACAGTCCAATGCACTAACCATCATGCCACGGGTACTACCTTAATGGGGAATAAAAAACCTTGTGGAATTTAATGCTTGGATTGGTGATAATACCATCATAGGATCATTTTACGTCGCTTGAACATCGTCGCGGATTCTTTTTTTACCGTTATTTAACGGTTAATGCTCTAGAGAAATAGTCAGTTGCATTTCTCCCTTAAACAATTCGACCTCAATACTCGCGTTTCTAGGAATGCTCATCAGTATACCCTTGAGTCCAACTTCGGCCGTACTGTCAAATACAGAGATTCGTTTTTTAGCCGTACTACGCGAATGTGGAATGCATTACCACACTCTGTATTTCAAAATCATTGCAATATCCAGGATTTCAAAACCAATGTGCACCGACACCTCCTTTGAACTCCTCTCTTCCTTTCCTAGTGCTCACACTGTGTCTTTGAATAATAATATCGGTTGAATAATTTGATTACACAACTTCTTTAAAAAGTGTTACTTGCTATTGAACAATTTTCCAATAATTTGTTGGACAAACACGTAAAATTGGTCAAAGCGGTCTTAAGATTGTTTGCGATTTACTAGAAATGTTGGGTTTTTTCTTATTTCGGCTTAAATATACTATTGCTTAAAATGCCCCTTTCTTCACAAAGTTTATATGTCAGAATTGTTAAAAAAAAAGTTGAAGTCGATTATATCGGAGAAGTTTAAGCATTCAAAAACTAAGTATGTATATGAGAAATATTCACAAAAATCGATTTAAAACTTAAGCTTCCATAGAAATTTCTGTTACGAGTACTTTTCGATTAATAAAAAGTTTATATATCCTTGGGTAGATTATCATGTTGTAAGATACCTTTCAAACTTTCAAATACCTTAATCTAACCCGACTCTTATCCTGTTTTTTTACTGAGTACGATTAACTTATTTAATTTTGTTTTATCTTTTGAGTGATCTGCCCTATATATCCAGCACTATAAATATAATTTAATTATATCTATAGTAATATCGTTAACATTTCATTTATATTCAATTAATATAAAAAACTGAAAAACAAACACAAAACTTTATCGAAATTAATCTTTTTTTTTGTTGTTTCTTAATAATATCATTTTTAATTATTTAGTAGGTATACATTGCTATCTATTCGGGCAAAAGATGCGTCTTTATTTTTTTACTATTATACGAATATAACGGGTATTCACACTAAAATAAAATGAACAACACACAAAGCAATTAAACAATCCCGAGTATTTCACAATCATATTAAAATCAATTAAGTGAATGTGTCTATGACATTGTCCGGCAATTTTGTGCGTTGATGAACAGTGGGAATTAAATTGGTTTAAAAGTAGAGTTAAATAAATCAATTTGAAAACTTACTAAAAAATATGACACACATTTTCATAGTCCTTTTCCAAATATTTTTTTGTAGAGTCCATTACCCGTGTTTTGTTGGGAAATCTATCAATAGTATAGTAGGATTGTACACGAATAACAAAAACAATATCCGCAGTATGAATACTACCGATAAAAATTAAATTAGAATCTTACTACGGATGGGTTTTTGATATTTATACGAGTCTTGAATGCATCTTATGTGATTTCGTTCTCAAATGTTGGTACGATTGATATTGCATTTGTATCTCGATGGCTCGATGTATATTCCATTGGGGAAAAAATCAATCTGTTACTGTTGATGTTATTTAGTTTTGTTAATGAAAATGGACTAACTGGGCTTATTTTACAAGAGAAAACAATAGAAAAGATAATTAAGTTTTGCTAAATAAATCTTTTTGGTGTTTCCACCGCACAAGAAGATTTAAAAATGATCAAGTTTGACAGCACTTTCTAAAATGCAAATGGTGTTTTGATGTTTCTTATGATGTGCAAGTGAGATACTTTGATTCGTGTTAAACAATGAAGAACTGAATAGTTCAGCATCATATATGTAAGAATATGCTTCCTAATACATGTGCATTTTTTTTTTAATTTGATCAAAACAAAACTATGCAAATAAACAGACCATAATGCATTATCTGTAAAACCAACTCCTCCACACAAGTTTTTCTTAACAAATTTTGACTTATATGGAATACCAAAAAAACACGGCTATTGAACACAAATTCTTTGGTCCACGTACTTAAATATAACTACTGGTTTAAGAGCTTACATTCAGGTTCAAATAGTGTACAAAAGACTGAAATTGTGTATTACATGTTTATGCTTTATGAACAAAATCATTGTTTAAAACCAAATAGTTCTGAATTGATCTTATAGAATGAAATCAGTTCTTATTAAATTGACTAAATTTAATCTGGATGAAATGATTATATTTGATATTTCATCTTTAAAAAAAATTGCTAAATTCTGCGTCAGGTAAAAGGAATTATTTTGTATTTCTTCGATTCATTAACAGATTAGTTGGTTCAAATTTAGTTTAAAAAAAATATTATTCTTTTTATTTTTTCACAAATCGTTCAATTAGCAGCCCACTGTAATTGTTGCGCACAATAAATTAAAGTTTTTGTAAATTTTTCATTTTATTATCTGTTAAATTAAACAAACCAAACACTAATTGAATGCCACGGTTTGAGTACATTCGAGATCGAAAACGTACTCTATTGATTGATATTGATCATTCAATTAGACAATAATTTAAACAAAAACAAAACTAAAGAAAAACAAAATATTGGTAAATTTAATCCATCAATTTCTGTCTTTCATCAAACTGAGTAAATTGAAAAAAAAAAAACATTTAATATAAAACATATAATTTTAAGCTAAAATTTGTGTTTGTGCATTTAATATATATTTAATTATTTACATACAAAGAAAAACTTCCAATTGTTTTTATTTTTGTTTTCTTTGCAAAGATACCTGCATAAAGTAAAATATAAATTACATTTGAAAATGTGTAACAAGCCAAAACAAAAACAAATCTACACTTCATCATTATACGCGTAATTAATTTCCATGCCATTTGTACTCAACACGTACATTTTTATGATTTGTATGTGGTTTGTAGGTTAATAAAAATTATAATTAATACAGACACAATAAGTAGTTGAATGTATTGTGTACCGAGTCAAACTATTATTATTCAAATAAGTACGAAAATATTTTGTTTTGTTTGTTTTTTTTTTTTTTTTTTGTATTTTAATTTTACAATTATTATTTTTAATGGCAGAATTTTTGGGCATGTGAACAGTGAAGCCAATAAGTTAACAAAAAATGTCACATTTTGAGGTTCTATACGCCTCAAGGGTAACTTTATTTTGCTTTTTTATCTTATAAAAATTAAAAAAAAAAAAAGGAAATCTTAATGAAAACTAACATTAGAAAAATAAAGTTAGTTGGGAAAACCCGATATACGAGTAACAGCTTTTAAAGGGTGATTTTTTTAAAGCTATAAGAAAGTTTAAAAAAAACACATAAAATTCAGAAAAATGCATGTAATCTTTATTTGAATCGATAGTACGGTCCATATAATTTAATGTTCGAAGATTATTTCATCCAAATGTTGACCTTGACTTCGCCTCAAATGGTCCATCCGCTTGTTCCAATTTTGGCATACTCTTTCCAACACTTCGGCCGGTATCTCACGAATAAATGCTTTAATGTTGTCTTCCAAAGCGCGCTTGTCTGTATAGACATGAGCTTTAACATAGCTCCACAAAAAATAGTCTAAAGGCGTTAAATCGCACGATCTAGGCGGCCAATTGACCGGTCCCGAACGTGAAATAAAATGTTCACCGAACTCGCCTCTCAATAAGTCCATTGTTGCGCGTGCTGTGTGGCATGTGGCACCGTCTTGTTGAAACCACATGTCATGCAAGTCAAGCTCTTGCATTTTGAGCAAAAAAAGTTGGATATCATCTCAAGGTAGCGCTCAACATTCACAGTTACGTTACGATTCGCATCATCTTTAAAGAAGTACGGTCCAATGATGCCACCGCGGTGCACCGCCCATAAACCGGACCAAACTGTGACTTTTTCTGGATGCATTGGTAGCTCTTGCAATGCTTCTGGCTGATATTCACTCCAAAATCGACAATTCTGCTTGTTTACGTACCCATTGAGACAAAAATGAGCTTCGTCGCTGAACACAATTTTTCGGTAAAAAAGTGGATCTTCGGCCAACTTTCCAAGAGCCCATTCACCAAAAATTTTACGTTGCAGTAAGTCGTTCGGCTTTAATTCTTGCACCAGCTGTATTTTGAAAGGCATCACACCTAAATCCTTCCGCAAAATTTTCCACGTTGTTGAGGCCCAATTGCTGCGAACGGCGACGAATCGATAATTGATGGTCATCATTAACACTGGCCGATACAGCTGCGATATTTTCTTCAGTTCGCACTCTACGTAAGCGTGTTGGTGGTTTAATTTTCAACAATGTAAATTTGGTGCGAAATTTTGTCACAATAACCCTAATAGCCGCTTCAGTGGGTCGATTAAACTGACCATAAAATGGAAGTGCGCGCGATTAACTCTCTTAACAGAGCACGCATTTTGATAATAAAATTCAATAATTTGCAAGCGTTGTTCGTTTGTAAGACGATTAATGGTTAAATTATAGACTAAACTGAAGATGTTTGACAGTGAAACAAAACACGAAACGTGCGTCAGCTGTTTAAACGAGGGTTGCCAAAAAGCAAATAGCTACAAAATCTCCCTTTATTTCTTGCAGTACCAATCAAAAATTTTCATATACAGAGTTTTCCGATAAGAAGTTTTATTTTGATATTAAAACAAAAAACAGTATTTTGTAAGATCAATCAATGGATGCTTATTATTGTAAGTCCTCTATAACTTCACGAATTACATTTTTTAGGTCTTGAATCGATTGTGGATCATTGGCATAGACTTTATCTTTCACTTGGGTCTAAAGAAAATATGTTAAACATTTTAGATCACAAGATCTCGGTCCCCAATTGTGATCACTTCTTGGCAAAATACGAGTAATATGGTCAGGCAACTTTTCTTAAAAAATTGCGATTATATCGTGGCTGGAGTAACATCAATATCTTTCAATTCCGGACATAAAGTATTATTAACCATAGCTGCATAGTTCAATCCATTTAACATAGTAGTCGCACTAGAATCATTTTTGAATAAATAAGTTCTAATCACTTCGTCAGCCCTACAACTTCAGAGGCTTTTAAAAATCATTCTTGGATTTCCTGAGTCATAAATTCTGCATATTAACGTAGCGTGAAAATGAGCATCATCAAAAATTATGATTTTTCGATGTAAGTTCAGATCATTTTGAGATATTTTAAGAATCCAAAATGCGGTAGCATCTTAGCTGGCGACTTACTTACTTTAGGTCTTGTTTTAACTGAACTTTAATAGTTAAGTTAGGTTAAGCTGTTTGCAGACAAGAAAAGCCAACAAACTAAGACCAACAGTTTGCCCATTGTGATACCAGAAGTATCTTAAGATCTATCTTACTGCGTTAAAACCAATTGGTGTAAGCAATAAATGTTTGAGACAATAAATGTCAGAATTTCTTAGATCAATAATATCATTGCAGTAGAAGTCTTCTAAGTGAAGCCATCGTCTTTGTGCTATGGCAGCACATGAAATACAAAAGCTGAGACAATGTCTCCACTTCTTCTTAGTCTATGCAGATTTTGCAAAAATCGTTTTCAGAAGCTCCAAGTTGAAAAGTATGCATTCCTATTAGGCATTGATCTGTAAGGATATCTATAACGGATCTAATGTGCAATCTTCCAACAGAAATGATTTGCTTTGAGCTTTAAACATAAAGCATTGGCCAAATTAGTAGTTGAACCACAAGTGGTTGTATGTATTAGTCCATGTGTGGTTCTCTTTCTTTATTGAAAAATGCTTTAGTATAAATTAACAAGTAGTTATGTAAATACCGATGTTAGATTTGTTGTCCAACTAGTGTAAAATTGCTCCATTGTTTGCAAGTTTATCAGCTTTGCAGTTTTGCAGAATGTTTTTTATGACCCTGCACCCAAACGAAGTTAATGTTGAACTATTCTGCCATCTCCACAAGAGATAATCGATAGTTTTGGACTATTATTGAGTATATGGAGACAAATTTCAATGATTGTATGGCAGCTTAACTATCTGAGAAAATGTGTGTATCAGTAGTCAATATCACGTTTTCTTTGAGTCAAGATAAAGCCTCTTTGTTCTTACTGGAAAACGCTACAGTGATTGAGACACAGATCTAGATTTGTATGCAAAATATTGTGAAATGTGGCTTATGAAATATTTGATTCCAAAGATCAACGAGGAACCAAAATACCTGTGTTTCTGTCAACACTACGGGCTACAGCAATAATATTCTCCGTTGTTCTTGAGTGCCATAAACGGTTATTTACATTACTCAACAACTTATCCCAACAGCTCAAATTTTGCCACCGGTTACACTATTGCCTCTCTAGAAGGTGCTGCACGACGACCTGAATGAGCTTTAGTTTTGCCATGTTTATGGTGAGTCCTTCTAATTTTCGTAATAGTGCTGGTATACTTGTCAAAGGACAAAATATGACAGCTACATAATTGATAGCTGCCTAAATAGGGCGCTGTTATTCCTGGTCGACTTCAAATCAAACATTTTTGTTGTAAATCTTAAGGTAATTATCAAGATTATTATATTAAAGCTTTTGCAAGGAGAACCTTTTAAACAAATTTTCAACTCGAAAAGTAGTAGTAACTTAAATGTATTTTTAAAATTTTTCGTAACAAATCCCCCGATTTTTATATTTTTTAATTTTTTTTTTTATTCTATTGAAAACAGAAAGTTCTTTTGAATTATTATTAATACTGACTTTTTTCCAGATGAAGATGGCAGCACCATTGTTCATTTATTTCATTTAAATTTATTAAAATAAAACAATATTAATCAAAATCTTAAAATACAAGAAAATTGACTTATTTAAAAAATCAAATTTATTTAAAATTAGATTTGCTATAATAATTATTTTTAGAAGATGCAAAAATTATCTAAAAAACGAATTGATGAATTTTATCTAATTTTTATTTGAAGCATTATATAATTTATTACTTTTAAACGTTATAAAAAAGTATTAGCAGAAACAAAAAAGCTTTCAAAATTCAAAATTGTTTAAACAATAAAATATGTATCCCATGCTATCGAGTGCCTTAAAATTTTTTTAAAGAAAAGAAAGGTTAATATTTTTTGCCGCTTGACAGTCATACTATTTAAAAATGTTAATTTTAACCCTTTGAGCTTTGAAAAGCTAGTTGGGAATTTTTGTTTTCACTTTTTGGCCACACTGTCCATTGGAAACAAAAAATGTATAAGAAACACAAGTTGAAGTATTGCCGTGTATGCAAGATTGGCATCATCATCATCATCATGATCATGATCATCATCAACATCATCCCCCAAATACACATATCAACAGGGAAAAATTTATTTTATTATTGTTATGTAAGCTAAAAAGCTACAAATAAAAATTATTAACCACACCAGAAGCGCTGCTCGTTAAAGTGGTCCACAGCCATGTTTTTGTGATTCTTGCTTCTGATCTCTGTCTGCGATGACAATAAGGGCGCGCAGTATTTTCATTTTGCGATGTTATTTTAACGCTGGTATCATAAAATAAAATAAAAAAAAATAATAATAATTGCCTGCGAGATCTGCTATGTCCATCCAGCGCCACCGTGCGTCGCCATCGTCACCGTCATCGCCTCCTCAACCGCCGCCGCTGTTGCTGCTGCTGTCAATGCCGCTGCCTGGTCATATGCGAAAAGATATACTCGTGACCGGTCCGGAATAGTATGTTTTCCCCGCGTTAGTGATTTTTTCTTTTATTGAGAATACAAAAGAAAGAAAAATTATTATTAAAAATTAAAAAAAAAAATATTTATATATCAAGTGAAGAAAAGTGTTCTGTGAAATGGAGTTATTCAAATTTACTCGAATTACGTGTTACAAATATTAAACAAGAAAATACAATATTTTGTAAGAGGTCTTAATCAGGCCTTTCTGATGTAAAAATTTAAAGAATTATTTTTTTTCAAAAATCAAAATAAAATCCCAAAAGTGAAATGAATCATCATCATCATAGTTGTGGCAACATGATTCCGACAGCTTTTGACGATGAGGATGATTTGGCTGCTGCCATAGCTCATGAACGGAATAATATGTTTCACAAACCGCGAAGGTATCTATACAATACTCGTATTTGAAATTATTTCCTCATATGAATCCGAATACTTTTTTTTTTTGTATTATAAATTCAAATCGGCGGCGGCGTCTATTATCCAGAAAATAAAAACGATGCAATATAAATATAATTTTCCAACCATATCATCTGTTCTATAGTTTGGAACAATAATTTAAACAAATGTGTAAATATTTAGTATCGAAAATCAAATCGTTTGTAGAATTTCATTAAAATTTTAATGAGCTTTCAAAAGTTTATTTGTTTTTTTTTTTGTGTTTAATTTTATTTAAACAAAATACACAGATTAGTAATAAGTGAAGGCAGCAAGCGCCATTTAATAAACATTTCCGAAAAAAAAAACAAAAATTTTAGTTAAATTAATTGATGACCTATTTTAACGTAAGAGTCTGATAAATTGATTAATAAAAAAAACGTATGACTATATTTTCAATTTAAAGTTAATTTTAAAACAATTTATTAGGTGTGCGTATGAACTAGTTTCTAGTATGAATTGTGTGCTATATTCAATGCTCCTTTTTTTGTATTATTGTGCAGAGAAGATTTACTTTTTCTTCTTTTTTAATCTAAATAAAAAAGCACTGATTTTTATTAAAAAACTTAAAAAAATAGGATACAATTTTAAAGTAATTTCCTGTTTTGTTTTTAATATTTGTTTATTTTTTATTAAATATTTGTTTTGCAATGTTGTGATCATCGTAAATAAATAAACAAAAATATTCAATACCAAACTAAATTGCAAACAACTCAAAATTAATTATTGGTCTTCTTTAATACAGACACACATACTTTGGGCCAATTTTCAAAATCACTTTGCCTAAATGGAAATGTCTATTAATCAAATTGCTAGAAAACAATTAATATAGTTAAATAACTTTTCCAAAACTTTAAGTATAGTACTTGCTGTTCACGAATTTGGATATCGATAAAAATCCAAAAGGAAGATGATTTGGATTCGAAGAATTTAATCAATTAATTGGTGCGGACCTCTGCAACCATATCAATCAATTTTTCTATGTAAAAGGTGGGCCAAATACAAGTTTTTATTTAAAAAAAATTCAATAACATAAACAAAATTCATTTTGGTTCATGTGTTATGGCTTTACTAGAAAGATCAACCTTTCAGATTGTATGGAACACAACGTCATTTAAATGGCTGTCTCCGCTGGCTTCGCAGTTTCACATTCTGTTACTCCAACTCTGATGGTTTCGGGATGTACATAGGTCACGGATTGCTTGAATTGTTTCTGGATTTTTAGCATATAATCGGTCCTGCACAATTCCTCGCAAAAAAAAGTCCAATTGATTTAAATCTCAACTCCAAAACATGGTATCATCATTTTGGAATTTGGTAACGCAAGTAAAATTGTGCTATTGCGCTCCATACTGCGTGAACCAAAGGTGATCCAAATCCATGTCTTCAATTTCAGTAAAAAAAAGTCGGCTAACATACTCGTAGCTCTATAATGTCCAACGTTCGCAGCCTTATTTTCGAATAAAACTGGTCAATTAATGCCTCCAATCAACAATCTACATTAAACTGTCACGCTTCGTGAATGCATTGGCTTCTTGACAATAAAGTGCGGGTTTTTAGAGTACCATCAATTTTATTTGTTAACTTAGCCTTCGAGATAAAAATGCGCCCGGTTACGATTTATTTTTAATATTTCCCAACTTTAGTTTTAATTTCTTTCCTCGGCTCGGAGGTATGATACTGGCTTTTTGTTAAAATTTCGAGCTGAAAACATCTTTGAGTGTCAAAATATCAAAAAAAAAAAAATACGACCACATCGAGTTTATAGCTGATTTGGCTAGCACCAGTTTCTCTTTAATATGATTTTTGATGTTCAAATTATGAGTGATAGTAAAACCAAGATATTTATACTCGCTGACAACTTCAATAGTGGTACCATCTAATGTCCAATTTCGTACATTATTATCTGAACGGTTTTGAGGTTTAAAAATCATAATTTTAGATTTAGAAATGTTGATTTTTTGAGATCCCACGGATCGCAATATTGTTAAAGTTTATTTACCTGAAGCTGCAATGTCACTGGGTTATCAGAGAACACCACCAGGTCATCAGCATAGAGCAAAATCTTCAAAGATAAATCGCCATAATTGACGCCTCCCGGTAATTTATTTTCAATATCATTGATAAAAAGAACGAACATCAGCGGACTCAATATACAGCCTTGTGGAACACCTGTTTCGGTTTTAAAGGATTTTGACATAGATATACCATTGCAAACCATTGCAGACGTGTTTAATAAAAGTTGTTCATAAATCCGAATAAATTTGGTTGAAAGACCAATAACTGCTAGCTTATATAAAAGTGATCTTCTGTTGATGGTATCAAAAGCAGCTTTAAGTCGACGAAAAAGGTGTATAGGAGCTTTTTTTGTCGATAAAACGCCTGGCAACGCTCGTAAGAGCAAAAATTTGATCAATCGTTGAAAGGCCCGCCCCCGGAAACCAGCCTGATATCGACTTATCAAATTATTTCTTTCAATCCAATTCCCAAGCCTAACGTACTCGTACAACATTTATGCAAACAGTTTTCTTAGTGAACTCAGAACTGAAATGCCTCTATAATTTTCTGGTAAACTCGGATTACCCTTTTTAAATATAGAAAATATTGTAGCCAAACGAAAGTAGCTCGGAAATTTCTCTTCTGTAAACATTTTGTTTAATAACCCCAACACACGCTCGAGAAATTCAGGAGTTGAATTCTTATAGAATTCGATAGGAATGATATTTAATATTTAATGATACGATATTTAACTACGTAGGTTTTTAAACAAATTTGTGACCATATTGGCCACTTTCTGACGAAGTCAAGCCTTTGAGATTATTTTTCTGAGTTCCATTATTTTTTGATCTTTGTGAGGATAAAAAAGTAAATTTTGATAAATGTACTCAAATAAACAATGCTGAAAATATTTCACATTTTTTTTTTGATCTTTAATAAAATTGTTTTTATTGTTAAAAAAAAAATAACAAGTTAAGTTTAAATAAAATAAGATTTTACAGACATATTTATTGCATACAACTCGTTCACCTGCATTGAAATCAGATTGTTTGGGCTCTAATTTCGTTATAACAGAAGCAAAGTAGTGAAACACTTATTAATTGATTTTGTAAATGTTAAAAATAACATAATCTCAACACTTCAATTGACCTATTTTCAAAGAGATTATATTTCAAAATTTCACATTATTTTTGAAAATTTTAAACGGAGATCTCTAAAAAAGTGTTTTTGTTTACGAGCATGTTTATGTTTTAAATATTGTAAAATTACAAACCAAGATATACTGTATATAATGAATTCATATAAAGAAATAAATAAGTCTTATTTATAATTAGTAGATAAAAGTACTGAATGATGTATGCAAATAAGTTTTATATTATTTTTGTTTTGTAATAAAATCACGATTAAGATTAAATTTTGTATTATTATTCAAAGCCATCAATCGTAGTTTTAATATGTGATTTGAATAAAAACATCATTCACTGATATAGTACACTCGTTTTGCAAAGCTCAAAATTGTTGCAAATTATACACAAACACTTATTATTTAATTTAAGACAAGTTTTATTCAAGTCACAAATTTATAATCATAAAATCTGATCCCCATATTATAGTTTACATTGTCAATTCTTTATCGCTGTATGTAATATACATATTAGTAATAAATATAAAATAAAGAATATTAAATCATTTATGTCCCTAAAAGGAAAAAGTTTTTGTATAGATATTTTTTTTAAGTAAATCAAACTATTCATACTTTCTACTATTTATAAATGCTAAAAAAATGTAAATAGAACATTTTCTTACTGCTTTTGAAATATGGTAAAAGAATTGTAATATTTTTACTGCTTCTTATATATTCCTAGGTATTTGGGTAACTAACCTATACATATGTTAAAACTTTCCAATGACATGAAATGCTCTTGGTAACTCGTTAAAAACAGTTCAATCTAATAACATCAGCGTCAGAGTTGATTCAGACATTTATCAAACAGCCCATTAAAATGTATTTGTTGATGAAAGTGATGAGTTAATTAACTTGTTTACAGAAGTCTTCAGTGTCTCAAGAAAAAATGTATATCTGTAGTCTAGTCGACCTATAATCAAAAAGTAAGGCAGGATAATATGAAGTACAATAATAAAGAATGTGAACAATTTACAATGTCATTGTTTTCATTCAAAAATATTTTCTTGAGGAAAGATTGTAGAGTGGGTCATGGTGACTAATCCCTTTAAAAAGTAAACAAATGATTTTGATATACCGCTTGGTTATCATTGTAAATTAATGTAATTAAGGCGTTTAACGAATCTCCAACGCCAAAACTGATAGCCAATGACTTGCTGACATGAAACTTAAAGAAGCTCTACAAATTATAGTTTCAAAAATGATTCATTTATAATTTACTCATGTTAAATTTTATAGAAATAATTCTTCAAATTTATTTTTTTATACAGTTAGGTTCTAAATTGAAATTAAAATGAAATTGAAATCCAATCAAAATCAAAATTGAAGTTCTAAGTTTCAGCTTTATCGATTTCGATTTCTTTTTTTTTTTTTTTGAAAGTTAAATTGAAGTGAATTTCAGTGTTCTACATTTCCATTTTTGAGATTACCAAGTGATTTCAATTCGACTAGATTAAGTTTTGAATAGGACAAAAGGAAATTGTTTAAAAACAGAAGTAACTTGAATTATTGAAAATGAAGCTTTATTAATTTTTCAAATAGACTTGGTTCGTAGAAAGTTGCAGCTTCTATTTTATATTTGTAGAAACGGACAAAGCATTTAAAACGATTTTTAGCATGACAAATGTCTTCTCTATAACATTTCGAGTAAAACAATTTTCTATAAAAACTTTCAAGACAGTTTTTTGAATGTATGAATGTGAAACATCTGTTCTTTTCAACCCATATTTGAAAACAGCATTCCGTAAAACTGCAAAACTGTAATGCACATCAACACAATTTGAAGAAAAAACATCAATATTTTATATTTAGTTTTATTGAAAAGCACAGAAAAAATAAAACATAAGAAATTATAAAAATTATGACAAACAGCAAAATTGTTTATTGACTGGTGTGATAAATGTCAGCTGCTTTAATTAACACACGAAGCAGGAACATATTGGGATTGTTGAAAAGCCCTATGGGTTCTTGACCCTTAATATTAAATTATTTTCATAATATGGTATCCTTCATATGGTAAATTCCCTTCTTGGAATGGAAGATTTGGAGTGTTGTTGCTGACATACGACCCCAATTGCTGTAAAAAGTGGTCGAAAATCAGGCCTCGGATTGATAAAGGGTGTCCCAAATCAACGCAAGATTTGAATTTGCCGCCATTTGTGCAGTGAAGTGTTGGCAACCCTGAAAAAAAAGCAATTTGACAGCTAACAGTATAGGGTTATTAAAAATGGAGCATTACACGAGAGAACAACGTGTCTTCATTATTAAAGAATATTTCAAAAATAGTGAAAGCTTGGCGGCTGCAGTTCGAAAATTTCATACAAAATATGGTCGGAATAGTGTTTTAACTTCGTCAACTGTGAAGAGATTAATTGAAAAATTCATGGAGACTGGATCCGTTGGAGACGCCAAACACACTGGTCGTCCAAAAACAAGCCGTTCAAATGTGAATGTCGAAGCAGTGCGTGAGAGTGTTGCTGACAATCCAGGAACCTCAATTCGACGTCGTGGACAAGAATTGCAAATTTCAAGAACCTCTCTACAGCGTATACTCACCAAAGATCTGTGTTTTCATGCTTACAAAATTCAATTAACACAACAATTGAAGCCTAATGACCATGGACAGAGAAGAGAGTTCGTTGAATGGATTATTGAACATCAACAAATGGACCCTGATTTTTCGAGCAAAATCATCCTAAGCGATGAAGCACATTTTCATCTTGATGGCTTTGTCAATCGCCAAAATTACCGCATTTGGGGTTCGGAGAACCCACATGTGATTGTCGAAAAACAAATGCATCCACAACGCGTGACTGTATGGTGTGGATTTTGGGCTGGAGGCATAATTGGGCCATATTTTTTTGAAAATGATGCTGGTCAAGCAGTGACTGTTACTGGTGCTCGATATCGCGACATGATTACACAGTTATTTCTGCCAAAATTGGATGATATTGATGTGTCCAATATGTGGTTTCAACAAGACGGTGCCACATGTCATACAGCCCGTGAAACAATTCAATTACTGCATGAGACATTTCCAGGTCGTGTACTCTCTCGTTTCGGTGATCAAAATTGGCCTCCTAGATCGTGTGATTTAACACCATTAGACTTCTTTTTATGGGGTTATTTGAAATCACAAGTCTATTTCAACAAGCCCATAACCACCCGTGCATTAAAAGAGGAGATTCAACGCCGCATCAACGAAATTCAGCCACATTTATACAGAATGGTCATGGAAAATTTCAACAAAAGAGTGCGCATGCGCATGTGCATGCAGAGCCGTGGAGGCCATTTATCCGATGTGTTATTCCATACATAACCCTATCCTATGTACTTTACGAGTCAATAAAAATATAACTATCAAAAGACTAAAAACGTCGTTTTCTATTTAATTCAAATCTTGCGTTAATTTTGGGACACCCTTTATTTATCATTTCTCATCATTTTTAGAACATAATGGCAAACCCTTATCTTTATTATAAAAGGCTAAATTTCTTACCATAACACTAAATTATATGCGTTTTATTTTTTCTTTAAAACCACTCGTCTAAAAAAACACCCTTTATATGTAATTTAAGTCCTTCCTATGAATTTTATATTATATAAATCTATTTTTCATTTTTAACAAAATGCAGAAAAATAAACATTGCTCAATATCACGTGGATTTCTTTGGCACAAACTTAATTGGTGACAGATAAGTCAAAAAAATCACTTTTTCAAAAATGTATCTTCAATCTGTTCTGTTCTTAGCTAATTATTTAAATAATATTTTTAATAATATTCTTTTTCTTCTTTATCACAAAAAGTTTTGGCTACCCACAAATAAACCAAAGTTAAAAAAGCAAACGTCTAGAATATGACAGGTTTTACAATTATCACATCGTAATTTCTGGCTTTTTATTTTATTATATTTCTTTAATTCTGTTCTCACGATTTATGTTCGTCTTTAGAGCTTAGTTTTCAACACCTAAATCTGCTTCACAAAATTCATTTTAATTAATTTATTATTGATCAATTCATGTCAAAATAATTAGATAAAATTTTTGTTATTTAAAAAAATACAATAATTAATTTTTATTTTATTAAGGAAAAAAACCATAAATTATCTTGTCATCGTCGGATTTTAAAGACAAATAATACCAATTTTTTTCTGAAAGGCTTCAAAATTTCTTCGAAATAGAGGTTTCAATGAAAGCTTATATAACAAACCATGACAGAGGTCTGGATCTAATCCCTGCCTTTTCCATGGGTCGCTCAGATTAGGCGTACAAACTGTAAGTCCCTTACATCCTCGACTTTGTTTCAAGGGTGGATCCAGACTTTTAATCAGGGGGGGGGGGATCACACACTTAGATGAATTTTTACTCAACGCTTAAAAATGTTCTTTAATGTTTTGTAAAGGAGGCTAACAAAATTTAAATAACATAATGTGTATATTAATCTTACATTTACAGATTTCAATTGCTAAAGTGGCAACTTTAGCTATCAAATTACTTTAGAACACTGTTGTCCAGCAAGGACAACATTAATTTGGATGACTCCCTACATATGAATTTTTCATTCTAAGATTCCAACAGTTTTCTAAATATGCCATATTTTAGAGCTAAAACACAATAGTTTAGAATGTTTTTGGTGCATTTCACGCAAAAATGAAAGAAAATGTTTTGAAACGTAGCTTTCTTTCGAAAAATAAAATATACTTTTCTTGTTTCCATTTCTATTAATGCGAAGAACGTTACAAAAATTCAAGAGAGACGATCTGATATGAAGACCTTTCGGGCTTTTATTGACGTAGTTTTTTCGGGTTCAATTTTCGGGAGTCTATTATTACTATCGCTATCAGTCTGCTTACTCGTATTTTGACCTTAAAGTAGTCAACAAAACTTAAAAATTGTAGAAGGAAAAATATATACTTGGTTCTTGAATTTGAGGATATACATAGGTGCATTTAGGTACATAATTTCTCTAAAAAATTAAATTAAAACAAATTAAGGTAAACAAATAAGTTGGGAAGAAACGTTTGTGTGGCACTCATAAATTACAAGTTTCAGAATCTCTTTTCACTTCAAATCTCAAGAGATTCAAAGCTTTTATATCAATAAATATGAAACGTTTATTATGTTTTTCAATAAGTGTCAGTTTTGCTGTTTTTGGGACACTTATATTATTGAAATTCGTGTTTAAATATCAGTTCTAGAGCATTCAAAGCAAATTCACTTCAAAAGTAAATTTATTTAATTTTTTAAGATCTTTTGTTTTCAACAGGTAATCAATTTTAAAATAAATAAAATGCACGACTGGGTCGCTAGAATGTCTAATGCTAATGTCTTGTTTTAAATTTCGTTATCGTGTTTTGTAAACCAAATTAATATTTTTTTTAAAAATAAAAAAAAAATGACATTTTTGATCATCAAAAAAAAAAGAAAAGGAAGATTATTGAAATCGGTCCATTAGTTCTTGAGAAACCTTTAAAAAAATGCAAGTTTTACGAGGGGTACCCTTCTGGAGCCATACCAAAATATGTTTTTCTTGTAGAAAGAACCCAAATTAAGAATACAAAATTCAGAGAAAGTTTTAAAAAAATCACATATTTTTAAATTGACGATTTCTTATTCAAGGTTTCTTCTTAAGAACCTGAATATTTGCTCTTTTCCTTAGAAACAAATTTTATGAAAATAATTTAAAGCATGACTTAAGTTTTTTTAAATTCTAAATTAACTGAAAATAAAAATTTGAGTTGTTTTTGACAGCAAACCGCTTTTTGGTGAATGTCGTTAAATTACTAACAAATCTTTAAATGAAATCTTTACTTATACAACTTGACTGTATAGCTTTATGGCTCATATGACCCCCCCCCTGGATCTTCCATTGGTCAAAAGTTGATGAATTTGTGCTGTGTTTTTGAAATACGCCTGAATATCCGATTCACATTATGTTTTAACAACAAAGTTTAAGGAAGTAAAATACAAATTTTGTTTTCATATACAAAAAATGAATAATTGAAAATATAATGGGGGTCATATCCATTAACGCAATACGATTAGTTTTGAATTAAAGGGAATTCCTTGGGAAAAAACAAACAAATTATCTCCCAGGGGGGGGTATGACCCCTACGATCCCCCCCCCCTCCTGGATCCGCCATTGCTTTGCTCACACAAAAGAATGGTTAAGAGTTGTTAATATCTAGGCTCTGTTTTTCTGCGAGTTATGGTGCTACCTAATTTATTTTTGTATATCTACACTTATATTATAAAGAGGAAAGATTTATGTAACGAATAAACTCAAAAGTACTCACTGAGTAACATAGCCTATATTTAGTACTAGATTACTGTAGAAATCTTTAGAAATTCCATAGCCATAAAACGTCTTTCATCGCAGCGTATGCTGCCCGTGCGAAGCCGGGACGGGCCGCTAGTATAATATATTTTTATATATTCGTTCGTGAAACTTTTCTTTTTAAATTATCGAAATTCCCCTCTTACAAATTTATCATTTATTTAAAGCATTACAAATTTTCAGACATATGATGTATGAAAATAAATTTATATTTATATAAAATACAAATGTATTTTTAACAATATAAAACCTGTTTTTATTTGTAAAAACAGTTTTTATTTATAAAAACAGTTTTTATTTATAAAAACAAATATCGCATCTTCTAAATGTCTTCACTTTAAAAAATAAAAAGGAACGATGTACGTGTATTTCCAGAATTTATTGCTCAAAATTTAAAATTAGGAATTTCTTTAAAGTTTAAAGATTACTTTTGAAGTCATAAACTTTCATGAAAAGTTTCTGCTATGATTAGTTTAAGAACTAATTGATATTTGATCAATTTTAAAATTTAGCCATTTAAAACTTTATTCCTTAAGAAGTTAAGCAACTTTTATTCGGTATTTTATGAATTTCCTTGTTCTTCGCAACAGTCCATAACATTCTCATATGCTGGTTAATTTTTAAGCTTTGATATTTATCAACTATCAATATTGATTGTTGACACTCAAAATTGGGATAATAGATACTTTAGAGTGGTATCATATGCAAATACATCGTTTTTAACAAATTATTCAAAAGTTATCTTAATATTAAAAGTTCTTTTTTTTTAGTCTTGTACATTTTTTAAACCTTAATTACTCTTAATGTCTATTTGAATTTATTTCTAGTTTTAACTTAGTATTTATCGTACACAACATAATAATAATTATCTCTACTTAATTATTAAATAAAGAATTATTTAATGAAATATAACTAAAACTAAATACCTCGTGATCATAACCTACTTAATATTATAATGTTGCACCGGATGTAAACCATGTTCATTCTTCAACAGATGCCTTTAACTTAAATAGGATTTTAAAATAGATTTGTTGTATATACATACATATTTTCTAAACTAAAATTCTTTGAATAATAATAATAGGATGTACATTATGTACGACATTCATACATATATGTATATGCACTGAAAAGATACCTATTTATAAATAAATAATTTATTTTTGTTTACTTAAACTAAATGCATTATAATAAAATGACTAATTGTTTTGTATTATTTAATGAAAATAGCAGTTTGTTATGAAAAATATTTTTATTTTATTTTCTGGTTAGAATTGACGGTATTTTCTTCTTGTTCAAAAAAAAAATAAATAATATTTATTGGACATAGAAAATGTATGTGTTAAGGTCACTTGAAAATTTCATGACTAATTTTAATAATTTTTTCTATTTTGTATCTATTTAAGTAGGGGAGAAGTGGGTTATCAAAGCGTGTTTAAAACTAAATTTTGTTGATGAAAATAACTTCATATACAAAAATTCATTCTGATATTTTAAAGATTTCAATAAACGAAGACACTACTGGCATGAACTCTTCAAGGACATTTCTTTATTTTAACCAAAAATGCACAATTTTAATCCATTGTCCCCTATATAAAATAAAAACAAATAAAATATATATCATCTTGTCATCTTGTATGTAATTCATTGACCGTGGGTGTGTAAATATAAAAATAGCGCACCAACCTCGATGGTTGGATGGACGGATGGATGTTATTTTCGAACGACAATAATTTCAATCACAAAAATATTTGCGGAACTCAAAAATTTGTTGTGTGAATTTGTGAAATCATATTTTTTTGCCGATTAATTTTTACTTATACGTAAATTTGTAGTTATTAAATTTTACGTTGTGTTTAAATATAAAGGAATTCCATATTTGCGTTTCGAAATGTATTTTTTATATTTTTAAACATTGAAAATATTATTTAAAACATTATTATAAATAATAATTTTACGAATTCTTTGTGTGTTTTACGTGACAGACATTTTTTGTTGTTTACTTTAAGCTAGTGGACGCGTGCTTGTTGTGCTTCACTTATATAAAGAGTGATTATTTACATATATATACTTAAGATGACAAAATTATAGACCATGAGATTCTTTTCCATGAATTATTTATTGTAATTTGTTTTGAAAATAAATTCCAATGTTAACATTGTTCTTTTTGTAAATGCAACTTTGTTTTCCAAAATGAATTCTAGATAATGTTTTCAACCTTTATTTTTCTTTAATCTTAAAAGCTTTTTAAAAAAGCAAAATACATTATATCTTTATGGCTAAAAAAATGGTTGCGTATTTTAAGGCTGGTTTCATTGCTGATAGCAGACTGTCATCATCTTCTTATTTAAAGATCTTTTGGGGGTTTGCCTTTAGATCTCGCCATTTTCTTCAGCAAAAGTTTTGTTTACAGCTTAAATAATAAATCAAAATTTTAAAGCAATTTTTTGTTGTTCTTTGAATTGTTTTTTAAATGTGTGTATCTTTTGGAAAAACAAAAGAATATTATTTTGAAAAATTAAGATGTCCTGAATTCGAATATAGCCTTTAAACATCACGTTTTTTAAATATGCCTTTTTAAAATACTCAAGAAAACCGAAAACGTTTCATTGAGGCTAAGCTAGTTTTGAGTCTTTATTTGACACTATATGAAGTTTTGGGCAAACCTTGAATTTAAAACTTTCCTAGTTTTCTAAAATACGTTTTGAGGTTAATTTTAAGTGCTGATTTCTTATCTGAACTTCGATTTAAACTATCTGCTTAAGTATAAAAAATTTATATTTTTAAATGCATTCCAAAAACTTGATAAAATTGAATTTTTTAGACAACGGATTCCTTACAAGAATAAAAATTACTTTCAATATATTTAGCCTTTTTCTGTACAACCGTTTTAGAACGTTAAATCTAACAACTTGTGAATATATTTCTAACATTTTATGAAATACCACACATTTTTCAACTGAATATTGAAGATACAGATGATAGATTTGAAAAACCATCACAAAATCGATTAAAGAAAAGTTACTTCATGAACGCAGATAGCCTCAAAAAGCCTTGTAGAGTAGATATATATTTTTTGTTTTAATTTCAAAAATTAATATCTCAAAACCTTACGTGATAAAGTAACTTTGAAGTCGGATTTGATTTAAATCAATCAAAACTGAGTGTAAAAGTTCAATTTCATTATAAGGCCAAAACCTTGTTGACCAGTAGTGTCATCAACATCACGAATGTATTAATTGCTCAACTATCTTCAACCAAGACTCTACCGTAGCCCAGGTGCCGGATTTTATGAAAAAATTATTGGTAAGGAAACAGCTTTTATAGTGAATTTTGTTGAATTCACAATTGTGTTAGGCATTTTACTGAATCTGTAAAAGCTTTCTCATAAGGCTTGTACTGACGTTTTTTATCGGACGGAGTATGAAGTTACACTTAAGCCATCCTAAATACTCAATTGAGTATCACGCATTCTTGCTATGGAACTGGAGTTTACTCTCCGATTTTGTTACAATGTTACTATCACTGCGACTTTAAATTGTAGTAGAACTAAAAGCCTAAGAAAGCATCCATGATATATATTAATTTTAAATTACCGATTATTCCTTCGAATGATGATCTACTTACATTGAACATTTGATAAAGTTAGAATATTAAGATAATCCTTTTTCCAAAACTTCTCAAATACTCATTACAGAATTATCCCTATTACACTTATAATTCTATAATGACGTATTTCAACTCAAAATTTATTAATGGGACTAAAATAGGTTAGAAACCAAGAATAGCTACATATAAACTGCGAATAAAATTTCTCTCGCGCATGCAGACAAATAATTTAAATTTAAACTTTCTACATCTTTAATTAGAAGACTTGAAGTGTTTTTAAAACTCAACTCTTTAAGTAGTTAAATCTAGTTATAAAAATTAATAAGCATGAGTTTAATAAATTATGTAGTTATCGTGCTTCATTTGAAGCAAAAAATCGAATTACTTACGCTAGAATTTGTTTAACTGGCATTTTTCTGTTTCACTCTCATTTTCATTTCATTAAACTTCGTAACTGCTTCATTCGTTTGTAATATTTTTCTTTGAATTCATATTGCCTACCAAATTTTCGCTTTCATTTTTTTTAAATTTTTAAAAATTATTCTCATTTAAAGTTTCAATTTTTATAGCCATGGAGAAGATCTTATTGTGACACCATTTGCCCAAATTTTAGCCAGTTTGCGTTCAGTGCGAAACAACCTTTTAAGTCTGACAAATGTCCAAGCGACAAACAAGTAAGCATACTACCTTTTTTTAAAAATTTCCCTAAATATTATGTGTTTCGTTTTTTAAAACATTGTTTTCTTTTCCATTTGTTCTGTTTTATGTATATGTTTTTTTGCGAACCATGTGTTATTCCTTCGTCAATTCGTCAACAATAACTTCCAAAACAACAATAACACATTATTTGTTTGATGTTAAAATAATAAAAAAAAAATCATATAAATGTCGTAATCACTGTTTTGTGACTTTGTGGAAATCAAAATCAAAAAACAAAAAAAACCATTCGTATACGTTCATTAATAAACGAAAGATCCAGGCGGCCTACACCTCCTTCAAATGCCAATCGAGTGCAATTAGTTCAAGGAGATGAACAATATAATCGCTTGGCCACCGATACTATTGAGGAGCTCGATTGGTGCCTGGACCAGTTGGATACAATTCAAACTCATAGAAGTGTGTCGGATATGGCATCGCTTAAGGTATGTATCACAAATTTATTAAAAAAAAAAAAAACATTTATAATGTAGCTTTGAATAAAACTGAGCTTTTTTGGTTATTTTTTAAAATTTTCGAAACTTCTTTTATCTTTATAGTTCAAACGTATGCTGAACAAAGAGCTGTCGCACTTTAGTGAGTCGAGTAAATCGGGAAATCAAATATCGGAATATATTTGTTCCACATTTTTGGGTAAGTAAAATCTTTTTTTTTTTTTAAGAAAAGCGGTAACTTTAGACAACACGAGAAATTTTACAACCACAACCACAAATGTGATGTGAACTATTACATTCTTATTTTACTTTTATTAAGTTTTCTCACTGCAAAATTTGCTTTTAATTCAGCCCTCGACATACATATATTGCATTGGAGAAAAATGTTTTACGTTCTCTTTCACTTCTAAACCTTTTATAGGATTTTCTAATAAAAAGCTTTAGTTTGATGCTTAGAGAACGGCTGCAGCACCATTTTCCATCATCAATTCGCATATTCTCGAATTCCTACTTTGATTCTTGAATCGATTGTGGAGCATAGAACTTATTTTTCTCGTGACCCTAGAGATAAAAGTGAAAATTCACAAGACGTCAGTGGCTAATTGTGATCCACTCTTGGAGAAATAACGCAGTCAGGAAACTTTTCTTGCAAAAATGCGAGTTACAAAGTGCTAATGAGTTTTAAAAATTTCAATGGGCTGTTGATATTGTATATTGTTCCATATTTAGTTTCTGTGTAGTTTTCCCTTTGTGAAATGTCAAAATAAGCAGCTTTCCAAAAAACAGGTCACTTAAAATAAAACACCCTATAGATGCTTTATAAGCATATATAAAGAGATAAATAATCTAAGTCTGAAACCAAGAGTCACAATTTTGAATCTAAATATGTAAATGTAAAAGTCCATCACCTAACCTTAAGTCCGTTTTGAATATTTTTAATACCTGACGTCAAGAAGACGAGTATTAAATAATATCTAATAGATAAGTAATTTTTCGAATGCCTCCGAGATTTTGGGTCCAGGGTTTGGCGCATTTCAACGAGTTGGAAACGTTTTCCGTGGAGTGAGGGTTAGTGCGTAGGACAGTCACGCCAGAGGTCTTGGGTTCAATCCTTTTTCACGAGTACTGCCTCTTGCGAGGAATTGACAAATCCAATACTTATTCTGTCATGAAATTTGGTTTTTCAAATAAGCCGTTCGGATTCGGCAAATAAGCTCTAAGATCCCTCCATCCCTGATTTGATTCGCACACAGGAATGGTTGAGAATTGTAACCCATTAGGCCTTGGTTCTCTACTACTTGCCCTACTCTACTGCAATTGGCCATTTATAAAATATGTAGTATTTAAACTTCAACTATAAACTATCTTGAGGAATGATTGCTTCTAAATGTTCAGCTTCTTCTGATAGTATTTATATCACCGAAGAATGTTATCAATTTCTATTTTGTTTTGAAAAACCAAAAATTACTGCTCTAAAAGATCTAAACACAATTCAAACAATCCAATAGTCAAAGAATTTTGTGTTAAACTCTTGTCGACGAGAAGAAAACTGCATTATCGAAACAACATAACATTATTTTGGCTATCTATAAGTGATTAAAATTCTCTTATCTGAATTTCGTCACCGTAAACGTTTATTTAAAAAAAATATATATATCAAATTTAATCTTTACAGACAAACAACAAGAATTTGATTTACCTTCTTTGCGTGTGGAAGAAAACACAGAACAACATGTGGTACCTTATCCTCGCGCCCGTTCACCACGTGGCCCGCCAATGTCTCAAATATCAGGTGTTAAGAGACCCCTATCGCACACAAACTCATTTACTGGTGAGCGGTTACCAACGTTTGGTGTTGAAACACCTCACGAAAATGCATTGGGAACGCATCTAGGTGATCTAGATACGTGGGGCATTGATATATTTAGAATTGGTGATCTGAGTGTTCATAGGCCGCTTACCTGTGTTGCTTATACAATATTTCAGGTAATTTTTATTTTTATAAATTCTTACATATAACAACTTATAACTTTTTTTTGTTTGTGTTTTACAGAGCAGAGAATTGCTGACCAGTCTTATGATACCACCGAAAACTTTTCTCAATTTCATGACTACTTTGGAGGACCATTACGTTAAAGACAATCCATTTCATAATTCATTACATGCAGCCGATGTTACCCAAAGTACAAATGTGCTGCTAAATACTCCGGCCTTGGAGGGTGTATTTACGCCATTAGAAATTGGCGGTGCCCTATTTGCGGCATGCATTCATGATGTGGATCATCCGGGCTTAACAAATCAATTTTTAGTTAATTCAAGTAAGTTATAAAGTTACCTATAACATTTTTTAAAGTTGCAAGATAAGAATAAAGTAAACCCAAGTCCTCACCTTACGCGTATGTATATTCAGTTATATCATGAATTGCATTGCAATCTGAAACTTGTTTCGAAACCCCAATAACCATACCATTTGAAGTTCTATGATTCTTAAATTATCTTAATACGATAATAATACGCTGCGCTGATAAAATAGTAAAAAGAATTATAAACATTAATGAGGTTTTTAATAGTTTCTTTCATGAACTTGACAAATAACTACAAAACTAATTTGTATACTTTATTTTTTGTTTAAAGGTTCTGAACTAGCGTTGATGTACAATGACGAATCTGTTTTGGAAAATCATCATTTAGCGGTTGCCTTTAAACTACTGCAAAATACAGGCTGCGATATATTTTGCAATATGCAAAAGTAAGTTAATACAATATTCATTTAAAAACATTTCTTGCTTTTCTTAGGTTTTATTAACTTATAAATTTAATAAAATCTCAATATTTATATTATTAAATTCTAGGAAACAACGTCAGACATTAAGAAAAATGGTTATTGACATTGTTTTATCAACGGATATGTCTAAACATATGAGTCTTTTGGCTGACCTTAAGACAATGGTTGAAACTAAGAAAGTAGCCGGTTCCGGTGTTTTGCTATTGGACAACTACACTGATCGTATACAGGTAAAATTTTTATTTAAACAAAAAAATCATTTTTTATTAACAAATTATTTTTTTGTATATCATTAGGTCTTAGAAAATCTGGTGCATTGTGCCGATTTAAGTAATCCGACAAAACCGCTTGCACTTTACAAACGCTGGGTAGAGCTATTAATGGAAGAATTCTTTTTACAAGGTGACAAAGAAAGAGAAAATGGCATGGATATAAGTCCAATGTGTGATCGACATAATGCTACAATTGAAAAATCACAAGTTGGATTTATTGATTATATTGTTCATCCATTATGGGAGACATGGGCCGATTTGGTTCATCCAGACGCACAGGATATCTTAGATACTCTTGAAGAGAACAGAGACTATTATCAAAGTGCAATTCCGCCATCGCCACCACCTTCACTCGATGAAGGTGACGATAAAATTCGTTTTCAAGTAAGTATTAGTTTTTTTAAGTTAGTCTATTTTTAAATTTTATAATTATAAAGAAATCTGATAAGAAAAAAATTATCATCATAGATTATATTTTCATTTTGGAAACCAATTCAGTTAACATTAAAATGAGTCAGATAGACTTTGCCCTATGCTTTAATTTCTAATATAATAATTCTTTTTTCAAAAATCTATTTTAACTTTATTACAGGTCACTCTCGAAGAATCAGATCAAGAAAATCTAGCTGAACTTGAAGAAGGTGATGAGAGTGAAGGTGGAATCGAGATAAAACCGTCGGGGAGTCAAAATCAATCCCAACACATTGGAATGTGACGGAGAGTCGCGGGACTTTGTAAAAAAATTACTGAAAAGGCGCAAAATTTTTTACTTATACGTTAGTATGTCACTTTTTATTGTGTAGAAAAAATTAACAAAAAAAAATATATATATAAAAAAAAAAAAACAAAAATGAATAGCGCAAAAAAAACCTAAACTAAACTAAAATTACTAGACAACATTTATAAAAATAAAACAAACATCAACCACAAAAAAAAAATAAAATCCTTACAAAAACTAATTTAAACAAAACAAAAAAACTGACAAATATGTCGTCGAAACAGGCAAACAAATTCTTACAGGATAAATAAACAAAAAATACAAATATAAACAAATTAATAATATTTTTACTTAATAATTTATATTCTTAGTTGGATTTATAAGTTGCAAATTTTTGTATTAGGTTTGATTATTATTTTCAATTATTTTGTTTAAGTTCAAAGGCACATTTGCCAAATTACAATAAACAACTCTTATAATTTTTAAATGTATACAAACAAAAAATAACAACTTACAAAACAATATGAAAAATAGAATTATGTAAACCGATTTACAAGAATTTAATTGAACTCATATTAATCAACAATAAACAATAAAATTAATAAAAAAAAAGATTTTAAATTTGCGCCTCCCCCCCAAACAAAAAGAAAAGTTACAATTTAAATTTTGTTCGTTTTATAGCATTACTACTGCAATTATAAAGAAAATAAATATGTATGAAAAAAAAACTAACCAAAGTGTGAATTTGATGAAAGTTCTAAAAAACCAAAAATTTAAAATAATATACACAATATACTACATAGGTACTGGTGTTATATTAAATTGAAAATAAAAGTATATAAAAAAAAACAAAAAAACAAACGGTAGCTAGTCATTTCAAATGTTATTTAAATTAATTAAAATGTTGTAACTTAAAAATACAAAATAATTTGTGTAATAGAAAGCCCACACGTCAAAAAATAAAAATTAAAAAAGAAAATACCATACATACATACATTTAAATATTATTCATTTATGACGGAAAAGCACAATAAATAAATTATTGTTGGACTCGAATTTGAAACAAAAATTAAAATATATACAAAAAAGTACATATTATATTAAAATAATAATAAAAACAAAACACACACACAAAATAAAATAACTTTAGTTTGTAAAACTCTAAGCAATGCTCGCTGCATCTATTCTCCTTCTCTTCTTCCTTCATATAAGCAAATATATAAATAAAACAAAAATATTAAAGTCTTCGAAAATAAAAAGAATGTTGTGATCTAACATGTTTTAAGATTTTTTATAAAAAACAAAAAAAAAAAACTAATAGTCCTTAAAGTCTTAATTTTAATAAAATTAAGATGGAAATTATATTTAAAAAAAAAATTAAAATAATATCTACAAATATTTATTTAGAGAAAAGTTATTGGATGTTTTCCTTTTACTAATCAAAAACCATAGACCTTTAAAATTATTGCTTACCTGCTTACCTTCATTAAAATCAAAATCAAACAACAAAATTTAACTTAACTTAGTTTATAATTTGTTTTAATTTTCATCAAAACTTCATCAATTAAAAGGGAAAAGGTCCAATTACTTTTTTGAATTGTGTAAAAAAATAAAAAAAAATCTTTATTAAACAAAAAATTAAAAACAATGTACATACAGAGAAAGAGTGAAATTCTACATTATTTCAGTTCATTTAAAATAAACGCATACATATTTGATAAACAAAAATATTAACATAGTAATTAACTGTATTCATAATAGAAACAAAAAACAATTATTTTATTTATTTATTCTATATTTTATTATAAGGGCAGGATCCCTCCTTTTGCTATTTATGTAGTACATATTATGATAAATACAAAAATAAAACATTGCAATATGCATTAGAATATATACATATATATATACATATAACAAAACCATTGATAGAAAAAAATGTTACAAATAATTTAAAAAAAAAACAACAAATACAAAAAACTGTGTCATTGAGTGTGTCGATGCAAAATCTTTGTTCTCCTTCAAATAGCTGCATGCCCTGAAAAAGTCTGGATAAGTTAAAACCCACAAATAATGAATGCCCATTGTTAACATTTGTTGTGGTTTTTTTTTTTTTCAAATCATAAGTTTAACTTAAATTTATATATAAAAAAAAAACAAATTATAATACTTTTAAAAATCTTAAAAAGGCAAAACTGATTTTTACCATAAATTATTCTAAAAATTAAACTAATGCCAAGGCATTTATTTTTATTGTTTTCCTTAAATTACTATCACTAAAGATATAAAAGACCCGAGATGACTTTTAGACCCAAGCATATAAAAATAATGATACAAAATTTGATTATATAATATATACATATATATAAAATCCCACACCTACATACATACATACATATATCGTAAACATTAAACTCGTGTAACTTAGATTGATTGATAAAATACAAAAAAAAAAAACAAAAAAAGAATAAAATCAATGTTATGTAACTATAATAGTCATATTCATACATTATTAATGCAACTGAATAATCTTATTGCCTCTTTTTTGCCAATATCTAAACGTGAATCTTTTTTATTTTTGTTCTCATTTATTAGTGATCTACATAACTAAATATTTCTGATATCAAAACTAATTATTATTAAAGTATAATAGGACTTCGATAGAAACAAAATTAAACAGAACAAAAGTCATAACTTAAATAAATAACTCAAAGAGCAATAGAAATAGACAGACAAGACGACAGATATAGACAGACAGACATTAATCTTTTCTTTTGTTTTGCTTGTAAATATTTCTAAACAAAAACTAGGTAAATTTCAATTTTTTAAAAATGACATTTGAAATTAAAAACAAAAAAAAATATAATAAATGTCTTTAAAACTGATTAAGAAAGTTATGAAACTATAGAGGTTGGATATAAAAGAAATCTAAATGTAACCCAAATAAGAAAACAAGTGTTTTTATTTTATTCTGTTACTCGAATGAGCGAACCAAGAATTTACAGATTGTACACTGTCAATGTAGCTGTAAACTTTATTGGACATTAAAAAATAAAAAAAAACATACATACAATTCAGATATACACATAGGAAACAAAAGTACTATTATTAAATGTAATAAAACAAAAATAATGAAAATATTGTACTAGAAATCTAATAATTAAAAACAAACAAACAAAAAAATCACTAAACAATTTTAGTTTATAGAAATGTAAAAAAAAAATGAAGGAAAAATCATAAGTATAATTATAAATAATTGGCATAGCACGTGACGCTGGCGTGACGTGTGTGTTGTATTTATTTTCAATATGTGTAATAAATTATACAAATAAAAATATAAATCTGAAAAAAAAGAAAACAACAACAAAAACAAACGGAAACATATTAATTTTAAATAAATCTAAATTATAACAAAAATAAAACGTTGGTTTTTATTGAACTTCTATTTCTATTTTATAGGTTTGATATCTATTTAGGATACATTTGTTGATGTACTTAAATTCATCCACGTACAAATGTGCTGTGGTGTATGAATATTTTTTATAACAAAAAAAGTGGTAATTTTTATTAGGTTTGGTCACTGTGGCGTATGTGGAACCATTTTCCTTGTTCATATAAACAAGTGTTTTTTCACCTTCCTTATTAATATCAAAGTTTGGGGTCATTTTATTCCTTAGAACCTAATTTTATGTACAATTGGTTAAGAAGAACTATGGTTTGTATTAAATAAAAAATTAGTTAACCTGTGAAGGCCGTCATATTCAAGTTTAAAGTTTCTAGGAAAACAAGGTTTAGCAGTAGCATGGTATTCTCCATAGAGCAATTTACACCCGCCTAAAAATACCAACGTGATACAAAATAATTTACTGTTGTTTTAGTGTTTTAGTTTAAACAAGTCTATATTTTATTACCTTTCATTTGATGCCTATTTTATGAAAATCGGATAAACACTTCCGAAGTTATGAGCAATTTTTATTCACATTTTTTCAAACACAAATCTAAACGACCAACAGCCAAGAAGTTTGCTCGATTTTGTTTTGGCGGATGTTTAAGACGCTTTTTTTGAGCTTGTAAGTTACGTAGCGAAGTGTTTTATATATCAAAATGTTTGTTTTTTTGTCAAGAATATAAAGAAACTTGAATTTTGAAAATTTGTTGAAAAATAGAAATGTTAAGCCCCATTTTCTAAAAAAATCGATTTTTTTTTAGATTCATACGTCTAAGTCATTTAATTTTCAAGTGAGAATTACTTTTAAGAATCCATCATCTTTGCGACAAATTAAGCTTTCTGACGACATCCCATTTATTAAATTCGGTTCAGTATTTTTCAAATTATAGCCGTTTAAATTTTACTTAAACGATAATTTTTCAATTTTCCTTACATTTGCCTATGAAATTTTGTACAAGTTAAAAATATATGATGTCGCACAGATTGCGCCAAAATTAAAACTATGTGTTTCTGAGGTCATTTTAAGTCGAAAAACTTAAGAGACAATTTTTTCGTTTCCGCTTCCTTTTCGAGTTATAACGGTTTTTATGATTTTCAAACAAATCATCTTAAACTGCCTATAACTCTGACAAATTTGGACCGATTCTTGATTGGTTTTTTTTTTTTATCTAAATAAAGAATATATAATCCTTTAAACTTGGTTTACAAGTATATCTCATTACCTTTCGTTCGATGCCTATTTTATGAAAATCGGATAAACACTTCCGAAGTTATGAGTAATTTTTATTCACATTTTTTCAAACACAAATTTAAACGACCGCCCAGAAGTTTGTTCGATTTTGTTTTGGCGGGTGTTTAAGACGCTTTTTTGGGGCTTGTAGTTGACGTAACGAAGTGTTTTATATATCAAAATGTTTGTTTTTTTGTCAATAATATAAAGAAATTTTAATTTTGAAAATGTGTGGCAAAATAGAAATGTTAAGCCCCATTTTCTAAAAAAAATCGAAGTTTTTTAGATTCTAACGGCTAAGTAATTCATTTTTTAGGATAGAGCTATTTTGTTGAATTCATCATCTTAAGGACAAATAAAGCTTTCTAACGATATCCCATTCATTAAATTCGGTTCAGTATTTTTCGAATTAAAGCCGTTTTAGTTTCACTTAAACGATAATTTTTCAATTTTCCTTGCATTTGCCTATGAAATTTTGTACAAGTTAAAAATATATGATGTCTCACAGATTGCGCCAGAATTAAAACTATGCGTTTCTGAGGTCATTTTAAGTTGAAAAACTTAAGAGATAATTTTTTGGTTTCCGCTTCTTTTTGGGGTTATAACGTTTTTTATGATTTTCAAACAAATCATCTTAAACTGCCTATAACTCTGACATATTTGGACCGATTCTTGATTTATTTTTTTATTTGAGTAAAAAATATATAGTCCTTTAAACATGCTTCAAAACATTTTTCATGCGAATAACGGTTTTGTCACAATTCACGTTAAAATGCGTAATTTGTTCATTTTCAAGTTTTTCGTTTCAGTTTTATATTGTTTTATTAAAAAAAAATACGTTATTGAGTATACTTTTTTAACAGTTATTCTTTTAGCTTAGTTCATTTTCTTAATAGTACTTAACATATTTTTACAAAAGAACATTCTATAAAACTTTTAACAAGGAATTTTTTGCAAATTTTATTGAAATAAATTAGAATTATGGATAAATTTAATTAAAATCGTTTTGATAGCCGTATTTATGTATTAAAATAATAACGCTGACATATAAGTAAAGAACCAGTAAAGCAACAAAAATTCATAATTAGATTTTTAATATAATAACATTTTTTATCAACTTTTTATTTAAATAATAAAATTAAAAGGTACATTACAGTTAATGTATTACAATATCGCTGTACAATTTTGATTGTACACAAATTATTTGCTTATACTTCTATAGAAACCTTAATCTTATATCTAGATATGACGATTAAAACAGGAGCTAGAACATTTTTAAACGAAGCATGTGGATTGAATTCAAGCGATTTGAGTTTTTAACGGAATTCAATGATAGAATTTTATATTTGGTTTTTTATAATTGGTTTTTGAATTGATTTGTAATTGAAATTGTGATATTTATTTTATATATTAAATCACCGTAACGCTATTGCTACATAAGTAAGAATTAAACTAATCTAAATGTACATCAATTAGTTATTCATTATTAATAAAAAATATTCATATTTGCTATAACATACACAACTTAAATGAATGGCGCTCCACCTCGTAGAGAACTAGGGCTAGTTACTTAAAACATTCGACCATTCTTGCGAAGAGTATTTTCAGCGATGGAGGGGATTGAAAATAAAAATATGTATCTTATGAAAAGTCAATTTTCAACATAAAACTATCGATATTTAATGTACATATGTATGTACATATGTACATATAATCAGCTCAATTAGCATTCAAAAAAAATAAATTAGTAAAGCATATTCTTTTTTAGAATTACTCAGACTTTTATATCATTAAACTATAGTTTTACCCATGCCCTATATACTATAATTTAGTAATTTTATGATACTGAATTCTGAACACCAATAAGACCGCAGACAAACCTTAAGACCTCTTATTGGAACTTCTCAAGGCTGTCAAGACAATTGAGGACCATTAAGGTTCTTGGAGACCTCAAAAATTCCTCTACATACGCAGGGCCGGCCCAAGCCAAACCTGCGCCCTGTGCAAGATTTGTAAAAAGCGCCCCTTTTTTATATTTTCACACATTAACTGATACACAAATATAGGCCTTTCCCACATTACCCAGGAGGTAGACTTTCAATGCGTTTTTTTTATTGAGGTATCCCCAGTAGGTCTAAACTATAAACTAAAACGCAGCGAAGAAATGAGCAGAGGGGAAACGTTTAAACTTGGAAACTTACTTTTCTGGCCCTACATTTTGCAAATTTAGAAATGAGATCATCAAAGTCTAAAGAATTTAATAATTCCTTTTCAATTGACATTATAGATAAGCCTACCAAACTCTCTTGAGTCATGGTTGTCCTAAGATAATTTAAAGTTTAGAAAAACTACGTTCTCCTGAAGCTACCGTGAACGGGATTGTATTAAGGATTTGGAGAGCAATTCCTAATTTCGGAGCAAAATCTTCAAGGTTTGAACTAAAAATAAAATTTAATACATCTAAACTTGAGCTTTGTGGTGTAACAAGCGGCGATATTATGGTTAAATCTTGAAACAATTCTTCTCCATCTAAATATTTAAAACTACCTAATGTTAAAACATTCTGCAAATTCGCTTATGTTGCTTAAAAATGAAAAATTGATAATATACGTATTCAGCTGTTTAAACCTTTCTGTAATTGATTAAATGGCTTGATCAAGTATTTTGAAAAAAAAATCTACTTTAAATCTTTCCTTCGGGTCTAATATAGTTTCAGGACATTCATCAGCATAAAACCTTTTTCTCCGTTGAAATCGCAATGATGAAGCTTCAGGAAACATATTTGGTGTTTCTAGGGAACTAGCAATACGCTCAGTTAATTGAACATACCTACTCATTAAATTTTTCTTTGGAACGCATTAAAATCAAACTGTTTTTTTTGTATTTTCTAAAACTTGTATTCCAGTTGACAGATTAACGGACGGATTTTGCAAATATTTACTAGTTTTATTTATATTTTCTAAAATATCAAACCAAATAAGCAAGCAACAAATAAATGTAAAATCAAAAGTTTTATTTCCTAACGATTCTGCAATGTTTTTTTATTTTTGCCTCTAGATTTCCTATTTCTATAAGGGCTTTATATATTTCTTCTAAACTTGTTTTTGAATGCCTCAATGCATCTAACCTGCTCTTCAATCTAGTCTTAGAAAGGGGTTTCAAAGTAAGACTTGGAACTTTTTTCTTATATGTACATATATATCCCTCCTCGTTGTGGAACTTGTAAAAAAAAGTAATACAAACATTGAATTGTATCGAAAAATTTAACTGCATATAATGAGCACCGAGCAGCATCATTAACCACTAAATTTAAGGAATGCGAGCAACATGGAAGGAAAAATGCTCTTGGTTCCAGGGTTTGAATTCGATTCTGAACACCCGCTTCTTTTCCTTTCATATTCGAACCATTATCATAACTTTGGCTTCGACAGTTTACTCGTATTAAAAATGTAATTGAAGCTTGTCTAAAATCAACTGAGTCAGTCACATTCCGGTCTTGTCTTATCACAAAATACGTCACTTCTATTAAAAATTGATAGCTATTTATTTAATGTTAATTAACCAACAAAGCGAAAAAACAATTGAAACAATCTGCATTCTGCATTCTGCACCAGACTAGATAGATCTACATTAAAAGTAGTCGTTACAACAGTCATTAAATTTCAAAAAAAAAAAAAAAAAAAAAAACTGCCTGCGCAATAACGATTCGACTCCACATAGATTCATCCCTCATTTTCTATTCTATTAAAAATTTCATCTCCTGTAAGCAGGCACTTAACTCTTACACAGTGTGCAATAAGAAAACCTGCACGTTCTGACCCATATTATTCCGTATAAATAAGTTTTTTTTTTTTTAAATATTTCCCATGTTAGTTTCGATACTCAGTGTGCAAAAAAGAAAACTTGCACATCCATTGACCATTTGTAGCAAAGACACCTACCTACCTAATTTCCAAATATTTCACCCTGTTCATACAAGAGAAAAAATCTCAACACAAAAAAGTTCCATGCAAGAGAAAAAACGAAAAAATCTCAACACAAAAAAGTTCCATGCCACCTCATATGTGCAAGATATATTTCATGCACACCGAGTCCCAAAATTAACATAGAGAGTATGACGAAGCAATCAGCGTTGCCGCTGGGCTTCACGAAAGTGTAACACATTTTTTTAAAAAACGTAACAAAAGCGAAAAAATGTAACAAATTGAAAAAAAAAAATGATTTAAATCAAAGAATGCTCTTGAACTCAATTTTTTATTTTTAATAGGAACATAAGTTTTCTTCATCACAGTTTTTATATTCAGTACAAAACTATACATTAAATAAAAAGTTAATAAATTATTATAAGTAAGAAACTGGAATACTTAGAGGAATGGATATCTAACCATGTTTATATGCTGGATCGAGAGATCGAGTTTGAATTTGAAGTAAAAGATAGCAAGATTTCGACTAAACTGTAACTGAACGAGTTCGATCGAGTCGAATGAAGGTGATTTCAACTCAATTTAGGAAGTAGTTTTACAAATAGGTGGAAGTGTTGTTTAAGCGCACTTCACACTGATTAAAAAAATCATAAAGTAAATTTTTAAAGAAAAAAAAAGTTTGGAGAAAAAAGTGTAACAAAAAGAAAAAAAAAGTAACATAGTAACAAATACAAAAAAATTAAGAAAAGTGTAACACTTTTGTTACACTTGTAACATTGTGGCAACGCTGAGCAAAATACTTATTCATATCGAATCGTATGGGCTAGTACGTGCAGGTTTTGTATCACGCACCGTACCTGAATGTGAGTTCTCATCTACAAAACAAAACAACAACAAAAATATATGGAGTGTCTTTGATTTGTAGTAGAAGGTAGCACACACACAACACACTACACAGCACAGCAACCTACCTGCTCTCTTTTTTTTCGGAGACATTTTTTTGTTGTTTTCTTTGTAGATGAGAACTCACATTCAGGTACGGTGCGTGATACAAAACCTGCACGTACTAGCCCATACGATTCGATATGAATAAGTATTTTGTTTGGTCATACTCTCTATGTTAATTTTGGGACTCGGTGTGCATGAAATATATCTTGCACATATGAGATGGCATGGAACTTTTTTGTGTTGAGATTTTTTCTTTTTTTCTCTTGTACGAACAGGGTGAAATATTTGGAAATGAGGTAGGTAGGATTTTTAGTTCTGCGATATCTTGAATTAAATTTTTATTGAATGCAATACTGAAAGTGATGTTAGTTAGTGCGCAAGAGATAACTTAGGACAGTTGTGATGCATGTATTTTTGGGATTATTTTAAGAATGTTTGTGGTTAAAGAATGACAAATAGTAGTACATATTTGTTTGCAAGATCAGATTACATTTTCTTGCTCCTGGTAATGCGCCCCCAGAATTCTGCGCCCTGTGCATTTGCACATCTTGCACATATGCTTTGTCCGGCCCTGTACATACGTCGTCAATACCGTATACATTCTACAAGACTGTCAAGACTATTTAAGACCATTTAAATTTTTAAGAACCGTAAAAACACCTCCATACCTTCAAGGAACATCAACATTTCTCAAGATCGTCAACCATATCGGAACCATAGAGGCTTCTCAAGACTACTCAAGACAACCAAGGCTTTTGAAGATATTACAGACATTCGTGACAGTTCAGGACAACCAAGGCTCTTCGAGACAGCAAAAACTTCTATATACTGTACGAAGTCTTCACATACCGGACGCACCGGACGAAAAATCCGGACTATCAAGAACGTGCATAGTCCTTGAGAAGTCTGTACTTTCTTATGTTGGATGTCCTTAACTGTCTGATGGTCTGGAAAGCCTCCCTCTAAGTCTACCTTGAAATCTACGGACCTGCCTAGGGAATTCCAACCCCTATTTGAAATTCGAGTAAATGGCAAATCTATTGTGTTCGATGTTCAGACTGTAATCTGAAATATGTAATCTAAAATCAAGTATTTTTTTTAATGCAGTATTGAAACAGCGATCCTGAATTTAAAACAAAACAAATGAAAATAATAAATGTAAAAAAGGAAATCGAATGGAATGGACAGAAGAGTCTTAAAACCATTAACATACTATACACATAAACTACTAATCGATTCAAATACACATAGAAACCCCCCTTTAAAAGTGATTTCGCCTATTTAGCTATGCTTCTCCTCTTTTAGTTTTAGTGGTGAAAATAATAAGTAACTTCAAACGCCATCTCTTGTATCTAGGTCCCAACAACTTTTTTTAAAAGAACCTATTACATCTATATATTTGACAAAATAAACAAAATACACAAATCAAGTAAAAAAAGCTTCCCCAGAATTCCGCTGAACCTACAAAAGGGCTAGTAGCGTTAAAGCTAGAGGATAGATACAGCAACTTTAATAACATCTTCACACTTTTGAGATCCACTGGTTTTCAATGGCTTTGTATACATTAACGCAGCAACATCGTCATCAACGTTCGACCGAACCTCTAAATCAGATGTCGCTGTGCTAATACTACCAACTTTTAAGGCGAAATTTTCAGGTTTATCAAAAGTAAAATAAATAAACGAAACAGAAAAATGGTCTGTTTCGTTTATTTTTTTTAGATGGAAGAACTTATTTTTATTGAATTGAAGGAAATTGCTTTTGCATTTGCAATTTTGTCAAACTATTTTGTTTATTATTTGTCAAAAGCAATGCTGGCGTTGTAATTTATTTAGCATGACTTTTGTAGTCAAAGATTTCTTTGTTGTTAAAGTTGCTGTGTCAATCTGTGTCTCCTACAAAGAATAGATGACATCAACGTGAAGTTGGCTACAAGAAGTCCATATCTAGTAGGTCATTGTTTGAAATATACAACACGTATATTCCAATAAATGTATAAGTCTGCTATTACACGATGCCTCACAACTCACGACTCACAAGAGTGCGAAAAAGAAAGCAAATGTGAGAAAATGAGAAGCAAAAAAAAAATGTCCGGTGAGTCTCGGGCAAATTTTTAGTAGACTTACTTTGACGTTTCTTTTTTCTCATATTCGTTTTATGCTGTTCTTTTTCATTCAATTTTCTTGTTGCTGGGATAAACAACATCGAAAAAAATTATTTTGTTTTATAAATTTTACTCAACTTCAAAAACTATCGAAAAATTAAAGCCAACAAGAAGGAGCATTCAAAACAAAACAAATAATAATTGTCAAATTTGAGGCATGGGGCACGAGTCAACGTGTAATAGCGCTTGCCTTACCGAATACAAATTTATAAGGAAAGGCAAAAGTGAGTCGTGAGTCAACGTTTAATAGGGGACTATCCTAGTTTCATATTAGCCGCGTTTTATTATCACCATGATCTGATCCGGATCAGATCATGATAATAAAACAGCATTGGATCATCATATTTTTTATTATTTAAAGTTTGGTAGCAGTGTTAAATTCGTTCTTTCAAAAGTGACATGTCGAAGCAAAAAAAAAACAAACACATACCAAAAATGGAAGCTCCACAACTTTTGAAAATGTTTCTGCAAATCACCATTGCACTCTCAAACTCAAAGCATCCACGAACGCTTTGGTCTCACATGTAGTACAGATTCTTTTTGACCTTTCAATAAATGTGACACTTAAATAATTTAATTTAGAGATTACTTACAATTTATTTGAACATCTTTTCTCTCATTTGTGCTGCAGCTTTCTCGATTTTATTTATATTTTTTTACATATAAAGCAGGGTTGCCCATTTTGCTCAATTATTTTTTTTGTTCCTTTTTTTTGGGAAAATAATACCCATAAATTATGTAAAATATACATTTTTTTGGACTTAATTATTTTAAATTCACCAATTAATATCTAGTTTTGTTAAAATATCTAATTATTTCATGGATTATATACCAAATAAATAAATATAAAGCTTCTCGCTTTCTATTTAAAAAATATTTTATTTCAGTCAAATGGAAATGTTTATATGGCAATACAGGTTTTATTTAGTTTGCAATGATACCAACATTTACATGTGAAATAACAATGATAAAGCGCTCCTTGTTGTGAAAAAAGAATTACATTTTGGATCTCAAATTGAGTCCAAACACAAAGCATGATCTTGTGTTGTTGTTGTAATGCATGTAAATTCAAGATCCGGATCAAATCATGGTGATAATAAAACGTGGTTATTATGTTGTTATCTTAAATTCTTACTTACTTCTTCCATGCTATGTCAGATGTCAGAATTTCAAGCAACTAGTTGATGGTAAAAGAAAAATATTAAAATCAAACATACTTTTACTCCTCAAACAGTCCCATTTCATTCTTCGTTAAGTTTTAAGATGTGTCCAAAATTTGCTCCGCTTAGCTTATTGCATTTCTCTTTTCGGCTGTCATTTGTATACACAAAAAATGGCCTAGGCTATGTGAAGTGAAGTGCTATCTAAATTGATAAATATCCAAAAAGATAACAAAAATTATCAATATTTTATTTAGAGAACCCTTTTTGGCTTAGTAAGTACGTCACATTGATTAAGTCTTTGAGTGCCTGTTCTTATTATGCCTGCACATTTTAAAGATTTGCAGCTGACGTGGACGACGAAGTGAAGAAATGGCACGCCAACGGAAAGCCGGAGGAAACTCCAATTCGGCTACAACCCCGACAACAACAAGCAGTAGTACACACAGCTCCCAACAACAAACCCCACTACCAAAGAAGCCATCGAAACCAGCTCAGAGTCCTGGCAGAAGCAGAACCACAGATTCTGGTCTTTTCATTTTGAGCAAATGGAAGACCATCATTGGTTGTGTTTGCCTAGCAATTGCGTCATACTTTGGATACCTGGGATATCTAGAGACTAGAGTCAATACTCCCTATGACAGTGATAAGATGGTCCAACGAACCGGTCTGGACGACCCCGATAGATATTGGGGCTCGTATCGACCTGGCAACTACTTTGGCTTGAAGACACGAGATCCCCACTCGCTGGTGATGGGACTCATGTGGTATTCACCACAGAATCTGGGTCATGGTGGCAAGGGCATTCGCCACTGGTGTGAAATCGGCGACAACCTTGACACGTACGGATGGACTCATCACGATGGCAGGACTTTTGGCATGCAGGAAATACATGATCTTCCTTTTGAGTTGAAGACTTCGTTTGTGAAGTACCCTGGTAAACAGTTTGGTGGAGATTGGACTTCCAGGATCAGTGTGCGTAACTACACCAATGCCTGGAATAGCCAGATATCACTTATTTGGTATGTTGCTCTCGATGAACGCACCAACGGTCACATCAAGTATGTCCCCGACGAGAGATCATCCGAGCCTGGAATCTATGGAGAAACATCGGGCCTTGGAGAATTCCAAGTGAAAATCAAACCAGTCAAGGGCAAGCTCCTCCACAAATCGCACTTGAGCTCAGCCGCACATTCGCTAAAAGACCTAAAGGAAATTATTTTCGCCCATTTCAGAGAAGTAACGACAAAGTCCGGAAGAAGATTCATATCTTTGCCTGGAGAAATGATCTCATCAACCAGCCATGTGGCTGATCCGAACTTCATTGCAGTTCAACTAACAGGAGAATTGGACTTCGCTATAGACATCACCTATCAGTCGACCTCGGGCTTTTCAGTTGGCGAAGATATTCCTAAGCCGCCAGTTGGACGAGAGTACACAAAAACACTCGAAGAGAAGATCGAAGATTTTAACGAAAAATTCGAAGAAGTATTTCACCTACGTGAGAAGGGCTACTCAGCTGAGGAGGTGAAGTTTGCCAAGTATGCCGTGAGCAATATGATTGGTAGCATTGGATACTTCTATGGATCGTCTAAGGTGCAGAGCGTTTACACCAAGAACCCGGTGCCGTACTGGAAAGCTCCCTTGTATACTGCCGTTCCCTCGAGATCGTTCTTCCCACGAGGATTCCTTTGGGATGAGGGGTTCCATGGACTACTGATCTCTTCGTGGGATTTGGATATCTCACTCGATATTATCTGCCATTGGTTTGATTTGTTAAACGTTGAGGGATGGATTCCCCGAGAACAGATTCTTGGTGTCGAAGCTCTGGCTAAGGTTCCTGCCGAATTTGTTATCCAAAGGAACACCAATGCCAATCCACCAACATTCTTTCTGACGTTGAAAAAAATTCTCAACCAACACAGGAAGGAGCTTTCTGTGAAAGGTCGTTTTGCAACTCTCGAGAGGTTATACCCTCGACTTCAGACATGGTTCGCTTGGTTTAACAACACTCAAAAGGGTGATGTGTTGGGAGCTTATCAATGGCGAGGTCGAGATGCCCAAAGCGAGCGAGAACTGAATCCTAAAACACTAACTTCTGGACTAGATGACTTCCCTAGGGCGTCGCATCCAACATCCCAAGAGCGCCATGTCGATCTTCGTTGTTGGATTGCATTTGCGGCAAGCGTCATGGCAGAGCTTTCCACATTGCTTGGCAAGAGCGATGCTAAGTACTACGAGACATCCTCCTACTTGTCAGACAATAAGCTACTCAATGACCTCCATTTGAGTCCCTTCACAGAAACCTATGCGGATTATGGTCTGCATACGGATTCGGTTATGCTCAAGCGGCCACAAATCACCCAGCGCAATGCCGCCAAGTATCAGCAGCAGCAGCTGGAGATGGTTAGGGTAACTCTTAAGCAACCCGATCTCCGGTTCGTCGACTCCACTTTTGGCTATGCGAATCTGTTCCCATTCCTCTTGGAGATCATCGATCACGACTCGCCGTACCTCAATAAGATCCTCAAAGACATTCACAATCCCAACATACTTTGGACTAAGTTCGGGCTGCGTTCCCTATCAAAAACATCACCACTCTACATGAAACGCAATACCGAACACGACCCGCCATATTGGCGAGGTCCGATTTGGATAAATATAAATTACTTGGCCTTGAAGGCTTTGCGGCACTACGGGCGCATTGAAGGACCCTATGCCGCCGATGCAAGAACCATTTACAATGAACTTCGACAGAATGTGATTGGTAATATATTCAGAGAATACCAAAGAAGCGGTTATATTTGGGAACAATATGACGATCAGACTGGCAGAGGCAAGGGATGCTCTCCATTTACGGGATGGAGCTCGTTGGTTGTACTTATCATGTCCGAACAGTACTGAGGATTTTTAATTGATTTTAAAAATATAAATTTTATTTTGATGGACATATAGAAAATGCAATTGCCATTTGCAAATCTTTATTTAAATATTTTCCATTTTTCTTCTTTTTTGTTTGTTTTAATCTATCGACTGCTTGGTAAAAATTTTAAGAAAATTTTAAAAATAAATTATTCAAAAAATTAGTTTGTTGTTTATTTGATTTAAAAACAAAACTCACAATCCAGTAAAATTAGTCGAAAAAAGGGGCCAACCTCAGAATGAAAGAAAGTAAACTGGAAATTAGTTTATTATCTTCTTTTTGTTGTTTTGAACATTGTGTACAAAACGCTGTTTCATAATTATCTCCGTTTCTCGAAGTAAAATGGTGTTAATACATTTAAAAAATTATTAAGCATACAATTTGCTGAAATGTTTGCTTCCTGTATATTGTCCTTAATAAGGAACCAGAAGCTTTAGCTGCATATTCTGCTCTATATTTTTCGTCTACCTTTGATATAATGTCGTTCAAGAGGGCGATATATTTTTAACGTTTAAATTAAAGTTAATATTATATCCTGCAAGACATGCCCACTCAGTGTACGAGCTATTTTTATCTTGAATTGCTTTCGGAACTAATTTATTGACTTGCTTATATTCAGGCATCTTTGAGACGTGAGAGTCCTGTTCCTAGCATAAGAACGTAGTTTGGCATGTTTGTTGGCAGACGAGACATTCCCTTCACGTAGTGTGTTTACAGTTTCTCAACCATGTGAGAGCTTTTACATCCGGCATACAATAAATTACTTTTTGTAACGGCTTCAAATGAAATGAACAATGTTTAAGTTAATAAAGCATCATTTCAATGATTGTACATATTAATGGCAGTTTTCGCTTTTGGCAATTCTGCGTTAAAATGTTTTTCCATACGCAGGTTTCTGGAAAAAATGACGCTAAGGTACTTAAATTCACTGAAACATTTATATTTTTGCCGATAAACGTCCATTTTTCATTCCAAGTATTCTGCCCCCGTTTTCATTCCAAGTATTCTGCCCCCCCCCGCCTTTTGTTTTAAATTATGACCTTTGATTTCTGAAAATTCACAGACGACAGTTTGTAAGCTCTGCTCTGCTTTGAAATATGTAAGCTTTTAACTAGTTGTCTAATCTTCCACCGAAAATCACAGCATCCCATCAGCATATTAACCGTTTCGATTTTTAAAAACAAGAATGGTTACGACAGATTTAGGACTCAGGAATGATGGCGGGATGTGTTATGATGATGTCATTTCCAATGCATTCAATGTTTGGTTGACCCAAGATCGTGGTATCTGTATTTAGAAAAAGTATCTACTTACCACTTTGCGTGAAGTGATATTTATTTAACAATAAATTATCCACTTCTGCTGAAACAGATATTTAAAACCATATTGGATAGTTTATGTAAACATCCACATCTCTTATGGTTTCACGACATACACGGGTCGACAATACCAACGATCATATTACTGAGAATGTTATCTCAAAAACATATATATCGGTATTGATCGTATGGTCTTCATAATCATTATATTTGCTTCATAATCTAAACAATAATAAAACGAACACAGTTTGTATACAAAACATATTATGCTTGCTATGCAGATTGTGTTCAAAGAAGGAATCTTGTAGGGGAGTTGTTTGGTGCAGACAATCTCAATCGAGAGGGAGTCTTCAGTTGAACCTAGAATAAAGAGGGTTGTTTCATTTCTTATACAAGCATAACAGATGCTTGAATTCTTGAATAATTATTTTTAACTTCCCATAGGAAATCCTGGCTATAAAAGAAGTCCTATCCTGGCTAAGAGAAAACGTTATATCAACTAATGATATACGCATCTTCTCGGATAGCCAAGCTGCGTTAAAGTCCCTAGACTCTGTCTCCACAAATTCACTAACAGCCCTAAATTGTCGATCATCTCTTACGGAGATGGCTACACAGTTCAACATTCACCTTTTCTGGGTGCCGGGCCATAGAGACATTCCAGGAAATTGCAAAGCTGACGAACTTGGAAAAAGCGGAACAACTTTACCTCTGCTGGCTCACAATGCTAACATACATAGGTATCTCCTTAGCTACATATAAACTCATGCTAAAGCAAGATACCATAGAGAAAACAAACTTCAGGTGGAATAACACCACCACCTGTGCAGCGACTAAACTAATTTGGCCTAATCTTAGCGCCAGGCGCTCAAAACAATTAATCTCTCTGAGTAGATTGCACATTAGCTACGTTATAGGTGTCCTGACTGGGCACTGCTTAATAGGAAGGCATGCTATTCGACTTGGAGCCCCTGCAAATGATTTTTGTAGGAGTTGCATGGACGAAGAAGAAGGGGAGACAATCTTTCATCTTCTGTGCACATGCCCTGCCTTATCACAAAGACGTAGAATCCACCTTGGAGAATACTACTTTAACGATACCAGCGATCTAAAAAATTCAGACATTACTTGTCTCCTATGCTTCATTCGAAGCTCCAATTGGTTCAACGAGTTAATCTGATTAACTGATCCATGTGGTATCACAACGGACCATACTTTGGTCTAAGTGTGTTGGACGTCCCAACCAACAGCCACTTTAACCTAACCTAACCTAACTTCCCATAGGAAGTTATTGTAATGGGTCTGATTTGTCAAATTGAAAATTTTACATTTCTCGACGTTTCAAGGCCTCTAGAGTCGAAATAAAAGATTTTTAGAAAGATGTCTGTGCGCGACCTTTTTTTCGTCGTCCATAGCTCAAGAACCAGAAGAGATATCGACTTCAAATAAATTTTGATGCAGAAAGGGCTCTCAAGAAAATTGCGTGGGTGGTTTTTTTTACCATAGCAGTTTAAAAAAAAGATGAAAATGTTGGTTAACGCTAAATATCTCACGAACCAATAACGCTAGAGAATTGAATTAAATTTTATATTATATATTGTAACGTGATACCAAACAGGTATATTTTTGGAAAAAAATCCAATTAATAGTTTTTTTATAAATCAAAAAAACTGAAACAAAAATATTTGTCACCTCGAAGATTTTACGAATAAAAAATGATTTTATCTCCAAAATAATTTTGTGCAATGAGGAATAACGTTTTCAACATCTGGTAAAATTTTGAGAAAAATAGAATTGAAATTGACCCAAAAAAAACATTACTCAAAATTGATAAAAATTGAATTTGGACTTAAATATCTTTTCGAAAATTTGAGATTATGACTTCCAACTTATTTTATCTTATAAGAAATATTGTTTTCAACATTCGCTAAAATTTTGAGAAAAATCGAATTGACAGTTTTTTTTTACAAAAAATTAAAAACCTAAAAATAAAAATAACAAAAGTTGGTAAAAATTGATTTTCGACTTATGTAAATATCTTTTCAGAACTTTAAGATATTGGCTTTAAACTAATTTTATCTTATGAGAAATATTGTTTTCAACATTCAGTAAAATTTTGACGAAAATCGAATTGAACTTTTTCTTAAAAAAAATAAAAACCTAAACAAAATTAATAAAACTTGGTAAAAATTGATTTTCGACTCAAATATCTTTTTTAAAATTAAAAATATTGGCTTCAAACTAATTTTACTCACAGAAAATATAATTTTCGACATTCAGTAATTTTTTTTATTAAAATCCAACAGTCAGTTTTTTTCATACAAAAATAAAATCTACAAAAAATAGTACGAAAATTTGGTAAAAAATGATTTTCGGTTCTCGATATCTCGTGAAAAATAGAAGGCATTGACTTTAAATTCATTTCATTCATCCAATTTGTATTTGTTTATTTAAGAAATAAAAACTTTTTAGAAAGGCTACTAAAATTGGTAAAAATTGGTTTTCGACTAAAAATCTCGTTAACAAAAATAGATTTTGAAATCAAGCTGTTTCATAAAATGCAAAATGTTTTTGGTGATTTTTAAATTTTTTAGAATAATTTAACTGATAACTTTTTTAACAAAACACGAAAATCTGCAAACCTTTTGGGCAAGACAAATCGAAAGACGAGATGGGAAGTTATCAGTGTGGGTTGCATCCCAGCCTCTTTATTCATTTTTGTAATTGTCTCCAAAAGTAAATGTTTAAGCACCCAGACTCAGTTTTTAATCATTACCTTACAGAGCGGTGCGTACTTTCCGCTCTTTATCTCTGAAACGGTTGATCGTATGAACGAATTATTAATGGAAACATTTTAGGATTACACCATTAAAACAAAGACAAGATCGAAAAAGAAGTTTCTGTGACTTTTAACGGTTTATAACTTACGATGCGGACACGAGATTTTATGAGACTTTTTCCACAATGTTTAGAACACCAAAAGTAGGGAATAAACTTTGAGACTACTGTCTCTCATTCCAAAGTGAAACCCTTAGTTTACTGGATTAATTAATCTTGAAAATAAATTTTAATTTATTAAAAAAAAACACACTACAGAAACAGGAAGCCGATATTCTAGTAGATTCTAAACGAACTCCACTATGAAATTTAAATCAAAATTAGTCACCTTAAAATCATTCATTGTATGTAAATACCACCCGACACATACAAAATTAATTTTTGAGGACACTACTATAACAAACTTTCCACATTTTTTCAAAAATGTTATAACTATTTTTGCACGTGATGCAAGAAAAATAGTGCAAATGGGTTTTCATTATTCAATCGAGCAAACCAAAGATGTTCGTTTTGCATACAAGTAATTTGTTGACACTTTTCAAATCCCGGTTAAATATTCGAGATTAAACTTTAACCCGAGTTAAGACGTTTGATAAAATAACACCAAATTGTAATAGTTCAGATTCTTAATGATTGTCAGGTCATTTCACTCATTTTTAAGACACACTTAAGGGGTTATAATACTACAATATTAACAATAAACAACCTAGGGAACAAGCTGGATTCAGAGAAGGTTTCTCAACAACAGACCACCTACAGACGATGAATCAACTAATAGAAAAGTGCAATGAATTTCAACAACCAATATACTTTTTATTCATACATAGATTTCAGTAAAGCATTTGACAGCGTTGAACACGAAAAAATATGGACAGCTCTAGAAAATCAAAATATGGACCCAAACGTTATAAGGACTATCAAAAACATATATGTATGTACAAAAATAATGTAGCACAAATGAAAACAGAGAGTACAGGACGTAAATTTAAAATAACAAGAGGCGTCAGACAAGGAGACCCGCTTTCACAACCACTATTTAGTGCAGTCTTAAAGGATATTTTTCAAAAGATAAACTGGAAGACAAAATATGGTATAAGGATATGTGGACAACTTCTGGACCATGAAAAAATAGAATACATAGAGGACTACATATACTTGGGACAACTAAAATCTTGTAATGACCAAGAGAAAAAAGAAATCGACAGAAGCATCACAAACAGCTGGAAACAATTCTGGAGCCTCAAACAGATTTTAGAACTGGACCAAAGTGTAGAAACACGAAAATATCTCTTCGACTCCGCTATTTTGCCGGTGCTTACTTATGGACTACAAACCCTGAGCTTGACTACGAAATCTCTTGACTAGCTAAGGATCTGTCAATCCAAAATGGAAAGAAAAATCCTCAGAATAAAACCCAGCGAAAGGATAAAAAATGAAGACATCCGAAACAGTACTCGAATAATTGACGTGATAGATAGAACCAAAAGACAAAAATGGAGTTGGGCAGAACATATTTCAAGACTACAGGATCAAAGATGGACAAAGTTGGCAACAAAATATAGACCGGAAAGCAAGAGACGAACAGGCCGACCGAACAAGAGATGGAGCGACGATCTTTGCCAAATAAACGAAAATTGGTACAGTGAGGCAAAAAATCGAGACCTATGGGCCGCTTTGGGGGAGGCTTACGCGCCAAAAACTAATAATAAAAATTGAAAACATAAATAACCAAACTTTTAAATATCAATTATCTTACTTTTCCATTATCTAATTAATAATTCTATATTTGTAATTTGTATCATTCTAACAAATAATTTGTAAAAATTCTAATTAAAAAATTTAAAAATTGTATCTATAGATGTATTTAAATGTATTTAAAATGAAAAGGCAATAAAAGCGTTAGGAAAACTGTGAAGGATTTATAAGGAACCGGTGCCGATTGGTCTTTAAGTTTTGAATTTAAAAATGGTATTGAAAAACATAGTTGGCTTTTCAAGGAGTTTACAAATAGAAGGAAACGGGCACAGAGGACTACTTAACTTTTTTCTATTGATTATGAAGTAAAGAGATTACAATAATTTATTTACCACGTACTTTGAAACGTTACAATTATACAGTCTGATTGGTATAAGGTGTACCAAAAGGCTAGAGCGATTAGTTGGGTTAATAGAAGAAGAAAATCGTTTCGGCTGATCTATTTTCCTTTATTTAGGCGGGAGGGGCAATTTTTTAAAATATGGACTCAAAACAGCCAACAAATATTAAAAAACAACAATAACACACACAAAGTTAAATATAATATTTGTTTTCAAAATTCAATGCTCTCAAAAATTTTCAATTTAAATAAAAAATGAACGAATGAAAGAAAAAACAGTTTTGAAACTTGGCACACTTACTAAGGGATGTCTGGTGATGACCAACAAAAAAGTCCCAAATAATCCGACGTGAGCTCTAGCGGCAGTTAAGAGAAACATAGAGTTTGTTTCAGTTTTTCACGTATATCTCGAAAACTATTTGTCGTATCAAAAAATTTAGTTGCACAAAATTGAAGCTCATTAAATTTTATAAAAAAAAAGCTTTAATGAATTTTCCCGTATCTCTTATAGGTTATAAAATAACTCAAGCGGCAGTGAAGAGAAACGTACGTTTTTTCGGGTTTTCGGGTTTATCTTGAAAACTATTTGTCGTATCAAAAAATAATCTTTTACAAAACTAAAACTTATTAAATTTCCGAAAGAAAAAATAGTATTAGGTTATAAATAACTCCATGCAGATTGAAGGAACCAAACGATAAAAAAGAAGCTTGATGAAAAATATGGTGATCGAATTATATTAGCTACACAATCTGGGTGGAAGGACGGAACGGTTTTTTTTAGTGGTGCTGGTTTTAAAATCTTCAATTCATGGTTCGAGAACAAAAACTGAATGAAAGCGGCCATAATTAAACAGGATATCCAGTTTCAAATGTTCGATAACACTACATACCCAACTGGTGATGATTTTATCATTATATCAGTTGTGCGTCCCAGATCATTCATGTCTCCAATACTAAGCAGCCTTATCTTATTTATATATAGAAAGCTTGGTTCTAAGAAGTTGGTAAACCTTATATCAAGCTTAGGATTTTGTTCTTCATACTCAGCTATTTGCCACACGCGACCAGATTCCAGCGGTTCATTTAACAAATTTGTGTTTGATAATGCGGACTTTAATGTCAGAACGTTAAATGTACTAAATACGTTTCATTCTTTGCTCGGAACAGTGTTACCGCTATGTGACTTTAGTCGCATTTTGACCCTTTTTTGTGCCTCATGCGACCATGATACGACTTTTTAAAAAATTGTCTATTTTGACCCTTTTTAAAAAATTATGCGACTTTTTTGACCCCATCTCTAGAAAAATACATTGAAAAGATAAGTTATTTTCTTAATTCATACAAAATTTCCAAGCTTCCATTGAAATAAGAACATAACTAACACTGTCACACGTAATTTCAATCTATAAAATGGAATCAAGTCGAAATTGTTTGGGTCGACTCGATCACGTTTGCTCAGAATCGAAATCTTGCTATTCTAGCATAAACATTCATTTCAACCTTTCGACTCTGCATATAAATGTAGGTAATAGTTAACAATTTTTTCAATATTTTAGAAAAGCAAACTCTTGATGAATGGAAACCTTCAGAGGAGCTTATTAAAAGCATATAAATTCCAAAAATGTACCTTAATTTTTGTATTTCAAAAGAACTGAATAGAATATGAATTTATTTATTTTTTAGTTTAACTTTAAAACTTGAGTTAATATAACTTAAATCGACTGAATTGACTGTTATTGTTATTTAATGTTATATACATATACACTTTAACGTATTTATTAAAAAAAGGAACGTGTGTGATATAAATCGAATGTATTGAATACTAGTTTAAGAATTTATTTTTCTTTAGAAGGTATACCTAATAAAAAACTAAAAAACAACACATTTTTTTTTTTTTTGCAATTTATACAGATTTTGTTTGATCTAGGTACATATGTATGTAAAAAAAATCTAAATGCGACTTTTTTTTTCGTTTGACCCTTTTTTTTGCGACCTTTTCAAAAATCCCAGCGGTAACACTGGCTCGGAATAAGATGCATCGCTGAATATTCTTCCATGCAAAAGCTGAAAAAACTACCTTGTGCTAAATCAACTGAAGAACTTGAAGTACTTCCTTTGGAAACATTTCAGAAAACAGATGGCGGATGAAAAAATTTAGTTTTTGAGAATGTGAATGGTTTTCTGAGGAGTGGAAGTGGCCTGCAAGAGTTAATGAATACTATATAAGCCCCGGTTTCTGTTGAAAAGATGCTGCAAGGAAAAGCTTTCGCTAGAGCAGTTCGTGCTTTAATACTAATACAGACATCTTTAGCTAATATAATAATGGAACAAGTCGACATACATAAGCCAACATGAATGGGGCCGGTTATAGCTATCAGTAAAATCCATCAGTAAAATTTGAAACAGGAGGAATCTGAAATGTTTTACTGATGAGCGTTTATAGCAATCAGTTAATTTACGTCATTAAATTAAATGTCACTTTGAGGCTACGCGTCTCAGACAATTTTTTGTACTGCTGCTTTCATCAGTAAAATTTTTCATGATGTGATCGGAACAGTACAAAATTGGAACACCAACAGTAAAACGAAATGGATTTTTTTTGGCTTTTGGCAGTCAGCTGTTCAGTAAAATGAAATTTCATCATTAAAAAAATTATAATTGATTTATAAATTAAATAAAACTTTAAATGCATTGTTTCTTTTTGAAAAAAATACTTGAAAATAGGATTCATCTTATTGCATCAATCTTTTGCTAGAAACTAAGAAACTAAGAACAAAAATTTTACTGATGGATTTTACTGATAGCTATAACCGGCCCCAAAGGAAATCCAAAATCGCACGAAAAATGATGAGTCTCTTTCGTTATGTGCACTAAAACAAAACCCTCATTTGATCCATCTTAGTGAGAAACTACAAACAAATCTTAACAAACTCAAATCTAAGGAACCAACAGCAGCCTTATGGATTCAGTTGTTTAATTTGATTACATTGCTCAAAGATTTTATTCACGCTGAGCGGTCTGGCGATTGTATTGCCCATATTAACTGGGTGAAGAATATGATTCCATGTTTCCATGCCGCCGGACACTTCTCGTACGCCAAATCATGTCACCTGTATTTGCAGGACATGATAAAACTGCCTTCTGTGATGACCCCAGATGAATTTAAAAACTTTGTGCAAGAGGGTTACTTTACTATGAGAAGAACTGACCGATTTTAATGCGTGGAATGAAGTACACTGATAGTGTACTTAGCAAATGGGTTCTAGGGCTGACTACTCATGAAATTTGCTCATCACTCGAAGAATTCACTGGCGTTCTTTTATCTACTAGTGAGCAACATTTTTTAGGTATACAATCGTCATCAACGTGTTTGAAAAAATCATCACCAGTAGGGTATGTAGTGTTATCAAATATTTGAAACTGGATATCCTGTTTAATTATGGCTGCTGCAGCTTTTACAATTCTAATTCGTTCTGCGCTTTCATTCAGTTTTTTGCTCTCGAACCAGCATCGCTAAAACAAACCGTTCCGTCCTTCCACCCAAATTGTGTAGCTATTATAATTCGATCGATGTTTCTCTTCACTGCCGCTTGAGTTTTTTTATGGTTATATAAGGGATACGGAAAAATTCAGTTTTTTTAAAATTTAATGAGCTTCAATTTTGTGGAACTAAATTTTTTGATACGACAAATAGTTTTCGAGATATACGTGAAAAACTGAAACAAACTCCATGTTTCTCTTAACTGCCGCTAGAGCTCACGTCGGATTCTTTGTGAATTTTTTGAGTCATCACCAGACATTAGTAAGTGTGCAAAGTTTCAAAACTGTTGGATTTTTGTTAGGTGAAAACCTTTATTAACTGGACTACAAAGGCCGTCTTAAGGTCCTCAATATTTCTAAAGTTCTTTTGAGCAACTCGACATTCTAGTTTATCCGATATTATGCTCAATAGCATTTAGGTCAGGTGACTTTTTCTAAGCAGTTTTAAGCACCTTAGGGCAGTTATACAAAAAAAAAAAAACACGACCCTGTGTGCTTTGGGTAGTTGTCCTGTAGAAGATGTCTTGTATTCCAAGCTCACTCACACTGAGCCCCAAATGTTGTTTAAAAATATTGATGTTAGCCATTTGATACATTTTACCTTCCACAAAATGTTAGTTCCGATTCCGACTACCTGAACTTGGAACACATCCTCTCATACCATCATGACCGACCCACCACCCGCCTTTCATTTTTATAATATTTTTAGTGGTGTATAGCATTTATACACGGCTGCAGGGCTATTTCGGTCATTACTTTGATGATGATGCTTCTCCTTCTGATGGTTTCGTTGCTAACTTTTTTACTCGAGGTCTATTTCAAAAAAATCTTTAGAGATTCCTAAGATAAGACTGAATGTTAGTTGATTGGTGTAAAAAGTAGCTTCTCATCGCACGCCTCCAGCTTGTTTCATTTTGCTTTTCTGCTCACATTATGAATTATAATTAAGTTTTCAAATCCTGAAATTATGCGATGGACTGTGGGAGGGTCCCGTTGCATAATTGTTGCTATTTTTTGTATGGACTTACCGTACTGGCTATATGCACTAAAAGCCATTTTCGAATTTCCAAACACGTTTGTTGTCCTTTCGGTGTCATTTTGACTAGGAGCAGGAAAATACCTACATATGTAATTAAAGGTCTTCCATAATACAAGATTAATAATATTGTCATATGACGGGAAAAGTATCGCAACAGAGTTCTAGTATTTACATTCTCTTTATGCGATTGCATTCTCTTTATCCGATTAGTCGTGGAAGCCACTGTTTATGTTAAAGTTATTAATAGGATATACATAAATCAATCTAAATTTAACCAAGTCTTTGAAGCCTGCGCTCTATAAGCCTTGTATTAACTCATCAATTGGAGATCACTATGTTGGTTCATGTAAATAAATAAAAGCCAATCAAGCGGAGAAGGTAGGTAAGCGAAAGAGATTTATGCAATATAAGCACTTATCCGGGTCTTACTATACGTACATAGTACATACATACATACATGCTTCACTGTGTCCGATATAAACTTTAAAAGTCCTATTTCCAAAGCCTTTTACATTGAAAAATGTATAATTATTTTGTCATCTTACCTTTCAAAACGATAAATTTTAATTTTTTCCAATTAATTTCACTTGAGTAAACGATAAACAGTAACCAACAATACTACTTTGGCTAAGTCACTTATTTACTGTTTCAAATCAATAGCCATCCGTGCCTCAGTGATCCTCAAGGCAACGTCCTTCTGTACATCTTGATCTAAAAATTAATTTCTTAGGTAAACTATTGTTTTTTTTTTTAATTTAACTAACTTCAATTCAACTTACCACCCACTGTAAATTGGAAGTTATTTAATTCTTATTCAGATTTTGGCGGAATTTTTGCGTTTTTATTTTGATTGATTTATCATTTTTAGAACCAGTTTACTCAGCAGACGATGGTTCTTGCCTTTTTTAGTAAATAGAAGATTGAAACAAAAATATCCCGAAATTAATCTTTGAAACCTATCATACACAAACAAGAAGTTTAAAATTTGGATATAAATTGAAAAGGACTCGCTTTCCACACAACCAATTTAAAAAAAAAAATCAACGATTCGAAACGCCAATCACTTGTCATTTAGGCTAAAGCTGTTGATTGGTGTTTAATCCTTGCGTTTGTCTTACTTTTTTTTAAGGCTTTCCCAGAACGTCTGATATTTTGAGATGTTGCATCGATTTACATCAGCTTTTGATGCATAATGTTGCCGACGCGTATTAGAATTTTGATCTAAACATTAATAAAAAGAATACTACATCTTAAACGATTTATTCATGAGATCATTTTTAGAGAACCTTTGGTGTTCTCGATGAGATATTAGACACTTGAAAGATCTCAACGTTTTATGTAAATAAAAAGAAAACTATTTTTTTTGTAAAATTTATTGCTATACGTTTACTTTTTGGCAAAAGTAATTTTCATCGCGTGCGTTGGAGTAATCTTGAATCCTTGAAGCGCTTCCTTAGCAGCGCTACTCTGGAGCTCTGTGGCGAACTCCACGAATGCAATATCATGCCTATTCGGCACCAATCGCACTTCCTTGAATCCAGGGAATTGATTGAACAACATCGAGAGCATCATCTCGTTTGTTTCTTCAGGCAAATTAGTAAGGAAAAGAATTTGATTAGGAGGTTGTTCGGCTGTTGAGTTAGATGCCGCATTTTCTGCACCTCCAATCTTTTTCTTTTTATCTCTGTGAAAATCAATGAAAACAAACATTAAGAATATGGAGTTTTAAATATTGTATTCTACTTACTTCTTTTCTTCGGTAGCTGGAGCCTTTGGCGGTTTAACCTTTTTGGGTCGCTCTTTGAAGGTGCCCTTTATTTTGGCAACTACATCGCTGTCTGTTTTGGAATATGCAATTCTCATGGGTTTATCGTAGAATGGAAAACCTTGCATTGTACGCAAGGCATTCGAAGCACTCGAGATTTCTTTGAATATAACAAAAGCTTGGCCTCGCATTTTAAGCGTTTTCAGGGCAACGATGTCCAATATTTGTCCGAATTGTGAAAAGATGGCATAGAGTGATTTTTTGAGTTCTTCTTTTTTGATTTTTTCATTAAGATTATTAATGTAAATGGTTTGATTTGGTCTCACGTCCATCATTTAAGTTTATTTATAATTAAGTTTTCAGTTTTTAATAAATAATTCTTTTATCAAAAATGTAAACGATTATTGAATTAACAACCAACAAAATTTTAGCTTGGAAGAATATATCAAAAAACACCGGAGCCGGACCACATTTGTGTTCGTTGAGTATTTTGACGTTTGCTTTTGAATCGATATTCGTCGACCAAAATGGCTACGTTCGATTTTATCATTGAACGAATATGCGGTACAAACAAGGGTGTGCTCTTAAGGTAGTAATGGAAGTGTAGCAATACTGTTAATTATATAATAAGGCTAGGCATCGACTAGGAAACTTTAAATTGGACAATCGCTTAATAGTTGATATATCCATGAATTTGATTCCTATACAAAAAAAGGGTTGCTAAATATAAAATAAAAGTTTTTCAGATAGAGAGAAAAAACCAAAATGCAGAAAATATTATAGGAAATGCAAGATTATAGTGAAGATGAACATGTACTTCTTTATTATAGCACAATTTTGCAATGGTAACAAAATTTAACTTTTGTTATTATATCACTTTTGTTAGGTTTTCAAGAATGTCATTTAAATTTAATTTAAGTTGTGAGGTTTATGCAACTAATTGCAATACATTTCTTACATCATTGAGACACCTCTCTGAGTTTGTGTGCTTTTTTACGATAAACATAAGTGTAAGCTTTGTATAGCTTTACTATCATCGTGGCTTTTTATGGGGGTGGCACCTAGTGGTTTTGCAGTTTATTAACTTAACTTTTGTATTTAAAAACTTCCAACTCCACCTTTAGGCAACGGCAAACGTAAAAGTACCTTTCAAGTATCATATTAAGACCACGAAGAAACACTTTGCACCTAATTATAGCAAGCATTTGTTTTTAAAGCCAACGTTTCTTTATTTATTCGAAATTCATAAAGCTTTGTTACCATTTTATTAGGTTTTGTTCGTGTATTTCGGTCATGTCGTGAAGGCTTGACGTAACATTTTATTTCCAAAATGCAAATACAAGTAAATCCGCCTTTATAGTATTTTATATCTGCCTAGAGCATAAAATGGTTTTGTTTAAAGTATCTGGCTAAACCAAACTATTAGGCACCATTAAGCTTTGGATATAAAGGGAGGTAGATATGTATGTCAAAACCTGAAAGTTGGAGAGGTTACACCAGTGGTAACTCTTTTTACTTCCTATAAAATAATATACCTTTTTTAAAGTACGGTGTTATTGCAATTAGTTGCACAAACATCACAATTAATAGGAAATTTAAATAAAATTCTTGAAAAAAGGTGTAAAAAACGTAAAAAAAGAAAAATAATAACAAAATTTAAAAATAATGAAAGCGATTTCCTATAATCTGCATTTTTGAAGACGTAGGCATTTTCGATCTTTTCTCTCTATCCAACGAGTGTTATTTAGCTATTTCGCATCCTCTTTATCTGTAGGCTTCGAAGTCAAAATGCATGTAAATCTACCATTAGTTTGTTCACATTGGCAGAACTTTCACGGGTTCAGGTTGAAGCAGCTGATTAGCGATATTCATAATTAACTTTCTCAACTCAAAACGCATTTAAAAATATACGAGCTGGAATAATAATGGATTATAGAAAAGTGGTCAACCTTATTTGCTTCATTTATCAAAATAATACAAACAAAATGTTCGTCGTGAGGTGACATTTACCTAGAATCTTTTATTTGGTAACTTAAAATGTTCACCAAGTCTCGGTAACTTGTTTTTTATATGAATTGTTTCAGGCAATTTTTAATTTCCAAACGCACCTTAAAGTTGTTTACCAAAATGTTTGATGAATGCCCAAATAACAAACTTTTAAATTCATCAATAAATCTATTTTTGATTTTAAACACAATTTCAAATCCTCACTTTTGTACATATCTTATTTTAAAAACAAATTGGTCATTATAGTCACATCACTAGCTTAGTGTGTTATTACACCCAGACTTTTTGTATGCTGCGTGTTTCGCATATTTTCTTTTGAACACCCATCCCGTCAATCTCGCATTATTACACTAGGATTGTTTTCGGTTGCGTGTTTTTGGCAGTTCTCTTTCATTTTTTGTTCTCATCCACAAAGTCAAAGTGTGAAAATAATTAAAGAAAACTGCACTTTTTACTACAGCAATGATTATTGAAATTATGAATTGGATTGAAATCTGGAGAGAATCCTTTATTTTCTTGACAAAACAACTAAAATCAAATGATAAACCATCGTTTTTAAATTATAAAAGGATGAATGAACAAACGTTTAACCTGCTTTTCATTGAAAACGACATACAAAAAATACAATTTTGAGGGCCAGAAAAGTTGGCTATCACTTTGTTTCAACGGGTGAAACATTCCAAAGCTTAAACTACCAAGCTAGACTCTTTCAATCATTCCTTCATTTAATTTCATTATAAGGTCTTTGCTCCACTTCAATTTGTCCGGCGGAATATTTGTTGTTTACTCGGTAACAATAGAAAGAATAATAAAGCAACGCCAAGAAACAAAGAAAGGCAAGAAAGAGAAACGTCAAAAACAATCCAAGAATCCCGAACCCAGAACTCTGCGGGTAGAGACTTTTTAAAGTATTTCTATTTCACCTACTTTCTCTTTCGCACTTTCCAAAAAAGTCTGAGTGTAATAACACACTTACTCACTTTACTGCTGACGTGTTTTTGTTCACCGCATTTTTAATATATGTGATATTACATTAGGTGTGATCCTTAAGTTTATTTAAGGCAATGTGACTTTAAACTTCGTCTTATTCCTTAATAACTCAATAACTTCACCACTCTATCTACTCCATGCACTTCTTTCGAATTTTATTAAATTCAATATCGCATTGTTTTTATCGCGCAGTAAACAATAGGTTAAATTATAAATTCACAAGCAAATAATGTAACAACACCCTTAATATTCTCTTGTTGAAATATCGTAAATTCCGAAATTATTTCACAAAACCCCAACCAACTTCATGTTTCACATGTCATCGTAGAACGTAGATCGAACCAACGACAAAACACAAATGCAAATCCTTCAAAATCTTTTACACGGCAACTTAAAATCGCGCTTATGTGTGTGCATGTGATGTTATTTTTTGTTAAATTATTTTAAGTGTTTTCTTTTTAAACTTTTATTTTGTTTTATACAATAAAATTTTTGTTAAACTAAATATAAATACATGTTTTGAAAATGTCCAAAAACAAAATAAATATCACAAATACTGATTCCGAAGTTATAGAAGTCAAATCAAAGGTAAATCTAATTTATTTCTCGTAACTCGTAACAAGCTGCACAACTGATGGGTGTATAAAGATTGTATAAAAAGGGAGAAAACAGAAAAGAAGAAAAATGTCCACTGATGATTCCCTAATCCGAAATTCCATGAACAAGTTAGGGTAAAATTCTATGAAGATCTTCTTAGAGAGTTAATCACTTTTATTTCCAATGAAACATCAATCAACTGAATCATCGGAAAGAAAGGTCTTTTGTTGCAGCAGCTCATATCAGTTGAGTCGATCGTGGGGCGAAGCAACAGGCAGCAAGAGCAAACAACACTACTTTGTCCTGTTCCAGTTTTTCAATGAAGTGCATTTTCTAAGGCATCTTGCCGATGACTTTCTCAATTTTTATTTTAAATTAGGTATTATTGTTTTTGGTCATTTTAGTTGTAGGATAGATGTTTTTCTATCTTGGATAAGAGTCAAGATAATTTAATTTTAGCTTCAAGGGCAGTACCACAACAATACAACAACAACAAAAAATGAAAACGCAAATAACCTGTATGCAATTTGGTTACAATGTTGAAGAATATTGTTATTCAATAGATTTTTGCGTTTGCATTTTTCTAGGGTCGCGGTCGATACAAAGCAAATATAGCCAAAGACAATGGGACATGGAAAATTCAATTCGAGTATATTTATGTCTGAATGTTTTATGGGTAACATTACCATTTAGAGAATATTTTTATAGCCATATCCCATAGCCATTTATGTACGGAGGCAAACGAACGATAGATTGTGATGTGACTGACGCTAGTGAGACGTTTACTTGACAAAAATTAGTGTTGGTTCTTGTACCCGAGTCTATTTTATATGCTTCAAGATTATTGTCTAAGCTTTGACCACAATGCGAGAGTTACCCAACATATTCTAAGCTAGATCGAACAAACATGATTTCTATTACTCATCAGTCTGATAATTGTTTAAACAAACGTACAATATTTCAGATTTCTCTTAATGGGTAAATCTCCATCAATGTAATAGGCATGTAAAGTTGTAAGTTTTTTTTAAAGAGGCATTATGCTAATACTAATTGATAGACCTTAAAAAAATGTTTTCTTCGTTTTTACTCGTATAATCATTTACTTATTTTCTTCGGGGTTAATGAACTTATATCATGTCTTAGATTACAAATATTTTATTCTGATTTTTGTTGCCAAAGCCTTGTATAACGATTGATTTTAGCAATAAGGCATATTCATAACGCCAACCTTTAGTTAGAAGTTTTTTAACACTGGAGTACACGCGCCCTATTTTTGTACACCAATGCACGCGTGGCCTTCTATGGTAGACCATTTAATAATGTTAATAATTTTTTATATTGAAAACATATATGTATATGAAACAAATTTGTTTACGTAGTATTCATTTAACCTTAAACATTTAATAATCATAATTTATGAATTTTAAGTTGTAGTATAAAGAAAAAAAAATAATTATTTTAATACAAAAAAAAAAAATAACAAAAATGGCAGTTCAGAGATCAATAGGTCAATTTTTTTTTGTTAATTGTTATAAATATATAAAAAAATTAATTTTCGTAGCATCGAAAACACACTACAGCCTGATGGTCGGGACAAATCCATTTGTGGCAAGTCTTGCACCATTTTTTGGTGGATCTATTTCGGGTCCTGGAACATTCAGCGCATCTGCCCACTCGCCCCATCTTCGGTGCCAGCTCGTGCTGTACCTGTTCAGATTTCCCTAAAAGCATCCCAATTCTAGTCCTTAGTTGCCTAGAAACTGTTTCAATCGATAGCCGGTTATTTAGTAACGGTTTTATCAGATTGTATGAAAAGTTCTGCAAAAAGGTACGCCTCACAATTTTTTCATGGCTCACGTTCATTTGGTTGATAACAAGAGCGTTGATACCAGCAATATTCATCTAATCAAAAAATACTGTAAGTGGCCATCGGCGGCAGTTCCGTAGAACACTGTACTGCTTGCACATTTTATCAACAACGTCAACACCACACTTCGTACGATTATAAAAAGTAATTATTTCTGGTTTGCATTCTTCATGCATTGTTGAGAGTAATGTGACCGACTTGTTTCTTTCTGGGACATATGAAACAAGTGTCGCGTCTTTCTGAAAGCCAAAAATTGTACCCACAACAGTGATTTTCTTCTGCAACAATTCCTTAGCTAGAGGTAGGTTCGTAAAATAATTATCCATTGTAACATTACAACTCAAACCGTAAAGTGGCTCCAGAAATCTATGGAAAACAGCATTCACCCTGTTGGACTTTTGAAACGGACCTTCAGGCTGTGCTCCAATGTATATTTCAAAGTTGTATAAATACGGAAACTTTGTATCCACTACCATAAAGATTTTTATTCCGAATTTATCTGGTTTGTTCGGTATATACACGATAAATCCGCAACGACCTCGAAAACCCACAAGTTGTTCATCCAACGTCAAATAGTCACTGGGAACGAAATTATTGCGGCAATTGACAGTGAATAAATCTACAACTTTTCTTATTGGGGCCAATTTATCAAATTTTCGTCGTTGAGCTCTGTCAGTGACGTCATCTAATCTTATAGTTCTCAAAAGAAAACGAAATCTATTTATTGACATTGCCGTGTATACTATTTCTAATGCCGTGCCTTGAGAGTTATTCCAAAAATCTTTTAGGTTCCGACGCCCATTTCTGGATACTCCAATAACATACAACAACCCCAGAAAAGCTCTCATTTCAATAGAATCGGTGGGTTTAGCATCCCGGTCTCTTTGAAAGTTGTCTTTTATCTTGCCAATATATATATTAGTGCAATTTACAAGAATATCCATAATATCCTGTGTAAAAAATAATTCAAAACTCGACACCGTATCTTTGGCTTTCCTAGCTGCTTCTACTTTTGGGCCTGATCGAATTACCCGAATGTTATGGGCTCGAGTTCGAGTAGCTGGTGGTACATTTTTTGACCAAATTGTACCATTTGGACATTTGTATGCTGATGGTCTTCTACCAAACAATTCCGCGAGAGGTATATTATCTGATTCCGAAAAGTTGTCAGAGTCGTCAAATCCACTTTCGAATTCTTGAATGTCCACCTCACGCTCACGAACCAGGTTTTCAAAATCCGGTAACGGTCCTAGTTCCTCTTCTTCACTGTCAATTGGATCATCGAAGACATCATCAGTCTCCATCTCCAAAAGCCATCTATCTAGGTCTGAATTACTCATGATGAAAAACCTTTATTTTCTAAGAAAACAGAAACAGAAATCAAAACAAATTGGTACACGAATACTCGCGCGGACTACTTAAGCTTACATAAATTTTTACACGTATACTCGTTCGGACTACTATAGCAGACAAGTGACTTTGGAATTTAATTACATAACAATGCAATCGCGAACACGTGAAGTGAGATACTGACCTGTTGACAAATTTAGTTGATGAGGCTTATCTGAACTGACACTAATCTGACATAAAAAACTGTTAAGTTATGAAGAAAACTGTTACTGTGGTCTACTATAGTAGGCCACGCGTGCACTCCAGTGTTAAAGTAGTGATGTGGTCAAAATATATACACTTACCTACTAACTGCCAGATACTAGTCATTACCCACTTAACAGTTGTTCATTCAAAATGCACCTCAACTACATTAGCGCTGCAAATCATCGTCTGCCAAATATTGTTTCTACGAATTTGATGCCTTGAAAATCTTAATTTTCCACGAAATGGTTTGCGTACGTGTACCTATCTATTCTCAATAGAAGAATATTTCACAATATATCAACTCAAATCATTCATTAATAAGATATCCCTTCTTCGTTCAAAACGTCCATCCCGATCTACAAAAAAGGAGATTTGAATCATGTCGAAAATTATCATAGAATATCATTCATGAACGTACTGGCCAAACTGTTTTGTGGTGTTTTCTATAATAGACTTGAAAAATAGGTAGAATAAAATGGAAAATGTTATTCAACAATGGACCACATTTTTACGCTGACATCTCACAATATGGAGCAAGTAATAAAAATATATACAATATTCGATATTGTGATTTGAAACGCACTTTTTCACAAAATTTCCCGTTTGGGTATATCCACAAAGTTCATTCATGTTTTGAAGAAGATGCATGCAGATTCAGAAGCAACTGTCTGGGATGGTTCGCACTACTCAGAATGTTTCGAAACAGATTCTGGTGTCAAAAAAAGGATAACTGCTAAGCGCTGTTCTGTTCTCATTATTTATCAATGACGTTGTTAAGCACGTTCCAGGAGGAACGAGAAAATGTTGAAATAAATATATATGCTGATGACCTAGTGTTACTGTCAGAATCACCAATTGTCTAATTGATGATTAACTGCCTAGCCGAGTATTGCATCAAATGGGGCCTCGTTATTAGCACAGACAAATCAAAAGTAATGATATTTTCTAGATCTAACCAAAACCAAAATACACGTAGTTTTAATTTTAATGACAACTGATTGGATGATCACACCTTCTGCATAGTATAAAATATTTTTAACGCTGATGTTAAATTGACACTATATTACGCATAACAGGAATTTGGAGTTTATGAGTACGATGAGAAAATTGCCATCGAAATTTCTTGAAAAAGCTGTTCAACTTTCCAAATGCGTTGTATTTTTAAATGGGGCTTCCCAAACCTTACACAAATACCCATAAGTCGCAGGCGGAACGTTATGGTCCAGTCTCTACCGATCGATCGTCTAACAAAGAGTGGTGGGTGCTTAAGTGGGAAAACTTAGGACTAGCTTGTGGAGAAGTAGTTAGGTTAGATCGTCACAACTTAATAGTAACGGGTGATTTTTTAAGAGCTTGAGAACTTTTAAAAAAAAAAAAAAAACGCATAAAATTTGCAAAATCTCATCGATTCTTTATTTGAATAGTTAGATTGGTCCATGACATTTACTTTTTGAAGATAATTTCATTTAAATGTTGACCGCGGCTGCGTCTTAGGTGGTCCATTCGGAAAGTCCAATTTTGGGTAACTTTTTCGAGCATTTCGGCCGGAATAGCCCGAATTTCTTCGGAAATGTTGTCTTTCAAAGCTGGAATAGTTGCTGGCTTATTTGTGTAGACTTTAGACTTGACGTAGCCCCACAAAAAATAGTCTAAAGGCGTCAAATCGCATGATCTTGGTGGCCAACTTACCGGTCCATTCCTTGAGATGAATTGTTCTCCGAAGTTTTCCCTCAAAATGGCCATAGAATCGCGAGCTGTGTGGCATGTAGCGCCATCTTGTTGAAACCACATGTCAACCAAGTTCAGTTCTTCCATTTTTGGCAACAAAAAGTTTGTTAGCATTGAACGATAGCGATCGCCATTCACCGTAACGTTGCGTCCAACAGCATCTTTGAAAAAATACGGTCCAATGATTCCACCAGCGTACAAAAAACAGTGCATTTTTCGGGATGCATGGGCAGTTCTTGAACGGCTTCTGGTTGCTCTTCACTCCAAATGCGGCAATTTTGCTTATTTACGTAGCCATTAAATCAGAAATGAGCCTCATCGCTGAACAAAATTTGTCGATAAAAAAGCGGATTTTCTGCCAACACACATTTCGAACCGAACACTGATTTTGGTAATAAAATTCAATGATTTGCAAGCGTTGCTCGTTAGTAAGTCTATTCATGATGAAATGTCAAAGCATACTAAGCATCTTTCTCTTTGACACCATGTCTGAAATCCCGCGTGATCTGTCAAATACTAATGCATGAAAATCCTAACCTCAAAAAAATCACCCAGTATAAAGGAGCAACTTTACCCAATTATTCAAGCATACCACAATAAGTGCTGCGCACATAGTAGAGACTCGTAGTTAAAAAAGCAGTACTGTAATATATTCATAAATCAAGCTTATTTTAATGGAGGCAAACTACTTCCACGATTCAATGGGTTACAAAGAGAAATCGTTAATATTTAAAACCAGATGTGAACTCCTAAGCTCAATCAATTTTGCACTTATTACAATTTAAACGCCATAGAAGACTGTTTTCCTATCAAAAGTTTATATTCAATATTTATTCCCCAAAGCCGATTATATTTTAGAAAGAATACGATGACGTTGAAAGAAATATTTTCACTGCTATACGGAACTGACTGGAAGATACTATACTTTTTTTTGAAGGATACAGGATGTTATTATTAACTGAATTCGAATAATTATATATTAAAACAAAATTAATTTTAATAGAGTAGTAACCCAAGAGTAATTCTTGTCATGAAAAGTGATTTGTCAAATTAGCCGTTCGGATTCGGCTTAAAACGTTAGGTCCCCTCCATCCCTGACAACATTACTCGCTCACAGGAATCGTTGCGAGTTGTACAATGGTCGGAAAAAGTATTTTGACAAACAAAATATCTTACATTTTTATTCAAAAGCTGGCCAATCTAGTGGGATGTTGCGAATATTCGCATCCGCATCCGCAATTGCGGATTATTCGCAATAATTCCAACATCCGCATAAATTGATGCGGAGTTTGTTGCTTTTTTAAAATTTGTAAAAATTTTCATCTTTGCAAGACAACGATTTGTATGCGATTTCAACATACTTAGACCCTCGCTATAAGCATACATTTTTCAAACCCATCACCGAGGAAAGAATAAAAGATGTAATTCTAAAAATGATAAATGATCCATTAAGCACCAGTTCTCCTACGTTGTCACCAAATTCAAACAACACAAAAAACAAGAAAATGGATGAGTCTTTACATTTGGAACGAGGAACGTCCGGTTTAAGTTACAAGGTTTGCTTCAGAAGCGATATGGCAATGATGCTAGATTCATAAACTGAAGACGAAGGTGAAGGAGAATCTGATAACGCTAGTCCCGAAGCACTTCTCCGAAGGGAGTTAGCATGTTACCGAAATAAAAAAAGACTAGAATTCGATAATAATCCACTTGATTGGTGGAAAATCCATCAAACAGACTTGAAAAGACTCTCCAAAGTTGCACTGAGGTATTTATCACCTCTACCAGCCAGTGTTCCCAGCGAACAACTATTTAGTGGAGCTGGATTAATATACGATCCACTAAGAAACAGATTGCAGTCTGAGAAGGCTGCAATCTTGCTTTTTATTAAATATAACTCACCCATTTTTAAACTTATTTATTAAACGCAAAGATAATCAATAAAATTTTCCTTTATTTACGGACTTAAAATTGTTTTTATTTAATAAATTCTAAAATCCGCATCCGCATCCGCGGATGTGAGTCTCGAAAAAATCCGCATCCGCGGATGTCAAAATTTTTACATCCGCAACAACCCTGGTATTTACACCCACTGACTGTTGAGCTACCTAATTTATTTATTTATTTAAGTAAACTTGTCAAAATTCATTAAAACTGAAAATGTAAGAGTAACCAACTCCTAAGTGAAAACTTCCAAATTCGTGAAGAACGTCAAAAGAACGAATGTCTCTACTTGAGTCCTTGAGCATTCCTAGAAGCGCGAGTAGTACGGTTGAATTGTTTTAAGCAAGAGACATAACGACGGTGTTCAACGTTAATTAATTAACAATGTTATTATTATTTTGAACCCCTTTTGAATACTGTCCAATAGACCTAAGTATGTAAGTACCTAACTGTAGTACCAGACTAGAATTAGATGTTATACTCAAGCTTATAAGTTTTATATATAACAGTCAAATCAAAGAGGGGAAGAAACGCTGTTTGCATCGCCTCAGGAAACCAAAGAAGAGAAGAGAGAAGAGAACATTAACTCAGTTATTACTATTTTTTAACTATAGTGTTATCAATCGCATGGACATTAATTTCAATGCACAATATAATTGTGTGTAATTTTATTCAACTTTTTGTTTCCAAAAACTAATTAAGTATGAGAAATTGTTGCTCAGATTTATCAAAACTTTTTATTTTCCTTTTGAGCATTTTAAAAGTGAAGTTTTCAATAATCGTTTATTCCAATGACATACAAAAAGGCGGGACATTCTTTTATTCCAACAGATAGGGTGTTTGGAAACATAGAAAAATGACAATTATCCATTAGCAAAATCTATGCTAAGATTTGGGAAACAAATTTCTGATGTGAAATTAAATGCTCTGCCTATGAGTGTTTTGAATTTTATCAAAGATGAGAATAAAAGGGATATTGCAAAGCTGCTTTCTTAAATTTTACAAAAGTATCATTGCTGAAAATTTTGATGCCGATGCTCTGAAATAATTCAACTTTATAAAAAACATTAAGAAATTTAAGATGCTCTCATTATAAAACTACAGTGATGGCAAAAATAATAGAAACATGTGTCTTCATCATTTTCGATACACAATATTTTTTTAGCAATTAAATCTTTTGTTGTTATTCTAACTTAAGGGTCAGTTTTTAATTTATGCAAATAGAGTAGAGTAAGGTTGAACTACTTAGTGAACACCTTATAGGGCTTCTACGACTTATTCGGAGCCCAGGCCTATAAGGAGCGGTTTATCCGGCTCCCCGTCCTTGGAGTTATACTAAGGATCTGGCCCTCCAGGTTGGGGGTTGTGCCGTCAGGGTGACTTCCTGACCACGTAAAAATCTTATAGTTGCGAAGCACCAACAAGCCTCGGATACGGACGGATTTACTGCTGACAACCAACGCAAACGAATTAAGGACAACGAACTTCGGATATGCACGTGGAATGTTAGGTCCCTTAACAGACCACGTGCAGCCGAAGGATTAGCGGAGGCCCTAGACTGCTATAAAGCAGACATCACCGCCATCCAGGAAATACGATGGGATGGGCCGGGCAAAAAGAGGATGAAAAACTGCGATATCTACTATGGTGACTGCTACCGAGAAAACCAACAGCGCTTATTTGGATGCGGCTTTGTCATTGGAGCCAGACTTAGGCAAGAAGTCTTGAGCTATAGGTGCATCAACGAGCGCCTCATGACCATCCGCATCAAGGCTAAATTCGGCAACATTAGCCTGATATGCGCGCACGCCCCCACAGAAAAAAAGGATGACACCACCAAAGATATGTTCTTCGAGCTCTTAGACAAAACATATGAGCAGTGTCCTAGCTACGATATTAAAATTGTCCTGGGCAATTTTAATGCCAAGCTAGGAAGGGAAGACATCTTTGGTGGAATAATCGGGAAAAACAGCCTGCACGACAACACTTCCGACAACGGATTCAGGCTCATAGATTTTGTTGTGGGGCGAAACGTCATGGTAGCCAGTACGCGTTTTCCACACCTCAACATCCACAAAGGAACTTGGAGTTCTCCAGATCAATCTACCGTCAACCAGATTGACCATATTGCGATCGACGCCAGACACGCTTCCAGCATCATGAATGTCCGAACTTTCCGAGGAGCTAACATCGAATCGTACCACTACCTCGTTGTAGCCAAGGTAGCACTTCAGGTTTCCAGACCCAATGCAAAACAGGGAGATGCTGGGAGAAGGTACAACGTTGAACGGCTACAATCGCAAGAGATCGCCAAATCCTTTTCCGACCGAGTTACGAGTAACCTCTCTCGAAGTTCTCTGCCGCCAACACAATGTATCGAAAACCAGTGGCAGCATTGCCAAGATGCCATCAGAGAAGCCGCCTCTGACGTGCTGGGTTTCAAGCAGCAACCAACAAGGAACCCCTGGTTTGATGAGGAATGTCGGCGGGCAAATGCAGCCAAACAACAGGCACGCAAAGCGGCGCTGCATAAAAGGACGAGAGCTGCTCATGAGCTCTACGAGCAGAAGAGGCGAGAGGAACACCGACTTCTCAGAAGAAAAAAGAGAGGACATGAGAAGCGTGCGGTCGAAGATGTTGAGAGGTTTAAAAGCAGGAATGAAGTTCGAAAGTTTTATGAACAGGTGAAACGAAATTCACAGGTACATAAACCTAGAACCGAAGGCTGCAAAGACGAAAGTGGAAACATCATAGTGGAACCGCAGTCAATGCTGAGGATATGGAAGGACCACTTCTGCAGACTGTATAACGGCGACGACGAACCGAATTCCGCTGTCAGGCAGGATGATCCATTCAACAGACGATGAAAGGCAACAATTCCGTCCTCCCGACTTAGACGAAGTAAAGATTGCCATATCTAAGCTGAAGTCTAATAAAGCCGCTGCTGGAGCAGATGGCTTGAATGCCGAGCTCTTTAAAGCAGCTGGAGATAAGTTAAGGTTAGGAGCATGCATCAACTTATTTGTAAGGTATGGTCGGAAGAAAGCATGCCCGATGAATTGAACCTCAGTATTGTTTGCATCTACAGGGACGAGCTGTATAGAGCCATGTCTAGTTTTGGCATCCCTGCCAAACTCGTCCGTTTTGTGCAGGATGACCATGGAGAATTTACGCTGCTCCATAAAGGTTGGAAACAATTTAACATAACCTTCCGATGTCAAAAAAGGTGTTAGACAAGGTGATGCGCTGTCATGCGATTTTTAACATCGTACTTGAAAGAATAGTGCAGAGCTCACACGTCAACACTAGAGGCACTATCTTTCAAAAGTCTGTCCAATTACTAGCATATGCTAATGACATTGACATAATCGGAAGAACTCAGCGTGATGTCAATGGGGCTTTTGTGAGTATTGAGGCAGAGGCGGCAAAAATGGGTTTAACGGTTAATGAGGGCAAAACAAAGTACATGCTGTCATCAAGAAAGGACCTACAACACCGACGTCTTGGTCAAAACGTCACCATCGACAGACGTAACTTTGAGGTAGTCAAGGACTTCGTCTACCTAGGCTCCGCTGTAAACGCAGAAAACAACACCAGCGCTGAGATCAAACGAAGAATAACTCTTGCTAACCGCTGTTTCTTTGGGTTAAGAAAGCAATTGAGTGGAAAAATTCTCTCTCGAAGGACCAAAGTGTCGCTATATAAGACCCTTATCATCCCCGTCCTGCTATACGGTGCAGAAGCATGGACTTTGACAAAAGCGGATGAAAGCACCTTGGGTCGTTTCGAGAGAAAGATTCTTCGTGTGATCTACGGTCCCGTATGCATCGAAGGGGAGTGGAGGAGAAGATGGAACGACGAGCTGTACGGGCTGTACAGCGACGTAGACTTAGCAAGAAGGGTAAAAGTCCAACGACTAAGATGGCTAGGTCACGTAGAGCGCATGGAAACCAATGCTCCGGCCCGGAAAGTCTTCGAATCCACACCCACAGGACAGCGCAGTAGAGGAAGACCGCGAATCAGGTGGCGCGCACAAGTGGAAGGTGACCTCACCCAACTCGGAGCGCGAAACTGGAGACATCTAGCTAGGGACCGAACTAGATGGAGAAGTTTGTTGGGTGAGGCCCTAGTTCACACAGGACTGTAGCGCCACCTTAAATAAGTAAGTAAATAGAGTTTTTGAGTTTGTTTATTAGTTTGTCAGATATTTTATTTTCGATACTAACTAAATTTTTTAAATGTCGCCTATAATTTTAATAAGTATGGGTCGTGAATTACATTGTACTCATTTTAAACGCGAAGTGATGAAAAAACTAGGACAAGCTGGAAAAGTGATGGTTGAAATTGCAAAAAACTTAAACTGTTCGAACAAAAAAGTATTTGAAACTTTACATTCACGCCTGAAGAAGAATCAAGATGAAAAAAAAAAGATAAACTTCTTCGCGTTTTGATACACTATTGGTAAGAATATGTAAGAAGAAACCACTTCTTTCTTTAAGACAACTCAAAAACGGACCAGTGATAGCTAGAACAATAAGAAACCAACTTATAGAAGCAAACCTTCCTGGTAGAAGTCCACGTAAAGTGCCATTTTTAACCAAGAAAACCATTATACAAGGACTTCCTTTTTACAAACAAACACTTACACCGTTCTTATTGGAATGACATTTCGTTGTGTGGTCGGATGAAACGAAGATCAATTTGTTTACTTCCGATTGAAAAATGTATGTGAGAAGGCCAAAAAACAAGAAGTTTAACTCAAAATACACAAAAGGAAGACTTAAGCACGGTGGTGGGAATATAATGATTTGAGGGTACTTTTCAGCATCTGGTGTAGATCCAATATTTTTGATCAAGGATAAGATGTGCGATGTCGATTATGTCTACATTTTAAATTCTGTTAGACTAACATTAACTGAAGAGGAGGTGCCAATCAAATGAGAGTTCATGCAGGAGAACGAAAGATGCAACGAAGAATGGAAGGAATGCAAAGTTGTTCTATCTATGCAATTCTTTCGGGCTCCGGATCCAAAACGGTACCAGTGAGGGAGACAACCAAGGTGAATTCACATTTTTTGGGAAACAGGGTAGCTCTGTTATAGATTATAGCTTGGAACGTGGTGAATGGAGCTCACTTATAACTGATTTTGAAGTCCAAAAAAGAAACTATTCAGATCATATGCCAATTGTGGTAACATTTAAATGTGGCGAAATGGTACGAGAGGAAATTGTGACCTTAGAACTTATGCCCAAACTCCAATGGAGGAATACAACGGCCTCAATTTATAGAACAAAGCTAAATTCACTTCTACTGTCCGAAAATTGTATGTGTTTGAGTAAAATTGAATGTTTCATAAAGGAGGCGCATAAGGTGAAAACAAATGCTTATCGTCAAGAAAAAAATAAATTTAAAGAACCTTGGTTTGATTCAATTTGTGCGCGAGCGAGAAAATTATCATTTGCTTGGCTCAATGAGTTTAGACGTAGTAACGAATGCTATGCAAAAAACCAATATATTGAACACAATATAATGAAGCTGAAGCAGAATAACTAGCTAGATGTAGTAATCCCTCTGAATTTTGGAACTTGGCCCGAAAACTAAATGGATCGAAGTATATGATCAGTCGTGGATTGGATACTTCTACTCTACGAAATCATTTCAATCAACTGCTGACTCCAGCAATGATGGACCCAGTCATGATCTACTATGCCCAACCTTATATTCAAGACGAGATTTTAGACAGTGCAATCTCCCAGCATGAGGTTCACGTATCGGTCAACGCACTAGCAGATGGAAAAGCGGCAGGTGCAGATATGGCACTGACGAACTGATTAAGAACCTGGCTAACATATATAATCAAATTTTTGAAACAGGAATCATCCCTCAGCAGTTTAAAGATGCTTTGATTTTTCCGATACACAAAAAAGGCAACATCGAAGATCCGGCCAACTATAGAGGAATCTCGTTTTTGAACGCTTCCTACAAAATCTTTACTGCGATTCTACTAAAGCGGCTAAACACGTGGATAGACTCGAATAATCTATTATGTTAGTCTCAAGCCGGATTCAGGTCGGGTTACTCGACCACCAATCATATATTCGTTCTAAGGAGCATTGCTGAGTCTTTTTTGGAAAAAAATAAAAAGCTATACACTTTTTTTGTGGATCTTAAAGCTGCATTTGACTCAGTTGATCGAAACGCATTGATGTTCAAGTTGTTTGGATCCGGGATGTCGTTTAAGTTTGGACGAGTTATACAGAACTTGTACGCAGACACGAGAGCAGCGGTATGGAATGGAAAACAGGTATCTGAATGGTTCCAGACGCAGTCGGGAGTAAGACAGGGCTGTGCTCTCAGTCCTAGCTTATTCGCACTGTTTATAAATGACATCACTGACGCATTACCAGGAGGTGTTAGATATGCTGGAGAGGTTATTAAAGCCTTACTCTTCGCAGATGATATAGTCTTGCTGGCAAACTCACAGCAATCCTTACAGCTTATGATAAATCGACTCTCGGAGTACTGTAGACGATGGAGCTTGGTAGTGAACCTGAACAAGTCGAAAGTGATGGTTATCAAGAAAGGTGGAGGAAGGTTAAGCTCAAGTGAACAATGGTACTTCAACAATGAGAACATAGAAAGAGTAAAGGAATACAAATACTTAGGAGTATATTTTACTCAAAACTTAAGTATGGAAAAACACCTCAACAAAAAACCTCTTAAGGCTAAAACCGCGATTAACGTGGCATGGAAAGAATGTTTCAACAACAAAAACATAGCGCATAGCAGTAAATATAAAGTTTTCGAAGCAGTATCCGTATCAATTCTGTTTTACGCAGCCCAAGTGTGGGGAGCAAAGAAATTTGAGACTGTGGAAAAACTCCTGAGATTTTATTTAAAACGAATATTCCGCCTTCCTTCATGCACCCCAAACTACATGATAATGTTAGAAACAGGCTTTTCCCCACTCTTCATAAAAACGTTGAAGCTGCAAGTCGATTACGTTCTGAAAGTACTGAATATGCCCAACAATCGCCTACCAAAAAAAGCAGCTTTACAAGCGATACAAAGTAAAACAGGATGGGTTAAAGAGTGGATTGGGTTAGCAGAAGATACAGGTGTAACTTTAAATCTCAGTGAACAGAGTACATGGAAATCGTCACTGTACCAGGTAATGAGGCGTCTGGATGAAAATTTTAGAAATGTGTTCACAGAACAGGCAACCAGCTCACTTCATCGGATGATCTATAGCAGGCTGAATTATAATCTTAATGAAAGAAACTACTTCCAGGACATAAATACTGTAGAGCAAATCTCCAACATGTTTCGACTAAGAGGTGAACTGCTAAACATAACATCGCGAAGATCTTCCACTGCTCTGTGATATTTGCAACATGGCTGAACGAGAGGATATTTTTCATTTTGTCGGAAGGTGTCCAGTCCTGAGAGAAACTAGAAGAAATGTACTTGGTAGAGACTTTTTATCAGAAAATGAAACTTTAGCTCTCTTAAATGAAGTAGACGTGTCTAAAATGTTTATATATTGCAAAACAGCACTTATTTATAGGAGCAGAATTAGAGATGGAAATTTTTAGTTAACTCAACTGCAACTTAATTAATTACAAAACTTTAATACAGTTAAAACTTTGTCAATCAGGCAGACGGCAAAACCATGCTTTAAAGATTGTTAATGAAATTGTACAAATAATTGCAAGTAAATAAAAATCTATCTATCATGCAGGATAATGACCCGAAGCACCCTTCAAAATTGGCTAAACAATACTTAGGTTAGGTTAGGTTATAGTGGCTGTCCAAGATGGAAACGGACACACTTAGGCCAGTTTAATGGCCCATTGTGATACGACATGAATCTTGAGGTTTCTTCCTAAGCTCAATGGAACCAGTTTGAGTCTCTTACTAAACGTGAGAGGATGATTATGCCGATATGATTTAGATCGTTAAAGAAGAATTCGCCTAGGGAATTCTTGCGTTTTTGAGCTAGAGCAGGGCATGTACAGAGAAGGTGAAGAACTGTTTCCTCCTCTTCCTCGTCCATACAGCTTCTGCAAAAGTCATGTGAGAATACGCCTAGCGGCGTGGCGTGCTTTCCTATTGGACAGTGTCCGGTTATGACACCTGTTATCGAGCTTATATGCGATCTGCTTAGAGATAGCAAACACATTGATCGCTTTAAATCTAGTGTTGGCCAGATGTTTTTTGTGTTTGCCTTCTTCATAGCGTCTTGCATTAGCAACAGTTTACAAGTAGCGATTGGTATGCCAGTATGTGCCAAACGTGGTAGGATGGGCTGCTTCCTGGTGAGTTCATCTGCCTTACAGTTACCTGGAATGTCTCTATGGCCCGGCATCCAGCAAAGGTGTATTAAACTGTTGTGCCATCTCCATTAGAGATGATCGACAGTTATGGACTGTTATAGAGTTTGTAGAGACAGAATCCAGAGATTTGATAGCGGCCTGACTATCTGAGAAAATACGGATATCAGATGTTGATATCACGTTTTCTTTAAGCCAGGACAAGACTTCTTTTATCGCCAAAATTTCCGCCTGGAAGACGCTACAATGATTGGGAAGGCGAATTGAGAGACTTTATTTCAGTCGTTTAGAGTACACACCTCCACCAACCCCTTCCTTTGTTTTCGACCCATCTGTGTAAAAATGGATTGACTCATCTTCCAGGAATGTCCTATCCTCCCAAAAAGATCTGGGAGGTATAGAAATCTTGAAATTTCTATCGAATTGCAGTTGGGGGATGGTGTAGTCTGTGTGCTTTGGAATTGATTCTAAATAACTAAGAATTACGGAGTAGCCAATGTTGTTGTAAGTCCACTGCGACGAAGCTTTGAGGTGAATAGCAGAGCTTGCAGCTATTTGTTTGCTAAAAATGTCAAGAGGTAGAGTAAGGTGTCCAGTGCCGCAGATGGGGTCGTGCGAAGCGATCCGCTTATACATAGGCAAGCTGAACGTTGGACTTTATTTAATTTGTCGTGATTTATAGATTTCTCTAAAGTAGTCCACCATACTGCCATACCGTACATTAAAATCGGTCTAATTACCGATGTGTATAGCCAATGCGTAATTATGGGTTGGAAGCCACATTTATTAACAATAGCTTTTTTGCAAGAAAAGAGAGCTACAGTAGCTTTTTTGACTTTTTCCTGTACGTTGCGTTTCCAATTTAGTTTTTTATCTAATTCAAGACCCAGGTATGCAGAATCGTCTGAGAATTTTAATTGGATTCCTTTAATACGGGGAGGGTTGACAAATGGAATTTTGTATCTCCTCGAATATAAGACCAAATCGGTTTTGTGTGGGTTAACACCCAGTCCACACCGATCAGCCCAAAGTATTAGTCTGTCTAAGGCATTTTGTAAGAGTTCTTTTAACGTGTTAAGATGCTTTCCTGAAACTTATATAGCAACGTTGTCCGCATAGGCTATCACTCTGAAACCCTCCGCATCCAGACTAGTTAGGATTTCATTCACCACTAGGTTCCAGAGGAGAGGGGATAGAACACCACCTTGCGGTGTCCCTCTACTTACGAATCGTCTGCCAGAAGAGTTGCCCAGTTTTGAGTTAATTATTCTGCTAGTAAGCATTAAATGAATTAACTCCCGAAGCGAACTCTCTACATTTAGAGATGTTAGTGCAAACAATACTTACAACAAAACAAAAACAATGTTATGCAATGGCCATCACAATCCCCCGGTCTAAACCAAATTGAATACTTATGGGGCATCCTAAAGCGAAGGATGGAGATTGTAAAACCAAAAAGAAATACTAGTTATGGTCGAAAATTCAAAAGGAATGGTACTCCATAGAGATATGTGCCGAATTGGTGAATTCGATGGGGCGAAAAGTGAAGGCAGTTATTAATAATAAGAGTGCCACTACAAAATACTCGAAAGAATTTGAAATACTTTTACCTTTAAGTTGTTCTCTCGCTACAAAAAGACTACCATTCTAATTTTGTTTCTATTATTTTTTCCAGGAGGAAGCAACATAATAATCACAAGTCTATTTTTTATCATTTTTCTCATTATATTTTAAAAAAATTTGTTGCATTTAAGCAATATATTATTAAAAATCTATCTGTGTAATTTTTATTTTCCTACTCTTCAAAAGAACCTTTTTATGTGTTAAAAAGAATGAACACGAAGCTTGTTTCTATTATTTTTTCCATCAATTATTAAATGCTTTGATATTTTGTTTTTCTTTTTTCATTTTAATAATTAATTCTAAAGCTGTGAAGTTATTTTAAGTTTTGTATTTAATATTAGTACATTTGTGTGACCTACTATGAGCAGTATGACTATTATTTTATATTTAATGTGTTCAGTTCAGAAAAATTCAATCTTTAAAAAAGTTTTCCTGAACAAGTTAATTCAAAACTGAACTATTCCAATCGTTATTCTCAAAACTCTTCTTTTCCAAGTCAAAATGATTTTTTATAATTGTTTGGCCTGCCTTCAGGAAATAATTAAGATTATAACAAACTTTTAGCTTTCAAACCAACATCCAATATCATTTAAGCAATTTCTAACGATTTTTTTCATTTTCATCATAAAAATACTTACTGTTTCAGTTACAAACTTTCTATACTTTGCATGTTAATTTGTTAAGTTTTCAAACGTTATTCATGCGTAAACCGATCCATTCTTCGTGGAACGCAAGAATGCACAATTATATTTTTCCAAAAAATAACTCATTGAGAAACGGAAGGCATAAAGAGATACTTGTTTGAAGGGATGAATTCAAAGAAAACAAACATATGCAAAAGGCATACATACATTAAGCACAGGCCATAAGTTCAAAAATATTATTTTTGAAACGGTGTTAGTTCTTAAGACTTATTTTAATCCCTATTTCTGCGTGTGGCAAGTAATTACTAACAGTTCAACAAAAAGGGTTATGTGTTGAGTCAGTGAAAAAATAAACGGTGTGAATTGAAGTTTTTCTTGCACCATCACTTTCCTTCTCGTTATGTAAAAATGCTAAATGATTTTTCCAAGTATAAATGATTCAAGTAATACAAAATAACCCATAAAAAGTCCAGAAGACGTTTAATTTAAGTTATGAGTAGGTTTCTCCATTGAAAAAATCTTGATAAACTATAGTAGCCTCTGTCTTGAGGGTACTAAAATTCGATACCTCCCTGAATGTTTGAATTCATACATACATATTAATACTTTTTGAGTGATAACTGTTCTAAAATTAAATTATGTAGTTGAAAAGGTCTACCAGCTTCTTAACTTAAGAATTTTTAAATGCACTTTTCAGCGATCATTTTAAAATTAAATATTCATTATTTTTTATTTATTATAGTTCGATGCGGAATTCCGTCGATGGGGCTTCAAGCGCAATGAGCCGACAACTTTTGAAAATTTTTCTGCCTTAATTGAACAACTACATAGACTTAATAATATACAATTTTTGATTTTATACATTGATCCTCGTGATAATGACTTATTGCCTATTAATAACGATGACAATTTTGGAAGAGCCTTAAAAACCGCAAAGCCTTTACTAAGAATTATTGTCCAGAGAAAAGGTACATTTCAAAATCTCTATCTATCTATCAAGCAACAAAAAATAAATAAAATTTTATTTTATAGATTATTTTGAAGATTTCTCTGGATATGGAACTATGAAACCACGTAGTAATATTATAAGTAGTATTCTTGGACAAACACCAGTAAAGACTAAGGCCCCAACCATATCTAATCCGCATGATTTTCGACAAGTTTCGGCTATTATCGATGTTGATATTGTGCCAGAAACATGTCGTAGAGTGCGTTTACTTAAGCATGGTAGCGATAAGCCATTAGGATTTTATATAAGGTTTGTTTTTCTTTTCAATTAAAATCAATTAATTTCTAATCAAAAATGGATGATTATAGAGATGGAACCTCAGTTCGTGTCACAGCGAGTGGACTAGAGAAACAGCCAGGTATATTTATATCTCGATTGGTACCTGGTGGCTTAGCTGAAAGCACTGGTTTGTTAGCTGTTAACGATGAGGTATTGGAAGTGAACGGCATTGAAGTCGCTGGAAAAACTTTAGATCAGGTAATGCTAATTTTTGAGTAACAAAAGTTTTATAAATTATTTTTTTTTTAACAAATTGAATATAGGTCACCGATATGATGGTCGCAAACAGCTCGAATCTTATTATAACAGTCAAACCAGCCAATCAAAGAACTTTGACTACACCCAGGAGGGGTTCATTTTCTCGAAATAGTCAATTGTCTAGCGGTTCTCATCAAACCAACCACACCAACACATCAGATGAGATCGAACAAGACGACCAAGATGAAATAGTCGATTTAACTGGAGTGACTCTCGATGACCAACAACACAATCACATCCAACCGACTCCGCCCAATGCAGCTACAGAGTCCAAAGACGGCGTTTTGCACTTATAAGAAAATAAAAAGTAATTAAAATTAAGAATAAACATAAAGTAAACAAAAAAATAACATTTTTCTAATCCAATTGCATGGTTATTTATAAATTATTATTATACTATTGTTCAATTCTTAAATCAACCTACAAAAACAAAACAAAAAACACTCAAAAAGACGTACTTAACTATTAAGCAATAAAAGACAACTGAAAACAAAATTACTGTTCATATTATACAACCACACAAGTGTACACTTAAATAAAATTTAAACTAGATACTATTATATTATAATTCATTGTTTTATATTCAATGAATCTTTTTTTTTATATATCACGCAGCTAAATATACAAAATTATATACAACTGTTTTGAACGGTTTTCGCATTGGAATTGTTATGAAATAACTAAAATAAAACAAACAAAATTAAAAATTAAAAATAAATTATAAAATCGCGATTTAACAAAATTTATTTAATAAACAAAAATTAAAATAACTAAAATCAAATTTAAATATATATTAAAAAAAAAAAACATCATCACTGTAATCATGTAGAGATATTCCATTATATTTTATTATTAAATATATTTACATTCCATATTTTTTAAAACCGTAGTTTTGCCTTCAACTTATAAAAATCTTTGTTCGATAAAGGAGAGGAGATATTTTGCTCTGCCTATTGCCCACAAAAGTGATATGGGCACAAAGCTTTAAACCATGGGGCTTAGGCATTATAGGGAAAAAAAGATTAGAGATTAGAGAAAAATTGATAGTGTGCCATGAAAATGACGATATTGGTCACTTCACAAAGGAGGATAGGATTAGAAAGGAGATACCGATGCACATTGGTTTTGAATGCCTGCACATTGTTATGAGTGGGAAACATTAAGCCTGGTAAAGCATTCTACATTCGTGTAGGTTAAATTGTTTAAGGGGAGGAATGCAACTGGCTATTTCAGTAGAGCATTGTTTATAAAAATAACGATAGAGCAATGATAGCCTGATGATGAGACCTTGCGACGGTGCTCATGAGAAGCAAATGTCTCAGTAAGAGAACGATCTCCTATCATTTTTTGAGCTCTCTTTTCAATTCTATTCAAAAGCCTCAAGTACGTTGTTAGGGCGCCAGCCCAAATATGAGAATTATACTCGAGTTTTGGACGAACAAAGCTTTGTAAATAAAAGACAGATTAGAGGGGGTAAAAAACTTCTTACATCGTCGGAGAAACCTAAGCAGCATTTTTCGCGATGTCAAATATGTGATCACTCCACAACAAGCCGTTTGTGATGCACATACCTTGAACTAAAAGCTGTTCAGTCTCCTGGATGCAAGTACCCATGGATGGGGGCATTGGGGGAGGGTTACGCTTTTGAGACAGAAGACAGACAGCATTGAGTTTTCGAAGCATTCAATTCTACACAATTTTTTGTTCCCCATTGGACAATGCTGTCAAGATCTGAATTTAATAAGCTTACCACATGCTGCCGTTGGTAGTCTACATCCGAAGAACAAGGATGAGAATCACAAACGAATATGAAAAGCTGAGGGCACTGTCATCAGCGAAACAATTTAGTGGGTTAGAACTTTCAGACAAAAGATCATTTATAAAAATAAGAAAGAGTGTCGGAGACAAAACGAAGCCCTGGGGCACACCAGCGTTTATTTTGTGGATATCAGATTTGAACCCGTCCAATACTACTTGAATTGAACGGTCTGAAAGATAATTACTACCACAACGAAGAAGAAATTCATGAACAAATGCTGTTTTCCATCCACTCGGAAAAAGACCTGTAGAATAGGACAAGGAAGAAGATTCGTCCCATAGAATCGTTTACGTTTTCAAATACAGAAGAAGTCATGTCACTCATTGGCAGCATCATTTTTTACAACTCACTAGAAATTTTGACGACCTTTGAGACATTGGTAGGCGAACAGTTTGCTTTAAACGATGAAAATTCAACTTTTTCCAACTTTGGGAAGCTAAGCGTTATTCTTAATTGTTAGTCGCTTATTTTAATAATACGAGTACTCGTACTTTGGTAAACTCCATAGTATAGGTCTTCTTTCTGGGTACTAGGTATACCACGTCAGATATATTTTTCCTATTCTTCTTTATTTTTAATATTTGGGAACGTGAAATCGTGGTTAGAAATCCAATTAAGGTATTACGATGGCTTACCCATCAAATCAATGTTTTGAGTATTCAATAATTCAGTTCTCCCAGTGGTTTTCATTTGCATGATGAAGAATGCTTCGATAAGTTATCCCCATTCTAAATTTTCCTGATCATTCTATATTTCTCTGGGGGTGTGGAGGCCGCTTGCCCGGTTTTGTCGAAGAAACAAACAATAGTTTGTAAGTTCTTCGAGTACGAGTCACTATTGTTAAATTTGATTAACCTTGAAACACCCGTTCAGGTTCATTGGATTAGATCCATGATCGAACACTTATGTACAAGATATTTTAGCTGGCTTTTAATTCAAGTATTCGAGAATGTGTGTTTTGGAGCAACCGTCAAAATATGGGGATTCTAACGTGAATATATATTCTTACAAAACAAATAAGAACAACTTATGCAATATCATATTAATGCTAATCATACTAATGTTCTCCCATGTCTCCCAGTATTCACATGGTGATCTTGCATTATCAGAATTTGCACATTCTTTCTGGCACAATAACCATTGATTGAAGATCAAATAATGGTAATGCAAGATCGCCAACTACATCGCTGAGGGAAAGGTGTTCAGAATTGAATTCGTTTAACCAAGTTTTAATAGTGCTATAGGAAGGAGCTTCTATCTAACGTGATTTTAAGGTAACCAATGCATTCTTGGCTTAATAATTCGTCGAAATTATGTTTTTTGAAGACAAATATTTTAAATTTTTGTTTAAGCAAATTCAATAATTTTTAAATGATTAAACAATCGGAGGATAGTTATTCTCGAAAATGACAAACTTTTCAGCTTCATTTTACCAACGCCATAAACATAAAGAGCAACTATCGTATACGAAGTTTTTTTCAACAGCTTTTAATACGAAATTGTGTTCAATAATAAGATAAGTAAGGTCTAACCTACCCAAATCTTTAACATTTTTTTATTTAGAATATCAGGAAGTTGAGTAAATAACCAATAGCAAGAGATTACGCATAAACTTTTTTATCAAGTTTTCATTAAAAACTCAGATGAATTATTTAGCCCTATCATGAATTCCATCGTAATCGGAAATTTTAACGAATCCCGAATAACTCTATCATGAAATCCGTTCGTAATCCAAAATTGTGTGAGATTTTCCACTACGAACGGATTTAATGACACAGTTCTTCGGAATTCGTAAAAATTTCCGATTAAGATGGATGTATCCTAAGTCAAATTTATAGCTAACTCAAAGCAAAACGAAATTAAGGTCTTAATGAAAAGTCAATTTTTGGTTTCGCTGGAAGGTATTAAATACACAAATTAAACTTTCAATGATATAAATCCTCAATAAAATAGAAAAATCATTTAATATTTCTAAATTATTTTTTATTTCATAAACCTTCCCGTTCATGGGTTGTATTGTAAAATAAAAACTACATAAAAAAATGAACGAAATTATTTTATACATTTTTCTTATATAATATTATATTTTAATGGTTTAGTGCAACTAAATAAATAATAAATAACTTATTTTTTAATTTCAATTAGGAAGCTGCCGTTTAAGAAATAAGAATTAACTAAACAAAAGTTATGCAGTTGCCTTAGACAGTGAGGGAATCCAATTGAAGTTGGGAATATTAAAATGTCTTGAGATCAGATATATGTGTGCACACAATCGTTTTGAAGGAGTTTACCAGCTTAAAAAAAATCTTTTTTGTGCTCTTTTATATTAGTCAAAAAGGTATAACTATAGACAAAATTAAATTTTCCATGAAAGAAAATTCTTTGAACTTGTTTTTGGGTGCTACAGTCTTCTAAGACTTTCTTGGCTGCTTCACAGTGCCTTCATTTTCCCAATTAGTTTCTTCATCTGCGTGCCTTTTAAGAAACTCTGTTTGATTCCAAGAATTCGAAGGTAACTCAGTGTCGTCCATAATTATTGCTTCAACGTTTTCAAGTGATCTGTTATAGCTATCAAAAAATACACTATCGTCCTCTGTAAGTGGATCCTGGACAAGCTCTGATATTGATTCTGGACTGTCAGATGGTTCCAATTTTATGTTGTAAATGTGTGAATCTATTTTGAATTCACGTTCCGTCTCGTACTCAGTGTCTTTAAAATTTATCAATTTCTCTGAAGTCAAAGCCAATCCAATTTTCGCACGAGATCCGAACACAGCTTCGTATGGAGACTTTTCGACTTTTATGTGATAGGCACGATTTTTCATGAATTGAACAAATCTTAAACCTTCACTCCACCTGGTTGAATTATTGTCTGCCATCCAAGTTCTAATTATCTTCTCAACATTTAAATGTGGTTCTTGCTGCTGGTCGTGGTCTGCAGTTTCTTCTTCGATTTTAATTTGTTTAGGTTTTCCCTGAAACATTTTAAGTTCTGGCCACATTGGCCGGAAGATATCAATAATTTCATTGCAAACTTTACTCTGATTATCTAAATATAAATTAATTGGAGCACCAAATATTAGAAATATATCAAGTAACTTGTAGGTAATTTCCTGAGCAGACATTGAGATGAGTGGCTTGAGAACAACAAACTGTGTTGATTCTTCTTTATAAACAAGAACAAACTTAAAGTTTCCATCTGGTTGAGATTGAAAATCAATATAATCGACTTGGCATTTATTATTAAAATTAGATTTCCTAAAGTTTTCAGCCCCAAAACCTTTTTTCTTCCTCGGATGACAGGATTCACATAAGTCCAAGAATATCTTCAATTGAGCTCTGGTAATGTTTTTATACTTTGCCCGCAACAGCTTTAGCATCTTGTCCCTGCCACCGTGTCCAATGGAAGTATGAATGATGTATAGTATGTCGAACAATTCGTCAGAATGGACATATACTTTGAGACTTTTGTCGCTTTCTGTTTTTGGACTTATCAACTTTTCACAACCTTCTATTGTCGACACATCATATCTTTCAATAAGAAGATAATCCCTCGTTGACTCCGGCTTCTTGAAAGCCTTTATTCGCTTGATGTCTTTTATTATTTCATCGTATTTTTCTTTTGTTAGCAAAACACTATTGTAGTAGCCCTCTCTGCTAAACAAATCTTCATAGAATTTCTTTCTCATTTTGCTTTTCCATGGCGAATCTGTGTTTTTTTGCATTTTGTTTTTGAGATAATAAAATAACAATAAACTCAGTAATCCACGATTGTTTTTAGAAAAAACACACTCAAATGACAGATTCAATTGTTTCATAAAGTATCAAATCAATCAAAACACAAGAGTAAAGAGTACCTAAAAATACCACACCCAGTACTATTGAAAGTTTGGTACTTCTTGTGTACTATTTGCGTATTTTCCGATTAATTAAGGATTTTAAAAGTTTGAAGTTTTTGAAAACCTGACCACTAGTAAATCTTATGAATAATTTCAAAGCAAATCAATTATTTTCAATAGATATTGATGTAACGAGAGTGTGTCCCTTCGTGTGATCTTTCTTATTTTTAAATATGTCAATACCTACAATGGGCAGATTCACACAACATAAGGGATTTCATATGCATTCCACTTCTTTCTTGGAACGTTTATGTTGAATAAGGGAACTAATTTAAATTCCTTTTTCAACTATCATACAAATAAAACTCGGAACTTTATTTCACTAACCTTTTGTGTCGGATAGTGATAAAGTTGAGCTTTCAGTTGAATGAAAAATTATGATACGCCGTCATTTTGACATAAATGGAATTGACTTGATAGTTTAGGAGATTTTTCTTGATAACCTTTCCAGTCAACTTTCGAAAAGTTGATTTTTTTGTTATAAAATTGATTTTCTTTCTGGTTGGTCAATTTACTTTCCAAACTTTCATTCGAATTTGGGTTGCTTGATGAGCTTCAGAAGAAGATTATCATTACAATTACATAAATATAAAATTTGACAAACCACAATTTTAAATCCAAACTAAATCCATTTGTTTTGCAACACTAAATTACAAAAACGAAGAAAATTCTGTATTTTGACAGATATATGTACATACATAAAACAAGAATGGTTCATTCTGAGAATGGGAAACTCTTGTCAAGTATTTTTCTTATAAAATTGTCTTCATTTTGTGTTTTTACCAGTAGTTAATTTTAATATTATTATAAATACTAATGCAAACCCTGGAATAATGTCCGTACCCTGGCTTGCAAGTTCTTAGTGCGCAACACAACAAAATGAAGAACATAGAGCAAAAACACTCCATTACCAAGACCGGAATCTCAGACTGACATTTCGGTTTGCCTACAAGCTAACTAAGCACTAAATGTAAGAAAGTGTGCGTGAAATGATGCAAAAAACCAAACACATTCTCACAATTAGTGCTTTGGCCCATCAAAATGCTTCATTATAGTAATCAGCCCCATCTAAATGCTTCATTTTGAATGTTTCATGGCCTCGTTCAAAAACTAAACAATCCTAACCAACAGAATCTGAAGTGCTTAAATTGGAAGATTTGTATAGCTTTTTAATTTCCATCCAAATAAATGTTGTAAATGTATATTAAATAAAAAAAAATTGACCAAATACATATTATTTAAAGATTTATTAGTTTATTATTATTTATTTTGTTTACTTAAATTATTTGCGAACGCAACATGCGCTGCAACCGGTTAAGTATAGTTATTGCAAATGGACAAAAGTGTAACTCAATACTTTGTAAAACAACAAAACAGACAATTTTTTCAGGTGTAGTTTGTTTAGAGCATTTTCTTGGCGACGCACAGAGGAGTATTCGACCCCAAAATCCGGTCATAAGTGAACGGAAAAAAAATCGCGTTCGAACCGTTAATTTTCGCTTTTCTCATTCCTCAATACCCATTCTAACTAAAACCGGTTTTAAATGATAACTTTTGACCCTCTTGTCACCAAAATCTTAGTCTAAATCTAGTCTATTTTATAAGCTCACGCTACATAAGTCTATTTTGTGTTCTAATCACTACCACTGCAGTCTGTTTTTTTTTATTATGATTTGTGATATTTGTGAAAAAATTCTAATGGATGTCCAAGGTTAACGTATGCACTTTATTTTAGTACAGAAATTTCCATATATTTTTTTTGATAAAGTGTTAAAAATCGAGATGACAAGAATGCATAGAAAAACATAAAAATTTATGTAATTTTCCGCATTAAAAAAGGTGTTTTTGTTATAGTTCCGGGTACGATCGGGTAACATTTTTTCTTCTAGATTTAACTGTAAATCTTTGCCATCCTATACACATAAAAAAAAGTCACCCATCTTGTCACATTTTTTTAATGGATTTTTTTATTATTGAGGTATTTTCAGTCTATTTGCCCTTTGATTTTTAAAAAAATATGATTATTATTATGTTTGTTGTGTTTGACCTGAAATATTAACAATTTTTATTAATTTCATGCATAAATTAATAAAATAAATTAAGTTAAATTGACAAAAAAAAATGAATTATTTTTTTTTTAATTTAACCCGAAAATTTTTTTCAGTGTAACTTTTTAATGCATCATAAGCTATAGAATAATGTTTTAGGCCGATTCCAATGAGAAAAACATACAAAATATTTTTGACCAGATTTTGAGGTCAAATACTCCTCTGTGCGACGTTAGAAGTTCAGGTGGAAACAATAGGTGGATGCCTCCGTATTTTTTTGTACAGACAATGCTACGAGAAGCATACTTGTGAAGTTCCATTGCCAACTTTAGCTAGTTCAGATTCTTCAATTAGATTAGTATTTTCATCATTTAAGCAGTTCGGTAGTTGCAAGACCAAATTTTAATTTTGTTTGTTGCAGAAATATTCCTGAAAATTTCTTTTTAAGGGATTATGTTAGAGTTAGAATTTTGTTTGTAGTTAGATTTTGGAATAAAAATTTGAGGGAACCATATTTTTAAAAATAAGTTGCTTTGTGTAAAGCATCTTTAAGAAATCGAAATAGGCAATATGTTTCCACACAATACCAACTAAATGAGTGTAATAAATAGATTTAACTAACTTTTTTTTATTCCAGTATGGGGAAACCGAACACCCAATAGAAAAAAAAAACGGTATACGCGCCAAAATGCATACTTCTTGACTAAATAATGTTATTATCTATGTTTGCGCATAAAATTACGAATTTTGTAGCGTATGAAAGTTTCTAGACATTTTACAATCTGAAAAATTAATTATGCTATGAAATAATTGGCTGCTATTAATGCTAATTTTTTTTCTAAAAAGTTGATGAAGGTTAGCCGAAGCGGAAATTTCTTTAATGAACATACCTAAAATATTATTGGCTCTCTCAAAAATATTTTTCTACACTAACCTCTGCTTTATACCTGAAAACTATTGTTTATGTATATTTTCTTCTATGTTCTGCATTTATGAAATGTAATCTATGGAAGTATTTACTATATTAAGAAAAACATGTACGTAAAACTCATTAATTTGTTTCATTTTTAGCAGCACTTTTACTAAACATACCCTTCAAACAATAATAAGTAAACTTGAACTTTGGTAACTAAACATTTTTCGTGGGAATTCACTAAAAAAAAACTTCTGTACTTCAACAATAAACATTAATGTCGATTACTTGATCTATTAAATGAGTTGTGCATGAATTCAGAACGATTTTAAAACGTTTTCATTTTGTGATACATGTCAAAATTTTCATTTTATTTGCTCTGCATTTATTCAACAGGTTCGCTATAATCGTTCTGATTATTTTTTTAAAACATTGGTGTTCCTTTGATGCATAGTTTTTTTTGATAGCAAATGCAAATACATGTATGTTTCCATCAATGAAGAATGTTATGGATAAGGTATTTTTAGATTATAACTCTTTTTTTAAATTTAATATTTATTAATTTAAATGGAATTGAAAAATAGTTGCAAGCTTAAATCATTAAAAACAAACTATAAATATACTTATGGATTGGTTAAATTTATACAGATTTTAATTACTTGCAAAAAAAATATTTGGGCCGTTCATTAACGAAAATTTATTAGAATTCAATAAAAAAATTGCGCTCGCACCAAATTTGAAGCCATCGGCAACGATAATCAAAGCGCCACCACTCAATTGACATTTACGTGTCGCCAACATCAAAGCGCCACCACCCTATTGGTCGTGTCGCCAACATCCTTCAAGCCACAACCACCACCAATAAAGCGCCACCACTCAAGCACCACATATGAACGTGTCGATAACATCAAAGCGCCACCACCCAATTGCTCGTGTCGCCAACATCCTTCAAGCCATAACCACCACCAATAAAGCGCCACATATGTACGTGTCGCCAACATTTTTCACCCCTAACATCACATCTTGCAATCTCCACCATCATCACTCACTGCGATCATCCACGCAGACAGGAAACACAACTCTCTTTCACAAACTGTTGTTGGCCAACAATTTCCAACAATTTGCAACAATCATCGACCATCGCTGTGTACAAAATTGCTGAGCAGCCACCACCACCAACAGTGAGAACCATCAGCAAGAGATCAACAAGAAGAGCGGACCATCAAATCATCTTTAATTTATCTACAAAGAACTCAAAAAATTTCGTCTTAAATATTGTACAGGTGAGAGTTTTGTTTTAGCAACAGCACACATGTATATCTTATAATAAACAAATAAAAGCACAATCATAGTTACATAGAAAGATAAATCCATTTTTACATTCAAACAATTGACAGATTTTCATAGATTTTGACAGATTTGCATAGATTTTGATCGTGTCTTTCACTCGAGTAGGTGCTAGGAATATAGCAGCTAAGAGAACGTCCATTTGTGCTGGTGCAACAAACAACTCCTACCTAAATTAAGTTATTAAATAAAGTTGTGTATATTTGCAAAAGTAAAAAGTTGGTTCTTTTATTTATTATTTATTTTATTACAATTCCGAGAGTTGCATTCGAGGAACTACACTCGAATTAATTATAATAAACTGATGTTGAACATGCTTTTTTCAAGACAAAAAGGTACATTGGTTCACTATCCACAAAATGCCTGCAAAATTAAAGCTTAAAACTGACTTTTTCATCGAAAAAAGTAAAAGGAAAAACCTGAAAAAAACTTATTACCCCTCCATTTTGTTTTTGCTATGCAAAGTGCCGCTAGCCCACGGAATCGTTTTTACTTGCGACATATAGGAACTATATGGCAAGTTTTGCATTCGTGCAAAATTTCGAACTCGAGATTTTAATCAAACATGATATTACGATGGTAGAGAAATCGAAAAAAGTGGGTCCCGCGATTCCGTCCGGTCTGTTTTGTCTGTCTGTCCACGCTCCTACAGCCTAAACCATTGGGTCGATTGAGTTCAAACTTGGAAGTTAAGGTTTTCAGCAGATTCGCGTTAGGCGTTTTTTTCATTTTTTTTTTAAGACCAAAACTAACAGTGGCCCCCATACAATTTTTTTGGTCAAAAAACGAAAATTCGAATTTTCTCAAAAACAAACCGATAGATTTTTTTTAAATTTTCTTTAAAATTTTATTTTTAAACTTGGCTTCTTTTCATAAGAAAAACATATTTTTGTATTGCTCAGGAAAGGTACCGCTCATAGAACCGTTATTTTGTTTCTTAATTTTCTCAGCAACTTATCAACCGATTTCAATAATTTTTTTTCTGAATAAGCTCTTATATTGCCTTAACAATATTTGATTATCAAAAGTGAAATTTTTTATTGTTTGGATTTTTAAAAAAATATTGATTTTTTTTTTTTCAAAATTCTATATCTCAAAAACGGGTCAACATTTTTTTACGAAATTCAAATGTAGAGCGTATATTTACAATCACTAAACAACTGCATACCAAAAATATTTTTAGAACAAAATTTAAAAATTTTATATATAAAAAATTAATTTAAAAAAAAACCGCTCTAACGATTTTCAAAAAAAAATTTTGAAAAATCAAGGGTTTTTTGATTTATAAAATGGCATCTAAATTTTTGAAGACAAACTTATTTTTCAGGTAAAGTTTTGAATCTTAAAATAGTTTTTTTTTTAAATTATTTTAACTGCATTAAATGTAATCCCCTCCCATCTCACCAGATCAAATCCTGTGCGTGAGCCCGAAAGAGCGCATTACATTGACAAAACTTTTATTATATTCAGCCCTATCATGAATTCCATCGTAATCGGAAATTTTTACGAATCCCGAAAAACTGTATCATGAAATCCGTTCGTAGTGGAAAATCTCATACAATTTTGCATTACGAACGGATTTCATGATACAGTTTTTCGGGATTCGTAAAAATTCCGACTACGATGGAATTCATGATAGGGCTGATTACTATCTTTTATCCAAATTAGATAATGCATTTGGTACATATGTATGTATTGTTTATAACTATAACTATTGTAAATACCAATTCATTTCCGGGATGAGTTGTCCTAGGATGAGTTGTGTCTTGGGATGAATCGCGCGGTTTTTTTGACATAGCATAGCATTTAAATCTTTGAAGGCAAACTTGTTTTAAAGGTATAATTTTAAATCTTATATAGGTGCTTTTTTAAACAGACTCTTTGCATACAGGAGCAAGTTCGTTCGACCCAGTCGTGCATTTTATTTTTTTTTGTTTGTGCTCACATCTATTCATGGACTAATTGTCAAACTTACAAATACAACAATGTAAACAAACGGGTTTTGGAGAGTGAAACGTACGAAAGATTCCGGTCTTGGTAATGGAGTGTTTTTGACATAGAGGGAATATATCAAAAACCAAAAACACTCTATATAAAGATATAAATCCTTCGTACGTATCACCCTTCAAAACCCATTTGTTTACATTATTGTATTTGTAATGTGGAAGAATTCAACGAGTAAAATTGAAGTGTTTTCACGCATACATAGCCACAATTACTGAGTTTTTAGGGGAAATTTCATAAATTAGAGGAGAAATTACACGCACACTAAGAAATACTTTATGAGGCCAGTTTCCGGTTTAGCTTGTAGGCAAACCAATATGGCTACCGAGGATTTATATCTTTACTAGAGTGTTTTTGTTGAAGAATTTGATTCCATCAACTTGACGTTTAAGGTTTTCAGCTTGCAGAAAGTAAACAAACATTTTAATGCACCATACTGTCATCTTGATTATTTGTAAGTCATTTTTGGCTATGCATTGTTTTCGTATGTTTAAGAATTAAAAATGAAACTAATACAAATAATCGAAATAAATTAATTGTGAATTTATTCCATACATGACAAGACAATTAAGACATCTCACTACATCTTGCGTAGACGTAGTCTATCCTTAAGTGGCATATACACGCGTCAAAATCTTATTAAGCATGTGAGAGTGTGTTTGTAAATTCTTTTTCGCGTTGAATATACACACATCAAGCATAAGTCATCAAGCATCATTTTTTCGTAGATTTTGATGTGAATGGATGTGCGGATTGACGATTGTTGCATAGCTCTGGGACTAGCGCTGGCGTTAAAAATAAAGAGGCAACATTTGCGGAAAAAACGGATCTGGATGAAAGAGTGGATGAAAAAACGAAAGCAGTTTACACATGAAAATCTTTTGAATGAACGCGCATAAAATCCATTGCCTCAAAATAGAAAAGAGTTGGATCATTTTCTTCACTTCTTCCTGCTCCGCTTTTTTCCAGGGCCAATATCCTTTTCAGCTCCTTTCTGTAGTTCGTCCGCAGAACATTAATTTTTGGCGTCACATCCTTTTTGATCGCTTCGGGATACTTCTCTTTATATTTTAGAAGGAGCATTTCGTACTGCCCATTTTTCAAATACCGGTTGCTGTACTCCTACGACTTAATGTTCCACAACGCGCGCTGGCAGGAAACGGTACACTTCAATAAGTTCTAACAAAAAATGTTTATCTTCCATCATGCTCAATAAAAAAAATCCTTCCGAGTGCTGTCTTGACACTAAGCAACGCAAAAACAAGAATGATGCTTGATCAAGCAATCAATCACGAATACACACTTTTCAAGCACTTGTCAAGCATAGACCCCTTATTGAAAAAAAATCAAAACGTTTTAATTTCGCGTCAAGCATACACTCTATACGTGTTTCAATTTCACAAACACACTCTTACAAGCTTGATGAGATTTTGATGCGTGTGTATGCCACTTTACATCGGGAATGCATTCCTAACTTCTAAAGCAAATAATTGCATTATGTAGATTGTAGGATTATGTAAATATTTAAAAACCAAAGAGTAATACTTAGTTTCATCTTTCATAGCATAAAATCAAAAAGTTATTAATACCTTCAGAGGGCTCCAACAACTGAATTCCATCGATGGATTGTGATTCCCTTCCAACAATATCGAGCACAATTTCGTCACATTGTTTAAGTTCGCATTTTCTTCTTTTTTGGTGTTATCTAGTTTGATCTTTAAAATAAGAAGAAAATTAACGTTTTCATTTAGAGCATCCCATTTTTTTTGGATATTCTTACAAAAGTATATTTTCAGCAGTTTTGCTAAAAAGTTTCCCTAATTATGTCCAATTTTTATTTGCTGGAACAATATTTATATAACGAGCTACATCATAGATTTCACTCAAAGAAGAATATCTTTTAGTTCTTGTATTTTTGCAGGAACGAAAGTTTTATTTTCCATAGTGAATTTCTTTGATTTGCACATAATGGGACTTCACACTGAATATTGATACGAAGACAAAAATAAAATAAACTTGTTGTACTGACAGGTCTATAGGATTCGCAATTTCGCACAACTTTTGTTATTTGCTGTATGAGGCGATATGTAGGAACATTAGGGGCAAAAACACTCTATTACCAAGACCGGAATCTTTCGTACGTTTCACTCTCCAAAACCCGTTTGTTTACATTGTTGTATTTGTAATTTTGACAATTAGTCCATGAATAGATGTGAGCACAAACAAAAAAAAAACGACGCCGTGGGCTAGCGGCACTTTGCATAGCAAAAACAAAATGGAGGGGTTAATAAGTTTTTTTTCAGGTTTTTCCTTTTACTTTTTTTCGATGAAGAAGTCAGTTTTAAGCTTTAATTTTGCAGTCATTTTGTTGATAGCGTACCAATGTACATTTTTGTCTTCAAAAAAAGCATGTTCACCATCAGTTTATTATAATTAATTCACTAATTTACAAAAATCACTACGAAATTCTTCAAATTTCAAAATTAACCTCGGATTTTTGTATCAAAGATGCGTTCGAAGAACCATCAAGTTAAGGGTGCCAGCACAATTTTTGTATTGAATTCTAATAAATTTTCGTTAATGAACGGCCCAAATATTTTTTTTGCAAGTAATTAAAATCTGTATCAATTTAATTAATCCAAATGTATTTATAGTTTGTTTTTAATGATTTAAGCTTGCAACTATTTTTGAATTCCATTTTGATTAATAAATATAATATTTAAAAAAATAGTTATAATCGAAAAATATCTTATCCATAACATTCTTGATTGATGGAAGCATACATGTATTTGTTATCAAAAAAAACTATGCATCAAAGGAACACCAATGTTTTAAAAAAGTAATCAGAACGATTATAGCGAATCTGTTGAATAAATGCAGAGCAAATAAAATGCAAATTTTGACATATATCACAAAATGAAAACGTCTTAAAATCGTTCTGAATTCATGCACAACTAATTCAATAGAACATGTAATCGTCATGAATGTTTATTGTTGAGGTACAGAAGTTTTTTTAGTGAATTCCCACAGTTTAACGAAAAATATAATTTTCATTCATTCCTTAAAAATGTTTAGTTACCAAAGTTCAAGTCTACTTATTATTGTTTGAAGGGTATGTTTAGTAAAAGTGATGCTAAAAATGAAACAAATTAATGAGTTTTACGTACATGTTTTTCTAAATATAGTAAATACTTCCATAGATTACATTTTATAAATGCAGAACAAAGAAGAAAATATATATACATAAACAATAGTTTTCAGGTATAAAGCAGAGGTTGAGAAAGCCAATAATATTTTAGGTTTGTTCATTAAAGAAATTTCCGCTTCGGCTAACCTTCATCAACTTTTTAGAAAAAACATTAGCATTAATAGCAGCCAATTATTTCATAGCATAATTAATTTTTTAGATTGTAAAATGTCTAGAAATTTTCATACGCTACAAAATTCGTAATTTTATGCGTAAACATAGAAGATAACATTATTTAGTCAAGAAGTATGGATTTTGGCGCGTATATCGGTTTTTTTCTATTGGGTGTTCGGTTTCCCCATACTGGAATAAAAACAAGTTACTTAAATCTATTTATTGCACTCATTTAGTTGGTATTGTGTGTAAACATATTGCCTATTTCTATTCCTTAAAGATGCTTTACACAAAGCAGCTTATTTTTAAAACATGGTTCCCTCAAATTTGTATTCCAAAATCTAACTACAAACAAAGTTCTGACTCTAACATAGTCCCTCAAAAAGAAATTTTCAGGAATATTTCTGCAACAAACAAAACTAAAATTTGGTCTTGCAACTACCGAACTGCTTAAATGATGAAAATACTAATCTAATTGAGGAATCTGAACTAGCTAAAGTTGGCAATGGAACTTCACAAGTATGCTTCTCGTAGCATTGTCTGTACAAAAAAAATACGGAGGCACCCGCCTATTGTTTCCACCTGAACTTCTAACGTCGCCAAAAAAATGCTCTAAGCAAACTACAGCTGAAAAAATTGTCTGTTTTGTTGTTTTACAAAGTATTGAGTTACACTTTTGTCCATTTGCAATAACTATACTTAACCGGTTGCAGCGCATGTTGCGTTCGCAAATTATTTAAGTAAACAAAATAAATAATAATAAACTAATAAATCATTAAATCATTAAATAATATGTATTTGGTCAATTTTATTTATTTAATATACATTTACAACATTTATTTGGATGGAAATTAAAAAGCTATACAAATCTTCCAATTTAAGACCATGTCAGCACTTCAGATTCTGTTGGTTAGGATTGTTTAGTTTTTGAACGAGGCCATGAAACATTCAAAATGAAGCATTTAGATGGGGCTGATTACTATAATGAAGCATTTTGATGGGCCAAAGCACTAATTGTGAGAATGTGTTTGGTTTTTTGCATCATTTCACGCACACTTTCTCACATTTAGTGCTTTTTAGCTTGTAGGCAAACCGAAATGTCAGTCTGAGATTCCGGTCTTGGTAATATAGTGTTTTTGATTAGGGGTCTCGCTCTTTTTTGCGTAAAAGGTATTTTTTGTTATTTTATGTGACTGTTTATGTCATTAAACAGTGTAAAGATAAAGGAGAACATAAGCCCTCAAGTTCAAGATCAGTAAGGCATGTTTAATTTAATTTCTTAACAAGTCTTTAAAATATGAGCTATACAAAATCACATGTATTTTAAGAACACCGGTTTGTGACTCTCGTCAATAGGAGAATATACATTCTTCAATATGTTTGTCAATTATTATTTGATGAGTATTTGAAAGATTGAAACTATTACAGCCTGCTTTAAAGGCTAGTACACAGCTCGAGCTAAAATTATGTTAACGTTTTCGCACATCACCCAAAATACAATTTATTTCATGACAGAACCCTTTCAGAAATGAAAATACAGTTTTTTCCAACAATTGAACGTAGCCATATACAATTTAGTCTTCTTTTGAGCCGTTTTGAGATAATTTCTTATTAAAAGAACACTATTTAAAATATGTTTTCATTTTGTATCTATTTATCTGAGGAGATTCACCCTGACCTTTCCCCCTTTTAGCTACGATATTCAATAATCTGTCAAAATTTAGTTCGAAATAATTGATCCGAGCAATTTATTGGTCCGCTCAATTTTGACAGCTCAATAATGTACACTATGGCTGCGTTCAATCTCGTGTTGGATAGGGTATCTTGGATAGGTGGATTTTTAGATACCTTGTTGAACGCGTTGGATAGCTGTATTGAGATAGCTGTCAAAAAATAAAAACAACTTTCAGCTGTTCACAAAAAGCAGAGAAACATTTAAGGTTCAAAGTTAAAATTGTTGTAAGATAAAACATTTAATGGATAATTCAACTGATTCACCGGACGATGATGAATTGATAGGTGCGTAACAATTTAATAAATAAGAGATAACTATAATCTGTAATCTATGTTAAATTTTCTCTTAGCTCAATTGGAATTCTATACGATTAATACTTGCGAAATCTCCGGTTTTAAACGATTTACGTTTAACAGAATACTATCCTAACAGAAACGAGGATTATTATGAAGTGACAATACCTAGATATAGTTTCTTCATCGTCTATTATGAACAGAACATCCTTAAATACAACTTCAACTAATATTTTGTATCTTTTTGTTTACCAACAAATACAAAAAGCTGAAATCAATTTTCAAGCTTCTTGAAATTCAACCATGTGTTGAATCAGCTGTTCTCTCAGATACCTACATACCCTAGAAATTCTTGGATACCTTTGGATTCCTTTTTTGACACCTCAGCTGTTTTTGATCAGCTGTTATTTTACACATTAAACACTAACAAAAAGGTATCCGGATACCCTATATGTCTGCGATGGAGAGCAGCCTATTAAACATAAATATGAAGCAGCTCGAGCTGCTTTAATCAATAGATTTCACTAACAATCGTTTTAACATTGGAAATGGAATAGTTAAAACGAGTCAAAGCACTTAAACTTTTTTTACACCACGTCAAACAAATTCTTATTTATAAAATATTTTTCAACCCGTTTTAGTTACGCCCTTCTTATGTCTAATATTTTATTTAAAAAGTTACCAATCAAAAACTCTTTATTTTGAATGTAAGCAAACAAATTAAAAAAATAATTTAAAAACTGATGCTGTTCTTTTTTTTCTGCTCACTGTTCATAAAAAAACTTAAATTCTTCACAAAAATTATTAAATTCTGCTGTTTTAAAATGATACTACCATTTTTTTTAATTCGCTTGGTGAATTATTTTTTGTTGCAGCAAATTGCAAAAGCAAAGAAAAAATGAGTTGCCTTGGCTGTTAGAACTTGTTCAGTAGAACGCCGAAAGCTGACTGCATTCTTTTTGACATATCAGAATGCCAAGGATAGCGGCGGGTTCTGCTTCTGACCATCACGTCGGACCGCGTTCTGCTTAACAAAGCCTTTATAGAGTGAGACACACACACGTATAAGATTCGAAGGTGGTGCCGACGAGTCACCTTTAGGCTTAGACGTCTCTTTTAATTTGAAAATTATTTATTTTTAGAAAAATTAAATTTCATTTGAAATAATTGTGGACGAACATTCATGCCCAAAAACACTCTAATGAAGATATAAATCCTTCGTACGTATCACCCTCCAAAACCCATTTGTTTACATTGTTGTATTTGTAATTTTGACATTCTGTCCATGAATAAATGTGAAATTCAAATAACTGATAAAATAAATTTCCACGCACCGGACCTCATTAATTGTGTCTTAGTGTGCGTGTTTTCACGCACGCTAAGAATTACTTTATGAGGTCCGTTTCCGGTTTAGTTTGTAGGCAAACCAATATAGCTACCGAGGATTTATATCTTTACTAGAGTGTTTTTGTTCATGCCTATTACCGATGTCGTCTCGTTTTTTCGACGACTCTCGTTTTCTTTGTCGTGTCGTTTTTTAAGTGGCATTCTATAACTTTTTCGACGCGACTATTTTGTAGAAGATTTTTAAACGATAAAAATGTATCAGAGATCTGTCAAACTGAAATCAAATTCTAAATCATTTCATTACTAGATATTCAACAAATGTGTTTCTATTAAATTATTACCAAATAAATAAATTATTAAAATGATGTGTTGAAATGTATTACAACACAAGCAGCGATAGTGACAATGATGAAGAAGGTAGAGAGCGAAATATTGAAAAGGCGCAATTAATTGTACAAATAGGACAGTGAAGCGTCGGCATCTGCATTTGTAGTCTGAATTTGCTTTGACTTATGTATGTATGTATGTTCGAATGATGAAGACGTTGAAGTGGTTGGGAGCTGCGATACACCAATTGCATTTCCACTCGGGCTTCACCATCTTTTTATATTTGTCCTCAAGCGCAGATAGGATGTGCAATTGGTTTGGCCATCCTCCATTTCCTTTCACTTCTTTTATGTTGGTCTGAACAATTTTTTTTTTTACTTTAAATTCAAAGTCAGCCCAAACCTGAAAAAGCAAATAATAAAAATGTGTTAATGTAAATAGAATAATCTGATTCAAACCTTTTGCCAACCATCACCATCTCTTATTGGAGGACCTTTGCTGTTGAGTTTATCAGCTGTTACATTCCATTCTTTTTTAAAATCGGCTTTGTTCATACATTTCAAAAATCCCCTAGCCAACTGCTCGTTGCTTTCCATCAGCTGGACAAGCGCCTCGAATTGGTTTTGGTTTGTTAATTTTAACTGAAAATGTGCAAAAATATTTATTTTTTATCTATCGCATATAAAGTACTAATAAATTCCATAAAATAAATTATTTAACAAGGAAACTTACAGTTTTGCGAACTTCCATTTCTTCGTCGTGAGCAAGTTTTCAAACGAGAGATACCGTTGTTTTTTTTCATTGTCGTCGTTTCCTTTCGTCTTACAGAATGCTGAATTAAAGCGTTGACGTTTACACACGACAACAAAACGAGTAACAAAAGTTGAAAACGACTAAATAGGGGTGATTGATCCTTCAAAGCGAACGCGCGGGAAAGCGCTTCATTGTGCAAACATCATTAAAAAAAGTTACGTCGCCGCCGCCGCGCTATTGTGAATCAGGCTTTGAAACATCCCTTCAAATGACTCCTAAAGCTACCCTTCACCGACCCCTACCTTCCACCACAACACCTTCGTGGCAGCATTTTTTCGGATTTGGACTTAGGTTGGACATTGGCGTAAGGGCTTGCAGTTGCAGTAAAAGGGGTTGCATATTAAAAAGCTATTAATAACAAAATAAACTTACAAATAACATAGAACATAACATTTTTAACAGTTCTGAGAAAATATTTTGCTCCAACTTTTAAGGTTTTCTTAATAAATTTAAATTGAGTAATTTAATTTGGTGGAACATCATTGAACATTATATTATATGTAGTCTAAAAAAACAGGTATGTTTGTACATATGTACATATGTAGGTATTCTTTCACCATTTTTCAAAATTAAGGAATAATGCATGTGTATTATGCAACCTATTTAGAAAAAAAACGAGTCCTTCTAGAGACTTGGTTCAAGTTTTTAAATAATCCCTCAAATATATCACTAAAATACTAACTATATTTTTCATTTTAGATTCCTTAGATAGTTGAACAATGTGTTAAACTACTGGCATACATATGTTTTTCGAATGGAAAAGGGGGACAATGAAAATTAAGTGGAGGCTCAGAATTATTTATTTCATCAATCTACATAGTTACTATGCATCGGAGTACCTATGATGAATCACTTGTTAAATATAAGTGTATTTCTAAAAGAACTAAGAACTAAACTGTTCACTCGGCTTTGATTATGAGCACCTTTAGAAAAATAACTGACAATTTTTTACTATTTATGACGGAATTTTAAATAAATGTTCATAGTTTTAATATTACATTTAAAAATGTTAATTTAAAATGATTTTAAATACAGAACAAAAATATTTACACAAAAATCTATACTTGTGTTCAATTCTGATTGTTATAAACAGTCTTTTCTTGGATTTTCAGATTTAACTAGAACAACGTTGGTTGATAAGTTCATTTTATGGAATCACACTATCAATGCAAGTGCTCGGTCCGAACGAATTATATATTTATCTCTTCTGTATTTCTAAATTGAAAAATTGACAATTATTTTTAAAACTTTGGCCCGGGAAAGATTTTCAAGGGCGGATGAAGACTTTTAATCAGGGGGGGGTCACACACTTAGATGAGTTTTTACTCACCGCTTAAAAATGTTCTTTAATGTTTTGTAAAGGAGGCTAACAAAATTTAAATAACATAATGTGCATCTTAACCTTACATTTAAACATTTCAATTGCTAAAGTGACAACTTTAGCTATCAAATTATTTTAGAACACTGTTGTCCAGCACGGTATAGTCTAACTATTTAATTTGGATGACTCCCTACGTATGAAAGTATTCCAAGATTTTAACAGTTTTCTAAATACATACATATGTCATATTTAAGAGCTAAGCACAATAGTTGACGGTTTTTTGTGTATTTCACGCAAAAATGAAAGAAAATGTTTTGAAACAAAAACACTCTAATGAAGATATAAATCCTTCGTACGTATCACCCTCCAAAACCCATTTGTTTACATTGTTGTATTTGTAATTTTGACATGATGTCCATGAATAAATGTGAAATCCAACAACAATTCGATTCGGACCGGAACTGATTAGTTGTGTCTTAGGGTACGTGTTTTCACGCACACTAAGAATTGTTTTATCAGGTCCGTTTCCGGTTTAGTTTGTAGGCAAACCAATATGGCTACCGAGGATTTATATCTTTACTAGAGTGTTTTTGTTTTGAAACGTAGTTTTTTTTCTTTCTTGTTTCCATTTCTATTAATGCGAAGAACGCTACAAAAATTCAAGAGAGACGATCTGATATGAAGACCTTTCGGGCTTTTATTGACGTAGTTTTTTCGGGTTCTATTATTACTATCGCTATCAGTCTGCTTACTCGTATTTTGACCTTAAAGTAGTCAACAAAACTTAAAAATTGTAGAAAGAAAAATATGTACTTGGTTCTTGAATTTGAGGATATAGGTGCATTTAAGTACATAATTTCTCTCAAATATTAAATTAAAACAAATTAAGGTAAATTGGAAAGAAACGTTTGTGTGGTACTCACAAACTAAACTACACGTTTCAGAATCTCTTTTCACTTCAAATCTAAAGATATTCAAAGCTTTTATATCAATAAATATGAAACGTTTATTATGTTTTTCAATTAGCCATGAGTTTAACAAAGGTGTCAATTTTGCTGTTTTTGGGACATTTATACTCGTATTATTGAAATTCGTGTTTAAATCTCAGTTCTAGAGCATCCAAAGCAAATTCACTTCAAAAGTAGATTTATTTAATTTTTTAAGATCTTTTGTATTCAACATAAAGAAATAAAATGCACGACTGGGTCGCTAGAACATGCTATAATGTCTTCTAAAAAGTCTGTTTAAAAATATTTTATTTATATATTAAAAGATTTAAAAATGTAACTTATTTTTTTTTCGAAAATCATTTTAAATTTTGTCTTAAAAATATTTTTGGTAAGCACTAAATAAAGTGCTTATAGATATTCATTTTACATTTAAATTTCTTTATCGAGTTTTGTAAACAAAATTTTTTTACATCAAAAATCATCATCAATGTGATCATTTGATCATCGACAAGAGCTTGCACAGAAAAAGAAGATTATTAAAATCGGTCCATTAGTTGAGAAACCTTAAAAAAATGAAGGTTTTATAAGGGGTACCCTCCTGGAGTAATACCAAAATATGTTTTTCTTGTAGAAAGAAGCCAAATAAAGAATACAAAATTCAGAGAAAGTTTTAAAAAAATCACATGTTTTTAGATTGACGATTTCATATTCAAGGTTTCTTCTTAAGAATCTGAATATTTGCTCTTTTTCTTAGAAACAATTTTTATGAAAATAATTTAAAGCATGACCAAAACTTTTTCAAATTCTAAATTAATTGAAAACAAAAATTTGAGTTGTTTTTGACAGCAAACCGCTTTTTTGTGAATGTCGTTAAATTACCCCTACGACCCCCCCCCCCTGGATCCACCATTGGTTAGTATCATATGTAGCAATGGTGGTTAGTGCGTTGGACTGTCATGCTAAATGTCTTCCGTTCAATACCTGCGCGTTCCACCTTTTTTACGTTTATTGTCTCTTGCGAGTAATTGACAAATCCAGCAAGAGTAACTCTTGTCATAAAAAGTGCTTTCTCAAATTGGCCGTTCGGATTCGGCATAAAAACTTTAGGTCCTTTCCATCCATGAAATGACTCGCACAGAGGAATGGTTGAGATTTGTAGAAATTCTATTGAGTACAGGATGTTCGCAGTTGACTTAAAGCTTCAGGAAAACAAGTTGACTATATGACTATTAACAAGCAAGTAAGGAAATTTTATTTATGAAGAAAAATATACAAATCCAATGAATATCTGAATGAATAAGTTCTTAAACATAAAGATGAATTATACAAAGTAGTTAAAGTGTGATGGTATACTTAAAGGTAAGTGTTGCATTAAATAATTCATTTTAACATACCTCCTCAACACTTAACAATTAAAACATAAATTTAAGTTTAAGACAGTTTGGTTTCTATTAATTTTAAGCTAATATTATTCCAAGATTCTTAAAATGTTCACAATGTTTAGCAAAAGACAAATTTTTAGTTAATGGATCAGCAAAGATATCTTCGGTTGATAAGTATTTAAGAATAATTGTTCCATCTGATATGGCTTTACGGATGTCGTGGTATCTTATATGTAGATGCTTGGTTCGCGAACGTCTTCCTTTAAAGTTCGCAATATATTGTGCACTTTGACTATCGGTGGATATGGTAATCGGTTCATTAGCACAATGTAGATGAAGTTCAACAAGTAAAAGCTTGAAGTACTTGGCTCGTTTTGCAGCTATAGTTAATGTGACATACTCTGCTTCTGCGCTGGACAAAGTAACTATGGGCTGTTTGCGAGATTCCCAATCAATTGGTGCACCACAAAGTACAAAAATATAACCAGATTGCGACTTTCGGTCATTTTCGTCTTCACCATACCTTGAGTCAGCATATGCTACAATTGGCTTTCCAGTTCTGCAAAAGAAAAGTTTTGTGTTAGGAGTACCTTTCAAATACCTAAGAACTGAAATAGCTGAATTCCAATGTTGAACTCTTGGATCTTGATTAAACTGTGAAAGAGTATTCACTGTATACGCTATATCTGGTCTACTGTACTTATAGAAAGATGAAGTAAGCTGCCAATGAGTTCTTGATATGACTTTTGGTTCACAGGTTTAGTTTCTCCCTCAATTTCAGGTTCTTTTTGGAGTTTTGTTTTAGGTGGTAACGGTAATGTTCGTGGTTTGCAGTTCGTGAGATCATATTTTGAAATTAAGCTCTTGATATAATTTGACTGGCTGATCGATAAAGATCCTTTTTTACGATCTCTTGAAATTTCCAGTCCTATGGTTAAGGTGGGTTCACCCATGTCCCGTTTTGTTTTTTGAAATAAATGCATTGGTCACAGTTTGAATTTACTATATAGCCGATTTCTTGAAGTTTGCTATCAAGTTTCTTGTTCCATTGATGGCCAGATTGTTTTAATCCATAAATTGAGTTTTGAAGCTTACAGACCTTTGATTTGTCATTCACAAAACCTGCAGGCTGTTCCATGAAGATTTCCTCGTCCAAGTCTCCATATAAAAATGCCGTTGATACATCTATGTGGTAAAGATCTAGGTCATGTTCCGTAGCAATAGCATAGAGCATACGGATAGAGCTTATCTCAGCAACTGGAGCAAATGTGTCAAAATAATCAACACCATACAGTTGAGAATAGCCTTAAGCTACTAACCTAGCTTTCCTTCTTTCGATGGTTCCATCCGACTTTCTCTTAGTCTTGAATACCCATCGGCATCCAACCACGTTTTTATCCTTGGGCCGATCTACAATCTTCCAGGTTTCATTTTTATGTAAAAAATCTATTTCGATTTTCATGGCTTCTTTCCGTTCGTCAATATTTGAAGAATTTTCAACTTCTTTTAGGGTTTTAGGATCATCGTCTTTTGATTGGTCTGACAAATATGATTTCTCTTTATAGTTGTGAATAGGAACGTTGCGTTTTGGTCTGGGGTTTGATGTAGTCTCCTTAAGTTTTTTCCCCCTTTTTGAGTTTGGAATTTCTTCAACATCGAATTTGTTTACATCTTGGTCATCTAGGGCTTCCTCAAAGTTTTCAGAGTCTGAAGTTTCTTCTTGCCTATCATTTTTTATTGGTACCTCTGTCGTTTTTTCATTTTCATTCTCTTCAGCTCCATCGGTTCCTTCTTCATTAGCTCCACCATCATCATCAGGGAAATCTGACTTTTTCTCAGGCTTCTTAGCTTCTGTCGATCGTGATTCTTTGTTTATCCATTCAAAATCAACGAATTTTGACAACTTTTTGCTTTCTTTATTTTCAATAAAAACAACGTCTCTACTTATAATCACGGATCTTGTACCCTTTTTCCAAAGCCTATACGCTTTCGCATCGTGATAATATCCTATCAAAACAAATTCATCGCTTCTGGCATCGAACTTGCTTTGGTTTCCAGATTTATTTAAAACGAATGCGAGTGAACCTATCTCTTTAAAGTACGAAACATCGGGAATCTTTGATGACCATAACTCTTCTGGGGTTCTGTTGTGATTTGCTGTAGTTGGACAACGGTTTCGAATGTGAGCTGAGGTTACAACTAGTTCAGCCCATACAAATTCTGGCAAATTCGCTTTGATTTTCAAACATCTAGCCATTTCGACAAGTGTGTGGTTGGCACGTTCAGCAACACCATTTTGCTGTGGTGTATACGTTGAACTAAATTCTTGTTTGATGCCATTCGATTCACACAACTCTCTAAAAGCACGACTAGTGTATTCTGATCCATTATCAGATCTTATTCGCTTTATTTAGGAATTTAATTGATTTTCGACAAGTTTTTTAAATAAAATAAATTTGTCTATCATTTCGGACTTTTTTCGCAATGTATAAATGAATATTTTTCTAGAAAAATCATCTATTAAAGTTACGAAATACAATGACTTACTCAGAGATTCTGTTTTCATAGGTCCGCAGATGTCCGAATGTATGAGTTCCAAACAAGATGATGTTGATTTTCCATATTTCTTATCAAATGGTAGACGTGTTTGCTTACATCTGATGCATGCGTCACAGTCGAGTTCATAGTTAGTAAACTCTGGAAGTCCTCCTACAAGATTTTCATGTTGCATACGCTTCAAAGATGCTGCATTTAAATGTCCCATTCTGTTGTGCCAGATTTTGAAATCTCCTGCTGCCTTTACATTGCCATTCCCAGTTATTGAACTTAAACAAGCTTCTTCTTTAGATGGATAGACAAAATAAAGTCCCTCTGACTTTTTCGCGCTCAACAGATGTTTTCCACTCTTGCTCACAAGACTTGCGTTGTCGGCTTCAAAATAAACTTTCACACCATTCATGGTGGCTTTGTTGATGGAAATTAAGTTTTCTTTAAGGTCTGGAACAAGAAGTGTATTAAAGAGCGAACAGAAAAGAGTTTTGCTATTAACTTTGCTGACTATATCAACAGTACCAATACCCATGATCTTTATTTGTTTATCATTTGCAAGTTTAACATACCCAACGTGACGTTTTGATAAAGATGAAAAAAAGTGTTTCGCTGTGGCACATGTGAGAGGAAGCTCCACTATCCAAGCACCAACGAGAACTTTTGTTGTATTTAAGACTGTCTGATACCTCGAGTGCTCTTGTGGGAGAAAGCTCTAAGGACTCCTGCATTATAAAACCAGTTTCGGAATAGGATTGATCAACTTTTCTTGCCACTTCATTATTAGATCGGCAATTACTTGCCTTATGCCCTCTGCGTCCACAACGTCGACAATTGTAGTTGCAATACCTTAAGCCAAATGAACTTGTACCGGATGTTTGTTGTGTTGATTGACCAAATTTCCTGGGTTTGTTGGAATGAGATGAAAAATTGGTTAATTTACCTCTTACTTTCAGTGCATTATCATTTGATAATTTTGGCTTTGAATCACCAACTTCCATCAACCTTATACGGACTGTTTCTAATGAAGGGAATTCTTTTTGCGCTGCAAATGCTGCTTGAACATCTTTATAACTTTCGTCGAGACTATCAAGAAGTAGGACCACGAGAAGATCATCATCGAGCTTTGCCTTTAGTTCCGTCAAACCATACCACAGAATTCCCGCAGATATTCGTCCATAGTTTGAGTTCTTTCCATACGAATGTTCAATAATTTTTTGAATTCTTCAGCCTTTTGCCGTACACTTTTCCTATCATAGCTTGAAGCCAAGAAATCCCAGATCTCTTTAGATGTTTGAAAGTTCTTGACAAGAGCTACTACGTGTGCTTCCATGGCGAGTAATAGTTCACTTCTTGCATCCAAATCCTTGTCATTCCATTTTTCCTGCTCATCCCTGTTTTCGGTTGGTCGTTCTTTCTTTCCTTGGACTATTTTGAGAAGACGAAGCTTGTGCAATATTCCTTCCATTTGTGCCCTCCAAGTTGAATAATTTTCACCATTAAAAATGGCTATACGACCTTGGACCGCATTCGAAAGCGACATTTTAAAATTTTGCTAGTGCGATACAAATTTTGTATTAAATTTAAAAATTATGTAACACCAGCTGGGCCCATAACCTGTAAAAATTCTATTGAGTACAGGATGTTCGCAGTTGACTTAAAGCTTCAGGAAAACAAGTTGACTATATGACTATTAACAAGCAAGTAAGGAAATTTTATTTATGAAGAAAAATATACAAATGCAATGAATATCTGAATGAATAAGTTCTTAAACATAAAGAAGAATTATACAAAGTAGTTAAAGTGAGATGGTATACTTAAAGGTAAGTGTTGCATTAAATAATTCATTTTAACAAGATTGGGAGTTGTAAGTCACTAGAACCTAATACTCTACGACCTGTTGCGCCTACTAATTTATTTATTTCTTTATGTATTTAGCTTCATATTCAAAAGATATTATTATTACAATAAAATAAAGATGTATAGACTTGGTTGTTCTCTAAAAACTTTTTTTTCGAAATGGTTAAACTTAGTTGTTCCATAAATTCTGTATCCTTAGCGTTCATATCATTACTTTATGAAGAAGTATTTAACACCATATTTGAATCCTCTACAAGAAAACATGATTTGGGCGGTTGTCCTAGATATTAATCTTAAAGCAATAAATCGAAGTAATTCTTTCCTTGCAACCAAAACAGTTATTTTTTAACACTAAGCCCATTAGTTCACTTTCAACACCCCGTTAAAATGAAGCTCAACATCTGGCAAAAGGCATTAAAGTTGACTGCTATTGATTTTTTCAAAAACACCAGTTTAACTGGATTTAAACTTCTGTCCTTTCTTGGACACTCAAAGTTTTTGCAGTATGTTTTAAGGTATTTGCACCGTTATTTGTTAAGAAATTACTGTTTTTCAGGTCCATTTGGATACCGTTTTTACTAGTTGGAGTGGTAGCAGGCGCCTTCATCACTGGCCATTGCTTATATTATTTTCAGTTAAATCCAACTGTGACATATGTTAACTCATTTCGTCATCCAGTTTCGGAAGTCCCTTTTCCCGGAGTTTCAATATGTAGTGTTAATAAAATAAGCAAACGTGCAATTTTGGAATATGCAAGAAATATGTATCCTATCGATTGCTAAAAATTAAAATAGGTTTTATAATAACATGTTGTAAATTTAATTTATTTTCAGAAGTGAACTACACAAAGATCTCGATGAAAATGTTCTTTTAGAACGATTTGAACTTTTCGGAGGATTGTTTGATAGCTCTGGATTCGATATTGACAATGCATACGATTTACAAGTATTTCTTGACACGACTCTATCTATCAAACCCGGCTTTTATGATGTTTATGAACTTCTTAAGAAAGTAAGTACCGTATCCTATAGCTTTTCAAAAAAATAGACTATATATAAAATGCTTGTATATTTTTAATAAAGTTGGCCCCTAAGTGCGAAGAACTACTTCGAAAGTGTAGCTGGGCTGGAAAAATCTACCCCTGTGATGAACTTTTTAGACTCGAAGTGACACCAGAAGGATTTTGTTGTTTATTTAACTACAATAGATTGGGTCGAAAGATAAAGTGAATTTTAAAAATTAAGCTTATCTTTTAATCTCATTTTATTACATTCTCTTCTCTTTTTTAGTGAAACATTCGTAAAATATTTAGATGTTATTGGAAAAGACATGGGTCTGAAAGTACTGTTGAACACTTCATTGGATGACAATTTTTACAGTCAACGAAGCACTACCGGTTTTATTGTTCAAATATTTAACAGTGTTTTCTATCCAGATATTTTAACAGGAGAAATGTCTGAATTCCCAGTTTCACCAAACACTGATTTGTTGCTTCCTTTGCAAGTGAATTTTCAGATCACTGATGACGGAGTTAGAAACTATAAAGTTGGTCAAAGACATTGTTATTTTGCAGATGAATTACCAAAAGAATATGGCATACAATACAGTCAGCCAGAATGTCTGTTAAAGTGTAAACTTCAAAACATACAATCTCTTTGTAATTGTATTCCATTTTATACGCCAAGAGATTTCATTGAACCTCCAGTTAGTTATTGCAACCTAGCAAACTTGGAATGTTTAAGCAGATACAAAGGTAATTTTATTAATTAAATAATCCATGTTTTGGCTTGCAAATACATATGGGTACTACCTGAGAACCGGTAAAATTTCTTTTTAAAACCGACTTAATCAACAGCATATGTATGTACATATTTTGAAATGAAGGGATCCTTTAAGAACTATCATTCTATTATTAAACATCTTGACTTTTTTGTATCACTATTTTTTTTTAGTAACATGGACATCTTATCGACCAATGAAGGGCTCTGTAGAATCGCAACAAGAAATGGAATACGGGCTGACTTGTGATGGTTGTCGCCCACTATGCAACATGCTCGAATATAAGTACCAGTTAGATAAATCTGATTTCGATCCGGAAAGTATTATCTTTGAGTTAGACTATTTCTTGTAAGTTGTTTCCAGCATAAGTTTTATAGTCAAAAACACGTATTGAGTGTCTTCGCTCATAATGAAATATTTATTTTATTTACTTTGTTTTTTTTTCATACCTACCATAATTAGTTTAAGATGTTTTGAAAAAAAGAAAACTCAATACAATTCAGTTTTTATATTATTTTGATATTTTAGACAAAATGAATCTCAATTAGAGGAAACCAGCCTTCTGCGAATTTTTCATGCTTCACCTTACTGTGCTCAGTATAAGAAACAACTTATTTATTCAAATAATGGTCTTCTCGGTAAGTTTGAATGATTAAATTTTCTAATTAATGTTTTTGTAAAACTTTTATTTATTTTAGCCAATGTTGGTGGAATTCTCGGTATAAGTATAGGTTGTTCGTTGATGAGTTTGATAGAAATTGCTTACTACACAACAATAAAATCTTATAAATACTTAAAGAGGTTACGTGAAACCAGAGCCATTGGCAAAAATTGAAGTCATCGTTGAAAAACATTATTGTTAATAAAATTGAAAGGTCAATATAATAATTTAATAGAGAAATGTTCAAGCCTATTTTTATTGTTCTATTTTTGAATATAATGGAATCTAATATTAAACACTAGCCGACCCGTGCTCGCGTTGCTTCGCAAATTGTAACCACGAACATTTTTTGAATATTAGTATTAGCATATGAAAAAATTTCTCAATGGGACTGAGCATATTTTGTACAATAATATTAATTTTAGTTTATAATCAAAAAAGGCAAGAGTACGATAACTTAGGCGACAAGATATTATAACGGAATTTTTTAGAACAGTTAAAAATAAGCATTTTTTACTATGGGAGGGGGGGTCTATCTCCCCCCGTTTAGGCAGGAGGGGCAATTTAAAAAAATTATTACTTAAAATGGAAAAAAATTCTTAAAAAATAACGGTGATACTTACAATTAAGTTGTATACATTTTTTTAAAGCCAACATTCTGCTCTATTAGCCAGTTTTTAAATCAAGTCAAAACTATGCGTAGTTTTTGAAAAATTTAATTTTAAACTCAAAATTTGAGTAAAAAAGTTAAAAAAAGGTTTAAAGTGTAACTTTTTCAATACTTCAAGATTATCTACCATTGTTTTTATTTATGAATTTATTGCTCTTATTTGTTTTTGATCAAAAACTGAAAACTAGATGATTTTATGTCTTTTAGTTTTTGAGAAAATTGAAAATAAAAATTTAATTTTAAACTCAAAATTTGAGTAAAAAAAGTTAAAAAAAGGTTTAAAGTGTAACTTTTTCAATACTTCAAGATTATCTACCATTGTTTTTATTTCAGAATTTATTGCTCTTATTTGTTTTTGATCAAAAACTGAAAACTAGATGATTTTATGTTTTTTAGTTTTTGAGAAAATTGAAAATAACCACAACTACTATTTTAATTTAATTCTTTTTTTTGCTTGAGTGGTCTTATTTTGATAGTAATAATGGTATTTGCGTATGCGTAATGCGTGTTTGGGTGTATGCAACAGTAAGGTGTGCGCGAGTTTGGGTGTATGCAACAGTGGCCATCGAGAAAGAACTAATAGAGAGAACCAACTTCGACGGTTTTTCTCTTTTTGCCTACAAGCTATGATTTGGCCACCAACTTGCATATGTAGTAACTCCATATAAAAAAAATGTGGGGAACAAATACTTATGCAAGTTTGTGCGCATACTCACCACGAAAGAGAAAAAACTTTTCTCTCTTTTCTTTCTGCTCAACACCTTTTAAAAATGGCGACCACCTTTGAAAAATGGCGGATGTAGTCAGCTGTTCAGAGGTGTTCAAAGAAAATTCAAAATTGTGTTTTTATTTAGTTTAGTTTAGTTTAGTTTATATTTAGTTTTTTCTCTCTGACAGTGGCATCTGCAACCCCCCTGCTTGGGCACACTATAGGATTTGGGGTGGTGCAAGTTGGAGTGTGTGCAAGGTGGGGAGGGTGCAAGATGGGGTGCATGCAAAGTTTCTTTTGCATTTAAATAAGCTGGATTTAAGAAAAATTAATTTACCCTAGGTATATCTTAATCCATATTCGATTATTACTATCAAAATAAGACTACGTTAATACTTAAGCAAGGAAGAAGTAATTTAATTAAAATATTTTGTTTTGGTAATTTTCAATTTTCTCAAGAACTAGAAGACATCAAGTCATCTAGTTTTCAGTTTTTGATCAAAAATAAATAAGAGCAATGAATTCTACAAAAAAAAAATAGTAGATAATCTGAAAGTTTTGAAAAATTACACTTTAAACCTTTTTTTAACTTTTTTTTGCACAAATTTTGACTTTAAAACAATTTTTTTCAAAAACTATGCATAGTTTTGACTTGATTTAAAAACAAGCTAATAGACAAAAGTGTTGGCTTTAAAAAAAGGTATAACACTTAATTGAGGGTATTACCGTTATTTTTTAATTATTTTTTTTCCATTTAATGTACATATTTTTTTTAACTGCCCCTACCGCCTAAACGGGGGGAGATAGACCCCCCCTCCCATAGTAAAAAATGCTTGTTTTTAACTGTTCCATACAAATCCGTCATTAAACTTTGTCGCCTAAGTTATCGTACTCTCCCCTCAAAAAACACTTCCTTACCGAAATTGACACTTTAGAAAAAAAAAACTTAAGTAAAATATTACGTAGTAAAGGCCAAGCCGCACGTGAAAACAAACAAAATACAAAACCATTTCAATTTTTTACTTGAAAACAGAACGAAATTTTTATCTATTTTCTTCTTTTCTTTCTTTTATTCATACCTACCTAGAAACGTTTTTTTGCAACCGAAAAATATAGTTTGCGGTAAAAAAAAAAACAAATTTGTGTTTTTAATGTTCTCATACATCTATAGGTAGGCGTGTGTAAATATCCATAGACACATTTTTTTATTCATCTGCTCATGTTCAGTGCAGTGCAACTGACTTAACCTACCTACATTTGTGTGCTCTTTTTATCGACGTCATTGTAAGTACCTTCTTTGAGTTATTTGTAAAGAAATTTTTAACTTAATTTCAGTTTTATTGTTCGAGGAAGTGATACAAAATTGGTAATTCAAGCTATTATAATAGAATTTTTTTTATTTTTAAATTGGAAGAATTATAATCTATTCACTTCCTCGAACCAGAAAAATAAAAAAGATCTAATTGTTCTTTAGATAAATCGGCATTTCATGTGCACGGCACTGTTTATTTATTTTTATTAAATGTCCATAGTAACTTAAAAAAAAGAGCCCACACTACTCAGCAATGTGACGGCCCTGACGATAGAATTAGAGAAACAAAAAAATAATGTGTGTGTGTAGGTTAATTGATGAACTATACAATACAGAAAAATTGAATATGTAGGTAGGTAGGTAAGAGAAAAAACGTAACTATTAAATGGAACACATATTAAGAGAGAAAGAGCATGGGAAGTGGGAAGAAAAGAAAATTAAAAATGTTGGAATTATAATGAAATGAAACAAAGCAGCGACCTCGCGATTGTGATGGAATCTAATTTCCTGGATAAAATAAATTCAAAAAGTTTATAATTTTATAATTTGTTTTTATTTATTTCTCAGGTTGTATGTTTAGCTTAGAAGTGATTTTAGGCTTAAAATTTGCGCAACAATATTGACTTTATGAAGCAATGCTAATCTTTGTCGATTATTGTATAGGTTTTAAGATATGAGTGGTTGTATAAGTCAACTTATGAAAAAAAAATGGACAAAAAATGTAAAATTAATAATATTTAAGTTTGACAAATAATTAATGAAAAAAAATTAAAGCCATAAACACTCTCATAACAATATAGAAAATAATAAAATATATTTCAAATAAATCGGTTGACTACTTTCTGAGATCATGCGTTACGAACTTTAAAATGGTTTCGCTTTTATATATTAGTATAGATGATTGCATTTTTTTTTTCTCATACTACACTGGTCGACAAGGTTTTGTTCCTGACAATCAAATTGCAGTTTTAATTTATTTATTTTATTTTTTCTTAATATATAATCCTTATCCCCAATGTTTCAGTTAAAATATTTATAGTATTAAAAAAAAAATGTCAAAAGTTGTTAGATTTCACTTGTCTCTCAAAAGAAACGCTGAATCATTTATGCTAAAACGTTAATTTTTGTCTTTTTAACAAATCTGTCCTCTAAACAAGGCTAAAACTTCAAAACATATTTTTCAAATTAAATTCAAGATTTCTTATGTAGTGCCAAATGAAGACTCATAGCTACTGAAAATTTCCAAAACCTTAGTATGATACTAATTATGATTAAGAATAAGATTTGTATTTTGAAAAATCATCATACAATTTATTGTTAAGGGATATGTTGTGTTTAGTTTACCCTTAAAAACTCGTTTTTGGTTGTTTTACAGTACAACTTAATGTTTAAAAAAGTATTGTTTTGTTTGTGTGACAGAAAAAAAACTTAATTTTGTAAGTATATTTTTTAATAAAAATAATATGAAATAAGCTTTCTTGAAAACATTTAAGACGATCACGAGTTAGTTAAATACAAAAAGACGTTTTCGAATTTCTTTTCGAAATTGTATATTTTGTAGTTATGTTAACATTATTTATTGTTAAAGTATATATTTATTATATATGCATATATATTTTTGCAGAATTTACAAATTCCCAGAAACTTGTCAACAAATATTCATTGTGGAATATTTCCATTTTTTAACTTGAGAACACACTTTCTCTTCGCTTTTATATTTGTTTAAGAATTAATATATGAAACAAAATTTAGTTTCAAGCAAGCACATACTGAAAAATGATAAAATTTAATAAATTCCTCGCGAGAAACAAAATCGTCATCCTTACAATGGTCGCATTCACATAGCTAGTGGCTACGTAGTCAAGGGATTCTGATTGGCTAAATCTAACTACAAAAGTAGTTGAAATTTCCCCTCCGACGTAGTGTAATAAATTCGGCTACAAAGTTAGTGGAAAATGATTTTGACGTTTCACAATCAGCTGCTCGGTAAAGTAACACGAATTCAAAATGAAATATATCGTTCAATATTTAAATACAAATAGTATAAATCATTTAAATTGTGTCTTAAATTTGATTTTATTGAATTTAAAAACACAAAAGATAAGTTAAAGTTATCAAATCAAAAATGTTTCTTATGTTCTATATTTGCATTTGTCAATAATATGACAGTTCCAGATTGACTAGCTTTGTAGTGTAGTTTTGCATTCACAAAGCTAGTTGAATTTTGACTACGTAGCCACTAGCTTTGTGAATGCGACCAATGTTCACCTAATTCGTATGTAGATTATGGTTGTACAAACCGAAAAACCAAATCATACAACTTCGAAGTTGTATGACTTGAGATATAAGCCACAATGACAGTTTTTTTGACATAAGATAAGGTAGAATAATAAATTTGGTATTTATAAATTGTGTAAAAACAAACAAATATTTCAGAAATTAAGGTGTTTGTAACAATATTTCGTCTTCCGTGTGTCAATTCAAAGGTGCTTCTTTCTAACTAGAAAATAATATGATAGATAGATAAGATATTTACATTGTGATCATTCAAACATCAAATGTTTGTTTTTAAAACCCATTGCACAGTTCAGATGATAAGTTGATTTATTGTCTACAATTTAAAGTACATTTTAATTTTTTCTTTGAATCGCATACATATATAGTTTATTCAACCAAAATTATGGAAGGAAAAATTGGAAACAAAGGAAACACAAATATTGTATGAAAGGACAGATAAAATAATGCTTCTATTCAATTTTATAAAATGAAACACTCATTTTTATTCTCAAAAATATAAACAAAATTTCTTACTTTCGTTGTGAGAAATCTGATAATAGAATTTTTATGATTCGATTTCTCAAGAAAGAAGAAAAGATATGCAAAGCTAATTTGAGTGATAGGTGAGAATAAATAATGAATTTTTGTTTATGTACATATTATGTATATTTAATTCTCCTGCTCTGTTAATCTGACTGAGAGAATTCCTAGGAATCTTAGAAATATGAACTGGCCAATTTATAAACATTTACAATTTGATTAAAATATACATACCATACACCGCTATACGTCGACATAAAATAATTTAGATGGAAGGACGGATGCACTCCTTCGTAATGGGTTAATGGGCAGATTCAAACATAAGAGACTTTATTTGCAGTCAACTGCATTCTTTCAACGCAAAATATTATCAAACCAAGGCAGATAGTTAATATTTCAGATGTCATTAATTTCAAAACCTGGAACTTTACTTGACAATCTTTTACTTGCAGAAAGTACCATCTTAAACAGTTGTTAGTTGGGCCGGTTATGCTATCAGTGAAAACCATCAGTCAAATTTTTGTTTTACATTTTTAACATGTTATTCTCCGCAAAAGAAAAATGTAATAAAATTAATTCAAATGTCCAGTAACTTTTACATAACCAAACATTTAAAGCTAAATTTAACATTTACACAACATTTACTGAACATCTGACTGCAAAATGGCAACAACATTCTATTTCGTTTTAATGATGACGTTTCAATTTTTGTATTGTTGTGTATGGAAGAATACCTCCTGTTTCAATTTACTGATAGCTATAACCGGCCCCTTACGCAGGTTTCAAGTTGTGTTTTGTATTGTAGAAACAAATTTGACAAGAAACCCTTTTCTTGTTAGTGCGTTGGACTGTCATGCCAGAGGTCTTGGGTTCGATCCCTGCCTGTGCCATCTAAAGTTTTACTCTTGCGAGGAATGGTTGAGAGTTGTAAGTCACTGGGCCCTAGTTTTCAACGGACTGTTGCGCCACCTAATTTATTTATTTTTTATAAATAAATAAATCATGGAGTAATAAAGTTCAGCTTTCAGTTAAGTGAAAACAAAAAAAAATAATAACTTTCATTTTGACATAAGCAGATTTGACTTGATAGTAAGGGAAATTTTTCTTGGCTAACTTTCCAGTCAACTGGCAGATACTAGAAACTTGCCTTACTTTCAAGTCCCTTATGTATTTGAACCTTCCCAATGGGCAGGTTCAGACGACATAAGGGACTTGAAAATAAGGCAAGTTTCTAGTATCTGATTGGCCAGCTGCCAAAAACTTACCTTCCAATTAATGCAAATTTATTGGAAAGTTGACTGGAAAGTTAGTCAAGAAAAATATCCCTAACTATCAAGTCAAGTCTACTTCTGTCAAAAAGACAGTTGATCATGTCTTTTCATTCAACTGAAAGCTGAACTTTATTACTCTATGATTTATTCATTTTCTACACACCTTCATTTAATGTAAAAGGGTTCCTTGTCAATTTGGAAAAGAAATAAGTAATATATACTTGTAGCTTGCCTGATCAGTGTTTTGTAGAGAACAATGTTTATGGTTGTTTTTGTACTATAAACTTTAAGTAGAGGTTTGTGAAGTAAAGTTCTGAATTTAAAATTCATGACACTTGAAAAACTAACTAGTTGCCTTGGTCAAAATGTACGTTCAAAGAATGAAGTTGACTGCAAATGAAGCCCTTATGTTGTCTGAATCTGCCCAATGCATTTGGTCTCGAACCTGTTCTTTGTTTTGTTGGTACTTTATTTAATTTGGTTGGTTTACTTGTAAGTGCTAATTGGACAACATCATCCCATGTATGTACATAGACGAACAGGTATTATTTAGTTTCAAATTTCAGTTTTATAGAAATTATGTTGGTAAGGTAAATTAAGGATTTACAGAATAAACAACGGTTTATTTTTCGAACTGTCATATACATATCTATTCTAACCCTATTTGATAGATTTATAATTTTAATGTCCATCGAAAACGAACAAAATCACAAAACTTCTATTTAACGCTAAAATACATTATCACAAAACAACATTATTAGTTGATTTGTAATATTTAATCCATAGATTAATCGATAATGATATGATAAGGATTCCAAGATTAAATCGTGATACCCAAATAATTCAAATTTAATTTATTTGAAAATTAATTATGAAACTAGATTTAAGGGAAAGAAAGGTATCATTTACCCAGGATGTAGCGTACTCATTCGCTTTTAAAGGCAAATCCTTCTTTAACCATTTATTTATGGTTTTGCTTCATTAAATACGTAAATTCAATTTTGAACACCAAATAGCTATCGTATTATTGTTTTTTTTTTTTTTACTTTAAGATAAGCTTATCGTTCTTTCCACCCAGTAACTTACATTTTGGTTTATTTTTGTTTCTGTTTCAGTATAAAAAACATTTCAACAATGAGCAAGCGTCAGCTCCTGTTAATTTCCTCTTCAAGGGTGCACGGATTTAAGTACCTAGAACATTCAAAAGACCAAATAAATAATTTACTCAAAAAGTACCTACGTTGAAATTAAAAAAAAGCTTAACTTGGTGTACTTCTTATTTAAATTCTTTTTTTCTACAGAAAAGAAGTGAACACGATATTATTTGTGCCATATGCTTTAAAAGATCATGATAAGTATACAGAAACCGTCAGGAACGCTGTCAACGATTGGGGCTACAAAGTCGAAGGTCTGCACACCAAATCAAATCCAATTGATGCTGTGAAAAATGCCCAAGCTATATTTGTTGGTGGTGGAAATACTTTTGTTCTATTAAAGACTCTATACGAAAAGAATCTCGTCGAAACAATTCGTGAAACAGTTAAAAATGGCATTCCATATATTGGAAGTAGTGCTGGAACAAATGTTGCTACCTTATCGATTCATACAACAAATGATATGCCAGTTGATTATCCACCGACTTTTGATGCACTTCAATTAGTACCTTTCAATATTAATCCACATTATTTGGAGACTGATTCTGAATCAAAGCACAAAGGTGAAACACGTGACGAGAGAATAAATGAATTCGTAGATTATTATAGCCGGGCGGTTTTGGGATTACGCGAAGGAACAAGTCTATTGGTCGATGGCAATAAAGCTACTCTGAAGGGTGATCGTAATGCAAAGTTGTTTAAAGCGTAAGTTTTCATAAATAAATGTTATTATTTTTATTTTGAATATACATTTTTTTAGGAACAAGGAACAAGTTGAATATCCACCAGAATCTGATTTAAGTTTTTTGCTTTAAGAAAATGTTAAAACATAAAACGTTAAAAACATTTTGTAATACAATTGAATTTAATAAAAAAAGATATAAAAAAAACATTTTGGTTTCCTTTTTATGTTAAAAAACTATAAATATTCAAGATAAATCAACGGATGTTTATTTTATTGTAAAGTGGAACCTATGCTATTAACAATGGGAAAAGATATCAGCAAAACGGTCTTTTCCTTTTTGTGAAATTTTTCATGACCAATTTCCACAATTGCGGCTTTATGTATTCCATTGCATTGCCATTGGCCCTTTTAGTTAACTACACAAATTGATACTTTTCTAAGAACTGCAATATATATATATATACATACATACATATACATACATACATATGTACATATCCACATTTTTAATTATTTTAAATTGTATCTATCAAACATGATTAGTCCTCATAATAGACGAGTGGTCCACAAGGCGAAAAGATCTGATTTGTTTTTTGTTTGTCAGTAAAGTTAGTATTTAATTCATTTCTGAAGGTGTTGCAATGATATTGAGTTATAAGTTTGGAATAACATATGTATGTAAGTATATTTTTTAAAATTGAATTGAAAATGGAAAACAAACATTTTGCTGATGCATTTTACTGAAAGCTATAACTGCTACGATATTTTCTTATTGAACTTCCCCTTCCGAAAAAATCATTATATAGGAGTTTTCAGTTTTAAAAATATTATTTATTTGATTTTGAAATCAATAAAATCCAAATTTGTTTGAAAATTTTAACTTATTGGCCTCTAATCAAAACTGGAAACATTTGTGAAAAACTTATACCGTGTTCAACATCCTTTTAGCTTGAGAAGATTACGAATCGAGTGTATCTTCCCATATTGGTTAATGAACGGAGTTTGAAGAATTCAACTACAAACCAATCAAACAAAGTTCATTCACAATATTTCAATTTGATATAATTCTGTAATTCATTGCATTATAGATTAAAATTTCAAATTTAATAAAATAAAATAAAATGTTTTATTAAAAATATGTACATGTAGTGAATATATATTTCTTAAAATATAAAACATACAATCTTAAAATATTTCTCTCTCTCTATGTGTTTTTTAAAATAGCTTAGTAAATATTTATTTTAAAAGTTTTATTTTTACAAAATATTATTTAAATAGATATTCTACTTAAAATATAAGAAACAAAATCAAAACCTAAAATTTAATAGAAACTTTAATTTCACTGTAATACTATAATAATATAATATTCTGTTTTTACAAAGTAATTGTCGTGGAACAATTTTTTTTAAAACTTATAATAGGAGTTTCAAACCTTTGGCACTTTGTCTTACAATAAATTAATAATTAAAATAAAACAATATTTAATTTGCATTTAAAAAAATAGATGCCTGTAGTAATTAAAAGCTGCCGGAAAGTATTTTTTTTTGTATTTCACATCCAATTTTAAATCCAAGAGGCTTAGTCCTCATGAAATTGTTAAAAAACAAACCGAAAACACTTGTTTATAAAATTTAAAAACCAACATGTTCTGTTTTCTACTTCCATAGTTTGCTTGGCACATTTGATTTGAAGTAGGCACTTGGCAATGAATTTACTATAAAATTCATTTTTTTTTAAATTTTAAATTTGTGACTTATTTATTTAATATGCTGTCGGTAATGCAAGCACTTAATTTTTTCATTCATAGTACAAGTATTTTGTATTTGATGAATTTATAACATTGAATGAAAGGAAATTAGACTTATTTAAATTATATGTATATAAAACAAAACTTGGTTATGGTATTCGAAGTTCATATACAAAAATCTCGTCATAAAGCAATTACACTATACATATTATTGTCTGGGTCTGCTTAATATTCAGCTTAGTTCTTACCATGACCGGCGGGATTAAGAACATAAAATAAAGTAAAATAAAATAAGAGATTCAAAAATAACAAACGAAATTTTCAGTCTGTAAATCCGAAATTTAAATAACAAATAGTATACAAAGTGTTTAAATGATTTTTAACCGAAACGTAGTGCTGGCAAGTTATGCTATGTTATTAAATAAATAATAAAGCAAGAAAATCAAAGCCTTAATTCTATTTTCCCCTTTTTAAAGTTTTATAATAAATACTACTTAAAAAACAAATCAATTTTTTGGATATAAATACATAAACAGCTTAGTAAAATGAAATAAAACATATAAAATAGGATGGGCCAGTAATTTTGAGCATTTTTCTTTAACTTAATTTACAAAATTGTTCGATTATATTTTATTGTTTATTTAATGTCTCATTGGATTTCTTGTAATACTTTTATCCTCGAAGCGTATTATCGAATCGCCAATTTGTTTTCTAGATGCTAAATGTATGCATTTTCTACTACTTAAACTATTGCTACTGCTAAGATTGTCAGATCTTAAAGGTATTTCATTGGAATAATTATTAACATTATTATTTTGAATTTTATTACTATTATTTATTTCTAAGCTATAAGCTGGGCACTTGGGTATATCACTTGTAGTTTCGAGGAAATTTTTGATGGCAGTTCCATATCGTAAATTTGGTTCAACACCACGTAAAATGTGTATCGGCAATTGAGCACCAACAAATATGTCTAAAATTGTGTTAATTGTTTTATCGGCACGATTGAGAAGTAACTCAATGTCGTTGTCATTATGAACTATTGGTACAGTATCTTGGAGTTTTTTGCGAGCTATAAATAAAAATAAAAGTAATATACATTTTTTGTATTTATTTATTTACGCTTAATGCAAGCTATTAACAAAAAAAGACTTAAAGCTAGACTTAAATCTGTTTTTTTTTTTTTTAGTTTAATATGATGCTTAGGCTTAGTTTTAAATTAACAAAAAACTTACAACGAGTTTTAAAGATTGTTTTTTAAGGAAGGAAGGAAGAACTGATATGGAAGTCAAAGGTTGTAAGCACGTTGAGAGCTACTCGCAGCATTCCTGTCTGACGTTCGGTGGGTTAGTATAGATAGATAGGAATCTTTTCTAGAAGAAAAGTGGTCTCTGCTAAAAGCTGGTTTGGAAAGAGAATGTCAGCGACTTCACTGCGATTTTTAAAGGTTTGAAGATTAATAAGTTTTAAACGATCTCCATGATGTGGTAAGAATAGATTATCACCCCAAGGAAGACCGCGGAGTGCAAATCGAAGAAATCTGCTTTGTTCAGATTTAATTCTTTGAGAATAAGAGTTCTGAAGGGGAGACCAGACTTGACTAGCGTATGTATATAAGAAGAAGTCTAACAAATGTGGTGTACAGGGACCAACGTTTGATGAAACTAATAGATGAGTTGTACTTGTTAATAATAACCAGGTCAATAGAACAGACATCTCTATAGCTTTATAACGCTTGTTGCTTTGTTAATATGCTCTTTAATAATTTATAACACAACCTTAAAGGAACTTTACTTAATTTTTAAACCAATATGCTTTAAGAAGGCATTATTTAAGAAAAATGTTTCTTAGAGCCACTCAGCCGCTTTTTGCTTTTAAGTAAATGGTCAGGTTCAGACAACATAAGGACAATATTTGCAGTCAACTACATTCTTTGAACGTAAATTTTGACCAAGGCAACTGGTTAGTTTTCAAGTGTCATACATTTTAAACTTGGAACTTTACTTAACTTATTTCTACCTTCAGTTCATTGTACAAAAACTACTAAAAAGATGGAGTTTTGTAGAAAATAAATAAATCATAGAGTAATAAAGTTCAGATTTCGTTTGAATGAAAAAATATGATGAACTGTCTACTTAACATCGCTTACAAAATCTTCTCTGCCGTAATATGTGAACGTCGAAAGCCCATTGTCAACAACCTGATAGGTCCTTATCATTTTGGTTTTAGACCAGGAAAGTCCACAGTCGATCAAATATTCACATTACGGCAGATCCTGGAAAAAACCCAAGAACATCAAATCGACACCACCATCTTTTCATCGATTTCAAGGCCGCATATGACAGCATCTACAGGGAGGAGCTGTATAGAGCCATGTCTTGTCTAGTTTTGGCATCCCTGCCAAACTCGTCCGTTTGTGCATGATGACTATGGCTGCTCCATAAAGGTTGGAAACAACTTAACAGAACCTTTCGATGTCGAAAAACGTTTTAGACAAGGTGATGCGCTATCATGCGATTTTTTTAACATCGTACTTAAAAGAATAGTGCCGAGCTCCCACGTCAACACTAGAGGCACTATCTTTCAAAAGTCTGTCCAATTACTAGCATATGCTGATGACATTGACATAATTGGCTTTTGTGAGTATTGAGGCAGAGGCGGCAAAAATGTGTTTAACGGTTAATGAGGGCAAAACAAAGTACATGCTGTCGGTCGTCAAGAAAGGACCTACAACACCGACGTCTCGGTCAAAGTAAGTCATTTTAACAGAAGTACACTTGACTTGATAGTTAGGGAGATTTTTCTTGACTAACTTTTCATTAAAGTTGCCTTAATTGGAAGGTAATTTTTTGGCAGCTGGCCAATCAGATACTAGAAACTTGCCTAACTTTCAAGTCCCTTATGTCGTCTTGTTGGGAAATAGTGCGCCCGCCGTAACAAAAAAATGTTGAAAACATTATCAAAGATATGAAAAACCAAGGTTTCGACCCAAGATGCAATTGCTGTTAGTTCGGGAGAGAATCGTTTAGTGTTATGAATTGGCATTTAGGAACATTGAGTTCTAAGAAATTTTATCGCACTAAGTCTGAAATTAGTAAGGATCATTTTGGAGTAAAACAGAATCAGATGGAGTAGAATTAACATTTGTTATTTTCATGTCATCAGCGTAAATAGAGACAGTTGAATTATCAATGACATTAATAACACTGTTAATAGTTAAGACAAATATCAAAGGACCAAGGTGGGTCCCTTAAGGAAGTCCTAAATTTCCATTAAAGGGATCGGAGGTTGAGAACCTGAAATCAACTCTATATCAGCTGTTCTCTAGGTATGATCTAAGCCATTCAATAAAAAAGGTTGAAAAATCAAGGGCTTTAAGTTTAAGATAAATAATTTGGTAAATAATTTTATTAAAGGCTTTACTGTAGTAATAACGTCCACTTTTTTTCCTTTCTCTATTTTCTTTAGAGTTTTAGTCACAAATTCAGTAAGATTGGTTGTAGTGAATCTGAATTTTAAGAAACCATGTTTTTTGAAGAAAAAATAGGTCTACAATGAATATACGAGTAGAGAGAGTCGTAGACAATGCTTTAGAAAAGCTTGGTTATTTGCCTTTAGTTCATCATCATTTTTTCTGTTTTTTTATGAACAGAAAAATAAAGAAATCTTTCCAAAGCTTTGGAAATGGAAAGACAAAATAGTGCTGAAAGGGGTTTACATAGGGAGGTAGCATCCGGACCAGGAGAGAAATCATCTTTAAGTAGACTTTATTTGTTGTCAATTATGATGTCATCACTTATTTCGAATTGGGTAAGGGTGGTGCTTGAGGTACCTTTTAACCAACCAAAAAAACTGTAGTCAGGTTCTTTGTTTTGTTGGATGTTGATTTCAATTGAAATATTTATAAATACACTTTCTTTTACATTTATAACAAAAAAGTAATTGAGAAGTCATGTCAAGTAAATGATTTACTTCAAGAAAAGAAATATTGGCAACCAAAAAGTTATTAACCCATAACTATCTCCTTCCAATAGTTCATATAAAATATTTTTGTTGGGGCTTTAACATATAAATTAAAAAAATTATGATGATGTAACCTTTTTTCTTGGAAATCATTCTGACAAGCTGTTTAAGGTTGAGACTTGAGATATATTCCCTAGATATTGAAGGAGCTTTCAACAACGTCAGTTACCAGGCGATCACAACAGCAATGGATAAGCTGAAATTAGAGAAATCACTCATAGATCTTATAAGTCTCATGCTCAAAAGCAGGACAATAACTTCTAGCATGAGAAGTTTTGATACCACCAGATCGGTGAATCGAGGTACCCCCCAAGGTGGGGTCCTTTCGCTTCTTTTATGGAACATGGTAGTTAACGACCTTCTAACATCATTGGAAGTAGAGGGTTTCAGGGTGATTGCCTATGCTGACGACGTTGCAATATCTGTATCTGGGAAACACCCCCAAGTTCTCTCGGAACTCAATGTCAATCATCTCTGAATGAGATGACGGAACAGTTTAATATTCACCTCATTTGGGTGCCGGGCCACAGAGACATTCTGGGAAATTGCAAAGCCGATCAGCTCGCCAAAAACGGAACACTTCTGCCTAATGTTAGACAAAAACATAACATAGGAACACCACTTGCTACATGCAAATATCTTCTAAAACAATATGCTCTATAATCAACAAATGCTAGATGGTGACAGAGTACCACCTGCCTAGCAACCAAGCAAATATGGCCAAGCATGGACTTAAAACGGTCAAAAGGCTTGATATCCCTGAGCAGACAAAATATAAGCTCTACAATTGGAGTAATAACAGGACACTGCCTCATAGGAAGACATGCTCTGAGGCTAGGGTTCTACACAAATGAATTCTGTAGAAGCTGCATGGACGAGGACATGTCCAGCACTCTCCATTAGAAGGAATAACTTCCTCGGTAATCCCTTCTTCGATAATACCAGTGAACTGGCAACGATTGACACAAAATGTCTCTCTAACTTTATTAAAAGTACTAAATGGTTTGTTTAAGTTCATTAATCTCCCATGAGTAACCTCATTAGTGGTATCACAACAGACCCTTGAGGTCTAGGTGAGTCAATGACATCTGGACAGCCACTCCACTCCAACCTAACCTAACCTTTTTTTTTAGAATTTACTATATGCAGAAATAAGCATTAGAATATGAGTCTTTAAATTATTATGCTGTTTATATAGATAGGGTCAATTTATAATTTTGTACTAGCTTTCACATAATCCTTACCTTCCACATAATCCTTACTATAGAAAGAAATCACATCATAATTCCATCGGTCAAAGTAACCAGCACTCTGACTGACATCACATGTTTCACATTCCTTGCAAAAATGTGCAAACTTACAAGGATACATCATAAATCCGATCGGTGAATACACCTGGAATCCTTGAATTGTATTCATGCGAACCTAAATACAAACAAATTAACAGTAATTATATAAGTTTAAATAATAATAACTGAAAATAAAAATTTACCCGATTAAGAAAATCCGCTTTAAATGTATTTGATGTGGAAGCCATTAGCACTAGGCTCTCCAAACCAATTTTTGGCAAAGCCAAATCAGCTACAGCTAGACTGAGTATTTCATTTCGTGCATAAATAGAGTTGAGCATGATGTCTTCAGGCATGCTTACATCACTAAAAATCGCTGGCAATCGTATGGAAACCCACACTATACGTGAGCCATCTGTTTTATATTTCGTGGATAAATTTAAGGCAAGACTTTTTATATTTCGGAATGGATCATTTTCACCTTTGCTAGGCGAATCGTATTTATAAAGAAAAATCTGTAAGAAAAACATAAAAATTATTTTAAAATGTCGTCGAATTTATGTATTGTTTAAAACTCACCATAAGAAGAAAGGTGTTGTCTTGGTTCTTCATGCAAATCTTTTCGTATTGTCGAACAAACTCAACCCCATCGTTAGCTAGATGTTCAAATGTTGGCACTATGATGACTATTCTCGTACTTTCAGTTACGTATGGCGAAGGAACAACTTCTACTCGTCCTAATGGCTTTACTACCTGAAAGCTGACAAACAGTTGATTCAAAGTCAAAATAGGGACAGAATTCTAAATTTATTTCTACTGTAGCTTTAAAGAGCCACAAGTGGAATATTTTAATTAAATTTTAGGATAGTGTGCTGTGATTTACTTACCTTTTTATAATCTTAATCGGGTCATATTTTTTGGCATCCACAAAATTCAAGTGCATATGATAGTCCATGCCTCTTGTTGGATCGAATCTCCTATAAACGGAGTGTATATTTGAGTAATTTAGTCCTGGAAACTTGTGACGTGCATATTGCACACTTATATCTAAGACTGTTTGAAAGTCTAACGAGTCGATGCGACTCAATGGTTCAACGACACTATCTGAATTTGGCAAAAAGATGTGTGTACTGTTGATGAAGTGCCACACAAGAATGTCATGGCGAGTTTCTGGCGAGCTACTTGTTGGCACTCCTAATGGCCAACGTATTTCTAAAATATTATTCGATATAGTGCCATTCGCTATGTGATAGGCTTTATGTTCAAGATCAAAGCTGCGGTGTTGAAGGTTTTCTAAGTGGTACTTGAAAATAAAAATAGAAAATTAATAATATAAACAAAAAAATAAATTAAATTTATTATTTATTACCTTTGAGAAATAAGCATGAAGTCGGTAAAAATCATCTGCGTTTGTTAAAGGATATATTACTGAGGCATTTCGAAAGACTTCTTCTGTAGATAGTAGACTAAGGTCCTTATACAATTTTATCGATGGTCTTATTGCATAAGACATTTGTGTAATGCCCTAATAAAAAAGTTATTTATTGATAGAATTAATAACATTTAATTGTAACAAGATGATTAAGGAAAGGATTTTGTGTACCGGTAATATATATGTAAGTATTGTAATCAATTCATCACTGGATGACAAGTTTTGCTTGCAGAGGTCTAAGAGCTTCATAAGTTACAATCTTAATAGGTTAAATTGAGACATTAAGTTGCATTTATAAATCAATTTGGAGTTTCTTGAATATATTTTTCATTTCTGTAACGAAGTTAATACCCAAATAGTCGTCCAAAAATATAATCATTTAATTTTATTTCAAATTTCAAAGTGAAAGGGAAGTCTCATTCAACTAAAAACAGTGCCTTTAAAAACAAAAATTAAAATCACAGACATATTTATGCTAATTAGATTCTGTAGACAAACGAGTGATTGTTCTAAAGCACAGCACCAAACAAAACAGCCGAAGGAGAAGAAGATACAAAAAGGTCAGACAAGAATTTGTTTTGATTTTATTTCCTGCGTTTGAGAGTTTGCGACAGTTTTTACGAATAAATTGCATCAAAATTCTAAAAATGGAAGGAAAGAGTGGACATATAGGCTTAAATACGACTATCATCATCCAGACTGTGTGCTTTGTTCTTTTAGTGATTTACAAAGGCCTTAAGCGTTTTTTTTTTGTTGTTTTAACTGGTGGCTGGAAGACAACAGCGATTCTTTGTTTTAATAGAGATCTTTTTTATGGTAGACTATGGGTTTATTGCCCTCTTTTTCGAGGATGTGTGTTGCAATTAATTCTCCTGAACATCTCTTATATTGTATGTTGCTAACGATTTCTTTTGTTCGACAGAATTTTAAAAAAAGAAGAAAATGTAAAAAAGGAAATATGTCAAAAAATCGAGTTTTATTGCCAATATTTTCAAATTTATGTGAAGAATGCCTTGGGCATAAGCGAAATCACGTTAATTCATTTTGGCTAAAACAATGATCAAAAACTCAAACGAGGGTCAACATAATTAGAGAGTGGTGCTGGTTAGAATATTCTTTTCAGTCCATAATTCTAAGATAGTGAAATTCGATAAAAATAGATGGACCCTTTTCAAGCTGTCAAGGTGATTATACAAAACTTGGGTAACTCGATGTCATCAACCAATATATACAAAGTCTGATTATATTTTATTGAGATTGCAATTTATTTTAAAACAATGGAAAGACCTTTATTTAGTAACCCAATTTCAGTTCTTCATTTTGAATACAAGTTATTAAAAAAATACAAAAAGTTCTTAAAACGTCAGTCCTCTGGCATGTCACAACCCTGAAAACCAACCATTAAGTGACTGTCTATTAAACATTATCATTGATTTGAGAAAACTTATTAAATGAATACAATCTGCGATGTATATAGTTTAATATATACTACAACTTTCATAATGCAGTGTTCTCCACTTTATTTAAAAAAATAAGAAATTTTGTGTTCAGTTTTATTCGTCAGTTTCTTGTGTGTTATTTAAATTTAAAATTCGTGCGAAATATCGCCGCCTCAACGTCAAATCCCACTTTGAATTTTAATGTTGGTAATAAAGTTAGTTGCGGGTTGCACAATTTGACGGCCACCATAACTGTACCAGAGTTTGGGTTATGTTTGTTGTCTATACACGTGCTTAGCCAGTCAACACGTCAGTTTTATGGTGAGTCGTTATTTTTTTGTTAATCTAAAGTTTATTTTTTTTATTCGTATTAGACTTTGATTTGTTAAAATGTAGTTTTGTTGATATTTCAAATTACAAAAAAAAAACATTAGTCCAGATTATAATCTCAAATTTCGTCTTTTTCGTCAGTAGTGTGGCGTCAGTTCTGTGTCAGTTAAATTGTTATTGTTCTTCATTTCTTGATCATTTGTACTTTTAAGATGAATATTGTTAGATTTTGTTTGTTGATTAGTTTGAAATATTTAGTAAAACTATGTGAAAGTAGTAAAAGATAAGTGAATAACGTTACGTTAAATGTCAAAAGTCTGTTTTGAAAACTGATGTAGTATTTTCTCCTAGTATTACATATTAATAATTATTTTTAATTGTTACTAAGTGATTTTAAGTGATCATTATTAAATCCTAAGAGATTTTTACTAATTTGTATTAAATTTCATTATAATACTTTCAAAACTGTGTATACTCGTCAGTCCTCTGGCAGTCAAATTCTGAAATTTTGAAATATCTTACAATGTACTCAAAATAGTGACTGGCCCGATTGGGAACAATATATTAATTAGATTAGCTATCATATACACCCGAATTTATAGAAGTTTGATTTAAAAACTATCGTAAACAAAATATCCTCAAAAGTTACCCAACTTTTGTATAATCACCCATATGCTTATTTTATTTTGTTTAGCGAGACACTACTGTATTTCAGCTAAATCTTGCTTTCAAAGTGATATGTAAACTAACTCAATTTCATACAAATTAAAATATAGAAAACTTAGAACTTTTAATCACGCAATTTGCTTACTTTCGAGGTTAATGCCATTGGCCTGTGTAAAAGTCAAGTTCAATGCTTGACGACAAAGAGAATAGAACAACAAAATTGTAAGATGATCATTAGCAGAAGATAAGATGAATTAACAGTGGAATATAAAATTATATACTTGCAAAACAAGAAAAATCAATTACAAAAATAATAATTTTGTTTTCAATTCTAAAGCGTAGATATTTTAAACAACAAAATATGAAATTATAAAATAATAGGTAAGAACTTATTAGTTTTTTTTTAATTGAGGTGTTCGTGTTATTATAATTTTTTTAACTAATTTATTTTATTTAACTTCTTTTCGGTACGTCTTTCCATTTAGAGATATTGGCAGAATAAACAGAAATTTATCAAAAAACGGTTTGAGAGTTGCTGAGAGTTAAGGATTAATCGCAATGAATACTTTTGTAGAGCCTTTAATTCTGAGAAAAAAAACCTTTACTAGACGAGATGATACTATAAAATGTCGTGACGAAGAACAGACCAAGTACATCGAATTACGGTTGAGGTGGATGTTGCTCAAGTCTTTGACAAGGTTTGTCACTTAGGACTTGACTACAAACTGCATAAAACCCTTCCCAGGTAGTATTACGATGTACTGAAACAAATGTTAAGAACCGACTTTTAAGAATACGGTACAACCTAAATTACTTGGGATTTAAGAAAATAGAAGCCGGTGTAAAGCAAGAAAGTCCTAGGACCAACCTTGGGTTTTTCAATAAGGGCGGGTAGATGTTGAAGTGGAATAAAACAAGCTGTGTGTGAGGTATTAATACAATTATTTTTTATTTGAAAGGCGCATTTAATGCCCGCATCGGCTTCTTACGGTGACACGGATCCGAGTGGTCCAATTTTCAATGACTCTTCAACATAGATCCTTCTAAATTTGAGGGATGGCCTGTGTTATGTTCACTTTCAGGGCATTGGCCGATTGTGGTTTATTAGCATAGACCTGCAAATTCAAGAAACCCCACAGGAAAAAGTCTAGCGGGGTCAAATCGCATGACCTTGGTGACCAATTTACATCACTCCTGCGAGAGATAACCTTACCCTAAAATCGTTCATGCAAAATGTCAATCGTGGCGTTTGCTGTGTCGCACGTAGCGCCGTCCTGCTGGAACCAAATGCCGTCTAGGTCTATATGGTTCAATTTGGGCCATAAGAAATTAGTTATCATCGTTATGTAGCGCTCGCTGTTGACGGTGACCGCCTCACTAAGGCCGTTTTCAAAAAAGTACGGACCAATTACACCGTCCGTCGTCGGCCTGAAATCCAGACGAAACGGTAACTTTTTGATGATGCATTATCAACTGGTGAACCACGAGTTGTTTGGCGTCGTCCCATATACGGAATTTGCTTGTTAACACAGCCATTCATTCAAAAATGCGCCTCGTCACTAAAGATGATGATCGGCCCAAAATTGGGGTCCTCTTCTAAATGATTCGAAGCCCAGTCAGCGAACAAACGGCGTTGCCTATGTGCCAGTTGGATCTTGTACGGGTCTAGGCCAAGTCCCGACGCAGAATTCACCAAGTTGAAGTTTGCGAAAGGCCGAGTTCTTGGGCACGCGAGAAATAGACTGCCTCGGGTTCTGCTGTATACTTTCACGGACTTCGGCGATGTTCTAGGCCCATCTTCCGTTCCTTGAACGTACGGGTGTTGGCTGATTGTTTACTGGACCGGTCGTCTCAAATTTGGCCACCAAACGTTGAAGAATCGACTGTGAAGGGCCACCACGTCTACCGTAAAATGGGCGCAATGTGCGCAACGTTTGCGTAAACGAACACTTATTTTGATAATAAAGTTTTATCATTTGAACGTGCTGTTCAATCGTGCAACTTGCCAAGATGATTTGGCATAAACAACTGAATAATAAACAAAAGATTTGACAGATGTTACCAAAACAAAATGGCCGCCACAGGGAGCCAAAATCTTCCCGCACCAATTAAAAAACTCTTTAAAAATATCTTACATTTCTGTAAGTACTTAAGTAATTAAAATTAAAAAATCTTATTTTTAAAATACAGATCGCAGAAGTCATTAGCATACCTTAACAAGGTAAGGGCTTACAGACAAATATCTCTAATATTAATCTAATTGGAACTAACTTTAGAAAAGGCTAAGGAATATAATAGAGGAAAGAGGACTTATTCCGAATTATGTATCTGTTTAGATTTAGAAATAAGCATTCCACGATAGACCAAGTATGTGAATCGAATTACGAATTTAGAAAAACAAGTATACTCGGCTATGTTCTTAGATGTTGCCTTTAACAAGGTTTGGTTCTTATTTTACGAACCGACTTGGAACTAAAGAAAATAGAAGCCGGTGTACCTCAAGTAAGAGTTCTAGAACAAACCTCTATACGAGGGATATTTAACTAAATATCAATGATATCATAGTACGATATCGTAATACTGCAATAATGGCACCAGACAGTTCCGTTGTAATGGCTTCAAAAACAATAACATAAATAATGCAACAATTTTCATAAACACTACAGAAGTACTTTACTCCAATACTTCCAAATACCTTGGAATGACTTTGGATGCAAAACTTAAATGGAAAGAGTACCTTAAAAAGAGAAGAGCTAAATTTAAAACCCAGAAGAATGTAATGGTTTATAGGAAAGAACTCTGACCTATCAATCCAGAACGAACTATAATGTTAATATTATAAGCAAGTACTAAAACCCGTTTGAATTTATTAAATTAAACTTTGTACAAAGAAAACAAATGGTAAAATGCCCCTTGGTATATAATAAATAGGTGACCCTCAAATTCAAATGGTTATATTTATTAACGACTTTCATACCAACTCTTAAATAGAGACCATCTCAAATTCACGAGACAATTTTTGGAGGTTAAGAATAACCAAGCCCCATGAACTGATAGTTTAAGAGCTATGTTAAAGTATTACAACTATTGACTTACCCCTAAGTGAATTTTAAAGTTAAGTTACTTATAACGTAGCTAAAATCGAAGTTTAGATTCGCAATCAGCACCAAAAGTAAGCTTCAATTTTGTCAAAGCCAAGGGAGGATTTTTAAATTGTCAAACTGAGGAAAATCAAAACTTATAAATAATAACAAATGACAATTTCCGATTCTAAGGTTTTCAAAACCAAAGCGTCAAATAAAGACTCATGTCATAACTAAAGACAATTTCCAACAACTTAGTAATATCGAGCCTTTCCCGTAATTTTATCGTAAGCAACATTTTCAATAAAAAAAGACAACTTTTATTAAAATTTGCTAGTAACACATAAAGCCTTGAAGGCTATTGTCATGTCTTAACTTAAGCATAATTAATAATTTCTAATACTGACTATGGGTACAAGTTGTTTTAAGGACTAGCAGTAAGCTTTTCATTTGTAGTTTACGATGAAATTTATTTTGGCGCTTACGATAAATTGGCGGGAAGCGCTCAATATTCTAAACAGATTTAAAGATCAATGTAGAAGATAGTCAAATGATCTTACAATTTGTTGTTAACAACTATTTCTTGTTTTATCTTAGCAGCTTTACCTTTCACGGGCAACATCCAATCCACTTGTCGGTCAACTAAACTAATTTGACCAATGCTTGCTGCTTAAAGCTTTAAGCAAATCATTTCGGTTGGAAGTTTTTACATTAAATCCGTTAGAGGAGTTCTACAGGACACTGGTTAATGAATAGGCATTATTTTTGACTTGGAGCTCTTGCAAACGATTTTTGCGGAAGCTGCATTGATGAAAAAGATAAGAAGACAGTTTCTTACTTTCTATGTTCATGTTCTGCCCTATCACAAACACGAAGACTCCACCTTGGAGACTTTAACTACAATGATCCTAGTGACCTAAGAAACTTCGACATCTATTGTCTCAATCGATTCATAGCAAGCTTTAACTTGTTCACCGAGTATGATATATCTTAAGCCAAAAAATACCTTATAACAGATTTTTCATTTGGTATATTTCAAAAACTTGAATCTGGAAATCAAAATCCTTTGAAAAAGTACTATTAACTTCCCATAGGAAGTTTTTGTAATCGGTTCGATTTGTCAAATTGAAAATTTTGACATTTCTCGACGTTTCAAGGTACCTAGAGTCGAAATAAAAGATTTTTAGAGAGATGTCTGTGCGTGCGTGTGTACGTACGTTCGCGACGTTTTTTTCGTCGTCCATAGCTCAAGAACCAAAAGAGGTATCGACTTCAAATAAATTTTGTTATACAGATATTAATGCAGAAAAATAAAATAAATAAATTAGGTGGCGCAACAGTCCATGAAGAACCAGGGCCTAGTGACTTACAACTCTCAACCATCCCTGTGTGCGAGTAATGTTGTCAGAAATGGAAGGGACCTACAGTTTATATGCCGAATCCGAACGGCTAATTTGAGACAGCACTTTTCATGACAAGAATTACTTTTGGAGGATTTGTCAATTCCTCGCAAGAGGCAGTACCCGTGAAAAAAGTTAGGTGGCACAGGCAGGGTTTGAACCCAAGACCCCTTTGCATGACAGTCCAACGCACTAACTATCATGCTACGGGTACTACAATAATGCAGAAAGAACTCTCAAAAAAAAAATTGCGTGGGTGTTTTTTTTTACCATAGCAATTAAAAAAAAAAGTTAACAATTTTGGTGAACCCTAAATTTCTCACGAACCAATAACGCTAGAGATTTGAATTTTATATTTTTGCAAAAAAAACCAATTAACGGTTTTTTTATAAATCAAAAAAACTGAAAAAAAATATTTGTCACCTCGAAAATTTTACGAACAAAAAATGATTTTATCTCTAAAACAATTTTGTGCAATGAAGAATAACGTTTTTAATATCTGGTAAAATTTTGAGAAAAATTGAATTGACAGTTTTTTTTTACAAAAAATAAAAACCTAAGAAAAGCATTACTAAAAGTTGGTAAACATTGATTTTCGACTCAAATATCTTTTCAAAAATTAAAAATATTGGCTTCAAACTTATTTTATCGCACAGAAAATATTGCAATATTAAGTAATTTTTTTATAAAAATCCAAATGTCAGTTTTTTCATAAAAAATTAAAATCTACAAAAAATAGTACGCAAATGCTACTAGAATTGGTAAAAATTGGTTAACGACTAAAAATTTCGTTAACAAAAATAGATTTTGAAATCAAACTATTTTATCATATGATGCAAAATATTGTTGGTTATTTTAAAATTTTTTAGAATAATTTAACTGTTAACTTTTTAAATAAAACACGAAAACCTACAAACCTTTTAAGCAAGACAAATCGACAGACGGGATGGGAAGTTATCAGTGTGGGTCGCATCCCAGCCTCTTTTTATTTTTGAATCAGACAACAAGCTTAACTTTGCTGATCCGTATATTTCGTAAAAGAGTACAAAATAAAAATGTGAACCTTTTTGTATTAGATCCAAAAAATTGTCAAAATTGAAAACATACAAATGTTAAAATTTGAATGTTTAAGAAGCTTGTATTTTGAGAATAACTTAATAAGATTTTTGAGGTATACAAGAGTAGTCAAGTACCTACCTACCATTATTTAAGTGGTCTATCATCGTTACAACTTCTATACAACGTAATTTCAAAAGTAATGCGGTCTTATCACAGGCCCAATCGGAGAAAATTCGTAGTCGTAACAGAATTTGAAAATTGAGATATTACTTTCAAAAACTCTTAATTTTCTTTTTTTTCGCATTTGTAGTACGACGCACGTGACGACCGACGTGACAGGGCCTGTGATAAGACCAAAATAATAAATAAAGTCAAAAAATGCCATATCCCAACATTTTTCTTCTGTTAAGTCGAAACAAAATTCTTAAGGAACGGGTTTTGATAATGTCACACACAATTTATTCATGAAATTAAAAATACAAACGATCAGTAAGATTTACCCTTTTCTTTATTGATTTATTGATTATACCTAATGATTGTATTTTATTGCTTTTTCAGAATGATAATTTCATGTATCATTGGAATCAAATGGTTTGGAATTTGTGTGCAGTATACCTATCGGCTTGTAATGATATGATATGATGTGTACTTTTATGTATGGAGATAATTTAGGGTTTTTATCAATATAAAGTCATATAAAAGTCTTATATACTACACATGCCCTTGTAAACAATTTAAAAAAAAATAACACATGTGTTTTGTGTGTATTAAATTTTTAATTGTTCGTCCTATCAAGTTCGCTGTTCCATGATAAAATGCTTCATTGTCATTTGTTGGCAATTTAAAAGTCTTGTTAAAAATCTAAGCCAAGTTGACTCATAAGTCAAGAAAATTAAAAAAAAAAAGACTAAAACCAAAGACATGGTTCCTCACGGTTATAGAAAATAATCACGAATATGTTGTGTATGTTGTTTTCTTTTCTACATATTTTGTTTTATTTGTTTTTGCACGAAAATAATTTGACTTTTTTTTTTAAATTTATTTACGTTTCAGTATCCGATGAATTTTTTTAAGGTAAATTCAATATAAGAATAAAATATGAAAGAGAAAAGTATTTAAAGGGGCAATGACACAGCTTTGCTGGGATTGCAAAATTTAGTAAGTGCTATTGCGTCAGTACAGAAATAAATTGAGGTTCTTTTTTTAAAGTTTTATATTACAAAATCGAATGAATGTATTTTTAATTTTTGTTTTTGTTTTTATTAATATTGGTAAATTTGTTTTTTTTTTCCGTAAATTTATAAACGCACTTTATTAAACTTAATAAAAAAAATCAATATTAAATATTGAATTCAAGCAAACGAAACGTAATCGGCTAACGTCCGCCCTTTTGTAATGACCCCACAGTTACAAATAACAAAAATACGTTGGTTGCCACCCGCCGACAACACGCTTTTCCCCATCGACTGAATAATACTTTCAGTTTCTGTTTATGAACACTCTATTGCATTTAATTTATTTTAATTAAGAATATATGCATGTATGTACATATGTGTGTACTGAAGCAAATGGATGTGTTGATTTTGTAAAGATAATTTCACTTTTTGGCCTTTACACAAAAATAATAATTTGGTCAGACAATAACTTAAATTATTCAACAATCAAAAACTATTTTTAAGTCACCCACATAATATGTACACGCGATAAGATGTTTTATTTTATAAAGTCCACCATTTTGACATCTGTCACTTTTCTAGCTGTCATTTTTTGATATTTAACAAGGAAACACTACGCTTTTGATACAATTTTAACGATACGCGCTTCAATAAAGCATGGAAATTGTAAAAATTCACTACAAAAATTGTGAACATTTTGCAGTAAAGTTCGAAGTTTTGCAAGTAAAGTTTCCTGACCATATTATTTCTGACAGTTGGGCACTAAGGTTCTTGTGATTTAACAGTCTTATAATTTTTTTTTGAGGGCACCTCAAGGATGAAGTCAATGCAAATGCTCCATAATCGATTCACGGACTTAAAGATGGAATTCGTAAAGGTGTGTCCACACGAAACATGGAAACAATGTTGACTGTAAGCGAAAATTTGACGGGTACCCTCCAAACATGACATATAGAGACAAAACAAGCCATGATCCTCTAGAACTTTCGAATATGTTTGCAAATTTTTTTAAAAGTGCGTATGAATATTCTTTTTCTACAAATCACAGCTCAATAGATTTAACAAATACTTCACAGTTTCCTCACTTGGCTCAGATAAATCTAACAATCTCGGAATCTACTATACAAGACAAAATTCTAAAACTTGACAAAAGCCTTAGTCCAGGCCCTGACGGACTACCTTCATTTATGCTAAAAAAGTGCGTTAAATATCTTTCGTACCCATTGTGTATTCTGTTTAACCAATCATTTAATTGTTCCCATTTTCCACTCTAATGGAAATATGAAATATAAAACCAACGTATAAGAAGGGTCCCAAGCATCTTATATGCAACTATCGTCCTATAGCTAAGCTGTCTGTTATACCTAAATTGTTTGAAGCCATTGTTTGTGATGTTCTTTCCTTTAACTGTTCTTCTGTTTTTTGTGACAGTCAACATGGTTTTGTGAACAAAAATCGACCGTTACAAATCTACTCGAATTTACAACATATTGTATTGACACTTTCGAAAATAAACAACAAGTTGACTGTGTATTTACAGACTTTAGCAAAGCATTTGACAAACTTAGCCATAAAGTACTTTTAGGGAAATTAGAAAAAATTGGACTAAATGATAAACTAATAGCATGGATATCTTCTTACCTAACAAACAGATATTATTGTGTTGTGTTCAAAAACGACTATTCCAATCCGTTTATTGTCAATTCTGGCGTACCTCAGGGTAGCCACCTTGGTCCATTATTATTTGTTCTGTTTATAAATGATCTCCCATCTATCTTAAGAAATTCTATGACGCTAATATACGCTGATGACGTGAAAATATTTCGAAAAATTAATTCCTTAACGGACTGCGAACTATTACAAGATGACCTACTTCGTCTATGGGAATGGTGCAATACAAATCGTTTATTGTTAAACATTGATAAGTGTAAAACGATGAGTTTTACACGTAAACACAGTATTCTTGACTATAACTATAGGTTAAATTCTTCAAACCCCGAAAAATTGACTCACTTCTCAGACTTAGGTATCATTTTTTACTCAAAACTGTCTTTTACTGACCATATCAACCACATTGTGAAAAAAGCTAATAAGACACTAGGCTTTATAAAAAGATTTGGCAGGGAATTCCGAGATCCTTATGTCCTTAAAACTCTGTATGTATCGTTTGTCAGATCAGTCCTTGAATACGGTTGTATAGTTTGGGCCCCTTATTACTCGAATCATATCCATAGACTTGAAGGTGTTCAAAGAAGATTCCTAAGATTTATTTTACGATTTCTCCCACAGATACATGAATTAGCTTTGCCTTTCTATTCCGTTAGGCAACAACTTATAATAGGTCTTCCATCGCTTACTAGTCACCGTAAGTATTTGCAACTCTGCTTTATTGTTGGAATTCTGAATGGATCCATTTCATCTCCATCAGTTTTGTGTCGATTCTACTTTAATGTAAGCCGAAATTACTTCAGAAATCAAGTGCCAATTCGAGCAAATCTTAGCCGATCAAACTATGGTTCTAACAGTCCAATTAACCAGTTAATAAGCATATATAATGAAAATAATTTTCTTTTAAATTCTATTAATCAAAATATCAAATCAGATAGCTTCAAAATACATTTTTTTTTCTCACTATTTAAATAATTCTTAGCTTTATGTGTCATATTATTATTAGTAATGTTTAAAGTATATTTAAATGTATAGAATATATTTATATATATATATATATATATTTTTTTTTTTATATATAAGTTTTGTTTGTAAACCTAGCGTTAGTATTTAACGTAATTGAATAAATAATAATGTTTCAAAATATTTTTGAAATGTTTCCCGTTTGTTTAAAAAAAAATTAGAAACATTGCAAAAAGATTTTAGAACATTTGTTTATTAACTTCCGATAGGAAATTATTGTAATGAGTTCGATTTGTCAAATTGAAAATTTTGACATTTCTCGATGTTTCAAGGTCCCTAGAGTCGAAATAAAAGATTTTTAGAAAGATGTCTGTGCGTGCTTGTGTACGTACGTCCGAACGTCCGTATGTCCGTACGTCTGTACGTTCGCGACGTTTTTTTCGTCGTCCATAGCTCAAGAACCAGAAGAGATATCGACTTCAAATAAATTTTGTTATACAGATGATAAGACAGAAAGATGAAGAAAGGACTCTCAAGAAAATTGCGTGGGTGGTTTTTTTTACCATAGCATTTTATAAAAAAGGTGAAGATTTTGGTTAACTCTAAATATCTTATGAACCAAAAACGCTAGAGACTTGAATTAAATTTTATATAATATATTGTAACGTGATACCAAACAAGTATATTTTTGGAAAAAAAATCCAATTAACGGTTTTTTTATAAATTAAAAAAACTGAAAAAAAAAATTTGTCACCTCAAAAATTTTACGAATACAAAATGATTTTATCACCAAATTTTGTGCAAAGAAAAATAAAGTTTTCAAAATCTGGTAAAATTTTGATAAAAATCGAATTTACAGTTTTTTTATGAAAAATAAAAACATAAAAAAAAACATTACTCAAAGTTGGTAAAAATTGAATTTCGACTTAAATATCTTTTCAAAAATTTGAGATTATGGCTTCCAACTAATTTTAACTTATAAAAAATATTGTTTTCAACATTTGGAAAAATTTTGACAAAAATATAATTCACAGTTTTCTTACGAAAAATAAAAACCTAAACAAAAAATTAATAAAAGATGGTAAACATTGATTTTCGACTCAAATATCTTTTCAAAACTTTGAGATATTGGCTTTAAACTAGTTTTATCTTTTAAAAAATATTGTTGTTAACATTCAGTTAAATTTTGAGAAAAATCTAATTGACAGGTTTTTTACAAAAAATAAAAACTTAACAAAAAAACAATACTAAAACTTGGTAAAAATTTACTTACGACTCAAATAGCTTTTCAAAAATTAAAAATATTGTCTTCAAACTCTTTTTATTTCACAGAAAATATTGTTTTCGATATTCAGTAGTTTTTTTTTATAGAAATCCAACAGTCCGTTGGATTACGCAAATTTGGTAAAAATTGATGTTCGGTTCTTGATATCTCTCAAATTAATTTCATTCATCCAATTTGTAAAAATTTAAGAAATGCTACTTAAATTGGTAAAAATTTGTTTTCGACTAAAAATCTATGTATTTAAAAAAATTAGATTTTCAAACTAAACTATTTTATTATATGAAAAATATTGTTGGTAATGAATAATTCAACTGACAACTTTTTTAACACAACACGAAAACCTACAAACTTTGAAGCAAGACAAATCGACAGACGGGATGGGAAGTTATCAGTGTGGGTCGCATCCCAGCCTCTTTTTTATTTTTGGTTTGGAGGCTTTAAGAAACATTTTAATGTACATATGTTTCTTTGTTTAAAAGTGTGCCCAGACCAAAGAAACATTTCAACAATGTTTAAAAGAGCTTGAGTAGTTATTAATATAAATATAGAATGCAGCGGAAGGAACATGAACATTTAAGTTGCTTCACACTTTTAGCGACATTTTATATTTATGTATATAAATAACCCCTGGCGCACTTTCTAAATATGGTAATGCTTAGGAAACAAATGGGAAACAGGCATTTCAAAAACATTTCAGAAATGTTTCACTAGAGTCAAAACAAATGAAAACATTTCAGAGAAATTTAAGAAATATTTCAAAAATGTTTACTTGCTTCTGAAATGTTTTTGTTTTAATGTTTCTTAAATATTTCTGAAATGTTTCAAAAATGTTTCTTTGAAAAGACCTTAAGTTCATCAAGGATTAATTTGAAAAGTGAAAAGTAGTGTTTCACCAATTTAAAATACCTACAACTTTGCAGTTAATTCGTATTTTGAGAAGTTGCAAAGTAAATCTTAGATTGTGTTTATTTAAAGGAAATATAAATTGAAAAAATTGGTAAATCAACACATCCAGTTACATAAGGAAATCCTCCTTATGTGAAGCTATGTCTAAACAATTTTGTACCCAGTAAATTGTTTTAGAGAGAAATTCATCAATAATGAAATTCGACACTCTATGATCTACTCTGCAGACGGTTGCAGTGTACACAAAAGTTGCTGCAAGAGACTTAAACATATATTCCTTCGGCTATTGAATTGTAGTTTATTTACAATTTTAGACAGCACAAATTCGATGGTACTTTACGTTAATCGAAAACTCTCTCTTTGTCAAAAAATCATTTACAATAGCGAAGTTACTTTTTAGTGTCACTACTCTTTGGTCACTTTAATTAACTTCTTCGTTTTCATAACGATTTTTTTTTTATAAATTATTAACTTCCCATAGGAAGTTATTGTAATGGGTCCGATTTGTCAAATTAAAAATTTTGACATTTCTCGACGTTTCAAGGTCCCTAGAGTCGAAATAAAAGATTTTTAGAAAGATGTCTGTGCGTGCGTGTGTACGTACGTCCGTACGTCTGTACGTCCGTACGTCCGTACGTCCGTACGTTCGCGACGTTTTTTTCGTCGTCCATAGCTCAAGAACCAGAAGAGATATCGACTTCAAATAAATTTTGTTATACAGATAATAAGGCAGAAAGATGCAGAAAGGGCTCTCAAGAAAATTGCGTGGGTGGTTTTTTTACCATAGCAGTTTAAAAAAAAGGTGAAAATTTTGGTTAACCCTAAATATCTCATGAACCAATGACGCTAGAGACTTGAATTAAATTGTATATTATATATTGTAACGTGATACAAAACAATTATATTTTTGGAAAAAATTCAATTAACGGTTTTTTTTATAAATCAAAAAAACTGAAAAAAAAAATTTGTCACTTCGAACATTTTACTACTAAAATATGATTTCATTTCCAAAACAATTTTGTGCAATGAAGAATAATGTTTTTGACATCTGATAAAATTTTGAGAAAAATCGAATTGACAGTTTTTTTACAAAAAATAATAACCTACAAAAAAATTTAAAAAAAGTTGGTAAAAATTGAGTTTTGACTCAAATATCTTTTCAAGACTTTGAGATATTGGCTTTAAACTACTTTTATCTTTCAAAAAATATTGTTGTCAACATTCAGTAAAATTTTGAATAAAAATGGAATTGACAGTTTTTTTACAAAAAATTAAAACCCGAAAAAAAAAATTTAACAAAAATTGGTAAAAATTGATTTTCGACTTAAATATATTTTCAAAAATTTGAGATTATGGCTTCTAACTAATTTTTACTTATAAGAAATATTGTTTTCAACATTAGGAAAAATTTTGAGAAAAATCGAATTGACAGTTTTTTTACAAAAAATAAAAACCTAAACAAAAAAATTAATAAAAGTTGGTAAAAATTGATTTTCGGCTCAAATAGCTTTTCAAAAATTAAAAATATTGGCTTCAAACTTATTTTATTTCACAGAAAATATTGTTTTTTATATTCAGTAATTTTTTTATAAAAATCCAAAAGTCCGTTTTTTCATAAAAAAAATAAAATCTACAAAAAATAGAACGCAAATTTGGCAAGAATTGATACATTTAGACAAACTTTTAAGCAAGACAAATCGATAGACGGGATGGGAAGTTATCAGTGTGGGTCGCATCCCAGCCTCTTTTTTTACATCATTTCTAAAAGATACGTTTTTTTTTTTTGCTAAAAACTGCGTCGAATTCCATCGAAGGATGGCTACGATGTCGATGAATTAAAAAACCTCTACAAAACCAGACATTTTCGAAATGGAGATGAATGAACGCGTTCAAAAATAAAAATGCATGTTCTTTGGTAAATTCGCCAAAACAATAACTTTTTCATTTTCAAAACTCTTCATATATTTTTTTATTATTTACTTTTTCATTTTCAAAACTCTTCATATATTTTTATTAGTTTTAGAGGACTTTCCAAAACAAACTATTTTTGCATATTACTGAAAAGCATTTCAAAATACTACTCGTAAATAAAATTTTAAAAGTTTATTGTTTGGTGAAACAAAAAGAACAAACAGTTTACAAAATAACAAATTTTTTCACTTTTCAGAAAAGACTGCACTTTGCAAATTTGAGTTTGGTGGAACGTATGATGAAAACTTTTCAATTCAATAATATTTTCCTATAAAGTTGCAAAGTGAAAAGAATTTGAAATAGGGCCTGGAAATGGAAAACACTTTTTTGGTATTTATAAATAAACTAGTCAATATGTACTATAATCTAGATTTTGACATGAAAGGAACCCACAAGCTTCTTCGAGGTTGCACAGTCCGATTTGTCGAATTGAAAGTTTTGACATATCTTAACGTTTCAAGGTCCCTAGAGTCTAAATTATAATTTTTACAGAGATGTCTGTCCGTACGTCCGTATGTTAGAGAAGATTTTTTCGTCATCCATAGCTCAAGAACTAGTGAAGATATCCACTTCAAATATGTATGTATATATACAGATAATAATGTAGAAAGATGGAGATGAAGAGTAACACTAGCGACCTCGAATATCTTACGAACAAAAAACCATTTTATCTCCAAAATAATTTTATGCAACGAAGAATAACGTATTTGACATCTGGTGATATTTTGGGAAAAATCGAATTGACATGTTTTTTACAAAAAATAAAAACCTAAAAAAAAAACATTACTAAAAGTTGGTAAAAATTGATTTTCGACTTATGTAAGTATTTTTTTTTTTTTCAAAATTAAAGATATTGGCTTTAAAATAACTTCATCTTATAAAAAATATTACATTCAGTAAAATTTTGAGGAAAATTGAATTGACAGTTTTATTTTTATAAAAAATAAAAACATTACTAAAAGTTGGTAAAAAATGATTCTTGACTCAAATATCTTTTCAAAAATGTAAGGTATTAGCTTCAAACTAATTTTATCTATTAATATTGTGTTCAACATTCAGTAAAATTTTTATAAAAATCCAATAGTCAGTTGTATCTACAAAAATAGTAAATTGGTACAAATTTTTGTTCGATTCTCGATATCTCGTTAATAAATGAAGTTATTGACTTCAAATTATTTATCTCAACCAAAATATTGTTATAAATATTTTGTTAAAATTTCAGTGTTGGCCACAACCCAGCCTCTTTTTATATTACTTTATTTCCTATCTATATAGACATAACCCGTGTTTTGTTGGAAAATCTATCAATAGTATAGTGAGATTTTACACGAATAACAAAAACAATATCCGCAGTATGAATACTACCGATAAAAGTTAAAGTAGAATCTTACAACGGATGGTTTTTTGACATTTATACGAGTCTCGAATGGATCTTATGTGATTTAGTTCTCAAATGTTGGTACGATTGATATTGCATTTGTATCTCGAAGGCTGTGTTCGTTGAGTAGTTGTGCATTTCGAATCATGTGTTTTCCATTGGGGAACAAAAATCAATCTGTTACTGTTGATATTATTTAGTTTTGTTAATGAAAATGGATACTAACTCTGCTTATTTTGCAAGAGAAAACAATAGAAACGATAATTAATTTTTGCTAGCAAATATTCAATTGTATCAACTTTCAAATATAAAAACTGGAATACTGCGGATCGTTTTTTTGGCAATTTCTCACTGTACTATATATGTAATACCAAAAAAAAACACGTCTATAGATACGACGATAAATCATATCAAGAATTTGTCTATAGAACAACCCTAAAATGATCTCCTGTTTATCCAGGCAAAATACAAAGCAGGAATGAGATGCTAAGTGTTACATAAAGTTGGGAGTGTTTACCTTATGGCCATTAAACTCTGCACTTTAAGACAATGACACTTACAACACGACTTTTTAAATATATGTTTTTTTTTTTCGTTGACAAGACCATGCTTGGTATTTTTATAGCAAACTTACATTTAATGCATAGAAAAGCTGTACGGCATCTCGAGTTCATGACTTTTTCGAACGTATAACTACATATAACTATTCCGTATTTCTTTTTTTTATTTGTAATAAAATTTACAAAATATAGAAGGAAAACTTAACTAATCCCCATTATGTTAATCTCTCTAGAGTTTTTACTTTTTCTTATTAACAATTGCTTATTTATAATCCCTTTTTTACCTTAATACCTTAAGCTTTTTTTTAACTTTCACAAAACCATAGAAAGCATATAAATCCAAAATGTTTATAATTTTATGATACGAGTATTTTGTGTTGTTTTTTTTTTTTGGTTTATTCTGCCGAAAAGCCCAAAGTTCATATGGCATATCCTCTTTTATGTTCAAGTTAAACCACGTGGAGCAGAGAATCTGGCGGCTCCATTTGCAGACATTGAATTAATGAAAATACAAGATAATTATGCATATTATTTAATTATTTCTATAGTTGTATAGCCTGCAGCTAAGCATGCTTCACGTGTCACTGAATTAGCTTTTGCTTTATATACAGTACTGTGCAAAACATTTGCAACTAGAACCTCCAACATTTTTCATTAAAAAAAAAATTGTTAAGAAAATCAAACAGCAAAATTATTTCTTTAGTTTTCTTAACTTTTTTGATATTACGTTATAATTGCTGGAAAAAAAATTAACACTCTTCACTTAAACTAAAAATAAATAACTAAATACTTTAATAGTTGGTAAAATGGCTGTGCAAAACATTTGAAACTTAGACCTCACAACTAAATTTCAAACTATTTTCTTACTTCAAGGTAAGGAAATGTTAATATTTAATTGCGTACCCTTTATTTTTTATAACGGCTGTATATCTTCTGGGTATAGAAGCTATAAAGTTATTAATAACCGTTTTTGGAATGTCATTCCACTGCCTCTGAATTCCAGCGAATATGCCACTTTTGTGCTTAAAAAATATTGCTCCCAATTCTCCTCTTCACAATTTTCCACAGGTTCTCTATTGGGTTTAGGTCTTAGGATTGGGCTGGCCAATCAATCTCAATCTCAATCTTTTTTTCTTTAATCCACTTTGTGGTTAACTTCGGCTTGTATTTAGGATCATTGTCGTGTTGGAACGTACATTTTACAATGGGCATAAGGCAGCATGGTGTTACAAAGGATGTTTACATAGTCTTCAGACTCCATTATGCCCTCCACTTGTCGAATTGGCCCGATTAATTGGCCAGAGAAGCAGGCCAAAATTGAACCACCTCCATGTTTGACTGTCCCTGAAATCACTCAAAATTCTGAATTTTACATCCGATGAATATTTATTTCCCGCCATTTTAAATTTTTTTTTTTTAATTTAAAAAGAATTTATTTTAAAAACCTGTTTTATCGATCAAGTCCTGGCTAAAACTAACTGAACAAATCAAGCTACACATATAAACTTACCAACCTCAAAATAAACCAGATTAACCGTTATCAAAATGAGACGAAAAGAGAAATGGCCACTAGTTGCAAATGTTTTGCACAGCTGAAATCATCATTGTTCTTGTAAAAGCCGTGCATTTGTAGAATTTGCCTGTGGATCAGTGCTTTAAGATTATGAACAGTAAGTTGACACATATAAAAGCCTAAAGTAATAAAAATAATTTGATTGAAACAACTTTTATATGTACAATGTACATATGTACATATGTATGTACATACGAATGTTAATTTTTTTTTGATAGGTGGTGATAGTTGCAAAAGTTTTGCACAGTACTGTATAAAGTACATTCATCCGCTAATGGGGATACCCTGACATAAATTCCAGATATATTTCAATCTACACTGAATTACATAAACAGTTATAATTGATCTGGCGAAAGTAGTTAACTTAACTTCAGGTTAATTCAACTACAACGAAATTATATGTACTCAAAGATCAAAGCTAAGTGTTATTAGGTATATTGATCAAGTGTAAACAGATTAGATTTAATTAAACACAATTAATCTGTTAATTATATACTTTAAGTACTACACGCGTATTTGAAAACAATTATCTAACAAATGCATCTTTCATTTATGTACATACATATCTGTATATTTTGATATAGATTAAGATTGAACTAATTAAATTTTGATAGATTATACTGGCGCTATTTTAAATCAGACTGAGACGATGAGGAAAAAAAATAATAATAATAATTTATCATTGAATAATTCAATAAGTTTATAGCCAACACAATATAAAAATGCAAATGCTATTCGAATATATAAATAGATTATAGAGGCGAGGGTTTCTTTTATTTAATTTTACTATGCAAAGTTCATTTGCATAATCTTTGGCAGTGCTTATAATAATTATATGTGTTTCTGTTTACACTACACACAACCAAGATCAAGGCTAACGTGAAAGTTCATTGATGAGCGCCCATTTCGTCTGGCACGTCGTCGTAGTCGTCGTCGGCGGCGGCGCGGCGGCTTGGCGCGGCTATGGTGGCGTATGAGTGCTATTTTTTGTATGTAGGCATACCGCCTATGTTTCGCTTTCGATAAAAATGTTGAACATATGCAAATGTTTTATAGAAATTTATTAGGTATGGCTTTATGTTTTGATATTTTTGGCATGCCAAAAATATATCAACACTTTGAATCAAAATGACAAATTAGAATTTGTTGCTGAATCAAAAATAACGTATAGCCGGCGGTGGCGGTGTGTTTTTTTTGTTTAATAATCGTGTCTGTGTGTCAGCACTCAGCATCAAATAAATAATATTGATATGCAAATTCATAGATCGAATTTCGAATTGAATCTAAAATTAGTTTGCGAGTTATGCGTCGCTTCCTTTGAAATTGGAACAAAACAAATATACAAGCTTTTGCCTGAAGACAAAACCTATTAAGAAACTTATAAAAGATTCTTTGTTCTTTAATAATGTACACACAAGTATTACTGCATATCATTTTAAAGTTTGTATTTTTGCTTTTGTTATCTTTTCTATGAGTAATGGTATCTTCCGATTTCTAAAGCAAAAGTATCTCACACTCCTTATTTCTCCGAAAATATACATACATCAATGATTACTTGTTTAAAATAACAAACACACCTGAATCTGGAACAAGCACAAATCAGTTAAATAAATTATCTCATTGATCTCTTCTTTTCGCAGAATAATTGCTGATCTTGTATTTAGTATGTTTTTATTTTGAGAAATAATAAAAACCAAATTATTGTTTTGCTAGAAGTTTCGTTAATGAGGATGGTGATTTTTTTGTTGTTGTTAAGTGATTGTGAAATGTTTTAATTCCAAATTTGTGACAGAATTAGGACATAAAAGTTGAGGCTGAAAAACAAAATAGTTTTAAAATGAGATTTAACGTGCTATACAAATAATTGTTTATTATTTAACAAAAAGATAAACAATATTATTTTTCCACTGAGATTCGATGATTTTGAGTCGAAGCACTCACCAATTTCGAAAAGTGCTTGGTAGCGTTATATAGCTAAGAATGCCATCCAAGAGCGATAGAACGACTTTTTTAAAGTTTCACATACGAATACCATTCCATCCGGAAAATTTGACATTTTACTTTTCGCCTATTGTGGGTTTCATTCGAAAAATTCTCTTTATTATATGAACAATCATTTCGGGCGGAATGATGTTCCATTGAGAGTAATTATTTTCACTTATTTTTATTAGGGATGTTGCGAATATTCGCATCCGCATCCGCAATTGCGGATTATTCGCAATAATTCCAACATCCGCATCCGCATAAACAGATGCGGAGTTTTTTGCGGATGCGGATGTTTTTAAACGCTTTTTTTCAAATTTGTTGATGCAATCGAAATAGACCCTTTCACCCTTAGTAAAACTGTTAAATTAAAAAATCTCGGTCCCAAGTAGGCGACGACAAAAGCAACAACAAGTGATATGCAATGGTCACAGATTAGAGGATATAAAAGCTCTTGCTAGCTAAGTGGCCAGAGGACACAGTTTATTTTTGTATATTTAGTGAAAAAGTTATACAGATACAGAACATAAATGCCGCCACCAACAAAAAGCATCATCTGGATTTATTTTAATTTAAACAAAAATGATCCTGACAAGTTCGAGTGTGAAATATGTCGTAAAAAATATGCACGAAAAGGATGCACGACTTCTTCATTGAAAAACCACCTGAAGTCAAAGCACCCAGAGGAGTTTGGTTTATTTGAGAGTGCGAATAATGAAAATCTTTAAAAAAAAAGAAAGAAGATGCAGGTATGATATTTATTTATAAACATTAAATTCTGAAATAGCTTGTTAATATACGATCCACTAAGAAACAGATTGCAGTCTGAGAAGGCTGCAATCTTGCTTTTTATTAAATATAACTCACCCATTTTTAAATTTAATTATTAAACGCAAAGATAATCAATAAAATTTTCCTTTATTTACGGACTTAAAATTATTGTTTTTATTTAATAAATTCTAAAATCCGCATCCGCATTCGCATCCGCGGATGTGAGTCTCAAAAAATCCGCATCCGCATTCGCATCCGCGGATGTCAAAATTTTTACATCCGCAACAACCCTGATTTTTATTAGAAGAACGAGAGCACAATAATGCGACACTCTAAGTTGTTTGTTAATTTGTTTAATATAAAAAGTTAAAATTCATGTTTTTTTTTTTAAATGCTGAAGCAAAACAATACGAAACGATCAAAGCGTTATGCTGCTAAATAAAATACAGGCGAATCATGAAATTGCCAAGGGTTTCACAAAAGCAAGTCGGAAGGAAGTTGCTGAATTTTGGAAAAATTATAGTTTAACATTGGAGTTAAATAAAATTAAAGCTTTCACGTTTTTAGGTTTGGACAGGTTAAAAGCACTACGTTCGAAAAAAGACATCAGACCAAGAGGAAGAGACTATATTCCAACTTGTAGAAATGAAGAAAACAGCGGAGGCAGCAGGTAGTTTGCTGTCTTTGGTTTCAATTGAAGAATTGGTTTAGCTCGCCCCCAAAACGATATACTTACTTACTTAAGGTGGCGCTACAGGATATACATAGTGCCAAACAATGCGAATATAATGCTACATTGGACCCCAATGATGTTAATGATCGGAAATTGCTGATTATTTTCTTTTTGACACGGAACTCAAACAGACAGACAACAGTGTGCAGCCAACACCTACGAAAGGAAATATAATTATCCTTTATTTATTATAAAATAAGAACATAATTTTATATCCTGAAATTCTTATTTAACAATTGTCGAAGCAATCATATGTTTATTGCAAATCACAATAAGGCCTGTTCATTTTATAAACGTGACAAATCTTCTGTCTAAAAATAGGCGTGCCTATTATATTATTCGTATTGAATAATAAAATTAAGAATTCTGATAAACATTGAGTGGCCCTGCTAGCGTAGCCACAATTATTGTATCTCTATTGCTAGTAATTTCGACACATAATTGGTGCACCAAATTTAAATATAGCACCATTTTAGTTAGTTATTAGTAACCGTAGCTTAATGGTTAGTGCGTTGGAATGTCATGCCAAAGTTTTTTCACGGATACTGACTGCCTTCTGCGAGGAATTGACAAATTCTCCAAGAACAATTCTTGTCATGAAAAGTGCTTTCTCAAATTAGCCGTTCGAATTTGGCTTACAACTGTAGGTATCCTCCATCTCTGACAACATTACTCGTATACAGGGATCGTTGAGAGTTATAAGTCACTGACCCTAGTTCTCAATGGACTGTCGCGCTACCTAATTTATTTATTTTTACTATTTTTTTTAACTAAGAATTGGGAGAATGCATCTCATTCTTCGTTTACATCATAGTGGAAGGATAATCCATTGAGGATCTCATTTTCTGAACTTACACATTTTTCGAACTATTTCGGGAGAAGTGTTTTTCAGATAAAACTCACAATAAAGTTGTACTTTTTTCAAAATATTTCGTTGTTTTTTTAGACATGACTATCATGAATTTGGAAGATCGGTTCAACACTAAACCAAGAAAAGCAATCTCACATTTTTTTTTATAACGAAAGTAAAACTCCTTTCCTTAAGGATTCTTATAACATTTCTTTATTTTTGGTTGTTTATTTTTGTTTCATCGTTCCAAAAAATAAGGCGAAACATTGTTTGTCTTGTGAAAGTAATTATTATTTTGAAGAGCTGTGTACATGTATGTATTTAGTACCTACATTTAATTTGTAGTAAAAATATTTGTTTAAGTATGATTTCTAATTTTGATTAATTACATCGATTAACGAAATATCAAATAAACTGTTCCTTGGGAACATTTTTACTTGCGACATATAGGAACTATATGGCAAGTTTTGCATTCGTGCAAAATTTCGAACTCGAGATTTTAATCAAACATGATATTACGATGGCAGAGAAGTCGAAAAAGTGGGTCCCGCGATTCCGTCCGTCTGTCCTGTCTGTCAGCCTAAACCATTGAGCCGATTGAGTTTAAACTTGGAAGTTAAGGTTTTGAGCAGATTAGCGTTAGGCGTTTTTTTCATTTTTTTAAAGATCAAAACTAACATTGGCCCCCATACAATTTTTTGTTCAAAAAACGAAAATTCGAATTTTTTAAAAAACAAACCGATAGATTTTTTTAAAATTTTCTTTAAAATTCTATTTTTTAACTTGGCTTCTTTTAGTAAGAAAAACATATTTTTGTATTGCCCCGGAAAGGTACAGCTCATAGAACCGTTATTTTGTTTTTTTAATTTTCTCAGCAACTTATGAATCGATTTCAATCATTTTTTTTTTGAACGAGCTCTTATATTGCCTTAACAATATTTGATTATCAAAAGTGCAATTTTTTTTTGTTTGGATTTAAAAAAGTAAATTGATTTTTTTTTTTTTTTAAATTCTATATCTCAAAAACAGGTCAACATTTTTTTACGAAATTCAAATGTTAAGCGTATATTTACAATTACGAAACAACTGCATACCAAAAATATTTTTAGAACAAAATTGAAAAATTTTATATATAAAAAATTAACGATTTTCAAAAAAAAAAAAAAATGAAAAACCAAGGGTTTTTTGATTTATAAAATGGCATTTAATTTTTTTGAAGACCAACTTATTTAGGTAAAATTTCGAATCCTAAAATAGTTTTTTTTTTAAATTATTTTAACCACATTAAATGTAACCCCGTCCAATGTCACCATATCAAAACCATGCAACGAAAAAAATAAACTGAACGTAATAACTCCATGTTTGCGTTGAAAATTTAAAGGAAAGAAGGAATGTGATTGGATTGTAGTAAGTACCTTCTACCTACCAATAAGATTGCTTCATTATCATCATAAACATGTCTTTATTTATCTACCTGCATAAAGCTGATCGCTTTACGATTTAAACATACATTTTCTTCCTCTTTCTTATCTTCAGATAATTTATTTTCCATCCTGGTTCTTGTAATATAAAATTAAAATAAAGCTATTCAAAGGAAAAAAGCTTTGAACGAAGTAGTTGAATACACAAACAATTGTATTCGTTAAGTATGCTTACAAGTATTTTTCATTTCCTGGATGAGTTGTTCTAGGATGAATTGTGTCTTGGGATAAATCGCGCAGTTTTTTTGACAAATCAAATGGCATTTATATCTTTGAAGACAAACTTATTTAACAGGTATGTATATTTTTAAATCTTATATATGTAGGTAGTTTTTTTAACAGACTCTTTGCATACAGGAGCAAGTTCGTGCGACCCAGTCGTGCGTTTTATTTTTTACTAGTTATGCTTTTTATGTCAGCTCTCGTCAAAAATACAAGAAAATAAACTTGTGTGTTTAAGCTTCGACTTCAAAACAAAGTCGTTATGTTGTTAAGTCGGAAAGTCTTGAGGCTAATAATTTAAATAATAATTTTCTTTTATTATGCAAATGCCAACTTTATTAATGTTTATTTAATTGTTTAACATAATTAAAATTGAGTTTAATTTCGTCTTTTTTCATCGCTGGATATGAAATGTTTGTATAGATTGAAAAAAGATATGATCACAATGTCTGTCAAGTTAGCACTAAAACCAAGAAGTTGTATGAAATAATTCGACTAACTACTGTCTTTAATTCTAGTCCTTTTTTTTTTTGTAAAAACTAAGCTTTAGTAAATGCAAAGTTGATAGTCGCGTTTGAACAATTAACTTAAATTTTAATTAGATAAATGTCATACGAACATTTTTACTAAGCTTAAAAGATGATTTACATAATTTTAAACACCTTACTATCTTTTAATAATTTGCTAAAGTTAAAATCACTTAATGTCTTCTTTAAGTTTTAACAATTTGCTCAATCTTTACGACATCTCTACAATTATTATTCTTATAAAAGCAGTGGATAAAATGTTCCAGTCAACAGTTGGGAATTTCAATTAATAGGCCCGTTTAAGCGCGTTTGCTTTGTTTATTTTCACAAACTGTCACTGTTTAGACATGTTCATGTGCTTGTTTTTTAATGAAAGGCAATTAAGAATTTACTAGTAAGCAAAACGAAAAGAAAGTTTTATTATTTTGGAGTCGCTTAGACATAAGGTTGTTTAAAATTTTGCGCCATTATCTACTAATATATGTTTTGGATATTTTCGAATTACTTACTTACTTAAGGTGGCGCTACAGTCCTGTGTGAACTAGGGCCTCACCCAACAAAATTCTCCATCTAGCTCGGTCCCTAGCTAGATGTCTCCAGTTTCGCATTCCAAGTTGGGTGAGGTCACTTTCCACTTGTGCGCGCCACCTGATCCGCGGTCTTTCTCCACTGCGCTGTCCTGTGGGTGTGGGTTCGAAGACTTTCCGGGCCGGAGCATTGGTTTCCATGCGCTCTACGTGACCCAGCCATCTTAGTCGTTGGACTTTTACCCTTCGGGCTAAGTCAACGTCGCTGTACAGCCCGTACAGCTCGTCGTTCCATCATTTGCTCCACTCCCCTTCGATGCATACGGGACCGTAGATCACACGAAGAACTTTTATCTCGAAACGACCCAAGGTGCTTTCATCCGCTTTTGTCATAGTCCATGCTTCTGCACCGTATAGCAGGACGGGGATGATAAGGGTCTTATATAGCGACACTTTGGTCCTTCGAGTGAGGACTTTTCCACTCAATTGCTTTCTTAGCCCAAAGAAACAGCGGTTAGCAAGAGTTATTCTTCGTTTGATCTCAGCGCTGGTGTTGTTTTCTGCGTTTACAGCGGAGCCTAGGTAGACGAAGTCCTTGACTACCTCAAAGTTAAGTCTGTCGATGGTGATGTTTTAACCAAGACGTCGGTGTGGTCCTTTCTTGACGACAGCATATACTTTGTATTGGCCTTATTAACCGTTAAACCCATTTTTACCGCCTCTTCCTCAATACTCACAAAAGCCCCATTGACATCACGCTGAGTTCTTCCGATTATGTCAATGTCATCAGCATATGCTAGTAATTGGACAGACTTTTGAAAGATAGTGCCTCTAGTGTTGACGTGTGAGCTCTGCACTATTCTTTCAAGTACGATGTTAAAAAATTAAAAAAATTAAATTAAAAAAATTGACATCGAAAGGTTCTGTTAAATTTTTTCCAACCTTTATGGAGCAGCGTGAATTCTCCATGGTCATCCTGCACAAAACGGCAGGGATGCCAAAACTAGACATGGCTCTATACAGCTCAATACTGAGGTTCCATTCATCGGGCATGCTTTCTTCCGACCATACCTTACAAATAAGTTGATGCATGCTCCTAACCAACTTATCTCCAGCTGCTTTAAAGAGCTCGGCATTCAAGTCATCTGCTCCAGCAGCGGCTTTATTAGACTTCAGCTTAGATATGGCAATCTTTACTTCGTCTAAGTCGGGAGGACGAGATTGTTGCCTTTCATGGTCTATGTTGAATGGATCATCCTGCCTGACAGCGGAATTCGGTTTGTCGTCGCCATTATACAGTCTGCAGAAGCGGTCCTTCCATATCCTCAGCATTGACTGCGGTTCCACTATGATGTTTCCACTTTCGTCTTTGCAGCCTTCGGTTCTAGATTTATGTACCTGTGAATTTCGTTTCACCTGTTCATAAAACTTTCGAACTTCATTCCTGCTTTTAAACCTCTCAACATCTTCGACCGCACGCTTCTCATGTCCTCTCTTTTTTCTTCTGAGAAGTTGGTGTTCCTCTCGCCTCTTCTGCTCGTAGAGCTCATGAGCAGCTCTCGTCCTTTTATGCAGCGCCGCTTTGCGTGCCTGTTGTTTGGCTGCATTTGCCCGCCGACATTCCTCATCAAACCAGGGGTTCCTTGTTGGTTGCTGCTTGAAACCCAGCACGTCAGAGGCGGTTTCTCTGATGGCATCTTGGCAATGCTGCCACTGGTTTTCGATACATTGTGTTGGCGGCAGAGAACTTCGAGAGAGGTTACTCGTAACTCGGTCGGAAAAGGATTTGGCGATCTCTTGCGATTGTAGCCGTTCAACGTTGTACCTTCTCCCAGCATCTCCCTGTTTTGCATTGGGTCTGGAAACCTGAAGTGCTACCTTGGCTACAACGAGGTAATGGTACGATTCGATGTTAGCTCCTCGGAAAGTTCGGACATCCATGATGCTGGAAGCGTGTCTGGCGTCGATCGCAATATGGTCAATCTGGTTGACGGTAGATTGATCTGGAGAACTCCAAGTTCCTTTGTGGATGTTGAGGTGTGGAAAACGCGTACTGGCTACCATGACGTTTCGCCCCACAACAAAATCTATGAGCCTGAATCCGTTGTCGGAAGTGTTGTCGTGCAGGCTGTTTTTCCCGATTATTCCACCAAAGATGTCTTCCCTTCCTAGCTTGGCATTAAAATTGCCCAGGACAATTTTAATATCGTAGCTAGGACACTGCTCATATGTTTTGTCTAAGAGCTCGAAGAACATATCTTTGGTGGTGTCATCCTTTTTTTCTGTGGGGGCGTGCGCGCATATCAGGCTAATGTTGCCGAATTTAGCCTTGATGCGGATGGTCATGAGGCGCTCGTTGATGCACCTATAGCTCAAGACTTCTTGCCTAAGTCTGGCTCCAATGACAAAGCCACACCCAAATAAGCGCTGTTGGTTTTCTCGGTAGCAGTCTAGTAAATGTCGCAGTTTTTCATCCTCTGTTTTGCCCGGCCCATCGAAGTTCGTTGTCCTTAATTCGTTTGCGTAGGTTGTCAACAGTAAATCTGTCCGTATCCGAGGCTTGTTGGTGCTTCGCAACTATTATTTTTGTACGTGGCCAGGAAGTCACCGCGATGGCACAACCCCCAACCTGGAGGGCCACAACCTTAGTATAACTCCAAGGATGGGGAACCGTATAAACCGCTCCTTATAAGCCTGGGCTCCGAATAAGTCGTAGAAGTCCTATAAGGTGTTCACTAAGTAGTTCAAACTTACTGGAACTGTAGACGCTACAGTTGATTCCATCTCGGGAATTCCTCCGTTTCGATAAGAAGATAAGAAGAGGTGCCTTAGTGGAAACATCTCTCCCCCCTCTCTCGTTTGTTGACCCAACAACTTTGCACTGGGGTTAGAACCCAATCTCCAGTTGAGGTACTAGGCACCATGTTCACCACGGGGAGGTGAGAGTAGGAGTTAATAGACAGAGGTGGGTTTTGAGAAAAACCTGTGGACGCTTGTGTCCTCTCGAATATTCTTTATAAAATCAGCAACTCCAAATTCTGGAACATATTTCTTGTCTGATTTTCTTGTTTTAAACTATCATTTTTTTAACTATCAATATTATAGTTTATTGCCTTTGTTAAAATTGTTAGGAAGAGGTGATTAGGAAGCGACGGAAACAAAACATTTGATTTATGAATTTAAAAAAAATAAATTTTTTTGAGTTTTGATCAGCAGTTTTTGCATTTGTAGACATGATCGACTAATATCAAGTTTAAATAATTGTCGTTCTTTTTAAATAAAAAAGTGGATGAATTTGCAGATGGAGTGTTAAATATTTTATTTCCAGAGACAAACGTTGTAAAAAGAAACCTATGGCCACTATAAATCACATATTAAGCTAAAAAATACAAAATGTATTGGCTGCAAGCTCGTCGCTGAAGTCATACATTATAGATTATACAGATCCATCTGTGGTATTCATACAAGAAAAAATCGTTGTGGGCAGAGGACATATCTAGTAGACTTTTTCAATATTTTCTATAGGGAAGCAACAGTTCTCTGAAACACAAAACTATCGATTTGACATTGGAATTTAACAACGTGGAAAGTGCACGGTACAACATTTTAAAACCTAAAATTGTTAAAGTGAAGGAGGTTATGACCAATTTAAATTCATCCATCAACTATGTAATACCCTTCATAAGAAGCTTACAAGTGTTTTTTATCGATACTTGGTAGAAAATATTGTTGTCTTCCCATCATTTTTGAATTACGAGTACAACGTTTCTTTCGATTTGAATCTTTTGCATTTTTAAAGGTATTTACTTTTTGGACCAAGAGATAAATAGCAAGTTGATTAAATTCAGAATTCACATCAGATCAATGAGTTCAATTTAGTAAAATTAAACCACACTGACACAACCACAATTAATTTGTCTGATCTGTTTCCAAGATATTCATAGTAAATAGTAAATTTGTATCAACAAAAATAAATCACTCCTCACCTGATAGCTTTCTTGGCATCCGGACAGTCGACTCGAGTATTTGACACACCTGCCAATATTCACACTATGGACGCCAGTCATACCATTCCGCACGCACCAGTCTAAATTATTTCTCATTTTTCTTATAACACTACTACTTAATAAAATACCAGCATTTAAATCACAGTAATTACGATCACTTTGCATCTTCAGATCATTTTCATCGGACATATTTGCCCCATCATCGGCTTCGCCACCTTTCGCCCTATCTCCCGCATCCCCATTATCATTAGTTCCGCTGTCAGTTCGAGTGCCCATATAAATGTCAAAAGTAATGCTCAGGTGATAGAGCATTTTTGTCAGCTTTCGAGCGTCCACATAAACATTGTCTGGAATGATGAGGAAATAGTCGTAGTCATCGAGATAATTATCCGCAAGATACTTGATCACATGGAATGGACGCAAATTCTCGCGTGTATCGGTGAAGCCGACAATGTTCTTCAACTTGTAGTTACTCTTGACGCTATTGTCGGCATTAATGAAGAACTTGATGCGATTCACCAGGTGTGCGACAGTCCGATTTATTGCTGTTGCCAAAGTGTTGATGCCGTCTGGCGAGGTCATGACACCGATGAAGATTTTTTCGCGTATTCCTAGCTCTGACGAGTAATAACGTGGGCGAATGACGTTTTTCACCTGAAATCGAAAGGGAAATTAAATTAAAAATACATTTTAGATTGATATGTAAATCGATGAGTAAGTATGTATGTACTTAAACGTACATTATATAGAATGGGGAAAAAAGTACCGACGACAAATTTAATGAGAATTTTAATTAAAATTTACATAAGACATTTGTTTATAAATATTTAGATTATAGTATTCTTGTTTTTATTGTTTGACTTGTGTTGCGCGATAAAGGCTGCAAAAAACATTCTTTGAAAAGAATTTTTCGTGGAAAATGATTCGGACGGTAAACATACAATTAAACTGAAATTTGAACACTAAAAGCATGAAGATAGAAGAAAGCACTATGATTAAGAGATACATACATATGTAGATACGTATATTTCGAAGAAATGAGCGCAAATTTATTCGGAACTGATAACGTTTATGAGTATGAAGCTTTTGAAGTGTAAGTTAATTCAATTATTAGAATTAAAAAGCTTTAGCGGAAAATTAGTAAAACAAATACTGAATAAATTATTTTTTAAAACGTAAATGACGTTTTCTTTAGGTTTAGTAAGTTTCTTGTGAAACTAAAAGGTCAACGTGTTGACTGACTGACGTTGAAATGACGTCAAACTCTATTGGCAAAGTGTCATTTCGTGTGATCATTATTGTAGGCTGGGATTAAATATCGAGTTTTCCTGAATTTTTTTAGGGCAAAGCTTTAGTTGTATTTAATAAACGTGAAATTAATTTATCAACACAACTCGTACACTCGTTTGTGCGGGTTAATTTTATTGCAACTTTAAAAAACAGGCCAGAATAATATTTCTGACATTTATTCTATTTTTGACGTATAAGTAATTATTTAAAAGTGCGTCGTCACCTAAAAGTCTCTAAAGGATTTTCTTCTTGCCCATACTGCAAATTGGTAATAATAAAGTTCACGACTGGGTCTCACGGACTTGCTCTTGAATAGACTCTGTTTGCAAGCAAATTGTACTTATAGATACTTTAAAATTTTAAAATTTACCTATAAATCAGTTTGTCTTCAAAAATTTAAAAATCACCTTGATTTTTTTTTTTTTTTAAATCGTTAGTACGTTTTTTTGCTAAATTAATTTTGTATATTTTTTCAATTTTAGTCTAAAAATATTCTTAGTATGTATGTATATAGTTATATAGAGCTTATAAATATGCGTTTTACATTAGATTTTCGTAAAATTGATGACCCATTATCTAGATATCGAATCTTGAAGGAAATGTTTAAAATGTTTGTAAAAATCCAAAAAATAAACAATGACATTTTGATCACCAAATTTTATTAAGAAAGGACAGTAGAGAAAAAAATTATTGAAATCGGTGCATTAATTCTTGAGAAATCTTAAAAACTAAATAACGGGGTACCCTTCTGGAAGGCAAGTTAAAAAAAAATAGAGAAAATTTAATATAAATCTAACGGTTCGTTTTTTGAGAAAATTCGAATTTTGAAATTGTTGAAAGTAAATTTAGCTTACAATATGAAAGTACATTTAATTGCATACTCAGCTTTTCGTTTCAAGTTTATATAAACCGATTTTTAGAGAGGGGTGAGGGGGAGTAGTAACTTTTCCAAAAACAAGTCTGACAAATTTATTTCCAATTTATTAGTTTTCTAAAAAATTGAAGCAGTAATGTTAACTTGCCGGACATAATGTAAACGGAAATCACGCTGTACTCCAAGTACCGGCCGGGAGTTTTAAAACAGACTTGATTCACATCAAAAAAAGAGGCTGGGATGTGACCCACACTGATAACTTCCCATCCCGTCTGTCGATTTGTCTTGGTTAAAAGTTTGTAGGTTTTCGTGTTGTGTTAAGAAAGTTGTAAGTTGAATTATACTTAAAAATTTCAAAATTACCAACAATATTTTGCATATAATGAAATAGTTTAAATTCAAAACCTTTTTTTATTAACGAGATTTTTAGTCGAAAACTAATTTTTACTAATTTTAATTTTTTTTTTAATTTTTATTTATTTATTTATTCATCAATATGAGATTTAAAAATCTACAATTAGACTACTAGATAAATATTTACATGTGTATAATTTATTAAATAAACTTAAGTTTAATATAAATACTTAAAATATAATTAATATGAAAAGTATATAAAAATAAAATATAAATAAAAATATATAATTAATTTGTTCATACATAATCAAAATATAAATCAATTGAAATAAAAATACAATAATAGTTTATTTTTCAAAGAAGATTTACTTTATTGAAAAGTCAAAATCAATACAATTTAAAATTAAGTTTGTTTCTTTGACACAGCGGGTTATTGGTTCATTTTTCGCGTAATAAACTCTGTGTACATCTTCACGAAACAAACAACGTATTCGAAGTTGTCGCGATGGAGCATACAAATTTATTAAAGACAACAAAAAAGGGCATTTGATATGATATGATATGATAAAATATCACTTATAAACATCACAGAAAATATTTTACGTCTATTTTCAAATGATTGAATAGCTAAAAGTTGGCATCTAGTTTTGTATGATGGAGTTTCGATGTTCCACCCAAATTTTTGAATAGTGAATCTTTAAAATTTGTTTGGACCATTTCAATTCTTTTAGATTGAATGTTATAAAAAGGGTTCCAGATTACACAACAGTATTCCAAGATTGGTCTTATATATGAGGTAAAAAGCGATTTGAGAGTAAAAGGGTCTTTAAAGTCTATGATATTGCGTTTGATAAAGCCGAGCATGGAATTTGCTTTGGTTACACTAATTTCAATGTGCTTAACAAAGTTAAGTTTAGGGTCAAAAACAACACCAAGATCTTTCTTCTCCCTTACTCTTTCTAGAACTTGATTCTCAATTTTGTATTCAAAGATGATTTCAGAAAAGTTGCGGCAAAAAGAAAGACATTGACATTTAGCGACATTTAAATATAGTTGGTTTTTCGTGCACCATTGGGATAATTTCGAAATATCGTCTTGTAAGAGATGACAGTCATTTATAGATTTTATGCAACAAAAAAACTTTAAGTCATCGGCGAAAAGAAGTTGACTAGAATTAAGGAAAATACTAGGTAAGTCATTTATAAAAATTAGGAAAAGAAATGGTCCAAGATGGCTACCTTGGGGCACACCAGATGAAACCAAAATTGGTTTTGAGAGAACTTCGTCAATGCATACAAATTGAACTCCACCCTTTAGATAAGATTCCAACCATTTCAAAAACATAGAATGAAATCCAAAGTTTTTTAATTTCTTAATTAAAATAGAGTGACTTACTCTATCAAATGCCTTTGAAAAATCGGTATAAATTACATCAATTTGATGTCCTTCTTCGATTTTAGTAACATTTCTTAAAAGTTTTTATTTCTTATATAAACAAATACAAATTGGAAGAATGAAATTAAATTGAGAGATATCAAGAACCGAACATCAATTTTTACCAAATTTGCGTACTATTTTTTGTAGGTTTTATTTTTTTATGAAAAAACAGACTGCTGGATTCTTATAAAAAAATGACTGAATGTCCAAAACAATATTTTTTAGTCAGATTAAATAAGTTTGAAGCCAATACTTTTAAGTTTTGAAAAGATATTTGAGTCGAAAATCAATTTTTTCAAACTTTTATCATTTTTTTTTAGGCTTTTATTTTTTGTAAAAAAAACTATCAATTAGATTTTTTAAAAGATAAAATTAGTTTTAAGCCAATATCTCAAAGTTTTGAAAAGATATTTAAATCTTAAATCAATTTTTACCAACTTTTGTTAATTTTTGTTAAGGTTTTTATTTTTTGTAAGAAAACTGTCAATTCGATTTTCGCAAAATTTTTCAGAATGTTGAAAATAATAATTTTTATAAGTTAAATTAATTGGAAGCCATAATTTCAAATTTTTGAAAAGATATTTTAATCAAAAATCAATTTTTACCAACTTTTGTTAATTTCTTTTTACTGAATGTTGATAACAATATTTTTTAAAAGATACAATTAGTTTGAAGTCCAAATCTCAAAGTTTTGAAAAGATATTTGAGTCGAAAATCAATTTTTACCAACTTTTATTAATTTTTTTTTAGGTTTTTATTTTTTGTAAAAAAACTGTCAATTCGATTTTTCTCAAAATTTTTCAGAATATTGAAAACAACATTTCTTATAAGTTAAAATTAGCTGGAAGGAAATTTTTGAAAAGATATTTGAGTAAAAAATTAATTTTTACCAACTTTTGTTAAATTTTGTTTAGGTTTTTAATTTTTTGTAAAAAAACTGTCAATTCGATTTTTCTCAAAATTTTACCAGGTGTTGAAAACGTTATTCGTCGTTGCACAAAATTATTTTGGAGATAAAATCATTTTTTGGTCGTAAAATTTTAGAATTGGCAAATATTTTTTTTTTTAATTTTTTTGATTTATAAAAAAAACGTTAGTTGGAATTTTTTCCAAAAATATATTTGTTTGGTATCACGATACAATATATAATATAAAATTTAATTCAAGTCTCTAGCGTTATTGGTTCATGAGATATTTTGGTTTAACCAAAATTTTCACTTTTTTTCAAATTGCTATGGTAAAAAAACCACCCACACAATTTTCTTAAGAGTCCTTTCTGCATTATTATCTGTATAACAAAATTTATTTGAAGTCGATATCTCTACTGATTCTTGAGCTATGGACGACAAAAAAAAGTCGCGAACGTGCGTACACACGCACGACTCTTGTCCCTTGAAACGTCGAGAAATGTCAAAATTTTCAATTTGACAAATCGGACCGATTACAATAACTTCCTATGGGAAGTTAACAATACACCTCCATCTTGACTATTGAAAATACTCCAATGGTTACACAAAATATACAATTCATTTTGCCATCTATGAATAATATTTATCAAAAACGACTAAATTTATAAGAAGCCGATGACATCAAAAATACCGTCATCATGAAATATATTTGTCATAAATGTTAAGAGCGTGATGCGTATTGCAATTGCATCGTTGTAGTCTTTTAGATAGTTTTATTTTTATCTATATTGAAACGTGATTCAAAACAAACACTTTCCTATGAGAATTGCTAGACACTCTTGGCATAAATTAACATTAATACAGTCAAACTCAATTATGACCCACAGTTAAACCTTCGTTAATATCATACAAACGGTTGGTGGACTAAAATATTAAAATCTAATATTGTATAGTTGTTAGAAAGTGTTACCAAATATCTTTTTTCTTATAACAAAATATATAAAATACTTAATAAACAAGATAAATTGTAAAATTCACCTTCTAATATCATTTATGTATATTTAAGCATATACGAGTAAATACCTAATGATAAAAATATCTTCCCCAAACAACAATAAAAAAAATAAAGATATGAATTATTAAATTAAACCAAACGCTAAATCTGCAAGATTTTCTTTTTTATTTTTGTATTATTTCTTGTCCACTTCAATTCAATCCACATACATATTTATGTTGCATGAATCTAAATTGAAAATAATCCAGAGAGGCTATCGGTTGTTTAGGGGGCGCGGCATTAGCTAGACAAAGGTTTATAAAACGTTCCTCGCCACTTGATGAGTATATGCACTTGACTTTAATACACTATGAATTTATGTACGTAGTTTGTAGATACTATGTATCTATACGAAGTATATAATAAATATGAGATACATAAGTACTTGTGCGGCTGCGGATGTAATCAATGTACGCGCTCCATGTGCGCGACCCGCTTAGGAAAAAATGTCTATTTTTGTGACTTTTTGTCCGAATCAATTTGTATTAGTTTATTCGAGCAGAAGGCAGTTACCGGTAAATTAACCAATTCAACTACTTTATAGGTTATGCGTATGTACGAGTACATTAGACTGATTCAAAAAATCAAATATTATCTTTTCATAAATATTTTCATTTCATGAAGTTGTATATTATAGCATAAGCAATTTCAACAGGTGATCCAAAAAATATTAAAATTAGCGTTAGTAACTTTGTAATAATTAGAAAATGCTTCAAGACTTTTTTAATGTCATTTAAATTCCTTTAATAAAATGTTACACTCACGATTGAAATATCAACGGTTAAGATATGGAATGAAGTGAAACAAAATCCAGGAGCTCCTTTAAAATTTGTATGACAAATAGTAAAACGCATGAGCGACCTCTAAATATCAATTAAAGAAGCTGAAATTTTGACAGGTGTCTCATTTTACCAAACTTTAAACAAAAAGCTTCTTGTATTAAAAATCAAAAACATTTTGGATTTTTTAAATCAGTCTAATGTACATAATGTATTTACGTAAATCGTTTTTAATGGAGCTGAAGCGTAAAGTTATATATAAAATACAGTTAACACATAAAAAGTATATTGCACCAGCCAATTTAATTTATGACACATTCGAAGAAAGTTCAAGTATATGTTATATGTATGTATTTTATTTTGAACTTATCAATGTTAAATTGATTTGCGTATCTGTAGGGTATACCTTTAATTTTTAAAGATGTATGTTTTATGCAGACCAAAAAGTCAGAGAATATTTTAAATTGGAACAAATTGATAAGATTTCAGAATTAATTACGAGGTTGAAGGACGCGTACCGCCGCACCGCCTCCGATCCAACTGCCTTCTTCCATTGCGAATGATGGACTTTGCTGATGCCATCATTAAATTGTTTAATAACAATTTTATTCAAGGAAAAATTATTTACTTTTTAATATTTTATGGAGTATTTTTTTATAGAAAAATATATTGCGTTTTGTTTGTATTATAATTTAATTAGGATGCAAGTATAGGGTGGTAGCAATTTTATCTAGAACAAAGATCTAACTTGAACCAACTTTTAAGAAATACAAAAAGAAACAATTTAATTTCCTTTTCTAAGGTAGTTATAGCTATCATTGGTTTCGATCATTGAAACCAATCATTGAAGTTATTTTTTAAAGTTTGGTTAAAGCTTTCATTGAAAATTCATCATTGGATGAATATTTTCTGATTTGAATCAAGCACTTCCGTATTAGAATCAAGCATTTAAGGTTAAAGTTGATCATTGAAGGAAAAACTGACAGGTGGGAATACAAAGAAAATAGAACGCTGTCAGTGGAACGATGGTGTTCCGAAATGTGAAATCAACAACCAGCTGTTCATTGAAAACGATTTCATCATTGAAAAATTAAAAATTATCTAAAAGAAAAGGATATTTTTAGTAGAAAAAAATCTACAACTCATCAATTTCACTTTTTTTTCCTAGTTTATATGTTTTATTGGGAAAAGTAAATTGATTCATTTCTGATGTTAATTCAATTTTGCAGATCTAAGTTTTAACCAACCATTCCACCATTGGAAATCATTCTGACAAGCTGTTTAAGGTTAACATATATTCCCAAAGCCTGGAGAATGGCAAAAGTAGTCTTCATTCCTAAAGCAGGGAAACCCTCCCACGTTAACCCTAAAGATCTACGACCAATCAGCCTATCATCCTTCCTTCTTAAAACCTTGGAAAGATTGATTGAAATTTACATCAGACATAACTTAAAACTATGTCTCATTTCCACAGCTCAACATGCTTACTCTAAGGGAAAATCAGTAGAAACAGCACTTCATTCGCTGGTACGAAGTATTGAATATTCCCTCGAATACAAAGAATATAACCTAGTAGCTTTCCTTGATATCGAAGGAGCTTTCAACAACGTCAGTTACCAGGCGATCACGACAGCAATGGATAAGCTGCAATTAGAGAAACCACTCATAGATCTCATTAATCTCATGCTCAAAAGCAGGACAATAACTTCTAGCATGACGACGTTGCAATATCTGTATCTGGTAAACACTCCCAAGTTCTCTCGGAACTCCTACAAAATGCCTTGAATAGGTTAACAAAATGGGCTAAGCAATGTGGCTTGGACGTCAATCCACATAAAACAGAACTAGTACTCTTTTCGAGAAGGTACAAAATTCCTTAGATCAGCCCACCCAAGATTAAAGGAGTACCATTAAGGTTTTCCGACCAAGCAAAATATTTAGGCCTCATTTTAGACAAAAAACTAAATTGGAAGGCAAATATTGATGAAAGAGTAAAAAAGGCCACTGTAGCGCTTTTTACTTGTAAAAAGGCCATAGGATCAAAATGGGGCTTCTCCCCAAAAATAACCCACTGGCTTTACACTTCGGTAATCAGACCGATACTCATCTATGGAGATGGTAAATCTAAAAAAGCTCATCAAAGTCCAGCGGTCAGTAGGTATGTGCATCACAGGAGCACTTCGCTCAACACCAACCGCAGCACTGGAAGTGCTTTTAAGCCTAACACCTCTTGACATCTTCTCCAAAATGGTGGCAGCCAACTCATGTGTGAGGCCACCTCTCAATGGAACAGTAACAATACTGGACATACTACCATCCTAGACAATTTCAGATCTATCCCAGATCGCTTAGACTATACCACCCCTAAAATGGTATTCGACAAAAACTTCCATGTGTCCATCCCTTCAAGATCCTCCTGGGTAGAAGAAGATCCCCTGGAAGAAAATGCGGTACACTTCTATACAGACGGTTCAAAGACCGATTACGGAGTTGGAAGTAGTATCTATTCGGAACAACTTAATCTCAGTCTATCATACAGACTTCCCAATCAATGTAGTGTATTCCAGGCAGAAGTAATGGCATTATCCTGGCTCAAAGAAAACGTTATATCCTGCAAGGATATACGAATCTTCTCGGACAGCAAAGCCGCTCTTAAATCTCTCGCGTCTGTCTCCACAAACTCTCTAATAGTCCACGACTGTCAATCATCTCTGAATGAGGTGACGGAACAGTTTAATATTCACCTCATTTGGGTGCCGGGCCACAGAGACATTCCGGTAAATTGCAAAGCCGATAAGCTCGCCGAAAACGGAACACTTCTGCCTAATGTTAGACAAAAACATAACATAGGAACACCACTTGCTACATGCAAATATCTTCTAAAACAATATGCTCTAGAATCAACAAATGCTAGATGGTCACAGAGTACCACCTGCCTAGCAACCAAGCAAATATGGCCAAGCATGGACTTAAAACGGTCAAAAGGCTTGATATCCCTGAGCAGACAAAATATAAGCTCTACAATTGGAGTAATAACAGGACACTGCCTCATAGGAAGACATGCTCTGAGGCTAGGGGTCTACAGAAATGACTTCTGTAGAAGCTGCATGGACGAGGAGGAAGAGGAAACAGTCCAACAATTTCTATGTACTGTACATGTCCAGCTCTCTCCATTAGAAGGAATAACTTTCTCGGTAATCCCTTCTTCGACAATACCAGTGAACTGGCAACGATTGACACAAAGTGTCTCTCTAACTTTATTAAAAGCACAAAATGGTTTGTTTAATTTTCATTACTCTCCTATGAGTAATCTCATTAGTTTAGTGGTATCACAATGAACCCTTGAGGTCTAAGTGAGTCAATGACATCTGGACAGCCACTCCAACCTAACCTAACCTAAAACCAATACAATTTTTATGATTCAGATTGCTTAATATGTTTTGTGGTTTGTTAACTTTCTTTGAATTTGAAAATTGTGTTCCAAATTTGTATTTTGATTCATTATGAAATGTGTTTATTGATACGTCAAGCTAGTTCTACCGACAAAAGCAAGAACTGTCATCATTTTCATTTTTATGTGAGTTTTACTAGAACAACTTAATTTAACTATACCAAATGGGACAGAGTTATATGTTTCAAGATTGCTAACACGTTGATCAGACGCCTTTGATTTTTAGTACTCGTATTTATTCATACAAATTAATTCGACAAGCCTGTGGATTGTGGACTTAACTATTAGTTTTACATAAGTCTTAAATAAATTAGAAATAAAAGTCACAACTCTTTTTAAAAAAGAAAGAATCTCAACGATGATAAATTCTCAATAAACTTTGTGTCATACTAAACTCCTAATAAATATAAAGTGGCACTTAAAATCAAAGACATTTGAATTTTATCAATCAGAATAAAATTAATTTCTTATGTACCTACACATAAAATAGTAATCGAATTAATCTTTTATGTACACATAAATTAGAATAATCACTGTCGATTTTTATATTTGTTTTTAGTTTTGAAAATTCAAAAAATACAAAATTATATCGCAAACTCCCTGTCCTTGGTATGTAGTTAACAAGCATTTGAACTCGTGAATTGACATATTCTAGTATGTACTAATTAGATTTATTTAACTTTCATTCTCGTGATACACATGTTTAGCAAATATTTGTTCGAAAAAAAAAATATAATAATTTTTACGTAAGTTTTGTTGTTAAGTTTCAAGGATATTAATAGACAAACATTATTCTATTTTATTGCAAGAAATTAATGAATGACTATTGGGAAAATTTCGTGAAATAGTCATATTCATAAAATAAAAGCCCAGTGAGTAAGTGCTGCATGTCGTTAGTAAGTGGTGTTATCTTATAGATTTGTTATCTTCATGACGAATGAAAGAAAACAAAAGTAAAACTTATTTCATGACTTTTGATTTTAATTAAGAAAATTTAAATTACAAACGATTGTCAGACAATACTGTCGACATAACTGACAGCTCTCACAGTAATGTTAGTAAAAAATTGCCCTAAATGGCTTCAAGTTTGACACCTGTCAAATACAGCTATCTAACTGTGTTATATCGCATGATTTTGGCTGTCAATTGACATCGTCAAAACATGAAATTACGTGACTAGTAAACTTCCCGCCGAATAAAGTCATAATTGGTCGTATTGTTGCCGGATTGATGGAACCAAATATCTTTCAAGTCACGATCTTTAATCGCCATTCGCCGAGAAATCGATATTATTTAATACGTTTATATCAACAAGAATTGAGATTGTCATTTTTCGAGTTAATGAGTATAGAGAATTTGTTAAATTTACTGATTAATTGATGACTATTAGCGCCATAGTTCGACCTGTCGGGTGGCGCAACAGTCCGTTGAGAAGTAGGGCCTATAGCGTCTTAAAACTCGAATCATTCCCGTGTACGAGTAATGTTGTGTAGAATCAAGGGGACCTACAGTTTTAAGCCGAATCCGAACGGCTAGTTTGAGAAAGCACTTTTCATGACAAGAATTATCGTGAAAAAAAACTTAAGGTGGCACAGGCAGGGTTTAAACCCAAGACCTCTCAAGGCAAAAAAGTCCTACGCACTAATCATCACGCCACGGTTACCACAAACGAAACATACAGAATTTGAATAACATATGGATCACGTAACTCTTGGGAAATTTTTTTGACGAAACAAAGTATTTTGTTAGCTTTTTATAATATTACTAGCGGCCCGTCCCGGCTTCGCACGGGTAGACATAAATAGGTACAGATAAATTAGAAAAAAAATGTTTGTCCTACCATTAATACTCTTCGCAGCGTATGCGATGAAAGACATTTTATGGCTAATTTTTTTACACCTTCGGTTGGTTTTAATAGGAATTTCTAAAGATTTCTATAGTAATCTAGTACTAAATATAGCCTATGTTACTCAGTGATAATGTAGCTTTCTAATGAAAAAAGAATTATTAAAATCGATCCAGTACTTTTTGAGTTTATTCGTTACATACAAAAATACAAATCTTTCCTCTTTATAATATTAAGTGTAGATTATTGTGATCAGTAAACGTTCATTTTAAGTATAGTACAACACCAATGTCAGAAGAACTGGGTTCTCTATTCAAACGTGACGAATTGAATATTATATTAATTTTTTATTATACAGGGTTATCCATTTTGCGCTTTCAAAAGTAAACGTAAGTTAAACACATATACAATATGTGTGATGATGATGCTCGTATTATACATGATATTCCTTTTTTATTATAAAGTTTGAACTTTGACATTATACGTGAAACACTACATCAATTAAATGACCACCACGCAAATTGTTGCAAGCATATTCGATATCTCTTTTATTTATGATAAGCAAACACTCAACTCACACACTACCCTTATTATGCAGACACAGTGTGAGCACTAGGAAAAAGAGAGAGGGTTTGAAAGGAGATGTCGGTGCACATTGGTTTTGAATTCCTGAATATTGCAATGACTAGGAAAAACAGAGTATGGTAAGACATTCCACATTTGCGTAGTATGGCTAAAGAACGAATCTCTGTATTTGATAGTACGGCCGAAGTTGGACTCGAGGGTATACTGATGAGCATTCCTAGAAGCGCGAGTATTACGGTTGAACTGTTTAAGGGGAGGAATGCAGCTGGCTATTTCACTAGAGCATAAACCGTTAAAATAACGGTAAAAAAGGGTCACACAAGAAACCTTACGACGATGTTCAAGAGAAGTAAATGAACTTATGATGATATTATCATCTATCAATTTAAATGCTCTACGTTCAATACTATCCAAGAGGCTTAAGTAAGTTGCAGGAACACCAGCACAGAGATGGGAGTTATACTCAAGCTTTGGACGTAAATAAGTCTTTTAGATAACAGCTAGATCAGAAGAGGTGAAATATTTCTTGCATCGCCTAAGGAAACCCAAACAGCTTGCGGCATTTTTTGCAACATCGCGTATGTGATCGTTTCGCAAGAGGTGGTTGTGGTTAGTGACACACATACCGAAAATATAGAGGTGTTCAGTCTCACTGATGCAATTGCCAATCCATGGATAATGGCAAGGGGGGTACATCTCGCTTTGACGATACAAGACAGCATTGCGTTTTCGAAGCATTAAATTCCACGCGGTTTTTTAATCCCCATTGAACAATGCTGTTTAGGTCGGAATTTAATGAGCTTATCATATTTTGTCGTTGCAGTTCCATATCCGAAGAAGAGGGATGTGAGTCTAAAAACGAATATAAAAAGCTAAGAGTACTATCATCAGCGAAACAATGTATTGGATTAGATGTGGCAGACAGGAGATCATTAATAAAAATGAGAAAGAGTGTTGGAGATAGAACAGATCCCTGGGGCACACCAGCATTTATTTTATGGTTTTCAGACTTGAATACATCTAATACTACTTGTATTGAACGATCCGAAAGGTAATTAACTAATTACTAATGCAATGAAGCAGGGATTCATGAAAACCGAAAGAACGCATTTTCGATAAGAGAGCCTGATGGCAAACCCTACCAAATGCTTTTGAAATATCTTACTTTCTACAAAGCGATGTAAAGATTTGCGCCACTGTTCGGTGAGATGAACCATGAGATCACCAGTGGACTTACTGCTTCGAAAGCCGTACTGCCGGTCATTAAGAAGCTTTCGATCTTCAAGACATTTCTTGAGCTGATAATTAATCAGCGTTTCCATGTCCTTGGAAAGAAGGGACGTAAGTGCAATCGGTCGGTAATTAGAGGGTGAGGAAGAATCGCCTTTTTTGGGGATGGGCTGGACAAATGCAGTATTCCATCCGCTCGGAACGAGACCTGAACAGTAGGACAGATGAAAAAGCTTACGCAATGGTTTTGCAAACGTTGAAGAACACCTCTTCAGAACAATAGCGGGGATACCATCCGGACCAACGGATTTGTGTGTGTTTAGATCTCTAAGGACTCTTGCCACAGTACGAGTGCGAAAAAAGATTGGTCCCATAGAATCACTAACTCGCTCAAGTACAGGCGGAGTCATAACACTCACTGGCAGCGAAGAATTGGAGAGATTAGCTTTCTCTAAAGAGCTAAAAAAAGGAGTGTCATTGACAACGAGCGTAGGAACCGAGGAAGAGGAAGAATTCCTCATGTTTTTTACAAATGACAAAAAAAAATTGTACTGCTTTTGGGACATTGCAGTATTTTTTGCCGTAATTTTTGGTCATGTAAAAATTTGGTCCGTCGAATATGGGCGTTGCAGGCCTTTCTGACTTGTTTGAACTTTTTCCGGCTTTCCTCAGAAGGGTTGGCTTTATAGCAACGGAAACTTACTTCTTTGACCATAATAACCTCTTTACAGCTAGCATCAAACCATGCGTTTTCCTTAGGTCTGATGCTTTTAACCATGTTCGGGATAAATTTCTCATTCCCGGGAGAATTAAACATGTGATCATATCAGTGCTGGCGTCAACGTCACTATCGAAGAAGCATAGTGACCAGTTAAAGATCCTGAAGTAATTATTGAGACCGTCCCAGTTGGCTTTCTCGTATTGCCAAACGGTTCTCTTAGGAGCTCTCTCTTTAACTGGAAAGTTTTGACACGAGAAATTTGCTGATAAAACACAATGGTCAGATGTGCCTAGAGGAGATAGAACACTAACAGTGTACTTATCAGGGTCAGAGGTAAGAAACAAGTCAAGAGTGTTTTCTGCTCGACCTTCCACGTCCGATATTCGGGTGGGCTCGTTGAACAGCTGAGTTAGGTGGTTGAACTCAGCGAAGATTTCAGCACACACTCCATCGTGTGTTGCCTGGCCTGAATGTTGAAGCCATGAAGAATTGTGTACATTTAAATCGCCCGTAACAACGATTTCAGTGCGAGGATAGGACGAAACAATTCTTTGGATGGAATCAGACAAAGCATCAAATTCACGAGAAGTTGATACTCTGTCTAAATTTGGGCTTCGATAAAGGAAGCAGTAGTGAATGATTTGCTTATTTACAGAGAATTTAAACCACATATAATTAAAAAAGGAATTGGTGCAAAGACCATATTGTGGTAAGAGCTGATAAGCAATATCATACCTAATGTATATAGGCCATGGTGGGAAAAGAATAAAGGCACCAAGCTATACCCATGAATACAAAATTCAGCAGGATTTGAATCCTCACCTACTTGGGTTTTCGTAGTGCCAAAACAGCTGGCCTGTATGAAACAGTATGGCGGTACGCCAACAGTAAAACCATGTTCGCTCGAATTGTGTGGCATGTGGCACCGTCTTGCACAAATTCTCCAAGTCGTATTCTTTAATAACAGGCAAAAAGTCTGTTAACATATTACATTTTACATATTACATATTACAATTGTAGTTTTCGAAGAAGTAAGGTTCAATAACTCCTCCGGACCAAAGAGCGCACCAAACAGTGACTTTTTTTTATGTAATGGCCTCTTTTCAGTTACTTGAGGATTCTCAGAACCCCAAATACGACAGTTCTGTTTATTAACATATCCACCTAGTGAGAAATGTGCTTCGTCGCTGAAGAAAATTTTGTTTTAAGAATCCCCGTCCACCGCCTGTTGTTCAAGCACCCATTCGACGTATCTACGAGCGACGTTGTGAATGGTCAGCTGGTTTCAGTTTTTGTGTGAGCTGGACTTTACATGGATGTAGGTGTAGATCTAAATGCAAAATACGCCATAAGACAGTACTAATTCCTGAGAACGACGAGGAATCGATACATCCGGGTCTTCGGCAACACTTTCACTTACAGCAGCGATACTTTCAGTGATACTAGCGAAACGATGATGCACAGACCTTACAATTTCTGTAACTAATCCAGTCCCTTCAAATTTTTTCACAATTTTGCCAATTGCTTGCGTAGTTGGAAGATTATGTACATACACCATAATCTCCCCTTAAAGAACGATATGTGGCTGTGGCTGTGGCTGTGGCAGAATCACCATTTTTGTAGTAGGTTTTAACAATTTGTATGCGTTGTGCAATAGTTAAGCAATCCATTTTTGTAAATGTCAGACTTTTAACTGAAAAAAAAATGGTTTAACAACTTAGTTTAACAGATTCGAATTTCAGCCCTATAGGTTTGAAATAACTTAATTTATTAAGAAGAATTTCATGACTTAATTTGTCAAATGCCTTGCTGAAGTTTGCAAAGATGCAATCGACTTGAGAGTGTTTTTCGAATGAGTCCAAACAAAAGGTAGAGAATAGTAATAAATTAGTAATTGTAGATTTTTTTCACAAACCCATATTGATTTTCACACATATATACGTATTAGAAGAACAATTGAAGAAATTATGTCACAGACAAGGGATTGAAACAATTTAGGAATAGCAGACAAATTCGCTATAGGACGATAATTCGTAACTAAATTTTTAGAACCTTTTTTATGGACTGGCGTTATGAACACGCATAGAAGCCTCAGAAGTCGAAAAATTGATTGTTGTAAGATAACTTTATCCTTTTGTATTGCGATTATGTTCGAAATTGACTCTGGAAGATGGCTTGAAAAATTATGAAAGGTCATGCTTACTGTATATTCGCCAAATTTAAATTTACTATTAACGTATCTCTAAAACATAGGCGGGTTCATTTTTAGATCACACTCAATATTCGAAATAAATTAAGATTGCAAAAAAGTTTTAATAAACCCTGGCGGGCTACTACTTAAAGTTTATAATTCCCGTAGTGGGAAAGTGTCTAAAAAAACAATTAAATAAGATTTCCTAAAATCGTAAAATCATTTCATCTAAGCACAAATTTGAAAATAATGCATCTCAGTTAATTTCAAATAATAAGTAAAATAGCTGAGTAAAGTTTAATTTTTTAAAGTCAAACTCGATAAGATTTGGGCATTAATTTGGATCATCAGCAACACTTGACAATTCACACTTATACCGATTGCTTGCGTAGTTGGTTGATTATGACGAATTTATTTTTGAATCGTAACTTTCGAAGTAAGTTTTAGTAAATGACAAACACTCAACTAATAGTATGACACTTCAAATGATAGTTGAATTTGACAGGTGTCAAACACCAAATCTTGAAACTGAAACTTGAAGTTTTTCTATTTCAACAATAAAAAAAAGAGCAAATTCAAAGTGTCTTTCAACCCTGACAAAACATAAACTTTTGTACATCGTGATCTTGCTATAATTTGAAAGATCTCGAATGTCACCATCAGTCACCATTCTCTTTGATAGAAATTCCAAGTCGTATTATAATTTTTTTTAAAAGCATAGTAAAAGTTGGGATCAACAGACTCTTGCAAATCATTAGCAACTTAATATGTGTGAAACATAATTCCTATAAGAGACATAAACATCAGTACCTACATTTATATTTCTATAACACAAACTTTTTTTTAATATTCCTCATCTGTTTAGCATTATGCCAATGTAATAATGAAATTATAGCACGAATAGCCATACATATAGGTGTATGTACGTATATGGATTATATCATTTTCTGTCTGCTCTGATATCAATCTCAAGTGACAATACATCATAAAAAAAAATAATATAATATCGAGCACATGTACTTAAAGGTCATTGTCGGCTTACTTTTCGCGCTATACTTGGTATCTTTTGTATTTAAAAAGTGTTTTAAAAATAAGAACAAACAAAAGACTTCCGGGATTTGAAAAGAGCTTTGAAATAGATAAACAAAAAAAATGGTTAATAATAAAATTTATTGCCGTTTGCCATTTGAATGGTAATATAAATGAGAATAGATTGAGGTACAAATAAATCAAAAAAGGTTATAGTTTTTATTTTATTGCTACTTATAAAAAAAACCTTTTTTTTCAAAAAATATATAGTTTTTATCAATTTTATATACTTAACCTGACAGACGGTAAAAAAGTAGATAGCTAAATTAATTTATTAGTATTTAACACAATAAATAGAAACACGTGTTTTCAAAGCTTCCAAGCTGTTCAAATAAAAATTGCGTTCATTTGCTACATTTTGAGAATATTTTTACTACGTACTTGTATCGGGTGATTTTTTTGAGGTTAGGATTTTCATGCATTAGTATTTGACAGATCACGCGGGATTTTAGACATGGTGTCAAAGAGAAAGATGCTCAGTATGCTTTGACATTTCATCATGAATAGACTTACTAACGAGCAACGCTTGCAAATCATTGAATTTTATTACCAAAATCAGTGTTCGGTTCGAAATGTGTTTCGCGCTTTTTTATCGACAAATTTTGTTCAGCGATGAGGCTCATTTCTGGTTGAATGGCTACGTAAATAAGTAAAATTGCCGCATTTGGAGTGAAGAGCAACCAGAAGCCGTTCAAGAACTGCCCATGCATCCCGAAAAATGCACTGTTTGGTGTGGTTTGTATGCTGGTGGAATCATTGGACCTTGGACCGTATTTGTTCAAAGATGCTGTTGGACGCAACGTTACGGTGAATGGCGATCGCTATCGTTCAATGCTAACAAACTTTTTGTTGCCAAAAATGGAAGAACTGAACTTGGTTGACATGTGGTTTCAACAAGATGGCGCTACATGCCACACAGCTCGCGATTCTATGGCCATTTTGAGGAAAACTTCGGAGAACAATTCATCTCAAGGAATGGACCGGTAAGTTGGCCACCAAGATCATGCGATTTGACGCCTTTAGACTATTTTTTGTGGGGCTACGTCAAGTCTAAAGTCTACACAAATAAGCCAGCAACTATTCCAGCTTTGGAAGACAACATTTCCGAAGAAATTCGGGCTATTCCGGCTGAAATGCTCGAAAAAGTTACCCAAAATTGGACTTTCCGAATGGACCACCTAAGACGCAGCCGCGGTCAACATTTAAATGAAATTATCTTCAAAAAGTAAATGTCATGGACCAATCTAACGTTTCAAATAAAGAATCGATGAGATTTTGCAAATTTTATGCGTTTTTTTTTTTTTTAAAGTTCTCAAGCGCTTAAAAAATCACCCGATATATTGCTATGATTAAGCGCCATTTTCATTATCTTTTTTTCAAAGAAGTGTGTTATTTTTGCTCACGGAAGCAACTGATAAGAAAATTTTGATGAGTCGACTTATAGGAGCATATAGTTTTGTAATTTATAATAAAAATCGATTGTCACTTTAATCAGAATCATTCATGTTCAAAGGTTAAAAATGATACGAGGTTTCGTCATAAAACCAAATCTTTTTATCAAGTAAAATAATTTGCAACTTTAAGTAAAAAACCAGTCAAATTACTCGTATAGAAAATTGTGAGTTTTGTATCAAAGGCCGGCAATACAAACTTTAAGTAGGAAACATCACACTGAATTTTCTGGAAGAATTGTCAAATTGATAAGTTTTAACTTATTTTAGGGAAAACCGGAAAACTAAAACCAATATGAGAATTTAACTTTTGAAACATAGTATAGTAAATTAGATTTATTAAAATGGTTCATTTTGATAATTTTTTGTTGGCTACAATAGGTTGACAGCTCACGCACATTCCGTGTTTTGCGTCACTGTCAAACATCTTCATTTTTGTTTATAATTTCACCATAAATAATCTTACAAACGATTAACATTCGAAAAATATTTTATTTAATTTTCAAAATGCGTGCTTTGTAAAGAAAATTCATAGCGCGGTTCTTCCATTTTATTTTAATCCAGCTATTACGACCAGCGGAATTTTTGGACCGTATTTCTTCAGAGATGATTTGAATCGCAAAGTTACTGGTATGAATGGTGAGTACTAGCGTGCGATCATACAAAAATCATGTTTTTGCAAAAATGAAAGAGCTTGATTTGTCATGTGGTTTCAAGAAGACGGTACCACATACCACACAGCACGCGTAAAAATGTCAACTTTCCGTCTAGATCGTGCGATTTTATGCCTCTAGACTGTTTTTAATGTTCAAATGGTACATGTGCAATTGTGCATTCAAGAGGACACAAGCGTCCACAGGTTTTTCTCAAAACCCACCTCTGTCTATCAACTCCTACTCTCACCTCCCCGCGGTGAACATCGGGTGCCTAGTACCTCAACTGGAGATTGGGTTCTAACCCCAGTGGAAAGTTGTTGGGGGCAGCAAACAAGAGAGGAAGGGAGAGGTATTTCCACTAAGGCACCTCTCCTTATCCAGACGGCAGCGGACGAATTCTCGAGATGGAATCAACGGTGGCGTCTACAGTTCCAGTAAGGTTGAACTACTTAGTGAACACCTTATAGGGCTTCTACGACTTATTCGGAGCCCAGACCTATAAGGAGCGGTTTATCCGGCTCCCCGTCCTTGGAGTTATACTAAGGATCTGGCCCTCCAGGTTGGGGGTTGTGCCGTCAGGGTGACTTCCTGACCACGTAAAAATCTTCTAGTTGCGAAGCACCAACAAGCCTCGGATAAGGACGGATTCACTGTTGACAACCCAAGCAAACGAAATAAGGACAACGAACTTCGGATCTGTACGTGGAATGTTAGGGCCCTTAACAGACCACGTGCAGCCGAACAATTAGCGGAAGCCCTAAACTGCTGCAAGGCAGATATTACCGCCATCCAAGAAGTGCGATGGGATGAACCTGGCAAACGCAAACTAAAAGACGGCGATGTATACTACGGCGATTGCTACCGAGAACGAAGACAGCGTCTATTTGGGTGTGGATTTGTTGTTGGAACTAGACTCAGGCAAAAATCCACATCAAGGCTAAATTCGCCAACATAAGCCTAATATGCGCGCATGCCCAAACAGAGGAGACAGATGAAGACACCAAAGACATATTCTTCGAGCTCTTGGACAAGACATATGAGCAGTGCCCTGGCTATGACATTAAAATTGTCTTAGGAAATTTTAACGCCAAGCTAGGAAGAGAAGACATCTTTGGTGGCACAATCGGGAGATACAGCCTGCACGACACCACCTCCGACAACGGATTCAGGCTGATCGATTTCGCTGCGGGGCGAGACGTTCTGGTAGCTAGTACGTAGTTCACACATCTCAATATCCACAACGGGACATGGAAATCTCCTGATCAATCAACTGTCAACCAGATTGACCACATTGCGATCGACGCATGACACTTCTCCAGTATACAGGATATCCGAACTTTCCAAAGGGGCCAACATTGACTCGGACCACTACCTCGTTGTAGCCAATGTACGGCTACGGATATCCCGATCCAAGCCAAAACAAGGAAGTACTGTAAGAAGTTTCGATGTTAGACGGCTACAATCGCAAGAGACTGCCATGTCCTTTTCCGATCGAGTCTCTAGTAACCTCGTAAGGAGTCCTATGCTGCCTGCATTAAGTATTGAAAACCAGTGGCAATATTGCCATGCAGCCATCAGAGATGCCGCCTCTGAAGTGCTAGGTTTCCCACGGCCACAACAGCGAAACCCCTGGTTTGACGACGAATGCCAGCAAGCGCACACAGCGAAACAAGAGGCATACAAAACGGCGCTGCACAGGAGGACCAGAGCTGCTCGCGAGCTCTATGTGCAGAAGAGGAGAGAGGAACACCGGCTTCTTAGATGGAAAAAAAAGAGAGCATGAGAAGCGCGCGATCGAGGAGATAGAACCGCGATGACGAACCGAATTTCGCTGTAAGGGAGATAGAACCACTCAACCTAGCTGACGTAGATCAACAATTCCGCCAACCCCACCTCGACGAAGTGAAGATAGTTATATCTAAACTGAAGTCAAACAAAGCTGCTGGAGCCAACTACAGAGGCATCAGTCTCCTTAAAATTGCATATAAGATCCTCTCTGCCGTATTATGTGAACGTCTGAAGCCGTTCGTCAACAACCTGATAGGTCCTTATCAGTGTAGCTTCAGACCAGGAAAGTCCACTATCGAACAAATATTCACACTTGTGCAGAATGACGATGGAGAATGCACGCTGCTCTATAAAGGTCGGAAAAGTTCTCACTAATGCATTTGATGTCAAAAAAGGTTTTAGACAAGGCGATGCACTGTCATGCGACTTCTTCAACATCGTTCCGGAAAGAATTGTGCAAAACTCAACTGTCAACACTAGAGGCACAATCTTCCAAAGGTCCATCCAATTACTCGGATACGCAGATGATATTGACATAATTGGAAGATCAAAGCGTGATGTCAGTGGAGCGTTTTTGAGCATTGCGACGGAAGCGAAGAAGATGGGTTTAGTGGGCAATGAGGGCAAGACCAAGTACATGCTGTCATCAACAAAGGACATTGAACAACGACTTCTTGGACAAAACGCCACCATGGACAGCTATAACTTCGAGGTAGTTAAGGACTTTGTCTACCTAGTCACCGCTTTAAACACAGACAACGACACCAGCGTTGAAATCAAACGAAGAATAACTCTTGCAAATCGCTGCTTCTTTGAACTTAGAAGGCAATTGAGTAGTAATGTCCTCTCTCGAGCATCTAAAATCACCATCTATAAGACACTCATCATCCCGGTTCTCATTAATGGCGCTGAGGCCTGCACCCTGTAAAAGAAAGATGAGAGCGTCTTAGGATGCTTCGAGTGAAAAATTCTTCGGGTGATTTTTGGTCCCGTACGCATAGATGGAGAATGGAGGAGAAGATATAACGATAAACTGTACGGGCTTCACAGCGACACTGAACTAGTTAACAGAATTAAAGTCCAACGGCTTAGATGGCTAGGTCATGTAGAGCGAATGGACATCAACGCTCCAGCCCGGAAGGTCTTCGAATCCAATCCCGAGGGACTGCGCGGCGCAGTAAAGGAAGACCGCGACTCAGGTGGCGCACGCAGGTGGGTGAAGACCTCAACCAACTTGGCGTGCGAAACTGGAGACAGCTAGCTAGGGACCGAGCTGGCTGGAGACGCATGTTGGTTGAGGCCCAGGTCCGCCCCCGATTAGTGCCACCTTAAGTAAGTAATTAAGTAAGACTGTTTTTTGTGAAGCTATATTAAGGCTCATGTATGCAGAGACAAATCCACTTTGATTGCCACACTGGAAGCCAAAATTTAAACATTTATTCGTGGGATGCCAAAGAGAGCCACGGCCAAAGTTTGCATGAAATAATTAAGGCTAATGATATCCGTGTACCCGAGGTCCCGGGTAATACCCGGTTACCCGAGTAATTCCCGGGTACCCGGGTATTTGTATTGATCAAACTCTATTCATTAAAATATATCCGAAGTCAATACCCCTATTTGTTCCTAAGATGGTTACGATCGAGAGGTTAAGCAAGTAAACAATAAAATGCACTGATTAAAGTCCCGACATAACAGTTAGGGTTAGGTATGTATTATTATTATTAATTATTAATACATTCTTTATTTCTCGATAATTTTTTTACATTTTGTTGATATAAGAATTGTAAAGCTTGACAAAAATTTTGCCGTCTGCCTAATTGACTTATTTCGAGTTTTTAGTAAAAAGAAAGAAAAGGTTAAAGTTATAAATACATATAAAAAAAATAATATTTACGAAAATATATAAGTATTAAATTATTATAATAAATTTTAAATAAATACAAAAAAAAATAAAAAATGAAGAACATGTTTAAACAGAAAAAAAAATACATTTTATTTAATCATCATTTAAATTAGTTTAAAATTGAATCGATGAAACTGTTACGGTAACCTAAGGCATGATTCAGATAGAGACAAAGAATATTCCAACCTGAGCAACCATTTAAAAGATCCTTTGTATCTTCAAGTGTAAGGAAACTCTTTGAGAAGTAAAGCCTGCGGATTTCTTGTAAGATTGGGCATACAGCTAGAAAATGATACACGTTTTCGGTTTCATTGCGGATGCACAAACTACATATCGGGCGAAGTTCAGTTCTATGAGGTCTATAATTTAAACAAACCATTTCAGTCCTTGCTTGAAAGATAACACTCATTTGATTAAGAGTGAGTTTTTCGTTAAAATAATTTCGAATAAAAAGGGTGTGGTTTAATTCTTTATATATAAGCCTAGTTGTCGATGTTTGCGCTCTATTCAGACAGTGCAAATACAGGGAATCATCTATCTTAGGTATACAACTGTAAAATAAGTCCTGCCAATTGGTATAGGCTGTATTATTGAGGTCGAAGTCTACACTGTGTCTAAAAGCTAGATCATTTCATTCTTTGAAAGGCGATATTTGACGTCTAAGAGCATATTTTAATATCTGTTTTTGAAGATTTAAGTCAGGCTTTCCATAACTTTTATTATATAATCAGCATTTGATTTTAGATTCTTTTAAAATACTTGTGGCATACCGGAGTTAGTATGGATTGCATATGTAGGTGTTGAGTTATCTAGTTTAAAGATGCGCTTTAATTACTTCAAACTCTTCTAAGTTTTGATAGCCAAACACCTGATTTGCATAGCACGGACATGTTTTAATGGTTGCATCAAACACTCTAAATTTAGCAGTTGCATCCACATACTTATTGCAGAAGAAATTACTCCACATAAGATTTATTGCCGTTTTGGCTGCAGTGCATTTTTCTTTTACATGTGTGCGAAAATCAAGGTTACGAGTTATCAAGAAACCTAAGTATTTTAACTGATTTACTATTTCTATTGGTTCACATTCCAAAAACCATTTCTCTTGGGATTGTGAAGTAGTTCTTCGATGAGTATTTTCAAAAACCATGATTTTCGAGTTTGCAATATTTATACTTAAATCCCATAAATCACAAAAACCCTTGAGCTTGTTTATTTGTAACTGCAAAGCTAAGAGGATTATCCGCCACTAGTACAATGTCATCCGCGTATAGGAGCATTTTTATTAATATTTCACCAACCTTAATAACACCAGGGAAATCTTTGGATACGTCATCAATATATAGTGCAAACATTAATGGACTTAATCCACAACCTTGTGGAACACCAGCACTTGTATTGAAGAAATTAGACATTCTACTTCTTAGGTATGTATTACAAATGGAACACTTGCACTTGTTTTTATAATGCTTTGAAAGTACAAAGAGATTAGTTAAAGCTCGCCGAATGGATTAACTAAAGAAGAGAGGTAACAAATTGCTTAAGCCTTTCCAGCCCAAGTAGCATCGTTCTTAGACCCAAGAAACAAGGGCTTTAAAACTGATAGTAGTAAAGTAGCAGACAAAATTCGTACTTTTGTTAAGGAACAAATTCCGGTAAATGTGATCTGATAAAACAACACAAGAAGAACCTCGAGATGATTAAGATTTGGAATTCGTTTTTGCAACTAAAGGTCTACTAGACAACATCTCTCAGTTTGAGTAGCAGGCAATGTTGTTACTGCCGAAAGATCATTTCTGGCCCCAGAATATGTTTCATTGTTGGTATTCTTACGCAAAAATCAAGATCTATTAATTTAGTATTTAATTTATCAAATTTTCCATGTCAAGAATTTATGAAATTTTGGAAATTATGCTACTAATTATGTATTATTAGTTATATAATACATATTTCAAAGCATTGTTTCTATTTTTTGGAATACCTACTGAATAATTGTTTTGTTTTTCTGAAATTTTGTCGCTATACCAAAATAATGTCTTCAAGGATTTCTAAATGATTTTTGAAAAGACGCAAAGCGTCGCCTTGGTTGACTTTGCACTTTTACACTCGATACCCGGTTACCCGGATAATAACCACTCTATCTGAATAACAGGGCAATTTACTATCCGGGTACAAGAAACCGAGTAACCGGGTACCCGGGTAAAATCATCAGCCCTAGAAATAATATTCAAACCTTAAATTTTGTATGGGTTTTAAAAAATCACTGGTTATAAGCCTAGACTAGAATTGTCATATTATAAACCTTTTATAGGAAGGAAAAGACGGACATCGAAATATTGCAGTGCAAGAATGAGAAACTCAAACTTTTTATGGTCAAATGTATAGAGAAATTGTCATATTATAGTTTACATTTTTTTTTGTTGTTATTTTATTAGATAATTTATGATAATCATCAAAAGAGAAACATTTACTAGAACTGGAAATAAAGCCTGACTAAACAAATGCAACTTCAATCGCAACGAGAATGTTTATTATTATTTATTTTATGTTGGGATGTCTCTGATGTTCTTCTAGTTGACTTGATGCCTATAATATCTGTTATCTCACATCGCTTAACAAATGCGGTTTTGTTACTTGTAATTGTAATACATTTTTTTTTTCTTTTGAAAGTACAATTTTTTTTCGAGAATGTCATAAAAGCGAAGATATATACATATGAATATCTGTTCTACCTGATTCATGTTTTGTTTGTTTGTTTTATAACAAACCGCAAAGTCCAGTGAATGCAAAGTACAAATTAAAAAAAAATAGTATAACCACTGAAATGAAAATACAGGAGCTATTCTTTTCTTTTTATTAAACCAGAAAATTGTAAACTTTCATACCCCAGATATTCAAACCCAGTTATGGTACAAAAGTACAAGGAAACAAGAAATATAATTTTTGTATAACTCGGTAGAGAAGATGATTTTCCGGTTTTATTTGTTGTGATGCTTAACCAAACAAATAGTCAAGATGATGAACATCACTATCGTACTTATTGTGCCCGTGACGTTTTAGGGTTAGACTGTCATGCTTTAAAGATCTAGTTTTAGATAGATAGATTTTATTTCGCAAAAAATAACTTAAAGGTGGTGTAACCGCACATTTTACAATTCAGAGATTTGATTAAACTTATCTTACATCTGAAACATTATCTTGTTTTTATTTGAAAAATTCATTTGGGCAATAATTTATTTGAAGGAAAATGCTTATGAAAAAAACCTTCAATTTAAGTTCAGGAAAAAAAAAATAATAATAAAATGACTAGATTGCAATGAGTTAAGAAAACAACAAACAACATTTCAACAGTAGTTGATATAATTAAATGAAAATAAATATGTAATAAATACAAACAAAAGAAAAACAAATTAACAAATTAATAAATAAATAAATGAATAATCAAATAAATATAAAAAATAAATAAATAAATAAATAAATAAATAAATATATATGTATGTATAAAGAAATAAATAAGTAAATCAATAAATAAGAAAATAAATAAGTAATTTGGTACAAATAGGTACAAAACAAGTAAATTAATTAATAAATAAGTATTTGCTTTAACAATTACATTTAATAACAAATAAATAACAAATCAGTTAATAAATTAACAAGTAAATAGATGGATATGTAAAGTGTAGAACAAGAAGAACAAATATTTATCACAGTTGGTTAATGAGAGGATTTTCAGATATATCACAGCTATAATCAAATTTATTGCCGAGCTTCAGGATTCGTTCAGAAATCCACTCAACACTCGCTCTTTGGTGGAGATCTATAGTTGAATGACGCCAGGGTAGATTCAGCATCATTTTTAACAATTTATTTTGTGATACCTGGAGTTTTTTTATGTGACACGAAGCTGCCTTTCCCCATACAGGACTTCCATAGAGCAATATTGCTTGGAAGATAACCTTGAATATTATGATTTTATTTTCATTAGTGAGAGTAGAATTGCGGTTGATAAATGGATATAGAAGTTTAATAGCTATGCCTATTTTCTTTAAAGTGCTGTTTATATGGTCACTAAATGTTAGTTTAGTGTCGAGGTGTATCCCTAAATATTTGACGGATCTTTCCCAAGCTATATCTTTTCCATTAATTTTAAGTTGGCTACTGGGAAGATAACAAGACTTTCTTTTTCGTGTGAAAAAGATAGCTTGAAATTTCTCATCATTCAATTTAATTTTCTATTTATTATAATATTTATGCAATATTTCAACAGCCCGACTTAGGCTTCTCTCAATATTGAGAGCGAGCTTGTCTGAGCAAAATATTGCTGTGTCATCAGCAAAAATAGCTGCTTCACATTGCGGGATTTTTGGGAAATCCGAGGTGTATAGATTGTACAAGGATGGGCCAAGCACGGAACCTTGTGGGACACCAAAATTGAAGTTCACCAATGATGAAACACCACCGTCAACAAAAACACTAAAACATCGACCGGACAAGAAGCTTTGAACTATTTTACATAAATATAGCGGAATTTTAAATGTTAACATTTTATAAATAATTCCTTTATGCCACACAGAATCAAAGGATTTTTCTATGTCTAATAAGACCATACCTGTTGATTTACTTTGAGCACGGTTGCGTTTAACATGATTGCAAATTCTTTTGACCTGGTGGAAAGTGCTATGAAACGTTCTAAAACCAAATTGTTGATCTGGAAATATTTTTTTGTTATACACCACTTTTAAGATTCGTTCTTTCAAAACTTTCTCATAAACTTTGCTTATACTACTTAACAAACTTATTGGCCTATAGCCACTAGCATTGTCAGAAGCTTTTCCAGCTTTGGAAATAGGTACAATTTTAGCAATTTTCCAAGTGGCTGGAAAGTATTGCAATTTTAAACATGCGTTTATAATAAAAGTGAGATATTTTACACCAGTTATTGGAAGATGTTTTAAATAAACATTTTTTATTTGGTCTAGCCCTCCCGTTTTTTTAACTTTAAGCCTTTTGATAACACTTTTTATATCTTCAACGCCAACGAATGCGTAAGAAGGTGTTAATTCTTGGGAAGCATCAAACTTTTCAATTGATTCTTCAACTAGAATTTCCGTTTCCCTGTCTCCTAGATTTTGAGAAACCAAGTGGTTTGTTGAGAATTGCCTTGCAAACAAATTCGCTTTATCTACATTTGTGCAAATTGTTTGTCCAGAGTCTTTCAAAAATGGAATATTTCTATTTTTGTTTTTGATTATTTTCACTATGTTCCAAAAAGTTTTTCCGTTTTTATCAAGAACGCTTAATTTCTTATTCCATTCTTCATTGCGGAATTTTAAAATTTCATTAGAAATTAGCTGGTTGAAATGAGAAACCATGTTTTGGTAAAAGGGTTGGCGATACTTTTGCCAACTTTTCCTATGAATATTTCTCATCTTAATGAGATCTAAAACATGAACAGGAAGTTTTTTGTTAGTGTAATCATCTTTTTTAATTACCTTTGGTACACTTTTATCAACAGAAGACAAAATAGCTTGTGTAAAATCATGAACAATGCAGTCTACATCATTAATACATGAAATGTTTTCAAGATCGGTGGATATGTTTTGCAGATTCATATTCAGACTTGTTTGAAAAAACTTCCAATTTGCTTTATTAATTTGTTGTATGTATTGCACTTTTTTCTCTCCCGACCAAGGAAGTCGACAAAAAACAGGGTTATGATCAGAACTCAAAGCACTAACAGAAATTGGTTGGGATATTTGACTAGGCACATTCGTAATAAATAAATCAAGAACGGACGGTTAACCACGAGAACTGGCGGGGAAATACGTAGGACTAGGAGGGAATAATATATTTATTGGTAAGACAAGAGACATATTTGCTAATAAGTTACCCCAAGCATTTGCTCGAATACAACCCCAATCCTTGTGACGACAATTAAAATCGCCACCAAGTAAATAATCTCCATTTATAGCGAACAAATAATTGAAATTGCTGGGCACTGTTCCTTTGGTGCAAAGTTGTCTTCTTAAAAAAAAAGTAATGTTACTATTTTACGGCAACATGACTCGATCGAACCAGCATTCAAGTGAAGAAGAAGTGAAGAATTAATTTTTGTCATTGTCATTCAATTTCACTATAAAACTGTCTTGACCTTTAAAGTGTCGATCTATTGTTTTAACCACGTTCTTGTTTGTAAGCAAAACTTGGGAAAAAATTGCATTTTAGGTCATTGATCTGCTAAATATCGTATTAATTTAGTTTTTAGAAAAAAAAAAAAAAAAACAGAAATAGGTATTCATATTTGTTTTGATATTAACGTCTTAAGTTGATTGATTTTGTAAAACCAGATTCTGACTTAAGACCTTGTCGAACACGCTTTAAAATTTTAGCTTGCTTACCTACAACCAAAGTGGTAATTCAAACGTAGATACTTTTCGCACATTTGAAGTCATAATCGACAAGCAATGGTTAGGTTAGGTTAAAGTGGCTGTCCGTGATGGAGTCGGACACACTTAGGCCAGATTAATGGCCCATTGTGATACCACATAAATTTTCAGGCTTTCTTCTAAGCTCAATGAAACCAGTTGAGTCCCTTTCGAAATGTGAAAGACTGATTATGTTAATATGATTGAGAGAGAGATCGTTAAGATCGTTATAGAAGAATTCTCCTAGGTATAATTCTTGCGTTTTTGAGCTAAAGCAGGGTATGTACAGAGGAGTGAAGAAAGAAAGCAATGGGTAAAACTGTGAAGAAATTTCAAACTAGTGAAAGCGTTATTGATGTCGGTCGTAAGGGCTGGTCATCATTGTAATCCACACTCAGTCGAAAATATTTTTTGCTTTAAGTGAATGCAAGTGTTGCCGATCATCTTAATTTATAGATTTCTATGCGTTCGCAGCAATTGAAAATATAAATAAAAAGCTTTTTGGCCGGCTATTAAATATCAACAATTTCAACTTCTTTATTTGGAAAAAATAATTCGGTAAAAATTGTTACTAAGGCAATAATATTTTACATAATACTTTTGATGAAACTTACTGGAGAATTTCAATTACAAGTTGAGCAACAAATTTTGAAGGAAAGGGAGATACATAAATGTTATTTTTCTTTAGTTCTATAAAATTAAATATATTTGTATTTGTAAAGGGTGATTTTTTAAAAGCTATAGGAAAGTTTTTCAATAAAAACACTTACAATTCAGAAAAATGCATGAAATCTTTATTGGGATCGATAGTACAGTCCATATAATTTAATGTTCGAGATTATTTCATGCAAATGTTGACCTTGACTTCGCTTCAAATGGTCAATCCACTTGGTCCAATTTTGGCATACTATTTCCAACATTTCGGCCGGTATCTCACGAATAAATGCTTTAATGTTGTCTTCCCAAGTACTGTCTTGTTGAAACTACATGTCATGCAAGTCAAGCTCTTGCATTTTGGGCAAAAAAAAAGTTGGATATCATCTCACGGTAGTGCTCACCATTCACAGTTACGTTACGATTCGCATCATCATTGAAGAAGTACGGTCTAATTATGCCACCAGCCCATGAACCGCACAAAACTGTGACTTTTTCTGTATGCATTTGTAGCTCTTGCTCTTACAATGCTTCTGGCTGATATTCACTCCAAAATCGACAATTCTGCTTATTTACGTACCCATTGAGAAAAAAATGAGCTTCGTCGCCTGAACACAATTTTTCGGTAAAAAAAGTGGATCAATTTTTCGGTAAAAAAGTGGATCTTCGGCCAACTTTCCAAGCTTTACGTAAGCGTGTTGGTGGTTTAATGTCCAACAATGTAAATTTGGTGCGAAATTTATTCACAATAGCCCCAATAGCCGCTTCAGTGGGTCGATTAAACTGACCATAAAATGGAAGAAGCGCGCGATTAACTTTTTCAGAGCACGCATTTTGATGATAAAATTCAATAATTTGCAAGCGTTGTTCGTTTGTAAGACGATTCATGGTTAAATTATAGATGCTTGACATTGAAACAAAACACGAAACGTGCGTCAGCTGTTTAAACCAGTGTTGCCAAAAAGATAATAGCTAAAAAATCACCCTTTATTTATGATTTATATAGAAAAGTCTCTAAGCACGAACTTTAAAACATAGAGATATTTGAGATATTTCTAAAATAGCCGAATTCTTCCAAAATTCATTTTGACGAAAAAAATGGACTTTGGACATCTATAACATATGAACGATATGTTAATATACGATTTTTTAAAATCATTTTAATTTTTTTATTCTTCTCGGGAATGAAATGAACAGGCAAAATGTTTTTTTTTTTTTTTTTTTTTTTCAAAAGGCAGCATATTATTGATATTTTAAGGAAAGTATAAAGGACTTATAAATGATGCTTTGTATAAAAATTCAGCTACAAGTACATAAGTAATTTTTGTATCATATTTTTGTATTTATAAAGAAATAGAAAGAATTCAGTTTTAAAGGAATTTGAATTGATTTATTGCATTTTACATACAAATTAAAATGTATACTTATCATTTTTTAATTCTTCCTTTGTACATTGCAATGAGTTGAAAATAATGAGCCAGATAAAGCATTCTACATTCGTATTGCGCCACTAAAAAAAGAATATCTATACTTCACAGTACTTCCGAAATTGGGCTCTAGGGTAAATAAATTAATTGTTTATGTGGAAGAATGCAACTAGCTACTGCGGTGTTCAAGAAATACAATTGTTTTAGTAAGGACAAGAGTCTTCTAACATTTTTACAGCTCTCTTTTGATTTCTGTCTAAGAGACTCAAATGGGTTATTGGAGCATCTGCCCAAATATGGGAATTATATTTGATTTTCGGACGAAAAAAGGATCCATTCAAACATTCAGCAGCATTTTTAGCGACTTAAAATGAATGATCATTTCATAAGAGATGGTTTATGAAGCACATACTTAGAACTGAAAGCTGTTTAGTCTCTTTGATGGAAGTATCCAATTTTAGCACATAGTCAAGATACACACATATTTATGTGACGAAAACAATTTTTCACAGGCAAGATGATCGCAATATTTATGTATATATGTACATAATATTTTATATTCATATAAACGTAATAAATTATTGTTTTTATTGCACTTTATATCTGTCTCTCATGAAGCATGCTTAAGAAATTTAATAATTTGTTAATTCATTTAATAAAATAAACAAATTCTATAAGAAATTATTCAAATACTATTTCTCATGTTAAAAATAAATTAAAAAAAATAATTGACAAATTATTTTAGTACAAGACTGATAATTCGGTATTTTGTGACTAATGTACACAGAAGCCTCGGAGAAATAAAATACTTAAATAAACATAACTTAACAATTGTTATGTTTAAATCTATTTTTTCTCTTTTTTTTCTACGACGATAATCAAAACTTTTCGCGAATGTAAATCTTTTCAAAAACGTATTTTCCATTTTTTTGTTGGTGTATATTTATTTTATATTTCAGCTTCAGGATAATATTTTTATATTGATGTTTATTTATGTATATTTGCAAAGCTATTTGTTGTTGACATTACAAAAGATGTTATGCCAATTTTGTTGACAAAGTTTAAGAGACCGAAAATATAAGTTTCAATGTATGTATTGATATTAATGTATTTTCATAACCAATGAAATAAAATGAAAGTTTAATTTATCAAAAAAGTCGCAACCGACTTATTGCATTATATTAAAGATGTTTTACTTTTTATAAAAGGATCAAAATAGAAAAAAGTAATGCATGCAGATGTTGGAGTACATATACATAGGTAAATAAGAATTTTACTTGACCAGGTAAATATTTGTAAACATAAGGGTATATCTTCTAATGTAAGGTACCTACCTAAGAGAAGGCAATTGTAAGTTAAGTGAGCCTGTTTATCCACTTTGCCTTAGACAAACAAGTGTCATCAGTTGGTCGTCCAAATGTAAATAGAATTAAAGACGAACTGCTATTCAGTATAGTTAGCTTCATCATCTATAAGAGTGCCATGTTTATTTTATGATAGGTATAGAAAAATAAAGATGTTCCACTATAAATAGCTAAATAATGAATCCGCTCTGGCTGTAACTTAATAGTTTATGAAGGGGGTTTTCAAATTTACGTAGATATTATATTTACTCAGTTAAATTAATTTTAATTTGTTTATCAACGGATTGTTAAATATTGTTTGTACTATAAATTAATGTTTGCATATACAATTTTTTGAGCAATTCAAAGGTAAAACCTATAATATTGGTGGACATTTTGGATGGCAGCTTTATAAAATAAGAACATATGATTTACTTAAAACTCATTATTTCCTAAGGGAGCATAGTTTACTCATAATTTAGAAGGACGCAACATTTATTAACTATAAACCAAATTAGAACATGACTAATGTTTTCGAATGTTCTTGAAAATTTGCCAAAGATCCAAAATTTAGGTCTTTTCGCCTAAAACCAAAACGCCAAAATTAAAATGTCATAGCGCTCAAAACAATTTTATAAACATTTTGTTCTTGTACGGTTTGGGCAATATTACCAAACATTTGAACGATACAACTATTTTAGGTCTTATGGCATTCCAAATAAAAAGAAGCGTTTGTTCTTATTACCCAATGAAATAACGCTAAGATAATAAAAATGCCATATCACCAAAAAACTTTCTCAACTTTATAAAACATTACGCCCCGGGTACTAATTGACATATAGCCTTAAAGATGGCATGCGTTTCAACATTTGGACATTCTGGAAAAATTCTTGTTTGTTTTTGGCACTACGACATTTTGAATTTAAAATTGTTTCGCCCAAATGCAAACATTAAACGAACAAAATGTCAAATAGCCCAAAAACTCTGAAAGTTAAGAAAGCGGAACAATTATGTTTGGGCTTTGTAAAATTTTCTTATTGATATTCTTAACGAAGTTTCTCTTTTTTTTGGACTTTATGTATGCTGTGCAAAACATTCGCAACTTAAAGTTGCAGATCTTTCCATCCCATAAAAAGTATCTAAGAAAACAAACAGCAAATTTCTTTGCACAAATTTGAAAACTTTATTTATAGCAGTATATGACGAAACAAAAAAAAACAACAGTATTCACTTAAATAAAAAAAAAATCGAATAACAACTTGAAAAGAAGGGTTTATTGCTGTGCAAAACATTTGCAACTTTGAACCATGTCCTACAATTTTCTTACTTTTATGCAAGAAAATGCTAGTAATTGATTGCATACCCTTTATTTTTGATAACCGCTCCACATCTTCTATGCATAGAAGCAATGAGGTTATTTATAATAGTTTCCGGAATATCATTCCACTGCCTTTGAATTTCAGCATAAAGATCGCCCTTCCGCTTAAAAATTTGGCATCCGATTCTTCTTTTTACTATCTCCCACAAATTCTCAATGGGGTTTAGGTCTGGGGACTGCGCTGGCCATTGCAAAACCCTGATCTTATTCTCAGAAATCCAGTTTGTGGCGAACTTTGACTTGTGCTTTGGGTCGTTGTCGTGTTGGAATGTCCATGCAAGTGGCATTTCCCAATCTGCATAAGGAAGCATGGTGTTTCTAAGAATTTCAACGTAGTCTGTTGACTTCACTTTGCCCTCTACTTGTCGAATTGGTCCAATGCCTTGGCCAGAGAAGCAGCCCCAGACCATTACAGAGCCACCTCCGTGTTTAACTGTTCCTTTTGTATACTTTGGTTTTAGTCTCTCACCTCTTGGCCTCCTGACATGTTGCCTTCCATCGGACCCGTGCATGTTGAATTTTGATTCATCAGAAAATAAAACTGTTTTCCATTTTTGCAAACTCCAATTAAGATGAGTTCGTGCAAATTCTAAACGGGCTTTTAAATTTTTTTTTTTGAAATAAAACGCTTTTTCAGTATTTGGAATCCACGCAATCCGGCCTGTAGTGCGCGGCGTCTTATTGTAGATGAGTCAATGGATAACTTAAATTCAAGCTTAGCTTCTTTAGAAGATGCTGTTGGTGTTTTCCGGAAGAAATTAATAATTTGCCTGTCTTCTTTTGTTGTGGTACTGCGTGGTCTGCCTCCTCTATGATGAGTTATTACCTTTCCAGACTTTATTATCTGACAAATGGTAGATTTATGTATCGAATATTTGATTGAAATATCTTGCTGGGATAATACTTTTTTGAAATCACTCAAAATTCTTGATTTCATTTCTGAATTATACTTGTTTCCGGCCATTATAATTAAAATTTCTTTTTTTTTACTTTTTTTATTTGTATTTTTTTTTTTTAACTTTTGTCTCGATCAAACACGTGGCTTATACTTGCTCAACGAACTAAGCTACAAAAACAAATTAAACAATTTCAAAATGAATCAAATTAACCGTTATCAAAATAAATCATGGCCGTCAGTTGCAAATGTTTTGCACAGCAAAATACAGTACTTTTTTTGTTAAGCTGTTGCATTTGTTATACTTATCTGTAGATTAGTGGTTTCAATTTTTGTACAGTAAGTTTGATTCATATAAAGTCTAAAGCAATAGAAATAATTTCGTTTTAACAACTTATATGTGTCGAATATGTTGTATTTTTGGTAGGTGATTAAAGTTGTAAATGTTTTGCACAGCACTGTATAATTGGAAATGATAAAAATCACAATCGTCGTTGTTCAAAATAAATGCCCCAAAGCCCAACCCCTATGTCATAAAACACAAATTCTAAACTAAAAATTCGTTTGAGCTAAATAACAACGAACAATTTGAGCGTTTTTTTATTCAAAACTTTTACGACATTCGCTTTGAGTTTTTTGGCGATTTTCTTTTAACTTATGGGCCTTGCGAATTATTTTGGATTTTGTCATTTTTTATTTGGGCGTCATGGTTTTGGGCGAAAAGACCTAACCCGCAAAATATACCAATATACTCGAAGTTTTTTGAAAATTGAAGTTGACATTTTAAATTAAAAAATAAATATTAAATATCGCTTTAGCCCAAGTGCCAAGTTATTTTTAGTGTAATACTGTCGACTAGGGCTTAACTTAAGTTAAGAAAATGTTGAACTTAATCTACTACTACGAACTAAGTAGCTTAGAGCTGTCGGTGGGATTGGATCAAGGGAAGGTTTGAAACTGAGCTTTAAATAGGCATGTTGTTAAAATTTAAGTCAAAATGGTAATTTTTTAAATTCCAGACTACTATCAAGTGTTTTTTTTTCGTATTCCATATATAGTACAGTGAGAAATTGCCAAAAAAACGATCCGAGGTAGTCTGGTTTTTTTATTTTAAAGTTGATACAATTGAATATTTGCCAGAATAATTTATCAAAAAATAGCGAAAATCAGACCAGGGGTGAAATTGTGTAAGCTGATTTTTGATAGTTGACTATCAAAATCAAGAAAATACGTCTGTGTAAGGTGATAGTCGATTTCAAAGTTTTAACAATTTGACATAAAATAAAAACTTCAAGAAGGGGGTTTGTTCGTAGACTACTACATTAACATGTGATGTTGAAGCGAGCTTTAAGCTCGCCTAAATTCTTTATATACCTGAATCGAGTTGAAATGACTTGATTCGCCTCGATTCCGGTCGGGGATCGGAGTCGACTCAAAATTTGTGAAAATAAACCTGTGTGGAGGAGTTGGTTCGACAGATAATGCGTTATGGTCTGTTTATTTGCATGTTTGTGTACCAAAAATATAGTTTTATTTTAATTAAATAAAAAAAAAAAAAAATTGCACATGGAGTAGGTAGCATATTCGTATATGGTGCTGAACTATTTAGTTTTTCATTGTTTAACACGAATCAAACTATCTCACTTGCATTTCATAAGAAACATCGAAACACCATTTGCAATTTAGAAAGTGCTGTCAAACTTAATCATTTTTAAATCTTCTTGTGCGGTGGAAACACCAAAAAAGATTTATTTAATCTAAACTGAGATAAACCTTTGGTGGAAACATAGCAAAACTTAATTATCTTTTCTATTGTTTTCTCTTGCAAAATAAGCCCAGTTAGTCCATTCCATTTTCACTAACAAAACTAAATAATATCATCAGTAATAGATTGATTTTTTCCCCAATAGAAAACACACATGATTCCAAATGCACAACTACTCAACGAACACAGCCATCGAGATACAAATGCAATATCAATCGTACCAACATTTGAGAACGAAATCACATAAGATCCATTCGAGACTCGTATAAATGTCAAAAACCCATCCATAGTATGATTCTACTCTAACTTTTATCGGTAGTATTCATACTATGGATATTGTTTTTGTTATTCGTGTAAAATCCTACTATACTATGGATAGATTTTCCAACAAAACACGGGTATTGTTAAAAATACGATAGTATTATTATTTATAAAGATGTTGATATTAAGTTTTCGGAAATCAATGGAACCCGAAAGAAGGCGATAGAACAGTATACATTTTCAATTCGCCTTGACTTTGAAATTTTCTTCGCGAATTGAATAAGTACGTTTTGGTAGAATAGTAACGAGAAGTCATGTAAAGAATTTATGAATCAATAAGTTAAATTACAAACAAAATTAAATATTATTACTTTTAATCACTCATCACTAATTTTTGTATTCATTCATGAACTACAACATCCCACACAAATCATGTAAGAGAAATATGATATTTATTTCAAAACCAAAACTTTAATTTTCATGTGTGTCCGTAGTTGTCGATATACGAGTAAATTTCTTTCATAAGTTCAATTTTGGCATTTCCGTTGGAAGTTCGCTTTCAATTCGATACTCATTTCATTACACATGCTTTCAAAAAAAAATCCATATGTATGCAATGCCTTTTTAAAAGAATAAAGTTTATTCCTAAATAATAATTTATACAGGAAGTGGGAATATCCATCATCATATGTTGTAGCCAATTCAATACAGAACAAACAACTTTACAAATTGTTTATTTTACTAATAAAAATTGTTGCTCGAAATGAAAACACATGTCGGCATAAATGGCGTGGCGCACGAAATCCTTCCTTCACAGTGAAGACAAATTGTTGTTTGTACCTATTCAATTGAACCATAAACATGAAATAGTTCATAAAGGGTGTTTTTCGGATTAAGATAAACGTCACTTGTCAAATTGAAAAGGAATGCTTAAAAGGTCGTAAAGATTTTCTATAGAAAACTGACAAGAGCTTTTATGAATAAGCCTGAGAACTTTTTTTCTAACCTATTTTCTGGTGTCTATTTTCCATGTTTGACAGAATTTTGAGTGACAACTGGGAATAGGGAAACAAAGTGTATAACTCTCAACTCTACAACTTCAAGCAAATCGCATTATGGCTCCTTGAAGTTTTCATTTGACACTTGAAAAAGAAACACTCTGTATAAGACCACACTGCTCTTTTGTAAACCACTTTCGGCATTTTCAATAACGCGTGCAAATTTACAATACATAGTCCCTGAAAATTATAGTCATCCAGTTTTATCGTCTCCTTAAAACTAACAGGCATCTTCAATTATTTTTCATGTGCGCGATATTATCAAACATGTTCAATTTTAAACCCCCCCTGTGAAGATTCTTTGACTTTTAAGTACAAGTAGTAAAACATCAATGAATGGACTATTTTTAGAGCTATTAAGTTCTGCATAGAAATCTTCTATACAACAACCAAAGACAGACCCAAGAAATGCATTTTTTTGAATTGAATGCATTCTTAAGGGTTTGGTTATAAGAAGTTAATTGCCTCAAGTGTAATGAATGTCAACATCTGGCGTTGGTGTTGAATTTCAAAAGGAATCCTTCCCAATTACACGATGCGAACCATCATGTCTATGTGAAACTCAAAGAATCATGATGGGATGATTGGACTGTTTTTTTTTTTTTTGGTTCTTGGTTTTTGTTTGTTTTTAATTGATATTTGTTTCTTAGAATATTTTGATACATGTGTGAATTGGTGTTTTTCTTTGATAGTTATTGTTTTTGTAAAACTAATTTTTCGCAGAAGAATTCGAAAGAATTTGGTACTAACAGTTTTATATATGTATGTATGTACATTATTTCTGGGTAAGAATTCTTGTTAAAGTCGAATACGTTCTTTAAACGTTTCTTAGATCAATGGTGGAACCAGGGGGGGGGGGGTTCGTAGGGGTTATGATTCAAGTTGCCTTTAAATTCCTTAAACTAGCCTTCAATTTTATTATTAATTTTTTTTGACACACATAAATAGTGAATAGTGGGACCCGTGGCATGATGGTTAGTGCGTCGGACTGTCATGCGAGAGGTCTTGGGTTCAATCCCTGCCTGTGCCACCTTAATTTAAAAAAAAAAGTTTTCACGGGTACTGCCTCTTGCGAGGAATTAACAAATTCTCCAAGATTAATTCTTGTCATGAAAAAGTGCTTTCTCAAATTAGCCGTTCGGATTCGGTATCCCTGACAACATTACTCGCACACAGGAATGGTTGAGAGTTGTAAGTCACTAGGGCCGTGTTCTCTACGGACTGTTGCGCCACCTAATTTATTTTTTTATTTAAATAGTGAACATTGATGTGATTTTTGGCGCAGGGACATAGGGCCCAGGGACATAACGCCCAACTTTTTTTTTGGGGCTTATGTCTCACTTCGGTGGGACATAAAACCGAAATTGAATTTGGGCCCTAAGTCCCACCCAAGTAAGACCTAAGCCCCAAATACAAATGTTGAGGCTAATGTCCCACTTAATAAGAATAACCAAATGACAAAACTTGGAGCACTTCAATACCACAAGACTTTGTTTTGTGGAGTTTAAATACTGAGAACCCGCGAAACGGGCCACCCACAGGTGCTTTTATTGAAAGAAGTTGTTGATATAGGCGCCTGCCTGGCGACTTTACATACTCTAAGCGGAGCAACGGAGTTGCGTGAGCGGGTGTGACCCCGATAAAGGGAGTTAAAATCCTGAGAACCCGAGAAGCCTGCCACCCTCAGGTGCTTTTATTGAAAGAAGTTGTTGATATAGGCGCCTGCCTGGCGACTTTACATACCCTAAGCGGAGCAACGGAGTTGCGTGAGCGGGTGTGACCCCGAAAAAGGGAGTTCAAATCCTGAGAACCCGCGAAGCTGGCCACCCACAGGTGCTTTTATTAAAAGAAGTTGTTGATATAGGCGCCTGCCTGGCGACTTTACAAACCCTAAGCGGAGCGGGTGTGACCCCGAAAAAGGGAGTTAAAATCCTGAGATCCCGCAAATAATGTTGAAAATAAACTTTTTTATTTTTCCTAATTTTTGTATTATCACCGTATCAAAAAATTATTGTTCATTGTATTGAAATACAAAAACTTTATATTCTTTTTTGGCTCTGCCAAACTTTGGGGACAATTTTTTTTTTATAATAAGCGCACACTCAAAGGGATAAACTACCCTTATTATGTAGACACAGTGTGAGCACTAGGAAAGGGAGAGAGGGGTTGAAAGGAGGTGTCGGTGCACATTAGTTTTGAATTCCTGAATATTGCAATGGCTGGGAAAGACAGAGTGTGGCAAGGCATTCCACATTCGCATAGTACGGCTAAAGAACAAATCTCTGTACTTGACAGTACGACCGAAGTTGGGCTCGAGGGTATATTGATGAGCATTCCTAGAAGCGCGAGTATTATGGTTGAACTGTTAAAGGGGAGGAATGCAACTGGCTATTTCTCTAGAGCATAAACCATTAAAATAACGGTAAAAGAGGGTGAGACAAGACATTTCGACGATGTTCAAGCGATGTAAATGATCTTATGATGGCAATATCACCAATCAATCTAAATGCTCTACGTTCAATACTGTCCAAGAGGCTTAAGTAAGTTGCAGGAGCACCAGCCCAGAGATGGGAGTTATACTCAAGCTTTGGACGTATATAAGTTTTGTAGATAACAGCCAGATCAGAGGGGGAGAAAAACTTCTTGCATCGCCTTAGAAAACCCAAACATCTTGCGGCATTTTTGGCGACATCGCGTATGTGATCGTTCCACAAAAGGTGGTTGGTGATACACATACCGAGAATATCGAGATGTTCAGTCTCTTCGATGCAAGTGCTATCTATGGATAATGGCAAAGGGGGTATATCTCGCTTTAACGATACAAGACAGCATTGGGTTTTCGAAGCATTAAATTCCACGCGGTTTCTTATTCCCCATTGTACAATGCTGTTTAGGTCGGAATTTAATGAGCTTATCATATTTTCTCGTTGCAGTTCCACATCCGAAGAAGAGGGATATGAGTCTGAAAACGAATATAAAAAGCTAAGAGTACTATCATCAGCGAAACAATGTATTGGATTAGATGTGGCAGACAGGAGATCATTAATAAAAATGAGAAAGAGTGTTGGAGATAGAACAGATCCCTGGGGCACACCAGCATTTATTTTATGGTTTTCAGACTTGAATACATCTAATACTACTTGTATTGAACGATCCGAAAGGTAATTAACTAATTACTAATGCAATGAAGCAGGGATTCATGAAAACCGAAAGAACGCATTTTCGATAAGAGAGCCTGATGGCAAACCCTACCAAATGCTTTTGAAATATCTTACTTTCTCCAAAGCGATGTAAAGATTTGCGCCACTGTTCGGTGAGATGAACCATGAGATCACCAGTGGACCTACTGCTTCGAAAGCCGTACTGCCGGTCATTAAGAAGCTTTCGATCTTCAAGACATTTCTTGAGCTGATAATTAATCAGCGTTTCCATGACCTTGGAAAGAAGGGACGTAAGTGCAATCGGTCGGTAATTAGAGGGTGAGGAAGAATCGCCTTTTTTGGGGATGGGCTGGACAAATGCAGTATTCCATCCGCTCGGAACGAGACCTGAGCAGTAGGACAGATGAAAAAGCTTACGCAATGGTTTTGCAAACGTTGAAGAACACCTCTTCAGAACAATAGCGGGGATACCATCCGGGCCAACGGATTTGTGTGTGTTTAGATCTCTAAGGACTCTTGCCACAGTACGAGTGCGAAAAAAGATTGGTCCCATAGAATCACTAACTCGCTCAAGTACAGGCGGAGTCATAACACTCACTGGCAGCGAAGAATTGGCGGCGAACTGCCTAGCAAAGAGATTAGCTTTCTCTAAAGAGCTAACAAAAGGAGTGTCATTGACAACGAGCGTAGGAACCGAGGAAGAGGAAGAATTCCTCATGTTTTTTACAAATGACAAAAAAAATTGTACTGCTTTTGGGACATTGCAGTATTTTTTGCCGTAATTTTTGGTCATGTGAAAATTTGGTTCGTCGAATATGGGCGTTGCAGGCCTTTCTGGCTTGTTTGAACTTTTTCCGGCTTTCCTCAGAAGGGTTGGCTTTATAGCAACGGAAACTTACTTCTTTGACCATAATAACCTCTTTACAGCTAGCATCAAACCATGCGTTTTCCTTAGGTCTGATGCTTTTAACCATGTTCGGGATAAATTTCTCATTCCCGGGAGAATTAAACATGTGATCATATCAGTGCTGGCATCAACGTCACTATCGAAGAAGCATAGTGACCAGTTAAAGATCCTAAAATAATTATTGAGTCCGTCCCAGTTGGCTTTCTCGTATTGCCAAACGGTTCTCTTAGGAGCTCTTTCTTTAACTGGAGAGTTTTTACACTAGAAATTTGCTGATATGACACAATGGTCAGATGTGCCTAGAGGAGATAGAACACTAATAGTGTACTTATCAGGGTCAGAGGTAAGAAACAAGTCAAGAGTGTTTTCTGCTCGACCTTCCACGTCCGATATTCGGGTGGGCTCGTTGAACAGCTGAGTTAGGTGGTTGGACTCAGCGAAGATTTCAGCACAGACTCCTTCTGGTGTTGCCTGGCCCGAATGTTGAAGCCATGACGAATTGTGTACATTGAAATCGCCCGTAACAACGATTTCACTGCGAGGATAGGACGAAACAATTCTTTGGATGGAATCAGACAAAGCATCAAATTCACGAGAAGTTGACACTCTGTCTAGATTGGGGCTTCGATAAAGGAAGCAATAGTGAATGATTTGCTTATTCACGGAAAATTTAAACCACATAAAATTGAAAAAAGAATTAGTGCAGAGACCATATTGTGGCAAAAACTGATAAGCAACATCATTCCTAATGTATATGGCGAGACCATGGTGGGAAAAGAATAATGGCACCAAGTTATACCTTTGAATAAAGAATTCAGTAGGATCGGAATCCTCACCTACTTGGGTTTCACTTAGTGCCAGTACAGCTGGCCTGTTTAAAGCAGTATGGGAGTACACAGAAAGAAAATTCGCTCTAAGCCCACGAATATTACAATAATCTACCCTGAAATTTCTAGCCATTGCAAATAAAAGAATAACAAAAACCAAAACAGACAAAGACTATAAGAAAAAATATTACTGAGTTGAACCACAGAATGCTATTCGATACACGCCCCTACTAGTGTTATGCCTTAGTAGTGACAAGAATCGAATCCGGCCCTGTTAATGCAAAACAGTAACATTTTTTTTTGTCAACAATCTGTTATCAACGATGACGTAGCCTGTGTATCAATTGCATTAGTTATAAAACGCAATGCAATTTGATACACATGCTAAGCCATGCGACTGTAAGAGAAAAGGGGAAAGTGAAGGATGGTACTCACTGTGCTATGCTGAGCTGGCTTATCATGATTTCATTGTTTTTTTTGTTGTTATTGGTTGTTTGTTGTTGTTGTTTTATTGTATTGATTTTAGTGTGGCGTGGTTTATTGTTTTTTTTTCATCACTGTTAATTATTTTTTGGTTTGCTATTTTTTTTGTCTCATGTCTCATTTTTAACAAACAAATTTGGGACTTAGGTCTTACTTGGGTGGGACTTAGGGCCCAAATTAAATTTCGGCTTTATGTCCCACTCGGGTGGGACATAAGCCCAAAAAAGAAATTGGGCGTTATGTCCCTGGGCCTTATGTCTCTGCACCGTGATTTTTACTTGCGACATAAGGGAACTACATATGTATATAGCAAGTTTTGCATTAGTAAAAAATTCGAACTAGAGCTTTTAATCAAACATGACATTACGACGGTAGAGAAGTCGAAAAAAGTGGGTACCCCGATTCCGTCCGTCTGTCTGTCTTTCCTGGCCCCTACAGTCCAAACAATTGGGTTGATTGAAATTAAGGTTTTCAGCCGATTAGCGTAAGGCGTTTTTTTTTTCATTTTATTAATACGAAAAATAACAGCAGTCCCCATACAAATTGTTTAGTTAAAACATGTGATTTTTCTAATCAAAATCTTTTTATGATCAAAAATGTATTTTTTTTTTTTGTTTTTAAAAAAAAAATTAATTTTGTTTACAAAACTCGATATCTCAAAAAGGGGTCAACATTTGCTGACGAAATTTAAATGGAAAATGTACATTTATTTATAAGCTCTTTATTTAGTGCTTACCAAAAATATTTTTAAGACAAAATTTAAAACGATTTTCGAAAAAAAATAAGTTTATCTAGATTTTTTGGCATTTAAATTTTTGAGAAAAACTTATTTTTCAGGTACATTTTTAAATCTTAAAATAGATATAGGAAATATTTTTAAACAAACTTTTTGGAAGAAATTAGCAAGTTCGAGCGACCCAGTCGTGCATTTTATTTCTTTCAAAATTGGTTTCTGTTAAATACAAAAGATCTTAAAAAATTAAATAAATCTACTTTTAAAGTGAATTTGCTTTGGATGCTTTAGAACTAATATTTAAACACGAATGTCAATAATATAAATGTACCAAAAAATTATTGAAAAACATAATAAACGTTTTATATCTATTGATATAAAAGCTTTTAATCTCTTGAGATTTTAAGTGAAAAAAGATTCTGAAACGTGTAATTTGTGAGTGCCACACAAAGGTTTTTTTTTCAACTTATTTGTTTACCTTGATTTGTTTTAATTTAATTTTTTAGAGAAATTATGTACATGCACCTATTTCGTTAAATTCAAGAACCAAACATTTTTCTCTCTACAATTTTTAAGTTTTGTTGACTCCTTTAAGATAAAAATAAATAAGACTGATAGCAAAAGTAATAATAGACTCCCGAAAATTGAGTTCGAAAAAATTTGGTAAAAAAACCGACATTTCTTTATATCAAATCCTCTGGATTTTTGAATTTTTGCAGCGTTCTTCGCATTAATAGAAATGGAAACCAAAATGTAAATTTTATTTTTGCAAAAAAGCTACGTTTCAAAACAATTTCTTACATTTCTGCGTGAAATGCACCAAAAACATTCTAAACTATTGTGTTTAAGCTCTAAAATATGGCATATTTAGAAAACTGTTGGAATCTAAGAATGAAAAATTCATATGTACGGAGTCATCCAAATTAAATAGTTAAACCAAAACTATACCTTGCTGTTCTAAAATAATTTGATAACTAAAGTTGTCATTTTAGCAATTGAAATGTGTAAAGGTAAGTTTAATATACTCGTACACATTATGTTATTTAAATTTTGTTAGCCTCTTTTACAAAACATTAAAGAACGTTTTTAAGCGGTGAGTAAAAACTCATCTAAGTGTGTGACCCCCTCCCCCCTCTGATGAGAAGTCTGGATCTGCCCTTGGCTTAGATACAAAATCAAAAAAAATAAACGAATTCAAGTCGACATAGAGAAATGTTAGCAATACGCTAAGCAATGTTTTACATACATATGTTTAACTGATATCAACTTTGATCACCTTCACCCACGAGGAGATCTGTAGACATCAATGAAATCAAAATCTATAGTAAATATTTCTTGTTACAAAAGTTCTACATGCAATGATTTACTCGCCTACCATATCTCGACGACATCGAACCGACAGACTGTCTCAGAAACTTATGTCAATGAATTGTTTTGAATTGCATTCGTAAGTAGTTTACCTACGTCTGAATTCTTAAAATCGCTGTCGACCGCTACCGATGCCGCTTACCGCCGTGCTGCTATACGGTATATATGTACGTACAATTATATCTTTATAGAGCTTAAAAACCTCAATCATTTCTATCTGGCAAAAAAATATCATTCATCTTTACGACACAAGAAAACAAATCAGCATCAGATTCTATCCCAAGTCTTCTATAAGTCACTTGTTCTTTCTATAAAATGTACTCAGTTGTATGTTGTATAGACAGAACCTTATGACCTCTAGGATTTATTCTGATGTGCAAGTGCAATATTCTGCCCATTTAGATTTTCATATAAATCAAATCGAGGAAAGTCTAATTTCCATTTATAAATATAAATACGATATAATATTGCATGCTCTTGAATAAGTGACCGTTGCACGCGTTCGACTTCTCAGATACTCGTGCCGTATGGTTTTTTTGTTTTTTTTTTTTTTTTTAATCCGGATGTGGATGTGGCCGACCAGCCGAAAGTGTGAATGGGAATTAAAGGAAAATATATAAAACAAAAAGGAATAAATATTTGTATAATCAGAAAATAAAGCTCGTAAAAAAGTCAACCATAGCACCAGATACATAATGTAACCATATGTGGGTACAGTTACCGTCAAAAAAATAGCTCAACAGCAAATTTATCAAACATGGGGGATCTAGTATAATGATCTGGTCAGGTTTTTATATAACGGTATAGGACATCTTTATGGTAAGACAGTGGATAATAAGATGTTGGTAATGATTTTGAGGAGATGTCCGAAGCATACCATCAAATACCATTATATTTTTTTACTATTATTATTTTTTTTTATATTGTGCGCGCACTAAAGGGGTAATGAATACCCTTATAATGATAAAACACAGTGCGAGCAATTAGGAAAGGAGGATAGGATTAGAAAGGAGAAACCGATGCACATCGGTTTTGAATGTCTCCACATTGTAATGAGTGGGAAATATTGAGTCTGGTAAAACATTCCACATTCGCGTAGTGCGGCTAAAGAAAGAATCTCTGTACTTGACAGTACGTCCGAAATTGGCCTCAAGGGTAAACTGATGGGCATTCCTAACAGTACAGGTATTATTCAACCAATTGTTTAACGGTAGGAATGCAACTGGCTATTTCACTAGAGCATTGTTTACAAAAATAACGATAAAACAATGATAGACATGAGATCTTGCGGCTGTTTGCAAGAGAAGCAAATGTCTCGGTGAGAGAACGATCTCCTATCATTTTTAGAGCTCTTTTTTCAATTCTACCCAGAAGACTCAAGTACGTTATTGGGGTTCCAGCCCAAATATGAGAGTTATACTCGAGTTTAGGACGAATAAAAGCTTTGTAAATTATAGCCACAGAAGGGTAAAAAACTTCTTGCTGCATCGTCGGAGAAAACCTAAACATTTAGCAGCATTTTTGGCAATGTCAAATATGTGATCTTTACACAACAAATGATTTGTAATGCACATAGCTAGGACTGATAGCTGTTCGGTCTCCTCGATGCTAGTGCCACTCATGGATATTGTCGCTTTTGCATTGAGTTTTCGAAGCATTAAATTCTACACGGTTTTTGATTCCCCATTGTACAATGCTGTCAAGATCAGAATTTAATGAGCTTATCATACGCTGCCGTTGGTAGTCCACATCCAAAGAACAAGGATGCGAATCTAAAAACGAATATGAGAAGCTGAGGATACTGTCATCAGCGAAACAATTTAGTGGGTTAGAAGTTTCAGACAAAAGATCATTTATAAAAATAAGGACTGGCAACGGCCTAGTCACTGATAAAGCATCGGTTCCCATCGATCACCAAAATCAAGCATCAGTGAGCGTGGTTAGTACTCAGATGGGGGACCGTCTCGAAACCTACCGCGTGCTGTTGTCATGTGTTCTTTCTTTCTGTTGTTCTTTCTCTTCTGTCCTTCTGTCTTGTATTAATGTATTGTATTAATGTCTTGCGTTGTTATCACCTTATATAGTCTAGTCGCTCAAGGTGCTGTGTTCTCTACTCTGTACATTTATGTGCTGAGTTTGAGTAGTGTGTAATGTAATGTAATGTAAAAATAAGGAAAAGCGTCGGAGACAAAACGGAGCCCTGGGGCACGCCAGCGTTTATTTTGTGGATATCAGATTTGAACCCGTCCAATACCTTTTTTAATTGAACGTTCGGAAAGGTAATTTTTAACTAAACAAAAAAGCGATTCATCAATACCAAAAAGCACGCATTTTCGATAAGAGAGCTTGATTCCAAACTCTATCAAATGCTATTGAAATATCAAGTGCAATAATCTTAATTTCTCAAAAACGATGTATAGATTTGTTCCACTGTTAGGTGAGATAAACCATGAGATCACCAGTGGACCTATTGCAACGAAAGCCATACTGCCGGTCATTAAGAAGCTCCCGTTCTTCAAAATGATGACCTTGGAAAGAAGGGTAGTAGGTGCAATTGGACGATAGTTAGAGGGGGAGGAGGATTTGCCTTCTTTAGGGACAGGCTGGAAAAATGCAGTTTTCCATCCACTCGGAAAGAGACCAGTGGAATAGAACAGATGGAAAAGCTTACGCAGTGGTTTTGCCAGCGTTGAAGAACACATCTTCAGAAGAATAGCGGGGATACTATCCGAGCGAGCGGATTTTTGAATGACAAGATCTTTTAGTACTCTAGCAACTGTACGAGTGCGAAAGAAGATTCGTCCCATGAAATAGTTTACGCTTTCAAGTATAGGAGTAGTCATGTCACTCATTGGCAGTATCGAATCAACAGCAAACTGGCTTTATCAATCGAGCTTACAAAAGGAGTGTCATTGGAAACGAGCGTAGGAACTGACGATGACGTAGTGTTGCGCACATTTTTTTACAAATGGCCAGAAATTTGTACTACCATTGGGACATTGTAGTATTTTTTGCCGTAATTTCTGGTGATGCAAAAGTTTATATGTCAGTTGCAAGTTTTTCTAGCTTGTTTGAACTTATTCCGGTTTTCCTCCTTACATCTTTGATCCTAATAACCTCTTTACAGCTCGAATCAAACCATCAGTTTTCTTTAGGTTTAATAGATTTTACCCTATTCAGGATACAATTTCTCATTCCCAAAAGAAATAAGTTTGTAACCATATCTGCGCTGGAATCCACGTCACTATCGAGGAAGCATAGTGAACAGTTAAAAGTTCCTGAAGAAGACGGTGAGACCGTTCCAGTTGGTTTTCTCATATTGCCATCTTTAACTGGGGTTTTTTGGCATGAGAAATTAGCAGATATGACACAATGGTCTGATGTGCCTATAGAGGCGATAACACACTAACCGCATATTTATTAGGATCAGAAATAAGAAACAAGTCTAAGTAAGTAAGTATTTGAAAATGCCTTGGAAATTTGACATATCTTTAGAAATAAAATTAATTTCAAAACGATTTCTTGTATAGTCAATTTATTTAACAGATGGCAACTGTATTCCAAGTATGAAATCAGTTCTTTCACTTCATAAGGTTGATAACGTTCAAGTGGTGTTATTTTTTTTACCACAGCTGTATGTATTATATCTTTGACCAACTTACTTGAATAGCGCACACCCACCAACCACACACCACCTACAAGCGATCAATTTAGATTACAATTCAGAGCACCAGCACACGTTTATCCGGAAATTACATTAAAATTAAAAATAAATAAAAAACAGACAAACAGAAAAAGATCTCAATCAACAGACGAACCTAGTGAAAAATTGCATATATATATTTGTTTTATTTATATAGAAATATACTTATATACATAATGTTTATATGTAGACACGAAAGACTGTAACAAATTTCAATTAATTTCGCGATAAAATTTATAAATCTGGGAAAGTGTAAGCTAGTTTTACTCCCCGCATCAGTAGATTTGGGACTGAAATTTTTTTGCGTATGTTGGGGAATTTTTTGTATTCAAAATAATCTTGGCACTTAAAGATAGATATCAGAGAGATTGATAGATAATAAGAATGAAGTTGGCCACACAGTTCTATTTGCCTGTTAGCCTGTAACTGAGTTTTCCTACTTTAAACTTTTTTAAAATTCTAATTCCATGTAATAACAATCATGTCGATTATTAAATTCTCCATGTTTTATTCCTGAGAAATCATGCAATGTTCAAATGAATCGAATACGAATTAAGTCATAACTAGATTTTAACTTGTTTTAATCCTAAGTCTTCAAAAATCAATACAAAACGATAAAAGTGGAATCCGTTAATATTAAATTCACCATTTTTCATGGTATGTTATTGTCGTTTCCTACAGAAACCCCAAATTTTGCAGTTTGAAATTCAAATTTAAGTTCAGCGGACCCTAAATTTGAGTTTAAAGTTCAACTAGGCCGGTTTCACAGTATTCTCTGAAATTAAGTTCTATAGAACGTAGTTTAAATATATTGTATTAATAGCAGTTCGCAGTAGTTTAAATCGTTCTTCTGTCATATAATGAAACAAACAAATCATGTATGTATAAATCAATATATTTTTTTTTTAATTTGGTATCGAAGTTGCTCCAAAGTAATGTAGGCTGAATTGTCTTAAACATACAAAATCTATCGAAGTATTCTAAATCATCTCAATAAATGAAGTGATTTGTTTTTAATTGATTGGGTTTTTCTCTACTAACATTTTCAACCATTATAAAGATTTTCTCATCACTCATGTCATCAAAATCACTTTTCGAAATTTACGACATTTTGAAAAACAATATTTTAAAATTAATTCCATATTTGATTAACTATAAAAGGGCAGCTGTCAAATTGAAATGTCAGTCTTTTTAGTTTTTATAAAAGTTGGGCTGAGGATAAAATGGCAGAATACAATAGTTTAATTTAAACAACAAAATGAACTAAGTTCATGGTTTAAACAAAATTGTGAAACTGAATTATTTGTTGAACTGTAAATAAACCTACATATAGCAGAGTTTAAACACTAATTGTGAAACTGAAGGTAAGACAATATCGTTTAATGAACCACATTATCGATGTCTGAACTTCCTTGTCATTTTCCAAACTTAACTTTCATATTTCTATATACATAGAACCTAGGTGTTATATAGAAAGGTGTCATACGGCTTATTTTCTATAACACAACAAATATCAAGCGAGTGAGATATGGGAAAATCTAAAGAATGTCCCAAAATTAACGAAAGATTTAAATTTGCCACCATTCATCCATTAAAGTGTTAACAACCCTTGAAAAAAGATTTCCGCAGCTGAATTTTTTTTTAAAATAAGGCAAGCTTGGCGGCTGTAGTTCAAACAAAATATGGTCAAAATAGTGTTTTAACTTCTTGAACAGTTGAGAGATTAATATACAAATTTGGACACAGAATCCTATGGAGACGCCATATCGAAGCAGTGCTTCAGAATGTCGATGATATTCTAAGAACCTGAATTGCAAATTTCAAAAAGTTCTCTACAGCGCATACTCACTAAAGATCTGTATCATCCGAAATTGGATGTTATTGATGTGGCCAATATGTGGTTTCACATGCCATACATCCCGAGAAGCACTTCAATTACTACATGAGACATTTCCAGGTCGTGTACTCACTGGTTTTGGTGATATGTCTACAAACTCACGCGTGCATTAAATGAGGAGACTTGTATCCTATGTATCCTACATATGTACCTTTTGATTCGTTAAAAAAAATACAATCAACAGAATAAAAACGGTTTTTTATAATAATTAAAATCTTGAGTTAATTTAAGGACACCCTTTTTAAACAAATAGCAAGGTTTTTCCTTTGGCATACATGGTATGTTTTGTGACCGACAAATAGTTAAATATTTTATCTTCAACAAAAAAAAAACAATATGTAAATAGAATAAATGATGCCATCTTTTGGATTTCCAAAATTAAGTACCTACATATATATTTTTGTCAGAAATTACAAATACCAATTCAAGACAGTTAAATGCTCAAGTCTGAAGTTTTAGACAACTTTCAGATTAGACTATATTTGGAGCGTGTTTAACATGCTTGCTTTCAACTCTCGTTCAAAATTATTGGATTTTCTAAAGAAATTTTTTGATAAGAAATCTGCCTCAACCATTCCTTTGATTTTTTTCCATCAATTAATTTTATATTTATGTAATTCGATACCTGGATAACAAACATAACTAAACACTGAATTAGAATTTGACTCGAAATTGGCGTAAATACACTCCGCTCCACTTGAATAGAAACAAACTTTTTTTACTATCAGACCGTGCAGCGCTTTGGTAAATATATAAATTCACCTTTTTGTTTTAGTTCTTATAAAATGGATATATTGCAAATAAAACTACACAGACAGAATAATTCAGGAAAATACCATTAGCTTATTTTAACCACTTTTCTAATTACTTCATTAAAAACACTGTTTTTTTTTGTAAAGAGGGTATTTTTTTTAATTTAAAATGATATTTTAATAATGTGTGCTACCACCTTTATTTGAAAAAACTTCAAAAACCCTGTTGGGAAGTGAATCATACAGTTGTTTTAGTGAAATTGCACTCCATGCCTCTTTGATAGCAGCAGTAAGTGATTCTTTGTCATCATACTGTCGTCCAGAGTCGTACACTCTACGAACCACCCATCCCCATACGTTTTCTATAATATTTAAGTCCGGGGAGTACGGTGGCCATTGAAGTAAGGTAACATTTCTCGGCTATCCAACTTTTAATGATCCTTGCGTTGTGGATTGGGGCGTTGGTAACATTGGTAATCTTAGGGAAAGCTTCTTGCAATATTTGCTTGTAGGAGTTTGCCGTCATTTTCAACGTGGGAAACTCCAGTTCAACTGTTCCAAACCAGTAAATTGCCCCCACACCATTACACCGCCTTCTCGGCTATGGTGGCGCTCCAAAAACCTTGGTTCCTTTCTCATGTCATGAAAATAGAAATTATACCTGTCCGGGCCATCTAAATTAAATTTTTTTTTTCGTCAGAAAATGACACTTTTGTCCACTCTTCCTTCCACGTCATATTCCTTCTGCAAAAATCTATTCTATTTTGTCGTCGTATTGGATTTAATGGTGGTTTTTTCTTCAATTTAAGACGCTTCAAATGTTGTGACCTACGAATGACACGTCTAATAGTGTTAAGACTAGCTGCAATACCACTCTTCGCCTTGATTTTAGCAGCAGAGTCGCTTGAATTGGAGGCCAGCCTAATAATCTTTCTTCTGTCTGCTTCTGTTGTGGCTCTTGTTTGCCTGCCCTTCATATTTGTTCCATAGCTGTCTTTATTTCTAAGGTACTACTAAACAATTTTCACACTTCTTTCTATTTTGTTGGCAATTGTGCGTAGGGGAAGCTTGTTTTCCGCGTTTACTTCTATTTTGTCCTTTTCTGCAAGGTTTAATGGTTTTCCGCGGCCCATTTTTTCTTTGATCGAACAATTAATGCTTTTAATCTAAATTTCTATTACTAAAATAAGAATTTTTGTCGTAACCGTAACCAATTGAAATAAAACGCACACTGTTTCTATTCAAGTGGCGCAAAAAAAACAGTGTTTTTTAATGAAGCAATTAGAAAAGTGGTAAAAAATAACCTAATGGTATTTTCCTGAAATATTCTGACCATGCAGTTTAATTTGCAATAGCTTCCTCTTATAGGAACTAAAACAAAGAGGTGAATTTATAAATTTACCAAAGTGCTACACGTTCTGATATTAAGAAAAAAGTTTGTTTCTATTCAAGTGGAGCGGAGTGTATATAAATAAGTCTGGAATTTAAGAATTTGCAATAATTCTATGTAGTATTGTGGATCGTTGTTCAGAAGCGGAGTGTCTATCGTCCCAGCACGTTTTATTAATGCCGATTGTTGTTGATATCTTGCGTAAACAATTGCAATGCTTCTTTCGTGGGCTATACTCGGTATTTTATTGTTCTTCCTTAAGGTTTGAGATTAGTTTTTAGCAATAAAGTTGCGTATGTTAAGGAATATTTTTGGCTATGGCTAAACATTATTTTGGAATTTCCCCTATTTTAAATTTTTTGACTCACAAGATTTTTAGATTGTAGTCATACCGACTTAATTTTTAAACTTACAAATTTTAATATTTTCAAAATTAGAAACACCCTTATATTTATACAAATACACGCACTAAATTGTGGGTTATGTTTTTGTTTATAGTTACATATCTCGAAATATGTGCTATTCTTAGCAAATTCGTTTTTTGAAACATTTTATGTTTACATATTGAAGATACACATGTTTTCGTATAATACGCGCTTAAATTGTCTGACATGTGCTAAAAGTTGATCAATCACAATTTTGTTGATTCTATACATAAATATACTATATGATGTACTTTAACAGAATTTAAACGAAATAAATTACTTTCAACTTAAATTGGCAATAATTGCACTTGAATTTATAAAAGACAATGATAACTACAAATACAATTCTGTCCTATATACTCTTACATATACATAAATAATAAAAGAACAAAATTTGAAAACAGGAGTTACCCTACAGAAGAATATCAATTTCCTTCAAAAAATTAATTTTGCTTAACCATTAACTGACAATTTAGTTGTCATAGAAACTGACACTTTAGTTTTAATGGCAACTGATACTTTAGCTGTCATGGAATAGTTTGCGAAATTAAAGTCTGTCAATGAACAGGTTCAGACTACATAATGTTGAGACTTCGTTTGCAGTCAACTGCATTCTTTGAAAGTAAATTTTAACCTAGGCAACTATTTAGTTTTTCAAGTGTCATTAACTTTGAACTCGGAAATTTACTTCACTAACCTCTACCTCTACCTTCTGTTAATCGTGTAAAAACATAATTGTCTGCAAAACACTTCTCATGTAAGTCTATCTCGACTTGTATTCACGGTTGCCACTTGAAAAATTGCATGACCAAAGCTACAAATAAATATGACCAATCGTACCAAAAAAGGACCAAAATAATTTGTGTCCGCAATGGCTTTTAACTTTTCATAGAAAGTTATTGTAATCGTTCCGATTTCTTGCATTGAAAATTTTGACATTTCTCCGCATTTCTCAAAAGATTTTTAGAGAAATATCTGTGCGTGCGTGTGTACGTACGTTCGGGAAGAATAACGTTTTTGACATCTGGTAAAATTTTGGGAAAATCGCATTGATATTTTTTTACAAAAAATAAAAACCTTAAAAAAAAAACAATAGTAAAACTTGGTAAACATTTACTTTCGACTCAAGTATCTCTTCAAAAATTAAAAAAAATATTGGCTTTAACCTAATTTTATCTCACACAAAATATTGTTTCCGACATTTCGTAAATTGTGCATATAAATCCAAATGTCAGTTTTTTTCATAAAAATTAAAATCTACAAAAAATAGTACGCAAATGCTACGAAAATTTGGTAAAAATTGGTTTTCGACTAAAAATCTCGTTAACAAGAACAGATATTGAAATCAAACTATTTCATCATACTCAAAATATTGTTGGTAATTTTAAATTTTTTTTTTAGAATAATTCAACTAACAACTAGCAAATAACGAAAGCCTACAAATGGATGGGATGGGAAGTTATCAGTGTGGGACGCACCCCAGCCTCTTTTTTTTAAGATCACAATATGTTAACATTATGTCAGGAGGTCGAATAAGTCAGGAGATCGAATACTATCGCTAAATAAAATTCATATAAAATTAATTCAAAAAAATGTTTTTGCAGACCAAACGCTATGGTTATTTTTGTCATCTTGACGCTATTTGGACAGTATTATATTATTAATGGTACCCAAATTAAGTCTACCTTTCTTTTTTATCAAAGTTAACTAAAAAAAAAATCCTCTCAGCAGCAGCTGAGCTGTGAGGAAGTAACATTAAGTTATAAACGAACTGACTTAAATTTTGAAAACAATATTCATTTGAAGCGTTTTTATGATAATTGAACTTTTCCCAAAATTCTTTAGGTACATACATATGTATTTTATTTTTGAGATTATAAAAGGAACAGAGTCGAGTTATTTTCTTCAATTTCTTAAAAAAGGGACCAAATGGAATAAAAAATGACCATGCGACCAAGTGAGAAAATAATGACCAAATTTGGTCTTAAATGACCAAACTGGCAACCGTGCTTGTATTTTGTATTTTAAAGAAATATTTCTTCTTCCTTTTACAATTTGACAAAGAAAAATTGATTTGGATTTTTTCGCAGCGAATGGAACATCATACAAAAATGATATATTTTTGTTCTATTTAACAGCCATATTCTTGAGTTTCTTTAAAATTAGTTTAAAAATATTTTCAATTTTTAAGTTTTTTTTTTACAAATTTTATTTAAATATCAATAGAATCATTAATATTTAAACATTATTTTGTTTTTCATGACATTTAAATTTGTAAAAAACTAAGGAATTGTCAGTTAAACTAGTTTTATTGAAACTGTCAAATTTTCATTCAGATTTGTTTTCGTTAAAGCCTAGTACGCAGCTGAAGTGAAACGAATTTTTTTCGGCGGTCTCCAAGTGCAGAGCGAAATGAAAACGAAAACCGCAGCGGAAAAATATTTGTGGAGAGTTCTGTCTGGAAGTTGAAGTTTAATTTTAAGCCTAGTACGCTGCTGATGCGAAACGAAAATTCCCATACAAAAATGACATGACGAAATCATAAACGAAAATATTTGAAAAATTTGTCAATAAATAAATAAAACGTCAAAATTTCGCAAGCAATTAATATACCGGGCAATTAAATTGAGAACGAAAAGAGTGGAGAATTGTACTACGAAATCTAGTACAGCTATCCACTAAAATGACACATTTCGTCGTTCAGCAGCGTACTGAAAAACGAAAAGCACAGCGAAATTTTTCGTTTATTTATCCATTTTAAAATGATTTTTATAGTAAAATATTAAAAATTTAATATATTTTAATTAACATTCTTCACATTGACAGATGGCAATTGTATTGGTGATACGATCTTATTGATGTGAAATCAAAAATTAATCAATGTAATTTCTCCTATGGAATGCAAAATGGAGAAACTTACGTTAAAATTTGGAGAAAAAGAAATGATTGGGTATAATTACTCCGGCAACCCTGATTTAAGGTACAATTGACATATAAAATACATATCCACACAATATGTGAATGCTTAACAATAACAAATGATACATTTAGTTAGATAGCAGAGTTAATTGAATGGGTTTTATTATCATCCAGATACATTTTGGTCAATGGGATCGGGATGGATGGCGATTCTTTTGGCACTGTTGATGCAATTTAATTTGTTGTTTATTTAGTTAGTGAATGGTGCTTTTATTCATATAATTTTATTTTTGGCAAACTACACTACACACAATTGATTTGAATTGTTATTTCCCGCTTAGACTGCTGAAGCAATTTAGTTGTTTTAAACTCAAGATGCGATAGAAAGAAGACACCATTGGAAATGAAATGTCAAATTAAAAACAATTTTGAAGTAGTCTGATAAGTCTGATAATAAAACACTAAGATAACATTTGTAGGAATATGTTTGAAATCTAAAGCGCTTGGCAGGAGCCATAGGATTGTGAAATTAACTTTACAATATGAATACTCTACTTTAGATTCTCACCTGTTGAAAAAAGGTTTACTTTTAAGCTATAAATAAAAAGATAGTTGGTAGCCAGTACTTCATCGTTACAGCTTCTAGTTAGTAGTTACACAATGCATGCGAAGGAAAGTGTATAATGTTTTTCGTCAAGCGAATTTTAACTTGCATGCAAGAAAAACTTGTTGCAATACTTTTCACTGAGGCTTTTACACGCGCAAGCGCTTGTTTTCAATTGATTGTGTTACTGTTTTTGGATGGATAAGTTCAGTTTCGTTTATTGTTTTATATAAAATAGGTTAAAGATGAAACATTGCAATTTTATTAAAGAATTTGCAGTATGTTGCAAAGTTAGTACTTTTGCAGAGCTGTTGGAATCGAAGCAATTGATTCTTGAGAAAAAAACATGTAAATCGAAGAAAAACTGTACAAATAGCTTATTTTGAAAAGTGGTGCCAAATAAATAGATTTCCAATAAGCGATTTCAGTAGCCTGCTATTTCGGCAGCTGTCACTTTTGAAGCTGTCATCTTTTGACGATTGACAACATTACTCGCTACAACACATTTATAAAATAAACTAGGTGGCGCCACAGTTCCTTGAGAACTAGGGCATAGTGTAGTGGCCCTCTCAATCACCGGACTAGGATTTTGACCAAATTTCTGGGAAGTTTCAAATGGGCACAAAATTGTCAATGAAGTATGACACTTAAATCTTTTAAATAAAAATAGCGAAACATTTTATTTTTACGGAGATACGAATATTTGCATTATAACATCAAAATTTTAGTATTTTTATTGATTTAAAACTTCTGTCTTTTTATTGCATTTGCAATTGAGCTTACGTTAACAATTGTATAAAGTAAGTGTATATTACTATATATTTGTATATTTAAAATTTTAAGTTAAACTTAAATTAATAAGGTAGCAATCTTTTCAATATACGAGTAGTGATAAATTGTTCGGAACTTTCGTTCCCATATAAAAGTTTATAAAGGGTTTCATAAGTTTAAACATTTCTCTCGTAACTGCAAGCCTACATCCGTTTTATTTGATCTTGATAAAAAAAAACTTCGCGAATCTATTTTTGTCTACGTTTCTTCTTGTCTTTCTACAGAACTTCTGCATATTATTTCTTGAATCCCTATTTGTTTTTTCTCAAATCATCTGTTTCATCTCTTGTCTTCGGATATTTCAAAACTGACTATATTCCGAAATGAAAGAGGATGTACTTGTGTTGCAGGAATTTTCATTCTCAGGGAAGTCCTGCCTTGCCGATTCAGTCATTGTATTAGCCAAAATAAGTCGCATGCGTGCTTTCGCATGTTTGACAATATTTTCATCACAAATATTATTTAGCACGCTCACAATCTCCATATTGCAAAACTGTCATTCGGACCTTTAATTTTGTTTAGAATACTCAATGCTGAAGTCAGATCATTGTTTGTTTGTTCTTCTCGACTTTCCAATGATTGCTGCGTTGTTGATGGAATCAAATGACTATTGCCACTGTCGTTTCGTATCTGGCGTTTCGAGTCTTGAGTCTCGGAAGGACTTTTCACTGCACAAATTGCAGATGTTGATTCATTTAAATTCAACTGTTCGGAATTTTGAGAATCTTCACTATCACCCGGTTTGTTCTCGATAGAATGTTCGTTGTATAGCTGAAATTATTGTTGTTACTATTTTTTTAATATAGCAGACTTCTGTTAACGGAAGAAAATTGCAGGTCATTATGATTAAATGGCAAAATTTATTAAATTGTAGGTAGGCAAATAACTGTAAAGTGAAGGCATTACCTTCTATAAATTCAAAGGCCTATTACAGACCAAAGAAATAAAAAAATCAACACAGTAGTTGATAAAAGCAATGGGTAGATTCAGACGAAATAAGGGATTTTAAGGCGAGGCAAATTTCTGATTAGCCAGCTGATTGAAAAATTAGTCAAGAAAAATCTCTCTAACTATCAAGTCGAGTCCACTTATGTCAAAATAACAGCTGATCATGTTTTTTCATTCATGAATTACTTTTTTTTACATTCAACTGAAAGCTAAACTTTATTACTCTGTAATTTATTTTTATTTTATCTGCACAATTACATTGAATGTTTAGTGCAAAAGGGTTAGTTGTCAAATTGTAAAAAGAATATGTAATATTTCTTTACAATAAAAATACAATTCATGATGAACTGTTAGCCTGCCTGAGAAGTTTTTTTGTAGACAGTAATCACCCGCGACGTTATTGTCAAGTGTGTAGGGCTGTCATGCCAGAGGTCTTGGGTTCAATCCATGCCTGTTTACGGGTACTGGTTCTTGCGAGGAATTGACAAATCCTCTTAGAGTAATAGTTGTCATGAAATGTGCTTTCTTAAATTAGCGGCTTGGATTCGGCATAATAATTTAAGGTCTCCACCATCTCTGACATTACTCGCACACGGAAGTGGCTGACAGTTGTAACTCACTAGGCCCACATCACATCTTTGCCAAGCTACAAGTCAATCACGATTTGTTTTTTGTATTGTAAGAAAATACTATTTAATTCTCTTCCAATTTGACAAGGAACCCTTTCACTCAAAAAAATTAAATGGATTTGTGCAGAAAATAGATAAATTCAGAATAATAAAGTTCAGCTTGCATTTGCATGAAAAACATGATCAACTGTCATTTCGACTATTTTTCCAGTCAACTTTCCATTAAAGTTGCCTTAATTGGAAGGTAGTTTTTGATAGCTGGCCAATCACATACTAGAAACTTTCTTTACCTTCAAGTTCTTTATGTTGCATTCCTTGAACGTACATTTTGACCAAGTTAACTAGTAAGTTTTCCAAGTGTCATAAATTAAACTCAGAACTTTACTTCACTAACTTCTACCGTCAGTTCTTACTTTACTTACTAACTTATAAATAAATCGTAAAGTAATAAAGTTTAGCTTTCAGTTAACTGGAATAATATGATCAATTGTCATTCTGACATAAGTTGACTTGACTTGACAATTAGAGAAATTTTTCTTTACTAACATTCCAGTCAACTTTCTAATAAAGTTGCCTTAATTGGAATGCAATTTTTTGGTAGCTGGCCAGGCCAACCAGATACTACAAACTTGCCTTACTTGCAAGTCCCTTATGTCGCCTGAAAGATCAAATGACGTGATATATTATAAAGAATTCACTAAATAGACATGAATTATAATCCATACTGCATATTTTAGCAAGTTAAAAATATTGACTTTCCGAAATGGAATTAGACGGTTTGCAAAAAATGAGAAATGGTACTGAAGAAACGAAGAACTAGAAAAGGTTAAACAATAAAAGTATCTGGGCTTCCTGCTGACATCCCAAATTTCCTTCAAGACTCACTTGGAAAAAAGCTGAAAGAGGCAAAATGAACCATAAGGCTCCATCTTAACAACATGAAGAAGGTGATGAACCAACCAGTACATCGGCCTACATTTAAAATTGCTTCGCATCTAAAAAAACTGCAACAAACAATGTTTAACTAATGCACAGTGGCCAATACATGAACTCCTTGAAAAAGTTAAAGTCTGCCCAATTTGCAAGCTTCCGCGACTAAATCCAAGATACCCAAAGGAGATTGACGTACAAGCATTTCATACATGACCTTGGGAATTAAAAATTACTTCCATGATGATCTATTACCGCGTTTACAAGGAGAATTGAATCCGAATTGAATCAGGATTTAGCGCCGCGCCGTATAGACCTGGATCGGATCGAAATAGGATTACTCGATCCAATCCCACAGAACGAGGTGAATCGAATCGAAAATTTGTTTGTAAACCTGAATCGGGGAATCGAGTTATTGGTGTGTGAGGTTTTGCTTGTGTGCGTGCGATATGTTTTTTCCCTTGTTTGTTCTAAGGCGCCAGTTATAGCTATCATTAATTTTCATCATTGAAAACAAACATTGGAATTTTTTTGGCAGGTCGTTTATAGCTGTCATTAAAAATTTTCTGATTGAAAACCACCGAAAAATTTTTACTGACAGAAATCTGTCATTGGAAAAGTGTGAAATTGGAACACAAATCAGTGGAACGATTCGTTTCACTTTTGAACTTAAAAGTATCAGCTGTTCAGGAAAATGATTTTCCGTCCGGAAAATAGAAAAATTCATTTTTAGAGAAAAATAAATGCGCAATTACACTTTTTTTTCCCAAAAAAAATTCTTTGTGTGATTTCCGATCGATCAGTATATAATTTTCATTTCTAATCAAAGGGAAACACCGTCAAATATCGATTCAAAAATTTTTCCGGATCGATTTTAATGATAGCTATAACTGGCCCCTAAGCTGAATTTAATTTGGCGCGCGTCTTTGTGTTGAGAGCATTGTTAAAATTTGAAATTTATTTGAAAGTTATTCACGTAGCAGTACGCACACAAATAAAACTCAAATGTTATTTCGATTCCATTTCAATTGGATTCCTCGATTCAGTGCCACCATATACCTGGATCGAAATCTCAATTCGATTCGATTCCTCGATCTCTTCTTGTAACCAGGGTATATGTGTATATATGATATCGACAAATTGTAAGACCAAAGGTGAACTACAAACCATACGATAAGAATACATGTAGGGGGAAACCCTTTGCTTCAAAGTTTGTTGTCAAAAGTGGCAATGTAACTTCTACCACAATATTCTTAACTAAAAATGGTCTTCAACAGGGAGCGGTGAATTCGCCGATTCTCTTTCAGCGTTTACACCAGCCAGCGATCTGATATGTAGTCTTACAAAGGCAATTGCGTACGCCGACGATCTAATTGCGTACAGAACGGCCCGAAAGGTTGAGGTTATTAAAATTCTCTTGCAGCGTGATTTCAACAAGATTCAGCGATATTGCGACGCACGTCTGGAAACTGAAAATAAATGTTCAGAAGTCGGAGACAATTCTGTTCCGGACTTCGTTGGCTAGGGCCACGAGGGATACGTGCAAGAATTGGCGCAGAATGGTAATCGTTGATCTTCACGGGCAGCGATTAGCGAGCAAAAGTGTAGTGAAGTACCTCGGTATCTGGTTAGATCAGTATTTATATTTCGACAGACATATAAATGCTGCTCTGACCAGGGCCAGGGGAGCCTTCGCTATGACGAAACGGCTGTTTTTTAGCAGTCGTCTTGACCCCAGAGTGAAGGTAATTTGCTACATGGCCCTCATACGGCCGATGATCGTTTATGGTTTTCCTGTGTGGTTCAACGTTGCCCCTTCCCAGATGGAGAAGTTTCGGGTGTTCGAGCGGCAGTGTTTACGACGCTATACCGGCTTATATCGAACAGCCGAATCTTCTTACGTGCATTACTATTCCAACGAGGTCCTATACAACGGGGCTCGAATCAACAGAATTGACAATTTCGTGATAAAACTCGTTCGAGGTCTCATTGCAAGAGCTATGTATGTCTTCGACTAACAATTTAATTTTCGGGGCATTCTATCCGAACGACGAGTACTTTGAGAGTGCACGCTTAAGCGGCTTCATTCCACCAGAGGCATTCCTCTTTTTAGATAGATGCGGTCTGATACAGGATAGATTGGCAGTTCCGCTAATCTACCACGTCAGACGACGAACCGTGGATAGGCGACTCCTGTACAATCGGGACGTCATGGCACAAGGCGGAGCAGAGCTCCTTCGGTTCAGTAGGGCTGTGTCCGAACGGAACCGAACTGATAGGGTGAAGCAGGAGAACCAGTTTTGGTGGCTTCAATCGGCACTTGATAGTGGGTAGTAGGGATGGGGTTTTAAGCCTTAACCGGCTTACATACTTATTACACTTCAGAATTTTCAGAAAGTAGTAAGCTTATAGCAAGCGTCAAACTACGATCAGAGGCTCATTATAAGTGCATGTGTTAGTTGTTAGTAAGAAAATAATACAATTATAGCCTAACACACGCACAAAATACAAAACATAATAATTATTAACATTTAACAGGAATTATTACAGTACAAAAAATAAAATAAAGACGTTTACGATAGTGGAGCACTGGTTCTAAACAATGATTTTAATCCCACCTTATTTAAATTTAAATCTATCGATGAACAGTTTAAGTTATATACATACATAAAATGCTCATTCGACTTAATGCTTTATTCTTCCCATAGTTAGTTCTATGGAAGTCAATATGTATAACATCAAATGTACGCAGGTGATGAGTTCCGCTTCGGTAATTCAAATGTACACAAGATAGTAAATAAGGTGCATCAATTTCACCATTAATGAGTTGATGAAAAAATACTAAGTCATTATTAACACGCCTTTGATGGAGAGTTTGCAATTGAAGAAGCTGAATACGATGTTCATAGGGAGGCAGATTATAAGGATCTTCCCACGGAAGACCCTTTAAGGCGAAGCGAATGAAATTATGTTGAATTGATTCAATACGTTTCTTATGAATTTCGTAATAGGGAGTCCATACCTGCGAAGCATATTCAAGATGAGGACGAACATGACAATTGTACAAAGAAAGAGTTACATAGGGATCATTGAACTCCTTTGCCCAGCGTTTTATAAAACCAAGCTTAGAACTTGCTTTATTAACAATCAAATTAATGTGATATGTAAATTCTAAGTTGGAACAGAAATTAACACCTAAATCTTTAAATGTGGAGACGCGAAAGAGTTTTTGCTGTGATATACAATAATCAAATACACTAGCGATTCGTTTTTTAGTAAAAGTTATCGTCTGGCATTTTAAAGGGTTGAGTGAAAGGCTATTTTTCTCACACCAAAATGTGAAACTATCAATGTCGGCTTGTAAAAGAATACGATCATTGATGGACTTTATTATTTTAAAAATCATCATATCGTCAGCAAAAATGAGTACTTCACTTGAGCGTAGACATGACGATACATCGTTAATAGACAGGATGTACAGAAAAGGGCCAAGATGGCTTCCCTGGGGAACACCAGATTGAGCAACAAAAGGTTCAGAAAGACAATTTCTAAATTTTACCTCATAGGATCTGTTTTCAAGGTATGATTTGATCCAAGCTAAGAAAAATGGTGGAAAACCAAGAGCTTTAAGTTTAAATAAAATAATTCCGTGGCTAAGTTGGTCAAAAGCTTTAGAAAAGTCAGTGTATACACAGTCAACTTCATGACCTTGTTCTAAAGCGTTTGAACATATGTTTGAGAATGTGAGGAGATTAGGAACGGTTGATCTTTTTCTCACAAAACCATGTTGCTGTTCGCAAATGAGATTCTTACTAAAAAATGCTACACTTTCACAAACAACTTGTTCAAACACTTTAGGAATGCAAGACAGCTTTGCAATGGGCCTTTAGTTGCTTATATCCGCCTTGTTACCTTTCTTGAAAATTGGTGTTAGAAATGACTCTTTCCATATATTGGGAAATTTGCCTGTTTTTAGAGAAAGTTTAAATAAGAACGTAAGCGGTTCAACTAAAGCATTACTACACTTTTTTAAAACTATCGGGGGAATACCATCGGGACCGGCTGAACAGTCATCATTTAAAGTGGATAAAAGATCAAGGACCGTACTCTGTAGCACAGGTATGTGACTACAGCTAGTTTGCGAAAAGGAGTGAAGGTTATGAAAATATACTTCATCAACTTCTTCAGGGTTATTAACAAATGACTCACGGAAATTTGTTGCGAAAGCTTAGGGTTTAGTTTTAAGTAGAATAGGCATGGTGGCACAAAAAAAATACAACTGAAAAAAAAAAACACACAAAAAACAAAAAAAAACACAAACAAAAACATAAAAAAATATAAAAAAAATAAAAAAATAAAATAAAAAAAACATGGAATAAGAAGAAAAAAAAGGACAACAAAAATGAAAACAAAAAATGTTAGATAGTTAGAATAGTTAGAATTCCCAAAGCCTGGAGAATGGCAAAAGTAGTCTTTATTCCTAAAGCAGGGAAACCCTCCCACGTTAACCCTAAAGATGTACGACCAATCAGCCTATCATCCTTCCTTCTTAAAACCTTGGAAAGATTGATTGAAATTTACATCAGACATAACCTAAGACCATGTCTCATTTCCACAGCTCAACATGCTTACTCTAAGGGAAAATCAGTAGAAACAGCACTTCATTCGCTGGTTCGCAGTATTGAATACTCCCTCGAATACAAAGAATATAACCTAGTAGCTTTCCTAGATATTGAAGGAGCTTTCAACAACGTCAGTTACCAGGCGATCACGACAGCAATGGAAAAGCTGCAATTAAAGAAACCACTCATAGATTTTATTAGTCTCATGCTCAAAAGCAGGACAATAACTTCAAGCATGAGAAGCTTTACTACCACAAGATCGGTACATCAAGGTACCCCCCAAGGAGGGGTCCTTTCGCCTCTCTTATGGAACATGGTAGTAAACGACCTTCTAACATCATTAGAAGCAGAGGGTTTCAGGGTGATTGCCTATGCTGACGACGTTGCAATATCTGTATCTGGAAAACACTCCCAAGTTCTCCCGGAACTCCTACAAAATGCCTTGAATAGGCTAACAAAATGGGCTAAGCAATGTGGCCTGGACGTCAATCCACATAAAACAGAACTAGTACTCTTTTCAAGAAGGTACAAAATTCCTCAGCTCAGCCCACCCAAGATTAAAGGAGTACCATTAAGGTTTTCCGACCAAGCTAAATATTTAGGCCTCATTTTAGACAAAAAACTAAATTGGAAGGCAAATATTGATGAAAGAGTAAAAAAGGCTACTGTAGCGCTTTTTACTTGTAAAAAGGCCATAGGATCAAAATGGGGCTTCTCCCCAAAAATAACCCACTGGCTATACACTTCGGTAATTAGACCGATACTCATTTATGGAGTTGTCGTATGGTGGACCGCACTGGACAAGATGGTAAATCTAAATAAGTTCATCAAAGTCCAGCGGTCAGCAGGTATGTGCATCACAGGAGCACTTCGCTCCACACCAACCGCAGCCCTGGAAGTGCTTTTAAGCCTAACACCTCTTGACATCTTCTCCAAAACGGTGGCAGCTAACTCATGTGTGAGGCTTAGAGCCACCTCTCAATGGAACAGTAACAATACTGGACATACTACTATCCTAGATAATTTTAGATCTATCCCAGATCGCCTAGACTATACCACCCCTAAAATGGTATTCGGTAAAAGCTTCCATGTGTCCATCCCTTCAAGATCCTCCTGGGAAGAAGAGAGACCCCTGGAAGACAATGCGATACACTTCTATACAGACGGTTCAAAGACCGATTACGGAGTTGGAAGTGGTATCTATTCGGAACAACTGAATCTAAATCTATCATATAGACTTCCCAATAAATGTAGTGTATTCCAGGCAGAAGTAATGGCGATTAAAGAGGCACTATCCTGGCTCAAAGAAAACGTTATATCTTGCAAAGATATACGAATTTTCTCGGACAGCCAAGCCGCTCTTAAATCTCTCGCGTCTGTCTCTACAAACTCTCAATTAGTCCACGACTGTCGATCATCTCTGAATGAGATGACAGAACAGTTTAATATTCACCTCATTTGGGTGCCGGGCCACAGAGACATTCCGGGAAATTGCAAAGCCGATGAGCTCGCCAAAAACGGAACACTTCTGCCAAATGTTAGTCAAAAACATAACATAGGAACACCACTTGCTACATGCAAATATCTTCTCAAACAATATGCTCTAGAAGCAACAAATGCTAGATGGTCACAGAGCACCACCTGCCTAACAACCAAGCAAATATGGCCAAGCATAGACTTAAATCGGTCAAAAGGCTTGATATCCTTGAGCAGACAAAATATAAGCTCTACAATTGGAGTAATAACAGGACACTGCCTCATAGGAAGACATGCTCTGAGGCTAGGAGTCTACACAAATGACTTCTGTAGAAGCTGCATGGACGAGGAGGAAGAGGAAACAGTCCAACACCTGCTATGTACATGTCCAGCACTCTCCACTAGAAGGAATAACTCTCTCGGTAATCCCTTCTTCGACAATACCAGTGAACTGGCAATGACTGACACAAAGTGTCTCTCTAACTTTATTAAAAGCACAAAATGGTTTGTTTAATTTTCATTACTCTCCCATGAGTAACCTTATTAGTGGTATCACAATGGACCCTTGAGGTCTAAGTGAGTCAATGACATCTAGACAGCCACTCCAACCTAACCTAACCTAACCTAGAATTGCTGCTGTGGTTGTTCTAGTTTTAAGTAGTTTATAGGTAGAATAGGTAGTTTAAGTTAGTTTTAAGTTTTATATTAAGGACCTTATTTTAAGTAGTTTTTAAGTAAAAATGAAAAAAAGATATTGAAATTAGTTTTTTTTTTTAATTTTCTAATAAATAAAATGAATTACAGTAACATGGATCTTAGGGCCGAAAGGCATTAGAATTAAGTATTATTGTTTAACTTAGAGTGTCCGTATGGGACCAGTAAGTTAGTTGTAAGTTATGGTTAATTAGGCTAGTTTTAAGAATTTTTGTCTAGCTTTAAGATAGGTTTAAGATTGAATTAATAAAAATGAATTTGAAAAAAAAAACCCTTTGCTTCAAAGGTACGAACTTATATAATACTAAACGGAGAAAACTGGAACCTTAAATGGTGTCTAAAATCTAGTTTTTATGTTAAGTATGTGAACCTACGAAACCCTAAAAACCTCCACCCCCCCCCCCCCCCCCCGCCCCAATAAAAGTCTGGATCCGCTCTTGATGCCATGTCCATATTAATTTCAATCTTCAAAAACTATGGGAAACAAAAATACTTAAAAATTAATAAGTTTGCTTCGAGGTATCAATTACCCTACAGACGACCTTAAAAACGTCTGCAATCCAATTAACTAAATATAAAATAAAATGAAATAAGAGCTATACATTATAAATGACAGTATAAGCCTACATATTTTATTCCAGACAGGATCAGGTTCAAAACCACAATATTCGAGTAAATAACTGGCATCAGGCATACAAACAGATGCATGCAACAATAAAATACATAAATATAGTATAATAACTATTCGTTCTATTTTAGAAATTCCAAGGCAAATTCCAGTGTAAAAGAATTTTTTGATGTCATTGCAGATTAGAAAATACATTTTACCTACTTGAATCAGTCGACGCGGTCGCCGCTCGCGCCGGCCGGCCGGGCCGTCATAATGTAAGTATATTGTGGTTTTTCTCCTAATAATAATTATAGAACAAGAACAACTAAAATATGAGTGAATGATGTGTACCATTGTCGTGCTATAGTTAAGCTAGTCATCCGCTCGCTGGAAGCTAATTAATTTATTCGTAGGCACAATTTGTGTGTCGTATCTTTATTCTTTATGGTATAGCTACCTACTCGTACTACAACTGATGAAATGTGCCAATTGTTTGTCCACTTATATAGTAGAATTTAAAAAATGATTAGAAACTTTAAAATATAGTACCAGTGGTTTGTTTTTGAATGCTTAGAAATTTAGAATATAAAATTGGATTTAACTAATTAAATTTTGATTATTCGAGTTTTATTGACTTAATACGTAAATTCTCAGTTTATCAGTTTATTGAACTGTTGAGTATTTATGTATATAGGATGTTCTATATTTCGTTAATTAAACATTTTTACTTGCGGCACATTTGGTAAAAAAAATACTAACAATTACATTTTTCTTTAAATACAAATTTATGCATACCACTAATTTTTGGAAAAACATAAACCGATTTACGGTCAAACCTAACGAGTTTTTAATTGAGAACATCGACAATTTTTTTTTGTTACATAAGCCAAACCTGTTGATATTATATTAAATATTATTGAATTAAAATTCAATTATAATTATTCGGAAGAAAACGGTTAAGTCAGTCAAGTAAAAAATTAGCCATGTACAATTGTACATACATAAATACAAAATTCAAATCATCAAATTCATCAATTCAAATGGTTTTCTAATTGAACGTTTCATTGGTTGCGTTCAATCTTAGATAGATAGGGTTTCCGGATATCTTGTTGTTAGTGTTTTACGTTTTACAACAACAGCTGATCCAAAACAGCTGGCTATCAAAAAAGAGATCCAAAGGTATCCTAGAATGGCTGGTATATAATGGACAGAACAACTGATCTAACATAGGGTTAAATTTGAGGGAACCCGAAATGTGTACATATGTATGTTTTTGATATTAAAATTGTATTTGTTGAGAATATTCAACAATATTAACACGCCTTATTGTAAGATCATTTATATACATATCTCATCTCTCTTACTTTTCCTCTTTTGTAAGCTATTAAAATCATGTTATTGTAAACCTAATCAATTCTATTTAATGCAATAAACACTCACTCTAGTTTTGTACTCCACAGTGATCGGTCGTTCTTATTCTAATAGTATTAAACAATTATTTTTGACCTCGAAATCTAAACGTTTGTTTGCTATTATTTGTGAACAGTTAAAAGTTGTTTTTATTTTTTCCCAGCTACTTCAATATAGTAATTCAACTTCAATAAGGTATTTAACTATCCAGGACAATACAAGTTTGAACGTAGTCACTTTAGGCAGGCCACTACTTGTCACTTTTGAAGTTGTCACCTTCTGACATTTGACAAATAAAAAATTTTGCAGCTCAAGAAATATCTTGAAGATCGAAAGCTTCTTAATGACCGACAACGCAATGCTGTCTTGTATCGTTAAAGCGGGATATACCCCCATTGCCATTATCCATGGATGGCACTTAAATGAAATCTCATATGTATTTTTTATTTAAAATTTTTGTGGTAAATTATACGCTTATATTCATTATTAAGGGCCCAATGAAGAATAAGCAATCTCATGATTTTTTTGAGGATCTCATGATAAAAAATCATGATACATTTTTTTTTTAAACGGCAACACTGGATCCAACTAAAGCATCTTGCACATGAGCTACGAACTGCGAACTGTGGATGTTCGCATATTTTGACCTTTCTTTCACATGAGCTTTATTTCTACTCGCAGACAGCGACGAATTGTCAATTTATAATTATCCTTTTCTCTATATTTTGCCCAGCCATGATCTTTCACATAAAAACAAAACAAGAGTGGTATTATTTTGAGGTTAAGTTGAGCGCATACAATTTATTCGTTGCAGTGTGGATGGTATGTGGAACGCGAATAGAGTTTGACAGTTCGTAGCAACCGCACTGCAATTCGTTACTACCAAATTGTTTTTACAAAATTCTCTTGTTTTAGAGAACAAAATGCAAATTTTATTATCCTAATATTAGTGTCAATTGGTTTCTTATAATTTAAATGTGTATTTGTTTGAAATTGACTTTTTTAAATGTGTAAAATCACGTTTGTTCGTCCATTCGTTCATTCGTTGTTCGCTCTCATGTGCAAGGCCCTTAAGGATAGAACTTGAACGTTTGCTCGAGTCTCGAATATAAATAGCCGTTTTTTGGTATTCCATACATATATAGTACAGTAAGTGCGTTTTTTTCGTATTCCATTAATTAAAGTACAGTGAGATATTTCCAAAAAACGATCCGCAGTAGTCCGGTTTTTATATTTGAAAGTTGATACAATTGAATATTTGCCAGAATAATTTATCGAAAAAAAATCCAAAAAAATAGCGAAATTCAGACCAGGGGTGAAATCGTGTAAGCTGATTTTTGATAGTTGACTATTAAAATCAAGAAAATACGTCTGTGTAATGTGATAGTCGATTTCAAAGTTTTAACTAAACAATTTGACATAAAATAAAAACTTCAAGAAGGGAGTTTGTTGGTAGACTACTACATTAACATGTGGTGTTGAAGCGAGCTTGAAGCAAGCCTAAATTCTTTATATACCTGAATCGAGTTGAAATGAGCTTGATTCGCTTTGATTCCCGTCGGGTATCGGAGTCGAGTCAAAATTTGTGAAAAAAAACCTGTGTGGAGGAGCTGGTTTACAGATAATGCGTTATGGTCTGTTTATTTGCATGTTTGTGTACAAAAAATATAGTTTTGTTTTAATCAAATTTAAAAAAAAAATTGCACATGGAGTAGGTAGCATATTCTTATATGGTGCTGAACTATTCAGTTTTTCATTGTTTAACACGAATCAAACTATCTCTCTTGCACTTCATAAGAAACATCGAAACACCAATTGCAGTTAAGAAAGTGCTGTCAAACTTAATCATTTTTAAATCTTCTTGCGCGGTTGAAACACCAAAAAGATTTATTTAATCTAAACTGAGATAAACTTTTGGTGGAAACATAGCAAAACTTAATTATCTTTTCTATTGTTTTCTCTTGCAAAATAAGCCCAGTTAGTCCATTTTCAATAACAAAACTAAATAATATCAACAGTAATAGATAGATTTTTTCACGATTCCAAATGCACAACTACTCAACGAACACAGCCATCGAGATACAAATGCAATATCAATCGTACCAAAATTTGACAACGAAATGACATAAGATCCATTCGAGACTCGTATAAATGTCAAAAAACCCATCCGTAGTTAGATTCTACTTTAACTTTTATCGGTAGTATTCATACTGCGGATATTGTTTTTGTTATTCGTATAAAACCCTACTACCTATACTATTAATAGATTTCCCAACAAAACACGGGTAATGTTGATACAATCATCAATAAGTCTTGTGTATCTCGAAGGCATGTTCGTAGAGTAATGATAAGTAGTTTGTTGTTTAAAATAATAAAATTATAAATTTTTTAGTGAGAGGTTACACTTTTTACTGTTTGCTGCATTTTTTGAAAATGTATGGTTTTATATGCAACCAACTAAACCGAATTAATTAAGAATTAAGAACGTTGTCGACAGCATTTTTATAAGGTACAAATTGAATTTTGTATCGTGTTGATGTCATAGAAAGCTGTGTAATTTCTCTTAAGCCAAATCGTTTGTAAGGCACATTAGGTGTCTTAGGGGCCGGTTATATCATCAGTAAAATTTGAAACAGGAGGAATCTGAAATGTTTTACTGATGAGCGTTTAAAGCAATCAGTAAATTTGCGTCATTAAATTGAATGTCACTTTGAGGCTTCGCGCCTCAGACAATTTTTTAACTGTTGCTTTTATCAGTGAAATTTTTAATAATGTCATCGGAACAGTAAAAAATTGAAACACCAACAGAAAAACGAAATGGAATTTTGTTTGGATTTTGGCAGTCAGCTGTTCAGTAAAATAAAATTTCATCATTAAAAAAATTAAAATGGATTTATAAATTAAATAAAACTTTAAATGCATTGTTTCTTTTTGAAAAAAAAAAAATACTTGAATATAGGATTCATCTTATTGCATCAATCTTTTGCTAGAAATAAATATGTAACATGTTCAAAAACTAAAACAAAAATTGTACTGATGGATTTTACTGATTGCTATAACCGGCCGTTTAGCTGTCTAATTTTAGTAATCTATGGTTTTATGAGTGTTTGCAAACTAACGAAACAAAAATACGTTTTCAAATTTTTTAAAAGTCGCATACAATTGTGTGCTTTATTTGATTGATAGTATTTGTGAAGACCATCAAATTACAACGTGTGTCAAATAACACATTTGACACACACGAATAGACGTTTAAAAGTTTTGTGTTATTGTATTTAAATATTAATAAAAATAAATATTAAAAATAAAAAAAAAAAACTTTTATTCAATAAAAGATATTGAAATAAAAAACGGGGTGTACTGGAACATAGTTAGACCATACTCTACGAACGAATCCCTCTCCTTCAATTCTTATTTTATTCAGTTTCAACTTAAAAAATGGAAAAAAAATTAAATATAAATTATTCCTGATATTTTCTTAACATTATCATCTTTAAAATTGTCCATTTTACTAAGTTTAAATTAATTCCTGTCTGAATTTCGCAAATTTGTTGTTCAAATAGAATTAGAATTTATTTTACAACTCATTTTCTAGCTCAAATGAGGTCTTATATTGCTGCTGTAGCCCAGTGTTGAAAAGAAATAGGTTTAACGATTTTTCTCGTCGATCTTTGGAAGGTCTTAAGCCTTTACAAATTTAGCTAACACAAAAACAACATTGTTTTATCACCAGATTTCAATCGAAAAATCCAAGAATTATGGTTGAGAAACGTGTCACTGTTTTTAGACCGGTCGGTCGTGTGACTGGATCTTACTTATTGGAAAATAATGATTAATAATTTTTGTATGGCACGAATGTGCATCACAGTTAACGAAAAAATTGCAATTTTACAAGTAAAAATGTCTTACTGCGTTATTTCTCAAAAAGGTGATCTGAAAGATCTTGTAAAACTTTGAGACTTTTTTGTTGGTATCACGTGAAGGATAAGGTCTGGATGTCAGACAAAAGTATGACCTAACTATCATACCTTTGTCTTGACTTCTTAAACAAATATCTCTTGATTTTTCTCTAATAATAGGTACTCGTTTTTGTATTATCTCTTTATTGCAAACACCCGCCATGGTGTTAAATTTACAAACCCAATTCTTGCCTTTTACAATAAGGTCTCTCTAAAACTTAAAAAAAAAAAGATTAAAAAGTAAATAAGCAATGTGTATGTGTTCCTATTGAACTAAAATAATTGTAAGGTCCATAGTATTTTTCAATCGGGGCAAATAAACCCGAAATAATGACTATATCCGCAAAAAATTCACAGAACATGATTTAAATCCTTTGTAACATCAAAAATTGATAGAAGATTATTATGAGTGTTCAAAGATGCTCTTAGGAAGATATTAGATCCAGATACAGCAGGTATACATTAGATACAAAATTAAACACAATAATGAAAAAAAAAATAGTTACACTTTCGTTGCTTATATTAAATCAAGAAATTATATTGGACCACTTTTGCACCGTTTTAGAAAAAATAAATTTAAGACCCCTTAATATTTAGTCCATAAACCTTTTGCCTTTTTTACTGCTGCCAATAGCTTTGGCATACTTTTATCGAGTTTTTCGCAATATTCAGCAGAAATATTATCCCATTGATCTTGAACCCGTTCCCACAGTACTTTGATTGAAGATGGTGGTGATTCATAATTGTTTAACAAAGACTTTTTTAAGTGTGACCACAAATTTTCTATTGGATTTAGATCTGGGCTTTGAGCCGGCCATTCCAGTACCTGAAAGTCTTGATTTTCTAACCATTCCTTAACAATTTTCGCAGTGTGTTTGGGGTCGTTGTCATGTTGGAAAATTATTTCGTTTTCAGGTACCGGCATATTTTCTATAGTTTCAGTTAAATTATTTTTTAAAATGTCAAGATACATTTCTTTCTTCATGATGCCATTCATTTTCCGAAAAGAACCTATTTCATAAACAGTCATACAGCCCCACATTTTGACATTGCGCCCCCAATGATTAACAGTTTGTATATAATCTTTGACATTTATTTTCTCTCTTTCTCTCTTCCAATACCATTGTCTTCCATCTGTACTGTATCTGTTAATTTTTGTTTCGTCTGACCATATGACACGACTCCAATCATCATCTGTCCAGGACGCATACCTTTTTACGAACTCAAGTCGAGCTTATTTATATTTTTCTTTGAAAGCAAAGGTTTCTTTTTTTTCTCTAAGGCTCTGAAGCCGATCGAATGTAGGGCTCGTTGCACTGTCCACTTGCTTACTTTTTTGCAAGTATCTCTGCGAACTAGGGCTGCTGCTTTTGAAGCCTAAGATGCTTCTCCTGTAGCAAGATATCTGACAACATGTCGTAGCGTTTAGAACTCTTGGTCTTTCTCCAACATTCTTTTTCAGTTCTTCTTTAAACTTTTTTTTTTATTCTCTGCAAAGCGCTTTTGCTTACTTTCAACGTTTGCCCAATTTTTCTAACGGAATCTCCTTCCTTTAACTTATTCAATATGCTTTCATTAAAAGATTTTCTAAATGGTTTCATTTTCTCAGTTATTCACAATTATTTAAATTTTATTCAATAAAACAACTGATAACTGAATTTTAGACCACACTTATAAAATAAAAACTAAATTTTATAGAGAAACAACCAGTTTTGGCCAAGTACTACACTGAAATAGCGTTCTAAGCATGATTGTTGCATAACTGTCCCAATGTAATGGTGTCTTTTTTTCGCGGATTTCAAAGATAACGGTTATTTTTCTGATTTTTGTTATTGTACTATTCATGACGTAAGTAATTACAACAATTGAAATCCTTAATATACAAAAACAAAAATAATGGCACGTATCGAAATAAAAAACCGTTGACTTGGGACAATTTTGCACCTTACTGTATATATCATAATTGATACCTGTATACCTACCTACCAGTTTAATTTAAACTACATAGTTCTTTTTTATCGCATCAACATTTTCGTTTGCTTGGGACTGACTAGGTATCTAATATCTACAGTGTATCAAAGTAAAACTCGTACAGCATGTTTATGTTTTGTATTTTGCTAATAACTTTTTCTATTGGTAACCAAATTTGTAGCAATCATTTTTATTTTTTTCAACACATCTATGTTATCTGTAAATATTTAATTTAAATAAAAAAAAAAACGAATGCAACAAAGTTTTAGGTTAACATTTATTAAAAAAATTGAAAATTCACGTCAAAGTTAAACTCGTACAAGTGCATTTAAGTAAACAAAAAAGGCAAACAAAAATTGAGTTCATATTTTGTTGGAAGACCCTTACTGTCCTTAACAGCTTTTAACCTGTTTGGCAAAGATCGAACCAATTTTTCACAGTAAGAGGGTGGTATTTTGTTCCATTCCTCCAGCAGCACCTTCTTGAGATCATTTTTATTAGAAATATGATGCAATTTTACCCGGTCTTCCAAATAACTCCATAAATTTTCAATTACGTTAATGTCTGGTGATTGCGGAGGTGTCTCAATCACTTTTGGACAGTTGTACAGCAGCCACGAACGCACTTTGTAAGCTTTGTGCTTGGGATCGTTATCTTGGTAAAATTGGAAACCATCTCTTATATCAAGTCTATCGGCACTAGCATGTAAATTCAGTTTAAGAATGTTGAGATACATATGTTGGTCCATTATGCCATCAACAAAATGCAGGTTTCCAACTCCTGATGCTGCCATGCAACCCCAAACCATGACCGACCCAGCACCATGCTTAACGGTTGCCCTTAAATTTTTTTCTTTGAGCTCTTCATTGGGCCTACGCCAAATATTGACCTTGCCATCTGAGCCAAAAAGGTTAAATTTGCTCTCATCAGTAAACATGCACATCTTCCAATATGCAAAATCTTTGCAGAGGTTCTCTTTTGCGAAAGCAATTCTTTTTAATTTGTTTACTTTACTAATGAACTGCTTCTTCCTGGCTACACGTCCATTGTAGTTATTTTTTCTAAGTATTAATCGTATAGTTTCTGGACCTGCTTTCTTACCAAGATACTTTTTAGCCTCTTCTGCTAGTTTAGGAGTAGTAATTTTGGGATTGTTCTTAACTTTTCGAAGTATCCATCGCTCATCCGCATCATTAAAAATTTTCCTACTGCTAATTTTTCTTTTATTGTGGACTGCTCCTTCTTCTTTGAACCGCTTAAGGATGTATTGGACCGTTGAGTGACTGCGATTCAATAAATGACCAATTTCTCGCATGTTCTTCCCATTCTTGAAATGCATTATTGCAAGATTTCGCACATCTACAGACACAGAGGTTTGGCTTTTTTGTCTACCTATTTTTTCAGATTCAAAAATTGTATGTTTGAAATTATTCACAGTAATGACAGCATGAATAATAAAACTTAATTTGTTGCTACATCATTACTAAACATGGCTAACTTTAAAAAGAAAACACTGTACGAGTTTAACTTTGAGGTGTTTTTTTCGATTAATTTAGGAAATCTTTGCCTTGGTAAAGGTAAAGGTGGATTTTTTAAAACTTTTTTTAAAAAATCAAAGAGTGACCCTCTTAACTGTAAGACAGTTATATAAATTTTGAAATATAATGGTTCCATATTACTTATTTCTTTGTTTTTCTAAGAACGAATTTTATGTACGAGTTTTATTTTGATACACTGTAGGTATTTAAATTTAATTATTTTGTAATATTAACATTGCTGGAAGTGGTTTTTAAACCAATTTGAATGCTTTTTAAATATGTACGTTTTACATAAAAATTGACCTCTTGCTATTATTTTAGTTTTTCAACCGTTTCCGATAGGGTAGATGTTTTTTTTTAAGTAAAAGTAGCTATTATAAAGCCAATTTTAAAACAAATTTTTGTATGCGTGTTTTTATTTTATTTTTTAGCACATATCTACTTACTTACTCGTAAATATACACTTTATTGTTTACTTTAAAAATAAAAAAGAATGAACAAATGAGAAAAATACATTTTGTACTCATTTCAATGTTCTATTTAAAGCATCTTCTCTCTGATAAGATAATTCATCACCCAACAACAACTAAGACTCAATCTGACTCTCAGTTATTACCAGAGCTAACCAAATCCAGACATTTACGCAATCTATTCAACCTTGAGTATCAAAAATTACCTCCTCTAGCTCTATGAGGCTACCTACTGCTACTACTAGCACTAGGTACTTGATAGAGGTATAATTAGAATTCCCTGAATTAAGTAAAAAAAAAAGATAAAGCAAACAGAAACCAATTGGAACGAAGAAGAGACATGCCACATGCTTAGTAAGGTGTTTGCTTCAGGTAGGTAAGTATCCATACCCCAACACAAGTTAAAGGTAAATGTTGAGGAAGGTAAACAAACAAAAGTAAGAAAAGAAACAAAAAAAAAAACAACAATGACAATAAATAAATTTATTTCTATTCTTATAGTCATACAACACTTACCGGCTTCTTAGCTGCAAGAGGTTTATTAATCAAGTTCAAGTGCGGCTCAAAGTCTTGGCCGAACTTCTTTTCAAACGAATGAATTTCTGCCGATTGGGGGCATTCATTCTGCACAAGGTCCCAGATATCTTCGGGAATGTAGAAGCTTAGTATGAGTCCAAGAAGGAAACCAAACACAAAGTAATGGTTTCGATTTAAGGCAGATCTTTTCATCTTAACAGATATTCTAACTACAGTACAAACTGACCGTCAGAGAGTAGGTAAGAGGTTTTTATTTTCTGGAAAGAATTTCTAGCCGGTTGTTAAATGCGAATTCGAAATGACCACGATCTTGGCAAAACCCTCCGCAAATCTTTATGTTGTAATAGTTGCCACAGGGTTCTTACAATGCAGCGTCTTCTTCGTCGGCGTCGAACGTCTTCGTCTTCGGCCGTCGAGAGTCAAGGTAAAAACTAGTTAGCTAATAGGGGCCGAAGAAACTAGTTGCTTACTCTTGCAAGAATTATCTTTAACACCATGGACAAGTGGGTATATTTTAGTGGCAAAGAAGTTAGATGGTTTCTTTTTGATATAACTATATTATTTTTTTTTTGTTGGTCAATATAACTTAGACACACGAAAAGAGAACCTTTAAGACCAAAAATAAAAACACCACAACAATAATTAACCGATTTGTATCATTTTAATCTGTTGCTTTGAATGAATGCCGATGCCGACCGACTCAGTGCGTGTAAATTGCGCCAGAGCAGGCAGAGACACACCAAGATTCGCGACCTATTTAAACGAAATGGTAAACGAAGCAAAGAGGTCAAGTCTTTTCGGTACTTGAAGAACACAGAGCTCCGGCTATGACCGTACGTCTCATAATCAAATGTCAAACTGACGGAATTTGCTTTGGCAGCGGAGCGGGTTCGATTTTGTACAGCTGAACAGGGTTGGCAGTGGAGCTAGTGTTGCAGTGGCGAATAGGAAAGACAACAATAGTTTATTTTATTTTGAAAAAATCATTTAACGAAACTGTAATGTACTAGATGGATACATAGCTCACTGAAGCTGAGTGCACACTTGATATTAGCGGCTTTATTTCTAATAACAGAAATGCCTTCATAAATTTTAATTCTAAAGTAGTATTCACATGAGCGCGACCAACGAACGACGAATGAATTACAAAATGTGAGTTTATAAACGTTTGAAGACATATTTCCACACAAATTCTTAACAAAACGATAGCAATATAGTTTCTATTTGATTTATGATGAATACTTTTACTTTTCAATATCATATATTAATAAATTTAAGAAAACAAATTTATTCGTTGCGAAAAAAATTGTAGTTGATACGAACTGTCAAACTTTATTCGCGTTCCACATTATCCACACTCGCAACGAATAAAATAATCGCGCGTACTTAACCTAAAAAATTCATTCTTGTTTTGGTTTCGGTGGTGAATGGTGTTCGGCTGTCAAACTTCATTCGCGACGAATTAAAAACTCTCATGGGAAAGAAATGTCAAAACCGACGAATATTCGTTCATTCGCTGGTCGTTGGTCGTGCTCATGTGAATATTGCTTAAGAGAATCTTAATTCTAAATAAACCTTAAATCTAAGAGAATACATGTAAAATATTTTTTTTTTAAATATTAACAATGTTGATTTGAAGCAGTAAAACGGGAAAATAAAATAAAAGGTATATTCATGTAAGGCTGATAATCTGCGTAGTTTGACAAACGAGATATATTTATATTACAACAAGAGCAAGTTTGTCTAAAAGCTAGTACAAAATGGAAAAAACAAATAGTATTTTTACAACAATTTCTAAGGGCGTTCAATGTTCATATAAGAATGTCTACATTCAAATTATTTCTTTCTGCAAAGTGAAAAAATGTCTCGTTTCATGAGTACTAGTGTCCGACCGAAGGTCGATTTTCAGCCGAAGCCAAAGTCTAATTATTAGGCTGAAAGAAAATCTTCGGCCGAAGCCGAAGCCTAAGGTTGAAAAAAGTCAAGAATTCTCCTTTCCTCTAGCATGACAGTCCAACACACTAAACATCATGCCACGGGTACTACCGTTTTGAGACTATTTTTGTTTAAAAAAAACCTTATTTAAAATATTTTTTTTACTTACTTTTGGCATAAAATATAATGGATATGTATTTGTATTTACATTCGAAACATCACTTTTATCTGTTCAAACAAATTTTCTTAAGTGATTCAACTCCGAACACCTTCAATAATCTGAACAAATGTATCCTTAAATTAAAGCGCCGCCCAATTTATTAGTTCGCTAAATTTTGACAGCTCAAGAATTTAAAATACGAAACAAAAATATGAAATTTTATCTAAGGCTGTGTACCACTGGGCTAAAATGCTTTGCTAAGTTGACTAAATTTCGAAAAGAATTTTGTATGTGCTTTAAAATAAAAGAATTAAAGCTTTGTTTTTTCATGCCAACTGCAGAATGAAGTTTATTTTGTTCATATCAAGGCATTAGGCTTTGATTGTATCGGGTGATTTTTTAAGAGCTTGAGAACTTTTTAAAAAAAAAACGCATAACATTTGCAAAATCTCATCGATTCTTTATTTTAAACGTTAGATTGGTCCATGACATTTACTTTTTGAAGATAATTTCATTTAAATGTTGACCGCGGCTGCGTCTTAGGTGGTCCATTCGGAAAGTCCAATTTTGGGTAACTTTTTCGAGCATTTCGGCCGGAATAGCCCGAATTTCTTCGGAAATGTTGTCTTCCAAAGTTGTTGGAATAGTTGCTGGCTTATTTGTGTAGACTTTAGACTTGACGTAGCCCCACAAAAAATAGTCTAAAGGCGTCAAATCGCATGATCTTGGTGGCCAACTTACCGGTCCATTCCTTGAGATGAATTGTTCTCCGAAGTTATCCCTCAAAATGGCCATAGAATCGCGAGCTGTGTGGCATGTAGCGCCATCTTGTTGAAACCACATGTCAACCAAGTTCAGTTCTTCCATTTTTGGCAACAAAAAGTTTGTTAGCATTGAACGATAGCGATCGCCATTCACCGTAACGTTGCGTCCAACAGCATCTTTGAAAAAATACGGTCCAAGGTCCAATGATTCCACCAGCGTACAAACCACACCAAACAGTGCATTTTTCGGGATGCATGGGCAGTTCTTGAACGGCTTCTGGTTGCTCTTCACTCCAAATGCGGCAATTTTGCTTATTTACGTAGCCATTCAACCAGAAATGAGCCTCATCGCTGAACAAAATTTGTCGATAAAAAAGCGGAAACACATTTCGAACCGAACACTGATTGTGGTAATAAAATTCAATGATTTGCAAGCGTTGATCGTTAGTAAGTCTATTCATGATGAAATGTCAAAGCATACTGAGCATCTTTCTCTTTGACACCATGTCTGAAATCCCGCGTGATCTGTCAAATACTAATGCATGAAAATCCTAACCTCAAAAAAATCACCCATTATTATTCAGTTTGGTGTTGGTATCATACATATCTATAGGCAGAGGAGCTAAAGGCCTAAAAGTTTTCTTTTTGAAGACAAAAATATTTCCAATTTTTGCTTTGTCCCACTTAATGTTGTTGATTTTCTCGATTTTGTGTTATTTGCAAACAATTTTAATTGATTTTTTTGGGAATTTGTTGGTTCTCAGTGCTGTTCTGTTTGCAAAACGTTTTGAATAATTTTGAAATCCAGTAAAGGGTTTTCTAATGATTAATAATTTGTTTGTCCATAAAATCAACGAGTTGAGTGTCAAAAACTGAAATTTTGAATATGTAGCTTCCAATACTTCTTTCAAATGAAAGTCCTTTAAGGTAATTGGCAATCGCATTCATTTTAATAATAGTACTCGTGGCGTGATGGTTAGAGAGTTGGACTGTAATGCCAGAGGTCTCGGATTCGGCTTAAAAACTGTAGGTCCCCTCTATCCCTGATAACATTACTAGCACACTAGAGTGGTTGAGAGTTGTAAGTCACTAGACCCTAGTTCTCAACGAACTGTTGCGCCACATAATTTATTTTGTATACATTATAGTAATTTGACTAAAAAAGTGTTTCAAGGATTTGTAACTTTCTTACGAGTTTTTCCATTTTTGACAATTATCTTCTAATTTGATTTTTGACTGACCAAACACTTTCTAATATGAAACAAAAACAAACAGATACTCTTAAAAAAAAGTTTTTACTTTCATTATATAAAATAAATAAAAATAATTTACCCAAACGGAAATTAACCAATTTATGAATTTGCCCCCAACCATCGCATCAATAAAAATAAACTCTCTCTTTCCTTGCGTGCAATTTGATAATCTCCAACAATCTACTACAATACAAACTATCTCCACTCCACTCTCCACAAACCACCTCAACTCAACGAAACAAAAATTCCTCTACGAAAACCTGCAAAAATTATCGACTGTCAAGTTTCTTCGCCTCTGCTGCTAGTATAGTTTTTTTTCACATTAGTCATCGTAGCAGAGAATTTTACAAAATAAAAAGAAAGAATATTTCCAATCGAAACCAATTTGCAAAACAAAAATTACACTAAAATACACTTGAAAAATCTAATCAAAACTATTTCGCCAAATCGTAACACCACCAAATACCAAAAAAAACATAAACAAACATTGAAAAAAGACCCAGCGCAGCGCCAGCAGCAGAACCCCCCGAGTTTTCCAAAAAGTGTATACCCCCAATAGAAAAGAAAAGAAGAAGAAAAAAATGCAAAAATATAAAAAAGGCCACTGAGAAACGAAAAAACACGAAGACGAGAAAAAATAAAACCACCATTCTCATGTGTGCATGTTAATTGCTCATTTTTGTTCTTCATTTTTTCGCCCATATCTTGTTCTTCGCCAGCGCAAAACGATAAAGCAAACAAAAATTAGAAATTAAAATAAAATTAAAATAAGAAAAAAAATAAAACAAAAATCCGAAAAACCACTCCGATTGCGCTCTACATGGCACAAGAAATAGAAATTCTACACAAAATTCTATAAATAGCTGGACTTTTTCTGTTTTCCGTTGTTTTTTTTCTCTGATTCTCGGTTCTCGCTCGCCCGAAAGCAAAACGTTAACGCTCGCGCTAGCGGTACGGTACCTAGAAGAGCAGCTAGCAGCAGCGCAGCAGTAGCAGTCTCGACAGCAGGCCAGCAGTGTTAGGAAGCCGCCTTTTTGATCGTTGTCGTCATAGCCATCGTTCCGTCGTCGTCGTCCTCGTCGTAGTTCCCGTGGTCGTGTTTAGAAGAGCAAAAGGTTGGTGAGGGTGAGAGTTTTAGTTTTGGTTTTGTGTTTTTTTTTTGTTCGTTCACTATTTTGAGTATTTTTTTTTTAAGCAAAGAAAAATTAAAAATTTCGAGTAACAAGTGAATTTTTTCCTTCCTCCCCCCCCCCTCTCTCTCTCTCTCTCCCTATCTATCAAGTTAGTTCGAAGTCTGCCCCTGCGAGGTGAATTAACAAAAATGTCTTCGAATAATCAATCGAGCCAAAACCAGGCCAACAGTAATCAAACGCAGCAATCTCAGCCAAAACAGTCAAACAGTCAAAATGATCAGCAGCAGCAATCTAGCGCCGCCGCTGCAGCATCACAGAACTCTAACTCTAGCCAACAGAGTCCAACCAAAAAGTCTGCACTCCCGACGCCCACCCAAAGCACAAAGGATCGTGTAGTGGACACCGTGCCATTCCCTCCCAGTCACAAGCTGACCATGTCGGAGGTGTTCGATGCCCGGACTGGCAAGATTCAGCACGAAGTACTTAAGCAGCATTTCATCCTTGAGGGCCGCATCGAGGACGGACCAGCGATGCGGATAATCCAAGAGGGAGCCACTCTACTGCGCTCGGAGAAGACCATGATTGATATTGAGGCCCCAGTGACAGTGTGTGGAGACATTCATGGCCAGTTCTATGATCTGATGAAGCTATTCGAGGTAGGCGGGTCGCCGTCCACCACGAAGTATCTCTTCCTCGGCGATTATGTGGACCGAGGCTATTTCAGTATTGAGTGTGTGCTCTATTTGTGGGCCCTAAAGATCACGTATCCCAACACGCTGTTTCTGCTGCGTGGCAACCACGAGTGCCGCCATTTGACGGAGTATTTCACCTTCAAGCAGGAATGTAAGATCAAGTACTCAGAACGCGTTTACGACGCTTGCATGGATGCATTTGACTGCCTGCCGCTGGCGGCACTAATGAATCAACAGTTTCTGTGCGTTCACGGCGGGCTGTCTCCAGAAATCCATGATCTGGACGACATTCGCCGATTGGATCGGTTCAAGGAGCCTCCGGCTTTCGGGCCTATGTGCGATCTGCTTTGGTCAGATCCGCTAGAGGACTTTGGCAATGAAAAGAACTCGGACTTCTACACACACAACTCGGTGCGTGGTTGCTCGTACTTCTACAGCTATGCGGCATGTTGTGATTTCTTGCAGAATAACAATCTGCTCTCGATTATTCGGGCACATGAGGCGCAGGACGCCGGCTATCGCATGTACCGCAAGAGTCAGACCACTGGTTTCCCATCGCTCATAACAATCTTCTCCGCTCCCAATTATCTCGATGTGTACAACAACAAAGCGGCCGTTCTCAAATACGAGAACAACGTGATGAACATCAGGCAATTCAACTGCTCGCCTCATCCGTATTGGCTTCCAAATTTCATGGACGTCTTCACCTGGTCGCTGCCATTTGTTGGCGAGAAAGTCACGGAGATGTTGGTTAACGTCTTGAACATCTGCTCCGATGACGAACTGATGCCAGAGAGCGAAGATGGCGCTCTGGTGGACCCAGACGAAGCCGCCCTCCGAAAGGAGGTCATTCGCAACAAGATCCGTGCAATTGGCAAGATGGCGCGAGTATTTTCCGTACTGCGCGAGGAATCCGAATCGGTGCTACAGCTGAAGGGTCTCACTCCAACAGGTGCTCTTCCACTTGGCGCCCTATCTGGCGGCAAGCAGTCCCTCAAGAATGCCATGCAAGGCTTCTCGCCAAACCACAAAATCACATCGTTTGCCGAAGCCAAGGGTCTCGATGCTGTCAATGAAAGGATGCCACCGCGACGCGATGGCGGCGCCGGCCCAACTCCCTCGCCCGGAGATGAAGCTAAGTCAATAGCTGCCGCAGCGGCTGCCAATGCCAGCAATGTTGTTAGTGGATAATTTGGTAAATAGTCATTAAAAACAAAAGTTATTTAAAAAAATAAATATAATTAACTCCGCTTCCGGAGATTATGATAAAAAATAAATCTTAAATCAAATACAAGTCGAAACAAAATAAATACAAAAACAAAAACAAAACAAACAAATTATCGTCCTAAAGAATCGTCGTTATCTATCATTATCGCTCGGCATTTCACCCACACTCACACATACTTTATATACAAACTAAGCAACAACAACAATTCCTTTCTTTCTTAAGAGAATACAAAAATAATTAAAAAGAAAAACAACAACAAAAAAAATGAACAATCTTATTCGAATCTTAGTTCTTAAAAGAAATAAAATAAAATTAAATTTAAACAAAACAAAAAACAACTGTTAATATAATTATATTCCTATAAATTTCGCCTGTTTTAATTTTTTATATTTTTTTTGTTGATTTTTATTAAATATAATATTAATAAAAATAAAAAAAATAAACTATTTATATATACAACTTTTTTAATTTTTAATATTATAATATATCGTAGTTGTTATTCTATTGTTAATTTTTGTTCTATATATTTCACTTTATCTCTATTTCTATCTCTTTCTCTTTTTTTTCTATAGAGAAACTGAATTTATTATTAAACAAAAAAGAAGATAACAAAAAAGTTATTATTATATATTAGAGTAAGTTTAAAATAATAATAAAAAATACAATTTTTTGAAAAATAAAAATAATTTTTGAAATTTTCTTCTCAAATCACAAAATAAAACAAAAAACAAAAAAAAAAAACAGAAACACTCACACATACTTAGTCAAAATAATTAAAATAATACAAACAAAAAAAAACAAAAGGAAGGAAATTTCAACACCTTAACAGTGTTTGCCAAAGAATATTTAACAAAACAAAAACAAAATACAATTTTCTCCTTAAAAGTTAATCTCGAAACAAAATAAAAATATAATCAATCATTGAAAAAAAAAAAAAAACAAATCAAATTTAATAATTTTAAAAGCAAATATTATTAAAAAAGAAGCAAACATAATTAAAACAAAACAAAAAAATATATTTAAAATTTAAAAACATTTTATGTGGGAAAAATTAAAACAAAAATACAATTTTAGTAAATTATTTGCAGAATTAAACTTAATATTGAAAATAAAAACAAAAACAAAACCTTAATCCTAATTATTACCTACTTCAGAAATAAAAAACACATACCTAGATAAATCTTATTAAATTTTAATAAAAATTATAAAATACATACTATTTAAAAAAAAAAAGAAGAAAAATACAAAAAAAAAATAATAATAATAAAATCGCCGCCACCTTTCTTTTTAAAATGGTGTAAAACTTCTTGCAATCACCAAAAACAAAAATATAATATTAAGAAAACAAAAACAGAAAAATAAAAGAATCTTTATCAATGTTATTAACATAATTAAGAAAAATACAAGTACCTATCCAAAAAACTAAAAAAAAAACAATATTTGTCTTTTATTTTTGAATTAAAATAAATCTTCAATAAGAAGATATTAATTTTATTTTATATTTAGCTCCTATATGTCTCTAAAGAGTAAACCTATACGAAGAACGTAACCTAACACGATGTCCTCTTGTCAAGGTCATGACCTATTTAAATTTGCGGAACTGGGTTAACTTAGAGAAAGAGTGGTAAACATCAACAGTATCATATTTTCTGTTTGAGTCTCAACTTACAGTCAAAAACAGGTAAACTGGAGGAAAGTAATTATTATTTGTGTATGGAATTTTTAAAACATCAGAAAAAAGATTTTCACATCTCGGACAATATACTCGTTGATGTGATATTTTAAAAACCTTATTAGTATAATATTTAAGCATTAGAAGGTGTTCCTAGTCGAGCCGTTAATTTTGTTACAAAACTTCAAGACCTTGTTGCTTAAAACATCCATTTGTTATAAAATGGTTATCTTATTCTTAATATTTACATTAGTAAGCATTGAATAAATGTCAAATTGGTTTGCGCAATTTTTACCTTACATAGGTAAGAAATGAGTTCTAGCCGAATTGTCTTTTTAATTATTGGGAATCGCAATAATGTTCGGAAATCAGATTCTCCGCCAGTTTGGTATGCCTTTTAGAATAAATGAAAGCCCAAAAAGTAGTTGCCCGCGCGCTGCATACATGTGTACGCTTATGAAAGCAGTACGGGAAACGAAACGCCTTTCGAAAGAGATATAATTTCCAGAGAATTTGATATATTCACTAGATCCATTTCAATGCTGGTTAGGAATCATCTACACATAAAGGGCTATTAACGCTCTACAGATCACTTGTTAATGGCCAGGTTCAGACGACATAAGGGACTTGAAATTAAGGCAAGTTTCTAGTATCTTTTGGCAAAATTTTCTTGTTTTAAAAATCATTGGGAACCGTAATAATAGTCAGGAATCAGATTCTCCGCCAGTTTGCTATGCTTTTTAGAATAAATGACATCTCAAAAAGTAGTCGTCCGCGCGCTGCATTCATTTGTACGTATGTATATGAAAGCAGTACGGGAAAGAATGCCACTAAAACTCCTTCCGAAGAGAAATATAATGTCCAGAGAATTTGATATATTCACCAGATCCATTTCAATGCTGGTTAAGAAGCATCTACACATAAAAGGCTATTATCTAATTGGCCAGCATTGGGCAGGTTCAGACGACATAAGGGACTTGAAATTTAGGCAAGTTTCTAGTATCTGATTGGCCAGCTGCCAAAAAATTACCTTCCAATTAAGGCAACTTTATTGGAATGTTGACTGAAAAGTTAGTCAAGAAAAATCTCCCTAACTATCAAGTCAAGTCTACTAATGTCAAAATGACAATTGATCTTATGATTTATTTATTTTCTGTACAATTCGATCTAATGTTTTCTGTAGACTTTTACGCCTAAACTACTGAACAGATTTAAATGAAATTTGGTAAGGAGTCTATACTAATATTATAAATGTGAAAGTAACTCTGTCTGTCTGTTACTCAATCACGCCTAAACTACTGAACCAATTTGCATGAAATTTGGTATGGAGATATTTTGATATTTGGATAAAATTGGTATTACGGGAAAACAACGCATTCCCAACCCTTATGAAATAAGTTGTCGAACATGTTAAACTTATCAACCAGTATTTGCAATAACAATAAATAAAGCTCAGGGGCAAACGCTGAAAGTTGCAGGTGTAAATTTGGAAAAAAAAACTGTTTTTCCCATGGACAATTATATGTAGCGTGCTCACGAGTCTCGAAACCCACAAAATCTTTACGTTTTTGCCAAGGAAGGAAAAACAAAAAACGTCGTATATAAAAATGTATTGCAGTAACCTATCTTCTTCTTAAAATGTATTAACCTAACTTAACCTATGACAATCACACTTAGTATGGCCCCATCCCATCTCGGCACAATTCAAACATATGTACGTACAAAAAAGTACAGCTCAGGTTTTTTCATACTACTATCCAAAAAAAACTATCTGATGCGGACGAAGTCGCGGGTAAAAGCTAGTAAATAATATTTTCTTACAATACAAAATACAAATCGTGATTGACTTGTAGGTTGCCTGAGGAATGTTTTTTAGACAAAAATGTTTTTAGAAGTTTTTGTACGACGAACTTAAACTAGAGGCTTTTAAAGTAAAGTTCTGAGTTTGAAATGTAAACCAACATGTTGCTTTAGGCAACATTTACGTTCAAAGAATGCAGTTGACTGCAAATGAAGTCCCTCATGTTGTCTGAACATGTCTAATACTTTGACTCTAAAAAGTTATTGTGGAAAGAGTCAAAGGGGTTTTTTTTAGTGTGACACGCGAGAATTGAGCATGAAATTATTCTTTTTTTTAGAATGACAAGATTTTTACCGTTAAACAATTTTATGTTTAAGTTTATTACATCAAACTAAAACTGTTGTTCTAAGAGTCAAACGTAACCATCACCAGGCTTCTGTTTAATTGAAAGCCTAACTCCAATGTGTCCCATCTTGCCATTTTTGGGAACGAATGTGTGAAAAGTTGTACCATAGCGATGTAATAGAGGTTTGGTAAAAGGTTTAACAAATACACTTTTCAATGAAGATAAATGTATTTTTCTACACAAATTTTGGTGATAAAAACAAATCCAAAAGGTTTTAGACAAGGCGATGCACTGTCATGCGACTTCTTCAATATCGTTCTGGAAAGAATTGTGCAAAACTCAACCGTCAACACTAGAGGCACAATCTTCCAAGGGTATATCCAATTACTGGGATACGCAGATGATATTGACATAATTGGAAGATCAAAGCGTGATGTCAGTGGAGCGTTTTTGAGCATTGCGAGGAAGCGAAGGAGATGGGTTTAGTGGTCAATGAGGGCAAGACCAAGTATATGCTGTCATCAAAAAAGGACATTGAACAACGACGTCTTGGACAACACGTCACCATGGACAGCTATAATTTTGAGGTAGTTAAGGACTTTGTCTACCTAGGCACCGCTATAAACACAGACAACGACACCAGCGCTGAAATCAAACGAAGAATAACTCTTGCAAATCGCTTTTTCTTTGGACTTAGAAGGCAATTGAGTAGTAATGTCCTCTCTCGAGCATCTAAAATCACCATCCCGGTTCTCATTTATGGCGCTGAGGCCTGGACTTTGTCAAAGAAAGATGAGAACGTCTTAAGATGCTTCGAGAGAAAAATTCTTCGGGTGATTTTTGGTCCCTTATGCATAGATGGAGAAAGGAGGAGAAGATATAACGACGAACTGTACGGGCTGTACAACGACACTGACCTAGTTAACAGAATTAAAGTCCATCGACTTAGATGGCTAGGTCATGTAGAGCGAATGGACAATGGATATTTTTTAAATTCTTAAGATAGAAGATGAATCAGTGTCAAAAATATCAATAGAAACCGTGCGGCCCACTATAAATAGGTCGATGACCACAACTTTTAAGACCTAACATTAGAGGTTAGGCTGATCATTTTAAGTGAAACTACTTAAACAATATTATGGCCAACTAAATGAAACAAAAATGACTGCAAAATATTATATACATAGCTCATGGTGTTTTATGCTTGTAACAGACCTTATGATACGATTAAGTACATAAAGTCGTTTTTTCCAGCGGACAAAACTTGATCGCATTTACATTGCTCTGCAAAGTTCAAAATACCCTTAAATGTTGAACTAAAAGAGATTCTAACAATACTATAAGCAGCATTTAACTAAAAACAATTCAAAATTTTTGAACATTTTTAAATTAATAATAAACGGATAAACCAGATTTAATTTTATTAACTGGAATAAAATTGTTAAGAGACAGGTTATTGTATTTGAAAATAAAAAACAATTTAATCCTTCATTAGAATAAAGACGTCAGTTACTTTAGATACTTACCAACTGAGTAAATAAAATAAAATTGTAAATGAATACAATGTTAAATGTTTTTTATTTTATTATTGATATGATATGTCATTGTTGTATGTTTGAACAGCACATTTTATCTAATTAGATGTTTTTCTTCATTGATGTGTTAAGTAAAGGTAAATGGTTTCTTGTTAGATTTTTATTGTACGAATTCTATACACTTTATAGGTGCTGATCCAAATCAACTGAGAAATTCATAAACTTATCACTTAAACTTGTTAGATTTAAAAAAGTGCTTTAAGAGTTTGTAAATAGTGAGATCTAATGACGTAGAGCAGTATCACTACGACTTGATGATGTAGATAGAAGGTATGAACATGAAGTAAATAAGATGATGAATAATGTTTTGTTAATAAATAACATCTTTTTCACGTGAGAAGACAAAAATGTTCTTAAGTATAGTTTAAGAGGGTTGACAATGAATTTAGACTTGTATTTCAAGTCGTTAAGAATGTGCACGAAATGTTTCAAATAAAAGTTTCCATTCTTTCTAAATATGAGACATTTTTTCGACTTTGTCAGCGAGACGGATTATGTCTGTTATCGAGTGCTATTTTCGAGGTAATTTCTGCATTTATTATACATGTGAGCGTAAATTTAAAATTTATAATTGGTCCATCTCAAGTCTAAAGAAATAAATTTTATTTTACATTTTACAAACAATTGTTCGACGTTAGAATTAAAATTATTTTATCAAATAAAATTGAAAAGAAGGGAACCAAAACCGACAGATTTTTATATACATACATATGTACATATGTATGTATATACATATGTAGAAGATACATATAATATTTGAGAAGAAAAACACTTTCTTATTCAAGAAAACAAAAAATATAATAATTTTTAATGTTAAGTTAATTACATCTTAATTTTTATAATGACTTGTATTATTTGCATAAGAATAAGAGCGAACATTGAACAAATCTTGACATGTGAGCTATAACTTAAAATTTATTTTGATTAAGATTAGCTATTTGTTTTTAAATATTCAAGAAAACAAAAACTTACCTACAACATAATATAATTTTTGTTTCTAAATACTTACAGTATTTTCTATTAAAGCTAATAATAACTATTAGTAATTGTGTAAGAAAGGCATATACATAAGTATGGATATGTATGTATGGATGTCGGTACCTACTTAAATTGATAAATGCTAAGATACCTACCTATCTAGAAATTTGTCAAAAAAGAAATTTAAAAAAAAATTGTTTTGTTTTTTTCTAAGAAATTCTTATGTAGGTACATACATTTCAGAGTTGCAAATAATGCATTGAATTTTATAATGCATTTTGAATAAATTAGAAAATATTTTTCAATTTTTAATTCTACTTTTTTTTAATTATTCATTAAATTTTATTTTTCAATGTTACCGTATGGCATTAATAATTGAATGTTATTTTTTAATTGTGTTCTATCAAATTAAAATACTATTTTCCAATGCAAAACTTTTGAAATAAAAATACTTATTTTTATTTTATTTGGCAGACTTTCGCAATTATTAATTAAAATACTTTAAGTTTTTATTTCCAATATTTTTAACCTGATTAATGTTATGACTTACAGTTATCACGCAATTATAACACAAAAAACAACAATTATTCAAATATTATAATTTATTATTATTATTGTTCGACCGAAAAACGATTTTTTTTTCAAAATTTATTTGTTAGTATCAGTCAATCTTCAACCTGGGACATTTTTACGTCAAGATTTCGAATATTAACTGAAATAAATGGAAATAATTAAATAAATTCCCACTAGGCATTGAATTAAAACAATTAGCTCATTTTGAATTTAATTCAATTTTAATTTTAATTCAATTAAACTTGAAATAAAATACCATTTATTTACTAATTCAATAAAACTTGCAATAAAATAATTTTTAATTTTTAGTTTAATATTGATGGCAATAAATTAAATTTGTAATGGGTAATTCATAGATGACAATTAGCATTATATATTTTATTTCAGTCAAAGAACAATATCCATTAAAAAAATAAAAAGTAATGCATTGAATTGACATTAGAATTTTTGCAACTCTGATACATTTATACAATTTGGCTATTTGGGGAACAATGCGTGGAAACCAAAAGATCTATTAAATTTTCTTTATTTTCTTAAATGAATTTCACCTGATAAAAAATATTTATGTTCTGTAGCAAAACAAAAAAAAATAACAATGATATTGATAGTAAAAAATAAATTAGGGGTAAAACTATAAAACTTAAGCTAATATGTATGTACATATGTACGGAAGGAAATGCCTTGAGAATTGTTCATCTCTGTTCAAACAAGTGAATATTTTTGGTGTCGTTATGTAGATATAAGTTTTGTGTGTAAGACATGTTAAAAAAAAGGATGAACAATTATTTCTTACAAGGGTCTTCCCTTGCATATATTATAGAATTATATTTAAAAACAAATCAATTGGTCATATGTATGTAAAGAGATGAGATCAAATTTGTTTTAAAAATTATTTAAAAACTTCCATAGCTTGGAACGCACAAAAATATAATTTAAAAAGAGGCTGGGATGCGCATGCGACCCACACTGATAACTTCCCATCCCTTCTTTCGATCTGTCTTGCTTAAAAGTTTGTCTATATTGTTACCAAATTTGCGTACTATTTTTTGTAGATTTTATTTTTTTTATGAAAAAACGGACTGTTGGATTTTTATAAAAAAATTACTGAATATCGAAAACAATATTTTCTGTGAAATAAAATAAGTTTGGAGCCAATATTTTTAATTTTTGAAAAGCTTTTTGAGTCGAAAGTAAATTTTTACCAAGTTTTAGTATTGTTTTTTGTTTAGGTTTTTATTTTTTGTAAAAAAACTGTCAATTCGATTTTTCTCAAAATTGTATTGAATGTTGAAAACAATATTTCTTATAAGTAAAAATTAGTTAGAAGCCATTATCTCAAATTTTTGAAAAGATATTTTAGTCAAAAATCAATCTTTACCAACTTTTATAAATTTGAAAGTAGTTTAAAGCCAATATCTCAAAGTTTTGAAAAGATATTTGAGTCGAAAATCAATTTTTACCACCTTTTATGCATTTTTTTTAGGTTTTTATTTTTTGTAAGAAAAACTGTCAATTTGATTTTTCTCAAAATTTTTTCTAATGTTGAAAACAATATTTCTTATAAGCTAAAATTAGTTGAAAGCCGTAATCTCAAATTTTTGAAAACATATTTGAGTCGAAAATCAATTTTTACCAACTTTGAGTAATGTTTTTTTCAGGTTTTTATTTTTTATAAAAAATCTGTCAATTCGATTTTTCTAACAATTTTATCAGATTTCAAGAACATAATTCTTCGTTGCACAAAATTGTTTTGGAGATGAAATCATATTTTAGTCGTAAAATTTTCGAGGTGACAATTTTTTTTTTTTCAGTTTTTTTGATTTATAAAAAAAACCGTTACTTAGTTGGATTTTTTTCCAAAAATATATTTGTTTGGTATCACGTTACAATACATAATATAAAATTTAATTCAATTCTCTAGCGTTATTGGTTCGTGAGCTATTTAGGGTTAACCAACATTTTCATCTTTTTTTTAAACTGCTATGGTAAAAAAAACACCCACGCAATTTTCTTGAGAGCCCTTTCTGCATCTTTCTGCCTTATTATCTGTATAACAAAATTTATTTAAAATCGATATCTCTTCTGGTTCTTGATCTATGGAAGACGAAAAAAACGTCGCGAACGTACAGACGCACGGACGTACGAACGTACGTACACACGCACGCACAGACATCTTTCTAAAAATCTTTTATTTCGACTCTAGGGACCTTGAAACGTCGAGAAATGTCAACATTTTCAATTTGACAAATCGGACCCATTACAATAACTTCCTATGGGAAGTTAATAAAGGGTTTTTCAATTGGCGCGGGTAGATTTTGGCGCACCGTGGCCGCCATTTTGTTTTGGTGACATCTGTCAAATAGGATAAGTGGATTTTTAGATACCTTGTTGAACGAGTTGGATAGCTGTATTGCGATAGCTGTCAAAAAATAAAAACAACTTTCAGCTGTTCACAAAAAGCAGAGAAACATTTAAGCTTCGAAGTTAAAATTGTTGTGAGATAAAACATTTAATGGATAATAATTACCTTCTAAAATTCGGAGGCAAATAGCTTCTTCATCGTCTATTATATACAGAACATCCTCAAATACAATTTCAACTAACATTTTGTATCTTTTTGTTTACCAACAAATACAAAAAGTTGAAATCAATTTTCAAGTTTCTTGAAATTCAACCATGTGTTGAATCAGCTGTTCTGTCAGATACCTACATACATAACCCAGAAATTCTTGGATACCTTTGGATTCCTTTTTTGACATCTCAGCTGTTTTTGATCAGCTGTTGTATTACAGGTAAAACACTAACAAAAAGGTATCCGGATACCCTATCTGTCTGAGATTGAACGCAGCCATTCAGTTGTTTATGCCAAATCATCATGGCAGTTACACGATTGAACAGAACGTTCAAATGATAAAAATTTATTAAAAATGAGTGTTCGTTAACCCAAACGTTGTGCACATTGCGCCCATTTTAGGGTAGACGTGGTGGCCCTTCACAGTCGATTCTTCAACGTTTGGTGACCAAATTTGAGACGACCGGTTCAGTAAACAATCAGCCAACACCCGTACGTTCAAGGAACACAAGATCGACCGACAACATCGCCGCGGTCCGTGAAAGTGTACAGCAGAACCCGAGGCAGTCTATTCCTCGTCGTGCACAAGAACTCGGCCTTTCGCAGACTTCAACTTGGCGAATTTTGCGTCGGGACTTGGGCCTACACCCGTACAAGATCCAACTGACCCAGGAGCTCAAAGTTCATGACCATAGACAACGCCGTTTGTTCGCTGACTGGGCTTCGAATTGTTTGGAAGAGGACCTCAATTTTGGCCAAAAAATCATCTTTAGTGACGACGTGTTAACAAACAAAATTGCAGGTGATAATGCATCCTCAAAAAGTTCCGTTTGGTGTGGATTTTGGGCCGGCGGCGGCGGCGGCGTAATTGGTCCGTACTTTTTTGAAAACGACGTTAGTGAGGCGGTCACCGTCAACAGCGAGCGCTACATAACGATGATAATTAATTTCTTATGGCCCAAATTGAACCATATGGACCTTGAAGACATGTGTGCTTCCAGCAGGACGGTGCTACATACGTGCCACACAGCAAACACCACGATTGACATTTTGCATGAACGATTTGAGGGTAAAGTTATCTCTCGCAGGGGTAATGTGAATTGGCCACCAAGATCATGCGATTTGACCCGGCTAGACTTTTTCCTGTGGGGTTTATTGAATCGCAGGTGTATGCAAATATACCACAATCGACTGATGCCCTAAAGGTGAACATAAAACAGGCCATCGCTCAAATTCAGCCGGATCTATGCGGAAGAGTTATTGAACATTGGACCACTCGGATCCGTGCCACCGTAAGAAGCCGAGGCGGGCATTTGAATGATGTCATATTCCACACTTAATGGCATACATGCGCCTTTCAAATAAAATCCCTTAATAAAGATTAAGAAATACATAAATAAGGCTGAACTTGCATGAGATTGATCTTAAAAGTTGTTAACCATCATAATATTTCTTTTGCTAAGTTCACATGAAACCGTCGATCACTAATTATTTTTTGTTTTACTCGTTAATTTCTTAACAGAATCTCTCCTTCTCAATTTGGAATCGAATTTAGAGTTCCTTGATTAAGGATTTTGGTACAAGCACTATGAGTTTTGCCTAGTTTTTTTTCACCCTCGGAAGCTAGGACAATTTTTTGAATTATATAAAAAACATGTGCTTTAGACTAAGTTCGGACTCTAAGCATCGAAATTATGCATTTGCCGAAAAGGACATAAATAATTAAATAAATAAATAAATATTACACTTAATGCAAAGCCCTACGACCGGGGTGAACTTAACAGAAACTTTAGAGCCAAAGACAAGGACATCTTAAGTTTAAAAATAAAACAAATTAAGGGTATTCAAAACTTTTCAAGGCATGTGCCAAGGTGGTTCATTTTATATTGCTACCAAAAATTAGCAACAATTTAAACGGTTAAATAATTCTATTCCAAAAATACAATTCAATTCTTGATGTATTTCTTTAATTTTTCCAGGAAAAATTAGTAGGAAATACTTCAGAGAATTTTTATAATTATTTCATTTTGATTAAGTTTAACAATTTAATATGTACTTTTTCCTTAAAGTATGGAGAGTTGATAGGTATTTTTTAATTTGTTTAAACTTTTTCCAATACGCTTTTAATTGCAATATTTTTTTTTTTCATCACTACCCGTGTTTTATTGGAAAATCTATCCATAGTATAGTAGGATTTTACACGAATAACAAAAACAATATCCATAGTAAGTGCGTTTTTTTCGTACTCCATATACATATAGTAAAGTGAGAAATTGCCAACAAAACGATCCGCAGTAGTCCGGTTTTTATATTTGAAAGTTGATACAACTGAATATTTGCCAGAATAATTTATCAAAAAATTCCAAAAAAAATAGCGAAATTCAGACCAGGGGTGAAATCGTGTAAGCTGATTTTTGATAGTTGACTATCAAAATCAAGAAAATACGTCTGTGCAATGTGAAAGTCGATTTTAAGGTTTTAACCAAACAATACCCGTGTTTTGTTGGCAAATCTATCCATAGTAAAGTAGGATTTTATACGAATAACAAAAACAACATCCATAGTATGAATAACACCGATAAAAGTTAGAGTAGAATCTCACTATGGATAGGTTTTTGACATTTATACGAGTCTCGAATGGATCTTATGTGATTTCGTTCTCAAATGTTGGTACGATTGATATTGCATTTGTATCTCGATGGCTGTGTTCGTTGATTAGTTGTGCATTTGGAATCATGTGTGTTTCCATTGGGGAAAAAAATCAATCTATTACTGTTGATATTATTTAGTTTTGTTAGTGAAAATGGACTAACTGGTCTTATTTTGCAAGAGAAAACAATAGAAAAGATATTTACCTACTCCATGTCCATTTTTTTTTGTAATTTTATTAAAACAAAACTATGTTTTTTGTACACAAACATGCAAATAAACAGACCATAATGCATTATCTATTAAAGCAACTCCTCCACACAGGTTTTTCTTCTCAAATTTTGACTCGACTCCGATCTCCAATGGGAATCGAGTCAAATTAAGCTCATTTCAACTCGATTCAGGTATATAAAGAATTGAGGCGATATTCAAGCTCGCTTCAAGACCACTTGTTAATGTAGTAGTCTACGAACAAACCCCCTCCTTAAAGCAATTGTTAAATGAACTTTTTTTTTTATAGAATCTCAATTTCAAGATTTTTTCTTACCATTTCTTCTTGAAAATTGTCCATTTTATTAGTTTGAGTTAGTTTTTTTGCTAAGTTAATTTTAACATTTGATTTTTACAAAACTTTCTTCTATTTGTGTTTTTTTTTATTATTATTATTCTGACAGATCTTCTTTTAGTTGTACCAATTTTTAAATACAAAAATCTTGCTACTGCAGATCGTTTTGTTGGCAATTTCTCCCTGCACTATACATGGAATACCAAAAAACGCACTTATTGTATATGTATTGAGACTTAGTGAACTTTCTTATACAGAGAAAATGAGATGACTCCAATTGCCGCTTTACCTTACCGATTTCAAATCTGATATGTTAAAGGTCGTTTACTTTAGCTCTGAGGTGGAACTTATCTTTCAGAATATAAACCACCACCGTTTTGTTTTCAAAATTTGTACTTAAAAGATTCAAATTTTAATGGATAGGCCCAGAAAAAATAGAAGCTTAAAAGAAAACCGACGAAAAAATGTAATATGCATGTCATATTTTAATTATGATTTTTAATTGAATATGAAATTTGAAAATATTGTTAAGGGCATTAAAATTCATTTTTAAAATGTTGCGAAATCATGCTCTAATGTTTATTACCAGGGATACGATTTTATTAACTTCGTGTCGAACTTGAAAAAAGTATTTCTGAAGACTCCATCTCGGATTGCTATTTTTAAGGATATGGAACCTGAATTGCCATTGCCACCTCAACCTGTAAGTTTGTTTGAAACTGAATTTGAAGTCGTATTTTTGAATTTACATTTAAACTAGGTTTTAACTCGCTGGGGTACTTGCTTAGAGGCAGCAGCATATTATGCGGAATATTTTCCTCGGATCAAAAAAATCCTCAGCGCTCTCGAAGATGATGCAAGCTGTGTTGCATTTGCAAAAAAAATTGATTGAAGATGAAGAACTGCAAGGGCAGCTGGCTTACATCAAAGTCAATTTTGGGTTTTTAGTCGATCAGAAAAAAACATATTTTCAAAGACCTACAAAAACAGGTATATTTGAGAGTCTGTACCTACTTATAATTTAAGGTAACAATATTCTCATCAAGGAACATGAATTGGCTAAGTGCTCCCTGTTTTGAAAGACATTGAAGAAAATTTAAAAAAAAAAAGCAAAAGGGCCCATTGCAGAGGAAGTCTTGAAGAAGTTTACTGCCGTTTTTAATGGAAACACAGGGCTAAAAACGATTGAACAGATAAATTCTGTAATAAACGGCGACGTGGATTCCAAACATCCAGGAAACATTGAAGTGAATAAGTTGAAAGTTTTAGATGGGCTTCACTCGTTTCAGCTGTTGAGAGATCATTTAGCTCCTTCACAGCCCTTCTAAAAGACAACCGAAGAAGATTGCTACCTGAGAACTTTAAAAAACTCTTGGTAGTCCAATGGTGCTATAATTAAATGTATTTTTGTTTCCTTTTTTTTTTAATTTTTTAGGTCAACAAAATCCTAACCCTGTTTATTACTCTCCTATAAAATTAAAAGGTTTGGTGTCTGAAAAAAAAATAACATTTTTAAATTATATTCCTCATTGAACTCTTTAAGGTGATCTTATGTGGGGTCATATGTCAAAAAATCTCCTTTTTTCTATAACCTTACACCATCATCTTCCTTACCCAGACAATTTGTATATCTACAGGCCAATGTACGGTTAAAAGGGGTATATGCAAGAATAAGAATTTTCGAATGTACATGTACATATAACAGAATCAGTATTATCAATGTGATATTATCATCTTTCTAGCTTAACTTGATGAGATTGATGAACAAGAACATTGACATTGTACAAACTTGTGATTTCCTTTAGGGTATAGGATTTAAGCGACCCAATGGAGACGATTCTAATGTAGTTCAAAACTAATTTGATAAAGTTTAACAAAACGAAACTAACTTTATTTAGTCTACTCCTTCCTACTCCTTTACTAAATTTGTATGTACATACTTCTTTGCGTGTGATGTACGAAATGTGAAGCATATTTTTAGGCATTAATCCACGATGGATTTGAAAAAAAAAAAACATTATTTGTATTTCTCTAAAGTCTTGGAAACCTCAAATCAGAGGTGAAATTTGGTGAAGATCTTTTTCCTTAACTTCCTACGAAGTGATACCTACCATAAACATAAAGTGGAACAAAAGAAGTCATCAAAAATTTGAAGTGAAGCAAAAATGAAGGAAGGTCAAATTATTCGAAAAAACGCACAGAAATGATGACACTTTATTTCATCGAGTTGATAGATTTGAAAAAAAAACGGTCAATACATTTTTAAAAATCTAATAAGAATATAATTTTGTATGGGAATTTTCTTTTTTACCATATGTTTAAAAAAGTATTCTCTATCGAAACCCAAGAAATAGGGTGATATCGGATTATTGTTTATTGGTTTGGTTTTGTTTTTTTATTCTTTCACAAAATGATCTAATTTTTCGTACTGCTTATTATTATTTCTGAAACGAACCAGCCTATATCACATGGCACAAAGTATCAGCAAACTCCAATCATCCCAACTTTTATTGAACTATTATTATAAAAGAGTAAGGACACTCTAGAATTTTCGAAAAATAGTTTTAAATGGTCCTCTAGGACCTCAAAACTGTTGTTAAATGTTTGTGGTTATCGATTTTTAGCATTAAAGGCATTCAAAAATAAATCGTTGTTCTATTATACTACATTTTAAAATATTGCATTTTTTAAGGTTATTCAATCGGGCCGGTTTGAAATTTTTAATATATTTTAAAAAATATAGGGCCCGCCATCTAACTTTTTTTTTCAACTAGTGCTTCTTTCGTGAATGGTAACACTTAGCTCATGTCTGATTTGACAGATATTCCGCTGAACGAATGTGGTTGTGTGCACGCTTGAACAACGCTGGGAACAACTCTTTGAGAAGATGCCGATTTTGCCAAGAAAATCATCTTTTCAGATGAAGCTCATTTTGATCTTGGCGGGTATTTAAACAAGCAAAATTGTTGCATTTGGGGAAAACAGAAAACCCGCGCGCATACATTGAAAGCCGATACACCCAAAACAAGTCACTGTTTGGTGCGGATTTTGGTCCAGAGGCATAATTGGACCATTTTTCTTCGAAAATGAGCAAGGAGTTATCGGGCCATGAAAAATGAAAAACTTTTATCAGCATTGAAAAATATAAGTGACTACCACTTATTCTTGCTTAGACAAAATAAAAAAAAAGGAGAATTAGTTTAAATTTTGAAAAAGTAAAGTCAATTTAAGAAAGTATTTAAAAAATAAAAACAAAACTGTTCCAACTTGAAGAGGAAGCGGAAATGAGAAAATGAAATCATACATTCTTCGCCTTAACATTGGGAGCTGGTCGAGATAGTTTTTCAGAATTCTGTACGATGAAAATTCTATTTCTGTACGATGAAAATTCTATATTATACTGTTTGGTTTTAATTCTCTACGTCTAAATTTTACTTTAAAACACTGTACATTAAGAATACTGGTACCAAAAATACAGTACGAACAAAACACTGTATGGATAATACTTCATCTCCGAATTTCACATAACAAACTACTGTACCATTACAAAGTGTGTTTTGTATTCTGATGGGATGGAATCGGCTAAGGTGATAAGATAATTGACTATCATATTTTTGATAGTCAAATTTGACTATCATTTTCATTACGTCTGTGTAAGATGATTCAACTCAATTCAATTCGATTGAACAATTTCAGATTAGAATTGTCACAATTCATTTTTGCTATGGTGAAATTTTAAAATGATTTCCATAAAATATCTAAATAAAAGTATTAAATTGGCTGTGTTTAAATAACATTCTTACTTTTCTTATGTTTTTTCGAATGTCGTAAGCATTGTCGGTCACAAGAATGTGTTTGCGTACCTAAAAAACGTAACTGAACAAAGTTTCCATTCGTTTTTTTTGTAAGCGTTTGGTAGCTCTATTCTGAAACGACATATTTGTAGGAAAATGACTATCACATTTTTATTGTGACAGCTTTTTAGGTATCAATTTGACTATCACCTTACATAGATCAAATTCGATTATTTTGACTGTCATTTATCAACAATCACCTTAGCCGATTCCACCCCAGATCTTTATTTTTTTAAGACAAACAGAACCAATGTGTCGGAAATTCATAAAAGGCAAATATAAGATGAAAAATACTATAAAACAATAAATGCATGTAACTATTTTAAAACAAATTTACAAAAAGACTATCTAAAAGAAAAACAAAAAAAATATTGATAAAATACACTTAAGATTTGAAAAGTAACAACTTTTAACGAACACACAAAATTTGGGTTTTTATTCAAAAAATATTTATAATTTTATTACATATGTAAGGTGTAATCATCCCACAACCGAGATGCAAGCCCATAGCTAAAATAAGAATAATAGAGAAAGAAGAATAGGAAAATACCATGATGACAGATCGTCATGTGGTAATGATGAATTATTAATAATAAGGTTATCTATAATAAAAAGAAGTACTTATTCAGATTTGTAAAATAAGGAGAAAAGGCATATTTTGAATAATAGACATTTAATGTCGTTTCTCTTTATTACAGGTAAATAAAATAAATGTTATAGTATTTGTAAGATAAATAAAATTTAAAAAACTCTTTATTACAGGAGAAACTCAATAGTGTCTTTATTTTGGTGCCACCTAAACAAATTTATTGAATATAATCTTATACATATAATGAAAAATATGTATGATACGTTGTTTTCAAAAATATTTTGTTTTTAAAATTTGTTACTTCCATTACCGCAGCACGAATTTCCTTCTGATTTTTTTTACAGTTAGGCAGGGGTCTCAATAGTACATGTTTTAAATATTAAGGCGAGGAAAGACCTTTAAGTCATAAAAAAAAATATTTTCTTTTTCGGACTTAACCCTACTTTTTTTAGCATAAAACAAGTTTTTTTGAATTGATAGTACGGCGCGGCGTACTAACAGCTAGGTATGCAAGGGGCATGCTGCCCCCTGTAACCGCCCTGCTTGGAACACTATAGGATTTGGGGTGGGTGCGAGTTTGGATATATGCAAAGTACTTTTTGCATTTGAGCAATAAAATCAAATCCCCAACAAACAAAAATCAAGTATGGCAACACTGAACAAAAAAAAAGGGAAGAAATGTCAAAATCAACCATTTTTGCGTGTTTTCTATGTGAAAAAGTGAACTTTTGAAAATTAATTTAAAACAGAAATAAATGTTGCCTCGCTGTAAAATTGCTATAATTATTATTTATTTGCACATATGTACATATCTATCAAATAAAAAAACGCGTGTCGAAATTCGTGCTGCGATAATGGAAAGTTGAGCCCACTTTTTACAATATTTTGACCAAACAAAATTGTATTTTTTAAATACAGTATTATGACCCATACAGTATTTCCACCCCTTTAAAATAAATTAATATTTTTATGCAGAAGTAAATTTTTATTTTTCCGAAAAAAAAAACTTGCTACTGCTCTGAAAAAGATTTATTTGCTTTTTTTTAACCTGGCAGTGCTACGTATTCTCTATATAAATCGAGATCCGTTGTATTGTGTATTTTATTTTTGTTTGCGGTTTAAAAGGCGGGTGGATTATTTCATTGTATTGTATTGTTTTTGTTTTCTTTTTTGAATATAAGATTCTCTCTTCGTCTTCATACTCTTTTTCATGGTCTCTTCTTTCATTTCATCTTCGTTGCACTGCCGTTCTTTTAATGTGAATGTGCTGTACTGCTGTGTTGTGCGGTCGGGCTCAGCTGGTCGATCGATGTTCGATGGCAAGCTGGCCTGGGTACTGCCACCACAGCCACAGCCACAAGCACAACACAACCAAACCACTGGTTTAATGGCAAAGGCAACCCATACCCAGTCCGTTCGTTTTCCTATGGCATGGGTTTGGTTTTGGTTGGCGTTCAGCTTGGCATGGCATATCTGGCATATCTGCAGTTGATTCATTTTTCTAGAATTTAGTTAACATTTTACCGTTTCACGGGTAGGTCTAGAGAGGAGCACATCGCTGTACTCATACAACCGGTTTCGATCGTGATCTTCGATTCGATATATTTTTCTGTTTTCCAATTCCAACTCTCCATTGAGCAACACTGATGGATGCGATCCTTAATCATTTTTGATAACAAACAAAAGTGACAACGAAATTAATACAGTTTTTATTTCAAAACTTGTAATCAACAAGTTCTCTTTTTACAATATTGTGCGTTTATTTTTGTTTTTTAAATTGAGAATCGAATGTTGACAGTGGTATTTTATTTATTTTTAATTGCGGCCTTTGTCTAGAATTTTTGCGCGACACAATACCTCAACACTCAGCAGGCATATCAGAGTGGAATAAAAACGGGTTTTGTGTATTTGTTGTTGTTTATGTGGAAATTCAATTATAATAAACAAAACAGCAATAGCAAATAATTGATACTTAACGATCAATTATTGTTATAAAATATGCAAATTTTAGTGGTTCCAATATCGATTTGAAGTTGTATTTTACGTTTGGATGTCACTGTTGCTGTTGCTGTGGCACTCGCATTGGAAAATAACCGATCTTGAGGAACTCGTAACTGCACACACTGCGATTCCTTTCAATACTTGATTGTTACTTTATAAATACAATCTCTAACTGATTTAAAACAGGTAAGATGCTTATGATATGAGAGGGGCTTATTAAAAGGTAGATGGTGTAAATACTCAGGGAGAATAAGAATTAAAAAAATTATAAACAAAATACCTGACGGCCAAGATCATTTCTATTCCAGTAGCAAAAGATGTGATCATGATTCAAAAGGTTTAAAATGTAAAACTTGTTAAACAGGTGTTTCTGGTGATTCTTAAAATTTATTTTTGTATAGGTAGGTTAGTTATACCTAGATAATTTGAAAGTTGTATATAATGTATAGGTATGTTTTCATTCTATTTTCTGCCCTAATGGAATATAGAGTTATGAATTTGCTAAACAGGAAAGAAGTTGATTGATGCTTGTTAGTATTCCGTTTTTTGATTAGTCATAATGTTGTTAATGTTAAATTAGTAAGAATACCTAACTAGAATAATAATATTTTGAAAAAAATAGGTATAGGTATATACTATATCAAAAATTTATAGAATAATATAATAGTTATTTTAAGTTATTGAATAATTTCACAACTTACTTTTAACAGCTGTATAAGTGTTTAACAAATTAATATTCAACTAGAGCCTCTGCAGATCTTGGTAAACATTTAACCCACTGCAAACAAATACAAACAACAAACAGAATGTGTACCTAACAAGTCACCGGTTCGATTTTCATTGGTTAAACAAACAAAACTTATTTTAGATTGAAATCTGTCAAAATTACGATTTCTGTTTTCTTTTAGCATTACATTTGACACAAATAGATTGATTTAATTTTGGTTTAAAATCAAATTCAAAGATCAAAATAAAATTTGTATTTGTCAATTTAATGAAATTAGTGGGTGTTTTTGTTTTAAGTTAACTTATACCTATTTAATTTGATTGTGTAGACAATTTTTAAAATGTTTTAGAAATAATGGGGCGACTTTCTATTACCGCAGCACAAATTTCCTTCAGATTTTTTTTACAGTTAGGTAGGAGTCTCAATAGAACAATTTTTAAATATTAAGGCGAGGAAACACCTTTAAGTCATAAAGAAATATTTTCTTTTTCGGACTTAACCCTTTTTTTCTATTTCGTTTTTTGAGCCTAAAAAAAAGTTTTTTGAATTGATAGTACGGCGCGCGTACTAACAGCTAGGTATCTAAGGGGGGCATGCTGCCCCTGCTTGGATCACTATAGGATTTGGGGTGGGTGCGAGTTTGGGTATATGCAAAGTACTTTTTGCATTTGAGCACTAAAATCCAAAGAAATCCCCAACAAAAAAAATCAAGTATGGCAACACTGAACAAAAAACAGGGAAGAATTGTCAAAATCAACCATTTTTGCGTGTGTTGTATGTAAAAAAATGAACTTTGGAAATTAATTTAAAATTGAAACAAATGTTTCCTCGCTCTAAAACTACTATAATTATTATTTATTTGCACATACATACATATAAAGGGTGTCCTAAAATTAACGCAAGATTTGAATTAAATAGAAAACGCCGTTTTTAGTTTTTTGATAGTTATATTTTTATTGACTCATAAAGTACATAGAATAGGGTTATGTATGGAATAACACATCGGACAAATGGCCTCCACGGCTTTGCATGCACATGCGCACTCTTTTGTTGAAATTTTCCATGACCATTCTGCATTAATGTGGCTGAATTTCGTTGATGCAGCGTTGAATCTCCTCCTTTAATGCACGGGTGGTTGTGGGCTTGTTGACATAGACTTGTGATTTCAAATAACCCCATAAAAAGAAGTCTAATGGTGTTAAATCACACGATCTAGGAGGCCAATTTTGATCACCGAAACGAGAGAGTATACACGACCTGGAAATGTCTCATGCAGTAATTGAATTGTTTCACGGGCTGTATGACATGTGGCACCGTCTTGTTGAAACCACATATTGGATACATCAATATCATCCAATTTTGGCAGAAAGAACTGTGTAATCATGTTGCGATATCGAGCACCAATAACAGTCACTGCTGGTTCTTGAAATTTGCAATTCTTGTCCACGACGTCGAATTGAGGTTCCTGGATTGTCAGCAACACTCTCACGCACTGCTTCGACATTCACATTTGAACGGCTTGTTTTTGGACGACCAGTGTGTTTGGCGTCTCCAACGGATCCAGTCTCCATGAATTTTTCAATTAATCTCTTCACAGTTGACGAAGTTAAAACACTATTCCGACTATATTTTGTATGAAATTTTCGAACTGCAGCCGCCAAGCTTTCACTATTTTTTAAATATTCTTTAATAATGAAGACACGTTGTTCTCTCGTGTAACGCTCCATTTTTAATAACCCTATACTGTTAGCTGTCAAATTGCTTTTTTTCAGGGTTGCCAACACTTCACTGCACAAATGGCGGCAAATTCAAATCTTGCGTTAATTTTGGGACACCCTTTACATATATATCAAATAAAAAAACGCGTGTCGAAATTCGTGCTGCGATAATGAAAAGTTGAGCTGAAATAATTAATAATATGAATATACATATATGGAAGCACTTTGAAATTATTTCATTGATCACGTCATGCTCATCTTCTTTTTCCAAGATTCATCAAGCTGAAACAAACCGAAATAACTAGGTACAACACTTCTTCTATTGTCAAGAAAAAACATTCGGCAGAAATCAATTTATTAAAAAATCAATTTTTATTTGAAACCTTTATTTAAAAACAAAAATGTGTAGAAAGAAAAAAACGTCATCTGTTCTCCAGCAAACGTATTTCGACCTGATTTCTACCTGAGAAATTTGCGATTGATCTTGTTTGTCATGACATCTGTGTATACATATGTATTTATTAATGTTGATGACTTTTAATCCTGTTCGACTGACAACGAGGCTGTACATTGCACTTAGATTAAAAGTGAGTAGATTTGGCGCAAATCCCAGATCGGCAATTTTAATCTACGAAAGAACACAAAAAGTCTGTTTTAATTTTTTTGATATTTGAAAAACATGTTTTTGGAAGACCACTGTGCTATGAAAAAACTCTATTCTATTCTGTGATGTTTCAGTTTTTTAGCTCAAAACATTTAGCTGTCAAATTGTTGTTTTTTTATTTCTGATGGCACTTTAAATTCACGAGCGCCTATTGTTCTGAATGTTCTTTGAAAATCTTGTTTGAGAATGAATTGTAATGCAAGCAGAAAAAAACCTGAAGTCAGAAGTCTTAGAATCGAATTTCTGCGATGAATTTTGTTGGAAATCGTTATTGAAGAGTTCAACTGATTTATAGATACAAATCGAAAAAGCGGCAAAGTTCACTTTGAGACGTCAGAACATTTTACAATAAGTCAGGATACATTTCTTAACGAAGTAATAATAATTTCTATTACAACTCTCAACTGTAATTTTGAAATGTACATACGTAATCAGTAATCACTATGCAAGAGAAAATTTTGAGATAATCAAGCTGTTAGCTGTCGAAACATTGCGCATTTTTTTTATCATTTTAAAATAAAAAGATAACTGAAACGTTACAGAATTTAAGTGATTTTTATTTAAAACAAAGTACGTACCTACATACATTTTATCAACTACTTTCAGTTGCATGCACTGTACATATTTTTAGGTTCCTAATCAAACCGAAGAATTTAATAGAGAAGACAAAAAAACAGAAACACACTTAAAAAAGATTCCTAAATAAAGTTCTCAAAAAGTTTAAGTACCTATTTAAAAAAAAGCAATAAAACCAACAAAGAAAGTAGTCGATAATATAAATGACTTGAAACCATTAAAGGTCATCTTATCTCTAAAAAAAAAAACACAAGAACTGAGTAAGTAGTTCATTACAAATAAATTACAAAATTAAAAAAAGTAATTTGTTCCAGTCATAGAAGGATAAGAATAATGTTTCACCTCTGTGACACTCCAAAAAAAAAAATAAATTATAAAGGGTTTATGATTTTAATTTAAAGAAGAAAATAATAATTAGTTCTTTTTTCCTTTTTTTAATTTATGGTTTTTGTTTTTAATGAAGCGTTTTTGACTTCACCTATCTTCAAAAATGTTGTTGTTATCGGAAGTTTTTAAATTTATTGTCTAAAACGGTTGTATTTTGAACCTAACTAAATTTATAACAAAATATTAAATGGGTTATTTTTCACATAAATTCTAAAGATTATAAATACGAATACAAAACTGATTTAATGTTCAAGAACCGATTAGATGAAAATTTGAATCGTTCAAGAAATGCAGTACATTGTTGAAAATTGTGATTAGTACCGAGTTAAGGATTTTAAACTAAAAAAAGCCTCCTTATCGTTTATTTCCTTTTAGAATTTTGTGAACATAGTAGATGCGCATATAAAGAGAAAAATATTACTACCGGAAGATTCGTCATAATGTTATTTTTATTAAGTTTTGTTTTTATTTGCGGTATTTGGTTTTGATATTGGCGCTTAGCAAAAAAAAATAACTGAAATTTATACTTTGTTATCTTTACGTAATAAGATTTTTGTATTTTCCACAATATGAATAATTATATTTTATAATCATACCGGCTAGCCGCTGCTGTAGAATTCACAGTATTCTACGCATACTCATATAAAATCGGGGACTTTTCACATTTTGATTTAAACCAATACCAAATAAAGGCAGTGATTTTCAATCACATTACTTAAACTGAAATTTCAGAATATTTTTTTAGTGAATAGTTAAAAAGGAACTGCAGTTATAAACATTTAAGTAAGTATCATGAAAATCCCTTTATTGCAGAATCTTATTGGCACGAGTACGATAACTTTGGCGCCCAGATATAATAACGGTTTTTGGTAGAGGGTCTTAATATCGGGTGATTTTTTAAGAGCTTGAGAACTTTAAAAAAAAAAAAACGCATAAAATTTGCAAAATCTCATCGATTCTTTATTTGAAACGTTAGATTGGTCCATGACATTTACTTTTTGAAGATAATTTCATTTAAATGTTGACCGCGGCTGCGTCTTAGGTGGTCCATTCGGAAAGTTGTGTAGACTTTAGACTTGACGTAGCCCCACAAAAAATAGTCTAAAGGCGTCAAATCGCATGATCTTGGTGGCCAACTTACCGGTCCATTCCTTGAGATGAATTGTTCTCCGAAGTTTTCCCTCAAAATGGCCATAGAATCGCGAGCTGTGTGGCATGTAGCGCCATCTTGTTGAAACCACATGTCAACCAAGTTCAGTTCTTCCATTTTTGGCAACAAAAAGTTTGTTAGCATTGAACGATAGCGATCGCCATTCACCGTAACGTTGCGTCCAACAGCATCTTTGAAAAAATACGGTCCAATGATTCCACCAGCGTACAAACCACACCAAACAGTGCATTTTTCGGGATGCATGGGCAGTTCTTGAACGGCTTCTGGTTGCTCTTCACTCCAAATGCGGCAATTTTGCTTATTTACGTAGCCATTCAACCAGAAATGAGCCTCATCGCTGAACAAAATTTGTCGATAAAAAAGCGCGAAACACATTTCGAACCGAACACTGATTTTGGTAATAAAATTCAATGATTTGCAAGCGTTGCTCGTTAGTAAGTCTATTCATGATGAAATGTCAAAGCATACTGAGCATCTTTCTCTTTGACACCATGTCTGAAATCCCGCGTGATCTGTCAAATACTAATGCATGAAAATCCTAACCTAAAAAAAATCACCCTATACAAGCATTTTTTACTATGGGAGGGGGGGGGTCTATCTCGCCCCGTTTAGGCGGGAGGGGCAATTTAAAAAAGTTATTATTTAAAATGGAAAAAAAATAATTAAAAAATAACGGTGATAAAGCCAACATTCTGTTCTATTAGCCAGTTTTTAAATCAAGTCAAATTATGCGTAGTTTTTGAAAAATTTAATTTTAAACTCAAAATTTGAGTAAAAAAAGTTAAAAAAGTTTTAAAGTGTAACTTTTTCCATACTTCAAGATTATCTACCATTGTTTTTATTTCAGAATTTATTGCTCTTATTTTTTTTTGATCAAAAACTGAAAACTGGATGATTTTATGTCTTTTAGTTTTTGAGAAAATTGAAAATAAAAATTTAATTTTAAACTCAAAATTTGAGTAAAAAAAATTAAAAAAAGGTTTAAAGTGTAACTTTTTCAATACTTCAAGATTATCTACCATTGTTTTTATTTCAGAATTTATTGCTCTTATTTGTTTTTGATCAAAAACTGAAAACTAGATGATTTTATGTCTTTTAGTTTTTGAAAAAATTGAAAATAACCACAACTACTATTTTAATTTAATTCTTTTTTTTTTGCTTGAGTGGTCTTGTTTTGATAGTAATAATGGTATTTGCGTATGCGTAATGCGTGTTTGGGTGTATGCAACAGTAAGGTGTGCGCGAGTTTGGGTGCATGCAACAGTGGCATCTGTAGTGGCAACCCCCCCTGCTTGGGCACAATTTAGGATTTGGGGTGGGTGCAAGTTGGAGTGCGTGCAAGGTGGGGTGGGTGCAAGGTGCGGTGGGTGCAAGATGGGGTGCATGCAAAGTTTCTTTTGCATTTAAATAAGCTGGATTTAAGAAAAATTAATTTACTCTAGGTGTATCTTAATCCATATTCGATTATTACTATCAAAATAAGACTACGTTAATACTTAAGCAAGGAAAAAGTAATTTAATTAAAATATTTATTTTGGTAATTTTCAATTTTCTCAAGAACTAGAAGACATCAAGTCATCTAGTTTTCAGTTTTTGATCAAAAACAAATAAGAGCAATGAATTATAAAAAAAAAAATAGTAGCTAATCTGAAAGTTTTGAAAAATTACACTTTAAACCTTTTTTTTAACTTTTTTTTGCACAAATTTTGACTTTAAAACAATTTTTTTCAAAAACTATGCATAGTTTTGACTTGATTTAAAAACAAGCTAATAGACAAAAGTGTTGGCTTTAAAAAAAGTTATAATACTTAAATGTAAGTATTACCGTTATTTTTTAATTATTTTTTTCCATTTAATGTACATATTTTTTTAAACTGCCCCTACCGCCTAAACGGGGGGAGATAGACTCCCCCCCCTCCCATAGTAAAAAATGCTTGTTTTTAACTGTTCTATACAAATCCGTCATTAAACTTTGTCGCCAAAGTTATCGTACTCTCCCCATCTTATTCATATATGTAACGGGGTTACTAATTTAACAGATTTGAATTTAATTTGTGAACGCACCCATTCACTAATCGTAAAACTATCAAATGCGCAACATTTTGAACAACCTATTTTTTTAAAGATTTAATACAATTAACTAGTTAGCAATTTCCTAAATATTTAGAAATTTGCTAGGGGAGTTTAAAATTTTAAACCTTTCTTTTCGTTTTGCTAACTAGTAAACTGCTAATTGCCTTTTATTAAAAAATGAGCATCCAAACATGTCTTAAAAGTGACAGTTCGTGAAAATAAACATAGCAAGTACTCTTAAACGGACTTATTAATGGGACTTCAAAACTGTTTACTGGATTCATCAAATTGCTAAAAGTTAAAGTAGCCATTCCGTGATTTTAACTTTAGCAAATTGTTAAAATTGTAAGATGTTAAAATCGCTTTAAATGTTATGCTTAAAAAATTGCTAAAAATGGATTTAAAATTTTACCAAAACGTTTAAAATTCTTGTTTGTTACCAAGATTTTTATGCAGAAATTGTTGGCCAGTCAAATTTTGAAGTTTTGAAGAGTTGGGATATAATTCTCTCAGAGGAAGAAAAATTGCCATAAAAGTATGGAATCGTTTCTTAGCAAAAATTGTCTGCCACTCAATCGATGCTAAGCCAAACGAATAGACGACGCTAATTATTACAGTCAATTTACGTACCACAATATGACATTTGATAAACCAAAAATTTCTTCTCAAAGAAATTTCTTGGACAGAATTTGTCAATTTCAAGCGACACGTCTGTAAATATTTTCTACTGAAATTCGGAGTCGGTAACCGTAATTTAAAGAACGTTAACTCTCAACTTTCGGTCGTAATTCTCGCCCTAGAAGGCAGTCAATAACAAGTTCAGTGCAAAAAATTGAGTCTACATATTCGTTGTGAAAGTGTCGATCCAAATCAGCCAATTCCAAGGCGTGCTCAAGAATTGGGTTTTGCTCAGACCACATTATGTCTTATTTTGCTAAAGGATCTTGGTTTGCACCCATACAAAATCAAGCTACTTCAGAATTGAAACCAATGTACCATTTGAAGCAACGAACGTTCTCCGATTGGGCAAGTTGATAAGTCCTTACGGGAAAACCTTTTATAACAAGAAAACCTGGGAGTACACCACCTAATTTCATACAATCGTTCATGATTTATTTTAGAATTAATCAACTTAATAACTCAATTGTACCAAGTTACGAGCTAGATTTCTTTTTTCCTTATATTATAAGCTTATTTAAGGGTCTATTATTTTCGAGAACTAAGTGATCCGAAGTTATATACATTTTGAAGTTAATTTTTAGTGAAGGATAAACTTAAAAATCTCCAATTTGTCATGACTACAAAACTATCGTTTTAAACTTAAAAAATTGTGTGAAAAAATTAATAACAATTGCGATGTATATTTTTCAGCATCTGTAAACAATTTTAGATTTTTTATAAAAAAAATTAGCTGGCGCAACAGTCCGTTGAGGACTAGGGCCTAGTGACTTACAATTCTCAACTATTCCTGTGTGCGAGTAATGTTTTCAGGGATGGAGGGGAATTTTAGAGACTTAACTGAGCTAAAATTGACGAGTTGATATTTCAAACTTAAAGCTTACTCTACGATGATTTTGCATTAAGTACTTCGAGTTATGGGCACGAGTACGATAACTTTGGAGCCAAGATATAATAACGGTTTTTGGTAGAGGGGCTTAATACAAGCATTTTTTACTATGGGAGGGGGGTCTATCTCCCCCCGTTTAGGCGGTAGGGGCAATTTAAAAAAATTATTATTTAAAATGGAAAACAGAAATAATTAAAAAATAACGGTGATACTTACAATTAAGTTTTATACATTTTTTGAAAGCCAACATTCTGTTTTATTAGCCAGTTTTTAATTCAAGTCAAAACTATATTTGTGGTTTTTGAAAAATTTAATTTTAAACTCAAAATTTGAGTAAAAAAAAAGTTAAAAAAAGGTTTAAAGTGTAATTTTCAATACTTCAAGATTATCTACTATTGTTTTTATTTTAGAATTTATTGCTCTCATTTTCTCAAGAACTAGAAGACATAAAGTCATCTAGTTTTCAGTTTTTGATCAAAAACAAATAAGAGCAATGAATTCTAAAAAAAAAACAGTAGATAATTTGAAAGTTTTGAAAAACTACACTTTAAACCTTTTTTTTAAATTTTGTTTGCATACATTTTTAGTTTAAAACCATTTTTTTCAAAAACTATGCACAGTTTTGACTTGATTTAAAAACAAGCTAATAGACAAAAATGTTGGCTTTAAAAAAAGGTATAATACTTAATTGTAAGTATTACCGTTATTTTTTAATTATTTTTTTCTATTTAATGTACATATTTTTTTAAATTGCCCCTACCGCCTAAACGGGGGGAGATAGACCCCCCTTTCATAGTAAAAAATGCTTGTTTTTAACTGTTCTATACAAATCCGTCATTAAACTTTATCGCCAAAGTTATCGTACTCTCCCCGAGTTATGTATGTATGTATTATTTGAACTCAAAATGATATTATTATAACGTCAGTTTAAAAATAAAGCATAACATTATCTTATCTACTGTGATTTTACGATTTTTAAATTTAAGTGCTAATTTTTAACTTCCCATAGAAAGTTATTGTAATGGGTCCGATTTGTCGAATTGAAAATGTCGACATTTCTCGACGTTTCAAGGTTCCTAGAGTCGAAATAAAAGATTTTTAGAAAAATGTCTGTGCGTGCGTGTGTACGTACAAACGTACGTACGTCCGTAAGTTCGCGAAGTTTTTTTCGTCGTCCATAGCTCAAGAACCAGAAGAGATATCGACTTCAAATAAATTTTGTTATACAGATAATAATGCAGAAAGATGCAGAAACGGCCCTCAAGAAAATTGCGTGGGTTATTTTTTTACCATAGCAGTTTAAAAAAAAGGTGAACATTTTGGTTAACCCTAAATATCTCACGAACCAATAACGCTAGAGACTTGAATTAAATTTTATATTATGTATTGTAACGTGATACCAAACAAATATATTTTTGGAAAAAATCCAACGAACTGTTTTTTTTATTAATCAAAAAAACTGAAAACAAATATTTGTCACCTCGAAAATTTTACGAATAAAAAATGATTTTATCTCCAAAACAATTTTGTGCAACGAAGAATAACGTTTTTAATATCTGTCAAAATTTTGAGAAAAATCGAATTGACAGTTTTTTTATAACAAATAAAAACCTAAAAAAAAAACATTTCTCAAAGTTGGTAAAAATTGAATTTCGAGTCAAATATCTTTTAAAAAATTTGAGATTATGGCTTCCAACTTATTTTATCTTATAAGACATTTTGTTTTCAACATTCGGTAAAATTTTGAGAAAAATCGAATTGACAGTTTAAAAAAAAAAAAAAAAAAACCAAAAAAAAAAATGTATAAATGTTAGTAAAAATTGATTTTCGACTCAAATAACTTTTCAAAACTTTGAGACATTCGCTTTAAACAAATTTTATTTTTTAAAAAATATTGTTGACAACATTCAGTAACATTTTGAGAAAAAATGAATTGACAGTTTTTTTTACAAAAAATTAAAAACCTTAAACAAACATTACTAAAAGTTCGTAAAAATTGATTTTCGACACAAATATCTTTTCAAAAATTAGAGATATTGGCTTCAAATTAATTTTATTTTATAAAAAATATTGTTTTCAACATTCAGAAATTTTTTTATAAAAATCTAACAGTCAGTTTTTTCATAAAAAATTAAAATCTACAAAAAATAGTAATCAAAATTGGTAAAAATTAATGTTCGGTTCTCGATATCTCGTGAATAATAAAAAACAGTGACAAAACTTTTAAGAAATGCTAATAAAATTGGAAAAAATAGGTTAACGACTAAAAATCTCGTTCACAAAAATAGATTTTGAAATTAAACTATTTCATCATATTCAAGATATTGTTAAAACTTTTAGCATAATTTAACAGATAACTTTTTTAACAAAACACAAAAAACCTACAAACTTTTAACCAAGACAAATTGACAGACGGGATGGGAAGTTATCAGTGCGGGTCGCATCCCAGCCTCTTTTTTCACAGTGGATATCTCCAATCCGTGATCATTCCAATTCGTTTATCCTCTAAGGCTGTTGAAACTAACATTTTTATAAAGGATTTAATAGTTTGAGAAGTTAAAGAAGGATGAAGCTAGTCAGCCGATTTCGAATGATTAAAAACATCGAACCAGGTTCCCTAAAAAATTTGTTAAAAACTTAAATCACCGTGAACAAATTACCCTTAAAAGTTAATTTTATTCATTTTTTGATATAAATATTCCACTTTTTTAACCCGCAAAGGACTTGAATCAAAATTGGACCTGTATTTGAACTTTATGTTTTTTTTTTATTCTTCTGTAATATTTAGATACTTTCATTCCAAGTAATTAACTTTAAATCCCTACACCATTCTTTTAAACCAAAACAAAATTGACTCATGCCACACACGAGTACACCCAATCTACCCCTTTAAGAAAGAAATTATATCAACATTTGTACATTTTATTTCTTTATGTACCTAACCTACCTACATAATGTGTTAATTTGCAATAATTTATTTCTATAATTATCTTTATTTTTTTTAGGGGAGTGTTGCATTTGTTATGAATTGAATTATTGTGAGATGTGGTTAAAGTCTAGTTTCGCATAAATTATTATTATTATTTAGATGCAAATAAATTTGATATGTACGTGAATATAAAATAAATAGCTAGGTATATACCTACAACCACAAAATGATTCAATTCATTTAAAAGCTGAATGGGGTAACCGTAACAATTTGTATAGGTATACCTACCTCTGTAATGTAGAAAATAAAGAAATTAGATGGAGAGAGAAGCTTCGGCCTCGATATGATGATTTATTATATTAAATATTTCAACTGTGTTGTTGATTTATCAACCCTCTTACAGGCAAAAAAAGTATATTATTTAATTTATAAAATGGTAACGGATAAGCGCGAACTAAGTTTCAAGGCGAATGAAAAACACTATAGTTCAATAAGTTTGTTCCAATTTGAAACCGCTGTCTTACCTTAAAAAAAAAAAAACAATAAACTCAAATAATGTATAAAAATGCTCACTTCAATCACTGCTGGAATGTTATTTATACCACATGATTCATAAGTTAAAATAATTTACAGAAGTATGAACTTAATTAAAATATATTACGCGTACATATATAGCTTAAAAACCCGCTTAAGTTAAGGCTTATGTGTATAACGTTTTCCAATATGTTGAATACACTAGTGGCTTACAACTCTCAACCATTCCTGTGTTCAGGTATTGAGGGGACCTACAGTTTCTTTTGCCAAACCCGAACGGCTAATTTGTAAAAGCACTTTTCATGAAAAGAATTATACTCTTGGAAGATTTGTAAATTCCTTGCAAGAGGTAGTACACATTGAAAAACTGTAGGTAGGGATTGAACCCAAGACCTCTAGCATGACAGTCCTACGCACATTCTGATCTCATCATGGGTACCAATATTTTAAATAACTCGCCTTTTTTCACCGCTGACACTTTTGAAATTTGACAACTAAAAACTAAACCATTACGATGGAACGACAAAAATTGTCAATATTATCAATATTTACTTAAAAAATGGTAACATTTTCAAGTCACAGTTTGCAGTTTTTAAAGAAAAATCTTCTGATCTTGACTATATCTCAAAAAAGGTGATCACAATTGGACATCGAGATCTTGTGATTTAACACCTTTAGACATTTTTCTTTGAGGACACGTGAAAAATGAGACCATTGTCCACCCTCGATTCAAGGCCTTAAAGATGCAATAAGTGATATTATCGAGGACCCTACAGCAGCAAATGTGAGAATTAGTCATTTAAAATTTTATAAAAAGGATACAAAGAATTTCATAAAATGGATGTAATGGATGTGGAATAACATCAAATGAATTGTTTATTCATATTTTTTTAATATATATATTTTTTTTTATAATAAGCGCACACTCAAGGGGATAATACTACCCTTATTATGTAGACACAGTGTGAGCACTAGGAAAGGGAGAGAGGGGTTCAAAGAAGATTTTGCACATTGGTTTTGAATTACATTACACATTCGCGTAGTACGGCTAAAGAACGAATATCTGTACTTGACAGTACGACCGAAGTTGGGCTCGAGGGTATACTGATGAGCATTCCTAGAAGCGCGAGTATTACGGTTGAACTGTTTAAGGGGAGGAATGCAGCTGGCTATTTCTCTAGAGCACAAAACGTTAAAATAACGGTAAAAGAGGGTGAGGCAAGAAACATTTCGACGATGTTCAAGCGACGTAAATGATCTTATGATGGTATTATCACCAATAAATCTAAATGCTCTACGTTCAATACTGTCCAAGAGGCTTAAGTAAATTGCAGGAGCACCAGCCCAGATATGGGAGTTATACTCAAGATTTGGACGTATATAAGTCTTGTAGATAACAGTCAGATCAGAGGGGGAGAAAAACTTTTTGCATCGCGTTAGAAAACCCAAACATCTTGCGGAATTTTCGGCGACATCGCGTATGTGATCGTTCCACAAAAGGTGGTTGGTGATACCTATACCGAGAATATCGAGATGTTCAGTCTCCTTGATGCAAGTGCCATCCATGGATAATGGCAAAGGGGGTATATCTCGCTTTAACGATACAAGACAGCATTGGGTTCTCGAAGCATTAAATTGAAACCTTTTATTAGAAAACCTTATATTATAACTTTATTTTTTAATAGAAAGTTACCCATTAAAAAAACACTTCGAGCGTTTAATATGGTCTTCAAGAAGATATTAATCAGTGAGTGTTGCGACTCTGCACGATGAATTGTCTAAACATGTTTATGACGAAGTAATTTGTGTTTAAAAACCTTAAGCCTACTCATTTACACCTACTACAATACTCTTTCTGATAATTATCCATAAATTATTTTGTATAGACTTAATACATTAATTAATTTTAAATTAATTTACTCCCACTATAACCTATAGCATATCGCCATCAGAGACATGCGTCGTCGCCGTTGTCGGCCTTGCATTGGTATAGTTAATACTCTATCATTTATAAAATAAAAGTAATAATTTTCCCATGAAGCATAGGTTAAAGATCTATCTTCTTTTCTATATAATCAAAAGTATAGTTTTAGAGTACAGAGGATCTACTCGTATATATGATATCGACAAACGACTAATTAAGACCAATATAATTTCTTAACTAGTTATTAATTCCATTAATTATATTTTTGCAATAGCTATATTTTGTTTGAACTTAGCTATACCTGTCTATCAACATATAGAATAGAACCCTTATTATAGTTCAACAATGAAATACATGTTTTTCTTTCTTTTTGATGAGTCTTGTCTTAATGGTGTTTTAGTTCCAAATCGTGTTTTCACCGAGTTTTCCATTGGTAAAAATGGATTTCAATGTAAACAAATCAAATTATTTTTTTTTCGAGACCAAGATGACCCAACTAATAATTGTTATTTTTTGACAATGCGTTCTTTTTTTTTTCGGTGCAACTAATACCTGCACATAGAGAGCTGTCAAGTTTTTTAACCAAATTTGTTTTTGCTTGAAGTACTTCAGAAAATACAAAACGAGCTTATTCATTTAAAATTGCTTCTATATTTTTGAGAAAAAATGATTTCTAATATATTGTAAAAACATTTCACATAAAATCACAAACCACATCAGTAAAACTGATCGATCTGCAAACGAAAAAGAAGGAAAATCGGCATTTCGATGACAGATTAAAATAGAAAAAAAAAATTGATTTATTGTACCAATAGAAAATGTCATAAGATGCTTATTTTATGCTCTTAATAGTTATTTGATTGTATTTCTGTTGTCTGACATGCCTACCGAATTTCATTTTTGTTAATTCTATTATCTACTAAATAAAAAAAAAAACAGAACAAACTATACCCCTATCTATCTGCACTTGTCAAAAATGTATTGTGTTGACAGATTTGTCCTTAATTATTATTACTTCTGCTCGACTGGATGCAATTATTCAAATTCAATATCAACTGAATGTCATAACTTTGTTTTTGTTTTGTATAAAAACAAAAATACGTACCAATGAATTTAGAAGAAAAATAATAAAAAGGAAACAATAAAATGCTAATGCAATGCAACATGGGCTTTAACAAAAATACAGGGGACGCTCATACTAAACAATGAAATGAAAATACAAAATCTCTTATATTTTTCATCGTCCCTACTTCCTTAGTCAATTTTCACCTCGTTGTCCTTCTAATGACCCTAACAGTGATACGTATAAATAAAAGAAAATATATGTTATAATCGACAACCACAGCAGCTGCTGCAAACGTCATTATCAAAAGGTGGTTCAACAAAATAAAAAAACAAAGAAAAAAAAAACAAATGCAACGATAAAATGCAATTCCTACATTTCAAAAACTGCCGAGAGTTGAATCCTTTGCTCTTCTACCTTTAGATTGAGCGAGTATGCTTAAAAGATTAAAACAAAATGCATGAAGTATTTTATGGGAAGTACAAAATAAGGGCTCATGTTTCTATACCTACCCCAATATAACATAAAGATACATAGTACATATAGATATAGATATAGATATAGGTAACTAACCTGCCTTCAAACCATTTTTATAAGAAGCACGTTATAAGCAAGCCTTATATTTGTGTGCATTTTATAAAGTAGGAATATTTTTACGATGTAAGAAGTGGTTTATATGGGTTTCCAAATTGATTCACTGAATTTAAAGCTCAGCGGGCAGGTGTGAATCTGAAGTGTGCCATCTGGTTTATGTAGGTATATAATGTATCGAGGGTAGTAAAGGAGATAATTATTTAATTGTGACATTAAAACATTATAATGCAACAATATTTGACGGAGAGTTCTTTTTAAGCATCGTTTGAATAAAAGTGTTGACAGTTCTAGAAAACTATGAGGATGAGTATTGGAGAGAAAATGAGTATCGAAATCTGTCAAATTTGCATTCAGATTTGTTTTCTCTTGATGCATCGCTACAGAAGAAGATTGGCTTAGCGTATCAATTATTAAATTTTAAAGTAAATTATTATTATATTTTAAGCAGAGTTATGTCTTTAATATTTAGAACGTATTTTGTACGATCCAACAAATCACAAATCCTTTCATTCAAACTGATAGAATATGTACAAATTTTAATCGACAAATTTGATTTTAAATAAAAAATTATAAATTTGTATTTATCAATTAATATACCTACGATGTTTTTATTTTCAAACTTTAAAGTTTTAGTTCTATGAACAGGAAAAAAAACAAGGGATAAAACAAAATTACTAACGAGTTAATAAAAAAATTGAACCACGTACATACATATGTACATATGTATGTATCTAAAGAATTTTAATATTTTTAATACTCGCACAAAATAAATGATTTTTCAGATAATATTTTAATTTAGAACCTCAATTTACTTTAATTTATGTGAAAACATGACAAATTAGATTATCAAAAAATTGAACTTAAATCTTGTATTCAACTGAGAAAATTGATCTGTTGTGGCAAAACATCCGTAAAAGGACTTTTACTGCCTGATTGCAAAAGGTAAGGGAAGGTAAGGAATATCTCTCAATGATTATTACTTGCGACAAATAGGAACTACATAATGTACGAGTATATGGCAAGTATAGCATTTGTTAAAAATTTTCGAAATCAAAATTTTAATCAAACATGACATTACAATGGTAGAGAAGTCGAAAAAAAAGTGGGTCCCCCAATTCCCCCCGTCTGTCTGTCTGTCCTCGACCCTACAGACCAAACTGTTTGATCGATTCAGGCAAGAGTACGATAACTCTGGCGACAAGATATTATAACGGATTTTTTAAGAACAGTTAAAAACAAGCATTTTTTACTATGGGAGGGGGGGCCTATCTCTCCCCGTTTAGGCGGGAGGGGCAATTTAAAAAAATTATTATTTAAAATGGAAAAAATAGTTAAAAAATAACGGTAATACTTACAATTAAGTATTGTACATTTTTTTTAAAGCCAACATTCTGTTCTATTAGCCAATTTTTAAATCAAGTCAAAACTATGTGTGGTTTTTGAAAAATTTAATTTTAAACTCAAAATTTGAGTAAAAAAAAAAGTTAAAAAAAGGTTTAAAGTGTAATTTTCAATACTTCAAGATTATCTACTATTGTTTTTATTTTAGAATTTATTGCTCTCATTTTCTCACGAACTAATTAGAAGACATAAAGTCATCTAGTTTTCAGTTTTTGATCAAAAACAAATAAGAGCAATGAATTCTAAAAAAAAAAACGATAGTAGATAATCTTAAAGTTTTAAAAAATTACACTTTAAACCTCTTTTTTAACTTTTTTTTTCACAAATTTTGAGTTTAAAACAATTTTTTTCAATAACTATACATAGTTTTGACTTGATTTAAAAACAAGCTAATAGAGAAAAGTTTTGGCTTTAAAAAAATGTATAAAACTTAGTTGTAAGTATTATCAATATTTTATTATTATTTTTTTCCATTTAATGTAAATATTTTTTTAAATTGCCCCTACCGCCCAAACGGGGGGAGATAGAAGCCCCCCTCTCCTATAGTAAAAAATGCTTGTTTTTAACTGTTCTACACAAATCCGTCATTAAACTTTGTCGCCTGAGTTATCGTACTCTCCCCTCGATTCAGTTTAAATTTGGATGTTAAGGTTTTGAGCAGATTCGCGTTAGGTATTTTTAATTATTTAGTTCTTAAAACGTCAGTCCTTTGGCATGTCACAACCCTGAAAACCAAGAAAACCAAGGGTGCATGGCTGCACTTGATGCAGAAAAATTTTTGGAATCATAATTAGTTCTAAAATTTTTAACTAAATTACTTGCAATTAAGTGACTGTCTATTAAACATTATCATTGATTTGAGAAAACTTATCAATTTACTACAACCTGTGATGCATATAGTTAAATATATACTACAACTTTCATAATGCAGCGTTCTCCACTTTATTTAAAAAAATAAGAAATTTTGTGTTCAGTTTCATTCGTCAGTCCGTTGTGTGTTATTTAAATTTGAAATTCGTGCGAAATATCACCGACTCAACGTCAAATCCCACTTTGAATTTTAATATTGGTAATAAAGTTAGTTGCGGGTCGCACAATTTGACGGTCATCATAACTGTTTTTGGAGAGTTTAACAGAGTTTGGCTTATGTTTGTTGTCTATACACGTACTAAGCCAGTCAACACGTCAGTCCTATGGTGCGTCGTTATTTTGTTTTTTTTCATCTAAAGTTTATTTTTATTTATACATACGAGTATTAGACTATGATTTGTTAAAATGTATGTTTGTTAATATTCGAAATTACAAAACAAAAACATTAGTTCTGATTATAATCTCAAATTTTGTCTTTTTCGTCAGTCCTATGGCGTCAATCCTGTGTCAGGTATATTGTTATTGTTCTTAATTTCATGATCATTAGTACTTTTAAGATGTATATTGTTAGATTTTGTTTATATTGTTTGATGATTACTTAGAAATATTTAGTAAAACTATGTGAAAGTAGTAAAAGATAATTGAATAACGTTACTTTAAATGTCAAAAGTCTGTTTTGAAAACTGATATCTATAGTATTTTCTCCCAGTATTACATATTAATATTTATTTTTAATTGTTACTAGGTGATTTTAATACTTTTAAAACACATGTGCCATTATTAAATCCTAAGAGATTTTTACTAATTTTTTAAATTAAATTAAATTTCATTATAATACTTTCAAAACTGTGTATTTTATCAGTACAATGTTACCTCGTCAGTCCTCTGGTAGTCAAATTCTGAAATTTTTAAATATCTTACAATGTACTCAAAAAAGTGACTGGCCCGATTGGGAACAATATATTAATTAGATTAGCTACCACTTGTTTTATAGGTAAATTTTGAAATATACACTCCTTGTCAACTGAATACGCACAAACATTTTTTAATATACTTTATCCCTTTTTTTCAAACAGTGATGGTTATTATGCCATCTGTTGATGCTAACTATTCCCTTAAGATGTTAAGCAGATAATTCCGAAAGAATTATCCAAAAACAACCGTGAGTTTTTCTTCAACCACTTGCAAAGTGTTTTATATGCAAAGTAGGAGTTTTTTTTTTTAGTCAACTGAATAGGTACAACGCCATTTTCTTCGTTGTTTATAAGTTTTTTTGAGTGCTTGACAGTTTAAATTAACGATTTTAGTGTTTTCAGTAAAATTTTATTCTTGATTTTAAATTTTAAGAAAAATTGGTAGATCTACGTGTCTTAACAGTGTTGAAAAAGCTAAAATCGATTTACTTAGAGACCAAGGCCTAACTGGACGTGCAATAGCTGATAAAGTTGGCCGAAGTTTTAATGTAGTTTATTCTTACTTGAAAAATAAAGATGCATACGGCAAAAACGTGAAGGGAGCTAAGAAAACAGCAACAACAGCAGCTGAGAGACGAAGAATTTTAAGATGTGCATTAAATTCTTCTGATTCTGTGGAAAAAATAAAACAAAAAGTCAGCGTAAACGCAAGTTGCTCAACAGTTTTAAGAGTAATCAACAACTCAAGCCATCTTAAACGAATGAAACTTAAGAAAAAACCACCACTTGACGAGAGACGGAAAGTGTTGCGATTAGATTTTTCAAGACTTCACATGACTTGGAAAAAAGAATGGTATCACGTGGTTTTTTCAGATGAAAAAAAGTTTAATTTCGATGGCCCTGATGGGTTCAACTTCTATTTTCACGACTTAAGAAAAGAAAAAAGATTTTTAAAGCGCCATCATAGTCGTGAAGGAGGTGTCATGATATGGGGAGCAGTCAGTTATTATGGAACAGTTGAGCTCGAGGTTGTAACATCAAAAATGACAGCAGCTGGGTATAAAGTAATTTTGAAAAGAATTTTTCCTAAATTTTCTAACATCTTTGGACCCATAAACTGGACCTACCAACATGATAATGCGCCTATTCACTCAGCGCGCATAATAAAAACATGGATAGAGGCGCAACAAGTGCAGTTGCTTCAATGGTCGCGCCGTACTCACCTGATCTAAACATCATAGAAAATGTCTGGGGATGGTTAGTACGCAAAGTTTATGAGGGTGGTCGTCAGTTCGAAGACAAAGAAACCTTAATTTCTGCAATCAAATTAGCGTGGAGCGAAATTTCGTTAAATTACATTAAAAAGCTATACGAGTCCATGCCGGATCGAATTTACGAAGTAATTAAAAATAAAGGTGGAAGTACCCACTACTAAACTTAAACAAAAACTTGTTTCATTCCATTCCAATACCAATTTCAATTTTTGTACCTATTCAGTTGACTCAAAAAAAAACTTATACTTTGCATAAGTTACACTTTGGAAGTGGTTGAAGGAAAAACTCCGGTTGTTTTTGGATAAAACTTTGAAATTCTGTTATTTATATGTTACGAAAATTATTACCATCAACAGATGGCATAATAACCATCACTGTTTGGAAAAAATGGATAAAATATATTCAAAAATGTTTGTGCGTATTTAGTTGACGAGGAGTGTAAGAACTGCTTGTAAACAGAGTCTTTGAATACAAAAGCGACCTAGTCGTTATTTCGCAAAAATAAATTCTGTAAACAGTGGACCACTAAACGTAAAGTTCTTTATTTTAGAAAATGAAAATAAATATCAATTCGCTGCTGCTTTTTGTAAGAATGGCTCAAAATATCGAAAGATTTAGTTAAATGTTAAAGCTCATTAAAAAGTTAACAAGCTTAAAAGATGATTTTGCTAGTTTAAAACAGTTTTAGCATCTTACTATCTCATAACATTGGACTTACATAAGTTTTAATCACAAAATGGTAAGTTTAACTTTTAGTAATTTGCTTATCGATACGACTTCTGAATTTCTGAAATGTCGCTAGGTTTTTAATAGTTAAATTAGTGTTTTACTATAGTTAACAAAGAATTGTAACTTTGAAACACAAAATAATTGCTAACATGTAAAATGCTAAGCTCTTAACAAAATGTTGTTTATAAGTTCGGGACAATGTAATTAAAATTCTACATTATGTACAATTCAACGCATGATTTGTTTGCGTCTTGTGAAACTGTGAATTCTGTTAAAAAAATGTAATAACATGGTTTCATTTGAATTGCTGTGTACTATACATTTTTCCAAAAAGACAAAAAATCATTTAAATTCTCATAGATAACTTTCAACTACCAATCACACTTTTACGTATTGATGTTATGTTCATTTAAGAACCATCAATAATTTCCCTTTCCTAATTGGTAGCCTATTATAATAATACGATACATAGTGCTGCTGGATAAATTAGTCTCTTCCTGTTTCCGTTGAAATTCTTTCTTACATACATATATACATAGTTCTGAGCATATGTACATATATTCAAGAATTAATTTCTATTCAAATGTATCCTCAAGATGAATTTATTTTTCATTTAAGAATATAAAAATGTTTTCAAAATGAAATATTAGGTATGATCTTATGAGTTTGCCTTATACATCCTCCATATGCATATTAGGTATATCAATTAATAAAAGTGATCTTTCCCCTCCATCTATCTCTCACTTTAATCCGATCAAAATCAATTGACAGTTGTATTTACTATGCGTTAAAAGGAACATCAATCGAGAACAAATTTCAAAACATCCAATTTATTTGTTTTTACATACATTTGTATATATGAAATGAATTAATTGGCGGTCACATTTTTGACACACAGAATATGGCCACTGAGTACCATTATTTTCAGGGTGCATTTCATTTGTGATGTGTGAATGAATCATCAATAACGACAAATACAACAACAACAACGATCCACACAGCACCTAAAAACATATGCATCCATTATAATGTACATCTTGTACTCGTATGTTTGTCCTTGTATCTCAAATCAAATCGTATTCTAACTGAAAGAAAGTATGCATCATCATCATAGCTCAAGTCACATATTGGTGCGGTCTACGTCTTCGTCGGTGGCGTCAAAAATGTTTCCCCATCTTCACACCATATCATCAGAACGCATCTTAAATTTCAAAAAATCACTTGCATTAATAATAATAATACTTTTTTATTTCAATATTTTGGTTGCTGTATAATTTTCATATGGCACAAAAATCTGGAGAAGCAAAAAAGAGTTTCCTCACGCTCGAAAATGATTTTATCGAATATTATGTCATTCGCAATACCGATACAATTTTTTTAATATTTAAAGTTAGAATTTTGTGTCAATATTTGAGTACAGATGTTTCTGTGGGGCTTATGTAAATGAAGCTATCTCAAACAATGACGTAAGAGGAGCTCAGGGGCCCTACTATGTAACTCGATTCTACTTTTGATTCTATTCGAAACTCATTTCCGATTCTACTTTTAAATCGTACTACGTATGAAAGTAGAATCGGATTCCGGTTATACCAACTTTTTTTTTTTTCAAAAAATTTTGTACTTTCGAACGAGTATCGAGTTGTTTAACAGTTTAAAAAAAAAAAAAAACATCAAATTTTTGGGCAAGAATATTTATTACAAAAATGGACACCGTTGGAATTTGGTTTAATTTGCAAGGAAATGAAGAACGATACGAGCAAATTGAACGCAGAAGAATAAAAGATAATTCCAACATAATGGAGCTGAGTGAGAAAAGGTTTGTACATTTATGTACATATGTATATGCAGTAGAATATTTGAACGCATTCTTAATGAAAAATATATACTTTTGTTTTAGTTTTGTTAAGAACTATCGTCTTTCTTAAGACGGATTTATGTTCTTACTTAACACCATATCATCCGACATAACTACCCGCAGAAGACAAAATGCTGTTCCGATTATATTTAAGTTATCAGCAGCATTGAAGTTTTTGCCAACAGGAGTTTACCAAAACCAAATCGGTGGTGACAAGAACGCTGGACTTGCACAGCAAACCATGTCAAAAATACTTGACGAAGTTTTGACTTCAATCAAAAGAGTTATGTTCCCGCTGATGATGAATTTTGAAATGAATAAGAAAGAGAAACGAAACGCTATTTTTGGCAAAAATCACGAATTCCCGGTGTATTCAACATTTTACTTACACTTTGACAAAATAGACTTCACTCACAAACACATTTGATGTAAAGTGATTATTTTCGATTTTGCCTTGTTTTGAATTCTAGTTTCGAGTTACGTAGTTCCTCGTTTATTCGAAAGTTCATAAGAATATAGTTGGCACTACTAGATCTATTCGATTCTCCTTGGTTCGTCAAATAGAGTACCAATTTTTCGAACTCGAGCAATTTCATTGCAGAATCGAGTTACATAGTAGGGCCCAAGTGCTATTATTGCAAGACTTATAATAGTAGCTGAACAGTTTTTTGGCAAAATCCCGATTGTCCAGTTAAGTAGTCTAACCCTCTTAGAAGGGCTTTTCTGATCATAATGAATGAAAAAATCATCAGAAACTGTGATTTAAGGAATCAGGTTAGGCGCTGAAAACGCAAAATAAAATGACGCGTCGACGTGGAAATATAAATGAGCGAATTTCAGGGGAGCAACTACATAAATAGAAACGATAACGAAAGTCAACAAATATTTAACAAAAACACAATAAATTCTTAAAAAAAAAAGTAAAAAATAAAAATGCAGATTTTTCAATATTTGGTTGGGAAACCTTTTTGCATCACAACTGCCTTACTGCTGGAACACAATGCAAAAATCGGAGCCGCAGCCGGAGCCGGAGTCGGAATAGCTGTCGTACGTTAACAGAAAGTACGCACACAATGCGTCGTACGGCTTTTTGATGTTATTTGGTATATTCGCAGTTTACAACCACATCAAATTTCTCAGAAAATATTTTTTTGTTTTCTTTTATTTCTTATTTAAATATTTTTCCACCTTTTTATTGAAAAACTATTAAAAAAAAATATAATCACCAAGTTATTCACTTCAAAAATGGAAACGTCACATGTGTCGTACGTCAAAGTTAAAAGTTAGTCAACTGTTCCGACTCCGGCTGCGGCTCCGATTCCAGTTGCGTCGCGTTGTGTTCGTACATTTGCATTTGCGTACATTGAATACTTTGGCAGCTATTCCAGTTACGATTACGACTCCGACTCCGACACCATTGTGTTCCAGCAGTTACAGCGATTGGGCATGGACGATATTAATGACCTACACCGTTTAACTGGTATAGAGTACCATGATTTTCTTACTTCTTCGAATGATGCATTCATATTTGAAATTTTAAGCGTGCTTATTTAATTTTTTACATAACCCCATAGGTGTTCTATGGGATTAAGATCAGCACTTGAGGATGGCAGTCTAAAACATTGATGGAACTATCTTCAAAGAACTCTTTAGTATACTTGGCAGTGTGTTTTGGATCATTATCCTGCTGGAACTTCCAAATCACAGGTAAATGTTCTTCTCTCAAGATTTCCACGTATTTTTCTTTCGTGAGGATGCCATCAATTCGATGGTTTGGTCCAACGACATTCCATGAGAAGCACCCCCTCACTTTGATAGATCCTCTACCATGGTTTACAACAGCAGAAGTGTACTTAGGATCGAATTCCTTTCTCTTTGGCCTTCGTACAAATCTTCTGTTGATTTTGGTTTCATCGGACCAGAGGATAAATTTCCATTGCTCGTTGGGAAACGATAGGTGAAGTCGAGCAAACTCATGTCGCTTTTGTCAGAAATTTGTTTATAAGACAAATTTAAAGTTTTCAGCTTTAAAATAGCTTCTCGAATGGCTGGAGTGCATTTCACTGTTTTTCCCATTTCTAACGGTGAATTTGAAGTTGCATTGTCGATTACATATTATTTATTAATAGTTACCTACCAATATTTGATGTTTAAATATTAGAACCAATAAGAATTTCACTGAAAAAAGCTAAAGGATAAGATGTTTCTAATTAATTGCTCTCTGCAATTAGTGCAATTTAGATAAAATTTCACAAAATTATTGTTTTCATTTCAAACAAACACAAATATCACACAGCCTACCGCTCCAGAAGTCAACAGTTAAGTAAACAAGTTAATAACATTGCAATAATTTGAAGAAAAAAGAACCGTTAGATTTTACAGGTTCATTTTCATTCATTGGGTCTTCGTTTCTAATTAGTTGCTCGTGGCTGTAAGTAGATGTTTTGATTGTACTTTAAACTAATGATAACATTTTCAAAATATTTCTAAAATATAGGGTCACGACGACGTCAGATAATACAAACTGATCGTAATCTAAGTGACAGCTGTCAAAAAGACCAACTCTGAAAAAATGATTGCCAGATTAAAAACCACACGTCTAAAATAAACAGCATTTCATTGAGTTTTAATTAAAATAAAAGTTATTAAGTCATTATTGAGAAAGCTAGTATTAATTATGATTTTTGTTAGATAAATGCAACATTAAATTAGATTTAAAAAAGTCTGAGGCAACCCTGGGTTTTTATTTATTATTATTCTTTTAAAATAAAAACTCTTTGGGGTTTCAAAAATCGGATACATGTACATACATATAGCATAAAGCTGGGAAAATTAAAACGAAACACATTCAACATCCCCATTTCCCATTCCCCATATACCCAACATACGACGACGACGCGGCGAGCGACGATGCGATATGGGGGGAAAATAAATAAATAATAAAAAAAAATTGCATAATAAAACAAAACCTTGCAATGAGACAAGAACGCCAAGTGATACGGATGAGAGAAGATCTCTTCTCGGCGGCCGGCCGGCGGCGCAGCGCTTACACCCCTCTGACTCTGGCTTTGCGCGCTTTGCCTTTGGTTCTGGCAAACTCCAAATAGCGTAATGGTGAAGTCAAAGTAAATTGCTGCTTGATATTATATAGTTTAATGCTACATACATAAGTGGGGAGAAGAGGGGGCACATACGTATTTTATGCCGCACTATAGCATTAGGATGCTGTGACTGTGAATTAAATGGGGTTTATTGTTTTGAGGCAGCACTATTCAATTAAACCATCTGAGTTTAATTTAATTGAAAAACAGATCATGCATTTCCGTCTCCGTCTCCGTTTCGACGTCTCGTCGTCGTTGTGTCGTTTCGTGTCGTCCGTGCGTAACATGGAAATAAAAGACGGTGGCGGGAGGCGGCAAATTGGGGGGAGTTGGTATGGAAACAGATACATGAATATTCGTAATAGAACATTGAAATAGAATGGTGGTATGATATGATGATAGCGAATTATTACCATAGTTATAGTTAAATGAATGATATGTTGGTTCATTATTCGGCTAATTGTGCAAGTAGGGTAATTTTGTCAAGTTTTATTTTTGTTCTATAACTGTTTTGTATATTATTTATGTACATACATACATACGTCATGTATACATGAATGAAAACAAAGCGTTTATGGTTAAAGTCCTTGTCTTGTGTTGTGTTTTACTTAACTATAGAAGTTGGAACATATTGTAACCAAAGTAATTAAACATAATTAAAAAATTAAATATCCGGGTTTTCAAGGAAGTGACAAATTTTAGATGCATAAATACTAAGTTCTTGTTATTTTAAAGTATTTGTATGTATGTAGATTTAAAAGCTTATTCCATCTTTGTAGGCTTAAAACTCACAAAAATCAGATTAAAAGTATCAGAAATCAGGTGTTCAAATATCATCATATAAATGAAAAAAGTTAAAGCTTAAGTACATGAATCTGCAATTATAGACACCACATTCTAAAGGTATGACTTTTTATATTCACTTATTTTCAGAATTCGAATTTGCATTTAAATTTTCTGGTTTTTAAAATATGTAATCGTAAAAATATTAAGTACAGCCAAGAACGATTTTTTTTAAAGCTAAGTAAAAACACAACATACGGTGTTGGCCAAAACAAAAGCAACTTTATTTGCCTTGATTATTAAATAATTAAAAAACAAATTTAGAATAGAATTATTGAATATTTTTGTTTTTAAAATTTAAATAAATATTTACAGTTTCTAATGGAAAATAAAATGTAGTTATTTTTGTAATAGTTCATTAAATTCATAGCACAATTAATTCAATATTAGGCTGGCCAAAACTTTTAAAAAATACATTTATTTGTTTAGTCTTACTAAAATATTGCTAGTATTTGGAAGAAAAGCCCTCGTTTTTAATCACTTCAGCACATCTTTGAAGCTAGGAGTCAAATAAATTGCTTATGATGCTGTTTGGGATACTTTCCCAACCCAATTTATTTTGATCAAACAGATCGTTTTTTATTTTTGCAATTAATCCTTACAATTCGTCGATCTACAATTGTCCTTACATTTTCTATGGGGTTTAGATCTGGGGACTGTGCTTTCCATTGTAACACGTCAATCCGGTTTTCTTGAAACCACGTCTTAACCGTATTTGACATGTGCTTTGGGTCGTTGTTCTGCTGAAATATCCATTTCGGAGGCAACTGATCTTCACCGTGGGGCAGCATTATGTTTTGCAAAATTTCACGGTACATAAACGATCCATTGTACCATTTTTTTGGTGGATCGGTTCCAGTCGCGCTTACGTTTAGGTCGAGTTGGGTTCGTATTTCTCACGATAATATAAAATGGTCTTTTTAAATTGTATCAATTTTGGAATGAAATATTTTCCGATATTTTAATTTGACTCATTCTATTTTTATATTCTCTTATAATTTTTTCTTTCATTTCGTTAGAGTATTTGTTTCGGGCCATTTTACAAAAGTTAGCTAAGAACACTGATTAGCTTGCCCGTGAACTCTCAATTGCACTCGTTTGCCAACACCCTTTAATATGAGCATTGGATTTTGTAGTTAACGGGCTAACTTTTCTCTATTAATAAGAAAAAGAGAGATAGCAAAAAAAAAAAAAGTTGCTTTTGTTTTGATCAACAAACAATTTCGTTAACTGTCCTACTTATGTCATATTTAAATGGACCGTTATGAAAACTATATTCTTTTGTAGTCTATTAAGAAGTAAATACATCTTGTATTAAATTTTGGGAAAAAATTAACATGATTCGTTTAAATTATTAATTTTTGAATGACATAAAGATGGAGGTAGTTTTAGTTGCTAATGTTTTGGCCAACACTGTATGTTCATCTTATCAATAAATTCTTTGATGACTTTGCAAAGTACAAATCTTTATCTTCTAAATACAGTTCATATCATAATTTTTTATCTCGGTTAGTTTTGAAAATGTATCATTAGTTATGAGATGAGATGATGATGGGTCTTAATTTGGCTCTATCTGAAGTTTTTAAAAAACCTTAAATGTAAAACCTTTATGTTTTTAAATAATTCTTTTTAGAGCTGATTCCGATTCTAAATTGTGCTCAAATTCAAAATTCAAAAATACCAAACATTTCAAACATTTTTTTTGTATTTTTTTTTTCAAAATGTATTCCAAAAACTTGATGTTAAACCTTATCACGGATTCGTAATAAGAACAAAAATTGCTTCTTTACTGTTTTTGCGTTTTTTCTGTTAATAACCGTTTTTGCATGAATGCGTCAGCGTGCTTTTGAGGTTAATGTATGGCAGGTTAAGACTTACAACTAATGAGGATTTTTTGAAAAAATAAGTAGGATACTGAACATTTATAAACGGAATATGAATTTACAAAGCCTAAAAAAGTCCACTATAAGGTTTTTTCTAACAGCCCTATTATGGTTATCAAATATCAACACGATATTTGATAATAGTTGATATTTATCAACAAAATTAATGAATCGGTATTATGGTGATCAATTATCAATATTTTTGATAAATAGTGAATTAAAAGATCTATTATTACGGCTATCAAACCCATCAAATATTCTATCAGCTACAAAATCTTCGTTGACAAATGTATCAAATATTCGTAAATGGTAAAGAATTGTAATTTAAATATGATTTATAAATTTTTTTTTGTAGTTTTTATTAAATATACAAATTGAAGAACGAAATGCCTTCACTAGAATTGTTGTTTGAAGGCAATTGTACTATGGAACTAAGGTTTATCGTGCAAGCTAAAATAAACAGTATTACGAGATGCTTCAAACCCACTGGACAAATTATAAATTCATGAATTAAAATAAGCAAATTAAACTTATTAAAATTATTATAGACCAAAACACAAGAACTCAACGCAAATGACAAACGTCAAACACCAAACAAAACCTATTCACAATCGTATATTGATTAGTATTCACAATGGGTGAAAAATTATCATTTGATACTCATAATACCAAATTATCAATAAATTGATAGAAGTTATTAGTTATCAAATAATTGATAGTTGATAGCCATAGTAGGGCTTTAAATTTAAAAGGTTGTATCTCAAATATTTGACGTGATAGATTGGTTTCGGATTCAAACTAACTGCAGCCTTATTATGAGTATCAATTTGATAGTCGATAGCTTCTATCAATTATATGATAAGTTGGTATTATGGCTATCAACTTGTAATTTTAGACCGATTGTGAATATTTATCAAAAGTTCATTGCGAATGAGTTTTATTTATTTTGTTTGACGTTTCACATGTGAAGTATTTGTTTATTTTTTGGTCACTAAAGGAAAAATTCTTTGTACGAAAATGTAGTTGCTCTTATAAAAAATCACTTTGTTTCTTTATGTGGTATTTTTGTATTTAAGAGCAGAATAGTAAGCAACGTTTCCTACGCTTAATTGGTAACTTCCTTGGGCAAAGAATTTTAAAATCGCTGCTTGTTTTAGTACATTTGGAATGGATTTCTGGCTTTTGATCGGTTTAAGTTTTTCCTCAATATAGTTTAACACCTCTAGGAAGGCTTGTTTTTAAAGCCTTAAGTTTCGAATGAATCTGCAATGAAATTTCATCAGCCAATGCAAAAATTAAAGAAAAGTATCTTATTACATGTGTTCGTCCAAATTCATTGGGTTGGAAGAATCACGTAATGCTCTGCGTATTTTGAGTTGCTGACTTGCGTTAACTTCATCATAACTCCCTTCAAAAAAACAATTCTATCTAAGGCATAATTTCTTAAATATTTTTGTTTGCCTTTAAAAATCCTGAAATATAAGTTTTTTGTTTGCATGCGAAAATATACCTGTAGCAACCGAATTAAACATCGTCAATAAAAAGTAATTTTAAAAATAAAATGCATACAAATCGCTGTTTCTTTATATTCTATGAAGAGAATGAAAAAAAACGTACATTTTATAATAATTTTTCTAAATTAAAAAGTATTTGAGACGTATCAACCAAGAATTTGTGGTTGATATGAAAATTGATGTGTATCTATTTGTTTGATATCCGTAATACCAAGTATGTCAAAAAATCATTCACAATAATGATAAAATTCACAGTTCATCAACAAAGTTGATAGCCATAATATCTGCCAATGCATCAAAAATATTGTTATGTACCAAGTATCTAGTTGATAGTTCATAGCTATAATAGGGCTATAAAGCTATCAAAAACCTTAGGCAAAGTATAATTTGATTGCCACCTACATTACAAAAAAAATGTAAGGGTGAAATGGGTGAAATGGTTTGAAATTGTAACTGTGGTAGTGCGGCAAATTGTCATAACAAAGACGGCTGATGACGACATGAAAATTTGGTCAGCAAAAGATTGATTTTTGTGGATTATGGCAAGCTATTTCTTTCTTCGTGAACCAGAGATCGTACAAATGTAGTGTTTAGTATCGTTTTCAAAAATATTTTAAACCCTCGTCGGAAAAGCTGATTTTTCGCCCAAAAGAACCTCAGTATCATTTTCAAAGATATTTTGAAGCCTCGTCCGAAAAGTTGATTTTTCGCCAAAATCGTTGTATAAACTGCGAATCCATATAACGAAGGAAGTGGATGCCCATGCACCTTTCATTGCTGAGTCAAATGGAGGTTATCAGTGAATATTCCGAGTTCTTTGTACAGGTGGTGTGGAATTCTCCTAAGGCTAGTGCGTGAAATGTAGAGCTGTTGGAAAACGCACTGTTTAGTTTGCAAATAAGTTTTCAATATTTCCCAAATTTCGGTCAAAATAACTTATGATTTAAAAAGCAACCACTAGATGGCCTACCCTGTAAATGCACCTCCATTGCGTGATCTATTTGTGAATGCGGTGATTGGAATGAAAAACAAATACATACAAATATTAATGATATAAATATTGATTCAAAAATGTCTTCATTTTGAACATATTTTTAATGGAAAACATTTCTTCTTTTTCACAAAAATATAACCAGACACTTATCGATTCATCTATACGTGGTTTTCGGTTAGAAAATATTCTGGATAATATTTAAGCATCACAAAATCGTTTCTTTAGTGAAAGTAAATTCCGTTTTAATGCTTTACTTAGAGAGTTTCACGAATTTAAAATAAAAAAGGGGAAATTAAAAAAAAAATACTTATTTTTTTAACCTCGCATCCTATAATATTCGTTAAACATGTATCTACATAAATACATACTAGTACTTTATCGTATGTATGTACAGTATACACCATCATTATTTACTTACCTGCAACCTACATGCCTTACCAAACCATACCTACCCTAAATATAAAATTGTTGAAGGTAAATTTGATGTTGATAATCTCATGTTTTTAATGCTATATAAGTATCTATAGCAGTATAACGATGACGAACAATATATCTTTGTAAACGTGCTCTTTTATGCTATAAACATTGACATTTTTGTTTTTAGTACGTAGATACCTACAATTTTGTATATTTTTTTATTTGACATCATTTTTATAAATAGCTTTTTAAATGTTATATGAGCATAACGGTATAGTGACATTTAAGCAAGGGAAAATAAAAAAGTTCTGACGTTGATCTAGTCTCTATTCTGCAAGAATTAGATCAACCGAAATAATTTGAATAAAATAAAAATAGTTTCATATTATGTAGTGACGTTGACGTAGTTATCGTAGTTCACGTAAAACTATATAATATACTACGTCACCTACCTACTTACTATTTAAAATACATAACAGTTAAGTATCTGGCACAGTTTTCAAGGTTGCTGGCTTGAAGCAAAACTCCATATGTAAAAATTCCTATTTTTTCTAAATAGGGGTCCAAGTATTAAATAATTGAACCCTAAAGCCTATTTTACTGCAGTTAAATCAAAATTTAGTGTGAAAGCGAGAATCACATTTCACACAACATAAAATCTGACATTGAAAATTAAAAAATCATGTAAATCATTAAAATTCCAAGATATACAATGCGTGCAGAGAAGTCTTAAATCAAAAAATGAAAACTTGTCAACTAACAAAAAAAAAATTAAAAAATTGCGATGTTATTTAAACCCCCCTACTTGGTATTTAATTTTAGAATAATTATTTCAACCCAAGCCTCATCAGATATTCACACTCATTCATATTCAATATAGCACGAAGAAGCGCCCGCCGCGCCAATTTATAAAAAACAAAATAAAAATTGTGAGCTACTTTAAAGTATATCTCCATAGTAGATATAACTTACGTTTTTACAGTGGAGGTCTTTTTATTATTATATGTGCATATATACATAAATGTAAGTAGATATTTTGTTTCTGGATATTTGTTAGGCTGAAATTAGTATGCGAGACGTTTGACTCACCATAAGTGATGTTTTTATTTTATATAAAGTGTCCCCCCAAGTGTCCGTCCGTGAGTCATATGTTTAAAACCAGGAATTAAATGTTGCTCATTGATTGTATTTGTTGGAATGATGCTATAGATATAGAAAGTATTAGGTGAAGTGTGAATTTGTTTAACATTTAAAATACTTGGCATTTAATAAAAGTTTATCTTGAATCATATAAAGGTCAACGATTTGGTATCGTTAAGATTAATTTAATAAAATTTAAAGTTCTTAAGAAATGATGATGAATAGAACACTGTTTGGCAAAATTAAGTTTTTTTCTATTCTATAAATCCAATCTCGTCTTATAATTTGTCCATTACATCAGGTTTTTGAAATATGGCTCTTAAAAACTTTTAAATAAAAACTGGTGTTTTAAAGGCTGATGTAAAAAGCAACAAACATTTTATTCTATTTTAATTAAATCTTAACATTAGAATCTAAAGGTGGAGCAAACATTAACAATCTTTAGTTTTTTTTTTTTTTTTCAAATATAACTATTGCCCAGCAAAGCATGGTATAAACACTTCGACAATTTCTAACTTATGAAAGCATTTCTATAGTTTATTAATTATGATCCATTGTGATAAGTGTTAACATACAACAGCTTAGATGAACTTTGGGAATATTTTGTTCATTGCACTCATCTGCCTTAGAAAAAATTTGAAGTTTGGACAACCAGTAACCTAAGTTAAAAAGTTAAAAAAAAAAAATAAAAAACAATAAGAATGTGTAAGCTGGAGAACTAGCTAAAGCATTAAATTTATTGCGTCCTATATCACAATTTTGATCAAAAATGAGTCAACAAAATTTTAGAAATGAGGAACACAAGACTTTAGAGTAGCTGAAAATTATACTTCCTTTAATAGTTGAAGAAATATTTTTGAAAAGGTACACTGTTTAAAAATGAAACAAATTGATTTTTTTTTGTGTTAATTTAACAGTTGTATGACCCCTCGAGATTTTAAAAGTCCGATATTTAATCAATTTTGGAAAAAATCCACTTTCAAAAATTACCAATTTCTTCATGTGCATTGGCAATGGTCTAAATTTTTTTTTTAAAAGGCAACTACAGTTCGAGTGAAGCAGATCCAAAATAGTCACATTAATTTGGGATTTTTTACAGGATCTCGAAAGTTGTGCTTCAAATCATAAATGTTTCAAAAATAAATCATCCTTATTTTTAAATCAATCAGTATGACCACAAACTTGGCTTTTTTTCACGATTAAACTGTGAGTAGAATTAAGATACTCTCAATTTGTTATTAACTTTATGCGTAAAGTCATTATTTAAAGAACCAAAATCTATGAACTTTATGGATCATGGGGGTTACAACCTCCACAACCCCCCTTGAATCCGCCATTGTTTTAGAGTTAATTTTTGGTGCTGATTTCGAATTCGATTTAAGCTATCTGCTCAAATTTAAAAAAATACATATTGATACGTTTTCAACATAATTTTCTGCTAACCTGTTTAAAACCTTTTCAGCATAAATAAATTAACTTTTCTTTGGGGTTTTAATTAAGAAAAATTAAGACTTACAACTAGTGAAGATTTTAGGTTGGTAGGTTACTCCCAGACCTCATTTTTATGATAACTTAAAAGAACTTAAATACTTATTTCCCACTTTCGCTCGTGATAGTAAAAAAAAAGTTATAAATAAAAACAATTCAACGTATTTTTCATGACTCAATAAGTAAAAGTTAAATTTCTATAAATATTACCTTTATTTAAATGAATCAAAATGCATTTGGGTTTATCAACTATTTCACTTAAAACTTATTGAATAAGAAAAAATAACATGGATACATGTTTACTCGCTTCTGAGTTTACACACCTGTTTGTTTACAAACTCACACTAAAGTCATTCCACTCTGAATTATTGTATCTTTAATATTTTATTTGCTTCTATTTTGCAATATTTGTTGTTCAATTCTTATGTTTATATCTGACGAAACAAAAAACATTTCCCCGCCAAATAAGTCATCGAAAAAACATCGTTTAATATCCATTTTAAGAAAAGAAAACATCGATCAGGCAGTCTATTGGAATGTATTCACTTTTTAGTAAAAAAAATGTCAATCACATAAATAATTCATGAAACAATCTTTAAAAATTTACAATCATTATCGGTCAATAAATGCGCCATTGTGACGCAGTTTAATCAGAAAACAATGAGTAATTTTCTATAATTGTTTGTAAACATTAAAAGTTGTATTGCTGGCGCGCATCGTTTTGCTGGTTGGTTTAACGATAAAATTAAAATATCAAATAACACTTGCATTTCCTCAAAGCTTTAGAAGACAACATATAAATAAATAAATGAACGTATGTTAAAAGTAAAGCTGGGCTTTTGTTTCAAGGCTTAGCTTTTTTTTAACTAATACAAATTCAAAATAGCGACTGTAGTCAGTTTAGTCTTCATAAATTTAAATTATTTTACTATAAAAAGCCAAAGATGGAAAATATCGTATTTTATTATAATTTATGTATCTACGTAGTTTAATTATCACGATTTGACCTTAAACTGCCCAGGTAATTTAAACTATTGCCATTAATCACTTTTAATAAAGCAAAAATTCCTCGAATTCACCATCTTGGAAATTTTGTTCGTAGTTTGTGAATCATCTTTAAAACGAAAAAAAAAGCATTTAGTTTATTGCAAACCATACTTAAGGCTCTCTTAAACCAACACAAAATAAAAGTGACAGCTTAAGCTATGTTTAGTCGAAATAACAGTTTGATCTTTTTTTCTCGATGGATACGGTCTTTTGTATGTGCAGTTTTGGGTCTTTAACTAGTTGGTGCAAACTTAAGGTATAAACACGCTTCGGCGTACTTTAAGATCATTTTAAATGAGCTTGATTAGAAAATATACAAATTACATAAAATTAATGCTTCGGGATATCAGAAACAGACCAGGATATCGGATCAAATATCCTAACTATTAGGATAGAGTCTCTATATCGTTTCTCTCTCTCTCTTTTTGAAGAAAACAAGAGATAAAAAGAGAGGACTTGAAATTTGGATACTGCTAAGAGCATTCCTTAAAATTAAGTGTGATTTTTCTTCTCCAAAGACCTTAAAAAATTTGAATTTAGGGAAAGTCTTAAAATCAATGCTTAAAATAATTGGAATTTTTCATATGTATACATTTTTTGTTTTTGCTTTCAAAACTCTGAATAGAATTTTTAAAATGTAATTTTTCAACTATTCTCCATTCCACAATTGAAAGAGGAACGCAAAATTCTATTTAACTTTTTGCAGACCTTTCACAGAAGTCTTTAAAAAATAAGCCAGAATAGATTCTTAAAATCAAGCGACATAGACATTGAAGCGAAGTTATTTACGGTGTTTGACAGTACCGTCGCTCGATTTAAAAAAAAGGAGAGGCTAGGATTCGACCCACACTGATAATTTCCCATCCCGTCAGTCCATTTGTCTTGCTTAAAACTTTTAACAAAGCATTCATAACAACATTTTGTGTGAGATCAATAATTTGAAGCCAATATCCTTTTTTTTCTCCTAATACTGGAGTCGAAAACCATTTCTTATCAGTTTTTGTTGTTTTTTATGTTTTCGTGTTCTGTTAAATTTTTTTCAGTTGAATTTTTTTCAGTTGAATTTTTATAAAAAAATTAAGTTAAAATTACTAACCACATTTTGAAAAAGATGAAATAGTTGATATCAAACACTATTTTTGTTAACGAGATTTTTAGTCGAAAGCCGAATCTTACCAATTTTAGTAGCATTTTAGTTTTTTTTTATATAATCAAATACAGATTGAATTCGATTCTAAGAAAATTTAGCGCAGAATAAAATAATTTTGAAAACAAAACCTTTATTTATTCACGAGATATCGACAATCGATTATCCATTTTTAACAATTTTGCGAACTATTTTTTGTAGATTTAAATTTTCATGAAAAAAAGTGACCTTTGCATTTTTGTTAAAAAAAAAATACTAAATGTCGAAAACTATACTTTCTATAAGATGAACTTAATTTGAAGCCAAAATATTTTTAATTTTTGAAAAGTATTTGAGTCGAAAATCAATTTTTTACCAATGTTTTTTCAGGTTTTTATTTTTTGTAAAAAAAAAATGTTAATTCGATTTTTCTCAAAATTGTATTAGTTTGGTATCACCTCACAATTTATAATAAAGGGTGATATTTTTAGCTATTATCTTTTTGGCAACACTGGTTAAAACAGCTGATGGACGTTTCGTGTTTTGTTTCACTGTCAAACATCTTCACTTTGGTCTATAATTTAACCATGAATCGTCTTACAAACGGACAACGCTTACAAATTATTGAATTTTATCATCAAAATGCGTGCTCTGAAGAAAGTTAATCGCGCGCTTCTTCCATTTTATGGTCAGTTCAATCGACCCACTGAAGCGGCTATTGGGGCTATTGTGACTAAATTTCGCACCAAATTTACATTGTTGGACATTAAACCACCAACACGCTTACGTAAAGTGCGAATTGAAGAAAATATCGCAGCTGTTTCGGCCAGTGTTAATGATGACCATCAATTATCGATTCGTCGCCGTTCGCAGCAATTGGTCCTCAGTTTCTCAACAACGTGGAAAATTTTGCGGAAGGATTTAGGTGTGATGCCTTTCAAAATACAGCTGGTGGAAGAATTGAAACCGAACGACCTACTGCAACGTAAAATTTTGTGGTGAATAGGCTCTTGGAAAGTTGGCCGAAGATCCACTTTTTTTTTACCGAAAAATTGTGTTCAGCGACGAAGCTCATTTTTGCCTCAATGGGTACGTAAACAAGCAGAATTGTCGATTTTGGAGTGAATATCAGAGAGAAGCATTGGAAGAGCTACCAATGCATCCAGAAAAAGTCACAGGTTGGTGCGGTTTATGGGCTGGTGGCATCATTGGACCGTACTTCTTCAAAGATGATGCGAATCTTAACGTAACTGTGAATGGTGAGCGCTACCGTGAGATGATATCCAATTTTTGTTTGCCCAAAATGCAAGAGCTCGACTTGTATGACATGTGGTTTCAACAAGACGGTGCCACATGCCACACAGCACGTGCAACAATGGACTTATTGAGAGGCGAGTTCGGTGAACATTTTATATCACGTTCGGGACCGGTCAATTGGCCGCCTAGATCGTGCGATTTAGCGCCTTTAGACTATTTCTTGTGGGGCTATGTTAAAGCTCATGTCTATACAGACAATCCCGCTTCAATTGACGCATTGGAAGACAACATTGAAGCATTTATTCGTGAGATACCGCCCGAAATGTTAGAAAGAGTATGCCAAAATTGGACTAAGCGGATGGACCATTTGAGGCGCAGTCAAGGTCAACATTTGCATGAAATAATCTTCAAACATTAAATTATATGGACCGTACTATCGATTCAAATAAAGATTTCATGCATTTTTCTGAATTGTATGTGTTTTTTTTTTTTGAAAAACTTTCCTATAGCTTTAAAAAAATCACCCTTTATAAAATTTAATTCAAGTCGCTAGCGTTTATAATTGGGTTTTTTAATTGCTGTGTGCATGTTTCTGCATTATTATCTGTATATCAAAAATGCATTTGAAGTCGATATCTCTACTGGTTTTTGAGATATGGACGACGAAAAAAGCCTCCCGAACGTACGGACATACAAACGTACGTACACAAGCACGCACAGACATCTATCTAAAAATCTTTTATTAAGACTCTACGGACCTTGAAACGTCGAGAAATTTCAAAATTTTTAATTTTAAAAATCAGATAGATTACAATAACTTCCTATGGGAAGTTAAAAATCATTTCTAATGAATAAAACAAATTTGTTTTAGTTTTTCAAGAACATAAGACGAATTTTGGTAGTAGTAAATTTATTGTTTTAAATTTCACATTAGACAATAATTTTTCTCGATTTAGAAAAAAATTGAAAACTTCGATTTCAATTTTCGTTCAATATCTTTTCTTGAAAAAGTCGAATGTATGCGGATCCGAACTCATTATGCTGCTTATGGTTTCGAGTTTGTTTTTTTTTTTTGTATTTCTTTAATAATAATCATAAATTGGCAACAAACATAGTTTTAAATAAAACAAAATATGTAAGTCGTATTTTATTCATCACAACTCGAAACAATTGAAACTAAGAAAATAGGTCATTAAATGCAATGCGAAAATAATCAATTTGATAAAAGAAACAAAACTAGAATGAAAATTGCAACGTCAAGATTATTTTCTTATCACAGACGCCAACATACATAGATATGTACTCGTATGAGTAGTTGCACAAGAAGAAAAGAAAATCTTGTGAACTAATTAGAAAATTTCAAAGCAAGTCGGCGCGGCATGAATTTTTTAGCGATATCCATTGTATTGTTAATTGCCGACATTCGAATTTTGTCGTATAAATTATACTGAATACGAGAATTTAACAAATAGAATAGATATCTCATTTAAATTAATTCGTTTTGATTTCTAAGAGCGTCAGGCTAAAATGTAAGTACATATATTTATGTTTTAAATACTTTTGTATTCAGTTATTGAATGAAGTTGTAGAAAACAAAATGCAAGCATTATAATCCCAACACATGTTACTTGCATGAGACGATTTACACGCAGTGTTTTCCTCTTGATCAAATAAAGGTGTTCAAATAAAAAAATACACTGTTTATCGAAACAATAAGCGGAAACAGGGCGAAATAAAAATAATCGTAGATAACATTTTTTTCACATTCAAAAAGAAAAAAAAATAAAGATCATGGAAATGCAAATAATGAAATCCTTTAGAGTCAAAATTCTTATCAATTTTGTTTTTTATTTTTGAATTTTTGAGACAGGAAGATAAAAAACACGTTCTCATGAGTTCAACAACTTCGCGTAAATACAAATTGTGTAATCAAGGTTTAATCATTGATATTACTTGATGTGAGTTACTTCCATTTACTTTTGAACATAGGTAAAATTTGATCATTCCTGGTTAATGTTTTTTTCGAACAAAATAAAGTGAAGAGGTGGTCTTTGCTGGTTCTCAAACTGTAAACTAATTTGGTTTCTGCTAATTTCGTCTGGCCTGCTTTGAAAGCTTTTATAAAATCACATCAGGTTTTTAAAATCGTCCCCTTTAAAAATACTAAAGACAACAAAAAGGGTGTTTCAAGGCTGAGTTGAAACACAACATTTCCTTCAACAATAAATTGTTTGATGATTTTGCATTCAAGATACAGTTCAAATTATTTCAGTATCTCACTTAGCTTTAGTTATTAGATGACTTGTGGGTCTTCATTTGACTCTATCTGAAGTTTAAAAAAAAACTTAAATGTAATTCTTTTATTTTTAGTGCTGATATCGAATCCAAACTCCAATTTTAGATACATGTGCTCAAAATGAGAAATACCTTTCTTAAACATCTTTTTTTATTATTTTTTTTCAGAAAATATTCTTAGAACTTGATGTTATAACCTTAAGACTACGAATTCGTAATAAGAATAAAAATTGCTTGAACCCTTTAAGCATCAATGCTTCAGAGTTTTTTTTTAAGGTTTTAAGGTAGGTAAAGAATTACAACTAATGAGGATTTTTTGAAAAAATAAGTAAGGTATTGAAAACTTTCAAACGGAATATTGAAATACGCGATTGTAGATTTGGAAAATCACCACGATATGAGTTGGACAATAAACTACTTAATAATTTACATAGCGTTAAATTATAAAAAGATATAATATCTCAAAAATTTGTTGTAATAGATTGATGTTAAAGTCGGATTCGAGTTGAAGCCATCAAAAACCTTAGAAAAAGTATAATTTGATTGCCAACTATATTACTGTGTTGACCAGTGTTTGTAATGTAACTCTAAAACGACTTAATGTACAAGAAATCACACTTACTCTAAACAATTAACAAAAAAGTCTCATAGGTCATGTTAGCTTAAAGTGGGTGTCCATGATGGAATCAAACACACTTAGGACAGTTTAATGGCCCATTGATACCACATGAATCTTGAGGCTTCCTTCTAAGCTCAATGAAACCAGTTTGAGTCCCTTACGAAACGTGAGAGGCTGATTATGCTGATATGATTTAGATCGCTAAAGAAGAATTCGCCTAGGTAATTCTTGCGTTTTTGAGCTAGAGCAGGGCATGTACAGAGAAGGTGAAGAACTGTTTCCTACTCTTTCTCGTCCATACAGCTTCTGCAAGTCATTTGAGAATACGCCTAGCCGCTTGGCGTGCTTTCCTATTAGACAGTGTCCGGTTATGACACCTATTATCGAGCTTATGCGATCTGCTTAGAGAGAGCAAGCACCTTGAAAGTTTTAAATCCAGTGTTGGCCAGATGTTTTTTGTTACTTGACACGTGGTGATGTTGTTCCACCTGGTGCCTGCCCTCCTCACAGCGTCTTGCATTAGCAACAGGTTACAAGTAGCGATTGGTATGCCAGTATGTGCCAAACGTGGTAGGATGGGATGGGCTGCACTTTATAGTTCCTGGCGAGTTCATCTGCCTTACAGTTACCTGGAATGTCTCTATGGCCCAGCCGGCACCCAGCAAAGGTGAATATTAAACTGTTGTGTCATATCCATTAGAGATGATCGACAGTTACGGACTGTTATAGAATTTGTAGAGACAGAATCCAGAGATTTGATAGCGGCCTGACTATCTGAGAAGATACGGATATCAGATGTTGATATCACGTTTTCTTTAAGCCAGGACAAGACTTCTTTTATCGCCAAAAGTTCCGCCTGGAACACGCTACAATGATTGGGAAGGCGGAATGAGAGACTTAATTTCAGTCATTCAGAGTACACACCTCCACCAACCCTTTCCTTTGTTTTTGAACCATCTGTATAAAAATGGATTGACTCGTCTTCCAGGAATGCCCTATCCTCCCAGAAAGATCTGGAAGGTATAGAAATCTGGAAATTTCTGTCGAATTGCAGTTGGGGGATGGTGTAGTCTGTGTGCTTTGGAATTGATTCTAAATACCTAAGAATTACGGAGTGGCCAATGTTGTTGTTAGTCCACTGCGACGAAGCTTTGAGGCGAATAGCAGAGCTTGCAGTTATTTGTTTGCTAAATATGTCAAGAGGTTTTAGGTAGAGTAAGGTGTCCAGTGCCGCAGATGGGGTCGTACGAAGCAATCCTCTTATACATAGACAAGCTGGACTTTATTAAATTTTTCGTGATTTATAGCTTTCTCTAAAGTAGTCCACCATATTGCCACACCGTACATTAAAATCGGTCTAATTACCGATGTATATATAGCCAATGCGTGAATCTGGGTTGTAAGCCACATTTATTACCAATAGCTTTTTTTGCAAGAAAAAGAGAGCTACAGTAGTTTTTTTTTGACTCTTTCTTGAAAGTCTCATCATAGAGTTAAAACAATTTTGGTTGAACGAAGAAAACTAATTTTTTTTTAATTTTCATAAAGACCGCCCACCATAATTTTTGAAAATTAAGCACATAAATTATTTTTTTTGTAACATAACATTTTGCTACAGTTAAAATTTAATTTAGAAGTGATCTAGCAGATGCTGTAGCTATAGTTGTCTATGTAGATAATTTTATGATACTTGAAAACACTTCCAAAATCTCAAGTTATTAAAAAAAAAGCATATTGTGTATACATGTTTTTTATTTTCTAACCAAATTTATTTTTTTTTTCAGTTTTGAAAAAAAAAAAAAATTTTTCAGACTTTTCCAAAGCATACATTTTTGGAGCAACCTCTAACATTAAGCATACATTTTTTTAACTGAATACAAAAATTGCACATTGTTTTTTGATTTCTTAACTATGTTTAAAGTCGTTTTAGGCTATGTTTTAAATTTGTATTTTCTCTAATTATCCTGTATGTTGAACTCGATTAATGATATCTTAATTAATATCATTTATACAATTCGGAAAGATCTTTTCGACAGTGAATTTTGTACAAATTCAAAAATTTGTGTCCATTTGATTTTTTGTTAAAAAAATATACTCAGATAAATGAATTTTTGTGAATTAAAATATAATTTAAACATTAAATCTCACCATCTGAATTTTGAACCTGTTCTATCAAACACATTAAAACATCAATCCACTTGAACTTTAAGAGGTAAACAGCAAGGTCATTTAAAAAATCATCATTCTCATCTAGAAAATCGCAAGATGCAAATAACAAGTACTTAAAGCTCACTATATCTTTAGATATTTCAAGAGTAAAATGCACTGTGATTCAAAGTTGCAATGTGTTTTGGGTAATAAGGTCAATAAGTTGTTCTCTTACAAATACATACATGCATACATATGTATGTATGTATGTATGTACATAAGAAACTTCGTGTAAGATTTCAATAAAATTGATTAAACCATCTAAAATATTTACATATGTAAATACCAAAAAAGAATAAAATAAATCGTACTTACTTGCTTTCATGATAGCAGTCCTTAAAAATGAATCCTTTGAATTAAATTCAAAACAAATATGATATTTCACAATGTGCTTCAATAAAATCTAAGACCAGTTTTCTGTTACAAAATGCTATACGTTTCTATACATTTTTTAAAAACTAAATTTTGTTTCTCACTTTATGTCAAAACTATATTATGGAAACAAACTTTTCTCAACTTTTTTTTTTTGAGTTTTTTAAGTGTTTTTCGTTGTGAAACAAATCTCAACAAATTTAAAAAATATAAATTTCTACATTTTTCAAATCATTGTTTTAAAATCTTCCTTTGTTAAACAACTTCAAAAAATTCGAAATGAAAAAAAAGTAGTATTCTTTTAGTTTACAAAGTTAACTTTCTCGTTTTTGTATGTTCGTTTATTGTGGTGACAAATTTCTCTTCATACTCTGTATGTAACACTTACATTAAATAATATACTATACATATCATAGAATTTTCTTTGAAGCTTGCACTATATAAATGAGATATTGTATCTTACTGTGTAAGTTATTAAATAAATAAATTGAATTGAATTGAATAATTTCTAACCAAATCGCCATAAAAAATTGAAACGAGAATGGAAAGAATTGATAATGTTGACATATTTTCAAAGTTATTAGTTGAAAAAAAAAAACTATAAAACTAAAGAAAATAAACTTCAAAACACAATTTAAAAACTTAATAACTTAATAACCTTCACAGTAGTGTTAATTTTTAATCAAAACATCAATATTCTTATAAGAGTAAATTTAGAACCGTTAATTTTGATTTATTGCAAAGCAATATAGAATTTAATAGTTCTTACAATGTCTTTTTTAAGATATATGGTCAGTTCCTTATCAATCTCTTATCAATATTTTAACCATATTCATTTCACAAAAATTTAAATAAATAAATCTGGATTCCACTAAGCCACATTAAAAAAGCATCTATGTTGATATATTTTGACTAAATATCCCCTCATATTGCGCATCTGTGAATGTGTGCTTTACGAAATGTACATTATCGTCATGAAATGAACATCTGCATAAATATGTTTGTACTAAATTTCATGCGGTTTCTTTGAGTTGTTGTGAAAAGTGTTGTTTTATGTTGTGAACATATGTATGTACATATGTCTATAGATACTTGTAAAATGTTCATGATCAAAGTCTATGGTTTACTTTCGTAACTTAAAATTTAATACTTTACAAAATGCGTCGTTTTACGACACAATAAAATTGAATATTTTTCCTTAAAACATTATAAACACACAATGCAAAATTCATGTGTATAATATTTACACTATAAACAGTATGTGCGATATAACATTCATAGATTATATTAATCATCTAAATTGAAACATTTTATTTTTAAAATTCAATATATAATGGGGGGTGGATGATCAAAGTCAATCATAAACATTAAAGGGTGAGTGCGTGAATAAAATGAAAATAGTGCATCAAACAACTGAAATAGGAAGTACCTATTCATTTAATATTTTCTAGACGGAAGTGTTAATAAAAATGTATAATATTCTAGTTGAAATGGATCAAGAAATTTGTATTTTTATTATAATGCAGCCCAATTGAGAGAAAATGAAATTTGAACAAATGTTTAAGAAATATTTGTAAATGTTTGTTTTTTTTTACTGCTGATCGGTGATTTTTATATTTGTACAAAATACTCTTTGAAATGTTCATGTCCATTTTGCTTTTCAAAACCAGTGTTAAGTTTAAGAAATAGTTTTAATGTTTAGTTTAAGTTAAGCCCGGCTAAACCCACTGAAAGCAGTATTGCTCAGTTAAAAAAGAAATAAAGACCCGGTTTTCAAACAAACAACTTTATTTGTGGGTTAACATTTGTTTTCAACAACTTCGTTGGGTTAACTTTGGCTCAACTAGATGTTTGAGTTCAATTTTGTGACGTAAGAGGTGTATTCAAAAAGTCCCCGGAATTTTCGTTTTTTCAAAAAAATATTTATTTATTCGTTAACATCAATGTGGTCCCCTTCAAAGTAGTCCCCTCCAGATATAATACACTTATGCCAGCGTTTTTTCCAACCTTCGAAGCACTCTTGATATTCACTTTTTGATATGTCCTTGAAAAACGCCGTCCTTTCATGAGTCTCTTCAACTTTGGAAACAGGAAAAAGTAACACGGAGCCAAATCTGGTGAATATGGAGGTTGGGGCATGACTACGGTACCTATTGTTTTTGGCCAAAAAATTACGAACAAGCAACGACTAGTGAGCAGGTGCGTTATCGTGGTGCAAAAGCCATGAATTGTTTTTCTATAAATCTGAGCGTTTTTTCGGATTGCTTCACGCAAACGTCGCATAACTTCAAGGTAATACTCCTTATTAACCGTACGACCTTGTGGTAAGAACTCTTGATGCACTATGCCATTATAAATCGAAGAAAACAGTAAGAAAAACCTTCACATTTGATCGAACTTGACGTGCTTTTTTCGCTCTTGGTGACGTTGGATGCTTCCAGGTGGACGATTGTGCTTTGGTTTCGAAATCATAACAATACACCCATGTTTCATCACCAGTTATGACCCTTTCAAGCAAACTTGGATCGTCGTTGACGTCATTTAACAGCTCCTGAGCGATGTTCATGCGATTGTTTTTTTGGGGAAAATTCAGCAGTTTCAGCAAAAACTTCCGAGCTCATAAAAACACGTTGAACCTTAGCAACTGCCACAGACAAAGTAAACAGTGAATATAGCTGAAAGTTGCATCATACTTAAGGGTCATGTATACCAACACAATAAAAATTTGACCTTCGGACTCTCCAGACCCGCGAAATTTAAAAATTCCGGGTACTTTTTGAACACACCTCCTATGCCAATTAAATATTGCAACAAACATTTGGTCGTAGTTTAGAAGGCTATATCAGTGTGTCACTTTCAAAAAATCGATTTTTTGGCTAATTCAATAGTTTATACTTTCAAAAATATACTGTGAAACCGCAAAGATCGTATCTTGAATAGCTTTTGAATAGCAGGGTTCTAGCTTACAGGAGATAAGCCTAATGCGTCCTTAAAAGAGGGACAAACAGCCCGTAGACAAGCGCATTAGTTTTGTATTTATTATTTGTATGCTAATTATACTTTTATATAGTAAAAATCTGTAGTTGAAACTTTAAACGAGTTTTTCTGGAAATGGCGTTTTTGAAACTTGCTGACATCATAACTCAACTAGAAATTGACTGATCGACTTCAAACTTAAACTGAGTATTCTTGAATATATTATTTTTGGTTGATTGAAATTTTTCAATTTTACGCCATTTTGTTCATTTCTGATGCTTTTTAAAAATTGTAGACCTTTTTGAATTTTTTCGTTTCAGCTTCTCATTAGGCTGGAATGTGAATGTCTGCAGTTATGAAACTTTGTCTTGTAACACCTCCGAAAACAGCACATAAATTAGTTATTTTTAAATATTTTTGTAAAAAAAAGCTTTAACAAATTTCATCAAGTACTTTCTTTAAAAAAAAAATCCAGAAAATTCGTCTTATTATTCATGAGATCATTGATATAGCCCCTTAACTACAAATATCAGTTACAAACAGTTTTATTTTACTACTTGCTCTAAGTTTGATTTAGTTCTGGATACAAAATTGACTATGATTTATTTTTAAGAAGTTAACTTGAGTTAAACTCTGAAAGTTTGTTGATCTCATATAAAGTGAATAATGTATACATATTTCTTAAAAAGAGAATAGTTTAAAAATTGAAACTGGTAAGACGTGCGACATTATAATTGCCTTCCAGCTTACTTAAGTGCTTTTTTTTCTTAGAAAGATTAATTAAAAACAAAAGAACTATATCATAAATAATTCATAGTATTTGTAAAGGAGGCACTCTGCGTGTCGGCCCAGCAGCCGTGGAAAGTAAAAAGCAAAACTCTTTAACTGCCAGAGCCAGAGGCGAAACATTGTTTGGGCTTTGATGATGTGTCATGTCATGCATGATTCATGAATATTGTCGCCCCCTATTATAGTCTACAGACACGACGACACACCCAACGAAATTAAAACAATGAAGAACACCACAGCCCCAGTCCCAGCCAGCGTTGCCAAAATGTGCCCGATCGGGCCATTTGGCACTAAGTTTTTTATTTTGGCCCGTGGCCCGGGGCCAACATGAAATGGCCCGCATATCATATATTTTCTTTTTTCTAAAACAACAAATCCAATCTTTTTATTCCACCAACAAAATTATCAATGTGTTTCCTCCATATACAACTTCCCATATTGAAAATGACACTGAACTCATTCATTCAGACTGACATGACGTTTGCTTTTCATTTGTTTTCGCCAATCGCCACTTTATTATTTTTCACCTACCTAGTACGTATGTAAGTATCTAGTCTGTTTGTTTTGTCATATCTACAATTTCTTAAAACACAGCCCAAAAAGGCAAGAAGAACTTAAAGTTTTTCAAGAGTATCTTGATTTGAAGAACACCAAAATAAAGAAAGTTGTTGCAACGCAAACAAAAAATTTAATGTTATTTTAAAAAAAATTGTTAAAGCTGAGTACTTAGAAAGCCTATACAATATATTTGAAGTTGAATTCGAACAGTTCTTTTTGAAACCCTTAAATGGAGTATATTTTGGCTACGGATTTGATGACTTATTCGAAAATTTAATTTAATTAATTTAATTCAATTAATTTAATTCGAAATATAATAAGTTTATTTAGAAAAGATAAATTGTTATTGTTTTCTTAAAGACATTTTTTCTAGGGTAGTGGGCTAGTGGCCCTCTCATTTTGGAAATGGCCCTCAAAATGGCCCTTAAAATTTTTGTATTCGCGGCAACGCTGGTCCCAGCTCCATCTCCATCTTCAGCCACATCTATACAGCCACAAAATGGAAATATTTTTCACTTCTTTAAGTTTTAAGTTGACTCTTTGCGTCTTCGTCAACATCAAGCTAATAAATTAAGGTTAGTGTACCTACTGCAATGCGTGTTTGTTTTGCTCTGATTTAACGATAAAGCTTAGCATGTGGCATGAATGCATATTGTACGTAAATTCTCTGCACTCTGCACACTGCAAAACGCGTGCCACCTCTTCCATCCTCCCATCATCATGTTTATAGTACAAAAGATGATATAGATTTCAACGCAAACAGCTCGTAAAGTCGCTGGCTGTAAATTCAACAACAACTGCAGCAGTAGCGCCTAAGAGGCTGTGGTACACAATAGAGAGTAATTATGAAGGCCTTCTTAGTTCTTTTCAATTCTACAATTTCATGTCTTCTTTCTTAGGTCTTAATCCGTGAGATTAAGAAGCTAATTTACGACACAGACTTTCTAGGGACATAGGTCAGTTTTTGCTCTCGTTTTGTTGTGGAATTGCGATGATGTGCGGACTTGTGGATACGAGTATTTAATTATTGTATATATGCATCAGGGTGGATAGACTTGATGCAGTCACTTATAATAAAAAAATAAAATGGAAATAAAAGATAATACATTACTCGTACACACTTGTCGAGATCAAAATACACAATAAATTGAACATTTAAGTACAATTGATTTGATCTAAATAAGTTGAAAATAAATTAAATGAAAAAAATAATAATTTTACGCTAAAGACTCAAACGAGTGGCAATTATTATTTAAATTTACTTTTCTATGTATAATGCGCAAAAGATTTAACAATGGCGTTAATATTTTTTAATAATAAATGTTTCTTAATTTTATCGCTTCATTTCACGACAGTGATACTGATATGCAGTGGTGGACAAGAATTTAGCACACTTATTTGATGAAATGAAAATGAAAGCTGCAAGTTTATTAACTTCCCATAGGAAGTTATTGTAATGGGTCCGATTTGTCAAATTGAAAATTTTGACATTTATCGACGTTTCAAGGTCCCTAGAGTCGAAATAAAAGATTTTTAGAAAGATGTCTGTGCGTGCGTGTGTACGTACGTCCGTACGTCTGTACGTCCGTACGTCTGTACGTCCGTACGTCTGTACGTCCGTACGTCCGTACGTTCGCGACGTTTTTTTTCGTCGTCCATAGCTCAAGAACCAGAAGAGATATCGACTTCAAATAAATTTTGTTATACAGATAATAAGGCAGAAAGATGCAGAAAGGGCTCTCAAGAAAATTGCGTGGGTGAAAATTTTGGTTAACCCTAAATATCTCATGAACCAATGACGCTAGAGACTTGAATTAAATTTTATGTTATATATTGTAACGTGATACAAAACAATTATATTTTTGGAAAAAAATCAATTAACGGTTTTTTTTATAAATCAAAAAAACTGAAAAAAAAAATTTGTCACTTCGAAAATTTTACGACTAAAATATGATTTCATCTCCAAAACAATTTTGTGCAACGAAGAATAATGTTTTTGACATCTGATAAAATTTTGAGAAAAATCGAATTGACAGTTTTTTTACAAAAAATAATAACCTAAAAAAAAATAAAAAAAAAGTTGGTAAAAATTGAGTTTTGACTCAAATATCTTTTCAAGACTTTGAGATATTGGCTTTAAACTACTTTTATCTTTTAAAAAATATTGTTTTCAACATTCAGTAAAATTTTGAAAAAAATAGAATTGACAGTTTTTTTACAAAAAATTAAAAACCGAAAAAAAAAAATTAACAAAAGTTGGTAAAAATTGATTTTCGACTTAAATATCTTTTCAAAAATTTGAGATTATGGCTTCTAACTAATTTTAACTTATAAGATATATTGTTTTCAACATTAGGAAAAATTTTGAGAAAAATCGAATTGACAGTTTTTTTACAAAAAATAAAAACCTAAACAAAAAAATTAATAAAAGATGGTAAAAATTGATTTTCGGCTCAAATAGCTTTTCAAAAATTAAAAATATTGGCTTCAAACTTATTTTATTTCACAGAAAATATTGTTTTTTATATTCAATAATTTTTTTATAAAAATCCAACAGTTCGGTTTTTTCATAAAAAAAATAAAATCTACAAAAAATAGAACGCAAATTTGGTAAGAATTGATACATTTAGACAAACTTTTAAGCAAGACAAATCGATAGACGGGATGGGAAGTTATCAGTGTGGGTCGCATCCCAGCCTCTTTTTTTATTTATGTATATGCCATACGGTGGGATATATGTTTTAACCGAAAAGAACATTGTACAAGTTATACCTGTAAAAAAGGAATTGAAAAATTTGTTAAAAAAAAACTTTTTTTACCTGGACATTTGTTTAACACACTAAAAGTTTTTGATGGATAACTTTTAATATATGCAACTTACCGTTATGGAGGATTCAGTATTTGGCAGGGATTCCTTTGTTTTTTATGACTGCACTGATTCTTTGAGTCAAACTTTCAACCAAAGCCACACATCGTTGTCTTGGAATGCTATACCATGCATCTTGAATGAACTGCCATAATTCTTGCAATTTTTCGGCTTTATTTTTTCAATTTGATGTTCCACATCATTGCACAAATTTTCGATCGGGTTAAAATCGGGTGATTGCGCTGGCCACTTTAGAACGTTAATTTTATTGACCTCTAAGCAATTCTTCAAAAGTTGTGATGTGTGCTTAGGGTCATTATCATGTATAGTATAAATCTCCATAGAAGTGCTAAATTTTCTTCTGAAAATGGAATCATATGGTGTACCAGGATACTTTTGTACACATGTTGGTCCATTTTTGTGTCAATTTTTACTATAGGACCAACACCTGTCAGGAAAGTGCAGCCCAGACCATAGCATTCACACCATCATGTTTGACTGTTTTAACAGTATTTCGAGAATGGTGTTGCATATTCTGTGGACGTCATACATACTTTTTGTCATCTGAAACAAACCGACAGAATTTGGATTCGTCGCTCCAAAGCACGTTTTTCCAAAAACTAAGTGGTTTGTTCAAATTTGTTTTTGCAAAGTCTAATCCGGCTTTCAAGTAATTTTTTTTAAAAGAGTGGCTTTTGCTGGACAACGCAGCAACGTACATTTTTTTTTATTTAATCGGCGGCGTCTTACCGTCCTTGATGATATGTTTACATCACAATTTTCTTTCAGTTCGTTGTGGATGGCACTAGAGCTCTGAAACGGATCCTTGGCTAACAAACGATAAATAACTTTGTCTTCTTTTGGTGTGGTCTTCCTTTTACTAGGACATTGCTCCATGTTTTAAATATGTAGTTCCAAATTCTTCAAAATGCCGAAGCGCGTTGTAAACCATTTTTCTGGAGCACTCCAACAGCTTGGATATGTCAGAAACTGTCCTTCCCTTGTCTTTGATCTGCAAAATTATTTTTCGTTTATCTTCTAAGCACCATTGTCCTTCCATCGACATTCACTTCTTATGCTTAACACGCAATTATAAAAATCGAACACATCATACTATGTAATTTAATATTTTATACTAGTCCGTGAGTGTCAATAGTAAACTCTAGTACCGCAGTGTACGACTACTTTGAGATAAGAGTCCATGATGTACCAGTACCCGTGTTTTGTTGGAAAATATATCAATAGGGTTGGGTTCGATATCTCGGTTTTTATATTCCCGTTTTTTAAAATCCCGTTTTTTATAATCCCGATTTTTTAAAATCCCGCTTATTGTAATCCCGTTTCTTATAATCCCGTTTTTTACTATCCCGATTTTGTAATAAAAACTAGTTGTTAAATTTAAAAAAATCACGCGATTTTTTAAAATGAAACAACTAGTTTTTATTACAAAATCAAAATCATAAAAAAAATTAAAACAAATTAAAAAATGTTTCTAGTCATTTTATTGTAACCTTTAACCAAAATAAAATATCAAAAAATAAAAAAATAAAAACATAAAGTAAAGTAGTATTCTTTTAAAACAAAGCAAAAAAAAACAATATCAAATCAACTAACAAAGTCAACAATAGCGGTAAAACCGTAAACGAGAGGTACATTTGTTGTAGGATGCATATTGTTTATGCAAGAGTTAAAATTGTAAACAAAAATTAATGTAAAGTAAAAACAAGACAAATTACGATATTACTATCTATATATTCGTCAAGTAACTTAACATTCAAACCTTTGACTCCCATTGTTATTTAGTTTGATGCACGTATTTTGTAAAAAAAAAAGACGGGATGTCGGGATTTGACGGGATTGTAATTGATCGGGATTTTAAAAGACGGGATTTCAAAAAATCGGTATTTTAGAAGACGGGATTTAAAACTTTTTTTTTCGGGATTTTTTAAAAACAGGATTTTAAAAAGCGATTCCGATACGCTCCCCTATAAATAGTTTAGTAGGATTTAACACGAATAACAAAAACAACATCCGCAGTATGAAAACTACTATATAAAAGTTAAAGTAGAATCTTACTACGGACGGGTTTTTGACATTTATACGAGTCTCGAATGGATCTTATGTGATTTGGTTCTCAAATGTTGGTACGATTGATATTGCATTTGTATCTCGATGGCTGTGTTCGTTGAGTAGTTGTGCATTTGGAATCATGTGTGTTTTCCATTGGGGAAAAAAATCAATCTGTTACTGTTGATATTATTTAGTTTTGTTAATGAAAACGGACTAACTGGGCTTATTTTGCAAGAGAAAACAATAGAAAATATAATTAAGTTTTGCTATGTTTCCACCAAAGGTTTATCTCAGTTTAGATTAAATAAATCTTTTTGGTGTTTCCACCGCACAAGAAGATTTAAAAATGATTAAGTTTGACAGCACTTTCTAAAATGCAAATGGTGTTTCGATGTTTCTTATGAAGTGCAAGTGAGATAGCTTGATTCGTGTTAAACAATGAAAAACTGAATAGTTCAGCACCATATAAGAATATCCTACCTAGTCCATGTGCAATTTTTTTTTTATTTGATTAAAGCAAAACTATATTTTTTGTACACAAACATGCAAATAAAGAGACCACAACGCATTATCTGTAAAACCAACTCCTATACACAGGTTTTTCTTCACAGATTTTGACTCGACTCCGATCCCCGACCGAAATGGAGGCGAATGAAGCTCATTTCAACTCGATTCAGGCATATAAAGAATTGAGCCGATCGTCAAGCTCGCTTCAACACCACATGTTAATGTAGTAGTCTACGAACAAACTCCCTTCTTGAAGTTTTTATTTTATGTCAAATTGTTTGGTTAAAACTTTGAAATCGACTTTCACATTACACAGACGTATTTTCTTGATTTTGATAGTCAACTATCAAAAATCAGCTTACACGATTTCACCCCTGGTCTGAATTTCGCTATTTTTTGATAAATTATTCTGGCAAATATTCAATTTTATCAACTTTCAATTAAAAAAACAGGACTACTGCGGATCGTTTTTTTTGGCAATTTCTCACTGTATTATATATGGAATACCAAAAAAAACACGGCTACTTAGTATCTTTCTTACATTTGCAACTGTTTTCAAAAACGTCCTAGACTTATTGTAAAAATATTGAAGACAGAAAGGGCATCAGGTTTAAAAAGAAATAATATGTGTATCTTTGTTTTTTTTAAGTTTTAACACCACACTCTCTAGGTAAATGAACGACGACGAAAATAGTGGTACACTCGGATGCATACGTTCTTTTTCGTTCAACTGTTAAACAATTTTACCTTGATTTTGACGAATACGTTGTTTGTAATATTTATACTTGTGCATTATAAAGATATGATGCATGTCTAAAAATCCTATTTTCTTAAAAAGCCACATTAGTTTGGTATATTTATAAACATTAAATTTCTATTATTTCATTTGAGACAAATTGAATCGATTGCCTTAAAAAAAATGTCTGGTATTTATTTTTTCCCGTAAATAAACTTTTTTTTGTACGCTCTTATCTTAAGTATACCTGAATGTACTTCAAGAAATTACAAATGAGGTTATCTAAGCAGCGACAGTGTTAAAGTGTAGAGTTTGTTTCACAACATAAATGCTATTATTATTGACATACTTATGAGTTTATAAAAAAAGGTATTTCGCTAGTTGTTTAAGGTAAACCATAGCCAAACTATCTTTTCTGCGCCATCCATCATAAACATTATGCTTTATTTATTTAATTTTAGAATTATAAATCTCAATTTTGAAAGCACTTTAGATACATAACATGACTATATTCAGATGGTAAATAAATGTTTGTTTAACATTTAATAGAAACATATACTTGTGCATATGTAGATGCTAGGCTATTAAGCCATTGAAAATTGTTGTCTCCTGATTTAAAATTTATTTTGAACAAAGTTATCAAAGATGTCAAAAAATTATTTTCCAACAATACATACCTACGCCATCTACACGCTCAAAATTCAAGCCAAAATAGAAAGTGAACTCAGACTAAGTGATCCTTCATAATGTCAAATAAGTTGAATAGGATCATTGGTCGCATTCACAAAGCTAGTGGCTACGTAGTCAAGGGATTCTGATTGGCTAAATCTAACTACAAAAGTAGTTAAAATTTCCCCTCCGACGTAGTGTAAAAATTTCGGCTACAAAGTTAGTGCACACTGGTTTTGACGTTTCACAATCAGCTGCTCGGTAAGGACACAAGAATTCAAAATGAAATGAATCTTTCAGTATTTAAATACAAATATAAATCAATAATACTCGTATTATATTTTCTATTTGGTTTTATTGAATTTAAAAAGAAAAAAAACTATTTAAAGATCTGAAAACACAAATGTTTCTTATTTTATATATGTATTTGCATTTGTCATTAATATGACAGTTCCGGCTTGACTAGCTTTGTAGTGAAATTTTGCATTCACAAAGCTAGTTGAATTTTTACTACGTAGTCACTAGCTTTATGAATGCGCCCATTGACAATCTGATTAAGCTAGTATCGTTGCAATAGTATTATATATTATCATGTTTTGGCAGCTTTCACTCTCTGACAGAAATTTGTGTTTGACAGAGCATATATTCGGGCATTTTACTTAATTGTTGCTATAGCACAAATAATCATATGATTATTTGTGACTATAGGTTAAAATATGTAGGTGTGTTCGATTTACAAACAAAAATAAGATACCGCAATTTCACACTAATGTTACCAGATTAACTTAATGGTCCGTACATATTGCTACTGTGTCTAAACAGAGCAATCCAAAATACGAATTTATATTTCAGGCTTCAAAAATATCAGGAAATCATTATATATAAATAACCTGATTAATAATTAATTCAAAACGCATTCGAAATTTCATAACAGAAGTGTATCAGGAAAAAGATTTATAGCAAAATTGTATGCTCAACTTATTTATTATTCTTTCAACATCACTTCATATTTAAAAAATATGTATTTGTTGATATTATTGATGCATCATATATTTTGAAAACGGTATGACAGTTAATTTTTTCAACCTGTCGTTAATAAAACAAAAATAAAAACAACTGTGTTTCTCGCATAACTATAAATTCAACCAGACCAGATTCGTGTTCATAATTTTAAATATTTTGTTTAAACATAAAAACCGAAATAAATAATAGAAAATAAATTTGAATAGTTTACATGCGTAAGTTATCAAAATGCAATTAATCACTTCTTATTTTTATTCTTATACAAAACAAAAGAGACAACAAAACTTCCCAGATAGCAAGATCATATAGAAATGCAGAGGTCTTATCCCTATGACATATTACACATTATTCATTCGTCTAATAACAGCCTAAGGATAGGAAAAACAACAACAAAAGTTAATTATGTGACACACAAAAAGGAAGTTCTATAGAGAGGCTTGAAGAAACCAACATCCAGTATAATCGGAACTGTATAAATAACTCACTTTGTCGACATTTCCAACCTAATTAACATAAATCACCTTCCACTGCGTTGTGTCTCATATGAGCATATTTTTGTGTACATCCGTTGCCCGAATAATAATTACTGCCCCATGTAGCCATAAAGGCTTTTGTTGAACTGACAGCTTGGTGGTTGTTGTTGCATTTTGGTTGCAACTTAATCGTTAGGCTATTATCAAGGGCTAGACGAAAAAATTGGTCGTGTTTAAATGTTTCTACGTTTTGTGCGTTTCATGAAATAAATTGTTTCGTTAATTATTTTGAAGTAACGTACGAAACAAATTTTGTACTGGGGTATTTTAATTATTAAGATAAATAGGAGTATCAAGAGATTTTATCAGTTTAATGGAGTTATGACATGTTTAAATATTGCATTCTATAAAAATGTCAATTTGGAGCAATTTTTGAGGTGATTTTGTTTGTAATAGGAATAACTTCATTTGCACGTAAAATTTAAGGAATATAAACGACTCAAAACTTGCTTTTAAATATTAATTAGAATCTTCTTTAAAAAAAGGATTCCCATACCGGGAATCGAACCCGGGCCTTCTGGGTGAGAGCCAGATATCCTAACCACTAGACAATATGGGATATACAAAAATACTCAAGTTATCAAACGATTCTTTTGTGTTATTCAATATTTTTAAATATACTACGAAGTAAAGAAATTGTGTGCCTTAAATTTGCGGCAACTTCCATAAACATGATTTGGAGTCCATTACTTGTGAAAATATCTAGATTTTTCGAAATAGTCTAGTAGCCACTCTGTCAGAGATGATATTTCAGAAGATCTTACCTTTGACAGAAAAAAGGTGATACTCGTAAAAGGCATTTCTTTTAGACGTGTGGTTTTTAAGCAGAAATAAAACGCATGTAAATAATGGGCAAGAACTAAGCTTTATTATTAAGGCAAGAATTTGCCATTATGTTTTAAAAATGATTTCGGGCAAGTAGCTGCGCGCCGCTGCGCTGGTGGCTCGAATAAGTTCCAGCCGACAGCGACAGGCCCAATTTTTAACCATTTTTTACGGCAATTGGGACCGTATGCCAGAAATAATGTACCGCATATTCTCTTCCAACTCCAAGACGTCAATCGTCTCGGGCTTATCTACGTAAACAAGCGACTTCACATAACTCCACAAAAAATAGTCCAGGAGTGTTAAATCGCTCTGTATTGGAGGTCACACCACAAGCCCATGAAACGAGATAATGCGCTCACCAAAATTTTTCTTCAGTAAATTGATTCTTTCGATGTGTCGCACGAACCGAACCTTTTTTTATTATAAATTTGCACGATTTGCAAACGTTATTCAGGAGTTAGTCTGTTCATAACGAAATGGAGAACTAAACGGAGCACACATCAAGTGACAGCTGTCAAAAGGATTAACCCCAAAAAAAGTATTGCCAGAATGAAAACCATACTGTCCGTAAAAAAATTATCCTGAAACCAATATATATGTATATCATTTTTTGTTATTAAATCGTCCATTTATAACATAATTGTTGACAGTTATGTAAATAAAAAAAAAGTTAATTAATTCATCCTTATTGAATAGATCACTTTATTTAATCATGGACATTTAAAGATCAACAAAATTTCACATCTTTTTATTGCAATAATAAAAACTTGTTTAATATCTACATTGTCTTAAAAGTCAATTTTGAACGTCATCAAACTGTAAGACTAAATTTATTTGTTTAAGATATCGAACCAATAACAGAAACTTTCATTAGAAAGTAAAAAAGATCAATTTTTAACCTTGTTCCTTTCGAACGAAAGTGAAATATAGATCTTCCGAGTGTTATAAGTATATTTTGGGATTTCTTTTTAACCTCAAATGCAAGTACTTTTCCTTGCTGTCAAATTTCATTGGAAGAAAATTTAATTTGCAAGACAATAAACAGACGCATTAATGGCATACAAAAAGTATTTGTATTGTATTTAGTATATTTCCATTTTTTTGACATTGATAATATTCAAATTGGACTCTTTTAAGGTGACTCAACATTTTAGAAAATTTAAGGATGTTTGCTTCCCTTCCCAATCCCTTTTAACTATTAGGTGAGAACGAGATAAAATAATAAGACGTCAAAGTGAGTCGCCTCAAAAGAATGCCATGTAAAGATCCTCATTTACTTAGAAGCCTGGATGACGCGCTGTTTAAATCTATAATAAATACCAATTATTTTTTGAGGGGATGGGTTTATTTAAATAATATGATTTAAACATAAATAAGCCCTTGCCTTTATTAACCAAGGCATTTTATCTCTAAGGAAAAAACGAAATTCCTTTTTTTTAATAATTGTGGTTTTTATTTTCTTACAGATTACACAAAACATGGAACGGGATGTGGTGTTTCCACATTCGGCAACGTTATTTGCAGCGATATGTGCGTGCATTTTTTCCGTAATTGGAGTTCTGGGTATGCGAAATATTTGTCATTAATTTGATAATCATATTTATGAAATTAAATCTTTTTCTCTTCTTTTTTTTATTAATGTTGAGTGTTTTTTTTATTTTGTTTGTTTACATAAAAAAAGGCAACTTGATAACAATACTGGCTCTACTGAAATGCCCGAAAATGCGAGGTCACGCAACAACAGCCTTTGTCCTTTCACTTTGCATATCAGATTTACTCTTTTGTTCATTCAGTTTGCCACTTACCGCTGTGCGGTATTTTCAAGAGGTATGTTTAAAGGAAATGAAATTGGGTTTAAAAAAGACCTTATTTTTGTTTTTGTTTTATTTTTCTTTTCTTTTATTTTATTTTGGCTTAAATAATGATTTTTCTTTTATTTTATTTTGTATTTCTTTTTTGTTTAATTTGCAAAAAGGCATGGACACTTGGAGACACACTTTGTAGGATATTTCCGGTTATATTTTATGGCAATGTTGCAGTGTCATTATTGAGTATGGTTGGAATAACATTAAATCGGTAAGAAACATTATAATTGCATATAAACTTCTGCTTAATTATAAAAACCTCTTAGACTAAGGTTCTCAAGCCATTACTAAACAAAATAATGAAATATTCTTTGTAAATGAAGAAAGTTCTTAAAGGAATTTTATAAAAACATGAGTGAAAAAAAAACACAACCCAAAACTCTAGAAAAGATGTTTCCAACGGAAATAAATAGGGGCACATTTTGAATTCAAAGCCAAAGAAATCGATGCATATGTCATATTTAAATGCCTTATTCTATTCAGGAGGCTATTTCAAAAACATTGAAAATTGCGACAGGTGACAATTTGTTAATTTAAAACTTGACAACTGTCAACATTTGGTTCCATAAACAGTTTGACAATTTTGTAGTATTGTAGAAAATGTTAAACCAAGCATAAATAATAATTTAATAGTTCATTAGCAAGAACATGGTTTTGCAAAGTATGACATTTTAAAATTTAAAGAGTCCCAGCGTTGTGTTACTACTAACATCGCAAAAATTGGTCGAGAAACTATTAAAATTGAAACAAAATGCAAAGGTTTTGTTCCATATTTCATCGTTTTTCGATCATAACACATTTACTTAAAGATAATGCAATGAAATTGTGAAAGAAATGGCTGCGTTCAATCTCAGACATATAGGGTATCCGGATACCTTTTTGTTAGTGTTTTACGTGTAAAATAACAGCTGATCAAAAACAGCTGAGATGTCAAAAAAGGAATCCAAATGTATCCAAGAATTTCTGGGGTATGTAGGTATCTGACAGAACATCTAATTCAACACATGGTTGAATTTCAAGAAACTTGAAAATTGATTTCAGCTTTTTGTATTTGTTGGTAAACAAAAAGATACAAAATGTTAGTTGAAGTTGTATTTGAGGATGTTCTGTACATAATAGACGATGAAGAAGATATTTGCCTCCGAATTTTAGAAGGTAATTATGATCTATTTTTATGTTCTATCTTACAACAATTTTGACTTCGAAGCTTAAATGTTTCTCTGCTTTTTGTGAACAGCTGAAAGTTGTTTTTATTTTTTGACAGCTATCTCAATACAGCTATCCAACTCGTTCAACAAGGTATCTAAAAATCCACCTATCCAAGATACCCTATCCAACACGAGATTGAACGTAGCCAATGTGTCAATATATTACAATCACAAAATTATCATGACAAATTTGTCATTATATTTTTCTGTAAGATTTGTCACCTGTCAATATTTTATAAAATACAGATTTGTCAGACAAGTGTGACAAATTTGTAGAATTGTCACCTGTCAATTTTTATGAAATATTTCCCAAGTTTCAATTTTTGGTTTGACAGGGAGCCTTATTAGTGTTTGCCGTTTTAATTTTGACAATCTGTGGTGTTTTTTTCGTTGATAAAATAAATTCAAATATACATCCATATATCCATCAATCGAAAGGTCTAATTTCTACATAACTTTCCATTGAAAAAACGTATTGGTTACTTTTAGAATTAAATTTACAGGGTTGGAATTGGCTAAGGTAAGATAAGTGATTGTGTCATATTTTAAATAGTCAAATTGAATATCACTGAGCTTTCCGTCCGTGTAAGGTGATTTAACTCAATTCGATTGAACAATTTCCGATTTGAATTGTTGCAGTCATCTAGTAACTCTAGCAAGCGTCTGGTACCTCTATTCACATTACGACAGAAACTTTGTATATATTGGAAAATTCCTAGCAGATTTTTTTTTGTGACAGCTTCTTAGCTATAAATGGGAAGGTTTAGACATCATAAAGGACTTTATTTGCAGTCAACTGCATTCTTTGAACATACATTTTGATCAAGGCAACTAATTAATATTCCAAGTGTCATACATTTTAAACCCGGGACTTTACTTCACTAACCTCTTTCTTTATTTGATCGTGCCAAAGATCAACGTTGTCTATAAAACTTCTTATAGGCAAACTGCAAGTCCATCACGACTTGTATTTTGTATTGGAAAGAATTATTACTTATTCCTTTTCCAATTTGACAAGGAACTCTTTTACACAAAACTTTGAATGGATTTGTGCACAAAAACATATGTAAATAACATAAGTAGTAATAAAGTTCAGCTTTCAATTGAATGAAAACACATGGTCTGCTGTTATTTTGACATAAGTGGACTTGACTTGATAGTTAGGGAGATTTTGTTTGGCTATTTTTTGTCCCTTACGTTGTCTGAACCTGCCCAATTTGGCCATCACTTTATATATTTATATGTATCGGGTGATTTTTTTGAGGTTAGGATTTTCATGCATTAGTATTTGACAGATCACGCGGGATTTCAGACATGGTGTCAAAGAGAAAGATGCTCAGTATGCTTTGACATTTCATCATGAATAGACTTACTAACGAGCAACGCTTGCAAATCATTGAATTTTATTACCAAAATCAGTGTTCGGTTCGAAATGTGTTTCGCGCTTTACGCAAATTTTATGCGTTTTTTTTTTTTTAAAGTTCTCAAGCACTTAAAAAATCACCCATTATGTATTTATTGTCCTCCATTGAAAAGAGGACATTGTTTAATATAATGGGTGATTTTTTAAGAGCTTGAGAACTTTTTAAAAAAAAAAAAACGCATACAATTTGCGTAAAGCGCGAAACACATTTCGAACCGAACACTGATTTTGGTAATAAAATTCAATGATTTGCAAGCGTTGCTCGTTAGTAAGTCTATTCATGATGAAATGTCAAAGCATACTGAGCATCTTTCTCTTTGACACCATATCTGAAATCCCGCGTGATCTGTCAAATACTAATGCATGAAAATCCTAACCTCAAAAAAATCACCCTATACATCAAATCCGTCTATTTTGACTGTTATTTATCAAAAACTACCTTAACCGATTCCATCCCAGGTCTTAATTTTTCGAAAGATTGAACACGACACTTTTTGTGACAGTTTAATATATGTATGTGGTTAGTGATTTAACTGATTTCTAAAATTACTACAAAATTTTACAAGCATTTCTTTCTAAAATATGAAAGCATTTGATTAAATAAGTTGCAACATCGAGTCCGAGCCAAATGGTAACCCAATCAAATACTTGTTGTAGTATCCAAACCCTACTCAAGTTCATTTGTTTAATTTGAAGTGCATCAAGGTTCAATAAATTTTAATGACATTCGAAAGCTACAACGACACTGACAAAAAAAACACAATTACAATGACACAAATATGTAATTTAAAAAAAATTGAAATCCAAATTTGCCAATGGAAAAATCAAGTGAAAATCTAAAAACATAAAGGGATTTTTAATTGTACATACATATGTTAGAACTTATAAATTATTTCCAAATATTTATAAACACAAACTTCTTTTCTATCCTTCGCCCACCTTCCTTTTTTTTAATCATTTATGTTAGAGATCCTTTTTTCAAAAAAATTCAAATCTTATGTTTTCCATTACACATAATATTAAAGAAAGTGTTTTTTGCGAGAAAAAGTGAAGCTTTATTATTTAATGTTATTAATCATCCCTTTTAACATATAATATAATATAATTTGTACAATAATAAATGTATATAACTTCTTTTTTTTTTTTCAGATATATCCTCATTGCATGCCATAGACTATATTCCCAAATTTACAGGCCAACATTTATAGTTCTACAGCTTCTATTTGTTTGGATGTTTTCTTTTCTTATGCTGGTAAGTGTTTTTATTTTATTGACAAACAAAAAGTCAATTAAATTTTTGTTTGTATTTATTTTTTTTAATAGCTTCCACCATTGCTGGGTATATGGGGTGAAATGGGACTTGACGAAGCAACATTCTCTTGTACAATTCTAAAGAAAAATGGAAAATCCATTAAGAAAACTCTATTCCTTTTTGGAATTTTACTTCCGTGTATTATCATCACGGTCTCATATTTGTGCATTTATTTTAAAGTTCGAAAACAAAAACAAAAAATGAAAGCTCACAGGTAAATAATTATCAACAAACAAATAATTTTTATCAACATATACATAATTATTTGTGTATCTTTATTCTCATAGATCATTCCAAAAGCCGTCAAAAGAATCAATGTCAACGGCACGCAAGAGTCGCGATGACAATAGACTGTCCGTGATGATGGTCACGATATTCGTTTGCTTTATTGCATGTTTCTTGCCACTCATGCTGGCCAACGTTATCGATGAACATAATAAATCTTACCCTTGGTTGCATATAATTGCCTCAGTGATGGCCTGGGCTTCCAGTGTTATAAATCCATTTATATATGCAGCTAGCAATAGAAATTACAGGTACTTTAATCTTTTTTGTTTATGATTGAAATGTTTATTTACCATCACTCTTTTCTTTCCTCTCTATAGAGTTGCATATTTCAAAGTGTTCGCTTTGCTGAAGTTCTGGGGTGAACCTCTGTCGCCAATGCCAAGTAAATCATATCAACCCAGTAAAATTTCCCGTGACCAGTCTGCAGGCATGCGAAGCACGCCTCTATTCCATGAAGTTCAGACGAACAATAGTGATAATAACCAATTATGCCAACCGAACTCAATATGAGTCGAATCGTCGTCGTACAAAGTTTATAATTATGTACCTTCCTAAAAATACATAATCGTATATGTCTAAAAACAATAAATTAAGCTTTTACTACTATATAAAAATTATAGTAGATTATACAAATCTACATTAAATATATACAAGTCATAGCTCGAATATTATTATTTCGAAAATAATGGTTAAGAAGAATGCATTTGAGTGCCATTCAGTTGTTGTGTTATCAAAGAATTAAATTAATTTTCTTCCAAAGAAAAGCAAAAACATAAAACAAAAAACAAGCCAAATTAGCTTTAAGTCAGAAGAAGCCTTTTTATTAAGAATTATATTGTATTAGATTTAAGTTGAATTCCTTTATGTAAAAGACAAATTAAATTAAATTATTTTTATTATAAGACATAACAGAAAAAAATGATTTGTGTTTTTTTTATATTTTTGTTTTGGTGATGACATGTACATAAGTACATAAGTATTTAAATCGCTTTTTTCTTTGCATTGCAGAAAGCACAACATTTTAATTTCAAGACTAAAAACAAACAAAAAATGCTAGAGTGTTCCTAAATTCAAAACCAAGAAACATCTAGTAGTAGTATTAGGTAATAGGTATATTTGGTAAAATTACATTTCAGAAGTTTCGAGCAATCAAAAAAGTTCCCAAACTAAGAGATTCTTTAAAGTTTGTGTTAATAAACAATAATAAATTTATAGAGCAATGTTATACTTTTTTAAAACTCTATAGAGTACAAAATTGTCGAATATACTTTTTTTATAATTCCCTAAGTCCTCCTTAGTTGAGTAACTTCAAATTTAGTTTTAAAAATTTGGATTTTGGACCTATAAAAACCGTTAAAAGCCTCGGTGGCGCAGTTGGCAGCGCGTAAGTCTCATAATCTTAAGGTCGTGAGTTCAAGCCTCACCCGGGGCATTCAGTTTTTTGACCATTGTTGGTCTATTGTTGATGAAAGTTTCCTCCTTCTGTACTTCTTAGTTGTATTTTGACTATGATTCTAAAGAAGAGCAACAAAACTTTTTTTTTTATTCAGTATTGGCTCAAATTCATAGAATCAAGTTTTGCATCCTGTTGCTTTCTTAAATCGATAAAACCGTTAGACTATTTTAATTTAAATTTGTGCAAAAATTTTAAAGATACTTTTGAAGTAAAAACAAAATAAAAGAATGTTCCTATCTTTTAAAGTATACCAAATTGCTTTCAAAGATTTGTTCTTTCTGACAAACAATGAACCAAAAAACCGTTTTGCCCCGGGTGAGGCTTGAACTCACGACCTTAAGATTATGAGACTTACGCGCTGCCAACTGCGCCACCGAGGCTGTTAATGCATATTTTAAGCAAAAGTAAAGTCCTCGGCTCTCTCAGAGAAACAATAAAGTTTGGAAAGAATATTACAAATGATAGATGTGAATCAACTCTTAAACTTAATATCAATCAAGTTATAACTGTACCTACCTAGAATGAATTTACATCATATTACATATTACAAAAAGACACACTTCGAATAGGACATTTGTCCACACTGACCTTATTATACACATTCTATATTGCATTTCTAGATTTGAAATCTTCCTATAAACAATTTAATGGTTTCAAAATGTTAGCTTTAAAAATCTGATAACTATAAATTATGGATGCAGACTCATTTTTTAAAACTAATTTTTTTTGTATTAATGAATTTTGGTAACTGCTTTCTTTTTTGATTCTCTCATTAATTTTTCACTCAACGCACCTCGTAACTTTATTATTTAGCTTTTGAACTTAAAATTGGTATACAAGTCATAAACTACATATATCATAAAAGTCTTCCCTTTATTTTCAAAGATAATAAAATCTATGATTAACCGAAATTACTTTATATACAAAAATCATAATATTACGTATACGCCCAAGTGATCATGTAGCGAAGTGTGGTTTTAAGAGTTAATAAATTTAATTTGTTTGAATACTTCATAATTTATTGTTATAGAACAATGGCCATTTGCTTTTTTGATTAATATTTATAATTCTATAAATTTTAACAAAAAACTTATAATTAATAGATTTTCTTCCGATTTAACGTTACCCAAAGAAGTTTGTATACACTTAACTGAAATCCAACCGCCTTTGCTACTCTGGAACTTACATTTTGGTTACGTCCTTGGTTAATGTACTTTAAATCTGTCAATAATATTTTATTATTTTTAATGAGAGTGTGGGTGTTTGTTCAGATAATGTTTTTTAAAATATTTTTCTTATCACAATTGAGGCAATTGAGGTCATTTGAGTTATTAAAAATAATCTCCACCTTTGATTTAAAAGTTTTATTAATTTGAATTAACTGAAAAATTAATATTTTTAATCCTTCTACTCTACTTCTACGATATACACATTTTAACTAACCCTGGTTATAAGCTATCTTTCAAAATATTTTGAGTGATAGAAACTTTGTCTATTTTATAAATATGGCCTTGTCACAGATCCTATCAGAGGAAATTCTTACTACGAATGGCTGTTTTTGAGTCTATAAATACATACATTTCCTAAATAAGCTTTGACTGCTCTTTTCGAAAGATAAGTTTAGTTATAGCAGTATGGTTTAGCAGTGTATTTACAATTTTAAAAGAATAGAATTGAAAACAGAAATGCTAAAGCTAAGTACGGACAGAGTATCCAGACGACTTTTTTAGAATTATTTTAAAACTCGAAATCTAAAAGTTGTTTTTTATTTTTTGGAAGCTATCTCAACTAAGCTATTCAACTCTTTCAATAAGCAATCTAAAAATATAGCTATCCAGAATAGATTATCCAACATAAAATTGAATGCATTCAATACTGTCAGAGCAGTAAATGTTTTGACAACAGATGTCAGTTTACTGCCATTAGCCAAATATCCTACCCAATGGCTGCGTTTAATCTCGTGTTGGATAGGGTATCTTGGATAGGTGGATTTTTAGATACCTTGTTGAACGAGTTGGATAGCTGTATTGAGATAGCTGTCAAAAAGTAAAAACAACTTTCAGCTGTTCACAAAAAGCAGAAAAACATTTAGCTTCGAAGTCAAAACCGTTGTAAGATAAAACATTTAATGGATGATTCAACTGATTCGTCGGACGATGATAAATTGATAGGTGCGTAACAATTTAATAAATAAGAGATAACCTTAATCTGTAATCTATATATTAAATTTCCTCCTAGCTCAATTGGAATTATATACGATTAATAATTTACTTGGGAAATCTCCGGTTTTAAACGATTTACGTTTTTTTTTAAGTTTAACAAAATATATCATAATTACCTTCTAAAATTCGGAGGCAAATAGCTTCTTCATCGTCTATTATGTACAGAACATCCTCAAATACAACTTCAACTAACATTTTGTATCTTTTTGTTTACCAACAAATACAAAAAGCTGAAATCAATTTTCAAGTTTCTTGAAATTCAACCATGTGTTGAATCAGCTGTTCTGTCAGAAACCTACATATACCAGAAATTCTTGGATACCTTTGGATTCCTTTTTTGACATCTCAGCTGTTTTTGATCAGCTGTTATTTTACACGTAAAACACTAACAAAAAGGTATCTGGATACCCTATCTGTCTTAGATTGAACGCAGCCAATGAATTCCGAAGCTGCGAATGAATTCAGTGATTTTTTGACATGTTTGACAAGTTAAAAAATGTTAAAACCAAAAACACTCTAGTAAAGATATAAATCCTCGGTAGCCATATTGGTTTGCCTACAAGCTAAACCGGAAATCGGACTCATAAACTCATTTAAGTATGCGTGTGATTTCTACTCTAATTTTATTAAATTTCCCTTAAAAACTTAGTACGTAAGTGATTATATGTATGCGTGAAAACACGTCAATTTTTCTCGTTGAATTCGTCCACATTACAAATACAACAATTTAGACAAATGGGTTTTGGAGGGTGATACGTACGAAGGATGTATATCTTCATATAGAGTGTTTTTGGTTAAAACTGACGTTTGATTCGTTTCGCCACCTTTTCGACGGATTCTCTAATCGATGAGATTATATATGACAGTGAAAAAATGATCACAATTTGTCAAATATCTTAAACATCAGCTTTGATAAAATGTATCCAAATATTCACAACCTATAAATTTTGACAACAAATTTAAAAAATGTTCACAAACTAATTTATTTTGTAACCTTTGCATGTAACTATGATATGTGCTCCCCCCAAACGCTTCCGACGATGCAATATTTGCTGCTTCTGGCAATTGGGTATAATCTCACGTAATAGTGTTCATTATTGAAATATTCCTGAGTGTGAAACAAATGACGTACAATTTGGCGACCACGGGATCTTACCCTGTCGTAGATCTAGATGTTAAACGTCATTTTCGTTTAGTGAAAGTTCTGTTATGTTGTCACTTTTTTTGGCATTCGTCATATATAGAACAGAACGTAACTAAAAATAAAATTAAATTGAAACGATAAAAAAAAGAATTTTAAAAATAAATTTTTATTCTACAAACATACATAATATTTTTAATAATACAATATTTAGAGCAGTCTTATTTACATATATAAAATGTTTTTTCGTCACGAGAATTTCTATAAGTTAATTTTTTCGATGATTTGTAGTAAACAGAAACGTTATTTAAGTACCTTAATTTATTATTTATAACTATGCGTTTTTTTTTAAACTTACTATTTTATATATTACTATAGTTGTTTTTAAAGGATCTAATTAAAAAACGTATGCCCCGGGTGAGGCTCGAACTCACGACCTTAAGATTATGAGACTTACGCGCTGCCTACTGCGCCACCGAGGCTATGATAATAGTCCGAACATCCATGTCCTATTCATACAACGGAATATCCCCAGCAAGTGTACTCATTATCAAGTAAACAGTCAATGATGTTAGACAACCGGCCACAATACCCGCTACCAAACCTGGCCAGCGTTGAAAACTTACAGCCAACAATAGAAGAAAGAGAATGGTCAAGATCACTAAGAACGGCAAGAGCGGTGCAAGTTCTACCAAATTCTCATCATTCAGTCTATACGGAGAGATCGATTTGAGTAAACCTGCAAAGATCAATATAGTATGTACTCTATAATTAGACAAAGCTTTTTATTCAATTAAAACCAACACAACAACCACAAACAATAATGTAGGTTCTCTAAATACGTAAAACATTATTTAATAAAAAAATGATACAAAAAAAGAGAACATTTATTACTATTATTTAACTAAACTTACGATTTTTACTGCGTGATATATTGTTAAAAATCTCAGAATCGTTTGTCGTTTCCTGAAATTTAGAACTACGATAAGGAATTTCCGAAACTAAGACGCTAAAATTCGTTGGCAGAAGCATTTCGCGTGACTTTTTTCAATATTTTCGTTTCAGCTTACGAAGAACACAAATTTTGTTTGTTTGTTTTTTGTATTTAATATTATTTAATACCTAATTTATTTTTCTCAACAAACCTCATTCACATCCTGAGTAATGACTGGCTGGTGGAAGAATATCCAATGCATAACTAAGTTAAAAAAGTTTTTTTTTTTAAAACAAATCACAATACTCGGTTAATTAGAATCGGTTGCGGAAATGCGCGTCGGCGGCGGTGGTAGTGGCTGGGGTGTTTTTAGATCTAAACAAAGATGACAAACAGTGAGCGAAATTTTTTTTTTATAACAAAACAATAATTCGTTGTGCCGCGTTAGGAGAAATAAATACACTAAAACAATTCAACGAACAACAAACTCAATTCCATCTGTCACATTTATATTTTGTATATATTCGACTAGAGACTCAATTGTGAAGAGATATTCAAAGTACTGAGCGTCTTGAAGCTCGGTCGTCGATCGTCAAATGTCGTCGTTGGTCGATGGCGGCGGGCGTTGTAATGTAAATAGCATTGCCTCTTGTTTTCGGTTTTAATTATAATTTTCGCATCAGACGCTGCTGTGAGTGAAAAAGAAAAATAATATATGAATATTATCGAGTGCATTATGCGATAACACAAACGAAACGATAGTACCACAATAAAATTTACAGCATAACGTCGTCGTCGGTATTCAAAATTTTCACGATCAGTAGCTTTACATTAAGCCGTTATCTCGTCCCATTTCAAAAACAAAAGTATCATTCTTATCGTATCGCTGATATGTACATAGTACATATTTCTAGTATTGCAGTGAAAGGGAATATTATGTTTTTGTTTTGTAAATATTGTTTGATTCATTGGTGAATTTGGAGAAATCGTGTTTCAAGCCGATTTCTTATCAAAAATATAATTTATTTTAAAATAAACCTTGCCCTACTTCAAAACATCAATCGATAATTTTTGAATGAATCAAATTTTCTGTTAATTTAAATATCACGAATAAGATCATATCGAATACAAAAATAATGAACGCTGAACGTTGGTCAGGGGTGGACTGCCACTTTGGATTAAGGGGCCTAGCAGGACTTTTTCAAATTCACCCCTATTAGAGTTTCGCCCCAAAAATCGTTCGCCCGTAATACAGTTGCTCCCAAAATTGAGCGTACACTCAATTGAGAATTAGTTATTTGTTACTTGTCCTATTTAAGATGCAATATTTTTGGAAAATTCTTTTTAATTTCTAATTATTATTATTTTTTTTTTTTTTTTACGAATACATAAAAAAACATAACTTAAACAATAAACAAAAGGTAATATTTAAAAAAAAAAACTTCATTATCTCAACATTTTATCGCACAAAATTAAGCTTACACTTTGTATTTATGGCTTCTTAAATCAAGTTTTCAAAAATGTACTGCTATATTTACTTGTTTTTTAAATTGAACTTGAAACCGTTTGTCGCAGAAATAATTTTCGTTTCAATATTCACTTCCTCATTTTTTGTGGAAATTTCTACAAGACAATGAATTTTAAAACTACATTTAAACAATAAATCTTCACGTGAAATTGGCGAAATCGTCGGCCGAACACATTCAACGATCCAAAAAAATACTTAACAAAAATATCGGTATGAAGGTACGACCATAAACATTTAATGATGACACAATTTACCCAGCTCGCTTTGACAAGCCATGAAGAGAATTTGTTCTAAACCAACGACCCTAAACAAGCCTGGAAGAGGACGAAAAAAAATCTTTTCTCAGCAAGAAGAACGAGTAATTTTAAGAAAATTCAAAGTAAACCCAAACACGAGTGTACCAAACTTGGCGGCCAAAATGGCGACACTTATTGAAAGACCAGTTTCAACCGAAAGTGTTCGTCGGAAGAATGATTTTAACGGCAGAGTTGCTCGGAAAAAACCTCTTATTCGCAAAATTAATAAGCGAAAACGTCTTGAGTTCGCTTAAAAGCACATCAACAAACCCCAAAGTTTCTGGAACGATGTTTTGTTCTCGAACCAAACCAAAATTTACTTATTTGGGTCTGACGGAAAGCAAATTGTTTGGAGAAAGCCCAATACTCAGTTCAAGACAGAGAATTTGCTTGCCACTGTTAAGCATGGGGGAGGAAATGTTATCTTATGGGGGTCTATGGCGGCAAATGGGACTGGGAACTTTGAATTTATTGACACAATCATGGACAAGTGGAAATTTTTGGACGTTCTTAAAAGAAATATGCGTCAGTCTGCAGAAAAACTGAACTTATCAGCAATCTTTCACTTCTAACAAGATAACGATCCAAAACACACATCGTTTGTTGTGAAGGAATGATTGCTGTATAATGCCAGAAACCAGCACAAGACCCCACCTCAGTCACCGGACCTCAATCCCATCGAGCATTTGTGGTAAAAAATAAAGCGAAGGTTGCAGAATTGCAACCCAACCAACAAAAGTCAATTGAAAGCGAAGATCACGGAATTTTGGGAAAATATACCCCCGTCTTTTACTAAAAAATTGTTGAATCAATGCCGCGGCGACTATAAGCTGTGATTACGGCTAAAGGTGGCCCTACAAAATATTAAAATAACATTTTTGTATGCTTTGAATTCCAAGTGTACGCTTAATTTTGTGCCATGCATTTGACGATTTGATGATTTTTTTAGTTTTTTAATTTTTATTATTTTTTGTTAATTGTTTTTGTTGTTTTTCCTCTTGTTTATTTAACATAAAATTTTAAATAAAAGAGAATTGAAAACAAAATAACAAAAACATAACATTTTAATAATTTTAAACAACAGCAAAACAGATTTTTTTTTGCTGGTGTACGCTCAATTTTGAGAGTAACTGGTATATATTTTTGATCCCTCACGTTTAAAGATCTATCGAGATTTTCACCCGAATAAGATTAAACTTCGAAGTTAGAATTGAATGTTCGATAAATAGCTTTGTTCAGAAAATAGCTTTCTATAAATTTTCTTCTGAACTTTCGGTTTTGGTGGTGTTGTAATTTCCTATTCGTTTTTAAGCAAGGTTTTCATTCGTGTTCAGAAAATGAACGAACCTAACTACCTGAACTTTTTTTCGATCTTTTTGTTGACAAACAGCAAAGATTATTACAAAAGCCACGAATAAATAAAATTGTTTTTGTTGATACGAGTATATTTTAAATATTGCAAAAAACTGTAATTGAAATATCTTATCACGAAATGATAAATTAAAAGCAATCATGGTAACGATATATATTGAAATGCAAATCGTAACCATGCATGGCCTGTTGATTGAGGAATAAGAAAAGGCTTTATTTAATATCTAATAAATATAAATAATTTTCAGATTTCAAAAGCTTTTACGTATTTGAAAAAGACTGTTAAAAGTCAAATAGTTTTTCCCTAAACACTTTTATTTTTAATAAATGATTTAAAATCATGAAAATAAAATAAATATGATCCAGCAAGTGTTCATGTATGCGTTTCGCCCCGGTGCAATGGTTGGGCTCATCAGAAGATGACCATTACTTATCTTGAAGCATATTTTCCCGAATTAATCGAGATACCATATAATCCGAGCTACTTAGAGCAACTGCGAATTTTATGGTTGCTACAAGTCTTCAGAGAAGATAAATTGTAGCTATAATTTATTCCCTGCTATGGCTTTTATTTGAAAAAGACTGTTAAAAGTCAAATAGTTTTTCCCTGAACACTTTTATTTTTAATAAATGATTTAAAATCATGAAAATCATGAAAATACTTTTACGTATAGTATCAATAAGAGACCGTTCACACGATTCGGTATTTTCGCCGTAATTATTAAATTAACGCAAGATTTGAATTAAATAGAAAATGCCGTTTTTAGTCTTTTGATAGTTATATTTTTATTGACTCGTAAAGTACATAGGATAGGGTTATGTATGGAATAACACATCGGACAAATGGCCTCCACGGCTTTGCATGCACATGCGCACTCTTTTGTTGAAATTTTCCATGACCATTCTGCATAAATGTGGCTGAATTTCGTTGATGCAGCGTTGAATCTCCTCCTTTAATGCACGGGTGGTTGTGGGCTTGTTGAAATAGACTTGTGATTTCAAATAACCCCATAAAAAGAAGTCTAATGGTGTTAAATCACACGATCTAGGAGGCCAATTTTGATCACCGAAATGAGAGAGTACACGACCTGGAAATGTCTCATGCAGTAATTGAATTGTTTCACGGGCTGTAAGACATGTGGCACCGTCTTGTTGAAACCACATATTGGACACATCAATATCATCCCATTTTGGCAGAAAGAACTGTCTCCAACGGATCCAGTTCCAGTCTCCATGAATTTTTCAATTAATCTCTTCACAGTTGACGAAGTTAAAACACTATTCCCACCATATTTTGTATGAAATTTTCGAACTGCAGCCGCCAAGCTTTCACTATTTTTGAAATATTCTTTAATAATGAAGACACGTTGTTCTCTCGTGTAACGCTCCATTTTTAATAACCCTATACTGTTAGCTGTCGAATTGCTTTTTTTTGCCAACACTTCACTGCACAAATGGCGGCAAATTCAAATCTTGCGTTAATTTTGGGACACCCTTTACATTGCCACGATAAGCCGATTCGGTTTTTTTACCTTACGACCGAAAACGATTTGCAGAGACAAAACCGAAGGACAAAATCGACCTAATCGGTGACTTTACCGTATACGGTTAAATGCCGTATCGTCTGAATATACTCATTTAAATTATATTGCCACCGGTAAAATCGCCGATACGGCAAAACCGCCGATTCGGGATCGTGTGAACGGGCTCTTAGAGGTCTTAACCACCACATTGTCCTTAAAAGTAAGTAGTAATAATGGAATTCCACCCGTGGTTAAACTTGCTGCAATTACAGGGTTTCTTACATTTTCTGGAAGGCATATCTTTGCTTATGTATGTAGATAAGTTTATGTTATTAATAAACAATTTCGCCGAAAAACCTACATTAATTAATTTAATTAAGTGAAATGTTAAGCTGATAAATGTGACATTTCGCCAGAATCCAATTCGGAGAATCTTCGAACATAATTTTTTTTCGGGTGGAACTTTTTATAATAAGGTAAAAGAAAAAGGGATTTTTACATGTGGAATGACTTTCGGGCGAAACTCGTAATAAGGCTGATTATTTTTTAAGATTTCAAGTAAATGTGATATTGAGCTTACTTAGTTAAAAAACAAAACAAGAATGGACTGTTTCAGAAGACATAAGGGACTTGAAGGTAAGCCAAGTTTCTAGTATCTGATTGGCCAGTTTACAAAAAAATTAACTTCCAAATAGGGCAACTTTATTTGGAACTCTTCTGGAAAGTTAAAGTTTTTCAAGAAAATGTTCTATGTTGCTATCAAGTCAAGTTTACTTATGTCAACATTTCAGCTGATCGTGTGTTTTTTTATTTAACTGAAATCTTAACTTGATAATTTGTGAATTATTAATTTAGTGCACAATTTTATTTAAAGTTTTGTGTAAAAGGATTCCTTGTAATATTGAAAAAGAAATAAGACAACTAGGGAATAATTAACTTGTAACTTGTGTAAGGAGTTTTTTTTTGTAGATAATAATGTTTTTGGTACTTTCTCCAAGTAACCGATAGTCAAGTAAAGTTCCAAGTTTGAAATTGTAGTTCAGTAACTTTGATATTTCAATTGAATGAGACCTTGCTTTTAATCCAGTATTTGTGATTTTTTATTTGCTTGTTTATGATATTAAAATAAAATAAATTAGGTGGCGCAACAGTCCATGAAGAACCAGGGCCTAGTGACTTACAACTCTCAACCATTCCTGTGTGCGAGTAATGTTGTCAGAGATGGAAGGGACCTACAGTTTATATGCCGAATCCGAACGGCTAATTTGAGAAAGCACTTTTCATGACAAGAATTACTCTTGGAGGATTTGTCAATTCCTCGCAAGAGGCAGTACCCGTGAAAAAGAGTTAGGTGGCACAGGCAGGGATTGTTTATGATATTGGCCTAAATTCCCCTGGGAGGGGTAATTTTTCAGAAAAGTAAGTTGACCTAAAATTCCAAAACAATGGCAACACCTACATTTCTGTGTTATAATTTTTATCAGGGAGAGTACGATAACTTTTGCGACAAAGTTTAATGAAGGATTTGTATAGAACAGCTAAAAACAAGCATTTTTTACTATGGGAAGGGGGGTCTATCTCCCCCCGTTTAGGCGGTAGGGGCAATTTAAAAAAATATGTACATTAAATGGAAAAAAAAAAGAGGCTGGGATGCGACCCACACTGATAACTTCCCATCCCGTCTATCGATTTGTCTTGCTTAAAAGTTTGTCTAAATGTATCAATTCTTACCAAATTTGCGTTCTATTTTTTGTAGATTTTTTTTTTTTTATGAAAAAACGGACTGTTGGATTTTTATAAAAAAATTATTGAATATAAAAAACAATGAGCCGAAAATCAATTTTTACCAACTTTTATTAATTTTTTTGTTTAGGTTTTTATTTTTTGTAAAAAAAACTGTCAATTCGATTTTTCTCAAAATTTGTCCTAATATTGAAAACAATATTTCTTATAAGTTAAAATTAGTTAGAAGCCATAACCTCAAATTTTTGAAAAGATATTTAAGTCGAAAATCAATTTTTACCAACTTTTGTTAATTTTTTTTCGGTTTTTAATTTTTTGTAAAAAAACTGTCAATTCTATTTTTTTCAAAATTTTACTGAATGTTGAAACCAATATTTTTTGAAAGATAAAAGTAGTTTAAAGCCAATATCTCAAAGTTTTGAAAAGATATTTGAGTCAAAACTCAATTTTTACCAACTTTTTTTTATTTTTTTGTCGGTTATTATTTTTTGTAAAAAAACTGTCAATTCGATTTTTCTCAAAATTTTATCAGATGTCAAAAACATTATTCTTCATTGCACAAAATTGTTTTGGAGATGAAATCATATTTTAGTCGTAAAATTTTCGAGGTGACAAATTTTTTTTTTCAGTTTTTTTGATTTATAAAAAAACCGTTAATTGGATTTTTTTTTCAAAAATATAATTGTTTTGTATCACGTTACAATATATAATATAAAATTTTATTCAAGTCTCTAACGTCATTGGTTCATGAGATATTTAAGTTTAACCAAAATGTTCACCTTTTTTTTAAACTGCTATGGTAAAAAAACCACCCACGCAATTTTCTTGAGAGCCCTTTCTGCATCTTTCTGCCTTATTATCTGTATAACAAAATTTATTTGAAGTCGATATCTCTTCTGGTTCTTGAGCTATGGACGACGAAAAAAACGTCGCGAACGTACGGACGTACGGACGTACGTACACACGCACGCACAGACATCTTTCTAAAAATCTTTTAAACGTCGAGAAATGTCAAAATTTTCAATTTGTCAAATCGGACCCATTACAATAACTTCCTATGGGAAGTTAATAATTAAAAAATAACGGTAATACTTACAATTAAGTATTATACCTTTTTTTAAAGCCAACATTTTTGTCTATTAGCTTGTTTTTAAATCAAGTCAAAACTATGCATAGTTTTTGAAAAAAATTGTTTTAAACTAAAAATTTATGCAAACAGAATTTTAAAAAAAAGTTTTAAAGTGTAGTTTTTCAAAACTTTCAAATTATTTACTGTTTTTTTTTTTAGAATTCATTGCTCTTATTTGTTTTTGATCAAAAACTGAAAACTAGATGACTTTATGTCTTCTAGTTCTTGAGAAAATTGAAAGTTACCAAAAAAAATATTTTAATTAAATTACTTTTTCCTTGCTAACGTAGTCTTATTTTGATAGTAATAATCGAATATGGATTAAGATACACCTAAGGGAAATTAATTTTTCTTAAATCCAGCTTATTTAAATGCAAAAGAAACTTTGCATGCACCCCATCTTGCACCCACCGAACCGTGCCCCCTCCCCCCCCCCTTGCACGCACACCAACTTGCACCCACCACAAATCCTATAGTGTTCCCAAGCAGGGGGGTTGCAGATCCCACTGTTGCATACACCCAAATTCGCACACACATTACTGTTGCATACACCCAAACTCGCACCTACCATTGTTACTATCAAAATAAGACCACTCAAGCAAAAAAAAAAAAATTAATTTAAAATAGTAGTTGTGGTTATTTTTAATTTTCTCAAAAAAAAATCATCTAGTTTTCAGTTTTTGATCAAAAACAAATAAGAGCAATAAATTCTGAAATAAAAACAATGGTAAATAATCTTGAAGTATGAAAAATTACACTTTAAACCTTTTTTTTAACTTTTATTACTCAAATTTTGAGTTTAAAATTAAACAGAATGTTGGCTTTAAAAAAATGTATAAAACTTAATTGTAAGTATCACCGTTATTTTTTAATTATTTTTTTCCATTTTAAATAATAATTTTTTTAAATTGCCCCTACCGCCTGAACGGGGGGAGATAGACCCCCCTCCCATAGTAAAAAATGCTTGTATTAAGCCCCTCTACCAAAAACCGTTATTATATCTTGCCGCCAAAGTTATCGTACTCGTGCCTTTTTCTCAAAGCCAGAAATTAATTCTTGCAGTAATTTAAAAAAAAACAACAGAAAAATTATTTGAACAGAAAAAGCTGTTTGTCATTTTTTTAAAGTAATTTTAAATTATTGATTAAACACCAAAAAACTGAATCTAAAAATATATAAGTTTTTGAGAACTATTGGAAATGATAACATCTACTACACTATTATTAAGTAAAGTAAATCCGGTAGATCCAATTTTGTTGCTGGGTGTTTATAAAGTTGGTCTTATATATAATTTAGATTTTCGACCCCGAGGTGCAATATGGTAAAAAATCTACAAAACCGTGAAGTATTAGTTATGTATTTTAACCCTAATGGGTTAGTTTCTTCCCAACAAATACACAGTACAATTTTAAGCTAAATGAATTTTCCTCATTTTGAGCCCAAACCCGTCTCTGTGAACCAAATACTTTCCGAAAATTTCTTAACCTCGCCATCAGTACAGACAAAATTTATATTTTAATAAAAAATAAAAACAAAATTATTTAATATTCTTGGTGTCAAGGAAATCAACTTTAAAGAGATTAAACCGGCTGGTTTTATTTTAAATATTTTAATTTTAGTAATGGCTTCAAGATAATTTTAAGAAATTAAAAAATAGTCAATTTAACAAGTTTTTATCTTTTTTTTTTTTAATTTAAGAAGTCAAGTTTATTTTTAGATATTTGTTCATTGATTTGAAACTTAATGGGTTTTAATTTAAGATTAAGCACGTAGTTAAATAATTAAATGCATTCACTGTAATTTGAAAGTCTGAGTATAAGCTGCTGGAGCTGACGGCATCGCTGCCGAACTATTCAAAGCAGCAGGCGATGACTTGGTAAGGAACATGCACCAACTCATCTGCAAAATATGGTCGGAAGAAAACATGTTCTAAATTGCGCCAGCTACAGAGGCATCACTCTCCTTAAAATTGCCTATAAGATCCTATCTGCCGTAATATGTGAACGTCTGAAGCAGTTCGTCAACAACCTGATAGGTCCTTATCAGTGTGGCTTAAGATCAGGAAAGTCCACCATCGACCAAATATTCACACTACGCTAGATCTTGGAAAAAATGGTTGCCTGTAAAGTCGGTTTTACGAGCGAAGATTTTACGTGACAACGTCTTTTTCTCGGTAGAATATTTATTGATATGAATATAATTAAATTGCACAATAGGAACAAGGAATTGAATGAAAATAAGAATTGCACAAATTTTTTAAACTAATAATTTACTTAATACTATCAACATTTATCAATAGTATGACATAACCTATAAACTCAGTTTCTCAACTTTTGTGTCAATCTAACAATTAATCAATCAATCATAGTTTACGATAATGAAATATCAGTGTACAATTATTTACCTTTATTGTTGTAGTTGTTGTAAATGACGAATCTAAGCACTCCACATTTTCACTACAGACACAGCTGACGATACTTTAACCACACGTGTGAACTTGTATTATGACGCTTTCTTGTTTTTCCAACGGCAACGCCAAGAACGTTCGAGAAAGACAAAGACAGAGACACAAGCATGCGCCGATTCAATGCGCCTAATTCTCTAGTGCTGCGCGCGCGGCAGACCGATCATAGTTGAGTGGGAGAGAGACGCAAGGCATTCGGCGAGCCTCTCTCTCGTTCGGTGACTCATCGTAACGTTACCGGGCGTTACACTTTTTCATAAGTGACTTCCAGCCGCAACCTAATTTAAGACGTTGTCACGTCAAAAATCCAGGAACTTCAAATCGATACCCACCATCTCTTTAACGATTTTAAAGCCGCGTATGACAGCATCTATAGGAAGGAGCTCTACAGAGCAATGTCTAGTTTTGCATCCCTGTCAAACTTACCTATCCGTTTGTGCAGATTGACGATGGAGAATGCACGCTGCTCCATCAAGGTCGGAAAAGATCTCACCGATGCATTTGATGTCAAAAAAGGTTTTAGACAAGGCGATGCACTGTCATGCGACTTCTTCAATATCGTTCTGGAAAGAATTGTGCAAAACTCAACCGTCAACACTAGAGGCACAATCTTCCATCCCAATACTCGGATACGCAGATGATATTGACATAATTGGAAGATCAAAGCGTGATGTCAGTGGTGCGTTTTTGAGCATTGCGAAGGAAGCGAAGAAGATGGGTTTAGTGGTCAATGAGGGCAAGACCAAGTATATGCTGTCATCAAAAAAGGACACTGAACAGCGACGTCTTGGACAAAACGTCACCATAGACAGCTATAATTTTGAGGTAGTTAAGGACTTTGTCTACCTAGGCACCGCTATAAACTCAGACAACGACACCAGCGCTGAAATCAAACGAAGAATAACTCTTGCAAATCGCTGCTTCTTTGGACTTAGAAGGCAAATGATTATCAAAGTCCTCTCTCGAGCATCTAAAATCACCATCTATAAGACACTCATAATCCCGGTTCTCATTTATGGCGCTGAGGCCTGGACCCTTTCAAAGGAAGATGAGAGCGTCTTAGGATGCTTCGAGAGAAAAATTCTTCGGATGGTTTTTGGTCCCGTATGCATAGATGGAGAATGGAGGAGAAGATATAACGACGAACTGTACGGGCTGTACAGCGACACTGACCTAGTTAACAGAATTAAAGTCCAACGACTAAGATGGCTAGGTCATGTAGAGCGAATGGACATCAACGCTCCAGCCCGGAAGGTCTTCGAATCCAATCCCGAGAGACGGCGGCGCAGGAGAGAAAGACCGCGACTCAGGTGGCACATGCAGGTGGGTGAAGACCTCAACCAACTTGGCGTACGAAACTGGAGACAGCTAGCTAGGGACTGAGCTGGCTGGAGGTTGAGGCTCAGGTCCGCCCGGACTGTAGCGCCACCTTAAGTAAGTAAGTAATTAGAGTATTTATAATATCGATATTGTACACAATGCATGAAATTAGCACTTTAAACTGAAAATAATTTTCAAAGCAAACATATTTGTTTGTAGGTGCCGGCAGATGGAAGGCACCATAAGGGTAGCTAATGGGATTTAACTCAACTTTCTAAAAAATAGGACCTAAAGAACCTAAAAAATTAAAATGACGAACTTAATATCTGTTACATTAGTTAGAGTGTTATCGGCATCTTAGAGTTAACTTTACTTTTGAATATTAGCTTGCTAGCCGTCGTATTTTGGACGATATACTATACTGTTCAATTAGTCATCCATCATACTTTACTTACAGTGAGTCTTCAAAGCTCAAAAGTATTTCATAAAATACTAGCTGACCCGACAAACGTTGTTTTGTCATATAAATAATTTCTAGAGAATATTTTGCTGGAAATAAATAACTTATTGTAAGTGTGTAAGGATGTGGTATGTAAGTGGGAGAGGTATAGAGTACTATAAACGGTGACAAAATATTAAAATAAGAAATCACCAAACAAAATTTTTTAATTTACTAAAATTAATTCTAATACACGCCACGTATAATTGTCCGTGTGAAAAACATGAAGTTCTCAAATCTAAGACGCAGACAGACATCGTTGGGCCTTGAGACTTATTCATAGTCATTGCAAATGCCAATCTAATTGGAAATTGAAGGCGTTTGAATTGAATTGGCACATCTGTGGGTAAAATAGGGATTCGCAGTAATAATATATTTTCACCTCGGAATTTGCCATTTAAAAATTTTGGCTTTGATAACATTTTTCATTAATTTTTTAATTACTAATCGCGTGCCGTTTGCCAACCGTGATGGGTTCAATTTACAAAGCAAAATTATCGGAGATCCAACCTTAAGTTAATTATACTGTGGCATGCCTGGTAAATCCAATGAGTTCAAAAACTCATTTTAATAATTAACAGCTTCGGTAGCATCACAAACTGTATCTATATGCATCCAGTTTCATCTGTAGTAACTTTTCCGTCGCCTATATCTAACAGTTGTTTTGAGAATGTTTCAGCGGTTGGATCTTGAAGCATTTGAACACGCATATTTACTTTCAGTTGTACTTTTACAACAATACGCCACAGTGGCGATGATCTAAAGCACGCGTTGATCTCACCAGCGTACGTGGAACGCGGAATAACGGGAAGTGTCTGAAATCACCTAAAAGGAGTAACAGAGTGCCGCCAAATAGTCTGTTGTTGTTTTTTATATCTTTCATGTCCTGTTCAACGCCTCAAGTGAATGTTTGTGTGCCAAAGTGCATTCACCCCAGATGATAATTTTACACTGTTTGGGTTATTTTGAATATTATTAATTATTATTATTAATTATTGGCAGTTTAAATATCCAATAAAGTTGCCGCAATCCCAGAAGATGCAACAGCCAATGCGAAGATGCGACTATAATGCAAAAATCCTCAATAACAATCTATGCTTCATTGTACATAGCGTCACTGAATATACTATCGTTAAGATCGTTGAACCACGTACGATGTTGATGCAATTAAACCATAGCACTTAAAAATATAAATAATAGATAAAAACATATTCTCAGACCTACCGAATGTATATGCGAAATTTCAATGAAATTGGTTAAGCCGTTTCGAAGGAGTATGGCAACTAACAGATAGAAAAAAGTGTTACCTTCATTTCTTCCTCGAACACAAAAAAGATCGGAAGTTGTAAGTTAATAGCTCCTACTTCTGAATAAATCTTTATTGAGATCAACTAAAAAATTACATTCATTTAATTCTCACAGGGATTAGTTCTTAACAAATTTACAAGGAAGATTGAAATCATTTTTTTTCAAATCATTTGATTGCAGTCAATTGGTAGCGACAATTTGAGAACTTATGTGTTCATTCGCATTCATCTGAAGTTTTTGCATTCATTTGGCGATTACATTCGCAAAATATTGCATTCTTTTACAAGAATGAAAATTGTTCCACCATCACATTTAGAAGAAGAAGAATTCATGCAGCCCCGTTAGCGTTATGTTTAAAAAATATATTTTCAGAAATTTAAAAAATGGGCCTTCACTTTGGAAATGGGCCTTCCAAGCCTAAAATAAAACTATTAAAAATGCCGGTTAGCCATTGTCGAACTTAGTTTCAATAAAAGTCTCCCTAAAAAGCAGTAACAACAATAACCAAAGTCAAATATACGATGTAAACAAACCCAAAAGCTTTCTATGATAACAGTGTTGTCCCAATTCCCAGTCATGCGCTAAAAAAACACAAAGCTTCAATATTTATGTCTACAACAAGTTCAGACTTAACCTATAATTCTAATTCTTGTCAATTATACGTGAAGCGAAAAATTAATTATCTTCAAAAAATATTTAAAACTTTCAAAATCTGTCTTTTATTGTAAAAATAAAAACCTAACGAACCTTTAAAGAAGCAAAATAAATTAAAATGCATTCCTCAAACTCCTTCCTTTTGCGTGACGAAGACGTGGATGAGCAATACAATTTTTCGGGTGCAACTTTAACTATTTCAGACGAGGAAGCAACACAAAATCTACTGCGTCACAGAACCAACATATCAGACATGGAAAAGAGTGCAATTCTTACCGGATCGGATGTAACATCTCCAATTCATGTTACAAGTGCATATAAGGAAATCAAAAGTAGTATGCCATTAAAACGCCCATGTTGTAGGCGTGTTAAAAAATTCTATGGTTTTTTTCCCAATTCAAGATACACCCATAGACGATGGAAGTTATATGTGCAGTCCAGGCATCGCAAGTGCCCAAAAGAATGAAATTACCCAAGTGACGGATGAATTCTTTTGCTTCAGACCTGGCCAATTTGAAAAGGCTGTCGCTGATTGTGTGAATGTTTTGCTGAGACCTACAAATGATGCTAATGTCATTGGAAGCTGGCTTCTAACTGAGTAAGTGAATGTCTGTTTTCTAAATAAAAACGATGATGTGTTTATTTACTTTACATTTTTTATAGTATAAGCCATTGGGACCATGAAAGGGAACGTATATTTATTTTAACATCCAAAACATTGCTGGATGTTAAATATGATTTCATCGCTTTAAAGATCCTTCAGTCTAATAAAATTAGACTAAATCAAATTGATACTATTATCCAGGGAAAATTAACTTATCCGCAAGCTTCTTTGGTTCCGTAAGTTTGGTTTTATCAATTTTAAATCAAAATTCTGAGTACTATTACTTTTATTTTTAGAAGAATTGAAGGAATTGCAAATGGTTTAACGTCAATTATATGTGGGAAATTATTTTGTCAAAGCAGGCAGCCAGAAAGAGCAACATCAACAGTTAATGTCCAGCCAAGTCATCCACTAACGGTGGCAACACGATACGATTTTTCATGCTTCAAGCCTGTGTGAGTTTATTTTTACTGCAAAACGTTTTCCTTTAATATTTTGGTACCATACATTTTACTGTAACTAAAGTTTTATCATCTTGAAGAAATAAGGCAAAGAAAAAAAATTAAGGCAAAAAAATACTACAATGTTCCAAAGGTAGTAAGCATTTCTGGTCATTTGTAAAAAACGTACGAAACACCACGTCATCCTCGGTTCCAACGCTCGTCCACAATGACACTCGCTATGTGAGCTCGATTGATGAAGCCAATTTGCTTGCAGCACAGTTTGCTGTTAATTCGACGCTACCGGTGAGTGTCATGAGTCCTCCTGTTCTTGAGAGCGTAAACGATTTTATGGGACGAATCTTCTTTCGCACTCGTGCAGTTGCAAGAGTACTAAAAGACCTTGACATACACAAATCCGCTGGCCCAGATAGTATTTCCCCTATTGTTCTGAAAAGGTGTTCTTTAACGCTAGCAGAACCACTGCGTAAGCTTTTCCATCTGTCCTGTTCTACAGGTCTCTTTCCGAGTGGATGGAAAACTGCATTTGTCCAGCCTGTCCCTAAAAAAGGCGAATCCTCCTCCCCATCTATGTATATATCGTTCAATTGGACTTACGTCCCTTCTTTCCAAGGTCATGGAAACGCTGATTAATTTTCAGCTTACGAAATATCTTGAAGAACGGAAGCTTCCTAATGACCGGCAGTATGGCTTTCGTAGCAATAGATCCACTGGTGATCTCACGGTTTATCTCACCGAACAGTGGAACAAATCTTTACATCGTTTTGGAGAAAGTAAGATTATTGCACTTGATAGAGTTTGGCATTAAGCTCTTATCGAAAATGCGTGCTTTTGGTATTGATGAATCTTTTCTTCTTTGGGTTAGAAATTACCTTTCGGACCGTTTAATTCAAGTAGTATTGGACGGTTTCAAATCTGATATCCACAAAATAAACGCTGGTGTGCCCCAGGGCTCCGTTTTGTCTCCGATGCTCTTCCTTATTTTTATAAATGATCTTTTGTCTGAAACTTCTAATCCACTAAATTATTTCGCTGATGACAGTACCCCCTTTCCTTGTTCTTCAGATGTGGACTACCAACGGCAGCGTATGATAAGCTCATTAAATTCTGATCTTGACAGGGGAATCAAAAATCGTGTAGAGTTTAATGCTTCGAAAACTCAATGCTGTCTTCTGTCGCAAAAGCGTAACCCTCCCCCAATGCCACTATCCATGAGTGGTACTTGCATCGAAGAGACTGAACAGCTTTCAGTGTTAGGTATGTGCATTACAAACCACTTGTTGTGGAGTCATCACATATTTGAAATCGCCAAAAATGCTGCTAAGTGTTTAGGTTTTCTCCGAAGATGCAAGAAGTTTTTTACCCCTTCTGATCTAGCTATAATCTATAAAGCCTATATTCGTCCGAAACTCGAGTACAATTCCAATATATGGGCAGGTGCTCCTATTACTCACTTGAGTCTCTTGGACAGAACTCAAAAGAGTACCCTAAAACTGATAGGTGACCGTTGCCTAAGTAAAACTTTTGTATCTCTCGAGCACCGTGTCGGTCGTAAGGTTTCATGCCTGTCATTATTTTATCGCTACTTTCATAAACAATGCTCTAATTGCATTCATCCCCTCAAAGAATTCAACCGTAATACCCGTTCTTCTAGGAATGCTCACCAGTTTGTCCTTGAGCCCAATTTCGGACGTACTGTAAAGTAAAGAGATTCTTTTTTTAGTCGCACTACACGAATGTGGAATGCTTTACCAGACTCAATATTTCCCACTCATTGCAATGTGCACACATTCAAAACCAATGTGCATCTATATCTCCTTTCTAATCCTATCCTCCCTTCCTAATTGCTCGCACTGTGTTTAATCATCATAAGGGTATTCATATCAACTTGAGTGCGCGCATAATATAAAAAAAAGACAGAACAGAGAATAGCACCCTATAAAGTTTAAACAGTGACCAAAGATGCTAGAGGTTTTCCTCCTCGGTCTTTTCTCTTTTTTATCGAATGATTAAAGACAAATTTGATGACTCATAAGTCCTTCGGTGACAAATCATTTCACAATAAAATTGGTGAGGTTATTTTTTCAAATAAGTTTTTCAAGTTGGAAACGTTACCAACGTTTTTGAAAAAACGTTTGTCCTTTAAAATGGTTCAACTTTTCCAATGCAAAATTTATGTGTGAAAATAAATTTTTTCAAAATTAAATTTTAGTGAAAGAACTGAACAAGGAATGCGAATAATGTGGAACAGAGGTCGTCCAATATCACTTCTTACATCTTGGAATCCATTTGCAGATGACATTCCATGGAGAACAGTAAAAGATCATCCAATTTTACAAGCTAAAAGTAAATTTAAAAAACAAACAAATATAATTTTGTAATATATTAATTTATGTGTAATTTTTTTTTCCAAGGTAATGATAGTATGTCCTTGCAAGAAAAAGAAGAATTCAATAGTAAGAAACACATTTACACAGCCGAATCATTTAATGATGCTCTTCGTTCAATATTCTCTAATGCCAATCCTGATGGAGTCGATTTCAATTGTGATTTCAAAGAAGGTCCAATTCTAATGGAGAATTACGTTGGAGTTGGTGCAGTTATACACAACAAGCATAATTTTGGATTTTTTAAAGTTCGTGGAAAGTTTAGTTTTTAAAGAAAAATTCTTCCATTACAGAATGATAGAACATTTTTAATACTTGCAGTTACAATTGAAAAAAAAATAAAAACAATAAAAATAACTACCAACGAAATCTCCAAACAAAAATTATACCTAACTTATTATATATTCCTAGTATGTGATATATGTGATTTAAATAAATTATAGCCCTTTTATTAATAACAAAGAAGTTATTTTGAATATATTTAGAAAATTTGAGAAACAAATTTAAGCTATGAAATTTGTTTAAGTAGCCTTCGAGAAGAAATTATATAAGAATTTAATCGCACTCTCGGGCGTATACGTACTATTTATTCACTGATCGACATAAGGTTTTGTTCCTGGCAATCAAATCCAACCTCAACATTGCTCTATCACGTAAAAAAACACACTTATAGCTTTTTGAGGCTGTCTAATTTCGTGAAATAACTTTTCTATAATCTTTTTCTTTAATATGCAATTAAAATATTTAAATTATTTCATAAAATTTTTGAAAAATCTTTATAAGTTGTTAGATTTCAATTGTCTTACAAAAATCTAAAAGAAACACTTAACTATTTGTGCTAAAACGGTTTTCAAGCGAAAAAGGGAAAATAGTTTGAAAGTACGTTTTGTTCCTATTAAGGATCAGTCTGTAAAAAATTCTATTATATCAATTTTTTGATATATGTATGTAGATATACATATTCAAAATTATATAAATAATGTTGAAAACGAGTGTTTTTTTAAATTTGAGCAGACAGTTAAAATCGAAGTTTGTACGACACGCAATCAGCACTAAAAATTAAAATTCAAGGATTTTCAAAACTTCTTGAGGAGTCATTAATTATGAACTTATAACTAATGAGAATTTCCAGAAACAAAGTTAGATACTAAAATGATTTAAATTGTATCTAGAAAACAAGGATTTTTACTCTGCCAAATCATCATACAATTTATTGTTAAGGGATATGATGTGATTTAACTTAGCCTTAAAAACTCTACTTTAAATTTGCATATTTTAAGAACTTGATTTGATAGAAAAATTTTAAGAACTCAAGACAACTTAATCCTTTAAAAAATATTGTTTGATTTGTGTGACAAAAGAAAAACGTAAAAAAACGTGTATTTCAATTGTTGAATATAAACTCAATTATCTCTTAATATATAAATAGTTTTTCCTAAATTTCTCAGTTTAAATCCCCTAAGTCATCATAGATTTTCATCATCATCATTGGGTCGACAACCGGGATCCGTTTCTAGCCTCATACAACAAGTCTTTCCATTTATCCCGATCGCGAGTTGACGACATCCAGTTGCGCACCCCAAGGCATCGGGCGTCCTGGTCGCCGACATATCTCCTACCATTAAATGTGTTACAAAGAAGTTTCCGAGCTGGTTTCTCTTCACTCATACGAGCTAAGTATCTAGCCCACCGGCTATGATCAAAAAAATAATATTCTGAAAATGTCACCCCTTAGCATTATTATTAAGTATTAGTCCACAGCACTTTTAAGTTTTTCCATTTAAAATTTAGTCATTGAAGTTAAAGTAGCATTGAATTTCCATGGGTTGCGTTCGATATCCCGGTTTTTATATTGCCGTTTCTTAAAATCCCGATTTTAAAATCCCGTTTTTTAAAATCCTGCTTTATATATTCCCAATTTTTATAATCCCGCTTTTTGTAATCCCGTTTCTTATAATACCATTTTTTCTAATCGCGTTTTTGATTTTCCCGATTTTGCAATCAAAACTAGTTGTTTAGTTTTAAAAAATTAAACAACTAGTTTTGATTGCAAAATCGAATATATTAAAATATTGTTTAGTAATATTAATAAAACGGGACATTTTCTAAATTCATTTTCTTGTAACCTTGAACAAATATAAGATATCAAAAAATAATAATATAAAGTAAAGTATAGTATTCTTTTAAAACAAAACAAAAAATAGATAGATAGGTATTTATTTGCGTAGAATAAAGCATTACAATTTTACATGAATTAAAGTGAATACACACAGCTTGCACAGAGATATAATATTTAGTTTATATCTTACAACTGAGGAAAATATATATTTCGGTATGGCAATAGAGATGTAGAATGAAAAACTATTGAAGGAGAACTACGGAGAAAAACCTTCATTTAACATTTGAATCTTAAGCTAAGGATTTCTTTATTTTATGTAGAAATCTGTTGGATAGATAAAGTGGACTTAAAACTAATGGAATTACCAGATGATAATGAAATTGCTAATTATTTAATGCATAGATAACAAGACACAAATAATTGAATACATAAATCAATAAATTAACAATCAAATGAATAATAACAAGATAAATAAATCAATATTCAAACGAATAAATAAATAAACAAAATAAATAAATTAATAAATAAATAAATATATAAATAAACAAACAAACAAATAAATAAATAAATACATAAATAAATAAATGAATAAATAAATAAACAATTAAAGAAACAAATAAATAAATAAATAAATAAATAAATAAATAAATAAACAAATAAATAAATAAATAGATAAATAAATAAATAAGTAAATAAATGGATAAATAAATAAATATTGAAGAGAACTTTCGATATTATACCCTAATGCATTTGAGCTAAATATAGCAGTCTCATCAGCGAACATAGCTATTTTGCAGTTAAGAAGGTCTGGTAAATCGGAAACATAAACAATGTATAAGAGAGGTCCTAAAACTGATCCTTGCGGAACTCCTGAATATATATTTTTGGAACTAGAACAAATATTATTTAAGTTTATTTTAAATGTTCTCCCTTGCAAAAAGCTTTGAACAAACTTAATAATGTAATCCGGACAGCCAAAGAGTTTGAGTTTGTAAAGAATGGTCGCATTCACAAAGCTAGTGGCTACGTAGTCAAAATTCAACTAGCTTTGTGAATGCAAAACTACACTACAAAACTAGTCAATCTGGAACTGTCATATTATTGGCAAATGCAAATATATAAAATAAGAAACATTTTTGATTTGATAACTTTTACTTATCTTTTGTGTTTTTAAATTCAATAAAATCAAATTTAAGACACAATTTGAATGATTTATATTTGTATTTAAATATTGAACGATTTATTTAATTTTGAATTCGTGTTACTTTACCGAGCAGCTGATTGTGAAACGTCAAAACATTCTCCACTAACTTTGTACCCGAATTTTGTACACTACGTCGGAGGGGAAATTTCAACTACTTTTGTAGTTAGATTTAGCCAATTAGAATCCCTTGACTACGTAGCCACTAGCTTTGTGAATGCGACCAATTTCTTCATGCCATATACTACATCTAAGAGTACAAGACCAGTAGATTGATTACATGATTACATATACGTAAAACTTGATGAGAAGTATTATGTCCTTGTCTAAATCCAAACTGGTGGTTTGGTATAATATGGTTGTTTTCAAGAAAATTTAATAGCTTATTTTTTATCACTTTTTCCAAGATTTTACTAAGGTTGCTTAAAAGACTTATTGGACGATAGCTACTAGCTTTATTTGGTGGTTTTCCTGGTTTAAGTATAGGGATAATTCTTGCCATCTTCCAAGTTTCTGGGAAGTACTGCAATTTGATACAAGCGTTAACTATGACGCTAATAAAACGGATAGCAATTTTTGGCAGCTCCTTCAGGTAAATATTTTGTATGCTGTCAAAACCTACAGATTTTTTTATTCGCAAATTGCTAATAAAATACTCAATATCTTCTCCTGAAACATAGACATCTGCCGGTAAGGGCACTACTGTATTACTCAAAGTATTTACCGAATCAGTAACTGCATTTGTTACCGTGCTTACTTGTGCTAACATAGGATTGTTGAAGTTTTGCGCAAATGTATCAGCGAAAATGTTTGCTTTTTTTTCATGGGTAACAATAATAAAATCATTATTTTCAAGATGAGGTATGGATCTATTCTTGTTTTTTAAGACCTTGGCGATGTTCCAAAAAGGTTTAGAATTTGGCTCAAGGGAACTGAGCTTATTGTTCCAAGAGTTGTTTTTGAATTTTGTGATCTCAAAAGATATTTTTTTCGTAAGATTTTCATTATCATGTTTGAACCTAGCCCATTTTCTTCTAATATAATTTCTTTGCTTTATGTAATTAATTATATAACCAGGAATTGCTGTTGTTCTATTAGTTATGGATTTTTTGGGACATGACTCATCAATACTATCCAAAATACTTTTAGTTATAATTTCAACCTTTTCGTCTACTTGTTGATTATGACTTATATTTTCTAATTCACAGGCAGTATCTCGAAGACATCTTTTCATTCTTGATCGAAACCAAAAAAAAAAACAAAAAAAAAACTTAAATCAATGAACAAAGTATACTGTTTTCAAGAATACTCTTTTCATAATTATTTTAGTTGAACTGTATGCTGTAGTATAATAGCGGGATTCCAAAACGCTTCTTAATTTAACATTCAAACCTTTGACTTTTATTTTTATTTAGTTTAATGCTCGTATTACGTAAATAAAAAACGGGATTGTCTGGATTTTTCGGGATTTTAAATATCGGGATTCTAATTGATCGGGATTTTGAAAAAGCGGGATTTTAAAAGATGGGATTTTAAAAATCGGTATTTTAGAAGACCAAAATTTAAGAAAGTGTCGTAAGCTTCAAAGCCTATTATTCCGACAACTATAAATCTGAGGGGTATGGTAATGAAAACTTTTTGTAGGAAATTGAATTTCATACGAAATAATCTCAAACTTTGTTTTCTTTAGGTCTTGTCATTTCCGAGATATAAGCAGAAAAGCCAGAATTTTATGAAAAACAATAAGTTTCTTTTTCTTCTTACTCGACATGTTTTCGCAGGGAGCGTATCGAAATCCCGCGTTTTAAAATCGCGTTTTTAAAAAATCCCAAAAAAAAAGTTTTATAATCCCGTCTTCTAAAATACCGATTTTTTGAAATCCCGTCTTTTGAAAAACCGCTTATTTAAAATCCCGATCAATTGCAATCCCGCTTTTTAAAATCCCGTCAAATCCCGACAATCCCGTTTTTTACAAAATACGTGCATTAAACTAAATAACAATAGGAGTCAAAGGTTTTTATGTTAAATTACTTGATTAAAATATTATAATATTGTAATTTGTTTTGTTTTTACTGTACATAAACATTCATTTTTGTTTACAATATTAACTTTTGCACCAAAAATATGCATCCTACAGCAAATCTACCTCTCGATAAGGGTTTTACTGCTATCGTTGACTTTGTTAATTGATTTGAGTTGGTTTTAAAAGAAAACTACTTTACTTCATATTTTTTATTTTTTGATATGTTGTATTTGTTAAAGGTTACAATAAAATAAATCTAGAAAAATATCTCATTTTTTAATTTGTTTTAATTTTTTCTAATTTCGATTTTACAATCAAAACTACCTAGTTGTTTAATTTTAAACAAAAAATGTGAGCCGTCATGGGACGCCTGGCAACATCGTGTGTGTACAAGTAATATGCATAAAAGATAATATTATTACAGGAATTAAATATAGCCTAATGAAAAAATGAAGTATTACGAATTTCTTACAGAAAATGGTAACTTTATTTAATAAACATTTATTTACATGTGATATAAAAATTCGATATTAATATCAAGTGGCCACAATATAAATATTTTCATCTGTGACTTCAGTAATGTAGTAGTTATATTCGATGTTTCCTTTGCCGATATTAATTTTATTGTCAAAAATTAAAATAAAAAATTAAATAAAACGCAGGTTATGTGTACCGTAGTAAACAACAACGTCGAACTGAGTGAGAAGCCACACTGTACACTCTACTACATATAAAATATATATATATATGTATATGTATAGCTTGGTGACCCGTCGCCACACCGTACACTCTACTACACATAAAATACATATATGTATGCATACCTTAGTATAGCGTGGCGACCCGTCGCCACGGCAAGCGTCGCCACGCCAACAATTCGGTTTACAAGTGAGCCTCTTATTTTAAGAAACGGGAATATAAAAAGCGGGATATCGAACCCATACAACAAGTCTTTCCATTTATCCCGATCGCGAGTTGACGACATCCAGTTGCGCACCCCAAGGCATCGGGCGTCCTGGTCGCCGACATATCTCCTACCATTAAATGTGTTACAAAGAAGTTTCCGAGCTGGTTTCTCTTCACTCATACGAGCTAAGTATCTAGCCCACCGGCTATGATCAAAAAAATAATATTCTGAAAATGTCACCCCTTAGCATTATTATTAAGTATTAGTCCACAGCACTTTTAAGTTTTTCCATTTAAAATTTAGTCATTGAAGTTAAAGTAGCATTGAATTTCCATGGGTTGCGTTCGATATCCCGGTTTTTATATTGCCGTTTCTTAAAATCCCGATTTTAAAATCCCGTTTTTTAAAATCCTGCTTTATATATTCCCAATTTTTATAATCCCGCTTTTTGTAATCCCGTTTCTTATAATACCATTTTTTCTAATCGCGTTTTTGATTTTCCCGATTTTGCAATCAAAACTAGTTGTTTAGTTTTAAAAAATTAAACAACTAGTTTTGATTGCAAAATCGAATATATTAAAATATTGTTTAGTAATATTAATAAAACGGGACATTTTCTAAATTCATTTTCTTGTAACCTTGAACAAATATAAGATATCAAAAAATAATAATATAAAGTAAAGTATAGTATTCTTTTAAAACAAAACAAAAAATAGATAGATAGGTATTTATTTGCGTAGAATAAAGCATTACAATTTTACATGAATTAAAGTGAATACACACAGCTTGCACAGAGATATAATATTTAGTTTATATCTTACAACTGAGGAAAATATATATTTCGGTATGGCAATAGAGATGTAGAATGAAAAACTATTGAAGGAGAACTACGGAGAAAAACCTTCATTTAACATTTGAATCTTAAGCTAAGGATTTCTTTATTTTATGTAGAAATCTGTTGGATAGATAAAGTGGACTTAAAACTAATGGAATTACCAGATGATAATGAAATTGCTAATTATTTAATGCATAGATAACAAGACACAAATAATTGAATACATAAATCAATAAATTAACAATCAAATGAATAATAACAAGATAAATAAATCAATATTCAAACGAATAAATAAATAAACAAAATAAATAAATTAATAAATAAATAAATATATAAATAAACAAACAAACAAATAAATAAATAAATACATAAATAAATAAATGAATAAATAAATAAACAATTAAAGAAACAAATAAATAAATAAATAAATAAATAAATAAATAAATAAATAAATAAACAAATAAATAAATAAATAGATAAATAAATAAATAAGTAAATAAATGGATAAATAAATAAATATTGAAGAGAACTTTCGATATTATACCCTAATGCATTTGAGCTAAATATAGCAGTCTCATCAGCGAACATAGCTATTTTGCAGTTAAGAAGGTCTGGTAAATCGGAAACATAAACAATGTATAAGAGAGGTCCTAAAACTGATCCTTGCGGAACTCCTGAATATATATTTTTGGAACTAGAACAAATATTATTTAAGTTTATTTTAAATGTTCTCCCTTGCAAAAAGCTTTGAACAAACTTAATAATGTAATCCGGACAGCCAAAGAGTTTGAGTTTGTAAAGAATGGTCGCATTCACAAAGCTAGTGGCTACGTAGTCAAAATTCAACTAGCTTTGTGAATGCAAAACTACACTACAAAACTAGTCAATCTGGAACTGTCATATTATTGGCAAATGCAAATATATAAAATAAGAAACATTTTTGATTTGATAACTTTTACTTATCTTTTGTGTTTTTAAATTCAATAAAATCAAATTTAAGACACAATTTGAATGATTTATATTTGTATTTAAATATTGAACGATTTATTTAATTTTGAATTCGTGTTACTTTACCGAGCAGCTGATTGTGAAACGTCAAAACATTCTCCACTAACTTTGTACCCGAATTTTGTACACTACGTCGGAGGGGAAATTTCAACTACTTTTGTAGTTAGATTTAGCCAATTAGAATCCCTTGACTACGTAGCCACTAGCTTTGTGAATGCGACCAATTTCTTCATGCCATATACTACATCTAAGAGTACAAGACCAGTAGATTGATTACATGATTACATATACGTAAAACTTGATGAGAAGTATTATGTCCTTGTCTAAATCCAAACTGGTGGTTTGGTATAATATGGTTGTTTTCAAGAAAATTTAATAGCTTATTTTTTATCACTTTTTCCAAGATTTTACTAAGGTTGCTTAAAAGACTTATTGGACGATAGCTACTAGCTTTATTTGGTGGTTTTCCTGGTTTAAGTATAGGGATAATTCTTGCCATCTTCCAAGTTTCTGGGAAGTACTGCAATTTGATACAAGCGTTAACTATGACGCTAATAAAACGGATAGCAATTTTTGGCAGCTCCTTCAGGTAAATATTTTGTATGCTGTCAAAACCTACAGATTTTTTTATTCGCAAATTGCTAATAAAATACTCAATATCTTCTCCTGAAACATAGACATCTGCCGGTAAGGGCACTACTGTATTACTCAAAGTATTTACCGAATCAGTAACTGCATTTGTTACCGTGCTTACTTGTGCTAACATAGGATTGTTGAAGTTTTGCGCAAATGTATCAGCGAAAATGTTTGCTTTTTTTTCATGGGTAACAATAATAAAATCATTATTTTCAAGATGAGGTATGGATCTATTCTTGTTTTTTAAGACCTTGGCGATGTTCCAAAAAGGTTTAGAATTTGGCTCAAGGGAACTGAGCTTATTGTTCCAAGAGTTGTTTTTGAATTTTGTGATCTCAAAAGATATTTTTTTCGTAAGATTTTCATTATCATGTTTGAACCTAGCCCATTTTCTTCTAATATAATTTCTTTGCTTTATGTAATTAATTATATAACCAGGAATTGCTGTTGTTCTATTAGTTATGGATTTTTTGGGACATGACTCATCAATACTATCCAAAATACTTTTAGTTATAATTTCAACCTTTTCGTCTACTTGTTGATTATGACTTATATTTTCTAATTCACAGGCAGTATCTCGAAGACATCTTTTCATTCTTGATCGAAACCAAAAAAAAAAACAAAAAAAAAACTTAAATCAATGAACAAAGTATACTGTTTTCAAGAATACTCTTTTCATAATTATTTTAGTTGAACTGTATGCTGTAGTATAATAGCGGGATTCCAAAACGCTTCTTAATTTAACATTCAAACCTTTGACTTTTATTTTTATTTAGTTTAATGCTCGTATTACGTAAATAAAAAACGGGATTGTCTGGATTTTTCGGGATTTTAAATATCGGGATTCTAATTGATCGGGATTTTGAAAAAGCGGGATTTTAAAAGATGGGATTTTAAAAATCGGTATTTTAGAAGACCAAAATTTAAGAAAGTGTCGTAAGCTTCAAAGCCTATTATTCCGACAACTATAAATCTGAGGGGTATGGTAATGAAAACTTTTTGTAGGAAATTGAATTTCATACGAAATAATCTCAAACTTTGTTTTCTTTAGGTCTTGTCATTTCCGAGATATAAGCAGAAAAGCCAGAATTTTATGAAAAACAATAAGTTTCTTTTTCTTCTTACTCGACATGTTTTCGCAGGGAGCGTATCGAAATCCCGCGTTTTAAAATCGCGTTTTTAAAAAATCCCAAAAAAAAAGTTTTATAATCCCGTCTTCTAAAATACCGATTTTTTGAAATCCCGTCTTTTGAAAAACCGCTTATTTAAAATCCCGATCAATTGCAATCCCGCTTTTTAAAATCCCGTCAAATCCCGACAATCCCGTTTTTTACAAAATACGTGCATTAAACTAAATAACAATAGGAGTCAAAGGTTTTTATGTTAAATTACTTGATTAAAATATTATAATATTGTAATTTGTTTTGTTTTTACTGTACATAAACATTCATTTTTGTTTACAATATTAACTTTTGCACCAAAAATATGCATCCTACAGCAAATCTACCTCTCGATAAGGGTTTTACTGCTATCGTTGACTTTGTTAATTGATTTGAGTTGGTTTTAAAAGAAAACTACTTTACTTCATATTTTTTATTTTTTGATATGTTGTATTTGTTAAAGGTTACAATAAAATAAATCTAGAAAAATATCTCATTTTTTAATTTGTTTTAATTTTTTCTAATTTCGATTTTACAATCAAAACTACCTAGTTGTTTAATTTTAAACAAAAAATGTGAGCCGTCATGGGACGCCTGGCAACATCGTGTGTGTACAAGTAATATGCATAAAAGATAATATTATTACAGGAATTAAATATAGCCTAATGAAAAAATGAAGTATTACGAATTTCTTACAGAAAATGGTAACTTTATTTAATAAACATTTATTTACATGTGATATAAAAATTCGATATTAATATCAAGTGGCCACAATATAAATATTTTCATCTGTGACTTCAGTAATGTAGTAGTTATATTCGATGTTTCCTTTGCCGATATTAATTTTATTGTCAAAAATTAAAATAAAAAATTAAATAAAACGCAGGTTATGTGTACCGTAGTAAACAACAACGTCGAACTGAGTGAGAAGCCACACTGTACACTCTACTACATATAAAATATATATATATATGTATATGTATAGCTTGGTGACCCGTCGCCACACCGTACACTCTACTACACATAAAATACATATATGTATGCATACCTTAGTATAGCGTGGCGACCCGTCGCCACGGCAAGCGTCGCCACGCCAACAATTCGGTTTACAAGTGAGCCTCTTATTTTAAGAAACGGGAATATAAAAAGCGGGATATCGAACCCATACAACAAGTCTTTCCATTTATCCCGATCGCGAGTTGACGACATCCAGTTGCGCACCCCAAGGCATCGGGCGTCCTGGTCGCCGACATATCTCCTACCATTAAATGTGTTACAAAGAAGTTTCCGAGCTGGTTTCTCTTCACTCATACGAGCTAAGTATCTAGCCCACCGGCTATGATCAAAAAAATAATATTCTGAAAATGTCACCCCTTAGCATTATTATTAAGTATTAGTCCACAGCACTTTTAAGTTTTTCCATTTAAAATTTAGTCATTGAAGTTAAAGTAGCATTGAATTTCCATGGGTTGCGTTCGATATCCCGGTTTTTATATTGCCGTTTCTTAAAATCCCGATTTTAAAATCCCGTTTTTTAAAATCCTGCTTTATATATTCCCAATTTTTATAATCCCGCTTTTTGTAATCCCGTTTCTTATAATACCATTTTTTCTAATCGCGTTTTTGATTTTCCCGATTTTGCAATCAAAACTAGTTGTTTAGTTTTAAAAAATTAAACAACTAGTTTTGATTGCAAAATCGAATATATTAAAATATTGTTTAGTAATATTAATAAAACGGGACATTTTCTAAATTCATTTTCTTGTAACCTTGAACAAATATAAGATATCAAAAAATAATAATATAAAGTAAAGTATAGTATTCTTTTAAAACAAAACAAAAAATAGATAGATAGGTATTTATTTGCGTAGAATAAAGCATTACAATTTTACATGAATTAAAGTGAATACACACAGCTTGCACAGAGATATAATATTTAGTTTATATCTTACAACTGAGGAAAATATATATTTCGGTATGGCAATAGAGATGTAGAATGAAAAACTATTGAAGGAGAACTACGGAGAAAAACCTTCATTTAACATTTGAATCTTAAGCTAAGGATTTCTTTATTTTATGTAGAAATCTGTTGGATAGATAAAGTGGACTTAAAACTAATGGAATTACCAGATGATAATGAAATTGCTAATTATTTAATGCATAGATAACAAGACACAAATAATTGAATACATAAATAAATAAATTAACAATCAAATGAATAATAACAAGATAAATAAATCAATATTCAAACGAATAAATAAATAAACAAAATAAATAAATTAATAAATAAATAAATATATAAATAAACAAACAAACAAATAAATAAATAAATACATAAATAAATAAATGAATAAATAAATAAACAATTAAAGAAACAAATAAATAAATAAATAAATAAATAAATAAATAAATAAATAAATAAACAAATAAATAAATAAATAGATAAATAAATAAATAAGTAAATAAATGGATAAATAAATAAATATTGAAGAGAACTTTCGATATTATACCCTAATGCATTTGAGCTAAATATAGCAGTCTCATCAGCGAACATAGCTATTTTGCAGTTAAGAAGGTCTGGTAAATCGGAAACATAAACAATGTATAAGAGAGGTCCTAAAACTGATCCTTGCGGAACTCCTGAATATATATTTTTGGAACTAGAACAAATATTATTTAAGTTTATTTTAAATGTTCTCCCTTGCAAAAAGCTTTGAACAAACTTAATAATGTAATCCGGACAGCCAAAGAGTTTGAGTTTGTAAAGAATGGTCGCATTCACAAAGCTAGTGGCTACGTAGTCAAAATTCAACTAGCTTTGTGAATGCAAAACTACACTACAAAACTAGTCAATCTGGAACTGTCATATTATTGGCAAATGCAAATATATAAAATAAGAAACATTTTTGATTTGATAACTTTTACTTATCTTTTGTGTTTTTAAATTCAATAAAATCAAATTTAAGACACAATTTGAATGATTTATATTTGTATTTAAATATTGAACGATTTATTTCATTTTGAATTCGTGTTACTTTACCGAGCAGCTGATTGTGAAACGTCAAAACATTCTCCACTAACTTTGTACCCGAATTTTGTACACTACGTCGGAGGGGAAATTTCAACTACTTTTGTAGTTAGATTTAGCCAATTAGAATCCCTTGACTACGTAGCCACTAGCTTTGTGAATGCGACCAATTTCTTCATGCCATATACTACATCTAAGAGTACAAGACCAGTAGATTGATTACATGATTACATATACGTAAAACTTGATGAGAAGTATTATGTCCTTGTCTAAATCCAAACTGGTGATTTGGTATAATATGGTTGTTTTCAAGAAAATTTAATAGCTTATTTTTTATCACTTTTTCCAAGATTTTACTAAGGTTGCTTAAAAGACTTATTGGACGATAGCTACTAGCTTTATTTGGTGGTTTTCCTGGTTTAAGTATAGGGATAATTCTTGCCATCTTCCAAGTTTCTGGGAAGTACTGCAATTTGATACAAGCGTTAACTATGACGCTAATAAAACGGATAGCAATTTTTGGCAGCTCCTTCAGGTAAATATTTTGTATGCTGTCAAAACCTACAGATTTTTTTATTCGCAAATTGCTAATAAAATACTCAATATCTTCTCCTGAAACATAGACATCTGCCGGTAAGGGCACTACTGTATTACTCAAAGTATTTACCGAATCAGTAACTGCATTTGTTACCGTGCTTACTTGTGCTAACATAGGATTGTTGAAGTTTTGCGCAAATGTATCAGCGAAAATGTTTGCTTTTTTTTCATGGGTAACAATAATAAAATCATTATTTTCAAGATGAGGTATGGATCTATTCTTGTTTTTTAAGACCTTGGCGATGTTCCAAAAAGGTTTAGAATTTGGCTCAAGGGAACTGAGCTTATTGTTCCAAGAGTTGTTTTTGAATTTTGTGATCTCAAAAGATATTTTTTTCGTAAGATTTTCATTATCATGTTTGAACCTAGCCCATTTTCTTCTAATATAATTTCTTTGCTTTATGTAATTAATTATATAACCAGGAATTGCTGTTGTTCTATTAGTTATGGATTTTTTGGGACATGACTCATCAATACTATCCAAAATACTTTTAGTTATAATTTCAACCTTTTCGTCTACTTGTTGATTATGACTTATATTTTCTAATTCACAGGCAGTATCTCGAAGACATCTTTTCATTCTTGATCGAAACCAAAAAAAAAAACAAAAAAAAAACTTAAATCAATGAACAAAGTATACTGTTTTCAAGAATACTCTTTTCATAATTATTTTAGTTGAACTGTATGCTGTAGTATAATAGCGGGATTCCAAAACGCTTCTTAATTTAACATTCAAACCTTTGACTTTTATTTTTATTTAGTTTAATGCTCGTATTACGTAAATAAAAAACGGGATTGTCTGGATTTTTCGGGATTTTAAATATCGGGATTCTAATTGATCGGGATTTTGAAAAATCGGGATTTTAAAAGATGGGATTTTAAAAATCGGTATTTTAGAAGACCAAAATTTAAGAAAGTGTCGTAAGCTTCAAAGCCTATTATTCCGACAACTATAAATCTGAGGGGTATGGTAATGAAAACTTTTTGTAGGAAATTGAATTTCATACGAAATAATCTCAAACTTTGTTTTCTTTAGGTCTTGTCATTTCCGAGATATAAGCAGAAAAGCCAGAATTTTATGAAAAACAATAAGTTTCTTTTTCTTCTTACTCGACATGTTTTCGCAGGGAGCGTATCGAAATCCCGGGTTTTAAAATCGCGTTTTTAAAAAATCCCAAAAAAAAAGTTTTATAATCCCGTCTTCTAAAATACCGATTTTTTGAAATCCCGTCTTTTGAAAAACCGCTTATTTAAAATCCCGATCAATTGCAATCCCGCTTTTTAAAATCCCGTCAAATCCCGACAATCCCGTTTTTTACAAAATACGTGCATTAAACTAAATAACAATAGGAGTCAAAGGTTTTTATGTTAAATTACTTGATTAAAATATTATAATATCGTAATTTGTTTTGTTTTTACTGTACATAAACATTCATTTTTGTTTACAATATTAACTTTTGCACCAAAAATATGCATCCTACAGCAAATCTACCTCTCGATAAGGGTTTTACTGCTATCGTTGACTTTGTTAATTGATTTGAGTTGGTTTTAAAAGAAAACTACTTTACTTCATATTTTTTATTTTTTGATATGTTGTATTTGTTAAAGGTTACAATAAAATAAATCTAGAAAAATATCTCATTTTTTAATTTGTTTTAATTTTTTCTAATTTCGATTTTACAATCAAAACTACCTAGTTGTTTAATTTTAAACAAAAAATGTGAGCCGTCATGGGACGCCTGGCAACATCGTGTGTGTACAAGTAATATGCATAAAAGATAATATTATTACAGGAATTAAATATAGCCTAATGAAAAAATGAAGTATTACGAATTTCTTACAGAAAATGGTAACTTTATTTAATAAACATTTATTTACATGTGATATAAAAATTCGATATTAATATCAAGTGGCCACAATATAAATATTTTCATCTGTGACTTCAGTAATGTAGTAGTTATATTCGATGTTTCCTTTGCCGATATTAATTTTATTGTCAAAAATTAAAATAAAAAATTAAATAAAACGCAGGTTATGTGTACCGTAGTAAACAACAACGTCGAACTGAGTGAGAAGCCACACTGTACACTCTACTACATATAAAATATATATATATATGTATATGTATAGCTTGGTGACCCGTCGCCACACCGTACACTCTACTACACATAAAATACATATATGTATGCATACCTTAGTATAGCGTGGCGACCCGTCGCCACGGCAAGCGTCGCCACGCCAACAATTCGGTTTACAAGTGAGCCTCTTATTTTAAGAAACGGGAATATAAAAAGCGGGATATCGAACCCAACCCATTTTTATCAACATTTACTTGTTCACCAAACAAAATTAAAAACCAGAATTTAAAAAAAAAAAAAATACAACGTTCTAAACTGTATTGAACACGACCAACTTCAACTTGTAAACCCATTCAATCAGCTGACTGCCAACTGTCAAAATCCGGAACTGCAGAAAAATAAACTCACGTTCACGTTTCTTCTGTTTTGTTTGTGTTATAAATAAATAAAATACAAATTATGCTTGCAAAGCATGCACTTATCGGTAATTGCATTTCATTATATAATAATTAAATAGTTAATAATCTTTTGATATAAATGGGGAATTTAACAATCAGGCGGTGGAACTGGCTTCATTGGCAATCGTTTGAATAAACATCTCATCCAGAATGGCTACAAAGTCACGTTGGTATCTCGAATGCCGGGATTGAAACGTATCACCTGGCATGAACTCGAGAAGAACGGTGTTCCCAAGGATGTAACTGCAGTTGTCAATTTATCTGGACAAAATGTATTGGATCCTACTCGCCGATGGACTCCTGGGTAAGATTAAATGCACTCTTATTTTATTTCTTTTTGAATTTCACAACAAATTGCAAGCACTCATACGAGTACATATTCATGTCAGGTTCAAGCAAAATGTATGGAATTCAAGGATAAACACAAGTGCAGCTTTAGTAAAGGCTATACAAAGCTCACCAGATGTCAAAGCCTTTGTCAATATATCCGGAGTGAGCCATTATAAGACTGATGGGCGAGTTTATACTGAAAATGATCCGGTTGAAGGGTTTGATTTCATGTCTCGTCTTTGTTTGGAATGGGAGAAGGCTGCAACTCTTCCTTCTGGTGTAAATTGTCGTTCGGTAAGTTTTTTAAAAAAATATAAATCCTGCCAACGATTTGAAATTGTAACTTCAAAAGGTTAAAATTCGAACTGGAGTTGTCATAGGCCGTGGGGGAGGTATGATTCAGTCTATAATGTTGCCCTTTCAACTTGGTCTGGGTGGGCCTATGGGCACTGGGAAGCAAGCTCTTCCTTGGATCCATATTGATGATCTTTGTCGTCTTATACAATACTCAATAGAAAATGAAAAAGTCAGTGGAGTAGTGAATGGAGTGGCACCTGAGCAATGCACAAATGGAGAATTTAGTCAGGTTAGTGTTATTTCTTATGAGAGTTTTTTTTTTCTTTAGTAATATGAAATTCCTTAATAGACCTTTGCAAGCACACTACGCAGGCCAGCATTCTTTCCTGTTCCTGAATTCGTCGTTAATCTGTTGTTTGGCAAAGACAGATCTGCTTTATTGTTGAGTGGTGCAAGAGTTGAACCTAAACGAACATTAGAATTGGGTTTCGAATACAAATATCCGACGGTAAAACTCGCCTGCCAAGAGGTTATTCAGAGTAACTGAAACTCCAAATAAATTAAATTATTATTTATGTATACGTTTCTTTAAATTTAACTGTTAAATGCTGCTGAATGTAAAAGAGAAGAACTTAAATTAATAGAATCTTAATAATTTAATGTAATTGAAGTTTTAAATTTTCATATTCAATTGTGATTGGTGTATTTCGTAACTCAAAAGACAAGAGACAAATACTTGAGTTGAATAAGGCAAAAAAAAGAGCCACCCTTGGAATGAGAGATAGTAGGCCGAATGCTTGTTTAAAAATCCTTTTAGTTTTTTAAAAGTTATATAAAAAGTCTCAAAAAATCAAATACAATTTTTTTTGTCAAAAATCGTAAATTCGAATTGTCTGAAAAACGAACCTATAGATTTTTTTTAAAATTTGTTCTAATTTTTTTTTTTCTTAATTTGGCATCTTTCAGTATAAACAAAATATTTTTGTATTGCTCCAGAAGGGTACCGTTATTTTGTTTTTAAGTTTTCTTAAGAACTGATCAACCGATTTCAATAATTTTTTCTGCAAAAGCTTTAATAATTTGAGCCGTTTATTTTGAAAGTGGCATAAGTCACTTTTTTTTTAAGTCGGGATATTTAAGATATTTGTTATACCGTTAATTACCAATACTTCTCTCGAAGAAATCTCAATAGTTCTCAACTTATTGAGTGCAAATTTTTTAAAAATGAAAAGATACCGTTCAATTGTATTTAGTGTTGCCATTAACTCGATTTTTTTGAAAAGTGACTTATGCCACTTTCAAAATAAACGGCTCATTTCTTCATTATATTTGATGATGATAAATGTCGTTTTGATTAAAAAAAACATTAGACAATTTTTTTTTTTCGAAATTCGATATCTCGAAAATTGGTCGTTATTTTTGTACGTAATTGAAATGTAAACAACGATTTTTAAATAAAAAAATTGAAAAATTAAGGTTCTTTTAAGAAATCAAATGGCATTTAAAATTTTTAAAGCAAACTTTTTTTCAGGTACATTTTTAAATTTTAAAATTGAGGAATATTTAAACAGGCTCTTTGGATACATGAGCAACTTCGAGCGATCGAGTCGTGCATATTACTTTAATTAAAATTAATATTGAAAAAACTGAAATTAAGGGTTTCAAGACCTAAGGGGGTTTATACCTTAAAACGCAAACACGAGTCTACTTGTAGTTGCGATATGAAACACCTTTAACTGGGATTATTCATTCACATCCTGAAGAATGCTCAGAAAAGCTTTTACAAAATTCTTATTTTTGAACTAGCACTTTTCTGACAAATGAGAAAAGAGTTCTATAGGGTCCGCCATCTAACGTGCTTATTTTGTGTATGGTAACACTTAGCTCATGTCTGATTTGACAAATAGTTAGTTTTATCCTTCCGCTGAACGAATATGGTTGTGTACACGCTTGAACAACGCTGGGAAATATTTCCTGCGATCGACTTAGAGAAGATGCCGATTTTGCCAAAAAAAATCATCTTTTCAGATGAAGCTCATTGTGATCATGGTGGGTATGTAAACAAGCAAAATTGTCGCATTTGCGGAACAGAAAACCCGCACGCATACATTGAAAAGCCGATACACTCAAAACGAGTCACTGTTTGGTGCGGATTTTGGTCCAGAGGCATAATTGGGCCATTTTTCGAAAATGAACAAGGAGTGGCCGTTACAGTCAATGGCGATCGTTATCGGGCCATGTTGATCGAATTTTTGTTCACAAAAATTGAAGAGGAAGATATTGGCAACATTTGGTTTCAACAGGACGGCGCGGCGCTACGTGCCACATAGCCGAAGCTACACTCGATGTTTTGCGTCCTGTTTCAAAAAAAAAGAAGTTATTTGGCGGACCCTTTACTAATCGTTTAATAAGAGGTCTAATGATTTCCAATAGACATAGGGTAAGCCTGTTGAGTTTGACTATGATCTGGAATGAAGAAGTACTTACTTGCACCTCCTCGCGGTGGCCTCTGGACACAAGTAATGAGACTTCAGTGTAGTTTGTTGAAGAATGATACTGTTACAATTAATTATAATTGATAAAGGCACTCTGAGAACTACATTGACAAAGATTTCTGCTTGTGAACGAACGCAAGAAGTTATAGTTTCTTCCTTCCTAAGATTGTAAAATCTTAAGATGGCGGAAACGAGGGACCGTCGTCCTTTGCCTCAAGGGTTCTGAGGCAGACTTACTGATAAAAATTTATAAAAAGACCATAAAAATCAGTAAATATACAAATCGATCTCTTCTATCTGTAAAGTCGGTATTTAAATGAAGATTAGAATTTGTAGTGGCTCCAGTAAAAATCATTTTATAAAAGAATGATGTTCATGAAAAGATAAAGCTGGTTGATTGTTGGTCCCTGACATGAAACCGAGCGGCCACTTCTAGGGTTATCTTCCCTAGATCCTTCCTATCAAAGAACGAAAGTTATCGAGCCGACCGGGCTATAAACGGTGCCACGGGATATGATACAGCCCCATGATGCTAGGCGTCATGATCATATATGGGAAGGCCCCCGTAGTGAGAGTTTCGTGGTGGTTGTGGTTTATCCTATAATGCTTAGGGTTTGGTTTCTTCGTACCCTAGAAAAATCAAATTATGATAGAAAAAACCATGACCAAAGGTTAACAAATAAGGAAGGCATTGGTTAGGTCTTGGAAGCTTAGAAAGAGGAACTCACTCGAAGGAATTTGATATAGAGAGATGGTTACTCTTACGAAATCACTTTAAGTGTTTTTCAAAAACTAAGCGTCAAAGCAATGTCAAGGGACAGCAAGTTTATGAAAAAGTAAGCTTGCCAGCAAATAAGGGCTAACCGCTAGGCGTTGCTGTTGCGGGCTAACCTATCTTAATCTAATCGTTTAATGGAAATGGTTATATATCTGACACTTAAGCAAGAAAATGATCCTGGGCACCTACCCTGTATTTCGAAATGTCAAAAGCATCAAAATGCATACAATTTATTGCTAGAACAAATACGATACTGGAACGTGTCAGGAAAGTCTTAAGATGCAAGTTAAAAAAAAATTAGTAATAATAATTTACGTTATTAAAAATTATTTAAGGGAATCTATAACCAAAAATGCATATACGAAGCAAAAGCAATTTGAAATTTTAGTAGGATTTACTAAGTGTGCGCATCCTGATTTAACCACGGGACATTTAAAAACATCTGATGCCAAGCAAACTTCTAACAATTTTTGGCAAAGGCTTTTAAGGATAATATCACTTTAGAATAAAAGTTAGTTTTTAGATAAATAGAAATGCAGTTGATCTTATAGGAGCGAAAAGTTCATATTGTATGGAATTTAAAACATAATATGTACATGAAAGCATTTTTGGAGAGGTCAAAATTCTATACAATAATAAACAATTATAACAGTGAAATTAATATTTGCCAGGAACTGAATTTTATCTTATATCATACGTTCCACTATTTTCGGCATCCATCCAAAGTGGAACCGAATCCATTAATTTTCGATTTATTTTAAATTATTCCCTTTAAATTAATTAATAAAGCACAATTAACGTTTGCTTTTCAGTCTTGTTTCTAAATTTGACAGAGGTCATAAGAAATATTTTGAGACTCGAAAAAACATCAATTTTTTTGAAAAGTGTTAAGTACTATTTTTCAATTCGGAAGTTTTACGAAGTACCAATTTAAAAGCACTTTCGAATAGGATTGACTTTCGAAACAAATTACAGAGTAGGGTCCCTGATTTAAGCGCTCTTCTTATCAAAAGAGACTTTGTTTGAATTTCGTCAAAAAGAAAGTAAATATTTTTAACTTAAAACATTAACCACAAGTATTTATTGCAGATCACATTTTTGTAGGATAAATAAAAATTCATAGCATTAGTAAATATATTCAACAAAATGAGAATTTTATAAGTCAGTCAATAGCTATTGATGTTCTTTCTTTAAAACGTATTGCCATTCAAAACCACTTTGTTCTTTTTCTTGAAAAAAGATCCAAACAATATATATTTCAAAATAGTAAATTCGATAGTCTCATTTGCGAATATCAGCTTCAAGCTATACTATTTTTTTTTTGTTTTTATTATTTTAATTATTTTTTGTTTTTATTTTACATAAAACTTGAAATATACAATTTCTTAAACCGACTCATATCAATTAAATACAAAACCGCGTTACAATATCATCTAATGCACCTTATTATTTTCTTTAAAATTCTATTTTACAGAATTTCATTCCCAATCATTTTCACACGCCGCTTCGAATTTCCAAACTCCGTAAATGCACAATAGCGTCCGGCTTCCTCATTAGAGCATTGTTGTTGTACATACATATATCTTTTTTGTATTTATATTTAAATATTTTAAGTTGTAAGTGCTTGTGTTGTAAAAATGTTGGTATTACAATGTTGACCAAGAAATGTTGAATGTGATGACGAAGATGGTGATGATTGCGTTGCAGGTCATTTATCACAATTACCCTTGGCTAAATGCTTTTGCAATGCCGGTGGAATGGAATCTTTTGTTTTGGAATTATTTCCCTGTCCCAGGAGCGATGGGATTAGAAGTTTGCCTTCTTGTATTTGTTTGACCTTCATCATGAGATCATAGTTGATGTGATCACTGACAACCGAGTCTTTTCTGTAAAAGGAAAACAAACAAAAAATAAAGCAATGTTTTGATGACCTTAAATATGTGACTTCAGTCAAAAATTTTAAATGCATCAGACTAATATCAACAAGTGTCAGTTTATCATTCCTTATAACTTATGTGATAAACGTGGATATGGTTCATGACAATAAAAACGGTGCTGGAATCAAAAACTAGGATATATACTAAAGCAGTCTCTTGGATAGCATCTACTTAGCTGAAATACTTAAGCTTAATGTATCATTCATTTTCATAGGTTTTTCAAAACACCGAAGAAGAAATATGGACTAGCCCTACCTCTAATAAGATTTTAAGAAGATAAGACGACAAAAATTGCAGCTATAGTGTCGTTTATATATAAACAAGCGTTACGTTTGAAGTCTAGGGAACTCAACGCCTGTTTTGCCAATCATCCATCAGGAGATACTGCTTACAAAATTCAATTGAAAATTGTAATTTGTCAATCAAAACAAAATGAAGGAGAGAAAAATCACATATTACAATATCCTCTATGTTTCCAGATGTTCATAAACTTACTTGTATTCTGGATGATTAAGAACTTCCTCTCTCATCCACGTGGCAGTTGTGGTATACTCTCCAGAAGCTCGCTTCTGTATCAAGCGTAAGTACTGCTCAATGGTACAATGGGTATCGGCATCGACTTCCATTGATTGTAGGTAACTTTTGATAAGTGGAATGAGTCCTGGAAAGCCATCAGTCTAAAGGTAAATATCGTGTTTGAAAACCAATAAAGAATCAAATAATAAAACCAATATGACTTACCTTTCCATTTATAATCTCATCTATCGACAAGCGATCGTATTCATCTGGACAACTACCGTGTCCGTTAACTTGTTCACCACATGGTTTTGTTTTTTGAATTGATTTTCTAAACCAGAATTTCTCTTTGCGGCAAGCATCACGTTTTTGAGCTGTTTGCATATTTTCATCTACTTTGCTTATTGGAATTAGGAAATCCAATTGATAGGAAAGTATGACTCTTGTGAGAAGGACAACGAAGCACACAAATGCAGCATTTTCAAAATCTGTCATTTGAGCTTCACACGGTCGGAATTCAACTCGCCAACCAATTGGTGAATTCGGTGGTGGTGGTTTGAAACGCATTGTCTGCCAATTGGTCGATTGAATGTTCTCAAAATGATCTGTGTCTTCCTCGTCATTCTGATCTACCTTTTCACTGAACAGAGATACTGTATCCCGAATGAACAAGTGAGCAACATGTTGTGCTAATAGATGATCGATTCCTCCACTACGCAAGCGTTGATAGACAGCTTCATCATAAACTAAAGGCACATCATTGTATCTACACAATTTAAAACAAACAAAATTATTCTGTTAAATAAGAAGATATAAGAACTCGTCCAAAAATATATACCTTTCACCTTCTGGCGATAGGAACGAATCAATAGAATCATATCTTGACTTTTGAATTCTAAATTTATTCTCTTTTAGAGGCGCAAGACCACGTTCTTCTTCGGTACGACAATCTACAGATGCACTTATAACATTCCAGCGACAATCCGATTCTGTAAGATAGCCTCGATATATTGGCGAAGCGGCAGTTAAGGCCAACATTATAGGACAGAGTGGCGTCAATTGGTCGTACAATGTTCGTGCCTCGGCTATGTTACAAGCTTGGAAAGTTACTTGAAGACAGCAACAACCCATGCCAAAGCCCATAGCATCCAGATGCACGATATCTGGTTCACCAGCAGGACTACCATCAATCGGAGTTTTTGTGTTGACATCTTTGAATACTTTAAAAACAGAGAAGAGGTTAGATGATTTAATTTCCACAGAAACAAAGCAGACTACAAACCATTCAACTTAATGTCGACTTTCTCCCCTCGACGTAAACGAATGTTTCGTGTAAGCGTCTTGAAACGAGGATGTCCCGGAAATATAGCCTCATCTGGAAAGTATAACGATCGAGCCGCACCTTGAACATTATCCGGATTTGGACTACAAATTGGATGTGTGAATGATGGACAACCGAGACGTGGGAAATTCGTAATCGACATAACACATTCGTCTGCCTTGAGCAATTCAGTAACCTCTTCACGACGATTTCTCATATTTGCTTCGACAAGATTGAAGTGCGCTAGCAAACCCCCAAATGGCTTGCCTGGTGTACCTTCGATCATATAGGCTCCATATTCAGGTCGCCACAAAGATTTCACGCCATCCGGATTGGCGAGCTCCTTCTCATTTAGCTTTTCAAGCAGTTCTTGGGCTCTTAGCGAGACTCTTGCCACTCTATTTTGTTCATCAAATTTTACTATTATATATTCAACCTAAGAGATGAAATTAAATTCATTTCGTGCAGAAAGAAAAAGCTATTTCTTTTACCTCATCACCCCATTTAAGAATGTCCCCCTGACGATCTTTTAATCGGTGGTACAAATTTATAAACTGCTCAATGCCATGATGACGCACATGTTCGGCTAGCTTTTTTGTTTCCTCCCAAGACAGAGGACTTCCTTCACTCAATAATCCCATTTTTACTGAAAAGAACAAAAATTCAATAAAATAAGATTTATTTTATTTTCATTAAAGAAAATACGAAAAATTAGAAGAATACTAAACAAATAAAATCTATTTACTAAAAAAAAAAACAACAGAAAGTAACAAAATGTACGTATAATTGTCAACTAAATTAATAATTAATTACATTTGTATATGCACTGGAAGAGCTTTTAATTTCGTAAATTACAAATTCAAGTTCTAAGGTTAAACTGCCTTGAGCGAATGGTTGGATGATTCAAGTTTTGTCAAGTTTTTAATGCAAATTTCTACTACAATTGTTTGCTAATTGTTATTTTTTCATTTTGTAATAAAAATAACAATCAATCAAAGTTAAAATACAAACAAGTTTAGCAGAGTTTGAATACTACAGCAAAAAGTTAGTTTCTCTAGATTGGCGTTGAAAGTTAGATAAGCCAAACAGTCTATCACTTATTGCGTTTTAAACAACTCAAACTACTAATGCTATGTTTATCTTACTAAATACCATAATTACATCATGGATATAATATAATTTTTTTATTAATTTATTTTATCGAGTGCGTTATTTTGTGTGGACTTAGAGAATTAATATTTCTTATAATAAAGACCAAATTCAAATTTTAAAACATTTGGATTATTTCCCATAAACATGACTTGCTGATAACCTTGACCCTTGATATCCTAAATTAAATTGATGATAAATTAATAAGAAGCGTCTGCTAATGAAAGTCGAAGCGGAATGGAATAAGTAAAAATAAATATATAATAAAGAGATAATATAAATGTATGTATGTACGTACAGTACATTCATATATGTATGTACTTTAATAAACGCAGCTGTCGTCTGCTCATTCGTAAACACATACATATTTCTACATACAATTAATGTGGATGAATGGTTTGATTATTATTCAGAATTATTATTGCTGCACTGCTTCATGAAATAGAAGGAAGAGTGACTTTTGTATTTTGTGTTTAAATCTTATTAAATGTTTGAAGAATATTGATTTGTAAAATAAAAAAAGCTGGGAGGTCTTAAGAAAGTACTAGAGTAATAAATTTAATTACTGTACTGAGGTCACACAAAAAACAGTATATTTTAAGTTTTCATTACATCCAGCATATAATTCTTGTTCTTCAAACTCAATGCTCGGAACTATAGGATGGAGACATGAGGCAAAATTCATCATCGGTTCTACAACCGGGATACGGTCCTGGACTTCACCAAGTCTCTCCATTTATCCCGATCGCGAGCCGACGTAATCCAGTTGCGCACCCCAAGGCTTCGGGAGTACTGTTGGTCTACGCCATCTTTCTAGTGTAGGCATGGTCCACCATGCTGTCGCTTAAAATAAAATTCACTAAAAATGACTTTCCGGGCTGGTTCCTCTTCGCTCATGTGAGCCAAGTGCCAGCCCACAGAAGTCTACCGACCTTCATTTTTGTCACGATATCTGTATCCAGGTTGATTGCATACGATTGTAACGTCTTCGTCGGAATCGTCTTCCCTCACATAAGGAGTCAACAATTCTCCGTAAGACTTTTCTCTCGAACACCTCGTTCTCGAATTCATATGCCAATACTGGCAGAACCATCGTCCTGTAGAGAAGCATTAGAAGTTATGGTAAGGTTGGAAATGTTTGACAGTCTATAGTAGGACATACCTTACAGCGTTAGAATAAGTTTTATCATACGAAGAGAGTAATAATCATTTCAAATTATTTCCAATGGGGTTTTCCACACGAATCAATTTATTTTTTGATTAAAATCGATTAAAACGCCAATTGTCGTTTCCATTGGGCAACATAACTACACATATTATTTTTGATATGTAATCAAATTTGCAGATTTGTTTACGTTCATGGCTTGAAAAAGAAGAGCTGCCCGAAGAAAATGGCGCTAGCTACGAGATTTCCAGATGACAAGACAGTCTATAAAGTTAAAACGACGAAGTCTGACAACAGATGCTTGTACCGCATACTCTTTAATACAACCTCAAGATGGCAAATGGATGGGAAACCTGAAACAATGATCTGACCTTTTTGATGAACATCTTGCGAATGTTTTTAAACCATTCCCAGAAAATACTCGTACAGATCCCTTACAATTTTTTGATAGGAATCACGAATATGAAACTCCTTTTTCACGCTCAAAGAAGTAAGAAAGATGTTTCAACATAAGTTATGTAATAAAATATCACCAGGCACCTTCTCATTCAAATCGATTTTTGATACCCTTATTATGGCAAGACACAGTGTGAACATTAAGAAAGGGGGAGAGGGTTTGAAAGGAGGTGTCGCTGCACATTGACTGGGATAGACAGAAAGTGGTAAAGAATTCCACATTCACGTAGAACGGTTAAAGAATGAATCACTGTACTTGTCAGTACGATTGAAGTTGGTCTCAAGGGTATACTGAAAGCATTCCTGAAGGCGCGAGTATTACGGTAAAATTGGAGGAGGGAAGGAATACAAGTGGTTACTTTTCTAGAGCATAATCCTTTAAAATAACGGTAAAAAAGGTAATACAAGACACATCACGAGGGAATACAAGCAATGTAAATGATTCAACTATGATTTCACCGCCAATTAATTTGAATGCTCTACGTTCAATACTGTCTAAGAGACTTAAGTGAGTTGCAGGAACACCAGCTCAAAGATGACAGTTGTACTTAAGTTTTTGACGTGCTTTAGATTATAGCCAAATCAGAAGGAAAGACAAATTTTTGTATCGTCTCAGAAAACTCAATCGGCTCTGTGATCATTCCATAAGAGGTGAATGGTTACAAACATACTGAAAATGTCAAGCTTTTCATTCTCATTGTGACGGAAGTGCCAGGGATAGACGCGAAGGTGATAAATTAAGTTTTAACTACAGTAGGCAGCATTGAGTATGTCCTAGATTTTTTCCACTGGTCGGTGGACGGTGATATAAGCCATCAGATCACCAGTGGACCTATATGGCTACAAAAGCCGTTTCGCCTATTTTTAAGATGCCTTGGGTCTTCGAGATATTTCTTGAGTTGATAATAATAATCAGCGATCTACATCGTGACCTTTAAATTGAAATGTTTACAGAAGTGGTTGGTTAAAAAACACGCTGCATCACATTATCAGCGACTGCAAAGTCATATCAACTTCGAAATGGGGACCGTCTTAAATGTACGAGACAATGTTTGCAAGTTAAAAAAAATCAAGACTCATGAGCTGATGGCCTTAGAAGTATGGCAAGTATTACAACAACTATACAATTCCCCTAAAGTGAATTTAAAAGTAAGAAAGAAAAATCATTTGTCGATCTTTCATAGATTGGTCCTGAATGACGGGTTGTTTTTGGCGCTTGGTACCGACTCTTACCAATTATCATTCGAAGACTTCCTTCGGATAGAAACAAAAAAACGGCTGAATGGTCTTGATCATATCCGGTGAACGGCCAACAATGCTCCAGCGAAGAGAATCTCTTAAATTAATCATTTTTTTCGTCTAATAGAATGCTAAAAATTGGAAATCAGCGTTTTTGAAAGATTTGAACTAAAATCAATATGAATTTTTTTTTTCCAATTAAAAATGTATAATCTAAGGCAAAAGTTATAGATAACGAAATGTAATCATTGGATAAGTCAAACGTTTTCAAATCGTATGTGTATGTATATTTAGACACTTTGTTACAACAAAGAGATTAATTCAGGAATTCTATAACTATTTACTTACTAGTGATAAAACAAAATTGTAAAGGTACTAAAAACCATTCGACAAACAAACTAAAATGTTTCTATCCCATTCTGAGGCACGGTTGTTTTTGCAAATTTATCAATTATGCAGCTCAATTATTAAATTTTCTATATTATAAATTTGATTTCCATATATGACAAAAGCTTTCCATTAATCTAATAAAAAATTCTCAAGAGCGCGCTTGTTATCCTCGTGCTTCAATAGGCAAATAAAAGATTACTATTTGTTGCTTTATCAGTGGCATAAACTAATAATAAACAACGATTACAAAAAGTATTATGATTTGATAACGTCGTCGGTCGTCGTCGTTGCCCCTTGTCGTCGTCATCATCATCCAAATACTGAGGTAAGAAGAAAATCAACAAATGTCTCAGTAATAGTCGATCTTTTGACACGGATTTATCGCAGCTCTAGCAGCAACTGCAAATAGAACAAAATGCTAAAATTTGTTTCATTCGTTCGATCGGTGTCTGGAAGTCAGAGTGTTTTGTTTTTTAAAAATAGTTCAACTGATATTACTCAAAAGTGTTTTCTCTCAAAATTGACGAAACCTTCTTCCGAGCTTCAGAAGAAATGTGATGTCTTAATCATAGGTGGTGGCGGATTTGGGTCTTCCAGTGCATATTGGCTAAAGAAAAGAGCTGGAGATAGCTTAAACGTTGTTGTCATCGAAAAAGATTGCACTTATACCAGAGCATCGACCCCGTTATCAGTTGGCGGACTGCGCCAACAGTTTTCGTGTCCGGAAAATATTCAAATGTCCTTGTATGGTGCAGAGTTTTTTGAAACTATTCAGGGGCATCTGGGAGACTGTGAACTGAATTTTAGACCGAATGGATACCTGATTTTGGCTTCTGAAAATGGAGCATCGAATTTATTAAGCAACTCAAAACTCCAAAACGAATTGGGCGCTCGTAACGAGGTTCTTACTCCGGAAAAGCTGAAGCTGAGGTATCCATGGATAAACACCGATGGAATAGCACTTGGATGTATTGGCATAGAAAAGGAGGGATGGTTTGATCCGTGGGCTCTTCTCATGGGTTTCAAAAACACAGCTCGCCAACATGGTGCTAATTACGTTGACGGCGAGGTTATAGAATTCGGATTCGAAAAAAAGCCAGAAGGACAGAAGATGCAAAAAGCCGTCGTCAAACTGACCAATGGTGAGGTGCAGTCAATCGAATTCGGGAAGTGCGTTATTGCCGCCGGAGCTTGTTCAGGACAAGTGGGTAAGTTGGCGGGAATGGGAACTGGAACAGGACTTTTGAGTACTGCATTGCCAGTCGAGCCTCGCAAACGATTCGTTTATGTGTTTGATTGTCAGGGTGAAAACGCCCCCGGACTGAAAACACCCCTTACCATAGACACTAACGGAACATACTTCCGGCGTGATGGCGAGGGTGGAAATTATTTATGTGGCAAAAGTCCAGACTGTACGTGCGAACCACCTGTGGATGATTTAGAAGTAGATTTTAGCTTTTTTGAAGAAGAAATCTGGCCAACAATAGCAAATCGTGTCAAGGCATTCGAATCGGTCAAAGTTCGAAGCAGTTGGGCTGGATTTTATGAGTATAATACATTCGACGAGAATGGTATTATTGGTAGACATCCTTATTATGATAATGTATTCATAGCAACTGGATTCAGTGGGCATGGAATTCAACAGACACCGGCTGTAGGAAGAGCCATTGCTGAATTGATTATTGACGGTAAATTCAAAACTATTGATTTAACACGTCTAGGATTCGATAGGATTATTAATGGCAAACCAATGCCAGAAGTTCATATTTATTAGTTAATTAGAAGGCTAAATAGTTTTTGTTTATACATATGTAAGTGAAAATAAAAATGTAAAGCTATTAAAAAAAAATATATTTTCAGTATTGAAAAGTGAGGTTTTGTTTTAAAAGTGAAAGTTGTATTTTTTTTTAAACGTCCATTACAATAAAAATGTTAAGATTAATCAAGTAAGCTGTTTTTTGTTTATAAAAAAACGAGATCAATCCGCTTCACAGCCATCTACTTATTTTTTTTAACTGTAACTGAAAATGTATTGTCAGAACAAATTTTAAACAAAATTGTAAACAAATTTGCGAAATTCAGACCAAAACTAATTTCAACTTATGTCAGGAATAATTTATATTTAATTTGTTTTCATCTTTTCTATTTTGTAAATTGAAGCTGAATGAAATAAGAACTGACGGAAAAAGTATCGTTTGTAGATCTTCGCGTGCTACACATAGATGTGTAGGTGGGTCTATATTTGTCGAAGTCTTGCCAAATACTAACACAAATAATTAAATTAACAAACATTAGTTTCAATAAATTTTTTAACAAATTTGTCGAAATATCAAAGTTCATCTTGAGATTTTAAACAACGTCAGTGTTTTGTATGTTATACACTACTCTACGAACACATCCATCGACCCTTAAGGAGCTATCAATCGTACCCACGTCTAAAAATGAAAAACTCGGAAATTGATTTCGATACTCCATAAAAGTCTAGTCTCTATCCGCAGTAGGATTTCAATGTACCTTTTATCTGCAGTGATTCTAGTGCGTATGTTTTATTTGTTCTGTACTACGGATGGCTTTTCCAAAAACAAATACTACTATTATTTGTTTGATGGCCTTCAATTGGTAAACAAAAATGAATTTTTCATTATGCTGTTGATGTAGAATCGTATCTGTAAATACTATAGGATTGCTAAAATTAATTTATTTATTATTCATTTTAATCTGTCAAGATGTTTATTGGGTAAAATAAATCGTTTTTTTTTTCTGCGGTTGTAAATTTTTCGAAGAATATATTTTAGCTACAACCACAACAATTTCATTTTCATTTGTAGTTTTGATGAATGTGGTTTGTCATTTGTTTTATTTACACATTTTTTACATTTAGTAAAAATTGTAACAACTACACACAAACAAGTTCCACTGGCAAGAAAGAACCTCTACGCAATAACAATGGGGGCATTCACTAAGCTAGTGGCTACGTAGTCAAGGCATTCTGATTGGCTAAATGCAACTACAAAAGTAGTTAAAATTTCCCCTTCGACGTAGTGTAAAAATGTCGGCTACAAAGTTAGTGCACACTGGTTTTGACGTTTCACAATCAGCTGCTCGGTAAGGACACAAGAATTCAAAATGAAATGAATCTTTCGGTATTAAAATACAAATATAAATCAATCATATTATATATTCTATTTTATTGAATTTAAAAAGAAAAAAAAAACTATTTAAAGTTCTGAAAACAAATGTTTCTTATTTTATATATTTGTATTTGTCTGCACTAATATTAAAAAGAGGAAAGATTTGTATTTTTGTATGTAACGAATAAACTCAAAAAGTACTGGACCGATTTTAATAATTCTTTTTTCATTAGAAAGCTACATTATCACTGAGTAACATAGGCTATATTTAGTACTAGATTACTATAGAAATCTTTAGAAATTCCTATTAAAACCAATCGAAGGTGTAAAAAAAATTTGCCATAAAATGTCTTTCATCGCATACGCTACGAAGAGTCTTAATGATAGGACAAACAAATGTTTTCTAATTTAGTGACTCATGGTCGTTTTAATTAGCATGCTTATAACTTAAGTATCTGTACCTGACAGTTCCGGATTGACTATGCAATTTTGCTTTCACAAAGCTAGTTGAATTTTGACTACATAGTCACTAGCTTTATGAATGCGCACAATGTTAGGTTTAGTTTAAGGAGCTGTTAGGGATAAAGTAAGACACACTAGGGCCGATTTTTGGCCCCTTGTGATGCCACAAGCAATGTCTAGTTATGACACCAATTAACGAGTTAATATGCAATTTGCTTACAAATATAATTCAGTTGTTCCATTCGACACTAACAAAAATATTTTTTGGATTTATATTCAAATTTCGAAAACATTACAAATCTTGTAAAACTGGTGACTGACAATTGTTTAAATGGGCAGGTTCAGACAACATAAGGGACTTGAAGGTAAGGCACATTTCTAGTATCTGATTGGCCAGCTGACTTGAAATTTAGTCAAGAAAAATCTCCCTTACAATCAAGTCAAGTCTACTTATTTATGCCAACATGTAAGCTGATTTTGTTTTCTCATTTAACTTAGAGTTGAACTTTATTACTATGTGACTTAAATTAAATTAGGTGGAGCAACAGTCCGTAGAGAATTAGGGCTTACAACTCTCAACAATTCCTGTGTGCTAGCCAATTCAGGAATGGAGGGGACCTACAATTTGTATGCCGAATCCGAATGGTTTATTTGAGAAAGCACTTTTTCATGACAAGAATAACTCTTGGAGGATTTGCCAATTCCTCGCAAGAGGCAGTACCCGTAAAAAAAACTTTATGAGGCACAGGCAGGGATTAAACCCAAGACATCTAGCATAACAGTAATATTATGCACTAACCATCATGCCACTGGTACTACTATGACACTTATTTATTTATTTAATTTAATGTTTTGTGTACAAGGTTTTTTACTTAACAATAAAAAAAAACTTATTACTTTTGGAAGGAGATTTTTTGAAAATAATAATGTTGTTGGTTCTATTTGCATGTAAAAGATAGTCAAGTGAGGTCGTTGTCGTTGTTTCTACAAATAGTTTCTCAAAGCCATAGTTTGATGTTTATAGCACAATAGAAATAGATAGGGGAAGTTGCAGACGTTTGTTAAAAAGTCTTTCTGTATATCGCCATTATAACCTTGAAAAGAAAACAATAACTGTAAAATTATATTCAATAAAATACGAGTTACTTCCCAATTTGAGTTAATATTTTTTGATTATTATACTACGCCAACGATCGTTAGGTTATCTTTTTATACAATTTATTAATTGGCTTACTATTATTTGATAAAATGATAAGTCAATGATTTTATTGATACAAAATTTAATCAATAAAATGTTTTTTTTTTTCTCTAAATTTGTTAATCTAATTAAATTGTTGTGCAAATGCCAAATTATTGGACTATATTGTTTACTTTTAATACCACTTGTAAATGTTGTATTTATGATATAAAAAATTAAAATGATCGTAATAATCCGATTGAAAAATATGTTCTAATGTGTTTTTCTATAGCTATATTATACAAAACATATATGATGAATTAGAAAAGACCATCAAAACTTCAGCTTTCTTACATACTTAACCAAGAATGAACTATATGAAATAAGAAAAAGTATAAAATTAGAAATAAAAATAGCTAGGTATTCAAAAATTCAACCAAACATTAGCTAAAGATACGATAAGACAAACAAAATCAAGAAGACTGGATAATCAGTTTAAGAAACCAAAATGCAAACTCTCCTTAACCAAGAACATAATTATAAATTAGGTGGCGCAACATTCCGTAGAGAACCAGGGCCTAGTGACTTACAACTCTCAACCATTCCTGTGTGCGAGTAATTGCAGGGATAGAGGGGACCTACAGTTTATATGCCGAATCCGAACGGCTAATTTGAGAAAGCACTTTTTCATGACAAGTATTACTCTTGGAGAATTTGTCAATTCCTCGCAAGAGGCAGTACCCGTGAAAAAAAACTTTAGGTGGCACAGGCATGGATTGAACCCAAGACCTTTCGCATGACGTCCAACGCACTAACCATCATGCCACGGGTACTACAAAGAACATAATTAAAGATCAAAATATTGATAGCATAGACATCAATCTCCCCACAAGACAAAACTCCCATGGGAAAGGGTAATAGAAGATTTGAAAAAGGAGAAATGCACTGGAAATGCTGGAATCTCTTCAGAAATGATAATCTACGAAAACGAATCGCTTTCTTAACATTTTTAATAAAAAAAAATAATAAAAACACAACAAATCCCTAAACAATAGGGAGAAACAACCATAACTCTTATACATACAAAAAAAACAACAATTTATATGTTGTTTTCAAAAACACTACAAGAACATCAAGGATGATTTCAACAAGAAACCTAGGGAAGAGGCTGGATTCAGAGAAGTGTTCTCGACTCCGCTATTCTACCGGTGCGTGCTTACATATGGATAACAAAACCTGAGCTTAACTACAAAATCACTTGACCAGCTAAGGATCTTAAGACGAAAACGGAAAGAAAAATCCTCAATATAAGACCCAGCGAAGGGATAAGAAATAAAGAAATCCGCAACAATACCCGAATAATTGATGTAATAGATAGAACGAAAAGACTTGAATGGAGTTGGGCAGGACATATTACAAGACGTCAAGATCAAGGGTGGACAAAGATAACCACAAAATAGAGACCAACAGGACGACCGAACAAGAAATGGAGGGACGATCTTTACAAATAAACGAAAATTGGTACAATGATGCCGAGTCAGCAACTAATAAAAAATCATCTTCAATTTTCCTTTCCAAAACTCTAAATTTAAGATACTGATCTAAAAAAATGTGTATGTATGTATGTATGTATGTATAATCGTAAAACATACATTTTAAATCTAAACTAATAATTTTTATACTTACTTAAGTTGACGCTACAGTCCAGGGCGGACCTGGGCCTCAACCAACATGCGTCTCCATCCAGCTCGGCCCCTAGCTAGCTGTCTCCAGTTTCGCACGCCAAGTTGGTTGAGGTCTTTACCCACCTGCGTCCGCCACCCACCTGAGTGGCGGTCTTCCTCTATTGCGCCGTCCGTACAGTTCGTCGTTATATCTTCTCCTCCATTCTCCATCTATGCATACGGGACCAAAAACCACCCGAAGAATTTTTCTCTCGAAGCATCCTAAGACCCTCTCATCTTTCTTTGAAAGGGTCCAGGCCTCAGCGCCATAAATGAAAACCGAGATGATGAGTATCTTATAGATGGTGATTTTAGATGCTTGAGAGAGGACTTTAATACTCAATTGCCTTCTAAGTCTAAAGAAGCATCGATTTGCAAGAGTTATTCTTCATTTAATTTCAGCGCTGGTGTCGTTGTCTGTGTTTATAGCGGTGCCTAGGTAGACAAAGTCCTCAACTACCTCAAAGTTAGAGCTGTCCATGGTGACGTTTTATCAATGTCCTTTTTTGATGACAGCATATACTTGGTCTTGCCATCATTGACCACTAAACCCATCTTCTTCGCTTCCGTCGCAATGCTCAAAAACGCACCACTGACATCACGCTTTGATCTTCCAATTATGTCAATATCATCTGCGTATCCGAGTAATTGGATGGACCTTTGGAAGATTGTGCCTCTAGTGTTGACGGTTGAGTTTTGCACAATTCTTTCCAGAACGATATTGAAGAAGTCGCATGACAGTGCATCGCCTTGTGTAAAACCTTTTTTGACATCAAATGCATCGGTGAGATCTTCTCCGACCTTGATAGAGCAGCATGCATTCTCCATCGTCATTCTGCACAAACGGATAAGTTTGACAGGGATGCCAAAACTAGACATTGCTCTGTAGAGCTCTTCCCTTTAGATGCTGTCATACGCGGCTTTAAAATCGATAAAGAGATGGTGGGTAACGATTTGAAGTTCCTGGGTTTTTTCCAAGATCTGCCGTAGTGTGAATATTTGGTCGATGGTGGACTTTCCTGATCTGAAGCCACACTCATAAGGACCTATCAGGTTGTTGACGAACGGCTTCAGACGTTCACATAATACGGCAGATAGAATCTTATAGGCAATGTTAAGGAGAGTGATGCCTCTGTATAGTTGGCGCAATTTAGAGGGTCTCCTTTCTTATGTATCAGGCAAACTATGCTGAGATTCCACTCATCGGGCATGCTTTCTTGCGACCATATTTTGCAGATGAGTTGGTGCATGCTCCCTACCAAGTGATAGTCTGCTGCTTTGAATAGTTCGGCAGCGATGCCGTCAGCTCCAGCAGCTTTGTTGGACTTCAGTTTAGAATTGTTGATCTGCGTCGCCTAGGTTGAGTGGTTCTATCTCCCTTACAGCGGAATTCGGTTCGTCATCGCCGTTATATAATTTGGAGAAGTGGTCTTTCCATATTCTCAACATAGACTGCGGTTCTACTACGATGTTCCTCTGATTGTCCTTACAGGTTTCGGTTCGTGGCTGGTACCCTTGGGAGGTTTTTTTTACCTTTTGGTATGTTTCATTTAATTTATTCAAGTAAATTTACAATAGAAAAACATTCAATTACTTGTTACGTTGAAAAAGCATAGATAATTCATCATTTTTAACCTCAAATACATTTTGTTTTACACCAAAAGAAGCAATTTAAAAAAGTGAATAATTTGGTTGGCCCTATATACATATCTCTCAAACCAATAATACAACGTTAGGTTAGGTTAAAGTGACTGTCAGTGATGGAGTAGGACACACTTAGGCCAGTTTAATGGCCCATTGTGATACCACATGAATCTTGAGGCTTTCTTCTAAGCTCAATAAAACCAGTTTGAGTCCCTTACGAAACGTGAGAGGTTGATAATTCTTGCGTTTTTGAGCTTCTGCAAAAGTCATATGAGAATATGCCTAGCTTGGTGCTTTCCTATTAGACAGAGCCCGGTTGTGACACCGATTATCGAGCTTACGAGTATATGCGATCTGCTTAGAGATAGCAAGCACCTTGATCGCTTTAAATCTAGTGTAGGCCAGATGTTTTTAGTGACCTGACACGTGGTGATGTTATTTCAAATAGTGTTTGCCTTCTTCATAGCGTCCTGCATTAGCAATAGTTTAAATGTAGCGATTGGTATGCCAGTATTTGCCAAACTAGTAGAATGGGTTGTACTGTACCATTCCTGGCGATTTCATCTGCCTTACAGTTTCCTGGACAATACTTCTTTTATCGCCAAAAGTTCCGCCTGGAACACGCTACAATGATTGGGAAGGCGGAATGAGAGACTTATTTTCAGTCGTTCAGAGTACACACCTCCACCAACATCATAATACACAACATAATATAAATACTAGCAACTTCAATTAAATTTTATATTATACATTTGTGACGTGATATGTACTAAGTTGGTATAAGTTCGAAAAAATCAAATAACCGGTTTTTTAATTAATGGTTTTCGACTGATTTCGAAAAATATTTCTGATATGAGAACTAAGAAAGATATTGACTTTAAATTTGTTATTAACATTTTGTTAAACTTTTAGAAAAATCAACAGAGGGGCACGGATGGGAAGTTATCAGTGTTGTCCCCACCCCAACCTCCTTTTTTTTAATTGAAACAAAATCAAATTTAGTCGAAATAATGTCCAAATCCGGACAGATTGAAGAGAGACTTTTTTATCTTTTTTTTACCTCTAACTCTAACAAAGCTGAAGTTTACTATAACAATGTAACTTTTACAATTAATGTCATAATAATTAACAGCTGCCTTCCATATAAAAATGTATAGGCTTTTTTTTCCTTCACTTCCTCAAATAGAAAAGCTTCCATCTTCAATGCTAAGCAACTTTGTGCGGTTGAGTCGTATTTGTTTTTTTTTTTTTTTGTAGGTATGTATAATATCAATGAAATAATAAACCGTAATTGTTAGCTATTTTATAATCTTAGCGAACACATTTTATTCTCCACAGCATTCCATAGGAAATTGATTAATAGGTAGCAAATCATTGTGTATTTGTTCATTATTTCAGGAATTAATAAATTATTCAAAATTTTGTTGTTTATATTGTCTATTTAATTGTCTACTATCTGTAATTGAGCTGCAATTGTTTGTTTCTATTAACAAATCTATTTTTGTGATCAATAGAGGTTGAATCGTGATGACTAGATTAATAGCATTAGGATGATATTGGTCATATTCGTTACTCTGTTTTTGCAGTTGTTGTTTCATTCCAAAAGTAGAAAAATATTTAAGATTAAGGCAGCATAATTGTTACAAAAGTTGCCCTGACTAGGCCTCAGCAATAAAGTAACAAACAAATGAAGAATCCAAAGTAACGAGGTAATAAACTTTAAATTGATTGGTGCTGTTTAATTTATTTATCAAAACATTTTCGTTGGTATTTTTATTAACCGACATTTTTAATTATAATTCCGTTTAATGCGTAATCATTTTTATTGGGTGGACTTAATAAATATACGAGTATTACTGAGTCTCAAGAACTTGAGCTATTTCTACAATGCAAGTTTTTGTATTATCTCAACACCCATAAAATACATTTACAAATTTCGAACATTCTATTTAAAAAAAATCTATTAATTACGTATTGGTGCCATATCTATCAATTTGTCTTATCAAATTAAAATTAATTAACATTTTGTTGGTATTTGTTTTTATAAACAATATAAACCTTTTGGCTATCCATAGGTATTTTAAATAATCTAGTTTTGTGTACTCTAGAATATAATTTCACATTTTTACATGTCTATTCAGCAAACCACGCAATTTTTGCATATAATTTATTATTTCATTGTAAGGAGATATTTTTTAAAGTTTGCCCCCAATTGCCATAAATTATCACCAATCTCTAAATGTGGGTTGAAAATTTTTAATTTAAAATTTAACAACAAATTCGAACATAATTTAAAATGTATTTATTAATAGCTTCTTAAGCGAATGCATGAAAATGATCAATTTTATTGGAGGCAAATTCAAAGAATTAATTAGCTGCGCAAATTTGGCAATCAGTCAAATCGTTTGGTTTTTTTTTGCTAGTTGCCATTGTATGACTTTTGTACTAATTTGGCTTTTAATTTTTGTGAAGCATTGTTTTTTTGTTTGGTTTCTGAGAATACGTTCATAAAGGGTAGTTTTAAATTAACTAAATACAATTCAAAAAAGAGCATACATATATCTCATATAAACATGCAGCAAGGGAAAAATATCATTTAAATGTTTTTAAAATTCTAAATTCAATGTAATTACGCTACACACAGGCAGTGATTTTGAGCGCGAAAATTCCTCAAGCATGATTATAACAATTTTAGTTTATAGAGGAATGAGAATCTTCAAGATTAGTTAAAGACAGTTATTGTGTGTTTATAATAGAAACATTCATTTATCCTCAAAATTGGTAAAAGACCATTCGTCTTTGAGTTTTTCAACTAAGAAGATACTTTGTTTTACTATATTATAGTATAATTAAATACATACAACTTATTTGGTTTAGTTACAACATTCAAAATTTAAGAATAGCATGTAGAACGAACGGAATCATTATTGTGTTCGTGTTGGATAGGCTATCCAGGAAAACTATTCACAAAAACAAGACAAACATTTTTATTTTGAGGTCTAAAACTTTTGTTAAACAAAAATTTTAACGCATAATTTTAATGATTTACGAGATTCTTAATAAAAAAATATGTAAATCTGAAATCAATGTTCCAGTTCTTTCAAATTGAATCCATACATTGAGTCAGCCGTTCTGTCAAATACAGCTGTTTTGGGTCAGCTGTTCTTTAACACGCAAAACACTAACAAAAAAGTATCCGGATACCCCATTGGTCTAAGGTTGTACGCAGCAGTTATGAAATGGCAAATCAAACTGAGCATAAATCAAGTGACAACTGTCAAAACGACCAACTGCGAAAAATGTTTCGCCAGATTATAAACTACACATTAAAAAAAAACACCCGTTACATAGAAGGGTCGATTATTATATTTTTAGACTAACATTGATAGCAGAATTGTCATTTAAATTTGTTGTATTGCTTTCAAAATATTCTCAAAGCCAATGAATATACTTTTACATGCTTTCACAAATTTTGGCCACCCCGTGTGAAAGACTACTATTATTATTATTATTACAAATTCTTTATTTGACCATAACTCGAAATACATTTGAAAAATTATATAAGAACATTAGCATGGCAAAAAAATATATTTGCCGTCTGCCTGAAAATTGACATTTATCGAGAATAAAAAAAGAAAGTTTAAGATTATAATAAGTTTATAAATAGATTATGTAGACAATTGAATAAATAGATAGAATTTAAATAAGCATAATATCCAAGTTTATAATATACATATATTTCCTCGTTACATCTTAGATAATGATACATAAATATACATATATTTAAAAATTTAAATTTACTCTAAAAAACTGTTTCGGTAATCTAAGGCATGATCAATAAAATTGTAAAGGTCCTTCCAATCCAACTCTCCGTTTAAAATTTGTTTCGCTTCCTGGTGATTGAGAAAGCTTTTTGAAAAAGACTACTAAAACATAATTTAATGTTCTTCGTTGTCTACGTATGTAGTTTGATTTTGATGTTGAGGAAAAGCCGTATGACAAACCAATTCAATTTTTTGAAGTCTCCAAAAATTCAGTGTTTGAAATGTTTTGTCAGCGTTTACATTTTCACTATGAAATAAGTTTTCAAGAAATATCGTATACATTTTCATCATCATTTAAAGAAGGTCCTATCTTGCAGAGTTTTAATGACCTTTAAGAACTTTATCACTCAACAAAGGCGCCTACAGGATAAAATTTCTTGATTTGGAATGGAGCTTAAAACCCGAACGTGTATTTAAGCTGGTCAATGCATATTGTAGAAATAAAAATCATTTCACGAAAAGAATCTCTGCTCAGAAAGAAAAAAAAAACTCAAACTTCGTGTAAACAAAATTATTTGCGCTCGAATATGAAAATAATCTTAGTACAGCAATTCTCAAAAAGGAACAACTTTAACAGTACTAATGTCAAAAAGCCCTTAGAAGACTTCATTTTATTTAGATTTGAAAAATAAGGAGCAACCATCACTCAAAACGTTACAGCATCTCTTGGGCTAAATAGTATTTTATGAGTACACATTTAAACTGGAATTTTTCATCAAATCAAATAAAAAACCGAAATTGGAAAATATGTAGAACAACAAGGTTTAAAAACAACTTTGAAACCGAAGAGACACAACAAGAAAAAAATAGTAGGTACTTAAATGCTACATTAGCGAGAACCTGCTTTTATATTTATGAAAATAGGGAGTTCTTTGTGATCTAAGAAATAAAAACTAACCAAACAAGATCAAAAAGATTGATTTGTTTGTCCAATGAAAAATTACAAATTATAATTTTCCATCAACACATCCATCGAGATACATACCCTGGTTACAAGAGGAGATTGAGGAATCGAATCGAAATTGAATTGAGTTTCGATCCAGGTATACGTTGTCAGTGGATCGAGGAATAGAATTGAAATGGAATCGAAATGACATTTGGGTTTTATTTGTGTGCGTACTGTGTTGTGAGTAACTTCTATATTTATAGATACATATTAACAAATTGCATATTTTTAAAATTTAAAGAAAATAATGCTTGCAACACAAAAACGCGAACCAAAATAAACTCATCTAAAAACAAACAAGAAAGAAAAAACATAACATACGCACACAAGAAAAACCTCAAAACAATTTTCGATTCAATTTACCACTTTTTGTGAGATTGGATCGAGTAATTCTATTTCAATCCCATTTAGGTATGTGTGGCGCTAAATCCTGATTCAATTCTCCTTCTAAACCGAGTAACAATAGCAGTGTTTTTTTGGTATTCCATATATAGTACAGTAAGAAACTGCCAAAAAAACGATCCGCAGTAGTCCGGTTTTTATTTTTGAAAGTTGATACAATTGAATATTTGCCAGAATAATTTATCAAAACATTCCAAAAAGAGCGAAGTTCAGGCCAGGGGTGAAATCGTGTAAGCTGATTTTTGATAGTTGACTATCAAAATCAAGAAAATACGTCTGTGTAAAGAGATAGTCGATTTCAAAGTTTAACCAAACAATTTTACAAACAATTTTCCATAAAATAAAAACTTCAACAAGGGGGTTTGTTCGTAGACTACTACATTAACATGTGGTGTTGAAGCGAGCTTGAAGCTCGCCTCAATTCTTTATATACCTGAATCGAGTTGAAATGAGCTTGATTCGCCTCGATTCCGGTCGGGGATCAGAGTAAAGTCAAAATTTGTGAAGAAAAACCTTTGTGGAGAAGTTGGTTTTACAGATAATGCATTATTAATGTTTATTTGCATGTTTGTGTACAAAAGGTATAGTTTTGTTTTAATCAAATTAAAAAAAATCGCACATGGAGTAGGTAGCATATTCAGTTCTTCATTGTTTAACACGAATCAAACTATCTCACTTGCACTTCATAAGAAACATCGAAACATCATTTGCATTTTAGAAAGTGCTATCAAACTTAATGAATTTTAAATCTGTGTGTTAAAAGATTTATTTAATCTAAACTGAGATAAACCTTTGGTGGAAACATAGCAAAACTTAATTATCTTTTCTATTGTTTTCTCTTGCAAAATAAGCTCAGTTAGTCCATTTTCATTAACAAAACTAAATAATATCAACAGTAACAGATTGATTTTTTGCCCAATGGAAAACACATGATTCCAAATGCACAACTACTGAAAGAACACAGCCATAGAGATACAAATGCAATATAAATCGTACCAGCATTTGAGAACCAAATCACATAAGATCCATTCGAGACTCGTATAAATGTCAAAAACCCATCCGTAGTAAGATTCTACTTTAACTTTTATCAGTAGTGTTCATACTGCGGATATTGTTTTTGTTATTCGTGTAAAATCCTACTATACTATTGTTAGATTTTCCAACAAAACACGGGTAATTCAGTTATGAATCAAACCAACATCTTGGAACAAAAGTAAGTAAATTGAGTTCGAGACTCGAATAAACGTCAACAAATTCTTCCACAGTAGAATGAGCCGTAATCCTACTGCCGATGTTGTATTTGCTACTCCTACTATACAACGAATAGCTTTTCCAAAAAAACATGACTGTCGTTAAGAACTTAAATAAAGTTTGTATAGAACCAATATTTTTTTATTTTTCTAAGAATTTCTATGAATTATGATAATCAAGTCGAGACACGCTTTATATTCGTTTGCTTATCATAGTAAGGGTATTCATGTAACGATATAATTTTCTACTTTGTAGAAAAATATAAATTTCCGCAAAGGGTTTACATGAACACCCCATTAAAAATATTTGCGGAAACGTTAGAAACAAACAAAATTTATCTGTTTTTTTTTTCTACGATTTCTGCTTCAAATTTGAGAGATAGAAGTCTATATTTTGCAGAATATTTTTCCCATACAAATTTTGACAGTTGATTTCTACCGATAGAAAATTCTACAGTTTTTAAGGTTTCTGTGGGTTTTCTGTGTTTGCATGAATACCCTTAGTAATTTTTCCTATTTGATAGAAACTTCAAGATCGATTTCTTTTTATCAAATCAATACCTTGACATCGTTATATCAATAATAACATTTTCCCCCCTTTTTTCTTCTCTTTATCTTTTTGCCGTGTATTTTTTATCAATTTATTTAAATATTCAACAGGAAAATGGTTTGCGATTCAATCAAACGTACATATATAAAACAACTACTTTAACTCTTATCTGCATATTTCCTTGTTGATTTTATATCTAATGAACAAAAACATGAAATCGAATTGCTTCTTCTTTCAATTACCGATGTTAGCATAAACTAGGAATTTTACAAAGTCTAAGCTTTAAAAGGGGGGTATCATATATTTTTATTAAAAACAAAACCAAAAAATAAACCGGTTCAGATTTCAAAACAATAGAGAGTTCTAACTAAAAAATTATAATCAAGTATTACCTCCTACGTAAGTTCCAAGTTTTAACTCCATTAAAGTGACACAGGAGATCTCAGAAACGAGAGTTGTCATTTGATCGATTAAATTCTTATGTTATTTTCTATTTGTATTATCATTTGCGAATATCATTTCCGGATACAGACCATGAAAACAAGTCATACTTGGCATATCGTATAATTATAGAATCGATTCATCATAAGTACCTATATATGTACATATATATGTATGTAGCATTATAGACAACTTTTGATATGGGCTTCATTCGAGGTATTAAGTTTTAAAGAAAAGCCGCTGATCGAAGTTAGGAAAAAAGCTTACATAAGTTCAATCGGCATAAAATTCCAACAAACCAAATTGTTTGTTTACTCGAGTTGAAGAAGAAAAAGAAAATCTTTTTTTGTTTATTTCTGTTCGGTGTTCATGTTTTTGCATGCATTAGAAGTGCTTAGTCATTCGTTAAGCTTAAGCATTTTATAATTCATCGCATTAGACGATTAGTGTCTCTGAAAAATTGCCTCAATTACTACACTGGATTCAAGAAAAATAAAACATTAGGTAGTACAATCAATTTAATGAAATGACCGACAAATGTATTTCATCATGTGGTGGTTCTCTGGCAAGGAAGTAAAAATAAAGTGCAACATCATTGTAGCTAAGTACTTTGGAAAATTGTCGATGTCGATAATTATAAATATGTACTTAGATCGAGCAAAGTTATTCAAATAAAATAGATAACTCGAAAAACAAGCACAATTATTTATTGACTTGAATTTACCTTTTCGTCTTTCTTTGTAATATGCTCTTGTTGTTGGTTATGGATTAGATTTTAATTATGAATTTGCACTTGTTCACTTGATTGTTTTGCACACTACCGACACCGAGTGCAAAAATTCTAATTAGAATTTTCCCTTTTTTCAAATTTCTTGTTTTTAATTTTGATAAACGTGAGAAATGTTGAGGAAAAATATCGCGGTATCACCACAACCACGAGTACGATACACACAAAACGAAAACACAACCGCTTTGCCTTCGCTCGCAAGTTACGCGACTTTTTATTCAGAAGTCAGAGAAAAAAGTGACAGTTGGAAAAATCTCATGATAGATTTGGAATGTCAAAAAAAAAATATTAATTGATGAGAGCGCTGTCTGGTAGTGAACAATAGAATATACTAGTTTATAACGGAAAAGTTCAGTCACTGTTTTTGAATCCGTTCAGTGATTAAAATTTGTATGGACATTTTATTCTGCAGTGCAAATAAATCTATTAGGTTAGAAGCAAAACTCGTTATAATCACTTTACTGAAAAATTGAAATTTAAATATAGATTTGAAGAGTTGGCAGGATTGAACATATTAGAGAACTACTCAAATTCCTTTAATATTTAAGTTGAATATCATGTTTGGTTTTAAGACTGTCCCCATATCCCCTTAGACGTTTGCAGCAAAACTTTTCATACGCATCGAAGTAGGTTTTTAGTTTCAAAACTCTTCTGTCAGCTGTTTGTCGTTAAGCCCAAACAAAACTTAACTACATTCGTTTAATATTGATTACTGGAATAAGACCGATTTTTAAAAAAATTAAGGGATAGTTTCCATTCTTTCCCAATTTTTTCTGAAAGAAAGGACAAAGAAAGAAAAGGTATGGTTTTTATGCATTAATTAATCAAATTTAAAGCATTTTTGGTAACTGTTTTGGAAACAGTACAACAATGAAACCGACAAGTCTTAAGGAAAAATATCACTTTTTCTGGGAAATTCTTCAAAGAGACTCCAACTTTAGCTTTGACACACTGATGCGACGGATGCTTCTTCGGAGTGTATTAGACTAAAGTCTTTTATTATGTGTTGAGGAAACGAAAAAGTTTTGAAAATGGCAAAATATGCTATGCTGTGCTAAGACTTTTCATGAAAAAAAATTATTTATCTCAGAATTTGATGCACTATGGTAAACCTTATGTTTTCAGGATATATATTGTTGACTTGAATGTAATATTTTACAACTCAAGTATAAACAAATTTAAACTCTTATAAAGTAAAAATCGAAAATAAATATAAATATTTAAGCCTAGTACGCTGCTGATGCGAAACGAAATTTTTCGGCGGTCTCCAAGTGCAGAGCGAAATGAAAACGAAAGCCACAGCGGAAAAATACTTGTGGAGAGTTCTATCTGGAAGTTGAATTTCATTGCTTGTTTTCATCACTTCTTGCACATCACCAATAACATCCTGAGTTTCCGATTCAGAAATGCAATGTTGGAACACATTAGACAAATCCATTTTATTTTAAATTTTAAATCAAATATAAATCAAAGTCAAAACACCGAAAGTCACGAGTAAACAATTTTTTTTTTTCAATAAAAAAATTAAACGTCAAAATTTCGCAAGCAATTAATGTGCTGGGCAATTAAATTGAGAACGAAAAGAGTGGAGAATTGTACTAAGAAATCTGGTACAGCTATCCACTAAAATGTCACATTTCGTCGTTCAGCAGCGTACTGAAAAACGAAATTTTTCGTTTATGATTTCGTCATGTCATTTTTGTATGGGAATTTTCGTTTCGCATCAGCAGCGTACTAGGCTTTAAAAAAAAAACTATTTTCATGCCCTCAATTCTTTCATAGGGTTTGTTTCACAATGTAAAAGTAAAGTAGTTAAAAGTGAGTAACTTTGTAATCGCTTTGGAAAAGGTGTTGACAATAAGGGCTGCAGATGGCTTTACTTACTCCTGAACCGCGGTCACCCGCTACAGTGAGATAGCAGACAGTTTAATCAGGGTTGTTAAAATTATTATTTGTCTAATAATAGGGTGATGGTGTGATTTTTATTTTTTTCAAATCGTCAATGATCTTAAACTTACCTTTGTATATTGGCGTGAAAATTTAATATAGTATTAAAGTTAATTCTTATTAATGTGTGTTTAACAGTGAAATATTTCTTAAGTTAAATTTTTAACGCAATTTTGACAAATGATAGATAGATAGATAATTCGATTTTTTAACACTTGTTTATATACATATGTACATACATTGTTTACAAAAATAACTTAGTAAAATGGTTAAGGGTTGGCTATGCCGTCTGCCGATTGACTTCTGTTTGAAAATTTACAATGTTTATCTAATTGAAGTTTTTTTTTGTTGGAATTAGTATTTAGAATATAAATTAAATAAATTACCGTCTTAAAAGGATTCGTTTATGATTTGATTGCGGTAAGACATTGCAGTTCGAAAATAATTAAATAATTGGTTTACGTTTCCTTCACAGTTGAGGAGGGCGACTATTTTTTCTAGTGACTTCACATTGCTGCCGAACAAATTTCTGCGTATTTCACATAAAATTGGACACTTTCCTATGAAATGGATTACATCTTCCCTTACTCTTAAGTTACAAAGGCTGCAGTAGATAGGCAGATCCTCCCGATGTGATATATACTCGTAATTAAGACTTATCATTTCTCCTCTCATTTTGAAAATTGAGCTCCTGTTTGTTCTCGTTTTGAAAGTAGTTACGTTCGCATAAATTGTGATTTAGATGGTTGTACGTAGATCTATGCACCGACTTCATTAATAGCGTCGGCTCTCAGTTTTTCATCTAAATTTGAAATAAGATTCCGGAGGTCGTCATCGCAGTATTTACCATTTTCATCAACTATTCGGAAGTCCGTTCTACAGTAGGCAGCATGGTCTTCAAGCTTCTTATACCACAGATTTTTCTTCTCAATTGTTTTCGATGCCAGAATTTTTGGGGGTCTTTCATCTGGCATATTAAAAACTTTTTTAATATAATCAACATGACATTGGGCAGGTTCAGCCGACATAAGGGACTTGAAAGTAAGGCAAGTTTCTTGCATCTGATTGGCCAGCTGCCAAAAAATTGCCTTCCAATTAAGGCAACTTTATTGGAAAGTTGACTGGAAAGTTAGGCAAGAAAAATCTCCCTTACTATCAAGTCAAGTCAACTAATGTCAAAATGACAATTGATCATATTTTTTAATTCAACTAAAAGCTGAACTTTATTACTCAATGATTTATTTATTTTATGCACAACTTCATTTTATGCTTTCTGTAAAAAGGTTCCTTGTAAATTTGGAAAAGAAATAAGTAATATTTCTTTAAAATACAAAATACAAATCATGATGGACTTGTAGCTTGCCTGAGGAGTGTTTTGTAGAAAATAATGATTTCGGTAATTTTTGTACTATGAACTTGAAGTAGAGGTTTGTGAAGTAAAGTTCTGAATTATAAATTCATGACACTTGAAAAACTAACTAGTTGCCTTGGTCAAAATTTACGTTCAAAGAATGAAGTTGACTGCAAATGAAGTCCCTTATGTTGTCTGAACCTGCCCATTTAATAGTTTTGATGAAGAACGGTGATAGTCCTGTCTCAATTGAGATTATATAGTTTTGGGGTGTTTTTCGGTAAACGAAAGCATCTTTTAATGAAGAACCTCTCATAATCATCAACTGTAGGGTTTCGGACGAGTAAGCAAACAGTATGGCATCATCTGCAAAAAGCAAGGCTTTGATGAGTATCCTCGATATTTCAATTCCACCAGGAAGAAAATCAATCAGGTCCTCTATGAACCAAGCAAAAAGATTTGGGCTTAAATAGCATCCTTGCTTGACTCCCATCTTCGATTCGAAACTCTCCGACTTTTCGGCACCATACCGCTGCCTTATTTTAGTCATAGTTGCTTTCTAGTACCTGCCCAAATTTGTCTGGCATCCCATAATTGTAAAGCTTGAAGACTAGTGATCGTCGCTCGTTCAACGGTATCAAAAGCTGCCTTGAAATCGACAAAACATACGTAGAGCTTCTTTTTTTTGTTCAATAGAGGTTGCCGTTATGCTCTAAATAAATAAATAAATTAGGTGGCGCAACAGTCCATGAAGAACCAGGGCCTAGTGACTTACAACTCTCAACCATTCCTGTGTGCGAGTAATGTTGTCAGAGATGGAAGGGACCTACAGTTTATATGCCGAATCCGAACGGCTAATTTGAGAAAGCAATTTTCATGACAAGAATTACTCTTGGAGGATTTGTCAATTCCTCGCAAGAGGCAGTACCCGTGAAAAAAGTTGGGTGGCACAGGCAGGGATTGAACCCAAGACCCCTTGAATGACAGTCCAACGCACTAACCATCACGCTACGGGTACTACGCCGCTATGCTATGCAGTATAAAAATATTGTCGATAGTCGAGTAGCCACTTCTAAAACCTGCCTGAGATTCCCCAAGCAACTTATTATCATGAATTCAACGGGTCAATCGGTTATTTAATAATGTTGCGAATATCTTGAAGGTGGCGTTGAGGAAGGATATCCCACTGTAGTTGAATGGATCATCAATGTTGCCTTTCTTATGTATGGGGAAAATTAAGGGATTTTTTAACTGTTCTGGAATCCTTCCAGTATTAAAAATTGTATTGAAAGCCGATGTTAAATTTAAGGTTAGCCTTTCTGTTCCATATTTAAAGAATTCCAGTGGTATACCATCAGGTCCTGAAGCTTTTCCGCCCATCAATTTCACTAATACGGTTTTAACTTCGTCATGAGTTATGACACTATCCAAAATATCATTCGAGTACGAAGGCTTAGCGTATTGGATAGGAAGCTTAAGACTCTCTGGGTTCAAAAGTAACTTGAATTGATTATGCAATACATCGATATTTAGTTTCAAACTGATTTTTGGTTTTGCTCCATTTAATTGGTTAATCGCAATCCAGAATTCCTTGGAATCCTTGCAGTTTGTAAGTTTAAGAGCCTCGGTTTCATAAAACTTTGATTTTTTTTCTTGCATATTTCTTTGAATTCTGCGTTTGCTACTAAATACATTTTTTTGAAGTAATAAGTCTGTTCAATGAGGATTTTTCTAGACCAGAACAGCACAGGACAGTTTCGCGAGAAACGTCAGATCAAGTTAGAACAGTCAGTTAAACGTCAGTTGTCAAAAAAAAAAAAAAAAAACAAATTGCAAATTGTGTGAATTTTTCGTTTCTCGCTTATTTTTTTCATTTTTTTGTGTTTTTACTGTGAAAAATATTATTAAAAATTATTGAAATGGAAAATCAAGTGATTGCTAAGATAATACTAAATGAAAATGTTAGTGGTTCAGACACCGATAGTGATTTTTCGTCGGATTCCTCTTCAGATGATTGGAATGAAAGTGTGACGAATGTTATTACCTTTTCTTTGATGAAATGTAAAAGAAATTGCATTGAAAGTTATTATATTATATTTTATAATTATTTAATTAAACAAATAAAACAAATTGGCAAAATAACTTTATTTTAATTTTTTTAAATCACGAGAAAAAAAACACAAAGCACATCCAAATCAAAACGTAAACAAAAAAATGACAACTTCGATTTTGACATTTCTCACGATTCTGTTCTAATCTGATCTGACTCAAAAGCAAGAACAGAAAATCCTGTTCTAAACTGTTCTAGGTTTGTCAATGAACAGAAAAGTAGAACAGTTCAGCACAGAAAAAACCTCAATGAACAGCAAAAAGCTGTACTTTTCTGTCTAGAACAGTCCAGCACAGCGTCACTGAATAGACTTAATGGCAGCTGAATTTTCTAAAAGCTTTTAACCATCCATCTTGATTCCGGGCATGAAAGTTTTATAAGTTTTTCAATGTCAAATGAAATAAACTAAACAAAAACACAAACCACATACAATTTATGGAAATAATAAATCCACAAATTTGATTTTAAATCACACTTCAGTCATTTGACCAGAGAGAAAAAACTAAATGAGACAACCAAATTTCCTCGTCTCCGTCTCTTCGAAACCTCTTACTCTCATTTTTTATAGCGTATTGAATTCGTATCGGTGTATACATGTTTTCACCTCGGAGAAGAGTACAGAAAAAAAATCATTTCCGGGAAATGCGACATTTTTCATTTTTGTTTATTGATAGCCAAGAAGGCTATGTTTTTTCAAGTCTCATTATAATATTTGTAATTCTCATGAATTTTTTTTTTTAATTTTGCTAACATCTTGTCGTTTTTATATCTACAAAAATACTCCTATAATTCAAATTAATTCTAGGAAAGCATTTTTGTTTGTCAATAAATACCGGAAGAAGTTATACCGGTAGTTCGCGGTGAATTTGTTTTTCTCTTCTCTTTCTCTGAGTTACAGATAGATTTCATTAACAACCTTCTCTGAGTTACAGATAGATGGCATTAACAACCAAAACAAGAAAGGATGTGTGCAGAAAGAGTATAACAAGGTTAAGGTTTTTTAGACTAGACTTTATTTGTATATTTGAACGAGTACATGTTTTTTATAAATGAACATATCGCCGGCTGAATGCTTAAATGCCCCACAGACCACTTTTTCGGGAAACTGAGTTAAAGATGCAGTTATACTAATTCGTATGTTCTCTTTCGTTTGGTGCTATTCCCGTTGCTCTATCTCTATTATTAATAAAGTTACAGAAACCAGTTTTGCTCCATAGACCACATATTTTCGGTTCTGTTCGTGCTTATTTGCCGCATATCCAAAATTTGTACGAGGTGGGGCAGTTTTTCTATTAAAGTTTTAAAAACAGACGCTTAATGCTTAAATTCCTCATTGCAATGGGCAATGGATATAGATCAAACATCACTCAAATATATTTTCAATGTTTAATTGCCCCATATCCACATGAGAAGGCATATAGAGCATGTAACCTCTCACAATCTATTGAAACCAAGTGACATTTTTCCTGCTTATGTGCCCTATATCCATGGACAAAAGTATATACATATAAAAGACAATCAGCTGGAAAAGTATAAATAGAAGTAACATTTTCGAGATCACTTCAGTTGATCTCGTGCTTGTTCCTAAAATTGCAATGCAAATTTATTTTTTATTTATTATTTATTTTTTTTCTAAATCATTTTTAAAATAAAATTTAAATACAAACATTAATTAAAAACCCAAAAAATGCTGTCTATAATTAATTAAATATTTATTGATTATTTTTCGACGCTTCAATTCTGGTTTTGATAGTTTTCAGGGCTGATTAAGTAATATCTGCTGTGTTTATAAGGATAATTTCTCAAAAAGGCCATACTATTTTTTTTTAAATATTTAAAAAAAAATAAAAACGAGGTAAAAATAAGGGGAAAAAAATATTTTTAATAAGACTATTTCTATATCTTCAGGTTCACAAACTATATAAATGCATTAAGAGTATTCTTAATAAGGTTTTTATCGATAATATTCAAGCATTTTTTTTTTGTTTTTACTAAAATGGATAAAAACAAAAAAGGTAAAAACCAAAAATAATTAATTTGAAAAACTGTGAAAAAATACTAAAACTTAATCCTATGAATGCTGAAGTATTTTTTAAACCAATTCCGAATAAAATTGAATGTATTTTTCTAGGAAATTTTAAGAACCAAAGTTCAAGTTGGGTATTTTTAATTGTAAAGTGTGAAAATACTTTGTCATTTTTCATACTTTTTTTATCGACTTAAAATTAAGCCAATGTAATATAGCGAAGGGCTAAGCCATTATATTAATATTCCTTTTTGTTTTATATTTTTATCACTACAAATAGATTTAAAAAAATTAAAAGTGCTAGAAATTTTATATTTTATTATTATTTTTGCTATCGTTGAATTCCCAATGTTAAAAGCATAAAGGTTCTATATCCATAGGAAATTTGCAGTTTGGTTTTCATAGATTTAACATTCGTATGGAAAGGGTTCTATATCCATTTTTGACTTTTTCTAAACTTTTATTTTTTTTTAAATAACCATAAATGTTTTAAACCCTAGGACTTCAAATTTAAAAAAAGAAATATTCCACTCATGTATATAAAAATTCAAAGGTCGAAATTTTCAAATGCAAAATTACGAAATTATGTTTCAAACCTTAAAATTCGTTTTCTGAGGAATAATTTTTTTGTATATGGGGCATTTAAGCATTCAGCCGGCGATATGTTATGTTTATTTCAATAGTAATGCCTTTACTACTAACTTAACTACTGTGTTATCTAAAATATACTGCATTGAATTATTTTACATTGAATTATAAAAGACGGAAATAATAAAGTTCTACAGTTTACCAGGAATATTTATATAAAATATCCACATCTTCTGCAATTGCGGTATCAATCGATATTTTCTGGAACTTAGTAACATTTATTTGTCATGAATTACTCTTTCAGCTTTTTTATACACCAAAAAAATCAATTAGGAAATTTGCTGCGATAATAACTACTTGAACACAGCATTTTCATTGTTTATAGTTATATTCAGGTTTAGCCCTTAACTTTGATTTGCATTTATTTATGAATAGCCTAAAACCTTTAGCAAACATCTATGAATAAGCCACAATGCACTTTCAGAAAAACTGTAGTTAGAACTTTCCCTCACAGATTTTTCCTTGTCGCTATATAACTGAAAGATAAGATATAAATAGTTAGAACTGGAAAACTTATAAAAATGATGCATGAGACTTAAATTTTGGTTGAAGAACAAATTTGTATATTCTTTTCACAAAACCACTGAACTAGCGAGAATACAAATATTTTTACTTTTGTACAAAACTACTTTTCGGCTTATGTAGTTAAGCCTTTAAAAGCAACACACTACCTTAGGGGAAAGCAGTAAGAATAGCTTATCACCTATTCACAAATCTTATGCAATGAAAATTGGCAACAGAAGTAACAAGTTGACGGTCTTTTTATTTAGTGTCTACTTAAATCACTTATTTTCAGCATGTCGTGAGTAATGTAAAGAAAATAAACAACGAGTACACACAAATAAAATAGGAATGGAAAAAAGAGATGAGTATATAAAAATGTTTTCAATGTTCCATGTTTACATTCTGTAACTCTCGTTTTCAATGTTCCTGCAACTCTCGCATCGACAAAATTAAGTCGATAAACTCTGAAAATTGAAACAAATCTGAGTTTTTTTTTGCATCTTTCAACGGTCTGAGCGAAAATTAAACGCATAAACGCAGCTAACAATACAAATAATAGTTGTAGTGCTTTCAGAGTTTTATGTTTCTAGGTCCTAATTCTCATTGGACTGTTGCACCACATAATTTATTTTACTTACTTAATGATTAAAACTGGCTTCAAATAACTAACTAATATTTATCTAAATGCGTAATTTAGAATTGTTTCTAAATCTTCATTGTTCTGGCACTTAACAAGAGTAATTAATTTCACTTCATATTCGAATGATATTACTCTCAAACGAACACAATGAGAGTACCAAAAAGTTGTTCATACACAATTTTTAATTTTCTTTGAACACCTCTGAACAGCTGACTACATCCGCCATTTTTCAAAGGTGCTCGCCATTTTTCAAAGGTGGTCGCCATTTTTAAAAGGTGGTGAGCAGTGAGATAAGAGAGAAAAGCTTTTTTTCTCTCGTGGTGAGTATGTACATAAACTTGCATAAGTATTTGTTCCCCACATTTTTTTTATATGGAGTTAATACATATGCAAGTTGGTGGCCAAATCACAGCTTGTAGGCAAAAAGAGAGCAACCGTCGAAGTTGGTTCTCTCTATTAGTTCTTTCTCGATGCATTTGACCAATAAATGTACCCAAAGCGCAAAGTAACCCCGCTCTTTTGACAATTTTGACCAACTTTAATATTTAAAAACAAAATACCTATTTATAATCTAATAATTACATACCGTGCTTTAAATTCAGTAGTTCAGATTTGTTGATGAGTTTTTTTTTGATGAAAGGTTGGAATAATTTAAAATCCATGTTTTCTACCTCGACTGACGAACTCAGCGAGGCCCAGGTTAGGTTAGGTTAGGTTGAAGTGGCTGTCCAAGATGGAAACGGACACACTTAGGCCAGTTTGATGGCCCATTGTGATACCACATGAATCTTGAGGTTTCTTCCTAAGCTCAATGGAACCAGTTTGAGTCTCTTACGAAACGTGAGAGGCTGCTTATGCCGATATGATTTAGATCGTTAAAGAAGAATTCTCCTAGGTAATTCTTGCGTTTTCGAGCCAGAGCAGGGCATGTGCAGAGAAGATGAAGAACTGTTTCTTCCTCGTCCATACAGCTTCTGCAGAAGTCATTTGAGAATACGCCTAATCTCATGGCGTGCTTTCCTATTAGACAGTGTCCGGTTATGACACCTATTATCGAGCTTATATGCGATCTGCTTAGAGAGAGCAAGCACGTTTTAAATCCAGTGTTGGCCAGATGTTTTTTGTAACTTGACACGTGGTGATGTTGTTCCACCTGGTGCCTGCCCTCCTCGCAGCGTCTTGCATTAGCAACAGTTTACAAGTAGCGATTGGTATGCCAGTACGTGCCAAACGTGGTAGAATGGGCTGTACTGTACCGTTCCTGGCGAGTTCATCTGCCTTACAGTTACCTGGAATGTCTATGGCCCGGCACCCAGCAAAGGTGAATATTAAACTGTTGTGCCATCTCCATTAGAGATGATCGACAGTTCTGGACTGTTGTTGTAGAGACAGAATCCAGAGATTTAATAGCGGCCTGACTATCTGAGAAAATACGGATATCAGATGTCGATATCACGTTTTCTTTAAGCCAGGACAAGACTTCTTTTATCGCCAAAAGTTCCGCCTGGAACACGCTACAATGATTGGGAAGGCGGAATGAGAGACTTAATTTCAGTCGTTCAGAGTACACACCTCCACCAACCCCTTCTTTTGTTTTTGATCCATCTGTATAGAAGTGGATTGACTCGTCTTCCAGGAATGTCCTATCCTCCCAAAAAGATCTGGGAGGTATAGAAATCTGGAAATTTCTGTCGAATTGTAGTTGGGGGATGGTGTAGTCTGTGTGCTTTGGGATTGATTCTAAATAACTAAGAATAACGGAGTGGCCAATGTTGTTGTTAGTCCACTGCGACGAAGCTTTGAGGCGAATAGCAGAACTTGCAGCTATTTGTTTGCTAAAGATGTCAAGAGGTGTTAGGTAGAGTAAGGTGTCCAGTGCCGCAGATGGGGTCGTGCGAAGCGATCCACTTATACATAGGCAAGCTGAACGTTGGACTTTATTTACTTTATCTCGGTTTATACCTTTTTCTAAAGCAGTCCACCATACTGCCACACCGTACATTAAAATCGGTCTGATTACCGATGTGTATAGCCAATGCGTGATTCTGGGTTGCAAGCCCCATTTATTACCGATGGCTTTTTTGCAAGAAAAGAGAGCTACAGTAGCTTTTTTGACTCTTTCCTCTACGTTGCGTTTCCAATTTAGTTTTTTATCTAAGACAAGACCCAGGTATTTAGCCTCGTCTGAGAATTTTAGTTGGATTCCTTTAATATGGGGAGGGTTGACAAGTGGAATTTTGTATCTCCTCGAAAATAAGACCAAATCGGTTTTGTGTGGGTTAACACCCAGTCCACACCGATCAGCCCAAAGTATTAGTCTATCTAAGGCATTTTGTAAGAGTTCTTTTAACGTGTTAAGATGCTTTCCTGAAACTGCTATAGCAACGTCGTCCGCATATGCTATCACTCTGAAACCCTCCGCATCCAGACCAGTTAGGATTTCATTCACCACTAGGTTCCAGAGGAGAGGGGATAGAACACCACCTTGCGGTGTCCCTCTACTAACGAATCGTCTGCCAGAAGAGTTGCCCAGTTTTGAGTTAATTATCCTGCTAGTAAGCATTAAATGAATTAACTCCCGAAGCGAACTCTCTACATTTAGAGATGTTAGCGAGGCCCATAATTTAACTAAATTTCGAAATTTCAGCGCAAAGATACTCCATATCCAAATGAAGTGCCTTTTTTTGGTGCTTTTTTCGTATAGGAATTGGTACCTTAAGCCTGAAGGACAATTTCGTGAACGGAGATAAGGGTACTTAACTAACTATACAAAAGTATAGTATAGTACACCTTGTTGTTTCCATTTAAAAAAAAAATAAAATATTTTTCGATTTGGTTTGTTGAATTTGATTAAGAATTAATAAGATCTTTTTTTTTTTTATTTTAAGAGTGTATAGAAATAAGTTTATTTAAAAAATAATTGCTTAAGGATGGATTTCAGGATTTCGTTATTTTCGAATCTATGATATTGTATAGGTATAAACTCTAATTTAACACGGGGGACGTAAAATAAATGTTCAAATGGTAGACATGTGCATTCAAGAGGACACAAGCGTCCACAGGTTTTTTCTCAAAACCCACTTCTGTCTATCAACTCCTACTCTCACCTCCCCGTGGTGAACATCGGGTGCCTAGTACCTCAACTGGAGATTGGGTTCTAGGCCCAGTGGAAAGTTGCTGGGGCAGCAAACGAGAGAGGGGGGGAGAGGTGTTTCCACTAAGGCACCTCTCCTTATCCAGACGGCAGCGGACGAATTCTCGAGATGGAATCAACGGTGGCGTCTACAGTTCCAGTAAGGTTGAACTACTTAGTGAACACCTTATAGGGCTTCTACGACTTATTCGGAGCCCAGGCCTATAAGGAGCGGTTTATCCGGCTCCCCGTCCTTGGAGCTGTACTAAGGATCTGGCCCTCCAGGTTGGGGGTTGTGCCGTCAGGGTGACTTCCTGACCACGTAAAAATCTTCTAGTTGCGAAGCACCAACAAGCCTCGGATACGGACGGATCAAACGAAGAATAACTCTTGCAAATCGCTGCTTCTTTGGACTTAGAAGGCAATTGAGAAGTAAAGTCCTCTCTCGAGCATCTAAAATCACCATCTATAAGACACTCATCATTCCGGTTCTCATTTATGGCGCTGAGGCCTGGACCCTGTCAAAGAAAGATGAGAACGTCTTAGGATGCTTCGAGAGAAAAATTCTTCGGATGGTTTTTGGTCCCGTATGCATAGATGGAGAATGGAGGAGAAGATAATAACGACGAATTGTACGGGCTGTACAGCGACACTGACTTAGTGGGTGAGGACCTCAACCAACTTGGCGTGCGAAACTGGAGACAGCTAGCTAGGGAACGAGCTGGCTGGAGACGCATGTTGGTTGAGGCCCAGGTCCGCGCCGGACTGTAGCGCCACCTTATATAATATTATACAATAGATTTAAAACCAACATTTTTTTTATTTCTTTCAGAAAACCTGTAAGAACTAGGTTTTGGGATTAGCTAAAAATGGTATCATAATCCCACAAACTGTTTTTCATGAATATAATAGAATTTTAATGCATATGTACATGTCTACTTTAGGAAGTATGTATGTATGCATATAAGAACATTTTGTTTGCATATGAGACCTGCGAAAGATTTATGGGAACAGTTGATCATGAAAATATCCCCCGAATTTTGGAGTGATTTTCGTATATTAATTTAATAGACTTAAAATCGTAGAAGCTGTGTTCAGGCTTAAAATCACCACTGATTATTTTTGTCTATGTTGCGCTCTACGATCGAAGTCCAAAACTCGGTTTATTTATTACGCCAACAACATACAAAACTCGTCACCAAAAAATGAGAATACCGGATTGAACGCAGAGTCTCTTAACCAAATAACTGTACTATTATGAATTATTTAAAATCTTCTTCATTATGACTATGAGTGTAAAAGAAAACTTATCTTCTTTTTTTAGAAATTTAAATGAGGACGAATATGCTTTTCACTTGATTATATTTGAATTTATCTGCGTTAAACATCTACAAAAACGCCAATGGATTTTCTTTAGGCAAGAATTTTCGAATTTTAAAGCAAACGGGTAGTACCAGTAACGTGATGGTTAGTGCGTAGGACTGTCATGCCAAAGTTCTTGGATTTCAACCTCTGCCTTTGCCGCCTTGAGTTTTTCTTTCATGGGTACTGCTTCTTGCAAAAATTTGACAAATCCTCCAAGAGTAATTCTTATCATTAAAATTGCTTTCTTAACTTCGCCGTTTGGATTCGACATAAAAACTGTAGCCCCCTTTCATCCCTATCATTACTCGCACACAGGAATGGTTAAAAGTTGTAATTTACTAGGACCTGGTTTTCTAAGAGCTGTTGCGCCACCTAATTTATTTATTTAGTTATACTTTCCTTGAATGAAAACAGGAGGTTCTTTTAAAGTAAAATCGTTGTACTGCTTTACATTTCAGATACAATTTTATGATAAAAAAAAAACTAATTAAGTTATGATTTGTTAGTTTATTTGCAAATACAGAACAAATTGTTCCGTTAACAATGTAATAACACCACTATGCGTCGCAATGCCCAAAACTTCACCGACATCGTCCAATGTTATCAAATGCTGTTTTCCCAAACTCACTTGTGACCCACAGCGATTTCTCAAACCATCGGCACTGTCATTATTCAATTTATAAAGAAAAACATGACGATGTGATTCACAAATAACTGCATAACTCAAATCGGGGGCGCAATCCATGAATTTCTTTTGTTGTTTCGATGCTTGAACATAACCAAATGCATGTAAATTACCCTCATGTCGAAATCCCCATTCGGCAGTCTTGTTGGAATTATACTGCTGTAGCCAGAGACAAGCGTCTACGTCTTGACGAGTTACTATAGCTGGTGGAAAACCTGGCCGTAAGTTTGTCGAGAACAACGGTGGACTATTGTCCAAGAGAATTTGGTGCGTTGCAATTTTCGATTGCAGATCAAGACGTTCTAGATTATACAAAAATACACGTATGTCAAATTATAAGTGTTTTGTATTATTTTTAATTTACCAATTTTAATTTCATTATCTTGTGCTCCTATTGGAAAATCACAATCCTCAATTGGTGCTTCCAAATTTGGAATTGGTTGATTTTCCAATGGAAAGCTTGTATCATTGTTTTCCAGGGTTTCTTGTGGTCCACCTTCAATCAAGTAAGGCCAAACCAGAGACGAATTCTCCTTAACAAGCGTGATTTGTAAGACCTGTTCTTTCTGATAGACGGATCAAATTTGTGAGGGCGAAAAATAAAAATAAATGTATATAGCTACTTACCGTAGTCCAGGTTGTAAGTGACTCGTCTATCAAAGCATACAGTTCTTTATCTATCAAGCAGGTTCCACTGCATTCGACTTTAAGCCGGTTTTTTAACGATTTAATCTTAAAGTCTGCTTCATCACTTTCAGAATTGATATTAACAGTAATGTCGTCATCTGTTTGTGTCCATGTGAACGAATGGATTGGCTGTGGGTTTTGATCTTTAGGCGGTTCTTTAACGTCAGCTGAAGTATTTGCCGATTTGAATTTCAGTGGACGATTGGATGACATGATTATACATTCAGCTTTTGGCTCAAAAGCACAATAGTATAGTGAACCTTTGCCTTCTATGACATCGTGAATTTTAAACGTCCATGCATCTTTTTCTTTCTGCTCCAAAGTAGCCCAGTGCATGTGTAGGGAATGTGACGATTCATCACGGGCAATCCGCACAAGAGCACAACTAATGACCTTATTGCCATTTACCATATCCAATCGACTGTCGAATATAGAAAAGTTTCGTAGGTCATTGGAGATTGTGAAGGAAGAGATTTTCTTCCATTCAGCTCCTTTGGAACGATCGCCTGTGTCTATGATGTACACTTGCTGGATGCCATCACACAAGATGGCAAATTTCTCTGAAACTAACTTAAAGGAGCAATTATAGTCTCCACTGACACGTTTATCGACTATGGGTATTCGAAAGACTGACTGCATAACATTTGGTCTCCCTACAGTCAAATCATACGAACACCTCATTACTCTGTGTTGATTGTTAACATAATACGAAGATACACGATCCCAGGGATCAGAAATCATAAGATTCTGCAACGAAAACAACTCCGCGTGTAGGTAGGAATACTGGTCGTCTGATGGTATTGCCCGAAGTGGAGGAAAAACTAGATTTTGGCATATAATTGGCACACTATCGAGGGACAGTTTGTATCCATCGAAATTCGTACGAATTAATTTGCGATCTTGTCGTAAATCTACTAATTTCGGCATAGTATTAAAAAGCAAAATTAAGAATTGCAATTGAATTTATCGAAGAAAATGTTTGAAGGAGCGGTGTTTTTGTTTTGTGTCAAAAAGTTAATTCATGGATGCCAAGTTAAGTGGCAGCGGTCAACAAAACAACAAATATAACATTTGTCGGTTGTATAACAGTGACTGCATTCAGTGCTAGAAAATAATTTTGCTTACGTTTAAGATAGGACGTCTACTACGCAAATGTGTTGCAATTTGCAAAATAATAAAATACAAAAATGTTATTTTTTGGAAGTACAAACATTTATTATTTATCATGAATCTGTCTTAAAGAACATGCGACTAATTACTACCTTGAGAACAAACATCCAAAATATAAGTTGAATACAAAAGTTCAAAACAGTAAGAATTCGGAATTTCATCTTCGCCCACTTTGTTGATTTTAATGGCATTTTTAGCAAAAAGTACTTAGCTCCAACCAGGGCATTTTTGAAAAATGGTTCAAGGTCAATATTTGTGTAGTGTTGAAAGGCAAAACTTGTTCTAAGAAAAAAAATTAAGAGGGATTTATTTTTTTAAATAAATAACAACATTTTGTGTAATAATTAATATGTCTAAGAAATAAAACTTACTTGTCACTGGGAATAAGGTATTTGTCCAATTCGTAAAATTTTTCATTTTGAAAAGACCATTGCGTTATGTTGAAATAGTGAAGTGCATTGTTGGCAGCGAAAATCTTACGTTGTAGTTTAAGGAAGCTAATAAAACAAAATTATATGCAAACTATATAAAATATCTATGGCTAGTGTTTAATGCAAGTTACAGAATCAATCCAAAGATTATTGATTTAGCTAACTAACTCAGTTTTGGAATAAAAGCATTGATTTTTTAATTTCAAGAAAAAATACCCCTTGAAACTATTTTTATTACCGTAAGATTTATGTAACTCATATAACTTGGATTGAAACACTAGCAAATATAGTCAAATTTCTTACAATGGCCTATTATTAGAAATCCGAAGTATAGTGTCAGCCAAAATTGCAAAAAAAACATGCAAAGTCATAAACTAACAACAAATTGAAGATTAAGAAATATAATTTCTTTGAAGATAGAAGTTTTTACTTACTCGGAAATAGTACCAATATTTATATCTAGTAATGCCTCCTCCAGGTACCCAAAATGTTTGTTCCATTGGGTTGTCTTTGATTAGGACTCTAGCCATTTCTATTAATTCACCTGTTGAAATCGGACGTTTTGTTGCCGTCGAACAATTATAAACAACCAAATCGTGTGGACTTGAATAAAAAAAAAATATTTTCATTGATTTATTGTTAATGAAATAAATACTTGTCAAGCAAATACACACTCATGATTTTCTAGGCATTTCTTATAGACGGCTACTATTAAAGCTTTGACAGCTACATCAACTGGCATATAATCGAGACAAACATTAGGATCACCATGCGCTGTTCGAAGGATTCCTTAAAAACAAAACAGAATTCTCAAATATTATCTTAAAAATGAGTAAAGTTGGTAAATGTTTTACCTATACCACTAGCTATGAACATTCCAACAGGACCATTAAAGTTATCTATCCAACCTGGTACAGGCTCTTCAACTGATGAAATAACTAAAAAATAATACGACTTGTAATTTATTATCAATTTAATAGTGTGTCCCTATTTAAATAAAATAAGACCTTAGGTAAGACCTTAATGTACACGGGAGTAATTGATTATTTATATGAGGATGAGAATAATTCAAATGATAAATGTTAGAATACATTAAAGACAATACTTACCAATAGATGGCCTGTAAATTAAAACTGGCAACTTATCTTTATAATCGTTAACTATTTGCTCTGCCAGGCCTTTTGTAAAAGTATAAGTATTAGGCTGGAAACCACTGTACCTAAAAATGAATAAAATAAATAAGAAGAAATTAAATTTTCATTTTTAAAATTTCAAGCTGTACTTAAGATTAAAAATATTAAGCATTTCTGTGCTATATTTTTCAGCCATTTCAATTGCCGTCCTCCAATTTACTTTTGCTGGGTAAAGCTGAAATTAAAAATAAAAACTGAACATTAATCATACAAATAATAATGTAATTTTTTAAATAAACATATTTCCTAGTGAATCTTAGGTAAATTAAATTCTTGGACTTTATGAATGAGTATTCTTAAATTTCATTATTCTAAAATTCATTCTAAAATTATTGGAATATTAACGATTTTACGCACCTCTTCTTCCACTACATGTTTGTCTGGATTCGAATAAGTTGTGGATATATGCATAAATGCTTTTAGTTTCTTAAAACCCTCGGATAGTTTAAGAGTCTCCAATGTTCCACGAGCGTTCATTAAAATCGCTTCCTTTAAAGGATCATCAAATCTTCAAACAATAACGTGAATTCAGTTAAAAAAAGTGTATTTTTTTAGATGACAAACAGAACTTACTTTACACTAGCGGCAGAGTGAATAACAATTGATACATCCTTCAAAAGCAGTTTATTTGAAGAGCTTATTCCTAGGCCAGAAAGCATTACATCACCTTCGATGGCCGTGACTTTATTTAATAACAAATCACTCTTTTCTCGAACTTTATTAAAAAATTCTGAATTAAGTATTTCCTTAAGTCGTTCTTCAGCAGTTTTGCCCTTCTTTCCACGAATCAAAACATAAATCCTATCTAATGTTGAACAAGAGCGTAGAAGTTTTTCAATCAGAGCTTTTCCTAAAAATCCTGAACCGCCTGTTATGAAAATTTCACGTCCGGTGAAAAATTCCGGTATTGAGATCCGGTCATTCATTTTACTTAACTGAAATATGCAAAACACGTAAACCAAAACAAATATTTTCAATGGTTAGTTTTTCTTCATAAATTTGGTTAGTAGGGAATATACATAGGATTATTAATTTTAGAAGGAACTTGAGGCTGCGTTTACCAATATTTAGGAGTTTTCGAAGCGTGTTTTGTTCCTTCATATGTACACATAGTTGTCAATCATACTTTCCTAAATTATAAGTTCGCAAAGCACAAAAAGGAAACGTTACATTTAAAAAAATGTAAGGCAAATAAATAAAAACTTTGATTTCATAAAAGTTTAATTTAAAAAGTAAAACGCTCATTCGGGTTATTTTGACCATAGGAACTATATACATATGTATATACATTTCCCGTATATAATATTTTACATTCTCCTCCATTTGAACTTTCTCTAAATAAATAACTTGAGTTCTGGCAATGAACCGTTATTTTCTTTTGCTTTGTTCTGTCAAATGTGACAAAAATTAATTAACTTTAGAAAACTAGGGGCTAGTGAATTACAACTCTCAACCATTCCTGTGTGCGAGTCATTTCAGAAATGGAAGAGACTTACAGAGTATGCCGAATCGAAACGGCTAATTTGAGAAAGCACTTTTTGTGACAAGAATTGCTCTTGGAGGATTTGTCAATTCCTCGCATTCATGACGGAAAAAATCAATGCTTAATCCATCAAATTTCAAAAAAATATTAAACACAGCCGTAATCTACTGTAATTACAGCTGCAGGCGACATCGAATTATTTTGAGGCAAGCGTCTAATCCGCACTCGTCTGCAGCGAAATTCTAATAAAAACAATTAATATTTTCTAATGCTGAACATTTAGAATGTTAAAAAATTAAAAATTACGCTTCCTTACCAACTTCGGAATACACAACGTTTCGATTTCAAAGAAGTAGCAGTTTGTATGCTTTTAAGACGAAAAATTTAAATTTGGTGGGTTCCGATGGCTTTGATTTTTATTTTCATGATCTTCGAAAGAAATAGCCTAATTTAGATTGACGCACAACCGAGTTGCTGATGTCATGGTATGGAGAGACCTTACATACTCCATTGAATTTATATTTCTTACTCGTAGTATAAATGCCACAGCATACAATGGTGTATTAAAAAAGGTTTTCCCCGCAATAAAGGACATTGTTGGGTCCTTGGAATGGAAGTTCCAGCTAGATAACACCCCTGTCCACACCTCTATGCTCTATTCTCAGTCTCACCCAACCTTAACATTATAAAAAATGTTTGGGGTTAAAAAACTTAAAACTTTCCTTACCCCGACAAGGTCTTAAATTCATTGAATGCCATTAGTCTATTTTTTTTTAAATTAATTTGTTGTATTTATCTTGTATGTATTTGTTTATTATTCAGGTGACAAATGTGTTGATAAAATAAATAATTTTATTCAATATTAACCCTTGCTCGGCATTAAATGCATTTGCATTTCTGTATTTGCTTTCTTTTCTCTTATATTTATATATATTTTTCGAAAATTGGTAATTAGCATATTATACATTGGTACGTACAAGAATAAATTTACTGTTTTAAATGTTTCTCACTCGAAAATTAACACTTAAAACTTTGAAATTGGAGGATTAAAAAAAATATTAGACAAATTAATTATTTGTCAATAAATTGTGTAGGTATCATATTTCGGTCTGCTCTAAAAAAACTTAATAGAAATTTAACTTTTAGAGAACTATAATAGTGTTAATTTTAAATGTGAGCTCTTTCTTTAACATACATTAAAAAAACACACAACCATTAACATTTAATTTTTACTAAAGAAAAAAAAACACACTTTTTTACAAGTATTCCTTTGGAAAAATTAATTTTAAAAATTTGTTTAAAGTTAATCACTCAATTTTAAATTAATTAATTAAAAACAATAACTTTAAACCCATTTTAATTCTGCTTTAACAAAAACATGCACTTAATTTGTATTATAAAAACCAAATACACTATATAAACCATAATACTTTGTTAACAAAAGATTACAAAAATATTAAGTTCTTTTAAATACAAAGATTAATAATTTTGTTAAAAAATTACAATTTTGTACGTTGTAATGTCCGCACTGCTTCCTGTTCAATAACAAAAGTAAAACTGAAATTTGACTTTCACTAAATAAGTTCAAGTCAAAACCTCAAAACGCGTGTAATTGAAATTCAATTGTTTTAATGAACGCGATTGCACCTCATTTTACCTTTTGAATTATGTGCATAATTTGCGAGAGCATACACTTCAACAATGTGTTTATTAACATATGTACATATGTATATACTTTCTTATATTTCTTTTAGTTACGCATCCGCTTTTCTGAATCTCGAAAACTTGTAAGTGGGATTTTTAATTTCATTAAAATTTAGATTTTATGAACTTCAAAAAAAGTGAGCCAGATCGTGCTCTAGCTATTCTCATATCACCACTTTCTTTAATCGAATATTTTTATTGTGTTTATACAGATATTTATTATATATAGATTCAATAGGGCCAATCAAACATCAAACGTAATTGCATCTTGAAAATTTAAAAGACCTGCGAAATTTTCCAAGTTCTAGACGTTTTCTTCAAATTTAAGTTTTTTAGTATAGGATTTTTCAATAAGAGGTTTAAATATCTCGCTATTTGGGCAACTGTCAATTTTAAAGCTGTCATTACTTAAGTGAAACTTAACAACACACATTCAAATTGTTAATATTATTTAATACAAAAATGGTGATAATCTTTCCATATAGTTCGCAATTTTGCAAACAAAATTAATTAAATTAACGAGATCTTGTGTCAAAGCTCCATAGTTAATTCAAGACGTTAGCCAGTTTTAGCTTGTAACGAATCCTATTGATTTCACCCTTTATCCTTTGCACTCACACTATGAACCATAGCCTACAGGAAGCTATAGTCCAGTCCTGTAAGCAGGAATGAAGGGTGTTCCGGTATCTCTTTGGCTGGCATGCTTGCAATGGGCTTAGCTCGTCGAAAATGGCTGGGTTCTTGCCAAGGGATACCAAAACGTGTGTTACGTAAAATCATGCCGAGATGGTTGTAGGTATAAAAACATGGATAATACAAAAATTTGGATCTAAAATATTAGGACCCTAAATTCATCCTTAAGAAAAAAACATATGAATTATTGTTCGAATTTCGACAAATTGAAAGGATTGATCGAGGAAGAAATTTCAAGTAACAACCTTAGAGAAGGAAGGACAAGATGTTATGTCCATAAGAGGTATATCCCACCCACGCATCACTAACGTGGCACGACCTTGGCTACTGCTACCTCGACGTCGTTTGCAGTAACCCCCTAATTTCATATGTGGTGACTTACCGAAGGTTTTCTAAAATGGTCACATTTACCCTATAAATAATCTTTTAGCAATCCATGAAAATTACTATCTTGTCAAATTCATTTGCCTATCAATTTAATAATCATAATTCGTTCACTTTTTAAAACGTTATAAATTTAATTTTATTTTCCAAAGAAAGTAAATAAAATACATACATACATATATATAAACTAAAGAACAAAAATGATATAAAAATAATAATATGCAATTAGGATGAAATATAATAAGTCTAAATCTTATGTTATATGTGTTTTATAAAACTATTAATATAAATGTATTGTTTTTGTATTCGTTTATAATTTCTTCTTTTTATTTCGTGTCTCTTTGTATTTTCTTTTAATATTTATTAGTTTATTTTTAAGATTAATTTAGTAGAATTAATTAAACAAATTTATTTCCATTAAGATAAAATCTGAAGTAATGTTCTTTTTTTTTTTCTTAAATTTCAAAGGGTCGTAACCGTCTAATTCCTTTAAGCCTACTTTTAGACAATATATTATTATTTTTTTATAGCCTACTTTTAGGCAAACTTTCAAGAAATTTCTGTTTTATTTGTTTTCAAACTATGTGTGTATTATGAGTGTATATGCTTTACGCAATTTCCAACAAAAAAATTCTCAATCAAATTTAATTAAGTAAAAATCACTTACCGAGCTTTTTTAAATGTATGTAATAAAAAATGTAACCTTGTTGTTACTATGGTGATCGATGAGGTTTTGTTTTTTTGTTGTTTTAGCCGTCGAGGTGGTGCACCGCTTCGAGGATAAGCATACAATCCCAAAATATGATTGTTGAACGATAAATGTGTACCTATTTTCAATTAATTTAAATTTGATTGAATTTAGTATATGTATGTATGGAAAAATAGCTTTAATTTTCTTTTTAAACCTAATTATTTTAGTTTAATTGTCTATTTTTTATATTTTCTCTTTTCTTTTTTTTTTTTTTTTTTTTTTTAGATATAAGTTTGATACTTTATTACTTTTGATTTAAAATTTTAATTTTAGTTTTTCTTAGTCTTTCATATATGTATGTATATGTAATGATATAAACACAAAAAAAAATACTATACTAAGATAAATGATAAATAAAATAAAATGGATCATCTGGTACTTAGCTTTTGAGAGGTTGAAATTTGTTGATAGATGGTCGTATGTACTTGCTGTTAGATATTGTGCTTGTGCGGATGGTTGTACATTGCTGCTGTTATGAATGGAGTGAATGTGGATGGTTGTATGATTTTGCTATTTCTGTTGTGCACTTGGATAGTTGGGTGGTTGCATGATTTTGCTGATGTGGACGAAAGGAATGTGGATGATGGATGTAGTGTTGTATTTGGTGATTCCTGGTTGGATGTTCTTGCTGTTGCGGATGGATGGTTTATTTCGATGACCTTGTTGGATGTTCTTGCTGTTGTGGATGGATGGATGGATGGATGGATGGTTTATTTTGATGACCTTGTTGGATGTTCTTGCTGTTGCGGATGGATGGATGGATGGATGGTTTATTTTGATGACCTCGTGGTTGTTGTTGGAGTCGTGTGAGCGTGGATGGTCGAGGTAGTTTCGACGATGATTTTCTTGGCTTGTACTTTGTTTTTCTGGGCTTTTGTTTGACCAAATGGTTTGGTGGCGTTTCTTTTGTCCAAAGTTGAAGTTCAATTAAATCTCGTCCGCTCTTAAAATTGTTGGTTCCTCGTGGCGACTAGACGATAAGTCTTGTTGGATGTCTTTTTCAATTATTATGCAACTCTATATTATTTTCACTTTGAAAATTTTTAAAACTTTTTAATTCTGTAAACAGTAGACTTATACTTTAATCTTATTTTTTCGCGCACCAGGAACCAAATGAAAGATTTGTGTTGGCTCTTTTTTTTTTTTGGTTTCTCGGCTTTTCCATTGTCGAAATTATTTGACGAAACTGGGCTTTTAAAGATGGGAGTGGATCCGGTCTTTGTTTTTTTGCTTTTTGAATCTGATATTTATCTGTAAAAATCCAATTGCATTTTAAAATTAAATTATGGATTTTTCTTTATATAGGTGTGATATGATTTTATAATTTTGGTCAAAATTCTTGAAAATTAAGAAAACGCTCGAGTCCATACGTTACCAATACTAATGCCTTTCTTGGTATTAGTTACCGATCACGTTTCTTTTTTACTTTTTCTTTTTTTTTTCTTTTATTTCATTCATCCTTTAGTTTGCTTCTTCATGTGTTTTGCTTTATAGTTCCATTTTTGATTCCCTTTCGATGTCCTTGACCATGGTCTAGTGGTCTCGACATTGGATCCCGTCGTCACTGTCAGACCCCTCGGGTTCGAATCCCACTTCCTCCATTCTTATATTTTTTTATTGGTTTTAGATTTTTACCTTTATTTTTGTCTATAAGCTCCATTTTTTTTTTTTTTTTTTTTTTTTAACAATTCCGAAACCCACTCCTCATCCTTCACGTAAATTTCTTTCCTTTTTTTTTTTATTGTGAATTGTGTTCGTCATGATCATTATCGTTATACGACAATCTTCAACTACAATACATGATTGCATTCCAAAAAAAACAAAACAAGTCCGTAAAGATGTCCCCCTGAAAGTATGCATCAACCTACTAGCTTCTACCAAAAACCTTTTCATTCAAATTTCCAAACTGTTATACTCTCTCATACACGAATCCTCATACCAAATTAAACAAAATAATACTGGAACACGCTTGCGTATACGCAATTTCAATTTTTAATATTATATATTTCAGGATTTTATTTTTTTATTAAAAAATATCATTTCTCACAAGCTATTATTTATTGGTTTTCATCATTTAAATTTTAGACAGGTGAACATTTCTGTCATTTGACAATAAACTCCTGATTGGAATTAAGGATTTTCTGATTGGAATCAAGCCTTTGAGGTTAGAATTACATAATAATTGAAAATAAACCTCACAATTAGGAATTAAAAGAAATTGGTAAGCTTTCAGTGGAACGATTTTTTTTCCAATTGTGAAATCAGCTGTTCATTGAAAACGATTTTATCATAGAAAAATAAAAATGAACTCACAGAAAAGTCTTTGGTTTTTGTAGTTAATTACTACATATTTAACAAATTGCTACCTAGTGAATTGTTAACCTAAACAATAAGTTGTTTAAAATTTTGCGCCTTTGTTTTTTATCAAACAAATTGTACAACTCATAAGCTACATTTTGACAATAATATATAACAAGTTTGACTTGCTTAATCACTTTTAAATATCAATTTATTTGAAATTATTTATAAAAAAAAAGCACATAAAATTCAGAAAAATGCATAAAATCTTTATTTGAATCGATAGTACGGTCCATATAATTTAATGTTTAAAGATTATTTTATGGTTTCAAATGGTCCATCCACTTAGTCCAATTTTGGCATACTCTTTCCAACATTCCGGCCGGTATACATACATACATATGTATATCTCACGAATAAATGCTTCAATATTGTCTTCCACTGTGTCAATAGAAGCGGTCTTGTCTGTATAGACCGGCCAATTAACCGGTCCCGAACGTGAAATAAAATGTTCACCGAACGACCGAACTCGCCTCTCAATAAGTCCATTGTTGCTCGTGCTGTGTGGCATGTGGCATCGTCTTGTTGAAACCACATGTCATGCAAGTCAAGCTCTTGCATTTTGGGCAAAAAAAAAGTAGAATATCATCTCACGGTAGCGCTCACCATTCACAGTTACGATTCGCATCATCTTTCAAGAAGTACGGTCCAATGATGCCACCAGCCCACAAACCGCACCAAACTGTGACTTTTTTTGAATGCATTGGTAGCTCTTGCAATGCTTCTAGCTGATATTCACTCCAAAATCGACAATTCTGCTTATTTACGTACCCATTGAGCCAAAAATGAGCTTCGTCGCCGTCGCTCGCTGGAAGAAGCGCGCGATGCACTTTCTTAACAGATCACGCATTTTGATAATAAAATTCAATAATTTGCAAGCGTTGTTCGTTTGTAAGACAATTCATGGTTAAATTATAGACCAAACTGAAGATGTTTGACCGTGCAACAAAACACAAAACGTCCGTCAGCAGTTTTAACCAGTGTTGCCAAAAAGATAATAGCTAAAAAAATCACCCTTTATTATGTACATAGATCGTTGATCCTTTCAAAATGATTTCAAAAACTTGGAGGGAGAACAAATATCGGGTGATTTTTTTGAGGTTAGGATTTTCATGCATTAGTATTTGACAGATCACGCGGGATTTCAGACATGGTGTCAAAGGGAAAGATGCTCAGTATTCTTTGACATTTCATCATGAATAGACTTACTAACGAGCAACGCTTGCAAATCATTGAATTTTATTACCAAAATCAGTGTTCGGTTCGAAATGTGTTTCGCGCTTTACGCAAATTTTATGCGTTTTTTTTTTAAAAAAAGTTCTCAAGCTCTTAAAAAATCACCCATTATATTAAACAATGTCCTCTTTTCAATGGAGGACAATAAATACATAATGGGTGATTTTTTAAGAGCTTGAGAAATTTAAAAAAAAAAACGCATAAAATTTGCGTAAAGCGCGAAACACATTTCGAACCGAACACTGATTTTGGTAATAAAATTCAATGATTTGCAAGCGTTGCTCGTTAGTAAGTCTATTCATGATGAAATGTCAAAGCATACTGAGCATCTTTCTCTTTGACACCATGTCTGAAATCCCGCGTTATCTGTCAAATACTAATGCATGAAAATCCTAACCTCAAAAAAACCACCCGATATAAAGAATTAATATCTTTCTCTTTTACACAAATAAAAATAAATTGCAATATGAATGAAATTGAATGATGAATTTTATGCAGACTTTAACACATTTACCAGCTAAAATGATTTAGTTTTGCGTTGCAAGAAAAGATTTACTTTGAAAGCGCATTTTCTACCCCAGTTAAAATTATATTTACAAATAAAGATTAAAAACAAAAAAAAACGTACAAAATTCACTGATGGTGAAATGAAAAGGATTTAGTTTCGTTCAAAGTGTTATTATACAAATAGTGTACAAAAAACAGTTTTAAATTCGTTTTTCTATAAATACTCTTTCCACGACAAATAAAATAAATGTATTCTTTTTTGCATCAATCAGAAACATTTGTAATTCGTACCTACAGGTAGTTCAAACCAGAGAGAAAAAACTAAATGAGAGAACCAAATTTCCTCGTCTCCGTCACTTCGATACCTCTTACTCTCATTTTTTATAGCGTGTTGAATTCGTATCGGTGTATACATGTTTTCACCTCGGAGAAGAGTACACAAAAAAACGTCATTTCCGGGAAATGCGACATTTTTCATTTTTGTTTATTGATAGCCAAGAAGGCTATGTTTTTTAAAGTCTCATTATAATATTTGTAATTCTCATGAATTTTTTTTTTAAATTTTGCTAACATCTTGTCGTTTTTATATCTACAAAAATACTCCTATAACTCAAATTAATTCTAGCAAAACATTTTTGTTTGTTAATAAATAACGGAAGAAGTTATACCGGTATACCGGTAGTTCGTGGTGAATTTGTTTTTCCCTTCTTTTTCTCTAATTTACAGATAGATGGCAGTAACAACCAAAACAAGAAAGGATGTGTGCAGAAAGTGTTTACCAAGGTTAAGGCTTTTTAGATTAGACTTTACTTGTATACATATATGAACGAGTACATGTTTTTTATAAATGAATGTTATGTTTGTTTCAATAGTAATACCTATAAATATACTGCATTGAATTATTTTACATTGAATTATAAAAGGCGGAAATAATAAAGTTCTATAGTTTACCGGGAATATTTATATAAAATATCCATATCTTCTGCAATTGCGGTATCAATCGATATTTTCTGGAACTTAGTGTTAACGTAACATATTTTATTTGTCATGAATTACTTTTTCAACTTTTTTATACACCATAAAATCAATTATACAATTTGGCTGATAATAATTACTTGAACACAGCATTTTCTATGTTTATAGTTATTCAGGTTTAGCCCAAACATCTATGAATAAGCCACAATGCACTTTCAGAAAAACTGTAGTTAGAACTTTCCCTCATTGATTTTTCATTGTCGCTATATAACTGAAAGATAAGATATAAATAGATAGAACTGGAAAACTTATAAAAAATTTGGTTGAAGAACAAATTTGTTTATTCTTTTCACAAAACCACTGAACTAGCGAGAATACAAATATTTTTACTTTTGTACAAAAGTACTTTTCGGCTTATGTACATAAGCCTTTAAAAGCAACACACTAGCTTAGTGGAAAGCAGTAAGAATAGCTTATCAAAAATCTTATGCAATGAAAATTGGCAACAGAAGTAACAAGTTGACGGTCTTTTTATTTAGTCTCTACTTAAATCACTTATTTTCAGCATATTGGAAATGTAGTGAGTAATGTAAAGAAAATAAACAACGAGTACACGCAAATCAAATAGGAATGGAAAAAAGAGATGAGTATATAAAAATGTTTTCAATGTTTCATGTTTACATTCTGTAACTCTCGTTTTCAATTTTCCTGCAACTCTCGCATCGACAAAATTAAGTCGATAAACTCTGAAAATTAAAACAAATCTTAGTTTTTTTTGCATCTTTCAACGGTCTGAGCGAAAATTAAACGCATAAACTCAGCTAATAATACCAATAATAATTGTAGTGCTTTCAGAGTTTTATGTTTCTAGGTCCTAATTCTCATTGGACTGTTGCACCACCTAATTTATTTTACTTACTTAATGATTAAAACTGGCTTCAAATAACTAACTAATATTTATCTAAATGCGTAATTTAGAATTGTTTCTAAATCTTCATTGTTCTGGCACCTAACAAGAGTAATTAATTTCACTTCATATTCGAATGATATTACTCTCAAACGAACACAATGAGAGTACCACAAAGTTTTTCATACAGAATTTTGAATTTTCTTTGAACACCTCTGAACAGCTGACTACATCCGCCATTTTTCAAAGGTGGTCGCCATTTTTAAAAGGTGGTGAGCAGAGAGAAAAGAGAGAAAAGTTTTTTCTCTCTCGTGGTGAGTATGTGCACAAACTTGCATAAGTATTTGTTCCCCACATTTTTTTTATATGGAGTTAACACATATGCAAGTTGGTGGCCAAATCACAGCTTGTAGGCAAAAAGAGAGCAACCGTCGAAGTTGGTTCTCTCTATTAGTTCTTTCTCGATGGTTCAAACCATCGAGAAAGAACTAATAGAGAGAATCAACTTTGACGGTTTTTCTCTTTTTGCCTACAAGCTATGATTTGGCCACCAACTTGCATATGTAGTAACTCCATATAAAAAAAATGTGGGGAACAAATACTTATGCAAGTTTGTGCACATACTCACCACGAAAGAGAAAAAACTTTTCTCTCTTTTCTCTCTGCTCACCACCTTTTAAAAATGACGACCACCTTTGAAAAATGGCGGATGTAGTCAGCTGTTCAGAGGTGTTCAAAGAAAATTCAAAATTGTGTATGAACAACTTTTCGGTACTCTCATTGTGTTCGTTTGATATGAATATCATTCGAATATGAAGTGAAATTAAATACTCTTGTTAGGTGCCAGAACAATGAAGATTTAGAAACAATTCTAAATTACGCATTTAGATAAGTATTAGTTAGTTATTTGAAGCCAGTTTTAATCATTAAGTAAGTAAAATAAATTAGGTGGTGCAACAGTCCAATGAGAATTAGGACCTAGAAACATAAAACTCTGAAAGCACTACTACTATTATTTGTATTATTAGCTGAGTTTATGCGTTTAATTTTCGCTCCGACCGTTGAAAGATGCAAAAAAACTCAGATTTGTTTCAATTTTCAGAGTTTATCGACTTAATTTTGTCGATGCGAGAGTTGCAGGAACATTGAAAACGAGAGTTACAGAATGTAAACATGGAACATTGAAAACATTTTTATATACTCATCTCTTTTTTCCATTCCTATTTTATTTGTGTGTACTCGTTGTTTATTTCCTTTACATTACTCACGACAACTTGTTACTTCTGTTACCAATTTTCATTGCATAAGATTTGTGAATAGGTGATAAGCTATTCTTACTGCCTTCCACTAAGCTAGTGTGTTGCTTTTAAAGGCTTAACTACATAAGCTGGGTCAGTGGTTTTGTGAAAAGAATATACAAATTTGTTCTTCAACCAAAATTTAAGTCTTATGCATCATTTTTATAAATTTTCCAGTTCTAAATATTTATATCTTATCTTTCAGTTATATAGCGACAAGGAAAAATCTGTGAGGGAAAGTTCTAACTACAGTTTTTCTGAAAGTGCATTGTGGCTTATTCATAGATGTTTGCTAAAGGTTTTAGGCTATTCATAAATAAATGCAAATCAAAGTTAAGGGCTAAACCTGAATATAACTATAAACAATGAAAATGCTGTGTTCAAGTAGTTATTATCGCAGCAAATTTCCTAATTGATTTTTTTGGTGTATAAAAAAGCTGAAAGAGTAATTCATGACAAATAAATGTTACTAAGTTCCAGAAAATATCGATTGATACCGCAATTGCAGAAGATGTGGATATTTTATATAAATATTCCTGGTAAACTGTAGAACTTTATTATTTCCGTCTTTTATAATTCAATGTAAAATAATTCAATGCAGTATATTTTAGATAATACAGTAGTTAAGTTAGTAGTTAAGGCATTACTATTGAAATAAACATAACATATGTTCATTTATAAAAAACATGTACTCGTTCAAATATACAAATAAAGTCTAGTCTAAAAAACCTTAACCTTGTTATACTCTTTCTGCACACATCCTTTCTTGTTTTGGTTGTTAATGCCATCTATCTGTAACTCAGAGAAGGTTATTAATGCCATCTATCTGTAACTCAGAGAAAGAAGAGAAAAACAAATTCACCACGAACTACCGGTATAACTTCTTCCGGTATTTATTGACAAACAAAAATGTTTTCCTAGAATTAATTTGAATTATAGGAGTATTTTTGTAGATATAAAAACGACAAGATGTTAGTAAAATTAAAGAAAGAAATTCATGAGAATTACAAAAATATTATAATGACAATGAGACTTTAAAAAACATAGCCTTCTTGGCTATCAATAAACAAAAATGAGAAATGTCGCAGTTCCCGGAAGTGATGTTTTTTTGTGTACTCTTTTCCGAGGTGAAAACATGTATACACTGATACGAATTCAACACGCTATAAAAAATGAGAGTAAGAGGTTTCGAAGAGACGGAGACGAGGAAATTTGGTTCTCTCATTTAGTTTTTTCTCTCTGGTTCAAACACATAAAAACAAAAAAATCGCGATCCATAGACGTCGAACTAAATACAAACTTTGTTTTGGCAACGGAAGAAAAAAATAAAACTACTTAACTATAAAATTGTAAGCCTTCAAAGAGACATTTAAATTTAAACATCTCCAAAAAGCGAGGTCTGGAGATTTCAAAGGAGGTCTGGAAATATCAAGGGAGGTCTAGAAAAATGAAGGGAAGTCTGGAAATATCAAGGGAGGTCTGGAGATTTCAAGAAAGGTCTGAAGATTTCAAAGAAGGTCTTGAAAAACCAAGGGAGGTCTGGAGATTCCAAGGGAGGTCTGGAAAAATCAAGAAGGTCTAGAAAAATCAAGGAAGGTCTGGAAATATCAAGGTCTGGAGATTTCAAGAGAGGTATAGAAAAATTAAGGGAGGTCTGGAAATATCAAGGGAGGTCTGGAAATATCAAGGGAGGTCTGGAAACATCCAGGGAGGTCTGGAAATTTTAAGGGAGGTCTGGAGATTTCAAGGGAGGTCTAAAAAAAATCAAGGGAGGTATGGAGATTTCAAGGAAGGTCTAGAAAAATCAAGGGAGGTCTGTAGATTTCAAGGGAGGTCTGGAGATTTCAAGAGAGGTCTAGAAAAATGAAGGGAGGTGGAAGTATCAAGGGAGGTATGGAGATTTCAAGGGAGGTCTGGAGATTTCAAGGGAGGTCTAGAAAAATCAAGGGAGGTCTGGAAATATCAAGCGAGGTCTAGAAAAATCAAGGGAGGTCTGGAAATATTAAGGGAGGTCTGGAGATTTAAAGGGAGGTCTGGAAATATTAAGGGAGGTCTGGAGATTTAAAGGGAGGTCTAGAAAAATCAAGGGAGGTCTGGAAATATCAAGCGAGGTCTAGAAAAATCAAGGGAGGTCTGCAAATATTAAGGGAGGTCTGGAGATTTAAAGGGAGGTCTAGAAAAATCAAGGGAGGTGTGGAAAAATCAAGGGAGTTCTAGAAAAATCAAGGGAGGTCTGGAAATATCAATGGAGGTCTGGAAATATTTAGGGAGCTCTGGAGGTCTGGAAATATCAAGGGAGGTCTGGAATTATCAAGGGAGGTCTGGAGATTTCAAGGGAGGTCTGGAAATATCAAGGGAGGTCTAGAAAAATGAAGGGAAGTCTGGAAATATCAAGGGAGGTCTGGAGATTCAAGAAAGGTCTGGAGATTTCAAAGAAGGCTTGAAAAACCAAGGGAGGTCTGGAGATTCCAAGGGAGATCTGGAAAAATCAAGAAGGTCTAGAAAAATCAAGGAAGGTCTGGAAATAGCAAGGTCTGGAGATTTCAAGGGAGGTATAGAAAAATTAAGGGAGGTCTGAAAATATCAAGGCAGGTCTGGAGATTTCAAGGGAGGTCTAGAAAAATCAAGGGAGGTCTGGAAAAATCAAGGAAGGTCTGGAAATATCAAGGGAGGTCTAGAAAAATGAAGGGAGGTCTGGAAATATCAAGGGAGGTCTGGAAATATCAAGGGAGGTCTAGAAAAATTAAGGGAGGTCTGGAAATATCAAGGGAGGTCTGGAAATATCAAGGGAGGTCTGGAATAAATGCTTCAATGTTGTCTTCCAATGTGTCAATTGAAGCGGGCTTGTCTGTATAGACCGACCAATTAACCGGTCCCGAATGTGAAATAAAATGTTCACCGAACTCGCCTCTCAATAAATCCATTGTTGCTCGTGCTGCATGGCATGTGGCACCGTCTTGTTGAAACCACATGTCATGCAAGTCAAGCTCTTGCATTTTGGACAATAAACCGCACCAAACTGTGACTTTTTCTGGATGCATTGGTAGCTCTTGCAATGCTTTTGGCTGATATTCACTCCAAAATCGCAAATTCTGCTTATTTACGTACCCATTGAGCCAAAAATGAGCTTCGTCGCCGTCGCTCGCTGGAAAAGCGCGCGATGAACTTTCTTAACAGATCACGCATTTTGATAATAAAATTCAATAATTTGCAAGCGTTGTTCGTTTGTAAGACGATTCATGGTTAAATTATAGACCAAACTGAAGATGTTTGACAGTTAAAAAAAAACACGAAACGTGCGTCAGCTATTTTAACCAGTGTTGCCAAAAAGATAATAGCTAAAAAATCACCCTTTATTATGTAGATCGTTGATCCTTTCAAAATGATTTCAAAAACTTGGAGGGAGAACAAATATAAAGAATTAATATCTTTCTCTTTTACACAAATAAAAATAAATTGCAATATGAATGAAATTGAATGATGAATTTTATGCAGACTTTAACACATTTACCAGCTAAAATGATTTAGTTTTGCTTTGCAAGAAAAGATTTACTTTGAAAGCGCATTTTCTACCCCAGTTAAAATTATATTTACAAATAAATATTAAAAAAAAAGGTACAAAATTCACTGATGGTGAAATTAAAAGGATTTAGTTTCGTTCAAAGTGTTATTATACAAATAGTGTACAAAAAACAGTTTTAAATTCGTTTTTCTATAAATACTCTTTCCACGACAAATAAAATAAATGTATTCTTTTTTGCATCAATCAGAAACATTTGTAATTCGTACCTACAGGTAGTTCAAACACATAAAAACAAAAAAATCGCGATCCATAGACGTCGAACTAAACACAAACTTTGTTTTGGCAACGGAAGAAAAATATAAAACTACTTAACTATAAAATTGTAAGCCTTCAAAGAGACATTTAAATTTAAACATCTCCAAAAAGCGAGGTCTGGAGATTTCAAGGGAGGTCTGGAAATATCAAGGGAGGTCTAGAAAAATGAAGGGAAGTCTGGAAATATCAAGGGAGGTCTGGAGATTTCAAGAAAGGTCTGAAGATTTCAAAGAAGGTCTTGAAAACCCAAGGGAGGTCTGGAGATTCCAAGGGAGGTCTGGAAAAATCAAGAAGGTCTAGAAAAATCAAGGAAGGTCTGGAAATATCAAGGTCTGGAGATTTCAAGGGAGGTATAGAAAAATTAAGGGAGGTCTGGAAATATCAAGGCAGGTCTGGAGATTTCAAGGGAGGTCTAGAAAAATCAAGGGAGGTCTGGAAAAATCTAGGAAGGTCTGGAAATACCAAGGGAGGTCTGGAAATGTCAAGGGAGGTCTAGAAAAATTAAGGGAGGTCCGGAGATTTCAAGGAGGTCTGGAAATATCAAGGGAGGTCTGGAGATTTTAAGGGAGGTCTGGAAATATCAAGGGAGGTCTAGAAAAATGAAGGGAAGTCTGGAAATATCAAGGGAGGTCTGGAGATTTCAAGAAAGGTCTGAAGATTTCAAAGAAGGTCTTGAAAAACCAAGGGAGGTCTGGAGATTCCAAGGGAGGTCTGGAAAAATCAAGAAGGTCTAGAAAAATCAAGGAAGGTCTGGAAATATCAAGGTCTGGAGATTTCAAGGGAGGTATAGAAAAATTAAGGGAGGTCTGGAAATATCAAGGCAGGTCTGGAAATTTCAAGGGAGGGCTAGAAAAATCAAGGGAGGTCTGGAAAAATCTAGGAAGGTCTGGAAATACCAAGGGAGGTCTGGAAATGTCAAGGGAGGTCTAGAAAAATTAAGGGAGGTCTGGAGATTTCAAGGGAGGTCTGGAAATATCAAGGGAGGTCTGGAGATTTCAAGGGAGGTCTGGAAATATCAAGGGAGGTCTAGAAAAATGAAGGGAAGTCTGGAAATATCAAGGGAGGTCTGGAAATATCAAGGGAGGTCTAGAAAAATGAAGGGAAGTCTGGAAATATCAAGGGAGGTCTGGAGATTTCAAGAAAGGTCTGAAGATTTCAAAGAAGGTCTTGAAAAACCAAGGGAGGTCTGGAGATTCCAAGGGAGGTCTGGAAAAATCAAGAAGGTCTAGAAAAATCAAGGAAGGTCTGGAAATATCAAGGTCTGGAGATTTCAAGAGAGGTATAGAAAAATTAAGGGAGGTCTGGAAATATCAAGGGAGGTCTGGAAATATCAAGGGAGGTCTGGAAACATCCAGGGAGGTCTGGAAATTTTAAGGGAGGTCTGGAGATTTCAAGGGAGGTCTAAAAAAAATCAAGGGAGGTATGGAGATTTCAAGGAAGGTCTAGAAAAATCAAGGGAGGTCTGTAGATTTCAAGGGAGGTCTGGAGATTTCAAGAGAGGTCTAGAAAAATGAAGGGAGGTGGAAGTATCAAGGGAGGTATGGAGATTTCAAGGGAGGTCTGGAGATTTCAGGGGAGGTCTAGAAAAATCAAGGGAGGTCTGGAAATATCAAGCGAGGTCTAGAAAAATCAAGGGAGGTCTGGAAATATTAAGGGAGGTCTGGAGATTTAAAGGGAGGTCTGGAAATATTAAGGGAGGTCTGGAGATTTAAAGGGAGGTCTAGAAAAATCAAGGGAGGTCTGGAAATATCAAGCGAGGTCTAGAAAAATCAAGGGAGGTCTGCAAATATTAAGGGAGGTCTGGAGATTTAAAGGGAGGTCTGGAAATATTAAGGGAGGTCTGGAGATTTAAAGGGAGGTCTAGAAAAATCAAGGGAGGTGTGGAAAAATCAAGGGAGTTCTAGAAAAATCAAGGGAGGTCTGGAAATATCAATGGAGGTCTGGAAATATTTAGGGAGGTCTGGAGGTCTGGAAATATCAAGGGAGGTCTGGAATTATCAAGGGAGGTCTGGAGATTTCAAGGGAGGTCTGGAAATATCAAGGGAGGTCTAGAAAAATGAAGGGAAGTCTGGAAATATCAAGGGAGGTCTGGAGATTTCAAGAAAGGTCTGGAGATTTCAAAGAAGGCTTGAAAAACCAAGGGAGGTCTGGAGATTCCAAGGGAGGTCTGGAAAAATCAAGAAGGTCTAGAAAAATCAAGGAAGGTCTGGAAATAGCAAGGTCTGGAGATTTCAAGGGAGGTATAGAAAAATTAAGGGAGGTCTGAAAATATCAAGGCAGGTCTGGAGATTTCAAGGGAGGTCTAGAAAAATCAAGGGAGGTCTGGAAAAATCAAGGAAGGTCTGTAAATATCAAGGGAGGTCTAGAAAAATGAAGGGAGGTCTGGAAATATCAAGGGAGGTCTGGAAATATCAAGGGAGGTCTAGAAAAATTATGGGAGGTCTGGAAATATCAAGGGAGGTCTGGAAATATCAAGGGAGGTCTGGAATAAATGCTTCAATGTTGTCTTCCAATGTGTCAATTGAAGCGGGCTTGTCTGTATAGACCGACCAATTAACCGGTCCCGAATGTGAAATAAAATGTTCACCGAACTCGCCTCTCAATAAGTCCATTGTTGCTCGTGCTGCATGGCATGTGGCACCGTCTTGTTGAAACCACATGTCATGCAAGTCAAGCTCTTGCATTTTGGGCAATAAACCGCACCAAACTGTGACTTTTTCTGGATGCATTGGTAGCTCTTGCAATGCTTCTGGCTGATATTCACTCCAAAATCGCAAATTCTGCTTATTTACGTACCCATTGAGCCAAAAATGAGCTTCGTCGCCGTCGCTCGCTGGAAAAGCGCGCGATGAACTTTCTTAACAGATCACGCATTTTGATAATAAAATTCAATAATTTGCAAGCGTTGTTCGTTTGTAAGACGATTCATGGTTAAATTATAGACCAAACTGAAGATGTTTGACAGTTAAAAAAAAACACGAAACGTGCGTCAGCTATTTTAACCAGTGTTGCCAAAAAGATAATAGCTAAAAAAATCACCCTTTATTATGTAGATCGTTGATCCTTTCAAAATGATTTCAAAAACTTGGAGGGAGAACAAATATAAAGAATTAATATCTTTCTCTTTTACACAAATAAAAATAAATTGCAATATGAATGAAATTGAATGATGAATTTTATGCAGACTTTAACACATTTACCAGCTAAAATGATTTAGTTTTGCTTTGCAAGAAAAGATTTACTTTGAAAGCGCATTTCTACCCCAGGTTAGGTTAGGTTAGGTTAATGTGGCTGTGGATACAAAAACCACACACTTAGGCCAGAAGAAAGGCCCATTGTGATACCACATGAATCTAGAGAATTACTTCCCACTAGTCGAACCATTTTGAGCTTTTTATAAAGCGAAGGAGATATCTGATATCCTTTTTAGCTAGTTCACTGGGATCATCAAAAGAGTATTCTCCCAGATGAAGTTTGCGTCTTCGTGAAAGAGCAGGGCAGGTGCAGAGGAGGTGAGAGATTGATTCTTCTTCTTCCTCGTCCATGCAGCTCCTGCAGAAGTCATTTGAGGCTACACCAAGTCGTATTGCGTGTCTGCCTATAAGACAGTGTCCCGTAAGGACACCTATTAGGGAGCTAATATGAAGTCTGCTTTGGGATAACAAGTCTTTAGAGCGCTTTAGGTCCAATGAAGGCCATATTAGTTTTGTGGCTGCGCATGTTGGTAAATTGTACCACCTAGAGTTTGCTATCTCGAAAGCTTTTTCTTTTAGCAGAAGTTTACATGTAGCTATCGGTATACCTATCTTCTCCCTTTCAGGTGAAATAGGTATGACGGTTCCATTTTTAGCGAGTTCATCGGTTCTACAATTTCCTGCGATGTCTCTGTGGCCCGGCACCCAGCATAGGTGAATGTTAAATTGCTGCGCCATCTCCATAAGAGATGATCGACAATCGAGGGCCGTTAGAGAGTTGGTTGAGACACCGTCAAGAGACTTGATAGCAGCCTGACTGTCAGAGAAGATGCGTATATCAGAAGTTGATATCACGTTTTCTCTTAGCCAGGAGAGAACCTCTTTGATCGCTAAAATTTCCGCTTGGAAGACGCTACAATGATTAGGGAGGCGGAATGAGATGCTTAGATTAAGCTTTTCTGAGTACATACCACTACCAACTCCCTCATTTGTCTTGGATCCATCTGTGTAAAAATGGATGCTTTTGTCATCCAGGAGTTTTTTATCTTCCCATTCATCCCTTGATGGGATGGACACCTGGAAGTTTTTACCAAATTGGGGTTTTGGGATAGTGTAGTCTATGTACTTTGGTATAGAACCAAAGAGGTTCAGAATGATGGAGTGCCCAACATTGTTGTTGGTCCACTGAGATGAGGCGTTGAGTCTTATGGCTGTACTCGCTGCCACTTGTTTGCTGAAAATGTCGAGGGGTGTCAGATGGAGGAGAGTGTCCAACGCTGCTGAGGGTGTGGTTCTCAAAGCCCCGCTAATGCAGAGACATGCAGTGCGTTGGACTCTGCTGAGTTTGTCGCAATATGTGACTTTCTCCAGTGCAGTCCACCACACTGCAACCCCGTACATAAGTATTGGTCGGATGACCGATGTGTATAGCCAATAAGTTATGCGAGGTTGAAAACCCCATTTGTTTCCTATGGCTTTCTTGCAAAGGAAAAGAGCTGCTGTAGCTTTTTTAACTCTTTCCTGAATATTAGGTTTCCAACTCAATTTTTTGTCCAATATCAGACCAAGATATTTGGCCTCATTGTTGAAAATTAGTGGTACACCTTTTATTGAGGGAGGTACAATTTCTGGGATCTTGTATTTCCGCGTAAAAAGGACGAGGTCTGTTTTTTGAGGATTAATACTAAGTCCACAGTGATCTGCCCATCTAGTGAGCATATTGAGTGCGTTTTGGAGGAGGTCTCTCAGTGTATTAGGATGTTCTCCTATGACGGCGATAGCAACATCATCGGCATACGCAACCACTCTGTAGCCTTCTCTCTCAAGGGATATTAGTAGCTCGTTAACCACTATGTTCCACAGGAGAGGGGACAGAACACCACCTTGCGGAGTGCCTCTACTGACAGACCTTTTCGCACAAAAATCCCCCATCTTAGAGTTGATGATCCTGCTTTTTAGCATTAGATTTATCAATTCACAGAGTGAGTATTCGACGTTTAGGGTCGTCATAGCAGAAGTGATAGCGGATGTGTCAACGTTGTTGAAAGCGCCTTCAATATCTAGGAAGGCCACCATAGTATATTGTTTTTGTTCTAGGGAATATTCGATAGTTCTTACTAAGGTGTGCAAGGCTGTTTCTACCGATTTCCCTTTGCAGTAAGCATGCTGAGACATCGATAGTCTCTTATCAATGCTGTTACGTACTTGGATATCAATCAAACGTTCCAGAGTCTTGAGAATGAATGATGATAGGCTGATAGGTCTTAGATCTTTAGGGTTGACATGCGAACATTTGCCCGCCTTGGGAATGAATACTACCTTTACTTTTCTCCATCGCTGAGGTATATGGACCATATCTAGACAACTCTTAAAAATCATCTCAATGATGGGCAGAGTTATGTCAGTCGAAAATTGTAACTCAGCTGGTATGATGTGATCTGGCCCTGGAGATTTGTAAGGTTTGAAACTATTCAGAGCCCAAGTCAATTTCTCTTTAGTAACAAGACCTTGAGGAAAAGTTAAGTTAATACCCGACCCAGGATGGTTTGTTGTATTAACGTATTTGGAGCTATCAGGAAAGTGGGTGTCAAGTAGCAGGTTTAGCGTTTCTTCGCAAGAGTTAGTCCAAGTACCATCCAAGTTTTTAAGACAACTAGGCATGGTTGGATTTGTCGAGAGAATCTTCCTTATCCTTGATGCCTCCGAGGATTCTTCTATTGAGCTACAGAAGGATCTCCAAGAGGATCTTTTGGCTATTCTCAATTCCTGTTTATATTTTTTGAGGGATTCCTTATAGGAATCCCAGTCTTGTGGATGTCTAGTCTTTTTTGCACGATTAAAAAGCCTTCTACAGCCTTTCCGGAGTAAACCCAGTTCAGCAGCCCACCAATATGGTTTCTTCTTTCCCCTCACTGTAGTGAGGGGGCAGGCAGTTTCCATGGCTTTATTAAGGGCTGCTGTAAGCTCGTCGACTTTTTGATCGAGTTCAAAAGCGCATAAGGGCGGATCATAAAGTTCTGGTTTAATCAGATTCTTCAGAGTTGCCCTATATTTTGGCCAATCTGTTTTCCTATAGTTTCGGAATTGGATCGGTTTTGGAAACTCTTCAATAAGTGTGAATTGGATGTATCTATGATCGGAGAACGAGTGCTCCTTAGATACTCTCCAATTCAATATTTTATTCGAGAGATGTAAAGAGACAAGAGTCATATCTAAAACTTCTTGTCGATTTTTAGTAACGAAGGTTGGTTCACTACCTACATTACATACTACCAGATTAGTTGTTAAAATATAATCAAAAAGAGACTCACCTCTGTCATTTATATCGGTACTACCCTACGTAGTATGGTGCGCATTGGCGTCACAACCGATAATTATGCTGGTTTTACATCTTGTTGATTCAGCGACCGTCCTCTCCAGAGTGGTACCAGGTAGTGGGCCCTGGTGGTCGTGGCCCAAATACGCTGATACCAGCCAGTAGGTATGGTTGTCTATTACCATACTGGCTGTGGTGACGTCTTTATCACTGAAATTAGGGAGTAAAAATACGTTTAGATTACGTTTTACTAGTATGCAGGACCTTGGGTTACCTTTTCCTGTTACATATATCACGTAGTAACCAGGAGTTCTCAATCCTCGAACCAGGGATTTCACAATCCAGGGCTCTTGGATGAGAACGACATCTTCTCCAGTTTTTGTCAGGCGGAGAAGTAAGGAGGCCGAAGCCGTTTTGGAGTGTTGGAGGTTAATCTGTAGTATTTGCAGCATTTTGGCTACAAGTCGGCAGATCAACCTCCACCACTGTTGAATCCAGCTCATCCAGATCAGACGAAGAAGAACCTAATAGTTCATCTTCTTCCTCACTGGGGAGAACCTTGTCGTTTGAGTCGTCGGTCTCCATTAGGGATAAACCTTCGACGTTTTTAGAAGAAGACTGTGCTGCGACAGAAGAGGGCCCTGCCACATTCTCATCCACACCCAAGGATGGGAAGGTGATGTTAGCACTGGGACCCCCTACGTCTTGCGGCACAGCTTCTGATGCGGGCTCGGAGGAAGACTGTGCTGCGACAGAAGAGGGCCCAGGTACAACATCATCCACATCCAAGGAAGGGAAGGTGGTTGTAGCACTGGAACCCCCAACGTCTTGCGACACAGCTTCCGAAAAGGGTTGTGGAGGCTCGCATGAAGCGTCTACCTCATCTTTTTTGTAGATACGTAGCGTGATTGTCCCGAAACCGTATCTTATCACTCCCTTATCTCTCGCCAGAGAAGCCACAGAGTCTTTATTGATTACGATTATCGCACTTCGATAAAGACCCTTTGGCTCCTCCAGTTTCACGATCTTCCAGTCGTGACAAGGAAGGTCCGGGTTGCTAATCTTAATAATCTCGCGTATGTCATCCGGACATGAGGGTTCTTTAGGGATCCAAGCGCGAGCTCTTGGGCTGCATGGAATGTCTTCCTTTGCAACGACCTCGAGTTTTGCGCCTGGCCAAACTTCGCCCAGCATGCCGACAGCAAGCGTATAGAGATCGCGCGACCTCTGATCGTTACAAGCGATGAGCTTGACATGACCTTGATGCCAACCCTCATCGCTTGTTACAGGCGGTGGACCCGGATGATCCCGCATGACTTTTAAAAAGCCAGCCGAGAGCTTCAGATTCACCATCTGCCAACGGTCAGAAGTAATCGTGCCATCAATATTGCTCCTATCGATGACCGCAATTACGATCTTATTTGAATCCTTAAGCACATCACTAAAAGGTTTAGTGAGAGGTACTCGAGGAATATTGGGAGTGCTGGTGTTTTGCACTTTGGGTTTTTTCGGGACGGGAGTGGACTCCTCCAAAGACCTTTGTCGCTTTGACGTGGAGTCGTGGCGACTAGTGTTATCTAGAATGGATTTAGCCCACTCCAGCTTTTTGCTAAGGATGGGATTACTTCCATCCCCCAGTGTTGAACCAGAGGATTTTATAATCCTCATCGCATTCCGTCGTTGTTTATACGAGCTCCTAGGAGCATACTGGAGAGGTTTACTCTCTTTAGTAGTGGAAAGATCATTTTTCACGAACTTTCCACTACCGACATGAGGAAGCGTTTTCGCCAATTGTACATCCTGCACCGCACTAGAAGAAGGGCAGTGACTTGGCACAGGCCCTTTTCCGGTGCTCGGCGCAGGAGTAACGACAGCCAGCGTTGCCGCCGAACTGCCGCCCGGTGTGGATACATCCTGCACCGCACTAGAAGAAGGGCAGCGACTTGGCACAGACCCTTTTCCGGTGCTCGGCACAGGAGTAACGACAGCCGACGTTGCCGCCGAGCTGCCGCCCGGTGTAGCTGGAATACCGGTGCCGGTTTGACGCTTTTGCTTCCAGTACTGTTTTTGTTTTTGTTTTTGATTTAAATTCATTAGGATTCCCACGAGTAGCGAAGTAAAGGGGGGGTCCATCTGTGCAGAGATTCGCTTACACAGATAAGGCTAGCTAATCCGGAGGTCGCCTGGTATCCGGATACTCCGTTAACGACTGAGCTATTTTTAGAAATTGGGCCCTCAGCCTGGCTGATCATCGGCACGGGTCGTATAACACCTTAGATCCAGCCCAATTGGGAAGTTGAAGGGAAGGATATGTTTTGGAGCAGGAGAGACGAACAGCAATTACGCCATAAGCGTCCCAGAAGGGAACTAGGTTGACATATAGTGATACACTATATATTCGGGAGATAAGGAGACATCAGCCAGCATAGTAACACAAAGCCGACGGAGGAGGGGGTAGGGATTGGGAAGGGTAGGGGTGAGCGACCTTTGGTTTCAGGACTCTTCTGGAGAAATAATTCCCGAGAATCATTGACCTTACTCAGCTTCTACAACTCGACAAGTTCGACGCTCAGTTAAAATTATATTTACAAATAAATATTAAAAAAAAAGGTACAAAATTCACTGATGGTGAAATTAAAAGGATTTAGTTTCGTTCAAAGTGTTATTATACAAATAGTGTACAAAAAACAGTTTTAAATTCGTTTTTCTATAAATACTCTTTCCACGACAAATAAAATAAATGTATTCTTTTTTGCATCAATCAGAAACATTTGTAATTCGTACCTACAGGTAGTTCAAACACATAAAAACAAAAAAATCGCGATCCATAGACGTCGAACTAAACACAAACTTTGTTTTGGCAACGGAAGAAAAAAATAAAACTACTTAACTATAAAATTGTAAGCCTTCAAAGAGACATTTAAATTTAAACATCTCCAAAAAGCGAGGTCTGGAGATTTCAAGGGAGGTCTGGAAATATCAAGGGAGGTCTAGAAAAATGAAGGGAAGTCTGGAAATATCAAGGGAGGTCTGGAGATTTCAAGAAAGGTCTGAAGATTTCAAAGAAGGTCTTGAAAAACCAAGGGAGGTCTGGAGATTCCAAGGGAGGTCTGGAAAAATCAAGAAGGTCTAGAAAAATCAAGGAAGGTCTGGAAATATCATGGTCTGGAGATTTCAAGGGAGGTATAGAAAAATTAAGGGAGGTCTGGAAATATCAAGGCAGGTCTGGAGATTTCAAGGGAGGTCTAGAAAAATCAAGGGAGGTCTGGAAAAATCTAGGAAGGTCTGGAAATACCAAGGGAGGTCTGGAAATGTCAAGGGAGGTCTAGAAAAATTAAGGGAGGTCTGGAGATTTCAAGGAGGTCTGGAAATATCAAGGGAGGTCTGGAGATTTTAAGGGAGGTCTGGAAATATCAAGGGAGGTCTAGAAAAATGAAGGGAAGTCTGGAAATATCAAGGGAGGTCTGGAGATTTCAAGAAAGGTCTGAAGATTTCAAAGAAGGTCTTGAAAAACCAAGAGAGGTCTGGAGATTCCAAGGGAGGTCTGGAAAAATCAAGAAGGTCTAGAAAAATCAAGGAAGGTCTGGAAATATCAAGGTCTGGAGATTTCAAGGGAGGTATAGAAAAATTAAGGGAGGTCTGGAAATATCAAGGCAGGTCTGGAGATTTCAAGGGAGGGCTAGAAAAATCAAGGGAGGTCTGGAAAAATCTAGGAAGGTCTGGAAATACCAAGGGAGGTCTGGAAATGTCAAGGGAGGTCTAGAAACATCAAGGGAGGTCTGGAGATTTCAAGGGAGGTCTAGAAAAATCAAGGGAGGTCCGGAAAAATCAAGGGAGGTCTAGAAAAATCAAGGGAGGTCTGGAAAAATCAAGGGAGGTCTGGAAATGTCAAGGGAGGTCTAGAAAAATTAAGGGAGGTCTGGAGATTTCAAGGGAGGTCTGGAAAAATCAAGGGAGGTTTGGAAATGTCAAGGGAGGTCTGGAGATTTCAAGGGAGGTCTAGAGATTTCAAGGGAGGTCTAGAGATTTCAAGGGAGGTCTAGAAAAATCAAGGGAGGTCTAGAAAAATCAAGGGAGGTCTTGAGATTTCAAGGGAGGTCTAGAAAAATCAAGGGAGGTCTGGAAAAATCAAGGGAGGTCTAGAAAAATCAAGGGAGGTCTAGAAAAATCAAGGGAGGTCTGGAGATTTTAAGGGAGGTCTAGAAAAATCAAGGGAGGTCTGGAAAAATCAAGGGAGGTCTAGAAAAATCAAGGGAGGTTTGGAAATGTCAAGGGAGGTCTGGAGATTTCAAGGGAGGTCTGGAAAAATCAAGGGAGGTCTAGAAAAATCAAGGGAGGTCTGGAGATTTCAAGGGAGGTCTAGAAAAATCAAGGGAGGTCTGGAAAAATCTAGGAAGGTCTGGAAATACCAAGGGAGGTCTGGAAATGGCAAGGGAGGTCTAGAAAAATCAAGGGAGGTCTGGAGATTTCAAGGGAGGTCTAGAGATTTCAAGGGAGGTCTAGAAAAATCAAGGGAGGTCTGGAGATTTCAAGGGAGGTCTAGAAAAATCAAGGGAGGTCTGGAAAAATCAAGGGAGGTCTAGAAAAATCAAGGGAGGTCTGGAAAAATCAAGGGAGGTCTGGAAAAATCAAGGGAGGTCTGGAAAAATCAAGGGAGGTCTGGAGATTTCAAGGGAGGTCTAGAAAAATCAAGGGAGGTCTGGAAAAATCAAGGGAGGTTTGGAAATGTCAAGGGAGGTCTCGAGATTTCAAGGGAGGTCTAGAGATGTCAAGGGAGGTCTCGAGATTTCAAGGGAGGTCTAGAGATTTCAAGGGAGGTCTAGAAAAATCAAGGGAGGTCTGGAGATTTCAAGGGAGGTCTAGAAAAATCAAGGGAGGTCTGGAAAAATCAAGGGAGGTCTAGAAAAATCAAGGGAGGTTTGGAAATGTCAAGGGAGGTCTAGAGATTTCAAGGGAGGTCTAGAGATTTCAAGGGAGGTCTAGAAAAATCAAGGGAGGTCTGGAAAAATCAAGGGAGGTCTGGAAATGTCAAGGGAGGTCTAGAAAAATCAAGGGAGGTCTAGAAAAATCAAGGGAGGTCTGGAAAAATCAAGGGAGGAGTCTGGAGATTTCAAGGGAGGTCTAGAGATTTCAAGGGAGGTCTAGAAAAATCAAGGGAGGTCTGGAAAAATCAAGGGAGGTCTGGAAAAATCAAGGGAGGTCTGGAAAAATCAAGGGAGGTCTAGAAAAATCAAGGGAGGTCTGGAGATTTCAAGGGAGGTCTAGAAAAATCAAGGGAGGTCTGGAAAAATCAAGGGAGGTTTGGAAATGTCAAGGGAGGTCTCGAGATTTCAAGGGAGGTCTAGAGATGTCAAGGGAGGTCTCGAGATTTCAAGGGAGGTCTAGAGATTTCAAGGGAGGTCTAGAAAAATCAAGGGAGGTCTGGAGATTTCAAGGGAGGTCTCGAGATTTCAAGGGAGGTCTAGAGATGTCAAGGGAGGTCTCGAGATTTCAAGGGAGGTCTAGAGATTTCAAGGGAGGTCTAGAAAAATCAAGGGAGGTTTGGAAATGTCAAGGGAGGTCTAGAGATTTCAAGGGAGGTCTAGAGATTTCAAGGGAGGTCTAGAAAAATCAAGGGAGGTCTGGAGATTTCAAGGGAGGTCTAGAAAAATCAAGGGAGGTCTGGAAAAATCAAGGGAGGTCTAGAAAAATCAAGGGAGGTCTGGAAAAATCAAGGGAGGTCTGGAAATGTCAAGGGAGGTCTAGAAAAATTAAGGGAGGTCTGGAGATTTCAAGGGAGGTCTAGAGATTTCAAGGGAGGTCTAGAAAAATCAAGGGAGGTCTGGAGATTTCAAGGGAGGTCTAGAAAAATCAAGGGAGGTCTGGAAAAATCAAGGGAGGTCTAGAAAAATCAAGGGAGGTCTGGAAAAATCAAGGGAGGTTTGGAAATGTCAAGGGAGGTCTGGAGATTTCAAGGGAGGTCTAGAGATTTCAAGGGAGGTCTAGAAAAATCAAGGGAGGTCTGGAGATTTCAAGGGAGGTCTAGAAAAATCAAGGGAGGTCTGGAGATTTCAAGGGAGGTCTAGAAAAATCAAGGGAGGTCTGGAAAAATCAAGGGAGGTCTAGAAAAATCAAGGGAGGTCTGGAAAAATCAAGGGAGGTCTGGAAAAATCTAGGAAGGTCTGGAAATACCAAGGGAGGTCTGGAAATGTCAAGGGAGGTCTAGAAAAATCAAGGGAGGTCTGGAGATTTCAAGGGAGGTCTAGAAAAATCAAGGGAGGTCTGGAAAAATCAAGGGTGGTCTAGAAAAATCAAGGGAGGTCTAGAAAAATCAAGGGAGGTTTGGAAATGTCAAGGGAGGTCTAGAGATTTCAAGGGAGGTCTAGAGATTTCAAGGGAGGTCTAGAAAAATCAAGGGAGGTCTAGAAAAATCAAGGGAGGTCTGGAAAAATCAAGGGAGGTCTAGAAAAATCAAGGGAGGTCTGGAAAAATCAAGGGAGGTCTGGAAATGTCAAGGGAGGTCTAGAAAAATCAAGGGAGGTCTAGAAAAATCAAGGGAGGTCTGGAAAAATCAAGGGAGGTCTGGAAATGTCAAGGGAGGTCTAGAAAAATTAAGGGAGGTCTGGAGATTTCAAGGGAGGTCTAGAGATTTCAAGGGAGGTCTAGAAAAATCAAGGGAGGTCTGGAGATTTCAAGGGAGGTCTAGAAAAATCAAGGGAGGTCTGGAAAAATCAAGGGAGGTCTAGAAAAATCAAGGGAGGTCTGGAAAAATCAAGGGAGGTTTGGAAATGTCAAGGGAGGTCTGGAGATTTCAAGGGAGGTCTAGAGATTTCAAGGGAGGTCTAGAAAAATCAAGGGAGGTCTGGAGATTTCAAGGGAGGTCTAGAAAAATCAAGGGAGGTCTGGAAAAATCAAGGGAGGTCTAGAAAAATCAAGGGAGGTCTGGAAAAATCAAGGGAGGTCTGGAAAAATCTAGGAAGGTCTGGAAATACCAAGGGAGGTCTGGAAATGTCAAGGGAGGTCTAGAAAAATCAAGGGAGGTCTGGAGATTTCAAGGGAGGTCTAGAAAAATCAAGGGAGGTCTGGAAAAATCAAGGGTGGTCTAGAAAAATCAAGGGAGGTCTGGAAAAATCAAGGGAGGTCTGGAAATGTCAAGGGAGGTCTAGAAAAATCAAGGGAGGTCTGGAAAAATCAAGGGAGGTCTGGAAATGTCAAGGGAGGTCTAGAAAAATTAAGGGAGGTCTGGAGATTTCAAGGGAGGTCTAGAGATTTCAAGGGAGGTCTGGAAAAATCAAGGGAGGTCTAGAAAAATCAAGGGAGGTTTGGAAATGTCAAGGGAGGTCTAGAGATTTCAAGGGAGGTCTAGAGATTTCAAGGGAGGTCTAGAAAAATCAAGGGAGGTCTAGAAAAATCAAGGGAGGTCTGGAAAAATCAAGGGAGGTCTAGAAAAATCAAGGGAGGTCTGGAAAAATCAAGGGAGGTCTGGAAATGTCAAGGGAGGTCTAGAAAAATCAAGGGAGGTCTAGAAAAATCAAGGGAGGTCTGGAAAAATCAAGGGAGGTCTAGAAAAATCAAGGGAGGTCTGGAAAAATCAAGGGAGGTCTAGAAAAATCAAGGGAGGTCTGGAAAAATCAAGGGAGGTCTGGAAAAATCTAGGAAGGTCTGGAAATACCAAGGGAGGTCTGGAAATGTCAAGGGAGGTCTAGAAAAATCAAGGGAGGTCTGGAGATTTCAAGGGAGGTCTAGAGAAATCAAGGGAGGTCTGGAAAAATCAAGGGTGGTCTAGAAAAATCAAGGGAGGTCTGGAAAAATCAAGGGAGGTCTGGAAATGTCAAGGGAGGTCTAGAGATTTCAAGGGAGGTCTAGAAAAATCAAGGGAGGTCTGGAGATTTCAAGGGAGGTCTAGAAAAATCAAGGGAGGTCTGGAAAAATCAAGGGAGGTCTAGAAAAATCAAGGGAGGTCTGGAAAAATCAAGGGAGGTTTGGAAATGTCAAGGGAGGTCTGGAGATTTCAAGGGAGGTCTAGAGATTTCAAGGGAGGTCTAGAAAAATTAAGGGAGGTCTGGAGTTTTCAGGGGAGGCCGGGAAATATCAAGGGAGGTCTGGAGGTTTCAAGGGAGGTTTCAAGGGAGGTCTGGAATTATCAAGGGTGGTCTACAAAAATCAAAGGAGGTCTGGCGATTTCAAAGGAGGTCTAGAAAATTCAAGGAAGGTCTGGAAATATCAAGGGAGGTCTGGAAATATCAATGGAGGTCTGGAGACCTCCTCCCTCAAGGGAGGTCTGGAAAAATCAAGGGAGGTCTAGAAAAATCAAGGGAGGTCTGGAAAAATCAAGGGAGGTCTGGAAATGTCAAGGGAGGTCTAGAAAAATCAAGGGAGGTCTAGAAAAATCAAGGGAGGTCTGGAGATTTCAAGGGTGGTCTGGAGATTTCAAGGGAGGTCTGGATATATCAAGGGAGGTCTAGAAAAATCAAGGGAGGTCTGGAAACATCAAGGGAGGTCTGGAGATTTCAAGGGAGGTCTGGAAATTTCAAATGAGGTCTGGAAATATCAAGGGAGGTCTGGAGATTTCAAGGGAGGTCTGGAAATATCAAGGGAGGTCTGGAGATCTGAAATAAATACGAATTTTATTTCAATTTTGGAGAAAATCTTAATTTTGAATTTGACTATCATTTTTTTCATAAAATCAAGTTAAGTCTAGAAGGAGACATTTATTTTAAAATTGTTTGCTTAAAAAGGATTTTTTCTACAATGCCTTTTTTCCTAAGAACGCAAAAAGCTATTACACTATCTTTAGCCATTTGTCCGTTTTTTTTAAACAATCAAAATGAGGGTGAGGAGGATTGTAGGTTCTTATAAATGTTGTTACTTTTTTGGTTAAATAGATTAATTTAATAAAATTGTTCCCTAGAATTCCCTGAACGATCAACGCATTGACTCTTTGACGTAAAAATGACGTCATTTGTAGACCTACAATTAAAATCTACACACAAATTATGTTACATGATTACATTGTACCATTCTTTCACACACTAATAAGAAGAAAATGAAAATAACGTTGGCTTCAATAAACATTATTTTGTCAAATCGTGTGATAGTCAACGTTCTAAGTATTGACGCTGTGAAATACATACCAACTTACTCTCATTAATACTTACTTTTCTACATACCCACCCACTTAACAATTAGAAATACAAATTTAAAAAAATATCTGCATCGAATGCATTAGCTATGGAAAAATTCAAAATATGGCAACGAAGCATTGTATCAAATCTTAAATTTGAAAACGTTGCTTTTAAATTTTTAGATTTCACAAAAATAGAAAATCCAAGATCAAATGAATACAATTTTCTAAAAAAAAATCTAAAACACATACAATTAAATGTATTGTACATATATGCATACCTGCTTTACATTGATAGGTATGAATAAAAAAATCTCAGGTAACGTTGGCAACGACTGATTTTTGTTTAGATTTGAGTAATTTATTTTATTTATTTATTTCAATATTTCCAGTTGCTCTTAGATTCCGCACTTAATTTTCGTACAGGCAGCGCCTCCAGGGCTCGCCTTCCGTAACAAAATTTTGTGTTCCATGATAGTACTATTCAAATATATATAATTACAAAGTTTGTTGTTTATTAAAAAAATGGGTTATCTCAGTGAGTTCTCTTAAGGCAATTTGAGAACAAAAATGTGTATTATAGTCTACCGCTGAACGCGTCCATTTTCTTTAGCAACCAACTGTCAAATTTGATTTGTTTTGGATTTTTCGTACAAAACAAATCAACAGAAAAACCACCAATATCGTTTTTTTTCGAATTAAACTAAATTTAATTTAACTTAAGTACAAAACAATTTTTAAAGATGATCTCACCCAGCGAATATATTGATGACACCTTTGAAATATTGGAGGAATCAACTCTGAAACTCTCCGATTTATTGAACTACCTCGAAACCTGCCCACTTACAAATATATACAAACTTGATATTACAAGTTTTTCTTCACAAGAGCTCTCCTCGAAGGAAATAATTCATGTTAATAACATAAAACCTAAAGTTTGTTGATTAAATTAATAAATACAAAAATATTTTAGATATGCAAAAGTCTTGAAAAATTGCTTAGCGAGGACTTGACCTATGATCAATTGACGGCACTTTTCGTGGCAAGTAGCATAACATATTTATTGTCCAGGAGCTTCCAAGACTTCGAAAGTCGAACTGAGTTGCTACAGAAAACTTTTCGTTATTCAAACACATTAGATCCACTCCATGTAAGTTATTCGTTATAGGAAATCATCAAGATTCTGATTTAAAAATATAAATATTCCTTACAGTTACATGTTGCAGCAAAGCTATTACACGCAAACGTGATCTCCAAGTCAAATCTTCTGTTCCTTTGTAAGAACATTTGCTTCACCAGTGACACAGGCAATGCTATAGCAATGTGTCTGGTATGGGCAATGTTTTTTGAAACGCTTGGCCAGGAAATCGATATGTACTGCTTCCATCCGGTAGGTATTATATACATACATACATATTTTCCATAGTAACATGGCCAAAAACACACACTTAATATTCTTCTATTTAAGTTTTCCACAATCCAAGAACTAGTAACTGATGTTGACGTCAGCCAAATGCTCAACCAAAAAGAAACTACAGCGAAAGCCGATTTCCTTTTTCAGTTAATGTCGATTCTTATTAGTTGCATACTTTTTCGGTCGAACGAGGAACTAAAAAAAGCCGGATACGCTGAGTACTTTAAGTACGAAATAGCTGATATTTTTGCCCTTAGAGATTGGGCCCAAAAGGTTAATCAAAATATAGTACTATCTTTTAAATCAACAAACACAAATTATGAACTCATCATGGCGGTAAGTAATCTACATTCAAGATGAGGCTAGAAATGTAAATATTTATTTTTGTTTCCTTTTCAGATTAAAGAAACTGTAACATACAATGTTATAGCGCAACTAGATGATAAACTAAAGTCTATTGATGGTGATCATAGGGTTATTGCACAAATCTAAATTTTTAAATGTTAACTTATTCATACAAAGAATTTTAAAATATATTTCATATTTATTTTGTTTCTCTTCGATAAATTTATTTTTTTATTTGTATTATTTAAGATACAAATGTTCTTGGTTACAAATATGAGAGTATGAAGGTGATGATTAATATTTCGAATCTCAAGACCCATTGATGTGTGGCAAAAGGAACAATCCTGTTGGGGCCACACATCGTCCAGCTCCGTATTTATAATTTCTGGCAATTTTCGTGATCATTTCGCGAAAGCGAAAACCATTCACTGCAGTAGAGTAAGGGGCCAGTTATAGCTATCATTGAATCCAATCAATTGAATGGATATTTGACTGTGTTCCCTTTTAAATAGAAATGAAAATTATATACTGATCTATCGGAAATCACACAAAGATTTTGTTTGAGAAAAAAAGTTTAATTCATGTATTTTTCTATATTTGAGACGGAAGATCATTTTCCTGGACAGCTGATACTTTTATGTTCAAAAGTGAAACGAATCGTTCCACTAATAATGATGAAAACCAATGATACCTATAACGGTCCCATTAGGGAGATGATTAATTTACCACAAAATAACAACAAATTTTCTTACGTTCTATTTGATTTCATCTTTGAATATGTTTCATATACAGAGCTACTAATTTCGTTCGTTTTAGTTTTTTATATCAATCCACTTTTATATGAAGAAGAGTAAATATTGTGTCCACAAACAGAGTATACATATTTTAAATTAAAATGGCTTAAAGTACTTCAAATGACATAATTGTACAAAAAAAGCAGACAATCGGGCCATAACTCACCACCAAAAAAGAAAGTAAAAATATGGTAAGCGCAAGGTCGACAATTTTCAGACAAATCGTTTTTACATTAAAAGAGATTAGACGCCCTGGGGAACTCATTAAAAACCGCACCTACTATCTTACCTCTTAGCTGTGTTGAAAAAGGAAGATTTATCTAATTTAATTTTAATTCAGTTTTTTTTTTAATTCAGCTTCTACATTTTTCTGTTCATAAAATCATAAAATCCAAATAAACAGTTGTTGGTAACCTTATCGAAATTTTTGAGAGAATTATGGGGGTGTAAAATGATCAAAATGTCAACCTTGTGAGAGCTTTGAAATGGAGATATCTAATTGTATTCCATCATAGTATGGATGAAAGGCAAGTATCCTATCTTCCCTGTACTGCATATTCAAATTTAACAGAGTAAAGCATCCAGAATAACGGCATATAAACATTGAGGTATGCATAGTGGGGAAAAGCCACAAATTTCAAATGAAATTTCTGAGTGCGAGTAATGATGTCAGGGATGGAAGGGACCTACAGCCGAATTCGAACAGCTATATTGATAAAGCACTTTTCATGACAAGAATTACTCTTGGAGGAATTGTCCATTCCTCGCAAGAGGCAGTAGCCGTGAAAAAACTTTAGATGGCACAGGCAGGGATCGAATCCAAGACCTCTGGCATGACAGTCCTACGCAGCAACCATCATGCTACGGGTAATATTTTCTAATTACCTATAAAGAATTCGATTTTTGTCGTTATTTGAAGTTATATATTTATTAATGATGTACCTACCTATATCTACTAATCTCAAAGAAAGTGTGCTAAGTGTCTAGATATTACCACTGTACGAATACTAGTAGGAATTCCCTATAAAATTCCATGAAATTATTTAGTCAATGGGCAGGTTCAGCCGACATAAGGGACTTGAAAGTAAGGCAAGTTTCTAGCATCTGATTGGCCAGCTGCCAAAAACTTGCCTTCCAATTAAGGCAACTTTATTGGAAAGTTGACTGGAAAGTTAGTCAAGAAAAATCTCCCTAACTATCAAGTCAAGTCAATTTATGTCAAAATGACAATTGATCATGTTTTTTCATTCAACTAAAAGCTGAACTTTATTACTCAATGATTTATTTAATTTCTGCACAACTTCATTTAATGCTTTCTGTAAAAAGGTTCCTTGTAAATTTGGAAAAGAAATAAGTAATACATATTTCTTTACAATACAAAATACAAATCGTGATGGACTTGTAGTTTGCCTGAGGAGTGTTTTGTAGAAAATAATGATTTTGGTAGTTTTTGTACTATGAACTTGAAGTAGAGGTTTGTGAAGTAAAGTTCCAAGTTTGAAGATTATGACACTTGAAAAACTCTAAAGGCTTTCTACACCGAACCGAAAACTCGGTTTTCGCGAGAAAATAGGTTTTCGTCGAAAACCTATACCGAAAACACAAGTTTTCCCATACATTTTTCGTAACCCACAAGTTTTCGTTTTCAACAAGTTTTTGATAAAACCTCTCGAAAACCAGTTGAAATTGACAGATGAAGTAAACAAACTTACCTAATGAAAAATTCAAAGCTCATTGAAATGAAATGAAAACATTCAAATATCAATCAGACATAAAAAAAAAAAACATCTGACAGCTGACTCAGGAGAAAATTTACAGTTTTAATTTCAAACTACATATTGGTCGCATTCACAAAGCTAGTGGCTACGTAGTCAAAATTCAACTAGCTTTGTGAATGCAAAATTGCACTACAAAGCTAGTCAATCCGGAACTGTCATATTAATGACAAATACAAATATATAAAATAAGAAACATTTGTGTTTTCAGAACTTTAAATAGTTTTTTTTTCTTTTTAAATTCAATAAATACCAAAAAGAAGATACAAGTATAATATGATTGATTTATATTTGTATTTAAATACCGAAAGATTCATTTCATTTTGAATTCTTGTGTCCTTACCGAGCAGCTGATTGTGAAACGTCAAAACCAATGTGCACTAACTTTGTAGCCGAAAATTTTACACTACGTCAGAGGGGAAATTTCAATTACTTTTGTAGTTGGATTTAGCCAATCAGAATCCCTTGACTACGTAGCCACTAGCTTTCCGAATGCGACCATTGTTATTTGGTTATTGGTTATGGTTAATTAACTGGTAGGTAATATTTTTTATCAATCATAAAACATAGTAAATAATTGTACTTTTTCTTTCTAGGAAATGGAAGAAGAAATAAACAAAAAAGAACAAACCAAGGAAGTTATGGTCCATTCCCGACGAGGAACTCCTCCTGGAGTTATGGGCCGATAAGGAGCCGGGATTGCGTGGTGCGAGAAAAAATCTCCACATTTACAAAGAAATGTCGGTAGCATTTGAGGGTCGGCTAGTGGAGTACACTCCCGACGAAGTAAAGATGAAGCTGCACAACCTCACAACGAAATATAAGTAAGTGCATACCTACGTCCTACATACATAAATAATTTTACATCGGCCAGGATCTATATTTTACTTTCACTCGAAATAATATTGAAATTGGTTAGATTTCAGTTTTATTTCGAATGAAAGTGAAACGTGTTGATGGTGGACGATAGAATATTTACATTCACTAATATATTTTATTCTTTAATAGCCGTGAAAAAAAGAAGATTGGGCCGTCGGGTGGATCACCATCAGAATGGCATTTGTATTCGAAGATACATTCCATTCTCGGAGAACATCGAATACATAATCTTCATTTATATATGGAGGACAGCCGTCCCTCAGGTAATACATAAATTCAATTAAAAAAGCAGCACAAGTTTTTCAACTAACAGAATGCATATGTATGTTATTTTAATTTGTAGATGATAATGACATTTCAACGTACGCAATTCCGGCTTCTGACGAGTTGAGGTCGAGATCAAGGTCCAGGTCAAGATATTTCTCATCCCAGTTGGACATCAATGACAATCCATCTGCGGAATCCACTTCACCAATCGCTTCTACTTCTAGGCCGCGGGCTGAAAAGAAAAAAAAAGGAAAAAATAATGAATACAAAAGTGATCCGCAGATAGATGAGTTTATCAGAGATTGCAAGCAATGGGAGGAGAGGAACTTTGCGTTGGAAGAAGAAAAAGTAACTCTTTTTAAAGATTTCCTTGAAGAGACAAAAAAATTCAACGAGAAATTTTTCAAAATGTTCGAGTGAAATCAAAAATAAAGAAAAAAAATTAAAATGTATGTTTTGATATTTTTTTTGCTAAAGTTATTGAGTGGGTGTAATTAGTTTTTGTTTTCGAGGTTTGTAGGTATTATTTATTTGTTCTAATGATTGCAAATTCAGCTTAGATAAAATAGAAAGAAAAAGTTAATTCTGCAGTATAGGATTATACATTTTTCTTTCTAATTATCTCTTTTAATTCTGAAACATTTTAGATTACTGGAATGGAAACTCAATTTATATTTGAAGTAGGGCAGGGTAGGTTTTTATAATACGCTTCAGGCATTCTGTGGGAATTTCAAAGCATGGTTGAATGGATATCCAGCAAAAACAGGTGGATTTATTTCTTTCAAATTATTTACAAATAAGCACATTAACTTGAACAAATTATTCTTTGATTTGTGAAGGCTTTTAGCAGAGTTTTGATAAAAATGTCAATACATACATTTTTTGAAATAATACGGGTATTCACGATCCAATGCAACTTATGGTCTAGTATCATTGCAAAAGTGTAAAATTGAAAAATTTTCTTCTAACCTGGGGTCTCCATTGGACATTTCCGATGACAGGACTATCGGCCTTTTACTTTTACATGGGAATTTTTCGAAATCATTCTTTAAATTGAAAATGGTTGTAAGAAACACTTAGGTGACATAAATTAGAACTCAGAACCGTCTGAACCATCTCAATGAAGAGAGTAGTTTTGAAATGACGGTGGTTTTTATGTAACACTTCCAAGAATTTCGAGAGAAAATCATACAAAATTCTTAAAAGTGTTACATACAACCCACCGTCATTTCATAACTACTCTCTTCACTTGGATGGTTCAAACGGTTCGGAGTTTTAATTTATGTCTGCTAACTGATTCCGTAAACTCTATTAAATTCAAAAAATTATTTCAAAAAATTTCCATCTAAAAATTGTTCGAACTTTTTTTTTGAGAATCAAAAAATTTTATTAACACTTTTACATGGGAATTTTTTGAAATCATTCTTTAAATTGAAAATGGTTTTAAGAAACACTTAGGTGACATAAATTAGAACTCAGAACCGTCTGAACCATCTCAATGAAGAGAGTAGTTTTGAAATGACGGTGGGTTGTATGTAACACTATTAAGAATTTTGTATGATTTTCATTCGAAATTCTTAAAAGTGTTACATACAACCCACTGTCATTTCAAAACTACTCCCTTCATTGAGATGGTTCAGACGGTTCTGAGTTCTAATTTATGTCTGCTAACTGATTCCGTAAACTCTATTAAATTCAAAAAATTATTTCAAAAAATTTCCATCTTACACAATGCAAAACTGTTGCAAAATTTAAGGCAGTGTTGTTGTTTTAGAGCAAGAACATTTTTGAATTTTACACTTTTGCAATGATACACCAGTTACATCGGATCGTGAATACCCTTTATGTATTTTTGGAGCTATGAAGCTTCGCTCGAACAGCACATATAAGTTTACTTACCTAAATGCATGCTGATGGCATTTCGTATGATTGAAGGTGAACTTCTCAAATTATCTATCTGCGTTGAATGTTCTGGTTGTTGTCTTTGCGGATTATTGTTTGTATTCTGCAACCATTTAAGGTTTATTTCATCGTTATTGACATTCATAAAATTATGTAAGACACAGCATGCTTTTATGATCAAGATACTGTTGTCAATACGGTTATCAAGACCCTTTCCAATTCTTCTAAATCTTGCTTTCAAATGTCCAAAACAGTTTTCAACTACTCTTCGACATTTTGAAAGAGAGTAGTTGAAGTTCTTTTCTTCTGCCGTAGCTGCGGTACTAAAAGGAAATGGTTTCATTAAGGATTCAGAAAACCTGAAAGCTGAGTCTCCAATTAGGACTACAGGAACATCCACACCACATAAATTTTTTGACATTTCCTTTAGAATAGGTTGCCGATGCTGTTGTCTTACATAAGAATCTTCGTATATTTGGGAATCATTACAGCGACCTGGAGCTCCTACATTTATGAAAAGAAATCTGTAACTATGAATAGGAATAATTATTAGGACTATTTTTGTAAGAGCAAAAAATCGGATTTACCGATAATCAACCACAGCTAGCAATACAGTTGAATGCCATCCCTTATAATTATAGTAATCTACAGAATCCAGAGCTGGGGCTTGGATCTCAATATGGCACCCATCTTCAGTAAAATTGAAAATTATAAAAAAAAAGTTATTAAGAGTACAAAAATGACTCTTCCAAACCAATACGAAACATTCAGTACGACTACTAAACAACAACAACGTGTTGTTTTGTCTTCTTCAACGTTTCGCATTGGTTTGAGAGATTCTTGAATCTATACCATACCAATAGCTCCAAAACACTGAGGGAAACCAAGTTTTTCAAAACCACTCACATTTTCCTTTATAGTTTGTTCTGTGAGTGGATAGGCACAAAGGTATTTTGGTTTTAGAACAAGCCAAACTTCTCTACAAAACTCTTTTAAGATCATGCCTACTGTGGATGTGCCAACGCCAAAGATAGCTGCAACTGTCCTGTATTCAGCAGACGACCCAAGCGTATATATTGCAATGGCTATTCTTTTTTTCAAAGGTATGCACTTTCTAAAGTTGGTATCGTGCATTTCTAGATTTTTCAGCTCATTGCACAATATGTCGAATGTTTCACGGCTCATTCTAAAATGGTGTTTAAAAAACTCATCATTGTTTTCTAAGACTTCGTGTTCCCAAAAAGTGCTTGTACGTATCTGACATTGAGGTAGAAAGTTTGTTTTTATAATTCAGAGGTAAATGGTATTATGGAAGCTTACCTTTGTCCACATGCTTCTTTGTCGATGATGATTCTCAATTGCATCAATCATACTCTTATTTTTTTTTCATTTTCAACATTTTCAAAATAAAACGCTGACGTTTTCTGGTCATGGTAGAGCCTTGAGGTAATGATATTAAGTTGAGCAGGAACTTCATGCTTTGTTCCATTTTTCTTGTATGTATGGAAATCAAACCAATTTGGCGAGAATTCATTTTATTTCACAAATTATTCGAAAACCAATAAATTTTTAAATTAAAAATATACTATTTATACAAAATTTGACAATTAGTATCAAAATAATGGAAATGTCAAACGAAAACTTGTAAATACTCGGTGTGAACACTTTATGAGTTTTCGAAAACTTTTCGCCGAAAACCGGGTTTTCAGTTTGGTGTGGAAAGGCTATAACTAGTTGCCTTGGTCAAAATTTACGTTCAACGAATGAAGTTGACTGCAAATGAAGTCCCTTATGTTGTCTGAACCTGCCCAATTATTTAGTTTAGGCCTACCTAAAAATAGGCAGGTTCAGATGACATAAGGAACTTGAAAATAAGGCAAGATTCTAGTATCTGATTGGCCAGCTGCCAAAAAATTACCTTCCAATTAAAGCAACTTTAATGGAAAGTTGGCTGAAAAGTTAGGCAAGAAAATTTTTCCTGACTAGTCAATTCTACTTCTATCAAAATGACAGTTGATCATGTTTTTTCATTCAACTGAAAGCTGAACTTTATTACTCTATGGCTGCGTTCAACCTCAGACAGATAGGGTATCCGGATCCATTTTGTTAGTGTTTTACGTGTACAATAACAGCTGATCAAACACAGCTGAGATGTCAAAAAAGGAATCCAAAGGTATCCAAGAATTTCTGGGGTATGCAGGTATCTGACAGAACAGCTGATTCAACACATGGTTGAATTTCAAGAAACTTGAAAATTGATTTCAGCTTTTTGTAGGCATTTGTTGATAAACAAAAAGATACAAAATGTTAGTTGAAGTTGTATTTGAGGATGTTCTGCACATAATAGACGATGAAGAAGCTTTTTGCCTCCGAATTTTAGAAGGTAATTATGATCTATTTTTTTAAACTTTCTCTGCTCTTTGTGAACAGCTGAAAGTTGTTTTTATTTTTTAACAGCTATCGCGATACAGCCAAAAATATCTAAAAATCCATCTATCCAAGATACCCTATCCAACACGAGATTGAACGCAGCCATTGAGTTTTCGAAGCCCTGGGGCACACCAGCGTTTATTTTGTGGATATCAGATTTGAACCCGTCCAATACTACTTGAATTGAACTGTCCGAAAGGTTATTTCTAACCTAACGAAGAAGAGATTTATCAATACCAAAAGCACGCATTTTCGATAAGAGAGCTTGATGCCAAACTCTATCAAATGCCCCTTTGAAATATCAAGTGCAATAATCTTACTTTCTCCAAAACGATGTAAAGATTTGTTCCACTGTTCGGTGAGATAAGCCATAAGATCACCAGTGGACCTATTGCAACGAAAGCCATACTGCCGGTATGGCAGTATGGCTTTCTTCTTCCATTCTTCAAAATATTTCTTAAGCTGAAAATTGATTAGCGTTTCCATGACCTTGGAAAAAAGGGACGTAAGTGTTGCGCACTACGACTAACGAACTTCTTAACTATATACTATGTATATACATACATATAATAATTAACGACATTTAATTCTTTTTGTATCAAGCTAGTCTACACAGCACATATCCTTATTATAGCTACCTACTCTCTCTCAATTTTAAATTATTATTTTTAATCAACTTCCTTCAAAATATAAATCGACAAAGCTTTATGTAAAGGATGGACATAAATAATACAATTTACTATGCCGCCGAATTGATGGTTTACTTTGAAAAACACCATTTTATAGAAGTCGTTAAGGTACATATACAAAATAATTTTCTTGGTTTTATTAAATTTTATTTAAGTTGAGTTAATTTTGCAGGCTCTTTTAGTACGACTGGCTATAGACCGACCACATTGCTTAAAATATTATATTAGAAAAAACTTTTCTAAAATTGCAACGAGGGCTTTGTTAAAACATACAATTGTTCATCTGCCACCTGGTCAAAGTTTGTATATAGAATAATTTACATTATAAACTAAACTCAGACTTAAATATTTTTGTACATATGTAGATGTTGCAGAACTTGAGAAGTCAATTTTGAAAATTGCCAACATTCCTTTATTAATCTTCAGTAATAAAACAGATAAAGTCAAATTTGAAGAAAAATTGTTGAAGTTTGAAAAGTACAATTCAAAATTTGGAAACCCTAACAAAATACTTTTAAGTGAGTTTTTTTTAAGGAACTTACTTTCTTTCGAAAAACAAAAAAATGGTATGATATTTCTCTCGGTCTTCTCTACATAAGTAACTTGATTGCTGATTTTGCTCAATTGCTATAAATTCAAGTTATAGTATATGTTTTCCTGTTCCTGTATATCTAGAACATCAGTCCAATAAGGATCTCCCTATGAGAATGGGCATTGAGTTAATCAGAAATAAACCATATTACTACTCTTGTCCCTATTAATTTTAAGAATTAAAACATCAAATCTTTTTATATGTTTATCTACGAACAATCAGAAAAATCTTTTCACTACAGATTGTTCTGAGAGTTTTGAAGAAGTAACACCTAAAAATTTCATAAACATAATGGTGAAAGATCACAACAAGGAAACCGATACTTTAGCAGCTGAAATATTGTATAAAATCAAATACTCTCCCATCACCGTATCGTATGGAGTTGGATGCAATTACGTGTACAGAATTGTTATTATAGGGCGACGAGGTTCTGGGAAACAAACTCAAGCTAAATTTCTTGCTGCAAGATACAATTTAGTATATGGTATGGTAAGCTAAAGAAAACCCTGTTTTTCAAAAATTAAATTCAACAATTTTATTAGTAAATGTTGAATCACTTATTGAAGAAACTTTACAATCCAAAGACAACATGGCTAAGATACTTTCGATTGCGTTTGAAAAACAAAATAGCTACTCCAGCTCAGCTATAACGGCTCTAATTTGGAAAAGACTTATGCAGCCAGACACTTTGTCCCGAGGATGGGTTATTGTAAATTTTCCTAAATGCAAAAACGAACTGGAAATTTTATTGAAGAAGTTTCAAATTCCACCAAATAGGTTTTTGATTTTGCATTGTAGCAAAAGAATAGCCTTGCGAAGGCTAGTTAACCAATGGGAGAAATCAAACACTGAAATCAAACTTAAAAATACCATCACCTATGTCGAAAACGAGGTAAATTGTAATGCATGTTTTTCTTGAACTCTAAGGCAAACAATTTTTTTTATAGTTTGCGGAATATGATAAAAATATCTCAAGCATTTACTTTTACCTTAAATCGGCAGATGTGCAAATCGTACATGTTAACGGAAAAGAATGCAGGGATTTAGTAAAAAATAAAGTATTTGCGTTATTGGAACGTATGTAATAAACATTTTATTTTTAAAAGCACCTGTTAGGTCAAAATTGAAAGTTAAAATTTGACTGTGTAATGCATTTAACCAAATCAGTAGAGCAGCAAAACAACAACATGAATTGTCTTTTATTTTGTATACTTTGCTTCCTTGTGTTTCATGTCAAAAATAAATAAGTAATTGGGCAGGTTCAGGCGACATAAGGGACTTGAAAGTAAGGCAAGTTTCTAGCATCTGATTGGCCAGCTGCCAAAAAATTGCCTTCCAATTAAGGCAACTTTATTGGAAACTTGACTGGAAAGTTAGTCAAGAAAAATCTCCATGACTATCAAGTCAAGTCAACTTATGTCAGAATGACAATCGATCATGTTTTTTTAATTAACTGAAAGTTGAACTTTATTCCTCTACGATTTATTTATTTTTCGCACAATTTCATTTAATATTTTGTGTATAAGGGTTTCTCGTCAAATTGGAAAAGAAATAAGTAATATTTCTTTACAATACAAAATACAAATCGTGATGGATTTGAAACGTGCATGAGGACTGTTTTGTAGACAATAATGTTTTTGGTAGTTTTTGTACGGTAAACTGAAGGTAGAAGTTAGGGAAGTAAAGTTCTGAGTTGGAAGTTTATGACACTTGAAAAACTAACTAGTTGACTTGGTCAAAATGTACGTTCAAGGAATGCAGTTGACTGCAAATGAAGTCCCTTATGTTGTCTGAACCTGCCCATTATCTTTATCTACTATAATGATTGAAGCAATTTTTATATGACACTATATAACAATGCTGCAAAATTTGAAGATTAATATTTGGTTGTTTAAATCTAGTTTATCTAGGATTTTTTTTTTTTTTCCGCAGGAAGGTGAGAAATCTTCAGAGACACTATAAGCCCGATGCTTATAGTAGTGTCAGATTTTTACTGACTAAAACTCACCTCCCTTATCTTCTATATTATTACTACAACTAAGTCCAGCTTAACAAGTAGTTTTAGCGTCATTTTGTTCGCGTTTTGTCAGGAAGCTCCCCAACGAGAGGACCTGAAGATTCCACAAAATTTGAGTGGAGAGATTAATTTGTTTGCGCTAGATCAGAAGGTCTTGTTCGGTGCAGACGCCGAAAAACGAACGCCTCGCTAACAGATTGTTGGATTAAGTTATTACTATGATTTCTAAGTCGTGATCTTAGCTCTGTAGCAAATTTTTTAATTTCGTTTTCTACATATTTTATATTTAAATCTCTATGTAAGTCGCTATTTCTTACATACCATGGAGCATTTACTATTATTTTAAGTACTTTGTTTTGGTATGTTTGCAAAATTTGTATATTTCTTTCGTTGGTACAACCCCAAAGTTGTATACCGTACGTCCAAACTGGTTTCAGTACTTGCTTATAAATAAGAAGCTTGTTATAAACGCTTAGATTGGAATATCTTCCAATAAGCCATGTCAATTCGCGGAGTTTATTTTCGAGTTCATCGCGTTTCTTTTTTACATGAACTTTCCATTTAAGTTTCGCGTCTAGAGTCATGCCTAGATACTTCGCTTCATTAGCGTATGGAATTTGCACAGAATTTATATAAATAGGTAAGTTATATACTTTTTTATACGTAAAATTTGTGTGCGTCGATTTCGTTTCATTAAGAGCAATTCGCCATTTCTTTGTCCAATCTGAAATGCTATTTAATGCCTTTTGAAGCTTAGAGGTTGCCGTTTCTATTGAATCCGATATTGCGAGTACAGCTGTATCATCGGCAAAAGTGCCTAAAGTTGTGCCTTCTGTTTGGGGTATATCTCGGGTATAAAGAACAAACAAAATCGGTCCAAGGACGCTACCCTGTGGAACCCCAGCGTTTATTTCTTTAAACTCCGAATACTCCGTTCCTTGCTTAACTCGAAAGAATCTATTTTCTAGGTACGATTCAAGAATGTTATATATTTACTCTGGAAAGACTTTTAATTTATATTTTAGCCCGTCATGCCAAACTTTGTCAAAAGCTTGAGAAACGTCAAGAAATGCAGTTGAGCAAATCTTTTTTTCTTCAAATGCTTTTTCAATTTCGTTAGTTATTCGGTAAACCTGATCAATTGTCGAGTGATTATTCCGGAAACCGAATTGGTGGTCGGGAATTAAACGTTTTTCTTCAATAATTGGTAGCATTCGTTTAAGAAGCAATTTTTCAAATATTTTAGATATAATTGGTAAGAGAGAAATTGGTCTATACGATTTTTTCTCATTCGGTGGCTTACCCGGTTTGGGGATCATTATTACTTCGGCGACTTTCCATTGCGTGGGTACGTAAGAAAGTCTTAAAGCAGCGTTAGTGAGCTGTAAGAGCTTAACCATTGCTTTTTTAGGCAACTCTTTGAGGACACGACCGTTAATCAGGTCGTAGCCAGGAGCTTTATTATTTTTCTGCCGTTTTATTTCCTGGACAAGTTCAGTCAAAGTAATATTCCTGATAGAAAAATTGTCCGGCGCTGGTTGGAGCTCTCCGTCATTAGTCAGAAGCTCTTGACCATCGAAAGGTTTGAACGTTTCCTCAAGGTGCTTAGCAAATAAATCCGCCTTTTCCTTATCAGTTTTTGCCCATTCAGAATTATTTTTTCGAATAGGTGCCGACATTATTTGAGGCTTTTTAATACCTTTTATCGTCTTCCAAAGAGAATAATTCGTTTTTTTGTCTGCTGTTAGGCTTTCAAGATAGGCAGAATTCTCGCTGTTTTTAAAATCTCGTAACAAATTTTTAATCTTGTTTGATAAAAAGTTGACGACACTTTTATGCTGAGGAGCACGTGATTGCTGCCATACTTTTCGAGCTTTTCGTTTTTCGCGTATCAATTCTTTTATATCTTCTGGAATTTTTTCTTCGTATTGCCTTGACTTTTTACTACAGATCGGAGTATTATTCCAAGCTGCTTCTTGAACAATATTTATAAATTTTTCTGTTTCATCTTCTAACTCAAACGGAGTTTGCAAAGAGACGTTCAGTATAATTCTATTTTCGCAATCTTATTATTTGTTAAAATTAGGGGCTTTTCTTTTTCGATTACGTTACTGTTTATTGTTAAGATAACGGCCGAGTGATCCGTAGAAAAATCGAAGTTATCATCTACTGTCATATATTTTCTGTTCATTCCTCTTGCGATGAAAAAGTCAACAAGATCGGGTGTTTTCGCTGTATCGGTTGGCCAATACGTTGGTTTTCCTGATGAGAAAAATTCAACGTTACATTCAATACCCGCTTTGTAGAGTTGTCTACCCTTCGTCGAAATGCAACGTGATCCCCAAAATGAATGTTTCGAATGAGTCGCCGCCAATAATAAGTTTTGGACCTAAAGCGTTGAAAAGATCTTTAAAATCGTTTTTGTCTATCTTGGACCGAGGAGGACAGTAAATAGACGCAATATTAAAAAATACGTGTCTAACTTTTATGCTAACGGAAGTAACTTGCATTGTATCGAGCTCGATATTTATCTCAAACGAATGATTGATATTTTCTCTGATAAATACGGAAGAACCACCCCTTGCTCTTTCGGATGGATGGCATGCGTGGTAAGCCGAATAACCTTTAATACTTAAATTTGAGTCTTTTTTCAAATGAGTTTCAGAGATCAAACAAATATCTATTCTTTCGTTAAGTAGAACCGTTTCTAGTTCTTCGATTTTTGCGGTAAGTCCGTTCGCGTTCCATGTTATTATTTTGAGTTGTTGGGACAACTGATCCATGTTTACGGTAAATTTGGTGTTTTAAGAGCCGCCGACTCAAATTTGTCCAATTTCTCAAGAATAATTGTGCTAATTCTCCCTTGTTCTTCTAATCGTTCAAGTATAAGGGAAAATACATTTTGAACGGAGTCAGGTTTAATAGTTTTAGGTTTTTCGGGCGCCGTGACTTGAGCGTACGTGTTCGTCTTTTTTGTTTTTATGTTTTCTGAGGGTAAAACGTTTTCATTATTTTTCCCGTCCGTTTTACTCGACGCTTGAGTGTTAGTCTTGGTTTTTAATTTTAATTCTTTGTTTTGCTTTGAGGTATTTTTTTTAGTTTTCTTACTAAATTCTTCGCGCCTCTTTAACATTTCCTTTGCGACCTCACAGCCACGGTAATTTGCTGGATGATTACCTTTGCAATTCGCGCATGTAGCCTGAGTTTCTTTTTTAAGACGGCATACAGCAGTCATGTGCTTTCCCGCGCATTTAACGCAAACGGGGTCCTTCTGACAATAAGCTGCTGTATGGTTAAAACCTTGACATCGCTTGCACTGAGGAATAAGGCGTTTGTTCTTAGTGGTTCGATTTTTACAACAATATTCATTATAGTTTTAATATTATAAACATTGTCTACATTTTCATTTTTATGGAAACTTAGAATAAAAAGCGGAAGAGCGCGTTTTATATAAGCGCTTTCGATTCCTTTTTCTCGCTTCAAAAGATTTGTTGCGTCAAGAATCTTAAATCCTTTGGTTTTTAAGTCCGAAAGGATGTCTTCTTTTGAACAAGAGGGATGAAGTCCTCTAGCTACTACACGTAAAGGTCTTTCTTCTTTAATTGAATAACTATACCATTCAATTTTTTCATCGCTGAGTTTTTTCGACAGTTTTCTAGGATTTAAATGACCTCAAACTACGATAGTAATGTGACGCTATCAGTTCCCGATAACGATTTAATTCGTGATAGGCCTATATATTAGAATTGATCGTCGTCATTGGAAGAAATAATTCCTTGTTTGCTCGCAGAGACAACTATCAGGGCTTAGTTCTTCACATTTGATGAATCTTATCAAAGTTTGTATCGTCAAGGACTTATTATTTATTTTTCGAGTGGAGTTGTTCCAAGGAACGTTTTCATTAAATATTCAAATTGTCTTATACCAGTTTTGGTGGAACGTTTTCATTAAATATTTAAATTGTCTTATACCAGTTTTAGTGAGAATCAAGGAGAGGAGCAGCATGTGATGATAAAGAAGTAGGTAACTTTGTTTTTTAACTAGGTCGGTTTTTTTTCGCATCAGGGTTGTGTTGGGATTCGATAAAAATAAATTGAATCCAAAATGGGAGAAAAGAAATAGAACTGAACTACATATATCTAAAAGCAGTTATTATATTATAATCATCGAAACAGAAAGATGACGAGAGATTATTATACTATTGTTCCTAACAAGAGCTCGGCTTACTTACTTACTTAAGGTGGCGCTACAGTCCTGTGTGAACTAGGGCCCTTCTCCATCTAGCTCGGTCCCTAGCTAGATGTCTCCAGTTTCGCGCTCCAAGTTGGGTGAGGTCACTTTCCACTTGTGCGCGCCACCTGATCCGAGGCCTTCCTCTACTACGCTCTCCTGTGGGTGTGGATTCGAAGACTTTCCGGGCCGGAGCATTGGTTTCCATGCGCTCTACGTGACCCAGCCATCTTAGTCGTTGGAATTTTACCCTTCTGGTTAAGTCTACGTCGCTGTACAGCCCGTACAGCTCGTCGTTCCATCTACTCCTCCACTCCCGATGCATACGGGACCGTAGATCACACGAAGAACTTTTCTCTCGAAACGACCCAAGGTGCTTTCAAGAGCTCGGCTATCTCACATTTACATTTATCACAACGTTATTTTATAATTATATCCGGGATGACGTTGTAGCCGGTGCAAAACGATTTTAGTCACTGAAAAACAAGTACATCGAAATTATTCTATTGAAGTAAACGTTAGTTTGGCACAACCTGCCACAAAAATGAGATAAGATCCATTTTTCGAGCATCACTTGTCCGTCCGAAACAGCCACAATACTATCAATCAATAAAAACAAATTACGAATGCAGTGTTTTTCGTATCATGTATTATCGTTTTTTTTTTTTTTGTTATATTAATATCGATTTTATAAATTTAAGGCGCTTGAATTTTACTTAAATAGTTGTTCACATTTTTCCGTCACAAAATTAAAAATGTGTTTTCGCACAAAACAAACATAAATATTGTGTCTAAATACTGCGCAAAGCTGCCAAATGAATACATAGGTGAGGCCTATGGAAACTAAGCAATCTTGCTATTAAAAGCTTACCAGGATTAATAATTGTATGTAAAATATTTTACTTAATTTGCTTATTTATTACAATAATCGTCATTATAATTCAAAGTCTTGGACATGTTTGCATAAATTTTGATTTGTTTTTTCTTTTTGTCTGTGCGATAATAATTTACAATTTATTTTAAAATACTTTTGCAATGCTTCAACTAAATCCATATTTTGCGTGTTACAAGTTTGTTTTGTTATGTTTTGTTCTTATATTTACAAATACAATTTTGAGAGACAGAGTTTTAGCATTGGGTATTTATTTGGGGTAGTGCTTAGGTTTGAAGAAAAGAAATAAAAATAACCATAGGCATTTTTTATATTTTTATTTTTGTTTTATTACCATGGAGGCACTTTTGACTTTAACCATCACTGAGTGAATAGTTTATTAGCCACTTTTGCTAAGGAAAGTGTGTTTGATTTGTAGCTATAAATGTAATTGCATCTTTTTATTGTTTTGTAGGTTCGCAATAACATTTGTGTAATCTTGTTTTAACTTTGAACTCTTGAACTTGAATAGTTTAGATTTGTTTCGTTTTATTTTTTTTTTGTTCTTAAACTAATGCATAATAAATAATATTTCTTACGTATAAACAACACAAATTACATCTTGTGAAAAGTAGAATAGATTTTTTTTTTAAACAAAGAAATAATAATTAAATTAAGTTATTAAATTTAAAATTAAAATGATTTTTTTTAATATAATAGGGTATATAATCTATATATATATATTTGTTTTCAATAAATAGTAAAGTTTTAAAAAAACATTATGTTTATCGCTTAAAAGTGCTTGTCATTGGGAGAGTGTAATGATGGTGTGGGCCGAAGGGCCTCTTTTCGGGTTTCATCATTCCGTCGACTACGTCCATTCCACAATCGGCTTGTTCGAGCCTACTGGCTTTTTGTTTTTGTTGACATCGCATATACCACGTAAGGCATAAAATTATTACAAAAATTAAGGCAAGAGTGGCTCCACTTGCGATGCTGGCCTTTTCTAACATAGCTCTTGGTCGAGTTGCTGTAAGTAAATAAAAACATAGAATGTTTAGTCTTTTGGCTAGAGAATTTAGTTCAAACCACTTACGTAGATATGACCCATCGATTTCTTTGTATTCGCATCGAGGGCCCATGTATCCAACAGCACACCTGAAATAATAAAAAATATGTCTCGTTATTTTTAATATGCACACATAACGGAAAGCTTTTGAAAAAAAAAAAATAGTTTTAATTGTCAAATAAGTTTCCCTGAACCAATAAATTGCTTAACTTCAAACGATACAAGGCGTACACGGCATTTTCGAGGATGTCATACCCGACGTCTCCAAAAATGCCGCAAGATATTAGGTTTTCTGAGAAGTTGCAAGAAATTTGTTCTCTATGACTATGCTCTAGTGATATAGCTAATTGCAGTGCTCCCCTCAACCAGTTTAAATGTAATACTCGGATTTATAGGAATAGCTATCAGTTAACCCTTGAGCGCAACTTCGGTCATACTATGTGAATGTCTTACCACAATCTGTCTTTCCTCATTATTGCAATGTTCAATAACACAAAACCAAATAATTTGTTTGTCTACCAACTTAAATACATAATAGTCTTGAAAATATTAGATACACTAGATGAACTTTTTTGTTTAGATTTAAAATTAGAGTAACTTGTTTAGTGAAACTCCCTGATATCTTATTAACTTATTAATGAAGCATACAATATTATAAAATTTAAATTAAACTTAGATTTTTTATAGAGTTAAAAAATTAAAAGAAAGTTTGTTCCAACCCTAATATATTCACTTATAGGTAGCACTCTAAAAAAATTTCCATTTAACATAGCTCATTAAACATTTAGACCGCAGTAATTCAGACGAAAAAGTGTGTTCATATTAAGAGTTGTTGGTAATTAAGGCCAACATTTTACATATGCGCATTTATTTTAAAGTTGCAGTAAGTTGCATCTTGAGCAAAATTTTAATTGTAATAATTCAAATGATATATGTACATGTATATGTAGCTTAAGGTTGGCATGTTTTTGATAGCTTTATTTGTTTTTCAACACAAACCTTAACTATAAAATATGTGTTAATAAATAGTTTAGATAAGATAATATTATATCCATTATGATAAGTTTAAACTATGAATTTGTTGTTGACTAAGGTTAAACTAAAATAAGTACCCTAAAATAAGAGTAGATATAAACTGTATGAATATACACATGTACATATGTACTGTACATATTGAACTAAACTTACTCGCAATTGTATAAAGTTTCACCGACAATTTTTACAGAGAAACACGTTGCTGAATTAAGGCAATACCAAGCTGCGTAGTTAGGGGGGCATGGGTATGTGTGGAATGTGATGTTTGGCCGAGGTGTAGGACTTGGCGGCGGTGGTCTGGGCTTTGGTACAGTGCGGCTAGAGCAGGCTTCTAAAAATTAAATAGAATTTAAATAATTAATTTACATACATATTTCTTTTTATGTTCAATTAATTTATTATTTTTAAACTAACCTGATGTTGAAAATAATGAAATTATGACTAAGAGTACAACTGCTTCCAAGTTTATCAAGGAACTCCGTCGTCTCCCTGGAAATAAAAATTGCAATAGGTATATTTTTTTTTAGATCAGATGGTTATTTTGTTTCTTAAAAAATTATATGCAAATACAAAATGTAGAACTTTGATTTAAATTTTTTTCACAATTCTATAAATTTGTTAAAAACTGAAATTTCCCAAAAAATTAAAAAAAAAAAACAAAACAAAACAATAGTTAATTCAAGAACAATTTCTCAAATGACATTTCTAACAAATCATTTGTCAAGAAAACAATCATACAGTAAAGGAAGGAGGAAAATACGTTGAAAAAAACGAACAATATTAAAGAAAGATTTTCTTCGATTTTGGAATATGCTTTAGGCACTGTTTGAGTTCCTCTTTTTGTAAAATTTAAAGATCCCAACCCAACGTTATCTTGGAATATTTTGTGAGAAGACAAGACCAAACAAAATGTGAGATAAAAACAGATATTTTGATTTAACGGACCTCGAATATATCAATCACAGGATTGATTTCGTAATGTTTGAAAAGATTATAGTAAAAACTATGCTTGTTGATTTTGTGAAATCATCATACTAGTCATTTTGCAAACATATGCTAAAAATGATGACCAAAACATTAAAAACAAAACTTAATTTTTGGTAATTATAGCTTCAGTTTCTAGGTAATTTCAATTTAAATTTAAGAGTAGACTTAGCCAGAAGGGTAAAAGTCCAACGACTAAGATGGCTGGGTCACGTAGAGCGCATGGAAACCAATGCTGCGGCCCAGAAAGTCTTCGAATACACATCCACAGGACAGCGCAGTAGAAGAAGAACGCGGATCAGGTGGCGCGCACAAGTGGAAAGTGACCTCAACCAACTGGGAGCGCGAAACTTGAGACATTTAGCTAGGGACAAAGCTAAATGGAGAAGTTTGTTGGCTGAGGCCCTAGGTCAAACAGGACTGTAGCGCCACCTTAAGGAAGTTATTAAGGTAAATGTATTGTTAACGTTTCTTATTTTGTGATTTTTAAGGAGTAATATTTGCTGCCAATACTTTGTTTGGAATGGTTCCGAAATCCTTATTATGCCAAGATACAGTCTGAGCATTAGGAAAGGGTTTGAAAGGAGGTGTCGGTGCACATTGGTTTTGATTTCCTGAATGTCGCAAACACTGGGAAAGACAGAGTGTGGCAAAGCATTAGACATTTGCCAAAGAACGAATCTCGGTACGTACGACGAAGTTGAGCTCGAGGATTTACTGATGAGCATTCCTGGAGGAGCGAGTATTACGATTTAATTTTTTGAGGAGATGAATGCAACTGGCTATATCTCTAGAGCATAATCCGTTAAATAATAAAAAAAAGGGTGAGATAAGAACCTTTACCACGGTATTCAAGCGAAGTAAATGATATTCAATGCTCTACGTTGAATACTGTCCAAGAGACGTAAGTAGGTTGCAGAAGCACCAGCTCAGAGATGGCAGTTAGTTTTTGTCGGATTTGGTGTTCGCCTGATTAGTTGGGGTATTACTTAAAAAGTATGTGGCCTGAAATTCTTTATCATATGTATTTTGTTTTAAGCATCGTGTAGAAAACTTGATATTTAGCTTCCGATTTGAATATTAAATATAATTAAGACCCTCAAATTTCTCAGTCAGCTTCGCCACACCCTGCGACGACGACAACAACATTTGAATGCATGTATATAAATAAAGAATTCAGACTAAAGAACAAATCTAATGCGCGACATTAAATTAAAAGCTTGTATTAATTCTTTTGCGTGTGTGTTAAAAGCTTAACGACTTAAGACCCTCATAGGCCATATTTAATAACAAGAAACCCAAATTTCATCATGATGAATTAAAATGAAACTCTGTTATTTTTCAAAGCAATAAAAACCACTTTAAGAAAGTTTTGCACAAAATAAAATAAAATAGTTAAATAAATGTTTTTTTTTTTTGAGTGCGAAACAAATTAAATAATGTACAAAGTAGGTAAAAATTCATAAAATGCCTACAAGTAAATTACACGCAAAACTTTATCATCATCATCCATAATAATAATATCAATAAAATTAAAAACATTTAGAACAAAGTAATAAACCTCGATAAGAAATAGTAGTAGGTATGTATGTAAAGTACATAATATGTATGTATGTACATTGTACATATAGGTAGGTACCTTACGAGTATATTTTTCTAATTGACATGAATGTAAGTTTATGTATTTCAATTAAGTTAATTGAATTATATATTGTGATGACTTTCTGCTTGGTGGTTAGGTTATACACTTCTGGCCAATAGCGTGAACAAAAAGGATTAAATTTTCTATTATTGTAATTTTTTGATCAATTGGTAAGTGTGAGTAGGCACAGGTGACTTTGAAATGTGCTATTATCGTGTCAATTCATAAATTTTTGGTTTTAACTGGAAACAAATGCAAATTAATTTTCATGGGGAAAATTCAAATTGTCACGAGTACCTTCGGGTTATCTTAGATTTAACGATAAAATGATGGCAAGTTTATGTATATTGTTTTTTTTTTTTCAGAAACATGTAATAGGGTTAATGACCTTTACATTGGATAAATTAGCGAAATTTAGTTTATAAAAATTATAGTTAAATATGATACACAGCTGTAATAAATATAAAAAAAGTTATTAGGGATGAGAGTTGTGGAAAGTAGCGTATTGATAAAGGATAGAACTCTCATGCCAAAAATATTGAGGTCGGAAGTATTCTTCGCGAACTCTCTTGCAAGAAATTGTCAAATTTTCTGATTGACCCATTAAACAATACATATCAAATTTGGAAGGTTTTTCTATTTTCGAAGTCTCTAGAACCTGATAAATAAGGTAAGGTTTGCATCATCAAATAAATTACCAAATTAGTACATGTTGTCATGTTCTTTAAACCGTTCAATTCAAAGTAATTGAATTTATTTTTCGGCCAGTGGTAGACTTTTCTAACGACAGAAGTACACATTTAAGAAGAAATCATATCTATCAAAGGCTATTGAGTGAAGTTATCGGACTTTTTAGTATCCCAAAAGCTAGACAAAAACAAAAAGTATATTTCTTTATGAAAGCACATTCGAGTTGACACACTCGATTATTATTTTATTCGAAGACACAGTGTTAGCATTAGGAAAAGAAGGAGGGATTAAAAAGGAGGTATCGGTGTACATTGGTTTTAAGTTCTTAAACATTGCAATGACAGGGAAAGATACATAGATCGAGGTAAGGCATTCGTAGTACGGCTTAAAAACGATTCGCTGTACTTCAAAGAACGGTCGAGGCTTGACTCAAGGGTAAACTGATGTTACGAGTAATTCCTAGAAGCACGAGTATAACGATTGAAGTGTTTAAGGGGGAAATGCAACTGACTATTTCACTAGAGCAAAAAAGGGTTAGCCAAGAAACTTTATGTTTATGAAAATCTAAGAGTACTATCACCAGCGAAACAATAAATTGAAAATGAAATAAGAAGTTGCAGAGAGATCATTATAAAAATAAGAAAGAGTGTCGGAGACAAAACAGAACCCTGGGGCACACCAGAATTTGTTTTGTGATTTTTTAGCATTGAACCCATCCAATATTACTTGTACTGTAAACGATGTAAAAATGTGTTAAACTGTTTTGAAAGATGAACCATGAAATCACCAATGGATCTATTACTACGAAAGCCGTACTGCCGGTCATTAAGAAGCCTTCGATCTTCGAGATTTTTCTTAAGCTAATATATAATAAGCTTCATGACCTTGGAAAGAAGGGACTTAAGTGCAATCGATCGATAAATTAGAGGGAGATGGCGATTCGCTTTTTTTAGGTATGAGCTGGACAAATGCTTTTTCCAGCCGCTGGAAACGAGACCTAACGATTGGAATAACCACCCACTGAATATGGCTAACTGGAGACCGTACTAAAATCGGTATTGCCGCACATGACGTGTTGATTCATCAAAAATTAGACGAACTACTTCAAGCACTTCCAGTAAAGCTGAGGCCGCCATTTCAATGATGCATAATAAAGGGGTACTCTACTTAGTAAAAAAAAAGGCCAATGTCTTTTTATGTTTAACGTATTTTTTTTTTCGATTAGACCAAGTTCTTTATTAGAGATGTTGTATTGCAAACTTTGATTTTTGACTGTAAGGAAAATAATTTTCTTCATGAATTAAAAATAAATATTTGAATGTCTAGTATATCCACTTTTGACCTGTTTTTTTTTTCTTTTTTCATCAAACTGTCTTCTTATCTCCCAAGTTCTTCAAGAGTCTATATAAATTAATTGCTATTAACCCACATTAACCTACAATTGAAAAATTATAAATATACTTCTTCGCTCGTCTTTAAGTACGCAGATGGCTTTATTATTGCGTCAGAACCAAAACCGGAACAATTTGCAATATGATGCTAAAAAGATCGACCAATGAAATATTTTACGTACTGTACATAATACATAACATAGAAACACATGTATTTGGTTTAAAATTCAGTCAACTTTTATGAAACAAAACAAAACTTAAATACATTTTTATGTTTCTAATATATGCAAACACACAAAAAAACAACACCACCGAAATCTAAAGTTTAAAGTAGAGTATTCCACATTTATTGTTGTAATGGAGTCACCTTGGGTGTGCTGCTTTGGCATATGTCTAAGAAAGTAACATCAGAAAAAGTAAACAAAATAATTAATAAAGGTGTGTTTGGTGCGGTACTATAAGTGCTATGGAAGTAGGTAAGTATCTCATTTCAAACAGCAGAACAGAGTTAAAAAAAATAAAATGTATTAGGTTTAATATTTCTTTAGCCTAGTTTGTATAATTTTGAATTGAAATAAAATTATAAATATCGAAAAATTGCACTAAACGGCTGCAAATGTATCTTCCATTAGACACAACACACAGAGTACGTTCGAACTTAATTTCCAGTTTTCACAAGTGACCACATATCTATGCATACATTAACTGATCACTTAACCCTTTTGGCTCTTTGAATTGCCAGTTGATTAAATCAACAAGCAATTTAATTATACATACAAACAATTTCTATTGAGTTTTAGTGCCTGATTTTGAACTTGTGACGGAATCATATAGTAATTTAATTATTGAATGAAATTAAATTGTTCTGATGTGAAATTCCTACATGAAGTTTAAATATTTTATTCTAGTGCATATGGGTTGTCTTGTTGTGTCTTGTGGTGTGTTCTGCTTTACAAATATGAAACGAAAAATAAACAACACCGCCGTCACACTCATTTTCTTCAATAGAAACTTGAGGTCTTTTTTTTATTGAGCTGTGTGTCATCACTTAAAAAATGGATTACTTTAATGATGATACCCACGCAAGTACTGCTATTATGTACAATATTTTGTTTGTACATATTTATGATTAAGCTTGGAAACAACAACAAGATTGAAATGAGTTGGAGAAAATTTTAATTCAAGATCTCAGATTGCAAATGAAAAGAAAATTAATGACCATTAACAATAAATTATTACAACATGAAGAAGAGAGTGTAGATGTATTTTGTTTTCTAATAGCCACTGTCTTGTATAAGAGGAGAAAAACTCGATATCCGATCAAGCCTTGCAAAAAAAAAAAAACAACACTCAAGGTCATAGGTTTATTGAAGATGATAATAAGAAATTAGATTACAATTATTGGAGGAAGAAATTTTAAGAAAACTTTGATTATATGAAATGAAAAATTCTGAGAAGTCTTTCACATCGGTTGAAGCTCTCTTGAACTTAACCTAACCTAAAGTGATTTCTCTCTCACATCGTTGTTCATCGGGATTGAATAAGTAGTATTTTAATATATTTAGTCAAAGCACCATATCCTATTGAAATGAAACCGAATCCTTATGGAACAAACATTGTATAACTCGTAGAATTAATCATTGTATAGATCAATGTCAATCAGTGTATAGATCGTAAGTCGGTACAATAGGGTTTTCCAATAGAGACAGGTTGATTACGACGGCTCGTTGCGGACATGTTGTTTCTTTTACTTTCTGTCAAAATATCTTCAATCAGTCACTAAAGACAACTCATTGTGGCAAGTTACAGCGTCCAACAACATGTGCAAATGATAAAACTTGATTATCAAAATGGGTGTTCTCTAGTAGCAACGATGCGTGTGTTGTGCCGTTTTTATGGTCGACCATCCAAGTAGACTATACGAGTCCACCGGCTCAGTCAATAAATAGCCAACACCCATACGTCAACGAAACCTAAGATCTGCCTAAAACATTGCCGCTGTTCGTTTAAGTGTGCAACAAAATCCAAGGCAGTCTATTCCACGTCGCTCGCAAGAATTGGCCCTGACTAGGGCCTGCAACCATACAAAATCTAACTCATCCAGGAGCTGAAACCAAACGACCATCGTCGTGGGTTCGCTGATTGTTGGAAATTGATCACAATTTTGGATTGAAGGGTACGTGAATAAGCAAAATTTGTCAGATTTGGGACGACACCAAACCACGCTAGAATCACGAGAAGCCAACGCATCCAAAATAAAGTTACTGTTTGGTGTAGTAGTTCAAGACACAACCGATATTCTGCGCGAGCGGTTTCTTGGCATGTTTGACCACCCCTTTAGACTTTTTTTTATCTTTTTTAAGTCGCAGGTCTATGCGAATAAGCCGCAAACCACCGCGGCCCTCAAAGGCAACATAGTCGATGCCATCAGCCTGATTTATGCGCCAAAGTCATCGAAAACTGGACTTTTCAAATTCGCGCCATCCACCCAGCGAAGCCCAAGCAACCATTTGAACGATTTTATATTCCACAGTTCCACACATAATTTCACTGATAGAGTTTTCAAATAAAGATAAAACCTTATTGATATCACATATAAAACTTGTTTTATTCAATTTTAAACCAACCCGCATCAAATGAAAAACCCTTTGTATACATATTTCTAATTTTTAGGGGTTCTCCCGGATCTACCGGATTGATAAAATTGACATTTATTTCTATATATTGATATAGAAGCTCGGTCAGCTTGACAAGAAACACGGATCTAAAGAACTTTAATTCAAGATAAATATATTTGTTAATTATCTTATTATCAACCTGAATCATCAATAATAATAACTCATATAATAAAGCTTGATTTACATGCCTGTTGTGTGATCAAATTCATTTTTATATAAATACATACATACATATGTATGTGAATAATTTTTCGAATCGATTTTCAACTGAAATAAATATTTGCTTATTATCTGAACTATTATGTTCTTGTTTTTCTTGAAATACATTTTAAATGGATCACATTTGATTTTCCTATTTATTAAATAACCAAATTATGAAATAAATAGTTGTATCCAAAAGGATTAGATTTGAAACACCACCATCGACCAACGACGACGCGCATGATTTTAAATTCGAATTGTGTGTGTTTTTGAAACACTCAGTATTAAATAAACAACATTTTTGCAGTAAATCAATTCAAGAAAATAGTATATTTGAATAATACAGAGTACATAATGTTAATCTCATATGTCTTTCCTCCACTTGAAAATATGTGTAGGATTTTGAATCAATTAATTTAAAGTAAGCAAATTTATACTGTTATTGTCTGAGTAATTATTGATATTTAAGATATTTCAATTTCTTCCGGTGTTTACCTGGATTTTTGTGGTTTAATTTTTTTTTTTTCAATGACTCAAAAATCCGGAAAATAATCAAGTGTTGAATGGAAAATCCTACAAATTTGATAATGAGTTATTTTTGTTAAGAGTAATATATTTTTTTTTTGAAAAAAGAAGTTGTTTCCATAATCCGTAGGGAAATTATCAAAACATAAATTTAAGTAATAAAACCCGATGTTAAAAAGATTTCTTTTCGACCCGAAAATTATAGAAACTTTTTACTTTTGAATTAATTGATATCTTAGCTGTTTTTGCTCAGCTGTTATTTTACACGTAAAACACTAACAAAAAGGTATCCGGATACCCTATGGCTGCGTTCAATCTCAGACAGATAGGGTATCCTGATACCTTTTTGTTAGTGTTTTACGCGTAAAATAACAACTGATCAAAAACAGCTCAGATGTCAAAAAAGGTATCCAAGAATTTCTGAAGAATTTCAAGAAACTTGAAAATTGATTTCAGCTTTTTGTATTTGTTGGTAAACAAGAAGATACAAAATATTAGTTGAAGTTGTATTTGAGGATGTTCTGTACATAATAGACGATGAAGAAGATATTTGCCTCCGAATTTTAGAAGGTAATTATGATCTATTTTTATGTTTTATCTTACAACAATTTTGACTTCGAAGCTTAAATGTTTCTCTGCTTTTTGTGAACAGCTGAAAGTTGTTTTTATTTTTTTGACAGCTATCTCAATACAGCTATCCAACTCGATCAACAAGGTATCTAAAAATCCACCTATCCAAGATACCCTATCCAACACGAGATTGAACGCAGCCTATCTGTCTGAGATTGAACGCAGCCAATATATTTTGCAGAGATGATTTTTTGACAGCTGTCACTTCATTTATGCTCGATTTGAATTGTCATTTCAAAATGAATAGACTTACTAATGAATGCGAAACGTCATGGTAGCCAGTACGCGTTTTCCACACCTCAACATCCACAAAGGAACTTGGAGTTCTCCAGATCAATCTACCGTCAACCAGATTGACCATATTGCGATCGACGCTAGACACGCTTCCAGCATCAAGGATGTCCGAACTTTCCGAGGAGCTAACATTGACTCGGACCACTACCTCGTTGTAGCCAAGGTAGCACTCAGGGTTTCCAGACACAAGGCAAAACAGGGAGATGCTGGGTACAACGCCGAACGGCTACAATAGCAAGAGATCGCCAAATCCTTTTCCGACCGAGTTACAAGTAACCTCTCTGCCGCCAACACAATGTATCGAAAACCAGTGGCAACATTGCCAAGATGCAATCAAAGAAGCCGCTTCTGATGTGCTGGGTTTCAAGAAACCACCAACAAGGAACCCCTAGTTTGATGAGGAATGTCGGCAGGCAAATGCAGCCAAACAACAGGCACGCAAAGCAGCGCTGCATAAAAGGACGAGAGCTGCTCATGAGCTCTACGAGCAGAAGAGTCGAGAGGAACACCGACTTCTCAGAAGCAAAAAAAAAGAGAGGGCATGAGAAGCGTGCGGTCCAAGATGTTGAGAGGTTTAAAAGCAGGAATGAAGTTCGAAAGTTTTATGAAGAGGTGAAACGAAATTCACAGGTACATAAATCTAGAACCTAAGGGTGCAAAGACGAAAGTGGTCAATGCTGAGGATATGGAAGGACCACTTCTACAAACTGTATAACGGCGACGACGACCCGAATTCCGCTGTCAGGCAGGATGATCCATTCAACATAGACGACGAAAGCCAACAATCCCGTCCTCCCGACTTAGACGAAATAAAGATTGCCATATCTAAGCTGAAGTCTAATAAAGCCGCTGGAGCGGCGGCTGACGGCTTGAATGCTGAGCTCTTTAAAGCAGCTGGAGATAAGTTGGTTAGGAGCATGCACCAACTTATCTGCAAGATATGGTCGGAAGAAAGCATGCCCGATGAATGGAACCTCAGTATTGTTTGCCCGATCCTGAAAAAAGGAAACCCTCTAAACTGCACCAACTATAGAGGAATCAGTCTACTTAACATCGCCTACAAAATCCTCTCTGCCGTAATATGTGAACGTCTAAAGCCCATCGTCAACAACCTGATAGGTCTTCATCAGTGTGGTTTTAGACCAGGAAAGTCCACAGTCGATCAAATATTCACATTACGGCAGATCCTGGAAAAAACCCAAGAACACCAAATCCATACCCACCATCTTTTCATCGATTTCAAGGCCGCATATGACAGCATCTACAGGGACGAGCTGTATAGAGCCATGGCTAGTTTTGGCATCCCTGCCAAACTGGTCCGTTTGTGCAGGATGACCATGGAGAATTCACGCTGCTCTATAAAGGTTGGAAACAACTTAACAGAACCTTTCGATGTCAAAAAAGGTTTTAGACAAGGTGATGCGCTGTCATGTGATTTTTTTAACATCTTACTTGAAAGAATAGTGCAGAGCTCACACGTCAACACTAGAGGCACTATCTTTCAAATGTCTGTCCAATTACTAGCATATGCTGATGAATTGACATAATCGGAAAAACTCAGCGTGATGTCAATGGGGCTTTTGTGAGTATTGAGGCAGAGGCGGAAAAATGGATTTAACGGTTAATGAGGACAAAACAAAGTACATGCTGTCATCAAGAAAGGACCTACAACACCGACGTCTTGGTCAAAACGTCACCATCGACAGACGTAACTTTGAGGTAGTCAAGGACTTCGTCTACCTAGGCTCCGCTGTAAACGCAGAAAACAACACCAGCGCTGAGATCAAACGAAGAATAACTCTTGCTAACCGCTGTTTCTTTGGGTTAAGAAAGCAATTGAGTGGAAAAATCCTCTCTCGAAGGACCAAAGTGTCGCTATATAAGACCCTTATCATCCCCGTCCTGCTATACGGTGCAGAAGCATGGACTATGACAAAAGCGGATGAAAGCACCTTGGGTCGTTTCGAGAGAAAGGTTCTTCGTGTGATCTACGGTCCCGTATGCATCGAAGGGAGTGGAGGAGAATATGGAACGACGAGCTGTACGGGCTGTACAGCGACGTAGACTTAGCCAGAAGGGTAAAAGTCAAACGACTAAGATGGCTGAGTCACGTAGAGCGCATGGAAACCAATGCTTCGGCCCGAAAAGTCTTCGAATCCACACCCACAGGACAGCGCAGTAGAGGAAGGCCGCGGATCAGGTGGCGCGCACAAGTGGAAAGTGACCTCACCCAACTTGGAGCGCGAAACTGGAGACATCTAGCTAGGGACCGAGCTAGATGGAGAAGCTTGTTGGGTGAGGCCCTAGTTCACACAGGATTGTAGCGCCACCTTAAGTAAGTAAGTAAGACTTACTCCTGAATAGCGTTTGGAAATCGCGCCAACTTATCACCAAAATAATAATGGTTCGTTTCGCGTGACACTCGCAAATCTCAAAGCAGAGAAGAACTTTACAGAGCAATGTCTGGTTTTGACATCCGTCCCTGTCACACTTGTCATATTGTGCAGAATGACGATGGAGATGCTCCATAAAGGTCGGAAAAGATCTCACCTATGCTTTGGATGTCAACAAAGGTTTTAGACAAGGCGATACATTGTGACAGAATTGTGCAAAATTCAAATTCCATGGAGAGCTCCAGCCCGGAAAGTTTTCGAATCCAATACCGAGGGACGGAGGAGTAGAAGAAAACCACAGACTGAAGTGGTGCACGCAGTTCAGAGAGGACCTCAAGGCCCATGTACGTTTCGGACTGTAGCCTCACCAGTAAGTAAGATCTCAAAGAAAACACTTTTCAAAAAATAATGACTAAAAAGCAATACAAATGTTGGAGGTATTAATTTTCTAGATTTGAGTTTAATATGCGTAAAGCAAAAACACAGTTAGTTTTGTACACTTTTTGGGGAGCTTCATGAGCCTATTAACGAGTGCGTTAAAGATGTCAAATTCCCTGCTAAACATTTTTTAAAAAGTCTGTTAGTTTCGCTGTAAAGAGGGGTAAGTCTGCCCACAAACGCAATCTGCAGATTTGATTTTAAATCAAAAGTAAGTCGATAGATTTTGCCCCATGGATTGGAAAAACAAGAAATTTGTGTTTTGCCAAATCTGGGTAAAGAATAAATTGATTTATTTTACCCATGGAAAACCCCATAAAAAAGTTCTCAACCAATTTGCTTAAACCAAAGTTTTTTGAATTGAGTATCTAATTAGTAAATCAATAAATCTAATTTTAATTAACTTTTTTCAACAAATAATAAAAAAAGAATACATTTTGGTTTACTCGGTCATTTGAAATGTTTCGGATGTAATTTGATTGTTAATGTTTAAACTTTGAGTAAAACATATCTTAAAGTTGTTATGTCTCCGATGTTTCTTTCTGTAAGAAACAAAAAACGAGAAATAACGCATTTTGTTGGACTCTTGAGGGGACTGTTCCCTTAAGTGTGCCCTTGCCGAAGCCTTAAGATGCAATTTATAATTTTATTTGTTAGTCTGGTTAGATAATTAGTTAATTGGACCATGCCAAATTTCACTTCACCTTTTAACTATCGAAAATTAAAACCTACTTTACTCCGAGGCCCCGAACACAAGTAACTTGAAAAAAAAAAATATATTGCTGATCAGGGGTGGAATCGGCTAAGGTGATTATTGATAAATGACAGTCAACATTATCGAATTTGATCTATGTAAGGTGATAGCCAAATTGATACCTAAAAAGCTGTCATATAAAAAATGTGATAGTCATTTCCCTACAAATATTTCGTTTCTGAACAGAGCTACCAGACACTTACAAAAACCGAATGGAATATTTTTTCAGTTACCTTTTTTAGGTACAAAAACATATTCTTGTGAAAGACAAAGTTACGAAATTCGAAAAAAAAACACAAGAAAAATAAGAATGTTATTAAAACACAGCCAATTTAATGCTTTTATTTAGATATTTTAGTCCGGTATTACACAGCGCATGTTTTTCCTTGCATCAATGAAGTGCGAAAGAGAAAGGAATAAATAAAAAATGAAATAGAAATAAATCTGTCTCGGCATGCACGTACAAGCAATTCCTTGCATGTTTTTGACGTTTGTCTTTCCTTTTCTTCGTATTTTTTCGCATTTGCTTCACTTCGTGTTCGTGTTTAGTAGAGGTAATACCTCAATATGGGACACGGAAGTGAATTGAGGTATACCCACAATTGCCACTGCTGTAAAAAAAAATTGTTTGTCTCCAAATTTGAAAATAAACATGATCAGTTGTAGGTACAAATTACCAACATAATTCAAGTCCGAAAAATTTATAAACACAGATTAATGAATTCATCACATTTTATTTAACATACATATTTTCCATATTATGCAGATGACATTTATTTTTTAATTATGTACAAATAAACTCACAAAATCCCTAACAAACTTAATTAAATTAGATTAACCCAAATAAGGATGACGAAATATAAAAACAAAGCGTTTAGAGTATATAAGTTTGTACAATAGTTTTATTAAAAGTAATAAGGTTCGATTTTGAGAATTTGTACGGCCTGTGTAATGCGTAGATAATTCTCTCTGTTCCCTAAGTCCAATTCAGGTCAAGAGTTTATAATTTTTAATAAAGTTATTTTTTACATAAAGTTGCTTAAATGAGTTTAACCGTTGTTTCTGTTTAGCCAAATGAGTATGTTAAAAGAACGTTTTTCGTTACTCAAATTGTCGAACATCTTTGTTCGTTTCCGAAAAATATGGCCAAATGGAATTAAAAATTTAATTTGGTCACAAATGACCAATGTGGCAACCGTAAGTTGGTTACACCGAGCGAGAAACGAAAGTAGAAATAAAAGATATCTGTCAAAAGAATGCACAGACTTAAAAATCCAAAAAGTCTTCGTGTAATAACGCGCGCATCACCGAATTACACTTCAAAACAAAATAGCCGATTAATGCGCATTAAATACATGCTCTGTGTAATACCGGACTTATAAAGGGTGTCCCAAAATTAACGCAAGATTTGAATTAAATAGAAAACGCCGGTTTTAGTCTTTTGATAGTTATATTTTTATTGACTCGTAAAATACATTGGATAGGGTTATGTATGGAATAACACATTGGACAAATGGCCTCCACGGCTTTGCATGCACATGCGCACTCTTTTGTTGAAATTTTCCATGACCATTCTGCATAAATGTGGCTGAATTTCGTTGATGCAGCGTTGAATCTCCTCCTTTAATGCACGGGTGGTTGTGGGCTTGTTGACATAGACTTGTGATTTCAAATAACCCCATAAAAAGAAGTCTAATGGTGTTAAATCACACGATCTAGGAGGCCAATTTTGATCACCGAAACGAGAGAGTACACGACCTGGAAATGTCTCATGCAGTAATTGAATTGTTTCACGGGCTGTATGACATGTGGCACCGTCTTGTTGAAACCACATATTGGACACATCAATATCATCCAATTTTGGCAGAAAGAACTGTGTAATCATGTCGCGATATCGAGCACCAGTGACAGTCACTGCTTGACCAGCATCATTTTCAAAAAAATATGGCCCAATTATGCCTCCAGCCCAAAATCCACACCATACAGTCACGCGTTGTGGATGCATTTGTTTTTCGACAATCACATGTGGGTTCTCCGAACGGATCCAGTCTCCATGAATTTTTCAATTAATCTCTTCACAGTTGACGAAGTTAAAACACTATTCCGACCATATTTTGTATGAAATTTTCGAACTGCAGCTGCCAAGCTTTCACTATTTTTGAAATATCCTTTAATAATGAAGACACGTTGTTCTCTCGTGTAACGCTCCATTTTTAATAACCCTATACTGTTAGCTGTCAAATTGCTTTTTTTTTCAGGGTTGCCAACACTTCACTGCACAAATGGCGGCAAATTCAAATCTTGCGTTAATTTTGGGACACCCTTTATGTAGGAATCATTTTAAAATTTCATCAAAGCAACAATATTAATTGTGACAATTATAATCTGAAATTGTACTATCGAATTGAATTGAGTTGAATCATCTTAATTGAATTCGGGGGTGGAATCGACTAAGCTGATAATTGACTATCATATTTTTGATAATCAAATTTGACTATCACATTCATTCCGTCTGTGTAAGATGATTCAACTCAATTCAATTCGATTGAACAATTTCAGATTATAATTGTCACAATTCATTGTTGCTATGGTGAAATTTTAAAATGATTCCTATAAAATATCTAAATAAAAGTATCAAATTGGCTGTGGTTAAATAACATTCTTATTTCTCTTGTGTTTTTTCGAATTACGTAAGCTTTGTCGGTCACAAGAATGTGTTTTTGTACCTAAAAATGGTAACTGAAAAAATTTTCCATTCGTTTTTTGTAAGCGTCTGGTAGCTCTATTCAGAAACGACATATTTGTAGGAAAATGACTATCAAATTTTTCTAGTGACAGCTTTTTAGGTATCAATTTGACTATCACCTTACACAGATCAAATTCGATTATTTTGACGGTCAACAATCAACAAACACCTTAGCCGGTTCCACCCCGGAATGAAAATGATAGTCAAATTTGACTACAAAAAATATGATAGTCAATTAGCCAATTCTACCCCAGGATCACAAATATTTCATCAGGTAAATAAATAATAAATAAATTAGGTGGCGCAACAGTCCGTTGAGAATTAGGGCCTAGTGACTTTCAACTCTCAACCTTTCCTGTGTGCGAGTACTGTGTCAGGGATGGAGGGGACCTACAGTTTTAAGCCGAATCCGAACGGCTAATTTGAGAAAGCACTTTTCATGACAAGAATTACTCTTGGGGAATTTGTCAATTCCTCGCAAGAGGCAGTACCCGTTAAAAAAATTGTAGATGGCATAGGCAGGGAACGAACCCAAGACCTCTGGCACGACAGTCTATAGCACTAACCACCATGCCACGGGCACTACTAATTTCATCAGGTATCAAATTTAAAAACCAAATCTCACAAAAAAACACACTTTTTATTGAGAAATTTCATGACTTCAAATGCAATATTTTCACTTTGTTGTAAAAAAAAGCATAGTGCAACGATTAAGTTTTATTCGTAGCGCAAATCTGATAAAAGTAGTTTATGTGATAGAATTGCGGATTAAATAAACAACAAAAATTATTTCAAAGCCAACAACCCGAAACCATTTGCATCGAAATTAAGAGCATAATATATCTTAAACGTGACATTTAGGATTTAAAGTCGAAATTAAAAAAATACCAATTCCGACTCCTTTGAATTGGTATCATCCCCATGTAAGAGATTTTCGTCCTTTTATAAAGTATTATAAAGTAAATAGGTACGACAAAATTGTGAATGTACTGCAATTTCGCACCACTACCGCACGTGGGCAAATTTGTCATGCCACACACAATATGTCTCTATTGAGTGTGTACGAATTACTATTGTAATGTCACGTATTCATTCACTAACAATAAGAACGCCACGGGTGATAAGTAAAGGGTTCAAAAACCATATAATTTGACATTACTTCATGTTTGAGCGTGTAGATGATGTAGACGTAAAATACATAAAATGTAAACGAAAGACAGACAGGGTAAGGGAAAGAATATGTGAGAAGAATTCTCGCACAGTTAGAGAATTTCTTACTTAGAGAATTGGGTTTTTCCAAACTCAAACATTTATCTTCATTCATTGAAATGAAATTTCATCAAAATAAATGAAAGTGGAAATTACAAAAATCAAATAAATGTTGATACCTACTTGTTTATATACCTACACTGTGGGAAACATTTTAAGAAAACACTGGTCAAAGGTGTGGGAATGGGAACTGTTGGTTGGTACATCGAAACGAGGATAGAACAAAAGATAAAATAATGAAGATCGACTCTTGCTAGATCTTTGATTCGTCTCGTACACAAATCAACGCAACGACCGAGACAGAAAACAAGACATAAAATGAGGGAAAATAAAACTGGTCAGTATTATGATAGCTTCCATCGCTTGAGCAAAATATGCACTTTAGGTAGGTAACTATGCTGATTTATTTTTCAATTGCAGTGCAAGATTTACGTACCCTTATCTTTTGAAAAACTACATCGATCCTCTGCCTGTTTTTTTTTTTTATTATTTAACTCATGGTTTTGGCACACGAAGTTTTAGTCCTTTGAATTACAGATAATTTTAAATTATTGCTTCCTACCAAGAAATTTTGAAATAGAAAAATCTTTAATTAAAACAAAAAAACTGTAAGTGCAAAATGCTGCTTACAAATACGACTCAATAATTAGAAAAATAACCATTTTACTAAGAATCATGACAAACGCTTTATGAACAAAAAAAACACAGGTTTTACAGAACCATAGATCATCGATAAGCATTTGTTAATATTGATGCATTGCATTTTTGCAATTATTCTTTAAATGACTAACTGACTGGATAAAGAGAAAATAAGAGACATTTTATCGTAATTATATGTACGAGTATGTATGTATATTGGGGCGAGCAGAATAGCTTAGGTGCCAAAAATGTACATACATGCAGTAGAGGGATTAAAGGGATTAAAACAAGTAAAGGGTGATTTTTTAGCTATTATCTTTTTGGCAACACTGGTTTAAACAGCTGACGCACGTTTCGTGCTTTGTTTGACTGTCACACATCTTCAGTTTGGTCTATAATTTAACCATGAATCGTCTTACAAACGATCAACGCTTGCAAATTATTGAATTTTATTATCAAAATGCGTGCTCTGTTAATAAAGGTCATCGCGCCCTTCTTTTAGCGAGCGAAGAAGCTCATTTTTGGCTCAATGGGTACGTAAATAAGCAGAATTGTCGATTTTGGAGTGAATATTAACTAGAAGCATTGCAAGAGCTAACAAAGCATCCAGAAAAAGTTACAGTTCGTGCAGTTTGTGGGCTGGTGGCATCATTGGACCGTACTTTTTCAAAGATAATGCGAATCGTAACGTAACTGTGAATGGAGAGCGCTACCGTGAGATGATATCCAACTTTTTTTCGCCCAAAATTCAAGAGCTTGACTTGCATGACATGTGGTTTCAACAAGACGGTGCCACATGCCACACAATGGACTTATTGAGAGGCGAGTTCGGTGAATATTTTATTTCACGTTCGGGACCGGTTAATTGGCCGCCTAGATCGTGCGATTTAACGCCTTTAAACTATTTTTTGTGGGGATATACTATCGATTCAAATAAAGATTTCATGCATTTTTCTGAATATATTTATTTTTTTTTTTTTTTGAAAAACTTTCCTATAGCTTTTAAAAAATCACCCTTTATTTTTTGATACAAGGAGGTGCGTTAAATAAGGCCATATTTTAAGATAGAATTTGCCTTATTTCACTTTGTCAAAGTCTAATGAGACTAACTTCTGAAAATTGACCTTATTTCATGGCACCGGTGGTATATCTCACTCCGTTAAGGAGGTTGGGGCAAATTAAAAACAAATTGACTTAAATTTTTGTTTTGAAAGTAAAAAGTCTGTTCTCTAATCTTTAATTAAATCATTGTTGTCATTAATGTTAAAAAACTCACATACAAACTTAAAATTTTGCTTTAAAAAATGAAAAATTTAAATATAGACCATTTTTCAATCTTCAAAATTAAGAAATTCAGGGCTGAATTGGTTTTATTTGATAGGCCCCTACAAATTCGTACTCATTTACTGAAAAATACATATGTACAATCGTGTTGTGTGTTCTAGTTTATACGAAAATTACTAGGTACTACTATTTTCCTAATACATTTTAATTTTACGGATATTTATGAATGTTTATTTACCCGGCGTGATGTTGGTTAGTGTGTAGGAGTGTCAAGCCAGAGGCTTTGGGATCAATCCCTCCCTGTGCTGCCACCTACAGATTTTTTCATGGGTACTGCCTCTTGCGAGGAATTGGCAAATCCTCCAATAGTAATTCTCGCATGAAACGTGATTTCTCAAATAAGCCGTCTGGCTCTGGATTCGGTATAAAAAGTTAAGTCTCTTACATTACTGACATTTCTCGCACACAGGAACGGTTGTTGTAAGCACCGTTGATACGAAGTGCCCGATCGGGCCATTTGGCCCGCTGTTTTACATTTTGGCCCTTTGCCCGGGCCAGTTTGAAATGGCCCCATGTCTTTGTTTTGATGTTTTGACATATATATAAGCATTTAAACAGTTTGAACAACCCATTGTACAAAAGTATGTTTTTATTTTCTTAATTATATTTTAAAAATAATAACTGATTTAAATAAAAACTTTCAAAGTGAAGCACCTAAAATACATTTGTTGGTGAGTGAAGTCACCAAAAAATATAAACTTATTTTGAAAACTTTTTGAAAGCTGATTATTTACAAACTTTAAGTAATATTAGTGAAGTCGAATTCAATCAGTTCTGTTTAAAACCTCTTGATGAGATATATTACGGTTTTGGGTTTGATGTACTGTTCGAAAATTTAAATGAAAACGAGAAAGAAAGTTTCTTAAAGTCAGTTTAAAACTATTATATAGAACTTTGTAAACAGTTAAAAAGTAGGTTAAATTTGTGTGATAATTTGTTAACAACATTCCAAATCTTAGATGTATTACTTAAAGCAAAAAAGTAACAATTTTAGATTGATTTCTGATCATTTGACAACTCTGTTAATAAAATTTTCAAACTTATTCAGTTGCACTTAAAAAAATGTATGAAGACTTGTAAGTTACTAGGCTCAGGTTATCTACGAGCTGTTGTGTAACCTTATTTGTTTTTTTAATTTTGTATTTATATACATACATAAATACATTGTTTACATTCATATAGCTTTTTTTATACGTCGTCATTTACAATTTTGAAAACAGAATTACTTTCATAAGACCCTATATTGCAACAATTGGATGCACATTATTTCAATTCGGTTATGATAACGCTTCACATTTAATATAAAATATCCACTTAAAAAGTTGACCTAAAATTACTCCAAACGGATGGGTTTTTTATTTAATTGGATTGTATTGATTAAAAAGATATGATTAACAGGCACTAGATAAATTCCCAGCTAAACTTTTTCTTTATATGAATAATAATAGAATAATCTTTTTTTTAATTTCATATGGGGATACATGTACATATAACATATGTACATTGTACATACATATGTTACCTACATTTTAATGTAACCCTTTCACAAGTGAATATATAGCTATAGGGATAACCTACTTAGTTGTTTTAAAAAAATATTGTCTATTCGCAAATATTTAAAGACTAGCTGCGCCCCGTGGCGTTCTGTCATGCCTTATTTGAGAACAAATTTGGTCAGCATAAAAAAGGTTACATATTGAGCCAACTTTAAAAGATAGAAATATGCTGTCGTGGATTTTTTTAGAACTATTAAAGGGAAAGAATTTTGTTATACATTATTTTAGCAAAGCTTCAACCATTGTCGGAGTACACGCAGTGAAAGCTCTCAAAAAGGAAAAATATCCCCGATTTTGAAACATTGTTTATTGGTACTTCGCCCGTATGTTATATATGTATATATAACATAACCTCAATAAATAGGCTATCTAAGACTATTGAATTTTTTAAATCGGACCAGAAGTTCCTGAGATTATCACGTTTTTACAAACAGAGCATATTGAAATAACAGAAATAATGTTTTATTAAACATTTCATTGGCTGCTTAAAATAATATTTATGTTATTTCTAGGGTGGCCTTACCTCTTAAGTTTAAACATAACTGGTTTTAAGGTTACGCGTTGTTTACAGCGCTGTCTGAATACACAGGTACCTACTATTTTTCTCAGCATTGAGTTTTTAGAAGGTTTTTTTTCTATCAATTAGTCTACCTGATTAATATTTGTTAAAATTGCATAGATTTAATAATGTTTAACGTGAAACATCTTACGGACAACAGTTTTATTTTGAATTTGGTATTTGCTATATAATTTGTATTATATACCAACTCTTACTTTCAACTTATCCCCTCTGACTAAAATAAACAGAAGTATTCCGGAACGGAACTTATTACATGAGTTATGTTCTATAACAGGAAAAAACAACGAACATTAGTTTTTGAAACAATGAACAAAAACAGGACAATTTGTGAATTTAAAAATATCATATTATTTAAGTCCTTTTTCAATAAAATTAGAAATATTATTATTATTATTAATATTTATTAACAAGCAATTAAAATTACAAGCTAATATAAAATTTAACAAGCCTAGCTGCAGAAACTATTGGCTTTTTTGACGGAAAATTCAAGTTACAATTTTTGCTTTTTTGAGAAACTTAGTAATATTATTTATATTTGTTAAGCTGGAATTTTTGAAGATTTCATATACCCACGGAAATATTTTTTAATTTTTTTTTAAATTATGGGAAATAAGTTAAAACACTTTCTTCCTACTATACTCTGAATTTGTTACTGCGATTGCAAAACTTATAGGTAGGTACAGCTTAAAAATCTTAAGCACCAGTTTAGTTTTCAAAATTGCAAGTTCTTTTTTGAATTGATCGCATTGATAAAACTTAGATACACTCAAAAACCTGTTTGATATAATTGTTTTCTTTGTCCACAGGATTCAATTAGGGAATGCTGTAAAACTGTATAAACATCGTCACAGAGGCAAACTTAAGGGGAATGTTGATAACCCAAAAATTACCGGCTATTGACAAAATGGAACACCACATACGTCAATTGTTGAAGGTATAATACATAATAAATAATTAGAACTCAAATAATATTCAATCATTGAAAAGTTTAAAGTATTGCCCACGAGTTGCCCTTGAAGAACCGACCAATAAACTTGAGAAACCACACCATACCACGCATTCATACAACGACGACGACGACGGCTGCTATTTAACAAAAACAAATTTAAAAAAAAAAGAAAAAAACAACACAAGGAAGTCTACTCCAACTTCGAATGAAGATGACGACAACAGAAATGACGAAAGAAGACGACGATGACGATGAACTAAGACTAAGAGGCAGATGGTGGTTGGTAGGCGTAGGTCAAAAAAATAAAGAAACAGATGTTCTTTTTCTTACCTTTTCTCTTCTCAACTCAATCGTCTTTAAATGAAATAAAAGGTGATCTAAAGGGCATAAATAACATCATTCAACCAAACATACACACTGTGATTTAAGTAAAGTGTATTCTTTACGAGTTTCAAAAGTAGATACCTAGGGTAGGGTAGGGTAGGTGTAATGGCAATAAGAAGCCAAGACTCACCTGAAAATCTCGCAATGAACTTGAAAAAGTCATTAGATGAAGCAATACTATCCCGTGGTCGCGATGTATTCCTGATTTTCCCCCAAATCCTCTCAACTGTCGCATCGTGTGCCGCAGCTGCTTCTACTCCTGCCGCTACTTCTACTTCATTATCGATCATCATCATCATCGGTGTCTCCATCTTCATTGCAGTAGTATCCATTCAATTCGTATCGAATTTTCGTCGTTATATTTATATAGGTAGGTAGGAATAGGTTAGATATGTATGTACTATGTACGATATTCCTATATTCGTTCTGCTGCTGGTTTCCTTCCTTCCTCTTTTCTATGTGCGGTCCTATTGGGTTTATTCTTTCTTGGTTTTGGTAAATTTGTGTTTTTTGTTTCAATCTTCTTGAGCGTCGTCGTCGTTGTTTTCGTCGATGTCGTTCTGGATTATGCCTTCCTTGCTTTTTAGAAGGAAGTCGTCTTTTTCTTTTGCTCTGAGGCTAAATTCCTTTTAGCTCTTTTTCATTATTATTTAAGATATGCTCAAGTAGATTTCGTATATGACGTAAACTGCTTCCGAACAAGGTCTAAACATTTGTGAACTTTTTATTTTGTAAAATGTGCGTTAACAGACTTTTCTTGCCTCTTTTTAGCTAATTAAATAGGTATCATTTTTTTTTTTTTTGCAAACCTAAGTTATTAGAAAATGTGCCGCGACGAAGGTGGTACAATTACTCATTCCAATATCGCGGGAGAAGCCCAAAGACCTACCAAACGAAACGGCACAATGCTAGACGCATATACGGAAAAGAAAATAACCAAAAGCAAAAAGCACGCAATCCGTACTCCGTGCACAAGTAAAAGTAGCAGGTTTAAATTCGATAACCGAAACAGTGTCTCGGCTCGGCCTCTGGTCTGGTCTGGCCTGGCAATAGTAAGTATTCGAATTCGTGTAGTGTATTCCACCCGACCAAATAACAGAATCGGATTCGGAATCGGAATCGTCGTCAATCCGTAATATATGAATGAATGAATGAACACACGGCCCTGCAGTATATAAGAATGAAAAGAAAAAACTCTACTGACTGAACCGAACGTAGTTCTTATGTAAAGAGCTTGTGTATCGTGTATGCACTACGTCTACGAGTTAGGTATGTACACACAGCGCAAAGCAGCAGCAGCAGCAGTACAACAAAAAGAAAACTTGCAATTGAGATTTTTTTTTACAATTCCACTTCTTTTCTATGAGAATCGGTATATTTTGGGTATTTATTTTAACTTTGTCGGTTCGGATTAAGGGAATATTAGATTTGGTTTAACAATTGGAACACTTTTCACATTATTTTTAGGATCGATTGGAGTAAAATTTCTGCAGAAAAACACGAACAAATTTAACGCAATCGTTGTGACTGCTGCGAAACAGACGGACAATAAATACATACTGAGAAGTAAATGGTCGTACGGGTGGAGAGAGTTTTTGAGAGAGCATGACAATTCTACAAAAAAAGTGATGCCAGTAATTCCCTTTATTTGATATAACAAGCGACGTGCATGAGCGGCAGATTCACACACTTGTTCTGAACACTTGTGATCATACAAAAATAACAGATAGGCTGCTATGTCAACAAGAATCTTTATCAAAGTACATTGTTGTGGGGTTTTCCATGGGTAAAATAAATCTATTTATTTTTGATCTAAATATCTAAAAACACGAAATTCTACTATTTTTGCATTTTATGGGGAAAAATAAATTGATTTATTTTTGATTTAAGATTAAATCTACAGATCTGGATTTTTCAATGCTAGTTTTTATTAACTACCCATAGGAAGTTATCGTAATGGGTCCGATTTGTCAAATTGAAAATTTTGACATTTCCCGGCGTTTCAAGGTCCCTAGAGCCGAAATAAAAAATTTTTAGAAAGATGTCTGCTTTTTCGTCGTCCATAGCGCAAGAACCAGAAGAGATATCGACTTCAAATAAATTTTGTTATACAGATAATAATAATAATAATAATAATAATAATAATAATAACAATAATAATAATAATAATAATAATAATAATAATAATAATAATAATAATAATAATAATAATAATAATAATAATAATAATAATAATAATAATAATAATAATAATAATAATAATAATAATAATAATAATAATAATAATAATAATAATAATAATAATAATAATAATAATAATAATAATAATAATAATAATAATAATAATAATAATAATAATAATAATAATAATAATAATAATAATAATAATAATAATAATAATAATAATAATAATAATAATAATAATAATAATAATAATAATAATAATAATAATAATAATAATAATAATAATAATAATAATAATAATAATAATAATAATAATAATAATAATAATAATATCATAGCAGTTTAAAAAAAGGTGAACATTTTGGTTAACCCTAAATATCTCATGAACCAATGACGCTAGAGACTTGAATTAAATTTTATATTATAGATTGTAACGTGATACAAAACAAGTATATTTTTGCGGAAAAATCCAATTAACGGTTTTTTATAAATCAAAAAAACTGAAAAAAAATTTGTCACCTCGAAAATTTGACGACTAAAATATGATTTCATCTCCAAAACAATTTTGTGCAACGAAGAATGATGTTTTTGTCATCTGATAAAATTTTGAGAAAAATCTAATTGACAGTTTTTTCTATAAAAAATAAAAACCTAAAAAAAAACATTACTCAAAGTTGGTAAAAATTGAATTTCGACTCAAATATCTTATCAAAAACTTGAGATTAGGGCTTCCAAACTTATTTTATCTTATAAGAAATATTATTTTCAACATTCTGATAAATGTTGAGAAAAATTGAATTGACAGTTTTTTTTACAAAAAATAAAAACCTTAAAAAAAATTAATAAAAGTTGATAAAAAATTATTTTTGATTCAAATATCTTTTCAAAACTTTAAGATATTGGCTCTAAACTACTTTAATCTTTCAAAAAATATTGTTGTCAACATTCAGTAAAATTTTGAAAAAAATCGAATAGACATTTTTTGTACAAAAAATTAAAAACCTAAAAAAAATTTAACAAAAGTTGGTCAAAATTGTTTTTCGACGTAAATATCTTTTCAAACATTTGAGACATTGGCTTCAAACTAATTTTATCTTATAAAAAATATTGTTTTCAACATTCGATAAAATTTTGAGCAAAATCGAATTCACAGTTTTTTTTTTACAAAAAATTAAAACCTAAAAAAACCTAAAACTTGGTAAAAATTTACTTTCGACTCAAATAGCTTTTGAAAAATTAATTTTAAATTTAAAATTGACTTCAAACTTTTTTATTTCACAGAAAATATTGTTTTCGATATTCAGTAATTTTTTTTATAAAAATCCAACAGTCCGTTTTTTCATAAAAAAAATCTACAAAAAATAGTACGCAAATTTGGTAAAAATTGATACATATAGGTAGATAAACTTTTGACAAATCGACAGACGGGATGGGAAGTTATCAGTGTGGGTCGCATCCCATCCTCTTTTTTGTAATTTTTATTTCGGCAGGAAAGAGATTGAAAGTACTGCAGTGCGAAAATTTGCACCAACTTTTCGAGTTGAAGATAAGGGTACATTAAGTAAACCAACAAATAGGATCTTGCTGTATTTAAAGCTGTTATCAAAGTATATATTTTGATAAAACGCTGATGAAATAAAAGATATCGTAGCAGGAAAGTTTCAAGACCTACCATTGTGTATTGGCTACATTGACGGTACAGATATAAGCTTGCAGAGGCACAAGTTTTAGACCATAAATCATATTTTTTGCAAGGAATCATGTCTATTCCATTTAAGCATAAGTAATGTATGACAAGCTGAGAATTCGTGACGTCGAAGAAGGAAGCTCTGGAAGTAGCCATGATGCTAAAATCTTTCACTTTTTTAAAGAAAAAGAAATTGGATAGCTGAAGACTCTGCGTATCCTCTCAATGACTTTCTCATAACACCATTCAGAAGCAACTCAGAACAACTGGAGCCCAAAGGAGAAACATTTTAAGAAAAAATTGCGTAGCTTTAAAGAGCTACTAACTTTTAGTTTCGAAACTTTTTGGTTTCTAAACTGAGCACTATAGACTTATATGAGAGTCCGCGCAAATGCAGAAACCATTCTGTCGCCCATTTGAGCAACTTTTTAGTTTGTGTTTTGACACAAACTAGACGATCACCTCTAACCAATTCCTTAGTTTGTGTCACAAGGAATTATAGGTAACTGCGCGGACATTCAACTAAATCGTTGAATAATTTTCTGTAAGTGCAAGAGAGAGAAAAATTTAGTCAAGGTGAATAAATGTTTCCTGTGTATTGGTTTATTTCGTTGATTACTTTCGGAGTTGTTTATGTGCGTGATGTTTGGGCAACTAACGATCAAACTACTTGGTTTCGAAAAAGTTGCATGCCTAAGGATACATACAGAACTAATTGGCTCGTTGATTCCCCACATACAACAGAGCTAAACCTTGCTTCGTTGGCTCGGGCTCGTTGATTTTTGGCTTGCTGAAAATTCAAATGGATCGATAGAGCCAAACCAAACCACCTCAGTTTCCCCAAACACGGTCCATTTTAGATCGGCTCGGGTTCATTTGGATCTTTAGCTCTTTCACCTATGGCTAGCTAAAGAATAATTGTAATATTTGTACAGGTTTGCTGGTAATAAAGACACATACAGAAAAGTTTTAAATTTGGTTCACTTCTATTTGCTAAGTTCATATAGAATTTTAACGAATTTCATAAAATTTCTGTTTGAAATAGTTTTCTTTTTCCAAATATAACCAAAAATGTTTAGATGGCCACTTGACAGCTCTACCACACCCGGTAACACGTTCCCGAAGTTATACTAATACAATGACAAAAAACACAATTTCAATTTTTGGGGCAAATCTCATAATTACCCATGTAAAACACCATTAAACTCCCATTGTTAGGTCCTCATCGATTCAAAGAACTCCATGAACATTTTAAAGTAAACATACCTAGCCAGTACAACCACCTATGTCAAATAAACTAGACTAATTCTTCAATCACCTGAACCATAGTCGTTGACACAAAAAGATTCATTGCCATCGTGTCAGTTGTTGGCAGCGAAATTACTATAAAAGTTTACCTCCTAAATATTTATAATTAAAATAAATTGTTATTATTTTTTTGTGTATAATATTGTTAATGTTTTTTGTTATATACTTTTAAACCAGTGCACATTTACAAAATGTTAGATCTATTTACGATATTTACGAAAGGAGGAATTGTATTGTGGTGTTTCCGAGCCACTGATCAAATATTTACGTCCCCGATTAACAGTTTAATACGTGGAATTATTCTCCAAGTACGTATGATGTATTTGACTCATTTGCATATCACAATCACACTATTGATGCATAACCAATTGCTCTTGATAAATAATTCATTTTCATTTTACAGGAACGAACAATTGGATCAAAAGACTTTGAACACAACAATCTAGCTCTGCGCTACAAGTTGGACAATGAGCTTGACATTGTTTTGGTTGTTGCATTCCAAAAGATTATTAAAATGTCTTATTTGGATAAATTTCTAAATGATGCTCATCTCGAGTTTAGGGACAAATACAAAAATGAACTGTCGAGTGGAGAAAAGGTGAACTTTGAATATAACTTTACAAAAGAATTTCAAAGGATTTTGGCGGAAGCGGAGTCTTGGGGCAAGGAAGAAGTAAAGCTCCCAAAACAAATGCGTAGTTATGTTGAATCAGAAAAGTCGAAAAAAACTGTTGCTTCCATGATTGAATCGGGCCCGAACGCTAAGTCGACTGGCAAAAAGGTACAAATTGTTGAGAATCAACAACATCAGCAACAATTATCTCAAAAGTCTAGAGAACAAATTATCCAAGATAATCGTAAGAAATTGATGGAAAAGATGGCTGGAAAGAAGAGTCCACAGGAGGAGAAGAAGAAGACTCCGAAAGAAAATGAAAAGGTTGGCAAGAAGCCGAGAGTTTGGGAACTGGGTGGTGATGTTAAGGATATGTCCAATTTGGATAGATCAAAGGATCGTCCTGATGAGAGGCAAATCGAGCCAAGTCAGGAATCTAAGGAGGTAAGAATGTAGTTTGAATGATGATAAACACGATATATGTATGTATTTATCTTAATATTTATAGATGGTTGGTACAATGGGAGGAGGTATTAAAGATCTTGAGGTTGATAGCGATGAGGAAGAGGAAGAGGAGGATTACAATCAGAGCAATAAATCACGTGGCAATGAACAAAAAACTGGAGTATTTTCTTTGTTCCGCGGAATTGTGGGTTCAAAGAATCTAACAAGAGCCAATGTCGAGCCTGCATTAGACAAGCTAAAAGATCATCTTATTTCAAAGAACGTTGCCTCAGATATTGCACAGAAACTATGCGAATCAGTTGCATCTAAACTCGAAGGAAAGGTCTTGGGAACTTTCGAATCCGTAGCAGCAGCCGTCAAAACTGCACTTACAGAATCTCTAGTGCAAATTTTATCACCAAAGCGTCGTGTTGATATAATTCGAGATGCTCTCGAGGCTAAACGTGCCAATAGACCTTTCGTAATGGCATTTTGTGGAGTTAACGGTGTTGGAAAGTCGACAAATTTGGCAAAGATTTGCTTCTGGCTGATTGAAAACGATTTTAGTGTACTAATTGCAGCCTGTGATACTTTCAGGGCTGGAGCTGTTGAACAGCTTCGAACACATACCCGACACTTGAATGCCCTGCATCCCCCACAGAAACACAACAATCGTACAATGGTGCAGTTGTACGAGAAGGGTTATGGTAAAGACGCAGCTGGTATTGCAATGGAGGCCATCAAATATGCCCACGATACGAACGTTGATGTGGTTTTGATTGATACAGCCGGAAGGATGCAAGACAATGAGCCCCTGATGAGGGCATTAGCAAAACTTATCAAGGTCAACGATCCCGATTTGGTACTTTTCGTGGGTGAGGCATTGGTTGGAAACGAGGCCGTCGATCAGCTTGTCAAGTTCAATCAGGCCTTGGCGGATTATTCGTCCAATGAGAATCCGCACATTATCGATGGGATTGTACTCACGAAATTCGATACGATTGATGATAAAGTAGGCGCTGCCATATCTATGACTTACATTACAGGACAGCCAATTGTGTTTGTGGGAACTGGACAGACATACACAGATTTGAAGGCAATCAACGCTAAGGCTGTTGTACATGCTCTGATGAAATAATAAAATGCTTGATTTTTCTTCTACAAACATCTAAATTTTATTATTTTTTTTTTTAAATAAAATTTTGTATTAAGCCAATTTAAAAATATATGGAAATCGAATATCAAGCAAATATAATCAAACATTTGAATAATTTGATTTTGTTTGAAGTTGCAACCTTGAATTTTTACCATCATACTATTATAATTTAAAAACCGAAAAATTATTATAACATAAACAGGTTTTAACATACATACATATGATTAAAAAACAGTGGTGTCGAGCAGTTTGAGTAATTTGTTTCAAATTTTCATTTTAAACACCAAAGTTTAAAGTAAAAAGCTTTATCATGGAGTACCTATCATCTTTTTATATAAAATTAACTTTTCTTGATACGTCGAGAAAATCGATTCATTGGCAAGAGTACCGTTAATAACGACTTTGGTAAATTTATGATCACAGAATCACCCAAAACCTCTAACTGAAATTAGTAGGAAGTTCTTTGTATATAATATTATTTTGTATGTAATCGATGATTCAATGGGATTTTCATTCTACATATTTTGAATTGAAAACTGCCAAAAAGATGATCATTGCCATTAGCTTTGTTGGTTGTCATTTCAAAAGAATGCAAATCAGAAATTGAAGTAGTTACGCCGCCGGCCCAAAATCCGAACCAAACGGTAACTTTTTGAGGATGCATTATCACGTGGTGAACCTCGCGTGGGTTGGTTTTGCTTGTTAACACAGCCATTCATCCAAAAATGTTAAAGATGATTTTTCGGTCAAAATTGGGGTGCTCTTCCAAACGATTCGAAGCCCAGTCAGTGAACAAACGTCGTTGTCTTTGGTCATGAATTTTGAGCTCCTGGGTCAGTTGGATGTTATACGGGTGTAGGCCCAAGCCCGGACGCAAAATTCGCCAAGTTAAGTCTGCGAAAGGCCGAGTTCTTGTGCACGGCGAGGAATAGACTGCCTTGGGTTCTGCTGTACACTTTCACGGACCGCGGCGATGTTGTCGACCGATCTTGCGTTCCTTGAACGTACTGGTGTTGGCTGATTGTTTACTGAACTGGTCGTCTTAAATTTGGCCACCAAACGTTGAAGAGTTGACTGTGAAGGGCCATCTCGTCTACCGTAAAATGGGCGCAATGCCGTCAACACTCATTTTGATAATAAAGTTTTATCATTTGAACGTGCTGTTCAATCATGTATAATAAACAAAAGATTTGACAGATGTCACCAAAACAAAATGGACCCCACGGGGCTCCATAATCTACCCTCGCTAATTGAAAAACCCTTTATTATGTACTCCAAAAAAATTAACGTGTAAAAGAAGCCTTCAACAACGATTTTTTGATGATTAACACTGTTCTGCAATTTCAGAACAGTGTTTTAGTTTAGCCTTTATGACCTTTTTCAATAGCATCTAAATTGGAAGCCAAAATACAAATTAAATTGGTTCTATTTCATGCGAGAATATCATTTCATATTAACATGTCTTCTATTACTATTAGTATACAAATTGAAAAGGCCATTGGAAAATTAGACACTTGCAATACTGCGAACATCCCTAGTGCGAAAAAGCTTCAAAATATGAACTAACCCATTTTTGAAATGTCAAATTGACAACTAGAATACCAGATTTTCTTGATATATTCCAAACGAGGAAAAGGTAGTTTTTCATAGCTAATTTTTTCATAAATAAATAACCATTTTAACAATATTTTAGAACTTCAAAATGATTGCAAGCTGCGCCACAAAAGGTTTAAGCATACTTGTAAGTAAATGCCCAAATGTATTGATTTATTTATTTAAAAAAAAATCATTGTGTTATGTAATTAACAATTTCGCATTTGGCTATTTCGTCAATTCGTAAAATAGATTTTCATAGATTTTTTGTTAATAACACCTGACTGCATATATTCTTGTAGCGCACCGGCATTAAAACAATCACAACTTCGGCTGTGAGCAGGAGTGATCATCTGTTCGTTCATCGGGATACGCCAGAGGACAATCCCGATATTGTATTTGAATTTACCGAAGACAACAAGAAGGTCTGTTTGATCGGCAGACATTAGATTTTGCACTTAAAAACTAACTGGATTTTCTTACAGCGAGTAAATGCTATTCTCAGCATCTATCCAGAAGGTCACAAGCGTGGGGCAATGATTCCATTGTTGGACTTGGCTCAGAGACAACATGGTTGGTTGCCAATTTCGGCTATGCACAAGGTAGCCGAAATTCTAGATTTGCCCAATATGCGTGTATACGAAGTGGCTACTTTCTACACCATGTTTATGAGGCAACCCACTGGACAGTATCATTTGCAAGTATGTACAACGACACCTTGCTGGTTACGTGGGTCTGATGAAATTTTGAATGTTTGTAAGGTATGAAACTCGATGATGGAATTAAAGATGTAGTACCTATATGGATTTAAAATAAAATACAATTCTAGAATAAACTGGGAATCAATCCTGGTGAAACCACAAAAGACAGGAAATTCACCCTGTCTGAAGTCGAGTGCCTGGGAGCTTGTGTGAATGCACCAATGCTTGCTGTTAATGACGATTACTACGTAAGTACTGTGCATTTTGTTATGTAAAAAAATGTTAACTGGAAACTGTTGTGTTCCAATGCATATTTAAATTTATTCGAATTTGCTGAGGATTTTAAATTCCATTTGCTTCTTAAAAAAAGAACTGAAATTATTGAATGTTTGAACAACAACAACTTAAAGGTGCTACCACTCAATGTTTTTGGCTGAAGATATAGCTATTTCGTGCTTTGCCACTTTTGCACTCATCAGTCTCCTTTTTTGTGGTGCTGAGCTTTAATCCAATTTTATTTGAAAAACTTTTTATGCACACCATAGGTTTCGAACCCACGCATATCAGATTTGCTCAGTCTTAGTTGGTCGTTGGTCGTGCTCATGTGAATATTGCTTAACACCTATGATGTTAAGATCAGGTGAGTATGTGGCCATGGCAACAATTCTACATTTTCACTAGCGTTGTGGATCGGGGCATTGTCTTGTTGTAAGATCCACTGGATAAGATAGGTCCAAAAAGCTCTCTTATGGCTGGAAAAGCTGTTTGTAAAATAGCTTTATAAGAAATTCCTGTCATTTTATGAGACACAAAAACCAACTCAAAGGCGCCGTAGTATGAAATGGCTCCCCACACCATTACTCCTCCTTTTTTGGAATGATTGCGGTTCAAAAAGCATTCGTCTTTGTGGATGTCATGGAAATAAAAATTATACCCATCAGGACCATCTAGGTTGAACTTTTTTCATCAGAAAACACCAATTTCTCCAATTTAGTACACTCCCAACCTGTGTTTCCCATGTCATGTGAATACGAGCGAATTCTAAGCGATGTTCATTTCACTAGTGGGAAGAAAGAGATCAAAGCAACCGTTGAGTTCGTCTCACTAATCTTGAATTTAGTTTTTTTTTCGAAGAGAATTTAATAACTTTTCATATAAATGCATTGTTTGATAGTTCATGAAAAAAAAAAACAAACTGAAAAACTAAAATTAATTCAGAGAAAAATGGTGCGTCTAACCATGTGAACCGCATTGTATGTATGTATAAGAAGTCTCCAAAGGAATTTTGTTTCTTTAAATTTTTTTTTTAAGTCGAACATTCAATGCTATGACAGCCGTTTTTTACTCATCAAAATACTTATGAGAATCGTTTAAGGTTCTGATTTTTACGGAGGGAAACTTTAAAACATGAGTTCGCAGTAATTCCCCCAAGTTGTACATGTAATCAAACTCTAGTAAACGTTTTGTACATTTCTTCAAGTTATGGTTTTATTGCTTCTGACTTTGATTCTCCGTTTGGTCCATGATCCCACATCGATGAATTCTAGATTCTAGACTCTCTAAAACTGTTAAAAAATCTCCATGTAAATCTACTTTTAACTTTGTCATCCATGTTAAAAGTTTTTAAAGATTTGTGTAAATCGTGGTATTGCGGACAAATAATTCTATCTTTATACACTAGGTTCCGTAAGAAATTGAGTACCATCTTTAATCTTTAATGGTGTAAAAAAAACTATAAACTCCAATTTCGTAAAAATGTATCGCTCTGAAAATAGAATTATACTCAATATTGTTATTAATAATTTAAATTACACAATTATCCCAACATACTTAAATTGCAATAACTGGCAGTTTGACTTTGCTAGTCTAGTTGACTTCGTAAACAACTCCAATTTGGATAAAATTATGTTAATTGGAGACTTAAATGCTAGGATCGGGAACTATCAAAATTCTTCTGCTCTCAACACTATCTCGCACAACACCCTCAATCCTACCAGAAGCTCAAAAGATGACACCTTTAACAGAAATGGAAGACTACTTACTGAATTCCTTGAAAACTTCGGACTATCCGTGATGAATGGAGCCTCTAAACAAGACGCTTCGGGAGAATTCACATTCGTAAGTGGCCAAGGACAATCTGTTATTGATATTGCAGCTATATCTCTTGAGTGGCTTAATCTATCATTAGATTTTGAAGTAGGAGTGGCGAATTTCTCATCTCACTTTCCGATTGAAGTAAAGGTTCAGGTTGCTGATGAAATTGTACTGAGACAATCAACTAACTTTTTAAAATTGAGATGGAAAGAGAATTGTGCCGATCTATACAAATCATTGCTAAGCCGTAACATCAGCACTATTCCTTCGTGTCAAAATAACAGTCTAAAAAGTTATGATGAACATATTACAAGAGTTATCAAGGTCTCAGCACCATTTGCCCACAGTAACAACAGCCGAAACCATTGTACACCAAAAAACAAATGGTTTGATAACGATTGTGCGAAACTCCGTAAACTTTCATTTGTTTATCTTAAGTTGTTCAGATCTACAAATGCTCTAATTTTTAAAAACATTTATTTTCATATTAACAAGGATTTCAAAAGACTGTTCCAAAAAAAAAGTTGACTACGTCAACAATGTTGCAGAAGAACTGGCAAATTGTAAGAACTCGAAGGCTTTCTGGAACAGTGTTCGTGAGCTGGGTGGTCGTGATAGAAGCATGGTGACTACGCTCGAAGTTGAGACACTAGCAGCTCATTTTAAAACTCTTTTGTCGGCTGATGAGAATCACCATGCTTTCTTTTATGCAACTATCTGTAACTATCTGCGAACTGGATAATCCTATTACTCGACCTGAGCTTGAAACTACTCTGAGTAAAATGAAAAATAATAAGGCTCCTGGCATAGATGGCATTCCGATTGAATTCTACAAGAATAGTACGGAACCGTTTAAAAATCATCTTCTGGCATATTTTAACAAACTTTATGAAAATTCTTTTGTTCCAAACAATTTCAACAAAGCGGTTATATTCGCAATATTCAAAAAAGGAGATACCAATCAGCCAGAGAACTATAGAGGAATCTCGATTCTCAACTCGCTAAGAAAGATTTTAACTTCAATTCTTTATGAAAGGTTGACGGAATGGATTGAGAACAACAACCGACTCACCATGTTCCAGGCAGGATTTCGATCGGGTTTTTCAACGCAAGACCATATATTCGCTCTGACGAGTATTGCCAGGAGATCGATTGAGCAGAAAAAGAAATTATATGCCTGTTTTGTGGATTTTAAAGCAGTCTTTGACAAGGTAAATAGAAATGCCTTGATGTACAAATTGTCATCCTTAGGAATTTCACGTAAATTCTTAATGTTTTATTTCAAATTTCTTGCCTCATCTACTGCTTCAGTGTGGGATGGAACTAAATTCTCTGAATGGTTTGAAACAACATCAGGTGTCCCCCAAGGGTGTATATTAAGCCCGATATTATTCGCCTTGTTTATTGATGACGTTTGTGATGTACTTCCGGGAGGAATACTCTTTTCCGGTATACAAATCAAAGTTTTGCTCTACGCCGACGATTTTAGACAATCCATCTACCCTCCAGCTGCAAATCAACAAACTAAATATATTTTGTGAATCATGGAGTCTCTGTGTCAATACTAACAAGACAAAAATAATGATTTTTAAACCGCGTCAGAGAAGAAGACTCGCAGAAGAAAACTGGTCCCTAAACAACGCGCCTATTGAGGTCGTTCATTATTTCAAATATCTTTCTGCTGTCTTACAATCTTAATGTTTCGAAACACGTAAAAGAAAAAAGCAAAAAATCAATCTTAATTCCAAATATCGTGTTTTTCAAGCAACTGTGAACTGCTGCATGTGCTACGGTACCCAAGTTTTTGGATATTTACAACTAGAGGAGTTTGAAGCCGTGCAAAGGTATTTCTTCAAACGCTTGTTTAGATTGCCTTCTTCAACACCCAATTATGCTATATATGTAGAGTCTGCTATAACACCTCTTTACATTACAAACCTTAAAACCAACTCAGACTACATATTGAAAGTTATGAGAAGGGATGAAAGAAGCCTTCACAAATCTATTATGACAAGGCTTATGCAAACAAATGCCTCCCCGTTTAAGGAATGGAACCAGATAGCTTCTTCATATGGCAGTAATCTATTCTTTTTGGAGTCCAATTTGAATCAATGGCACACCATGTTCAATGATCTGATCGCCAGAACTGATGAACATATCTTCAGAGAACATTTTTCAAGAGCTTCAACAACATTATCAAGAAATGTGTATAGAAACCTCAATCACCAAATATCATCACAGGCTAATTATTTCAGTAACGAGTTTTCTTCTGAGGCTATAAGTTACATATTTAGAGCCCGAGTCGAAATATTGAATCTTAACTCTATGCTGCATCGAACTGATCTTCAACAAATCTGTAGCCTTTGTAACACCGGAGAACCAGAAGACATCACACACTTCTTTGCATCGTGTCCTCTACTCCAAGAGATTCGACGGTTGTATTTCGAACTGAGTTTTCTTCCCCCAACTCGGCTCTATGAAGTCCTTAATGGAGACTTTAGATGGTCAACTGTCTATAGATACTGCAAACATGCTCTAAATTACCGCAATAGTTTTCCATAACTCTACAACCAGTTATTGCAATTAAAAGTTTCCTATTTAATATTTTGTGTTTCAAATCATGTAAAAATTGATATATTTTTCCTATTTAATATTTTGTGTTTCAAATCATGTAAAAATTGATATATTTTTATGTTTCAAATCATGTAAAAATTGATATATTTTTCCTATTTAATATTTTGTGTTTCAAATCATGTAAAAATTGATATATTTTTCCTATTTAATATTTTGTGTTTCAAATCATGTAAAAATTGATATATTTTTTTTTTATTTCAAAATTGTTGAATTCGCACTTGATGCTTTAACAAACTATTATTTCTTTTTTTGTTTTTATATAATTAGTTGAACTTATGTTTATTATTTAAATTTTAACTTCTTTACATTTAAATTGTGTTCTTGTTATGAAATGTCGATCAGGCAGACGGCAGAATTGCCATGTCCATATTCTTAAAGAAAAACATTTCTTAATAATAATTTATATCTTAAAATAAAGAAACTATCTATCTATCTAATCTTTAATTGATTGTCGTTGAGTTTTTTTTAGTTTTGAACTCTTCCAGATCCCCAAATACTCTTTATGTAATATGTTATTGATTTCACTGGCTAAAAACAGAATAGTTCAAGTGACATTTTGTGTATGAATATTTTAATAGCACTAGTTTGTTAGATATTTATAGTTCTTACGCCTTTCTGTTTTTCGAAAAATGACACTTGAATTTATTCTGTTCAAGTTTGACATTTTTTTTATTATTTTTTGTTTATTATGCTATCAAAAACAGTTTTTTTATTCTGCGGCCAAAATATTTTTAACTAAATTATATTAATAGCACCAGCATCAAACAAACGATTTCTTACTGAATCACACAATTTATTTTTTAGTTTTTACAGAATTTTGGTTCAAAACATTTTAAAGACAACATCATAACTAACTTTTTTCTTATTTCCTCAAGCATAAAAGAAAGATATTTTTTCTTTTTTTTATACTTTCTAGATTTCCCCAGGAAGTTTTATGCAAACGCGACTTATTCTTTTCGTCAAAATTAGTGTTACACTTTCTGGATCATTTTGAACAATCTTTGGATTGTACCATCTCACTTTGCATTGAATTTCATGTCTTGATCTAACGGTGGATTGAAATTTCTAGATTTTTTCATAGAAACGAAACGCCGCATACGTTTATTTGATTCGATGTATTTTGAAAAATGTTGATTCGGCAAATGCCAAGCTTCTTCACTTAGAGGTTCAATTTTTTGTCTAGATAGATAAAATGCTATATTTTAAGAAAGGTGACTGCTCACACAGCAGACCTTAGTATCATATGGTTCATTTAATTCATAAAGCCATGATTCGTGCACCAACATCTATAATTTACTTATCCTAACAAAATAAATAATTTTGTTTTCGAACTTATTCACCATTAACTCATCAAACTAGTTAAGAGTCGAAACATAAACAGTGCACCTTTTTATATAATGTAGAATTTCCTTTAAATAAATTAAAAAAATAATGGGTTGTAAGTTTTATGTTTGTTTAGTGGGATATGAATAAAATAAAACTTGCATTAGGGTGAAAATTCTAATCCATCAAAATTGCAAATTTCTTTCGTTTAATAACACAAATTTTGTATATGGATACATATTTGTGTTTCTTTTTTATTATGAATTATCTTTTGAAACTTTTAACATGGTTTAAATCGGTAAAAGTTATTTGCGATAAATGACGAAAATCAAAAGTGACCAATTCGATCTGTGTAAACTTAATACGCCCAAAAGAGAGATTTGTACTTTTAAACCAAGTCGAGGTTTTAATTTTGTTTGCGGTTTTCGAAAGAAAATAAATTGTAAAAATATTCAGAGCTAGGTATCCGTTCGGAGCGTATGATTTTATATGATTTGAAGGATTTCTTCTTTTAGGTGTCCGAACAGCTGTTCGGAATTTTTTCCTAAATTTTTTAACGCATACCGGCGAACTCCGTTGAAGTTCATTAAGTGTTATTTTAATAATTGGCAGCTAAATGCAAAATGATTTAATAGTGTTGGAATTAACCCCTAACTGCATGATTTTTTTTTTCTTCATGAAAAAAATTTATGTGATAGTGAATTATAATTAAAAAAACACGTGTTTCAGGAATTTAGATTTTTTTGAAAAAAAAGTGGAGAAATTTGCGATTTCCGGTTTGGATCATATATGGCACATTGAGCAGAAAAGAAACAAAACATTTTTCAATAAATTAAATCAACTATTTATTCAAAAAATTATGTAGTATGGAATATCGTGAAACAGTTTCTTTTCTCATTCAAGCAAAGATTTACTTTGCATTTTCGGCACTCCACATAAGATCTTCCAGGGCAGTCTGGAACCTTACACCGCTATTTTGTGATCCAAACAGGAAGGTGATCTAATCGAACGTCCTGCGATGGCATTATGGCAACAGGTCCCTTCAATTTCTTCAATTGTAGATTATTCTCCATGACATAAGAGGGTCGTCCACGTTTGTTTGTTGTACTTGGTTTGCTGGCATGGCATAAATCTTCGGCTACCGCGCACTTAAAATCTGCTAGTGGCAGCCACGCCTCAGACCCATCAAGCGTTCGTCTGTACAATAGCCACGCATTCACGGCTGTCATATCGATCATGTGGAAGAATATTCTATGGTAAAATTTTTTTGATCTAATTTGTATTCTATAGTATCCAATAAGGGCATCCAACAGATCAACTCCACCCATATGCCGATTATATGCCATGACAGCCCTTGGACATGATACAGTTTGGTAGCTCTTTTCTTTTTTGTTGAAGCGTTGGACTTCAGAAGACGGTTTGCTGCTGACATATGTTGAAGAAAGGTTCACAATTCTGCTGTCAAACCATGTTACCACAGAAATATCCAGGTTATCAATTGTCACCAGTTTTTTCACAGTTGCACCTCTTCCTTTTTTTTCAATTCCTTTTCGGTAGGAACTTTATATTGTTTATTGTTCCTAGCGGTAAAATCGCTTTCTTTGCAAAAGATAAGTCAACAGCGGTAAGGACGTGTACCAGTTGTCAAAGAATAATTTGTAGTTGAATCCATCGCGTCGGGAATAGTTCTCGCCAGTCGAACAACGTCACTGGATGTACTTATCTTTGGCAAATCGGTTAACAACTGTACATGTCCTTGGGCTCCAGTATAAAGTTCAAAGTCGTAGCTGAATCCAGAGCTACCACTGAGAACAAAATTTGTATATCCCCATTTATGTGGTTTTTTTATTTTTATTGTCGCATAAATGATCTGCTTTTGGTTGGTATAATTTTTTCATCTACTGCCTTGTTTGGTCCAAGAACGGTCTTATTTTATGAAGGGGATCATGTCCTGGTTGTCCTTTGGGTAGATACTTGCGTCGAGTTGGTGTTGAAATGTATGAACCTTTTTATTTCTTCGAAGCGGTTACATGCCATTACAGAATTAATTTTTGGGTAACCTAGGCTTTCATTCCAATAAAACCTAGTTGATGGTAACTGTACGATGGACATGTACAGGCATATTCCAACAAACTGTTCAAGTTCCATTGCTGTATTATGGGCAATCTTTTCGGGACGTTTTTTACAGGAGTATCGGATAGTTTCTTGTTCTATATATTTGAACATTTCCTCTGTAAACAAGTACTTGTAGAATTGTACTGGCGTATCCAACCTCTATTTCCTCAGGTAATGTCGTATCACCTGTGAATTCCGGTTTCACTATCACCTTTTTCCAAAAACCCATCCCGCCATCGGATTTTTTCAGCTCTCGCACTTCTTCTTGAGGGAGGTATCATCTGGGATAGAGGAATATTATCTTCTAATTCCCAATCGGATTCAGCAGACTCTGGAATATATAGAGGCGGACGATTTTTGTTCACTTCGTGCTCATCATCCGAAAGATCTTCGTCACTGCTGTTGTCGGGAAAATTTTGGATAGTAGTATGGATACCTCCGTAAAACCGATGTGGGTCCATATCTGAATTCTGTAATGTTTGTATAAATAACTACGAAAACAAAATATGAACATTTTTTAACTCTTTACCTTGCTTTCACTTAAAATCTGCAATTTTTTAAAAAAAAAATACACTTTTATAGTAATCCGTTATGTGCATATACATTTTATTTTTATATTTTTTATACAATTTTGAATTTCTCAAACACGCGTTTCTCCTACTGCACCCTTTGTGACGAGTTTGACGGAAAAATGCGTTGCCGAAACTCGTTCATAGATGGCGTTTATCAATAAAATTTAGAGCGTTTATGTTACTAATTTCACACTGTATGCACAGAACAACAGAATTAGTTGAAAACTGGAAAATATCGACAAATGTACGGTTTGGCTCATATATGAGCCACCATGCCGTAAAAGTAAAAGGTTAAGAAAGGAAAACAAAAAAATATATTTATATGGGCAAATGTTTGCACTTATTCATAAATGTGTGTTCCCAAGTCAATCGCAAAAGAAAACCAAGCTTGCAACAGAACGCAAGTGTAGGTATTATCCTATCCGATGAAAGACACCTCGAATGCAACTTGACTTTCGACGTAGTATGCGTTGTAGAGATTGTCCGCATTTAATCATCAATAACATTGATTTCTATATCTCGTTGGAACCTTGATAAATTCACCATAGCACCCAAATTTTTTAACTGAAATTGCGTTAAATGTCATATTCACTTATCACCTTAACCGATTCCACCGCAAGCTATTTTTTTTGTTAAAATTATTATAATACTTTTTTGATCTTCCTGAACGAATTACTAACTTAGGAGATAATAATTTTATAATACAAAAAAAGTTTGTTCTTAAAGCACACCTCACCGACTTACAAAAACAATGTGATACACATGTGATTTTATTTTGTGCTTAATTGTATTTGATAAAATCAAACCAAAAATATTTTTCGGAAATCAAACACACATCTTGTCGCAATCGAAGTTTGTTTTCGTCCTAAGGCGTTCAGCTATGTAACATCATTGCAATCTAAATTTTTTGAACACAAGCTATTCCATTATCGCATGTAATAAATAACAAATTGGTACAGTTATCTGTACACATATATCTATGACAATTGTATTGGTTATTCCCAGCTTAAGGCTTTTAAGACATTAAAAATGTTAAAAGTTGCAAAGCAATGAAAACAAATCTTGGAACAAGCATTAAGGAAAGGAAAAGTATTTGATAAATTTTTCTAAATTAATTATTAATTTTATTGAATCAATTTGTTCTTTTATAATAAATTTAATTTAAAATATTCTTTAAATGTTTGTGTATTGCGTAACTGTTTATCTAATGGAAAATTAATTCTTAATGCCCGTACAAGTCTCACTTTATCGAATGCTAATAGTATCTTAGAAATGTTCCATTGTTTGTTTGCACCCTTTTTCTTAATAATAATAATAGATATCGGATATGTATATATCTTTTTTTTCTGTTTAATATAATTGCTAATGAAGTTGTATATTTATCTTATTTTGCAGGAAGATCTAACAGCCAAAGACATGGAGAACATCCTCGAGGACTGTAAAGCAGGTAGGATTTCCAAACCAGGTCCAAGGAATGGACGTTTTGCATCAGAACCAAAAGGATCTCTAACCTCACTTACAGAAGAACCAAAAGGTCCTGGTTTCGGACTTCAACCAGCTTTGGCTTAGAACAAAATTTAGAATGTCTTTGATTTGATAGTGATTGCTTCAAAATAAAAAAAAGAATACGTTTTGAACATCAAAAGTTGTCTGCATTTTATCTTTTACGACAAACAAATTATTGTTATTTTTTTTTTTTTTTTTTTGTGAAAACTACAGAAAGTATTAATTATTATATATTTCTTCCAATACCATTGCATTCCAATTTAACTGGTGGCGAATACTTAAACTCTAAGTAAAGCCTTAAAAAAATTAAAATGACAATTTAATCGCTGTCTGCATACTGTATCCTGCAAAAACGATTGACGAAGGTTAATAAATCAGTGACATGAATGCTCTCCTTCGTCCTACCTTTTTCCACCAGCTCGCTTAGATTTTCGGGCTCCTCTTTCAGCTTTCAGATATCTCTCTGATACCATTCGCTTGGTTTTCTTGGGTTCTTCTCGTAATTCTTTATATGAGATATCTTTTTGCGAGTCGACTTTTTTAATAAATTTTTCAATAAGATCATCGCAATTCAAATTCTCTTCTGGTTCCCATGTATCAAATTTAGCCGAATATCCCTTCCAGCGAATGCGGAAGACACGTCCTTTCTTCTCTTCTGAATAATCAATGATTTTATCAACTTCCCATTGTTTTTCGGGATCTTCACTTGCTTTTTTTGCGCCCTTTTTAGCTGCAGCGGCAGTTTTTTTTGAAGCTGGTTTGGCTTTTGTCGATTTGGTTTCTTTGTTCTAAAATTAAATAATATTGTTTTTTTTTTGGTTTTTGTTGCTGTTGTCGAAATTGTACAAACCTTTTTGTTGAATTTGTCGATGAGATCCTGGCAAGAAAGGGTGCCCTCTTCCTCCCAAGTATCATCACTAGGACCGTAACCCTTCCATCTAATTAGATAGTAGGAAACTCCTTTTTCTGTTTTGTGATCAACAACATCTTTAACCTGAAATAAAAAAGTTATATTTGTGAATCAATTATGAAACTAAAATTAAATTTATGTGAAAATAGTTAATATAGGGTGATTTTTTAAGAGCTTGAGAACTTTAAAAAAAAAAAAAACGCATAAAATTTGCAAAATCTCATCGATTCTTTATTTGAAACGTTAGATTGGTCCATGACATTTACTTTTTGAAGATAATTTCATTTAAATGTTGACCGCGGCTGCGTCTTAGGTGGTCCATTCGGAAAGTCCAATTTTGGGTAACTTTTTCGAGCATTTCGGCCGGAATAGCCCGAATTTCTTCGGAAATGTTGTCTTCCAAAGCTGGAATAGTTGCTGGCTTATTTGTGTAGACTTTAGACTTGACGTAGCCCCACAAAAAATAGTCTAAAGGCGTCAAATCGCATGATCTTGGTGGCCAACTTACCGGTCCATTCCTTGAGATGAATTGTTCTCCGAAGTTTTCCCTCAAAATGGCCATAGAATCGCGAGCTGTGTGGCATGTAGCGCCATCTTGTTGAAACCACATGTCAACCAAGTTCAGTTCTTCCATTTTTGGCAACAAAAAGTTTGTTAGCATTGAACGATAGCGATCGCCATTCACCGTAACGTTGCGTCCAACAGCATCTTTGAAAAAATACGCTCCAATGATTCCACCAGCGTACAAACCACACCAAACAGTGCATTTTTCGGGATGCATGGGCAGTTCTTGAACGGCTTCTGGTTGCTCTTCACTCCAAATGCGGCAATTTTGCTTATTTACGTAGCCATTCAACCAGAAATGAGCCTCATCGCTGAACAAAATTTGTCGATAAAAAAGCGGATTTTCTGCCAACTTTTCTAGGGCCCATTCACTGAAAATTCGACGTTGTGCTCGTTAGTAAGTCTATTCATGATGAAATGTCAAAGCATACTGAGCATCTTTCTCTTTGACACCATGTCTGAAATCCCGCGTGATCTGTCAAATACTAATGCATGAAAATCCTAACCTCAAAAAAATCACCCATTATATGGTTGGATAAATATAAAAAAAAAATAATGTAAGTAGATTGTTTAGTTTTGTATTTTGTATAGCTAGATATATTTTTGCTACAAATTTACATAATTAAAAAAAACGGCACCTATTACAAAATAGTTAATTTCAGTTTATAAGTAACTACTAAAAATACGTCTTGTATAGGAATTGCTTGGTACATAGCGTACTTCAGTCAAAAGGGAAATGAAATTAATTTCAAGGGATTGTTGTACATGAGACACTTTTCCTTCTGTAACTGTAAATTAAAGGAACTTTGTTCAAGAGTTTTTTATAAAGAACACGTCCATATGTAAGTAATTCTTCAACCCACAGTTGATTAATATGTATAAAATAATAATAATAAAATATGTATATAAGCTACATATTTTAAAAGAGAGTTCCTTTTACAGCTTTAAATCCATCAAACTAATTCCGCATGGAACAAATGACAATTGGCAGCTGAGACTGCTGGGTCTTAAAGTGAATATGATCGAAAATTGAAAATTTGGCATATCATAAAGGAATTTGAGATATCATAAAAGAAAATCAATCACAAAAATTGGCAGAAGGATGGAAGCTACAATATTTTCAGCCAAGATTGTAAGTATTTAAACGGAAGGTATATCTTTCCTTTCGTTCGAAAAAACAAGAATATGCTTTGTATGTAATTTATTTTTATTTCTTAAAAAGAGAAACAACGAGGAATAATATCCGATAATGATGCCGTGTTTCTTTCTTCCTCTCTTTTTTAAAACTGTAATATGATTTTTTGTGCTTTTTGAAAACTGATTCTCAATCTTCTAAAGCCGAAATACAAAAATCTAATTATCACCCTTATAGCGAAGATTATTTATCGACGATTGATAGAATTTATAAAATGAAATAAAAATCGGTATTGCGAAGTGAAATGATGAAATGTTATTACCCTGTTTTCATTGAAATTGCTAAATTATTTAAGTCGCTGAAACCTTTTGGGGCCACCACTGCTAGTGCATGTTATTTCTTTTTTGTTTTCTGTTAATTTCTAAATTTCTCTCCTAGATAACCTAAGTTCTGAAATTTGTTCTGGAAGGCCTTACTAAGCCCCACCTTTAGGTATTTGTGATTTGCTTACACTTTTAAATGGGGGCTGTCGTAAATGAAAATTTCCCTCGGAATGTTTCCCTCTTTCGAACATTGGGAACGCACAAAATGCTTAAAAGTTTTCCTCAGAATTACTTGCTATCAGAAAAAATTTTCAGGGAAATTGAGCTTTAATTGCATAGCATTTTTGTTTGAGGTAAATTTACTACCAGGGAGATTCCCTATTAAGGAAAAAATTCCGTTGGAATACAAAATTCCAGGGAGATTTACTATAGGCCCCAATATATTTTCCACCTGTTTTTAAAATAAGCACAAATGATTTGTTTAGTTAAAGTTTGTCTTTCGAGTCAGTTTTTACTTTTTCCTTATACACTGAACGTCAGATCGAAACAAAAATCTATCTCCAATTGAAGTTTCACGAGCTGACTGCCAGAGTTACCGTAACTAATTTTGTGTACCTTCTTTTAATGATGAACCGATGTTCAAAAATTGTTTCCCGAAATTTCAAACATGAGTGACAAATAGGCATTCTAAGTTGTTCATTGAAAATCAGAAAATAATGTCCACAAGTTAAGGCTGCAAAACGAATTTGTACTTCACATGGAATTAAAACGAGACTTGCTAACGTATGCATATTCGCATAAGAGAACAGGCTAAACTGATGAACACCAATTAACAAGAAAATAAAAGTTCGAAAATCATTCAAATCGAGCGGGACCAAATAACATTTAAACCTTTTGCTCCAACTACTAGAAAGATCTTCAAAATAAACGAACTACTTATTAAAAAAAAAAAATAGTAGTCTATCTTAACTATTTTATTTCTTTTTATAATTTTGTTTTTAAGAGTTTACAAATATAATATCAACAAGTCACTTGATCTTATGTTTGTAAGATCTCAGAGATATCTGTATTCTCAGATATATAAATAAAAGGAGAATTTGCAAAAATATATGGGACCTGGGTCTACCTAGTACCCAGAAACGAGAGCTATAAAATGATAAGCTACTATGGAGCTTAGAAACGGACGAGTATTTTGTATGTCCTAAACAGACTAAATATTCCATATTTTATACGTTTTTCTGTATAAATGTGTGTTCCATCAACGATAAAAATGTTAATTTTATCAAGTAAAGGTATGAATATGTTTTTATGTCGGCCCAACATAAATACCGCACGGACCCTCTTGACCTAATTACTTTTGATGGAAAGTAGTAGTAGAAAGTTGAAAGTTTTGGTGTATTCATAAACGTCAGCCTAACTAAGAACTGCGTTATCTGCATTCATAAAAAAAGTCACATTTTCGATCGAACTAATCTAGTCGAACTGCAGTACCTACCGTTCATAAACGTCAGACTGTCGTCAGCGTCGGGCAGATTGTGCAGCTGAATTTGTTTGGCTGCAGAAAGAGCGGGAATTATTAAAATAATTTTTACAACAACAAGAAAGACGAAGCGGCACTGACTCGTAAAGAATGTAAGTAATGGCAAATATTTTGTTAATTTTTTGGTAAAAATAATTTAAATTATTCTTTTTAAAGGTTCAACAAAATTTGTTTGGCAGCCATTTTTCTCTGACGTTTATGAACTCTGTTTACATACAAGTCGGACTAAGTCAGACCTTTTTGTTTACTGCAGACATTCTGCATTGCGAGTGCGTTCACAAATGCATCAGAAAAGAAATGCGATTGTACTAACGCAGATTTTCTGCGTTTATGAATATACCCTATCTGTACAACTTCTTGTTGCAAATTGACAATAAAATCATCATAGAGTGCATGACCGAATTTGTTTTATTTAATAGATGTTTAAAACAAACTACAAAAAAAAAACATTTAGCTTCGCTTTTTTCCTTACTATTTTCGTAATTTTATATTACTTTAAATAAATGTGTAATAATAATAAAAAATAATGCTATGGAACTAAGATTTCCAACGTTGGTTATCTCAATTGTGTTCATTAGACTCAAAATTATTATTCCCATATATTAAGTTCAGTAATATTCGCCAATATGATGTTATTTGCTGTTTATTTACTCTTGGTATTAAATTACATTTATTTTATGGTACATTCAGTTCATCCAATGCAATCTTGACCATAATGCCTAAGCAAAACAAAAAAGGACTATGGCTAAGCTTTTCAACGATACACAGTGGCCAAAGAAAGTCTACGTACAACCACGCAGCACGTTAAATAAAAATGACATTTCTACTGTGCCTATATCAAGAAACAAGCTTGTAGAAATATGCCACAACATTGTAATGGTTGAAGTCAAACATTAAATTCTTTGAACATAAAAACATGTATTGGGAAGACCTCGATCAGCCATTCAGCGGTATAGTGACGCGTAGTGCATCGGCTCCGTAAGCTACTTAGTCAGGGTTTGAATCCCAGTGACGGTAGAAAAGTTTTTCAATTACATAATATGATTAAACCAAAGACTTATTACCACAAACAAAGGAATCTGATGAACGGTTGAAACCCGTGAAAAAATATGTAATTCCAGCCTTGTGGTAACACAATCAAGTCGTTGTTGATGTTGTAGCATTCAAACCCTACTAAATTTGTTGATACCGAGATGATTACAGGCTATTTTTATACGCCAATGGTGGCATAAAGAATTATAGATCTTCGCCTATTGTAGTTAAAAATTAAATTTTAATGAATTGAAAATGCACAATTGACTTTTGTCAATATTTATATCTCCAATGTATATCTCAATAGCTAAATAAAAATGTTGTATGAGAAATACAAATTTCTCGTTTTTCCTGTTAAATCTCTAAGAATAGAATTCTTATGATTCGATTTCTCAAGCATTCTTCATCGCACAATTCAAAAAGGAAAACAGAAATACAAAGCATACTAGATGAGAATAAATACTGAATTTTGTTTTTATTGCATTTTCCTGCTCTTTTAATCTGACTCTCAGCCTTAGACTCTCTTCTTAGAAATTTTAGAAATATAAACTGGTCCTTGTAATATCAACTGACGATGTCAAGATCAAAGAAAGAAATGAGAGTTTTGATTAATTTAATCAACAATCGTTTTAAATGAAACAAATGTAAATCTAACAGTAACAAACAATTTGTTTGAAGAAATATTATAAACAGTGATTTCTGAAGAATTCTACAAATTAAGACCCAATTGCTGAAACAATACTTAAAAATTTATGTTCAACGTAAACGCTTATATACGTAAACTATAACATAAGAGCTCATGTTATATTTAAGTTTCCTAAATGGAACAAAAATATCTATCCGCTAGAATAAAGAATTAATTGTGCAGTACGTAATGATAGTTTAATTTCTCCTAACCACTGCTAGCCATGAAAGAATGCAACAACAAATTGAAGATCAAGTTACTAATAATTTTTTTTGTTTAAGCTTTACTTATTCTCAATGAAGTTTCTGTGTTTGAAGTTTAATGTCAGCCAACCTAAAATTGCTCACACTGCTTCTGAAGGGCATTGAAAATATCTTGTCAAAAATAGTCACATTAAATTGTCGTCGGTACAACCCATAAGTCTGAGACTTAGGGTGTATTCATAAACGCAGAAAATCTGAGTTAGTACAATCGCATTTCTTTTCTGATGCATTTGTGAACGCACTCGCAATGCAGAATGTCTGCAGTAAACAAAAAGGTCTGACTTATTCCGACTTGTATGTAAACAGAGTTCATAAACGTCAGAGAAAAATGGCTGCCAAACAAATTTTGTTGAACCTTTAAAAACAATAATTTAAATTATTTTTACCAAAAAATTAACAAAATATTTGCCATTACTTACATTCTTTACGGGTCAGTGCCGCTTCGTCCTTCTTGTTGTTGTAAAAATTATTTTAATAATTCCCGCTCTTTCTGCCCGACGCTGACTACAGTCTGACGTTTATGAACGGTAGGTACTGCAGTTCGACTAGGTTAGTTCGATCGAAAATCTCACTTTATGAATGCAGATAACGCAGTTCTTAGTTAGGCTGACGTTTATGAATACACCCTTACTAACCACTCAGAGAGCTCACTCCCATTTGTTATAAAGATCAAACTATGTGGGTAGGCAATGTAGACTAAGACTTACAGATCACTCAGTACACAAGAACATTTGCACAATTGAATATCCCAATATTGTGGGGATTATCTAGAGATAATTGGATTGCACCTAGCATATTCTAGCTTTAATAACAAACTGCCTCGAGCTTTGATGCCAGAACTCGTCCAACCCATTATTGAAAAGCGATATAATATAAAAAAAACTTGTCAGCGAATAAGGCAAATTCTATTATCTTTTTTTTTTTAAATTTCGTTAAGGTCGTCAAGAAATGCCTTTATAAAAGATTGTATTCTTTTTCTGACCAAAGTAGAACATATCAGAGATAATGGCTCATTGTTTTTTAACGGTTTTTTGTATAGATTGCTACATTTTCCTAAACAAAATGCAGTCAATCAAATGTTATTTTGCTTTTCAAAGCACCAGAAGCAATTGGGCTATTAAGGGTCTACTCATCAGCCCGTTAATGACACTGTACCCCTACATTCAGATAGAAGTGACCTTACAATTAATGTTCGGACTCAAAAACTTGTATCGGTATTGCTGAACAAGTTTAGAGTAGAATGTTATCGAATTAATAACTTAAATAGCTGTCTGATTGTCTGCGAAAATATCCGAGTTTCAGTTCTAGTTTAAACAGGTTCTGTTAACGCGTTACATTAAAAAAAATGGGACTAACTATGTAAAGTTGAATGCAATTTTTCTTCCACTATACAGAGTTTTATAAATCGAGAGCAACAATATGATCCTGGAAGTTCTTTCTAACTCTAAAATACAGTTGGGATTTATTAATGACCAATTTGATATGCTATCAATGAGTAATGAGAATAAAATAAAAAAAAATAAAAAAAAATAAACTTCGATGTCTGCAGAACTATGAAAAACGACGATAAAATTTAATTAGGTTAAGAAAACAAATGGCTGGCGCCGCTTTTAAAAATTATCAGAACGTCCCTTAAGATTAAGATAACAACTTTTATAGAGAGACGTGTTCTTAAATGACTTTCCTGAGGGTTTCTTCATTTGACAATGATAATGAGTATAGTGGGAATAATTATACCTGGCAAGACGTATTTAACCTTCAAGCGGGCGCGCGTAATCGAATCGACCGCGCTTAGTACATTTTCGTTTATATTATTATTTTTACCCATCATATTATGTAATTCTCATTTCTAGTAGCCTATTTCATAATTTTAAGTACTTTTTTGACAAATAAGACTTTAAAGACAATGATAATGTATCTGAGTACAAATCAAGAAATAATTATGGAATAATAGTGCTTTATTTCTCTTATTCATCCGATAGGTCTTTTCGGTTACGCGCGCCCGCTCCCGTTACAAATGACGCGCCCGCTTGAGGGTTAAAAGGTAAAAAGAAATCTTAAAAAAAAAAACTACATAAACTTTGTTGAGATTACTAGAATTAAAAATTGATATACCGGCTACGTCTATCTAAATCTATCATCTTCTACAGGATTTATTCACAATTTTGCAATAAAAAACAAATTTAAAACTAATAGGTTGGATGTAGTTTTATATTATTTTCCATTCAATATCAAAAAATCTTACATCTTAAAATTCAATTATTTTTGAATGTAGGAATCAAGTCGACTACACACGCTCGCGCTCTAACACCTCCGCCATTACAATACAACACAAAGAAAAAATCGAGTAATAACGATATGGTTACTAGTTACTAAATGTATCTAAAACTATGTACCCATAGTAAATTATTTTCTAAGTATAACATCACTGCTTTTATGATCGAAATTCCAAACCGCCATTTTGTGAATCAACAAATTTTTTTTCAAGCAAGTAGCACTTTTTTAGGTTAGTTTTGTGTGTTATGAAAATTAGATGTTTTTAAAACCTTCCCATAACTCAAAGATTATATAATTCCATGTTTTGTTGATAATGCGCTTATCAGTTTTAGATATGGGTACCTGAATCCAGAATGCAGAAAAAATGCATTCAATAGGTTTTGGAATTTATGTATACGTAAACAGTATACACCCTGGGATTTAGTATACATAAATATTTTTCGGTCAATCCTCCCAATGGATTGGATTGAATGTTTTCCCTCGCTAACAAGAATGCACTTCCATTACCAATAATGCCATTAGTTTCATAACAATTTCTTCATTTTTTAATACTAACTTTTTTTGTAATTATTTTAATAGAAAATATATTTTGTACCTCGTACTCCTGTTCGTCGTCTCCCTCTTCATTATCGTCTTCGGCTTCATCTTCTGTTTCAGGTTTTGGTTTCTTCGACTTCGGCTTGGCTTTTGCTTTTTTGCCGGCATTTTTCTTGTTGGGAGTCTTTTTAGCTGGGGATGCACCATTAGCTTCGGCGTCGTCTTCTTCGGCTTCATCATCATCGGCCTTGGAACGCGATGTAGCTTTTCGTTTTTGTGCAGGTTTCTTGCCAACAGGGGTGCTTTTGTTTGACTCTGGCTCTGCCTCTACTTCGCTTTTATCTTCTTCGTCAGCACTATCATGTTTCTTGTCTTCACTTCGATCAATATCGTCGATTTGCTCCTCTTCCTCATCATCAACTTTATCTTCAGGCACTGGGGTGCTCTTCGGAGTGCGCTTTTTCGAAGATGCAATCGATTCGTCGGCATCCGAGTCCGCTCTGGAACGATCGCTAGATTTCTCATCGCCATTTGTAGAATTATCAAGAGCTGCATCGCCGTTTTCTTTATTATATTGTGCCATTTTTTTCTTGTTCACACGGCCCATTGTTTTTATTAAAGATTTTATATTTCAATTTTAACAAAATAATATTCTTTATTTATGTATTGTTAGGAGAAAAAACACTTCCGCCCGCCAACTTTTATAAATCGATAATTTTCCTGAACCCACCAAAACCAAACGAAACGACTAAATGAGAGCGAATCAGCTTCAGCGAATGTAGAAAAAAAAATTATAAAGACGCCACAAAGCACAGCAATGGCGAATTTAGGTTCGTTTGTTTTCAAAATCTAGGCTGATATAGTTTTATACCATTTATATAGTATACGTGGCAGTTTTTTCGAAAATAAAATTCAATTGTATTTGTTTTTTTTTTTTCTCTTTAATTGTTCGACGAAAACAGATCAAATCAGTTTTGAATTTAGTAAATCAAAATTATGACATTATTTTGGTATAAATGTCAAATTTTGGATGAAATTTTTTTGATTTAAAATTTAAAGAAGTGACCTGTATGATGTACCTTGCTTGATAATAAAATCTTTTATCTAGATTCTTGTCATATTTTTATACCATAAGATTAGAATTAGAACGGGCATGAATTCTTACAACAACGACAAATATCTAAATTTATGTTTCGCATTATTTGATGACCCCAAATTTAGTTTAGTCTTACACATAAATTTTTAAATTTATTTTTCACAAGGTAAATAATTTTTGATAAATATCCCCTGTTAATTATCCTCATGTTCATTATTTTATTAATATTTTCATGGTTGAAATGTTATAAAAGATATTAATATAAGACTGAAAAATAATGACAGTTAGGAGGTTTCTGAACTCTTCTAATAATTACAATTTTTAGTCACGAAAAGGAAAAATAAAAGTATCCATAATTATGTTACGGTGGAAAACATGGATAAATCAGAAACAAACTAATCTCTGTAGAAACAAAATGTCAACATTTTTATATAGGAAAGTTGAGGTAAAGGCAAATGTAACAATCTCATTAAACTCATTTCTGACTGTGACATCTTACAACAAAAGTAAAAGTTATATGTATGTTTTATGTGACCAATTTTTTAATGAATATTTGTAGATTTATGTTTGGCAATGCAGGCTATTTTGGTCAATTGATTTTCAATGCAAATAAAAAACTTTATTCCATCTTTTACCCAACGTTTCGTCGCTACTCACGACTTCTTCAGGGGTTTTATTAAGATCTTTATTTAACATTATGAAAAAAAAAATATTTTTTTATATATTATTTTATACAATTTGTCTAATTTATAAAACTTACATGTTGTTTTTTTGTTGTTGTATTTTACATTGTTTTTGTTGGATTTGTTTTTTTATATTTAATTTTTATTTAGTTAATTTTTCTTCTTCAAACTAAATAAAAATTAAATTTAAAAAAACAAATCCAACAAAAACAATGTAAAATACAACAACAACAAAACAACATGTAAGTTTTATAAATTAGACAAATTGTATAAAATAATATATAAAAAAATATTTTTTTTTCATAATGTTAAATAAAGATCTTAATAAAACCCCTGAAGAAGTCGTGAGTAGCGACGAAACGTTGGGTAAAAGATGGAATAAAGTTTTTTATTTGCATTGAAAATCAATTGACCAAAATAGCCTGCATTGCCAAACATAAATCTACAAAAAAGTAAAAGTAATTTAAAAAAAAATTTAAAAAATGCTTCAATGAAAGTTTTGGAATTGCATTCAGAAACATCTTTATGCACAATTGAAATTTCATCTTTGTATATAAAACCTATAGTATATAGTATAATCGTTTGATTTTATGGGCAGTGCCAAGTGGGTACATGGGTGGTGACATTAGCTCTTGCAGTTTTTTTGACAATCTTTATATATAAAACTTCCAACGCCACCTTGAGGCTACGGCGAAAGTAAAAAGAAGCTCCATGATTATAATATAGATTATTATACAAAGATGTCATATCTTCATGTATGCAGATAATACAAATAAGTGCCATAGTACAGACATTATGGAGGATTTACATAAACCTGTATCTACAATTATGTATGTATTTAGAAAATAGAATGGGAAAGATGCTTGCCAAATAATATAATGTGTGAAAGAGTGAGTCAATTTAAAATGAAGATATGTTATGGCTCTTCCCTAATTCTACATTTATTAAGATCTCTTCAACATATGTCCTTTCAATATTTTGCATTTCTTTCAGACTTTTTTTCAAAATTGAAAATGCAACGATCCATGTAAATCTTACATTAAGGCTAGGCGCGCACATGCAACTTTTAGTTTCGAAACTGTTTGGTTTTTAAACTGAGCACTATAGACTTATATGAGAGTCCGCGCTCATGCATAAACCATTCTGTCGCCCATTCGAGCAACTTTTTAGTTTTTGTTTTGATACAAACTAGACGATCACCTCGAACCAATTTCTTAGTTTGTGTCACAAGGAATTATAGGTAACTTCGCGGACATTCAACTAAATCGTTGAATAATTTTCTGTAAAGCATCTTGCACATGAGCTACGAACTGCGAACAGTGGATGTTCGCATATTTTGACTTTTCTTTCACATGAGCTTTATTTCTATTCGCAGACAGCGACGAATTGTCAACCCTTTTCTCCATATTTTCCTCAGCCATGATCTTTCACACAAAAACAAAACAAGAGCGGTATAATTTTGAGGTTAAGTTGAGCGCGAACAATTTATTCGTTGCAGTGTGGATGGTATGTGGAACGCGAATAGAGCTTGACAGTTCGTAGCAACCACACTGCAATTCCTTACTACCAAATTGTTTTTACAAAATTGTCTTGTTTTAAAGAACAAAATGCAAATTTTATTATCCTAATATTAGTGTCAATTGGTTTCTTATAATTTAAATGTGTTTTTGTGTGGAATTGACTTTTTGAAATGTGTAAAATTACGTTTGTTCGTCCATTCGCAGTTCGCAGTTCGTTGCTCATGTGCAAGGCACTTAAGTGCAAGAGAGAGAAAAATTTAGTCAAGGTGAATAAATGTTTTCTGTGTATTGGTTTATTTCGTTGATTACTTACAGAGTTGCTTATGTGCGCGATGTTTGGGCAACTAACGATCGAACTATTTGGTTTCGAAAAAGTTGCATGTGCGCGCCTAGCCTAAGGTAGGGCCATGTTAAAAATAGATAGATAGTCAGTATTTCATTGGTTTTCATCATTGAAATCAATCATTGGATTTTTTTGACAGGCCGTTTATGGTAATCATTGAAAATTTCAGGCATTGACAAAAATTTAATCAGTCAAACCCACCGGAAAAATCTGTCATTGAAAATGCATAAAATTGGAACACAAATCAGTGGAACAAACATTCGTTTAATTTTTTGACACAATAAAATCGAATCAGCTGTTTATGAAAATAAAAATTGTCCTACAATTTGTATGCCGAATCCAAACGGCTAATTTGAAAAAAAAACACTTGTTAGTTCCTAGCAAAGCAGTACCCGTAAAAAAATTTGAGGCACAGGCATGGATTCAATCCAGCACCTTCACGGATACTACAGTTGATTTGAATAATAACCCTCAATATCAGTTTAACTTCCAGTCAAATAACATAATTGAAATAATAGGAATATTATAATCTAAGCACTTATGTAAATAGTGAAATATTTTATAATTGTTCTGTAAATTGTAAATATTTCTTATCATTTTACGTTTTGTTTTATTAACGCATGTCTTCCTTTTCAAATTAACAATTTAACAGCCCTACTCTGGCGCTGAGAGGGTCTCAAGTCTCAAATTTTTAAGACTAATTTTTTGAGAGGTTTTTTGTTAGGTGATCTCAAATTTGTATTCTGCAAATTCGGTCATAAGAAACCTCTCAAAAAAATTCACCACAGGAAGGTAATTTTTGTTTTGTTTTGGCAGGACTGTTTTCTAATTAAAATGAAAAAGAATTCAAAACAGCAACAGATACATAAGTGGGAAATACAGTTTTAAAACAAAATAAAGAAACTATGGAATCGATCGGTAAGAAATTAAATAAAACGTTTAATAATTTGTATTTCTATTAATATTGTTATAAATTGTATTAGGCACTCAAAAAAGTAAACGGACAACAAGGGAGCAACTCAGTTATTTCATCGAGTTTGCGAAGAAAAATCCAAACCTCCTTGCGAATAAAAACGATCCAACGAGTCCTCATCGGGTAATGGATCTTTGGATTCAACTGGCGGATGGATTGAACTATATAAATGGTCCCGTTAGACCAACAATAAAATGGAAAGAAGTAAGAAAAATATGTACGTTTATAATTCGTTTTATTTTTTTTATAAATAACTTAATTATTATTATTCTTACTAATTATTCTTGTTTAACTTATCCTAGACTCTAACTCATTGGAAACATACGTTGAGATCTCGTGCAAGAAAATTAAAAATTGAAACAAGAACCACAGGTGGCGGTCCAAAATCAGAGAAAAAATTGAAGGAGTTTGAGGAGAGAGCGTTGCAGTGTTTTGGCGCAATAACTCTTGACGGGTTGGCAGATTTACCAACGCTGGGTATTTCTGACTCCCGAAATGGTTCACCGGAGTCATCAGAAGTAAGTTTCTTAAAGTTGTTTTGTATCTTTTGTAGATTTTATCAAACTCTTAGTTTTTTTTCATTTTGTAAAGCACGAAGACGATTTTGAAGACTTTGTGGAAGAGATCTTCCTCCCTTCAGGCTCCCAACCACAAACGACAGCCCAACCTGATGTATCCGATGCAATTCTTTCTCCAACTCCAACGCCTAAACCCAAACAACAAAAAATAAAAAACGAACCCAATTTTTGTTTTGATCACATCATTATTTGCGATTGGAAAACGTATCGATCCTGCTTTAATTTTAACCACAAGATTGCAGATATGGGCCACATTTCTTGAAATAGTAGGTTGGCTAACAGGAAGGGTGTAATTAATTCCTACGCATTTTTGGTAGGAGCCATGGGCAAGAAAATAAAGAACTGAAATAAACTATTATAGAAGAACAAAATAATAAAACAAACAAATAAAAGATAAAATATGATACTCGTACATACTCGAATGACAAATGGCAAAGAAGATGGTTATTCGTCGTGCTGCTCTAGATCATGAATAAAGTCCCAGCACAAAAATTTTATGAATGTTTCCTCATGAATAGAAAATGGATCATTAATTTCTCTCAATTGTTTGAGCATTCTCCTCCGCTCCAATCTTAAAAATTAGTTAATTAAAAAATAAAAAAACTTTATTCACTTTCTATAAAATAATAAAATTCTTACTTTTCATTCTCTTCCAAGAGATGTATTAAAATTAACATTTGCCTTCTTCTTTGTATGAAAAAAAAACAAACGGAGTTGTGATGTGCCAAAGAGCAGATCTCAATTTTAAAGATTTTGAGATGCTAACAAGTTGAGAGGTTTTCGCCAGAATACCAAAAAAGTCTCAAAATCAAATTCACCCCGAGTTGAGAGGTCTTTATTTTTTGAGAGGTCGCCAGAATAGGGCTGTAATTTTTTGTAAATTAGAATTTGAATGAATTTAAATTCACATGAAATTTCAACTCATAAAATTCGAAGATATATTGTGTTTCTCTTACAATTTAAAAAGAAATGCAAGAGAAATTGTCAGGTGTAAATTTCTGCATATGAGAGGTTATTTTTATGTTGAATCTGCAATTATTTGACAAAAGGCTGAGCGGGATACCTCAAAGAGTGACTCCACTAAAATGCACATGTTCGTTTACCAACGTCGAGAATAAAAGCCCCGGTGATTATTTGCGGCACTGGCGGTTCTTTTATGATCCTCCAGAGTTTCAAACGCTCTTTGTTAAGCGAGGAACCGGAATTCACTATGGCTACTGGCGCGACGACCCCAAGGACGAGGAAAACTTGCTCATAGTTCCTAATGACTTTTTCAAGGGATGCGTCTTCGAATTCGTCGCCACAAATATGTTCGATGCTTTCGCTTACTACCTGGAGAAAGACTTTCTGGTAACTCCGTTCAATCACAAGGGTTTGAAAGATATGAGTAAGGCGATAAGTTCATTTGTGGAGGAGTATAAGTATGAAACGAAATCTCTGGTGGAGACTAAGTCGCAGCGAGCTAGGAAAATTTGCGCCAAAACATTCCACAATGTGGAATCGTTGTTCCAGTGAATAAAACCACAACAGTGGGCTATCGCCCCTTGATGGACAGCGATGCCAACATCAAGAAGATCCTCAGTGCTTTGGACAAGCCAGGCGAGAATTGACCTTTTCTGCTCCGGCCATAAGGACCTACACGAAATCATTCAGAATCTTCTCAACCTCGCCTACAAGCTGCTTGGACGGCCACAATACATGGCGATTCTTAAGGCACATTTGGCCAACAGAAGCAATAGAAAAAAGAAATTTTTTTAAATAAAATTAATTTTTGTTGTACCTAACAGTTTTGTTTTTTATTGATTTGGTCGTATATTTTCTACACAATTAGCTTCTCTTTGGTGAATTGTTCTGACCGGTTGAAAGAAGCAAAGAGGATAGCTGCAGCCAAGCGAACTTGTAGTTCTTGCTGATTCATGTCGTCAGCCCATTCCAACCGTCCCCAGAACTTCAGTTGAAACTCTTCTTCGAGACGAGCTAGTCTTACGGCCTAGTCTGCGCTGATATGCTGCTTTATCACAACACAGGAAAGGATTATCAACTCAAGAGTGTCGACGGCAAAGAAAAATCCTTAGGAGAATGTTTGCACTTCAAGAATTTTCAAAAAATTGAATCTTGAGAGAATATATACATACCATATAGAACATCTTCACAGTGTGAAAGGAAGTACTTGGATATTTTCATTTTATCCGCATCCGAGACGGTGGGTGGTGATATACTGGGAGTTTTTTGTATGTTCGTATCGAAACGCTTGTTAAACCACTCAATGACGGGATCCCATTTGTTCTTTTGGAGCTCGTATAGATCTTTGTCTTCCTGAAAATCAACTTGATAAGTACCTACATAAGGTTAAAGTTTGTATCTTGCATTACCAGATCCTTTAGTTCATTGCAGAGTATATCGAAAGTTCTGCGGCTCGTTATGAAATGTTGTTTGAAATACTCATCATCGTTTACTAACATTTCACGTTCCCAAAAAGTGCTGGTACGTACCTGCATAAAATATTTAGATATATACATAACTTCCTATTAATTGAATTGTTATAACAAGCTAACCTTTGTCCACATATTTCTTTGTAGATTCCGATTTTCAATTGTATCAATTAAAGCTTTTCTTTTCTTTCGAAGTTCCAGGATTTGCAAAAGAAAACGACGTTTTTTTTTATGATAGAGGCTTGAAAATGAAAAAAAGTTTAACAAAATCTTCATATTTTGTTCAACTTACTTTTTATGTATTAAAACCAATTTCAATTGGTTAGAATACATTTTATTTTTACAAATAATTTGAGAAAAACAAAACTTTTTACTCAAAAATTTTTTCATCAATACAAAATTTGACAGCCGGTGTCAAACAAATTTAAATGTCAAATGAAAACGTGTAAATGTTCGGTGTGAACGATTTTCGGGTTTTCGAAAACTTTTTGCCGAAAATCTGGTTTTGGGTTTGGTGTGAAAAAGCCTATTAAACTTACTATAAACTGCTTTCAGTAAGATCTCTGCATTTTTGGTTTACTATCTCTTATTCGCATTTTCTTTTTGTTCATATTTTAACTTATGAATAGTGTAAGTCCACCATTAGCGACATGATCGAGCGAAAAATGAACTGCGCCTTAAAAGTCGATTTACAAACAAAACCTGGCAGTGCTGTTTTTAAACTTTTTGCATGTTAACTGTCAAATCACTTTGACAGTTGATTGTTCTTTTTTTTCGGCATTCAGCATCGCACGTGGAAATTATTGAAGTCATAAAAATTAGAAAAATAATCTTTAGTTTTTACTTTTCACTATCAATTTAATCGTTTCAAAAGCAAAAATCAAAATGCTTGCAAAAGGAGTGAAACGACCTGCCCCATCCAGCGAGGATGGTCCTTCAAAACCCAAAACAGTTAAAACAAAGACTGACAAATCTGGAGTTAACAAATCAAAACCTAAAAACCTTTTCAAAGGAAAACCAACGAAACCTTTAGCTGGAAAACTTCCAAATGCAAAAGGTGAACGTAAAAAAAAGGATGAACCCGAAGCAAAACCAGAAAAAAAAGACTGGCGTAAATTTAAGCAAGAAAAGAAAGAACTCAAATTGAAGCGAAAGCAAACCAAAAGTTCGTATGATGTGGCTGCCGAAGCAAAACGCATATATGAAAAACTAAAATGGTATTTATCAAATTGTTTAACTCAATGTTTATATTTTACATACATTTATTTACTCGTTTCTCAATTTTGTAGCAGAAAATCAGGAAATAAATCTGCTGTGGCAGAAAAACTTTACGAGTTGGTGAGGGGAGAAATGCTCAAGAAATTTGTGTTGGCACATGACACAGCTCGTATAGTTCAAACTATGATCAAATGCGCATCACCAGCTATACGTACTAGTATTTCTGATGTAAGTCCAAGGCATTGTAAAATGCAGACAAAAACATTTAATATCAAGTTACGTTTTTCTAGGAACTCCTTCCTCAAGTCGTAGAAATGGCAATTTCAAAGTATGCACATTTTTGTGTAGTGACAATGTTCAAGTATGGAAGTGCGGGAATCAAAACTAAACTAGTGGATTCTCTTTTAGGAAACGTTGTTCGCTTAGCATGTCACAACATTTCGAGCAAGATTTTGGATAACGCTTATTTAACTCATGCCAGTCCACAGCAAAAAATTTACATGCGTCAAGAATTCTATGGAGATTTATATAAAAAGGTAAATACCAATTTTAGTTAAGAAAATTAATACTTTAGTGTTATGTTTAGGGAAGTAAAGAAGATATCAAATTTAAGACGCTAAGTGTTGTTTTGCGAATTAGCTAATGAGAGCTGCTCTCTGGCGTCCATTAGAGATTTTTTTTAGATTTCACTATTGCGACTTTACTAGTTAAGTTTTGAGAGATGATTTTCTGAGATGTTGAAAACAGCTTGTATTCTTTCTTACAAGCTAAAAACTGCAGTAGTCTTAATTGTTGGCACTATTCTTAAAAAAGAAAACAAACTTTTTGGGTTAAACAATAAACGGATCGTTGCCAGTTTGATGCGCCTCTATTGTAGAGCTTCATATTGGGGATGTTCATTTTCAGTGCATCAAAACTGTACACGACAAAATGTGAAGGAAACTTCTTTTTCTATGAGCTCGTTCCCTTCATATTCTGTCCACTGTTTTGCCGTGTTTACTCTCGGGCAAACTAGGATAGTAATTTAGTGTCCTCTTGAAAGTTACTAAAAGAAAATACAATGTTCGGAGCAAAAAATCAACCCTTTGTCAGTTGCTCTAAAGCCTTTGTTCACTTGAGAGAGTGGCATAAGACCTTCTATCAGTGTTTTCTTGGTTTCAATGGACACGCACCTTTTGTCTACCTTAATTATAAGTTACCACAATGCGAGATAAGATAATAAGAAACTAGCATTGTAAGAGTGTTTTCATGAAGTCTTTTTGTGCTATTTAAGAAACAGCCATCAAAACCTAAAAATGAGCCATCAAATTTAGAACCTTGTCGTTTTTCAGAAATGTTGATTAAATTTGAATGTTTATGTTTCCCTTAAGCAATGCCTAAGATGCGCGTACTAAAAATTTAAAGCTGCTAGGTTTCCTCAGTGTAAGTTCTACTCATTGATTATGAAATTTGAAATGTGCTCAGCTATAATGTCAAAGGATATTATTGGGGTGTTCTAGACAACTTTTGATTACCCATTAGTAAAATGCGATTATATGAATGATTATGAAAAGCTTAGATTGTCATCGCCAGAACAAAAAATTAATCACAGACTAGTGATACCTTCAGACTCTGCTGGATACCAGATCACAGCGATGTACCTGGGAACGAGATAGCTGATAAGCTGAACCAATCCAATATAGACTTAATTATAGGCACCTCTTCCTGTGAATAAAAACGCATCATTGGTAACAAGATACTCCAAAAAAATCCAATGAAACCTGTCCAATGGCCCGAATTCGACAAAACAAAGTCCCGTTCGAATAATCATCTAGACAAAGAAAACTTGTAAGAAAAACCCACACATCATTAACTTCATTTTAACACCAAACTCTTTTAACCATTTTTAAATCTCAAAACAAATTTTTTAATGATGAAAACCAATGATATCTATAAGTGTCTAGATACCATAAAAACAATTTGCTGCTTGCTACCGATGACATGTGCAAAGGATGCAGTGATAAGGGAGAATAAGAAGACACTCCCCATTATTATGTCACTACCAAGCACTATGCCATACTAGAAACAAATTATTGGGCATGTACTTATTCAATAGTCTTGAAGAACTCGAAGATAGTCTTTTAGTCCATTACTTTAGGGTATCACAATGCATATACATTGATCTAAGTATGGCGATACAGTCATTTATCGAGAGCCCATCAACCTAACCTGACCAGTGATCTATGTAGCAGCTTTGACTGTTCCAAGTATTTTAAGAATTGCCTTTTCTGAAGTTGCTGCCGATACGAAGTGTTTTTTTTGTCAGTCGACTACAAAATACACCTTGTTTAGTGTGTAGTCACAGATTTTGAGTTACCTGCTCGATCTGGATGGATGATTTCCTTACAACTTGTCGATTTCTTCGATGATTAAATTTGATTATGTCAATCATTGCTGATTTTCCTGGAATGTAAAACTGCCATGGTCCAATGTTTCCATTAGTTTGTTTAGAATTAACGAGAGTATTGTGTTGGTGGTACTTTGCACTATGGAACTTTTATAATTGATTTTATGCGTCCACATAAAGTTAATCAGCACGGCTGGCATGCCATCGCCTTTCGGAACTGTTTTTAGTCTTAAACAACTTATAGCCTTCTTTCTTCGCATATTTTCTTGAGACAATCAAGAGATGATTTACGGCAAATGACTTGTCTTTTTTGTAATTAACATTTGTTTTCCTATTTTATCTAGTCAAAAGATGATTCTGTAAAGGAATTATCCGACACGTATAAAGAAACAAAACACATGAAAGCTGCTATTCTAGGTTCAGTCAAATCCAATTTAGACCATGTGGCTAATAAGAAACTCGTTGATAGTTCTCTAGTTCATGCAATCATTTTGGAATACCTAAAAGAATGTGAAGAAGACAAAATCGAAGAAACTGTTACAATGTATTCCAGCCTAATACCACTTCTATTAACAACAAAAGAAGGATGTGAAGCTGCTGTCCTTTGTTTCTGGCATTCAACCCCAAAAAACAGACGTGTAAGTAAATATGATAAAATAATTTGTTTTTTTTGTATACATATATGTATTTTAAATGTAATAAAATTTCTTTTTCCTAATCAGGCCATTGTAAAAACAATCAAAGAACATTTAGTTAAAATCTGCACTCACGAACAAGGTCATGTGTTTGTTATTGCAATGGTTAATGCATTGGACGATACCAAGGCTACGAAAAAAGCTATTTTCGATCCAATTCTTGCTGATTTACAAACCATTGCTGCCAATCAATGGGGTCGCCGAGTTATTGAATGGTTTGTTTCGCCTGGTGATACAAAGAGCTTCCATCCAAATTTTACATCGTACATTGAAGAAGGCTTGAAATACGGCAAAAAAGACAAAGAATTGAGAAGAAAAGAAATATTTGAACAAATCGAAGAACCAATTGCTAAGGCCATAGCAGATGCACCTGAATTTTGGTTTGCTGATGGTCATATTGGATTGGTGACGGCAAATTTACTAAACAAATGTAAGTCGATATTTTATCCATTAGTGATTTTTTAAGAATTTCTATTTAATAATAATGCACCCGGTGCGTAATGGTTGGTAAGTAGGATTGTCGTGCAAGAGGTCTTCAGTGCAATTCTTGTCTGTGTTATGCCATCTAATTTATTTAATAAATAATATGCCAAGTTATGTTCGATCAGAAAAAAAATCTTATTCAGTGAATTTATGTTCAGGTAAAATTCATTAATAGGTTGTAAAATTTCGGGTTAAATATTTTGCAATGGAAGTCATAATAAGGCTGAATATATTGTAGAATTAAAGAGTTCATGTCTGTGGGTTTCTTGTCGTTATAAATGCTTGATTATTATAAGGTTATTTATTGTTTTTGCCCTACATCTTAAAGCAATCTAACAATGTTTACAAAACTTGGCCACAACCTTCTCAATAAGCCCCGTAAGAACTTGATCCTCTAATAAAAAGTTAAGTTAGGCTAAAGTGGCTGTCCGTGATGGAGTAGGACACACCTAGCCAGTTTAATGGCCCATTGTGATACCACATGAATCTTGTTGCTTTCGTCTAAGCTCAATGAAACCAGTTTGAGTGCCCTACGAAACGTGAGAGACTGATTATGTTAACATGATTGAATTCTCCTAAGTAATTCTTGCTTTTTGAGCTACAGCAAGTCATGTACAGAGGAGGTTAAGAACTGTTTCCTCCTCATCCATATACCTTCTGCAAGTCATTTGAGAGTGGCGTGCTTTAATTATATCGAGCTGATATGCGATCTGCTTAGAGATAGGAAGTACCTTGATCGCTTTAAATCTAGTGTAAGCCAGATGTTTTTTGTGACCTGACGTGGTGAGGTTATTCCACCTGATGTTTGCTTTCTTCATAGCGTCTTGCATTAGCAATAGTTTACATGGAGGCATTGGTATAGCAGCATTAGCCAAACTTAGTAGAATGGATTGAACTATACCATTTCTGGCGAGAGGAATGTCTCTTTAGCTCTCTACCCAGCAAAGGTGAATAAGAAGTCACTTCCAAGAATGCTACTTTTACCTTCCGACGAAATGGATTACGTTATCTTTTACCGCTAAGTTGCACACACTACCCTCCAGCGGTAAATCGAGTATGTGGTATAAAATTCAGGTTTAGTAGTAATTCTTTCACAAGCTTGACCATTATAGCAATCACATTTATCTTGCTCAAATCGCAGTGGTAGTATCTCTCTGCGACATTATGGTTCATGTTCAGCCTGCTGTATGTTGCCCTGAATAACGAACCGAACTCTGCTGTACATTTTTCGCCTACCTTTGATATAAAGTCATCCAAAAGAGCTTTGATGTTGGATATATTTTGAACGTTTAAATTAAAATCTATATTGCATCCCTCTGCAAGACATGCCCACTCCCTGTACCAACTATTTTGGTCTTGTATTGCTTTCAGAGCTACTTTGATGACCATCTTGAATACCTTTAGTAGATAGTCAGCTTGAAGCTTCAATGTTTTTTTTACAAATAGAGTCGTGTTTTCTAACAGTTTCTCATACGTGCGAGACATTTTACATCCCCATACTTGGGAGTCATACACGAGGATACTCTCTGCAACTGCTTTAAATACCTTGTGTTTACTGCTTTGAGCATCTTTTCCAGAAAATATTAATAGAAGTCTTTCGTTAAAATGATTCACTATACTTAGGTTTCTAGAACAAATTGCATTAAACATTTAAATCGTATACTCTGATTATCATGAGTTGCAATGTTTCCTGGAAGTAAGGAAACATGACTATATCGTCTGCTAAAGGCAAAGTCTTAATACGCATCCCTGCCAAATCAAAACCACCAAAAAGGTAATCGATTCTGCAGCAACACGATTTCATCTGATTCTATAAAAAATAGAGATCGATCTTTTCAACATTCGAAACAAATTGAAAATCCCGAAACGTAAAATATAAACAAATAAACTAATATGGATAAAATTATGCATTTTTTAACAGATAGTACAAAATGCTCATGTTTCTTATTTGTATTTTCAGTGACATCAACTAACTTCACAAATGCTGCACAATCTTTGGCCAATCTAATTTGTAAACCTGATTGGACAGCTTCTGTAACAGAACCTGGCAAAGAAGCCGATACAGTATGTTCTTTCTGTTCTATCTAAAAAATTGACATTAATTCATTTGTATTATATTATTAGCCTGAAACTGTCGAGGGAATTGTTCATGCGGGCTTGCATGTTGTTCTTAAGAAAATTATCAAACATGATTCAGAGCGAAGCAAGGAAAATCAAGAGGAGACATTTGGTGCAATTCTTTCAAATACAATTACCGATGAAACAGTAAGTACATTTTATTACTTTCTTTGACAATGAATAGTTAACTAAAAACATTTTTTTTTATAATAATCTCTTAGGTAAAATGTTGGTTAACCCATAACAGAGGTTGTTTTATTCTTCTGAATGTTATCGAAAATAACACAGAAGAAGCAACAAATACCCTTAAGCAACTAATTAAGGATAATATTAAAATTCTAAAGGGACAAAGTACAGCAGGAAGTAAACTTTTGTTAAAGAAAATTGAAAATTAGATTTAAGTTTTATATATTTCATTGTTTTCTTTTTTTTTTTTGTAATGTTAGAGGTTAATTAAAGATATTTTTTAATCTACACAACTAATTTTGACTTGTTTTATTTTTTTATTGTGTACGAAGAATTAAATGCAGCCCGGAATCAGTTTCAATAATTTTAGACATTTTTCCAACTTTCAAGCTGAAGGAAGCATCTTCGAATGGTTTTTGCATTTGTCCTAAAAAAAAAACAAAGGCATAAAAGACAAAATGTTGCGAATATTTAATGAAACTTACCTCGTCCAAACATTCCAAGATCACCTCCACGTTTAGCTGAACTACAGTCAGAATATTTTTCAGCAAGTTCATGTAAAGTTGCTTCTCCAGATTCGATCTTATGATAAAATAAAAAGATGTATATTGAGTGTTTTGAGAACGTGAGGCATAAAATGTATGTTAGGGTTAATATATTACCTGTTTCTTATACTCCTCAAGAATTGTGCGTGCTTCTTCTTTGGAACGTGTAATGTTGTCTTCTCGCCAGGAACTTGGTCGTCGACTTTTATTGTGCTTTACTAGCAAATGAGAACAACGTACTTCGTTGGGACCCTATGTAATAAGGATGCTTATTAGATTTCTATGGTCTTTTTTTGATTCAAGTTATAAATAAATGGTGTTTGTTTTCAAAATGAAACTGGTCAATAGTATGATAAAACGCCTCTAATACAACGTTCATTTTTGATTTCTAAGGTAACAAGTTAGCATCGCCTCGCCGTTGCTAGAAAAGCTCAGACTTAACATTAAAAGAGATGTAGCGGCTAATTGCCTGAGTAATCAAATATTGGGTTCAACGTAACGACCTATTGTACAAATCAAGGGTAGGGTTTTTTCATAAACGTCGAATAAACACACTTATTCTGCAGAACGGGTACAGGCCTGCTTAAGTAAGATTTTAAATAGTCACAGAATGTTCATAAAGGTTAAAAAAAATCAAAAATTTCCACGAGATATTTTTTTTGTTATATTGAGGGTGGAAAATTTAGTTTTTCCGTCGGCTATTTGGTCACTTTATTTTGGTAAAGAAAACAAATTCTTTAACTTGTCCCGACGTTTCGGCAAGGATTGTTGCCTTCTTCAGGGGAACTTTATTTTATGAAAACAGAAATAGATAAACTTATAAGTATGCACAACAATTATAACAAACAGTATATTAAACTTACATTCAAGTTTGAAGTTATCATCATTAAATCAAAATAGGATATAATTACAATTATAAAAACTGTAGCAACTTCTTCGTATGAAGATTTGTCTTAATTTGAAAATACAAAATTTGTGTGTTAGGATTTAGAGGAAATGAGATAGCAATATATTGATGAGATATCTTGTGTGTCTTGTTTTCTATTCATGTTATTTTTATTGTTAAGGATGTGTAAAGTTTCTAGTGTGTATCTCTTGGAGATGTGTTTTTCGGTTTGAAGAACCTCGGCACCGTCAAAGTCTGGATGATGTCCATTTTCAATCGCGTGTAATGCAAGAGCTGTTTTGGCTGGGTTATTGTTTTTAATGTCCGATTTGTGATTTGAAAGACGTTGTCGTAGAAGTTGTTTCGTAGTTCCAATGTAGCATAGGTTGCATGGTTCTTGAGATTTACCCTTGCAGTTTATTTTATAGATTACGTCTGATTGTTGGTCTTTTTCAGTTTTTGCTTTTAAATTTGAGAAGAGGTTTCCAAGTGTCCGGTTCGATTTGAAAGCTAATCGGATGTCTTGAATATTATTCCCCACAAACAAAAAAACATTCCCTTTATTCCAACTAATAGCCGATGGAGAAGAAATAATAAGAAAGGTCAAAGACGAAAAAGAACAAGATATAGTTAGATCACAATACTGCAATATGCTCCACTCTTTTCAACGACACCAACAAAATGACCAATTTTCTAAATATGTGCTCTATGTAAACAAACAAGCCATCTCGTTTCTTAAAAAGCACAAAAATATTGTGATTCTTCCAGCTGACAAAGGTAATGTTACTGTTGCGATGATGCGAGAAGATTATGACGAAAAAATGAGTCATCTCTTATCAGACCGAAGTACATACTGGCGTGTAAGACAAAACCCAACAACAACACTTCAAACCCGAAATAATAATATAGTCAAATGGTTACACAACAACAAAATAGTAGATGATAAAGAAAAAACAAAAATGACAACATACACCGCACAACTCCCTTCGATTTATGGACTACCGAAAATACACAAGAGAGATGTGCCCATGCGACCGATCATATCGTCTATGAAATTACCGTGCTATGAATTGTCCAAATTTGTTGGTAGAATTTTACAATGTATTACAAACAACTCGAAATACACTGTAAGAAATTCCTTTGAATTTGTAAACAAGGCGAAAAAAATCAACATCAAGGAAAATGAAGTTTTAGTTTCATTCGACGTAATTTCCCTTTTAACAAACATCCCAACACAATTCGCAATAAATTTATTAAAAACAAAATGGACTACAATCAGCAAACACACTAAAATGACCCAAAGCAAATTTCTAGAAGTTCTAGATTTTTGTCTGAAAGAGAACAACTACTTACAATACAAAACGGACATCTATAAACAAATTTTTGGTATGCCGATGGGTAATCCACTTTCACCGACGATTGCAGATATTGTTATGGACCATTTACTTGACCAATGTTTTGATTCCTCACCAAACCGACCAAGCTTCATAGCCAAATATGTGGATGACATTTTCGCAATAATTGACAAAAACTATATTGATGACGTACTTCAAACACTCAACAAATTTCATTCAAAATTACAATTCACCGTAGAACATGAAAATAATTGTGCAATATCCTTTTTTGACATCAAAATTATTCGCAACAACAATAAATTAAAGTTTGACTGGTTCCAAAAAGATACCTGTTCAGGTAGACTGACCAATTTTCGATCTAACCATGCCAAACACATCAAAATAAATACAGCTTACAATATGATTCACAAAGTACTCACAATCAGCGATGAAGAATTCCACCAGACTAATGAGAGACGAATAACCAACATACTAAGAGACAATGGATACCCTAATACGATAATCCGGGAATTATTTTTAAAACACAAATATAGAAGACCTAAGGAACCTGATGATTTACCAACAAATAATGGATTTTTCAACAGCGTAACATACATTCCAAAGCTCACAGACAACTTCAAACAGGCTATCCAAAATAATATTCAAGACATCCGATTAGCTTTCAAATCGAACCGGACACTTGGAAACCTCTTCTCAAATTTTAAAGCAAAAACTGAAAAAGACCAACAATCAGACGTAATCTATAAAATAAACTGCAAGGGTAAATCTCAAGAACCATGCAACCTATGCTACATTGGAACTACGAAACAACTTCTACGACAACGTCTTTCAAATCACAAATCGGACATTAAAAACAATAACCCAGCCAAAACAGCTCTTGCATTACACGCGATTGAAAATGGACATCATCCAGACTTTGACGGTGCCGAGGTTCTTCAAACCGGAAAACACATCTCCAAGAGATACACACTAGAAACTTTACACATCCTTAACAATAAAAATAACATGAATAGAAAACAAGACACACAAGATATCTCATCAATATATTGCTATCTCATTTCCTCTAAATCCTAACACACAAATTTTGTATTTTCAAATTAAGACAAATCTTCATACGAAGAAGTTGCTACAGTTTTTATAATTGTAATTATATCCTATTTTGATTTAATGACATAACTTCAAACTTGAATGTAAGTTTAATATACTGTTTGTTATAATTGTTGTGCATACTTATAAGTTTATCTATTTCTGTTTTCATAAAATAAAGTTCCCCTGAAGAAGGCAACAATCCTTGCCGAAACGTCGGGACAAGTTAAAGAATTTGTTTTCTTTACCAAAATAAAGTGACCAAATAGCCGACGGAAAAACTAAATTTTCCACCCTCAATATAACACTAAAAGTGGTCAATACAACAAATCATGATATTTTTTTTGATAATCAAGATGTCAAAGGAAAACAATGTTTCAACTTTCTTAATTGTTAAGAACATCTTTCTCCGAACCTGAATTCTTTTTCCATGATAATTTTTTTTTTTTGGTAAGAAGCTAAATTCAACGCAGTAGCTTCTTTTATCCAATAAAACTTAAATTATTCCCACTTTATATTTTACTTTTAACGCCTCCTGTGCTTCTGCAGTCAAAAAAATATGGATGCACAATCTGCGTGACGCTGATGTCATTTATCATGTTTATGAACATGTCTTCTGCAATTCAACTGCGTTTGTTCAATCGCAAATCTGACTTTATGAACATTTCTAACGCAGGTCTAAGTTAGGCAGACGTTTATGAAAACATCCGTACTTCTTACCTTGCATTTGGACATTTTTAGCAGAAATTAATGTTTTGAGCAAACCAAAGAATTCATAACATCAAATGACATGTAATAGGACAACACTCGAAGCATTTTAACTTTTACTATACATATTTTATGAGGTTGATAGATTTCACAAATTTTAATAAAAATCGGTATTGCAAAAATTGGTAAAATATAATGCAATTGTAAAAACATCCTTTTTTGTATATTTAATGCCTCACAGATGTTTGTTTTTAAGAAAATGAAGTTTGTTTTAAAAGACCTAAGATATTAAGCTCTACAGCAACATTTTACCACTTGGTATGATGTTATTGTAAAGAACTCAGTTTTATTATAAAGATAAGCATTTGTCACAATGTTATAATTATGATTTTGGGGCACGTAGCACCGCAACTTTCAGCAATAATGCCCCAATATTCTCTTTTAAAGCTTGAATCATCTCGAGCTTTCTACTTGGACAAGCGACTTCACATGAGCACACAAAAAATAGTCCAGCTGTGTTAAACCTCAGCAAAAGTATTCTTTCGTAAACCAATTTTTTCGTTGCGTCGCACGCAATAAATTAACACATTTTTCAAACGTTGTTCAGGATATAATGCCAAATCAAACTGAGCATAAATCAAGTGAAAGCTATCAAAAAGAACAACTCCGTAAGAAGTATGGCCAGATTGAAAACCACTCGTTTAAGAAAAACACCCCTGACTTTAATAAAATTGATCAAAAATTATTAATTGTCGATTGATAGTTGACTTTCGCAATGAGGGTGAATAATGGAAAGTTCAATTGATTTTTGGTTCACAAATCCCTAGGTAAGAATATGATCAAAGAAAACAATTCGTTTTCAGATTTATGCTATTAGGAACGTTTATCATAGATTATAGGCATCGTTTGAAGAAGCAGATTTTTGAATTGGAGAATAGCACCACCGCGCGAATTGTTTTACTCGATAGATTTTAGAAAATGAAAATTGATCGATGAAGCCAACATTGGATTGGTCTCCGTGGGAGCACTAAATACTTTCCTAGCCAGTTTGGATATCTTGAGAATGTAAAATTTGTTGATAATTTCTGTGATAATTTAAAGAAGTTTCCACATTTCAAAAGAAAAAATTCAACCCAGTCACTCGAATAATTTAGGTAGGTATACATTTTTACCTGTTTTGCGGCTGGCTCCGTCGGCATATCCCATTGGGATTCCTTTGTATATATATTTAAATAATAAGTCATTCCTGAAATAAGAAAAATATGTGTATATCGTTTTTGAAAGCAGAAAATATGTAAGAAAAATTTAAAAAAAGTTATCAAAACACAAGCCGGCGACAAGAGTAGTAGGTAGCAAAAATCGATTTTGCTTATTTGCAAAATTATTTTCGTTTCTATCAAAATACCTGTAGATCGACTTGTGCGAACTTCCCATCCTTCAGGAACAGTTTTTTCTGTAGTATCGGACATAGTATTTTAATGTTTTTAAAACAAAATTGTGCTTATTTTTATTTTTAAAAGAAATGCTTGTTTCAGTGAAATGAAATGCGGTTTGCAAAATTTTTGGGAATTAGTTTTTTTTTTAGAAGCTTCTAAATTTTGACAGGTGTTTCAATAAAAGTGATGCCAAAATGAAATACTATAACACAAATTTGGTATAATATAAAGGTCATGTTGCATTGATGTATTTTCCGTAAATGTACTTTTTAGTATGAGCAAGCCTCAAGGAAGAAACCTTTTGTTATATAAATAAATAAGCAAGCAGACCGAGAGCCCACATTTGGATTCTAATCGAAACTCCTGGTATCGAGGACATTCTCGAAATGATCAAGGTGTGCAATCCATCCCTTCCGACTTATAATTGGAAGATCGCCGAGCTCGTTGAAGGAGAGCCTTTATAGGAGTGGTATTGTGGTATTCAATAAAGAATCCCTTGCTCCTCTAGCGCTGACCAATGGCTCGAGAAACTATGGGTTTGAAACGATCAAGTTTCGAACCTACAAAAAGATGAGGCTATCGCTGATAGTGGGCCTCCAGTAACACTCGAAGGCGAACTCGTGGTTGAAAGGCCTGGGACATCGTCTTCTCTCCCACTAGAGGTTGATGATGTACCCATGCCCTCTCCGATCACGACTCGACCTTCTACTAATGTCGACAACAGTCATAACTCCATGGAAGCTGAGGACTACCTCAATATGGTTCTTCTGAGTGAGGACGAACTCTTGGATTCATCCTTAGACCATAGAGGAAATATATGTATTATAATATATTTTCTCTATGCCTTAGACTCAGAAGATCAAAACAAAACCGTGGTGGAGGTTGATCTGCCTAAGGCTAGGCGCGCATATGAAACTTTTGGTTTCGAAACTGTTTGGTTTCTAAACTGAGCACTATAGACTTATATGAGTGTCCGCGCACATGCAGAAACCATTCTGTCGTAACTTGGCGTAACTTGGTGGACATTCAACTAAATCGTTGAATAATTTTCTGTAAGTGCAAGAGAGAAAACAATTTATTCAATGTTTTCCCTTCACCAAAATGTCTGTATCCTACTATGATACACGTAACTGCGCCCACATTCAACTAAATAGTTTCTTTGGTATGCATTTATTAGTGCAAACCGCTAGCGTCGAATGGGCAAAAAGCATACTTGCTACAACTAAGACCAGTAAGGACTCTACGTCCAAACGAGAAAGGTCTCTCGAGGTGGCCGTACCGACACCAAAACGGCCTCGGGTGCAAAACACCAGCACTCCCCTCAATCCCATCAAGAAAGGCAGTTTCAGTGACGTCGCGAAGGGCAAAGTCGTGGTTGCGGTCATTGACAGGAGTGATGATGATGGAACAATATCGGCTGATCGTTGGCAGTTGGTCAAGGTTAAGCTCTCGGGTGGCTTTTTAAGCATTTTGAGGGAGCTTCCAGGACCACTTCCTTCCATAAGCGATGGGGGTTGGCATCAAGGCCACGTAAAACTCATGGTTTGTGGCGATCAGAGGTCTTGTGACTTGTATAAGCTCGCTGTCACCCGGTTAGGTGAAGTTTGGCCAGGTGCGAAGCTCGAGGTTGTCGCTAAGGAAGACATTCCTAGCAGACCTAGAGCCCGCATTTGGATCCCAATGGAACCTGCCGGTATCGATGAAATTCTCGAGATGATCAGAGTTTGTAACCCGTCCCTTCCGACGCACAACTGGAAGATAGCCAAGCTAGAGAAGGTAAAGAATCTTTATAGGAGCGCCATTTTGGTACTCAATAAGGAATCTTTGGCTCCTCTAGCCATAAACGAGGGCTCGATAAACTATGGCTTCGAAACCATTAAAATTCGAGTCTATAAAAAAGATGAGGTTAACGCGGAAAGCGGGCCCTCCAAAAACAACCGAGGGTGAACTAGCGGTTGGTGGGCCTGGGACATCGTCTTCTCTCTTAACTGAAGGTGACGATGAACCAATGCCCTCTCCAATAGCGACCCCACCCTCTACAAAAGTCGTAGACAGTCCATCCTTAATGGAGACTGAGGACGACCTCAACTTGATCCTTTTGAGTGAGGACGAACTCTTGGGTTCATACTCAGACTCAGAGGATCAGAACAAAACTGTGGTGAAGGTTGATCTGCCTAATTGTAGCCAAAATACTGCAGTTAGTACAGATTAATCTCCAGCACTCCGTAAAGGCCTCGGCCTCACTTCTTCTCCGGCTGGCGAGAAACGGGGAAGACATTGTCCTGATCCAAGAGCCATGGATTGTGAGATCCGTTGTTCGTGGACTCAGGACTCCTGGATACTACACACTGTGTGTGACAGATAGAGGTGAACCTAGATCTTGCATACTAGTGAAACGTAGCATTAATGTATTTTTACTCCATCATTTCAGTGACAAAGATACCACCGTAGCTAGGCTGGAAACAACCAAGGGAAGTTTCTGGATAGTGTAGGCGTATCTTGGCCATGACCACCTTGGCCCTCTCCCTCGAAAAACCCTGGAGAAGATCGTCGCTGAAGCGGAAAGGCAAAGGATCCGCCTAATTATTGGGAGCGATGTCAACGCTCATCATACGGTATGGGGAAGTACCAATATCAACGACAAAGGTGAGTCTCTTTTTGATTATATTCTTGGTACTAACCTCTTAGTAAGTAATGTTGGGAATGAGCCAACCTTCATAACTAAAACTCGACAAGAAGTCCTAGACATAACTCTTGTCTCAGATACTATACACCATATGATCTTGGACTGGAAAGTATCCAAAGAACACTCGTTCTCTGATCATAGATATATCCAGTTCAATATCAATGTGGATGATAACCCGAGTCCATTGACTTTTCGAAATTATCGGAAAACTGATTGGGCCTCATACAGGAACTCATTACAGAGTTTACTAAAACCTGGACTATCTTGTCCTTCCTCTAACGCTAATGAACTTGACAATAAAGCCAATGACCTTACCTCAGCTATGAACAGATTCTTACAAAGAATCCCTAAGAATTTACAAGAAGGCACTAAGGAAATCTAAACGATCTTCTTGGCGATCCTTCTGTGGCACGATAGAAGAAACTTCTGAAGCCTCTAGGTTACGGAAAATTCTTTCAACTAATCCAGCGATGCCAAACTGCTTGAAAAATGCAGACGGCTCCTAGACAAATTCAGGTAATGAATCGCTGAACTTACTACTGGATACTCATTTTCCTGGAAGTTCTCTTACCGAGACTTGCAACGGTTATATACGTTCAAGTCCCAATACTACATATCCACAAGGTCTGATTACAAGGGACAAGCTACAATAGGCTCTCAACAGCTTCAAACCATTTAAATCTGCAGGACCAGATGGAATAACACCAGCCGAGCTACAGAAGACTTCTGACATAATTGCACCAATCCTGGAGGCAATTTTTACCAGCTGTCTTTACCTTGTCCATGTTCCCTCGGCATGGCGAGAAGTTAAAGTTGTTTTTATACCCAAGGCAGGTAAATGCTCGCAAGTCAACCCTAAAGATCTACGACCTATAAGTCTATCATCATTCCTTCTTAAGACCTTGGAAAGATTGATTGATATCCATTTAAGGGCAAGTATTGATACAAGACTTCTGTCTTCGTCTCAACACGCCTACTGTAAAGGTAAACCAGTGGAAACAGCGCTACACATCTTAGTACGCACCGTCGAATATTCCCTCCATCATAAAGAGTTCGCTATGGTTGCTTTCCTTGACATCGAAGGTGCCTTTAACAACGTGGACACATCTGCAATCACATCTGCACTAACATCTTTAAATGTAGAGAGTTCGCTTCGGGAGTTAATTCATTTAATGCTTACTAGCAGAATAATTAACTCAAAACTGGGCAACTCTTCTGGCAGACGATTCGTTAGTAGAGGGACACCGCAAGGTGGTGTTCTATCCCCTCTCCTCTGGAACCTTGGTGAATGAAATCCTAACTGGTCTGGATGCGGAGGGTTTCAGAGTGATAGCCTATGCGGACGACGTTGCTATAGCAGTTTCAGGAAAGCATCTTAACACGTTAAAAGAACTCTTACAAAATGCCTTAGATAGACTAATACTTTGGGCTGATCGGTGTGGACTGGGTGTTAACCCACACAAAACCGATTTAGTCTTATTTTCGAGGAGATACAAAATTCCATTTGTCAACCCTTCCTATATTAAAGGAATCCAATTAAAATTCTCAGACGATTCTGCATACCTGGGTCTTGTATTAGATAAAAAACTAAATTGGAAACGCAACGTAGAGGAAAGAGTCAAAAAAGCTACTGTAGCTCTCTTTTCTTGCAAAAAAGCCATCGGTAATAAATGGGGCTTGCAACACAGAATCACGCATTGGCTATACACATCGGTAATCAGACCGATTTTAATGTACGGTGTGGCAGTATGGTGGACTGCTTTAGAAAAAGGTATAAACCGAGATGAAAAGTAAATAAAGTCCAACGTTCAGCTTGCCTATGTATAAGCGGATCGCTTCGCAAGACCCCATCTGCGGCACTGGACACCTTACTCTACCTAACACCTCTTGACATCTTTAGCAAACAATTAGCTGCAAGTTCTGCTATTCGCCTCAAAGCTTCGTCGCAGTGGACTAACAACAACATTGGCCACTCCGTTATTCTTAGTTATTTAGAATCAATCCCAAAGCACACAGACTACACCATCCCCCAACTACAATTCGACAGAAATTTCCACATTCCTTTACCTCCCAGATCTTTTTGGGAGGATAGGACATTCCTGGAAGACGAGTCAATCCACTTCTATACATATGGGTCAAAAACAAAAGAAGGGGTTGGTGGAGGTGTGTACTCTGAACGACTGAAATTAAGTCTCTCATTCCGCCTTCCCAATCATTGTAGCGTGTTTTAGGCGGAACTTTTGGCGATAAAAGAAGTCTTGTCCTGGCTTAAAGAAAACGTGATATCGACATCTGCTGATATCCGTATTTTTTCAGATAGTCAGGCCGCTATTAAATCTCTGGATTCTGTCTCTACAAACTCTATAACAGTCCAGAACTGTCGATCATCTCTAATGGAGATGGCACAACAGTTTAATATTCACCTTTGCTGGGTGCCGGGCCATAGAGACATTCCAGGTAACTGTAAGGCAGATGAACTCGCCAGGAACGGTACAGTACAGCCCATTCTACCACGTTTGGCACGTACTGGCATACCAATCGCTACTTGTAAACTGTTGCTAATGCAAGACGCTGTGAGGAGGGCAGGCACCACGTGGAACAACATCACCACGTGTCAAGTCACTAAAAACATCGTGCCAACACTGGATTTAAAACGTTCAAGGTGCTTGCTCTCTCTAAGCAGATCGCATATAAGCTCGATAATAGGTGTCATAACCGGACACAGTCTAATAGGAAAGCACGCCATGAGATTAGGCGTATTCTCAAATGACTTCTGCAGAAGCTGTATGGACGAGGAAGAAACAGTTATTCATCTTCTCTGCACATGCCCTGCTCTGGCTCGAAAACGCAAGAATTACCTACGAGAATTCTTCTTTAACGATCTAAACGATCTAAATCATATCGGCATAAGCAGCCTCTCACGTTTCGTAAGAGACTCAAACTGGTTCCATTGAGCTTAGGAAGAAACCTCAAGATTCATGTGTTATCACAATGGGCCATCAAGCTGGCCTAAGTGTGTCCGTTTCCATCTTGGACAGCCACTTCAACCTAACCTAACCTAACCTATGTATTAGTGCATTTCAGTGGAATGATTCTTTAAAGTGTGACGAGGTTAGTAGGATACTTCCAGAAGCGCAGAATAATATATTCTTCTCATAAGTTTGTTTTGATAATTCAATTTCATTTGACAAACGCTGAATGGGAAAAAATTGTCTGCCACTTATCTACTCTTTTCTTTCATAAGCAAAAGAATAGGACAAATTTGAAACTATTTTGTTTCGTGTATATGAGATAGAAACAGTGAATAAATGTTTCCTGTGTATTGGTTTATTTCGTTGATTACTTTCGGAGTTGCTTATGTGCGCGATGTTTGGGCAACTAACGATCGAACTATTTGGTTTCGAAAAAGTTGCATGTGCGCGCCTAGCCCAATTATAGCTAAGATGCAGCAGTTAGAACAGATTAATCTCCAACACTCCATAAAGGCCTCAGCCTTACTTTTTCATCGTCTGGCTCGAAACGGGGAAGACATTGTCCTGATCCAAGAGCCATGGATTGTGAGATCCGATGTTCGAGGACTCAAGACTCCTGGGTATCACACACTGTATGAGACAGATAAAGGTGAACCTAGATCTTGCATATAAGTGAAAAGTAGCATTAATGTATTTTTATTCCATAATTTCAGTGATAGAGATACCACCGCAGCTAGGCTGGAAACAGGCAAAGGCAAATACTAGTGTCGGCCTATCTTGGCCATGACCACCTTGGCCCTCTCCCTGATAAGGCCCTTGAGAGAATCATCACTGAAGCGGAACGGCAGAAGATCGGCCTAATAATTGGGAGCTATGTTAACGCTCATCACACTGTATGGGGGAGTACAGATATTAACGACAGAGGTAGTCTCTTTTTGATTAAGTCCTTTGGTACTAACCTCTTAGTAAGTAATGTTGGAAATGAACCAACCTTCATCACTTAAACTCGACAAGAAGTCATAGACATTAATCTTGTCTCCGATACTATTCACCATATGATCTTGGACTGGAAAGTATCCAAAGAACACTCGTTCTCTGATCATAGATATATCCAATTCAATATCAATGTGGATGAAAATCGGGAAACTGACTGGGTGAAGACCAACATATTACAAAGTCTACTAAAACCTGGACTATTAAGTCCTGCCTCTAACACTTGTGAACTTTACAACAAAGTCAATCACCTCACCGCAATGGTGGGCCTCAGAGCTCCACTCGCTCAGAAGAGAATGTAGGAAACTCTTTAACCGAGCCAAAGCCACAAGACTATAGCCTCTCACTGGCTACCATTAAGTATTTATAAGAAGACACTAAAGAAATCTAAGCGATCTCCCTTGCGATCCTTCTGTGGCACGATAGAAGAATTCCTACAACACACTTGAATGAAATTCAACCAAGTTGATTGAGGTCTTCACCCACCTGCGTGCGCCACCTGAGTCACGGTCTTCCTCTACTGCGCCGTCCCTCGGGATTGGATTCGAAGACCTTCCGGGCTGGAGCGTTGATGTCCATTCGCTCTACATGACCTAGCCATCTAAGCCGTTGGACTTTAATTCTGTTAACTAGGTCAGTGTCGCTGTAAAGCCGTACAGTTCGTCGTTATATCTTCTCCTCCATTCTCCATCTATGCGTACGGGACCAAAAATCACCCGAAGAATTTTTCTCTCAAGGCATCCTAAGACGCTCTCATCTTTCTTTGACAGGGTCCAGGCCTCAGCACCATAAATGAGAACCGGGATGATGAGTGTCTTATAGATGGTGATTTTAGATGCTCGAGAGAGGACTTTACTACTCCATTGCCTTCGTTCTAAGTCCAAAGCAGCAGTAATTTGCAAGGGTTATTCTTCATTTGATTTCAGCGCTGATGTCGTTGTCTGTGTTAATAGCGGTCCCTAGGTAGACAAAGTCCTTAACTACCTGAAAGTTATAGCTGTCCATGGTGACGTTTTGTCCAAGAAGTGGTTGTTCAATGTCCTTTTTTGATGACAGCATATATTTGGTCTTGCCCTCATTGACCACTAAACCCATTTTCTTCGCTTCCGTCGCAATGCTCAAAAACGCTGCTCAAAACTTTTCTGCAGAGTGAAAATGTATCTTCTTGCATGAATACTTTTATGGTAACTTTGAAACCAAATTTAACTTTAAAAATATTGATACATACACATTAATATGAATACAAATGTCAAAGACTTTACTGCATTCAGAACTTTTTGAAAAAAAAGTTACCTACATAAGTTTTGACAGCTAGTTGCCTGATTTTCAAAAAGTTAATCATATTTCATAATATATAACACTTATGTTTTGCTTTTTCATAAATTAAAAATTCTTTTTCATAAGCACGTTGACAGGTGCTTCGCATTAAAAATTCAAAATTATTAAGTAAGCGAACAGTTCCTGCATCGTTTACGACATTACGCTTCCACCTTAACATTCTACTACATTTCCATCTACTACAAAACCATTGCCCCTTTTGTAAATAGAAAAGAAAAATCGAACAGTTTGTGTTCGATTTTTGTGTACGTGTGTGGTGCGAAAGAAAAACCGATTGCAGTGTTCTCTTGAGTGAAGAAAAGTATTTTTGTAATTTAAAAGAAAACTTAATTATATTAATTCCACAATAATCTGTGTGTGTTCTTTTATGAAATCAAATAATAAACAATCAATCCTCAATGCATAAAAGGTGATACATTTTATAAAACCTCATTCGGTTGTGTAAAACATGAAAAGAAAACCAAACCTAACAAAGTGACGTTTGCATCTCTTCTTTTATATTTTATATCTACACCACCCATATAACAAAATTACAAAAAGAAGAAAATTCTTACAAGTTTCCTCCTCTTATATCCCAGAAGAGAAAAGTGAATAAATTATTCGCCTCCGTGCAATTCTTATTTATTATCATTATCTTGGGAAATTAAAAATATTAATATAAAAGAAAAGAAACTAAAATCTAGTTGGATTGGAAAAAGGTAGGTAGAGAAGTACAGAGAAGTGATTCCACTTGACGATCTGGCCAAAGAGCCCTATTTTTTGTTTGCGAAAACCTCAACATTCGCTCAACCAAAAGCTACAAAGAAAAAATACACCCTCCTCCCTCACTTGGAGCTGAACCCAGCCCCGCTAACATCGAGAGAAAACTATTAAAAAAAAATAAAAATAATGTAGGTGGCTGCTTCGTCGTGGTTCATGATAAGTACCTACCTATTTTGTTACGTCGTCGTCGACATCGTTTTCGTTGTCGTCGTCGATGAGGAAGGTAAGAGGCAACCCTCGAAGTCTGTGCTAACCTAAACTACCTACCTGTCATCCTTGAGGTGAATTGCTGCACCCGACAAAAAGAAGAAAATATAAGAAGCAAATTTCACCTGTTTCCAAATAGGCCTCCAGTTGCCATTGCCATTCCAATATGAAATGAATCTATAAACCAGCGAGCTACACTTTTATCTACACTACATATCATTCGCTGACTCTTGAAGACGGACGGTGTTATTGTTGTTGTTAATTATTTATTAGATTTCTTTTTTATTTTGTTGTCTGTTTTTGTGTATTTTTGCCATTGCATGGCATAGATTGTGATATCATCTGGCTGTTCAGCTGGTGCTAAGCATCTTGCTCCAATGTGGTGTATCTTTTTTATTTCGGTCAATCGAGTAAAGTAAAATAAATAATTCGTATAGCATTGCAAAATTTAGCAGGTTTTTCGTTTCTGCCTTGCCTTGTTTCTTTGTTGTTGTTTTTCTTGTTATTCTTGTTTTTTTTTTTCTTCTGGTTTGCTCTGTTGCTGATGATTAATCTCGAGGGGTGATGTTAGTAAATTGGAATTTACCTGTGAGTTAATATACCTAACTATATTTGTATAGCCCTAGCCATCCCTTGGATCCTGAAGAGTTGTTTTAAAAAAAAAGTGATGTCAGGTCAAAAATGATGGTTCGTCTTTTCTATTTAGTTGCATTATTAAGGATCGCTTGCAAATATGTCTCCATGGGAATGTGGTTGTCATATTTCTGAATGCTGAGCAGGAAGACAAGTGATTCCCTCTTAATTAAGTAATTGAATGAGGTAATTAGTAAAATGGGATGAGTATTTCAGTTTAAAAGTAGCGGCGAACACAATGATGTTTATTTTAAATTAGACATTAATGTACTGTACACAGAGCAGAATGTTCCCCTTTTCAAGCACAAGCTAATTATTCAAGTTCTTCTTTTTTGTTTGGTCTAAAGCTCTATTTAATGAAGATAATAATAGATTATAAATATATCTATAATGTATTGTTTGTGTTGTGAGCAAAGCTCTATGTTTTGTTCCATAAAATTGCCTGAATCTTTAATCTGAATCTCCAAGAAACGAGGTAGCTATTGATGGCGCAAGGAATCAATTATTTTCGTTAGAGCATGGATTTTTTTTCTTTTACAAAAATCAGTTATTAATCGTTTAAAAAGAATTCGGAACAATTGCTAATTCTTTAATGATTTTTTAACGAGAACGAAATTACAACATTTCTCGCCTAACTTTCTGGTTGTATTGCAAATTAGGCTTCGAATTAGCACAAATTAAAAATTATATTAACTGTCGAATGAGCACTTAGATTGTCGTACGAAAGCAAAACAATTTGGTGATAGTTGCTTTTTCTATTTACTTTTCACTTACAGATTTAAAACTAAGTCTAGACTAATCTTTTCTTAATATAAATACAATCACAAATAAACTTAGATACAATTATATTGGAGTAATTATTGCCATCTTAGAGATTCGAAAACGCCAATTCTTATCTACTCTTCTACTCTTTCTTTTAAAATCTAATTAAGTTAGTGAGAGCCAAATTAGTCCCCAAAACATAGTTCCTGATGTCAGAAAAGGTAACCATTTACGATATGACGACGCGATTTAAGATTTTAAAAGATTTTTTTTTCACTACGTCCCCCGTATTTGGAAGCTTATGTTATAAAATCATGGAAAAGAAGCTTTCTGAATCAGAAGTGTAAAGGATAAAGTCTTTAGTGACTCCAGTGAAATGATGATTATAATTTTTTTAAAGTCCTTTGACTTTCAAAATAACTTGCGTTTAAAAAAATGTCAAAATTCTAAGAACGGGGTGGAAACGGCTAAGGTGATTGTTGACAGTCCTACGTCCCCCGTACTTAGAAGCTTATGTTATAAAATCATGGAAAAGAAGCTTTCTGAATCAGAAGTGTAAAAGATAAAGTCTTTAGTGACTCCAGTGAAATGATGATTATAATTTTTTTAAAGTCCTTTGACTTTCAAAATAACTTACGTTTAAAAAAAGTCAAAAGTCAAAATTCTAAGAACGGGGTGGAATCGGCTAAGGTGATTGTTGATTGTTGACAGTCCTAAGTCCCTCGTATTTAGAAGCTTATGTTATAAAATCATGGAAAAGAAGCTTTCTGAATCAGAAGTGTAAAAGATAAAGTCTTTAGTGACTCCAGTGAAATGATGATTATAATTTTTTTAAAGTCCTTTGACTTTCAAAATAACTTACGTTTAAAAAAAGTCAAAAGTCAAAATTCTAAGAACGGGGTGGAATCGGCTAAGGTGATTGTTGATTGTTGACAGTCCTAAGTCCCTCGTATTTAGAAGCTTATGTTATAAAATCATGGAAAAGAAGCTTTCTGAATCAGAAGTGTAAAGGATAAAGTCTTTAGTGACTCCAGTGAAATGATGATTATAATTTTTTTAAAGTCCTTTGACTTTCAAAATAACTTACGCTTAAAAAAAGTCAACATTCTAAGAACGGGGTGGAATCGGCTTGGATTAGATGTAGTTTATTTAGCAAATTAGCTATTTTTTACAATTTCATTACATATTTATCTTATTTTTTAAATTTCTTAAATTTAATAATTATTTTTTACAAAAAATAGTACCCCTCTTTTAAATTTTATTAAGTTACTTTCAGTTTTCACATTATTAGGCAGTTCATTGAAAATTTGTATTCCTTTGTAAAATAACATGTTTTGAGTCCTTGAATTTCTGAACAATTGCACATTTAAGTTATTATTATTTCTTAAGTTATATGGTTGAACATTGGCTCTGGTTGTTATTCTTCTACTTAAGTAACTGGGCAACATATTGTTTTTAATTTTAAATATAAAAATAAGTGTACCTAAAACTATTCTTTGTTTTACATTTAACCAATTTAGCATTTCCAGCATACTTCGAATGGATGTATATCTACTACAATACAAAATACTGAAGAGCCCAACAATAGTATTGTTGGACAATACTCAAAGTGGGGTCTTACTATTGTATTATAAATTTGTATTGCCATTGGAATACATAGCTTTTTTCTTATTTTACGAAAAAAAACGATTTTTTTGGCAATTTTTTTTTTCAATACATATTCGAAATGTTTTTTAAAATTGAGTCTGCTGTCCATTATAACTCCTAAATACTTAATTTCATTTATGCATTCAAATTCTTCGATTTGATTTATCACATTATTTTCAGGTAACAACATTATTTTCGTTTTTTCAACGTTCAACTTAAGTTTATTCATGTTTAAATAATTTTTTATATTTTTTATTTCATCAGTTAGTTTTCTTATACAATCACAAAGTTCACTTTCATCAATGTATAAAAGCCCATCATCAGCAAAAAATTTAATTTGGCTATATTTAATTACTTTTTTAATATCGTTAATGTAAAGCAAAAACAAAAGTGGACCAAGGATAGAACCTTGAGGCACACCTAATTCTGTTTCAACTGTTTCAGATAAATTATTGTTAAATTTGACAACTTGCCCGCGTCCAATCAGATACGATTTGAACTATTCATATTCCACTCCTCTTACCCCATACATATATAATTTCTTTAATAGAATATTCCTGTCTACTGTCTCGAAAGCCCTCTTGAGATCAAGGAACACTGCTGCTATTTTTTTATTGGCATGTAGTTTCTCTCTCCAGTCTGCTATCACGAAGTTTAGAGCGGATTCACACGAATGTTTTTGCCTAAACCCCGATTGCTCTTCCATAAGTATATTTTTTTCATTATGAAATTTTCAAGTTGTATTTGCACTACTTTTTCCAAAATTTTTTCATGCAAAGGAAGTCTTCGCTTTTGTTGGAATTTGTCTTCCAATTCTTTGGGAAAACTCCACTTGATAATGAATGGTTTATTATATTCAAAAGTGCAGGGCCAACCCAATTAAAACTGTCTTCATTTGTGCTGTCAGAACACCGGCAATTATTTTCGTTGAATGTTAATATATAAAACTATTATAAATGGGAAAGTCAGTTTTGTTTGTCCGTCCGATTGGAGAGTGTTTTAAGCTACTTTTTACCACGGTAAAATATCTCATTCACATCTCTTTTGAGCAGATTCGCCGGTAAGACATATGTATGTAGTATGTATAATAAGATATTCTATATTTACAAGAAACTATGCTGAAACACTATTAAACATAGCGGATAACCGATGCCGTGGGCTATGTGACATTACCTGAAGATGTTTGTAATTTGGTACAAAGTAATTCTGAAATTGCAAGTGTTGAACCTGATTTACAAAATAACATACATGACGATCAATGTATTGGATGAAGCAGCAGGAGATATGAGAGAGAATTTGTGAACAGACACTGTCATGGACTTCACTTCACTTCATACCAAGTAGAGTTTCTTAACTCACTTGAGCTGTTCGGTGTGTCATCACATAAGCTGCAATTGATATTAGCCTTGCCAGTAATGCGTATACGAAATTTAGATGCCCAACGATTGTGTAATGATACAAGACTAGGTGTCACATCGTCGGTTGCTTTTGAAAGGGTGAAAACGTAATTATTCCTCGAATTCCAATAACTCCTACAGATTTATCTTTCCAATTTATAAGGCTTCCATTCCCCATTAAAGTAATTTTCGGTATGCCAATTAATAAGCCGCAAGAGCAAACAGTTAAAGTAGCGGGGTTGAACCTAAACACTTTTGTTTCTTTTGATTGTAGAAAGCTTACCAACTAACTAATGTATATGTACTTGTCCTTAGAATGTCCCTACGTGATAATTACTTACTTACTTAAGGTGGCGCTACAGTCCTGTGTGAACTAGGGCCTCACCCAACAAACTTCTCCATCTAGCTCGGTCCCTAGCTAGATGTCTCCAATTTCGCACTCCAAGTTGGGTGCGGTCACTTTCCACTTGTGCGCGCCACCTGATTCGCGGTGTGGATTCGAAGACTTTATTTAGTTTAGAAATTAGAAACTAGGGTTCGCCACAGACTTTTACCCTCCTGGCTAAGTCTACGTCGCTGTACAGCTCGTCGTTCCATCTTCTCCTCCACTCCCCTTCCATGCATACGGGACCGTAGATCACACGAAGAACTTTTCTCTCGAAACGACCCAAGGTGCTTTCATCCGCTTTTTTCATAGTCCATGCTTCTGCTCCGTATAGCAGGACGAGGATGGTGAGGACTTATATAGCGACACTTTGGTTCTTCGATAGAGGGCTTTGCCACTCAATTGCTTTTTTAGCCCAAAGAAACAGCGGTTAGCAAGAGTTATTCTTCGTTTGATCTCAGCGCTGGTGTTGTTTTCAGCGTTTATAGATGAGCCTAGGTAGACGAAGTCCTTGACTACCTCAAAGTTACGTCTGTCGATGGTGACGTTTTGACCGAGACGTCGGTGTTGTAGGTCCTTTCTTGACGACAGCATGTACTTTGTTTTGCCCTCATTAACCGTTAAACCCATTTTTGCCGCCTCTGCCTCAATACTCACAAAAGCCCCATTGACATCACGCTGAGTTCTTGCGATTATGTCAATGTCATCAGCATATGCTAGTAATTGGACAGACTTTTGAAAGATAGTGCCTCTAGTGTTGACGTGTGTCGCATGACAGCGCATCACCTTGTCTAAAACCTTTTTTTTACATCGAAAGGTTCTGTTAAGTTGTTTCCAACCTTTATGAAGCAGCGTGAATTCTCCATGGTCATCCTGCACAAACGGACGAGTTTGGCAGGGATGCCAAAACTAGACATGGCTCTATACAGCTCGTCCCTGTAGATTGGGTGTCGATTTGGTGTTCTTGGGTTTTTTCCACGATCTGCTGTAATGTGAATATTTGATCGACTGTGGACTTTCCTGGTCTAAAACCAAACTGATAAGGACCTATCAGGTTGTCGACGATGGGCTTTAGACGTTCACATATTACGGCAGAGAAGAGATATGTGATGATTGGGTTTTCTTTTATCACGCGGGAAAAACCGCGTATAACAACTAGTTGACTATAAATCTTTCATTCTTTTAATCTTAAGTTTGATCCATATACGATATGATTATTTTAAGTTAATGAGACTTTCTTTCTTAATTAAACAAAATATGAAAGTTATGTATGCTTTGCGTTTCAATGTCTTCCTTGCTGAAATGACTTCAGTACATCCTTGCTAGATCTGGGTTTTCTTCGTTCATATGTTTCCACTTATTTTTACGAAAAACCTACATTTTAACGGTTGGAACCAAACAAATGTCGGTACCTGAGGAAGTTAAGAAATAAATCAAATTAGTTCATACCTTTTCTTAAACAAAACATTTTTACCTATTAATTTATACAATTGTCGGATCCAACTAAGTAACAAAATACTTACTTTCAGTCTGACTACACAGAACTAAATATAAAAATACATATGTTCTAGAACGCAATGGACGATAAGGGTTAAATAATGCATTGTATTGTCAATCAATTTTACTGTCAAAATTGTTATGAAATAATCTAAATTTTATCGACTTTTGTTAACGTTCAACTGGTTGATAAAAAAGTAAAATTATTTTCCATATTTATATTTATAAATATACGTTTGTAATGTTATTGCAGGTAAATGCTGACATTTTTGTTCTATCTGATTTAATTGAATTTAAAAATAGAATTATAGAAAAGTGTATGGAATAATGCATGTAAAGTGACCCAATTATTTTATTTTTATAATCAGAAAACCGATAAGAAATCACTTAAATAATAGAGACAGTGATTTGAAATTCAAAAAAAACGGGACGTGTAGATTGTAGGGTAAACAAAATTATTTCTTACCTTAGTAAGATTGTATCCGGTGTAGAATTCCACCTTCAACAGGAGACTTTGATTTCATAACTATCAGTTTGTTAATGTTTTCAAATTAAAATATTTATACGAGTATTTCTTTCAAAAGGGAAGTTTATAATTGATATATCTTCTCCTTATGTCAAAAACGTACAAGTTCGTTTGAATATCGTCTTTGAATACTTAACACATGTTTTCTTCCATGCCTGTGCGCTTACAATATTTTGAAGATATGGAATAACGTTAAATGCATCAAACTAAATATGCCATTATTATATTAGATCTTAAACTGTGAAAGTAAGATCTAATTAAATAAAATAAAAAAGAAATACCTATTTCTTAAAAAATCCTTCTTAGTTTCTGGTCCATTTCCATTTAAATTGAGATTAGTTAAAAATGATATAAAATTAATTCAAAATTTTTTTGACATTACGAAAACAGGAAAGACGATAAAATTGGGTGCTGCTATTTTGTCAAATTTATTTTAGTTTTAGTATTAAGTTGTTTTAAAAAAATATTGCGGACGTTTTATTTTTGCTCTTTTTAAAACCAAAAAAACGAAACCAAACTTTTAATGGTCTGGACTTTTACGTGCGCCTTCTTATATAATGTCATTCTATTTTATTGAAAGAATCATCTGATTGCGATCTAAATTTTTCTGCAAATTATATTAAGATGAAGTATCTAGCAGGGATTTGCCTGGATTAGTGGTTGAATGTTATTTGTAAATTATTGTAGATTTGTTAATAAACATTTTTGCAGCACGGTTATGGTAAGAGTTTCTTGGTAAAAACTAAAAATTGGATTGCACCGATAGTAGTTTGTCATATGACTAATTGTAGATCACTTGGCTTTGTCTCAAAAACGAATTTAATATCTTCTAACGTTAATCAGCTTCTTGTTTTACTACTTTTAACATGGAGTGCACTTATAATGTCTCGAAAAGTTGAATGGTAAAGATTAACGGCAATTTAATAGTTTCACGAACAACAGAATCAGCTTTCTCGTTGCCTAATTGCATTTTTAGGAAGTTTGATCGTATTATAGAACGTATGTAGAAAATAATTGGTGTTTTGGTTTTATTATTATAATACCAATACCATAACCTCACCAACAAATGAACTCTAAATTTGATTCTATAATTGAGGCACAAAATGTAAATGTAAACAAAATGTCTAAAAAATAATATAAACAAAGATTAGATTATCTTAATTTCATGTTCTGCCATTGCAAATAACACCCTGGAAATAAAGTTGCTTGAGTTTGATTTAGACACATTTAATTATTTTAATTTTAGAAAGCACTGTGAATGGCTATTCCTACGGAAATATAATATTTTTAAACCATATTTCCAGAGTTTATGTTTTGCATAATATTGTACTTAAATTATAAATGTTAGCTACCAGGACTTAATATTAATTTTTAAATAATATAAAACAAGGTGTAAAAACGATTTTAATACACAATTGTTCATTTATGTTGTTTTTTTTTAACTTTAATATTTCCCGATGATGGTAAACCCTGGACAATTAATAATTATTCAAGACTTTTATTCCGACAAACGGAATTCAATTTGGCGACTACTTTTTTCAACAATAAGTTATTTTGGTTGATAGGCTGTTGATAGTGTCATAATTCATAATAATAGTATAGTGAGCAGCACCTCACATAAAACTTATCTTCTCCATCCTTTAAGGTCAGCTTCTTAAAATGTTTTTGATTTCCATGTTGCTTTTTGTACATCAAACTACCTTTCATCTTTAAGATCCATTCAAAGAACTTTTAATTTAGGAGTGTGTACTGTGTAGCTAAACCATCGCCATTTATGTCAACTAATTCTGTTTCGAACAATCGCTTTTGCCTTGTGTTACAATTTTAAATAGTTTTAGGCCAATTAGAAAGTATCTGCAATTTCATTGAGGATATGTATATTCGAGCCCTTCTTAATTTCGTAATAAACATATTTGACATTTGATCAAATTTAGTGCGAAATGAGAATGACTTCTTTTATCAAACTTGAACGTCCCACAGATTGGAATTGAAACCAAACTTCTAAGACGACATTTCTACATTCAATTTTCAAGCTACAGGTCCTACTATTCGAACTAGAAATAAAAAAAAAACATACTTACAATCATTTCCCGTTTAAATGGGGGATGATACTTTCATGTTATTGAAATTTATCATATGGCGTAGTAGGGTCAAATCAAAAAACATAAGATCCTCTGAGGGGGAGTGGGAAAATCCAAATTTCAATAGGTTAGAACAAATTTTGGGGTTGTCGGTACTTAATTTTAAAAATAATCCAAAAAGTCTAATTTCTGGTGAAAAATACTGTTCGAAGAACATATTAAAGGCAAAAACAAAATTTCTATTGTGTCTAACAATGAACAGTTAAAAAATTGACTTTAATGCTTTAAATGATGAAAATTGGATTAAAGATGAGCTTCTTAAACTAAAATGTATAAATAATGTTTTATCTTTTTGTTCCAAAGTTTCTCTTGTATGTAGAAAATATTAACCGTGCGTTGAGAGATCTTGGTGTTTCTAATTTGTATCTAATTAATGTTATTATATGAAAGTTGTGAAGCAGGCTTTCAACTTATTTTTCAACATTTCGCAACATTTTTTTTTCAAAATCAAAACGCTTTACATGACAGATTGGCCAAGCCTATAAGTTGTATGTAAATAGTTTTTATAAAAATGACTTTCAACATTTAATTTTATAGCAATTCAATCGCGATATTTACAATCAAATAATTTGTCTTATTTAGAATCTGTTATACGAATAGCTAAGCTTTGTCTGACCTCTCTATAAGCAAACAATTTAAATTGTTATCAACGTTTGTAAATTTAAAAAGTGTTTTTCTTTTTTTTAAATTAAACAAAAACCGGAAAACATTTCAGCTGCTATCGATTAGTCAAACAAAAGAAAATCACAAAGAAAAAAATTGTTTTTTAAATTTAAATAATTGTTCTTTATTTTAATGGCACAGTATTATTATTAAACAAAAAAAAAAAAAACATTTACATACATGTAAGTCAATCTCACCAGTCATGTTGAAAATAATTGAAACATACAAATTAGGTGGTAGTTTAAATTTATATATTAAATTCTTCAATATAATTTTAAAGATAATTTGTTAAACAGACCTAAATTATGTTGTTTATTGAAAGCTGAATACAAAATACAAACAAAAATTACCATTATTTTCTTATTTCAATGGGATCTTACGTACAAAGAAACCAAGATGCATCTTTTATCTAAATCAATTCCCAGGCATTATACACCCTCTGCCATGTAAAGTACCACAATATTTAAATGGCCCAAGAAATCATTGAAATTGTTCTAAACTTACTCTCGGAGCTTGTTTGATTTTTAAAATCTCAATTCTTACGTTTGATTTGAATAGCCAAAAATGTAAAAACTTTTACATAATAGAAGAAATATTCCAATCAAAAGTGCACTTCTTAATTTAAGATGCATTAAACTCTATATTGATTGATACACTCAAACACTTAAGTAACCATTTCAATTTCCTTACAGACGGATTATTATCTAAGATGCTATAAGTTCCAAAACACAACGCAAACAAAAAAAACAATACACAACTTGTTCATTCAACATTAATTTATCCAATCGAGAATAATTCCAAAAAAAGGGGGAAACATTCTCATCTTCAAATTAATTAAAGAGGCGATGACCTTAACAACTGCTACTCAGCAAGAAAGTAGCAAAAAAATGGAAGTCAAAAGCCCTGAGAACTTACCCACCTCTGAAATGGATCTCCTTGCAAAACTAGAAGCTGCAAATAAACTTATCGAAAGTGATGCCAAAAGTTTAAATTCCTTACATTCTACGCATAGTCGCAAAAATTCCGATACAAGTCAAATAAGTCTTAATTCAAGTAATTTTAATGAAACACATTTTTTGGTTGAAAGCATATAAAATAATAAATTGTACTTTCAATCGATTTAGGTGGAAATTCAGTTGCCGAAGAAGATGTATGGACTACATGGGCTACTATACTCAATGATTGGGAGGGAAGTCTTAAGAAAAAGACACCCTGCGTTCGAGAATTAGTTCGGCGTGGAATTCCACATCATTTTCGGCCAATTGTATGGCAACTATTGTGCGGTGCAAGTGAAGTTGATAAGAAGCAATATGCTGAGTATATTAAAGCAACATCAGCATGTGAGAAAGTGATCAGGCGGGACATTGCACGAACTTATCCTGAACATGATTTCTTCAAGGAGAAAGATGGCCTTGGACAGGAGGCTCTTTTTAACGTAATGAAAGCGTATTCACTGCATGATCGTGAAGTTGGTTATTGTCAGGGATCTGGATTTATTGTTGGATTGTTACTTATGCAGGTAATTTAATGTTATGTAATAAAATAAAATTTGACCGTTCCCATTGAGTTCTCTAATGAGTCTTAATGTGATAAAAGGCCTTCTTTGACATTGACGACTTTTGGGAAACTCGTTCCATGTTTCAAATTTTGTTCTCCAATTTAGCTGAAGTTTTCTTTTACTTGGTTTCATCGACTAAACATTTCTCTCGGACTTTGTCCAGTTGTTATTAATAACTCTTTTTGACACTCAAAAAAGTACTTTACCAAGAACTCAAAATAGACGAAGAACCTGTCCTGTAACTTAGCGCTCAGCGAATTCTCTTATTCATCTCCTTAAAATTCTTTTTCATATCTAACTTGTTTCGAAACCTATTTTTAGGGTCAAGCTACATTAAAGAATGAGTTTTTCTAGTATACTTCAACTTAAAATTATTCTTAACATTGTTCTATTCTACTTAATTTCGCATACGGCCATAATAATCGATGAAAATGATTTTGAAACAATTTTTTCCAAGATTGTTCGCAGTGTAAATTTTTGACTAATGTCATATTTATAAAGAAATATCATTAGACTTTATTATATTAACTTTTTTTCTATTCTTTTCATAGATGCCCGAAGAAGAAGCATTTGCCGTTTTAGTTCAAATAATGCAACAACATCGCATGCGTGACATGTTCAAGCCATCGATGTCTGAATTGGGACTTTGCATGTACCAATTAGAAAGTTTGGTACAAGAACAAATACCAGAAATGCATATTCATTTTCAACAACAAGCATTCCAAACCACAATGTACGCATCAAGTTGGTTCCTCACTCTTTACACAACAGCACTGAACTTAAATTTAAGTTGCCGTGTTATGGATGTTTTCCTAAGCGAAGGAATGGAATTTATTTTTAAAGTAGCTCTAGCCTTGCTTACGTTGGGAAAAGAAACACTTTTATGTTTGGATATGGAAGCAATGCTTAAAGTATGGTCATAAATCATTTAATATTTATTTTACTTATTTTTATATTTTTGTTTTTCAATTAAAGTTTTTCCAAAAAGAACTTCCTGGCAAGGTGGAAGCTGATCCAGAAGCATTCTTTAATCTAGCGTATTCCATGAAGATCAATACAAAACGAATGAAGAAAATGGAAAAAGAATACTCTGACTTGAAGAAGAAAGAACAAGAAGAAATGGTGGAACTTCGACGGCTGAGACGTGAAAATCGTTTGCTTAAACAACGAAATGAATTGCTTGAAGCTGAAAGTGCTGAATTGGCGGATAAACTTGTTCGAGGACAAGTATCACGTGCTGAAGAAGAAGAAACTAGGTATGTGTTGTTCAATAAAATAAAAAAGAAAACTAAAAGTTAACACCCACTAAATAAATTTTCAGTTTTGCCATCCAAACTGAACTACTTCAATTGCGTCGAAATTTTCTCGAAGTTTCACATCAACTGGAGAATGCTAATGAAGAAGTTCGTGGTTTAAGTTTGAGACTTCAAGAAAACGTAAGCAATATTTTAACTTAATTCATTAAGCTTTTGATATATAAAATGTTTTTTTTTCTAAATCTGATTTTTCCTAAATGTCTTAAACAGAATGTCTCCATTGATAGTGTAAGTAACAAACTACAAGTGATTTGTTCTTCTCTTTTTTGTTGTTGTTATTTATTAATGATTGTGAATTCGCATGTTAGTGTTGTGCCGTTTAGGTTTTGTGATATTTTATTCTAATGAAAACATTAACTATTGCATTTGAATATCTTAATCAGTTTTAATGAAATATATTTATCACTTCGAGTTTATTTTAATGTGACTTTATGAAATGTAGTTAAAAAACGCGAAATCTATCCAATACAGTTATAAAATTAGACTTCTGTGTGCTCTTGAATTGAATTTTATTACATAAAGTAAGCACAACAAAGCGTGAACCAGCTTTAATACTACTTTTTAATAAATAGATTGAACCTAGTTCACTTTTTTATTAATTTCTCAGCTTTCTTATGTCAAAAAAAAATGAATTAAAACAAGATAAGATAAATAAGACGTATCAAAGCTAAGAAGGCAGTCTGGAGATTTAGTGCGAGAATCCAATTCGCTGTTTGGGGTTGTGAATTGTATTTATAAAAGTGGGTTACAGATTTTTCAATGCCATCGATCTGAAATTGAATTTGGGAATAAGTAGAACCTGGAAACTATGTATAAGTTTTAAGGAGGTATTTGATTAAATCCTGCATGCTTGATTTGGGTATTAAGTGTGCTTTATCATGTGCTCAACATCTTCGCATAAAAGACGTCTTAAAAATGGGTCAGCACCTGCACAATAAATCCTCTTTCTATACAAACTTATGATTAAAAGATCAAGCTACATATGTAGGTCAGAGTAGGATATTCTTCTTTTTTTTTTGTCCTCAAATTGAAATAAATATTGTGAAGTCATAGTTTCACTGGGAAACCCCTTTGGTCAGTGGCAGCTGCGTGTTGCAACAATTCTGGATTCTGGAATGCCTACAAAGCACATACATTTTTTGGCATTTATTATAAATGTACTATACTTCTGTAAATATGATATTTTAAGAGTGGCGCGTTTTTCGTTTAAATCTGGGATCGAAAGGCTTAATGATTTAGAAACTCAGTCCAAATGCCTAAAACACTAAACAACAACAAAAATGTATTAAAGTGTATAGTCACAGCATCGCATTCCAAATCAATTTTGAATTGAAATTAAAATTTTGAATTAGGGCTGTCACGGTGGGTGTTGAAGACTTTCAGATAAACGGTTCCCTATTCTCTAAAATCCCTTACGATGCTTTTTAGCTTGTTATATTTCAATTTAATAGATTTTTAAGATAATGATGTAAGTCTTGCCGATAAAGCAACCTTACTTGTGATAGGGTAGAGCATTCAAATAGAAGGTTATGTACTGTATATTCCTCTCCTTTACTCTTACAATTTCTTCAAAATCAGTCAACCGAACAGTCTAACACAGATATACATACATAGCTACGGGTATAGCGATGTTAGACATACTTATTTGACTTAGAGGAAAGATATACTGAATGGATCTGGGTTAGAGGAATAAAAACGTGGCAAGGGCCGTCCTTTGTTTCAGAACATGTATAGAGAGCTTATCTTATCAATTTAAAAATCCTCTCAATTTCTTTTAATGCATTTAGCTGCATTAGTTAACAAATATAAATATGTGATAAGAACTCAAGTCTACCAACAAGTGTTCTTGAAGTTCGGTTATGATATAAAAAAAATATGTATTTTTTATTTAATTCTTTTTTTATAATTATGCGTGTTTATCGTGTATTCTTGACGAATTTCTATGAAATTCGATGTCTTTTTTTTTGAATGCATGATTATAATTTTAGCCTGACTTATACCCGAATGAATTTGTTTTCAAATTACGCATGAAATAAAAAAAATTGAAATTCATATTCTTTGAATTATTAATTTTCTTATGAACTATTTTTAGAACAATTCCCGTCAAAATTCTATCGATGAACTTTGCATGAAAGAAGAAGCACTCAAACAACGCGATGAAATGGTATCTTGTCTTTTAGAAGAATTAGTCAAGGTACGCCAGGGTCTAGCCGAAAGTGAGGATACCATACGTAATTTAAAATCAAAAATCGAAGAAATAGAAGACGAAAATCAAAAACTTCGCGAAATAACTCCCGATAATTCTGTGGCGCATTTACAAGATGAATTAATTGCAAGTAAATTGCGTGAAGCCGAAGCTAGTTTATCACTTAAGGATCTTAAACAACGTGTACAAGAACTGAGCTCGCAATGGCAACGGCAATTGCAAGAGCATAAGGCTGAACATAGTACACCACCAGTCGATTCGACACCAAAGAAACTACTCACAAATTTCTGGGATTCTACAACCAAATCGCATGAAATGCAAAAACTAGAAGAAGATCTTATGACTACCAGAATAAGAGAAATGGAAACTCTAACTGAACTAAAAGAGTTACGTTTAAAGGTTAGTTTATTTCGATATATCGATATTTTTTTCGTTTTCAACCTTTGTATACTTTTTAGGTAATGGAACTAGAAACTCAGGTGCAAGTTTCAACAAATCAACTTCGTCGACAAGACGATGAGAAAAAGAAACTCAAAGAAGAACTCGAACTATCTACGAATCGCGAGAAAGATTTGGCCAGCAAGGCTCGTGAACAGCAACATAGGTAATTTTAGCGCATTCATTTTTATATGTTGAAAAGTGGTTGGGTAAAAAAATAGATGTGAGGCATATATGTAAATACAGTGGTTTATTATTGAGCTATTCATCTACTTAGAAATCGAACATGTGCTTTGCATTTACTTTAAAGGATTGTAGTTGTGATTTTATTTTGAACAGGCGGGTATTGATGTTTTCGCTTGATATGTTCTTAAATACATGTTGATAAACGCGTAGATGCTTGTTGACGCACGTAAACGCTTTTGAGATTTTTTCATTCGGGATTAAAACAGAAATTTAGAGATTTATAACATTCGAAATTATTTTTATTCAAGATAATGTCATGATTCCGTTCTAGAAATTAATAACTGGTTCTCAAAACATACTTACTAATGTTTATACTAAAATGTAATTTCATTGTAACAGATATTCGGACTTGGAATCTCGCATGAAGGACGAACTTATGAATGTGAAAATCAAATTCACAGAGCAGAGCCAAACTGTTGCCGAGCTAAAGCAGGAAATATCTCGTCTAGAGACCAAGGTATTTCAATTAAAATAAAATATACTAAACCCTAAACTTATATTTAAAACAAAAATATTTTTTTTATAATTTAGAACTCTGAAATGCTGGCTGAAGGGGAACTACGCTCTAATCTCGATGAATCAGATAAAGTTCGTGATCTGCAGGACAGATTAGCTGATCTCAAAGCAGAGGTAAGCTCTTCCTTCCCTTCCCCTTAATCCTTTCCCGTACAATTTTTGTAAATAAATTCAAAGTAAAATACAACATCCCATTAACAATGTTCATTAGAAAGGCACAAACTCAACACGTGAATTCCGCTGCAGAATTTCTTCACTATTATTAAAAAAAAAAAACAAACAAACAAACACAAAGTAATCTACATCACAATATCCTCTCAAAAGTAATCCTTTTCAAATTTTTATTTTGCCTCCGCCTCCGCCCCTCCCTCATTGAATTTATTACTTTCACAAAATAAGCTACAGCTAACAATTGCTTTTGGTTCTTTGCTTTTATCTTTTTTTTACATTTTTAAAAGAAAAATTAAATTATTTCGTTCTTTTGAAAATTTGAACAAATATATTTTTTAGTATCCCACGCCAATAACAAGCCCAGATTCTGAACCATGGAAGTGGATAAGCTAAAAAGATTGCAGGTCATTACTAACAAAAAGACAAATTCATTATACATTACTACATAAGTCTTATTTTTGTTTGACTATATAATGCATGTGGTATGAGTAAAAACTAAAAAAAGGTTTTTGTCTGATTAAAAAAACCAATAAACTGAAATTAAATAGTGCATGAGTGCTTGGTAAAATATTTCTCTAGATAAAAGAATAAATACAAAAATGTATTTTATAATGTTTTTGTATACCTACATACTTATTTAAAATTGGCAAGTAGTAGATTATTTTTTTATTTTACTTTTGTAAGTTCGTTTTTATATTGTTTTTTTATTATTATATTTCCATAAAATGCTTGATTTTTAAACATTTGTTTTCTAAATAATAAACAGGATATTATATTAGTGGGTCATAACCAATGATAAATAAAACGATATGACTACGATGCCAGATGATTCAATTCGATCTTGAACAATATTTAGGTTATATGAATACGTTCTAATAGTACAACTTGCAAAGTAATTGAGAAGAATGTCACTAGAATTAAAGATAATAAGCGTTTGCAGTAGTTAGGAGTCAGGTTATGTTATTTCCTGTTCAAAAAATCTTAAACACTCCAAAATATTTCGGTACTTAATTTTTGAGGTTTAAATCAATAAAAATTATGGAAACATAAGGCATCATTATGTTATTTTTTGTATGCATCCATTCAATACAAACAAATCTTTTGTTACTATGATAAGCGGGTTTCGCAAAAATTACTCAACAATAGATCGAATCTACACAATTACTAGTATTGCGGACATTTCTATTAAAACCAAAAAGAAGTTGTACACTTTTTTCTTATAGATTTTAAAGCAGCCTTCGAACCTATCAATAGAAAAGTTTGGATGCTTAAACTTTAAAACATATGTAGGTGTTACAACGAAATTTGGACGGATTTTGAAAAAAAATTATGAAAATAAAACTTCGTCGCTGGCATTCAACAGTTATGTAGGGGAGCCATACGAGTTTAAAATTGGTGTTCGACAAGGTTGCAACCTCAGTCCCCTTCTGTTAGCTCTTTTCATAGATGACATTGAGGACGTTCTATAGGCTGGATTAAAAGTTACACAAATCTTCTTGTGAAATACTTAAAATTCGCTGACGATATGGTGATACTTGTTGAAATTTTGAAAGTCTCCAATAGATGATAAACAAAAAAGCTGAATACTGCTACAGATGGAGGCTTCAGATTAACCTCAGTAAATCAATATCTTTCATAACGGTGGAGGGGCGAACTGTCACAGTGATAGATAGAAAAGTGCTCAACCGACTTCATGTCACTCGTATTAAAAACAAGAGGAGAGTTGTTGCAATTCAACTTACTAACGCACAGAGATGATCGCCCAGAAAACTGCAGTTTGTGCAATCAAAAAAAAAAATAACTACCACTCCCTTTGTTGAAGTCCAATTTAAATGGAAAACATACAGAAGACAAATAATAGATGAACATTTTTAGAAAAAGAACTTAACTTATACTTATTAAAAACTGGCAGACGGCTAGGCCATGCTCGAGAGTGTCATTCACTGTTATGTAAAACTTACAAAAAATGAAGCATTAATCTAATACTCTAAATCTACAAGGAACATTAATATTATACGATTTTGGTATATTTTTAAATTATTTTTAACTGCTGATCAAATACGAGTGACGAGTGGTTTCCAAGAAGAAATAAAACGTATATTATTTAATTTGATTGACAAAAAATTAGCTTTACTATCAAGGTAATATTTTACCATTTTGTTTTTAAAATGTTTTCGAGTATAAATGAAAAGCGGATGGTTGGAATAAATTCCAGACGAGCGTGAGACGCCCAATTTTTGACTTTACATAACCCCACATAGTCCAGCGGTGTTAAAACGCACTATCTTAAAGAACATGCCACAGGCCCACAAACACTAGATAATGTAATCACAAAAAGTTTCCTTCAATAAATAGATTGTTTCATTGGCTGTATGGCATGTAACGCCTTCTTATTAGAACCAAAGCTCGTCCACATTAACATCCTCCAATTCAGGCATGAAAATGTCTTTAATCATGACTCTGTAGCGTTCCCCATTGACTGTTACATTATGGCCGGCTTCATTTTTGAAGAAATATTGACCAATTATTCCCTCTGCCCATAGAATATACCAAACGGTGACTTTTTGAGGGTGTAACGGGCGTCTCAAGAATGGCTTGGGGATTACGATCACTTTAAATACGACAATGTTAGGTGGCCGTACGGCTTCAATTCTTGCACCAGTTAGATTTTGTAAGCCCGCAAGTCTATCTTTCATAAAGTTTTAATTAATGCGCAAGATGGCAGATAAACTCATTGGGGTCGCGCTGTACCGGGTCTCTGCGGATTCACATTTTTCACCAGAGCAAACGTGCTACGAAGCCGACCCTAGGTTGTTCGAATTATTGGCTCTGATTAACGATTATGTAGACCGAATATTGGACGCAGCGTACGATGCATCGCATAAACCGAACCATTATTTTGGTAATAAATTTGCATGACCAATTCCGAAAAAAGCATTGCGAGATTGAAAACCACACGTCTAAAAAAACCCTTTATAAATAGATTGAACTAACCTTTGAAAAGTGTGCCTTTTGCAATGATAAATTAATTAATTATACTTAAGAAAAGGGAAATTACTATTTGAGGAGCTTGCGTCAGTACGAACATGTAAATTATTGTTCTGGAATTGACTTCAAATTACATTTTGTTTTCAGCTTAAATCACAGATAAAGAGTAAATGCCCGAAAATACAACTCTACAACATTTGACATTTATCCATGTAATTCTTAATACCATTAGTTTTAGAAATAAATTAAAAATAAAAAGCTAATTTATACCAGTTAGCATTTAGAGTTTGTGTCAAGAAAATTTTTGCGTTAATTTGTTTGCGAGTGTTTATTTTGTTGGTAGTGTGACAGAAATGATTTTGTTTGCATTTGATTGACCTCAAACTCTTTTATTTTGTCTAAAAACAATTTTATACTTTGCAGTTTTATTTTCCGGAAGACTCAGTTTTATTTTCCGGAAGACTCATATAACTTTCAAATCTCTGAATTTGTTTTGTTTATATTTTAACACTAGATCGAGTATATATGGACATTTTTACGTTGAAATGAGCTAAATTCAACAAAAAATTATATTAAAAAAAAAAAAAAAAAAATATTTTTATAATGTTAGATTACAAGGTCCAATATATATGTACTGGGTTTTTGCCCAAAGTAGCATCCCAAAACCAAAGAAAATAATAGAGTGAAATCAAGACGCATAATCGCGTTAAACGCTTATAGTGAGATGACCTTTGCGTAACTTAAATAACATAGACGTTGTGGCTATTATTAATATAAAGGATCGAATATCGAGGTAGTCGAGCCATAGAAAGTCGGTTAGCATCATTCAGACTATAGACCATTGGTTGTGTTCTAATTAATTTTGAGAAAAATAAGATAAGATACTAAAATCTTCAATTGTTTGCTTAAGATTAACTTATTCTAAAAAAATAACATCTTGGTGCTCAATCAGATATACATATTAGCTTTTCATTATATGCTCATTTGGATAACTTATTTGTTGTTAGTTTAGTAATTTGACAAAAATGTTCTATTTCAATAAAAAAATATTATTCAGGTGGGGTTTTTTACGGTGACCATACAAAAATGTAATTCGCTTGTTGATTGTGTTCGCACCAAACAAATGTACTCAGTATAATTTGTTACGAATTGGCATCACATTAAGCCCCGATTGCACGACATAACTCATGTTGCGTATTTACATCTGAATCGGTTTTCGAGACAACCGATCTCAATTGATTAATATTTAGAATATTTAGGAGATACATGTAGTACGCGTGGGGTGATGGTTAGTGCGTAGGTAATGCCAGAGGTCTTGGATTCAATCCCTGCCTATGCCACCTTAAACAAAAACAAACTTTTTTCACGGTTACTGCTTCTTTTGAAGAATTGACAGGTCTTCCAAGAGTAATTGTTGTCATGAAAAGTGCTTTCTCAAATTAGCCGGTAGGATTCGGCTTAAAACTGCAGGTCCCCTCCATCCCTGATAACATTACTCGCACACAGAAATGGTTGAGAGATGTAAGTCACTAGGCTCTAGTTCTCGACGGACTGTTGCTCCACCAAATAAATAAAGGAGAAACATAGGCAAAGAAACTCTTAATAAGAAGACGAGATGAAATACTTGCAGCGGTAAGAATTTGATTTTGTTCCTTAAGCTGCGGCAGAGCAGTCTTAAAAACCACCAACAATTAGAATTATAGGAAATGCTTGTGAAATCAAGCGTAAGACCGTCGTTCTAGTGTTAAAAATATAATTATTTTTGAACTTATGGAACGTATGTACATACATATATGCACCAGCACGCTTTTCAAAAACTCTTGTACAAATGCTTTAATGTTATGTTTTATATATTGTAATTTTCATCCTATTTTTATTTTTATATTGTAATCTTTATTTACATAAAATCAGCAAAATACAAAAATAGCATATATATAAACATAATTAAACTGAGTCGTGTGCATTTAAAACTAACGCCATTCATATTAGACGCATTTACTTCTTATAGCGCTGTGACACCATATATGCATGTTTTTCTTGTGCTTTTCTATATATAATATAAATTTGCATCATAAAACAATCAAATGATAATTTATCAATTTATTTATCTTCAAAATTTCAGCTTACAGCGATTAAGAGTAGAGGAAAATTTCCAGCGGCCAAATTGAGAAGCTCTTCGATTCAATCAATTGAATCAACTGACATTGACTTTAACGAACTGAATATGCGAAGAGAGAGTACGGAATTTACGTCATAATATTTAAAGTAAATTAAAAGTTTGTATTTATTTATTTAAAAAATAATATTAGATTTAATTTAAACATTCGTTTAAGTACTACAAGTATTTCCTTTTTTTTTTTTTAATTTTATATACATACATACACATTAATTATTTGTATTATAAATGAGTTTCGATGCAGTCAACATGATTATGAAAACAAAAATACAAATTTAAACAAATTAAATTAACTAAAATTCTCGAAGAGAATTAATAACATGATAACATTATAATATATACAACTATTGAGATAGATTGTAGATTTTATATAGTATTTTATAAATATTAGAAATATCCAATTATAAAAAAAAAAATATAAAATTAATCTTAGGGAAAATGTGGCAAATTAATGGACATTGTCCAAATTTATTTAAAAAAAAATAACCTAAAAATTCATGATGAAGATAATCAATTATTGTAATGTAGTATTTTAAGTTAGTATTCATTTTGCAGAATTGATATTGGTCGCATTCGGAAAGCTAGTGGCTACGTAGTCAAAATTCAACTAGCTTTGTGAATGCAAAATTGCACTACAAAGCTAGTCAATCCGGAACTGTCATATTAATGACAAATACAAATATATAAAATAAGAAACATTTGTGTTTTCAGAACTTTAAATAGTTTTTTTTTTCTTTTTAAATTCAATAAATACCAAAAAGAAGATACGAGTATAATATGATTGATTTATATTTGTATTTAAATACCGAAAGATTCATTTCATTTTGAAATTCTTGTGTCCTTACCGAGCAGCTGATTGTGAAACGTCAAAACCAGTGTGCACTAACTTTGTAGCCAAAAATTTTACACTACGTCGGAGGGGAAATTTCAACTACTTTTGTAGTTGGATTTAGCCAATCAGAATCCCTTGACTACGTAGCCACTAGCTTTCCGAATGCGACCATTGTTGTAAAAGTTTGCATGCAGCGATTTATTTTTATTTTCCTGCTTGACATTTTTAATGAATAACAAATATACAACAACTTAAGAAAAAAATAGCCAAATTATAAGAGTACATTTTAGCGCGATATTTTATTGAAAGTAGAGTTAAAAAATAGCAGCTTAAAATAACAAATTAATGATATATATGTACATGATATTCAATCGAAATTTCAAGGCAACATTTTTCTAAAATTAAATAGAAGTAAATGGTGTTGATGTTAGTTTTTAAAGTTTTAAAAATAATCAAAGAAATAAAAAGAATATAAATTACTGATTTCACATTCATAGAGATTGGGTTACATTCTCTGTTGGCTACGGAAAAAATCATCGAGTGGAATAGTTAGTTGAAAAGGCTTATAAGTGCTTGTTATCCGCTGTCGACTACTCGCTCTTGTGGACTTAGGGATGACATTTTATAGTAACAAATTGAAACCTTCTGCGTTTAGTAATTTTGACAATACTTATTTTGGTTTAAATTGTCGTCCAAGGTTACTTTGGAATTAATGATTCTATCAGTCTTTGGAAAGAATTGATTTTGGTATACATTCAAAAAAAAAAATAGTTTAAATTACACTTAGCCAAATACTGAAACGGTTTTAGGTTTCAAAATCTATTTTACCACAAGCAATGTTATATAATTCAAATTCATTCGAAATCACACATTTTTTATATCCGACCAAAAATGGAAGCACTCTTCAGCATACAAATTTATCATTAAATATAAAAAAAAACAGGTTTAAAAATATATTTTTTCCCCTTGTCATGCTTGATTTATTGTTTGGGGGCCAGCAACGACTTTTGGATGCAATTTAATTCTATTTTTACAGATTGCATTTTAAAAAGGTCTAAGGCCTGGTATTCGTCGGGATTTCCAATAAGAGGTTTTATAATGTAATTATAAATGTTACTTTGGAAGCTGTGATCTTTTAACATTTTACAAGTAATTAGTACACCATTACCATTATCGATACACGCTTCAACAACGCATTAAAAGCCACTTATGTAGACCTTGTGATTTTACATATTTATACATTTTTATTTTGAGCTATGTAAAAGATATGGCCAATGCTTCACATTTGATTTAAATCATCAAAGATTGAATTCGTCAATTTATTGAGGATAAACAGCCGCAAATGTGCGAATTGGTTATGGAAAATTTCATTAAAAGGATATGGTGCTGGAACTGTAGCAGTAGACGATTAAATAAACATCCACTCATTTATTTTAAAAACATACTCATTCATTCCCTTTTATTGGAAAACCCTATACAAGCGAATAAAAAATGTATTTTAACTGAGCCCAACGAATCACTTTTCCTTATTCCAATCTTGTTTCTTTATTCATTCCAATCTGGATATTATATAAACATGTATTTTCATTTCTTCCCATTCTAAAACAATTTTTGTTTCAAACCGCAGTTAAAAATATCAAACAAATCTTTTTTTTTGATTTGAAATGTTTTTTCTTTAGTATTACACATTATTTTATTTTTAACTTCAAATCTCCTTTTTGATTAAAAATGTTTTTTATTTAGTATTATGTATTATTTTATTTTTAACTTTAAATGTGCATCCTTAATTTTGTAGAAAAACTTGTATTAATGTTATATAATTTATGTTATTTAAAAAAGGGCAATGTTTTAACAAAAATTAGCTTTGTCACACCATTTACTTGCATAACAAACAGTTTACTCAAACTAAAAATATAAGCAGCTATGAATGTTGTTAAAATTTAAAAATTAAAATTTAAGTTGTTTCATTTACATTGAGTGCAATATTTACGTTAATTTATATCATTTATTAGTTCTTAACTGCCAGCTGTAATAAAAATATTTTCTTTTATTTTTCTTGTATTATTTGTTTGAAGACTTTTATAATTAAAACAAACAACTAAAACATTATAATAATTATTACATAAACGAAGTTGAACATTCAAAAAATAAAAATAATAGTTAAAAAAGTTTACATAAAAATGTAAGAATATGAAAAAAGCACAATATGCTTCCGCACAAAATAAACTTAAAATATTATCGATAACATTGTTGTTTTGTTAAGTAAAAAATTAAATATTATTTAATTTCTAGTTGATGAATTTCTTCCGGTTTTTGTCTGTTAAATCCATTCATATTTTTAGTTCATTACAAATTTTATTCAAATTAAAGTGATATCACTAAGAACATCATTTTGACAGAATTTCGAAGAACGTATAATAATGTTACGTTTAGATTAAATTTAATTTAAATGGCTCGTCAGATTATAGCGAAAGTAACTTAGTAATTCGAAATTTGACCTATTTAAAAATGTCACAAATTGTACACTTCGAAAATATAATACATATATTTATATTTTGTTTGTAAAATAGTCTTAAGATTCAAGACAATATATGTAAGTTCATAATTTTATGAATCAAGTTTTTAATTCTTTGATATTGAGAACTTTCTAAGTTAATTTTATACTTTTTTATATTCGGCATGGGAAAATAAATTAAATCTTAATCTTAAAATGACACTCTGCGAGAAGAGAATTTTGTTTCTTTTGCTCTGAGAACACGGCGGCGGCGGTCTCTGAGAATTTCTAAGATAAGATAAAATTCCATAATACAAACATAATTTCTAAAATCTAATATTTTCATCAAATTTGATCTATATCTGATGAAAAGAAAATTCTGCTGAAAGTTCTTAATAGTATTTACTCCAAACATAAACATCTCTAAGATTTTTAGAAATATAAACTGGCTAATTATGTTTCTCAATGTCAAAAACATTCAATAAAAATTAGCATATTTTCTCATGTCTACCGTCAAAAGTAATAAAGAAAGGAGAACTAGACCCTTATCAGAATTTATTTCTAATAATTTGTCCCTAAATTTTCCAACTGATTACAAGTTCTTGTAATGCAGAATTATTTGTCTAGCAATTGACTGCAGAACTTTTTGATATAAATGCATATAGGTACATACATATATAATTCATCATTGGCAGACAAAAACGAAACCGACATATCTTGTTCGTTTATCACTAGGCAAATATAAAAAAAAAAAACACTAAAAGCATAACAAAACATAAAGCATTCCATTTTTAACTAGATTGCGTTTTAGTATGAACTTTTTTCTTGACATACATAATTTGATCAGACATCTAAATTAAACAAAATCACAAACTTACTTAAAAATAAACTTCCATATTTTTTTCTTAAACAAATAACTATGTATATGTTTTTTTTTTTAAATCTGTATGTTAATACCTATTGTATTATTGGAAAAACGAAATTTTCAAAAAATAAAATACTAAAGAATTAAATAATTACAAATAATCATAACTATAAATTAACCACCGTAAAAACAAGATTAACTGTAAAAAGTGATTACACGTTTCATCAATTGAAAATAAAATTGTATTGTAATTTTATTATTTCTTCATTGGTTCTATTCAAACAAAAAACGATAGTGAACGTTCAAAAACAAATTATTTTGAAAAATTATATAAACAAAAATACATAACATGCAGAGAAATTCAACTAAAACAACATTTTACATGTGAATTAAGTAATAATGATATTTACTATTTGTACTTTATAATATAAGATTTATAAATGTATTTGTATTAATTGTGATACAACATAGAAATTTTAATTTATCAAAACAATTTAAAAATTAAAAATATTAAAATATACATGGATTCTTCGAAAACAAAAAGAAAACGAAATATCGAAGGCATACCTATATATTAAAAATTTAACTAATTTATTTGTAGTATGCTATTTTAATTGTAAGCAATGTGCGACGTTTCTGAAGAATTATTATTATTATTATTATACAAGGATGTAGAGATAAAATTCAACGTACATTAAATACAAAATTTAACAGTTACTTGTAATAAATTTACTAGAACAGTTTTTGAATTTGTTTTATTTTGTGTGCAAATAAAAAAGGAACGTTTAACACTATTCTATTTTGATTTTTTAAATTATCTCGTAACTTTTTGTGATATTCATTCTGTGAAATAACTAATGTTGATATTCCTAACAGTTAACGATCTGGCAATGCAGAATCTTTTTGATTTTAGAGTAGATTATTCGAAAAATACATTGTTCAGGACAGAAATCAATGTTATGGTTGTTTATATTGGATTTAAATATAATAGTCAGACCTATTGCACAGTGACCTCTTATAAATAAATAAAAAATAAAATTAGATGGCGCAACAGTCCGTAGAGAACTAGGGCCTAGTGACTTACAACTCTCAACAATTCCTGTGTGCGAGTACTGTTGTCAGGGATGGACAGTGACCCCTTAAACACTCAAAGTAAACGTAAATAAAACACATATACATTTTTTTTCATGATATTTCTTTTTATTATAAAGTTTTAACGTTGAAATTATGTGTGCAACATTACATCATTTAAATGACCAGCACACGAATTGTTGCAAGCATTGATTCTTTTGAGTTAATTTTCGACCACTTTTTGACACATATTTGGAGGTATCTCAGACATAACTTGACGGTGACTTGATAACGACGATAAATCGACTCACACTTTCATTTACAGCAGCGATATTTTCAGTGGAACGAACGAAACGATGGTGCACAAGCAGGTTCAGGCGACATAAAGGACTTAAAGTAAGGCAAGTTTCTAAAATCTGATTGGCCAGCTCCCAAAAAAATTGCCTTCCAATTAAGGCAACTTTATTGGAAAGTTGACTGGAAAGTTATTCAAGAAAAATCTCCCAACTATCAAGTCAATTCCACTTACATATGTCAAAACGACAGCTAATCATAATTGGTCGCATTCACAAAGCTAGTGGCTACGTAGTCAAAATTCAACTAGCTTTGTGAATGCAAAACTACACTACAAAGCTAGTCAATCTGGAACTGTCATATTATTGACAAATGCAAATATATAAAATAAGAAACATTTTTGATTTGATAACTTTAACTTATCTTTTGTGTTTTTAAATTCAATAAAATCAAATTTAAGACACAATTTGAATGATTTATATTTGTGTTTAAATATTGAACGATGTATTTCATTTTGAATTCGTGTTACTTTACCGAGCAGCTGATTGTGAAACGTCAAAATCATTCTCGACTAACTTTGTAGCCGAATTTTTTACACTACATCGGAGGGGAAATTTCAACTACTTTTGTAGTTAGATTTAGCCAATCAGAATCCCTTGACTACGTAGCCACTAGCTTTGTGAATGCGACCATTTTTAATTCATTTGGCTGCGTTCAATCTAGTTTTGGATAGGATATCTTGGATAGGTGGATTTTTGGATACCTTGTTGAACGAGTTGGATAGCTGTAAGGTGGTGAGCAGTGAGATAAGAGAGAAAAGTTTTTTCTCTCTCGTGGTGAGTATGAACATAAACTTGCATAAGTATTTGTTCCCCACATTTTTTTTATATGGAGTTAATACATATGCAAGTTGGTGGCCAAATCACAGCTTGTAGGCAAAAAGAGAGCAACCGTCGAAGTTGGTTCTCTCTATTAGTTCTTTCTCGATGGCTGTATTGAGATAGCTGTCAAAAAATAAAAACAACTTTCAGTTGTTCACAAAAAGCAGAGAAACATTTAAGCTTCGAAGTCAAAATTGTTGTAAGATAAAACATTTAATGGATAATTCAACTGATTCGTTAATACCTTCTTTAATTCCTTTCTTTACCCTCTAAAATTTGGAGGCAAATAGCTTCTTCATCGTACAACTTCAACTAACATTTTTTATCTTTTTGTTTTACCAACAAATACAAAAAGCTGAAATCAGTTTTCAAGTTTCTTGAAATTCAACCATATGTTGAATCAGCTGTTCTGTCAGATACCTACATACCCCAGAAAATCTTGGACACCTTTGGATTCCTTTTTTGACATCTCAGCTGTTTTTGATCAGCTGTTATTTTACACGTAAAACACTAACAAAAAAGTATCCGGATACCCTATCTGTCTGAGATTGAACGCAGCCATTGAAAGCTAAACTTTATTGTTAAAGCTAGATAAATCACTTAACAAAATATATTACTTTGTAGCTTATATATAACTCTAAGTAGTTATTTTATTATGAGTAAATCAATTAGAAAAATTATTAATTATTATCAAATTTATACTTCAAGCTGTAGGAACGTTTTCCTTAAATAAATATATATTCTTTGTTTGTAAGATTGTCTTTCATTTAGATAATCCTTATCAGGTTATGGGCCTAGGTCTCGTGTAAACTGCATTAGAAGAAAATGGCATCCAATGATTTGAAGGTATCTGTAGACAAGCTTGAAAGTCCTAGCGATTGGGCGAAATGGAAATGGCAAATGGGTATGCTTTTTCGTGCATATGATCTCAAGGGGATCGTTTCCGGAGAGAAAAAATGTCCTGCAATCACATCAACATCAAAAGCGGAAGAAAAGAAAGAACAAAACGATTGGTTGAAACAAGATGCAAAAGCTGCTGGCTTGATTGCTGCATCGCTTAGCTCACCGATCGCAGAACTTGTCTTAACATGTGAATATTCCAAGGACATTTGGGATAAATTATGCGCTCGTTTCGAAAGAAGCAGCATCCAAAGGCTTAACATGTTAATAGACAGTTTCTTCCAAGCAAGAAAAGATGAACAAGAGGACATCAGTGCACACATTGCGAAATTGCAAAAGCTATTTGTAGATCTCAATGATGAACTAGCCAAGCATAAGGAAAATACCCTCTCTGAACGGATTCTAAATGGCAGAATCATGTCAACCCTTGGTAAGGAATTTGACAATTTTAGAGACTTGTGGGATACGATTCCTGCTGAAAAACAAACCCTGAACTTATTGATCGAAAAGTTATGCACCATCGAAACAAGAGAAATGAAGCAAAATATCAAGAGTGATGGCGCTGCTTTTGTTGCAAGAGGAAATTTTAAGAAAAAGCAGAAGCAACCAGAAAAGGCAAATAGTAAACTGGAACGTGCAAAGATGAAATTTCCCTGCAATAAGTGCAAAGAACTCGGGCATTGGGCTGCCGAATGTCCACAGAACAAATCCACACAAAGCAACATGAAGCGACCTGCTTTGATGGCGTTCTCTTTAAATGCAACAAAAGGAAATTTTTTGAGACAAGATCACTGGTATTGTGACAGTGGTGCTTCAACACATATTACACCAAACAAATCGCACTTTGAAACGTACATGCGATTCGATGTACCTAAAGTAATTTGTTTAGGTAAGCAAGGTGTCACGATGCAGGCGTTTGGTAAAGGCAACATCAACATTAAGGTGAACATTGAAGGGATGTGGAAAGAAGCAACTTTGATGGAAGTATGGTACGTCCCTGAAGCCAGTGCACAGTTGTTTTCTGTGAAGGCTGCTGCTCGAAATGGTTGTACGACAACAATGAATGACCGAACTGTTACAATTCAAAACACTTGTAGTGGTGAAGTAATAGTAGAGGGGTATCTTAAAGATGAGCTGTATGTTTTGAAAATACAAGTTGAGAAACCATCAGAGCTTGTGCACATATACATGTCAAAGGCTTCAGAAAGTCTTCAAGTATACCACGAAAGATTTGCTCACCAGAATAAACGCCATGTGAAGAGAATTCTTGCCAAGATGAACATTAGTTTTCCCGAAAGTGTTGAAGAGTTCTGTGATGGATGTGCAGCTGGTAAAATGCATCGACTTCCTTTCAAGTCCAGAAGTGATCGATCAGGTACTGTTGGTGAGTTAATCCATGCAGATGTTCTAGGTCCGATTGAAACAACATCAGTAGGAGGATCCCGATATTATGTTTGTTTCAAAGATGATTTCAGCAAGTTTCGTAGGCTCTTCTTTTTGAAGCACAAGAGCGAGGTATGTAAATCTCTTGAAACATTCTTGAATGAAGCCAAAACTAACGGATACATAGTCAAAAAGTTGAGATGTGATGGCGGTAGAGAGTTTGACAATAAAGAGGTAAGAATATTGCTGTCAAAATTCGGCATAGTGCAATATATTGGACCACCTTATACACCACAACAAAATGGAGCCGCAGAACGTGAAAACCGAACAATTGTGGAAGCAGCTAGAAGTATGAGAGTCGCCAGTAAGTTGCCAAAGTGTCTGTGGGCTGAGGCATGTAATACAGCAGCATATGTCTTGAACCACACAGGACCGACAACAATCGAAAACAAGGTTCCATATGAATTATGGTATGGAAAAGAACTGGGAACTCTAAGCCATTTACGCATCTTTGGCACTGGATGTTACGTCCACATACCGAAGGAACTTCGTAAAAAGTTTGATGAAAAGGCTATGTATGGAAGGTTAGTGGGGTATGTCAACGAAAAAGATGGATATCGCGTGTGGATTCCAAACCTGAAGAAAATTGTCTGCAGTCATGACGTAATTTTCAAGCCAGAAGTGGTTTGCAATGCGAAACCCGAAAATACATTCCTAGAAGAGACCAAATCTATTGAAGACATTCCTGGTGCTGAAGAAAGTACTAGAAACAGTGTTGAGTTTGTTTTTCAAAACGTAAATAGGGAAGCAAATACTGAAGAAAATGCAGAAACAAGTGTTGAGTTTGGCTCTCAGAATGAAGACGGTGAAAAATGTACCGAAGAAACTTTAAGTTCCGAAGAAAGAAATCATTCAAATTCAAGTTTTCAGAATGAAGAAAATGCTTCATTTTTCGATGCTGAAGATTCAATGGAAACCGAATTGAACATCAACAGAAGAGAAAGAAAAAAGCCAAGTTGGGTGACAGGTGGGGAGTATCTCATGTTTGCCGGAGAAGGTGAGTCAAGTCAAGAACCGAGTTCATATTCCGAAGCCTTGAAGTCAGCAGATAGAGCGCAGTGGCTCTCAGCAATGGTAGATGAATTATCATCTCTAAAAGAAAATCAAACATGGGAACTTGTTAAAAGACCTAAAAACGTTAAAGTAGTCCAAAATCGATGGGTATTTCGAGTGAAGAATGCAGGAAACGATGCGAATAGGCGATACAAAGCACGACTTGTTGCTAAAGGGTATGTTCAACAAAAAGGTATCGATTACGATGAAACATTTAGTCCTGTAGCCCGTTACGACACAGTTCGCATGCTGTTAGCCCTAGCTGCAACCAAAAGACTGAAAATTCAACAATTTGACGTCAAAACAGCATTTTTATATGGTACTCTTGAGGAGGAAGTATACTTAGAGCAGCCTGAGGGATTTGAAGATGGAACTGGACGAGTATGCCGATTAAAAGGGAGTTTGTATGGTCTTAAACAAGCTCCACGATGTTGGCATAAACGATTTTTGGCCTTTATGAAGAAAGCTGGACTGAAAAATAGCACAGCTGATCCATGTCTATTTTATCGCAGTAATAGTGAAAATGTTCTCTATGTAGCGATTTATGTTGACGATGGACTAGTTCTTGGAAATAACGAAGATGAACTTCAAAATTTTATGTTTGCACTCAAAAATGAATTCAAAATTACATTTGGAACTCTTGAAAATTTTCTCGGCATGAAGATAAAAATTGAAAATGATGGTTCAATTAAGGTAAGCCAAGAAAAATATACAAAACGAATTTTGGATCGTTTCAGAATGGCTGATTGTAATCCAGTTTTGACTCCAGCTGGTCGGGAGGAAGAAAATTCAAAATTCGAAGATTTAAGAGAACAAGTTCCATACCGTGAAGCTGTTGGAAGCTTGATGTATCTGGCAACAGCAACTCGACCAGACATCGCTTTTGCAGTAAGTTCTGCAGCAAGGAAGATGGAAAATCCTAGCAAAGATGACTGGAATAGCGTCAAAAGAATTTTTCGTTATCTCCGTGGTACTAGCGGCTTATCTCTAAGATACCAAGGAAAGATTATGATTATGCAGGCGATCTTAAAACTAGACGTTCAACTACTGGAGTAATTTCATTGTTTGCTGGTGGAGCTGTATCATGGACGAGTCAGCTTCAACGAACCGTGGCCTTATCAACAACGGAAGCCGAAATTATGGCTGCAAGTGAAGGAACAAAGGAAGCTATGTGGCTTAAACGTCTTTTGCAAGAACTAACAGGACAAAAAGAACTGGCACCAATATTATATGTCGATAGTGCAAGTGCTGTAAAGCTGGGAAAGAATCCCGAGTTTCACAAGAGAACGAAGCATATTGAGGTTCGCCATTTTTATGTTCGTGAGCGTTTCCTGGAAGGTGATTTAAGATTGGAGCATATTGCAGGAGTTGACCAGTTAGCAGATTTATTGACAAAACCACTTGAACGCGTACGATTTCAAATGCTACGAAAGAAAATAGGTATCGACTAATTATAATATGATTCAATATAATTTTGTTTTGTGTTTATGGAGGAAGTGTTAAAGCTAGATAAATCACTTAACAAAATATATTACTTTGTAGCTTATATATAACTCTAAGTAGTTATTTTATTATGAGTAAATCAATTAGAAAAATTATTAATTATTATCAAATTTATACTTCAAGCTGTAGGAACGTTTTCCTTAAATAAATTATATTCTTTGTTTGTAAGATTGTCTTTCATTTAGATAATCCTTATCATTTATTACTCTGTGACTTATTTATTTTCTGCACAATTCTATTTGATGTTTTACGTAAAAAGATGCCTTGTCAAATTGGAAAAGGAAAAATTAATATTTCTTTAAAATACAAAATATAAGTCGAGATGGAATTGTAGCTTTGGAGGAGTGTTTTGTAGACAATTAAGTTTTTTTGTCTTAAAGCACGATGGCAGTATAAACATTTTTGTTGTAGGTTTGTTTGTCCATGTCCTGCTTAAAATAAGCTCTAATAAGTTTATAACAACTCCAAGTGTAGTCATCATAAATTGTTTAAAATGAGTTCATAATAAAAACCGTTGTCAAAATGAGAAGTGTACATTTTTTGTTAGAAACTTTTGATTTGATAATACTTACATTTAAAAAAAGTCTAGCAATATAAATATGTTAAAATTTAGTAGTAGTAGTAGTAGTAGTAGTAGTAGTAGTAGTAGTAGTAGTAGTAGTAGTAGTAGTAGTAGTAGTAGTAGTAGTAGTAGTAGTAGTAGTAGTAGTAGTAGTAGTAGTAGTAGTAGTAGTAGTAGTAGTAGTAGTAGTAGTAGTAGTAGTAGTAGTAGTTCAAATTCCACAACTGCAAATTCAACAACGAATTAAAAACAAATGCCAACTTCTTCGCAAATTCATTGTCGTTTTACTTTTATGAACAGAAGTATTGTCAGGTTATGCTATTTTTCTACATTTATGAACGTAATTTTGGTAGTACTGCGAAAGTTGTGCAATTATGAACTCAGCCATATTCTTTAAATTGGTGTCGAAGTTGGGTTTCATGATGAAAAAATGGAATTTTTGAGCTTATACAGTTTATGTTATATGTTTTACACATTTTTGAAAAGGTCAAAAGGTCTTTTTTTTGCAATTGATGAAGGTCTAAAAATCCGTTTTTTGAAGAACACATTAATTAGACTGACGACTAATGCGGTTCCGTTTTCTTCTCAGACGAAATCTGAGTGTGGTAGCGTAAGAAGAGGACGAGTCTACAGAAGACCTGTAAAAAGATTCGCGCCGAGTTGCATAAAAAAAAACATGACTTTTGGAATGGTTTGGGCGTTAATTTTAATGGAAGCAAAATTCGAGTTGGTTTTTATTGAAACTGATGGTGGAGCGGGGGAATTACCGTCAAACCGATAGATAGAAGAAATTATATGGGATCACATCGTTTCCTACGCCAGTTTCATCGGCAAAAACTTTGTCCTAATACAGGAAAATGCCCGCCCATATACTTCAGGTTCCGTACAGCAGTATTTACAGGTTGTCGAAATTGGTATGAATTGGCAAGCAAGTATCCCGGGCTTAAATCCTATCGATTATTTATGGCATTAAAATAAAAATTAAAAAAAAAATAACTACATCTGACTGTCTTCTCTTGCAAGAAGACTTAATATTATTCAGGGAATGGTGCAATAATAATCGTCTTGTTTTAAATGTTGACAAATGTAAAACCATGAGTTTTACACGCAAAAAAGTTCCAATAGTTTTTAGTTACATGTTTGATTCTTGTCCTTTAAGTAGAGTATATATGTATTTTCTGACTTGGGTGTTGTCTTAGATTCGAAACTAACATTTAATGAACACATTACTCGTAACTTCATAGTTAAAAAAGCAAATAGAGTTCTGGGTTTCATTAAGAGATTTGGCCGTGATTTCCGTGATCCATATATTTTAAAATTACTTTTTGTTTCATTTGTGAGACCAGTCCTGGAACATGCTTGTACAGTATGGTCACCTTACTACGCCGTACACGTCACAAGACTCGAAGCCATTCAGGAAAAATGTTTGCGTTTTTGTCTACGATCCCTTCCGTGGCCTCATGATTTTCATACATTACCGCCTTATTCTCAAAGACTTTCTCTCATAAATCTTCCTTCTTTGACAAATCATAGGATGTACTTGCAGTTTTGTTTTATTGTTGGAATAATAAACGGACAAATTTCATCACCATCAGTTCTTGGTAGTTTAAACTTTAGTTTTAGTCGTTCAAGTATAAGACTCCAGAAACCATTGAATACTAATTTTAGTAGATCAAATTATGGTGTACATATGTAGCCCCTTAAATCAATTAATTGAAATCTATAATAAATTTCACTCTTGTATTAATTCACCAAATGATAATATAAAAAGTATGAATTGCAAATTAATATTTTTCAACAGTCTAGTTTAAGTTTTAGATTTTATATATGTATATATTATATTAATAAGAATTGTTAACGTTAGTATTTAACGAATTATAATAAATCAAATCAATAAATCAATGGAATGAACTTAAGAGAACGTTCGAGCTACAAATCCTGTACCAGCCTCAAAATTGGACTTAAAAACGGCGATCACTGAAGCATGGAGGGGCATCGAACAAGATCATTTATAAAGCCAAAACTAATGGCTTTTAGATGCTATAAAAAAGAAGGGACGCTGCAAATTTTTTGCTAGAGGTTTTTGACCGCAAGCGTGCGACTTGAGTACATTTTTTGCTCACGACTGTATATTTTTTAAATTAGTATCAAGTCCCACATAACGAAAGAATTCATGATACGACCTTATTTTTAGGTCAATACATACCCAAGATGTGATCTATAATCAAGGTTATATTATTAAATTGAGCCCTCATGGTTTGTGGTAAGGACATGCCCATACGATGACCAACAACTAGGTGTGTTGAAGAGCAATAAATAACAGACACAATCAACAAAGACAATTTTGGTAAAACCAAGTAAGATGCCTAGTTGTCAGATTTCGAGAGAATAAGGAAAGATTTAAATCTACATAATGTAGATACATAAAAAGAACTTATGGATAGGTATCATTATTTGTATATTTTTCATTGAAAATTGTTTAAAGTTAGTTGAATGTGGTTCATTTTTGATCCTGATATTCTACATTATGCAGACTTGATATTGTTCGTTTTTTCGTTTGCTGGATTCTTTTACTTGTATTTAAATTAACACAATGCAAAGCTGGTTACGCAAGTTATAAATAAAATCGTTATTTTGAATCAATTTATTGTATTGTGATGAATCTGGTTTTAAAATACTACGAAATTCGACACAAAAGATGTTTTCGAAAAGAGTCATCAATAATCTAATGTTATGGCACTGAATAATTCATAAATCTTGAATAAACAAATAACAGACTAAGCTTTTGAATTTTACAAGAAAAATAAGTTGCGCATACGCCACCACACATTTTTAATTAACAATAGAAACAATCCAGCTTTTTGATTAAAACTTAACCTACTATACGAATGCAAGTAGTGTTTCATGGGATACCGACATAATGTCCAAGTGTAAAATCTCCAAAAACAAAGTCACACACTTTTAAAAATCCACAAAATCATTATCCCCAAGTACAAAATCTCCAAAATCCCCAAATCTAATTTTTTCAAACTCCGTACTTTTCGGAGCTAAGCAAAAGCTCAGAAGATACGACATTTCAAAACTTTACTTCTGGTTTAAAACCAATTTTCTGGATGCGTCAAAAAGAAAACATGAACCCAAGTCAAAGTCAGTTGCCGAATGTCTAATAAATAATTTTCCTCGCACACAAAATGTAGTAGAAGCTTGGCATCGCCGTCTCAAGTGCATTGTAGGGATAAAAAAATGATCGTAGGGGGTCAAGTTTCCCAAATCATTTTCCCAATCCATTTTTCCCAAAATGCATGGCTCCAAACAAGATAATTTTCACAATTTTTTTTCCAAAAAATTGGTGTTCCAATACAATTTTTGGCTCAACTTTCCATTAGCGCAGCACGAATTTCGACATGCATTATGCAAATAAATAATAATTATAGCAATTTTAGAACGAGGAAACATTTATTTCTATTTTAAATTAATTTTCAAAGTTCACATTTTTAATATAAAAAACATGCAAAAATGGTTGATTTTGACATTTTCTTCCCTGTTTTTTGTTTAGTATTGCCATACTTGATTTTTTTTTGTTGGGTATTTCTTTGATTTTAGCGGTGTAATGCAAAAATTACTTTGCATACACCCAAACTCGCACCCACCCCAAATCCTATAGTGATTCCATGTAAGCGGGTTGCAGGGGGGCAGCATGCCCCCCTTACATACCTAGCTGTTAGTCCGCCGGCGGCCGTACTATTAATTCAAAATATTATTATTGGAAAAACTTGGCATTGGGATAAATAACGATTGGAAACCATTGCCTTGGGAATGACAAAAATTGGGACATTGCATTTTTGGATAAATGGACATTGGGACACACGGATTGGGAATTTTGTCCTACAATCGGAAATGATAGATGTTGTTACCACAATTGAAAAAATAAGCAGCGGTGAAAAACGTCAATTGGAAAAATCGAGCGTGAAAACATACAAAAAGTTAAAAATAAAAAACAAGGCGGCCAAAGGTTGAAAAAATTGAATTTTTAAAATTTATATCATATTATGTACTATGATAGATTATTTGTTTCATTTGTTTATTTAATACCATGAATTCAAAATGTATTTCTTATTTTTGAAAAACATAGATAGTATTAATTTCTTATGTTTTTGTTGAATAAAAAGATAAACACAACTTAACTTTGTTCTGAATTATTCCCAAAATCCTTAAGCACAGATTCATCATATTTTGAGTATATCTAAGAAATTATGTTTGGCGCCAAACATAATTTCTTAGATATACTCAAAATAATGGTGAATCTGTGCTTAAGGATTTTGATTTTGGGAATTGTGGATTTAGGGATTTTGGTTTTGGGGATTTTGGTCTCGGAGATTTTAGATTTGGGGATTATGTTTTGGGGCTAGGGTACCCAACCCGTGTTTCATTGACAAAAAATAAAACATCTTTAAATTTTTGTTTAAGTTAAATATTTATATTCAATGCGAATATAACCAAAATATAAGTGAACAAATATTTTCTTGTTTAATAATGAGAATAAAACAACTTTATAAATTCTAATAATAATAAACTATAATTCTACACATGCGGGTTCCACACACTCATGGACTTTTTTTTTCAATATATTTTCCTGTGCGCTGGTTTTGGTTTTGGTATTGCAATTTCTTATTCATCTAAACAAATTGTCCTCATAATAGCCTCAGCAACGGAGTAAGGATCACAATTAGAGCTTGGACGTCTGTCCTCAAAGTAACCCTTTCCATCATCGCTTACACCACGTGGAATACGAATTGAACAACCACGATTTGCAACGCCAGCGCTGAAGTCATTGATTGAACTAGTTTCATGCATGCCAGTCAAACGACGTTCGTTGTCCTTGCCCTGGTTTGGATCGTAGGCACGAATGTGACGATCATGGCATTTGGCGAGCTTTTGAACAGCCTTTTCAATTTCCCTGTACAAAAGTTTTTCTTTTAGAAAATGATTCTAAAAAGTTATTTTAATCAATGTTCTTACTTGATTCCGCCATCTTCACGCATCTTTTGTGTGGAGACGTTTGTGTGAGCACCAGCACCATTCCAGTCACCTGGCATTGGCTTAGGGTCCAAAGTGGCAATGATCTAAAGTCAATGTAAATATTTCCGTTTTTACAAATCTATTTTTCTATCAAAAATGGTTTTAAAAAAACTTACGCCGAATTCTTCAGCAATTCTGTGAAGCAAGAATCTAGACATCCACAATTCATCACCAATTGAAATACCCAAGCATGGTCCTACTTGGTATTCCCACTATGAAAAAGAGAAGACAAAACAATTTGTATTAAAATATTGGTCTTTCCATGAGCAACTAATATTTTACCTGAGCTGGCATGACTTCAGCGTTTGTTCCGGAAACCTTAATTCCTGCATACAAGCAAGCCCTATAATGAGCCATAACAACATCGCGGCCATAAACCTTTAAAGACAAATTAAAAGAAAAAGTTATTTTTAAGTAAAGCTTCGATTTATTAATATACGAGTATGTAAACAAATTAAGTCTATAAGAATTCTTGTAAACAAAATCTGATTGAAAAAAAAAAATTAAATCAAATATGTATGTATTCCTAATAATGTCAATTTGTTATCTTCTTTCAATGTTCAAAGATTTCTTTTTTTTCTCATATTACTTCAAAAGTATTCTACTGGCTTTTCTTAATTATCATTAATTATTCAATTTAATATTATTTTTGAGAAAGAATGGGATAATGTCAAAATCCGATTGAATGGATAGCATACAAGATTTTAAAATTGTTTTTAGAAGAAAAGACAAAACTCACCTTATCGGCTCCAACACCACAATAGTATGGTCCCTGGGGTCCAGGGTAACCATTCTTTGGCCAACCCAATGGATGCTTATTAAAATCAAGGAATGTATATTCTTGTTCAATGCCAAACCATGGCTGTTCGGCGGCACAATTATTCATAACTTCTAAACAAGTTTTGCGATGGTTTGTATCGGTGGGTGTGCCATCAAACTTATATGTATCGCACATAACCAAAATGTTATTGCCTCGGAGGAATGGATCCTTATAAATTGCTACGGGATGTAAATAAGTGTCTGAATTTGAACCCTGAGCTTGACCTGTTGAACTTCCATCGTAATTCCAAATTGGCAAATCTGTAAAAAAAGAAACAAATTAGTAAGTTTTTTTTAAGTTTGACAGTGATTTATTTATAAGATTTTTTTGAAAGGTTTAACATGAAGCTTATGGCCTTAAGCAAATTATTTTAAGTGTTAATCAATCTTCGTTATAAAGTAAATAATAACTTAAATTTGAAAGAAAGTAAATTTAAAGTAAGCTTGACAGTAATACCTAAGCCCTTTTTGGCTTAAGGCTTAGCTTGTGGCATCGGCGGCCCCCGCATAAATTTGTTCAGGGGAAGAGTCCTAACAACGAAATATACAAGAAAACAGGTACTTTTGCCAAACATTCCTTATGTTAATATGAGATCGCTAAAGAATCATGAAGTATTAAAATTTAGCAGATAGATTCCCTCTTTTATTTAAAACAGACCAGCTAAGTTAATAATAAGTACATCAACGGTAACAATATAACAATAAAAACTCTTATTTTTTCATTGTTGTGGAGATATTAACGCTACTTACCTGTTTGTAGGTTCAGTCAAAAAATGGAGAACCTTTTGCAGGGTTGGTGATAATTTCCCCCAAGATATAATCCCCAAAACGAAAATCCCCAAATTCATAATCCCAAATACGAAATCCCTAGCAGCAAAATTCACAAAGAGAGAATACTCAGGGCGAAAATCCCCAAGTGAATATCCCCAAAACAATTATGCTCAAGTAGTGAATCATGCGATTACTTGAGCATAATTGTTTTGAATATATTAAATTTCATTTATATTGCATGAAATGCAATCCAAAGATCTGGAAACAACAAAATCATCCATTTCAATTTGTATTCCAATACTCGGCACTACAAAACAACACTTAGACAGTACTAAGCAAGCACTACGAATACAATGATTCTCTATGAATACTAAAGTCAGACTGAGAAGTGCATGCCTTCATAGTGATTTTTTGTTTAGAAAAATCGTTATCATTTATTAATATCACAATAAGAGAATTTCATGAGAGTTTTTTTTTAAAACTGCATGCATAAATGAAGATATGCACGGATACTGGGGATCTGGAGATTTCGTGGGGATTTTGGCAAAATAAATTATTTAGTTGGGGATTTTGTCCATTTGTCTTACGTCTCTGGGGATATTATCAAAATGAATTAAATTTGTTTGGGGATATTATCCCGTGGGGATTCTATTTTTTGGGGATTCAATACGACACCCCCTTTTGCACTTGGTTTGGTTCCCATTCATTTATTTCAATTCAGGCATATTCAAGAACTGGTCTCTCAAACGAAACAAAAAGTACAAAAGTTTTAAAGAACAAAACTTATATGCTCAGTAAATGTAAGTTTCAAGTCTAAAACTGCTTTCATGCCACCAAAAATAGATACTCTACTTAAAGAACGATAGTCAAAAATAATTTCAATTTTCTTGCGTGTAAAACTTATAGTTTTACATTTGTCAACATTTAAAACAAGACTTTTTTTTATTGCATCATTCCCTAAATAAAAGTTAGTAGATTTAATTCCTTTCAAAAGGTTAATGTCATCAGAATATTACGTATGTATAAGGACAGAAGAGATTTTAACGATCAAAATCAAGTAATTTATAAATAAAATTGGGCCTAAATGGCTACCCTGGGGAATACCAGAATTCACAATAAATGGACTCGAATATTAATTTCAAACTGTTACAGTACATTGTCTATTTTATAATCATGGTGAAATCCAATTTATGAAATTGTCGTTGACACCTTGGCGAAACAGTTTTAAAATTTGTGTTTTATGACACAACTTGTCAAACGCGTTACTAAAATCAGTAAATAGCTTATCAATTTGTTTACGTTTTTCAAAAACATCTAGAAGAATTTTTTTTTTATAATAAGCGCACACTTAAGGGGATATTACTACCCTTATTATGTAAAGACACAGTGTGAGCACTATGAAAGGGAGAGAGGGGTTGAAAGGAGGTGTCAGTGCACATTGGTTTTGAATTCCTGAATATTCCAATGGCTGGGAAAGAGAGTGTGGTAAGAAATTCCACATTCCTGTAGTACGGCTATAGAACGAATCTCTGTACTTGACGGTACGACCGATGTTGGGCTCGAGGGTATACTGATGAGCATTCCTAGAAGAGAATTACGGTTGAACTGTTTAAGGGGAGGAATGTAGCTGGCTATTTTACTAGAACATAAACCGTCAAAATAACGGTAAAAGACGGAGAGACAGAAAACTTTACGACGATGTTCGAGTGACGTAAATGATCCTATTATGGTATTATCACCAATCAATCTAAATGCTCTACGTTCAATACTGTCCAAGAGGCTTAAGTAAGTTGCAGGAGCACCAGCCCAGATATAGGAGTCACTGCTGGAACACAATGCAAAATCGGAGCCGGAGTCGTAACTGGAGTCGGAAAATCTGTCACAAGTTGTCGTACGTTTCACAAAAAGTACTCACACAATGTGTCATACGGCTTTTTGATGTTATTTGGTATATTTGCAGTTTACAACCACATCAAATTTCTCAGAAAATATTTTTTTGTTCACTTTCATTTCTTATTTAAATATTTTTCCACTTTTTTATTGAAAAACTATTAAAAAAAATATAATCACCAAGTTATTCACTTCAAAAATGGAAACGTCACATGTGTCGTACGTCAAAGTTAAAAGTTGGTCAACTCTTCCGACTCCGACTGCGGCTCCGATTCCAGTTGCGTCGCGTTGTGTTCGTACATTTGCATTTGCGTACATTGAATACTTTGACAGCTATTCCACTTACGACTCCAACTCCGGCTCCGACACCATTGTGTTCCAGCAGTTATACTCAAGCCTTGGACGTATATAAGTCTTGTAAATAACAGCCAGATCAGAGGGGGAGAAAAACTTCTTGCATCGCCTTAGAAAACCCAAACATCTTGCGGCATTTTTGGCGACATCGCGTATGTGATCGTTCCACAAAAGATTATCGAGATGTTCAGTCTCCTCAATGCAAGTGCCATCCATGGATAATGGCAAGGGGGGTGTATCTCGCTAACGATACAAGACAGCATTGTGTTTTCAAAGCATTAAAATCCACACGATTTTTTAATCTCCATTGTAGAATGCTGTTTAGGTCGGAATTTAATGAACTTATCATATTTTGCGTTGCAGTTCCACATCCGAAGAAGAGGGATGTGAGTCTGAAAACGAATATGAAAAGCTAAGAGTACTATCGTCAGCGAAACAATATATTGGATTAGAAGTTGCAGACAGAGTGTTGGAGATAGAACAGAGCCCTGGGGCACACCAGCATTTATTTTGTTGTTTTCAGACTTGAACCCATCCAATACTACTTGTATTGAACGATCCGAAAGGTAATTACTAATCCAATGAAGTAGGGATTCGTGAAAACCGAAAGCACGCATTTTCGATAAGAGAGCCTGATGCCAAACCCTATCAAATGCTTTTGAAATATCAAGTGCAATAATCTTACTTTCTCCAAAGCGATGTAAGGATTTGCTCCACTGTTCGGTGAGATGAACCATGAGATCACCAGTGGACCTATTGCTACGAAAGCCGTATTGCCGGTCATTAAGAACCTTTCAATCTTCAAGATATTTCTTGAGCTGATAAATAATCAGCGTTTCCATGACCTTGGAAAGAAGAGACGTAAGTGCTATCGGTCGGTAATTAGAGCGTGAGGAAGAATCGCCTTTTTTGGGGATAGGCTGGACAAATGCGGTTTTCCATCCGCTCGGAACGAGACCTGAGGAGTAGGACAGATGAAAAAGCTTACGCAGTGGTTTTGCCAGCGTTAAAGAACACCTCTTCAGAACAATAGCGAAGATACCATCCGGACCTGCGGATTTATGTATGTTGAGATCTTTTAGGACTCTCGCAACAGTACGTGTGCGAAAATAGATTTGAATCCCTAACGTGATCGATGACAAGCGGAGTCATAACACTCACTGGCAGTGTTGAATTAGCGGCGAATTGCCTAGCGAAGAGGTTAGCTTTCTCAAGATTGTAAGGTAGGAACCGAGGAAGAAGAAGAATTTCTCATATTTTTTTACGAATGACCAAAAATTTTTATTGCCTTTGGGACATTGCAGTATTTTTTGCAGTAATTTTTGGTCATGTAAAAATTTGGTCCGTCGAATATGGGCGTTGCAGGCCTTCCTGGCTTGCTTGAACTTATTCCGCTTTTCCTCAGTTGGATTGGCTTTAAAACAACGGAAACTTACGTTCTTAACCCTAATAACATCTTTACAGCTCGCATCGAACCATGCGTTTTCCTTAGGTCTGATGCTTGTAACCCTATTCGGGATAAAAGTTCTCATTCCCAAGAGAATCAAACTTGTGATCATATCAGCGCTGGCGTCAACGTCACCAGTTTAAAGATTCTAAAATAATTATTGAGACCGTCCCAGTTGGCTCTCTCGTATTGCCAAACGGTTCTCTTAGGAGCTCTTTCTTTAACTGGAGAGTTTTGACACGAGAAATTTGCTGAAATGACACAATGGTCAGATGTGCCTAGAGGAGATAGAACACTAATAGTGTACTTATCAGGGTCAGAGGTAAGAAACAAGTCAAGAGTGTTTTCTGCTCGACCTACCACGTCCGATATTCGAGTGGGCTCGTTGACCAGCTGAGTTAGGTGGTTAAACTCAGCGAAGATCTCAGCACTGCACAATTTACAGAGATATGGTATAATGCTATTTTACTATTAATAACTAGCAATTTGTATTTGAATAATATTAAAGATTTTTTGAAGGAAAGGCTACTAGAAAAATCTACATTTAAATCGGTAGTTCATAATTTCATTGTAGGACCTTTCTAGAGCTATAAATGAGCTTTTCAAGAAAATTGGAAAAAGCGAACTTTTTAAAGAGACGTTTTAAAGAGAACACAGAAAAGGTGGGGCAAATAAGCAAGGCATTTTATCAAAATAGAGGATGTCACACCATTAGGACCAGGACTAAAACAATCATCAAGTTTCAATAAATGTACATTGTGCAAACTTATATGTCCACTTATTTCAAAACCAATACCATTTAAATGTTGAAAATTTAAAAGTGAAGAAGAAGAGTCTACTGTACTTGATTAATCAAACTCTTCTTTGAAATAGCTTGCAAACATGCTTGCAATAACTTTTGGTTCATGGCTAGATGATGATGGATTTGACGTAGAGTTAGGGTACCAAACAAACTTCCAGAAATTATCTGGATTAGACTTAAGATCAGTTTCAATTTTATGAATATACTATCTTCTTATAAAGAGTTTGAATATTTATTAAATAATTGCTTTAGAATAAGGAACGTATTATAATAACCATCAGCTCTTGTTTCAATATATTTAAACCAAGTATGTAATGTTTCTTTTATTTTTTAAATGTTTCACATGAAAATCGAATCATAGTTTTACATAGTAGCTTTTTTAAATAAAATAGTTTTACTGAAACTAACAATTTCGGACAGTTTTAACCGAAAGATCCATCATAATTCAGAAAACAACCCATATACAAAACACACTGCCAAGTTTTATCTTAAACTGGAGAGCATTGCCTGTCAGACTTCTTGAAGAATTTTTTAAGATAGAGTTAACATAAGCAGTTTATGGGCTGGCATTAAGACAAAAAGCGGCCATCTCAAGCCATTTTTGTCGAACTTTCAAATAATTTATTTGTTCTGCTTATGTCCTTTGCAAAACTGCTGAATTTAAAACAAAAATTAAAGTTTGATTTTGTTCCCTCGTCAACTTTTCAAAATAAAAATTGGCGTTGAGCTAAAATTTGAGGAAATTGACAATTTGGTTAAAAAAATGTTCTACTCAATTATTCACCTCTCAGTTGTATGCGCGTGTTATTAATAACAAGTTAAAATATTATCTAATAAAAATAACGTAGGCGGCACGCGATTAAACATCTTCTATCGCTAAGATGTTATGTATACGTATTTAGTGTATTGTATTTATATTTGTTAATATCAGTACACATCACGCCTATAATGAATGAAACTTTGTCATTTAATTATCATTTGTTGAACTTTTGCGATGACGACAAAGACTTGTGCGGTTCTCGTCTCGAGATAATATAATTCTTTATTTTTTGTATTTTTATAAATAAAAATAAATTTTTAACTTAATGATATGGATTTTATTGTTTTCAAACAAAAACCTTTTGTATGTTTTTTGTTAGTTTGTTCTCGTGCATTTACATGAAGTCAATGACACTTGAAATGAATGTTTCACCTTGAAAATACGCAAAGACCTACAAACATAATTATTGGCACTAAGCCATTATTGTTTTTTATTTTCAAACTATTTTGTACAGTATAAGCCTCAGATTGCCTTCTTTTGTAAATGGCCTATATGTATACATAAAGTTATATTTTAAAAATATAGAGCTTATCTATAAAAATTTAATTTTAGAATTAGTATACAAAAAGATAAGATAGAATTTACATGTTAAAAACTTTATTTTAATTATATATATGTACATATGTGTTAACAAATAATGACAGCAGACTGGAATCTTCATAAATTCAAATTAATAAAGATATAAATTGGTTGCTATTTTTGATGTGAATACAAAATCATCCCAAAAAATTAATTTGCCTAGTTTTCGCGCGTTCCATTGGGAAGGACAAATTGATTAATTTTTGAAATTTGAAAATTAAATTTTTAAAACTTTGTTTTTAATGAGATTATCTGCCGGTTTTAACCAATTAAATGTTTTGAAAAATCTAAGGATTATACAGATGATAAGTGTTGGTCATTGTACTCGTAAGTCGACAAAATTATGCGATAATTTCCTAGTTTTCGGTTTCTTTTCAAGTTATAACAGTTTATATGTTTTTTGGAATAATTTTTTTAAATTGGTTCTTAATTTGTCAAATTTGAATAGATAATGATTTGGAAAATTGGGCTTTCTTTATACAAAATAAAAAAAAATGGACTTGAAAACATTTTTTCCTAAAAATAAATTTATAAAAGTGTGAACAAAACCTTAATAATTTGATAATAAATAATTATTTATTCTTTTTTAAACAAAATGTTAATATATAAAATGTGTTGAAATTTGACAAAATTAGAGCCAATTTTAGAAATGATTTCAAAAACCATAAAAAAACGTTCTAGCTTGAAACAGAAACGATAAAATTACCTCATAAGTTGTTTTGGGCTTAAAATGACCTACGGACCCATGGTTGTCTTCTATGCCGAGGATTGTGGCACACGGGCCAGCGTTACCACTTTACTTCAATTGAAGTAGATCTACTTCTTTTTTTTCAAATAAATTTAAAATCTATTTCCTAATTTGCACCATCATCAAAATATTCAAATCTACTTCATTTTTAAGGTCTGTGTTTCTACGAGTACCTACATATGTACATACGAGTACTTCAATTTTAATAAAAATAGACTGAATCTAATCCTTTTTTCTGCTTTTTAATCTTGTATATAGTGCAAAAATGTTTGTTCTTAGTTTAGCTTCTTTCAATATAAAAAAATATGTTTGTATTGCTCCAGAAGGGTACCTCCCATAGGACCGTTATTTTTTTTTTAAGTTTTCTCAAGAACTAAACTATTTTTTTCTGCAAAAGTTCGTATATTGTCTCAATAATATTTAATGACCAAAAATGTCATTGTTTTTATTTTAAATTTAAAAAAATATACTTATTATTTTTTTTTTGAAATTTGATATCTTGAAAATGGGTCATCATTTTTTACAAAATTGAAATGCAAGACGTCTAATAATAAGTTCAAAACCCCATACCAAAAATATTTTTAAACTAAAATTCAAAAACGATTTTACGAGTAAAATAAAAATTAAAAAAAATAAGGTTTTTTGAGAAATCAAATAACATTTAAATTTTTGAAAACAAACATTTTTTGCAGGTACATTTTAAATCTTAAAATCTTACGTACAGGAAATATGTAGTTTTAAACAGACTTTTTGGATACATGAGCGAGTTCATGCGAACGAGTCGTGCATTTTATTTCTTTTCTGTTTGTTATTGTTATTTGTGTTCAGTTGTACTCTAATGTTATTTTGGATTTGATATGAAAAGATATTTTCAAGTTGTCAAAAAAAAAAAAGTTTGTTGATGTACTGAAATTGCATTATGATTACAATAATTATTTGTTGTAGAACACGTCCTTTGCAATCAAAACATCCTTAAGTCATTTTATTTGACCAACACAAGCCCAATCTTTGCGTTTTCGATACCAACAACCAAGAATTATTTAAGAAATATTACATTAACATATTGAATTAAATGATATGAAGGCTTAAATAATTCTAGTTTTTTTTTAATTTTTTCATTGAAATAAGGTAATTTAAAAATATGTAGATTAATATGAAAAAGCTCATTTTTGAAATCTACTTCCATTTTTTTTTAAATCTACTTCTCTTTTTTCCTCAAACCTACTTCATTTTTTTTTTGAGAAGTAGTAACGCTGGCCGCACACCCTGAATATGTACATAAGTTTTGTACATGCAAGGTTCTCATATTATAGTAACACAATACATATGTCAATTAGCCAAATAAAAACTCGAACTTTTTTTTTTATAGTTTGTTCCAATCGGAAGATCTTACTGTATCTATAATAATTTCTTAGAAAATTAAGTATGTTAATTATGGAAAATTTCCATTATAAGTAAAAGCGATTATATTTTCAAATAGCTTTGTTTGTGTGCAATTCAGAATAATGTTAGGTACAATAGGTTTTGTTTTTTTTTTTTTTCTTGTAAGCAAAAGGGGCTGAAACTGATTATAAGTGACCATAAACTAAAGTAGGAAGTGCTGTTATAGAATAATAATTATGTGTTTTTATTTTTGTTTATGTTTTCATACGATTGTTGTACTATTCAGGTTTTTAACATTTAAATTTATTCTCCTATTCTAATCATTAAAGTAGTAGCTAAAGAGCTATTTATTAGAAAATTGTATTTTTATTATTTTTTGTCAAAGTTCTTTTTTCGAAAACATTTAACTTTCTTCAAGCAAAAAATTGATTTTTTCGACATGGAAACACTTTTGTACATTTAAATTGTCTGTCTTGTAATTTTTTTAATACGGTTTAGTAGTAAAAATTCGTTACCCCAGGCTTAAAAAAGTGGAATTAGAGGTCTTAAACACTTCAAATTAATACAACAAATGAAATCTGATGATGGCAGATAAGTTTAAAAAGTAACTTCGCTACATAGTTAGCCGAAATCTGATGATGGCAGATAAGTTTAAAAAGTAACTTCGCTACATAGTTAGCCAAAAAAAAAATGCATGACAGTCCTTTGAGACTTAGTTTACATGGCATGGGGTAATTCGTTGCCTCATTGCGGCCGTTACCGTGGGGTAATTAGTTACCCCGTGTGGTCACTATGTGACCTGTATGAGATGTGGCCGCTGAGGGTTAATCAAATTACCTATACAAATATAACTCAAAGCTTGTCTTGCCAAAATAATTTATTTTTGTTTTTATTTTTTTATAATTCCTCATTAAATATAAAATTTAAAACAAACTAAATTTGAATATAAAGCTTTACTATCATAATGATAATTTTTTCAAATGTCAAACACAAGTTAACAATCCGTATAACAATAGTTCACATTCCACGATGAAAACGTTCAGTAAACAGAAGTGTACATGTACACTTAGGCGTATACCCACTTTTTTTGTTTTCTTTTATTAATTTCATTAAATTTATAAACAATTTAGTTTTAAATCAGATTTAATGCAAAAAATTACTTAAAGTTTATGCTTATCTGTAAAGAACGTATACGTTTTGTGATGCTGCGTTACTAAATCCCGGCCAGACGTCTCATTTCGTTCAGAGCAACGTTTACATGATTAATTAGTAATTTATTAATACAATTTAGTAGTTGTAAACGAAAATCTAATCATTCTTGTAAACATAACTTAATTTAACTATGTAACTCCAAGTTTATTAGCTTCTAATAATAATTGAAACTACTTGAACTTTATGGGCGAAACAAACGTCTTATTTTATTTGCTTAAGTATTTAGTTCAATATTGTGCAAATTAATTTAGTATTATTAAATAAAAATACTTATCGAACATTTTTAACATTACATACATAGGTACATATGTAGGTACACAATGCCTATTAATTTCATGACGTATTTTGACTGTGTTATCTAGCACAACAAAACTCTTCAGTTAAAACGGCCACTAAAAACTATAAGACTAGGTCTGACGGCGCGGCGATTAAATTACCGTCATATAAAATGTTATGTCAATGACGCCATATTGCACTATATATGTATGTATAGGGTGGGTGGCTATGTTACTATCTTATAAATACTTATACATGATTAATAAAAGCAAACAGTAAATTACAATTCAACAAGCATGAAACCCATATGACCTTCAAATATAAATATACATATACATATGTACATACATTCATATCTAGTGTATAAAAATGTATATACATATGCATTATTTAAGTAGGTAAATTTTGTATAGCATATCATCATTTCCTGGCATAGTTCCTCTATAATGTAGCTGTATACAAATATTTGTGTATGTTTTGTTTTTTGTTTTGAATTATAAAAGTTGCTGCTGTGCACTTGCTAAGCTTGTTCCATATGCAGATAATAAAGATTCAACAAGTGTCCCTATCTACTAAAATGTCAGTCGACAGACAAAAAAAAATAACAATAATAATAAACAGACTTATCTTTATCTAAACGCATGTTCTCAAAGCTGGATTTAGTAATTTGCGAGCCCTACAACGTCGAACTATTTGGAAAGCTTATTTTTAGAGGTTAAGTGCTTAAAACGTTTGTAGGTTTTTGTGTTTTGTTAAAAAAGTTCTTAGTTGAATTATTTTAAAAAAATAAAATTTACCAACAATATTTTGCATATATGTATGTATGTAGCTTGATTTCAAAATCAATTTTTGTTAAAGAGATTTTTAGTCGAAAACCAATTTTTACCAATTTTAGTTGCATTTGCACTATTTTTTGTAGGTTTTAATTTTTTAAGAAAAAAACTGTCGATTCGAATTTACTCAAAATTTAACAGAATGTTGAAAACAATATTTCTTATATGATGAAATTAGTTTGAAGCCAATATCTCAAAGTTGTAAAAAGATATTTACGTCGAAAAACAATTTTTACTAAATTTTGTTAATTTTTGTTTAGGTTTTTATTTTTTTTAAAAAAACTGTCAATTCGATTTTTCACAAATTTTTTCCGAATGTTAAAAACAATATTTCTTATAAGTTAAAATTAGTTGCAATCCATAATCTCAAATTTTTGAAAATATATTTAAGTCGAAAATCAATTTTTACCAACTTTTGTTAATTTTTTTAGGTTTTTAATTTTTTGTAAAAAAAACTGTCAATTCGATTTTTTTCAAAATTTTACCGAATGTTGACAACAATATTTTTTATAGGATAAAATTAGTTTGAAGCCAATATCTAAAATTTTTGAAAGGATATTTGAGTCGAAAATCAATTTTTACAACTTTAAGTAATGTTTTTTTTTTAGGTTTTCATTTTTTATAAAAAAAAACTGTCAATTCAATTTTTCCCAAAATTTTACCAGATGTCTAAAATATTATTCTTCGTTACATATAATTATTTTGGAGATAAAATCATTTTTTCTTCATAAGAATATTTGAGGTGACAATTATTTTTTTTTTCAGTTTTTTTGATTTATAAAAAAAACGTTAATTGGATTTTTTCCAAGAATATACTTGTTAAGTATCAAGTTACGATATATAATATAAAATAATATAATAAATAATTCAGGTCGCTAGCATTATTGGTTTGTGAGAAATTTTGAGTTAACCAAAATGTTCACCTTTATTTTAAAGTGCTATGGTAAAAAAAACCACCCACGCAATTTTTTTGAGAGTCCTTTCTGCATCTTTCTGCTTTATTATCTGTATAACAAAATTTATTTGAAGTCGATATCTCTACTGGTTCTTGAGCTATGGACGACGAAAAAAGCTTCGCGAACGTATGGACGTACGAACGTACGGACGTACGAACGTACGAACGTACGAACGTACACGCATGCAAAGACATCTCTCTAAAAATCTTTTATTTCGACTCTAGGGGCCTTAAAACGTCGAGAAATGTCAAAATTTTCAATTCGACAAATTGGACCGATTACAATAACTTCCTATGGGAAATTAAAAATATAAATTTTAACTTTTGACGATTTCCGTTGGTCGACTAGTTGTGAAAAGATTGCCTCTTTTGCTTCAAAGTTTCAAGGCGGAATCAAAAACAGGAGCACAATATGTTAATGCCAAGTTCAAATTGAATATCAACATCAGTGTTATTTTATGCTGTTTTCGATTGGTCTCTTGATCCCCTCAGTTACATAATTGATATACTCAATGTTTTGAATATTGTGAAAAATAAATAAATAATAAATAAATAAAAATAAATACATTTTTAAACATACACTTAGTATATCCCACGTGAAAAACTTCGCCTAGATAACCATTTAAAAATAAACTTTTGACGTTTCTACATCAAATTTCATAATAGTGTCAAAAATAAAAATTAAATACAATCCACATTGGCTGCGTTCAATTTCGTGTTGGATAGGGTATCTTGGATAGGTGGATTTTTAGATACCTTGTTGAACGATATGGATAGCTGTATTGAGATAGCTGTCAAAAAAATAAAAACAACTTTCAGCTGTTCACAAAAAGTAGAGAAACATTTAAAATTCGGAGGCAAATAGCTTCTTCATCGTCTATTATGTACAGAATCCTCAAATACAACTTCAACTAACATTTTGTATCTTTTTGTTTACCAACAAATACAAAAAGCTGAAATCAATTTTCAAGTTTCTTGAAATTCAACCATGTGTTGAATCAGCTGTTCTGTCAGATACCTATGTACATACCCCAGAAATTCTTGGATACCTTTGGATTCCTTTTTTGACATCTCAGCTGTTTTTGATCAGCTGTTATTTTACACGTAAAACACTAACAAAAAGGTATCCGGATACCCTATTTGTCTAAGATTGAACGCAGCCATTCACTCAATAGAAAATGACAATGTATCAAAGTGACATCTACTCATTGACTTAAGTTATTTAATTAACAAAGCCCAATAAGATTACATTTTAAATTAAATTAAATTTCCAATAATCCGTCTCTACTCTTCTCAAGTAAAAGTAATTAATTGAATAAATTCCATCTGTAAGTTGTTACCAAGAACTTGAGTAGGGGCTTTAAAAATAATAAATATAATTGTTTTGAACTTGAGAGATATTTTCAGACGATATGACACAAAACTTAAAATGCTTAGCCATTTATTATAATTATTGCACTTAAATAAATTTTATATTGCCTATACTTTACTTTAGAACTAAAAAGATAATGCTTGAAAAGAATTGTGTAGATATTATCACATTTATGTGTCAAAATGAATAAGCTTGTGTCAACATACTCATTCTAATAAGCTTATGCAAGTTGCACATCATTCAATGCATGCATAACCAAAGACACTCTTCTATTCCGTTCCGGGGCTCAAGTGCAAGGCTTTCGTGCTAAGAATTAGATAAAATTAAAACTCTAAAACGATAAGTTGCAGCTGTCAGCCGTGTATTGTGTATCAACATACATACATACATAAGTACATATGTTATTATTATGACACGTGATAATATAATGATTTACGTTTGCTACCGTCGCGGTTGTCAATTGAAAAGGGAAATAGATACTCAGATGCCTGATGCTTTTATTCTATGAATGAATTTGTATCTTTTAATGTCAGTGTCAACTACTGTAGTAGTTATATTAGTTATGGGATTGTAAATAAAAGTTGTTATTAAGAATTATTATTATTGTTATATGCGGTTTATTGTGCAAAAAAAAATGTTGTTGTGGTTATGAGGTTTGATGTAACTTAAACAATAAGATCGAATTTACATAAATGTACATCCAATCTAATATAAACATTTTAATTTTTGTAAGCCAGAGCACGCTTTGTAACGTGACACATATAATATGAGTAAAGTAGTTATCAGTTTTGTTTTAAGTTATCAAGTTAAGTAGGTGTGTCAAGTTTGCTGTTCAATTATTTATAATCTTATAATAACATTTCGAGCAGGTAAAATAAGCATTATAAGATATAGACGTTCATTTTACAGTTCCAACCGTTTATATTATACTAAAAAAGTAAAAAGCATTACTTTGACATCTTTGAGTTAAAATATTGTTATATATATTTGATAACTATATAGGCACCTTTTTGAAATACACTAATAATTCAAATGTCGGAAAATGTCAAATGAACTGTCAAAACCAAACTTAACAAATGTCACTTTCATCAAAGTGGACACTTCTATACTTTTTTTTGATTAACGATAGGAAATTATGTTCTTTGTTGCCCTAAGAAATTTGTCATTTTATCGTGAATTTATGGTGTACCAGATAAAACGTCAAAAAAAAGCTTTTATAACATTAACTGATGTTTTGATGTCAAATTCAACAGAATTCAAAAGCAATGTTGAATGTAAGATATCCTTTTAATGAAATAGCAAACAAGTCGTGTTCTTTCGAAGGAAAGCTTATTATAGGTACTTTACTTATAAGTTCGTCTGAAACAATCTGCCAAGTATGGGGCACCATCTGTCAAATTGACAGACCTGCTTCTACCTAATTTAAGTTGGAGATTTTAAGCGTTCTTTTAAATGTCAAAAATATGATGACAAAAAATGATTAATGTCAACTCCATTGACACGCTTTGGGAATTAAATAAATAAATGTATTACACAGATAAATAATATTATATACATACTGTATATGTATAACCTTAAAAAACAAATACAAATAAAATAAACATCAACTCATCCACCAGCATTTGTATGGGAACAAAAAATTCACGTGTGGCGTATATTTTAATTTTTGACAAGCCTTCGAGCTTTGAAATAAAATTAAAATACATTTATTATAATTATACTTTTAAACATGCAATTAATTAAAATGACCAATCATTAGTATGAGCTCCTACAACCTACAAATATAACTTGATAATCCACACAAGTTTCTCAAAAGACAAGTCTTCTTATGGACAGTTTTCGTAATTTTTAGGAAAACTAACTATAAATATAACTTATCATAAGCAATAAGATGACTATACATACGATTATACACATATTTATTAAACTTGTGATGTGAGAAGTTGTGTTACTAGTTTTATAATTTAACTTGAAATAAAAATAAACCATAATTATTATTATGTACATAAGGTAGGTGGTAGTGTGGAAGGTATATATAGGAATCTAAGACATGGTTGACTTTTATCCCTCGTATATACATACATACATACATATATAAAAAAAAGTAGATTTATTAATTGCCTTAAAAGTTGTCTGAATATAATTGAAATGTTGGCATTCTTGTCAACTACGTAGTTAAGTTAATATTTAAAGCAATATAATTTTAAATCTTAAATGCGTTCATATTTGAGTCAATTTGGTTAATAGAGGATTTTTGATGTCTAAACAAGAAAAGAAATTAGAATTGAAATGATTTTGACTAAGAAATAATTTATTAGTTTAAAAAAACCTTTGAACAAACGAACAATTTACAACGTTTTTTTTTGACACTTCAAAACATACAACATGTGAAATTTTAAAAGAAGATCACATCAAACTTTGATCTCTGTGAATGTTGTTTAGATTTCTATCTTAAAATTGTCATTTTTTTCTATAAGGTTTGTGAATAAGTATGATTATTGGAGTCAAATGGGATTTTCCAAGAGTAAAATAAATCAATTTATTTTTGATCTAGATCTGTCAAAACATAAATTTCCCCTGTTTTGCATTCCACGGGGAAAAATAAATTGATTTATTTTTTATTTAAGATCTTTGCACCAATATTAATAAAGAAAATTAAAAAGTATTTAACTTGGAATCTGATAACTCTATACTGCACTACACTAATACAATGACAAACAAAAACAAATCCAATAGTGTTCCATGCGCCACGAAAAAGAAATACTTTTTGAAGGAAATTCGATGGATTTATAATTATGTATGTATGTATATGATAAATTTATATTCTTTTGGGGTTCAAAATAATATACAATTTGATTAAATGACAGCTATCAATTATTCTGTTATATAGTGATGTAAGTAAAGAGTAAGTAGTTGGTGAAAAATTCACATCTGCGTAAATAATTTAGGATTAACGAAAAAAAAAAAAAAAACCTTTTTTGCCCATTGGAAAACAAATATTGTATAAATCAAGATTTTTGACAGATCACAATAATTATATTTCGACAAATGACATTGTCTTATAAACCGTAAGAATTTTAACGTGTTTCTGGTTCATTCTTGTGATTCAAATTGATTTTCATTTATTCTTGAAAACATGTCTGGCATATCTAAAGGTAAAACTAAGCTCTTAAATAAGTTTTGAACACCAAATTTATAATGTATTAAAATGTAAAAATATTTTAATTTTCCCAATAAAAGTTCCCATTTTGATACTTAAAAGCGTATATTTTTTAAATGAAGTTTATGGATGTTTTTGTTCATTTAATTGTTTTATTTCAAGGCCTTAATTTTAATGAAATATTCTATCACTAATTTGCACATTTGCGGCTGGATGTCCTCGATAACTTTAGGAATTACATTTTAAGGTTTTAGCTGAAAGCCTGGTGGCTATGGCTTTGTAGAAAATTTTAACAATTTCAATTTACTTATGAAATATTGAAAGATGACAGCTTCAAAAACAGCCAGCTGTTCAAAAAATTCATCTCAACGATTTATTGCTTGCCTAATATTCAATTTCAATTTACAAATTTCATAAATTATCGATCTATAATAAATAATTGAAATTTCAAATCATTTGGCAACTATGATTTTAATAAAAATGTCAATATTCAATAATGTAATTTAACTAACTCTTCAACGCAAAAAGCAAAACACACAGGTGGTTTTTTATTGCATAAACATTAGTTTACAAAACGGTATGTATGGTATAGTAGCAAATATGGAATGTATAATACAAAAGGAAAAACTAAACTAGAAATAAATAGTGTTACCTGATTTGATTTAAAAAATATTTATTATCTTCATTTTTATATATTTTATAATATATTTTTAAAAAGGCCTTACGAAGGAAATACTTTAGAACTAATATAAGTTGTCCTTTTTTTGTCTAACTATTTCAAAAAATAATTGGTATGCACTTATGTACATATATTTAAACTCATTATGACATAAGTCTTCCTAAATTGAATTTAAATAAATTTTATATTCCAATTTAATAAAACGGATTTATCCAATTTTCCAAGAAATTTCAAAGCAAATGTTTGTTTTGCGATTATTATCATTAGTTAAATTTTTTTAGTATTCACAGTATTGTAAACAAAGCTATTACCTACACGGTCTTGAGTAGAATTTAAAATAGAAAATAATAAAAAAAAATACCTTCATATGACTCATTTTTGAAGACCGCTTTTTTTTTGCGTTTGTTTTGATTGAAGTTTACAAACAAAATGCTAAACAAAAACCATGAACAAAAAAATACATTGTTTTTATTTTATTTTTATTCGACACATTACCAAAACAAATGAAAAAACAAAAACAAATTCCCAAAACAACAACAGCAACTTTGTTTATGGTACTGGGTATTGTAAATAATGCGGTACCTATAATTAATCAAAAGTCCTTGAACTTGGTGATTTTTTTTTATACCTAATGTATCTTTTATTACATGAGCAACAATAATGAAGAAGATGTAGGTAAATTATCGTGTTTCTTTATAAATTATGACTATAGACTTATTATATTTTTTTTTCTTTGATAATTATGATGATGCAATAGATAAAGTTGTTTAGGATTTAGCTTGAAGATAGGCGTAGAATTATAACCAGTTTGAAAATAAATTGATTCGCATTAAAAATTATGTTGGACAGATCTATCACTTTGAATTAAAATTTATTTTATAAACTTTAATCCATTTTAAATGCGGTGTCTAGCTTTGAACTGCTGAAGAATTTATTTATTAATATTTTTATATAGGTTTTCTTACATATGTTATTGGAACATAATCTTTTTAACTTCCCATAGGAAGTTATTGTAACCGATCCGATTTGTCGAATTGAAAATTTTGAAATTTTCCGACGTTTCAAGGTACCTGGAATCAAAATCAAAGACTTTTAGAAAGATGTCTGTATGTGCGTGTGTACGTTCATTTGTACGTTCGTACATCCTTACGTTTTGAGAAAAATCGAATTGACAGTTTTTATTCAACAATAAATAATGAAACATTATTAAAAGTTAGTAGAAATTGATTTTCGACTCAAATATCTTCTCAAAAATTAAACACATTGGCTCCAAACAAATGTCAATGTTTTCAATATTCAGTAAATTTTTTATAAAAATCAAACAGCCAGTTTTTTCATAAAAATTAAAATCTACACAAAATTGGCTAAGAAATGATATCACGTGAATAAATGAAGGTATTGACTTCAAAATTATTTCATTCTGTGCTAAATTTTGTTGTTATCGTAACATAATGGTCATAGAAAAATCTAATCTGTATTTTTTTATATAAGAAATTATAACTTTCAAAAAATGCTACTAAAATTGGTAAACATTGTTTTTCGACTAAAAATCTCCTGAACAAAAACAGATAGTAAAATCAAACTTATTTTATCATACGCAAAATATTGTTGCAAGCTTTAAGTTAGTTTCTTAGAAAATGTCAATTGGCAACTGATCAAAACTGTTTCGACTCAAGTATTATGAGAACATATTGAATTAAATTTTTGGTATCACACACAAAATATTGTTATTAATATTTTATTAAGGTTTTAGAAAACTCAACAGACGGGCACGGATGGGAAGTTATCAGTGTGGGTCGCATTCCATCCTCTTTCCAAAATAGTAAAATCAACTTCAAATTTGTTTTCGAGAAATAATTGAATACAAAAAACTCTGCAACACATCCACCGTACTTTGCAGAAAAGAATATTGAAATCTTAGCTTGATAAATTGAAATTACAATTAAGGGTTTAAATTTTGTTTTTTGTTTTTATAATATTCAGATTGAATTTTACTAAGATAGTGATAGATTATATCCGTGTCTATGATGATTTGGCATCTCGGGATAAAGTGAAGAGATGTCAGAATGGAGTCGATAGTAGTAAAATACATATGTTACATCTTCTTTAAATGACAGCTGTCTATTATTTTTTTTACATTTACTATAAAAAATTTAAGATTTGAGCAAATATTAAAATGTAAAAAATTGATCTCGTTCAATAAAAATATCGGCAAGAGTACATTAACATAGGCGGAAAAATGGATAAAATCTTTTTGTAGAAGGTTTTTTTTTGGTATTCTAAATATAGTACAGTGAGAAATTGCCAAAAAAACGATCCGCAGTAGTCCGGTTTTTAAATTTGAAAGTTGATACAATTGAATATTTGCCAGAATAATTTTTCAAAAAATTCCAAAAAAAATTGCGAAATTCAGACCAGGGGTGAAGTCGTGTAAGCTGATTTTTGAAAGTTGACTATCAAAATCAAGAAAATTCGTCTGTGTAAGGTAATAGTCGATTTCAAAGTTTTAACCAAACAATTTGACATAAAATAAAAACTTCAAGAAGGGGGTTTGTTCGTAGACTACTACATTAACATGTGGAAAATATGGTGTTAAAGCGAGATTGAAGCTCGCCTCAATTCTTTATATACCTGAATCGAGTTGAAATGAGCTTCATTCGCATCGATTTCGGTCGGGGATCGGAGTCGAGTCAAAATTTGTGAAGAAAAACCTGTGTGGAGAAGTTGGTTTTACAGATAATGCATTATGGTCTGTTTATTTGCATGTTTGTGTACAAAAAATATAGTTTTGTTTTAATCAAATTAAAACAAAAAACATTGCACATGGAGTAGGAAGCATATTCTTATATGGTGCTGAACTATTCAGTTCTTCATTGTTTAACACGAATCAAACTATCTCACTTGCACATCATAAGAAACATCGAAACACCATTTGCATTTTAAAAAGTGCTGTCAAACTTAATCATTTTTAAATCTTCTTGTGCGGTGGAAACACCAAAAAGATTTATTTAATCTAAACTGAGATAAACCTTTGGTGGAAACATAGCAAAACTAAATTACCTTTTCTATTGTTTTCTCTTGCAAAACAAGCCCAGTTAGTCCATTTTCATTAACAAAACTAAATAATATCAACAGTAACAGATTGATTTTTTTTCCTTAATAGAAATAACATGATTCCAAATGCACAACTACTCAACGAACACAGCCATCGAGATACAAATGCAATATGAATCGTACCAACATTTGAGAACGAAATCACATAAGATCCATTCGAGGCTCGTATAAATGTCAAAAACCTATCCATAGTGAGATTCTACTCTAACTTTTATCGGTAGTATTCATACCGCGGATATTGTTTTTGTTATTGGTGTAAAATCCTACTATACTATTGATAGATTTTCCAACAAAACATGGGTATTATATCCGTGTCTATGATGGTTTGGCATTTCGGTATAAAGTGAAGAGATGTCAGACTGAAGTCGATAGAAGTGAAATACATATGTTACATTTTCTTCTAATAAGAGCTGTCAATTATTCTTTTTATGTTTAATATAAAAGATTTAGATTTGAGCAAATATTAAAATCTACAAAATTGATCTCGATCAACAAAAATATCGGCAAGAGTACATTAACATAGATCGAAAAATGGATAAAAACTTTTTGTAGACTGTTAAAAAAAAAGTATTGTTAATATAGAAAACAAAAAACAAAACTGTTACCAATTTTTGGTGCCTTAGTTACCGTAATAACTTCAAACTATTACTTTGCTGAAAATTGCATTGATTTTGCATATCCGTCGCTAATTGTCCCTCACTTCTTTTACAGCCAATATTTTTAAACTAAACTTAGTACTAAAATCGGTATCAGCTCATTTCTTCATGCATAGGTTTTAGCTCTGTCAATTTTAAGAGTATTACTATCTTACTTTTATGTATAGTATATCTACTCTCGTGTATCGTTTGTTTGAAAAGTAAGAAATAGTTAATTTTATTCATTTTAGAAGCATTAACTTTCGGTTTAATGTGTCTCAAAGTTCATAATACATCTAAAGATATTGAACCTACTTAATCGACTTTAATTCTGCACCCCTATTAATTATTTTAGTCACACTCGATCATTGTCATTAGTTGTGCGTGAAAAGTTGCACTGAAACTATTAAGTCTTAAAGTAAATGTTCAAAAGAAATTGATTTTTGTTGTATTACAAATTTACTCCAACAAACAAAGATATAATAGCTTGAAATAGAACATAAATAAATTGTTGAATGGCAGCAATTAAATTCATTTCATCACTGTTCCAAAAAAAGCCAAACATATTTTTTTTAATAAATTTTAATAACGCTTAATTACTTCGTTTCTAGATATTTTCATTCGACAAAATACGAATATTGAATTATGTTCATTATATTGTGTTCAAAGTGATCATTTTTAAGTATATTATCTATACATACAATAGCTCTAATTAACCATAGTAGGATATCTTTTTTTTTTAAATAATGATTTTATTATGAAGATGATGTGGGAAGAATTTTAATTAAAATTTTTGTAATTGATTTCAATATATAAACATTCATATGTTTGAGTATGTAGGAACATTATTTTTTAAATATAACTTTAAAAGGTCAACAATCAAAAATAGCACAAACGGAGAAGTCAATCACCGTATTAAAAGCCATACATTTATAGGTATATAGCAGAAATAATATTGCCTTATTTTTCAGACGTGATTTTTAAAAACAAAAATATATGTATATTCTTTGTACGTTGTATTTATACATTATTTGTAGAACGAAAATCAAATCCACAAGGGTTTAATAACATGAGCCAAAAAAATGTATGTTGTAGAAAAAATACTTCAGGAATTTTCAAAATTGTTTGATTTGATAAAACTCATGAGGTTCTATATTTTAAAAGCGACCAAACTAATAAAGGTTTAAAGAATTAAAAAAGTATGCCAATATTTTTGCTGTTAGTGATTTATTAAAATTTGATTATTTATTCTGAAAATTTAAGAACCCTTCAAATATTCCAAAAGGCGACTATGGTTTAACCCTTTACAGAGCTATGATCATAAAAATTGTAAGCAGCAGTCAAATATGTTTTTAAAAAGTTATATTTTAAAATAAGAACTTCGAAAAATTGAAATTATGTTTGTTGTTATATACAATTCTAATTCACAACGAGAACATGAATATACAAATTGATTATTCTTCATTAAATTCTTTTTGTTAAATTTGATTTGATGCTTTAATTCCAAATGTATCTATTTTCCAAATATTACGACTTTAATTCACTTTTATATGAAGAGAAAAATAATCTCAGTAAATTAACTAATCAGTTTTAACTTCTGGTCATTTTAAATTACCAATTATTATATTCTAGTTCATTCGCACGGAACACAATTTTCATAACAAAAAATAAATTAAAAAAAAAAACAACATTTCAAAAAGCTAACAATAATAATTATAAGTGCTATTATTATTCTGACAGATGAAAAATCTACAATATCAAAGGCAAAACAGAAATGGTCAAAATCAAAAAATAAATAATTTGTTTACTTTTCTTTCAACGGAAAATCCCATTAATATCTACCTGACACAATTTCAAATTCACCATTATGTAATTAATCTACGCTTTTTAGTTTTTGTTGTTGTCTATTCGATATGTCAACATCATTTATAAAAAAATATCACACGAAATATAAAATGTTTTTGTCAATATGTTGATAGAATTTTGATTAATCAAAAAAATATAAGTATTTCACGAGAGAAATAAAATATGTTAGCAAAATAAATTTAATTTCAAATTGTGTTCCTTATCAAACTAATTCAAATTGAATCTCTTGTCATTCTTTTTTAAAATTGAATATTTCAACACTTGTGTTTATTTTATTATTATTCTTTTATGAACAAAGCTAAAGAAAAAACAATAAAAATTCACAATAATTCCACGCCCACACTTTTTCAATTGTACGATCCATTTACAGTCAAAATCTCGAGGTCGAACAATTTTCGTATAGTTCTTTTTTGGTTTTAGTTGTTTGATAAGAAATAAAACACGATAACAAAAACATCAATTCACTTAGTCATTTGCCCAGCGGAGTGCTATAATCAGTACCTATCACTTTTATCTCAAGGACCTTCACATGGATATAGCAAAACAAAACAAAAATTAAGACAAGAACTTACCTTTAGGGCTTGTTGGAATGAAATCCAAAGTTCTGTCTTTGCATCTTAAATCTTGGCCTGTGCCATCAATCCAAACGTATGTGGCTTGAACGATATTCTCTTTAACTGGCAAGTCAATGTAACGTTGCAAGATGCTCTTGTCAATGTGGGCATTTGGTGAATCTTCTAAGATCTTGGACATCTGTAAGAAAATAGCCAAGAAATAGAAAATAAACACTTTGTAATAACACAGTATACATAGTGACAGTGTTTAGGAGTAGTTTTGAACAAAAAGATATATAACAGCAACAAAAGAAGAACGATTTATAATAATTTTTCCATGCACAATACATTTAGGTTTAAATAAATAAAAACAAAATTTATATGCGTTTTCGATAGATAACCATGTTGTTTTTTTATTTTTAATTTCCACTCTCACTTTTATGCGTTCATTTCTTTTTCTTTTTTAAATCAAGAGGAAGTTGATGGAAAAAAAGGGAAAAATTAATTCAAAATGAAAACAAAGATTTTGTTGTTGTTTTCTGTTTGGTGTAATAATTTTCATAAATTTCGTCAGCTGACTGACTGACCTTTTATTTTTTTCTTTGTTTTGGAACACTCAAAAAAACACGAATGAATATAAAGGCGACGACGACGCGACTGAATCGACCAAGACGATCAACTTTTAAAGTTCACGAAAATTTATAAATTGTTATTCACAGAAAGCGACTTAATCGCAACTAACTCCGAGCGACTGATTCCAGGCCCATTTATAACAACGCGCGCGCCGCAGATTTTGAATTATTCGAAGTGGTATTCTCACACTTGCTGTCTCACGTCTCACTTCTCACCCACCCCGCCTACGTTCATCATCGTAACAGTGGTCATACACTTGAATTTTGTTCACTTTTCGTTCACTGCCACAACTTGTCGTCGACATCGACATCGATGTCGCGGCGGCCGGCGTTCGGCGTTCGGTCGTCCCTCGATCGCGAATCGCATGGATGTGGATTCGAGAGCAGTGAGCAACTATAAGGGGTGGGTGGTAGTGGAAGGGTGTTTATATTCTCGTAACTCGAATGAACGAACGGATAAATTAAATTCTCTCAACAATCAGAATCAACTTCACGGATGCAAAGTATCTAACGAAACGAAAGTTAATATTTTTACGTACCACCCTATGACGTGTGAGAGATTGAGCTTTTTTTTAGTTTAAATTTAAATATAAAGAATAATAATTATTAAGAACAAAAATTGTAGCGTTCTCCCTTGTTTAACTGTTTAGAAGCTTATACATACATTCCTCCATTAAAATGGGGAGAACATTTTTGTTTTAAATATAATGATCCCACATTTAGAATTATTATAATATGTATTTTTATAATAGTATTTAATTGGATTGCGTGTATTTGAATAGAGTGTATAGTTTAGTTTTATCAATTTGGCCAAATAAGTGAATAGTTTATCTTATTTAACTATTATGTTGAATTCAATAGGGGAGGAACTTTGACAGTGGGGTATTTACAACAAAAATATAAAGAAAATATACATAGTTATTGAAAAACAAAATATGGAAAATTAATTTACATTTCATAAAGTAATTACCTATTATATTTATTCTTAAAAGCTTTATTTAGAAAACCGTTAAACACATTTTTTTCGCCTTTGCATGATATTCAATGTGCTAAAATTATGATTTATTTTGAAAACTTTAGGTTGTTTGTCTTGAAGTCTGATTTTAATTAACGTTCTGAAGATCACTATTACGAGTATCGATGGATTTTTGATATTTTAGGATATACTAGATTAGTAGTCCCAAGTAACTGCAAACCAGAAATAAATGGTTTGATTTGATGTATGAGGCTCAGAAACAAATCTTTCGCTTTCCTTAAGTTATTTAGAAGATTTAATTTAGACCACTTTAAGTCTGTATATCTGGAAGCTAAAAAAATATACAAACAGGTCTGCGAGGCTAAAAAGTTAAATTACACACTTAATTTAGCGATCAGCTTAGAAAGGTGTAAGGATTTTTTGGTATAATGTACGGGAGTTGGGTTGGAAACAATCGTATGTCTTCAAGTGTATTACAAGCTGAAGTTCTGGCATCCCATTTCCGATCCTTGTTGACATGCCAAGATGACTTGCACTCGCTTCATTACGCTTGCCCAGACACAGCCGATGATTTGCTTGATTCTGTAATAGTCCTTGATGAACTGGAATTTGCTCTTTTTAATATGAAAAACAATAAGTCCCCAGGAATTGATTGCATTCCCGGTTGAATTTCTAAAAAAAACTCATCTTTAGAATACAAGCAATATCTTCTTTCTTTTTACAACTACTTGTACAATTCCGCTTGCGTTCCCACAAGCTTTAATAAAGCTGTTATATTTTCAATATTTAAGAAAGGTGCTGCTAGCTTACCTGAGAATTACAGAGGTATTTCAATATTAAATTCCATTAGAAAAGTATTTGCTAGAATCCTATACAAAAGACTTATCAATTGGGTAGAATCAAACAATCGCTTAAGTATGTTTCAAGCTGGTTTTCGTGAGGGCTTTTCAACGGTTGACCATATTTTTGTTTTATCGAGTATTGCTAACAAATTTATCCAAAAGAAAAAGAAGATGTATGCTTTCTTTATTGACTTAAAAGCTGCATTTGATACCGTCAATCGAAAAGCTTTTATTTACAAAATGGCCTCACTTGGTATATCTAGAAAATTTCTAAATATCTACGAAAAATTTGTATGTAAAACTTATGCGACAGTTTGGGATGGGGCCCAGATTTCAAATTGGTTTCAAATGACTGCAGGTGTTCCCCAAGAATGTATCCTCAGCCCAATCTTGTTTGCCCTTTATATTTGATGATATTTCAGATAATTTACCCGGTGGAGTTTGTTTTTCTGATATTCGTATAAAAGTACTTCTTTACGCGGATGACTTGGTTATGCTAGAGGATAACCCATCTTCTCTTAAGCTACAAATCAATAAGGTCTAAACGTACTGCAATATCTGGGACCTTAAAATAAACTCAGAGAAAACAAAGATAATGGTATTTGAGTCACGGAGTTGTAGAAGGTGGTTCCTTAACAACCAACCTATTGAAATAGTACAGGAATTCAAATATCTGGGAGTGTTGATGTCTGCTAACGGTAGCTTCAATAAACATGTTCAGCATAAGAGTAAAGAAGCTAAAGAAGCTCTCAACAAAATGTGGCAACTTTCTTCTCAAACAAAAACATAGACTTAGGATCTAAATACCGAGTTTTCCAAGCAACCATTAACACTTGCTTGTCTTACGGTATTCAAGTTTTTAGTCACACCTATTTTGAAGAACTTGAGTTGATACAACGCCTTTTTTTCAAAAGATTATTTCGGTTATCTAGTTCGACTCCAACCTATGCAATTCATGTTGAGTTTGGAATTGCGCAGATTTATGTTAAAAATTTAAAATTGCATTCAGATTTTCTAACAAAAGTGATGAGTAAACCAAGTTTGAATCTTCACACATCTATCACACATCTTCTGCGAACAGAATCATCGCCATTTAAGGAATGGACTCAACTTGCCCGGTTGCATAATAATGTTTCTTTTGAACTGGCTGAGAATTGGCAAGATATCTTTTCGAATGTTATCGCAAAAGTTGATGAAAATATATATCTTCAACATTTAAATAGAGCATCATCATCGTCAACAGGAGAAATTTATAGAAATCTAAACCACTCCTTAAATACTAATGCGACAAATTATTTCAATAATAGACTTTCTACGAGATCTATAGGTACAATTTTCAGAGCAAGGGTTGAAATATTGAACTTGAATTATATTCCGCATCGGTCAGATCTACCTCTCGTTTGCAATTATTGTAACAGAAATGAGCGTGACGTTATTTACCATTTCATAGCTATTTATCCGATACTACAAGAAATTCAAAGGCTCTATTTTCAACATAGTGTCCTCTCTAGAGAACAAATGTTTGGTGTAATGAACGGATCCGTTGGGTGGACAAATCTCTTCATGTTCTGTGACCATGACTTAAATTATCGAAGAAGCTTTTCAACCTTTTAATTTGTTTCTTTTTTTAATTCTGTTTTTCTAAAAATATTAATTCAAACAATTTATAATATGAATTTATAAAAACTTAAACTAAAACATAAAAATCGATAGTTATCAAAAGATCATTTATTTTTTTTTCTGTTTGAGCGAATGTAAAACAACAAATTATATATTTTTTTTAACAAGAAATCTAATGAAAACCTACCAACTATTTATTTTATTAAAGCAAATGTTTTTTTCTAGCAGACGGCAATCTTGCCATGTTCATATATTATTTGTAAAAACATGTTTTTTAATGAAATAAAGGAATAATAATATATAATAATACTAGGCTAAGATATCATACCAAAATTTCAAAACTGAAGTTAAGAGCTAAAATTTTGTAAGCACACCTTTTTAAAGCTAGTCCTCTGAAATGCAAATAAAATAAACAAATCAAACCATCAAACATGGAACCATATTTTTACAGTTAGGGTAAACCGGAACATTCTTAACAAAGTATTGTACGATGTACAAATCTTTATTTTCTAGATACAGTTTAAATAATTTTAGTATCTCACTTAGTTCTCGTAATTTCTCATTAGTAATAAGATGATTTATGGATTTTCATTTGATTCTATCTGAAGTTTTGACTGTAGTTCTTTATGTTTTTTTTCGTGCTGATTCCGAATAAGAGCTCAAATAGCTGTATTTACTTAAACTCAGAAATACCCGTATTTTGTTTTAAATTATAAAAGGTTTAATCTCAAAAACCTGGCCTGATAGATTGATTTTGAAGTGAGATTCCAACTAAAGCCTTAAAAAACCTTCGTATCGTCTGTCATTGATTTTCAAATACTAACTAAGCAAATTGAAATAAAAATGTTTCGGCGTAATTGAATTCTGTTACAAAGCGAAAATGAAAACTCAGAAAAAAAATAAAATGAATACGGTTATGGAGGCGAATAAGAGATTAATCAGACCTTCTATCTCTTCCAACCTGTATGTAAGCATTTTTGTTATTTCTTTCTCACTTGTAAAATATTCTAAACCATTATATGTACATAGTTTTTAGGCCCTTATTACGAAAAGCGAATCGAACATTCGATTGAAAGCGAACGTTTTTGAAATCACTCATTTCGTGAATACCATTTCAATATTCAAAAAGAGATGTTAATCCATTGGAACGTCGAAATTCTCCCGTCTTAATTTTGCTCTATAATGGATTTCTCAAACGTTTGCATCTATCAGTGGACTCCTGTCAAAATTTAAACTTGCTGCGTCAGTTAGTTTGTGTTTGACAGCTATTTTTATCAGACTACTCACTAATTTGAGGAGCAAATGGAAAAAAGTGAATTTCGTGGGCTTATTAAGCATTATTTCTTGCGAAAAAAACCATTACCGAGGCCAAGGCTAAGCTTAATAAATGCTATGGGGACTCTGCACCATCGATTTCAATGGTAAAAAAGTGGTTTACTGAATTTCGTTGTGGCCGTACAAGCACTGAAGATGCCGAACGTCCTGGACGCCCAGTTGAGGTCTCTACACCCGAAACAATCGAAAAAATTCACGATATGGTGTTGGCCGACCGAAGATTGAAAGTGCGAGAGATTGTGGAAGCCGTAGGGATCTCGCATGGCTCAGTGGTTTCAATTTTGAATGATCACTTGGGCATGAGAAAGCTTTCCGCAAGATGGGTGCCGCGTTTGCTCACAATGCAAGGGTGCACACATGTGCAGTTGCCATGGAAAAAATCCATGAATTGGGCTATGAATTGCTCCCTCATCCACCCTATTCTCCAGATTTGGCTCCGAGCGACTACTTCTTGTTCCCAAACCTGAAGAAATGGCTTGGTGGAAAAAGATTTGACTCCAATGATGAAGTCATCTCGAAAACAAAGGTCTATTTTAAGGACCTCGACAAATCATTTTTTTTGGAAGGGATAAACAAATTGGAGAAGCGTTGGACAAAGTGTATAGAGCTCAAGGGAGACTACGTTGAAAAATAAAATTATTTTTTTATCAAAAAATCTGTGTTATATTCCAAAAGTCACGGACTTATTGACCCGCCCTTAGTTGGTAAGTTTGGTAAAAAGCAATTTGTTGCAAATTTTCACAACTTCCCATAGACAAAAACAAAGTTTAATAACACTTTTAAGTTATCGAACAAGCATTATCTTTCGTTGAGTTAATTTTGACATTTCATTTATCTTATACTGAAAACGATAGACGAGACCGTAGTGACAAAGTTACGTGAAGAAAATTATTGACGATATAGTTAATGATAATCGTTTTGAAAATTACGGAATGACTCCTCTAGTTGACCAGTGTAATTTACCGATTCAGATTTCTTACTGTTTGTTCTTTGCAAACGATGTTTACTTTTTCAGGATTTTATTATAACTTGGTTGTTTTGTCTAACGCTACCACTAACAATAAAAATGTATGTGATTTAACATCCCAGAACGATATACACTACACACCCTTTGTTATATGAGATCTGCATTTTTCAATATTTTCAGTAAAACAAACATAGGAAACAGGTTATTTTTAAATACTAACGATATGCTCAAAAAATAACAGGAATTTAATTTTGTATTCATAGTTTTTTCAAAATATCGTTTCAACTTGTTTTGAAGCCAGATAGACCACTTTTGCATAGAGAGAACAACAATTTTATAGACAAAAACATAAGAAAAAAGAGGCTGGGATGCGACCCACACTGATAACTTCCCATCCCGTCTGTCGATTTGTCTTGCTTAAAAGTTTGTCTATATGTATCAATTTTTACCAAATTTGTGTAATATTTTTTTGAAGATTTTATTTTTTTATGAAAAAACAGACTGTTGGATTTTTATAAAAAAATTACTGAATATCGAAAACAATATTTCCTGTGAAATTAAATAAGTTTGATGCCAATATTTTTAATTTTTAAAAAGCTATTTGAGTCGAAAGTTACCAAGTACCAAGTTTTAGTATTGTTTTTTTTTTTAGGTTTTTAGTTTTTTTAAAAAAAACTGTCAATTCGATTGTGCTCAAAAATTTTATCGAATGTTGAAAACAATATTTATTATAAGATAAAATTAGTTTGAAGCCAATTTCTCAAAGTTTTGAAAAGATATTTACGCCGAAAAATCAATTTTTACCAACTTTTATACATTTTTTTAGGTTTTTATTTAAAAAAAAAACTGTCAATTCGCTTTTTCTCAAAATTTTTCATACTGTTGAAAACAATATTTCTTATAAGCTAAAATTAGTTGAAAGCCATAATCTAAAATTTTTGAAAACATATTTGAGTCGAAAATCAATTTTTACCAACTTAGGTTTTTATTTTTTATAAAAAAAACTGTCAATTCGATTTTTCTCAAAATTTTATCAGATGTCAAAAACATAATTCTTCGTTGCACAAAATTGTTTTGGAGATGAAATCATATTTTAGTCGTAAAATTTTCGAGGTGAAAAAATTTTTTTTTTCATTTTTTTTTTGATTTAAAAAAAACCGTTAATTGGATTTTTTTCCAAAAATATACTTGTTTTGTATCACATTACAATATATATTATAAAATTTAATTCAAGTCTCTAGCGATATTGGTTCATGAGACATTTAGGGTTAACCAAAATTTTCACCTTTATTTTAAACTGATATGGTAAAAAAACCACCCACGCAATTTTTTTGAGAGTCCTTTCTGCATCTTTCTACTTTATTATCTGTATAACAAAATTTATTTGATGTCGATATCTCTTCTGGTTCTTGAGCTATGGACGACGAAAAAAACGTCGCGAACGTACGGACGTACGTACACACGCACGCACAGACATATTTCTAAAAATCTTTTATTTCGACTCTAGGGACCTTGAAACGTCGAGAAATGTCAAAATTTTCAATTTGACGAATCGGACCCATTACAATAACTTCCTATGGGAAGTTAAAAAAAAAACAAAATTTGTTGAGATAGGCCAAATATTTGCAGAAATACGGGGTTTTTATGATTTTCTAGACAGTTTTTTAACTAGCTCTAGTTTTGCCAAATAACAATAAATTATTGATTTTCAAATTTGGAAAACTCGGAATTATAGTATGTATAGAGACCGTCCTCGGAAAATCACTTCCTAATGTAGAAGCTTTTTTAGTATTTTTGAAGTCTCATAAGATTTATTTCAGTTAATAAAATGTGAACGGAAGTTAACGCCACTAGAACAATTAATAATTAGTTTTATTTGTTCAGTACATACTAGATACATAAAGTCATCGATTATTGCCAATTTCAATAATTGAAGAACTGAATTAAAACATGTCGGACCTTTTTTTTCTGACGGAAATCTGTCATTGGAATTGGATAAAATTGACGCACAAGCCTGTGGGAGGATTCCAATAATTTTTGACATAATAGAATCAGCTCTCCAGCATTCTATTTTCTTTGAATGATTTTCAATCGACTAGTACGAGTACATAATTTGCAATTCTTATCAAAAGGAAACAGTAAAATACCACAAACTGGATCCTTAAAAACAATTTTTGTGTTATTGCCCTCAGAGTATCATGTTTAATGTCAAGAACTTGATTTTCATTTCCTTGATACTTTTTGATTACCAACAAAACTATTTTCTTTTCTTAAACACTTGCGATTTGTCAATAAAAATTGGGATAACCATGGCTAAAGTTCTTTTAAACAAGGCTACTTGTTCCTTGTTTTACTAATAAAGGATATCCCAAAATGTTTGAGTATACGGGCCATTTGTATATAGCAAAAGTGCTGAAGTTCTCAAGAACAAAAAAAAAACTGTTTTAACGCTTACAATTCAATCAAAACGGAGCATTATTCGTGAGAAACACTTATTTTAATTAATGAATCATATTTTAAAAGTTATGAAATATTTTGCGACCGTAGTTCGACAAACTAATGCAAACTTAAAATTGTCTATAAACTTTAAGGTATCTTTTATGAAAACTGAAAATTAGCCTGATTTTGAGTAAAAACATTTTAATGTGTAATGTTATTTTATTGGTTTACTGATGGGAGGCGTTTTCGTGTATGACCTTTTATAATGTTGGCTTTATTGTGGGTGACACGAATGATGATGATAGGCTCAATTGAATGATTGTCTTATGATTTAATAATTCAAGATAATAATTTAAATTTTGCATGCAATTGTGTTAGATTTAGTTTGTTTTTCATATATCTATAATAATTCTTGTTAGTTTTTGGTGTCACCGTTTAAATTTTCGATTGAATGACCTTTACTAAATAAAGGTGAAAGCTTTTAAGTAGAGGTTCATAATTATACATATGTTGATTGTTCCGATTATTTGTTTTACGTCACGCCACAAGTGATAAAAAGGGGATCAAAAGGAGAATAGTCAACATTGAAAAAAGTTTTTTAGACCCAATTCAAAAATACATGCTTTTGCTCAAAGAAGAGAAAAACTTAAAACAAAGTTTTAAAAAAAGAAGGAAACTAAAAAAATTTAATGAACATTTGACGAAAGTCTTTATACCTTCGTCAAATGTCCATGAAGAAAATTGGTTTCAAATCATTAACAAAATTGGCAGACAGAGTTGCCAACAGATAAATAAGACAACAAACGTAGAAATCACAAGCTATATTGGCAAACCCATAAGACCGTTACATCGCATAGGGTTTGATCAGTACTGTCACTCCAAAAAAGCTACATATTTTTAGCGGTTTTTTCATTATTTTGTATACATAACTTTTTAAAAGTGTACTAGTTTAATAGTTTAATTTTTGATTTTAATTTAAAAGAACATAGATGATAGATAAAGATATTTACAAATTGAAACTTTGTAAATTTGTTATTAGGAGATCGATAAGCTTTGAAAACGTAATTAAGGATTGTTTTGAAAACGAAACAAACACAATAAATAATTTTCGTCTAGTGAAAAGTGAAACGATGAGAATTGGGGCATTCTCATCGTAGCTTTTCTAGAATCGAGTCGTTGTTATTGAAATACGACCTAGATATTTTCAACAGCCCTTTTGACTGGAAATTATTATAAAGGTCCTTTCATAGATATGGGTGATTATACAAAAGTTGGGTAACTCGATGTCATCAACCAATATATACAAAGGCTGATTATATATTATAAATATCGCCGACTCAACGTCAAATCCCACTTTGAATTTTAATGTTGGTAATAAAATTAGTTGCGGGTCGCACAATTTGACGACCACCATAACTGTACCAGAGTTTGGGTTATGTTTGTTGTCTATACACGTACTTAGCCAGTCAACACGTCAGTTTTATGGTGAGTCGTTATTTTTTTATTAATCTAAAGTTTATTTTTATTTATTCGTATTAGACTTTGATTTGTTAAAATGTAGTTTGTTGATATTTGAAATTACAAAAAAAAACATTAGTCCAGATTATAATCTCAAATTTCGTCTTTTTCGTCAGTAGTGTGGCGTCAGTTCTGTGTGAGGCAAATTGTTATTGTTCTTAATTTCTTGATCATTAGTACTTTTAAGATGAATATTGTTAGATTTTGTTTGTTGATTACTTTGAAATATTTAGTAAAACTATGTGAAAGTAGTAAAAGATAAGTGAATAACATAACGTTAAATGTCAAAAGACTGTTTTGAAAACTGATGTAGTATTTTCTCCTAGTATTACATATTAATAATTATTTTTAATTGTTACTAAGTGATTTTAAGTGATCATTATTAAATCCTAAGAGATTTTTACTAATTTGTATTAAATTTCATTATAATACTTTCAAAACTGTGTATACTCGTCAGTCCTCTGGCAGTCAAATTCTGAAATTTTTAAATATCTTACAATGTACTCAAAAAAGTGACTGGTCCGATTGGGAACAATATATTAATTAGATTTGCTATCATATACACCCGAATTTATAGAAGTTTGATTTAAAAACTATCGTAAACAAAATATCCTCAAAAGTTACCCAACTTTTGTATAATCACCCATATGTATGTTATAATTATGCAGATAATGGGTGTATTCATAAACGTCAGCCTAACTAAGAACTGCGTTATCTGCATTCATAAAGTCAGATTTTCGATCGAACTAACGTAGTCGAACTGCAGTACCTACCGTTCATAAACGTCAGACTGTCGTCAGCGTCCGGCAGATTGTGCAGCTGAATTTGTTTGGACGAAGGACGAAGCGGCACTGACCCGTAAAGAATGTAAGTAATGGCAAATATTTTGTTAATTTTTTGGTAAAAATAATTTAAATTATTGTTTTTAAAGGTTCAACAAAATTTGTTTGGCAGCCATTTTTCTCTGACGTTTATGAGCTCTGTTTACATACAAATCGAACTAAGTCAGACCTCTTTGTTTACTGCAGACATTCTGCATTGGGAGTGCGTTCAGAAATGCATCAAAAAAGAAATGCGATTGTACTAGCGCAGATTTTCTGCGTTTATGAATACACCCATTGCCTTTGATTGTCAAAAGTTCTCCTCATCCCGTATAATTTTGTGGTCGTTTAACAAAACCAAATGTACAATTTGTGTTTTTGGTCATCAACTTAAGCATAGAAAAAAAAGTAGTAAGTCTCAATTGTTTAAACAGATTGATTGTTAAACATAAAAAAAAATCAAACAATACAAACAAACTGAATTTGTACCAACAATAATTTACTTACAAAAATGTATTTAATTGTTCTTCAAGTTAACAAATTTTTTTACAAATATTGTTAGTTGAAAAAAAATTAAATGATGTGATAAGTCAATTACACAAAATGCGTATGATTTCTTAATGTTTTTGTTTTGCAAACAAAATATAAACTTTTTTAAACATTTAAATAATTTTATTATTAACTACATATATCATTATCAATATTTTTATTCTATTAAAAAACAATAAAACTTTCTTTGATGGATTAATATTCCTTATCTCTCTATTTCTACTTTAAATTATTTCTTCTTCTTCAACAACAACATACTTATTATTGGTTTCCATGCTAATTTAGCAGCTTATTGATATTATGACGTGAGGCCTTCGTGATAAGACTCTTATCGTAAATCTTACGTCAATTTAAGAATCTCAACATTTCAGTTTTCATAATATATTCTTTAAAAGAAAACATGATGTGATAAGAATAATAGGTAGAGAATTTGCAGAAAAAGAAAACACAATAATCTTTTGTTTTTGCTTTTTATTTTTATAGAATTGTTATATAATAATAAATAAACTGAGTTGAATACCTTAGCTCAGCGTAAAGTGCTCAAATCTCCTTCACCTAGTAACATTAAGCATATTAATATTAATTTGTTTGATATGTTATCAAAAATGATAATGCCAAAAACAATTACAAATTTGTTTATTGTTTTTTCTTTATCAAACAAAATACTCTTAAGTTAAATAAGATTTCTTTAAAAATTTCAAGATTCTTATCATGGGATTTTATTTAGATTGCTTATAGGTATACCTAACTTATTAGTATAACAAGGATCAATTTTTTGAATCTTTATTGACCAGATAATATTATTGATGCCTTGAACTACATAAATTGAATGAATTAGACATGGTGAAGAGTCATTGGAAACTGTTGGGAAGGTTATAACTTGAATGATTTTATATTGAAACGATTAGATATTGAGTAGGGTAATTTTTGTTTTCATACATAAGCGTGCGTAGATCAAATAACCTTATATTATTGAAAGCACGGGATTTTTATAAATATTAAAATAAATGTTTTAAGTTGCTGAGAAATGCAATTCATTTGCTCGGTTCACATAACAGTCCATGCATTAGGATGCCAGAGGGCTGAGTTTGATCCCTGCCTGAATTATCTTAAATATTTTTTACGGATTGCAACGAAGAGTAATTCTTGTCTGTCAAATTGGCAGTTCTAAATCAGTCAATTCCATCTGGAACTACTCGTAAACAAGAATAAATTGAAATTTTTAAGTCACTAGGCCCTGGCTCTCAATAAGCACTATTTTATTATTTATATATACATTAATAAATAAATAATAAAATGCTTAAGGTTGTCTGCGATTTTGTACGTTTTTAAAAAAAATATTTTTTAAAACATTTTCGTCGGCTTAATGTTCCTTTAATTGCTACTTGTTTTAAAAAATAGCTCTAAATGGTCTTGTGGTACTAATATAATAGTTTAAAAATAAATTATGTGTTATTAATAACTTCCCATAGGAAGTTATTGTAATCGGTGCGATTTGTCAAATTGAAAGTTTTGACAATTCTCGACGTTGCAAGGTCCCTAGAATCAAAATAAAAGATTTTTAGTAAGATGTCTGTGCGTGCTTGTTTACACGTACGTGCGACGTAAGTTCGTACGATCGGGAAGGTTTTTAGTCGTCCATAGCTCAAGAACCAGTATATACATATATCGACTTCACAAAATGTTTGTTATACAGATATGTAGTAACATAGAAAGATGCAGAAAGGACTCTCAAAAAAATTGAAAGGTTGGTTTTTTCACTATAGCAAAATTGGTTGATCTCACGAACCAATAAACAATTTCAAACGTTTTTTTTATAAATCAGAAAAACTAAAAAAAAAAAATAATTGTCACCTCGAATATTTCCAAATAACTTTACGCAACGAACAATAAAGTTTTTTACATCTGGTAAAATCGAATCGACAGTATTTTTTTTTTCAAAAAATAAAAACCTAAAAAACTTACAAAAAGTTGGTAAAAATTAATTTTTGACTTATATTTCTCTTCAAAAATTAAAAACATTGGCTTATAGAAATTTTGTTTTCGACAATCAGTAAAATTCTTATAAAAATCCAACAGTCAGTTTTTTTTATAAACATTAAAATCTACAGAAAATAGTTCGCAAAATTGGTACAAAATTTATGTTCGATTCTCGATATCTCGTGATTTGTTTTAAAAAAAACTCGAAAACCTACAAAAAACAACAAAAACATGATAAGAATTTGTTTTCGACTCAAGCATTGGGAAAACAAAGATAGATATTGACTTCAATTTTTTGTATTTCACATAAAATATTGTTATTAATATTGTGTTAAGGTTTTAAGCTAGACTAATCAACAGACGGGATGGGAAGTTATCAGTGTGGGTCGCATCCCAACCTCTTTTAGTATATTTATAATCGTGTACAAAAATTAAGGTGAATGGTTACACCATTACGTATGTGCAATTCTTTTAATTGATAGTCAATATCAAAACTTTGTGAGGAATTGACCTATAATACAGAACCATTTGCCAATGAACTTGTTATACTCAAACTAACTTAAAAAGAAATTGGGACTGCCAAAACGTTTGTTTTATAAAACAGTGCTGCCAAGTATTCATCCTTTAAAAAATTAACAAACAGTTCCTTATGTACTCGTTATTTTCCTGAATGATTAAACGAAACATAAATTGTCTGTTTGAACAGTTTGACAAAAACAAAAAAAAAACACTTTTAAATTTGAACTACTTTATTACACTGCTCTTTACTTCAAGTCGTAGTATGCAGATTTATTTTTCCTTTGATCCTTTTTAAAAATATTACCTTTGTTACCTCCAGAAGATTGGTTAGTTTTTCAAACTTAATTCTTAATTAAGCATCAGCTACAAGTACATTACTTTTACAGGTTTTGTATTAATAGTTGCTTAAAAGAGATGTCATTTTTAATGGTTACTTTTTAAGGTGGCCTATTTTCGTAATATATAAACCTGGGCCCTGTTTCACCAGACACTTTTCATTTTGCAATTTCACACTTTTGATTTGCAAATTACGTTTCAACAAACTCGAATTTGCAAAGAGGAAATTATTGAATTGAAAGGTTTTTTTCTTAGCAAAATATGTTTCACCAAACTCAAATTTGCAAAGTGGAAAGCCCTTTCTGAAAAGTGAAAAGATTGAGTTATTTTGCAAAGTATTTGTTCTTTTTATTTCAGCAAACAATAAACTTTACAAATTATGTTTAGAGTTTTGAAAATCTTTTCAGAAATTTGCAAAGAGAAATTTTCATTTCAAGTTTGTTTTGAAAAGTTATCGAAAACTAATAAAAAATATAAATGAACCGCTTTGAAAATGAAGAATTAAATATTAGTTAACAAGACAATGGACATAGGCTACTTTTTTATTTAATTTTGACGAAAGTACGCTGAAATTTAAATTTAAGGGTTAACGCGATTCATCTCAATTTTTAAAATGAAACTAAGAATGAACTTCGATATCAAAAATGTTTTTTTGACAAAAGAGAGTTTTCGATTAACGAAAAGGTACCATCGAATTTGTGTTGTCTAACATTGGAAATAAACTACAATTCAATAGCCAAAGGAATATGTGTTTAAGTCTCCTGCAACAACTTTTGTGTACACTACATGGCTGAGCTGGGAATGGACCCCAATATCACGGTGTTGCATCTATGCATCTATGTCTGCAGAGTAGTTCATCCAATGTCGAATATTATCATTAATGAATTTCTCTCTAAAACTATTAGCTGGCCACAAAAATGCTTAGACTTATCGTCGAAGGATTTCCTTATGCAGCTAATTAGATAATTTATAAAAACAATCTAAGATTTACTTTGCAACTTTTCAAAATACGAATTAATTGACGAGTTTTTTTTTAAATTAGTGAAACAATTTTATTTTTCACTTTAAAAAGAAAAATTAAAAAGTGAAAAGTCTTTTCACTTCGCAAATTTCGTGAAACACTTTGCACTTTTACTTTGCAGGATATAATTTTTTTTAACTAAGTTGCAAAGTAAAAAGGGTTTGGTGAAATAGGTTCTTCGTTATAAATAACTTCTTAAGTCTCTCCATAATAAATTTTCTATTAGATCGACCCATCGAATCAGTATTTTTTTTCGTTTTCGTTACTTTCTTCTCCAATTGCAATTCGAATCGAGCCAAGCTCATTTGAACTGAATGTTCAGGTTCAAAAGAATTAAAGCGAGATTGAAGCTTGTTTCAGTACCCGTTTTGTAAAATTTGTATGTACTTTTCATTATTCTTTTGTTTTAATGCTTATTTATGACATTTAACGATAATCCAAATCTAAGCCATTCCTTAAGCTGTCAAGTTTAATAGAAAATATACACTTATCAAAATTACTTAATATGTTAACCATGCGATTATAGTTGTTATTAACTTGTATATTAATAATTGAAAATAATAAATACATTATTGTATCAAAATAAAGTATTATAAGCACCGATAAGGGTGTGGCTACACAAAAGCCTATGTAAATTTGGAACATTCTTAAATTTTATAAATAATGTGTCTTATAACATAATTAGTTATCAATCTTACTGATAAATTGATTTTTCAAGTATTTATTTATTATTTATCTTTATTTTTAAAAGAAAGAGTTATTATACTTATACTCGTAGCTAGGTCATTATCAATAAACAAATAAAAGTTAAAAATATAATTTATTAACAATCTTAAAGATTGCAAAACATTTTTATATTTATTACCTGTAGTTAACTGTTTTTTTTAATAAATTAAAGAAAAGTAGGTATCGCATTTGTTTGTATTCAATACAAAAATAAAGTTTTATATTAAATGATTGATTACTATATAGTTAAGCATGTGATGACAGATAAGATTTTACTTTTGTTGAACGAGTGATACAAAGTTGAACTATAATGATAATCATTTATTTAAAACGTTTCTTATGTTTGTATTTAAGGCAATAGAAACTAGAGGCATTGTACTTAAAGTTTTTGATCTGATGTGAAATTTTATTAACATTCGTGGATACTCGAATAATAATAATTTCCTTGAAATTTTCAAAAACATATGTGATTTAACAATGCAAAACATAAGAATTGCCTTTATAATGAGTTTGAGTTCTTTCAGATCTTTGTACAAAAAAGCCAAAACATTATTAATAAATCTTGGTTTCAGGTGATATTTGCATGACCGATCAGTGTTACGGTGCGGCAACAATTCAATTTAAAAATAAACATTTAACAATCATACGTGCTTATACTAATAATTTGTTCCCATTATTCAACAACATTAAATAGCCGTGGAGTGGAGAGAAGAATAAAGTCAAATTTTAAATTCTATTCGTTATTTATATAAGAAACAAAATAATGTTTGTTAAAGCTTTTAACAATGTTAATTTTTTGGTACGGAATATAACATCAAATTATAAGCACAAAACACGACCCTGAATTGATACTAAATTTTATATTGGAGAGTACCTCACAAAAAAAAAAAGTTAGCTTAAACATTTTTATGTTTTGCACATTTGTGCTAATAGAAACCAGAAATCAAATAATCGAATAATGTGTGATGCATATAATAGAATTCGTTAAATTGAATTCTTTTTATTTATTAACTAGCGGCCCGTCCCGGCTTCGCACGGGTAGACATAAATAGGTACAGATATTTAAGTTAAAAGCATGCTAATTAAAACGACCATGAATCACTAAATTAGAAAAAAAAATTGTATGCTGATCTTAAAGCCTCCCTGTACACTACGTTGGCTGTGGTATTTGTAGGTGGCAACAAAACGTATTGATTTTTAGGAGATCCTACTCGAGAAAGTGCCACATATAATTGCCCGTGGGAACAATGGCGTATCCAGGGGGGGGGGGTCGTAGGGGTCATGACTTTTTGGAAGAAGCAAGTTCTAGCGACCCAGTCGTGCAATTTATATCTTTCAAAATTGGTTTTCTGTTGAATACAAAAATCTTAAAAAATTAAATAAATCTACTTTTGCTTTGGATGCTCTAGAACTGAGATTTAAACACGAATTTCAATAATACAAATGTCCCAAAAAAATCAAGTGACACTTTTGTTAAACTAATGGCTAAGTGAAAAACATAATAAACGTTTCATATCTATTGACATAAAAGCTTTGAAACGTATGTAATTTGTGAGTGCTACAAAAAGTTTTTTCCCAACTTATTTGTTTACCTACCTTACTTTGTTTTAATTTAATTTTTTAGAGAAATTATGTACTTCAATGCAACTATTTCCTTAAATTCAAGAACCAAACCTTTGTATCTCTACAATTTTTAAGTTTTGTTGACTCCTTTAAGATCAAAATACGAGTAAGCTGATTGATAACGATAGTAATAAGAGATTCCCAAAAATTGAGTTCGAAAAAACTTCGTCAAAAAAAGCCCGACATTTCTACATATCAGATCCTCTCTCATTTTCTGGATTTTTGAATTTTTGCAGCGTTCTTCGCATTAATAGAAATGAAAACAAGAAAAGTGTATTGTTTTTTTGGAAAAAAGCAACGTTTCAAAACAATTTCCTACATTTCTGCGCGAAATGCACCAAAACCCTCTAAACTATTGTGTTTAAGCTCTTAAATATGACATATTTAAAAAACTGTTGGAATCTTGGAATGCTTTCATATGTAGGGAGTCATCCAAATTAAATAGTTAGACCATACCTTGCTGGACAACAGTGTTCTAAAATAATTTGATAACTAAAGTTGTCATTTTAGCAATTATTAAATTTGGTTAGCCTCCTTTACAAAACATTAAAGAACATTTTTAAGCGGTAAGTAAAAACTCATCTAAATGTGTGAAAAGAAGAAAAGTCTGCATCCGCCCTTGCATGGGAAAAGCACTCTTTCCTTAAGTCGATACCAAAAACACTCTATTACCAAGACCGCAATCTCAGACTGACATTTCGGTTTGCCTACAAGCTAAAAAGCACTAAATGTGAGAAAGTGTGCGTGAAATGATGCAAAAAACCAAACACATTCTCACAATTAGTGCTTTGGCCCATCAAAATGCTTCATTATAGTAATCAGCCCCATCTAAATGCTTCATTTTGAATGTTTCATGGCCTCGTTCAAAAACTAAACAATCCTTACCAACAGAATCTGAAGTGCTGACATGGTCTTAAATTGGAAGATTTGTATAGCTTTTTAATTTCAATCCAAATAAATGTTGTAAATGTATATTAAATAAAATAAAATTGACCAAATACATATTTAATGATTTATTAGTGCTGTTTTTTATTTACTTAAATTATTTGCGAACGCAATATGAGCAGCAACTGGTTAAGTATAATTGAAAATGGACAAAAGTGTAACTTATTACTTTGTAAAACAACAAAACCGACAATTTTTTCAGCTGCAGTTTGCTTAGAGCATTTTTTTTGGCGGCGCGCGGCGTTAGAAGTTCAGGTGGAAACAATAGGCGGGTGCCTCCGTATTTGTTTGTACAGAAAATGCTACGAGAAGCATACTTGTGAAGTTCCATTGCCAACTTTAGCTAGTTCAGATTCCTCAATTAGATTAGTATTTTCATCATTTAAGCAGTTCGATAATTGCAAGACCAAATTTTAGTTTTGTTTGTTGCAGAAATATTCCTGAAAATTTCTTTTTAAGGGACTTTGTTAGAGTTAGAATTTTGTTTGTAGTTAGATTTTGGAATAAAAATTTGAGGGAACCATGTTTTAAAAATAAGTTGCTTTGTGTAAAGCAACTTTAAGGAATAGAAATAGGCAATATGGCTACAAACAATACCAACTAAATGAGTGAAATAAATAGATTTAAGTAACTTTTTTTATTCCAGTATGGGGAAACCGAACACCCGATAGAAAAAAACCGGTAAACGCGACAAAATCGAGACTTCTTGGCTAAATAATGTTATCTTCCATGCTTACGCATAAAATTACGAATTTTGTAGCATATGCAAATTTCTAGACATTTTACAATCTGAACAATTAAATATGCTATGAAAAAATTGGCTGCCATTAATGTTAATTTTTTTTTCTAAAAAGTTGATGAAGGTTAGCTGAAGCGGAAATTTCTTTAATTAACATACCTAAAATATTATTGAATTTCTCAAAAATATTTTTCTATACTAACCTCTGCTTTATATCTGAAAACTATTGTTTATGTATATTTTCTTCTATGTTCTGTATTTATAAAATGTAATGTAATACCCTTCAAACAATAATAAGTAAACTTGAACTTTGGTAACTAAACATTTTTAAGGAATGAATGAAAATTATATTTTGCGTTAAACTGTGGGAATTCACTAAAAAAAAATTCTGTACGTCAACAATCAACATTCATGTCGATTACTTGATCTATTGAATGAGTTGTGCATGAATTCAGAACGATTTTAAGACGTTTTCATTTTGTGATATATGTATGTCAAAATTTGTTTTTTATTTGCTCTGCATTTATTCAACAGGTTCGCTATAATCGTTCTGATTACTTTTTTAAAACATTGGTGTTCCTTTGATGCATAGTTTTTTGTTGATACATGTACATATGCTTCCATCAATCAAGAATGTTATGGATAAGGTATTTTTTGATTATAACTATTTTTTTTTAATATAATATTTATTAATCAAAATTGAATTCAAAAATAGTTGCAAGCTTAAATCATTAAAAACAAACTATAAATACATTTGGATTAATTAAATTGATACAGATTTTAATTACTTGCAAAAAAAATATTTGGGCCGTTCATTAACGAAAATTTATTAGAATTCAATACAAAAATTGCGCTCGCACCCTTAACTTGATGTATCTTCGAACGCATCTTTGATACAAAAATCCGAGGTTAATTTTGAAATTTGAAGAATTTCGTAGTGATTTTTGTAAATTAGTGAATTAATTATAATAATCTGATGTTGAACATGCTTTTTTCAAGACAAAAAGGTACATTGGTTCACTATCCACAAAATGCCTGCAAAATTAAAGCTTAAAACTGACTTCTTCATCGAAAAAAAGTAAAAAGAAAAACCTGAAAAAAACTTATTAACACCTCCATTTTGTTTTTGCTGTGCAAAATGCCGCTGGCCCACGGCATCGTTTTTTTTTGTTTGTGCTCACATCTATTCATGGATTAATTGTCAAAATTACAAATACAACAATGTAAACAAACGGGTTTTGGAGAGTGAAACGTACGAAAGATTCCGGTCTTGGTAATGGAGTGTTTTTGGTCGATACCAACTATGGAAAAAGTTTGTCCCTGGGATTTATTTATTAATAGGGCAAAGGGCAATCTAGTACTAAATATAGCCTATGTTACTCAGTGATAATGTAGCCTTCTAATGAAAAATGAATTATTAAAATCGGTCCAGTACTTTTTGAGATTATTTGTTAAATACAAAAATACAAATCTTTCCTCTTTATAATATTAGTGTAGAAATATTTGTTATATACTTAAACTTGTTGGTTTAAAATCAAGCAGCCTTAGTATCCTAATATAATAAGGTTGTTTTAAATATTCATTTTCCGTTGTGTTCCTTTGGGGGTTGCGAAGTGTTTTCATTTAAGAGTTCGTCTTGATTAAAGTCCATAAAGCCCAGCCATTCCTATAATGAAATAAAGCGATATTCCAATTTGTTATGAATTTCAAAATGCGATGATTCAAAAAGTTGTTTCCATAACAAATGTGCTAATTTCGTTTGAAAGCTCTTTTAATTTTCTTACTTTATTTTCTTTGAATTTTAAATTTTAAAATTTCCACAAAAAGTTTCTTCGTCTCGCAATCGGATTTGTTCATCAAGTTATTCAAATTTTGTGTAAGTTTAGCTGATCTCATTTTAATATGTGAATAACTATTTGTTGTCAATTTTAGAGCCGCTCGCCTCCAAGGAGGATGTGTATGTTCGAACATTGGCTTATGTGGTCATTACATGCCAATAAAAATCAGTTAAGAGCGTTAAACATGAGATACTTACATAAATATTAAATATATAATAAGCATCACATCATACTTTTTTAATTCCGACTAATTAAAAAAATTGAAAAATATTGCAAAATGATTTGACTTTTTTTTAAGCACACATATTGTGCCATTTTGTCCATTGATTTAATTACTATTCTACAAGGGTAAACAACAATTTGTTTAACTCCTCATGATGAAAAAAAACACCACTACGTCATTTCGGAATAAGAATATTGGCCTTGATATATAATTAGAAAAAGCTGCCAAAAATAATTGAACTGTTAAAAATTCCACCAGTTGATTAAACTATTTGTTATTAAAAACAAATTTTTCAAAAAAGGGTGACAAAATAAACAATTGCATTTTATTATTAAACGTTTGACACTGTCACCAAGTTTCTCACGCTGCGCTGCGTAGTACTTGTTAATTTGTTTCTCATGAGAAAATATTAACTGAAAGATTTAAAACTTTTGGTTTTTCATTTTATATTTTGTAACTGAGAACAAATTTCGTATACTAAAAGAAAGGTTTACAAATTATCATGTGATTTTGAGAAGAAATTGAATTAAATTCATATTTGCACCTTAGAAGAAGAAAAGGTGTTTGTTCTACCAAATAATTCATTTCAATACAATGGTTCACCAATTATGAAATCGAAAATCAAACACGTAAGTGTTTTGGTATTTGTAACGAAGAAGAAAGGGGTACATTTTCGAAGAATCTATTTTGACGAACAAATTTGGAAAATTGGCGTTTTGACGGATTTAAATTTAAAATTGACTACAGTTGATATTTTCTAAATTTTGTTAGATGAGCAGAACTGATAAAAAAGAAATGTTTTTCACATGATTTAAGTTTAAAATTTGCAAACAGAAATGATTCTGCAATCGCACAAGGTAACAACTCTGAATTTTAGCATTTTATAGAATTTTTGTGTATTTAAAGCTTGAACCTATTGAACTTTTCTACCAATAAGTATTATTGTTATTGTTCACTCTGTTTAGGTTAGACAGCACAATTTTGTATAGTAAGAGGTATTTCGAGGAATAATAGAATTTTAAATTTTAACTTGAAGATGAATAAAATGTTGTCTCATTAGTTTTGTGGTTTTTCAGAGGTTTGATGGTAATAGTACCCGTAGCGTGATGGTTAGATCGTTGGACTGTACAGTGTACAGACGACTTACAGACCCACACGACTTGGAGGTTAGGACACTGAAGTTGTCAATAAAAAATATCAATCTGTTGATTAAGGAGAACTACAGGTTATCAGTTAACAAGCACTGGGATCGCAAGATCCGGTCAGTTAATTCCAGTGACCCGAGTATGTTTCCTAAAATCAACAATATTCAGGAAAAACAACGACAATGACTTTTCGTGTCTGAAACTCCAAAGAACTGAAGAGAACAGGCTCCATCGGTTCAGTAGTGAAGCAGGAGAACCAGTTTTGGTGGCTTCGATCGGCACTTGATAGTGGGTAGTCGGGATGGGGTTTTAAGCCTTGGCAGGCTTACATACTTGTTTTATAGTTTTAGGATTTAGTTTTAAGTAGAATAGGCATGGCGGCACAAAAAAATATAAATACAAAAAAAAAACAAAAAGTGAAAAACAAAAAAATTTAGATAAGTAGTTAGATTTGCTGCTCTGGTTGTTCTAGGTTTAAGTAGTTTATAGGTAGAATACCTTTTCTTTTTCTATTAATATACACAATGTATAATTTTTATTTTATATTATTATATTTATTAATATGAATTTAACGAATTAATTATATTAAATTAATTATATTACAAAAATCTGAAAGGTCCGTAAAGCTGGAAACACCACAATCGAATTTCGAAATTCTAATGATGGGGTGATTTAGGGCTCTTTTTGGGCTAATTTAGTGCCGCAATCCCGACTTGGTTCAAAAATCCCTTCCCCCTCAAACTTGTGGTGTTCCCAGCTTGACGTCAAGCTGGATACACCACACCTTTAGGTTCATATTTTCAAAAAACTGATTATGAGGGAATTTAGGGCTCTTTTTGGGCTCTTAAGTTAGTGAAACTCCAAGTTAGTATCTCCACCCCTTACCCTCTAAATTGAACCACAAAGTTGAAATTTTTGGAGACTTTTTAAACCAAACAAAATTTTAAAAAACTAATGATGGGGTCGTTAAGTACTATTTTTGGGCTCCTTAGTTCGCGGAACTCCCAATTGTTTTTTTAAACCCATATCCCCAAACTTAAGTCGTAAAGCTTAAACTTTTGGAGACTTTCTCAACCAAACACAATTTTAAAAATCTAATGATGGGGTGATTTAGGGCTCTTTTTGGGCTAATTTAGTGCCGCAATCCCGACTTGGTTCAAAAATCCCTTCCCCCTCAAACTTGTGGTGTTCCCAGCTTGACGTCAAGCTAGAAACACCACACCTTTGAATTCATAATTTCAAAAAACTGATGATGAGGGAATTTAGGGCTCTTTTTGGGCTCCTAAGTTAGTGAAACCCAGTTTGGTATCTCAAGCCCTTACCCCCTTAATCACGTCGCAAAGTTGAAATTTTTGGAGACTTTCTAAACCAAACAAAATTTTAAAAATCTAATGATGGGGTAATTTAGGGCTCATTTTATGCTAGTTAAGTGCTCTTATCCCGGTTTGGTTCAAAAACTCCTTCCCCCTAAAAATTAATTTCAAAAGTTCAATCATATTTTTTTTTGCATTATCCTAACGAAATTTGAACAATTTTTAAATTTGAAACTCAAAATAAAATTTCTGTGGAGAAAGTCTGTACCGACGTTTTGAAAAAAAAAATCTAAAAAATACCATTCCATTAAAGATAAGATAATTTGCAAACAAAAATACCAGTTTCGTGTTTTTATTCCCACTGGTTTGTGTTTTACAAAGGAAAAATCACTTTGTAATGACGGCACTCCCACCAAACTGAACTCCACACTCCACAGGCTTAACTCATTTAAATTTACTCTTATTTTATTTTGGAGATTTGTATATCAACCAATTATACTTAAACAAAACTGACTTCAACCAATCAGATCAGGAATTTCTTTTTTGAAATCAAAGTAACCTTTATCGGAATTCAAAATTAAACTAATCAAATTTGAATTTACGCATATTGAAAAATGAAATGTGCACACATTTCAAATTTATCCCCGCCCCGCTTGCTGTAAACACAGAGGCGTTTGTGTATGTTAGTAAGAGGAAAGTAATTATTTTGTTTTGTCAGTTCAGTAGGTTTCTGACCTTTCAGCCGAAATGTATGCATGCGGAAGCTCTTTTTCCTTATTGTTCATAGGTTACCGGAAATAGCCCACACGAAAAAAGTAAAGACAGCCGTCCTTGTGGTAATATACTAGGCTTAGATGCGATGTACTACTTTAAATTTAAAGTAATATATAGTATTTATTAAGATAAATTAATAACATCCAACTAATAAAATAAAAAGGATATTGAAATTAATATTTTTTCAAATTTTCTAATAAATACAAAAATAAAAAAAATTTCATTGAAGTAAAATAGATCTTAGGGCCGAAAGGCATTAGTAATTAAGTGTTATAGTTTAACTTAGAGTGTCCGTATGAGACCAGTAAGTTAGTTGTAACTTATGGTTAATTAGGCTAGTTTTATGAATGTTTATCTAGCTTTAAGATAAGCTTTGAAGTAATAAAAATTAATTAAAAAAAAAAAAAAAATTAATAACATCCAACTGAACACCGAAATCAAGCAGTAGGAAGAGTGATTACTAGAAAGATGGAGTCCCGCATCAAAACTAATGAGGGGGCTTTTTTTTTTTTTTTTAATCACACAATATTTATTGTTTTTCTTGTGTTAGTATTTGGTACAAATACTTTCTCACTTTGTATGCTCAACAGCTGATTTTCAGTTTGGAAACTTATTGCTATGACAGATGAGCTTAACATTTGTTTTATAGTTTTGCATTATGCCTGACTTTTTCATCTTGGACCGAGAGGAAACGAAACGGGAATGGTTCGAATGGGCAAAACGTTTCTTTAAGATAGAAACACAATAATTGCAGATGCGCATGAAAGAAGATACATTTCTGCTTTATAGAAAAGAATTATAAATTTCCGCTTAAGGTTTGCATAAACGCTCTTAAGAATTATTTGTATGAATGTTTCAATAAATGTTTGTTTAATCTTTATTGACCGTTTTTAATTTATGTGTAAGATTTGTATCTTTCATTTACCACCCAAGGCTTATTAAATTTGATTTCGCAATTTCACAAAGCCAGCTCGTGCCATTCTGCGTACCAACTACTTCTTACATCGATTGCATAGAGGCCTGCTTTCTTTGGTAATCTTTCATTGTGCATTTGCAGAACTTTGATGATGTAGTCTATATTTATTTTAGGTTTGAATAAAAAGCGGCGGTAGTCCAGTTTCCAGCAAAACCATGTAATTTGGTCAGGGCGAACGCAGGTAGGGGTTTTAGGGGTTAATCCCCCCGAAATATCAGAATATGTGCAGTAATTAATTATCCATAATTTTTCAAAAGAAAAAAAAACAGAAATGGTATAAAATTAATTTCCAACTCAAATTCTCTAACTATGTTAAAGGAAATTTTTTTATAAATTTGCTACGGTGATAGAAATTGTGCACAACACGCAAACAGGCTAAATCAGAACAATACATTTCTGTATTTTTTGGTAAAGAAAGAAAAATATTTTTCTTATTTTCATTCATACTAACAATTAAAATGTTTAGTATTTTTATTTACCAACACTGAGGTAGAAGATGAAGGGTTTTAACTTTTTGTATGAAGCTTAGTATTATTATTAACACAGAGATGTTTCTTATGGCTAAAAATGAAAAATTTAAAACGATCTCACGGCCACTTATGACACATTTAAAAAAAAAAAATTAAATATCAAAACACCGAAAAATTATTCGGTTAAATTATGTTAGTATTAACTGTTAATTAAAAACAAATCATTTAACTTAAAACAAGAATATTTTAAAACAAAAACAGCAACCCTGTTTGCCTTTTTCGCGTTTTTTCCCTATTTTTCAAGAACAAGAATCAAATTAATAATGAAATTTACGTGATCTCTCCTAAATTCAATATTTTTAAACATTTGAATGCGTTTCTGCATTTAAACATATGTATGTACCTTAATGTAAAACACAAAACAATATGGGGCATATTCATAGTCATATTTTAAACCTGAATCTATTTGAACTGGGTAGTACCCGTGGCATGATGGTTACTGTCATGCCAGAGGTCTTGGGTTAGATCCCTGCCTATGCCATCGAAAGTTTTTTCACGGGTACTGCCTCTTGCGAGGAATTGACAAATTCTCCAAGAGTAATTCTTGTCATGAAAAGTGCTTTCTCAAATTAGACGTTCGGAATCGGCTTAAAACTGTAGGTCCCCTCCATCCCTGACAAAAGTACTCGCACATATAGGAATGGTTGAGAGTTGTAAGTCACTAGGCCCTGGTTCTCAACGGACTGTTGCGCCACCCAATTTATTTATTATTATTTGAACTGGATTCTAAATTTAACTTATAAGTTAGACACAACTTCTATTCATAAAGAATTTGTCTGCTCTGTTTAGTTAGAAACAGGTTTAAGGCATATTCTACTACAATTCTGAAAAATTTCACTTAAACCTATACAAAATGGCTTGTAGAGGGTAACAAAATAAATTGTATTAGCTGGAGCTGGAGCCAAAATCTTTGAAACCCTTTAAACTATTTTGTTTGCTGTTAGTTGAGAAATTGTATGAAGTCGGGCTGGTGGTTTTAAGACTTGGAAGCACGCAGATATTAGCAAACATTTCATTGAATTTCGATCTATAATATTTAGAAGGTCAATCATAAAATTGACAGTTTTTTTCTCGAATCGATACCTTTCATGCAAATCGTCTTCATCTATTTCAAAGGGTTAAGCAGAGCTTTCATTTTCTGTTAGTTAAAATAAACTGAAGTTTAGCTTAGCAAAGACAAAATAAGAACTTATCAAGGAACTATGAAAATGACCCTATGTTCGAAACGCATTCAAAATCATTACTTCTAGTATTTTCATGGTGAATTTAAGAAAAACGTGTTTGACAATTTCAAAATTCAATCAAGCAATCTACGGTCAATTTGAATATGCGAAAACAAACAAAAGAGAACTGTGAAAATAGAAAAATCTCATCTCATCTCTTTGTTTCTGTAACTCACATTTATTCATGTGTGAGTTCAGCCTAAGAATGATGGGATCGACAACGGCAACTAGGAAATAAGGCATACAAATTTATACATGCATAATGCATATACAAATTAAGTTTTAGGTTTAGCTTTGAAGTCATATGTGTAGTGTATACACTATACATGTACTTTTTATTCATACATGTTTCTTAGTACCTATATAAAATAGTGCCAAAAAAGAAAAAAAAAAACACTTGACAATTGAAATAAAAACATAATAATATATATTTTTTGAAACCCCCCTCCCGAAATTTTTTTCAGAGTTCGCCCCTGAATTTGGTGTGTTGTAGGGAGGTGAAATATTCTTTTAATAAAGAATATTAGCAGTTTTTCCACACTTTCGTACTTTTTTACCCCAAACCTGTGCTGCGTAAAGCACAATCGACCTAGACACTGCTTCAAACACAAGAAATTTGCTACTATGTGCTATGTTCTTGTTTGAGAAACATTTTGCCCAGGAAGTTACGATTGCACTTTTTACTTTCATAAGTTTTCACTAGACGTCTTTCCATATTAAGATTCTTTGTAAAGCACACTCCTACATATATGATTGAATTCTCTCACCACCTCAATCAAGTTGGAATCGTAGCTCCATCTTTCATTTGAGCAATTTCTTCCACCCCCGTTGAATATCATTATTTTAGATTTACTTAAATTGACCTTAAGATTCCACGTTACACAGTACCTATGCAGCTGGTTTATCATTAGTTGCAGTGATTGGGGTGAATTAGAAAACAGCACAATGTCATCGGCATAGAATAGTGCTTTGATCGTTGCTCCGGCGAATTCCACTCCACCATACCAATATCGTCGGTAAGGTCATCCACAAACAGCGCAAATAAAAGAGGACTCAACGCACACCCCTGCCGGACGCCTGTTTCAGTCTGAAACAATTCAAAGTTTTCCTCTCCATTCTAAACCGCGGCTTTAGTATCATGGTATATATTTCTGAGGACTTTACCGAATTTCCTGGACATCCCTAGTCTATAAAGTTTGTATAAGAGCGCATTTCTGTCCACCGCATCAAACATTGCTTTAAAATCCACGAAAAAACAGAGAAGTTTCTTTTTGCCTCGTAGGAAGTTCTCGGCAACAAAAATTTCGTCGACCGTGGAGTAACCGGCTTGAAACTCCTTCAATAAACCATTATATGTAATCCACAAATTAAGTCGTCTTTGCAAAATCGCCGTAAAAATTTTGTATGAAGCGTTCAAAAACCTTTTTCCACGTTAGTTGTCTGGGTTTTGAGTACTCCCTGTTTTGTGGATAGGAAACCTTTCTGGTATAGATCCACTATCCAAAATATGGTTAAACTCAGAAGTAATCATTTTTATCAGCTCATTGGTGCCGTACTTGTAAAATTCAACTGGAATTCCGTCGGGACCAGCCGCTTTGCCATCCTGTAAATTTTTGAAAGTATTTAAAACTTCTGCAGTAGTTATTATTGCATCAGTGTACCATTCTCAGTGCATGGCTCTGCATAGGATGATGTTGCCTTGACGGTTAAGGGATTCAAAAGCTCTTTAAAGTGCGAAAAGAACGTCAGGTGTTAAGTCTCTATGTATCTTATACTTATTTCCATTCAGTCTTTTCACCGCTTTCCGAAAATCCAATGAATTCTTGCATTGTGCTAGTCGCCTAGCATCTTCATTAAAAAACTACTTCTTTTTGTCCTGCATATGTTTTTGAACTCCATATTTGCTTCCAAGTACTTGCTTTTAATATAATGACTTCCATAAACTCGAAATGACTTTAACCACGCAAATGACCTCTGTCTCGTACGTCTACAATCATCATCAAACCATTGTTCTTCAGGGATGAACTTTTTGTTGTTATTGGTGTGGATGAGCCGATATTATGCAATTTACAATAGCACTCACACCAGAATTGATTCAACGACTTAGCGAAAGGTTTCTCTGATACACAGCTGCCTTGTTAGAATTGCATTTCAGTTTTGGTAGCAACCGTAGAACAATTATATGTCAAGAGAAAGAGGATTCTCTGTAGATTAAGAAAATTGTATTTTTATTTAATATCTAATACATAAAATATTCCTGTCACAGTGTTAGTTGCCATACTCCTCCGAAAGGGCTTAACCAATTTCAATGAATTTTTGCATATACATTTGGTAGGTCTAAGAATAGGTTTTTATCTATTTTTTATATTCTTAAGTGCTATGGTTTAATTGTATCAACATCGTACACGGTGCAACGATCTTAAGATAGTATTTAGTGACCCTATGTAGAATGAAGCATTGATTGCAATTGAGGATCTTTGCATTATCATTTCGAACTTACCACTCAGTCATTTCGGTATGCATTCACCAAATCAAAATGCATCTTATTTAATAGACACTGAATAAATAGTAAACTACAATACAATTCTGTAAAATGGCAGCGATTGTTGCTCGCAATGTCCCACTAATGAGTGAAGAACAAAGAACCATTTATGACCACATCATGCTCGCAGTTTTTGCAGGACAAGGTGGATTCTTTTTTGTTTTGGATGCACCAGGTGGAACTAGCAAAACATTCCTTTTTTCACTAATGTTTGCTAACACACGATCAAACAATGGTAATGCATTGGCTGTTGCATCTTCTGGCATTGCGGCAACTTTATTGGATGGAGGCGGAACAGCTCATTCAGTATTTAAACTGACACTAAATATTCAAAATAAACAAGACGCGTTGTGCAATATAAAAAACAATCATCCATGGCCACAGTGCTGAAACAGTGTAAAATTATCATCTGAGATGAATGCACTATGGCACACAAACTTTCGCTTGACGCGTTGAACAGGACATTGAAAGATATAAAAAACAACGACAGAGTATTTGGCGGCAATCTGTTACTCCTTTCAGGTGATTCCAGACAAAGACTTCCCGTTATTCCGCATTCTACGTAAGCTGATGAGATCAACACATGGTTAAAATCATCGCCAATGTGGCGTAATGTTGAAAAAGTACAACTAAAAGTAAATATGTGTGTTCAAATGCTTCAAGATCCATCCGCTGAAACCTTCGCAAAACAACTGTAAGATATAGGCGATGGAAAAGTGAAACTCGATGCATAAAATTACCGGTCGATTCCTGCAAGATTATTGAATCACAAGATGCTCTCATTGACCAGATATTTTCCGATCTACACATACAGAGCAATTTTAGCAGCAAAAAATGTGGATGTCACCGAATTAAATCTCAAGATACAGCATTTGTTACCAGAAGACTTGGTGTCATACAAATCTATTGATACAGTTTGTGATGCTACAGAAGCTGTAAATTATCTAACTGAGTTTTTGAAATCAGGCATGCCACCGCAAAATTTAAAACTGAAGGTTGGACCTCCGGTAATTTTTTTCGTAATTTGAACCCACCATGGTTATGCAACAGCATGCGATTTGTAATTAAAAAATTAATGAAAAATGTTATCGAAATCATATTTCTAAATGGAAAATTCCGAGGTGAAAATATATTATTACCGCGAATCCCTGTTATACCCACAGATGTGCCAAATTAAATCAAACGCCTTCAATTTCCAATTAGATTGGCATTTGCAATAAGTCTCAAGGCCAAACGATGCCTGTCTGCGACTTAGATTTGAGCACTTCATGTTTTTCACACGGACAACTATACGTGGCGTGTTCTCGAGTGTTCGAACCATCCAGTTTGTTTGTATTGGCGAAAGATGGGATCACACAAAATATTGTTCACTCTTTTGCATTAAGGGATTGATATTGTTTTTTAAGTATTGTTATAATTTGCGATATGTATATAATTTTAAAGAATTAATTTTAATAAATTAAAAAAATTTGTTTGGTGATTTCTTATTTCAATATTTTGTCACCGCTTACAGTGCTCCTCTCCCACTTATATACCACATCCTTACACACTTACAATAAGTTATTTATTTCTAGCAAAATATTCTCTAGAAATTATTTATATGACATGACAACGTTTGTCGGGTCAGCTAGTAAGTTTATAATTTGTTGAAAAAATTAACTTTTTTAATAATTAAAATAAATGACTTGTGTATTTGAACTCATCCGCTTTTCGGTTTGGGATTTGTTCAAATTATTTTTAAATATTTCGTCAATGTTCAAAGTTTGTGATGGTAAAAAAACATGTCTATATGTCTATGTTCTGATTTTTGTATAGATAGGTATGTAGGTATCAACCTCATTTTATTATTTAAATTAATTTATATGTATGTAGGCATTTGTAAGAAAAATAAGTTGAGTTTTTTGTTACTGAACACAAAAGGCAGCAAAACTTGGTTCTGAAATGTCAATTAAGGTATACTTATATCAATTCATCTAAATTTAAAGAATAAACATTTTGAAGAAGAGCAACACAATGCATGCACTAGATAAAAAAAAAGTATACCTACCTCATGTAGGTACTCAAACAATAGAAAATAATGTGTATGGTACACTAAGACGTATACGTACTGTTTTTATTTATATTTTATTTATATTTTATTTAAGCTTAATATAAGAATAATAACTTCGATACCTCGATTCTTCATAACTCGATTTTATTTAAAACTTAAAGTCAAAAAATAAAAACATCACGTACACATTTGAATTTCTATTCTTCTTAAAGCATTTACCATTCAGAAGTTAATACCTAAAACGGGAAATTTTTAGGAATTTTTAGTAATGATGTCCTCAGTGTGTATACCCATTTTCATTATTAATGTTCCGAAATTAAATTTGAAAGTCATTTTTATGCCCTTTTGGAATGTGGAATATGGAACATAGTTTTTCACAACTCCAAGTAATGTTTGTTTTGTTTATTTTAATGCGAGATGAATTCCTTGTACATCCGTACAGCTATTATTTTTCGTATTAATAAAATGAAAAAAACGTCTTACGCTAATCGGCTAGAAACCTTAATTTCAATCAACACAATTGTTTGGACTGTAGGAACCAGGAAAGACAAACAGACGGATTGTTTACTAAAGCAAAACTTGCCATATAGTTCCTATATATATGTCGCCAGTAAAAATCACTTCAATGTTCACTATTTATGTGTCAAAAAAATGTAATAATAAAATTGAAGGCTAGTTTAGGAATTTAAAGGCAACTTAAACTTAAATTGATGATCTCTTATTCAAGGTTTCTTCTTGAGAACCTGGGGTGGAATCGGCAATTTTGATTTTTGACAGTCAAAATAATAGAATTTGATCTATGCAAGGTGATAGTCAAATTGATACCTAAAAAGCTGACACTAGAAAAATTTGATAGTCATTTTCCTACAAATATGTTGTTTCTGAATAGAGCTACCAGGCGCTTACAAAAAACGAATGAACATTTTTTTCAGTTACCCTTTTTAGGTACAAAAACACATTCTTTTGACCGATCAGCAAAAATTTGATAGTCAACTATCACCTTAGCCGATTCCACCCCTGAATATTTGCTCTTTTTCTTAGAAACAATTTTTATGAAAATAATTAAAAGCATTACTAAAGTTTTTTGAAATTCTAAATTGAGTGAAAACAAAAATTTTTATTGTTTTTGACAGCAAACCACTTTTTGGTAAATGTCGTTAAATTTCTAATAAATCTATAGATGAAATCTATACTTTTACAACTTAACTATGTATATAAGCTTTATGGCTTATATGACCCCCCCCCTGGATCATCAGTTGGTCAAAAGTTGATGAATTTGTGCTGCGGTTTTGGCTGAATTTCCGATTCATATTATGTCCTTGGTCCAGTCCTCAGTTAAAAGTAGTACTTTTAGCAACAAAGTTTAAGGAAGTAAAATACAAATGTTGTTTTCATATACAAAAAATAAATAATTCAAAATATAATGGGGGTCATAACCATTAACGCAATACGATTAGTTTTAAATTGAAGGGAATTCCTACGAAAAAGCAAACAAATTATCTCCCAGGGGGGGTCATGACCCCTACGACCCCCCCCCCCCCCCTGGATCTGCCATTGCAATGAGGGCAATCTTCCGGGACCTCTGATATCAAAACGATTTTGACCAAAGAATCGTTATCAATATTTTAAAACTTATTTAGGAATTTATTAATAATAAATGTGAGGTTCTTAGACTTTTTGAGTCAAAATCCTCCGAAATATCAGGCACCCTAAGTCTTCCATGATCGCATGCACTTGCATCTATCATTGGTGTGGAATATAATTGTTTTATAAATTTTTTTGTGCAAACGATATGGTAACTATATTATGCTGAATAGCTGCACTCTTAAGAGAACTCATGAAGAGAAATTTGTGAGGGAAAATTTTACTTGACTATAATCGATTTTAAGGGGTAATTATTGGAGCCTGGATTACCTAAATAGATTTTAACAAAGGTAATTCATACAGAGATTTTATAAAAAAATCCTTATTCATATACAAATATTCTTAGAAACTTGCTTCAATTTAATTAAAAAATTCACTGGGGCGTATGAGTGATATTTTTGTTCGTATTAAATTAACTTAAATAAGCTAACCCGTATAGAGGTTTCCTACAACATATTTAATTGGTATAACGACCTTAAGAGAATTAGAACCAAATATAAATCAAAATAATACCTTAAGTATCAGGATATCAACTAAAGCTGATAAACTCTTGCATACTACATAGTATATGTCTATATTATTCTAATATACTTCTCGATTGATAATTCAAAAATAATTTTAATATTCAAATATTGTCACACCCTTTGTACTGTTTTTTTCTTGAAACGAACAGTATTTTGATGAGACTTTCAAATTTCTTTTTATTTGAATTAATCTATAACATCATAAAGTGTTAAATAAAATTTTACTGAAATCAATAACATTACTTGTTCGTGATATACTCTTATGTAGTCCAACAAAACTTCAACTTTTTTTAAACAAATAATTTTAGAAAAAAAATACTGTAAAGAGTTTTTTCTCTAGGTACGATTGACGAAAAAAAGTTTCCTAAGCACACAAGTATACTTACCTCACATGCAAACATATATGTACATACATACATCTCAAACAATGGATTTATATATACTCATTGGTCATTGTTTCCATAAAACGTGTCGTTCTTTTGTCACGTATGCCATTCGGTTATTTATACACCAAACAGTTCTTGGCTACTTTATAATAGCAGTAAACATAATTAAGGAATTATAATGTTTTCTGTTTCTTAATGTATGTATGTATATTAATAAATAGTTTAAAATAATCAAATTTATAAGTTATAATTGAAATCAAAAGTGCAAATCTAAATCCAAATCCAATTTCAAATCTAAATCTAAAACTTAATATGAATTTTAATCTAAATCTAAATCTAAATCTAAATCTAAATCTAAATCTAAATCTAAATCTAAATCTAAATCTAAATCTAAATCTAAATCTAAATCTAAATCTAAATCTAAATCTAAATCTAAATCTAAATCTAAATCTAAATCTAAATCTAAATCTTAATCTAAATCTTAATCTAAATATAAATCTAAATCCAAATCTAAATCTAAAACTTATAAATCTAAATCTTAATCTATATCTAAAGATTCATTAATATTTAAATATACATAAATGTAAATCTTATTCAAAATATTAATTGTATTGCTTGAATTATTGCATTATTATTGCTTGAAATATTATGGTTTTGTCTTCTGTTCAAGATCATTCATTTGAAATCTAATGAAAACATATAATTGAATATTAATTTAGATAAATATTTTCATATAATTTCTTACTTGAATCTTTAATTCACAGAAGGGTGCTGTGTGCGTTTTTGATAAATCAAAAGGTGTGCATTGACATATTTGTTGCCACTTACTGATATCCCTTTTGACTTGCAGTCATCATATTCTTCCCAAAAAGACGAATATCGCAAGCATATTGCGGTATAGTGGCCAACTTCACCCACAATGGGCTCAATAAAGTTGACGATACCCCTCAATTTGTACGTCCCATTTTGTATTTGTATTTGTATTTGTAATTCGTTAAGTTTTATTTTTGACGGAGTTTGATCTTCGGTGAAAACATCGAAAAGAAGTATGTCACCTGAAATATTTATATCATAATTTTTCTTGTACCTTAAAGGGGAACATTTGATTTAAGATTGTGTTTACAAATATTATTCAATAGTGTTATATTGAAGGATCTTCTAATAAGAACTTTAATTTCGTTGTTAAAAAAAACCTCTTTTTTTTAAAGAAATTTCAATTTGTCTATTCCAATTTAATAAAGGAGGTATGCCATTAACAATGGAAAATGAATCAGACAAATGACCGCCACCTCTACGGTCTTGGACTGCAAACTTTTCATGAAAGTTCCCATGATCAATTCGCACATTTACAGATGTTTGTTTTCGATAACTTCATAAATTCCAACTTTGAGGTATTGAGCCCATTGACACAGACCTTGCCTCTAACGTGATCCGAAAGAAAAAGGAAAAAGTGTGTTGAATCACAAAATGCGTTAAATAACAAGATTTCTGGGGAATCAAAGAAACCTTTTCTTGCTTTTTCTCGGTGCGCGTGTGGCACTTTTATCATTTTTATAGGGAATATTATTAGTTTCAATGCGTTGTTGAAGCGTGAAATCGTTGGATTTATTGTAAGTTTTTTCTTTTCAAATATCAAAAGATGATAGCTCCAAAAGTCAAACCTAACCAAATATTCAAAATTCTCTTCTTGAAAACCCCATTACATAAAATTAGTTCCGCATACATATTCAATTATTTTTTTCATTAAATATGAACATATGCTAAAAACAAAACATCGCGGCTTTTCAAAATAATATAAAAGAATTAAGGCCAATTTTCAGCAGTTGGTCATATTTGACTTTGACACAGCTAAAAAAGCCCAAATTGTTTTTAAAAAAGGGGCTGGATAACACTCATAATTGCGAATTGGTGTCCGCTAAAAATGTTAAAATTATATTTTCTTGTAACAAGTCAATTTTGTTTAAAGATGTCGAAATAGATTCTAGAATTTAAATAATTACATATATTCCTTTGATTTCTGTAAAAATCACTTTCTTACAATGTTACATACCATTAACAACAATATTTCTATGGAATTAAACACATTAGAAGTCAATATCTTTCTTTATTCCTGAAATATTTTAGTTGTAAAGCCGTTTGAGCCAATTATTTTTTGTAAGTTTGTGTTTATGTTAAAAAATTGGATTTTTTAAAAAATGTATCAAAAATATTTCTTTTTTCTTTCTTAGGTGACAAATATTTTGTCACCTAATTTTGTGTTTTGAATTCATAAAAAAATCGTTAATCGTTTTTTTTTAATAGAATATAGAATAGTTAGTTTTTAGTTTTATTTGAAGGGCCTACCTTTAAGTAGGATGCAAGTACATTTGGAAAAAAAGACAACCAAAATGTTTGCATATTTTACCCATACATATTTTTTTTATTTTATATGGTACATTATGGATTTTAGACTTACCAAACTCTTTCGACCTCGTAGTTACTTTGCCATCATTGCATTGGAGGCATTTCCTTGTTCCCTTATCATATTGCGCCTCGAACGATGAATCGTTCATCCTTTGCAAATCTTTTGCATTGAGGCCCAAGATGCCAATGGATCTATTTATTTCTTTGCAACCGTTGTTACAGTTGCTTATTTCTTTCAATGTGGGTTTATCTTTGAAAAGAAACTCGGCCAAGGTGCCTATATTTGTTTCACAGTTAATACTATTAACAATGAAGTCTTGACTCAATTTTTTCTCAAAATGCTTTGACGCCAAAATAAGTGCTCTTTGTCGATAAGAGTATGATCTGAGGCCATTTTCAATGATGTCTTTAACAAACGATAAGAATGTGGAACCTTCAAACACACTACCATCAGTCATTATACTTAAAAAAATGTGTGCCAAGCTGTCAAAGGCACAGGTATTTGAAAGCGATATTTTGTTTCCTTTTACTGTTGTGGTCTAAAATAAAACATTAATATTTGAATAATAAACGCGGCAACATAAAAATTTCAATCCTATGATAGTCTTATAATATGCACCGATTCTAAGATGTTGTTTTGCAAAATATTCAAAATGTAGTGATAATGGTTGTATTTTATTTGACAATGCAAATACTATTTTTTGTACACACAAATTTAAATAACTTAATATTCATTAAAGTGAATTTTGATTTTAAATTTTTGAAGAAAATATTACATATTCAATATATAATGGGATACCTAAAATGTTCTACTACGGAAAAAAATATTTTTTAATGCTGAAAAGCTGTTATACTACATATTTTGAAACTACTAATAACATTTTTCTAGGGTTTTTGATGCCATTACTATGAATTTGGTTACAAAATCAATCTATTATTTCAGGTTTTGAGATATATTATTTTAGAATATTTAGCTCTTATATTAGACATTTTGGGACTATTTAAGTTGATGAAGTAGTTTTTTGTTTTATTAAAACTTGTGGTGATTTTAAAATCTATAATCACTATTTTTAATATTCCGTTTAAATATGTTTGAATTTTATTTACTTTATCTTAAAGTAATGCTGGACAAAAACGGTTTTTAAAAATATAACGAGTTGCTCGTATAAACAAAGTTATCACATTTTACTAAATATGTATATATTTTTTAATTTGAGCATATACATAGTTAAAATCGGAGTTCGAAATCGGAAACAAAATAGCATGTCATTCAAGGTTTTTCAAATCTTTACATAGTTAGAGTCAAATGAAAACTCATGAGTCACCTCATAACTAATTAGAATTTTAGAAAACTAAATGAGCTACAATATTGTGTTAAGAACTATGCTGTATATTCAACCTAGCCTAAGAAATACCTTTATGTTTTTTCCGTATTTCAAAAATCTGACGCTATAGATAAATTTAAACGTTAGAGTTCAGGACACCAAAAACCTTTAGAAATGTGTTTTTTTTTTGGTTGACAGAAAAAAAAATATTTTGTTGGCAATTTTAATCTTTTAATTAAAAGTTTATTACATGGAGTTTTAAACTGTTGGCATTTTTTAAAATTGGAACACTATTCGGTTTGCTCTTAAATTTGGTCGGATTCTGAGATTTACCCGTATATTTAGCTGTTTTTTTTTGTTCTTTTTGAACTATCAATCCACGCCAATTTTCTTGTTGACGAAGCGCTATCATTGATGCATCTTTGATTTCTACATATTTATATTTGAAATGTACAATTGAAAAAAAAAATATGTAATTGTGATTTTAGAATTTTTGATAATAAAGAAAATGTTCAAAATGTTAAGTATGTTAAGTATGTTTTCATACATTTTCTTGATCATTTGGTTATTCATGCAAGTTTTTTAATAAAATTTATTATGTAAAAGTTATAAGAAACAAACCATCCATTTTCTCTTGAGATGAGTCCTTGTCAGGATGTGCTTTTGTAATGTCTTTAGAAAGACAATTTTTGGTGTCGGTGGTATTCGAAGCTAAGGAATGATAATAATTGTATCATTTGTTTTTTTTTTTTCTTATAATGTAAGGAAATATGTCATATGTTTATTTTTTTTTGTTTTTTATTTAGTTAACACTTACCTTCAACTAATTTCATTTGGCCCGAAATGAAATCGCAATGATTTTTGACAAATGTATCTACTCTCATTGGAAGAGTCGTAAATTTCAATACATTTGATTTTATTGTGTTGAAATAGCTTTCGACTGGAGAGCTTGTCGCAGGAATGCGGCCAAACCCAAAGGAATCCCGAAGAATACAGCTCCACATGGGAAAATATCTCATGTCGTTCAGCAGTCTTTGAGCGACTTTGGGCATAAAAAAGGCATTGTCATGGTCTCCATCATCCGAGAGAAGGTTTTGAATACCATCGTTTATTTCGGATGACCATGCAAGCCAAGCATTGTGCCCTAGATCGCTTCTATCGCTGAAGATAGAAGACTTTTCCCAACATTCTTCATTGTCTTCATGTTCATTGTGAAATAAATTTTCATTAGTAGACAACATGGAACTAAGGAAATCTTTTTGCAGTTCGCATTCCGTTTTTTCCCCGGATGGTTTTCTCCCATCAGTTTGACTCTGTGTTAAAATTAAAAAAGCCCTCAAAATTTTTGTAGCATTCACGAGATTTGTTGCCAATAATAGTTGTCCCACTACAGATAACATGAACACTCTTATCCTGCTGCTGAAAGTCTTAAACTGTTTTACGTACATATTAATGAAATGTGCATTATCGATCCGCACGTAACAGTTGGGAAGGTTGGTACTTCCAAAGCACTGGTTGGCGTACTGATCAATTGTAAGACAGCCGGTAAAGGATTTCACAATGGCAATTAATAATGCTTGGCAAGAATCGCAAACAACTTCATTGGGAATTGGAGCCCCTAGTCTGTGCCAAGTTGAAAGCCAGTTCGATATTGTGCATGCATTGTGGCTTTCCGAAAGCATCTGCGACACACTGAATTGCCCTTGTTCACAATTTACAACGCATGCATATAAAAATATATGGCTTGATTTGTTTCCATCTCGTTTTATCACCTTTTTTAATAAACTACCCGTTGCATCAATACAAACACATACAGGACCGTTTTTGGAAACTGTCTTATAAATATTGTTTTGATGATTTGTCCAGTAGTGCACGAAAAAAGGCTTTAACGATAAGCTATGTATTATATTTTGATATGCATGCAATGACATTATGTCAAGGGCAACCAAAGGATCAACATGCAAATGCTTTTTTGAAATTGCGTCTCGTTTTGCTTCCCGAAGCACTGTCAAGCTGTACAGATTAGGTGGCTCTGGATCTCCTACGTTCATAAGCTCGTTAGCTTTTTCGGTTCGAAAAACTAACGCAGTTTTTTGAACGAGCTCCTTAGCGACTTTTTCTCTTATCGATCCCCGTAAATATCTTTTTCCACAAATACCATCCCCAGATTTCAGCAAACAAGATAATTCTAGTAATTCACTATTGCTACTAGTTAAATGGCATTTTATCAGACTCCCGCATTTGCATTTGCCTTCCGTACTACCGCTTATAGGCTCTGTAGTTATTCGGAATGCTTTAAAATTAAAGGCACACTTTATTTTTTTTTTGTATCCAAATAGATCTTGTTATTAGTTCCTGCCAAGCTCCAGATTTTAAAACATGACAGTGGCGGTCATAGGTTTTATTTCTATTAGCTTCTTTTCTTTTATACATTTTATTTTTAATAATTTGTTCAATGTCTTTTCTTAATATTTGTATTTTAAAAGATGAATCGTATAACTCCTCCGTTGAGTCAGAATCATCTGTTTCATCAGTTGCATCAGTTTCTTCCGAATCCTGTGCAGTATACTCGTACGAAGGATGGCTTACCATGGATGCACTTTGATAACTTGGATCTTCGAAAAGCTTTTTTCTTATGTTAAATCTGTTGCACATAACGATGGAATATAGGGTAGCACATTTCACCGGAGTCTCTAGACATTTTGATATTTTTTTCCAAATGCCATTATTCTTTGAAACAACGCTTCCATTTGGCTTTATTACATCATTCTTAAATGTTTGAATTACCTCCAATAATTGTTCGGGGTTGATTTTGGAAGGCCTTCCACGTATTTCAGACATTTTGTTCAATAATACCTATGAAAGTTCAAGATTTGGCTTAATTTTTTTTTTTTTTTTAAACTTGTGCACTTTTCGAATAACACGTTGACTGCCACCATACGAAAAAAAAGCATCATCGGTGTTCCAAGTGTATTTTTGTGTTAATGTATGTATGTTTTATTGTGTGGGGTATCAGTGTCCAATAGTTTTTTTAGTAAAAGTGTATTGTTGTTCTGTGTTTTAGGAGCATGACCACCGGATGGTCAGGTGGCACCTAGATAATAATAAAAAATAAAATGTATGTGTATAGGGCCACATGACCCATCGGTGGGTCATGCTTCCGAAAAGTAAACCTTGTTGTATTTTCTACTCGCACCGTTTTTTTTTTGGTTTTTTTGCAGAGTTATTTAAAAAGCAAATTAATTATTTGAAATAAGAAATGGATCCAAGAAGGTTTTATGGCAGGTCTTTTTACGATGAAGCTTACGATGCGATGGACGACGAAGTTGATTTCGTAGGGTCAGATTCTGATGAGTATCTTCCTTCTGTACAATCCGATTCCGATTCCAACGCAATGGAACCATCCAGAAGGCGTAATAAAGACGACAAATGAAGATGACAAAACCTTAATTAAAGATCTTTTGTTGAGAACGCAATCGACGTATGCTGTTGTCTTAGATCCACCGAAGGATCATGTTTCTAATATACAAAACCTCAAAAATTAGCAACCCAAAGTCTGTCAGGTTTTATATTATAATGTAGCTGGTCTTGCAAATAAATCAATTTTATGTAACTTTTTTAAATATATATCTGAATTTAAAATCTTTTTTATTATATGAAACTTTTATAATATCTGAACACATCCAATACTATGAAAAATTCTTCAAAGGTTTTAAACTACACTGGGTTCCAGCAATAAAAACTTAAAACTTCGGCAGAGCAAGCGGAGGGTGTTTATTTGGGTATAACGTATAATAAAGGTATAACGTCTGCACACCATCTACAATTTATAAACTATAATGAAACTACCATTCTACGAGGTATATTTCAAGCTGAAACTGTCAACTTAGTTCTATGCTACCTAAACTGCAACCATTGGAGCAGAGATTTCAACACTTTGAAAAATTTGTTTGAAGAATTTGAGCTGAGTAATTTCATATTAATGGGGGATCTTAATGTCAGAACAGGATTGAGGGGTTCAGTAGATATTGGGGCAGTACCACAGCAGTCAGTCACTGATTCTAGAAGTTCAAAAGATTCTACAACTGACAGAAACTGCAATGCGTTTCTTGAGTTTCTGGAAGATATTGGTGCGTTTATTCTTAATGGGAGAAGCTTTGGTGATACAAGTGGAGAATTCACATTCGTATCGAGTAGAGGATCATTAATCATTGACTATTGTTGTTCATCTTAAAATTCGGTAGGAATAATTGAAGATTTTTCTGTAGGCTGACCACATGCCCTTAATTCTAAAATTAAAGTCATCTGAAGACATCTCTAGTAATTCGACAATGCAGTTACTTCCAAGGCTGAAAAGGAAGAAACCTTGGTATTATTTGTAGTGTCTCCTTGCTAGAAAAGAATCCTTGAAAGCACTGAGAGTATTTAAGAAGCTAGTAGAAAAAATTATGCCGCAGCGAAAAAAAAATATAAGGCTCTCTGTAAGTCCAAACAGTATATATATATACAGTATTTACAAAACATCTCTCGACAACTTGCATCTGTGAATTCGGCAAAAGAATGGTGGAGAATCGCAAAAGAAATACGTTGAAATTCAACAAATATTGGAATACAAATCACGGCTAACGAGTTTATGGAACATTTCAATGGCACACTGATTTCAGTTTCATCAAGTATTACGTTACCTATAACAGTTTTCGAAACCATTCATATTCCAATGCTTGATAGTCAAATAGAACTATCTGAAGTGTCCTTAGCAATAGAAACAACAAAAGAAAACAAAGCACCCGGTATAGATGGTATTCCGAATGAGTTCTACAAAAACGCAAGCATTTCATTTGTTGAAGAGATACACATTCTACTAAGAGATATCTTTGAAATAGGAAATATACCTTCTTCCTTCAGAAAGTCAATAATTTTCCCTCTATACAAAAAGGGTGATGCCAGTATCGCTTCCAACTATCGTGGGCTCTCCTTTCTGGACACGCTTTACAAAATATTTACAACAATTCTGCTTAGGAGGCTCACTCTCTGGATTGAAGAGAACAACATACTCGACGAATACCAGGCTGCATACAGGAAACAATATAGTACAGTTGACCAAGTCTACAACCTTTCTTGTATCATCCAACTTTAGCTGAGCCAGAAGAAAAAGCTTTACGCTTTCTTCGTAGATTTGTCAGCAGCGTTCAACAACAATAACAGGGAAGCTTTGTTTTACAAATTATCAAAGATAGGCGTCTCTACAAAACTGGTGTCTATTATAGGTTTATCGTACAAAGATACGACTGCTGCAGTCTGGGATGGAACTAGTACGTCTAGTTCTTCCAGACATCCAAAGGAGTTAAACAAGGATGCGTACTGAGTGCCCTTCTATTTGTACTATTCATAAACGATTCTCACTTAGAACTTCCAACTGGTCTCACTGTGAATGGTATGCGAATAAATGTTTTGTTATACGCGGACGACATAGTTCTTCTTTCTGACAGACCTAGTAGCCAACAATCGATCATCGAAAGCTTCAGCATATATTGCAATAATTGGAACCTTGTTGTCAACTTAGAAAAGTCTGATAATTTTTAGGAATGGTGGTAGAAGAGCATCAGCTGAAAATGATATTTCAACAATGGTGAGATAAAGATAACTAATCAATACAAATATCTTGGCGTTTACTTCTTTTACAACATGTCCTGGTCATATAACTTAACAAAAAGACTTACATCATCGAAAAACTCAATAAATTAGACATGGTCGAAATTTGTAAAGAACAAGTTTGTTACTCATTCTTCTAAATATAAAGTGTACGATGCAGCAACAAAGTCTATAATGCACTACTGTGCGCAAGTGTGGGGATACAAAGAACACATTCAAACTGAAAAACTACAACGTTTCTTCGTCAAAAGATGCTTTGGTCTTCCTGATAATACGCTTAACTATGCAATACACATCGAAATTGGTCTTCCAAAGGCTTTCCTAAGTACATTAAAGATACATCTGTCATACATACGTAGAGTGATGTTAATGCCACGTAACCGCTTACCGCGTATCCTCTCTGAAGCAGTCATCGAGAAAAATATTTATTGGGCCCAGGAATGGTCAGGCCTTTTCCAAGAGATGGAGATTGATTTCAGTCCCGAAACTCCAGTTTCAGAATGGAATCAAATGCACAAATTGCTGCTGACAAAGCTAGTAGAAAAGCATTGGGGCGATTTTACCAGCAATGCAATGCAGTCACAGTTTCACGACGAATAATGCAATCTTTTTTATGCGGAAGTCCCGAATTACTTTGAAGATAATAATGTCCGTGACATGATCAGCTAAATCTTCAAAGCAAGGTGCGGTCTTTTGACCTTAAATCCTAAAGCTTTTCGCAACGACTCTGTTGACCTATGCACTCTATGTAAACAGGATGCGACAGAAAATACTTACCACTTCATTGGTATGTGCCCCAAGTATAGAGGATACCGACAAAAATATCTTGGAAATGTAACTTTAGATCGGCCAACATTCCTTAACATTTTAAATATATCTTGCTACACAAAACTCTACAATTTGTTTAAAGACTCGCTTAAATATCGTAGTTTAATAATAAACGAATTTTGTTAAAACTTGCTGAGCTTTGCTTTAATTTAATTACCTAATTTTTTTGGAACCTGACAGATGACTTAAAAACAAGTTATTGTCATAGTTAATTTTGAATACCAGCCTAATAATGTTTTTGTTAAATTTTTTTTTGACAATGCAACTGTTCCTAACAATCGTCTAGCCAAGGTCAGTGGTCTTTTGGAAGTATTGGAAAAAAATTACATGAACGCCTGGTGCTAGTTGTGGATGAGTCCATGATTCCCTGGCGTGGGAGACTACAGTTCCGCCAGTATAATCCTGGAAAGTCTCATAAGTACGGCGTAAAAATTTACAAACTTTGTGATCCATGTGGGTATACATACACCAGTTCTGTTTATGCTGGTAAAAACAATTAGCTCAATCAAAGAGGTACGCCAACGAATACAACGTCACAGAGTACGCAAATAGTGCTAGACTTAGCGGATGCTTATCTCGACAATGGCAGAACTATGGCGACCGACAATTTTTACACGTCAGTTGCCTAAGCAGAGACTTTGCTTACTCGAATTACTCATTTGGTAAGAACGCTGCGCAAAAATCGCAAAGGAAATCCTAAAGAAGTAACAGATGCAAAGCTAAAAAGAGGTAAAATCCTTGGACGAGAAAACTCGGCTATCGTAATAGCCAAGTGGAAAGACAAACGCGAGGTACTTATGTTGAGCACAAAACACGACCTAGAAGAATATGAAACAAGAAAAAGAGATCAGCATGGTAAGTCCATAAAAAATCTAAAAATGGTTATTGATTATAACCACGCCAAACAAGTCATAGATATTGTTGACGTCAATTAGCAGTTAATCCCATTTAAAGGATTATTTAAACCAGATTATTTAAAAATATATTGCATACTGTTAGGAGTTACTATTAAACGTAACGTTAATTAAGTTCTTAATTTTAACAATAATGAAGTTGAGAATATAATAAGTTATAAAATCTCTATTTTAGAATCTCACCTCTATGTAACCTAAGTTTATGGTTTTCACCACCGAGCTAGTCTGTTTGACTAGGCTCATTCGTGTCTTAATAATAATTGTAAAATCACTTCAATTGTAATATTAGTAGAGATAAGACGTGAAATAAGAATTAAAGACTAAAGGTATACACAAAAACTGTTCTTCTTTTTTTTTTTCTTTTCGATTGCATTGTGGTACTGCAAGAGATTTACACTTTTTTTAAGCAAAGACATTTTGAGCCCTGGGATTCATATTAAAAAGAATCCCCCCAACAGATATCAGACCAAATGGCATGCTATTTTACACCATTGAGAAAAACTATAAGGTGGTACCACAAAATAGCTTTTGAGTATTTGCTATCAACATCTGTCGTCAATGCTTTGATTGTTTACAAAAAAAAAAAACTGGAAATAACATACAAATCGCTCAGTTTATAAAATCAGTATGTGAGGCACTCTTTGAACAAAGAACTTCCATCGTACGGGTACAACGCCAATTCATTGCTCCTCATGTTCTCGAAGAATATAAAACAAGAGACCAAAGCAACAGGAAAATCCGAAAACGCTGCTTGAACTGTTATACAGAACTTTCCAAGACTATTGGGTGGAAAGAGGCAGCAAAAAAGCCTAAAAAGTTTCAACTTTTTGCCAAAAAATGCGATGGAAACCCAACATTTTGCTTCGAATGCTTCAATAAAACACACTGAATTTTATTTTGTATTTATTTTGTTCATTATATAATAAGAATCTAAAATGAATTTTTCTATAAAATCCTTTTCTTTGATTTAAGTTTTGAATTATTACTTTTTTTTTATTCAAATAAAAAAATGCTTAGGTATATAACTTCTGCAACTTTGCCGATATAGAGTTATTTATTTCAATGGATCAATGAGCGGACTTTTAACTACATGCCAAAGAAGAAAAAAATACGTTTTCTCAGCAAGCCATCGCAAAAAATCGCTTCTAAAAACATATAGTATCTGACCCACCGGTGGGTCATGTGGCCTCCTGAGGAAAAATTTCCTGACCCACCGGTGGGTCAGATGGCAGTCAACGTGTCATTTTTGGAACACTCTTAAATTATAGAATATATATACGTACCTTTATCAAATGATTTAAGATGTAGCTTGATTTTTTTAAAACAAATTGTGCACTTTTAGAATTTTAAATATTTTTCGAACACTCTAAAATTAAAGAATATACATTTATCAAATGGCTTAATTTTTTTTAAACAACTTGTGCACTTTTCGAATTTTAAATATCTTTGGAACACTCTAAAATTAAAGAATATACCTTTATAAAATGACAAGTAATCGGAATTGGAACGGAATACATAAATATGAAACTATAGTATTCCTTTATTAACTTCAGGCAATGTTTACACTTTCTTTCACAGAAAACATGCAATAAAATAAAATCTACAAAAAATAGTACGCAAATTTGGTAAAAATTTATACATATAGACAAACTTTTAAGCAAGACAAATCGACAGACGGGATGGGAAGTTATCAGTGTGGGTTATAGCTATCAGTAAAATCCATCAGTAAACATTTATTTTAACTTTAAATTTTTGAACGGGGATAGTACGATAACTCAGGCGACAAAGTTTAATGGCAGATATGTATAGAACAGTTAAAAACAAGAATTTTTACTATGAGAGGGGAGGGGTTTATCTCCCCCCGTTTAGGCGGTAGGGGCAATTTATAAAAATATGTACATTAAATGGAAAAAAGTAATTAAAAAATATTGGTAATACTTGCAACTAAGTTTTATAAATTTTTTTAAAGCCAATGCTTTTGTCTATTAGCTCGTTTTTAAATCAAGTCAAAACTATGTATAGTTTTTGAAAAAAAAATTGTTTTAAACTCAAAATTTGTGCAAAAATAAGTTAAAAAAAAGGTTTAAAGTGTAATTTTTCAAAACTTTCAGATTATCTACTATTTTTTTTTTAGAATTCATTGCTCTTATTTGTTTTTGATCAAAAACTGAAAACTAGAAGATTTTATGTCTTCTAGTTCTTGAAAAAATTGAAAATTATAAAATAAATAAATTGAGTATTAACGTAGTCGATAGTAATAGTCGAATATGGATTAAGATATACCTAGGGTAAATTAATTTTTCTTAAATCCAGCTTATTTAAATGCAAAAGAAACTTTGCATGCACCCCATCTTGCACCCACCGCAAATTTTAAGTTTAAAATTAAATTTTTTAAAAACTACGCATAGTTTTGACTTGATTTAAAAACTGGTTAATAGAACAGAATGTTGACTTTAAATGTAAAAAACTCAATTGTAAGTATTACCGTTGTTTTTTAATTATTTTTTTTTTCATTTTAAATAATAATTTTTTTTAAATTGCCCCTCCCGCCTAAACGGGGGGAGATAGACCCCCCTCCCGTAGAAAAAAATGCTTGTTTTTAACTGTTCTTAAGAAATCCGTTATAATATCTTGTCGCCTGAGTTATCGCACTCTTGCCTCTTGAACTTGTTACAGATTTATTTCTAGTAAAAAATTGATGCAATAAGATCAATCCTACTGTCAAGTATTTCTTTCAACAAGAATCAATGCAATTAAAGTTAAATTTATTTCGTAAAACGAAAATAAAAATGATATTAATGAAATTTCATTTTTACTAAACACTTGACTGCCAAATACCAACACGAATCCGATCGCATTTTTACAAAAATTACTGATGAAAGCAACAAAAAATAAAGAAAAAGAAAATATTTTTGTTTGAATAAGAAAATTTACAGATTGCTATAAACGCTCATCATTAAAACATTTCAGATTCTTCCCGTTTCAATTTTTATTGATGGGTGTTACTGATAGCTATAACCGGTCAATTACAGTGGAGCGTGAAAATTACATACACAATAATTGTACAAACCGCTAACGAATAGGTACCTACCTTTATCATATTCTTATATAAAGGAAACGTTCCACCATTCCCGTTTCGTTTCCTCTCGGCCAAAGTGAAAAAGTCATGCATAATGCAAAACTATAAAACAAATGTTAAGCTCATCTGTCATAGCAATAAGTTTCCAAACTGAAAATCAGCTGTTGAGCATACAAAGTGAGAAAGTATTTGTACCAAATACTAACACAAGAAAAACAATAAATATTGTGTGATTAAAAAAAAAAAAAAAAGCCCCCTCATTAGTTTTGATGCGGGACTCCATCTTTCTAGTAATCACTCTTCCTACTGCTTGATTTCGGTGTTCAGTTGGATGTTATTAATTTTTTTTTTTTTTTTTAATTAATTTTTATTACTTCAAAGCTTATCTTAAAGCTAGATAAACATTCATAAAACTAGCCTAATTAACCATAAGTTACAACTAACTTACTGGTCTCATACGGACACTCTAAGTTAAACTATAACACTTAATTACTAATGCCTTTCGGCCCTAAGATCTATTTTACTTCAATGAAATTTTTTTTATTTTTGTATTTATTAGAAAATTTGAAAAAATATTAATTTCAATATCCTTTTTATTTTATTAGTTGGATGTTATTAATTTATCTTAATAAATACTATATATTACTTTAAATTTAAAGTAGTACATCGCATCTAAGCCTAGTATATTACCACAAGGACGGCTGTCTTTACTTTTTTCGTGTGGGCTATTTCCGGTAACCTATGAACAATAAGGAAAAAGAGCTTCCGCATGCATACATTTCGGCTGAAAGGTCAGAAACCTACTGAACTGACAAAACAAAATAATTACTTTCCTCTTACTAACATACACAAACGCCTCTGTGTTTACAGCAAGCGGGGCGGGGATAAATTTGAAATGTGTGCACATTTCATTTTTCAATATGCGTAAATTCAAATTTGATTAGTTTAATTTTGAATTCCGATAAAGGTTACTTTGATTTCAAAAAAGAAATTCCTGATCTGATTGGTTGAAGTCAGTTTTGTTTAAGTATAATTGGTTGATATACAAATCTCCAAAATAAAATAAGAGTAAATTTAAATGAGTTAAGCCTGTGGAGTGTGGAGTTCAGTTTGGTGGGAGTGCCGTCATTACAAAGTGATTTTTCCTTTGTAAAACACAAACCAGTGGGAATAAAAACACGAAACTGGTATTTTTGTTTGCAAATTATCTTATCTTTAATGGAATGGTATTTTTTAGATTTTTTTTTTCAAAACGTCGGTACAGACTTTCTCCACAGAAATTTTATTTTGAGTTTCAAATTTAAAAATTGTTCAAATTTCGTTAGGATAATGCAAAAAAAAATATGATTGAACTTTTGAAATTAATTTTTAGGGGGAAGGAGTTTTTGAACCAAACCGGGATAGGAGCACTTAACTAGCATAAAATGAGCCCTAAATTACCCCATCATTAGATTTTTAAAATTTTGTTTGGTTTAGAAAGTCTCCAAAAATTTCAACTTTGCGACGTGATTAAGGGGGTAAGGGCTTGAGATACCAAACTGGGTTTCACTAACTTAGGAGCCCAAAAAGAGCCCTAAATTCCCTCATCATCAGTTTTTTGAAATTATGAATTCAAAGGTGTGGTGTTTCTAGCTTGACGTCAAGCTGGGAACACCACAAGTTTGAGGGGGAAGGGATTTTTGAACCAAGTCGGGATTGCGGCACTAAATTAGCCCAAAAAGAGCCCTAAATCACCCCATCATTAGATTTTTAAAATTGTGTTTGGTTGAGAAAGTCTCCAAAAGTTTAAGCTTTACGACTTAAGTTTGGGGATATGGGTTTAAAAAAACAATTGGGAGTTCCGCGAACTAAGGAGCCCAAAAATAGTACTTAACGACCCCATCATTAGTTTTTTAAAATTTTGTTTGGTTTAAAAAGTCTCCAAAAATTTCAACTTTGTGGTTCAATTTAGAGGGTAAGGGGTGGAGATACTAACTTGGAGTTTCACTAACTTAAGAGCCCAAAAAGAGCCCTAAATTCCCTCATAATCAGTTTTTTGAAAATATGAACCTAAAGGTGTGGTGTATCCAGCTTGACGTCAAGCTGGGAACACCACAAGTTTGAGGGGGAAGGGATTTTTGAACCAAGTCGGGATTGCGGCACTAAATTAGCCCAAAAAGAGCCCTAAATCACCCCATCATTAGAATTTCGAAATTCGATTGTGGTGTTTCCAGCTTTACGGACCTAAATCTGAAGGGCTTATACTCGTATTTTCATTATTTTTTTTTGATATTCTTCGGTGAACTTTTTCGTAAAACGCTGTGCCAGTTGCTCACGGTTTAAAATTTTGTATTGCGTACGATTGATTAGATTTTCGGTTGATCTCCTCTCGTTCGTTAGCTTTAATCATGCCAGGCGGTGAAAAACCCATCGATGGCTACGGCTGTTTACACAATTTACACAATCCCAATGGGGACGCGAATGATACAAACGTGGCAGAAACTCCTATTGTTATTTCCCAAAATTCTTTGATTTCGATCAAAATTCCACCTTTTTGGAACAATCGGCCTGATTTATGGTTTTTACAAATCGAATCGCAGTTCCGATTAAAAAACATCACTGCATCCAACACTAAGTATGATTATTTAGTGGCTTCGCTATATAGTCAAACTATGGAATCTGTTGCAGATGTTCTCGTTTCACCACCTGCACACGAAAAGTACGAAAATCTCAAAAAAATTTTACTCGAGAGAAACCGGGATAGCGAAGAAAGGCGTTTGGACGCTCTGTTAAATAAAGTTGAACTCGGAGACATGAAGCCATCGGAGCTATGTATATAGAAGTATGGAGAGTCTGGCAAATGGGAACAATCTCGTCAATTCGCCATTAGTTATGAAGCTATGGTTAAATCGACTTCCGTCAAATATACGCGTTTGCCTCATGGCAGTCGAGAACTCACAGACTCAAAGTGAGCTTTTCGCTTTAATTAAAATAAAAATATCTTTATGGAATAAACTATTGAACCAACCTTAGTGGGTTTACACTATGCATATTAATAATCTAAACGCTACAGTAGTTTAAGTTAGTTTTAAGTTTTATATTAAGGACCTTATTTTAAGTAGTTTTTAAGTAAAAATGAAAAAACATTGAAATTATTTTTTTTTTTAATTTTCTAATAAATAAACAAAAAATAAATAAAATGGAGTTATAGTAAAATAGATCATAGGGCCGAAAGACAATACAATTAAGTATTATTGTTTAACTTAGTTAGTTAGTTTTATGAATTTTTGTCTAGCTTTAAGATAGTTTGAAGATGGAATTAATAAAAATGAATTTAAAAAAAAGAGCGTCGGACTGTCATGTTAGAGGTCTTGGGTTCAATTCTTGCCTGTGCTATCTAAAGTTTTTTTTACGCCTACTGCCTCTTGCGAAGAATTGACAAATCCTATAAGAATAATTCTTGTCATGAAAAGTGCTTTCTCAAATAAGCCGTTTGGATTCAGCTTAAAACTGTAGGTCCCTTCCATACCTGACAACATTACTCGCACACAGGAATGGTTGAGAGTTGTAAGTCACTTGGCCCTAGTTCTCGCGCCACCTAGTTTTATTTGATTGTAATTATAATTGATTTCTTACAAATTACGAGCTTTTTTTATCAAAAAGGCAATGCCAAGTTCGATAAAAAAAAGAAGTTGCGATAAAAATTTGTTTAATATTTGTTTTGTTCAAACACAAGACATATGACCTACTAAAAATGGCATTATTTGTTGTTAGTACTATGTTATCTTTAATTAGACATACAATTAATTCCTTAGGCCCATAAAGTTAAATCATGCCACATGTCCGATGAATGTCTTTGGGTTCCCGGAGTGGTCTAAATTTGCCAAATCACAAATAAAAAAATGTAAAAAAGACAGTAAATGAGACACAGGGCACCAGAATTTAAATATAATCGTTACTATTCTAACCAGGAACTGTAAAACGGAACCAACATAAATAGCCTACAAATATAATTGTTTATATTTACTCTCACATTGCAAAAATTATATATTAAGTGCTGTTGCTGGACTACTTCGTTATCAAAAAAATAAAGATTCTTGTTCTAAATCTAAAAGGATATTTTTCAATTTTATTTTCTAGAAAATGTTTAACAACTATCCAATAATTCATTATGAATTATTTTTATTTACAATTTTGTTTTTTGATACGCCTGTGTTTTAACCATAAAACATGAGGTTATTTTACAAAAAGGATTATATATACAAGTTCCTTTAATAAATGGAGATAAAGGTAAAGGATTATGACTTTTAGAATTGACTAGTTCAAATAACTGATAATGAGTTAACAAGTTATGGGCTCGATAACAACTTGTTATCCTTCCTGATGTAAGTAAGTACTTATCGACCACAAAAACCACAGACAGGATAATCCGCCTAAGTGGAGACACAAGATGGAGCCGAGCTGAACAAATGAGAATAGAATAGTGTTCGAAGACATAATTATGAATTAAGAAAAAATATGAAAACGTAATTAATTTAAAAACAACAATTTTGAAAATCCAGAAATAAAATAAATATAAAATCAAAAAGTAAATGACTAACATTTATTGTGTGGCTGTTCTAATTTGTATGTAGCTGAAGTTGTTGTAAGTAATCTTAATAAGTTTTAATTCAGTTGTAAGAGCTTACTATATAAGAATTTTGTATAAATTTAAAATAAAAAACTTTGTAACTTCCGATTTACTTGTCTATTAAATTGTAAATGTTTTTCTTTTTTCTTTTATTTTTATATTATTTTTTGCAGTGTATTTTGTCTTTGTATATGTATATGTATACGTATATGTTTTTATATATACAAAGTTCATATCTTTGTATATACAAAGACAAAGTTCATATACAAAGATTTTGTTTAAAATACAGTGGTTGTTGTTTAAAATAAAGCTCACTAAAGGTTCAGGAATGAGCTAGATATGGTTTGTGATTTTGATGCTGTGCTTTAAATGCTTGTGAATGGGCCTTGATTTTAAAATTAGGATCAAGTTACAAGTCATTTTTAAATAAATTTTGTACTCTTGAAATATGATGTTAAACAAATTTACTTTATGTGTGCAAATTTATATATCTTCCACCCATTTCAGATATAATTGCGATTAGGGTAAAAAAGGGTGTACTGATTGTCAAATCATTCATAAAAGCTAATGCGACAGCTACTCAAAAACGTTTGAAGAAAATCAGCGTGTGACTAATGACAGTCAATTAATTCGATCTGACTATGGTATTAATAACAATGCTTGTAATAGTCTAAGAAGATCTCTAATCACTATGAAGCTCCATTTTATTTTTCAAAATGTATGAACACAATTACGAACTGTTTATACAAAATACGCAGCGTAACGAAATCTATTCTCACGGAGTTACGTCGCACGAATTCCAGCCGAAAAATAAAATAAAAATTTCGAAAAAGTTTTGTTTAAACAATAGGTCCGTTCCCGTACCCTCCTAAAACAGTCCAATTTTACGAAAAAATACGAAATTTAACCAAATCCTGTTCGCGTACTCAAAAATTTCGTAGTTTTTCGTAAAAGAGAGCGTTCACGAGAGAGTAAAATATTTCCCCAACCTACGAATTTTAGCCCAAGAAATTTCTTTGGGCTGATTTGTAAAAATTGTCAAATTTGATAGAAATTCAAATAAATTAAATAAATTGCTCGCTTTTGCTGTCAGTTATACAATTTTAAAACAAATTTTCAAAGAATAGCAACAAGACAGTAATGTTGTGTGAAAAATTTGTTGTTTTCCCGTTCGCTTACTTTTTTGTAGTTTTTTTTTTGGTGAGAGAATTTTACCCCCACTCTTTAAAATATCTCTTTTTACGAATTTTGGTGCAGAAAGTACGCGAACGGACCTAATATTTATCAGTACTGTTTTTTATAGTACTTTAATTGTTAGAGAGATATGATTGATGATAGGCGAGTTCTTGAAAGACAAAGAACTGAAAAATTGAATCATTTTCGAAATAAACATTTTTTTTTAAATTTTTTTGAAGGCAAATTTGCACCCATCATTTAGCCAATCAAAACTCAATAAAAATTTAAGGAATCGAAGCGGTCTTCTTTATATTGTAGTATATTTAAGTAATTTAGTATGAAACTTCGTTCTCGTTGATTCTCATTAATTGGTGCCACTGGGATTTTGTACATCTGACGACCGGTCAAGGACGCATAGTACTGCTCACACCATCCGCTACTAATCATCATTAAAAATTAATTAAACTTATAATGTTAGTCTCAGATAGAATATTTAAAAATATACTTTAAAATTTAACACAAAATACCTAAGCAGAGCCTCTTCTGTGCTCGCAAAATATTATCAATGTCATAGCTCGTTTCTCCAAATTGTACAAAATAATCATAATTAACTTTGAGCTTATATTAAACAGCACTAGAGAGACTGACGACCGATATCTCCTTAGAATTAAAGAACACATTTATAGACTCTGGGAGTATTACCTCCAATGGGGATTAAGTAGTAAGACCCAATCAAAGCGTGAAATATCTTGGAATCCATACTTACACCCTTCGAAAGGCAAAAGGTGTCTTTTCTCTCTTACGCCCCCTTTTACGAAAAACAGGCGGTCTTCAAACCCGGACGAAGCTTTTGCTTTACAAGCAACTCATTCGTTCTATTGTTACTTACTGTTTCCCTATATAATACACAATTAGTCCCACCTACATGAAAAAAATTCAAGTCTTTGAACGTAAGGTTCTCCGATCTTGCACTTCACTCTATAGGAAACCAAATTCCGTTCCGTTTTATATCAATGCGCGACTTTACGAAGCTGCTGGCATCGCATCGTCGCAATCGATGCGTACTTCCACCTCCTTAGCGCTAACATGTTAAGGAAAATCCTAATCCTATTGTTTAATTTATTACGGACAAAAGAACATCTGACGATCGGTATCTAGATGTGCTGTCCATAACGGATCCCCCACTTTGAATATCGAACAATGAAATCTTCGACACCTTCGGCTAACAGAGAAGGCCGGAATCTCTCACCGGATCCATTCCCAAAACCCATCCAACAACAACCGACAAGGACGCATGGTACTGCTCACACCACCCGCTTTTTATCATTATTCAAAATTAAACTTAAAATGTTAGTAACAGTCAGCCTTTTTTAAAAATATATGTACTTGTATCAATATAAACAAAATATTTAAGCAGAGCCCCTTCTGTGTTCGCAGATTAATATTAATTTCCTAGCTCTATTCTCTAAATTGTATAATATAACCATCAAATTAACTTTGATCTTATGAATAAACAACAGCAATAGTAGAAGGATATTGTACCCAGCTCACAAAATACTGCACAATATTTAAGTTTTTCAAATGAAGTTTAAAATGGGTTTAAATAGAAAATTTCATTTTAAGTTTTCTTACAGCTGCATTTTACAATTTGACTTTTCGAAGAACTTTAGACTTTACTGAATAATTTTAAAGTGTTGCACACAAATATGAAAACTTTTTATTTACATTGAAATGTTCTTAATTCTTTTAATTAATATTAGAAATAACCGCCAAACGAATTATTTTAAAATCAATAATCTAAAACCTAATTATACACGTTCAATAATTGTTTATACTATTAACTCGAAAACTAAAATTGATGCCAACTTTCGTTGTAAAGACCTTTTAGTAGCATTCATTTTTGTATCAAATTCGAGTTTAAAAGTAGTATTTTTTTTAACAATGAAAGCTGCAAAAAAAAATAATATCTGAAACCCGGCTTTCAAGATTTCTACGTGTTACGATTCGCTTTTTAATAAAGTTTTATTTTACTTATCATAGCAAAACATAACCTGCCCTGATGAATGAATGATATTCTAAAAAATGGTTGCCTGTAAAATATTTTATAATTTGTAAGTACCTAAGTTATCGTGCTCTTGACATTTGGTTTGGCAGTTCAATTTCCAAAATTGAAGTCGCAGGACCACCTAGCAAGGCGTAGATTCGATGAATCGGCCCCAAACAAGATTACCTTCGATTCCAATTTTCATAAGCGAATTTTGTTAAGCGGTAAAGTTAATTTTTGGTTAATAAGTAATGATGATCCTCAAGTGCATATTGAGATACAGTTACGTCCACAAAAACTGACGGTTTGATGTGTTTTACGAGTTGGTAAAATAATCCGTATTTGTTGAAAAACTATGATGGCCGCTATAGAGTCATGATTACTGATAAGACGGCACAATATGAAGGAGACGTTTTTTAACCGCGCTGGTCTATACCTTTAAAAAACACCCCTTTATAACTGAAAATAAGTGACTAATAAAGATTTAAATTTAAAAAAATATGCCACCCTCGAACAAAAAAATTAAATAAAAAAACCTTAAGCGAACATTTTAAATCATAACACCTTAAAGAGACGAATAACAAGTCAAAACTTTTTAATCCTGGAACTTGACACTTATCAATATCAAAGGAAATAAATAAATAAATAAAAACGTTACAATCAAATTAAACTATATTTCACCATTCATAGCTAATTTTATAGTAAGTTAACTTGGACTTTACTTTAGTTTTATTCTGACAAAATGAGCTCTAGAAACAAAAACTAAAAAAAGTAAAAACCCATTATAGGATTAAACTCCCAATTCTTTTTAAAGATTAAATTATCACAAGAAAAAACATCATAGGGCGTACCCAACATTAATATCATTTGTATTATTTCAGATATCTAATACCAAAACGCCCCCAAATTTCTTCATTTTAAGTCAAATCTCTATTAATCTTCCAGTTTTAATTAAAACCTCAGTGAATTCGGATCATAGTGATGAACTTTTAAACATTTTAAAGTCCTATTTTATATAGAATGAATTTAAAAAGTAACGAGTGGATTATTATCCTGCTCGTTTATGTGACTTTTATATTTTGTACTGCAAATGCAACCATAGAAAAATCGTATGTTACATTCCTTGTTCATTAATAATAAAAAATCGTATATTTTACTCATTTTTTCAGTCCAAAAATTATAACAAACGAAGGAAATGTGATCCTCGAAGCTGGAATCAATAAAAACATCACCATAAGTTTAAAAGGACGATCAAGGCTACTTGTCAATGATTTGGATTTGATGGGACTGCTGGTTGGTGAGAAATTTTGGTTAACAAACACTAGCAGTGATTCGTTAAATGGAGGTATTGGTCTTCGGGTACTGCAAGAAGATGTTGAATCTTTGAAAAATAAACTCCTGGGAAGGAATGGATTAACCAACAGATTAGGTCTTCTGTTAAATAGGTAAGATCTAAATGTTTAACAATTTATTGGTTCACATTTTTCTCATATGAAAAGATGTCGTTTTCTAGAACAACAGTTTCTAATCCTGTGAATTTATTGAGGAGAACTCAGCGCAGACTGACATCTTTACAAGTTAAAGTTCAAAGTATCATTACAAGATTAGCCCGTGATAGCTGTGCAAGCAATCCATGTGACAATGGCGGGACGTGTGTTCATTTATTTGATGATTTCCTCTGTAAATGCAACAAAGGCTTTGAGGTAAGTTTGCTTTTTTGGGTTAACAGGTAATGTCAGGGGTGAAATTGTGATTTGGGATAAATGGCAGCCACAGTCAACCATTTTGGGGAGTGTATGGTGATATCAACTAAATGACTAAAATATAACAATGTTACTTTTGTTTTCCAATTAATTCGACATTTGTTCCATATAATACCACTTACAAAGTTGGTGCAGCATTAACACAATTTATCAGTAAAAGCTATAAACTTTAATAACTGCTATGCATTGCAAGAAAGTTTGTTGCAGTTCTCATTGAAAGGATGGGGCTTATTTCTATCAATGCTTTTATTCTATTATTGACCTTTTTAAATCTGTTTTAATTTTATTAAATATTTAAGGGTAAAACATGTTCAACCGATGTAAACGAATGCGCCCTTTTTGTCGGAACAGATTTGGGTTGTCAAAACGGAGCCCAATGTATTAACCAATTTGGAAGTTACAGGTGTGAACCCTTAATTCATTTCATTTAAAAATTATAAAAACGTTCTCAAAATAATAATATGTTAATATAATTTCAGTTGTATTTGTGCATCGGGCTGGCAAGGAATGCATTGTAGTCAAAGAAAAACCGATTGTCTGCATTCTTCAAATACCGAACTCTGCGGCCATGGAACTTGTGTCAATGTGAATGATAATTTCGGTTATCGTTGCATGTGTGAACAGGGTTGGACAACAAATGGTCTAACGCCAGCGTGTAGCGTGGATGTTGATGAATGCAAGCAATACAGCAGTCCATGTTCAACTAAATGCATCAATTTACCTGGAAGTTACATGTGCGCCCCATGTGAAGCTGGCTACACTGGTAATGGATTGTCATGTCGGGATATCGATGAGTGTGCCACCGATAATGGAGGATGTAGTGTTAGTCCGTTTGTTCCCTGTATTAACAGCTATGTATGACAATTTTTCAATCATACCTCATTAGAAAAATAATAAAATTGTTCTGGAATCGATGTATTTTTTAGGGATCGTTCCATTGTGGAGAATGTCCTATTGGCTGGTCGGGCGATGGACGTGTGTGCACTAGAACTGCTGGTGCATCATGTACAAGGAATAACATATGTCATCCTTCAGCATTATGTTCAGAAGTGGGAAACTCTATTGTGTGCTCATGTCCTTTGGGCCAAATTGGAAATGGTGTTGGACCGAATGGCTGTAGAGCATCTGGAACTAGTTCGTGTTTATCTAACCCTTGTTTGGTAAGACCAAAAGTACTGTTTAGTAAAATCTGCCTACTATTTTATGCCTACTTTAATCATATCTTGATTTCTTGAGAACAATATGAAAACGCCCCTTTTTATCTTTCAATTTTGTATTCTTGATTTCTTCTTACTTAACCGTTTAAAATCAAAATTTCAGAGAAAACATGTTTAATTATTTGAATTTTTTGTATTCCAGAATGGAGGTACCTGCATGGACACTGGCGATGGCTCATACATCTGTGTCTGTCCATATGGTTTTAGAGCACCGAATTGCCAACGCATTGCAAATCCTTGTGTGACAAATCCTTGTCGCAATGGCGGAACTTGTCGACCAAATGGATCAAACTTTACTTGTGATTGTGTCCAAGGTTATGGTGGAAGATTGTGTGCCACCCAAAGATCCCGATGTGGCCAGTACATTCGGGCCGAACAAGGAAATTTGAAATATCCACTTACTGATTTATATAACCACAACACCAAGTGCTCCTGGGTGATTCGTACAAATGCAACAAAAGTCCTAAATATAACTTTTACCAAATTTGATATCGAGGATTCCGCTGATTGCAGATTCGATTGGCTGCAAATTCATGATGGCCCGACAGTAGCGTCACAGTTGATTGGTCGTTTCTGTGGAGCAACTGCTCCGATGGGAGGTCATATTATAACAACCATGAATAGCGTTCATCTATGGTTCAAGTCGGATAACACAACCGCTAAGGCTGGATTTGATCTCTTGTGGACATCGATCGATCCTGTTTGTGGAGGTGTTAAGGAATTCGATTCGCATGAGACAATTGCCTCACCCGGATCACCAGGAAACTATCCGCGAAATCGGGATTGCCAATGGCATTTAAAGGTTCCCAATGATAAACGGATAAAGTTGGTGTTTTTCAGTTTGAAAATTGAAAAACACGCAGACTGCAATCATGACTATCTTGAGGTAAGTCAAAATTTATGTTCTCTTTTCGTTGACAACGTGTGACGTGTTTGTTGCTTTTAGATCACAGATGCAGTTTCGGGCTCAAGGCTAGAAATATTTTGCAATTCATCAAATCCATCTCCGTTTACAGTGCCTTCGAATGAAATCTTTGTACATTTTCACTCTGATAATGAAGGTACTGATGTGGGTTTCCAAATACATGCTTCGACAGTGGAACGAATTCCGGGATGTGGTGGAACGTATACAGAAAGAAGTGGACAAATCATATCTCCAATTGGTTTTCAAGGTCAAATGTCATGCGAATACACCGTTAGATATCCGTTGGGACTTAGAGTTCAGCTTGATGTATTGGAATTTAATATGGGCGATGATGATTGTATTGAGGTTAGCATAACATTATTTTTATGGAAATTGTCTTTTTTTTAAATTTATATTTGATTTAGATATTCGATGTGAGTAGTTCAGGTGAAAAAGCTAGCACTGGAAAATGGTGTGGAAAAGTGCATGTTCCAATTTTCAAATCAGTTGCCAATGCAGTTCAGATAAATTACTATTCGAGCGGAGGAACTTTCAAAATAGCATATGGAACGAGTAAGTAAACTTTAATAATGGCTCCATTTTTGTAAGTTCGTTGTTGTAATTCAATTCAGTTTTGAGGGTTATTGATTTTATATTTTGAAAAACTTTAATTCGTTTATAATTTGTTGTCTGTACTTGAGTGCACTTTTGATAAAATGGTACTTATAGAAGGTTCCAGTTTTCTCCTTTTCGCATTTGGATACGTTCGTCTCTTTGAAGCATAGGTTTTTCCCTAGACTTATATTATTATCGTTTTTTACACTGGACATATTGCGTGTCTTCTATTTGCTTGAGGTCGCATAGGGTGCATGTTGATACTGAGTTTATTTCGTACGGTTTAGATTTCGCCTTTAGTCTTATAGAATGTCGATATCATACCTGCACATAATGATCTAATCATAGAAATAATTCTTCATTCCCAAGTCAAAATTGTTGTTGGAGATGCTTGTACTTGAATCTCCTTTGGCTATCTTGGATTTGGTCGTGGAAGCTTGCAAATTAGGCGGACTCAACTTTTTCAACGAGTTCATGTATTGGCCACTGTCCATTAGTTAGTTCACTAACATTGTATTATTTGCAGGGCCTAAACTATTCCAGTTCCTTAGGTACAAAGAAATTTTAGATGTAAGCCGATGTACTGGTTGGTTAATCACCTTCTTCATTTAGCCAAGATGGAGCTTTAGGGTGTATGTGAACAATGGTAGTAATCCGGTCTCTGTGTGTTGTATATATTTTGAAGTGTTAAACAGTTTTTCGATAAAATATCTTTGGAGTATTTCCATTTCTTCGAATTTCCAGATTTCCCATGTTTTAACTTCCATAAGTCACAATATGTTTGAAGTTTGTTGATCAACAGTTGCATCATATATTCGCATTGTCAGCCAATATTACTAGGTTATTCGCGTACATCAGAACTTTGATTTTAGTTTCTTCATAAGATGATCCTCCTGGTAGGTTTAACTCCTGTTTCTGCGATAATATATTACCATCCCATACATAATTTTAGTACCCGTGGCATGATGGTTAGTGCTTTGGACTGTCATGCTAGAGGTCTTGGTTTCGATCCCTGCCTATGTCATCTAAAATTTTTTTTTCACGGATACTGCCTCTTGCGAGGAATTGACAAATTCTCCAAGAGTAATTCTCGTCATGAAAAGTGCTTTCTCAAATTAGCCGTTCCGATTCGGCTTAAAACTGTAGGTCCCCTCCATCCCTGACTACAGTACTCGCACACAGGACTGGTTGAGAGTTGTAAGTCACTAGGCCCTAGTTCTCAACGGACTGTTGCGTCACCCAATTTATTTATTTATCCCATACAAATTTGAGAGTTTGTAAAATAAGGCTTCAAAAGCTGCTTTGCAGTCTACAAAAAGGCATATAGTTTTGTTTCCGTTTTCTTGATGGGATTAGACAATACTTGTCAGGATAAACTGAGCAGATTATTTTCATCTATAGTTATTTGGGCCCGTTGGATTTCCTTTCTTCAGTATAGAGAATATGATGTTTTTCCTGAAGCATTTTGGAACCTCACCACAGTTGTAAATACAGTTGAAAGTTCTTGTTAACTCTTCAAGAAAGCCGTTCGTTGCGTTTTTGAAGAATTCATATGGCATCCGATTTTCGCGTGGTGCTTTGTTTTCATTACAACGATCTCTGATTCTGGATACTTGTAATTGGGTAAATTGTTGGCCTAAGGTATCGATGAAAAAGAAATATTTGACTGTAAACAGTCAATAGTTTTTTCTTTAACACTGTTATTTTTAATAAAAATGATTTAAATCATGAAAATCATGAAAACTAAATGTAAACCAGCAAGTGTTCATTTATGCGTTTCGCCCCGGTGTGATGGTTGGGCTCATCAGAAGATGACCATCACACCTTGTCTTGACGAATATTTCCCGAATTAATCGAGATACCATATAATCGGAGCTACATAAAGCAACTGCGAATTATATGGTTGCTACAAGTCTTCTGAGAAGACTGATGAGCCCAACCATCACACCGGGGCGAAACGCATAAATGAACACTTGCTGGTTTACATTTATTTTTCATGATTTTTATGATTTAAATCATTTTTATTAAGGTATCGATGGTTATAAATGGTTGTGCATAATGGATGGGGTTGCCAATAGATCTCTATTACGATATTTATTTATTTATTTTTATTATCATCAATTAGAGTTTATAGTAACTCTTACAGACTAGCGAAATACAAAATTTGTCTTAACATAAATTTTAGTTAATTAACCAGAAAGAATAGGCTGAGCATATTTTTAAATGTATCCCTACTCAAATGAAAAAAAAAAATTAAAATCAATAAAATCAGACACATATTTGGTTAATTTCTCTGACACAGCGAGATATTGGCTCGTTAACAGCATAATTTACTCTATAAAGTACGGCATGGAATAAATAATGATTCCTAAGCACTCGAGTTGGAGCATGCAAATTTATAAGATACAATAAAAACGGACAGTCAATATGATAGGATAAAATACCTTTAATAAAATTATATAAAATATTTTGCGGCGGTTTTCTAAGGTCTGAATACCAAGAAGTTGACGTCGAGTATTATAAGGTGGCATAACATCAACGCTCCATCTAAGTTTATAAATAACTATTCTTGTAAATTTCCTTTGAATTTTTCAATTCTAACAGAATGAGTTTTGTAAAACGAATTCCATACGACACAGCAGTACTCCAGAAATATATGAACGCAACCAATTTAGCAAGTTAGAATGTATACCTAGTTTTTCCAGTTTATGTATTAAAATTTTATGGTGAACTCTGTCAAAAGCTTTGGCAAAATCCATATATATGACATCGACTTGATATCCTTTTTTTAGATTATTTAAAACAAAGTTAGAGAAAATTGTAAGATTTGTAGAAGTTGATCTCCCGGATACAAACCCGTGTTGAAATGGGGATATAGTCTCTTTTAATAAAAACAAAAGCTTATCGCAAGCAATTTTTTCAAAAAGTTTTGGTATTACGGATAACTTGCAAATCGGGCCATAGTTGGATATGTCCTGTTTTGGACCACTTTTATGAATAGGATATAAAAGTGTAAAGATTTTATTGGTATTTTATTGAGAATTTATTTGTTATTAATAATAATAGAAACGTTGATAAATAATTTAAATTAACAGAAGGATGTTCTTCGGACGGGCTCTAAATGAGAAGTGTTTCATTCCAGTTGTGAATACTTCCTTATTCAATTCGGGAAGGGATGGAATTGGAATTGACTTGAAGCGGGGATGTTATAGACTCAGCCATCCTATCATTTTCGTCGTCCTCGTCGAAATCTGCGTCAAGTTGTATCCATTTCTTCATACGGTCAGCCGACCATATGGCTTGGTACGGTTTTTGCGTTCTAGGTGCGAAAGGCATGTCCACAACTTCATATCTATCATGTCATGAGGAAGTACAGCTTTAACCACATATGGACCACGATACTTCACATCCAGTTTTCTTGAGGTTCCGGAAGAAGCTGGAGCGTCGTTGAGAGTCATAACTAAATCTCCTATATGGTACTGCTTGGCCTTAGAGTGCTTCGAGTCGTGTCGCTGTTTCTGTTTGTGTTGATTATATGTTATTGCATCGGATCCCTCCTTACGTAGCCTTGTCAAGTCTTGGATATTCTGATTGAGGTTTACATTCTGAGCAACTACATCAGGTAATGGATCTCTTGGTGTGTATCCCATAAGTAATTGATGTGCAGTTTTCTTACTAGTCGCGTTAATGGTATTATTAATGCTCCATTGCACTGTTTTTATCTTTAGATCCCATCTTTCATCATCATCAGCTGTTGCTAAAAGAGCATTTAATATTGTTCTGTTATATCTTTCGACTTGCCCGTTTGCCATTGGGGTTTTTGTTGCATTAAGAACGTGGGAGATGCCGTAACTCTTCATGAAATCGGCAAACGATTTTGAAGTAAAGGCAGTGCCTCTGTCTGTTATAACACGTCGAGGAGTTCCATAAGAATGAATTACATCTGTGAAGAAATTTAAAACTGGCTTCGTTTGAGTACTTGGCAGTGCTTTGATAAGGACATATTTGGTAAAAGCGTCAACTAGCACTATCAAGTATGCGTTGCCTTTTGTGGTTTTAATAAAGGGCCCAAGATGATCCATGTGTACTGTGTCAAAAGGCACGGCCACTTTTTCGATCATATAAAGTTCCCCTCGTGGTTGTGTTTCTTTTTTGTTGAATGCACATTCGACGCATGATTTGATATACTTTTTCACAAATTGAGTTATTTATTATGAGATTCACAGGACGGTTGCTTCCCAAGTACTTCGATAATATCGACAGTTTCTTTGTCTTGCAGCTGCAATGAGTAAAGTCAGTCTGATTCATTAATGCTGACTTCCAAAACATCCATAGAAACGATTTCGGTCTGGTTTGTATTTTCACAAGGATTCCTTGAAAGTGAATCGACGTGGGCCATCTGGATGCCTGGACTATGGTGCACGTCGAAATCATATTCTTGCATGCGGAGCCACCACCGTGCAATTCGAGGAATAATTTCTCTTTTGTTCATAGTCGTTTTAAGAGCCTGACAATCGGTGACAATCACGAAATGTTTCCCCAACAAATATTGTCGAAATCTATCTGTAGATTCCACGATAGCTAGAGCTTCTAGCTCGTAGCTATGATATTTTGATTCATCTGGACTTGTTTTTCTGCTGTAATAAGCAACGGGATGTAAATGTTTGTCGTCTTTCTGCAAAAGAACTCCCGCCACACCTTGACTACTGGCATCGGTGTGTAGTTCGTGGTTTGCAGATGGGCTGTACAAAGCCAAAACGGGTTTGTTGGTAAGGCACCTTTTCAATTCATCAAAGGCTTTTTGTTCTTGTTCACCCCATTGAAATTTCGAGTTTTTCTTAGTCAGATTAGTTAATGGCAATGCAATTAGAGAGTAATTTTGTATGAATTTGCGAAAATAGCTCGTTAATTAAATAAATTGTCTGACGCCATGTTCATTATTTGGTTTTTCAAAATTTTCCACAGCAGTTGTTTTTGCAGCCCAGGTTGAACGCATCCATCTCTTATAATGTGGCCGAGGAACTCAATTTCTGTTTTGAAGAATTCGCACTTTTTAAGATTAAGTGTGAGATTAGCTTCTTTTAAAGCATTTAGGAATTTTTCCAATTTTCTCATGCCATCTTCGAATGAATTTGCGAGTAACACATAGTCGTCCATGTAGCTTACCACAGCTTCGTTCTTCATTTTATTTTTGATTTTGCACATTAATTTTTGAAAGTATGCAGGTGCGTTAGCCAAACCAAACGGCATAAGTTTAAATTCATATAGGCCATCTGGTGTTATGAAGGCAGTTAAATGAGTATGCTCTTCTCTTATAGGTATCTGGTAGTATCCGGATGCTAGATCCAGGACTATGAAGTACTTGTAGCCTGCAAGATTATTGATTTGCTCTTCAACAAGTGGGAATGGACAGTTGATTTTTTTAGTCACAGAGTTAAGCTTTCTGTAGTCAACACACATTCTGTCTTCTCCGTTTTTCTTTTTAACAAGTACCACTGGTGAAGCGAAATCAGACTCTGATTCTTTTATTATATCGTTTTCGAGAAGCTCGGCAATCATAGATGCGAGAATTTCCCTTTTAGCATAGGGTATTTTGTATGGATGGTGAACTATTGGCTTTTGTGGTGACAACTCAATTTCCATTTGAATCAAATCTGTTCTGCCAATTTCTTGAAGATTCATAGCAATGCAATTCCGAAAATTTTTGAGAAGTGCAAGCAGAGTCTCGACTTCACATTCAGGGTTGATGTTTAAATCGGCGATGGTGATATCAACAGGTGACAAAGTTTGCTGAATGTGACAAATGCTGAGATCATGAGTTTCTTTGCGTTGGATGGTAAGAATGTGAAACTTCTGTTTATTGCCGGTTTCGAATACATTGGTGTCATAACGTGGCTTGAACTTGGTTTTGACCGGGAACTTTTCCTTATGTTGTCACACAACTTTATTTTGTCAACGAGATCTGGAATATCTTTGAAACTGCTTGCTGCAAGATTTGAACTCATCTCGCGATCGTTTAATCCAGTTAAAATATATTGTATTATAGATTTGTCTGTGAGGTTTATTCTTTTACCAAGCATATTTACTTCGAAGCAATAATTTTAGATATTTTTATCTGGACGTCGAACTCTTTTAATAAGTTCTTGATGAATCTCTAACTCATTATATCGATTTGGGAAATTAAGTTTTAACCCACTTGCCAATTGTTCCCAAGATATTGTCGACTCTTGCAATGTATTCCACCAGAACTTTGCAGGTCCGATCAATTTGGAAGCAGCAGTCATTAAGAGAGGTTTTTCTTCCCATTCGTATACTTTCCTTAAATTTTCAACGCGAGTAACCCATCCTTCAGCTGACATCGATGTTATGTCGCTGGGTGAAAACGAAGGAATTGTGTCTGCAATTTCTCGAATGCTGCACTGGATTTTATGTGCACGTGGCTCGGATGCAGGTACGCTAGATTTTGAAAACAACATTAATTTTTCTCGCAGTAATCTATCCTGCGCCAAAAATTGTCGCTCTTTTGCAATTATGTCTTTTTCACGACGAATCATGTCCCATTCTCTGGCACGAAGCGCATCATCATCTATGAAACTGTCAGAAGAGCATTCTGTTGATGCAGTTTCCTGAGAAATATTTGCTGATTTAGGTTGTGCGTTATCGTAATCGAGTATACGCCGAAGCAATTGTCGCTTTGTACCATTATGAGGTAAGTTTCGTTTTATTAGTTCGTCTTTTAGTTCTTTGATTGATTTATTATTCATTGTGAACCTATTTTTGATTTAAAAATTATGCTCTTCTTTTCAAATATCTGTAAACGTAAATATGTAGAACAATTCTTCTATTTTACTTACAACGCAGTATATTCAAAGAAATCTACGCATTCAACGTAAGCTAAACTTCATTGGAACATTCTGTTGCTTTTTCTTCGCATGTTCCAAATCCATTTATTCCATTGCAAAGCAAAATTGTTTTTTTTTTCATTTTTTTTTTTCAACGACTTTTCTAGAACAAGCATCTCAGTAGACATTTCATTCGATTGAAAACATTTTTTTTTTTTTAAATGAACAATTTTCTGTTCTCTTCATATCCAAAGAAGTTTCAGGAACAAATGTCCAATCAGACATTTTATTTCAGTGCAAACAACTTTTCTTTCTCTCTTTTTTTTTAACTTCCCATAGGAAGTTATTGTAATGGGTCCGATTTGACAAATTGAAAATTTTGACATTTCTCGACGTTTCAAGGTCCCTAGAGTCGAAATAAAAGATTTTTAGAAAGATGTCTGTGCGTGCGTGTGTACGTACGTCCGTACGTCCGTACGTCCGTACGTCCGTACGTTCGCGACGTTTTTTTCGTCGTCCATAGCTCAAGAACCAGAAGAGATATCGACTTCAAATAAATTTTGTTATACAGATAATAAGGCAGAAAGATGCAGAAAGGGCTCTCAAGAAAATTGCGTGGGTGGTTTTTTTACCATAGCAGTTTAAAAAAAAGGTGAAATTTTTGGTTAACCCCAAATATCTCATGAACCAATGACGCTGAGACTTGAATTAAATTTTGTATTATATATTGTAACGTGATACAAAACAATTATATTTTTGGAAAAAAATTCAATTAACGGTTTTTTTTATAAATCAAAAAAACTGAAAAAAAAAATTTGTCACTTCGAAAATGTTACGACTAAAATATGATTTCATCTCCAAAACAATTTTGTGCAACGAAGAATAATGTTTTTGACATCTGATAAAATTTTGAGAAAAATCGAATTGGCAGTTTTTTTACAAAAAATAATAACCTAAAAAAAAAATAAAAAAAAGTTGGTAAAAATTGAGTTTTGACTCAAATATCTTTTCAAAACTTTGAGATATTGGCTTTAAACTACTTTTATCTTTCAAAAAATATTGGTTTCAACATTCAGTAAAATTTTGAAAAAAATAGAATTGACAGTTTTTTTACAAAAAATTAAAAACCGAAAAAAAAAATTAACAAAAGTTGGTAAAAATTGATTTTCGACTTAAATATCTTTTCAAAAATTTGAGATTATGGCTTCTAACTAATTTTAACTTATAAGAAATATTGTTTTCAACAGTAGGACAAATTTTGAGAAAAATCGAATTGACAGTTTTTTTACAAAAAATAATAACCTAAAAAAAAATAAAAAAAAAGTTGCTAAAAATTGAGTTTTGACTCAAATATCTTTTCAAGACTTTGAGATATTGGCTTTAAACTACTTTTATCTTTCAAAAAATATTGTTTTTAACATTCAGTAATATTTTGAAAAAAATAGAATTGACAGTTTTTTTACAAAAAATTAAAAACCGAAAAAAAAAATTAACAAAAGTTGGTAAAAATTGATTTTCGACTTAAATATCTTTTCAAAAATTTGAGGTTGTGGCTTCTAACTAATTTTAACTTATAAGAAATATTGTTTTCAATATTAGGACAAATTTTGAGAAAAATCGAATTGACAGTTTTTTTTACAAAAAATAAAAACCTAAACAAAAAAATTAATAAAAGTTGGTAAAAATTGATTTTCGGCTCAAATAGCTTTTCAAAAATTAAAAATATTGGCTTCAAACTTATTTCATTTTACAGAAAATATTGTTTTTTATATTCAATAATTTTTTTATAAAAATCCAACAGTCCGTTTTTTTATAAAAAAAAATAGAACGCAAATTTGGTAAGAATTGATACATTTAGACAAACTTTTAAGCAAGACAAATCGATAGACGGGATGGGAAGTTATCAGTGTGGGTCGCATCCCAGCCTCTTTTTTGTTATTAAATATATCGCTCTTCCTCTATCGCTCAATGAAAAGAGAGGTATGAACTAAAACATCCCAGCTTCAAGGAGTCCAATGAGGCAACAACAACAACGTAAACGACGTTATAAGCGACATAGCAACAAGTCAAATTTTGAGCCCAAAATATGACCAACCAACTTTATCATAACAAAGCGATGGAATACAACACGTCTGAACATGCGTCCAATAAACAAATGATTTGCAATGTCTGATATCGATTGAGAAGGAATCATATTTTGTAAACCAAAAAATATAATTGTATCTTCCTTTTTGTTTTAATTAATTTAAACTTCTTACCAACCGAAAGTCTTCAATTTACCAAACAATGGTTCAGATGATCCCACTTCTGATTTGTAAAGATTTTATTGGTATTTTATTGAGAATTTATTTGTTATTAATAATAATAGAAACGTTGATAAATAATTTAAATTAACAGAAGGATGTTCTTCGGACGGGCTCTAAATGAGAAGTGTTTCATTCCAGTTGTGAATACTTCCTTATTCAATTCGGGAAGGGATGGAATTGGAATTGACTTGAAGCGGGGATGTTATAAAAGATGTTTTGTTTCGGAAAGAAATACACCTTTCTCAACCTGTTAAAAATAAAACATAGTATTCGAGACAGGGAAGGCGCATAATTCTTTAAAATAATGGGAGGAATTTCGTCTGGACCGGCATTCTTATCGTCATTCATGCTCGATAAAACTTTCTCAACCTCAGTTATGTTAAAACTGAACTGACCAATGTTAACCGTATTATTAGATCATCCGTATCCTTGTTTGTGGAAGGTTCTTACAATCTTCCAGAAAGTTTTACTCATCATTTACATTGCAAAGACTCGATGCTAGTTGTATGGTGTAGTTGTTTCGTAGCACATATCTTTTTATAAGCTTTGTTTGTTCCTTAGAAGATTACTTTTGAAAGATTGGTTCCTTTTATTCGCCTGCCTGAGCCTTTTAAATGATTTTTTCATCGCCGATACGTGCACAATCAGTTGTACAAAGTTTGTTTTGCTTTACTTTTTGGTATGTTTTGACTTCCAGCAGCTTTGAATATACAATTTGTAAGAGCATTTATGTTTTTTACTGAGTCAGTGCCACTATCCGTAACTTGTCTGAGTTCATAGTCTAGATTTATTTTGTATCTTTCCTTGTTTTGCCATTTAATTTTTAAATAAATCAAAACAACAAACAATGCTTCTCTCATCTCACCTATAGTTTGTGAATACACCTTTGAAAATCCAACTGGCACCATAACATCACCAAACTATCCCAGCCTCTATCCGTCCAATGAGGTGTGTGTCTATGAAATCATTGGAGAATCTCATCAAGTAGTTTCGCTTGAATTTGAAGATATGGATATCGAAAGTCATGAAGGAATCGCATTTTGTTGGTTTGACTACATTATTGTAAGTATTTCAAAACACATTTTTTAAAAATTCACACAGTAGTATATATTAATTTCAAGATATCCGATGGAACAAATCGAACAGCAGCTGGTCCTTATTGTGGAAAAACAATTCCTCCAAAAATTGTTACAAACACAAGTTTACTTCGACTAACCATGCATTCGGACTCGACTAATGCTGGCAAAGGATTCAAAGCAAATTATGCTCTAATTGATACGAGCAAAAGTTGTGGTGGACTTCTTAGAAAATCTTCGGGAACTATTAGGCTACCAACTGGTCAGGAATCAGGAAACTATAAGGATGATTTAACATGTAGTTGGACGATAATGGCACCAGAAGGCTTTAGCATTCAATTGATTTGGGAATCGTTTAGATTAGAACATTCTAGCGATTGTCTGTATGATTATTTAGAAATATTTGACACCGATCAAATCACCTCCGAAGTTACACCCAGTCATAGGTGATTGTAAAAAAATTTAATATTTTTGAGAAATTAATTAATTCTTATTTTATTTTCGGTAGATTCTGTGGAACCACAATGCCACCAGCTTTAGTAAGTCACTCAAATTTAGTGACGCTTAAATTCACATCAGATTCTTCAGATACTGAAGATGGTTTTGTAGTGAAATATAATTTTGTTCAGTTTTCTAAATGTAAGTAAACTATTTGAAGCTTGTATTAATAAAATATTAAATATGTATTTATTTTTATTATAGTATGTGGTGGCAATGTTTTCTCATCTACGGGTGAATTGAAATCTCTCAATTGGCCGAATGAGTATCAAAACAATTTGAATTGTTCATGGACAATTTCGGTGAAGCCAGGGCATCAAATTGAATTGCTTGTCAAAACTTTTAATTTAGAGGAATCAGAAAACTGTACAAATGATTGGTTGGAAATAAGGTAAGTACGAGTAGTTAGAATGAAAATAATAGACGGTCGGAAATATTATAAATAAAATAAATAGGAGTCTGAAAAAGAACAATTTACTTCAATATGTATCAAATGTCACTTGAGCTAGGGCGGATCCAGATTTTTGATTAGGAGGGGGGGGGGGTACACACACTTAACATAGACGATTTTTTACTCACCCCTTAAAAATGTTCTTTAATGTTTTGTAAAGGAGGCTAACAAAATTTAAATAACATAATTAACATTGAATATACACATTTCAAGAGCTAAAGTGACAACTTTAGTTACTAAATTATTTTAGAACACTATTGTTTATCAAGGTATAGTCTAACTATAGTTTTCTAAATATGCCACATTTAAGAACTAAAACACAGTAGTTTAGAAAAAAGAAAGAATCTGATATTAAGAATTGTCTGGCTTTTGTTGATGTGGTTTTTTCGAACTCAATTTTCGGGAGTTTATTATTACTATCGTTATCAGTCTGCTAACTCGTAGATTTAAGCCGATGCTAGAAAATATTTTGATCTTAAAGAAGTTAACAAAATTTAAAAATTGTAAGGAAAAAAATGTTTGGTTCTTGCATTTAAGGAAATAGGTGCATTTAAGTATATAATTTTTATAAAAAAAAAACAAAAAAAAAAAAAAAAAAAAAAACAAATTAAGGTAAACAATTAAGTTGTGTGGCACTCACAAATTACACGTTTCAGAATCTCTTTTCACTTCAGTTCTCTTGTATCAATCCCTGCCTGTGCCACCTAAAAAAGTTTTTTTTCACGGGTACTGCCTCTTGGAGGAATTGACAAATCCTCCAAGAGTAATTGCTGTCATGAAAAGTGCTTTCTCAAGTTAGCCGTTCGGATTCGGGATTAAACGTCCCCTCCATCCCTGACAAGACTCGCACACAGGAATGGTTGAGAGTTGTTAGTCAACTCTCAAGAGATTCAAAGCTTTTATTCTAATAAATATGAAACGTTCGTTGTGTTTTGCGATTAGCCATTAGTTTAACAAAAGTGTCATTTTTGCTGTTTTTGGGACATTTATGTACTTGAAATTCGTTTTTAAATCTCGATTCTAGTCTAGGAGCATCTAAAGCCAATTCAGTTTAAAAAGTAGATTTCTTTAATTTAAGTTTTTGTATTCAACAGAAAATCAACTTTGAAAGAAATAAAATGCACGACTGGGACGCTAGAACTTGCTAATTTCTTCCAAAAAGTCTGTTTAAAAATATTTCCTATATTTTAAGATTTCAAAATGTACCTGCAAAATAAGTTTTTCTCAAATATTTAAATGCCATTTTATTTCTCAAAAACCTTAAATTAAGTTTTTTTCGAAAATCATTTAAATTTTTAATTTTTATCTTAAAAATATTTTAGGTAAGCACTGAATAAAATGCTTATAAATATACATTTTACATTTAAATTTCGTTAAAAAATGTTGACCCCTTTCTGAGATATCGAGTTTTGTAAAAAATTTGTTTTTTTTAAATTTAAAAAAATCGGTTCATAATAGCGGTTTTATGAAGGGTACGCTTCTGTAGCAATACCAAAATATGTTTTTTTTTGTAGAAATTATAAATTACTAACAAATCTTTAGTTGAAATCTTTACTTATACAACTTAACTGTATAAGCTTTATGGCTCATATGACCTCCCCTGCATCGTCCATTAGTCCAAAGTTGATGAATTTTTGCTGTGTTTTTGAAACAGGGCTTAATTTCCGATTCATATTATCGAGCCCTTCCCACCATTTTATCGTAAGCGACATTTTCAATAAAAAAGACAACTTAATTATTTAAATTTTCTAGTGACACATAGAGCCTTAAGGGCTATTGTCATGTAGTAATTTAAGCATAATTAATAATTTCCAACACTGACTATGGGTACAAGTTGGTTAGAGGACCAGCAGTAAGCTTTTGATTTGTCGTTTACGATAAAATTTATTTTGGCGATTACGATAAATTGGCGGGAAGGGCTCGTCATGTTCTTGGTCCAGTCCTCAGTTAAAAGTAGTACTTTTAGCAACAAAGTGTAAGGAAGTAAAATTCAAATTTGTTTTCATATAAAAAAAATAAATAACTCAAAATATAGTGGGGGTCATATCCATTAACGCAATACGATTAGTTGTGAATTGCAGGGATTTCCTATGAAAAAACAAACAAATTATGTCCCAGGGGGTGGGCATTACCCCTTCGACCCACCCACCCCCCACCCCCTGGATCCGCCATTGCACTTGAGTGTAGTGTAAGGATGCCAACATCTTAAGATTACAGTGTTGCAGTCGTAGACGTCATGTATCTAGTCGGCAAGGTGTTGGCAATAAAATTGCACTTTTTCAATAATTTTTGATGGCCTTACTTTAAAACCGACTTCAAAGTTAATGAATCGCGACAGGTTTTTGAGATGTAACTCTTTAAAATTCGAAAAAAAAACACGTAAATAAAGCTTTTTGAAGCTATCTAAGTTTATGACGTTCCTTTTTTTTTTTAATAAAATCAGTGATGTTTTTCCAAATCTAAAATTGAAAAAAAAAAACACGTAAATAAAGCTTTTTGAGGCTATCTAAGTTTATGAAGTTGCTTTTTTTTAATAAAATCAGTGATGGTTTTCCAAATCTATAATCCTTTTTTCAATATTCAGTTCAAATATTTATAATATTTCATATTCTTAATATTCGAAAAATCTTCCTGTCTGTCAAAAACCTGAAAGAAACGCTAAATCATTATCGCTTAAACGGTTTTCAACAGAAAAATGCAAAATGGTTTGAAATCAAGTTTTGTTCTTGTAACGATTCTGTTGTCTAAACAATTCTATTATATAAAGTTTTTGAAATATATTAAGAAAATATAAAAATTATGTTAAAGTACCCGTGGCATGATGGTTAGTGCGTTGGACTGTCATGCCAGAGGTCTTGGGTTCGATCCCTGCCTGTGCCATCTAAAGTTTTTTCAAGGGTACTGCCTCTTGCAAAGAATTGACAAATTCTCCAAGAATAGTTCTTGTCATGAAAAGTGCTTTCTCAAATTATCGGTTCGGATTCGGCTTAAAACTGTAACTCCCCTCCATCCCTGACAACAGTACTCGCACACAGGAATGGTTGAGAGTTGTAAGTCAATATAGACCCTAGTTCTCAACGGGCTGTTGCACCACCCAATTTATTTTGTTTATGTTGAAAACGGGTATTTTTAAAACTTGAGCAAATAGTTAAAATTAAAGCTTGGATTCGAAACAAACACTACAAATTACGTCCAAAACCATTAAAGTATCAAATTCAAGTTTTTCTCAAAACTTCATATAAAGACTCATAAATAATGAGAATTTCCAGAAACTAAGTAATTTACTAAAATGCTTTAAATTGTACCTAGAAGAGAAAGGATTTATACTTTGCAAAATCATCATACAATTTTTTGTTAAGAGATATTTTGAATTTTAAATAAGCCTTAAAAACCCCGTTTTTAGTTGTTTGTAGCATTTTCAAAGGGGAATATTTTAAAAACCTGATGTGATAGAAAAATGTATTTAAAGACAATCGGCTTAGAGTCCTTGAATTGTTTCTAGAAAATTCGAATCAAATATTTGCCTTTTATGAAGAAGTTATTTATAAAACCGATATTTTTAATGGTTCAATACCAGCTTACATTCAAAATGATTTTCCAATTTTTTAATTTTTTTATATTTCTTGTTCTTATACATATTGTTAGACCCCAATTCTTCCAGTAAATCGGATGCAAATTAGAAATTACGATAAATATGCTCAAATATTGGCATATACTAAATCCGAGCAAATGTGTATTTCTAGGGAAAAGAAATTCCTACGTAGTTTCATTGTTTTTCACATTTTTTATTTTAAAAATTAATGTTTCTTTTTTCCATAGAAATGGTGGCTCTGCTTCATCACCATTGATTGGAAAATATTGTGGACAAACTATACCTCGCCGCATCCCATCATTTACTCACCAAATTCAACTTACATTCAGATCCAACTCTGAAACAGTCAGTGGTGGTTTTCGCATTGAATGGCAAACTGTATCATCTGGTTGTGGTGGCATTTTAACAGCTGACCATGGTTCCATTTCATCACCATTCTATCCACAAAACTACGCCAACGACGTACAGTGTGAATGGAGAATAAGTGTAAACAAGGGTTCAACAATATCAATGGTTTTTGAAGATCTCTCGCTGGAATCACTTTTGTCGTGTGCATTTGACTTTATTGATATCTTCGATGGTTCCACGCCAGAAAAACGAAAAATCGGTCATTACTGTGAAAAATCAAACAGTCCTATAACTCTCGAAACAACCGGAAGTAATGCCTTAATACGTTTCCAAAGTGACAGTTCTAATTCTGATCGTGGATTTTATATAAGTTATGTGACGAATTGTAATCGAGTACTGAATACTACATTTGGTTCGATTGAAAGTCCAAATTTCGGAGATAATAATCCAAGCACTGTTAATTGCTCTTGGATTATTGAAGCACCAAAAGGAAGTCGAATAGCTCTGGACTTTGCAATAGTTGGCAGAAAAGATAACTCACCAAAGTTAGACTTTATCTATGTTATATATGAAAATCGAACAGTTACTCGATTGTCTGAGTCAAGACGTATTGAATCACTTTCGCCGAGAGTGCAAATAGTTTTGAACAGCACATCGATTTACTTCAGTATGGAATATGCAATGAAAGGATGTGTTGGGAATTTCTATCGGCCAACTGGGGAATTCAATTCACCGGGATATCCTAATCCTTATCCTATTAATACCGAATGTCGGTGGCAAATAGAGACAGAAGTCGGAAAGGCAATTGAGTTGGTATTTACTGAAATTGACATTGAGCTGTCAGTGAATTGTACGGAAGAACATATCGAGGTGAATATAGTGAAACAAACCTATGGATATTTTTCTGACAGTTGTATGTTTTTTGACAGGTTTGGAATACCCCTCAAATGAGTCATTCTATTGGTAGGTTTTGTGGTAAAAGAAATAACGTCACCATTACTGGCTCCGGACACTCAATGTATATTCAATTCAAGGGCAGTTCATTTATAAGTGGAAGAGGTTTTAAGGCAAAATACAAAACAGTTGATTCGAGTATGTTCAATCTCATATGAAAAAAAAGTGTTGTGTTATAAACTAGCTTATTTTGATGTACTTTCTTAGAATGTGGCGGAAATTTAATTTTACACGAGGGAACTATTCTTTCACCAAATTATCCACACAATTATGATTCGAATTTACATTGTGTATGGTACGTTGAAGTTGCTCAGCATAGCACAATGACATTGACAATTGAAGAGCTCGATCTTGAAGACAGCTATCATTGTGGAATGGATTCGCTTAAGATATACCAAGGGACGAATGAAGAAGATCCATGGAAAACTTTGTGCAGTGGAAATCTTCCGGTGGAAAATAAATTCCAAACTGTATCGAATTCAGCAACGATTGTTTTTGACACAGACGACGATACTGAATTCAAAGGCTTCAAGATATCCTTTAAAGAAGTTAGAAATGTTTAAGAGATATTTTATGGTTTCATAAATTAAGTTATTCTTATTTTTGTATTGGTAATTTTCTAGAATTGTGGAAAACGCATAGTTGTAAATGAAACGGGACGTATCCGTTTTGAAAAAACTTCTCAGAAAGAATGCTTGTGGGTATTTGTGGCTGAAGATGAAACAAAGCATGTGACTTTGACAAGCTCTCACGTTCGTCTCCATCCGTGGTTTACGATCTTGAATATAACCGAAGATTGTGATGGTGTAATGGTAAGTGCAAAGATTTTCTTTTTCAAAACATGGGTTTTTGGTTTTTTGCATTCGAACTAACGAACATTTTTCTTTAAATCATATTTTTAAAATTTGAATGATCTCAAGAAATCCATTAGAAGTGTTTTTTATTTTTAATTAATCGTTTTTAAGATATATGATGGAGACTTTACAAACACAAGTTCGATTCATCCTAAACAAAAATTCTGTCATAAACATCCGCCAGCCTTGACTTCCCTTGGACATGCCTTGACCATGAAGATTAATACGGATTTTATTGATGAACTTGACGTATACTACTCGATAATGGATAATAATTGTGGTGGAAGTTTTGACTCGCTACACGGCACGTTTGCATCTCCCTTCTATCCAAAATCTTATCCCGTGAATATCGAATGTGTTTGGGAAATTAAAGCATCCGAAGGAAATTGGCTTAGTTTGACAATTCAACAAATGGATATTGAAGAAAGCGAAGATTGTAATGCTGATTATCTAGAAGTTAGAGAAGGTGCAAGTAATGGTCGTCTAATTGGTGTGTTCTGCGGAAATGATGTACCCAATACTTTACTTGGATACAAAACACTTTGGATTAAGTTCAAAAGTGATAATGATATGGTTGGGAAAGGATTTATAGCCGACTATAGTTATGGTGAGAATGGAGAAAAAACAAACAGTTGTTATTTTTGTTCAATACTTAAATCTCTCTTAAAACAGCCTTTAATAATGAAATCAACGGAACTGAGGGAATTATAGAATCACCTAGATATCCAGCATTTTTAATAACATTAGCCGATTACAGCTGGAGAATTTCAGTGCCAAGGGGCAACTTGATATTGCTTTCGGTGGACTATATGTATAAAACTTCCACACTTAACAACATTAAAATAAAGGTACAATTTTAAATTTAATATCATGTATGCAATTTATAACTAAGGAGGGAGAAGAATCTTGTTGAATAAATTAAGTTAAGCCTTATTCATAAAACTGTGATATTGAATTTTTCTGGAACAATTGAAATTCCATTTCAATGATCTCTCAAACAAAAGAGTGTTCTTTAATGTGACAACTTTTGTGAATATTTATTTTTGTAATGTTTTTATTTCAACTACACATTGAAACGCAGAAATAATTTGTTTCTTAAATTTAACATAATTTTACTCCCCTTTCAGATCTACAATGGTTATGATGATCAAGCTGACTTAATCCAACCAAGCCAATCAAATCTTATAAGATCAGACACAAATTACCTCTTCATCAAAGGCAGTTTGGGTCTATTCCGTTTCCATTGGTACAGAGTTAGCAAAGAATTTATGGACAGCAACAAAACTTTAATTGAAGAAACTCCTTTATCATGTGCTAGTAATATCATATCAGTAGGTTCTTCAGTGTCAACTGTGTTACAGTCACCCGGCTATCCAGAAGGCTATGAATCGAACCTGAACTGCAGTTGGACACTTGTACCAATTGACATTGGAAGTCATGCTGTTGTTAAATTCCAAAAAATTGATCTTGAAGACCAAGCCGACTGCATGGCCGACAGTGTCAATATCTACTCTAGTACTGACATGACAAATTGGAAACATTTACAAACAATTTGTAAACTCAAGTCAAACACTGATTTACAAATAGCTGGAGACAAATTCTTGAAAGTAGTGTTTTTGACAGATTTTGGAGTTAATAAAACTGGTTTCTCGGCTACGGCTTCAACGGTGTGTGGTTCGGTCTTAACAGAACCAACGGGAACAATCGATGCAAGCAAATATAATTCATTTTTTGATGTTCTTCATTCTGAATGCGTGTGGCAGATACAAGTCAAGACTGGACGTCGAATTAAAATTACTTTCCTAGAGTCAAAATTTGATCCACGGATTGAACCAAATGCTCCGTGTCCAACTTATATCTTGCTTAAGAACGGTTTCTCTGAACATTCCCCGAATCTGGGCAGTGGAAAATATTGTGACAGCAATATTACCGACATTCCAATAACATCATCGAATGAAGCATACATTAAACTGAATTTCGGAAGAATATCAGCAAGCCCTATTGGCATAAAATTCAAGTACGAAGAAGTTATGAATGAGTGCGCGCAAAATATTCAACTAAACGAGAATCAAACCTCGGTTATTGTGCATTCCGAAAACTATCCGAATATACCACATCCGCACACAATGTGTGTTTGGAATATTCGGGCGCCAATTCATCGTCTTTTGGCAATGAACTTCATCGAACCGATGGATTTAAAGCGTACGGAGTTTTGTGATGCCGAATACGTCGAAATTAATGACGGGTTAAGTGAATTGTCACCTGTTCTCGGACGTTTTTGTGACAAATCAACTCCGAATACCTTGTATTCTACCGGAAACAACTTGAGAATTACCTTTTTCACAGACATTGCTGAGCCAAGTGTTGGATTTAAAGCAAATATCTCACTTGGCATATGTGGCGGTACCTACCGACAAAAAAATGGAACCATATCCAGTCCAAAACTTATGAGTTACTATGTGAAAGATAAGAATTTCTCCTGTGATTATAAAATTTCCGTGCCCTTTAGCTTTTCTGTTAACTTGACGTTGGATAATTTAAATCTACCTTGGACAGAGAATTGTACCGAAGGAAATCATCTGATAATAACTCCGATTTACGACGATGGTGAAAACATCGCACCCGAGCCAATTGTACTTTGCGGAGAAAGTAAAGCTGAAAACTTTATTTTCGATACCAATAACGTACGAATAAGCTATCGAATAGTGAGCAAGGAATTTAACACGGATGCGTTCACTTTGTCATACTCGTCTCTAGGACACAGATGCAATGATTTAATCGAAGCCGAATCTGGAATATTAAAATCCCCAGGGTACTCACGCAGTCTGCAAGTCCCGATACGCTGCAAATGGAAGCTTAAGGTTCCCAAGGGCCGTAGAATCAAGCTTGAGTTTTTAGAATTCCAAATAGAAAGCACTTTCGTCAGTTCAACAAGCCACCAAAATAGTAATAATTACCGATTCCCCGGTTGGTTGTCAGTGAATAACGACTTTGATGCGAAATCAAACATTGCTCGGTTTTCGAGTAGGTCCCTGCCACCACCGTTTGTCTATTCAACTGACAATATAATGAGCTTGGTCAGTATCGAGGTACCGAGACCTCGAAAGGAAGGTTTTAAAATACGATTCACTTCGGACGAGGAGAGTATCTATTGCAATGAAAATTTCAACAAGATTCGAGGTGATATTCATCTTAAGGTATCACCAAACACAACTATATTTTGCCGTTATGACATCGATGTCGATCAAAATGAGACTTTTGCCCTCAGTGTCAGTGATATTCAGGTGAACACAGGAATTATGCGGGAATACTTCAATTGCGTTCGAAACAGTCCTCTCACCGTTCAAGATATGTCAGAATCACAGAAGATGCATTGGTTCTGCGGAAACAGAAATGACAGCACTCTTCGACTGCCATATCCAATTATGTTTGACATTTCAAGTAATATTTACAATAACCTGACAGCTTTGGACTTGACATATGCTCGTCATAGTTGTGGCGGAGTATTCATAGTAGGTTATCAGTTTGAATTGCATGAACCTCATGCTTCGTCTGCTAATTATGGCGTGATGGATTGTGCGTGGAGAGTTCTACCAAATCCCGATGATCTGGATCAGTTCGAAGTGTCACTTAGTGTGGACTTCAAATTAAAATGCGATGAAGAATATCTGATATTGTATTCCGATTCGAAAGTGAATTCTCCTCATTTGGGAAGATTTTGCAATCAAGCAACAGCCACAAATCTGGTTTCGATAAAAAGTCTTTTCATTGAGTACCACACGTCAAATTACAATCTCGGTTCGAAGTTTAATTTGACAGCCATACCTAGCACCGGATGTGGCGGTGAATTGAAATATCCATTCCGATTAATCAACTTCCGCCAGCAATATCAAAATAATGTTGAATGCGTATGGACAATTCGAGTGAATAAGGAATACCATATTGCAGTTGTTTTTATCGGACGATTCTTCATTGAATCTAGTTCCAATTGCACCAAAGATTATTTACTGATCCAAGAGCAATCGGGAGAGGACTCTGATGAATGGAGAGATGTTCAAAGAATATGTGGCCGTACACCGCCGACATTTGTTAACACAACTACAAACACTATGCGGCTCATATTCCGATCAGACGAAAGCGGACTCGGTGACGGATTCACAGCAAATTTCACACGCAACTGTGGCGGTAATTTCTTTGCTAGCCAAGATTTGCAACTTCTTTCCAGTCCAAACTATCCATTGCAGTATGATTCTAATTTACATTGCAATTACACTATTCACCCTTCCAAGCCGGACACAAATTTCTTGGTGCAGTTTAAGGATTTCGTTTTGGAGAGTTCTCCAATGGACGGATGCTTTTATGACAAATTAACTGTTTATGTTGATTCAGAAGAACCACGTGAGCTTTGTGGTTCTAAGGATCAACTGGAATTCCGTTCAAACAAACCCATCTCGTTAGTTTTTGAATCTGATAGGTCGTTTAACCGCAAAGGGTTCCAGCTTCAATTTGGTGAACAAGTATGTGGTGGTAAAATAACATCCAACACTGTGATTTCAACACCAAAGCTTAAATCAAACAACCAATATCCACCAAGTGCTGTGTGTGTTTGGAATATCACAGCACCTCCAGACTCTAAGATCGTTGTTAAGTTCGAAAGATTCGAGTTCGAAGGATCTTACGCATGCAATTATGATTACGTTGAAGTTTTCTCTGGCAAGCTTCCTGTCGAAGAGCAAAGACTTGCAAAACTATGTGGTAATTTGACAGGAGCACTGCCACATCTGTCAATCAAATCAAATATGGGGACAATTAGAAGTGTGTCCGATCAAACCGAACCTTCAATAGGATTCGTTGCAGTTATTACTTTCGTAAAAGATTGTGACAGAAATATAACTGTGAAAGACTTATCCGAAACATATACTTTGGATACATTCGCCAATGGATATGAGAACAATTTGAATTGTGAGATCGTGTTCACCACAGATCCAGGGCGCCAGTTAGTGTTAGAGTTCAAAAGCTTCCACACCGAAGAGTCACCGGATTGCGATCAGGACTATGTTTTAGTGCGTGATGGTGGTGGACCGTTTGCTGATGAAATTGGAAAGTTCTGTGGTCATTTAGTACCCAATTCATTGATGTCCTCCAGATCGAGTATGTTTTTGAACTTCGTAACCGATTCTTCGGATACTAGTAGCGGATTTTTAGCAACTGTCAAAGCCATCCCACTTGCTTGTGGAGCCCATGAATTATTCATACAACCGAATAAGGTAGTTACATTTTTTGAACGATTCGGTTTATTAAATTCTTATGCATATTTTTGTATTTGCGTTTTCAGAGTGTCGTCATAAAAATGGGCGGTGATGGAAACTATCTTCCTAACCTGAATTGTTTTTGGCGCGTAAGAAGTGATAGTAACATTAGATTGGATTTCGAAAAAATTGACATTCAAGGTCCAGATTCTAATGGAACTTGTACAACAGATTATTTAAAAATCTACAACAAACAGGTACGAAGGTGTTTTTATCTTTTGTTTTCTAGAGATTTTTCGTTCATTGTTTTTAAAAATCTTCCTTTTCGTTCCCATTTTTCCAAGCATATTTCAAAAATAAAAACTTCTTCAAGTTTGTCCTAATGTTGTCGAATGTTTTCTCAAAACCTAGAAAAGTGGTTAATTTCGAAAAATTCATTCGATTCTATCAATTCCGAAATTATTTAATAAAAGAAAATTATATTTGAATTTTTCGTCACAGCAGTACTCAGTTATTGAAACTGTCCTTGGATCAGACATTGTATTTAATGGGAATATGGGACAACCTTACACAAGTTTATACGAAAATACGGATAACGAACATGTTTTTTGTGGACAAGGTGCTCCTGAGGGTTACTTTACCAATAATCAAGAAGTTATTATAAAATTTTTCAGCGATAGCACAATCGAAAAGTCTGGATTTAAAATCACAGCTACAACTTCAATTGGTAAGTGGGATTTTTATTTACATATATCGTAAATAAGCCAAAATAATATCATATTCTTTTGTAAAACAAAAAGGGTGCTTTAAAAATTACACTTCGACTCAGGGAAGAATTTTAATGGAAACATCAGCTGATTGTAATATTTATATCAATGCTCCAAAAGATTATGCCATAACGATATATTTCAACTATTTGTTACTATTTTTTGGAATAGATAATGAATGCAATTCGGAATACATAGAGGTGAGTTAATTTACCCTATTTTGAATATCAACTTTACATACGTATGAGATTTTATACAATTTATATTACTTTAATTGATAATTAGATTTTCGACGAGCAAAATAATTCGAAGCCAGAAAAATCTCTTCGAAAGTTGTGCGGCTCTGTCGATCCATCCAACAGTGTTTTCTCGAATTCAAGCAAACTCCGAATAAAATTATCACAAAGTGGAATTTTTAACAATTATGATATGACATTCTTGGCAAGTGACAAAGGTCCAGGTTGTGGAGGAGATCTTTACAATTATGCTGGAGTTATAACGAGCCCATTTTATCCAGAAAATGCAAGAAATAATTCAGTTTGCCAATGGAATATTAGAGTTCCAAATAATATGGCCGTTTCTTTGGAATTCAAAGGTAAACAAATATTTGCATAAAATATACTTACCACATAGTTTGGATGTACTGGAACAATTCTTCTAAAATTAAATCAATTAGATTTAAAAAAGCACAAACTTACACAATGCGTAGTTTTTGTTTAGCATTTTGGTCGAATCGGTTATTTTCTTTTCAATTAAGACCAAATAAGTTAAGGTTTTTGAAGTCTCCAATAAAATGTATGGAAACTTCAATTACGAGTACATTCAAATTGATCTATAATTTCAAAGTAATTTGGTAAGCTTTTTCCTAATTCGTCTAATTTTTCTAAATTTATTATTTCAGTGTTCGATATGGGATCCAAGGTTACATGTCGTTCAGATTACTTACAAATTTTAGAACGAAAACCTTCAAATAATGAAGTCCTAGAAGTTATGCGCAGATTTTGTGGAGAAGTGAGTAAAAAAATAACTCAGGAATTAATATTTTAAATTTTTTGTATGAATACATTTTTATTCAAGGACACACCAACTGTTTATGTTGGCCGTCAAAATGTTTTGTCCATACGCTTCCACAAAACCGTTAATTTCGATGGAACTGGATGGGTTATTCGATTTTCAGGCGTTCGTCAGAGGTTCTCTTTAATTTAATCTTATCGTTTTTTTTTTGTGCAAGTGTAATTAAGTTATAAATTTAAATGAGATGATATATAAATGCTGTTACCTTCTATAATATAAGAATGAATAAATTTTTTAAATATAAGAATTTATTTTAATGTGCTTCATTTTCAATTCAATTCAATTCAATTTCTTTATTGTAAACAATACACTAAGACAATGTCTTTTATAGTATTTGTACTTTGGTTGAACAATTAAAGTGCTGTTTGATTCTATATACAATAAGATAATACTTAGGCTGCTAAAAATATTTTTTTTTTTTATTAATACATATAAGACTTTTCCTCTCTTCTTCTTTCCCCTTAACATCCTAGTTGTTCGAAAAATGTTTAAAAACCTCGGTCTTGAAACTTACTGCATCCGTTATCCTCTTAATGCTAACCGGCAAAGAGTTAAAAAAGCGAATGCTATGAACGAAGAACAACCGTGAGGAATTTAGATATCTAAAAGTTGGAATAACTAGATTATTTGTTCTTGACGATGTACAGAACTCAATTTTTTCATAAAGGTACTCAGGTGTTCTTGTGCGAATAATTCTGTGGAGAAAGATACAAATACGGAAATGTACGTATTCGACCATAGGGGCATTTCACGTGAAGCGGACAGGGAAAAAAAAGTGACATCTTAGATTTCGCTCATATTTAGGTCAATTACAGTATTTGAGAATATAAAAAAGTAATTTCATTTTTTTTATTCTACGGCACTTAGTTTAGGAATTACAGACTACCAAAAAATTGACCCAATATGAAAAGCCATTATTTTAAATCAGTGCTGTAGGTATTAGATATAAAGTAAAAATATATTGTAGGTATGTTTTAACAAGAAAAAATGTGTATTATTTTTGTGATAAAGTCGGTGCAAAAAAAAATTTTTTTTTTCTTGCTCAAAACCGGAAGTAAAGTTTTCAAAGTAAAATTTCAGTAACTTCGACCATTTTTTTTAAAATTTTTATTTCTGCAAAATAAAGATAAAACTATGTAGATATTACATAAAAAGTTTCAAAATGGAGACTTAAGTCGTTTTAGAGATATGGAACATTATGTCTCACAGAGCGTATTGCACGCGTAGCCAGGTTGGGGCGGTTGGACGAAATTTACTTTCCTATATTTGTCAATTTATTCGAAACATTGATACGTTTTCAACTAACTTTCAATTCTTAATTGTACATACGTTTTTGTGCGTGATAACATTTACTTTGTAATTTAGATAAAATAGTTATTTACGATACTAGTGTGGTAAAACAGAAAAAGGCCGAGATCACAGAATTTTAAGGCCCGAGCCGCAGGCGAGGGTCGTTAATATGTGATCGAGGGCTTTTTCTATTACTTTACTTAAGTCTCCATTTTGAAACTTTTTATGTAATATCTACATAGTTTTATCTTTATTTTGCAGAAATAAAAATTAAAAAAAAAAATGGTCGAAGTTACTGAAATTTTACTTTGAAAACTTTACTTCCGGTTTTGAGCAAGAAAAAAAAATTTTTTTTTGCACCGACTTTATCACAAAAATAATACACATTTTTTCTTGTTAAAACATACCTACAATATATTTTTACTTTATATCTAATACCTACAGCACTGATTTAAAATAATGGCTTTTCATAGTGGGTCAATTTTTTGGTAGTCTGTAATTCCTAAACTAAGTGCCGTAGAATAAAAAAAATGAAATTACTTTTTTATATTCTCAAATACTGTAATTGACCTAAATATGAGCGAAATCTAAGATGTCACTTTTTTTTCCCTGTCCGCTTCACGTGAAATGCCCCCATAGTGCACTTAAGAATTTTTTTGCTGAAAGCAGAGATATGGTCATATCGGCGAATACCATAAACGTAGCGAGTCATGTCATTAAGCGCCACACGTAGTTTGTATTCAGATAAAGAATCCAGTTTCGGATACACGACTTCAGAAAAGGAAATGATTGGTACGAGTAGAGTTCTCATAAGACGAAGTTTTGTTTCTTGAGGAGTAAAAGAATTAGATACCCATAGTTTTCTTAAAGTTCCCTAAAAACGTGCAATGACATAATTTATATGGTCTCTGCAAGAGAGATCCCTAGAGATTTTGAATCCAAGACTGGTCACAGAATCTACAAAACTAACATGGGCACTATTCAAAGTAATCGAAGGTAGATCTCTATGGTTGTATGTCTTCTTAGAAATTAGTAGGGCTTGACTTTTATTTGGATTGAGCACTAGACCATTTTCCTTAGCCCAGTTAGAAATTCTCTCAAGATCTTCATTAACGCGAAAGACAAGATCCTCTATTAAACCGATTCTACGTGAGAGATAAATTTGTATATCATCTGTATATAGATGAAAAGAGACGTGCTCACAAACCGAAGGCAAATCGTTGATAAAGGCACAAAACAAAATTGGCCCCAGAATAGAGCCTTGTGGCACGCCCATCTTCAAGTACGTATGTGCTGAAAAATTGTTTCCAACACATACACGCTGAGTTCTGTTGCACAAATAACTACCAATGAGACGAACAGCTGAATTCGAAAAACCAAAGTAGTGCTCAAGTTTTTGACAAAGAACTCGATGATCAACTTTGTCAAAAGCCTTCGAGAAGTCCAATAGGCACAGTACTGAGATATTGTCTTTATCGTATTCGAGTCTTATATCCTCTAAGATCTTTACCATTGCTGTAGAGCAGGAATGGTTAGCTCTAAATCCAGATTGGTATGGAGACAGCAATCTTTTGGACGTAAAATGGTCAATAATTTGTTTAGTAAGGATTTTTTCGAGAACTTTGGACATGCAAGGTAAAATGCTTACTGGCCGGTAGTCGGCGAGTTCGGAAGGTGTGGGCTTCTGGGAACAGGAGTTATCCTGGCTGCTTTCCACGCAATAGGAAACGTAGAAGTGGATAGGATTGAGTTATGTGAAATCAAGAGGTTGGTAGATAGATGGCTATAGTCTGATAACATAACTTAAGTTCTAAATGTTCTTTTTTATAAAATAAAGTACCAAAATCTTTCATATGAAATAAAACACTTGAATTATTTTGTTCTTTTCATTGTCCTTTTACTTCTTGTACAAGCCCTTAACTTTAATAGATTTGATTTAGTAACTAAATAAATTAAAAACAATTTTTCATTTCAATTAAATATGAGAAAATAACAAATAAATTAATAAGCGTTTTTCAAGGTCACTTCACTATATCAGTTAAGGATGAGACTCGAGACATACGAATGTATTCATTTAAAAAAAAACTTAAGAGTCCGAAGAGTTTTTAATAGCAGAAATATGAAAAAAGCCTTCATCAACAAATTCACATGTCTCGAACATCCCTTCTATTATTTAAATAATACTCTTTTCTTCTAAGATTATTTTTTTTTAACAATTCAGTTTCCAATTTGAAACACTTTGGTTTATTGGTAAATTTTTCAACATTTTTATTTTTCTGTTGGCTAATATTTTTTCTAAAAATAAAACGGTTTTTTTAGAATAACTACATTCTTTACTTATAATTTTAGTTTTCATTTGAATGTTAGAACCTTTTTTTGTCCATTTTCGTTATCACTATAATCGACTGTTCTACAGTCTTTAATCAAATTTATTTACCAAACATTTTTCTTTTATATAAAATGTTATTCATTAACAATAATTTTAAGTTCAACTTGTAAACACTATTTAATAATTTACAATAAAGAGAGATTTGTTTTAAAACAAAGCTATTGACAAATTCGTTTTTGATAAATTCAAAATTCAATCACTCCTAACAACATAACATTCATTATAATTGTTTTAAAAGTGCCAAGCGCTTAATCTTAAAAGTTTTGTTTATACAAAATAAAAATATTTGTATTTTATTATTTACTTCCATGATCTTCTAATATGCTCTTGTTTTTTGTAAAGAAATGCATACTTTGGTTGGTTTTTAGTATATTCCTTGAAATCATCTAGAAAGAAAATAAGAAATGTTAAGTTATTATTGAAACATAAACCCTTACTTATTTAGTAAGGAGGTTGTAGTTACAACCAAAAATAAAGTATATTATATTAAAATATTATTATTTGCATATAATTCAAACACAAACTTGGGAATATTATTTAAAATAAGTGATTGCAAATTATTTTTCCTAGTTTCCAAATGTTACTGGCCCTCTAGGTTGGGGGTTGTACGCGTTTTTCACACCTCAACATCCACAAAGGAACTTGGAGTTCTCCAGATCAATCTACTTACAACCAGATTGACCATATTGCGATCGACGTCAGACACGCTTCCAGCATCATGGATGTCCGAACTTTCCGAGCTAACATCGACTCGTACCACTACCTCGTTGTAGCCAAGGTAGCACTTCGGGTTTCCAGACCCAAGGCAAAACAAGGAGATGCTGGGAGAAGGTACAACGTCGAACGGCTACAATCGCAAGAGATCGCCAAATCCTTTTCCGACCGAGTTACAAGTAACCTCTCTCGAAGCTCTCTGCCGCCAACACAATGTATCGAAAACCAGTGGCAACATTGCCAAGATGCAATCAGAGAAGCCGCTTCTGATGTGCTGGGTTTCAGGAAACCACCAACAAGAAACCCCTAGTTTGATGAGGAGTGTCGGCAGGCAAATGCAGCCAAACAACAGGTACGCAAAGCAGCGCTGCATAAAAGGACGAGAGCTGCTCATGAGCTCTACGAGCAGAAGAGTCGAGAGGAACACCGACTTCTCAGAAGGAAAAAAGAGAGGGCATGAGAAGCGTGCGGTCGAAGATGTTGAGAGGTTTAAAAGCAGGAATGAAGTTCGAAAGTTTTATGATGAGGTGAAACGAAATTCACAGGTACATATGTAAATCTAGAACCGAAGGGTGCAAAGACGAAAGTGGAAACATCATGGTGGAACCGCAGTCAATGCTGAGGATATGGAAGGACCACTTCTGCAAACTGTATAACGGCGACGACGAACCGAATTCCGCTGTCAGGCAGGATGATCCATTCAAAATAGACGACGAAAGCCAACAATCCCGTCCTCCCGACTTAGACGAAGTAACGATTGCCATATCTAAGCTGAAGTCTAATAAAGCCGCTGGAGCGGATGGCTTGAATGCCGAGCTCTTTAAAGCAGCTGGAGAGAAGTTGGTTAGGAGTATGCACCAACTTATCTGATCGGAAGAAAGTATGCCTGATGAATGGAACCTCAGTATTGTTTGCCCGATCCTGAAAAAAGGAGACCCTCTAAACTGCACCAACTATAGAGGAATCAGTCTACTTAACATCGCCTTTTCTGCCGTAATATGTGAACTTCTAAAGCCCATCGTCAACAACCTGATAGGTCCTTATCAGTGTGGTTTTAGACCAGGAAAGTCCACAGTCGATCAAATATTCACATTACGGCAGATCCTGGAAAAAACCCAACAACACCAAATCGACATCCACCATCTTTTTATCGATTTCAAGGCCGCATTTGACAGCATCTACAGGGACGATCTGTATAGAGCCATGTCTAGTTTTTGCATCCCTGCCAAACTCGTCCGTTTGTGCAGGATGACCATGGAGAATTCACGCTGCTCCATGAAAGTTGGAAACAACTTAACAGAACCTTTTGATGTCAAAAAAGGTTTTAGACAAGGTGATGCGCTGTCATGCGATTTGTTTAACATCGTACTTGAAAGAATAGTGCAAAGCTCACACGTCAACACTAGAGGCACTATCTTTCAAAAGTCTGTCCAATTACTAGCATATACTGATGACATTGACATAATTGGAAGAACTCAGCGTGATGTCAATGGGGCTTTTGTGAGTATTGAAGCAGAGGCGGCAAAAATGGGTTAAACGGTTAATGAGGGCAAAACAAAGTACATGCTGTCGTCAAGAAAGGACTTACAACACCGACGACGTCTCGGTCCAAACGTCACCATTGACAGACGTAACTTTGAGGTAGTCAAGGACTTCGTCTACCTACCCCGTATACGGTGTAGAAGCATGGACTATGACAAAAGCGGATGAAAGCACCTTAGGTCGTTTCGAGAGAAAAGATCTTCGTGTGATCTACGGTCCCATATGCATCGAAGGGGAGTGGAGGAGAAGATGGAACGACGAGCTGTACGGGTTGTACAGCGACGTAGACTTAGCCAGAAGGGTAAAAGTCCAACGACTAAGATGGCTGGGTCAAGTAGAGCGCATGGGAACCAATGCTTCGGCTCGGAAAGTCTTCCAGTCCACACCCACAGGACAGCGCAGTAGAGGAAGACCGCGGATCAGGTAGCACACAAGTGGAAATGTGACCTCACCCAACTTGGAGCGCGGAACTGGAGACATCTAGCTAGGGACCGTGCTAGATGGAGAAGTTTGTTGGGTGTGGAACTAGTTCACACAGGACTGTAGCGCCACCTTAAGTAAGTTCCAAATGTTACTGTGAACGCGCCGTTGCAATGATTGTCCAGGACTTCTGGAGTTGTAAGAGGATACCATATTTAATAATTGATTGATTATATGCGTTTTCATGTGGTGCATACCAATAATTTTATTGTTTATATATTTAAAAAGTGCGTATTCGCCCCAAAGTACGTATCACTTTTAAATGTCGTTTTTGAGGATAATTTCATTGCTTTTATAGCAGTTTTTTTATTTTTAACTTATTCATTTTTTAATTTCAAACCTATTTAATGTCATTTATTTAATCTCTGGGTTTGAAATTCCAAATGCTATTTTTTTAGTGCATTTAAATTTGCTTTGTCTTTAAGAAAGAATGAGATCGATCAGTATTTTAACAGCACAGTTAAACAATTCAGGTGAAGACACCTTTTCATGTAACTTACATAGGACAAGAATAAAAAATTGACAATTGCCACCATTATAAAAATATTAGCATCTTTCCAAAAGGGTATATGTAACTTTTGTTTAAATTACTTAAATTTTGTAAAAATATTTACCAAATGATATCGTTCCTTTGTTCGTGTGATCAATGCTGAAAAACAAAGCATCAATTTTCTCTTCTGTTAATTTTCCACTGTGTCGTACAATTTTTCTAAAACATTCTCTTGATATACTCTGACTAGATGGTGTATATAACTGAAATTTAAAAATATGTTTATTTACATATATTATTGATTTATTTATTTTAAAACAACAATTTTATTATCTTACGTTTACAATTATCCTAAGGAACTCAATAAGTCTTTCATCTCTAATTTGACAGTAAAATAAGCATAAGAGAAAACTTCTTAAGCTAATCGTTCCTGTCTGGTGCTAGAGTTGAATAAGAATAAAAATTGTTTTATTTATTGTTTAGCACAAAATAGAGAATAGTTCATACGTGGTCTAGAATTTTAAATAATTCAGAAAGTATTTTATTATTGGAATCAATGCTTAGCAGATCCTCCAAAGTCATCAAATCAATATTATCATCGCCAGGTAAGCTGCAGTACTTAGATGCTAGTTCTTTGTTTTTGTCTTGCTGAAGTATTCTGAAATTAAAATAGATAATTTGAATTTTGATAGATTTCGAATATTAACTACCGCAAACTCACCCCAATCCATACAGGCATCTTTCAATTTGAACTATATCTCCTGGGAATGGAATTTTCATTTCTTTGGCACGATTCATCATAATACAGTCTTCAAATGAATAATCCGAAACAGGAACACCCAAAGCTCTTTAAATAAAAGAAAAAAGTTTTATTTCAATTTATAATCTTTTAATCAGATTCTACTTACTTAGCCATAACAGTTTGAACATTTTCAGCAAATAGTTTCGGATTTGATTTTTCTTCTTCATTGGGTGTGTAGACTGGCAGAAATTCGATTTCACATCGGCTGTAAATCTTTGATAGTGTCAACCACAGTAGTTTTAGCCTGATTTGAAAAAAAATTATGAAAAAAATAAGAAAACTAAATTAAACACTGGCTTACTTACACTCCAGGTCCATCCCAAGTCCATGTGTAGGTGTCATATTTGTTTGGATATTTTAACAATACTGGTTGGACTGGTACTCCAGGATAGAAGGCACCAGGTTTGAATTTTATTAGTGCTGACCGATTTGTACATGTTCCTTCGGCAAATATTACGACCTAAAATTAGTAATTGGTGAGTTTGTGTGATAAATATTCATATTATATAATGAATACAATTTGTTTAAATATTTTGTTACATTTTCTTGATTATTGTACCTTTTGGAACTATTATGTTCGATGAATTATTGAGATATGGTACCGACGAAGATATAAGATTGGCATTTTGCTTAATGGGGAACAAATATGTCTGAAGATTTTACTAAAGGCGAACCCAAGCACATAACACAACAAAACCGGTGAAGAAGTGAATCATTTATGAATGCCATTTTCTATATTTTTAACGAACAACAAAGTTATAAAGTCACAAAAAAGAATTTGTGTTTGGTAAAGTGCGAAACATTATATTGACTTAAACTTGACAACTTTTTTTTGTTTGGAGAGATCGATTTGATTTGGTTTGTTAGCATAGACAAATGATTTTACACTATCTTTCAAAACTAACCTGACCAAATCAACCTAATCAACCAAAAAAAATTAATTAGGTTGTGAAATAGTCCATTGAGAACCTAGTGATTTACAACTCGAAAATATTTATGTGTGCGAGTAATGTTATCAGGGATGAAGGGGAACTACAGTTTCAAGCCGAATCCGAACGGCTAATTTGAGAACTATGACTTGGAATCATGATATTTAACTTTAAAAATGGGTTTAGCGGTTAATGAGGACAACACAAAGTACATGCTATCATTAACAAAGGACCTACAACACCGACGGCACAGTCAAAACATCACCATCGACAGACGTAACTTTGACGTAGTTAAGGACTTTGTCTACCTAGGCTAATCTACTCGTAATAACGCAGAAAACAACACCAGCGCTGAAATCAAACGAAGAATTACTCTTGCGAACCGCTGTTTCTTTTGGCTAAGAGAGCAATTGAGTAGTAAAGTCATCTCTTGAGCAACCAAAGGGTCGCTATATAAGACGCTCATGCTCCTCGTTCTGCTATATGGTGCAGAAGCATAGACTATGACAAAAGTGGATGAAAGCACCTTGGGAAGTTTCGAGAGAAAAGTTATTCGTGTGATCTACGGTCCTGTATGCATAGAAGATGAGTGGCTGAGTCACGTAAAGCGCATGGAAACCAAAGCTCTGGCCTGGAAAGTCTTCGAATCGTTTGGAAAGTGACCTCACCCAACTTGGAGTGCGCAACTGAAGACACCTAGCTAGGAACCAGGCTAAATGGAGAAGTTTTATAAGATAAGGCCCTTCAGTAAGTAAGTAACTTTAATTATTTGTTTTTCAATTTTGAACTTCACCATTATTAAAATTATGTTTTTAATGAATGTTTCGATATGTTTTAAGGGTGGTGTGATAACCCTTTGAATGTTTTCTTAGAGCATAAAAGAAAAGCTTAATTTAAGTACGTTATACCTGTTGCCAGTCTTCACTTGATGTTGAGCGTGAAATAATTTCTCGAATTGTGGTTTGTCTTGAATTTGGATCTTCTCGTTCAACATAAATCGGTTGAGCACAGTTAATTATTTCTGAAAGTTATAACTAATTATATTTATTTTTTAATTGTAATACATTAATTCTATACTCACTGCCTAATATTGGAATTTCAGAAGTTTCTCTTTTGGCTACAATTGATGTTGGTCCTGTTACAACAACAATAACAGAATCAACATAAGATGAATGAGGTGCTACCACAAGAATTGGTGCTTCTTTTGGTGATGCCTGCTTGCCAATGAATTTGATATAATGGAATGAACTTGAAGCGTAGACTAATCGCATAGTATTTGCAACCATTTTTTGTGTTATTCTGAAATGACAAAAACAAAACAAAATTAAAACTAGTAGGTATAAGAATGATTCGTAAACATTTTTAAAAGACTCAATTTGGAAGGATTTGATTTTTCCTGTTTTTGCGTACCATTTTCTAAAAAAAAATATACATTTCACGAGATTTTCTTATCCTTGATTTGATAAAAAATTAAATTTTGAATTCAAATTTTAACTTTTGATGAGTCATATTGTCCGTTTAAGTGTTCCGAAAGATTGGTTATTGTTTTAGCAAACACAAGGGATTGTGATTTGTCCTTAAAATTTTTGTTGGTCTAAAGGTGGCGCAAACTGAATTAATAAAGAAAACTTTTCAGTTAAATTTATTGTCTAGACATTTTAATACAAATATCAAAACCGTTCTGTCTGTTAAATGCAGAACAAGTTCAAATATTGTAGACTCAATCCATATAAACATTTAAATTTACATGTATACATTAAAAAATTATATTCTGCTCTAATTTATACGCCACTTAAGTCTATTGCAGACAAATAGATTTGATATCATTAATTCCACAGCAAAACAATAATAACAATTGTTTTGGCATAGATGCATTTGTTTGCATTTAATTTTTCTTAAAATTAGAAACCAAGAAGTTGTAAAGAAAAAATAAATTGTAAAAGCAGCGTCACTACAAGAATTAAGAATAACGAATAAAAGACATTGACAGAGTGAATCTTAGTGGCGTGACGCTTGACACTGTACTTGCTTCTTTGTAACAAATTACTAATGACCTAGTGAAATAGAAAATTAAATTTTCATTAGCTATGTAGGTAAATTAATAGAAAGTATTTATAATAATCCGAGCGATAAAGTTTTATTTTTGTATAGTGATAATTTTAATAAGGATGACAATAATTACAAAATATTGACAATGAAGTGGTAGTGATGTAGATTTTACGATTGGTCACACAGAAACATTCAGAATACTAAAGAAGTCGTTTTTTTTAAAAGTAAATAACAGAAATCAGAAATAACAGAAGTCAGGGGTAACAACGGCTTAGGTTATAGTTGATTGTCAATTTGTTGATAGTCATTTTGACTATTTTTTTCAACATTTTTCTACAGGGTTATCCATTTTGCGGTTTCAAAAGTAAACGTAAATAAAACATATATAACATATTTTTTCTTGATATTTCTTTTTTTATTATTAAGTTTAAACGTTGACATTATGTGTGAAACACAAAATCATTTTAATGACCACCACGCAAATTGTTGCAATCATCGATTATTTTGAGGTGATTTTCGACCACTTTTTGACACATATTGGGCGGTATCTCAGCTCTAACTTGACGAATGTTGGTTTTTAAGTACACGAGAGTTAAAGGTTTATCTGCATAAACACGGTCTTTCGCGTAGCCCCACAAAAAAAATCCAGCGGTGTCAAATCGAGTGATCTTGGTGGCCAGTGCTACGAGCGAAAAAAAGATGCACAGGCCTTACAATATCTGTAACCAATAAAATTTCTTCACAATTTTGATAATTGTTGACGTAGTTAGACGATTATGTAAAACATAATCTCCTCTTAAAGCACGATATGTGGCTATGGCAGAATCACCATTTTTGAAGTAGGTTTTAACAATTTTTATGCGTTGTGCGATAGTTAAGCGATCCATTTCCGTAAATATCAGACTTTAAAACCGACAAAAAAACTGGTTTAACAACAGATGTCGAATTCACATTACTACTTTACTTTTGAAACCGCAAAATGGATAACCCGTTATAAACATGATGGAAAGATTTCATCATAACGATTATAACTTTATCGAATGATTGTTTTTGTTTTAAGCGATACGGGTCTAGGATTATGTATTGTTATAAAATACTTAATTTAAAGAAAACACAGTTTACAATTGAACATTATGAAGAACTAATTGACCCGATGAACCGCTATTATTCGGTTCTTTGTGGATTTAAGTAATGATAAGACTCAAAAATCAAGAAACTTCCTAGAAAAATGAGGAAAAACATTTATTGGGTATTTTGCGAATATCAGTCCAATGCGTTTCGGCCAGCTATGACAGTTGGGGTCATCAGTTAGATACCGCCGTTTCAAGACGCATGCTTCAGTCGATAGCTATCGACACTACATGAAATTACCAACCCTAATGTGCTGTATATTATATTGTTCTAGGGAAATCTGGTCAAATTTAAAATGATACTGTTTAAACAAAATGAATGACGTTTCTAGAGATATTAAAAGAAAAACAGAACGATTTGTTTGCATATTTTGTGTACATACAGACATGGAAAAAAGTATTGGCACACCTCCGTTTTTAAAAAGGAACTTATTTTTTTATTAAAAACTGACGAGCAATTTTTTTTTTAATTTGTTTATAACAATTTATTTTGATTAATTTTATAAACGGGTTTGGCCGTGGAATTTGAGAAAAGTAAACAGAATTGTGTATTAAATTTCTAACGGTTTTCGTAAAAGTCATTTTCTTAAACTATTAAAACATTTCTGCAGCTAGTTTAGAGGACGGACATCTAGGATTTTTTTTTAAAAGAAGTAACGACAGACTTTTCTTTATTTCTTATTAACTTCCTGGGTTGGCGGCTACTTTTGTTATTTTCTAAGCTGTCAGCATCTTTAAACCTTTCTACAATCTTGCCAACCATAGGCAGTGACGGATTTAGGCTTGGCTTCCGCCCTAGGCCCTGTTCGATGCGCCGCCCTTATTGTTAAACTTTATTTCATAAATTTGTATCCAATATTTTTTTTTTAAATAACTTTATTTTATTGAAGTATAATTTATAAATATAATTAGTTAACATGAAAGATTAATAAGTTATAATCCTTAGATAGACAAATAATAAATATTTTTTTTTTTATATTAATCAATTCAAAAATTTTCAAATTTGCAATGCAATACATGGCATCTTCTATTTTTGCTAAGGAATCTTTGAATTGATAATGGAAATTAATACATTCATTGTCTAACGTCTCTTCCAAATAGTTAGGATACTTATTGACTAATTTATTGGCAAGATTTTTCAACTCGTTTGTATCTATTTCACATTAATTGTCGAAAAAATTGAAGTATTTGTAAAGTGTTTCAGATGCACTTTTACGTCCGGCTAATTGTAGACGAAGAGTGTCTAAAATAGAGTAATAAACATTTGTGCGAACATTTTCTGGTCCAGAAAAAGGTGGTCTTTCATTTACCCGTGAGTCATCTGGCTGCATTTTTCTGGTGGCAACGAGTATCATAACGATAATAATCCTGAACTCCAGACAGTGCTTTAGCTTTTTCTTCATATTCAGAAAATTGTCTGTCTCTCATGTCTATAGATCTGCACAACGGACGATAAATCAGCTTGAGATTCTTGAAGCTTCTTACAAGCAGCATTAAAACGACCTAAAATTACATTCCAGACAACGACTAGGATTGCTCTTTCTTAATGTTGTAATTTTCGCTGCATTCTCGTAGCTTCAGATCGCGTAGTGGGTTTCTCATCTCTGCTTTCGGCAATAAATTCCAGTGTATCAATTATTGCGGACCACCCTTTTTCTAATGCGTAACATGCATCATGTCGAGCAGACCAACGAGTTTGAGAAAGACTCCTAATTCTTAAATTTGTACACTGCACCAAGATTTCCCAACGATAAGCAGATATAGTAAAGAAATTGTATAGTTCTTGTAAAGTATTTCTAGAGATTTTAACAATACATCCTTAATATCTTTAGCTTTATGGCCGATATTTGGTAGAAATTCTAGAAACCTTTTAACAATTTCACCGTTATCACGTACATGCATATCGTATAATTATAGTAAGCTGATCGACATGTGCTAAATCAGGCCTGGCCCTAGGCCTGGGCCTCACGGGCCTAGGCGTAAATCCATCACTGACCAAAGGACAGCTTCTGTTGACAATATTCTCGATCTAGATCTTTTCAGATCTAAATAGTTTATCTTTCACTATTACCCTTTCTTGAAATTGTTTGACAGTGGTTTATACAAAAATTAGGAAAAGCACTTTTAAGATGTATCTATTGTTTCTTACAAAAGTTGTTATTAATAAATACAAATTATTTTAAACGAATTTAAAAAAAAATCCATTCATTTTCTTTTACATGTAATTGTGTTTTAAAAATCATAGCTTTGCCAATACTTTTTTCCGTGTGTATGTGTTTAAATGGGGTTGGGGTCAAAATACTGTATGGATCATAATACTGTGTTTAAAATACTGTATCTCAAAATACTTTATGTACAAAATATTGTATGATCAAAATACTGTAACTCAAAATTCTGTATTTTAAAATTTTGTGTATCAAAATTCTGTATTTCAAAAAGCTTCAAATAGGCTGAAATATGAAAATCGTGCACTTTTTTAACAGGGAGCGGGTCGAAATGCTGTATTTTAAAATACTGTATGGTAAAAATTCTGAATGATACTGTACGATACTGTATGGTTAATATTCTGTATTTAAAAATACTGTAAAAAAAATACTGTGTCTCAAAATGCTGCATTGTCGAAATACTGTATCTCATAATACTGTATAATACTGGAAGTTTTGACAGATCAATTAGTTTGGTACAATTGTTGATTATGATAGGAATAATTCGTGTAAAAATGTGAGACAGATACAAATAACTAAGAAAAAGGAAATGAGAAAGAGAAAATAAGAAGAATATGTTTTTATTATTTCAAAGACTTATGAATTATCATAGGTACATTATGTTATTGCTCAAGGGAAGTATATTAGAACATTATGCTAATGAAAAATATTATAATGTTTTCTTAAAAAAAAAGTATTCTGTTTTCAAAATTCTGTAGATATTTCAAAATGCTGTTAATAAGCTAAAAAATAAAAATCGTTTTGAGAATGTAAAAAAGTGCGCCCTTTTTTACATTGTCAGAACTATTTTTATTTTTTAGCCTTATTTACAGCATTTTGAAATACAGAATTTTGATATACAGAATTTTGAGATGCAGTATTTTGATCATACAGTATTTTGTACATACAGTATTTTGAAATACATTATTTTGAGATACAGTATTTTAAATACAGTAATATGTTCCATACAGTATTTCGACCCAACTGTTTTTTACATTATCAAAACGATTTTTATTTTTAGCCTATTTACAGCACTTTGTAATACAAAATATTGATAAAAAGTCTTTGAATTAATAAAAACAAAAACAAAACAAATCGTATCTTCTACTTAATTTCTCATTATATTCTTCTTAATTGTTTGTATCTCTTTCAAATTTTTACATGAATTGTTCTTAATTGATTTGTCAAAACTTCTACGCGTTCGTGCATTTCGTACATGTTCAAAAGCGTGTGCAAATTTAAGAGTACATACAGTATTGTATTATGTATTGAAACACAGTAATATGATATTCAGTATTTTGACAGGGTTGGGGTCGAAATACTGTATGGATCAAAATACTGTATTTAAAATACTGTATCTCAAAATACTGTATTTCAAAATATTGTATGTACAAATTACTGCATGATCAAAATGCTGTATCTCAAAATTCTGTATTTCAAAATTCTGTGTATCAAAATTCTGTATTTCAAATTTTTTATTTTTAGCCTTATTTACAGCATTTTTAAATACAGAATTTTGAAAACAGAATATTTTTTTTTTGGAAAACATCATAATAATTTTTCATTAGCATAATGTTCTAATATACTTCCCTTGAAGCATAATGTTCTAATATACTTCCCTTGAACAATAACATATATAAATAAATAAATAAATTAGGTGGCGCAACAGTCCTTTGAGAACTAGGGCCTATTGACTTACAACTCTCAACCATTCCTGTGTGCGAGTAATGTTGTCAGGGATGGAGGGGACCTACAGTTTCAAGCCGATTCCGAACGGCTAATTTGAGAAAGCACTTTTCATGACAAGATTTACTTTGGAGGATTTGTCAATTCCTCGCAAGAGGCAGTACCCGTGAAAAAAACTTTAGATGGCACAGGCAGGGTTTGAACCGAAAATATGTACATATGTATGTACCTATGATAATTCATAAGTCTTTGAAATAATAAAAACAAAAACAATATAAATGGTATCTTCTTCTTAATTTCTCTTTACCATTTTCTTCTTCTTAGTTTTTTGTATCTCTCACATTTTTACATGAATTGTTCCTATCATAATCAATAATTGCATAAACATTTGCACCAAACTAATTGATCTGTCAAAACTTCCAGTATTATACAGTATTATGAGATACAGTATTTTGACAATATAGCATTTTGAGATACAGTATTTTAAATTTACAGTATTTTGAAATACAGAATATGGTTTTATTAAAAATCACTCCCAGGTACTTGTATTCATTAGTAATCTGTAGAGGGTTTCCATTAAAGTGCCAATTGTTTGCAGTGTGGTTACGTGCAGATCTCGAGAACACCATTATTTTGGATTTATCTACATTAATGACAAGTCCCCATTTAGCGCAATAATCAGCTAGGCGATTTATCATTAGTTGGAGATTTTCAGGAGACTCAGAAAGTAATACCAGGTCATCGGCATATAAAAGAACATTTACTTTTAAGTCAGCAATGCGGAGACCTCCAGGTAGATGAGCTTCTACATCATTAATAAAAAGTGCAAATAGAAGAGCACTTAAAAGGCATCCTTGTTTTACACCAGAGTCCGTTTCAAACCATTCCGAGTACGTTGAACCATCCCAGACAGCTGCTTTTGATTCGTAATACATTTCCTTTACAATTCGGATGAACTGCGTAGATATACCTAGCTGGGAAAGTTTGTAGAAAAGTGCATTCCGATTCACCAGGTCAAAAGCAGACTTAAAGTCAACGAAAAACGCATAAACTTTCTTATTCCGTGCTTGGAATGCTCTAACGATGGAAGTCAGCACAAATATATGGTCGATGGTGGAAAATTTTTTTCTGAAACCAGCTTGGAATTGGGTCAGGATATTATTGGTTTCAACCCATGTCTCAAGCCTGTTAGCAAGTACACCACAAAACACTTTTGAGATGACGTTCATAAACGATATGCCCCTATAATTTTCCACATTATTAATGTCTCCTTTTTTATGAATAGGGAATATTATCGCTTTTTTGAACGATGTAGGTACATCAGCATTAGAAAACACTTTATTGAAAAATGATGTAAGTTGTGAAATAAAGGTTGGTGTGGCGTTTTTGAAGTGTTCGTATGGAATCCCATCTTCACCCGGGGCTTTACCATTTTTCGCTTTATGAAGAACAAGGTTTACTTCGGTCACTGTTATTTCACCATCTAATAACTCATCAGATAATTGAGGTTCAGCATACGAAAATCTAATTAGCGTTTTGTTTTGCAGAATATTTTTGAAGTGGTTCGCAAGATCATCGGCAGATACACTGGTTCCTATTTGAAATGTTGACCCGTTTATTTCTTTTGTCACCTTCCAAAATTGTTTCGAATCTCTTGATTGACCAAGTAAATAGGCTTGTTGGTTTTCAAACTCAGTTTTCTTTTTGAAGCAAAGATTTTTGTATTGTTTATTGGCTTCTATGTACCAATTTTTCAAGTTTTGGCAGTTAAAAATTCGGAATGCATTTAAAAGGTTGAAGGACTTTTTCCTCGCGTTCATACACTCTTTGTCAAACCACTTTTGTTTGAAAGGCTTACAGACGTTCGTGGATGCTCTTGTAACGGAATCTCTTATACAACCTACAAGTTGGTGTGTACGTACATCGATCGAGTTAATCATCCCACTTTCAGCTGGAAGATTAATATCCAATTTTTGTTGGTATGTTAATTTATCATCCTGTTTCCATTTGAGTCTTGGGATAAGTTGAAGATTACTTTGTGTTGTAGTTTTTTCTTCTGACCATTCAACAATAATTGGCATGTGATCTGAGTAGTTTTTACTTTCTACTTTAAATGTTTGTATGAGATCAACCCAATCATTATTTACAGCACAATAATCAATTACGGATTTGCCTTGACCTCCTACAAAAGTGTAATGACCCTCAATGTCTCCGTTAGTACAACCATTCAAAATTATGCAATCATACATCTGAAGTATTTCAATAAGATTGATACCATTTTGGTTGCATACACTATCCTTTGAACTTCTACTGGTGAGATTTATTGCAGAGTTATTTGTACTGCGGATTGACGTTACTTGTAAGTTGTTAGTTCTTGAATTAAAGTCGCCTATAGTGAGAACACTTTTATTTGAAAGATGTAGCATAATGTTGTTAAACCGTTCGTAGTCTTCAGTCCATTTGGTACAATTTATGTAAATCGGGAGAATGTACATATTGCTTTTGTGTAAAAGTTTTACAACTGTATCATTACAAACTTCTTCAAAACTAAACGTTTTTAGTAGGGATGTTTTTATACAAAACAGTGTTCCGCCGCTTGCTCTTCCTTTTGTATATGTCTTAACTGCCGCATTCGAAACCAATTTAAAACCATTGAAATATTTTGCAAATTTATCTAAGTTTTCACTTGTTACATGTGTTTCAAAGAGAAAAAATACATCAAATTCTTTAACATGATTAAAAAAATCTATAAATAAAAGTTTATTATTAAGCCCTGCCACATTATATGCTAAAATCTTAAAAGTACATAAAGAAAGTGAGCTGACGACATTACAATTTCAATTTTGTGATAAAGTACTAGAATTTCGAACAAGTGACATCCCTGGAGCACTAGTATCAGTTGCTCTAGTCCATTCGCTCTGACGTCTATTTGTTGATAATGCTTTGACAGCTTCAAAATTAAGCTGGCCAAACATTTCGCGCAGGTGGTTTTCTCCGTCTTCATTTTTATATTTCAGTGTATTATTGCTATTTAAATAAAATGTTTTTTCTGAAACAATTAAAGAATTGTTGTTTTTAATTAAAACTTTTTCTGTTGGTTTCTTTGTTTTAATTATTTTCCTGTAGTTAAGGAGGATTCGGCGTTTGTGTTGTGATTGTTTTGTGAGATCACGCTGTATAAAAACACCTGTGCCTTTTAGCTTGAAGGAGTTTTGCAGCATTTTTGTGGCATTTTCATTGGAACCAGTGTTGAGCTTAAGCTTAATGATGTTTTGATTTTCTGTTAATTTTGTTGTCTCTGTCATTCGAAGTGATTCGCCTAGCAAGATTTGGGTGACGGATTGAATTTTCACCTGTGGCTCAATATTTTCATTTGGTATCGTGAGGATGATGTTTTTTCCCTTTAATTCAAGAGCTTGCATCTCTAATTCCTGTTCGAGAACATTGCACCTAGCCTCAAAATGACGAACCTGAATGGATAAATTCTCGTTTTGAACCCGTAGTATTTTTATTTCTTCATTAAGCTTTGTGAAGTCTTCTTTTGTCGCTAGCTGTGCGATTGCTTTCTCCAATTTTGTATCGAGAGATTCATCGATGATTGATTTGATTTTTAGAAGATCACTACTTGAAATCGACATGATTTTTTGTGATGTATAAGTTGAAAGTGTTCTGTTTATAATCAGTGTCTTTGAAGTACGTTCTTCCTCTGGTGAGGTTTCGCTTAATTTTCTTTTGTTCTCGGACATATGACAACCAAGACCAATTTTTATTTTGAGCGAAAGCTTATATAACTAAGGTTACCTGTTATATTATCACTTTTTTGAAAATATTTACACAAACTTAGATGTTAATGACTTTTTTAAGTATTTTTGTGAGTTTAACTTATTTAAATTTAAAAAATTCGCAGGAGCGATATAAAAATTGAACCAACTACTTTCACAACAGTGTTGCCAACCATAGATTTTAAAAATCACGTTAATATGAAAGCCAAGACTTCACAAAGCTTGTTAAATCTAGCCTGGAGGAACATATTTTCAAACCAGCGAATAGTACTATCTGCGAAATACAAGATATTTGATGCTGTTGTAAAAAGTTCACTTTGTTATGCTGCCCAGGTATGGGGAATCAATGAATACGATAGAAAAGTTTCACAGATGTTTTTTAAAGAAACTTTTTAATTTACCCCTAAAAACACCTAACTATGCCTTGTATCTGGAAACAGGACTTCCAAAAATATTTACTAGCACGCTTAAATTACAAGCAGACTACATTTTACTCACAACTGACCCTGAATCTTATGGAATCAAACTACTTTAATGATTCACTGAATTACAATCAAATATCCTTAATATTTAAAACAAGATGTGAAGTTCTTAGCTTAAACGGATCACCATACAACGGCAGTTTTAATCAGTTTTGCACGCTATGTGATTTGAAAGCAAAAGAAGATTGCTTCCACTTCATGAGTATATGTCCCGTTTTTTGTGCCTACAGAAATGCAACCTTTGGAAAAAAATCTCTGACGCTACAAGAAACAGTAGAAGTGTTAAACAATTTTGAATGGAAAGCACTCTATTCCTTTTTGAAAACCATTTATACATATAGGATGTTAATTATAACCGAATTTGTTTAAATTTATGTATTTAATTTTAATTTTTAATTTTTGTTTATCATTCATACCTAGAAAATTATTTATTTTGATCTGCTAACCGAGCTGACGGCAATGCCATAGCTGCAAAATTCATAAAAATTATAAACAATGTACCAAAAGCGAAACGAAACAATAAATGAATGAATTACTTACTTACTTACTTACTTAAATACAGAATATTAACCATACAGTATTATGACCATACAGTATCGTACAGTATCATACAGAATTTTGACCATACAGTATTTTAAAATACAGCATTTCAATCCGCTCCCGTTTGAATGACATAAGGAATATTCGAAACCGAATTCGCGTAATAATATTTATTAAAAAACGATTATTACAAATAACCTTTAATCGAGTGTGACATAAGATATCAATCTATGGGTAAACTCTCTGGAGTTAAAAACCGCATTTAATTAAATATGAATTCCCTGTTTCATTCCACCTGGACACGAATTTAGCAAGTAAAAGATCATTTAAACCGGCTAGTAGTTCTTGACTCATAAATGTTTTAACAGTAAAAGACAAGAACAATAACTAAAATCTGCTAAATGTTATAGTTACATTTTAAATAACGTTATTTTTATGTTTTTTTTTTTGATTAATCGTTTTGTTTTGTTTAATGGAATCAATTTTATAAGTATACAATATTAATTACAGTTCATTTTTCACAATGTTTATAAAATAAAATCTCACCTCCTCCAACCTGTAAGTGGTTTATTTCTTAGATCGTCCAATGTTAATCCATAAAGTGTTATATAGGCAAACACCCATGCGGTCAGTACTGAGAGGACAGCTCCAACTACTCGTAATGGAAGTAATAGAACCGATAATGTGTAAATCTGTAAGTTGAAGTATACAAATTTATTAAAAATATTTATTACATAGGCAAAAACAATTGATGTCAGGTAGTGCAACAATAATTAAATGAATATTATAACTCTGCCAAATCTATAACTTTATGTTATGGATCGTAAAAGCTTTTTTTTTTTGTAAAGAAGATGACACTTAAAATGCGAAAAACATTACCGATCAGACCTTAAGTCTGTTATATCATGATCAGCAAATAGTTTAAAATTATAAATGTAGGCATAGGCCAAAACTGTTGAAGTACTGCAATTACAGATTATGTATTGATTTTCAAACTTCTTAAAGCCGTGTGATTTTTGTGTGATCTATTTGGCCAAATAAAATTACTTGCTAGTTATTATTTCATTTAATTATTCGATTTAATATCCAAAAGAGCTAAGAAACTTATTGTAAAAATGAATTAATTATTAATTATTATCAGACAAAACTAATAATGTTTGAAATGTACGTAAGTCAAATATATGTATTTTGTTGGGTAAAGTACAACACAATAAACATATGCATGTAAATAGAAAATTACATCAAAAAGTGATTTTTAAACCAAAAATTCAGTAAATGGATATTTTTGGTGTATGAGTTTATAAGAATCAAATACAAATTGACAAGAACCACTGCCAAAAATTAAAAACACCTACAATTTAAATTAATTGCCTACTTTTCGGGTGACGTGAAATAAGGCCAAGTGAAATAAGACCAACTATCAAAAATTGACTTTATTGCACGTTAAAAAAGTGAAATAACCCCAATTTTCAGCTGTTGGTCATATTGCACTTTGACAAAGTGAAATAAGGAACAAATATTTTGAGAAATAAGACCAACTTATTTTTACGGTTAGGTATGCAACCCCTCTGCTTGGACAAACTATAGGATTTGGCTTTATTTCACTTTGTTTAAGTGTTATAAGACCAACTGCTGGAAATTGTCTTATTATACTTTACAAAAGTGAAATTAGGCCCATTCTTGAAATTTGGCCTTATTTCACTTGGCTTAGTTTCACGGCACCTACTTTTCGCAGTTCCGTTAGTAAAAATGAGCTTAAATTTACACCAGCATCAGGAGTCTCTTATTTTAGCTGATTTATCAATTGCTTAAATTAAAGCATTTAAATTAAAATGTTTATTAACTAAATATTCAATGGGTTGTTTACCTCTTGACTGCAATACTACAGCTAGAGCAATTGGCTCCGAGCCCAATAGCTCGCGCGTGTTTGACTAACTTAAGGTCTGAGTTATTTGAATAAAATTCCTAAGCTTAACATTTTATTTTTGTATTGCTGAGGCTTAGGGGTCTCCCTTAAATTCAAAACGAATCGCATTGCGTTAATGGATATGACCCCCATTATATTTTGAATTATTAACTTTCCATAGGAAGTTATTGTAATGGGTCTGATTTGTCAAATTGAAAATTTTGACATTTCTCGACGTTTCAAGATTCCTAGAGTCGAAATAAAAGATTTTTGCGTGCGTGTGTACGTACGTTCGTACGTCCGTACGTTCACGACGTTTTTTTCGTCGTCCATAGCTCAAGAACCAGAAGAGGTATCAACTTCAAATAAATTTTTTTATACAGATAATAAGGCAGAAAGATGCAGAAAGGGCTCTCAAGAAAATTGCGTGGGTGGTTTTTTTACCTTAGCAGTTTAAAAAAAAGTGAAAGTTTTGGTTAAACCTAAATATCTCATGAACCAATGACGCTAGAGAATTGAATTAAATTTTATATTATGTATTGTAACGTGATACCAAACAAATATATTTTTGGAAAAAAATCCAACTAACGGTTTTTTTTATAAATCAAAAAAACTGAAAAAAAAAATTTGTCACCTCGAAAATTTTACGACTAAAATATGATTTCATCTCCAAGACAATTTTGTGCAACGAACAATAATGTTTTTGACATCTGATAAAATTTTGAGAAAAATCTAATTGACATTTATTTTTATAAAAAAAAAAAAACATTACTCAAAGTTGGTAAAAATTGAGTTTCGACTCAATTATCTTTTCAAAAACTTGAGATTAAGGCTTCAAACTTATTTTATCTTTTAAGAAATATTGTTTTCAACATTAGAAAAAATTTTGAGAAAAATCGAATTGACAGTTTTTTTACAAAAAATAAAAACCTAAAAAAAAAATTAATAAAAGTTGGTAAAAATTGATTTTCGACTCAAATATCTTTTTCAAAAAATTTGAGATTATGGCTTCCAACTAATTTTAACTTATAAGAAATATTGTTTTCAACATTCGATAAAATTTTGAGAAAAATCGAATTGACATTTTTTTTACAAAAAATAAAAACCTAAAAAAAAAAACAATACTAAAACTTTGTACAAATTTACTTTCGACTCAAATAGCTTTTAAAAAATTACAAATATTTGCTTCAAACTTATTTTATTTCACAGAAAATATTGTTTTCGATATTCAGTAATTTTTTTTATAAAAATCCAACAGTTCGTTTTTTCATAAAAAAAATAGTACGCAAATTTAGTAAAAATTGATACATATAGACAAACTTTTAAGCAAGACAAATCGACAGACGGAATGGGAAGTTATCAGTGTGGGTCGCATCCCAGCCTCTTTTTTATTTTTTGTATATGAAAACAACAATCAAAAACAACTAAAATTATTGTTTTCACTTATTGTTTAGTAAAAAATTTGAACTAGAGCTTTTAATCAAACAAAACATTACGATGGTAGAGAAGTCGAAAAAAGTGGGTACCCCGATTCTGTATGTCTGTCTTTCTGTCCTAGCCCCTACAGTCCAAACAATTGTGTTGATTGAAATTAAGGTTTTCAGCCGATTAGCGTAAAGCGTTTTTTTTTTATTTTATTAATAGATACGAAAAATAACACCACTTCCCATACAAATTTGTTTGTTAAAATATGTGATTTTTTTAAAACTTTCTCTAAATTTCGTATTCTTAATTTGGCTTCCTTCTACAAGAAAAACATATTTTTGTATTGCTCCAGAAGGATACCCCTCATAACCTTTATTTTGTTTTTAAGTTTTCTCAAGAACTAATGGACCGATTTCAATGATCTTCTCTTTTTGTGCAAGTTCTTGTCGATGATCAAATGATCAATTGATTTTATTTCTTTCAAAATTGATTTTCTGTGGAATACAAAAGATCTAAAATTAAATAAATCTACTTTTGAAGTGAATTTGCTTTGGATGCTCTAGAACTGAGATTTAAACACGAATTTCAATAATATAAATGTCCCAAAAACTCCAAAAGTGACAGTTTTGTTAATGGCTAAATTCAAGAACCAAACATTTTTCTCTCTACATTTTTTAAGTTCTGTTGACTAAGATCAAAATACGAGTAAACAGACTGATAGTAATAATACTCGTAGACTCCCGAAAATTAAAAAAACTACGTCAAAAAAAGCCCGACAATTCTTTATATCAGATCCTCTCTCATTTTCTGGATTTTTCAAGTTTTGTAGTGTTGTTAGCATTAATAGAAATGAAAACAAGAAAAGTATATTTTATTTTTGGAAAAAGCTACTTTTCAAAACAGGGGCCCTACTCTGTAATGCGTTTCGAAAGAAAATATTTTCGAAAACGAATATTTTGTACTCTCTATTTCTAATGGGGATAAGAAATCTAGTACTTACGAAATGACAAATCCGCATTCGGATTTTTCATACCTGGCAATGCGTTTCCGAATGTCATTAGCGTTCGAAAACGGACATTTACTTTCTACACCAAGAGAGGTAACGAATTGCAATTCGAAGGTCGTTTTTAAAGGACACAAAAGGAAAATTTTGTTAAGTTGTGTGCAATAGATAAAATATAAGTAAGGAAATAATAATTTTATTCAAAATTTAAGCAAATAAATCCCATTACAGGGAATCATCAGCGAAAAATGTGCATACTAAACAAAAGCAATTTGAAATTATGGTGGAATTCGTATGACTTGAAGAAAAAAAAGTATACCTTAGCAAAAGACAAATTTCAACACAAAAAACGAATTGACTATAAAAAAAAACAGCTTAAACTTTCTAAGCTTGAATTAAAAAGAGAGATTGGCAATTGCAAAGCAGTGAAGTGTAAAAAAAAGTCATTACGATAATTTTCAAGTGATAATAATGACTGAATTTTAATTTTAATTTTTTTTTTCGTCTTTGTAATTTGTTTTGATTTTTTTTTTGTATTTTTGCTTTGACAAATCTCATAAGAAATACTTCGGGACTCGGTAAATCTATTAAATAAATAGAAAAAGTACTAGATGATTGTTTTATTCGATTCGAACATTTTACAGAGTACGAATTCATAAACGAATCGAATATCAGATTCGAATCGGATTGGCTTTCGAAACGCATTACAGAGTAGGGCCCCAGTTTCTTATATTTTTGCGTGAAAAGCACCAAAAACCCTCTAAACTATTGTGGTTTAGCTCTTAAATGTAGCATATTTATAGAAAACTGTTTGAAATCTTGAAATGTTTTCATATGTAGGGAGTCGTCATAAATTGCTGCGTTCATTGTACAACAGTGTTCTATAATAATTTAATAACTAAAGTTATCACTTTAGTCCTTGAAATGTGTAAACGTAAGGTCAAGATGCAGACTATGTTATTAAAATTTTGTACGCCTCCATCTAAGTGTGTGACCCCCCCCCCCTGATTAAAAGTCTGGATCCGCCCTTGCGTCATAGGATAGGATACTGATAGGAAAGGAACACATGTGTACACACAAATACCCAAAGTCAGAATTGGGTGGAAATGTGTATCCTATTTTTATCAGTATCTTATCTCATGTTCCTTAGATTTAAGTAGGTATAAATAATTGTAAGTAGGTTAAGAATTTTTTATTTGAAATAAAAAAACACAGACAAAAACAGACGTGTTTTTATTTCTTTCCAAAATTATTTTCCAGAATTGATTACTTGCTTTTTTGGATTTCAATTTTTTAAGAAATTAATTGTAAGAGGTTTCTCTTACATTTTTGAAATAATACTTTTCATTATAAATGGCAACGCGATTACGATATTATGTTCTCTAAATAATATATATATGTATATGTATATATAAATAAATGATTTTCTAGTTTAAAAAGAAAGATCGAATGATTTAAAACAGTACTTATATATTTAAGAGTTCAGTTATACTTTGATTAATTTCTTATGTTAAAATTTGTTGAGAGCATTCTAATAAAGTAAGTCAAAGCACGAAGTTGTTGGAATTTTATTTCGCGATAAGTTTTCTATTCTCTTTTTTGAATTGCAAGTTAGTAAAATCAAGTGTCTAAGAAATCTTACAACTAATCAGAAGCGGGATTTTCCACGCCAAGTTTTTTTTTGCAATTTTCGAGATTTTTCGATAAAAAATGGCAGCTTTACGGGCTGAGGAATTTATGCGCACAGCTACGGTTCAAAGCATTAAGGAAAAATTGAACCACTTGAATTTGTGCACGACTGGATTAAAACCAGCCTTATTAATTCGGTTGCGTGAAGCCTTAGGTGAATTGGACCAAGATTTGATGGAGGAATTGTTTCCTTGTGTCCAAAATGGTGGTGATCGTGACGTCGACAACGGGGATGCCGTTAACGAAGAGGATGATGATGCTGCGGATCAAGGTGAGCTTCAACGGTTGCGTGCTGCGGTAAGAAGAAGAGAAGAAATACTTTCTTTGCAAAAAAAATTGGCTGAATTAAGCAAACCAAGCGAACCGCGAACGTCTTATAGAGATATTGAGGAATCCATGCAGACGTTTTCCGGGGATGACAATTATCCCGTTACGCGTTGGATCCAAAGCTTTGACGACTCCAGACTACTTTTTAATCTGAGCGAATCTGAGGCATTTATATTTTCCAAGCGGTTGCTAAAGGGAACAGCTAAGTTGTTTCTTAGATCCACAACTTGTCGCTCATGGATCGAGCTGAAGGCAGCACTTCTTATTGAATTCAACCAGCGCACAACAGCAACAGATGTTCATAACGCTTTACGAAATCGGAAAAAAGGAAAAGAAGAAAACTTCCAACAGTATGTGTTAAACATGCAGGAGATTGCCTCGGCTTCAGAAATCGACGAATTGGATTTGATTCACTATATAATTAAAGGTATTCCTGACGCTATGGCGAACAAACAAATTTTATTTACCGCTAATAATATAGCCGAATTGAAATGCATGTTAAGAAGGTACGAAAAAATCAAAGCCGAGTTCCAGCCGCCGTCGTCAAGCTTTTCAAAACACGTGTCACAGTCTAAACCAACAGTCAATCAACCTCGCCTTCCTGTTAAGTGTTACAATTGTAACGAAAAAGGACATGTGTCTACAAATTGTTCTAAACCAAAGCGTGATCGTGGTTCATGCTTCACCTGTGGACAAAAGGATCACGTCGTAAAGAATTGTCCTAAAAACAACTCGATCAATGCATTGCAAAGCCTCAAATCGGATACCGAATGTGAATCAACATCGTTTTTGAACAATTTCCATCAAATATTCGAATATGATTTTCCGAAGGACGAACACGAAGATGTAAACTTCAAGATGAGCGCTTTAACTTTAATTGATACGGGGAGTCCAATAAATTTTGTACAACAGCAATTCATCCCGCCATTTTTGATGTCTGCAGTCGAGGACCCAACTAAGAAGTTCGTTGGCATTAATAATAGTGAACTTTGTGTTCTTGGTAAGGTGTATTGTAAGATTAGATTAAGTAGTGATTATGTCAATATTTGTTTGCATGTAGTCAAAAATGAAAGCATGAAAAATATTATTATTTTAGGAAGAGAATTTTTAAAACAAAACAATATAAAACTTAAATTTGAAGACAAAAACGATGTTTCGAAGAAAATTTGTTCAAAAAGTTGTATTTTAAACAATGAAGAATCTGAAATCTTAAATATTAATATTTGTGATGATCGCGATGAAAAGGTGTTCTTAAATATTAACCAAAATTTGAACAATAAAGAAAAAATTACAATATCAAATTTAGTTGATGGGTGTATTGACAAAGACCACAATAACACTTTGAAAAATCATTCGAATTTTGAAATGAAAATTAACCTCACTGGCTCGAGCAATGTTTTCAATTGTGTGCCGCGGCGTTTACCGTACAGTCATAAATTAGAGCTTAAAAAGATTTTGGACGATTTACTTAAAAACCGCGTCATTCGTGAGAGCGATTCGCCATTCGCTTCTCCAATTGTCCTTGCAAAAAAGAAAACCGGCGAATTCAGATTGTGCGTCGACTTTCGTCAACTAAATAAAATAACAGTAAAGGATAATTTTCCGATTCCATTAATTGAAGACCATTTAGACAGACTCCGTGGGAAAAGGTACTTCTCACTTCTAGATTTGAAAAGTGCTTTTCATCACGTGAAAATGTCAGAGGATTCGGTAAAATATACCTCGTTTATTACTCCACTAGGTCAGTTTGAGTACCTACGGATGCCTTTTGGACTCAAAAACGCCCCTGCGGTTTTTCAAAGATATGTCAACTCAATTTTTAAAAACCTTGTTGATTCCGGAAAGTTATTAGTTTATATTGACGATCTTCTTATTGCAACGGAAACTAAAGAAGAACATTTTTTAATATTGAAAGAGGTTTTAGATATAGTACTTAAAAACAACTTACAATTACGATTCGACAAGTGTTTGTTTGCTCACGAAAAGATAAAATATTTGGGTTACGAAGTATCGGCAAACGGTATAGGGCCAAATTCTGAGGGGTTAAAAGCGGTTGCAGATTTTCCAATACCCACCAATGTTAAAAACCTACATTCATTCTTAGGCTTATTAGTATTTCAAAATTTAAAGCAAAAACTTCTCAATTCCCCTATACTAGCCATCTATAATCCTCAAGCCGAAACCGAGTTGCATTGTGATGCAAGCAGCATGGGTTTCGGTGCTGTTTTGCTTCAGCGCCAAAACGATAAACTGTTTCACCCAATTTTCTTCTTTTCTAAGCGAGCAACACCACCAGAAACCAAATATCATTCATATGAGTTGGAAACACTCGCTATTATATATGCATTAAGGCGATTTAAAATATATTTAACTGGTATAAAATTCAAAATTGTAACCGACTGCAGATCATTAACGCTTACACTAAACAAAAAAATAATTAACCCCAGAATCTCTCGTTGGGCTCTAGAGCTCCAAGATTATGACTATGCAATAGAGCATAGGGATGGGGACAGAATGAAGCATGTTGATGCTCTCAGTCGTTCTCATAACATACTTATTGTTGAGTCTGACTCATTTGAACATGCCCTTGCTGCTTCTCAGCAAAGGGACCAAACTATTAGGCAATTAGTGGATATGTTGGAAAAGAGAGATAGCTCATCTTACGAATTGATTAATGGATTAGTGTATCGGAAGATTGGGAAAGATGTTCTTTTTTATGTACCATCACAAATGGAGACGGAAGGCATCCAAACTCACCATCGGGCATTATGCCATGTTGGCGTGGAGAAATGCTACAATTTTTTGAAAAAAACTTACTGGTTTCCCAGCATGAAACTAAAAATAAAAAACTATATAAAAAACTGCTTAAAATGCATTTACTTCTCCCCCTCAACTGGAAAAGCCGAAGGAATTTTGAACAACATACCCAAGGGAAACAAACCCTTTGAGACCCTTCACATTGACCATTATGGTCCACTACCTTCCGGTGTACGAAACAGTAAAAAGCATATTTTTTTAGTTGTTGATGGCTTTACTAAGTATTCTAAACTCTATGCGGTTAAGAGCACGGGCACAAACGAGGTGATTAAATGCTTGGAACATTACTTTGCAGTCTATAGTAAGCCTACGCGAATTATATCCGACAGAGGTACCTGTTTTACTTCGGAGGACTTCAAAAAATTTTGTTCCGAGCAAAACATACAGCATATCAAAGTTGCCACTAATTCGCCCCAATCAAATGGGCAAGTAGAGCGTATTAATAGAAGTATCACTCCTATGCTTTCTAAAGAGTGTGAGATGGAACCCGGAGACTGGTCCAAACATCTCAACAAAATTGAATTCGCTCTAAATAACACTGAGAGCAAGAGCACAGGTTTTAGCCCAAGTGTGTTACTCTTTGGAGCTCCACAAAAGGGTGAAATTAATGATAACATTCGACAACATCTAGAGCAACACATATTTAGTGAAGAGCAAAGAGACTTAGAACATGTGAGACAAAAAGCAAGTGAAAACAATCTTCGAAACCAGGAGGCAAACAAACATTATTTCGATAAACGACATAAGAAACCCCACGAATATAAAGCCGGGGATTATGTTATGCTTAAAAACATTGTCAATACGCCAGGTATCAACAAAAAGTTGTTGCCAAAATATAAAGGGCCTTTTAAAATTGTTAAAACCCTTCCAAATAATAGGTATTTAATTAGAAATATCGAAAATTTACAGCTTTCCCGTGTTCCATACGAGGGTGTTGCTTCGCCAGACAACATGAAACCTTATGTTAACTCGTAGAACCGCATCACAAATATTAACGTTTAACTTTCCGCATTCTCAAGATAAAATCGAATATTATCTTTATTTTTGTATTATCTTTCCATTTTATATTTCAAAAATCAATCAAATTTTAAATAATTTACGTTTTAAATTCATCACGTTTTAATAATGATTTTATATGATGTATAAAATGTATTTAAATATCGAATTTGTAATATCGTTACAAATCATGTTCTTAATAAAAATAATGATTAATATGAAAATATTAAAATAAGATTGGCAAAAGAAATATTATGATGAGATTTTTCTTAAATTTATATTATGCATGTAAAACATGATATCGTAAATCGAGGACGATTTAAGGTCAGGATGGCCGAGCTGTAAGAGGTTTCTCTTACATTTTTGAAATAATACTTTTCATTATAAATGGCAACGCGATTACGATATTATGTTCTCTAAATAATATATATATGTATATGTATATATAAATAAATGATTTTCTAGTTTAAAAAGAAAGATCGAATGATTTAAAACAGTACTTATATATTTAAGAGTTCAGTTATACTTTGATTAATTTCTTATGTTAAAATTTGTTGAGAGCATTCTAATAAAGTAAGTCAAAGCACGAAGTTGTTGGAATTTTATTTCGCGATAAGTTTTCTATTCTCTTTTTTAAATTGCAAGTTAGTAAAATCAAGTGTCTAAGAAATCTTACATAATGAAAGTTTAAATTCCTTTGAAACAAATTGTAGTGTGAAAAAAAACAAACAAGAATTACCAGATAAATACAGTTTGAAAGGGATCGTTAAATTCTGATGAATAAGATAAACGACAAGAAGAACGAGATTATTCACATTCAAGATTATCAACCTAAACTATATTAATTGTTATATATCTTATTTGTATCTCTAAAATTGTTTAACGATATAATAAGGAAATGAATCAGATATATGGACCATAACTAACAAATTAGTACGAGTTGGTACTTTAGTTGCACAAAATTCTAAGAAGTATACATTTTTATTTACAATAAAAGTTGACATAATATTTAATTTGTAAAGAACAAAACCAATTTTTTCTTTTTTTTTGGCTTAAGATTAATAATGATTAATACTACCTGTCATAATTGGTTATGGCTTATACAATAAGTCATCTAAAGTTTTCAAAATAAAGAACGTTGGATTCTAAAATGACAAATGTACATTTTGATTTAGTGTTAAGTATTGTAAAGTAAAAGAAAAAATTAACAAAACAAAGTTCTTCCTCTATATTTAAGAAGAAAAAAGCCTACACAAAATAACGTGCGAAAGCACGTTCACGAAAAGTGTATCACAATCACATACTAATGCTATGCTCTGAATTCTTTTATGACCTCAAACAAAGAATATAAATCTAATCATGATAGAATATTATTGACAAAATCAATTTATTATGATATGACAAAAGCATATTGAACTTAAGACTTAATATTGTTTACTGAGCGATGCCCACGTAGAAAATGAAATTCATTACTACGAGTATTATTCACAAATAAAGAGACTGTGGTTTCCAAGAAGAAATAAAACGCATATACTTTAATGTTATGGCCAAAAATTTGATATTGGCAAAGGCGGATCCAGACTTGAAATGAGGGGGGCAGGGGCCACATACTTAAAATAAAAAGTTTTTTAGGACCGCTTAAAAATGTTCTTTAATGTTTTGTAAAGGAGGCTGACAAAATTACAATAACATAATGTCTGAACTTTATATTTACTATTTTAAGGGCTAACGTGAAATTTTTGGTATTACAATCTTTTAGAACACTTTTCTCCAGCAACGCATGGTCTAACTATTTAATTTCAACGACTCCCTACGTATGAAAGAATTCCAAGAGTCCAGCAGTTTTCTAAATGTGCCCTATTTAACAACTAATATATCGGGTGATTTTTTTAAGGTTAGGATTTTCATGCATTAGTATTTGACAGATCACGCGGGATTTCAGACATGGTGTCAAAGAGAAAGATGCTCAGTATGCTTTGACATTTCATCATGAATAGACTTACTAACGAGCAACGCTTGCAAATCATTGAATTTTATTACCAAAATTAGTGTTCGGTTCGAAATGTGTTTCGCGCTTTACGCAAATTTTATGCGTTTTTTTTTTTTTAAAAGTTCTCAAGCTCTTAAAAAATCACCCATTATGTATTTATTGTCCTCCATTGAAAAGAGGACATTGTTTAATATAATGGGTGATTTTTTAAGAGCTTGAGAACTTTTTAAAAAAAAAAAACGCATAAAATTTTCGTAAAGCGCGAAACACATTTCGAACGTAACACTGATTTTGGTAATAAAATTCAATGATTTGCAAGCGTTGCTCAAACGTTGCATACTGAGCATCTTTCTCTTTGACACCATGTCTGAAATCCCGCGTGATCTGTCAAATACTAATGCATGAACATCCTAACCTCAAAAAAATCACCCGATACAATACTTTAAAGGGGTTTTGAATGTGTTTTATGCAGAAATGTTATAAATTGACCCAGGCCAGGAATTAAAAGAAAGTACAGAAAATAAGGTCAAAAAATCAATCATTTTTGTTAACCAATAAACAAAAGTTTACTGCTTTTTTGTTTAACAAATATGAATATAATTAAAATTCAACATTGTGGAACTGTCTTCTTAATGTGTCGTAAAGGTTTGTAAAATTGAAACATAGTTTTTTCCAAAAATAATATTGTTCCTAATCCTACAAATTAAAAAAAAATGTGAAGAATTTTCTGCCTTTTTTTGGCGTATTTTCTTCTGCAATATTGTTACTATTTTAAGTCTACTTACTCGAAGGAATTCTTTAAAAAAAATACTGTTTTGCGTGAACTTTTTTAAAGTATTTTTATTCAAAAAGGAGGTGTATTTAGGTACATAATTTCTCTAAAAATTACAAACAAACAGATTAAATTAAACAAAAAAGTTAGGAAGAAAATATAGTGTGACCCTCATAAATTACACGTTGCAGTATTTCTTTTCACTTCAATTTTGGAAAGATTCAAAGCTTTTATATTGTTAATTAATAGATACGAAACGCACACTATGAATATTAATCAGTTTGACGAGAGTGTCACTTTTGCTGTTTTTGGGACATTTATATTCTTGAATTCAACTTCACCTCAAAAAATAGATTTCGTCAGTTTACTATCTTTAAAGATTTTGTATTTAAAATAGGTAATTAGTTTTGAAAGAAAAAAACACTTTAGGAAAGCCTTACCCTCTTAATGTGCGCCAAATAAAATAAGATAGAATTAAATAGAGTTTCAGGAATTTAAAGGTAAGTTAATTGGCGATCTTTTGTTCATGGTTTTTTCTAAAAAACCTAAATATTTGATCTTATGAAAATATTTTAAAGCATTACTAAAATTTTTCCAAATTTTAAATATTGTGAAAAACTTTAAGGTTATTACTAAGATTTATGTTGTTTTTGGCAGACAAACCACTTTTTTAGTGAATATCGTTAAATTACCAACAAATCTGTAGATTAAATCTTTAAACAATTAAACTTTATGGCTTATATGAGCACTTGGATCGTCCATTGGTTAAAACTTTATAAATTTGTGTAGCACGATTGGAATATAGATGGATTTCCGATTCATATTGTTTTTTTTTTTTAATATAAAAGGGTTTGCTATTAAGTTTTAAAAATGATTTCGGGCAATTAGGCCACCGCGGCTGGCTCGAACCGCTCAGCAAAAGTTTCCTTTAATAAATTGATTCTTCACACAAACCGAACTATTATGGCTGAATCACAAACACGATTCAGCTTCGGCTTCGCCTGACGTTTACGAGTTCAGCCATAGGAATTCAATGCATGCTATCACAATGAAGCTTCGACCTCACGTTTCGTTTGACAATCGTAAGGAAAAGAACGTAATGTAACGTAATGTGACTCCAAACGGAAGCTCTAGTTCAATTATCTGAACATTTGCTTTGTCTGACAGCTGACAGCTGAAAAAAATGTCAACAAACAAAATATTTGCTCTTTGGAGGGATGAAATAATAGAAATGTCATTCAAAGCAACCTCGAAGCAGGCCCATCGTAACGCAGACAAAGCCGAAGCTGAAGCGTGTTTGTGATTCAGCCATTATTCTGTTAGTAAACTTGCACGATTTACTAATGTTTCTTAGTTTTCTATTCATTATGAAATGTGAAACCAAACTGAGTATAAATCAGTTGACAGCTGTCAAAAAGACAAAATCCGAATAAAGTTTTGCCCAGACTTACTTAAAGTGCATAAATAAACGGATAGAACTTTGTAAAAATTGTGTTTCTGTTGTTATATATTATATAAAGTAAGTAGAAATATATTTTTTGTAATGTGTCACATGCATTTGATAAATTTTGATTGATCAAAATGAAATCACTTTTCATATTGTTTGATGATTTATCACTGGTATTGACGTGTGAAAGTGTGTGAATGACATTTTCAACACTTATTCAAAGAATTGAAACATTGTCTGAAACGATAGGTGTAAAGGCCATTACTACATATGTATTTTAAAATCAGAAACCCTATCCTCACTAAACTATTTTTACTGAATCCTGTCTTGCTTTCGTTCACCAATTTGTTGTTTTTATTTTCCCTGTTAAATGCGATGCATAGTTTTAACTTACCAATAAAACACGACTACAATAATTATTGTATTCTTTATTTTTAATTGCAGACCTCAAAAATTATCAATATGTTGGAAAATTTCGGACACTAAAATGTTGGGCAGAAGTTTTACCAGTGCCGATGTCTGTCTGATTGAGATTACAATATACTAAGTTATTAAACTACATCAAAAGTTATTTATTGATTTATATTTGATAGGTTTACATAAAAAATAAAGGAGCTACCAATAATTGGTGTATCTGTTATATGTTTTATTGTTAAAGCTTGTGTAAATATAAAATACTTTCCAAGCTAATGGAAAACTGCGAAAATCATACTTATCTTGAGGCAGGAAAACCACCAAACATACCTAATAGTTATCGACCAATAAACCTACTTAGTAGTTTTAGCAAAATATTAGACAAAATTATAAAAATTAAACTTCTTGATTTTCTCGAGTCTTCCAATGTTGTGCCAAACCAACAGTTTGGATTCAGGCAAGGTCATATAGTACGATACATCAACATCAAGTTCTTAGAATTTGCAAACATGTTAAAGACAAAATGAATGCAAAAGAATCAACGGGTATTGTCCTTCTGGATGTTGAAAAGGTTATTAATAGCATATGGCATGATGGTTTACTAAAATTATTCGGTTGTCTTTTATTTATAATAAAACTAATACAAAGCTTCCTTAGAAACAGACAATTTCAAGTTAATTTAAATAGAAAACACTCTTCCGTTAAAGATAAATAACTGTGATATACCGTGGGTGGATTCTGTCAAAGATCTTGGTGTATATTTAAGACAAGACATTGACTTTTCGGGACCATATTACAAATACCTGTGCCCTCTTATAGGCACAAGTCTTGATTCAAATTAAAAAACTTTATTTATAATTAGTTTAAGTTAGCATAATAAGTATTGCCACTAAAATGCTATACCCACTTATTTGTAGGAAATCACCCTTGAGTAAGTTGAATAAGATTATTATCTGTAAAGTTATTTTCCAAACTATAGGGTGTCCCAAAATTAACGCAAGAAATCTTGCGTTAATTTCAAACAAGTTGATATACATATTTATTTAGAAACGAAATCTCATCAAATGGTAACCTTTTTGGATTGATAAAGTGTTTAAAAAAATACTTGAAAATACTTGTCTTTATAAAGGGTGTCCCAAAATTAACGCAAGAAATCTTGCGTTAATTTTGGGACACCCTATATTATTGTTTATGTTTATGCATGCCCAGTATGGGGAACTTGTGCAAAAACGCACTTAAAAAAATTACAAGTTTCTCAGAACAAAACATTAAAAATGATGGCAAATTTACCTTGGCAATTTTCCACCCAACTTTTACACTATCAAACTGGAGTTCATCTGTGAATTGTAATTATTTATTTGTATTTAAAATATGTTAAATAAATAAATTAGGTGGCGCAACAGTCCGTAGAGAACCAGGGCCTAGCGACTTACAACTCTCAACCATTACTGTGTGCGAGTAATTGCAAGGATGGAGGGACCTACAGTTTATATTCCGAATCCGAACGGCTAATTTGAGAAAGCACTTTTCATGACAAGAATTAGTCTTGGAGAATTTGTCAATTCCTCGCAAGAGGCAGTACCCGTGAAATAAACTTTAGGTGGCACAAGCAGGGATCGAACCCAAGGCCTCTCGCATGACAGTCCAACGCACTAACCATCATGCCACGGGTACTCCTTTTTTTTTTAAAATTGTTATTTATTCATTTATCCATTTGTTTTTTTATTTATCTATGTACTTATTTGTTTATTTATATATTTATTTATTTATTTATTGATTTATTTATTTATTCATTTATTTATTTATTTATTTATTTATTTATTTATTTATTTATTTATTTATTTATTCATTTATTTTGTATTTATTTACTTATTTATTTATTTATTAAATTAATATCAATTATAATAAATAGTTAACTTGTTTTGGTTGCAAATGTAAACATTTTTTCTAAAATATTATTATTGTGTTATATAAAATACATACATAACTTAATAGCTATATACTAACTTGGCAGTTCCTCTAGTTTGTAAGTTTAATCTAGTCATTTTTTTTGTATTATAAAATATATCGAATGAAGGTTTTTTATCATAGTTTTCCTTCAAATGTAGTTTTTCTCAATTCAAATGTATTTATTAACTTTCCATAACGCTTTTCAGTTGTAATATATATTTCAAATATCAAATCTCTGAGCAAGATGCGTACTAAGCAAATTTTTTTAAAGCCTTATCTATGAAAAATAAAGTATCTATCTATCTACATAAATAAGTAATTTTTATTTTATTTAAAAAAAAAATCATTCATTACTAATTTACTGTATTTAAGACAAGTAACTAAAAAATGTTACAGGGAAAAGAAGTTCATCGGTGCTAGAGTAAGGTATGCTCAACACAGAAACATTTTCACTTTTTTTAAAGGACCATTAGTTTGGTCTATCTGCATTTTTAAAAAACGATATTTTTTAAGGTTTAAAAAATTATCGAAAAAAATACATAACGAGATAAAATTTTAAAATAAAGTGCACGACTGGGTCACACAAACATGCTTCTGCATCCAAAGACTATGTTTACAAATAGAACTTATATTTTAAAATTTTCCTACAAAATAAGTTTGTCTTTGAGAAAATTTGAATATTCGATTTTTGACCAACAAATTTGTATGGGACAATGAAACAAACGCCAATCGCGATCCTTCTTTAAACCTTAATTTCCAGGTTTAAACTCAATCGACCTAATGGTTTGGGCTGTAGGTGCGTGACAGACAGACATGACGGACAAAATCGGGTTTTTCAACTTCTCTACCCTCGTAATGTTATGTTTATTTAAAATATCGAGTTCGAAATTTTTTACGAATGCAAAACTTTGCCATATAGTTCATATATTTGTCAATCTGCCAAAAGCAATCACTTTCAATCTTATATTTTTGTTTTATGTACAAATTTACCTTTCACCACATTTTAATAAGTTAAAATTCGCCACCCAAAATTATCCGATCGGAATTGAAATAAAAACATACGTTTTTAAACATTTTTCACATGTCGTGCATTTCTGGTCTATCTATTGAGTGAGGTTAAAATTTCTAACCTCATGAGCTAAGTGATTCAATGATCAAACCACACGCCCGCTGAGCTGCTAGGTATTACAGTTCCAATAGTAGATAATGCATGACCTATTTCAGAAAACTAATTAGAGAAAACTTTCAATGATTTTATCTGATGACAATTCTCTTAATTTTAACTCTGAAGGCATTTGAATTACATTTTTTTTTTTCAGAATCCAAATACAAAAGTAGAACGATTAAAATGTTATTCAAATTAAGAAATAAGAATATAGCCTACAACTTTTATTTTGTTATGATATACATAAAAAGGTGTCAGACTAGTCATTATTATGTTTCGATTTCATTTGGAGGCGCCTAAGTATCTCTATCTGTCAGGTAGATCCGTTGGTCATAATTGTTTGTTTTTGTAATAATCTAGTTTTTGATCTACATATTTCCAAGTATTTTCTGTCTTATAGTAAACTACAAATACATTCTTTTATAAGATACTTTTTGGTATAAAGCAATTATAATCGTTTTATACATATGTATATGCAATAAAATAATTAAGACTTTATAATCTCTCAAAGAACGCGATGACTGTGTGAGGCATTGTCTAGAGTCCAATGCTCATGTTCAACCTGATTGACAGCTTCACAATCACATTATTAGCAACGATGAAAACGCTCAAATGGAGGAGGCGCTCTACATAATATTTGAATGACTGTGACTGTCAATCATCACCTTTTACTCAAAATCTGTACTTGTACCTACTTTCGATTTAATACAGATGTTTCCGTTTATGGAGATCCCCAAAAACAAGTAAGATACAACATACCTTGCAGATTGTGTCAAATACAAGTAAATGTTTGTATAAGGACCGACTAGTGTCATAAAAGGAGAAACGCGCAATTAAGCAGTACTGTGGCAGTTTTAAAGAAAAGAACGTTCAAAAACCATCAAGGCTGCCTTATGGTAATAGAAAGTAACTTATGAATATGTTCTTGGCCAAAAATATATACTACTTCATTCCATTACTATTTATAGTATATTTATGACGGGCGGAATTTGGCAATGTTAAGTGGACATGGCTGGATCAAAACACGACCAAACATATGTAGTTGATTAACCGAAATAACAATATTCAAATTTATCGTTAACAAAACAGCACTCTTTGGGATTATACTTCTTTTTTTAAACTTGTGAAACATACAACGTGTTTTCAAGCTTTTAAAATGCATACACGATCGATCTGTCAAAATAACTCATTTATTTTCCTACAGTGGTATTGTTGATAGAAAATAATTATAAAAAAGAGGCTGGGATGCGACCCACACTGATAACTTCCCATCCCGTATGTCGATTTGTCTTGATTAAAAGTTTGTAGGGTTTCGTGTTTTGTTTCTCAAATATTTAAAAATTACAAACAATATTTTGCATATAATGTAATAGTTTGATTTCAAAATCATTTTTTGTTAACGATATTTTTAGTCGAAAACCAATTTTTACCAATTTTAGTAGCATTTCTTAAAAGTTTTTATTTCTTATACTCGTATAAGCAAATACAAATTGGATGAATGAAATTAATTTGAAGTCGATAATTTCTATTTTTTACGAGATAAATTTTGCGTACTATTTTTTGTAGATTTTATTTTTTTTATGAAAAAAAAACTGACTGTTGGATTTGAATAAAAAAATTACTGAATGTCGAAAATTATATTTTCTGTGAGAAAATTATTTTGAAGATAAAATTTTTAATTTTAAAAAAGATAATTGAGTCGAAAATCTATTTTTACCAACTTTTATTAATTTTTTTTAGGTTTTTATTTTTTGCAAGAAAATTATCAGTTCGATTTTTGTCAAAATTTTACTGAATGTTGAAAACAATATTTATCATAAGATAAAATTAGTTTAAAGCTAATATCTTAAAGTTTTGAAAAGATATTTAAGTCAAAAATCAATTTTTACCAACTTTTTTTTATTTTTTTTAGGTTTTTAATTTTTTGTAAAAAAAAACGGTCGATTCAATTTTTCTCAAAATTTTATAGAACGTTCAAAACAATATTTCTTATAAGATAAAATTAGTTTGAAGCTTATACATATATTTAATTTTTATAATGATAATTGAGTCGAAAATCTATTTTTACCAACTATTGTTCATTTTTTGTTTTAGGTTTTTATTTTTTGTAAAAAAAACTGTCAATTCAATTTTTCTCAAAATTTTACCGAATGTTGAAAACAATATTTTTTATAAGATAAAATTAGTTGGAAGCCATAATCTCAAATTTTCGAAAAGGTATTTAAGTCTAAATTCAATTTTTACCAACTTTGAGTAATGTTTTTTTTAGTTGTTATAAAAAAACTGTCTATTCGATTTTTCTCAAAATTTTACCAGATGTTGAAAACGTTATTTTTCGTTGCACAAAATTGTTTTCGAAATAAAATCATTTTTTCTTCGTAAAATATTCGAGGAGACACATATTTTTTTTTTCAGTTTTTTTGATTTATAAAAATAACTGTTAATTAGATTTTTTCCCAAAAATATATTTGTTTGGTAAACCGTTCATTATATATAATATAAAATTAAATTCAAGTCTCTAGAGTCATTGGTTCATGAGATATTTTGGGTTAATCAAAATTTACACCTTTTTTTAAATTGCTATGGTAAAAAAACCACCCACTCAATTTTTTTGAGAGCCCTTTCTGCATCTTTCTACATTATTATTTGTACAACAAAATTTATTTGGAGTCGATACCTCTACTGGTTCTTGAGCTATGGACGACGAAAAAAACGTTTCTAACGTACGGACGTACGTACACACGCACATATCGTAAAAAATAGACACTGGTCGACCAGGTTTGGTTCTTGGCAATCACATTTCAATTTTTCAATTGGTTTTGATGGCCTTAATTCAAGTCCGACTTCAAAATTAGTCTATCACCGATCACGTAAGGTTTTTGAAATACTTTTGTAGGCTATATAAATTTATGACGTAGTTTTTTTTCCCAATAAACTTCGTGGCTGTTTTACAAAACTATAACCCCTTTTTTCAATATCTAGTCGAAATATTTATAGTATTTCATAAAGTTTCCAAAAAATCTTCATAAGCTGTTAGATTCAACCTTTCTAACAAAAATCTGAAAGAAACGCTAAACCATTTGTGCTTAAACGGTTTTTAACACAAAAAAGCAAAACGGGTTGAAAGTAATTTTTGTTCCTGCTGCGAATCTGCTGTCTAAACAATAGTATTATATCAAGTTTTTGAAACATATTAAAAAATATAAATATAATGTTGAAAACTTGAGCAGATAACTAAACTACGGACTCGCAATCAGTACTTAAAATTAACTTCAAAACGTATTGTTCAAAAACTCTTTGGGCTAAGAAAGCAATTGAGTAGCAAAGCCCTCTCTCGAAGGACCAAAGACCCTCATCATCCCCGTCCCAGTGCAGAAGCATGGACTATGACAAAAGCGGATGAAAGCACCTTGGAGCACCGAGAGAAAAGTTCTTCATCTACGGTCCCGTATGCTTAGAACGGGAGTGGAGGAAAAGAGGGAACGATGAGCTGTACAGCGACGTAGACTTAGCCAGAAGGGTAAATGTCCAACGACTAAGATGACTGCGTCACGTAGAGCGCATGGAAACCAATGCTCCGGCCCGGAAAGTCTTCGAATCCACACCCACAGGACACCGCAGTAGAGGAATACCGCGGATCAGGTGGCGCGCACGAGTGGAAAGTGACCCCACCACCCAACTTAGAGCGCGAAACTGGAGACATCTAGCTAGGGACCGAGCTATGGAGAAGTTTGTTGGGTGAGGCCCTAGTTCACACAGGACTGTAGCGCCATCTTAAGTAAGTAAGTAAGTAAGATTCTAAAATGATTTAAACTATATCTATAAGAAAAACATTTGTAATTTGCAAAATCATCATACAATTTATTATTAAAGGGTATGTTTTGCTTTAACTTAGCCTTTAAAAACCGTTTTTGGATGACTGGCATTTTCATATTTTAAAAACCTGAGGGTAAATTTGAATTAGGACAAATGAAACCTTTAAAAAAGGTATTGTTTTGTTTCTGTGACAAAAAAGGCCATATTCTAGTAAATCAGTATTTTGAAACTGTTTCATATGTTAATGCGGATTGAAGACTCTAATTTGCTTAAAGGAAACGATTCTTCAATTTAATAATAAAATATATTAATAATTTTTTTCCTACAATTTTCTTCGAGTCAAGTTTATGACCTGCATTTCAATGCACTTCATAACCTAACTTGTCGGCAAAATAATTTAAAAACTTCTTCTTCTTAATATTTTTCAACATCTGCATATATAAATACACAGTTTTCACATCTAAAAACTATCTTTCTTAAGCCTAACTAAGAACTTTTTTTTATTTTAAGAGACCCTATAAACCCGTCTTATCCTTTTTGTCTTCTGTTAAAATTTAAATTTTAAAATAAATACTATGAGTTGAAAAACCATGCGTATTTATGTTTCGCAAACCTGATTTACGTCAAATTAATTTTAAATATATATTTGTATGTTGCTCTATTTAATTTTTAACTCAAGTTTAAAACCTCCACCCTTATTTTTCCTGAAATCTCTTCTGCTAAAAATAATGCACGACTAGATCCCACGAACTTATTCCGGTATCCAAAAAGTCTGTTTGAAAATAGTACTTATAATTTAAGATTTAAAAATATACGAAAATATACCTGAGAGATATGTTTGACTTTAAAAATTTAAATTCCATTTGATTTCTCTAAAAACATTAAATTTTTCAGATTTTTTTTTGAAAATCTTTAGAGCGGTTTTTCTGTAAAAACAATTTTTATGTACAAAATTTCAATTTTGTTCAAAAATATTGTTGGTATGCAGTTATTTAGAATATATTTTATATTTGATGTTCTTAAAAAAAATGTTTTTTTTCGAGATATCGAATTTTGAAAAAAATAAAATAATATGTCTTTAAAAACCCAAAACAAAAATGTTGACATCTTTGATCGTCAAATTATTAATAGCCGCGTTTTATTATCACCATGATCTGATCCGGATCTTGAATTTACATGCATTACAACAACAACACAAGATCCTGCTTTGTGTTTGGATCTCAATTTGAGATCCAAAATTTAATTCTTTTTTTCACAACAAGGAGCGCTTTATCATTGTTATTTCACATGTAAATGTTGGTATCATTGCAAACAAATTAAATAAAACCTGTATTGCCATATAAACATTTCCATTTGACTGAAATAAAATATTTTTTAAATAGAAAGCGAGAAGCTTTATATTTATTTATTTGGTATATAATCCATGAAATAATAAGATATTTTCACAAAACCAGATATTAATTGGTGAAATTAAAATAATAAAGTCCAGAAAAATGTATATTTGACATAATTTATGGGTATTATTTTCCCCCAAGAAAAGGAACAAAAAAAATCATTGAGCAAAATGCTCTTTGGGCAACCCTGCTTTAAATGTCAAAAAATATTAATAAAATCGAGAAAGCTGCAGCACAAATGGGAGAAAAGATGTTCAAATAAATTGTAAGTAATCTCTAAATTAAATTATTTAAGTGTCACATTTATTAAAAGGTCAAAAAGAATCTGGACTACATGTGAGACCAAAGCGTTTCTGGATGCTTTGAGTTTGAGAGTGCAATGGTGATTTGCAGAAACATTTTCAAAAGTTGTGGAGCTTCCATTTTTGGTATATTGTTTGTTTTTTTTTTGCTTCGTAATGACACTTTTGAAAGAACGAATTTGACACTGCTACCAAACTTTAAATAACAAAAAATATGATGATCCAATGCTGTTTTATTATCATGATCTGATCCGGATCAGATCATGGTGATAATAAAACGCGGGTATTATTATAATAAAATTATCATTGAAATCGGTTCATGAGTTCCTGAGAAAATTTAATAACAAAATAACGGTTCTATGGGTGTACCCTTCTGAAACAGAACAAAAAAATTTGTTTTCTATTGAAAGAAGCCAATTTAAGAAAAAAAAAAAATTAGAGAAAATTTAATAAAAAAACATTCAATTCGTTTATGAGAAAATTCTAATTTTCGATTTTATTTGGAACTACTTTTATTTTGTATCTCAAAAAAATCAAAAAACGCCTAACGCGAATCTACTTAAAATCTTAATTTACAAGTTTGAACTTAATCTACATAATGGTTTGGGCTGTAGGGGCGAGAATATAAATACAGACGGATGGGATCGGGGGACCCACATTTTTCGACTTCTTGTAATATCATGTTTGATTAAAATCTCGAGTTCGAAATTTTGTAGGAATGCAAAACTTGCCATTTACATACATATCTACATAGGTTCTATATGCCGCAAGTAAAAATACCTGGCAACCCTAATTTAATTTCAAAATCTAACAAATTTAAAAAAACGAGATTTAATTTTGATATTCAGGAAAAACTGTATTTTTTAAGAGAAGTTAGGTGATTTTTATTTAACACTTTGACTGCGGCATGGTTTGACCTGAGCGCTTCCTCTATGCTGAAATTTTTTTTTTAAAAAGGTTCCTTTTACTCTACTTTACTTATATCAGTGCTTAATTTTACTAATATTTTGTTTTTTAACTATAAAAACGATTGTCGCGTAGTCGACGTCAGCATCATAGTATGGCGTTTTTCCCGGATGCGGGGTGTGCGGAGGCATTGGAAGTGGTCAGTAATAATTATGTTGTCGACGATGCGTCGACATCCGCCCCATAGAACAAATACGATTTGTCGACGACGACGCGTCGACATCCGCAGTCAAAGTGTTAATTTGTAATTGTAAAGAGTGGTGTGCTCAGCACCATATTCTTTTTATGAAATTATCCATGATCAATTCGTATATTAGCGGTTGTCTTCAATGACTTCAAAAATTCCATCTTTAAGGTCTTGAATTGTTTGTGAGTTGTGGAGCATTGGCATAGATCTTACCGTTCACGTGGTTTGGGGCCAATATTGGGGAAAATAGTCTAAAGGTGTTAAATCACAAGATTTCGGTGGGAAAATTTATTGATTCTATTTCTTCGAGCATTAACACAACATTTTATAATGTAAATGTGTTTTAAAAGCTTTTATCGCTCAATTTTTGTAAATGGCGTAGTTTTTAAAAGTTTATTGTCAAAATATTACACATAAAATGTTTTTTTTTCGGAGTATGTTATTTAATTTCATAACTGTATATGCTGGCTGCTTTATACTACGCGCTTGCATGTACCAACTCTAAATTTAAAAGAAAGATTGAATCGAAGCATTATTTCTTAAACTAAAAATATTTGATTTTATATAAGCTAAATGGGTTTTGGTACTTGTATGACAGAAAAAAAATTGATTTTTCGTCGGAGATAGGTACAAAAATTTCAAGACACTAAAAAACCCTAAAGCTTTTTAAAGTGGATGTGGCCAAATACTTGGCATCAAAAAACTTTTGAAAATATACAACTTCTTAAATTAATTCATGATTGTACTGAAAACTTCATTGATATCAGTTAAATCAATTTGTTTTCATTAACTTTGTCTGTGAGTTTTACTAAAAATAGTTTAAGTATGTATAATATATGTATATTCATCATAACTAGATAAACAACCGGGAACCAGTCCTGGCTTCTTACAACAAGTCGCTCTATTTTTCCCGATCGCAAGGCTAACGCCATATACAATTGCGGACTAAGGTCTGACAGGCTATCGCGACATGTCGCCTACTATTATAGAATGTTCTACAAAACACGTTCCGTGCTAATTCCCCTTTGCTGATACGATCTATGTAGATGTCCAGTCCACCGAACCGAAAACTACAGAGCTTAATTTTCTTCACGATATCTGCTTCGAAGAAGATTGTATACAGTTCATGATAGTAGCGTCTCCGGGATCGTCCTTTCTCACATAAGGGGCCAACAATTCAAAGTAAGACTTTCCTTTCTAACGCGCCTAAGAAGTCGGAGTGTCTTTTACTTAGCATTCAGATTTCGGAATTCAGCTTTGAAGTTATGGTTGGGTTTCTGGATTTTAAAAAAAACATTGATTTACTATTGCAAAGCCTTACAACGTTGAGTTCTTCAAATTTTATTGATTTATAAACTTCTTCCTACTCATTGTGAACCACTGTAACATGGCAAATAGACTGAAATAAATTATTTATGGCAAATTTAAGAACGCCAGATGATAACTAATAAATAAAGAAAAGATTTATCAAACTCGATATTTATATTTATTTTTTTTAATTGACACCAAATTCAAAAATACGAGTATGAACCCAAAAACTTGCACTCTACATTTTTTTATTTATGAATAAAAATAAATATCAACAAAACAAAAAACAGGCCCACAAATTAAATTTCACCAAAAAATTATATGTAATTAATTACGATGATTCAGACGAACCAATTGATAAAATATGTAAATAAAGTTTGAGAAAGCGAAATCAGGCGCTAACGCTCTGATTGAAAATTTTTGATTCAAATTAAGACGACCGACCCTGGGTTCTTATTAATTGGTTAGTGGTTTGATGGCTTGTTCTGATTCTTTTGTGATATGTTTTTTTTTTTTAACTTCTTGTTACCTTTTAACTATAGGTATATTATGTAGTGTGGCTTTAAGAAGTCAACGTTTATATTGCTCAGTTAAGGTTCAATTTCAGTTCACGGGCACAAGTGAAACAGGATAGGATTAAATTAATTGCGCTGCACTGCGCTGCTCATTTGATGACTGAGACTGACTCTTTGTTAAGTATGTTCTAAAATTAGAAATCATTCATTGAAGTGTCTTGAACTGATGCACACGCGTCAGGTCTCAGGTAGCTTGGCTTAGCGATAGAGATATGTTTATTTTCAAATGTGTATTGTTTTTAACCGGTAAATTAATATTAATTTAAATTTAAAACAAAGCCAGAAAAAAACAGTGATTTGAGTTAAAGACATCAAACTAATTATTTATTATAAATCAGTGTTGCAGATTGGACGTGTGTCTAATGCAGGCCCCGCGTCTGATGATGATAATTTCGTAACTATTGATTTCAATGACTCCGAAGAGGACGACTTGAAGAACGACATTCAAACTAGAATATCCTTATCGGAGTATTTGCCAATTGTCATCAATATCCTTGGTCCTATTTTTGGCATTGACACGTCACGATGGAGTCAGCAAGGTTTTGTTGCACACAAAGATGTTTCATTTTTTCTACACACCAAAGGTTCAGGTGAACATCGAGAAGAAATCCGATTCAACGATACCAAGTCATTGTTAGCTTCGCGGTTTAATCCATCTCATCCAACAAGGTGAGTGCATCTGGCATAGATATAGCAGAATAATGTGAAGTGGGCTTAAATTTAAGTTTCTTAACCGCATAATTTAATTAATATAACAAAAAGTCTGTCGATTGATTAGCGTAGACTCAGTGGTTTTGTGTTAGCTTTATTAATACAAAGAAATGTGTTACTGTGCTTTTGGTTCAAGATTTGTGGTGTTGAGTAAGTTTTATCGATTGTGTAAAAGTGTTTTTTAATCAACTTATGAACAGTTTTATCTTGTTTTGTTTTCAATTATTAATAATTGAAACTCGAGATACCTATAGTCGAAAAAAAGAACGTTTGGGTCGCACGTACCTAATTGCTTTTATGGTTCAAATATCAAAGAATCTTAAACATCTTCTTTAAAATAACACCGCGGATGTTATAAAAAAATATATATTGATAAAACAAACGTTTAAATTTTAAAAAACAATTCAATAATTCATTTTAACATGAAATTAAAAATCGTTTAAGAATTTAAAAAAAAAACTTAATTATTCTGTTTAGAATTTTCTTTTTAAAAACTTTGGAAATATTTTTGAAATTATTTAAAAAACCGAAAAAAGAACTTAAAAAAAAGAAACAATTAAATTAATCTTCCTTATTTATTTTATAACAGAAACCCTATTGTTAATTCTATATTTTGGCTAAGATTCGATTAAATTGTTATTAAGTCAGATTCCGTAAAAGCGATTTTTTGGATATTTGGATTAAAAACTTAATTTGGACCGAATTTTCAGTGTTTTTGTTTTTAAATTCCTTGTACAAAAATATTCAGTTTCAACTTTAAGCGCAAATATCTGCAGTCTAGTCTTGCCTTTTTTATTTAAAAAGAGACAAACAGTTCAAACATACATACATACATATTTTTAGTTATAACTTCCTTACGAAAATGAAAAGATTTCTTTTACCAATTTATTGACTGTCCTGTCTTAGATCAGATGTTAGGAGAATGGTAAAAAAATTGTGTACGTCTTATTTAAAAAAGAAATCAAAATTCGAGCATGTATTAAATTTTCAATCCCTGTTGTACGATCTAAAAGTTTTTTTTTCACGGTTACTGCCTCTTGCAAAGAATTGACAAGTTCTTCAACAGTAATGTCTTTCAAATCAGATTCGGCGTAAAAATTGTAGGTCCTTTCCATTCCTGACAACACTCCTACACAGAAATGGTTGAGAGTTGTCACTAGGCCTTGGATCGAAAAACTATTTTTTAAATTAAATTTTCAAGTGGATTTTATAAAAAATAATCTATAATGTTACAGTATTTAAAAACGTAAAAAAAACGTACAAAATTAAAAAAATGCAAAAATGTGATACTTTAAAGGCGTTAGGTCTTCTCGGACACAAAGCCAAAAAAGTTAAAAACCCCAAAGCGAATGTCGTAAAAATTGAGATATTGGCTTCAAACTAACTTTATCTTATAAAAACTATTGTTTTCGATTTCAGTAAAATTTTGAGAAAAAGTGGAAATGACAGTTTTCTTACAAAAAAAAAAAAACAAAAAAAAAACAAAAAAAAAACAAAAAAAAAAACAAAAAAAAACAAAAAAAAAACAAAAAAAAAACATTACTAAAAGTTGGTAAAAATTTATTTTCGACTCAAATATCTTTTCAAAAACTTGAGATTATGGCTTCAAACTAATTTTATCTTATAAGAATTTTGTTGTCTACATTCTGTAAAATTTTGAGAAAAATCAAATTGACAGTTTTTTTACAACTAAAAAAATAAAAAAAAAGCTACAAAAAATATCGGGTGATTTTTTAAGAGCTTGAGAACTTTTTTAAAAAAAAAAAACGCATAAAATTTGCAAAATCTCATCGATTCTTTATTTGAAACGTTAGATTGGTCCATGACATTTACTTTTTGAAGATAATTTCATTTAAATGTTGACCGCGGCTGCGTCTTAGGTGGTCCATTCGGAAAGTCCAATTTTGGGTAACTTTTTCGAGCATTTCGGCCGAAATAGCCCGAATTTCTTCGGAAATGTTGTCTTCCAAAGCTGGAATAGTTGCTGGCTTATTTGTGTAGACTTTAGACTTGACGAAGCCCCACAAAAAATAGTCTAAAGGCGTCAAATCGCATGATCTTGGTGGCCAACTTACCGGTCCATTCCTTGAGATGAATTGTTCTCCGAAGTTTTCCCTCAAAATGGCCATAGAATCGCGAGCTGTGTGGCATGTAGCGCCATCTTGTTGAAACCACATGTCAACCAAGTTCAGTTCTTCCATTTTTGGCAACAAAAAGTTTGTTAGCATTGAACGATAGCGATCGCCATTCACCGTAACGTTGAGTCCAACAGCATCTTTGAAAAAATACGGTCCAATGATTCCACCAGCGTACAAACCACACCAAACAGTGCATTTTTTCGGGATGCATGGGCAGTTCTTGAACGGCTTCTGGTTGCTCTTCACTCCAAATGCGGCAATTTTGCTTATTTACGTAGCCATTCAACCAGAAATGAGTCTCATCGCTGAACAAAATTTATCGATAAAAAAGCGGATTTTCTGCCAACTTTTCTAGGGCCCATTCACTGAAAATTCGACGTTGTGGCAGATCGTTCGGCTTCAGTTCTTGCACGAGCTGTATTTTATACGGTTTTACAGCAAGATCTTTGCGTAAAATCTTCCATGTGGTCGAATAACACAAACCCAATTGCTGCGAACGGCGACGAATCGACATTTCACGGTCTTCAGCAACACTCTCAGAAACAGACGCAATATTCTCTTCTGTACGCACTGTACGCATTCGTGTGGTTGGTTTAATGTCCAATAAAGTAAACTGAGTGCGAAACTTGGTCACAATCGCATTAATTGTTTGCTCACTTGGTCGATTATATACATACATTTCGAACCGAACACTGATTTTGGTAATAAAATTCAATGATTTGCAAGCGTTGCTCGTTAGTAAGTCTATTCATGATGAAATGTCAAAGCATACTGAGCATCTTTCTCTTTGACACCATGTCTGAAATCCCGCGTGATCTGTCAAATACTAATGCATGAAAATCCTAACCTCAAAAAAATCACACTTTAGTACAAACATTTAGTAAAAATTGATGTTCGATTCTCTATATCTCGTGAACAATAAAAGATATTGACTTCAAATTAATTTCCTTCATCCAATTTGTATTTGTTTATATAGGAAATAAGAACTTTTAAGAAATGCTACTTAAATTGGTAAAAATTGTTTTTCGATAAAAAACCTCGTTAACTAAAATAGATGTCGAAATCAAAATATTTCATTATATGCAAAATATTGTTGGTAATTTTTAAATTTTTAAGAATAATTCAACTGACTTTTTTAACAAAACACGAAAACCAACGAACCTTTTAAGCAAGACAAATAGACAGACGCAGACGGGATGTTAAGTTATCAGTGTGGGTCGCATCCCAGCCTCTTTTTAATTTTGAATTTGAGTTTTATGACATAGGGGTTAAACTTTGTGACATTTATTTTAGGCATTACGACGAATATGATTTCTATCGTTTCTTGTGTCTTATCACCCAACAACATGTTAGCCAAATTGTAAAAAAGATCTCTAAGAAAACGTCACAAAGTCAAACAAAAATGTCTTCATCCAAACCAATGTCGTAACGCCTAAATTTACAAATGTCATAACGCCCAAAAACATTTTGGGTAAATGGGCTTGAGACGCGTATAAGCAGTGAAGTATGTATGGGGGCATGCTGCAACCCTGTAACTCCCCTATTTGGGTCCACTATAGGATCTGTTGCAGGTGAGATGTTGGGCAAAGTGCATTTAAGGAATCTGGATTTAGAGAATCTTTGCATACACACAACCTTGCACGTACCCCAAATTCTATAGTGAGTCCAAACATAGGGGTTGCATACATATTTCATTGTTTATACGCCATAATTCTTGGTGCTAGTACTGTCAGCAAGCAAACTATTTCGTTTTATTTCACTTTGAAAATTGGACTTTTTTTTAGCTTTCTGAAGGTAAAATAAAGCCAAACATATTTGTAACGTTTTCTTGACGTTCCGAGTTTTTGGGCGATCTGACATTTTTTTCGTTTAATGTTTGCGTTTGGGTGACAAAATTTTAAACTCAAAATGTCGAAGTGCACAAAATAAACAAAAATTTTGTCAGAATGCCCAAATGTTGAAACACATGAAATCATTTAGGCGAAATTTGAATTTTACCATTATTGGGCGATATGACATTTTTATTTGAAGTTTTGTAAAACTCAAAAAAGTGTTAACGCCCCAATGTTCGGTTATATTACCAAAATCGTACAATAACAAAATGTTAATAATATTGTTTTAGATCCTAGATCCTATGACATTTTTAATAAGAGCGATATATATATTGAACAGAACTAACGCCAACTTTAATACAAAAACACAAATTTAAAGAAAGTGTTTTTTCGAAGATTCTCATTACTTGTCAATTTTTACCAAAATAACATAAAAAAGAAAAAAGACGATGCTTTTTTGACGTTGTTCATCAGTTGACCAATGATGATTTATTAATATGAAAGGCAATTGTTGGATTACAAATTATTTGCAATCACAGACTTGTTGCAATAATTTTGTTTTTCATAGATGCGTTTTTTTTTTTCAATAAAAAGATCAAAAGCTAGTTTTCCTTTGAAATAATTTTTTTTCTCTAAAAAAATAATTTTAATTATACTTCAATTTATTTTTGAAAATTATCTAAACTTGGATGTAAGGATTTCATCTGAAAATACTCAACCACTTCATCTTTGATGAAAATAATAAACTCTAAGAATTAAAAGAAAATTGACATTCAACAATTAAATGGATACAAATATATACTTCTATGTTAAAAAGAGGCTGGGATGCGACCCACACTGATAACTTCCAATCCCGCCTGTCAATTTGTATTTCTTAAAAGGTTTGTAGGTTTTCGTGTTTTGTTAAAAAATTTATCAGTTAAATTATTCTAAAAAAAATTTAAAATAACCAACAATATTTTGCATATGATGAAATAATTAGTTTCAAAATCTATTTTTGTTAACGAGATTTTTAGTTGTTAACCATATTTTACCAATTTTAGTAGCATTTCTTAAAAGTTTTTATTTCTTATATGGGTGATTATACAAAAGTTGGGTAACTCGATGTCATCAACCAATATATACAAAGTCTGATTATATTTTATTGAGATTGCATTTTATTTTAAAACAATGGAAAGACCTTTATTTAGTCACCCAATTTCAGTTCTTCATTTTGAATACAAGTTATTAAAAAAACGCAATTAGTTCTTAAAACGTCAGTCCTCTGGCATGTCACAACCCTGAAAACCAACCATTAAGTGACTGTCTATTAAACATTATCATTGATTTGAGAAAACTTATTAATTTTAATACAATCTGCGATGTATATAGTTTAATATATACTACAACTTTCATAATGCAGTGTTCTCCACTTTATTTAAAAAAATAAGAAATTTTGTGTTCAGTTTCATTCGTCAGTCCCTTGTGTGTTATTTAAATTTGAAATTCGTGCGAAATATCGCCGACTCACTGTCAAATCCCACTTTGAATTTTAATATTGGTAATGAAGTTAGTTGCGGGTTGCACAATTTGACGGCCACCATAACTGTAACAGAGTTTGGGTTATGTCTATACACGTGCTAAGCCAGTCAACACGTCAGTTTTATGGTGAGTCGTTATTTTTTTGTTAATCTAAAGTTTATTTTTATTTATTCGTATTAGACTTTGATTTGTTAAAATGTAGTTTGTTGATATTTGAAATTACAAAAAAAACATTAGTCCAGATTATAATCTCAAATTTCGTCTTTTTCGTCAGTATAGTGTGGCGTCAGTTCTGTGTCAGGTAAATTGTTATTGTTCTTCATTTCTTGATAATTAGTACTTTTAAGATGAATATTGTTAGATTTTGTTTGTTGATTACTTTGAAATATTTAGTAAAAAAAGTGAAAGTAGTAAAAGATAAGTGAATAACGTTACGTTAAATGTCAAAAGTCTGTTTTGAAAACTGATGTAGTATTTTCTCCTAGTATATTAATAATTATTTTTAATTATTTCTAAGTGATTTTAAGTGATCATCATTAAATTTTTACTAATTTGATTTAATTTCATTATAATACTTTCAAAACTGTGTATACTCGTCAGTCCTCTAGCAGTCAAATTCTGAAATTTTTAAATATCTTACAATGTACTCAAAAAAGTGACTGGCCCGATTGGAACATTATATTAATTAGATTAGCTATCATATACACCCGAATTTATAGAAGTTTGATTTAAAAACTATCGTAAACAAAATATCCTCAAAAGTTACCCAACTTTTGTATAATCACCCATATAAACAAATACAAATTGGATGAATGAAATTAATTTGAAGTCAATGTTTTCTATTATTTACGAGATATCAAGAACCGAATATCAATTTTTACCAATTCTGCGTACTATTTTTTGCAGATTATAATTTTTATGAAAAAACTGACTGTGTTAGATTTTTATAAAAAAAAAGTACTGAATGTTGAAAACAAAATTTTTTATAAAATGTTTATTAATTTGAATTCTATATCTCAATTTTTTGTAAAGATATTTGAGTTAAAAATCAATTTTTACGAACTTTTAGTAATGCTTTTTTAGGTATTTATTTTTTGTTAAAAAACTGTCAATTCGATTTTTCTCAAAATTTTATCGAACGTTCAAAACAATATTTTTATAAAATAAAATTAATTTAAAGCCAATATCTCAAATTTATGAAAAGATATTTAAGTCGAAAACCAATTCTTACCAACTTTTGTTTTTTTTTTATGTTTTTAATTTTTTGTAAAAAAAAACTGTCAATTCGATTTTTCTTAAAACATTACTGAATGTTGACAACAATATTTTTTAAAAAATAAAATTAGTTTCAATTCAATATTTTAAAGTTTTGAAAATTTATTTGAGTCGAAAATCAATTTTTACTAACTTTTATTAATTTTTTGTTTAGGTTTTTATTTTTTATAAAAAAAACTGTAAATTCGATTTTTCTCAAAATTTTACCAGATGTTAAAAACGTTATTCTTCGCTGTACAAAATTGTTTTAGAGATAAAATAATTTTTTATTCGTAAAATTTTCTTGGTGACAAATATTTGTTTTTCAGTTTTTTTTTTTATTTATAAAAATAACTGTTAATTGGATTTTTTTTTTCGAAAAATATACTTGTTTGGTATCACGTTACAATATATAATATAAAATTTAAAAAATCTCTAGCGTTATTGGTTCGTGAGATATTTAGGGTTAACCAAAATTTACACGTTTTTTTTTTAAACTGCTATGGTAAAAAAAACCACGAACGCAATTTTCTTGAGAGCCCTTTGTGCATCTTCTGCATCAACAAAATTTATTTGAAGTCGATACCTCTTCTGGTTATTGAGCTATGGACAACGAAAAAAATGTCGCGAACGTACGGACGTACGTACACACGCACGCACAGACATCTTTCTAAAAATCTTTTATTTCGACTCTAGGGAAGCTTGAGACGTCGAGAAATGTCAAAATTTTCAATTCGTCAAATCGGACCCATTACAATAATTTCCTATGGGAAGTTAATAATGATGCTACTTTTAGTTAGTGTTTCCAAAAAAAATTGATATTCACAACGCTTTTTAAAAGGAACAATGCGCGAAAAGTATTTAAAAAATAACACTTTTTCTCGTTTCTTCTTATAACCGCGATTAAATGAACACGAACAAGAATATAATAGAAGATTTTATATGTCGATTTTCAATCTCTTCATATTCTTTCTTCTTTTAAGTCGAGTAAATAAGAAACATTTGTCTAGTTTTCAAAAAAAAAAAAATTAACATCAAAATCGATAAAAGTGAAACATAAACGACTGAATTTTATTTTTTATCGATTTCGATTTCATTTCGAGTGAAAGTAAACTAAAGAACTTGGCTGAATATATTTACTTGTCCTATATTTTGGTTTGAAAACAAAATATTAGTAGTTCAAAAGCTCAAAGAGAGCCACCGACAACAATTTCTGAATGTTTGTTTTCAACCGATAACAAGCAAGCCATTCTGTAATAAGAAGCAAATCTCAATTGTTAATAAACAATACAATCTAGAATTGTTCCTATTTCTAGTCGAATACACAAATCCCATAGAAAACATTAATACAAAAAAAAGAAAACATCTTTTTCTATTGCCACATAGTTCGATAGACTTTGAAATTGAAATTTCAAACTTCTGCCAACAAATACCTCACTACTTGAGAGTTGAGATTATCTTACTATCTAAGTTATCATATAGCGCGCGTCAAAAAGTGATTATAAGTCTTAATTATTTTTTTATTTTAGTATTTTATAAGTAAGCTTAGCTAAGCTAAGCTAAGCTAACAGCCTCATAAATTAGTTTTTTTTTAATTGAAACCAGGAAATCAAATAAAACCAAAAGTGTATTTAAGTTAACTTCCATAATTGTTTATTTTATTTAATATTGTTTTAATTATAATAAATATTTTATTACTTATAAATTAACAAGACTAAAAATAAGCAAATACAGTGGTGGTCCAGTATACCGAACGATATAATGTCCAGAGTCAATTCGTTATATCGAAAATTCGTTATATCGAAACATTTTTTTCATACAAATCTTTAGGTTAATAGAAAGTACATTTGTATTTTTCATTAATTTATTTCAAACTTCATAAAAAAAAAAATAATTACATACTTCACTTAATAGAACAAAGAAAACATAATAATATTTTCATTTACATATAACGAAACATTTTTGGAATATACTTGTATTAGTTTTGTTCCAAATTATGTACATACATAAATAGTACATACAAATATTTGTACTCATATTTAAGAAAAAAAAATCGTTAATATGCATTTGTTTTTTTGGGCGTTGAATATTATTATGAAATGCTTCTGCCCTTAAACTTCTTAGAACTAAGACTTTAGAGTTTTCAATTCCATTTTGTTCTGCCCATTGGATGCAATTGTCAAAATTTCGGACAGCTTCGTGATGACTCATTTTTTGAACTTCAGTTTCTGAGCTAGCATTTTCATCACTTTATAATCCACAATTTGGATTTCTTCAACATTGTTGCTATCAATAATTTCGGGTTCAAGGATTACTCGATCTGCATCATTCCAGGACTCTAAATCATGTGTAGTGAATTCAGTCTGAAAAAATTATGTAAGACTTCATAGCTTACATAAGTACATGTTAGTAGATATTAAAACATTTACAGTAATTTTTGTTTTTTTTACTATCTGAAATTCGTTATTTTGTTCGTTATATAGAATACCTAATGGACTTGAAAAAAGTGTTCGTAATATCGATCATTCGTTATATCTGCATTCGTTATACTGGACCATCACTGTATTATATTATTATAAAAGTCCATATTAATTAATCTAAATGTTGAGTAAAACTCGGTTGTAAGTCGAAATGAATACTAATATTATTTCACTACGTTACTTCTATATATCGGGTGATTTTTTTGAGGTTAGGATTTTCATGCATTAGTATTTGACAGATCACGCGGGATTTCAGACATGGTGTCAAAGAGAAAGATGCTCAGTATGCTTTACCATTTCATCATGAATAGACTTACTAACAGGCAACGCTTGCAAATCATTGAATTTTATTACCAAAATCAGTGTTCGGTTCGTGTTTCGCGCTTTACGCAAATTTTATGCGTTTTTTTTTTTAAAAAAGTTCTCAAGCTCTTAAAAAATCACCCATTATGTATTTATTGTCCTCCATTGAAAAGAGGACATTGTTTAATATAATATTATATTCGTCCGTTTGATGATGGTGTCAAAGATATTGTTTTGTAGTCTAGGGCCAATCATCATTGCGCTATTAAGGCTGTATCCGTTGGACGTCTTCGCTGAGGCATCGAATGCAACTCTTGTTTTTGTTGATAGTCTTGTATCTTTCACAACTGCATGGTGCGGTAGATAGTATTTTCCCATATTTTTGTGTTGTTTGTCTACCTTGACCATGTGGCCCAGGTTTTTGTATTCTCGCATGAACTGTATGTATTCGATTTTTATTTTGTTATTCATTTTTTTCTCAAGCTGTAAGAATCTAGCTAATGCTTGTTTTCTAGATTCTTCAAGCTCTATATCTGTTCTTAGTGGCAACATAACTACATATCTGCCATTCGTATCTCTTGTTGTTGTTTTTGCAAATGCTTGCATGCAAATGTCGCTTTCTGATATTTCATTATCTTTTTTTTTATTTATTCTATCTCCCAGAACTTCTCCATCGATCACGTAACCGCTGACATGATTTTGCCAGATTGTCGTTTCTCGTGTAGTGAGCCGGAAACTATCCATCCGAAAATCGTATTTTGTCCCACGATGCCATTGTGCTTCCTAACTCCTCCTTCAATTAACTTTGGATACAAGTCACTTCCGATGATAATGTCAATACGATCTTTTGTATTTAGGTTTGGATCTGCCAGAATATAGTTTTCCCACTCATTTTTTATTAAATTCAAATGATTCGTCAGGTAGTGGTTTTATGAGGGTGGGTAATACCAAAAACTCTGCTTGCATTTTGTTGTTGCTCATAAATCTTGGTCTTATCTCTAAACTTCGTCGTTCTATGAAAACTCCCTAAGTCCATTTTTTGTGTTTTGAGATATTTGCATTTGAAGTTTGAAATCAATATGCAAATTAATAGTTTTGGCGGTTTTAATTCTTCATAATTGAAAAATTGTACATCATAGAGCTTAGGAAGTTTTGGGAAAATATAAATTTTGTCATTTGCAAGAACTTGGTGTATTTAATTCATTTTTGCGGAAAATGGACTTAGGGAGTTTTCATAGAACGACGACGAAATAAACTCTTGATTTTGATGTACCCACTGCTGCTTCTGAGAGTCCAATTGATTCTGTACTTATTCTTTTCCTTGGAAAGGAGAGGATCTGCGCTGCTTCCTCAGATATCATTGATATTTGAGAACCTTGATCAATCAATGCCCGAAATAGACATGTTTCACCATTTGACGATTTGGCTGATATCTGTGCTGTAGCTAATATTACCATTGGACTGTCTATCTTCTTTATCATAAGGGAAAATAATGATTTTTCTTTTTTATTGTTGTTGTCTGAAGGGCTCAATTGTTTGTATTGATTTTCCTCGACCTTTTTCTTCGTTTAGTAGCAAAAACACTCCATTACCAAGATCGGAATCTCAGACTGACATTTCGGTTTGCCTACAAGCTAACTACACACTTAATGTGAGAAAGTGTGCGTGAAATGATGCAAAAACCCAAACACATTCTCACATTTAGTGTTTCGGCCCATCAAAATGCTTCATTATAGTAATCAGCCCCAACTAAATGCTTCATTTTGAATGTTTCATGGCCTCGTTCAAAAACTAAACAATCCTAACCAACAAAATCTGAAGTGCTGACATGGTCTTAAATTGGAAGATTTGTATAGCTTTTTAATTTCAATCCAAATAAATGTTGGTAATGTATATTAAATAAAATAAAATTGACCAAATACATAAATGATTTATTAGTGCTTTATTTTGTTTACTTAAATTATTTGCGTACGCAATATGCGCTGCAACTGGTTAAGTAAAATTGGAAATGGACAAAGTGTAACTCAATACTTTGCAAAACAAGAAAACACACAATTTTTTCAGCTGTAGTTTGCTTAGAGCATTTTTTTGGCGACGCGACGTTAGAAGTTCAGATGGAAACAATAGGCGGGTGCCTCCGTATTTTTTTTGTACAGACAATGCTACGAGAAGCATACTTGTGAAGTTCCATTGCCAACTTTAGCTAGTTCAGATTCCTCAATTAGATTAGTATTTCCATCATTTAAGCAGTTCGGTAGTTGCAAGACCAAATTTTAGTTTTGTTTGTTGCAGAAATATTCCTGAAAATTTCTTTTTAAGGGACTATGTTAGAGTTGGAATTTTATTTGTAGTTAGATTTTGGAATAAAAATTTGAGGGAACCATGTTTTAAAAATAAGTTGCTTGGTGTAAAGCATCTTTAAGGAATAGAAATAGGCAATATGCTTACACACAATACCAACTAAATGAGTGCAACAAATAGATTTAAGTAACTTTTTTTTATTCCAGTATGGGGAACACTCAATAATTGGCTGCAATCAATGCTAAATGTTTTTCTAAAAAGTTGATGAAGGTTAGCCGAAGCGGAAATTTCTTTAATGAATCTTTAATGAACATACCTAAAATATTATTGGCTTTCTCAAAAATATTTTTCTACACTAACCTCTGCTTTAGACCTGAAAACTATTGTTTATGTATATTTTCTTCCAACTCATTAAAACTCATTAATTTGTTTCATTGTTAGCAGCACTTTTACTAAACATACCCTTCAAACAATAATAAGTAAACTTGAACTTTGGTAACTAAACATTTTAAGGAATGAATGAAAATTATATTTTGCGTTAAACTGTGAGAATTCACTAAAAAAACTTCTGTACGTCAACAATAAACATTCATGACGATTACATGTTCTATTGAATTAGTTATGCATGAATTCAGAACGATTTTAAGACGTTTTCATTTTGTGATATACATATGTCAAAATTTGCATTTTATTTGCTCTGCATTTATTCAACAGGTTCGCTATAATCGTTCTGATTACTTTTTTAAAACATTGGTGTTCCTTTGATGCATAGTTTTTTTTTGATAGCAAATACATGTATGTTTCCATCAATCAAGAATGTTATGGATAAGATATTTTTCGATTGTAACTCTTTTTTTTTAAATTTAATATTTATTAATCATAATGGAATTGAAAAAAAGCTTAAATCATTAAAAACAAACTATAAATATACTTGGATTGGTTAAATTTATACAGATTTTAATTACTTGCAAAAAAAAATGTTTGGGCCGTTCATTAACGAAAATTTATTAGAATTCAATAAAAAAAAATTGCGCTCGCACCCTTAACTTGATGGTTCTTCGAACGCAACTTTGATACAATAATTCAAGGTTAATTATAAAATTTAAAGAATTTCGTAGTGATTACTGTAAATTAGTGAATTAATTATAATAAACTGATGTTGAACATGCTTTTTTCAAGACAAAAAGGTGCATTGTTTCACTATCCACAAAATGCCTGCAAAATTAAAGCTTAAAACTGACTTTTTCATCGAAAAAAGTAAAAGGAAAAACCTGAAAAAAACTTATTAACCCCTCCATTTTGTTTTTGCTATGCAAAGTGCCGCTAGCCCACGGCATCGTTTTTTTTTTGTTTGTGCTCACATCTATTCATGGACTAATATTGTCAAAATTACAAATACAACAATGTAAACAAACGGGTTTTGGGGAGTGAAACTTACGAAAGATTCCGGTCTTGGTAATGGAGTGTTTTTGACGTGACAACGTCTTAAATTAGGTTGCGGCTGGGAGTCACTTATGAAAAAGTGTAACGCCCGGTAACGTTACGATGAGTCACCGAACGAGAGAGAGGCCCGCCGAATGCCTTGCGTCTCTCTCCCACTCAACTATGATCGGTCTGCCGCGCGCGCAGCACTAGAGAATTAGGCGCATTGAATCGGCGCATGCTTGTGTCTCTGTCTTTGTCTTTCTCGAACGTTCTTGGCGTTGGAAAAACAAGAAAGCGTCATAATACAAGTTCACACGTGTGGTTAAAGTATCGTCAGCTGTGTCTGTAGTGAAAATGTGGAGTGCTTAGATTCGTCATTTACAACAACTACAACAATAAAGGTAAATAATTGTACACTGATATTTCATTATCGTAAACTATGATTGATTGATTAATTGTTAGATTGACACAAAAGTTGAGAAACTGAGTTTATAGGTTATGTCATACTATTGATAAATGTTGATAGTGTTAAGTAAATTATTAGTTTAAGAAATTTGTGCAATTCTTATTTTCATTCAATTCCTTGTTCCTATTGTGCTATTTAATTATATTCATGTCAATAAATATTCTACCGAGAAAAAGACGTTGTCACGTAAAATCTTCGCCCGTAAAACCGACTTTACAGGCAACCATTTTTTGTTTAGTAGTTTTCGTTGTGTAGTAGTGTGATATCCGATGAAAATTTCCACCTTGTTTTTTGTACTCTTTGCTTCGAGTCATTGTTTGTTGTTGAGATTCAAGGCTTTGAAATAATTGCTCAAGAAAGTCCATAACATCCTCCAGTTTTTGTATTTGGCTTGGTTTTTTGATGTGTTGCTCATATAATTGTAAGCCCTCCTTGTCAAATTTTCGAAGGAGTATGTAAGCAAATATTTCACCGTTTTCATCCTTATATTTGCCTATTTGCGTTGAGATGATATAAATACATTCCTTTGCTGCATCGTGAAGTTTTTTAACATTAGAAGGTGATGCGTTCATCATTGGCATGTCCAGCAAGTAATTCAATTGTTAATTTGCCGAAGATCCTTGTATGAGGCTAGCAATTGAAGTTCGAGCTTCGCCGGTTATACATGATCGCAAGTGATTTAATTTCACAGAATCTGGCACATTATTCTTATTGTGAACCAAATCTATGAACAGGTCGGAGAATATCTTCCACTCTTCAATTTTTCCACCGAATTTAGGCAGTTCAATTTTAGGACTTCTTGTTAATACATTTGCATATCGATCAGATTTTATGCTTTCATGTTTTTCTTCCAAATTGAAAAGAAGTAATTTCACATCTTCTTCCAACTCGATTATATAATTTTCTTCTCTGAATGCCTCTTCTTGTATTGGATTCATCTTAGACAGCTCAACTTGTAGTCGGTCATTCCATCGTTTCAATTTTCCAATCGCGATATGTTTTTGGTATGAGGATGGGAAATTGCCTCTAGTTTCGCCTCGTCTATTGTTTTTTTTAAGCTCTCCATTATTGTACTTATTTTCGTTAAATCTATATGAGTTTCGTGATTTGTTATTGTTTTCATTATGATCTCATTCATTTGTTTTTGCTGCAAGTTTAGTCCAGTGGCTAGCCGGTGATTAACAGTTTTTATTTCTGCTATTTTGCTGGATCTGGATAACGTTGCTTCGCTTGTGCTTTGTTTTTCAGCAAATTTTGAATTTTCTAAAAGTAGTTCTCTGCTCCTTTCATCCATTGTTCCTTAAAATAGGTAACATCAATAACACCAAGCATATGAAGTAACTTGTGATTTTGAATGCTTGAAGATTCTTTTCAGCATAGACAAGAATTTCTTGATTTTTGCTGCGCGTTGTTACACTTTCTCCTTCTTTTAATAACTTTTCAAGGTTTTTTAATATTTCAACCTGTTTTTCAATTACTTTTAAATGCTCTGATGACATTTTTGAATTTGTTTTTTTTTTGGTTGTATTTTATGTTATCTGTTTTTTTTTCACTTGTCAGTATTTAAGCTCTGACAACGCTTTTTCACTGTATATGATTTTTTTTTACTTGTTAGTAATTGTAGCTCTGACAACGCTAATCTTCACTTTATCAGTATTTGTAGTTATTTATCTGTAGATAACCGCCAGTGTATGCTTAGGGTGATCTGTCTTATCTTTCTTTCACATACACATTGGGTTAGATTGGGCATGTTCATGTTTGAACACTAAATGTATATTGAATATTTTTCGTAAATTTTGTTAAAAAATATCTAGATCAAGTTAATATTAATTTAAATTTATTATAAAATACTTTATATTCAGAGAAAGGAGAAATAGAATAAATTAAAGAAAGAACTGTCAGTTTCCAAGCGAATCTGTCAATAAAGAATTGATCAGGCTGTCTCGTAAAAATCTATTATTTCTATTCAACATTTATTACATACGTCCTTACTCTTACAGACTTATTCTACATATAATTAAAACTTCAAAGTCTTAGAGAAAATATATTGCTTTAATAAACATTTATGGATTTTCTATTGACAATACTATATCAATTTGTTTTAGATTTTCATTTGTCAAAATGCTGATTGCTTCTATGAGTTACCTTAAAATAATGAAATTATTGATTCAGACTTCTCAACTATCTGTGCACTTTTCCCATTAAGATATGACAAGAATCCAAAGGACTAACAATTGTGTGTTAAATCACGACTTCTAGTCTAAGAATCACTTTATAATTGAAGACCTTGCATCAAAAGGGGGGCAAGTTCAACTTTAATCCTTTGTGGGAAATAAAACAAAGAAAAACCCTTTAAAAATTAATTATTTTACGAATGTTTAAAATGATAATTAAAAGAATTTGTATGTTATCAGTGTTTTTTAAATCGTGAAGTAAGGTGAAGTAAAAAATGTAAGTAATTACTGAAATTTTTCAAATATGGATTTGTCTCCTTTTTGATGCTGGTCCTTAATTACTCCCAAAAAAAAGTGCTTGTAAAATATAAACTACTAGCTGACCCGGTGAACTTTGTTCCGCTTTAAAGGCAATAAATAAGCGTAAATTACATTGTTCACCAAATTTTCCAACCACCAAACGCGTATCGTTGCACAATTTTGGTTGGTTTATGTTTCGAAGCATGATTACTACAGAGCCAACCTTTAGGCGTAAATTGTGCGGTGATAAGCCAGGCACATTAAAAAATCAAATGGATAGTTGGTGGCTTCATCTTCATTTGTGACGCAATCAATAGATTTGAAAGAATACATTGTTGCAATGATCTTATTTTGAATTATGTAGTTCAGGTTATCTACATCTTTATTCTTAGCCGCTAAAATTGCTCCATCACTCAACCATTCATTATTTTTGTAGTTAGAAATAATGCTTGGAAATACTCGTATGTACATACATTGTTGTCGTCTTTTGATGAGACAAAATTACAGAAATTATTTGGAAATGATATCAATCTGCTCGATTCATCGACAGGTACTTGACCATTGCCAATAGTCGGCAATTCCGAGTGGATGGAAAACCGCATTTGTCCAGCCTATTCCCAAAAAAGGCGAATCTTCCTCACCCTCTAATTACCGACCGATTGCACTTACGTCCCTTCTTTCCAAGGTCATGGAAACACTGATTAATTATCAGCTTAAAAAATATCTTGAGGAACGGAAGCTTCTTAATGACCGGCAATACGGCTTTCGTAGCAATAGGTCCACTGATGATCTCATGGTTCATCTCACCGAACAGTGAAACAAATCTTTACATTGTTCTGGAGAAAGTGAGATTATTGCACTTGATATTTCAAAGGCATTTGATAAAGCCTGCAATCTTGCTCTCTTATCGAAAATGCGTGCTTTCGATATCGACGAATCTCTTCTTCGTTGGATTAGAAATTTTGTTTCAAACCTGGCAATACAAGTTGTTTTGGACGGATTCAAGTCTGAAACTCATAATATAAATGCTGGTGTGCCCCAGGGCTCTGTTCTATCTCCAACGCTCTTTCTCATGTTTATTAATGATCTCCTGTCTGCAACTTCTAATCCAATACATTGTTCCGCTCACGATAGTAGGTACTCTTAGCTTGTCATATTCGTTTCCAGACTCACAACCCTCCTCTTCGGATGTGGAACTGCAACGGCAAAATATGATTAGCTCATTAAATTCCGACCTACACAGCATTGTACAATGGGGAATAAAAAATCGTGTGGAATTTAATGCTTCGAAAACGCAATGCTGTCTTGGATCGTTAAAGCGAGATAAACCCTCTTTGCCACTATCTATGATTGGCACTTGCATCAACGAAACGGAAAATGTCGACATTCTCGGAATGTGCATCAGCAACCACCTTTTGTGGAGCGATCACATACGCGATGTCGCCAAAAATGCCGCAAGATGTCTAGGTTTTTTGAGACGATGCAAGAAATTTTTGTCTCCGTCTGATCTGGCTACAATCAACAAAACCTATATACGTCCGGAACTTGAATATAAACCTCATCTCTGGGCTGGTGCTCCAGTAACTTATTTAAGCCTCTTGGACAGTATTCAAAGAAGAGCTTTTAAAATGATTAGTGACATTAACATCATCAACTCGATTACGTCACTCGAACATCGACGCAAGGTTTCTTGTCTCACCCTTTTTACCGTTATTTTAACGGACTATGATCTAGTGAAATACCCAGTTGTATTCCTCCCCTTAAACAATTTATCCGTAATACCCGCGCTTCTAGGAATGCCCATCAGTTTACCCTTGAGCCCAACTTCGGCCGTACTATGAAGTTCAGAGATTCATTTTTTAGCAGTACTACGCGAATGTGGAACGCCTTGCCGTGCTCTAACTTTCCATGTCATTGAAATGTTCAGGAATTCAAAATCAATGTACGAGTACACCGACACCTCCTATCCAACCCTTCCCTCTTTTCCTAATGCTCACATTGTGTCTTTGGCATATTAAAGGTAAACAAAACCCTTTTAGTGTTCGCTAATTATAAAACAAAAAAAGTAAATTAACATTAAAAACTTTGACTCCTATTTTTATTCAGTTTTATTTTGTAAAAAAAAACGGGGTTGTCGGGATTTGACGGGATTTTAAAAAGCGGGATTGTAATTGATCTGGATTTTCAATAAGCGGGATTTTAAAAGACGGGATTTAAAAAAATCGGTATTTTAGGAGACGGGATTATAAAACTTTTTTTCGGGATTTTTTAAAAACGGGATTTTAAAAAGCGGGATTTCGATACGCTCCCTTTCAAATATAGTTTTGATTTCAAGATCGAAATTAGAAAAAAATTAAAATAAACAAAAAAATGAGATATTTTTCTAGATTCATTTTATTGTAATCTTTAACAAATATAACATATCAAAAAATAAGAATATAAAGTAAAGCCGTATTCTTTTAAAACAAACTCAAATGCATTAACAAAGTCAACCATAGCGGTAAAACCGTTATCGAGAGGTAGATTTGCTGTAGGATGCATATTGTTTGTGCAAGAGTTAATATTGTAAACAAAAATGAATGTTTATGTACAATAAAAATAAAACAAATTACCATATTATTATTATTTTAGTCAAGTAATTTAACATAAAAACCTTTGACTCCTATTGTTATTTAGTATTATTTAGCACGTATTTTGTAAAAAAGACGGGATTGTCGGGATTTGACGGGATTTTAAAAAGCGGTATTATAATTGATCGAGATTTCAAATAAGCGAGATTTTAAAAAAACGGTATTTAAAAAAATCGGTATTTTAGAAGACGGGATTTTAAAACTTTTTTTTTCGGGATTTCCTAAAAAAGGGATTTTAAAAAGCGGGATTCCGATACGCTCCCAAATAATATAGAGTAGACCATCCATCCAATAACTACAATTAATATTTCGTGAAGTTTGTTTGCAGAAAGAAAGCTTTCATCAGAATGTAGTCGACGGATTTCTTGTAATATTGGACATATAGCAATGAAGTGATGTACATCTTCCTTTTTCCTTTTGTTACATAAAGTGCAGATTGATAGAAGATCAGCACGATGAGGGATAATGTTAAGGTTCAAGGCTTTAAATCTTGCTTATAGCTTCGGTCGACAATTCATTCTTAATTAAAGTACCTATTCCTGAATGTTGTAAATGTTGCTCTGGAAAGATGCTGACTGAAATTTTATTCGTCAATTTTAGCAGTAACATTGGCAAACATAAGATGCCATTCATCCACATCAACTCCATTAAGTTTATATTAATATCATGGGAGATAGCTAGCTGATTCCATTTCTTGAAAGGAGAGGCATAATATTGAAGTAGCCTTCCTATGAACGATTTGTGAAGACTTCTTTCATCTCTTTTCACCACATTTATTATTTAGTCCTAGTTAAATTTTAGGTTGTGAGTATATATTGGCGTTGTATCAGTTTGGTAATCTAAATAAGCGTTTGAAAAAATACCTTTGAAGTGCTTGAAACTCGTCGAGAGGCAAGTAACCAAAAATCTGAGCCCCTTAGCAAAAGCATGTGTTGACACGACAGATTGAAACAAGCGGTAACTTTTTGGATTTCTAAAAAACTTTGGCCACATCAAACTTAAAGCTATCTTAGCTCCGAGATATTTAAACACTTGCACTACCTCAATACAGCCATTGTTAAGTGAACAATTCTCTCCGGAAAGTCTTCTTCTTTGACGTGCTTCAAAAATCATTATTTTAGTTTTGTTTTGTATTTACATGCAAGCCCCATGCTTCGCAGAATTATTTAAATTTGTTGATTTGCAGCTGAAAAGTGAACGGATTGTCAGCTAGTAAAACTAGCTGTTGAAAAATATCAATGTTGCTGTTATAATGTATTCAAAGCTTTTTAAAACCAGTGGCTCTAAAAACTATAAAGTGGTTTTCAAAGTTGCTGTAAAAGTTCCTGTGTCAATCTGTTTTTCGGTTAATAGTTTTTTAAATCTCCCTAGAAATAAATATTCTTTGAACAAAACATCAAATCCAATGATAACATAATTTTTCTGGAATTTTGTTTTCCAATACCAATCAATTTTGAGGGAAACTCTTAATGTTCCCAATGTAGGAGACATGGAAATATAAAGAAGCAAACATTTGTTTTTCGTGGTACCCGTGGCATAATGGTTAGTGCGTTGGACTGTCATGCCAGAGGTCTTGGGTTCGATCCCTGCCCATGTCATCTAAAGTTTTTTTCATGGGTACTGCCTCTTGCGAGGAATTGACAAATTCTCCCAGAGTAATTCTTGTCATGAAAAGTGCTTTCTCAAATTAGCCGTACGTTACAGTTCGGCTTAAAACTGTAGGTCCCCTCCATCCCTGACAACAGTACTCGCACACAGGAATGGTTGAGAGTTGTAAGTCACTAGGACCAAGTTTTCAACGGACTGCTGCGCCAGCCAATTTATTTATTTTAAACATTTATTTTTCAATATGCCTATTTTCATTTGGCACGAAAAAACTCAATTTTTTTATTATTAAAATCGAAGTTTACTCAATGGAATTTATTGAAAATAATATTTTTTTAAAATATTTCTTTTACAGAATAATTGTCCACGGTTGGTTCGGAAGTGAATATGCAGCAATATTTCCAACCCTTGTATCGGCTTACTTAAAACACGGAAACTACAATGTAATCGTAGTGGACTGGGGCAAGGGTGCCATTGCGGACTATGCATCGGCAAGCCAACGTGTAAAGTCAGTTGGTTTACTTCTAGGCAAATTCGTTGATTTCCTACATCGTGAAACTAAAACAAGCTTCAAGAAAATCTATCTAATCGGATTTAGTATGGGCGCTCATATAGTTGGAATAGCTGGAAAATCTATTAAACGGGGGAGAATACCAGTTATTTTTGGATTAGATCCAGCGTTACCCATGTTCAGTTTTGAGAATACAAAGGAACGATTAACAAAAGACGATGCAAATTATGTTGAAATCATACACACTAATGCTGGAGGTTATGGTTTCGAAGAGCCCATCGGACATGCAGACTTTTATATAAATTATGGCAATTTTCAACCAGGATGTTTATTGGCTGAATGTCATCATTTTCGGGCATTTAAGGTTTTTGGTGAATCGATAAGTAGTAAAGTTGGTTTTTGGGGTAGGGGATGTGATGCAAGTGTGGTGAAAAGTCTATTGAAGACTCGAAAATGTGATAAACCAGCCTTGAAGAGGGCTTTGATGGGTGGAGATTCGTCGAAAAAAAATTTGACCGGTGTGTACTATTTGGAGACAAATGAAAGGTCGCCATTTGCTTTAGGTGGATTAATAAATTAACTTTAAGAACTGCTCATTTAGTGTTTTATTTTAAAATTCACTCATGCGCTCCAGTAAAAGAATAGATTCACAAAAGATACATAAGGAAAAATGTTTTTGACATAAAATGAAAGAGAACTTTTTTTATACGACGACATTAATGACACACTTTTCATATTTATGAATTTGAATCTTCTAAGATACATATCTTTTTATAAAGGGTTTTTCAATAAGGGCGGGTAGATGTTGAAATGAAATAAAACAAGCCGCGTGTGAGGTATTTACAAAATTATTTTTTTGTATTTGAAAGGCTCATGTATGCCATTAAGTGTGGAATATGACATCATTCAAATGCCCTCCTCGGCTTATTACGGTGTGGCACGGATCCGAGTGGTCCAATTTTCAATGACTCTTCGGCATAGATCCGGCTGAATTTGAGCGATGGCCTGTGTTATGTTCACCTTTAAGGCATCGGTCGATTTTGGTTTATTTGCATAGGAAAAAGTCTAGCGGGATTCAAATCGCATGACCTTGGTGGCCAATTCACATCACCCCTGCGAGAGATAACCTTACCCTCAAATGATTCATGCAAAATGTCAATTGTGGCGTTTGCTGTGTGGTACGTTGCGCCATCCTGCTGGAAACGCATGTCGTCTAGGTCCATATGGGTTAAGTTGGGCCATAAAAATTAGTTATCTTCGTTATATAGCGCTCATCTCTAATGGAGATGGCACAACAGTTTAATATTCACCTTTGCTGGGTACCGGACCATAGAGACATTCCAGGTAACTGTAAGGCAGATGAACTCGCCAGGAACGGTACAGTGCAGCCCATCCTACCACGTTTGGCACGTACTGGCATACCAATCGCTACTTGTAAACTGTTGCTAATGCAAGACGCTGTGAGGAGGGCAGGCACCAGGTGGAACAACATCACCACGTGTCAAGTCACAAAAAACATCTGGCCAACACTGGATTTAAAACGTTCAAGGTGCTTGCTATCTCTAAGCAGATCGCATATAAGCTTAATAATCGGTGTCATAACCGGACACTGTCTAATAGGAAAGCACGCCACGCGACTAGGCGTATTCTCAAATGACTTTTGCAGAATCTGTATGGACGAGGAAACAATTCTTCATCTTCTCTGTGCATGCCCTGCTCTGGCTCGAAAATGCAAGAATTACCTAGGAGAATTCTTCTTTAACGATCTAAACGATCTAAATCATATCAGCACAGCATAATCAGCCTCTCACGTTTCGTAAGGGTAAGGGACTCAAACTGGTTCCATTGAGCTTAGGAGGAAACCTCAAGATTCATGTGGTATCACAATGGGTCATTAAACTGGTCTAAGTGTGTCCGTTTCCATCTTGGATAGCCAATATAACCTAACCTAACCTACGTAGCGCTCGCTGTTGACGGTGACCGCCTCACTAACGTCATTTTTAACAAATTACGGACCATTTACCAAAATCCACACCAAACGTTAACTTTTTGAGAATACATTATCACCTGGTGAACCTCGCATTAGTTGTCGTCCCATATACGGCATTTTTGCTTGTTAACACAGCCATTCATCTAAAAATGCGCCTCGTCACTAAAGCTGATTTTTCGGCCAAAATTGGTGTCCTCTTCCAAACAATTCGAAGCCCAGTCAACGTACTGTTCAATCGTGTAACTTGCCATGATGATTTGGCATAAACAAGTGAATAATAAACAAAAGATTTGACAGATTTCACCAAAACAAAATGGCCGCCACGCGGCGCCAAAATCTACCTGCGCCAATTGAAAAACCCTTTAGATCTAAATAATTTACGACAGCTAACCATTTTTGCATTATTACCAATTTTTGTCCATATGTCAATTATATTCATCGAAATGTAAGTATTTTAGAAATATGAAAATATGTATAGGTGTGTATACAAATGTCTTATTTCAAACATCAAAGCTTTTTAAATTTAAAACCGCTACTTTACGAAAAGTTGTGTGATTTGAGTTTTTCAAAACTCAAATAAGCTAAAAAGTAATAGTACAAGTATCACGAAACACCAATTAATTTCGATAGCCCTGATACTTTTATTTTCATGGTTTGAAAAATATAAATAGGTTTTCAAAACTTCATCATAGCCGTGAAGGGGGTGTTGTGATATGTAGTCAGTTATTATGGAACAGTTGACATTAAGGTTGTTACATCAAAAATAAGGGAATTTCGGAATGAAATTTTCATAAATATTCTTACATTTGTTGACCCATAAACTCTTATTACCAACATGATAACGAGCCTATTCTTAAACAGAGAAGCAAAACTTTCACTTCCGTCAATGGCTGTCGTGGATAAATCTTTTCAAATTATTTTCTTAACATCTTAAGAAAGTAGTAAGCATTAATAGATAACGCAATAACCATCGAAATTTGGGGAAAAAGTATAAAGTATTTATAAAAAGGTGAGTGCGTATTCAGTCGAAGCGGAGTGTATGTGTTTGTATTGAATTCAAAAATGGGACATACCCAATTTGTTAAGTTTAACTATATTTTTCTTTCGAATTATAAATCGAACCTTATAATTTCTTATTTACTTTTTTTACAATTTATAAAACACATTAGATAAGGCAAAGGTGTGCGCAATTATTTGTTTTATTGTATGTCTTTAATTCTTTAAAGACTTTATTGGGAACTCCCCGGACTGTAGAAAGTTGAAGTATGTATCACTAAAAAATGGCCTATAAAGAAAAGTAGACATCAATGAAATATTAAACAAATAAAGGGTGATTTTTTAGCTATTATCTTGTTGACAACACTGGTTTAAACAGTTGACGCATGTTTCTTCAGTTTGGTCTATAATTTAACCATGAATCGTATTACAAACGAACAACGCTTGCAAATTATTGAATTTTAGTATCAAAATGCGTGCTCTGTTAAGAAAGTTCATCGCGCGCTTCTTCCAGCGAGCGACGGAGCTCAATTTTGGCTCAATGGGTATGTAAATAAGCAAAATTGTCGATTTTGGAGTGAATATCAGCCAGAAGCATTGCAAGAGCTACCAATGCATCCAGAAAAGTCACAGCTTGGTGCGGTTTATGGCCTGGTGGCATCATTGGACCGTACTTCTTGAAAGATGATGCGAATCGTAACGTAACTGTGAATGGTGATGGTGAGCCCTACCGTGAGATGATATCCAACTTCTTTTTGCCCAAAATGCAAGAGCTTGACTTGCATGACATGTGGTTTTAACAAGACGGTGTGCCACATGTCACACAGCACGTGCAACAATGGACTTATTGAGAGGCGAGTTCGGTGAACATTTTATTTCATTTCACTTTTTAATAAAAATGATTTAAAATCATAAAAATAAATATAAACCAGCAAGTGTTTATATGTACTATATGCGTTTCGCCCCGGTGTAATGGTTGGGCTCATCAGAAGATGACCATTACACCTTGTCTTGACGCATATTTTCCCGAATTAATCGAGATACCATATAATTCGAGCTACATAATATAATATGCGTCAAGACAAGGTGTAATGGTCATCTTCTGATGAGCCCAACCATTACACCGGGGCGAAACGCATATACATATGTATGAACACTTGCTGGTTTATATTTATTTTCATTATTTTAAATCATTTTTATTAAAAATAAACAGTGTTTAAGGAAAAACTATTTGACAGTTAACAGTCAAATATTTCTTTTTCAATTTTATTTCACGTTCGGGACCGGTCAATTGGCCACCTAGATCGTGCGATTTAACGCCTTTACACTATTTTTTGTGGGGCTATGTTAAAGCTCATGTCTATACAGACAAGCCCGCTTCAATTGACGCATTGGAAGAAAGCATTGAAACATTTAATCGTGAGATACCGGCCGAAATGTTGGAAAGAGTATGCCAAAATTGGACTAAGCGGATGGACCATTTGAGGCGCAGTCAAGGTCAACATTTTAATGAAATAATCTTCAAACATTAAATTATATGGACCGTACTATCGATTCAAATAAAGATTTCATTAATTTTTCTGAATTTTTTTGAAAAACTTTCCTATAGCTTTTAAAAAATCACCCTTTATCTAGTTTACTGCACTTTATCGGTCAGCGATTGCATTATTTTATTAATCAGCCATAGGATAAGTTAAAAATTTTTTTTGCAAATACAAACAAATAAATATATGTACTTGATTTCAATTGTTGGGTATAAAACAATTTAGTAAATGATTCTAACGATCATTTTCGTTATTTTAAAACGTATGCATTTAATATGTAATTATACATTACCAGCTTAATCACTATTAAAAAAAAATAAGCACTTTTATAAACACATCTCAATAAAATGCTTGAGAACATATATATTTTTGAGTTTTCATAGTAATCAATAAACTGTGCTTCCCAATTTTACAAAAATTATCAAATTTTTGTAATGTATCAGTTTTATTCCTTTTTTTCGCTGAAAGTTCAACACCCTTTTTAACTTAACTCAAAATGAAACACTGAGCTTTAATAGTCCAGTCAATAAATGACCCAAAATGAGGTGTAGAGTGCGTGAGCAGGTAACTAAGCGATTCCTTCAGAAACTTGTTTAGGGGGCTTAGGTTGTTAACATACCAAAAGTCCTGACTCCTAGGTGATGAGCGGGGGGGGTGAGGAGGGGGGTAAAGGTACGAATTTTAGGTTTTTCGCTTATATCTCGAAAACGGTGCATCGGAGAGAAATATTTTTAGAGAATAAAATGGAGTTCTTAAAATTATCTAAAACTTTTATATTATATGTTTTTTTCTAATTCCTAACCGTTTTCGAGCTATACCCTCGGAAAAAGTTGAAATTTACAAAAAAAATCAATTTACGTCAAAATATTCATAAACATTGCATCATATTGTCTAAACCTATTCATAAACGAAAAGTATGAATAGGAAAGAAGTTGTAGATTTTTAAATTCCCTTTTAGAATATATATACATATGCTGATTAATGTCCAACCTGCCTAAAGTTACAGCTATTTTAAAACTTGTATAGCATTTTGCAATTTTCAGAAAATAAGTTTGTACGAGTATATCATATTCTTAACCCCCAACCTTTGTTCGTTCATCTAATAACATATATGGCCACTCATAAGCAAGTTATTAAATAAAGTAGAAGAATAATGGTGATGACAAATTTCACACTTTATTCTACAGATAGTTTCGTTACACCAATACAATAATAATTGTAAGCCCCATTGTTCTCAATATATTCCTAATGTTTTACTCTCAACTTTAAAAGTAATCAAATTTTCATCCTCTTTGAACTTAAGGAAGGGCCCAGGCAATGATTGTTCTTCCATGGCATCTTCTTCCTCAGTAGCGGGTGGCTCTTGCTGAATGGGCTCTACATCGTTTTCTTCGTCAACAGGCACACTGTTCAGGCACTTTCCTTGAAAGTCTAGGCACGCTGCAGAACAGGTGAGTATCGCTTTTCGGCTGCCACATTTTCCAATTACACAATCCTTGGTGGAGCGGCAAAATATAGTTTTCAGAAGAACCTCTGGTGCTGGTAGATTTTCCATTGTAATTGCCACCAGGGTGTCTCCTACACGTTTCCACCCCCAATCTTATGCAGAAGCTCTGGAATCTTGGATGTGATTGGGACGAGGAAGTTCCAGCCCACATCAAAAAGAGTTGGGAAGCATTTCAGCTAGAACTCCCAACCATAGAAAAGGTGAGAATTCCGCGATGGAATCGAATGAGCCCATCAAATCAACCAATCGAGTTGCATGGCTTTTGCGATGCTTCAACCAAAGCATATGGAGCAGTGGTTCATATGCGAGTATTAGATAACAAAGGAGATATCCACAATAACTTACTTCTAGCAAAGACGAAGATTGCTCCGAGCAAGCGGACGATCACGTTACCTCGTCTTACATTTCTATTCATTCTGGATATGGAATGGATACATTTCTGATGCTTCTTTTGATATCGTTCCGAAAAAGTCTAATAAGCGTTTAAAGCCGTGGACTACGTATAGTTTGCTTAAAAAAGTGAAGTATAAAAACAAATTAAGAAAAAAGTGTTGTAAACGCAACAGCAGTCAGATTTTAAAAACTAAATATAAAAAAATTTGTGTTGAATTAAAGAAGGAAATTCCTATTTGTCGTTAAAAACAAATTCAATCTAGCTAAAGGAAATATTAGAAATGAAGGGAAAATAGTGAATACTTAATAAATCTCAGTGCAAAAAAAACCATCTGTCTCAGATAAAATTGCAATTGCTAATGCATTCAATGAATACTTTTCTACGATTTCACTTAATCTACAAGCTATTTCTAGTCACCCATCTTGGACACTTTGTAGTCCATTCAGTAATGAACCTTCTCAAAGCCAAAGTTTTGTGTTTGAGCCTATAACTAGTTTAGAGATTCTGAAGTTAATTGGCACTTTAAAAACTTCAAACTCTTCTGGTTATGATGGTATTTCAAATGTTTGTTTGAAAAATGTAGCATGTTTTATAATTGATATTTTGGCACATATCTTTAGCAAAAGTATTTTTTCTGGAGTATTTCCGGTTGCTCTTAAATGTGCCAATATCTTGCCACTTTTCAAGAAAGGAGCAACTAATGATCTGGGTAACTATAGGCCTATATCACTCTTGCCCTCGATAAGTAAGATTTTTGAAATGGGGCCAACTCATACTCAAAAGAGCAATGTTGGGTCAACTACTACCTATCGTGAACTTTTATCGATGAGCTGACAGAAGATATTGGCAATGCCCGATCCTTGCGCGATAACTTTACGTCTGCAAATGTCAAGTCAACTACTGAATTCATAGCCCTTTTATCTACTCGAACAGCATCATAGCATGTTATCGTGGCATCTCCGACAACTCCACTCGAAATTGACATGATTTGAGAGGTTTCTGGGAAGGGAGGATGAGAATCAAACCACTGATTGAGTTTGACAATGTCTTCTGCATCTTGCGAGCCTGTCCAATGTCCTTGTGTTGTTCACTTGAAGTGAATGTGACTCCAGAAAACTCTTCAAGCGAAGTGCATATCTCATGAAAATACACGAACAAAGGTTGTGGGTTAAGAATATGATTTTTTAGATAGATAGATTTTTATTTCTCGTCTTATATAATTTACATAGTTTACAAAAATCAAAAAAAGCATGGCATTCTGCCGTCTGCCTAGTTGACAAAACATAAATTGAAAACTAATTTTTTATGAAATAAAATTTATAAATAAACAATTTAGGTACATGAATTAAAAAGTTTTTTTGAATATGATATACAAACTAATTTTCTGAAAATTGCAAAATGCTATACAAGTTTTAAAATAGCTGTAACTTTAGGCGGGTTGGACATTAATCAGCATATGTATATATATTCTAAAAGGGAATTTAAAAATCTACAACTTCTTTCCTATTCATACTTTTCGTTTATGAACAGGTTTAGACAATATGATGCAATGTTTATGAATATTTTGACGTAAATTGATTTTTTTTTGTAAATTTCAACTTTTTCCGAGGGTATAGCTCGAAAACGGTTAGGAATTAGAAAAAAACATATAATATAAAAGTTTTAGATAATTTTAAGAACTCCATTTTATTCTCTAAAAATATTTCTCTCCGATGCACCGTTTCCGAGATATAAGCGAAAAACCTAAAATTCGTACCTTTACCCCCCTCCTCACCCCCCCCGCTCATCACCTAGGAGTCAGGACTTTTGTTATGTTAACAACCTAAGCCCCCTAAACAAGTTTCTGAAGGAATCGCTTAGTTACCTGCTCACGCACTCTACACCTCATTCCTTGACTGGACTATAAATAATTAATAATTTTCAAAAATAGTCTTAACATGTTTTGTCATTAATCTACCGTTTATATTTATTTATTTATTTTTTCTTATCAATAACATATTTTAAATACACTATTAATAAATCGTAAATAGGAGCACTAGCAGCAGAATACTATCGGCTCCTTTGTCTACCGTTTTTAAAGATGCAGCTATAAAGATTCATCTTAAATAAAATCTACATACAATTAACATAATTACGAATGCATTTCTTAAATTCTTAATATATTTCGGATACTTTTATCACTTATATACATACATATATCAAACATACCGCATTTTTTGAATATAATATTGCCTAAAATACTCACAGTAAGGAACAAAACAAGAGGTCCACTTTCTTATAAGAACTTTTAATTAAAGTCTAGCCTATAAGTAATATACATTTTACTGTTCATTGGACTGTTACGAAGAGAATTAAAATTAAAATAATCAAAAAAATAATACATACATATATTCTGAAAAAAATAATATATATATTAGAAAAATAAAACATCAACAAATTTTTACAATTTATTGTACATGTGTCATAATATATACCAAAGACGTAAAATTAAATTTAATAAGACTAGAGCCACTGCGTGTTCGTAACATAATTCAGATTTTTACTTCACTGTATCTTGTCCCCCAATCTAATTCAGATTGTTCCTTCAATGGCTCTTGTCCTTCAGAAGAGAATTCGAAGTACTTATAGCGTGTTTAAAGTTTTAAATTATTTCATGGTAATTAAAGTTTTCAATAAACGATTAGTATCAATTGAAGTATGACTTGACCAAAGGTGAAAAGAGTTTTAGCTAGAATTTGAAAACTTTTGTTGAGTTATTGTATCTACCGAAAGTTCAAGCCATTGTGATCTCTTTTTGGTCCTCGTGTTTCTCTCTTTTTCGAATCAAATTCTTTTTTTCTTAAATTTGAGATTTAAAGTGAACTTAACTACTTATTTACAATATTATATTTTTGTATGAAAACATCTGTTTATTAGGACTGTAGAGAAGAAAGCAGTCAAAGAATCAATAAAATTAAGTTACAATACTGATCTAACGCCTGTAAATTAGAAAAAAAAATATTACAAATTATTTGTATCAATTATCAATTTATCCGCTGCTATAATTTCGTGGAGTACATTATTGGATCATTTTTGTTTTAGGATCTCAACAATTTAACAAATAAATAAAAAACACAATTTTAATTTACATACAATTACCGTAAAATTCGTATAGTAACTTGGGTTTTAACGACATTACGGTTATAACGATGAAACTTAAAGGTTAAGTTTGGTTTGGCACTAAGTTGTTACTTACATATATCTTCCGGTTGTAACAACTTCGGCTATAACGACCATTTCGGTTATAACGACCATTATTACGGGTGTTGTCTGTCATGACGTTCGGATATAACGAACAAAAACAAAGTATGCAGTTAGGTTTATTTTAATCAAAGTTTTAGTTATGCTTATAAGACGCTTTTTGCATGGTTGTTGCCAGCTTGGGTTCGTGTTAGCAGCAGCAGAATTGCTAACTGTTTTAAGCATACTGGCTTAAAGACTTTGAACAAAGAACCGTTTAAAAAAGAGGATTGGCCCCTTTCTTAAAGTATTGCACTTATGAACAATACAAACATCGTCGCATCAAAAATACCATGAGCGGATACCTTTGATGACAACATCTGTAGAAAAAAAAACAGAGCATGAGGGCTCTGATGACATTGACGGTAATGTAAGGTAAGCCAAACAAGCCCTTCAATAGCCGAGGCGTTAAATGCGTTAGGTATTGTTAATAACTTTTGTTTATTTTGAAATTAAAAAAAAAACACCAAAATTAACTAAACTAGAAATTCTTTTCCACAAAAACTATCACAGGAGAACAAAGAATATATATTTGTACACGAATTTCGTTTCTGTCAATACATAATGTAATTCCAATAAATTGAATTACTTTTATTTAATAGAAATAAAAACATGTACATTAGGGTGTCCCTTACATGATTTTTTTTTTAATTTTTTTATTTTTTTTTGTAACGCACACCCTCTCCTTTTGTTCGTACCTCCTAGATCTACTTATACACAAAATCTTAGCTTCGGAGCCCTATAGAAACCCTACCCGACTTGACTTCAAAGATAAGAAAGCAAATTAGTATGGACCAATTTTGAGTGTTCATTGATTTTTTTGTTTTTATTCAGTTTAAGACAATACTATTAAATAAATATTAATTATTTATTAAACTTATTAAAAAACTTTATATTTCAAGCGGATATTTCCTTTTTAATGTTTCCTTTTTGCAGTCAGGATAAAATTTTGTATGCTCCTGCACACATTGTAAAAGGAACTGCTTCTGTTCTTCATCCGCTGTAATAAGTCCATGAAAGTCTTGAACCAGCTTAACCGCCCTTTCTGCTGTATCATTCACAGCTCTCAGTTGTAGAACTTTAAGTTTCGCTTGTGAGTATGAACTATTTTCTTCCCATTCAGAAGGTTCCAATTCAAGGAAAGAGTCATTTATTTTTAACCGAGAAAACAAATTTTTACTCTTGACGGTCACAAATTGTTCGAGGGTTTTATCTAGAATAAAATTGAAATTTTGTTTTAAAAACTTGATTTAATGCAAAGTTTTAAGGAAAAATACCATATAATGAACATTGCAGTTCATCCTTTGAAGGAACATATCGTTTGAAGCTATCTAAAGAACCATCATTCGTTAAATTGTTAACCATCCTTGTTTTTGTTTCAACAAAAGGGATAGAAGTACTGTTTCTTCGGTAAAATAGTATAAATGCTGAAAAAATGTATTTAAGGCTGCACTTGATATTGCCGAATCGATACGTTCGTAGTTTTTTAAGGCTATTATAAAACCCAAATCTTGAAATGGCGCCTTTACAGCCAAATTGCACCCAAGCCATGGTCGAACGTAAGTGGTGGTAATAAAAAAACAAATATCTTCAAGCCCTTTCCTTTCCTGCTTGCTTAATTTAAGCTGGGACTGCAATAAATATATTTTCAGTGAATAAATTGCTCTTGCCATCCATCTTGCTTGATGCATTGCACCTGGTGGTCGGATCTTCAATTCTTTGTTACTATTTCCTCCCAAAAATATGACAGAAAGCTCAATAAGCTCGCGGTAGTCATCTCTCACTATTGTTTTCTGCAATTCAGCAGAATAAAAACCAAGCAATTCGTTTATTGTTGTTTCTCGGAAATGCTTTCTTTTAGTCTCACTGCAAGTTTGAACAGTAGAAGAATCGATATTTTTCCAACTGTCTCGAAACTTTTTAAAAAGGGGAATGTCTGGGCTTATTGATACCTGCCGAATTTTAGTTTCAAATACGCTTTTCAAAACAAGTTCATAAATGTGATGTCGACACCCAAAAAGTAACAATTCCCTTTCAAGTATCTGCTCTAAAAGCACACACGCACCATTGAAGCGTCGGGTATTTCATGCTGTTGTATCACAGCACATTATCTGTACATTACTTTCAAGGTTCCAATCACTTATTGCTCGATAAACAGCTGCAGATTGTTCTTTTCCAGAAGAATTGTCAAGTTTAGGAACAGAAAGGAGTTGTTCCTTATTACCAAACGTTATAACGATAGGAAGTCGTTCTTCTTTGCAAGCTCTTACGGTAAGCCCAGGTAGTAATTTTCCATCCCAGTGAACAGTAACAACTTCAGGAACATCATTTCTGAAATCAGTTTTTATAGATGCAGCTCTTTTTTTTCTCATCTGCGTCCGAAAAAGTTGAATTATCGATTTATTGATTGGAAAATCTTCAAAGTTTAGTCCGAGGGCTTCTACCGTAGCCTGAAGAATATAAACAGAATCTCGAATGCTTAATTGGCATCTGTCTAGGACTGATACTAGCTTAGCACTGAGAAATTCTTTTCTTCCTCTTTTTTTCAAAATTTCAGATTGTACTGTTTCTGTTTCCATTGTTGTTGGCGGATGTTCTATATGGCTTTCAGCACTAATGGACGTCGTATCGGTATCATCGCCAAGTTGTTGGTACAGTAAACACCCTGTTGAAGCCGTAGAGCTAGATGGTATTGTCGACTTTCGTAATCTGTTTTCCTCTTGTAATATTCTTTGTTTAACCCTTTCTTCCTTATCCATCATTTTTTTGTCGACGCCAATTAGGCAACCTGGTCTTCCTGGCTCCCTCTGACGCAGTAAAAACATTTTATCTTCTTCTACTTTGATTTTCACCAATGCATCGGCATGTGCTAAATCAAACAGATTATCCAGATCACTTTGAAACTCCTCTTCCCTTCGTTTGAATATATCCTGAGTTTTCTTTGAATTTTTTTGCAGGTTTTTCCACGCCTCATACAGTTTTACAAGTTTTTTTTACACAATGAGGAAGTGCCTTTGTGGGTATTCTTGTCTTTTCCCAAAAAATTAAGCACTCACGAATAACGAGGTTTGAATTTTCACTCACAGTTAGCTTAACTTCCCGAATATTATAAAATAAAACTTCTAAAACTTGCCGTTTTGATGGAAGTTCAGCTGTCATTTGGTGGTTTATATTTCCCACTAAAAAAATAAATTTAGCACTTCTCACTTGCATTGCCATCTTCAATTCTAGCAAATATTTTGGGACATACGCTATTTCCCTACATAAACTGCATGGCATACTTTGATTGAAAGTCGGGTATAGTAAATGAATTTCAAATGATGGAATATTTTTTGCAACGGTTTTAAGCTCTAACGAACAAAATTATGCCGTGTGCGTAAGAAACAAAAATTGTTGGAAAATAAGGGACACCCTAATGTACATATAACATAATAAATATTCCAAAAAATGTTACGTTCGCTTATAACGACAGAAAATTTGTCTTCCATGAGTGGTCGTTATAACCGGATTCTACTGTACAATTTCTAGTTTTACAACGTACCTACGTTGCTGGCACTTTTTTGTCGATGATAATAGCTCAAATGTTTCTTTAAAAGTTTGCAATGTATAGCTTCTGGTAATTTACTTAAAAATCTTACTATGTTTAAGTTATAAATGTGTTATAAAAAGTTATTCATAGTTCGTATTGATGTTTTTTGAAAAGATTAATATGCATTTTTAAATATTCTATTTTTGTGTAAAGTCTAAAACAGAAGAATATATTCTTTTGCTTACATTTCATTAAAAGAAAATCGTCATTTAGTTGTGCCCCTTCGGGTAGGGGTTAAGAATTTACCCGAAGTAAGGTATGCTTGTCGTAAAAGGCGACTAAAATCCAATCTCCGTATACTGAGAACTACATAAGTATACAAAATATGCAATGGAAAAAACAAATAGATTAATTACCCCAGGTGGAAAGCCAGTTTCTCTGGAAAATCCATCCTCTTCGGAGGCAGGCTCTACGGATTCTGGGGAGAGCCATTTATTGCATTTGATAAATCCTTTCGCGAAAGCGCATAAGGTCCCTCGATCACCTCCATCTGTACCGAGAGTTACCGGCAGAAAGAGTCCACCGGTTGTGCCAAAAGGCACTAAAAGCGACTCACCGAAAACAAACAGTTTTGAGCAGGACAATTGTGAACTGCAAAAGAAGCTGAACTAAATGATGATAAGACTCTACGAAGAGCTTAAAAAAGAAGTCGAAAGTCTTCGTGAAGAGAACAAGATGTTAAAAACTTCTGAAAACATGAAAGTAAATACTCTAAGTCCACAACATCGAGATCGGCACGAATATGAAACTGATGAAGATGAACTTGCTCGGGAAACTGAAAAAAGTAGACCTTGTAAAAAACGGAAGGCTGAACATTCGCCTAAGTTTCAAAATCAGCTAAAACCAAATAAAACTACACGGAAAGATCAGTTTTCTGCGAATAAGAAACTTCCTCCACCGATAAACATCGTTGGTCAAGCGGATTATAACAAAATTCTTCCTATTCTAAAAGAAACGGCGCAAAAGAATTTCAAAGCTACATCCACTCACAATAATACGTGGAAAATTAACGTAAATGATTCAGATTCTTATAGAAAACTGTCGAAAAAACTCAGCGATGAAAAAATTGAATGGTATAGTTATTCAATTAAAGAAGAAAGACCTTTACGTGTAGTAGCTAGAGGACTTTATCCCTCTTGTTCAAAAGAAGACATCCTTTCGGACTTAAAAACCAAAGGATTTAAGATTCTTGACGCAACAAATCTTTTGAAGCGAGAAAAAGGAATCGAAACCGCTTATATAAAACGCGCTCTTCCGCTTTTTATTCTAAGTTTCGATAAAAATGAAAATGTAGACAATGTTTATAATATTAAAACTATATAACTTTAAGGCCTATTCTCTCATCCATGAAAGTGCCGTGTTATGAATTATCCAAATACATTGGGAGAAAATTACATTGTGTTACACGCAATTCAAAGTACACGGTAAAAAATTCGTTAGAATTCATAGAAAAAGCGAAAAATATAATAATAGGAAAAAACGACGTCCTGGTCTCTTTTGATGCAGTGTCACTTTTCACTAATATTCCGGTGCATGTTGCAACTAATGTAGATAAGAAAAAGTGGAACATCATTGGCGCCAGCACAAATTTGAGTATGAACAAATTCTTAGAAATGTTGGATTTCTGTCTCAAAGACAATAACATTTTTCAATACGCTGATAATCTATTTAAACAAATACAGGGAGTTCCTATGGGAAACCCATTGTCGCCCACCATTGCCGATCTAGTTCTGGATTTCCTACTGGAAGAATCGTTTGCCGTAGTATCGGCACCAAAATTCATCACGAAATATGTCGACGACATATTTGCAGTCATAGACTATCGTGAAGTGGAGAAAGTCCTTTCAACACTAAATAATTTTCATCCCAATATCCAGTTCACCGTAGAGAGGGAAATAAATAAATCAATAGCGTTTTTGGATGTAAAAATACATCGCGAAATTAACGGATTATCGTTTGATTGGTATCAAAAAGGTACCGCATCTGGGAGAATTGTCAACTTTAGATCGAATCAAGCAAAACATATTATAATGAACACCGCTGCTAACCTTGTCAACAAAGTTTTCTTGATAAGCGACAAAAAATTCCATGTCGCCAACAAAGAAAGACTCACAAAAATCCTTATTGAAAATGGTTATCCGAGAAACATTATTAATGGTTTACTTGAGAAACACACAAAAAATCGACCAAAAACAGACCAAGAAAAAAGAACCGGTTATTTTAAAAGCCTTGTTTACGTCCCGAAACTTGCAGAGAGTTTTAAAAAAACGATTTCAAGCAAAACGAAAGATGTCAACATCGCATATAAATCCAACAGAACACTTAATACACTTTTCACGAAACTCACAAAGAAAAAGGACAAAGATCAGAGTACGGATGTTGTTTATAAAATTGACTGCTTAGGAAATGACACTGAAAACTGCGGACTTTGTTATATTGGAACAACCAAACAACTACTCAAACAACGAATCTCTAACCATAAATCGGACATTAAAACAAAAAGTTCCCAAAAAACAGCGCTTGCCAGCCACAGCATAGAGAAAAACCACATACCAGACTTCGATAACACAAAAATTCTTCAAACGGAAAAACATATTTCAAAAAGATACACTTTAGAAACACTACACATCTTAAATAATAAAAACAACATGAACCGAAAACAAGATACACAGTGCATTTCATCAGTTTATTGCTCATTGGTCACCACATAACATAATTATTGTATTTTTGTATGCTTATTTATAAAATATAGATTATATTTGCCTCTCTTTTTTAGTTGTTGACTAAACTTCTGACAATGAAGTGCTCATAAAAAAATTTTTTTTTTAATTTATTAAAAAAAGTTTCATCTTTTTTATTTTTGTTAATTGTTTAATGTAACTCAAGTTAACGTAAAGTAAGTTTCTTCTTAAATAATGTATGTAACTACGAACTAATTATAATTGTATATTTTTTCTAATGTTTAATAAAGTGCCCCTGAAGAAGACTAAAAACTTAGTCGAAACGTCGGGAAAAATAATGATTTTGTTTCATTAATAAATTATTATGACCAAAACAGCCGAAAAGAGTAATCTTAAAACAAAGAATAACATACAAATTGGTCAAAACAAACCCCTGGTAAAATATAATGAATATTGTTGTAAAAATCGAACCACTAAGAAAGAACAAACGCCTTATTCCTCAGTGCAAGCGATGTCAAGGTTTTAACCATACAGCAGCTTATTGTCAGAAGGACCCCGTTTGCGTTAAATGCGCGGGAAAGCACATGACTGATGTATGCCGTCTTAAAAAAGAAACTCCGGCTACATGCGCGAATTGCAAAGGTAATCATCCAGCACATTACCGTGGCTGTGAGGTCGCAAAGGAAATGTTAAAGAGGCGCGAAGAATTTAGTAAGAAAACTAAAAAAAATACCTCAAAGCAAAACAAAGAATTAAAATTAAAAACCAAGACTAATACTCAAGCGTCGAGTAAAACGGACGGGAAAAATAATGAAAACGTTTTACCCTCAGAAAACATAAAAACAAAAAAGACGAACACGTACGCTCAAGTCACGGCGCCCGAAAAACATAAAACTATTAAACCTGACTCCGTTCAAAATGTATTTTCCCTTATACTTGAACGATTAGAAGAACAAGGGAGAATTAACACAATTATTCTTGAGAAATTGGACAAATTTGAGTCGGCGGCTCTTAAAACACCAAATTTACCGGAAACATGGATCAGTTGTCTCAACAACTCAAAATAATAACATGGAACGCGAACGGACTTACCGCAAAAATCGAAGAACTAGGAACGGTTCTACTTAACGAAAGAATAGATATTTGTTTGATCTCTGAAACTCATTTGAAAAAAGACTCAAATTTAAGTATTAAAGGTTATTCGGCTTACCACGCATGCCATCCATCCGAAAGAGCAAGGGGTGGTTCTTCCGTATTTATCAGAGAAAATATCAATCATTCGTTTCAGGTAAATATCGAGCTCGATACAATGCAAGTTACTTCCGTTAGCATAAAAGTTAGACACGTATTTTTTAATATTGCGTCTATTTACTGTCCTCCTCGGTCCAAGATAGACAAAAACGATTTTAAAGATCTTTTCAACGCTTTAGGTCCAAAATTTATTATTGGCGGCGACTTTAATTCGAAACATTCATTTTGGGGATCACGTTGCAGACAACTCTACAAAGCGGGTATTGAATGTAACGTTGAATTTTTCTCATCAGGAAAACCAACGTATTGGCCAACCGATACAGCGAAAACACCCGATCTTGTTGACTTTTTCATCGCAAGAGGAATGAACAGAAAATATATGACAGTAGATGATAACTTCGATTTTTCTACGGATCACTCGGCCGTTATCTTAACAATAAACAGTAACAGTAAATTCAAAGAAGATTGCGAAAATAGAATTATACTGAACGTCTCTTTGCAAACTCCGTTTGAGTTAGAAGATCAAACAGAAAAATGTATAAATATTGTTCAAGAAGCAGCTTGGAATAATACTCCGATCTGTAGTAAAAAGTCAAGGCAATACGAAGAAAAAATTCCAGAAGATATAAAAGAATTGATACGCGAAAAACGAAAAGCTCGAAAAGTATGGCAGCAATCACGTGCTCCTCAGCATAAAAGTGTCGTCAACTTTTTATCAAACAAGATTAAAAATTTGTTACGAGATTTTAAAAACAGCGAGAATTCTGCCTATCTTGAAAGCCTAACAGCAGACAAAAAAACGAATTATTCTCTCACCTATTCGAAAAAATAATTCTGAATGGGCAAAAACTGATAAGGAAAAGGCGGATTTATTTGCTAAGCACCTTCAGGAAACGTTCAAACCTTTCGATGGTCAAGAGCTTCTGACTAATGACGGAGAGCTCCAACCAGCGCCGGACAATTTTTCTATCAGGAATATTACTTTGACTGAACTTGTCCAGGAAATAAAACGGCAGAAAAATAATAAAGCTCCTGGCTACGACCGGATTAACGGTCGTGTCCTCAAAGAGTTGCCTAAAAAAGCAATGGTTAAGCTCTTACAGCTCACTAACGCTGCTTTAAGACTTGCTAACGTACCCACGCAATGGAAAGTCGCCGAAGTAATAATGATCCCCAAACCGGGTAAGCCACCGAATGAGAAAAAATCGTATAGACCAATTTCTCTCTTACCAATTATATCTAAAATATTTGAAAAATTGCTTCTTAAACGAATGCTACCAATTATTGAAGAAAAACGTTTAATTCCCGACCACCAATTCGGTTTCCGGAATAATCACTCGACAATTGATCAGGTTTACCGAATAACTAACGAAATTGAAAAAGCATTTGAAGAAAAAAAGATTTGCTGAACTGCATTTCTTGACGTTTCTCAAGCTTTTGACAAAGTTTGGCATGACGGGCTAAAATATAAATTAAAAGTCTTTCCAGAGCAAATATATAACATTCTTGAATCGTACCTAGAAAATAGATTCTTTCAAGTTAAGCAAGGAACGGAGTATTCGGAGTTTAAAGAAATAAACGCTGGGGTTCCCCAGGGTAGCGTCCTTGGACCGATTTTGTTTGTTCTTTATACCCGAGATATACCCGCAACAGAAGGCACAACTTTAGGCACTTTTGCCGATGATACAGCTGTACTCGCAATATCGGATTCAATAGAAACGGCAACCTCTAAGCTTCAAAAGGCATTAAATAGCATTTCAGATTGGACAAAGAAATGGCGAATTGCTCTTAATGAAACGAATTCGACGCACACAAATTTTACGTATAAAAAAGTATATAACTTACCTATTTATATAAGTTCTGTGCAAATTCCATACGCTAATGAAGCGAAGTATCTAGGCATGACTCTAGACGCGAAACTTAAATGGAAAGTTCATGTAAAAAAGAAACGCGATGAACTCGAAAATAAACTCCGCGAATTGACATGGCTTATTGGAAGATATTCCAATCTAAGCGTTTATAACAAGCTTCTTATTTATAAGCAAGTACTGAAACCAGTTTGGACGTACGGTATACAACTTTGGGGTTGTACCAACGAAAGAAATATACAAATTTTGCAAACATACCAAAACAAAGTACTTAAAATAATAGTAAATGCTCCATGGTATGTAAGAAATAGCGACTTACATAGAGATTTAAATATAAAATATGTAGAAAACGAAATTAAAAAATTTGCTACAGAGCTAAGATCACGACTTAGAAATCATAGTAATAACTTAATCCAACAATCTGTTAGCGAGGCGTTCGTTTTTCGGCGTCTGCACCTAACAAGACCTTCTGATCTAGCGCAAACAAATTAATCTCTCCACTCGAATTTTGTGGAATCTTCAGGTCCTCTCGTTGGGGAGCTTCCTGACCAAACGCGAACAAAATGACGCTAAAACTACTTGTTAAGCTGGACTTAGTTGTAGTAATAATATAGAAGATAAGGGAGGTGAGTTTTAGTCAGTTAAAATCTGACACTACTATAAGCATCGGGCTTATAGTGTCTCTGAAGATTTCTCACCTTCCTGCGTAAAAAAAAAAAAAAAAAAAAAAAAGATTTAGTTGGGATCCTTATTTCTAAGAAACATGCTATGGAAGCATACACAAAATGGTCTAACATGAAGACATGTACATAATCTTTTAAGTCAAACCAGGAATATATGTATACATGATGCCGACCAACGGCAGGATGTAGAATTTTATTCAGGAGGAGCCACACACTTACTATAAAACCAAATTGTTTTACATTAGCTCCTAAAATTTACATTTATTGCCTTACGATGGCAGCTGAAGGAAATTGCAGTTTTATTTAAATTAAATAATACGTGTCTATCTTCACTTTATAGCTATGTACAAATCTTTACTACTTATGAAATTATTCCAATAGTATTTTAAATATTAGTATAATATAATTTTTTTTAAATATGATGTTCAAATGGTAGACATGTGCATTCAAGAGGACACAAGCGTCCACAGGTTTTTCTGAAAACCCACCTCTGTCTATCAACTAATACTCTCACCTCCCCGCGGTGAACATCAACTGGAGATTGGGTTCTAACCCCAGTGGAAAGTTGTTGGGGGCAGCAAACGAGAGAGGGGTGGGGAGGTGTTTGTACTAAGGCACCTCTCCTTATCCAGACGGCAGCGGACGAATTCTCGAGATGGAATCAACGGTGGCGTCTACAGTTCCAGTAAGTTTGAACTACTTAGTGAACACCTTATAGGGCTTCTACGACTTATTCGGAGCCCAGGCCTATAAGGAGCGGTTTATCCGGCTCCCCGTGCTTGGAGTTATACTAAGTATCTGGCCCTCCAGGTTGGGGGTTGTGCCGTCGCGTCGTCGGGGTGACTTCCTGAACACGTAAAAAATACATTAGTTGCGAAGCACCAACAAGCCTCGGATACGGACGGATTCACTGTTGACAACCCAAGCAAACGAAATAAGGACAACAAACTTCGGATCTGTAAGTGGAATGTTAGGTTCCTTAACAGACCACGTGCAGCCGAACAATTAGCGGAAGTCCTAAACTAAACTAAAGCTGCAAGGCAGATATTATCGCCATCCAAGAAGTGCGATGGGATGGACCGGGCAAACGCAAACTAAAAGACTGCGATGTATACTACGGCGACTGCTACCAAGAACAAAGACAGCGTATATTTGGGTGTGGATTTGTTGTTGGAACTAGACTCAGGCAAAAAGTCTTGAGTTTCAACAGTGTGAGCGAGCGCATCACTACAATCCGCATCAAGGCTAAATTCGCCTACATAAGCCTAATACATATGCGCGCATGCCCCAACAGAGGAGAATCTTTCTCCAAAGACACCAAAGACATATTCTTCGAGCTCTTGGACAAGACATATGAGCAGTGCCCTGGCTATGACATTAAAATTGTCTTAGGAGATTTTAACGCCAAGCTAGGAAGAGAAGACATCTTCGGTGGCACAATCGGGAGATACAGCATGCACGACACCACCTCCGACAACGGATTCAGGCTGATCGATTTCGCTGCGGGTCGAGACGTTCTGGTAGCTAGCACGCAGTTCACACATCTTAATATCCACAAGGGGACATGGAAATCTCCTGATCAATCAACTGTCAACCAGATTGACCACATTGCGATCGACGCACGACACTTCTCCAGTATACAGGATATCCGAACTTTCCGAGGGGCCAACATTGACTCAGACCACTACCTCGTTGTAGCCAAGGTACGACTAAGGATATCCCGGTCCAAGCCAAAACAAGGAAGTACTGTGAGAAGTTTCGACGTTAGACGGCTACAATCGCAAGAGACTGCCATGTCCTTTTCCGATCGAGTCTCTAGTAACCTCTTAAGGAGTCCTATGCTGCATGCATTAAGCATTGAAAACCAGTGGCAACATTGCCTTGCAGCCATCAGAGATGCCGCCTCTGAAGTGCTAGGTTTCACACGGCCACAACAGCGTAACCCCTGGTTTGACGACGAATGCCAGCAAGCGCACGCAGCGAAACAACAGGCATACAAAACGGCGCTGCACAGAAGGACCAGAGCTGCTCGCGAGCTCTACGAGCAGAAGAGGAGAGAGGAACACCGGCTTCTTAGATGGAAAAAAAGAGAGCACGAGAAGCGCGCTATCGAGGAGATAGAGGGATGTCACAACAGGAATGAGGTTCGTAAGTTTTACCAAAAGGTATAAAAAAAACCTCCCAATGCTACCAGCCACGAACCGAAGCCTGTAAAGACGATCAGGGGAACATCGTAGTAGAACCGCAGTCTATGTTGAGAATATGGAAAGACCACTTCTCTAAATTATATAACGGCGATGACGAACCGAATTCCGCTGTAAGGGAGATAGAACCACTCAAACTAGGCGAACGCAGATCAACAATTCCGCCTGCCCGACCTAGACGAAGTGAAGATAGCTGCTCGTATATCTAAACTGAAGTCAAACAAAGCTGCTGGAGTTGATGGCATCGCTGCCGAACTATTTAAAGCAGCAGGCGATGACTTGGTAGGGAGCATGCACCAACTCATCTGCAAAATATGGTCGGAAGAAAGCATGCCCGATGAGTGGAATCTCAGCATAGTTTGTCCGATACATAAAAAAGGAGACCCTCTAAATTGCGCCAACTACAGAGGCATCAGTCTCCTTAGCAATGCATATAAGATCCTTTTTGCCGTATTATGTGAACGTCTGAAGCCGTTCGTCAACAACCTGATAGGTCCTTATCAGTGTTGCCTCAGACCAGGAAAGTCCACTATCGACCAAATTTTTACACTACGGCAGATCTTGAAAAAACCCAGGAGCTTTAAATCGATGACAGCATCCATAGGGAAGAGCTCTACAGAGCAATGGTCAGGTTCAGCCGACATAAGGGACTTGAAAGTTAGGCAAGTTTCCATTATCTGATTGGCCAGCTGCCAAAAAATTCCAATTAAGGCAACTTTAATGGAAAATTGACTGGAAAGTTAGTCAAGAAAAATCTCCCTAACTATCAATTCAAGTCTACTTCTGTCAAAATGACAATTGATGATGTTTTTTTTATTCAACTGAAAGCTGAACTTTATTACTCTATGATTTATTTATTTTCTGCACAACTTCATTTAATGCTTTCTGTAAAAGGGTTCGTTGTGAATTTGGAAAAGAAATAAGTAATATTTCTTTACAATACAAAATAAAAATCGTGATGGACTTGTAGCTTGCTTGAGGGATGTTTTGTAGACAATAATGTTTTTGGTAGTTTTTGTACTATGAACTTGAAGTAGAGGTTTGTGAAGTAAAGTGCTGAATTTAAAATTCATGACATTTGAAAAACTAACTAGTAGCCTTGGTTAAAATTTACGTTCAAAGAATGAAGTTGACTGCAAATGAAGTCCCTTATGTTGTCTGAACCTGCCCAATGTCTAGTTTTGGCATCCCTGTCAAACTTATCCGTTTGTGCAGAATGACGATGGAAAATGCACGCTGCTCAATCAAGGTCGGAAAAGATCTCACCGATGCATTTGATGTCAAAAAAGGTTTTAGACAAGGCGATGCACTGTCATGCGACTTCTTCAACATCGTTCTGGAAAGAATTGTGTAGAACTCAACCGTCAACACTAGAGGCACAATCTTCCAAAGGTCCATCCAATTACTCGGATACGCAGATGATATTGACATAATTGGAAGATCAAAGCGTGATGTCAGTGGAGCGTTTTTGAGCATTGCGACGGAAGCGAAGAAGATGGGTTCAGTGGTCAATGAGGGCAAGACCAAGTATATGCTGTCATCAAAAAAGGACATTGAACAACGACGTCTTGGACAAAACGTTACCATGGACAGCTATAACTTTGAGGTAGTTAAGGATTTTGTCTACCTAGGCACCGCTATAAACACAGACAACGACACCAGCGCTGAAATCAAACGAAGAATAACTCTTGCAAATCGCTGCTTCTTTGGACTTAGAAGGCAATTGAGAAGTAAAGTCCTCTCTCGAGCATCAAAAATCACCATCTATAAGACACTCATCATCCCGGTTCTCATTTATGGCGCTGAGGCCTGGACCCTGTCAAAGAAAGATGAGAACGTCTTAGGATGCTTCGAGAGAAAAATTCTTCGGGTGATTTTTGGTCCCGTACGTATAGATGGAGAATGGAGGAGAAGATATAACGACGAACTGTACGGGATGTACAGCGACACTGACCTAGTTAGCAGAATAAAAGTCCAACGGCTTAGATGGCTGGGTCATGTAGAGCGAATGGACATCAACGCTCTAGCCCGGAAGGTCTTCGAATCCAATCCCGAGGGACGACGCAGTAGAGGAAGACCGCGACTCAGGGGGCGCACTCAGGTGGGTGAGGACCTCAACCAACTTGGCGTGCGAAAATGGAGGCAGGGACCGAGCTGGCTGGAGAAGCATGTTGGTTGAGGCCCAGGTCCGCCCTGGACTGTAGCGCCACCTTAAGTAAGTAAGTAAGTAAATATTTTAAATATGCTTCATTCAAGCGTTAACATACAATAATTAATTTGAGACTATTTTGTACATTGAATTCATATGCTTTAGAATAAGTTTTGAGTTTGGACAACAAATTTTAGTGTCTAGGTTAATATTAAAAAGAGAAAACAATACAAATATGTGTTCTCGAGAGGTACCATGGATTAAATGTTTATTTCAATAAAATAAATTGTCATTGGTCATATTTCGAAATGATGGCATTCCAAGTAATCAGAGAAACTAAATAACATAATTATGTGATATTTTAAATTAGAACAACTTAATTTAATAGAGCAGTCAAGCTCATCATAATATTGGTACATTATGAGGCGAATATAAGTATATATAAAATATAAATGTTGAATAGCAAATTAGTACATTTCTGTAAAATTGCTATCATTTTTACAACATATTATGACAAAACATAGGTACTCCCTGGAAAACGGCAGTTGAATCAAACTTCCACTTAAAACCCGTCTACTAAACAAATATCCACATCTACAAATAAATTAACATGAGTGAATTTTACTTTACGTAACCTATTAACTTCTTCACCAAAGCATAATCACAAATATTGCAATATTACATTTGCTGAACACTTTTGTATGCTTTTTCTTAAGAATTCTTAATAATCATGCCATAAGTGTCGCATTATCTATTTTTATATTTTATTTACTTCAAATGTAATTCAAAGTAAACCAACCAAACAAAATACATCACAAAAAAAATTCAAAAACAACACATTGACACTCACCTTGGCCAATTCGAAGGTGTCATCAATTTCAAGTCGATGTACAAATGGATTTAGTCCGGCCGATGACCATGTTCCGTCCTGGGAATCAGATTTCCGCAATAAGTGGTGCGGGTCCTCTTTAATCAAATCAGTAAGACATTCTTCATCGCCATCACTGTTACGACTTGTCGAAGGATAGTTTTGATTGATCGAGTTGATGGGAACAGCAGCAGGATGTTCCGTATCATTCATTTTCGTTTGTTAAGTTAGAAAATTCTTAAAACGGCAAATGAGAAAGTGTAAAAATTCGATACAAAATATAGGTAACCCAAAATAGAGAAACACTTAAAAATGTTAGTTTTAGTTTTAGGCAAAAATGAAACCTCACAAAACCGACGACCGACGCGACGAAGGTGTTTTGCAACACACGTAACACCGAACACCGAAGTCGAAGCAGCGAAAACCAACTGCAAATGCAAAATACGATTGAAATTGAAATAGACTTGCTCTGTGTCTGTGCTGTGGTGCCACTGAATTTATCGATGCATAGCATAAGTAGAAAATAAAAAATAAAACTTTTTCCTCAAATACTTTTACCTAGTTCCGATCCGAGTCCGACCGATGACGACACCGCAGCTGATTTGTTCTTTTCAATTTTATTACGACGACAACGATGATTGTTGTGTGATGTGGTCACTTCGTTGACTTTTTTAAATGTTTTACGTTGAGTTCGCTTTTTATTTTTAGTAAAGAATATTTCAAGTTCAAGTGCTACGATTGAAAAGTTTTGTTTGTATAAAAATATAAAGTAAAGTTGATGGAGTAATGAATTTTAACACAAAAATCAATTTCTTTACAACAAGGTCTTTTTGTTTAATTTATTTTCATGAATGACTCATTTGGGTGGTTAATTTAATTAATTTAATTTAACTCTTCTCAAAAGATCTAAAATTACAATTGAAGAAAAATGTCAATAAGTTTCCATTTGTATCGTATGATGCATTTTTGTTTATATTTTTATTAGCCTACTTATTTTTATTTTTGTTATGAGAGTATCTGAAAGAGAAAGCACTACTGTTAAAGAGAGAGAAACAAAAAACAATCTTATTAGAATTGGATTAACAAAAAAAACTGAAGAGATCGAAAAGATGTTTTATCACAATCTATGTCTGAAAGTTAGAACGAGAAAAAATATATTTGTTTATTTTGGAAGTATAATTTTGACATATATGTCATTCCATTTGGAATTTCAATGGCATAATCCAATCAAATTTAGATGGGCTGAATTTACTACACTTCCACTTGTAATATGAGTACTACATGATGAGATATTAACTATACAACCAAACATTCAGTTAAATATTACACGATAATTTTATATTAGAAACTTGATTTTTAAACATTTCAAATTTGTGGGCATGAAGAGTAGGAAGCGATGAGAATAAATAAAATCATCGAGTGGATATTTATGGGGATTACTTCTGATTTGACATTTTCAAGATGTTTTTAAAGAAATTGAATTAAAACAAACATTAAAAAAATCTAATTTATCTTCCTGAAATTATACTTACTTACTCAATAGTAAAAGAAAAAATGCACCAAAATTGTGTTTTGTGGTTAAAACTAGCTAATTTGTATACATATTCATAACTAAGTCATGTTTATAAACCTATAAGTAAATAAATTGGGTGGTTCTAGAGTTCAAAGAGTACCATGGCTTACAGTTTTTTTCGCCGAATACAAACGGCTAATTTAAGAACGCACTTTTCATGGCAAGAATTAATCTTGGAGGATTTGTCAATTCCTCGCAAGATACTGAAACTATGGAAAAAACCAGGCATGTATTGCAATCAAGACATTTGGCATGACGATGACAGTCCTACGTACTATCGAACCTGAGACAGATCCTATATACATCTGTATTGATTGTTCCATAGTCATAGAAATTGTATTTGCAAACTCAACCAAGGGGTGGTTTGTTCACCAAAGCCAAAAGGTTCTGGTTCAATGGGACTAATCAATCAAAATCGGTTGATAAGTTTAATTTTACTTTATGAGCATTTGAGGATATAAGAACTAAAAGCAAAATTGAAGAATTCTCAGAAAATCAAATAATGCAACAAGACTCATTATTCACACTTCATACTTGTAAGAATTTTCGAATGTTATTAAAGAAATGGGATGAAATTAAAACAGAAAATAGTTTTTCCAAGCAAAATTTAAATATTTAGGCTAGGCGCGCACATGCAACTTTTTCGAAACCAAATATTTTTATCGTTAGTTGCCCAAACATCGCGCACATAAGCAACTCCCAAAGTAATCAACGAAATAAACCAATACACAGGAAACATTTATTCACTTTTTCTATCTCATAATACACGAAACAAAATAGTTTCAAACTTGTCCTATTATTTTTCTTATGAAAGAAAAGAGTAGATAATTGTTTAAAACAAACTTATGGAAAGAATATATTATTCTGCGCGTCTGGAAATATCCTACTAACCCCTTAACACTTTAAAGAACCATTCGACTGAAATGCAATAATACATGCATAATAAAGAAAATATTTACTTGAATGTGGGCGCAGTTACGTGTATCATAGTAGGATACAGACATTTTTTATTTGTTTAAGCAACTAATAAATTTTCGTAATCAGTGTATGAAAGAGAAAACTAGTGAAATTTAGGTGTAAGGTGGTTCTCTTCTTTCAGAATTTTTGGTGAAGGGAAAACATTGACTTAATTTTTTTCTCTCTTGCACTTACAGAAAATTATTTAACGATTTAGTTGAAAGTCCACGCAGTTACAAACTAAAAAGTTGTTCGAACGGGCGACAGAATGGTTTCTGCATGTCCGCGGACACTATAGTGCTCAGTTTAGAAACCAAACAGTTTCGAAACTAAAAATTGTATGTGCGCGCCTAGCCTTAAAGAATAGGAGAGCACTATAGGATTTGGGGTGGGCGCGAGTTCGGGTATATGCAAAGTACTTTTTTCATTTGAGCACTAAAATCAAAGAAATCCCCCCAAACTGAACAAAAAACAGGGAAGAAATGTCAAAATCAACCATTTTTACGTGTTTTGTATATGAAAAAATTAACTTAAAATAGAAATAAATGTTTCCTCGCTCTAAAATTGCTATAATTATTATTTATTTGCACATAACTATCAAATAAAAAAAAACCGCATGTCGAAATTCGTGATGCGGTAATGGAAAGTTGAGCCTTGATTTCAGTTTTTGTACTTCATTTGAAGAGGAAAATAAACCACAAAATTATAAATATTAATAAAATAAAAACAATATAAAATATCGTAAATATCCCAAGTTGAATTTAATCCATAAAGAAATACTCAAATGGCAGTGCTTTTTCCATGCACTTGTATAAAAATTCCTCTGCACTCATCACTAATCTACTACAATTTACTAACCCTATCTTTACCGAAAGAGACGACTAAGCGTTTAAACACCATCTCTTTCTTTAACTTCTTCAAAACGAAATGGCTTCATCGATTTCGAAATCAAGCCATGCTCTAAGACCCCCACGAGTAAACAGCACAACACCATATTTCCCAATCAAATTTCCCAACATCGAAAATTAAAATTGAAATACAACGAGCTACGACTACGAGTAACGAGCACGGAGCAACTACTTCTTTTGCCTTCATCATCGTTTTTTCCGTTTCCCTCGTCGCAGTAGGTTCAGCGAATTGTTCAAGTGAAATTCGATTTTGTTTCTTGTTTTTTATTTCTATCATTTACAATTCTCGTTAGCACACTCTTTATTGCCTTTAATTGGAGCAATATCGAGAAAAAATAACATTCAAGCCAATCTACACCGAAATACAATTAATTTCTAAAAAAAAGACCCAATTGCAAGCTTACATAATGACGTAGTCAGATCAAAAAGGAAAAAGTGCAGCAATTAAATTCAAGCTTTTCTTCTTTCTACACAGCGAGCATTCGTATTGGAATTAAGTTATCGCATGGAAAATCGATAAAACCAATTTTAATTCATCGCCTCTGTATCCAGTCCAGCGAGACCAACAGCAACCGGAGACTTTTTTTTGAAACATAGAAAATTTAATAAATTTATTTTTATTTTTGTTCTCGTGAAATTACGTGATCTCCGCGAACAAACAAAAAGAAATTTAAAAAGAAGAAAAGATTGTTGAGTTCAATTTCAATCTTTTTTCTTTCTACACAGTGCGTGCGTGTGTGTTTGGGTGTGCGGAATTGATGAAGAGAGAGCCCGTCAAGCAGGAGCTCTGCTGTTGAACCTGAAGCTGACGATCGAACGAACGTTCGAAACGTTTTTTTTTTTGGGTGGTGACTTGTTTTTTTTTTGTATTGTTTAACGTCGTTACTGTGGCTGGCTCACTGACTGACTCTGATATTAATTTGCAATTCTCCTACAGCCGTTGCGTCGTTGGCTAAGAAAAATATCAAAAGAAACGGAGGAAAAATAACGAGATTTTGTTGTGTCGCGTCACGCGTTTATACAAAAACAAAATAAAAAAAAAAACGGTGGCTCTAAATTAAAATCGACGAAAACAAAAAATGGATAAATCTTCAGGTAACAGTGATTCGCGTGATATGACCCTAGGGTGTGGCCCATCATCAACATCAACCACTTCGCTCTCCACAGCTCTATCGTCATCGTCAACGTCGTCGACGTCCTCTTCAAAAACAGCTACTTCATCGCCTTCGTCATCATCATCATCGTCAACAACATCAAATCCAGCAGCAACAGCAATGGCAAAATCGGGAACAACATCGCTGTCATTACCGCCTCCGCCTCCTCCGCCGCCCATAACGTTGAATATAACAACGACAACTGGTGGGAGTTTTACCGTTGTCGTCGAAGTATCCAACTCTGTGGAGAACCTAAAAAAAATCATTGCAAAGAAACTAAAAGTTGCCAAGGATCGCATCTGTTTGCTGCATCGCGAAAAGTAAGTAGAAAACGCATTTTCAGTTTGAAAATATCAATCTACCTCCACCTATTGAGAGTAGTGCTTTGCTTACATATATACCATATACATATATGTAGATATATTTTACATATTTGAAATTTCACGCTGCTGCTGAGTTGTGCTTCTAATTAGTGCTGAGCGCCGCCAAACGCCAACAAAATGGTGTAGCTACTCACGGGCGGTGATAAGATAATGGATTTCTATACTCTTTGACTGTGACAGCTAACTAACTGACTCAAACTCGACAATGCCGACTCTCTCCCTATTCGCGCACATACAGCTTGAATTTCTTTCGTCATAGTCGTCGTTATCGCTGTTGTTGTCGTTGTCGTGCTTGCATTGGAATAATTATTTTTGAAAAAAAGGCTTTTTTTATGGGCATCCATATCAATGGAGAATCCTCCACCATTTGGTTGCTTTAGGAATTTTATGTTTTAGCGTTCATTTCAAAAAAGAAAAAAGTCATAACGTGCTTCTATTTCGTGTATTTGTAGATACATACATACCTTCGTTGTTTCTTAACCCCCAAAGGCTAGCATTTTTAAGGAATAATTAATTCCTACCTCACATCAATAATCCAATAGTGTGTTGTAAATGTAAGACAACAGGGAAATTCCCCCCAAGAAGAAACTGACTTAAAAAAAGGTTAAATAAAACAATAGCAAAATTAATATATGAAGCACCACCAAAGCAGTGCTGTCGCTTGTATTTAGAGACAAATAAGTAGAATTTGTTGGTGTAAACGTTTTCTGCTTTCATTTTTAAACCACGAGGAAATCAGCCAAAATATACTTCTTTAACTAAGAACTTAGAGACCAGACATTTTTTACAACCTCTGAATTTTATTATTTAAAATTGGAATAAGGTCAAAATATGTTTATAGTAGCTTGGAGTTAAAAGATTTTATAATCTTGCAGTTTCAAAGAAAAACGTGAGAATTTCAGTTTCATAAGTGTGTTTTTGTTTCTAAATTCTACCTTTTTCAAAATTGACTACTTATGGACAAATTAACATATGCACATACATATATTGCAAGTAGTATTTTGTACACATAATGAATTTTTAATTCTAACTTGTTGCAGCACTTCTTATGAATCTGTACTGTTTTGCTCTGACTTCATATTCTACTGTTTTATGACACATTATGAGTCAATTTTTTCGTATTTGTCAATTTTATTTTAAAAGAAAAGGTTAACGATAGTCGTGCACTAAAACAGGTTTACTAAATGAATCCTACCAACTTAACAACATCAACTGTAAAATTAAGTCGGAGAACTATGTTCACATTAAAAATAAACTATGATTTTTGAGATACATGTGAACTTATTTTCTTGGAGAAGTCTTATAAAAACTAAAACGTGCTCTTTGAAATTTAGGCAAGGTGATATTTAGTTACCCGTTAATTTAATAAGGTGGCGCAACCGTCTGTAGAGAACCAGGGCCTAGTGACTTACAACTCTCGACCATTCCTGTGTGCGAGTAATTGCAGGGATGGAGGGACCTACAGTTTATACATATGTCGAATCCGAAATCCTATTTGAGAAAGCACTTTTTATAACAAGAATTCCTCTTGGAGAATTTGTCAATTCCTCGCAAGAGGCAGTACCCGTGAAAAAAACTTGTGGCACAGGCAGGGATCGAATGATCAGGACTCTTAGTGCTTTGTGTGGGTAATTTCTTAAGCGAAGCTATTTTCTAGATTAGGTGTCAAAAAAATCACAAGTTTGTTGCCGCCTTTTTGATGGAAAAGGAGAAAATATTAACCAGTTTCTATTTTTTTTTAGAAAAGGCACAAATACGAACAAAATGTGTCTGCTACATTTTTTAGTTCGCTTTGTGGTTTTTATTTTGTATTTCTTAAAGACTTAATAACATTTTGTGCTTTTCTTAAAGATAAAAAGAAACGTTTGAAAAAGTTTCTCTGGATTTAAATTTTATTTTTGAAATTTATAATTATAATCTTTGAGAAACCGTTCTACTCAATAAGTATTGCTTAATTTTCAATTTTTCTTTAAAATGGCAAATGTCTGCTACTTTATTTATTATTTTATGGATCCATGACAAAATAATACAAATTTCAAAACTGTCAGCTGTTATTCGGAAATTCGTTCTTTATCAACTGTTTTGTTTATCAGTATTTAAAAACAAACTATTATGGATAGCCTTGTGAATAATACAATGTTTTAATTCTATAATTTGTTTAAAAACTGACTAAACAGTTGTTCTAATTACGAACTGGAGGAATCAAAATGAATACATTCAAAGACTACTTTGTGGTTGTTTTTAATATATCTTCTAATTTCAATGTTCATAATCATATTTATTAAATTAATTTTTAACATGAAATGTTGATGAAGAATCTTCAACTTAGTTTTGCTTGTTTCAGAAGTTGATTCTACTTCTCCCTAACAGATTTCAAAAATGGTCAAATTGACTCAATTATAGGACTTTTTTCATCATTTTCTACTCTTTTAAGTTAAAAATGTTTGTTAGTGGTACTAAGTGGTTTAATATATTTTAAAAACAGAAATGGTCTTAAATATAACCACACTGTACTTAATGCTACATATTTTAGACTCAGTATTTTTATCAAATGCAAAAGATTGTCACTTTCACTTTCATACTGCAATAGATGATGCCCTTTTTAAATTCGCCGTTTAATTGCATTAAAAGATAAATAAAATAACTGAGTAAAGCTATGGTGTTTCTTTTTAAAATCTTGTTGGGTAGGTAATTTGTCTTATAATAACAGGATTATGGAAAGTTGTCTAATTACTTTTTTTTTGATTTAATGTTCTCGAAACAATATGAAGCAACATCATTGATAGATTTGACTTTAAAAAAAAAAACTGTACACAAAAATTCACCATGTGTGTCCAGTCCATATAGCAATTTATTTAAACACAGCTGCTGTTATTGCATTTCAAAACTTCCTTTTATTTGTAATTGTTCCCATTTTTTAATTTATACAGAAAACTTGTCTGTAAGCTTCAAGGTATTTACTTTGTATGATCAAATTTGAATTGTGACAACTTCATTATAAAGAGATTTTTTCCGTATTTAATATGCAACGAAATGTCTCACACAAATTTTTTATTTTTGAATTGCACACTTAAAAAATAGAACATTTTGCAAAAATATCTAAAACGTAATTCCAAAATTAACGATTTTTAAAATTGAATTGCTTCAAATCCAATTTTTCATTGATACAAATTTTAATAGTTTATTTAAATACCATTTTTGGTTTAATGTGTTCTTTTCAAAATATCCCCAACGATACAAAATTAATATCCTAAAAGAAAATACCAAAAAACATTTTATAAAATTCTTTATTCTACGCTGGTTCCTCGTAAATTCTTTATTTTCTCTGTAAACAATCCGAAAATACTCCTAAAACTATCTACAATCGACAACTCTGAACAGAGAGCTACACATGAAGAGCGGCCATTTTATTTTCTCGCCCATTCACAGCTGATTTATGTGTACAAAAAATATGTTTGAAGCAATGTTGGAATTGTAAGGGAGGCATGAGGAAAAGGGGAATAGAACGCAACAAAGCATGGGTGGCGGCGGCGGTGATGGTGGCTGTGGTTTCGGTATGGTATAGCTGGTCGTGCCCCCTGCGCATCAGCTCAGCTCAGAACAGCTCCACCATATCTTCTACACCACACCATACCATACCACAGCACACACAGATGTGTATGGCTAATTTGTTTGCTTTAATTTTTGCATTTCTTTATTTTTGTTTCGTTTTTCATTTTGCCCAAAATAAAAATATATCCAATGCAGGAATTTCAATTGCTTGGTGTACCTACTCCATTTTGTGAGTGTTCCCGGTTTTTGGAAGAAGACTCTATAAAGCTTCCTCGGTGTCTTTAGTAAAACATTTAATTTTTTTGGATTAAGGTGATGCTGCTGTGGCTGATGATGTTTATACTGACTGGGAGAACAGTAAGAGGTGTTTCAGTTTTTGGTCTACAACAATGAATCTGGAAAATATTGATTTTTAAAAATGCACAGGGTTGAGATTGGGAGGCTATTGATGTGTGAATGTTTGTATGTATCGGAGCTCGGAGCACCCCAGCTCCAGATCCAGCACCAGCCCAAGCCCAGTCCTCAAGTATCAGCTAGCTTTTACATACATAGGTAGATACTCAACTCATCCACATGGGAATTGAGTGTGGAGACTGCACGCAGTTTTTTTTAGAGTTGATGAAAATTTGACCGTTTCCACTTCCACACGTTGGATTTTTTGTTTGGTTATCTACCTATATGATGGACATGGAGTTTGAGATGGCATGTTATATACCTAGATACCTTTATATGATTCGGTTTGAATTGAGCTGAATAGGTACCTTTTTATACCTAGTGAAGGTAGGTAGCTAGGTATATCACGACATGAGTAGAACTATAAGTGCGTTCATTTAAAAAAAAGAAAAGGTAATTGCTGGAGCTATGCTGTGGTAGATATTTTTTTGGGCTTGATTGTTTGGTCTGGTTGATGACTGGTTGGTAGGTAGGTACAAAGCCTCTATGCCAGAGAAGCCACCGATTAAATAGCTGAGAGTGGAGAGTGCGTCACTAACATGAGCACCACACCGCACCACCATCATATCATCGCATCGATGCCGTAGCTTTGTCATTATGTCGACTACGCTGTGGTTGATTTCGTCGTTGTCGTTGTCGACGTTATTCGACGTTGTTCCAGTTAAAGGCTTTGGATTTGGATGAGTATCTATCTTGCTTTGCTCGCCTTATATTTGGTGGTAGAATTTTATGGTCATTCAGATAAATAATGGGTCGGGTCGTGTGTGATGTTGTGTGTATATCACATGTGGTAATACAAATAAATGTATGTATGTATATACAGTTATATAAATTTATATATATGTACATACAAAATACATACTACATACATAATCATGTATAGATGGATAGAAAGTAGGAGATTTTTTTGATGGATTCAATTTGATGTTTATAGGAATATATATGCATGTATGTAGGTATATCTTTTTGCGCTCTTTGTTGGATAAGCAAGAATTTTGTATATGTAATGATTGCAAATAAGCTTTTTTAAGGGGTATCTAGGTATTTATATGTACATGATGCTTCTGCTTCAGCTTCTACTGCTGTTAGGAGTAGATAAAATATATTGTAATCAGGGTGAATAGATCGTCTATCTATATGTATGTATACGCAAAAAGAAAATAATGATAATAAAAAAATTGTTTTCATTAAAAAAACTAATAAAAAAGACCTATTTTATGTGTAAATGTGAGAATATGTGTTTTCCTTATATATCTACATCACATCCTATTCTATTTGATTCGAACCAAAAAAATGTATAAATAGAATAGAACATTTTGATCCCTTCAGTTTTAGGTTAAGGTTTTCGAAATGCGTTATTTAATTAAAATTTTAAAATAAATACAGCATACATACATAAGTGGCTCGAGTCTTACATACAAGTAAGATAAAGCCTGCCTAGGCCTATCCCCTTTAGTTTTGACGCCAATTATACATCAGTTGTTTTGTTTTTGCAAACAACATTACTGAAAAATACAAGAATAATTTGAATGTTAGTGTAGCTTGTGATATTGAGAGAATTGTTACTAATTAAGATCATTATTAGGTATAAACAACAAATTAAACTTAGGTACCTTCTGTGACATAAACAGAGAAACCGATAGCTGAACAACACAGCAATGAAAAGAAATTTGAATTAAATTCTCTCAATAACTTAATACCTATGTATATTAAAATTTGAATTTTTAATAGGGAAAGGTAGGTATATAATTAGATACAAAATGTATATAAAAAGACAGGTATAGATTTATAGTTTATTTAAGTTTGCAATCGATAAAAAGGTTTAAAAAAAAAAAGAAAGCCAGATCGGCATAATAAGATAGGTTTTGTGTATTATACAAAAACGTTATTCAAATTCATATTGGAAATTTAGTAAATTTTTTGGTGCATTTTTATGGTATGAAAGGGAAAGCATTGACTTATCACAATTAATAATTTGCAGTTTTTGTTGTTTTGGTGTTAGAGATATATTTTTAGACTACATCCGATTCACCGACGACGCGTCCAGGGGCCCTACTCTATAATGCGTTTCGAAAGCCAATCCGATTCGAATCTGATATTCGATTCGTTTATGAATTCGTACTCTGTAAAATGTTCGAATCGAATAAAACAATCATCTAGTACTTTTTCTATTTATCCAATAGATTTACCGAGTATCGAAGTATTTCTTATGAGATTTGTCAAAGCAAAAATACAAACAAATCACAAAGACGAGGAAAAAATCAAAATTCAGTCATTATTATCACTTGAAAATTATCGTAATGACTTTTTTTACACTTCACTGCTTTGCAATTGTCACATCTCTCTTTTTAATTCAAGCTTTGAAAGTTTAAGCTGATTTTTTTCATAGTCATTTCGTTTTTTGTGTTGAAATTTGTCTTTTGCTAAGATATACTTTTTCCTTCAAGTCATACGAATTCCACCATAATTTCAAATTGCTTTTGTTTGGTATGCACATTTTTCGCTGATGATTCCCTGTAATGGGATTTATTTACTTAAATTTTGAATAAAATTATTATTTCCTTACTTATATTTTATCTATTTCACACAACTCAACAAAATTTTCCTTTTGTGTCCTTTAAAAACGACCTTCGAATTGCAATTCGTTACCTCTCTTGGTGTAGAAAGAAAATTTCCGTTTTCGAACGCTAATGACATTCGGAAACGCATTGTCAGGTACGAGAAATCCGAATGCGGATTTGTCATTCTGTAAGTACTAGATTTCTTATCCGCATTAGAAATAGAGAGTAAAAAATATTCGTTTTCGAAAATATTTGCTTTCGAAACGCATTACAGAGTAGGGCCCCAGGATTACGTGAGAAAAATGAAAATTCCGCCTGCCAACAAATGTAACTTTAGTAATTAGAACGCGGAAGATGTATTCTTAAAATTGAAATAATAATTTGAGCACATGTTACAGTGCTGTAATTAAGTACAAAAGTCTGTGATAATAGTTGACAATTTTTGTTTTGTGTTTGTTTCTAATTTGTTTATCTTTTCGTTTAATTAATAGGTTTGATATACAGTGACGGAAAAAATTATAGTTCTATTGCAATGAAAAGCGTATTGGGAAGAGTATAAACAAATTTAAAAAATATCTTACAAGTTATAACTGTATACTTAAAAAAAAAGTTGTATTTAATTGTTAAACAAAAACAAAAGGAAATAATTGTACAACATTTTTGTTATGTTTCTCACTAATTTGCCATGCAAAAATTAATAGAAACGAATAAGGAATGGTACTGTATTTTTGTAACAGAATTATTTAATGGTTAAAATTGTTGCTAATTCTTAAATACATGATCGTTGCACATTTATTTTAAATAGCATGATCGCATTTTTGAATATATACGAGGGCGGGTCAATAAGTCCGTGGAATAAAACACAGATTTTTTTGATAAAAAAATAATTTTATTTTTCAACGTAGTCTCCCTTGAGCTCTATACACTTTGTCCAACGCTTCTCCAATTTTTGTATCCCTTCCAAAAAAATGATTTGTCGAGGTCCTCAAAATAGGCCTTTGTTTGCGAGATGACTTTATCATTGGAGTCAAATCTTTTTCCACCAAGCCATTTCTTTAGGTTTGGGATCAAGAAGTAGTCGCTCGGAGCCAAATCTGGAGTGGATGAGGGAGCAATTCATAGCACAATTCATGGATTTTTGCCATGGCAACTGCACATGTGTGCACCCTTGCATTGTGAGCAAACGCGGCACCCATCTTGCGGAAAGCTTTCTCATGCCCAAGTGATCATTCAAAATTGAAACCACTGAGCCATGCGAGATCCCTAGGGCTTCCACAATCTCTCGCACTTTCAATCTTCGGTCGGCTAACACCATATCGTGAATTTTTTCGATTGTTTCGGGTGTAGAGACCTCAACTAGGCGTCCAGGACGTTCGGCATCTTCAGTGCTTGTACGGCCACAACGAAATTCAGTAAACCACTTTTTTACCATTGAAATCGATGGTGCAGAGTCCCCATAGCATTTATCAAGCTTAGCCTTGGTCTCGGTAATGGTTTTTTTTCGCAAGAAATAATGCTTAATAAGCACACGAAATTCACTTTTTTTCATTTTCTCCTCAAATTAGTGAGTAGTCTGATAAAAATAGCTGTCAAACACAAACTAACTGACGCAGCAAGTTTAAATTTTGACAGGAGTCAACTGACAGATGCCTGTTGACAGGAGCAGTGTTGCTGTTTCATTAAAGAGGTCAGAAATTCAAAAAGTCACGGACTTATTGACCCGCCCTCGTATGTAGAGTTAACCACCTTGACACATGTCTTGAAAAGTGTGAAATACCATCAGTTTGTTTAATCTTAAGATGTCCAGAAATATTCCATTATTTTCAAATCAAATAATTTTGATGGACCTTCCATCAAGTATGTTGTGTTATGAAGAATAGGTATATCCTTTCTAAAACTTTAATGAGTGCTTTGGTTTATTATCTAGCCTAAATCCTCATTAATTGGCATGTCCTCTTCGAAAAAAGGCATCATTTCGATGCTTCGAGTCCAAATTAAGTCGACAGCACCTGTTTTTAATTTAATTCAAAAAATTGGCCTAGCTTCAGATCCTTAACTAACATCTCCATGTATTTGGAATCGAACTTAAAGTTGATCGTCTGACAGTACTTTTTTCATCTTATCTAAGCAAATTTGTCTTTGTTTTTCTAAAAAGTATCAAAGAGCCCAATTCACACATAGGTATAAAAATATAAAATATAATTTTAAAAAAGTCTCATTTACATAAAACATGGTTACAAAGGTAGGAGAAAGTTCCAAAATAAAATTATATTTACCAATAGAGGAGTAGTGGACGAGTATATATATATTAATAGGTAGTGTTTTAAATTTAATTTTGTCTAATGAACCCATTATTTTTAATATTTACTTCGCTTTGTAAACAATAATTGAACTTGAAGCTGAATAAATGGAAAGTTTCTTATAATAATTTTGTATCCAAACAATAACTTTTATAGAGCTTTATATTAATTGTAACAAAATAACAAACGATTCACAAACGTTTGCAAACGTAAGAAAGTCTAGCATTCAATGTTCTATTCTAATTTCCATAAGGTTTGTTCCCAAGATTTTTGGTGAGAAATTGTTGGACTGTCAAATTTTGAAGAGTGAGGAAACTGCCAAGAAAGTATGGAAGTTCCTTGGTTAAATTTTCTGCCACTCAATCAATGCGAAGTATACCTCGCCATTGACGCTAATAACAGTCAACTTACGTACCACAGTATGACATTTGTCAGACCAACATTTTTGTCCAAACAAAATTTCTTGGGCAGAATTTGTCGGGAGTGTAAATTATTTTACACTCTCCAAATCAAATTTGTGTAGTGTGAAACCATATTTGGGTACCAATTGTTGACAATTAACAGTTTTTGGCCAGGTTGGGAACAGTTTTATAGTACGTATTTACTTACTTACTTAGGGTGACGGTACAGCCCTGTGTGAACTAGGGCCTCACCCAACAAACTTCTCCATCTAGCACGGTCCTCAGCTAGATGTCTCCAGATTCAAACTCCAACTGATCCGCGGTCTTCCTCTATTGCGCTGTCCTGTGGATGTAACATCGAAGATTTTCCGGTTTCTATACGCTCTACGTGACCCAGCCATCTTAGTCGTTGGACTTTTACCCTTCTTGCTAAGTCTACCTCTTTGTACAGCCCGTATAGCTCGTCGTTCCATCTTCTCCTCCACTCCCCTTCTATGCACACGGGACCGTAGATCATTCGAAAAACTTTTCTCTCGAAACGACCCAAGGTGCATTCATCCGCTTTTGTCATAGTCCATGTTTCCGCAGCGTATAGCAGGACGGGGATGATAGGGTTTTATATAGCGACATTTTGGTAGCTCAAGAGAGGGCTTTGCTACTCAATTGCTTTATTAGGCCAGAGAAATAGCGCTTATCAAGAGTTATTCTTCGTTTGGTCTCAGCTCTGGTGTTGTTATCTGCGTTTTTAACTATATGCATTTTTAAAAGGCATGTCCTGCTAGGCTTTTAGTTGATGATAATTATAAGTACAAGTAATATGTTCCATATTAATTAAAATTTAGGCAGAATAGAAGCTAGATTTAAAATGAGATACTACTCAGAATAATGAGGCATTGATTTTTTCAAGACTCCCTTCTTCTGTTCAGTTGATATATCAAGACAATGAGAGCTCACCGAACCTATCAGAAAAAAGAAAATTTGCCTAACTCAGATTAATTACTATAGTAAATACTTTAGGTTAGGTTAGGTTAGGTTATAGTGGCTGTCCAAGATGGAAACGGACACACTTAGGCCAGTATAATAAAGCTCAACCAGTATGAGTCCCTTACGAAACGTGAGAGGCTGATTATGCTGATTTGATTTAGATCGTTTAGATCGTTAAAGAAGAATTCTCCTAGGTAATTCTTACGTTTTCGAGCCAGAGCAGGGCATGTGCAGAGAAGATGAAGAACTGTTTCTTCCTCTTCCTCGTCCATACAGCTTCTGCAAAAGTCATTTGAGAATACGCCTAATCTCGTGGCGTGCTTTCCTATTAGACAGTGTCCGGTTATTACACCTGTTATCGAGCTTATATGCGATCTGCTTAGAGAGAGCAAGCACCTTGAACGTTTTAAATCCAGTGTTGGCCAGATGTTTTGTGTGACTTGACACGTGGTGATGTTGTTCCACCTGGTGCTGGTTGATATCACGTTTTCTTTAAGCCAGGACAAGACTTCTTTTATCGCCAAAAGTTCCGCCTGGAACACGCTACAATGATTGGGATGGCGGAATGAGAGACTTAATTTCAGTCGTTCAGAGTACACACAGTTTTTGACTAGTAAATACTTTACTCTAAGCATTCTTCCAAACATTTTTAACAACAAAATTAGGCTTAGATCGGTTCATATGTAAATCTTTCATTTATTCCTATAGACTTGATTACTTAAGATAATAAAATAGCCGTGATTAAACTAGGCTGTATTAAAATTAAAACGAAATATCAAAATTGGAGTATATGAAGCAGAACACAATTTGTGTTCCTTTTTCTTTTTATCATCAAATACTTACCCAGTAGTTGAATTTTCTTTTATGAATGGATAAGTTGGTCCAATAAAAATAAATATTATGTATCCCTGTTTTGTGAGTAAATAAACAACATTTGAAAATAGTTAACATTTAAAATAATTAAAAAAAATGTGTGTTTTATTCTTCAAATGAGTTTTTAATGCTATTTCAAATGTTTGTTATCTTGAAATGAAGTTAAGTAGTTTGCAGATTTAATGATTGCTAATGACTTCTGTCTGTCTACATATGAGTTAATTTTTGTTTGTATAAAAGTAAACATACAATTTTTTGTTAGTTCAATGCTTGATTTGCTCATATTTTGTATTTACTTAAATACTTCCTTATAGCAGGTTGTTTTTTTTTTCTACACTACTTTTAATGCATAATTTTAAAAGGTTGATTCTCTTTGCTACATTTGCAGAGAATAACAATGTACAAGGCTTTATTTATTTATTGTTCTCAACAAAGTGCAAATTTACGTATAAGTTGAGTGAACAAAAATGTTATTTGACGCTTTATAACTTCTTGTGGGATCTCCCTTAGGATCGATGTAATGTAAATAATGCAAAGATTACGTTTTATATAGGAATCATATTTATAGACTCGCAACGCAAAAGACTGTTAGACTGTTTAGCAAAAATCCTTGCATTTCTAAACTAAAACAAATTATGTTGCTTTTGAAAATAAAACAGCATTTAATGCAAGTTAGAAAATTGAATTCAATGTTTTGCCCCAATTGGTTATGGCCTAGCAACAAATGATTAACATGCCAACGAATCTAAAATCGTTAACATAACAAAAGTTGGTTGGATAGAAAAATATAATACACATAAGAATCAATGCCACAGTTTCTGTGCATAACAACCAAGTGTTTTTGAAAATGAAAATTTCTTGTTACTATAGAGTTCATTGAATCGATTTTGAATTCTTATAAAATCATTGTTGCATTTTAGAAAAGAAACTTTCATCGAGAGGCTTCTTATCTTGGTATGGGAAGACATATCTAAAAATTTAATTAAAATCTGTTTATCATCTCTATGCTCTAAGACCTTCCTTTGATCAGGAAAACTCATCAATATATTCATTGTAATTAAAAAAAAATCAAGACAACATGAAGACATTTTACTTTGAAAAATGTATTTAATTGGAAACTAATAGTTTTTAAATAGTTAAAGGTATAATGGTAAAGGTTTTTGGATTAATACTTTGATGAGTGGACTTAGGGGTAATTGTATTTGTATTAAAACTGGTGCTTAAATAAAGTTTTAAATTTAAATACAAAGACAATTCTGACCGCATTCAAAAAATATATAGAGGGACCTGAAATTTAATATGGTTTAACGGGCATAGAACACAATTTTGTGTGAAATTTTTAAAAGTTAGCTATAGCTTTAAAGGTAATTATGATAGAGTGTTTTAAGGCATGTCTTAACACTTGGGTAGTTTCGAAACTCCACCCAAAACCCTGATAAGAATTTTATTTTATTTTCAAAGGAATTGTATCCTTTAAATTTACATTGTCCGGGTTATAACGCCGGGGTATACTATGCCCATATTACGGTTACTGATAATACATTTTTCTTAAGGGTTATATATTAATATTTAAAATACATATATTTTTATCTATATAAGTTAAATATATACATAAATTATTATTTTTTATTTACAATTTTTAATACTAAATATAATGAATTTATTAATTTATTACATGAGTAGTTGTTACATTAGTAGAGTGTGTAAACATAATGATATTATATTTTAAATTTGAACTTTATGCTTTGCTAATAGCGGAAACAATTTTGAAGTACTGGGATGTACTGAAGGATCTAATTTGATGCTGGGAACGTTTCCCCTGAAATGTTCCTTTGTTATTCTGCAGCATTGCAAAATATGTTTAACTGCAAAAGTTGCATAATGGTGGGTATTCTTTTTTAAAGAGATGCGATTTGTTAAACATTGTGTGGCATAGTCTCAATCGTGAAATCTGTACTGCTTGAGATCGGTTTAAGTCTTTGTTATAGATTGCAGGTGATAAATTTGGCTTATGTGTTCTCAGAAATGATTTTGATTGATTCCAACGATTCTCCGATTCCTCTTGAATAAGCTTGAAAGAATAAATCCATATGGAGTTTGCAAATGGTGGTATTTTGTATTCTAGAGGCATTATAGTTGCTTGGCGTGCACCAGCGTCTGCTTTTTTATTCCCTGGAATTCCTACATGTCCTGGTGACCATATTAAATGAATACGTGGACATTCTGAGCAGAGATGGGCTCTTAGAGCTTGAATGATTGGCACCTGGTTTTTGTTGTTTTTAATAGCCAGAATTGCGCTGAGAGAGGAGTCACTGCAGATAGCTGTTTTGACAGTTGAATTTAGGGCATATTTGAACGCTTCCACTAATGCCATTACTTCACCAGTATACGAATTTTGATCAGGGGTGATAAGTTGTTGGAGTAAAACTTAGTTGTTGGTACTGTCAAGCCTATAAACGCAGTATCCGGTTACACCATCTTTACAGGATGCGTCCGTGTATAGAACGCAACCAAAATTGACAGTTACTATTATTTCAGCAAACTTTTGTCTAAAAACTTCATTTGGTGTGCTTTCTTTTGAAGATTCTCTTAAAGAAATATCTATAAGATATCTAGGAAACAGCCAAGGAGGAGTTTGGTCATCATAATTGTGAATTTCAGGTATGTTTATTTTCGAAGCTTTGATGTTGCGAATTGAACTGAAGATGGCACTTTTGTTCTTTGAGGTTTCGACTTGAAACCAACCTGATTTGCAAATATCATGAAGAGCATGCTTTGTATTTACAATACTTTTAGAAAAAAGTTTATTTTGCGCTATAACTTTCATATTTGTAAAGCCTGAGATATTAGCTTCGGCAAGTAAAGCTTCGATGGGAGTTGAAGGTAATGCTCCTAAAGCAGTTCTAAGCACAGCATTTATTTTTACTTGCACCTTCTGGTCGTTTTGCTTAGTCCAATGAGAGTATACAGAAAGCCGTGTTGGATAGCTCCTCTTAAAAGCGTTTTTGCTATATCGATTGCAGTGTTCATGTGAGGTCCCTTGTACTTACTGCAAATTGTTTTAAGCAAGTTATTTGTTTTACCGAGCTTTTGCGATATAATTTTCTCATGAGAATGCCATTTCCAAGTTTAAGTACAGAATAGTCCTAGGATTTTGGCTTTGTTGAGAAGAGAAATGCTAGTAAGCCCAATATTTATATCAGTGTTCATACAATTGTGTTTTCTACAAACATGTAATGCATCCATTTTATTTATTGGCATTTTTGATCTAGATTCATCACACGATTCAAGTGTTTTTGATACTGTCGTGTTTAAAGTGTTTTTGACTTCATCTGGTTTTCCCGATGAAAATATTGTCAGCATAGGTAAGTATGGTTTTTGTCTGTACCAGCTCAGACTGAAGTGTTTCAAGGAGTGGATTTACATAAGCGTTATATAACACGGTAGAGATTGGTGAACCTTGAGGAATTCCTTTTTGGATTGAAGTAGCAGTTGAAAGGTGTCCGTTTATCTTCACGATGAAGAAATTACCTGAAATAGTTGCTTGTTGATTCCCCAGTTTTTTAGTTGATTGATCACTCCATAAGTAGTAACCCCTTCAAACGCTTTCTCCAAATCCATGGACAAAAGAACAGAATGGTGACGTAAGGCTAACTCTGCGTGCACTGCATGGTCTAGCATGTGAAGCAAAGTGTGGGTGCCTCTTCCTGGTCTAAAGCCGTGTTGACCGCTGTTGAGATGCTTTTCTTGAGTCCATTTAAGCCTGTTCCCTATTATTTTCTCGAATAATTTGGACAGTACTGAAAGAAGGGATATTGGACGGTAGCTGTCTAAGGAGTTTTGGTTGCCATTGGGCTTAGGAATCGGAATTAAATGAGCTTTCTTCCATTCATGCAGATAAACACCTTCTAATGGAATCACTAAACGGAAACAAAGAATTGTATTGTTTAAAAATAACATCATAAACAAAATAACCGCGAATAGTATTCCTTTTTACCGCCTGAACATAATGGGTGAAGCTTATAGCTTAAAAAACGCTTAAAGCAGAAGCTGTCATTAAAAACGCGCATTTTAAAGAAAAGGACTTCCACAATAGTGAAGCGCGACAAGAATTTAATCTGTACAGTATCAAGTCAAAACTTTTCAACCTGATCCTAAAAACTATCAAAAATCTGCGCAGCATGAAGTCAAAAGTAAAAGTTCACCCAACTTGCGCTTCAGCTTCGTCTTCAACTTTACATTGTAGGGGTGTGCGTTGTTTTCGTACTTTTGAACTTTTACAGTACCACAATCTTCAACTTCACCATTGTGTTCAGCCAGTATCTGTTTAGTCCATTAACAGGTGATGGATACTTTTTCTATGATTCCATGTTTAATCATACATTTCCCAACTTCGTAATATTTAAAATAAAATATTTTGAAATGTATGCTAAAAAGTGGCTTTTGCGGAACATTTACACTGACTTTTTAACTACTGACCAAACTTTGACTTTTAATAAGCCTTAAGAATAGTATCTATCTTATCATAATTCTTGGCCAAGTTTTACTGCGAAACATCCCACAGTCTTTTTGATATGTTTTGCATAGCTATGACTATGGGCAACCGAAAATATCCCGAGAGTTATTTAGGGAGGATTCTGTGTTCGATATACTCTACTCTATTATGTATTATGCATGTATGTGCCACTATACAACAGCACTTCTATACACAACACATAAACACACGCCCTCGCGATTACCTGAATCAACACCGATGTTTCTTTCTCCGCATACATACCTAACATTTTCAATATACCAACGTACATATATACCTATCTATAAAACTATAAGCTTGGTATGGTGTTTCTCTATGGATCAATAAAATGTTGCCAAGAAAATAAAGGGTGACCAATCCCTGATGGCAAAAGTTCCATACACCGTATCTTTACTAGGTTATGTGTATGTATGAATTCTAACGCGCTATGCAGTTGTTCCCTTTTTCCCTTAAATGTCCCTTCAAAAAATTAAATCCTTAAATCGAACCCTTTTACTTGTTTCATAGAGTAATGTTTAAGAAATTGTTTTTTTTTTGTTTCTTTTTTATTTCAGTTCCTTTTATTTTATTCTTGTTTTATTTTAAAACCCAAGGGGTGAAGGAAATGATTGAAATAAAATAAAAGAGTCCATAATCATCGTTTTTATTCAGCAGGTATAAAAATGCTAGGTTAGCATAAATAAAAACATACTTTATTCACATATTCACATATAGGTTCCTATGTATGTACATTTATGTAAAGGCGAATATGCCTATGTGATATGTTTTTTTTTTTTTTTTTTTTAATTGCGTACATATACATTTTTTGTTTACTTTATTATTTGTGCAAACCTTAGTTCACCTTTTGCTTTGTTGCCAGCCCAAATCTAGATGAGTACAGGTGTGCTGTGCATGGTGTGCAACAATATTAGAGGCATAGGCATTTTACAAATGTATGTATGAATATATGTATTTAATATTTGTATTTTGAGCAACAGTTGGAATGAGTATGGTGGTAGGTTCTTCGATTGCATTTTTCCTAACCAAAAGAAAATTAAAAACAAAAATTGATGATTGCAAATTATTATTTTACTTAAAACATTATTAAATATATTGTCATTTATTATATACTCACTGTTACTCAGATAATAATCTTAAGTGGTTTTGGTTAGCCGAAATCTGTCTTGGAAATTAATATGGTCGTTTTTTAAATGAAATTCGAATTTTTGTTTGAATTCATCTGGAATTAGAAGATTATTAGTTTTTTTTTATTGTCGGAGACGTTATTGGTTACCGCCAAAAATTGACCGCATTACATAACCTAATAATAATGTGAATTTTGAATGCACCTACCTTTTACAACCTTTTATGATTATTTCTAAATTAAATTTCAGTCTTAGTATTATCGAAACACATTTTTAATACAAAGTCGTTTGAATGAAGTTCATAGGATTAATTAATTTCATTTTGTTAATTGTAACATTAAAAAGATTTAATTCAATTATTTAATCGAATAAATACAAACAAAGCTTTGAAAGATCTTTATTAATTTTTCAAAGTATCCATTCCAAACATTTGAAGGATATTAAGTGCGTTTTTTTTGTATTCCATATATAGTACAGTGAGAAATTGCCAACAAAACGATCCGCAGTAGCCAGATTTTTGTATTTAAAAATTGGTACAACTGAAAGAAGATCTCTCAGAATAAAAATAAAAAAACACACAAATAGAAGAAAGTTTTGTGAAAATCAAATGTTAAAATTAACCTAGCAAAAAAAACTAACTAAAACTAATAAAATGGACAATTTTCAAGAAGAAATGGTAAGAAAACATCTGGAAATTGAGATTCTATAAAAAAAAGTTCATTTAACAATTGCTTCAAGGAGGAAGGGGTTTGTTCGTAGACTACTACATTAACATGGGTATTGTTTGTTTTGTTTTGAATGCTCCTCGTTGGCTTTTTTTTTGCTCTCCTGTAAAATTTGCTAATATGGAGTTACCCACTTTTCTGGTTTACAAAGAAATTAAATGTTGTTTATCCCAGCAACAAGAAAATCGAATGAAAAAGAACAGGGTGCCAGCACGTAACTTGATACAACTGAGTTTAGTCGATACAATCGAGCATTGGCAGCACACATTTTGGTTCAATCGAGTGTCCTCGATTGTTTCGGCAGATTTGGCAGCACACAAACTTCAAATTGATGTTTGAAACAAAATTTTTCACTCAACAGAAATAAGTTAATAAAAATAAAAAACAGACTAAGATTTTGACCAATTTTATGAGTTCTCACGTTGATTTAGCGAGGGGAATTCTTAAAACTGCCCTTAAACTGGTCTTAAAATAGGAATATGAGTACCATCAACGCAGACCACTATTCCCGGTAGTTTAAATTTCCTATAATAATACTCCTTGCTGTCTCCAAATTTAGAGCTATTAAATTTAATCCATTGCGGACAAAACTTATTTTCCAGGAGACTCAACGTTCGGCGAAAAAACTTAAAAACTGTTGTCTATGCCATACTTAGCAACACATTTGTTCCAACATTGGTTTGGTAAATCCCACTGGCTAGGAGATTTAATGTTGCACAAAGCTGTAGAACTGGTGGAACTGACGTTTTTCTTCTGTCTTCTGCAAGATCTAACGAGCTGAGTATAGTGTGAAAACATTCCTTGTTGACTCTAAACTGCTGCACAAAGCTAAAAAAAATTGTTTTACAAATGTTATACATGATCTTTCTTTTCTTTTTGAAAATTTACTCATTTTCACTCAATTCGAATGGGTTGCCATTATCTCTCAAATATCTTCTTTTCATTTTAGCACAGGCCACTTCTTAGCTTTCACTTTCACTCTCCGAATCAAAGAAAAACATTTTGAAAAAAAACTTAAAACTTAAACTAGAAAGAAATAATTTCAAAGAAAACTCATTTGGTATTTGAAAAGATCCTTATATGTTTACGAAAGTATAATTATTTTAAAAATGTATCATTTTAATGATAATTCTGAAATTTCTTTTTTAAGAAAATTTTTCTAAAATAATTTTTACTCCGAGAGAGCCAATTGAATATAAGAAACGCTGCAATCGTCAATAGAGAAGAATCGTTCGTTACGTTTATAAAGGATAGTTTATTTGTTTTGAGGGCCGATTTTGATATTGAATAAAAAAACACGATACTATTTAGGAAATTAGTGTAATTTCATTAGTGTCAAGCAATATTTTCTGCACAACGAGCTGTAATAAACTGGTGTTTTCACATCTCCTACAGACCCGGTTTGCTCAAATGTTTCCACTATTTTTCCAATTGTACGCTCATTTGGACGATTAAATTGACTGAACAAATCACGAAGTGCTCGATATGCATTTTGATTTGAACGCCCATTTTCATAATAAGCCCGGAAAAATTGAACGCGTTGCTAGATTGTGTATTTTTCCATTGTTCAAATTAAATTAGTCTAAAATTGAGAAATGTCAAAATCGTAACTTTTTGACACTTCATCAACGAGTGATGACGTCGTATTGTTACAGATCGTAACAATCACAGTTGTTACGATTGTTAACAATAGTTAGAAAAAGAACAGACAACTCAGGTTCAAAGGAAGCATTGGGTTTCACAAACTTTAGTTAATCCTTGAAAATCAATAGAAAGGAGTTTTAAAGATTCAAATATTTGAAAAGCATTTTCATTCTTGAAGGTCTATCTTATTAAATTTTTGTTTTCATGATAAAACCAAAATTTCATATTTTTTTTTAAATACTGTATTATAATGTTCTACATATTGTACTAGGGCTATTTTTCAATTTCAATACAATTGATAGAATGGATTCAATTTTGATTTAGATCTGTCCATTAAATATGTGCATAAGACGATATCCTAATATGATGCATAGTTTTTTTTTTAATAGGAGCGTCTAGAATACACCTGCCCCCCTCTGTGTGACGCTCTAGCACACCGCACGTTCTTGAGGAAATTTTCAATCAAAAGCGGTTTAAAATTGAGAAAGTAATTGTACATGGCTCAGACATAAGCAACAAAGATGATGTAAGTAGGTATAATGCATCACATTCAACAAGAAATTCACGTCCAGTGTTCGCAGAATGTTGTAATTCCGTTTCGTATTTGAGGAAATAAAAAAGTACTTCATTCGTTAATTTTGATGGGAACCGTATGATAAATTCGGTTTGAACTTCCCCGAAAACCTTTACTTTTTGGTCAAAATCGAAACATAAATATTTGTTGGGTCCGTCATTTTGAATTTTGACAATTTGAACTCAGATTTGTGCTTAGCTACCCTCAAAGCCTATATAATCAAATGACTGATCGAAAAAAAGTTATTCCAACATAAAATAAATCAAATAAATTAGGTGGCACAACATTCCGTTGATAACTAAATCCTTGTGACTTACAACTCTCATCCATTCTTGTGTGCGAGTAACGTTGATGGAGATGAAGGAAACCTACAGTTTTAAGCCGAACACCAACGGCTTATTTGAAATAAAGCACTTTCCATGACAAGAATTACTCTTGGAGGGTTTGTCAATTCCTCGCAACATTCAGTACCCGTACAAAAAATGTTAATGGCACAGGCAGGGATTAAACCCAAGATTTCTGGCGTGATAACCCTACGCACTAACCATCACTCCACGGCTATTCAAACATAGATTTTCTAAAAACTTTAAAAGCGTTTATCTCGAAACCATGTTTTCTGATATACATAACTTCAAGCTTAGGGCTTGATCTATCGATCAGATTTTCATTATATAAAGTGTTGTCGAGAGTACACACTTTTTTCTTGGACTCATACCTAATGTTGGTGCTCCAACATTAATTTGTTTATAATTTTTAAACGACGATGAAGTAAAAAGAAGTAGACGAACATTTGACTTTTCGTTTCAAAAGTCAATTATGCAATAAATATTTTGTTTATATTGTGTTTGTCTGTAATTCTTTCTACTTTCTCCTACTACTCTGTAACTACATATCTGAATAGGTAAAATTTGCACATTTACCTTAAACTATTTGCTAACCATTTACAAGTAAAAATTAAACCATTCTGTATTGAATGGTTTGAAATAATTACTCCTTGATTGACCACACCAATCATTACCTGATTTTATTAATAATATTTCGCAAATAACCAAGAAATGTGCCGATGGAAAATCTACAATAGAGTTATAAATATTTGTATACATTGCAAAACATCAACTGGATCGATTCAAATAAAACAAAACATTAAATAGACAATAAAAAAGTATTAAGTGATTAATTAATATTATATTGTTAATGTTTTTTTTTTTCTTTATTTTCTGGATAAATTTAAACAAACAGATTTCTTGTTTGAATAATGCGGTTTTGAGTTTTACGAAAGATAACAACGATAAGAGGGTCAATGCTAAATTAATAAATTTAAATTCGAAACAAAAATAAAATTTATTCACACTTCGTGGGACATATAAACAAAGTAATCTTTATATATACATACATGCAATGCGAATTATACAGTTGTTAAAAAAATGAAGATTTGTATCGTAAAAATAAAAATGATTGATTCGTCGCAAAATAATATCGTTTATTTAGCTGGTTTCAATTTGCAACCATCACAATGATTAGGCTGTGGCAGAACCTTAAAAGAAAATTTGGTCAACTGTTATGCCTACACCACACATTTCTTGCTGTAAGTGAATTAATGAACTCCCTTTTTTTTGCCATTCGCCATAACTTACAAGTACATATCTTAAATTGAATTCACCTTAAATCCGAATTTATAAGGACTATATGCCAACGAAACGAAGTGAATGCACGCTGAACGTGAATGTTGAACTTTCATCGGTTGCTAATAATCCTTCGTGTCGATTAATTTACTAATATATTCCTTGTTTTTTTTTGTCTTCAAGCTTCGTAAAGGTGAGAAAGGGAAACTTTCCTTATTCAAGCTTTCACCTCTGCCATCAGTATCACTAAACATTGTTGCTATATGAATTCTATATGGAGATGTAAATTCGAAGGTTAAGAAATTAAAAAAAAAACAATTTCACATTTAAACATCTCTTCATAGCGAAGTGACCCACTCGCACTACACTCATCGTCATCGACGCGACGTCGCGTCAGGCCCAAACATAAAATGTTCAATCGGTTTAAATTCGAGCAAATAATAAATTAGGCAACAAAGCTCAAATCGCGTTTTACTCGAAACCAACTCAAATCCCCCATCATCAGCAAAGAATACCAGGAAGGTGGAGACAGCAGTTGTAGGCATAGGCATTATCTTTTCATGGCTAAAGTGTATGACGTGCTTATATGCCTGCTGAACCTACGGCATAAACTTTCATACAAAAAAGAAAATTTCGTCATAAAGAGTATCAAATAATGAAGCATATTAAAATTAAAAAAAAAAAAACTGGTTACTTTATGTTTATGGTAAACACAATGCGATGACGAAGTAACAACTGTCCCACCGGTGCGCCATCACCATACTGCTGGCGCTGCTAGTTCTGCTAGCTAGTGAGCAAAGTACACTTTATACGAAGACAGAAACAAATTAACATTCACGACATTGGCTTGGTTTTTTCTGTAGTGTAGTCGTGTTGTTGTTGTTTTGTATATTTATAATTTAAGTTCCGAAGGTTAAAGGCGTTGTTTTGTAGTTGGAAATTTGGATAGAGTAGTAGGTACTATGTCACTCGTAGTTGCAGTGCCAGGCAACGATTAGATTTTGACCATCATTAATCGATGGTAAAGGATTGAACTTTATATTTTGTACGTCAAACACTCAAGAAGTATTAATATTCTGAAACCTATTTTTACTAATTTTCATTTTTTTTTCATTTTCAAAAAAAAAAACCGAAAGCGAAAGTGTTATGTAATATTTGAATAAAATTAAAAATAATGAAATTGTATGCATTTTATTATTTCTTTAAACCACAGCCATAAAAGAATTTGATAACTTTTGCATTTTTAAGCAATTTTTTAATATTTTATGCATAAAGTGGAATTATTAGCAGGTTTTTAATATTTAAGACGACGATATGCAAAATTTATAAAATGTCATATTTACATTCAAAATTGTTGCATGCATGTATGTATGTATAACAATTGTTTACTTATAATTTTGTTGTATAAACAAAAGGAATCGTTGATACATTTTTAAACTCAAACTCCGAGTTATGTAAATGTCTTTGAATATTGAATACCTTTTTAAGGCATTGTTTATTCTTCATATAAATATAATTTATATCATTTTCCCTGAGTACATAAATATAGAAGAAACCCCAACAAAATTCTTAAGGACTTTCAGCTCTGAGCATGCAATTTTATTTAAATTTGCAGTAAACTGAATTTTATTGGTGATGCATGTTTAAATTTGCTTTAATCGGTGTTGTTAATTGTGAAAACCAGAGGAAAATCACCGCCTTCATAGAAAAAGTAAACAGGTTTATTTGAACCAACTTTACTAACATTAAGCTTGAGTAGAGATTTTGATGACAATACCCTTGAAAAATCATAAAAGTATGGGTCTCACTTTGACTGTTTGTAAATCGGTTAGGTTAAGGTAGTTTTTATTGTTTAATGGAGTTTGGTTATATTTTTACTACCTGATGAATAGCTGCGTTGATTAAAAAAAAACAACAAGTTAAATAACTGCAGCATTGAGTATCTGTTAGTAGTAACTGACTGTAGAACCATTTTTGGATCTGCAATTTAATTGAGTACCCGTGGCATGATGGTTAGTGCGTTGGACGGTCATGCCAGAGGTCTTGCGAGGATTTGACAAATTCTCCAAGAGTAATTCTTGTCATAAAATCATAAAAAGTGCTTTCTCAAATTAGCCGTTTGGATTCGGCTTTAAACTGTATCCCTGACAACAGTACTCGCACACAGGAATGGTTGAGAGTTGTAAGTCACTAATTTAATTGAATACAATTTTTTTTTTGTATGCCAACATTTTTTAAATTTGAATTTTCGACTAACTTGAGTTTTAACTTTAATATTTTGAAGACTCGAACGACCGTGAAGTTTATTGTAGCGTTCTTAATCTTAATTGAAGAGCGTTTTAGAAAGATGTTGATAGTATGTAACACGGATAATACATTTGACTATGACTTAACCTGTCTAACCTTCAAAGGAGAAGTACATTTCTGGACTGTGATGTGTCCTCCCCTTCATAGCTCTGCAAATTTTCTAAATGACAACTTTTAGTAAAAATAAGTTTGAACATTTTTATTCCAACTTTACGCTTAATTTAAAGTTAATCTTTAAAGGGTTTGAATATTACCTACCACATCAACTTGTCTGTAATAAAAATTATTTATTTATGGTGAATATTTTAAAACTTAGCTTTTTACATTGAAAAGAAAAGATATACGCATTTTTTGACAGTTTGTTCACAATTGAGGTAATATACACACAGAATCCTCTTTAACACGGGTAAAGTATAAATTCGCTCCAGAATTTTTAATGTAGTGTTGTAAAGATTTATTTTTAGCTTTAAAATTGTGTAAATTTATTTTAAAAATCATAGTTCTGTTCGAAAAAGGTAAAGCGCACTACGTTCATTTTACATAAGCGAGTTTTGCTTACCGACGCAGCTAATTTTTGGTTCAACGGTTACGTATTATGACTTTGGAGTGATAATAATCCTCAAGTGTATGTCCAGACACGGTTACAACAACAAAAACTGACTGTTTAGTGTACTCTATGAGTTGGTGGAATAATTAGTCCGTTAGGTTAGGTTAGGTTATAGTGGCTGTCCAAGATGGAAACGGACACACTTAGGCCAGTTTAATGGCCCATTGTGATACCACATGAATCTTGAGGTTACTTCCTAAGCTCAATGGAACCAGTTTGAGTCTCTTACGAAACGTGAGAGGCTGATTATGCCGATATGATTTAGATCGTTTAGATCGTTGAAGAAGAATTCTCCTAGGTAATTCTTGCGCTTTCGAGCCAGAGCAGGGCATGTGCAGAGAAGATGAAGAATTGTTTCTTCCTCTTCCTCGTCCATACAGCTTCTGCAGAAATCATTTGAGAATACGCCTAATCTCGTGGCGTGCTTTCCTATTAGACAGTGTCCGGTTATGACACCTATTATCGAGCTTATATGCGATCTGCTTAGAGAGAGCAAGCACCTTGAACGTTTTAAATCCAGTGTTGGCCAGATGTTTTTTGTGACTTGACACGTGGTGATGTTGTTCCACCTGGTGCCTGCCCTCCTCACAGCGTCTTGCATTAGCAAAAGTTTATAAGTAGCGATTGGTATGCCAGTACGTGCCAAACGTGGTAGGATGGGCTGTACTGTGCCGTTCCTGGCGAGTTCATCTGCCTTACAGTTACCTGGAATGTCTCTATGGCCCGGCACCCAGCAAAGGTGAATATTAAACTGTTGTGCCATCTCCATTAGAGATGATCGACAGTTATGGACTGTTATAGAGAAACACTTAGTCCGTACTTTTTTAAATAAAACGATGTTGGCCAGAACTTAACGGTCTATGGTGAGTACTATAGAACCGTGATTACTGACTTTTTCGTCCACGACAACCACGACAAACAACCATGATGTGTAAGAACTCTGGTTTCAACGAGACGGCATAACATGTCACAGAGCTTATGTCATAATTGATTTTTTTTAAGGAAAGTCTCATAACAACACAATTTCACGTTACGAACTCGTAAATTGAAGTGATATTTAACGCTGCTTGACTCTTTTTCTTGGGGATATGTGAAGTTGCTAGTCTAAGCAAATTTCATATCATTTTAAAAAATTGTCTTTCTTTTGTTTCATTTTAAAGTTGCATAATGCATATGTCTAAAAAAAAAACACCCTTTGGTTTTCTTAGAAATTAGTATTGTTGTAAGAAATATTCCAAGTAAAATCTTCTAAAATCTTTTACTACGACATTTTTATTAACTGCCTTAAGCTCTTAATAAAACCCCATTAGAAATTGAAAATGACCAAATGTTTCTCAATTAGTACCAATTTTGTTAACCTTCATCATTATTTCTTTTTGAAGACCATCTCACGATATATGTACGTTAGGATACAATTGTTAACAAAACGTTTTCAAGAAACAACACAAACGGAATGTTATAATAGCTTAATACCTATTTAATTTTTAAATTCATCAACCTCATGATTATAAACTTGATTCCCTATAAATAATTAAAATATAATTAATTAATACCTACCTTATTTCTTATACTTATTTTTTATTCTTACTATTTCCTTTACAGAGAACTACAAGATGGATCACTTAAAGACAATGGATTAATGGATGGCTCCAAGATCATCCTAATACCAAATGTTGAAACCGGATTGCTGGTTAGTAAACGCAATTTCTTTCTTTTTCTTTTTTCTAGTGATGTGTATTAAATTCAACCGGCTTTATTTTGTTCTTCTTCTCAAATGCCACAAGTATTACCTTATAGTTGGGTATATTCTTGATGAAACGTTAAATCCGTCCAGTCATATACCATTGAGTGTATATGAACGTACGACTAGATTCAATCAAACAATATGTTTTCTCTAACTTGACATTATCATCGGCGAAGTTGCCATTTCTTCAGAACGAGTGAATCATTACCGCGCCTCGTTGTATAATATTGACGCGGAATTGTGGAAAAAACGCTAAAGTGATGACATACAATAATAATTGTCTTCAACAAAAACTCTCCGCCCTCCTCGCTCCTCTTCTTCGTCTTTCTTTCAAACCATAAACATTATGTGGATTTGCTCGTATGAGCATAGGTAAACGTGACTCTCATATAAGTACCGTTTTCAATTGCTTGCTTCACTGTACTGTAAGCATCATATTAGCGTTAGTTTTTCTTCCATATATTCGTACCTGTGCTGTGCATAGTAAACGTCTGGTGCCGCGCATGCGCCATCAGGCATTTTATACGCGATCACACAATGTCAAAAGCGAAACAAGCGTAATAAAGTGTATGAAGAATAATCGCGTCGTTTGCGACATGATGGTGAGGTAAAGAATAGAGGCGGCGCAGCGCAGTGCTGACGCGACGACAATGGCGCACGTTGTGATGCGTTTAACATATACAGACAATCTGAGGTGCAAAAACAGTTAAACTTGAGGTTGGAAGAGGCTTTTTGGGCGTTGAAAAGTATGTCAATTGATGATGTACGATGATAATGTCCAGTATGTGAACCTATCTATATCTCCGATAGATAGGGCATCCGGATATCTTGTTCTTAGTATTTTCCGAGTAAAAGAACAGCTGATCCAAAAAAAAAAAAACTCGTCTATCAAAAAAGAAATCCAAAAGAATGGTGATGATGGTTGATATTGAATACAGCCTTTGCACAAGCTATATGAAAAAATATTGCCTATTCAGATTAATGCGTATGCGCTTATTTATTAACCAAGACCCACTTCATCACTTCACAATATTCTCGCTAATTTATTATTCGAATAATTCCAAAATCTCAGTGTCTAAACAAAAAAATTAACTTAAACGAAAATCAATTCATTAATTATTAACGCTTAAAGTGATTGTGCATAACTAAAATTATGTTATTATAAACTCATAACAGAGCTTAAATTAAATTCATGTTCTGCATTCGAACATTTTTTTGTTACCCTGCTTATATGTTTTAACCAAATAGGTATATTAATTTTATTATAATTTAACCAAATTCTGTTAAAAAAATAATAATTTCACTAAGCTCGTGTCAGAAGTTAAGTTAGTTCAATGAAGAATTTCGCTTTGGGAAGCAGAAATTATTAATTTTCACCTAAACGGAATTTTATTTATTCAAACATTTTGGTTCCTTTAAATCTTCAATGCGGTTGAATTGTATAAATAATAATTTGTATACACATTTTAAAAGACAACTTCCATGTGGAAGTGAATTCATTAGTTTGTCCATTAGAGCTGAAAATTAGTTCTAACTATCTATGCACCTACATACATATGTAATTGCTTGGTAATGAGTTCAAACAAATTATGGTTTTTTTTTTTTTTTTTTTTTTGATGAAATCAAATCGAAATAAATATCAGAAGCAGGAAATAATAGTTCATAAGGTTAAAAAAGAAAATAAAATCCAGAAACCTAACCATAACTTCCAAATTTCAAGCCACAACTCAAAAATGAGTTATATACGATCGCTTCAAGTACAGGGTGGGCCAAACACAATTTTATTTAAAAAAAATAATTTTTACCATGTATTATGGCATGGTACTTCATTTGCAGTGAACTGCAAAACAAGACCAAGGCAGCTAGTTAATTTTTCAGTTGTCATTAATTCCAAACTTGGAACTTTACTTGTCTACTTTTAACTGCTGACATTTTAACATAAGTAGACTTGACTTTATAGTAAGGGAGATTTTTCTTGATTAACTTTCCAGTCAACATTTCAATAAATTTGCTTAAATCGCCAGTTACATATACATATGTATGTATGTAGCTATCATTGAAATCGATCCGGAAAAATGTTTGAATCGATATTTGATGGTGTTTCCCTTTGATTAGAAATGAAAATTATAAACTGATCGATCGGAAATCACACAAAGAATTTTTTTTGAGAAAAAAAAGTGTACTTACGCATTTAGTTTTCTCTAAAAATGTATTTTTCTATTTTCCGGACGGAAATTCATTTTCCTGAGTTTTTTCAAACTGAGTTTTTGGAGGCACAGCACTTTGGACACGGGTCAATCTTACAAAGATATGACACGATTCCAGGACTGATGGAGACCACCGATTACATCCCCCCTTTACTAGATTTCGATAGGAAATTTTCTATTTTTATACCAGAAAGACAGGGTTGGGATCCTAATTCACTTATAAGTAAACAGCGTATCCCTTTCTACACTGCCAGTTCAAAAATGGAATCAGGAACAGGTGCTGGAGTGTTTTGCCAATCTCTCAACATCAGAGCATCATATAAACTCCCAGCTGACTGTAGTGTCTTTCAGGCCGAGATCTTTGCCATTGGAAAAGCAGCTGAATTGTCACATCACGAAAAGCTAAGCTCTTCGGAGATTACTTTTTTCGTGGACAGCCAGGCTGCTATCAAAGCCTTAGCCAGTGAGAGCATAAGATCAAAAGCAGTTTTAAACTGTAGGAAGGAATTAAATAAAATCTGCCACACTAACCAGGTAAAGCTCTGCTGGGTTCCTGGACATAGCAATATAGAAGGGAATGATATAGTAGATGAACTAGCCAGGAAAGGGTCAGAAGCAGACACAAGTAGTAGCGACCATTCAGTTAGGGGACCACTCGTCCCGATTGGGGTACTCAAGAGGAAGATAGACCTTAAACTAAAAGAGAAAATCAATAACTCCTGGAAATCCAGGGACGATTGCGTAATCTCTAGAAGTTTATGGCCTAACACAAATGAAAAGGAAACTCGGTATATTCTATCGCTGAGTAAAAAGAACATTAAAATCTTGATAGGTGTATTAACAGGTCATTGCGCCATTGGCACAATGGCTAACAGGATATGGGCATTTGCACCCGATTTTTGTAGGAGCTGTCAGGATGAGGAGGAAATAGAAACCATTAAACACCTGCTCTGTGACTGTCCGAACCTCCAAACCAGCCGACTCCGTCATTTCGGAAACAGGTTTGTTGGAGAACTGGATGATCTAGCACAGGTCTCAATGGCAAACATGAGGAAATTTATAGATGGCACAGGTTGGTTCGTTAACAAGCCAGTCTACGTTAATCGGCAAAATTGAGGAGCATCGATGCTAACTTTTACTTTTTACAGGGGATCACAATGGACCAGTAGGCCCCCGTGTACGCAACAGCTTCATGCTGTGCACACCCCTTATCACCTAACCTAACCTAACCTAACCTATATCATATTTGGTGCTGCTAGCATCCTTGCCGTACAAATTTAAATAAAGTTAAAGATAGTGTTAAAAATGGCTGGAACTGCAGTTAATCTTAAAGAAGCAGAGAGTTCATATTTTATGGCATTTCCAACATACTAAAAAGCTAGCTTCAAAAATTCTGTACAAAAATAAAATAATAAAGAATAGTTAAGTAATTAAATTATTTTTGGTACAAATACAAAATTTGCTTTTTATGATAGATTTCCATATTATTTAATTTGTTGTTCATTATTTTCTTCTTCATTTATATTAAATCGGAAGTTTAAAAGTATAATTTGTTCTTATTCTTTTTGTTTTCTTAATTTGATTTGACAGATCTCAGTACTCAGTACTTTGTCGATCATCTCTTACAGTTCAACATTCACCTTTTCTGGGTGCCGGGCCATAGAGACATTCCAGGAAATTGTAAAGCTGACGAACTTGCAAAAAGCGGAACAACTTTACCTCTGCTGGCTCACAATGCTAGCATAGGTATCCCCTTAGCTACATGTAAGCTCATGCTAAAGCAAGATACCATAGAGAAAACAAACTCCAGGTGGAATAACACCACCACTTGTGTCGCAACTAAACTAATTTGGCCTATTCTTAGCGCCAGGCGCTCAAAACAATTAATCTCTCTGAGTAGATTGCACATTAGCTACGTTATGGGTGTCCTGACTGGGCACTGCTTAATAGGAAGGCATGCTATTCGACTCGGAGCCCCTGCAAATGATTTTTGTAGGAGTTGCATGGACGAAGAAGAAGAAGAGACAATCTCTCATCTTCTGTGCACATGCCCTGCCTTATCACAAAGACGTAGAATCCACCTTGGAGACTACTACTTTAACGATACCAGTGATCTAAAGAATTCAGACATTACTTGTCTCCTACGCTCCATTCGAAGCTCCAATTGGTTCAACGAGTTAAGCTGATTAACTGATCCATGTGGTATCACAACGGACCATACTTTGGTCTAAGTGTGTTGAACGTGCCAACCAACAGCCACTTTAACCTAACCTAACCTAACAGTACTCAGTACAATACTATTTTATTCGTTCGTTTTGTTGAACAAAATGCAGATAAGAGCCCCAGAGGTCGTCGAAATAGTTTTGTTTAATTTCAGTTAACAAAAATTCGGTGAATATGGCTCCGTAACGCCCACCGTTAACCGTTGTTTCCAGCTTCATTTTCGTAGAGTAATGGTCTACAATCGGCATCAAAGTTCAATTCATGTGGTCCAGTGGTAACTCGACAATAACGCGCGGGTTTTTTAAATCCCATATGCGGAAATGTTGTTTGTTAACGCAGTTAAAACACAAACGATGATTTTTCGTTCAATTTAAACTTCTCTAAGGCCCAAACTGTGAAGCTTTAACGAAGTGGATGGTCGTGCGCCTCCAATTCCTGAGGCAATTGGGATATGTTAGCTAATGATCGGAGATCTTTGTACAGAATTTTCCTCATTAACACTAGCGTGAGAAACGTTAAGCTGCTCAGTTATATGAGGAGTGTCAAACTCTCGGTTGCAGCCACTACATTCTCATCTTTGCACACCTTACGACGACGACCACGACGCGACGTGGGGACCATGATAATAAATGAATTGATCTTTATTGCTCAAAAATACTCAATCACTGAGTCATATGTCCATTTTTATTCTTCAATCTATTTTTAATTATTTTTTATGTGTGCTGGTATTTCAATGGATCGATTAAACTTGTTTATATTCAGCATTTGCTTCAATTCTTTTTAACACATATTAAATTAATTTGTCCACAACCGATTTAATATTTAAATCAACCTGATTTTGTGTTTAATAAATACTGACAGAAAAACTTCTTAATGTCAGAATACACATTTATGTTCATTTGATTGGCTTGATGACGCGAGAAGCTGTCATTTTCTTTAATTCACAAAAAATGATATTTTTGTCACAACAAATTCGTGAGACCCCCCACTCCCAATGATATTGATTACAAAAACAACTCTATGTGAATAGACTACATCATTGAACATCAATAATTGTTGAATTGTGACGTGGTAATTGCTATAACTACATATTACCTACACTTACCTTATAATAACAACAATAATCAAAGTGAGAAATTTTAATTGGAAGCAGTTGAATCAGTTTAAAACCTTTTTTAAAAACAATATAAATTATTAATTAATAAATATTCTGACGTTTTTGTTTGTGAAAATGCCAATTTTATTATTTGTTCGAGACTTTTTCACTCTTTTTATGCATTTCTAGAGATAATAGTTTTGTGTATGGTTTTATTAAGGTTTTTGAGTCAACAACAGGTTAAGCAGGCGATAAGATAAATATTAAAAACATAAGTACGCAAAAGCAACCGAGCAGAACGAGCTATTTTTGTATTTGAGGAAATTAAAATCCCCATTCAATAGTTCATATCGAGATAAATTATTATTTAAAAATATAGTAATAATAATCATTTCAGGCGTTTATGTAGAAAAAGAATAGGGCTTGTGTTTCTGTAATGAAGTGGTACATACGGAGACTTTTGGTGATGAGTCTCGTCATGTGGGTCACTGGGTGTTTTGAACGAGCGAGGATATGAAGTTTGAAGCGTATAATTCTTGCATAAATGAAGCAAATAAGAAATAAGTAAGTGGACTATGCCACCTTATAGAACTGGGTATGTCTTTTAATTTCACAGTTTTTCCTCTACGTTAATCTTTTTTAGAAACTTCAGTATCCGTGGTACCATCATAGATGGGATATTGCTTTTTTCTACTTATAATTAGTAGTATCCCAAGTGTTGCATCTTGTTATTCTTTACATTTTAATCACAGATCAGGTGTTTCCTCAGGGAATTTCAATATTTACAACTGCCTTGGTTGTGAGGCCAAGAATTTTTGAAATTCTTTCTATTATTTCAATATTTATTAAATGTAGTATCTAGTTGTATAATTTTCGGCAATACTTTTTGCATCCCTGAACTCACGTTCATGCATTTGTTTCTTTTTCTAATAAAAATGCAAATCAACCAAAAGAAATCATTAGTAAATCTCTTTAAAAAAAATGACTTTATAATATTTTGAAGCTTTCTAACATTTTAAAACCATGTATATTATGTTTATACACAATTTGAAAGAGAAAGCCAATTATTTTTCTTTTTAATAAAAAAAAAGGAAGAAATTGTGTGCTTTTATCAATAACTCGATTTATTTACATTGTGACAATAGTTCGTTTCGAATATACAAATATTGATAAGTCGTCTATGTACCTACCAGATAGTATCAATTAAAATTAGCCATTTTGCTAGTTTGTATATATTATTTTGTCAGCAGGTGCCATTTGTAAATAACTAATAACTAATTCAAATCAAACAATAGTTAAACACAAAACATTTTATTATCAGTTGTATAAATAAAAGATAAATACATAATAGTAGAAAATATAGACCTTTTGCTTTTACAAACTAACAATTTCTATCGAAGAAACGCACCACGTCAACGGAACTGGTAGTATAAGTCTTATAGATAAATACATACATGTACCCACAATTAGTACAATCTTTGAGTTCTCATTGATTGCGCATGTAAAAATTAATTAAAGGTATTCATATGATAAAGAAATATTTCAAAAAAAAAGTATAAATAAAGCGATAAGATAATAGAAAACATGAAAGCGTCGTACATAATTGCTTTTTGTAGAAATGATTATCACTTGGGTGTTTCTAGTATACAAAATTAATTCAAATAATCTCAACTGTCTAAAAATATGCGATTTGAGTTTAGTGTTTATTTAGAGATTTATTAGTCCCTCTTGAGTTTAGAAATTTTAATGTCACTTAATTGATTGATCTCTTCAATTTTGGTCACCATTTTGCATTTCTGGTGCATTTTTAAATTTACTTCTGAACTCATGGAGTTTCATACTAAAATTAGCGTCAAGTGAAAGATCATTTTGTTACAAAAATTTAAATAATAAATATAAAAGTGTCTTTCACGTATAATGTCCTTAAAGTGAGCACCAGGTTCATACTCACGGAGACGGCCTTTTTCTAGAGAGTTTTCCATAACACTTGGTATAAGATCTTAATTTCACATGTATTTCAGCATGAATGTTCTCCTTCAGCTGCGAAATAGTGTTGGGCTTAGCATCCAAATAACCTTACAGAAAAAAGTCAAATGTATTCAAATCTGGAGAACTTGAAAGTCAATTAAATTCTAATTTGTTAGAAATTATGCGATCGCCGATAATTTATAAACGTAATTCCCGCGGATGGATCAACCTTGGGTTCTCAGCACCACCCCATACACGGCAATTTTCTTTATTTCAATCAATTAATGAATTCTTGAAGCTTTAATTTTTGACCAAATTGGATTTTTTTATGGAAACAGCTGCAATTCATTTCCTAGAACTCATCGCAATGAACTGAGGGACACACCGAGTTCACCAGAGCGATTTAGTATAGATGTTGCTGGACTCTAAACAACCATTGCTTTGCACATTCGCTTCAGTTCGGACAATTTGGGCACTTAGAGGTCCCCAGCTCGAAAAATAATCAACAACAGCTCCTTATCGACGAAATCGTGACCAAAGTGCCGAAATCAAGGGCGCAGAGGGTAGATCTCGCACATTAAAATGACACCGAAAAAGCCTTTTGAATTAAAATAAAAAATCAAAATAAAATTCAATTAGTTCTACCCTCTCTAAAAAGCGTTGTAGTTAATTTAAGTTAACCAATTGCACTTACGTCCCTTCTTTTCAAGGTCATGGAAACGCTGATCAATTTTCAGCTTAAGAAATATCTTGAAGAACTGAAGCTTCTTAATGACCGGCAGTATGGCTTTCATTGCAATAGGCCCACTGGTGATCTCATGGTTTATCTCACCGAACAGTGGAACAAATCTTTACATCGTTTTGGAGAAAGTAAGATTATTGCACTCGATATTTCAAAGGCATTTGATAGAGTTTGGCATCAAGCTCTCTTATCGAAAATGCGTGCTTTCGGTATCGATGAATCTCTTCTTTGTTGGGTTAGAATTTACCTTTCGGACCGTTCAATTCAAGTAGTATTGGACGGGTTCAAATCTGATATTCACAAAACAAACGCTGGTGTGCCCCAGGGCTCCGTTTTGTCTTCGACGCTCTTCCTTATTTTTATAAATGATCTTTTGTCTGAAACTTCTAATCCACTAAATTGTTTCGCGGATGACAGTACCCTTAGCTTTTCATATTCGTTTTTAGATTCTCATCCTTGTTCTTCGGATGTGGACTACCAACGGCAGCGTATGATAAGCTCATTGAATTCTGATCTTGACAGCATTGTTGTGTAGAATTTAATGCTTCGAAAACTCAATGCTGTCTACTGTCGCAAAAGCTTAACCCTCCCCCAATGCCACTTTCCATGAGTGATACTTGCATCGCGGAGACTAAACAACTATAAGTCATAGGTATGCGCATCACAAACGACTTGTTGTGGAGTGATCACATACTTGACTAAACCAAAAATGAAGCTAAGTGTTTAGGTTTTCTCCGACGATACCAGAAGTTTTTTACCCCTTCTGATCTGGCTATAATTTACAAAGCTTTTATTCGTCCAAAACTCGAGTATAATTCTCACATTTGGGCTGGTGCCCCAATAACGTATTTAAGTCTTCTGGATAGAATGAAAAAAAAAGAGCTCTAAAAATGATAGGAGATCGTTCTCTCACCGAGACATTTGCTTCTCTTGAACACCGCCGCAAGGTATCACGCCTGTCATTGTTTTATCAATATTTTTATAGTCAATGCTCTAGTGAAATAGCCAGTTACATTCCTCCCCTTAAACAATTCAACCGTAATTCCCGTTCTGCGAGGAATACCCATCAGTTTACCCTTGACCCAAATTTCGAACGTTCTGTTAAGTACAGAGATTCTTTCTTTAGTTACACTAAACGAATGTGGAATGCTTTACCAGGCTCAATATTTCCCAGTCATTACAATGTGTAGACATTCAAAACCAATGTGCATCGGTTTCTCCTTTCTAATCCTATCCTCCTTTCCTAATTGCTCGCACTGTGTTTAATCATTATACAGGGTGGGCCGTAAATAAGTGCACTTAAAAAAAAAATTATATTAATACAACTGTAGCGCTTTTAAATGAAATATTTATTTTAAATTATACAAAACGAAATTAATTTTTATTTTTTAAAAATTAAATCATCCAAATATTGTCCATTTCGCCTACAGCACTCTTCCAATCTGACTCTGAGATTTTGGAACACTTTTGTCAAAAGTTGCGGAGTGATTAAGCGGATTTCTTCTTCAATGTTCGCTTTTAATTCAGCCGTCGTTGAAGGATTATTAGAGTACACCTTACTCTTGAGGTAGCCCCATAAAAAGAAATCCGGTGGCGTTAAGTCAGGGCTCCTGGGTGGCCAAGCAATATCACCCCTCCTCGATATCAACCTTCAAGGAAACATTTCTCTAACGACCTCCAGAGAGTCGTTACTTGTATGGCAGGTAGCGCCATCTTGCTGGAACCAGGTGTGAATAGTGTAACCACTCGATTCTTGCAGTTTTGGAGCTAAAAAATCTCTAATCATCGAAACATAACGCTCTGAATTAACAGTAACATTACGCCCGTATCGATCTTCATAAAAATACGGCCCTATGATCCCCCACTTGGCTATTCCGGCCCAAACGGTCACTTTCGGAGAGTGTAACGGTCGTCCATGTTTTAAGCGTGGATTTTGTCGATTAACAAATCCGTTGACATGAAAATGAGCTTCCTCTGAGAAGATAATGTTATTGAAGTGAGGGAATCTCCGTAACATTTCTGTTGCGAAATTGAACCGTGAAACAAAATCGGATTCTTTCAAATCTTGGACAATCTGAATTTTGTAAGGGTATAACTTCAAATCATCCCGTAAAATGCGACGTAAAGTCGTTCTGGGTACTCCCAGGGCCGCAGCGCGTTTCCGTGTAGAGCTTCTTGGATCCTCGCGCACAGAAGCTTGTACGCGTTCAATTGTTTCTGCAGTCCGCCTGGAACGTGGGCGTCCTGTAGGTCGAAGTTTTTGCGTTGATCCCGTTGCCTCGAATGTTACGATCCATTTTTTGATTACATTCGTACTTGGACACTCGGTGATGTTGCGTAACCCAAACTTTACCCGAAAAAGCCGACGAACAGTCACGTATGAGCGATTGTTTTCATAAAAGGCGCGAACGCAGAAAGCGCGCTGCTCTCCCGTGAACGGACTCATTGCGACTAAAAATTTAGATCTCGAGCTGCAAGGAGATACCATCCCCGCGCGTCTCGGTTATTTCGTTCGGGAGTTAGAGCGAGACAAAAAGTGCACTTATTAACGGCCCACCCTGTATTATTAACCCCTTTAGTACGCGCACAATATAAAAAAAAAAACTCCCAAGTTTGATTTATTGTAATTGTAATTGTAATTTATTTATTAGTTAAAAAAACTCTTAATTCTAATTTACAATTCAGTCTTTAAATTAAGTTATTATAAAGAAGATAGGTAATTTTTGATTTAAATACATTCAACATAGATATTATTTTCACATTACTAGGATGAATATTGAAAAGTTGAAGACCTTGTTGTGGCTGCGAGGAAAAAATGAGAGATTAACATATTTTTCATGCTGTTTTATCTGAGAAAGAAAAATCAAATTATACACTAATACTGGTGTCGATCTCCCTTCGGTTTTTTTCTCGACGTTTCTTCTTCTACCTCCAATGGAACGGGTGATGGTATGTCCATTCTTCGGACGATTCTGTTTCCAAAAGAGAAGAGTTCTGCTCTTCTCTGTCAAAGTCAGTCCAACGGAATGGTTTTAAAAGACTTCTGGGCTCTTCCGAAGGATTCTGGACGACCAAGGGAAAGCAACATGTATGTACATCGGCTGGGCGGCTTAGGAACCCTCTGTTCCGAGGCGATCGAGGATGGGTGTCTTAGTAGCCAGGGCCAACGTCACCTGCAAAATAAAAGAATTTTTATGTGGCAAAACCAAAAGTACAAAATACTTAGCTTCGGCTTGGGAGGTTCCTTCTTTCTGTGCTGGAGCTGTCCGTCTGGGTGGTTTGTTTTTTTGTTACATCCTTCTTCCTTCTTGTTATGTTTTTTTGTTATTTTTATGTTTTAATTTCGATATTTAGTTGGGATTTAGATTATTTCTTTTTATAAACATTAATAAAACTCGCGAACAAGGAGAAAACGTGTTGCAATTTGCAAATAAATAATTTAGAATTTTGGTTCTGTCAAAGTTAGGTGTACAAGTTGACAGATGACGGCTCACTTTGTATCCCACTGTAGCAAGGGAAATTTATGCTTATCTAAGACACGACCCGGGGTAGAAGAAGAGTAGGGTCGTTATTTACTGGCCAGATTTGAATATTTACAAGAAAGACCGTTGTGCTTCTCAGCCGATAGTGCGGGCCAATGGTAACTAAGAATCGTTACATAAAACGATGAGGTGATGGGCTAGGTGGAAAGGTACAGTAGGTCGTATAGTAGATCGACAATTTTTGTCATCGTCATCGGGGCGATCGATACTAGGCCAAAGTTAGCAAATCAATAGTCAAGTGAAAGGTAGTAAGAGCGGTCGCTGTGCTGCATTGAATCTACCTACGGATAGTTTGTGCGGTAACAAATAAAGAATCGAAATCGTGCTCATAGTTATAAAAGCTGAAGAATAGCTAGATTCAAGATTGGTTCTATTTGTGTAATTAAAACCACATAAAGGTGAGTGCGTAAAGAATGCAAAATTAGTGCGGTTAGTGATTTTTTTGTTTTTGTTCAAATCAGGGTGAATTTTTGGGTGGACGTAATCCAAGCTAGAGCCGAAAGACGAGATACGGTCGGCCGCATAAATTGGTGAATAGCTGTTGGAGGGAGGGCCAAAAAAAGCCCCGAAGTTAAATCTAACCCGTGAAGCACCCGGGTCCACAAGTAACCCTATATCTTATTAAGAAATCTTATTGTTAGTGCAGTGACTAAGTGGGCAGCTCAAATAAGCCTTTTTGCACACTCTGAGTACCCCGAAAATTCACCCGCGCTGCGGATTTTTTCCTCCGCCAAATAAAAAAATTTTGTTATTATACGCATGCTGAAAAAAAAAAGGATTTACGATTGCTCAAGCAAAGGAAAGTGCCGTCCGATAGTCCGTTGGTGAAGCCACGGTTTTGTACAGATCACCGGCAGGCGAGAGGCGCCGGAGCCCGCAGGAAAGAACGACATTTTTGCTTAGTCGTCTCCATTACCTTGGCTGCTTATTTACATAACTATTATCGATTAAATTTATTCATTCATAATTTTTCTTATTTATTATCTTTTTTTATTATATATTTTTCAATTATTTATTTAAAATTCAATCTTTATCCTTTTTCTAGTGTTAATATCTTTTTGTTTGCTCATAATTTTCACTGTGGTTTTTTTTTTCTTAATTTAAATCTTATTTTGACCTGCCATAGGGAGTGTTGGCTAACGTGGGGTAGGTTTAACCGCGTAGGCGAAGAGTGCCAAAGCAGCGCGACGGCGACGATGTCGACGACAGCGCGCGCTTAACGCAATATTTTGCTCCTCCCCTCGTATACACCCGCATAAGAGCTCTGTGTGGGTAGGAACTGGGGATCGTAATCAAGCCCTGGATTGGGCAATAGTAAGGACCCCCACTTTATCGAACCGACTCTTAGGTAGAGTTTGAGAAATACATATAATTTTTAATTAGGATAAATTCATTAACATTAAAGTTATTTCTAGTTAAGTCTGATCTTTTGTTAGTACCATTTTTGTTAGAGTCCACTATTATGTTTCCTAGGATATTTTGAATTCTAGCATACAAAGCAAGGCATGATATGTGTTTTTGGAAAGAGGTGAGGTCCAGCTACGGTGGCAAGGCCCCCCCATCCGACGAGTATAGCTGAGCAACGCAAGCATGCCGCAGCTACCGTAGTGGACATTCCTTCCCTTCCCCGATTCCGCCCAAGTCCTTCTCCTGATGATTCCTTCCTCGCCCGTCCCTCTCCTACCCATACCCTCCCTGTTGCCTCGTTTCAACCTTTATATAGTAGGTTGTTTTGGGTCTGAGCTCTTCTGTACAGCGGAAGTCGGAAGTCACCAAGATTTCTCAACAAGTATCTATTGTTGGTTATGTACTCCACATTTCTCTGTAAATATACTGGATATATATTATGTTTGATTTTAAAAATCATGATAAGCGTATTGAATTTAAGACGCTGATCAACATTTAGCCATTTCAGAGATAGCAACATTTGATTAATTGGCGTCATTCTATCACATTTTAAAATTACTCTCATTGCTTTATTTTGCAAAATTTGAAGTTTATTTGATTTCCAATAAAGAGAAGAACAAAAATTGACAACAGAAGTGTTATGACTTTTTCAAATTAAGGTGAAGCTTTTGACCTACCCTGCATTCTAGGACTTAAATAACTCAAATTGAATTAATTAATTTATATCAAACTCAAATCTTTTGAATCCTTAACACATGTGCTCCAAAGAAGTCTTAAAGGGGTTTATAAACAAATTAAGCAGAATTTATAAATGTTCAACCAATCAGCAAAAAACAATATCCACAAATGGATGAATTAAGGTTCTATAAACTAATAGTTAATCTCTAAAAGAAAAGTAAATTTGTGTTAAGTGAGAAAAAAATGGAATGTACATAAACTATTTCATTCATAAACCACAATTAATAATAATTTTTCATTCATTCCATTTTGTAATGAAAGAAAAACCAATAAAATATATTCTAAAAAATAAACACAAACTTTTCTCAACCAATTAGAAAATTTGTTTCAAAGTAAAGAGACGTTCACAAAGAACATCCCACACATTCAAGTCTTCTCAGTCAGAAAACAGAAATTCGATGAGTTTGATAAAATAGCATGTTCTCATTTCATAGGTACTCGTCGCATGTACATACATATATTAAAATGTATACTTTCTATATTCGTAAATAATCCGAATTAGGGAAACGTCAAGACAAAAATACATTTTGAAATCATAGTTCGCCAAATTAAGCCAAAAATAAAAATATTCGTATGGATATAAAAGAGACCGAATAATTATTGAAATAAATCAAACAAAAACAAAAGAAATAAACAAAAACAAAGACAAAGACAAGAAAACGAAAACGAAAAAAAAAGAAGAAAACAAAACTGAGAACCCGCACCAGCAAAGCGAAAGTGAAAGTGTGACAACACTGGCTTGCTCTCTGACTGGCTGGCTAGCTAGCTGGCGTGCTGGTAACGCATGTGTTTAATTTTCGTCTAGCAACAGCTCAATTTATCGATTCGTTTCGACCGCCTTTGCTGATTTAGTTAATTTTGTTTTTTTTTATGAACGAACTACGAAAGTATATTACGTGCGTAACTATAAGTGATGCATTCAAATTTATGAAGTGAGTTAAACAAGAAGAAGAAAAACACGTCTTCAATTCTCTCTTTTGACAACAACAAAAAAAAAAACTACACATCATGTAAAAACCCTAAATTAGTAGTTATTGTTACGGCTTCTTTAATTTGGATGCTGTTCTGCAAGACTTATGTATTTTGACCTAAATGTTATTTCTTAATCATTGAATCCCACATGCAAACCACATAATCAAAATTTATACTCATTGCAAAATGTAATACAAATTATTAACAAAAGATGTTTTTCTTCCAATTGCAGGCACAACGTCCGGAAAATACAGTAATGCAAGCACTCGAATCACTCAATGATTCACAAGTTAATGATTTTCTAAGCGGCAAAACGCCTCTTAACCTAAGTATGCGCCTCGGCGATCACATGATGTTAATACAATTACAATTGAGCACGGTTAACCCAGCAAGTCCCTCGTCCAGCGGCAGTAGCCGCTCAAGATCCAGTCAACGAAGTAGTCGTTCTTCATCTAACCAGACTCAAAGTTCATCAAACACCAATAGTAGTAATAGCACTAACGTGAGCAGTCACACCCACCATCATCAACATCAGCATCACCATTCGTCTGTGGCTAGAAAATTAAATGTAGATGCTGCTTCAGGACCACTTACTTCTGCAACCGGAACTAATATAGCTGCAGATAGTTCAGTAGTTGCTACTACTGCAACAACTTCAGTCGAACCCACAACAACACCAACAACAAATGCAACTCGAATTTCAACAACGTCATCGAGTATGCATCAGCAGGGCAGCCCTTCAACCTCAACACAAATTCGAACCCCTGGTGGGAGAGACCTGAGTTCATTTCTAACAAAAAGAGATTTTGAGAGTCTACAAAATATTGTGAAGAGTATATCGATGGGTCACCATCCTGCGCACGCTTCAACTTCGTCGTCTGCTAATGGTTCGTCTACTTCGATGGAAGTGGTGAACAGTGTAAGCGTCGTCGGAGATGCCAAACCAGCTAAATGTTGTGTTTCTACCCCAGCATCATCGACTTCTTACGCACTTATGGAGCAATCCCCAATAAAATCTCTGTCTAATTTGGTTTCCAGTCCCATCAAGACAACCTCAATTAAGAACATTCCTATAAGTAGCCATCCTAAGTACACTTCTGAGTTGCTAAATGGGTCCTCATCGTCGTCGGCGTCGAGTAAAACAGTTACCAGCAACGCAGATCCGATATCGTCAAAGTTAACATCTTGCTTGTGTACTCGTTTGAACACCAGTAGCAAGAATTGTGAAGTCAATCCTTGTCAGTCACGCAGCAGCGAAACTTCTTCAGCTGATTTCTCCACCGACCGCACCTTGGCCACCAGTACACCAAACCATAAATCGAATACTAACACCGGCAATCAGTCGTCGGTATCGCCGTCAACTGCTACTCAATCGGTTCTTTCGACGGCATTACTGCACAAAACAGCGAATAATCCTATTGCCCGTAAACATCGGCATCATCATCACCACCATCACCACCACCATCATCATCATTACCACCAACACAATAGCAGTAGCAGTAGCAGCGGCAGCGCATCTGTGCGCAAGATCTTGACCGCTGAAGATAATGGCACCTCTTTATCAGCAGATAAAGTCAATTCGGTTGTGGAATCTAATGATAGTGCATTGTCTCTTTCTACAAACTCTTCGAATGTATCAAATTCGCATGATAACAGTAATGCTAGCGATACTTCAACAACTGCTCCAACACCGTCTGTGGAATTGGATGATTCTGGTATCACAGTTACCGACACTCGCACACTTGCTGAAGCATCTAGAAATCTAACACAAACACTTCGCAAACTGTCCAAGGAAGTTTTTACAAATAAAATTGATCTAACAAGTGAAGAGATAGCTCGGAAAAGCAGCTCAGGGGCAGTTATTGAATCAATGAAAAACCACGGCAAGGGTATTTATTCGGGAACATTTTCGGGCACTTTGAATCCTGCACTACAAGACAGATATGGACGTCCAAAGCGGGACATATCTACTGTCATTCACATTTTAAATGACCTGCTTAGTGCAACGCCGCAATATAGTAGAGGAGCTAGAATAAGCTTTGAAGCACCATCGACATCTTCGAAAAGCAAGCAGGTAAGCTCAAGTTATATTTATTGTGTTAAAAGTATTAAAAGATAAATTTATGTTTGTAGTTTTTCTTGATTTGAAAAGATGATACTTTATTGTAATAAAATATTGAGATCCTTTTTCATTTCGTTTCGTTAGGATTGAGTTATTTTTCATGCTGAAAAATGTGTATCCATTCGTTCTCAAAGAGCCATCTTGACTTTTTTTTTTAGCATGTCAGCATTTATGTGCAGGTCGGTGGTACATTTATTCTTTACAATCTCTCCCTCTACTTACCTACTTGTAAGCGCAGGTAAAATGAAAAACCCTCAGAAAAAATATCTCTCTAAAAGTACCCTATAGCGTTCTTATTCACATCTGACAGGATGGGAATGATAATTGTCTTTTAGAAGGACACATTAGTTGCTTGAGAAAGGAGGTTCATACTTAATTTTTTTTTCTTGTTCAAAAGAAGCACTGCTTAGTTAGGATTTGATATCGAAAGCGCTTAAATTTATAATGAAGTCTAGGTATACGAAAAATTTAACTAAATATCAGTTGCAGCTGTTTATGGTAACGTTTTACCATGGAAACATGCCCTTGGTGTCTTTATATTAGCATTACATTGCCATAATTGATCCTTCGACTCAACTTTTCCGATGCTAGGCATGTACGAAAATGACGCTAGTTCCTTCGAAAGAAGATTTCACCGGACAGCATGAACTGAATAATTTGTACTAGGACTTACAAACATAAATAATTAATTCAGCCAGATGGGTTCCCTTATTTATGACGCTCTTAGTTCATAAATTGGCTTCAAGGCTCAACCCGGCAAAGAGATCTCTGGGTCTACAATGCAATGTTTTTAATAAGGAAACTTTTGCCTCTTTAGCTTTAAAGTACGTACATTTGGAGTTGACAACAATTTAAAAATAGAGATCGAGTTCAAAAAATTGTTTGCAATGACCAATGTAGTGCAATATATTCTTCTAATACTGAACATAGCCTGCTTGTTTTAAAACAACATGTGTGAACTAGGGCCTCACCCAACAAACTTCTCCATCTAGCTCGGTCCCCAGCTAGTTTCGCGCTCCACTTGAGGGTGAGGTCACTTTCCACTTGTGCGCGCCACCTGATTCGCGGCCTTCCTCTACTGCGCTGTCCTGTTGGTGTGGATTCGAAGACTTTCCGGGCCGAAGCATTGGTTTCCATGCGCTCTACGTGACCCAGTCATCTTAGTTGTTGGACTTTTACCCTTCTGGCTAAGTCTACGTCGCTGTACAGCCCGTACAGCTCGTCGTTCCATCTTCTCCTCCGCTCCCCTTCCATGCATACGGGACCGTAGATCACACGAAGAACTTTTCTCTCGAAACGACCCAAGGTGCTTTCATCCGCTTTTGTCATAGTCCATGCTTCTTCACCGTATAGCAGGACGGGGATAATAAGGGTCTTATATAGCGACACTTTGGTCCTTCGAGAGAGGACTTTTCCACTCAATTGCTTTCTTAGCCCAAAGAAACAGCGGTTAGCAAGAGTTGTTCTTCGTTTGATCTCAGCGCTGGTGTTGTTTTCTGCGTTTACAGCGGAGCCTAGGTAGACGAAGTCCTTGACTACCTCAAAGTTACGTCTGTCGATGGTGACGTTTTGACCGAGACGTCGGTGTTGTAGGTCCTTTCTTGACGACAGCATGTACTTTCTTTTGCCCTCATTAACCGTTAAACCCATTTTTGCAGCCTCTGCCTCAATACTCACAAAAGCCCCATTGACATCACGCTGAGTTCTTCCGATTATGTCAATGTCATCAGCATATGCTAGTAATTGGACAGACTTTTGAAAGATAGTGCCTCTAGTGTTGACGTGTGAGCTCTGCACTATTCTTTCAAGTACGATGTTAAAAAAATCGCATGACAGCGCATCACCTTGTCTAAAACCTTTTTTGACATCGAAAGGTGCTGTTAAGTTGTTTCCAACCTTTATGGAGCAGCAAGAATTCTCCATGGTCATCCTGCACAAACGGGCGAGTTTGGCAGGGATGCCAAAACTAGACATGGCTCTATACAGCCCGTCCCTGTAGATGCTGTCATATGCGGCCTTGAAATCGATGAAAAGATGGTGGATGTCGATTTGGTGTTCTTGGGTTTTTTCCAGGATCTGCCGTACTGTGAATATTTGATCGAATATGGACTTTCCTGGTCTAAAACCACACTGATAAGGATCTATCAGGTTGTTGACGATGGGCTTTAGGAGTATATAGTAATTTCTTATATATTTGTAGCTTGATGAACGAGTGGTTCATATAATGTAAAACTTTTTATTCTCGAACTTCAGAAAATTCATTCCAGATCTGTAATCTTTTAGCCATCTCATCTGAGAACGAATAATTCTGTTTGTATATGTTTGAACGTTCACTTTACATGTTTCTTCTTTAAGCTTCTTATAGCTCAGATCTTCTTCACAGTGTTTCACTGATTTTACTATGATTACCATATTTTTATCCGAAGCCATTTCTTAAAAAACGAAATAGTAGTTTGTACCAGCGTACGTTTTTTTTTTTTGAAAGTTCAATTATCCTAGCTTCTATTAAAGTACCTTACGATAGCATTTCATGATTCCATTAAGTCTAAACAAATGATAGTATAACTCTTGACTTTGTTTATCCACACAGCAAGCATAAAAAGACTCATTATTTGGAAAAGAATGCAAAACAGTAATCTCTAAAATCGAAGCTTCCTTTATAATCCCACAATCGAATGATTACCTTTTGTATTGCTTAAATTCTCCATATTTATGTTGTAAATAAATTATTAAATTTGTCTTTCTTTATTTTTAGTCTTCATCAAGCAAACCACAAACTACATCAACATCCTCCGATTCGTCCTGTGCAAAATGTTCTGGCAACAATACCTGTGTTTATGGAGAGTGCTCCGGTCACTACTCTTTAAAGTCTCGTTCAACTACAAGCTCCTGCTCCAACGCCGAAAAGAGTTCAACCATGTGCGAATGCACCGATCTCTCCCCGCCAACCACCAGTGGAACTCGATGTTCCGGACACGATTGTTCGGAAGGTGACGAACGTAGTATGTGCAAGTGTCGCTCTCTTAACCAAGGCGGACGCCCACGTGGCCAAATGTGCATAAAGTGTGCAACTGAAATGGTTAACAACAAGACTAAATACAAGTTGGATCAGTTACGCCTAGTCATGCAGCAGCGTAAGCAGAAGCGAGAGGCTCGAAAGCTCAAAGGAGCACCCTATGGAGCTCGTGTAGTAACAACTGGTCCCGCAGCACCAGGCACCTCACCCAACACAGCAAGCACAATAGGTCCGCTTGCATCACCCAGTGAAGTACCGCCAGCCCATATAGTTGAGGAGGTCGATACAGCCGCTTGATCTTAGACAAGCGAACCAATTAAAGTAGTTTAAGAAAAATTATTTCAGTTTTTGTACAAATCTGGGGAAAAACGGAAACAAAAGAGGGAACGGAAAAGGGTTATCCAAAAAAATACAAAAATGGAAAAATTACTTTGACGTGAAAAAAAAACAATTAATATAAGTAACTAATAATAATTATTGTTGATTTCCATTTACACGCGTGTACACACAAATATATGTTAATGGTTTAATTTTCCTATTTTTTTGTAGCAAAAATAACAATTTACATATAAAATACCTATAATAATGAAAATGATAATATTTCCAGAGCCTAGTTGTGAACTTTTTGTCTATCCTTGCATTTAAAACATAAATTTATATATAAATATTTTTTTTTTCTTTTTATTATTAATATTAAAATTTTAATTAGTTGTTGTATCAATTTTGGACTATAAAAGCGTTTAATCGTCATGTCTATTGTTTGTTTAAGTGCACTTTTATTTTATATATGTCTGTGTTCAAAATATAAGTTGTTTAAAAATACATATTTTATTGATAAAAAAAAAATAATTATTTTCCTTGTTTTATAATTTATAATTATTAATCTATTGTTTTATTTCTTGAGTTAAAAAAAATTTTCTTTGACCTCAGAATAAAATTGAGTTGAAATTATTTTACCTACTAGTTGTTCAATATTTTTTAATTTTTTTTTTTATATATAATATATTTGAATATTATTCTTTGAATTTTTGTTAATAAGATTTAAATATAGTTTGAGAGTAAAACAACAACCACCAGCAACATCAACACCACCACATTCTTATTTAGGTTATACATATAAACATACATATATTATATACATATAATTAATTACAAATTCTACTTTTATTTATCTTTAATTTGTTATTCAATAACAGAATTATACATGCATAAATAAATATACAGACATTTATTGTTTAAAATTTGTAGTTTAATAAATATCTTTGACTAATGAAAGTTTTGAATTGGTATAAAAAAAAAACAATAAAACATTATTGAACTATACAATAAATATAATATTGTATTTAATTTTTTAATTTCATTTGATACATATATAAATACATAAATATTTTTTCTTGTTTAATTAATTTTTGTAAAAGAAAGAACAGTTTAAATTAATACAATTTATGTTCGTTTTTAGCTAATAATTTTTTTTTAGTTTTAGTTGGTATACGAAAATATACACGAAGCAATTCAATTTAAACCTAATACATGTACCTTTGTTTTTATTTTTATTTGTTTATTATTTGGTTTGATTCTTCTTTTCTTTACTTGATATTGAGCAAACAAAGATTTGGGTTTGTTCAAAGAGCATAGCTTTTTAGATGGTTCGGTTTTGGTTTTTTGTTTGACAGATGTAGTTTCCCGACTACTCAATAAACTGGTCAAATGTTGGACTTTTATTTTGCGTTGCATTCAAAGCAATCACTGGGCTTACATGTCCAAACATTTTTAACTAAGGATTATCTTTTGAATGTCACCCAATATTACGATCCCAAACGTCAATGTAATATGGGTCAATTCAAAGGACTGCATAATTGTAAAATTAATTCTACTTAGCTTAACTTATTTTATTAGCATGATTAAAATTTTATTGTAGAAATATTAATATTTTATGCCAAATTTCTAAATGCTCTATTCAATGATCTTATATTCAGGTCTATCACGAATTCCATCGTAATCGTATACTCCTACGAATTCCGAAAAACCATATCACGAAATCCGCTCGTAATGCAAAGGTTTTCCACTACGAACGTATTTGGTAATAATTTTTTTTTTCGGGATTCGTAAATGTAAATGATAGGACTGGTTCTAGTGTTGACAACCGCTCAGCTCACAACAGCTATATTCGATGGAATCTTTCGATTCACGTTTATTTTAAATTGCGTGATACTATTTATTAAAATCTTTTTCTTTTTTTTTAAATCAAATTTCTAATGATTTAAATTGTGAGGATAATCAAATTATTAGAACTTACTTAACGTAAGTTTTTAGAAATTTCGGAGTAAACATTTTTGTCTTGGGTAAAGCAGGACCCATATTCTATAAAACCAAACGAAAAAGATCGTTAATTTTCCAAAAAAAAAAACCAAAGCAATAATGCGATAACGATGTATTTGATTCTGTAACGCGTACGATCAAATTTGTGCATTTTTTGGATTTAAAAAAGTTCGTTCGTTGCAATTGCAAGTTCAACAAAATGGGACTCTAAATCAATTTTTAAATTTATTTCAATAAAGTCCCTTTATATTGGCGGGTTTAATTCAACCAATCGGCCAGTTAATTCAAAGGCACGTTAATTTTGTTTAAAGTACAGTTTAACTTAACCATGCAGTGATTAACTGGAACTTTATTCCGTGACAGTTTTAGAAGTAGGGCTTAAGAAATGTATAGTATCAACTATTTATAAATATACATAATTTAACTTTAAGGTCAAAAGCTACATTGTATTTAAGAAGTTGAGATACTAGCGAATGGGAACAGTTTCATTAATTATTATCATTGCTGCTTAAAGCTTGGGAGTCGGAGTTTGGAAAAGATCAAACGGAAATAGTAGTCGATTTAAAATTTAAGAACTTAACTGCTGCCGTGGACGGTTCAATATTATTTAGAAATGACACTAAGGGCTACTGCTAACATAATTAAGAAACCTGTAAATATGTTCTTTTAAACATCATTATAATTCCAAACATCCAACTTTATAGGGATACCTTTGCTTAAAAACAAAGCCCATATCCTTTCTCCTTTCCATTATTCATTCTTTAAGAATTGTTCAAAAACCCGCTTAAAACCGCTCAGTGGGACATAAGTTCAATACATGTATTAGCTTAGACTAAATCCATATTAAGTTTTGTTTTTCTTTAAATTACTCTGCTAGAAACACTTAAACCACTGCCACTGAAAATATCCCAGAATGCATTGTTAGATTCCAGGAATCAGAAAACAATACTTGTAGTTTATTGTTTCAAGCTGTGAGACATTGTATTTACCATAAAAAATACAGCCTGAAATCAAGCAAGTTAAAACCTTAATTTAATGGAACGATAAAAGTGAAATTCTATAGAATTGAATATTAATATAACGTCCAGTCCTTGGTCAAGTTTTTTATTATGTTGAGCATGGCTTTGTTTTAAATTGATTTATATTTTATTTTCTATCGAAGATGTTAGCAGCTATAGACTCTGGAAGCAACTAATATTTAAATTTCCTTTTGTGCCAATATACATACAAAAAAATTGTTAATGTTTAATATGTTAAAAAAAATCGCAATTTCGGAACGTGCAATGAGATATTCAATATTTTGTGTTTGATTAATTAAATTTGTATTTTTTTTTTAAATTCTTATCGCATAAGCAACATTTTTAATTACGTACATAAATATTTTCAATTAAAATACATACAAAAAAAATAAAAACTTTATTATAGATGTAAAATAAAAATAGTTTATAAGAATTTAAAATATACACACAATAAACAAAAAAGAAGTTATATATACATAGATACTACAAAGCAGCAACAGTTTAAAAACACAAACACAAAAAAAAAACGACTTGTGTAGATATATTTTATTTTCTATTTTTTATTATAAACTTAGTGAAATATTTAAAAAAATAAAAACAAAAAACGTATGTACTTGTTGTACTATACATTTTAGAGTAAGACATCAATGCATGGTTTTATGGTAGTTCTACTTTCGTCAAAATTTAAGGTAATAAAAATGATAATGCCTTAGAAAAAATTGTATGAAGGCATTTTTGGAAACAAAACAAAATCAATTTTTAAAAATTAAGAAACACAAAAACAAACAAAATAAATTAATAAAATGGTTCAAAACTAAGGAAAAAAAAGCTACATAAATAACGTCTATGGATTGGATATGTTCAAGGTGTTTATTCTTATACATAGCATTTTTTGATATGTTTTAAATAAGACAAAATATACATACCTCTTATCGAATTAAAATAGAGAAATATTAAAATAATTATTATAATGTGGTATAATTATAACAATATATATACATATGTATAGTAGCATACATACATATGTACATACTTATGTAATTGTAAGAATTCTTAATAAATTAATTTTCGTATTTATTAAAAACAAAAACAAAAAAAAAACTATTACACATGCGTTTCATTGATTTTAACAAAAACAAATCAAATATTTCATGACTGCTGTTCTATTTAAAAAAAAAATTATTATCGTAACAAAAATTATAAACAAATATATGTATGTATCTATGAATGGATTTAAGAAAATAAAATCACAATTATTACTATACTTATATTGATTAAACAAAAAATGAAATAGTAGAAGTTTGAATAGTTATTATTATGCTTAAACAATACTTGATAACTAATTACAAAAAATTACTGATACCTACTATTATTTTATAAGTTTTCTGGTCAATAAAAATAAAATATAAGGTATTGTGAAAATTTAATGTTTTCTTGACAACTTTGTTTAGGAATTATTTTTGTTCACATTCAGAAAAACGATTGAAAGGTATTGGCATCTGAAAATTTCGTCGAGGTGCATACTATTTTGTTCCACTTGATAAAGAGAGTCGCACAATTATGACTACTTATCGGACAACAATGTGACAAGCTGTGGCAACTGTTTCAGACATCCATCCTATTTTGTTGAGGTGTATGAGGAATCATGAGCAATGATCCGATATTTTTGGAAATCTGAATTTTAGTACTCACCACCGTTCCGTTGTCTGATTACAAGCACTTTATTTTGACTCCAGTTTGCCTTTCCTAATGATTTTGATAGAGCTTGAAAGTCTCAAAAACACCACTCTTTTGTTTATAACAAAATAAACTTTAGACCATCTCGTAATTTCGTCAATAAAGGCAACAAAATATTTTGCTCCTTCAAGTGACTTCTTCCAAAATTGACCTACCAAATCAGAGTGTACTTACTAGTTTTTTTTTATTTCTTGACATGACTCTCGAAACTAAGGATACGGAAACGCTACTATTTTGTCTTTTAAACAAACATCACATTTTAATAAATTTTCATAATTCTTAGTATTAATCGCAGGAGTACATCGATTTGAAAGATATTTGCTGTTCAAATGACCCAACCTTTCAAGCCACTTTAACAGTTCAATCAAGCTTGAAAACCATTTCTGCACATCAAGGCTGTTCTCGAACAATGCAATGTAGAGATAACCTCCTATATCTGCGATCATGTTTACAGTACCATCTACTTAGATTGAACAATGGCACAACCTTTCCTAAATTTGACTTCGTGTCCTTTGTTTTTTAGCTTGTCACTGAGATCAGATTTGTGCGCAATTGTGGTACAAACAATGTGTCCTTGAATGTCATTGTATGTAATGTATACCTGTATCATTTGCAACCGTTAAATGTACAAGACCTCTAGCTTTGATTTTACCTGTAACTTGCAAGGTTTAGTTTTGTCTAATGAAGTACCTTATCACCACCCTAATGAAACGTACACCCACTGTCCAAAATCCAAGCCCTTGTTGGTTGAGGCTTCGTACATACCGTGCAACCTTCATCTAGAACTTTTGAATAATTTGTAGGAAAGTAATCGTCATTATTATTCCGGCTTTCTGGCAGGGCAAACATTTGCCTTGTGTTCTAAAATACCACACTTAAGGCATTTTACCTTTTTATCACAAGTCTTCTGTGATACTTCTCCAACTTTAAAAAGAGTTTTGTACGAACATTTTTCATTTTTTCCAGCTTTTCAACTGCATCGAACAATCTGGCCATGTGCTCTCTAATGTTACCACCATCGTCCAACTTTTGAAGCATTATCTGCTTTAATAATGTTGCTTTCCTTGCTGGACCTTTTGAAGCATAAATTGACTGCAATTTAAGCCACACTGAGCCGGAAGCTTCTGATGGACAATATCAATCAGGTCAGCTCTGGCATTTCGATCCTGTTCACTCCATATCGCAATCTCACCATCACCTTCTGTAAGCAAAAGATTGTCCATTGCTAAAAAGGGTAAGTGCCACTTGCATATTCTATGTATCATATTTCTCCTTAAAAAGCAATTCTATGCGTGCAGAACTATAAATCGTAGCTAGACTTACAGCTATTTTTTTTTAAGTAATGCCCTTCTGAAGGATGACACTCTAAAGCTGGTGGGGGCAGAACATTCGCAGAAGAATTTAGTCAAACTTTAATTTTCATGTTGGTATCTGCAACTATGTGTATTGTATGGAATGTCCAACTTTGATGTACATATTTTCTCCTATCGGCCAATGTCCGGTGCATTATGCAGTGATCCTGGCTTTAGAAATAGAATAATATAATAAAGTCAGTTAGACTGAGAGAAGATTTTGCCCTTCATAGCACTAAGAGGAATATTTTACCTTTCCGCATGTAAGTATAAAGGGCTTATCCCTGTCGAGAAAACACATCAGTTCTTTCTCCCCCTATATACTACTATGAACTGGAACCCAAATAAGAGCGACATGATTGGATAGTTCATCTCGACATTTTTGGACCAAGACGTTGCAGTCGAGTTGATAGCCTTAACGTCCGCCTGGCTGTTAGTGTCGATATCCGTGAATTTTTGTTTTGGTTTGGTTTGCATTAGAGTGTTTTGAATGCTCTCTAATAGCTAGTAATTGAGTTTGCAATAAACTGCCAAATTAAGTTAACCGAAAAGATTGAGACAGTTTAGATAGTCCTCCCTATCCTTTCTGGTAGGAAGAATGATTTTAAAATTCTTAATGTGGTTCAAGTTAGGGATGCGGAAGCCTTATCTTATGCCGTTCTTTAAAATTTTAATTTCCAGTTTAGTTTACAGGATTTTCAAACTAATATTCCGCGTTAGCGGATGTACATACATATATCACATAATTTATTTGCATAAGCAGGACAACGGCCTGGATAATTGAGATCCAGCTCTTGGTGAACAAGTGACTTAAAGCTCTTAAACATTCCTGTGTACATATTAAAATGTATAAAGTGTTATTTTCCAGACAAAAAGGACGACGCAGCCGCCCACCCACCTTGCATAATATAACCTCCAGCTATGGTTGTAAATTTCGGTTGCTTGATTATAAAACAACTTATTTCTTGTTATAGAGTACATTATGTATAATATAATTTATTTAATCATAATTATTATTACATGTTAAGTTTTTCTTTTTTAATATTTATACACACCAAAAAAAACTTGGACAAACGTCCTAGCTATTCAAAATACACATCAGATATTATAATAATTGAGAAAAGGATAAATTGGATATATATGTATATAATGTACGTATGTATATATAGTATATTTATCGATTAGCATGTTTTTATGTGCCAATAATAATAATAATAATAATTATTATAGTACTCGAAATAATTGAATTTTAAATAATTAAAAGAGATCTTTGGTTTTGACTAGAATGATGATTAAAAATTCTTACGGTTTTCTGTTCGTATATTGATTAAAAAAAGATGTTTTGTAGACAATTTTTCAGCGGAATGTCTTTTTGATTTTGATATTATTTTCTATATGGAATGCATTACCAAGGCTTGTTCCTCGTTTTATAAGTTTCTAAAATGCCGAACTGCTAAATCGACAGGTAAGTCAAAATCGTACTTTGATAGAACATCAATTGATCGCAGGGAGTCGCGGAACCCGGTGCGCACAACATAAGAGTTTGCTGTGTAATATGTGTCCACAAGTTCACTGCAGCCCAAGATCAAATTAAGCCATTCGACAAGCTGAGATGAACTGTAAAATGGGTTTAACATAAATTATATGAAAAGAGCAATCGGAAACTAGAGAAATACTTACTTGAGACCCGCACAAACAAATGCCTTAAAGTGTGAATTGTAACTTCGCTTATATGGACTGTGCAGGGCGATTATCATTCCAATGACACTTAACAAACTTTGTTTACTAGAAACAGCCTGACCTCCGACTATTTCAAGGTTAAAACTTTGTGAAAGCTTTCGTGCCGGGGTGTTGTTATACTCGTCACCATTCTTCAGAAAATAGTACTCGAGAATAAGTTCCCAGGCGTGCATCTGTCTTCCACTGGGTCCTCCAAAGAACCCATTATTCGTGTCGCAATCCATATTATCGCACTCTGAACTCTCTGGAGGAAATACATTGTTACGCGCTAGAAATGAAGATGAAGCACGGGCGGCTCTATGTTCTGCAGATGATTCATGAATTGCGGACGGATTTAAACATCGCATAAAGGGTACAATGAGACTAGAAGTTGCTTCGACTGGAGCCCGCAGGCCGTGCTGTATCAGACGCTGAAGGGTTATAGCAAAATTTTTCCGCACAGCAGTCGTCAGCTCTTTGTTGATCAGGTTTATGGAATCACTGCTGTTCTTGTTGCAGTGAGCTATTCTTTTCCTGTACTTCTCCCAGTCGTAAAATTCATCATCTTCATCCGAGTCCGAGGAAGACAATCTATCATAGAAATCAATATCTTTACACGCTCTACTTCGCCCTACGGGTGCTGTAGTGGAAACAACTCCATTAGCCCGATTCAAAGCAGCAAGTTTTCTCTTTTTGAGTGTTTTCCGCATATTGACCAGTTTCTCCCGGTCGAAACTTAAAGTTGCGGCCAAAGAGGCGACTTCTTGTATGTCCACTTCTAATTGGGCTCGCAGATCACTGAAAGATTTAACAAACAGAATCAAATGGAATCCATAATAAATGAGGGCAGCTAGCGGTTGTACTCACCCCCAGTGATTGCCCTTGGAAGTCTTCTTTAGAGTATTTTTCTGGAAGCGATCGGGCTTTAGCCCAAAATGTGTGGTCGCAAACATTTGCATGAGAAGGGAGGCTTTGTCCATCAATCCGTGCGCTTTGCTGTTCAGACTCTCAGTGGATTTTGTGGTATTGGTGCTAGCTGATGTATTATTAACCTGTACTGGATTCCTGTGTTCAAAACTGTCACCAGCTTGCCTCACTTCGTTGCTACAATTCGTATTGCCTTCCTTCGAGCTACATGCCTTTTGTCGGTTTGAAACTTTTTTCTTAGCCGAATAGCTATTGTATGCTTCGTTTGATGCACTTTTATTATTTTTCGGATCTTCTGCGTCCCCTTGCAAGAAAGCTATAAATCGCTCGAGATCTGTGATTTGTGTCTTAAGTTGGGCAACGAGTTGTTCTTTCATTTTTAACGGACCCACAAATTCACCAATTGCATTTTCCACTTGATTTTTCAAATCCTCCGAAGACAATTGTGGCAAATCATTTTCGTTCACATTGAAATTTAGCTTTTGTTTCAGTTCGTCAATTATGATCTTTTGTTTTTCCAATAGAATGTGTTGTGGCAGTACAGGCGCACCGGATTCATATGCAAACTTTTCCAACTCAGATAATTGTGATTTTAAATTATCAATGAGTTCGCATTGCCGTTTGCGGATTGCTTCCATATTATTTTCAGCATTGTCGTCATCTGATGGATTTGCAACTTGGTTAACTCCCATGGGCTGTAAAATATTACAAATAAAAAAGAAAACAATCAATCTAGTGAAAAACGCTTCTAATAATTGAGTACGAAGTAACAAAACATGTTAGGAACGATCATATCCTAGATTTTACCATTCAAATATTTTGTATACGATTTTTCTCTTACAAGGAGTTGACAAAACCTCAGTTTGTTGTATATACTGCAATAAATTTCAGGCCCTCTAATACTAATATTAGTTCTGAAATAACATAGCCTTAATTTCATTCGAGTGCTATTGCGCAACACACAGTAATTTAGGGGACAAAGTGGATCCTTGACCTAACACAAAATTGCACTGAATTCAAAAAAGGTGGGTTTACTTTACTATTTTGTTACTGCTTCCTCGAAAAATTACATTTAACATAAATTCGAAGTTTAAATTTGTATTCTTATGAATACTAAAGTATTGAATTTTTACGTTGGGTTTTGAGTTTAAGTAAGAGAAACTGGACCTCCTGATCTTATCTTTTTTTTAACCGAAACCTTTTTATTATTATTATTATATACTAGCTGACCCGGCAGACTTCGTATTGCCTCAATCGATAAATAAAATACCTAAACTTTTGTATAAATTAATTTCAAAACAAACAAAACGTATTGAATAAAAAGGCATTTTTTTAATATAGCATGAAGTTTTATTATTATTTTCGACACATCATGTTGCTTACTTAAAAAAAAAAACAGAGTTTTCCTGAAATACTGGCTATTTATAAGGTTTAAACAGACACACACTGTTATGATACAGTTTGTTAATCAGTTTAAAGCTTTCTCATAAACTATATTTTTTGTTTTGTTTTGTGGTGCGTAAATAAACAAAGAAGACGGTTTTCCGACGCGCGAACACCCGACGTATAATTGTCCATGCGCGAAACAGGGAAACTCCAAGTTGATTCCGCAAACTTCTTAAGACTGTCTTTGCTATTTATTTATTGTCATCGCAAAGGCCAGACGTACTGGAAATTGTAAGCGTTTAAAATCGAATGGTAAATCCGTTGGAATCATCGGTATTCACGGGATCAAGACATCCTCTCCATTGTATTTTCCTTTTATGATTGTTGCCTCAATGACGTTATTCATCAGCTTTTTCACAGCCAGTCTTGTTCCATTGCATAGTCGAGGTTGATTAATGTTACGCAGCATGATGGCAACTGATCTTACTTTTAACTGAAAATTGTAAGTTGGTAATCCAGGAAATTCCAGTGAATTTAAAAACTCCGTGGGATAGTTGACTACGTCATCCTGGTTCACAACGGTGTCGACTGATTTGAAGGAAACCAACTGTCCTGAAAGAAAATTCTGAATGGTAGCATTGAGATCCTCATTCACCCAGCCAATTATGGTTATTGAACTTTTGCGCTATATCTGGGAAAACACGCTGAATAAGCTCCTCTTTTGAATCTGTGATGTGACAGAAATCTGTGGGTAATGTGATGAATCCGGTCGAGGTGTCCATTGCAACTTTATTATTTCCAATATCTAACAACTGCTTCGCAAACACATTTGCAGTTTCGTCATGTTGCAAAAATACTCGCATGTTAGTGTCTTTACGTACTGCCACAAACTCTATGATTTTAGACATGCATTTAGTTCATCAGCAACAGTTGATCGGGGAATAACTGGAAGAGTCTGACGAAAATCACTTGACAACAGAATCATGGCCCCCAGCAATATTTTGGTTGTCACGAAGATCTTTCAATGTTATTCTGTCCAGCGCCTCGAGGGACCTCTTATGATTCATTGCGCATTCATCCCAAACAATTAATTTGCATACCTGTAGGATATTGGCCATTGCGCTATTTTTGGCGATGTTGCAAATTGGTGTTTCGGTGATTTGCAATGGTAATGGTAATTTCAAGGCAGAATGCGCAATTCGTCCGCCTTCTAGAAGAGTCGCAGCTATTCCAGATGAAGCCAACGCTAGAACAACATCATTTCGCGATCTGATCCTCGCCAAAAGCAATGAAATTAAGAACGTTTTTCCGGTTCCTCCGGGAGCATCAAGGAAATAAATTCCACCAGATCCACTGTTCACAGCTTCTATATAAGTGTCGTACGCAATTCTTTGTTGTTGATTTAATTGTGGAACATTTGCACGAACTGTTTCGGCCAATGTTTGAATGTCGTACTGTTGTTCCCTTTGCAACTCGTGGTTTAATGCATCGTGCATATGACGATTGGGTGCTGTCATTCCCAAACACGACAATACTTTATTTGCTATCAATAAACACATATCTTTTAACATGATCAATGTCTCATTGTAAATTTCTTCAGTCATTTGTAGTGTAGGATTCAAAGTTTCACGGCGCACACGATGCAAAACATCCTCAGACATGTCATCTCTATACTTAACCCAAATAGTATTATGGTTGTGTTCAGAAACTTAATTTGTGACAAAACTTAAGATTTATCAAACTTAAAAAAATAATCTGATACAGTTACAACTGAAGTTAGCTAAAATTAAGTTTCGCGAAGCCGACCAAATTATAATTTGAAATCAGTGCTACTAATAGTTTATTACATTTTTTGTCGCGTTCGCGATTCACTTTTGTTTATTTTCGGAACGCGACATTAGATCCTCCAAAGCGCACGCGAAGACTATTTTCATAGATATGATTGAATTTGAACTTTATGCAGTGGTAATAAATTGCAAATTGACTCTTTGACGTTAGGAACACGCCTAAATTGCTTAGACAACAGTAAGTGATTATAATTTAATATGAACTTTAGCTTTTAGAACTATTGAACTTTTAGAACTATTGAATAGCAATAAAAGTTCAAATTGACTCTAGAAAACGTTTGTATAGGAAATAGAAAAGGGCTGTTTTTAGAGTTTTCCCGGAAATTATTCGATTTTTTCACGCCTTTTAAACCTTCCCTAGGCCTCCACGAACATTTCAAGACTAAGATAAGATAAATCCGTTCAGCCGTTCTCGAGTTTTAGTGAGACTAACGAACAGCAATTCATTTTTATATATATAGAAGATTTATTAAACAAGTGATAAATCACATGCTAATAGAAAATTATTGAGCTTCTAGCTTCATATTTTATAACTAATTTTACACACATACATTTATGTATGTATATAATGTTTTCAATTTCTAAGAGAATATCATTGATCTTAATTTGGATGATGTCGTTTCCATTTAGAATTTTCTTAATGATTCGCTTAGTTCTGTTGCAGTTTTGGAGCAGGTGTTGGAGGTCAGATGTAGTTTTGCAGGTAGGACAAATGGGTGGAGGTTCTTTTTTGAGGAGGTGAAGGTGGGTGGCAGAGGTATGGCCAAGTCGGAGTCGGATGAAGTTTTTTACTTTTGATTTTGGATATTGGTATTTTTGACAGCTTTGATCGTAGAGAAACTGTCTGTACATATAACCTGCTTATTTCCTTCTTTAAAAGCCTCTTGAATGGCAGTAAAAATGGCAAAAGCTTCAGCAGTTAAAATGGATGCGGTTTGTGGAAGTAATCCGAAATCTTATTTAATCTAAATTCACGTAGTAATTTTGCTTTTCTTGTTTTCTATTTTTAAACATTTTTCTAAACCACTTGAAATTCTAACTACTCTGGATGTGGAGGGTAGGGTTCATAGAGTTTGCCTATTGCTATAACGTTAAATATCTTAACACCCAAAAATAACTCTTACAAAACCCTCTTAATAAGCTAATACAATATGCGGATCTACGTGGATGAAGTGTCAAACCACACAAAAACGATTTATTTATATTCTACAGGAAAAATAAAATCAATGTATTAACCCTTCTTCTATAAAAGGTATCGAATTAAAGTATGGAGTATCTGGTCTTATTCTAGACAAAAAAATAAATTGAAAAATCAACTTAAAAAAAGAGCTACCATAGCTATTTTCTCCTAAATGCGGCTTGCAACCCCGAGTAACGCATTGGTTATAGATATCGGTAAACAGACGATGTGGCAGAATAGTGGACTGCTTTAGACTATGATATAAACTGCTACAAACTAAGCAAAGACTAATGTTCAGCTTTCATATCTATAAGCGGATCACTTCGTACGAACTCATTTGAGACACTGGACACACTACTCTATCTGACATCTCCAGATATACTTAAAAAATAAATTGCTGCAAGCTCTACTATTCGCCTTAAAACTTAATCGCAGTGGACTAATTGACCACTCCGTAATTCTTAATTTTTTAGAATCAATTTCCAAAGACATAGACTATTTCATCCCTCAACTACAGTTCGTCTTCCTGGTAGACGAATCAATCCACTTTTATATAGATGGATCAAAAACTAATAAAAGTTCGAAGTGGATACTATGAGGAGCTAATACAAAGACTCACATACCGTCTTCCTTATTCAGCCGGAAATGAAAGAAAGGGTCATATCAACATCTGGTATCCGGATTTTCTCAGATAGCAAGGACGCTATTAAAAATTGAATGTAAATAATGTTTCACTACCAGGCCTATTTATAAAACTGTCCTAAGTGTTAAAGTAAAAGTGAGAAGTTTTTTATTTAATTTCTGTAAGACTTGCTTAATTACTCAAAAATTGAGTAAGTTTAGTTTTAGTTTAAAATGTACTGCTTTAAAGTTTGATACGTTTATGAAATCATTGGGCTTCAACGCTCGACCTTGAATAGTGTTTTTTTTTTCATTAGTCTTCAACTATCGAACTAAAATGAAAATAATTTTTGTTTCCAACAAATTGTAGCGATTTGAATCTCACCTCTGGTATGCCACGAAAAGCAAACTCCTCCAAATCCTTCAACAATCCATCTCGTTCATCTGAAGGCGCCTCAACAATCTGCCGTACCCTTAATTGAACATGAGCAAAGTGCGAAGTCAATGCCATCAGCGAAGAAGTCAATATCTCTTGCTCTTCTTCCATTGACCTTAACCGATGAACATCAAGAGTCAATGAAGAATCTGGCCTTGACTCTTCCCCATTGGAAACATGCTGGCAATCTAATTGCTTCAAATCGATTTCTCGACTTAAAATATCTCCAGCTAGACCGATTGTGTCGTCATAATTTGCTCCCAGTGGGGACCATCTTTCACTTAGCGGATGTGGCGGTTCGTCGTCAAAATCTAAATTGTCCTCCTCACAGCTGGTTGGTGTTGGTGTTTTGGAAAGTCCTTGGGAAAAATCCAGGTCGACAATAATTGATGTCTGATCCTGATGTTGTTGCTGTTGTTGTTGTTCTTGCTGCTGTTGTTTTTGTAGCAAAACATTCCCATGGTCACTAATTGAAATTTTCTCATCCTTCTGATGGCCATTGTCCTCGTTGTCGTCGTCAGCAGCGATCAATTTATCGCAATCTTTAAAGGGTTTTTCATGATTTGGTTCTTGATGAGTTATGCTCATTTCTTTGTAGGAAAAGAAAAGACAAATTCCTTCTTTCTGAATTTAACAGAAGGAATATTTTGAATTGAATTTCACTTAGAACACAGAAACACTACACACGGAAAAATCAATTTTTATTTAATTAGAATTTTCCTGACTGTGCCCACTCCACTTCACTTCACTACACTCCACTTCACTACTTGGGAAAACTCTTTGACAGCTTCAGTCAAAACGAAAAAGGCTGTTCGTTTTTTCGATGCATCCAAGGATATGCAATTCCAAAGTTCATGCGCAGAACTACATTGAGCGACGGAAAAATAGACCCGACAATCATATAATCGCCATCGGCAGTAGTTGTAGTTGGACGAACACTATCGATTAAGATTATAATTCATCAGCTTTAGCATATAATTAGTTCCAAGTGTGTAAAGCACTAAAAAATTACTCCTGAAATAACCCCGAAATCCATTCCATTCCATTCTGCAATAGTAAGTTTTGTCTGTCTACACAAAATCAGTGTATTTCCTACACGATTTTTGTATAGTGATCCAAAACGCTGATCAGCGAAGCGGTATGCGGTGGAGATCACGATTTTATAATTTCAAAATAAATGAAAGCTAAGCGCAAGTTTCTCGAATAGGCAACAGAATGGTTTCTGCATGTGCGCGTACTCTCATGTAAGTCTATAGTGTTCAGTTTAGAAACCAAACAGTTTCGAAACTAAAAGTTGCATGTTCGCGCCTAGCCTTAGACGACATAAGGGACATTAAAATAAGGACTAATTGGTCTGCTTCCAAAAACAAAAAATCGTCTTTCATTTGGAAAGTTTAGTGGAAAGTTAGTCACGAAAAATCTCCCACTCAAAGAATGCAGTTGACTCCAAATAAAGTCCTTTAAATTTAGGATCACACATTTTGAAATCACCATCGCCACCACATATCGCTTCTTTTTGAGTTTTCGCCTTCAGTCTGCAAATCTAATAGCATTTCACCCTAAAATAAAAATCGAGTTTTCACGAAATTACCGATTTAGACCTTAAACCTACATTGGAAACTAATTTTTTCATTTGGAAGCGTCAAGATTATGTAAACCACAAAAATTCAAAGATGAACTAAACGAACAAACCTTTCGAAATGTTCAGCGCTGAATTAAATGTAAACAAAGCAGCTGATGGCTTCTTTCAAAAGAAATGTTTCATTTTGAAATTGTTGAACATCAAAATCAATACCTAAAGCTCCAAAATATTGAGGAAAACCCAGTTTTTCGAAACTATTTACATTTTTCTTAATAGTTTGTTTTGTATGTGGATATTGCATCAATACAAAATTTGATAGTCGGTGTTACAAAAATTGAAATGTCAAACGAATAAGCGTAAATGGTCAGTGTGAATGATTTTCGGGTTTTTGACAACATTTGTCGGATAACTCGGTTTTGGGTTTAGTGTGAAAAAGGCTGTTGCTTTTCATAAGATTGTGTTGAAATAGGGAATTTCTTCGTTAGTGTTGGTGCTCTCATTTATCAGCATCGAACACACCTATTCACGTGAATGTTTTCATCAATTGTACTAGATCAGCAAACGAAAACATTTACATTACTGTCAGTGAACATATGTTTTTTAAAGTCTCTTTTGCAAATGTCAAATTCACAAATCACCGATTTGGGTTGAATTTCGCAATAAATAAATATTAATTTTAATTCCATAATTCTATTCGGCATTTAATAAAAAACAAATACAATGTGTGCCATTGCAAGACATAAGTTCCAAGTGCTATCACTTTATCGAATGCTTATTAGAGAATCGAAGAAATTTCCAGCCTACAACTTTAGGTAATAACTTCCTTCGAAAGGTTGAATCCCATTTTTGTAAAAAGCAAATAATAATGTTATTCTTAAATTCTGCAGGATGTACTTTCAGCGAAGGATTCGTGACCAATTCAGAGAGAATCAATTCTTAAAGGAACCCGAAAAGGTTGCACAGCAATTTAAATACGGCGAAGAAACGCTACAACTCATTCGCAGACAGGTACAATTCAATTTCACTAAAAAATTATCATGTAATCCTTGGAATTTGTTTTAATTTTTCTTTCTTTTGTAATTATTCAGGTAATAATTGGTCATTTGTACGGTTGTGACAAACTCGCTGTTGAAAATTAAACATAGTTGGTGATAAAAAAAAGTTAAATAAAAAAGAATGTAGTTATATTTTAGTAAGTAATAATAAATCTTATTAATTGCCTATACACAATTTGTTTTGATATTTATTCATCTATTCTATTGGATGTTGACATTTTGTTTGCAGCAGACATTATGAAGTGAGAAGGTGATATTATGACCTGTGCAGCTATCATAAATGAGTTAAAATTAAATATTTTTTTTAAGAACTTCCGAGGTTTTCTTTGTTTTTAAAAAATATGATCAATAGTAAAATTTGGTGATGAAAAGAGCAACTTTTCAATTAAATTCATGATGGTTTTCAAAATCTACAATCCCTTACTTTAATAATCTGCTTAAACAATTTCAGTATCTTACTTATTTAAAAAAAAAACCCTCATTAGTTGTAAGTATTCACCTGCCATAAATTAACAATAAAATAACGCTGAAGCATTTTATACTAAAACAGTTCTTAACAGGAAAACACAAAATAGTATGAAAGAAATTTGTATTCTAATTACAAATTCGTTATAACATCAAGCTTTTTTAATTTATTAAAGAAAATATAAAAATAATTTTGAAAACGGGTATTTATGAGTCTAAGCACATAATACATAGCTGAAATCAGAGATTCGATTCGGATCCAGCACTTAAAATCAAGTCTAAAATGAATTATTCAAAAACACAAAGGAATTACATTTAAAGCTTTCCTTTTTTACTTTAGCTAGAATGAAATAAAGACCCATAAGTCATCTCTAAATTATTGAAAAGTTACGAAAACTAAATTAAATAATGTTAAATGTATTTAAAAGATAAAGATTTGTACTTTGTAAAATCATCATGCAATTTATTGTTAGGGGCTATGTTGTGCTTTAACTTAGCCTTAAAAACACCGTTTCTTGTTGTCTTTAGCATTTTTAAAGGAGCATATTTTGAAAACCTGTTGTTATAGCAAAATTTAAAGGTGAGATTCGAATTCAGGATATCTTAATCCATTTCCATTATTGTTATATTTGTGCAAACTTTGTTCTTATTTGTACATAGGTGGATTTGGCTAATTATGCTGATGTTGTTGAAAACATAAAACCAAATCGTGGTGTGTAAGATGACTATCATAGTTGATAACCACTTTTTTGTCTTGGGACCGCTGTTATGCCATCACATATACATATGTATGTATTTTCTGACGTTTTTGTGACAGTTTAACACGTTCTACCCGGCTCATTTTTTTGATGTTGATATGCATTGCATGCACGATATGACATGTTTTTCGTATAACTGCACTTTTTACAGTTCAATTGTTTTCGTTATTGTTGGCAGACATCAGAATGTTAGTTATTGTGCGAATTTTGTAAAAAATTGTTGGTTGCTTGAATTGTGAGTTTTAAAATATTTTAATTAATAAAATAAGTTTTAGTAATTTATTCAATAATTTCTGATTTTTAAAAATTTATTAGCTGCCCTCAGAATTATGACTTCAGACGATGACTTAGAGCTAATACAAAATTCACGAAGAAAAATTCGTAGAATATATTCATCATCTGAGTCGGAAGATGAGATTTTGGATGCAGTTCAGCAAGATTGGAGTCCTGTTATAACAGATTCTACGGTTTTTGAGGAATACAATGAAGAACACATCATACTTCCAGAAATAGATTATGAAAATCCATTTTCAATTTATAAGTTATTTCTTAGTGATGATATAATTGACCTTATGGTATTAGAAACAAACAAATTTTATGAATACAAAGTGTCTCAAGCGCAATCATCGGCTTCTTATAGAGAACACAAAAAGAAATGGACACCAGTAACCTGAGATGAAATGTATGTATTCTTAGGAATTTTTTTGATAATGGGTATTGTAAAGTTACCCGAAATGCGGTTATATTGGTCAAATGATCCCATGTACGCTAATGACCGTATAAAAAGTGCTATGAAACGAGAACGATTTTTTGACATTCTACAATACTGGCATTTTTGTGATAATAATCAAGCAGTTTCCGGTAATCGATTATTCAAAATAAGCACATTATTAGAAAAGATTAACATAAACTTTCAAAAAGTTGTGGAACCTGGGAAAGAGCTTACAATAGACGAAAGTATGATTCCTTGGCGTGGTCGGTTATTATTTCGACAATACATACCGAACAAACGTCATAAATTTGGAGTAAAGCTTTATAAGCTATGTCTTATAGAAGGATATACCTATAAGATAAACATTTATTCTGGAAGAAGTCCAAGATCAATAATACAGTCACATCCACATAGCGTGGTCATGGAACTTATGGATGGTCTTTTACATAAAGGAAGAATTTTGTACGCTGACAATTATTACACTAGTGTGCCTTTAGCTAAAGAGCTCTGGCAAAAAAAAACCTTTTATTGTGGAACGCTTCGAACAAATAGAAAACTTTTGCCAAAAGTTGCGAAAATAAAACAAAAAAAAGGCGACATAATAAGTGCACAAAAAGAAGGGGTAAAATTTATGAAATGGACCGATAAGAGGCCAGTGATGATGTTGACAACCTGTAAATCCCATAAGTGCTCTCTAATAGAAGTCACTACCAGAGGACACACATCTGTACAAAATCCGGATTGTATTATAAGCTATAATAAAGCCAAAAAAGGTGTCGATCTTTCTGACCAAATTTTCAGGATATTACAGTTGCCTCAGAAAAACCCTTAAATGGTATAAGAAGATAATTATAGAATTAATCTGTGGCACAATGTTAGTAAATGCATGGTGCATATATACTAAATTTGGTCTCCTAAACAAAGTTTGTATCCTAAAATTCCGTAAAAGTATAATTGACGCCATGTTGAAAGTTGAAAAGCCACCGAAACCATTAGCTCATTTTCTGAAAAAATATCGTGGAACTCAAAGAACGACAAGGAAACGATGTAAGAACTGCTATCGTTCAATAGCTAAGAAGAAAGGAAGGCAATATGCCATTAACAAGACAAAAAGAGTCAACACATATTGCGCAGGCTGCAAAGGTAAACCAACGCTTTGTATCCCATGTTTTGAAAAAGTACATAAATGATTAAAACCTTATTATAATATTTTTGAGTTTCGACTACTTTGTTTGAGATTTATTTTTTTTAAATTCAAAATAACTAAGAAATTACTTTTTTTATTTTAAAAAAATCTATGAAAAATAAATTTAATTTTTGTTAAAAAATACAATAAATGTTAAGAAATACAATAAAAAATAATTTTATTTTATAAATTCTCACTGTATTTTATATTAGCACTTTGTCTTTGTTTGTGGACCACCGGTGGTCCACGCCGTCAGACAAATGAATGTGCATGTGGACCACCGGTGGTCCACGCCGCCAGATATACGCAGTGCCCGTGGACCACCGGTGGTCCACGCCGGGTAGAACGTGTTAATTATTATAAAGGAATTGCCGATACTGCAGTTATGATTAGCTTGACTATCAAAGGCAAGTTGGTTTGGATTGGTTGGCAACGATGAGACAAAATACCGTAAATGAGGTTGTGACTTAAACTTAGAAAAGAAAGGAACATTTTTTATTTAATGATCAAATTTGTGCATTTTAATACAAATTTTCGGTTTTGAAAATACACACATATAAAAAATTACCAAAAAATATTTACTGGCCTTCCTTTCAAAGTATTACAGTATTCCCCGCTTAATTGCCCAGACCATTTTGTCAGATTTTTTGGTCAATTATCCGAGTGCAACCCCGCTTAATTGACATACATATCTGTTCAATTAAGCGAAACCCGTATAATTGCACGAGTAGGTCAACTAAAAAACAAAATATTCATCCCAGAAATTTACTCTATAAACATTTCAATGTCAACTTAATTTCGGCGTCTGTTAGTTCGCCATAACATGATGGCAAAGATGTGATCGACTTTGAAAATTCTTCGATAGTCTTGCCACGTTCGATGGCTGTAATTTGTTTCCTTATTATATTTTGCTGATAGTAAGCTTTGAAACAATGAATAATGCCTTGGTCAAGGGACTGAATGATGGACGTTGTATTTGTGGGTACAAACTGCACGTTTATATTCTTTAAATCGTTCAACTTCTTATGACAGGCAGCATTGTCGACAAAAAGAATTATTTGTCTGTTCTGCTTTATCATTTCTTCGTCAAATTTATATAAAATTTGGGCCCATAAATGTTGGATCATCCATGCCTTTTTGTTGGAGAAATTTTGCAAAGGTACAACCTTATTTTTAAAACACCTTGGCGTTTTGGTTTTTTCAATCACAATCATTTTTTTGTCCGTCCAATTATATGAAAAATGTCCATGTATTTAGTTTTTTTGCTGCATATTTTTAAGATCAATTAAGCGTCTAAAAAGCTTTGCTATTAATACGGGAAATTTTCGAAGCCAATTTTTTCGATCAATTAAACGAGGTGCAACTAAGCGGGGATTACTGTACTTCCATCCAAAAATTATTATTTTAACAGAGAATGAGATACACAATCGGGGTTATTACCAAAAAGAAACCGTTTCAAAAATATCCTTAACGGAGATCGATAAGCCTTTCCAAAACGTTATAAGTTTTATTGATCTTTCAGATCAGTATTCTCCTGAGATATTTGTCACAAAAGCAAGGTCTATTGATGTTTCGTTTAAATATACGAATTCATCACAAAATTTATGAAGATATTAGGTCCGTTCGCGTACTTTCTGCACTAAAACTCGTAAAAAGAAGTATTTTAAAGAGTGGGGGTAAAATTCTCTCACCAAAAAAAAAAAACTACAAAAAGTAAGCGAACGGGAAAACAACAAATTTTTCACACAATATTACTGTCTTGTTGCTGTTCTTTGAAAATTTGTTTTTAAATTTTATAACTGACAGCAAAAGCGAGCAATTTATTTAATTTATATTTCTATCAAATTTCAAATTTTCACAAATCAGCCAAAAGAAATTTCTTGGGCTAAAATTCGTAGGTTGGGCAAATATTTTACTCTCTCGTGAGCGCTTTCTTTTACGAAAAACTACGAAATTTTTGAGTACGCGAACAGGATTTGATTAAATTTCGTATTTTTTTAGTAAAATTTGACTGTTTTAGGAGGGTATGCGAACGGACCTATTGATATTTTGCTTCACTTAAAAAAATTTCTTAAAGGTTGTAAGTGGAGGATTGTGAATTAAAGAGTTTTTGTTCTGAGAGATATTTTGTAAAAGCGGTTTGCAGTACTATTCAAAGAACCTAGAACGGGTCATCGCTTCATTACTTCCATACTAAATAAAGTCAAAATTTACAACAAAGAGTCACTACGTTCTTAAATTTCTAGGGTGTCCATGAAATACAGATTTTGGAAGCCCTACGGAGAAATAATTGAATTATAAAGAGATTGTAAATAAAAAAACTGGAAACGATATTAATGGGGAGGGAGGTGCAACTTAGTCGAAGTAATCTATGTATGTTGAAAATATTCCATTTTTATTGAATAGCATACAAGGTGGAGAGCTTTCAATACCTTGGAAGTATCGTCTCCATCGAAGACGGAACCGAACAAGACGTCATCTGCCGCAAAGCAAAAGCGGCGTTCGGTATGTTGTCGAAAATTTGGAGGAATAACTCTATCAGCTTAAGAACAAAGCTACGACTGTTTGGCACAAATGTCGAATCTGTGCTTCTTTATGGGTGCAGCACTTGGAAGGCTACTTCCATTGCCCATTACAAGAAAGCTGAAAAGCTTCGTGAATAGATGTCTTCGGATTTTCTAGTCAAACCGTATATCAAATGAGGTCCTTCATAGAAGGACAGGTCAGGAACCTATCGACTCTATAATACGAAGGTGTAAGTGGCAATGGATTGGACATATGCTTCGAAAAGGTAACGACTGCATTGCAGGCCAAGCAAAGCAGTGGAATCCGCTCACACAAGAATTAAGAAGAGCTGGACGACCGAGAAGCACATGGCGCAGGACAGTCGAGGCGGAATCAGCGTCACTAGGCAAGAGTTGGAGGGAGCTTAAACACATCTCCGGAAACCGTACACGATGGCGCGTAGGCGTAGTAGCCCTATGCCCCTTAAGGGGTTCCCAACGGACTTAACAGGTCTGAGGACCTAAGTAAGTATAAGTAAGCATAAAATAATTCCTATAAATGTGAGATAAATGAATTTAGTAATACCTTCTTGCATCATAGTAATACAAAGTTAGGTTAGCTTTATTATAATATATGTGGTAACGAGCGAAATGAGCTTTTCTTTAAAGCGTTTTTTACAACGTTGACAAAGGGTAAAAATTTCGTATTCAAAATTACCTAGAGACCAACTTTATACTTGTTTCTGATTTTTCAAATCTGTAGTTTAGATTGTATTTTCGTCTACTTTCCTTAGATATGCGTCAAGTAATTACTTTTTCTTAAATTTTCTTAAATAAAAAATCATTACAGTTTCCAAGCAATCTTTCTCTACACATAAAATAATACTTCTAAAAATTTCTCACCTTTCCCAAAAATGGCTTTTGAAATTTTTCTCAAATTTTGAGATTGGCCAGCTGCCAAAAAATTGCCTTCCAATTAAGGCAACTGTATTGGAAAGTTGACTGGAAAATTAGGCAAGAAAAATCCCCCTTACTATCAAGTCAAGTCAACTTATGTCAAAATGACAATTGATCATATTTTTTAATTCAACAAAAAGCTGAACTTTATTACTCAATGATTTATTTATTTTCTGCACAACTTCATTCAATGCTTTCTGTAAAAAGCTTCCTTGTAAATTCGGAAAAGAAATAAGTAATATTTCTTTAAAATACAAAATACAAATCATGATGGACTTGTAGCTTGTCTGAGGAGTGTTTTGTAGACAATAATGATTTTGGTAGTTTTTGTACTATGACCTTGAAGTAGAGGTTTGTGAAGTTAAGTTCTGAATTTGAAATTCATGACACTTGAAAAACTAACTAATTGCCTTGGTCCAAATTTACGTTCAAAGAATGAAGTTGACTTCAAATGAAGTCCCTTATGTTGTCTGAACCTGCCCATTCCTACAAATAAGTCGTTTCTGAATAGAGCTACCAGACGCTTACAAAAAACGAATGGAAAATTTTTTTAGTTACCCTTTTTAGGTACAAAAACACATTCTTGTGACCGACAAAGCTTACGTAATTCGAAAAAAACACAAGAGAAATAAGAATGTTATTTAAAAACAGCCAATTTTATACTTTTATTTTGAATTTTATAGGAATCATTTTAAAATTTCACCATAGCAATAATGAATTGTAACAATGGGCAGGTTCAGACAACATAAGGGACTTCATTTGCAGTCAACTTCATTCTTTGAACGTAAATTTTGACCAAGGCAACTAGTTAGTTTTTTAAGTATCATGAATTTCAAATTCAGAACTTTACTTCACAATCCTCTACTTTAAGTTTATAGTACAAAAAGTACTAAAATTATTATTGTCTACAAAACACTCCTAAGGCAAGCTACAAGTCCACCACGATTTGTATTTTGTATTGTAAATAAATATTACTTAATTCTTTTCCAAATTTACAAGAAACCTTTTTACAGAAAGCATTAAATGAAGTTGTGCAGAACATAAATAAATCATAGAGTCATAAAGTTCAGCTTTTCGTTGAAGGAAGAAAAAGAAACATGATCAATTGTCATTTTGACATAAGTTGACTTGACTTGATAGTTAGGTAGATTTTTCTTGACTAACTTTCCAGTCAACTTTCCATTAAATTTGCCTTAATTGGAAGGCAATTTTTTAGCTTGAAACTTGCCTTACTTTCAAGTCCTTTATGTCGGCTGAACCTGCCCAATTATAATCAAAAATTGTTCAATCAAATTGAATTGAGTTGAATCATCTTACACAGACGGAATGAAAATGATAGTCAAATTTGACTATCAAAAATATGATAGTCATTTATCAGCTTAGCCGATTCCACCCCAGATTTCTCGAAACAAAAAAGAAAATCAAATTTATTTTGAAAATACTGATCGAACAGCAAAAAATGTGTTTCAGGCACTTTTAACTTCCACCCGAAAAATAATTCTGGGATTATAAGAACCAAAGAAGAGGTTTTAATGGAAAACGTAAATGATTGATCAATTTAAAAAATACTTACTAATAATATTTTGAAACGGATGTCTAAAGTAAAACAAACATGCATAAAACATCTACATATTTCCACAACAGCTTAATTCGTCGCTTATGTTGATACTGCGCATAATAAATTACTGCTCATTTAATGTAGTGCGAAAAATACAATTAAGTGAATTCTGAATCAGAAATTAAAATATTCTTTCCACTTCTATTAGATTTATTCATATTATTGTATTTTTACAATTATTTATTTAAATTATTACAAAAAAAATCAAATTGAGTTTCAAAGGCTTATTATAAGAAAGACACAAAATACTTATACACACAAAAAGACATAATTTAAAACCCTTTAAGCCAGGTAGGTACTAGCTGATACATTTCCACCAGTTCCGGTCCAATTGGTATGCACAAATTTACCCTCTTGACCTAATAATTCGTAAGTATGAGCTCCAAAGTAATCACGTTGTGCCTGCAATAAATTAGCTGGAAGCTTCTCGGTGCGATAACCATCGTAGAAACATAGAGCTGTCGACATAGCCGGGACGGGTATACCCCATAGGAATGCACTGCTCACCACCTGGCGCCATGATTGTTGCCCAGTTGCAATTGCCTTCTTGAAGAAATCATCCAGCAATAAATTAGATAGATTAGGATTCCTTTCGAACGCCTCTTTGATGTTACCCAAGAAAACACTATAAAGCAACACAATAAAGTCTGCTATTAAACAAAACTCAATTAAGTGAATGTTTAAACTAGAATACCTACCTTCTAATGATGCAGCCCCCACGCCACATTAAAGCAATACCACCATAGTTTAAGTTCCACTTGTTCTCCTTGGCTGCTTCACGCAACAGCATGAAACCTTGAGCGTACGAAACAATCTTTGCACAATACAGTGCGTGTTTGATGTGATTCAGATATGTTGCTAAGTTTTCGACTTGAGGTTTAACCTCGGGTCCTTTCAGTTGCTTGCTAGCTAGCACACGTTCACTTTGCAGGGCGGACAGGCAACGTGAGAATACAGCTTCACCGATTAGCGTAACTGGAATACCATATTCCAGTGCTGCAATTGCCGTCCACTTACCGGTTCCCTTCTGACCAGCAGTGTCTCGAATCCTTTCGAGGAGATAACCCTTGCTGTCCTTGTACTTGAGGATATCACGTGTTATTTCAATGAGGAATGAGTCCAGTTCCTCGGTATTCCACTTGCCAAACTGTTCAGCCATTTGATCTTGTGTCAAGCCAAGACTTTTCATTATTTGATATGCTTCACATATAAGCTGCATATCACCGTATTCGATGCCATTGTGAACCATTTTGACAAAGTGTCCAGCACCACCTTCACCCACCCATTCGCAACAGGGTTCATTGTTAGACTTTGCACAAATCGACTGGAATATGTCCTTAACAAGGGGCCATGCCTCAGGGTTGCCACCAGGCATGAGTGATGGTCCATGACGGGCACCTTCTTCCCCTCCACTCACTCCACAACCGACGTATAAGATTTTCTTTAACTTAAGTTCGTCAGATCGACGAGTAGTGTCTTGGTATTCGGAATTACCTCCATCAATAATAACATCGCCAGGGGAAAGTAGTGGCACCAATTTGTTGATGAAGTCATCGACTGCACTGCCGGCTGTAAATTATAAACATATGCAATAAAATCAGTGTCATGTTCATGATCATTTTCTTATACATACATATGTATGTATATTCTTGATTCTAGAGCACGATATTGTAGTTAACTTGAAAGATCAAGAGTATTGATAGAATATTAAGGCTAATAAATTAGATCCGATTTAAATGTATGAATAAATCTGTTTTCATTTTCTATTTAGAGTGGTCGCGATTAGATTTGAGATTGATTTTTTGGTTGACATGATGGTGTTGGTGTATATAAGTGTCTTTGTTTTGGCTGCGTTCAATCTCAGACAGATAGGGTATTCGGATACCTTTTTGTTAGTGTTTTACGTGTAAAATAACAGCTGATCAAAAACAGCTGAGATGTTAAAAAAGGAATCCAAAGGTATCCAAGAATTTCTGGGGTATGTAGGTATGTATCTGACAGAACAGTTGATTCAACACATGGTTAAATTTCAAGAAACTTGAAAATTGATTTCAGCTATTTGTATTTGTTGGTAAACAAAAAGATACAAAATGTTAGTTGAAGTTGTATTTGAGGATGTTCTGTACATAATAGACGATGAAAAAGCTATCCGAATTTTAGAAGGTAATTATGATCTATTTTTTTAAACTTCAAAATTGACTTATTTCGTTCTCGTTTTGTAGATGACCAATTTGTTGAATTATCCATTAAATGTTTTTTATCTAAAAATTCACCTATCCAAGATACCCTATCCAACACGAGATTGAACGCAGCCTTTGAATACAAACTTTGGCAAACTCAATGACAGCTGTCAATTATTCTAATGTTAAAGAGGTGTAAATAAAAACCAGTTTAAACCTGGAGAAAAACTTAATTTGGTTGATCTTTTGAGACAAATATTGACTGCGTTCATCTTGAATATGTGTGTGTTTTAAATACATTATTGAACGAGGATATCTAAATTGAGATAGCTGGCAAAAAAATAAAAACAACTTTTAGCTGTTCATAAAAAGCAAGGAAACATTCAAAATTATTGTGAAACAAAATTTTCTGTGTATAATTTTAATAATTCCACTGATTTTTACCAAAAAACATACACATTTGAAATCAATTTTCAAATTCAACCATGTGTTGAATCAGCTGTTTTGTCAGATACCTATGTACATACCCCAGAAATTCTTGGATACCTTTGGATTCCTTTTTTGACATCCTAACTGTTTTGGATCAGCTACTCTTTTACACGTAAAACACTAACAAAAAGGTATCTGGATACCCTATCTGTCTAAGATTGAACGCAACCATTGTCAAATAAATGTTTTATCAATCCTGAAATATCTAAAAGTATATTTTTTAACCGTGGATAACTTTCCACAGAATTAATGAAAAACATCAATAACGTAAAACTGTTAGGTGCGGTGCACATAAGACACGAATTATGAACTCTCTCGAATGGGAAAATGGGAAATATTAGTGTTTTTTGACATTTCTTTAGCTTGAATTTTTAATACAGAAAGCTGCGAATACAAAATATATCACTTTAAGAAATCATATGAATTTACATACATAACTCACTATCGTAACCTTTACTAAAGGAATATTTAATTAAAACGAAAGAAGTTGCGTATACACCCAAGTGGTCCAAATCAAAATACTTTGAATACGACTTATTTTTGGTTTTTATAGAATTAATCAATAACTTTACTTGAATTAGATCCGTTATTACGTATTTGTTAACAGTTGTTTAACTCTGCGGATTCAATAAATCTGAAAGCTTAATTCTACAACCGAACAGAAAAACAGAATTATGAGACTCTTTTCTTTATCTAAAAAAAGGGACTATAAATAAAAACCGGTTTCATTTGTTTATAAAGAAATGCATAGCATCTGCCTCCCGTTAATATTTCATAATTTAAAAAAAAATATTACCTCGAAAAAATATTCTTTGAAATTTTATTAAAAATAAGAGTAATTTTAGGAGACAACACCGTTGACAATTTTTATCTCACAAATTGCTTAATATCAGATATTTTCATCAACAATAGAATCTTAATTAATCAACACTTAAAAATGTTTGTACCTTAATTCAACTAAAGATAACAATAATTAGTTGAATTATCATTTTTAACATTTCACTAGCCCAAGCCTTGAAGATTTAGCACTCACACAATCTGAGTATACTTTCATTTGACAGCTTTTTTTTGCAAAACTACTACAATAAAAATATGTACAATATTAAATATTGCCTGAGCTGTCATTATGACGTAGACATGTGGTCTAACAAGTTAGCGATGATGTTAATTTCTCTCTCCCCGCATTATCATTTAAAAGTGGCCTTATCATTACAAAAACAAAAACATCGAAAACACTCACCTTTCACCAATAACATGATTTTTCTAGGTGACTTAAGTTTGTTGACCATGTCCTCGAGTGATTTAGCTCCAATGACCTTGGTGCCCTTAGCCTCATTATTAAGGAATTGATCAACCTAAAATAAAATTACAACAAAAAAAAAACATCATAGGTTTTGATATCGTACGAGGTATAAAAGCTCCGTCTCACCTTATCAACAGTTCTATTATACGCACAAACTACGTAACCCTTCGAATCCATATTCAAAATTAAGTTTTGACCCATTACGGCCAAACCAATAAGGGCAATATCGGCTTTTCTATAAATTATAAAAGAACAAATTAAAAATACTATTGCTTTAATTTAATTAAAATTATTTTATGTGATCACTTACTGGGACATTTTTAAGAATAAGAAAATAAGTTCTTTCTGGAAATAAGATAATGTTCACTGCTGCACAGTTCGGCGATCGCGCGATCACTGAAAAAGTGAGTTATTTGACTGGTGAAACCGCGACTAAAACACTCACACTATTGTCAAGTACAAATGAATCAGCAGATTGTGTTGGCAACTGGCCGGGTGGTGAAGTGTCGATGACGAAGTCTTACGTTTTACAGCTTTTTCTTTTATTTGTTTTCTTATTTGTGGATGTTTGTGACTGATTGAATATAGATGAATATATAGGGCTTTGGAGAAGATCAAAGTGTTAGTGTTAGAATATAATGGGCAAGTTGCAGGGTTGCCATATAATGAACTTGTCAAAAAGGCCAATTCAAAAATCGGAGTTTTTACTTTTATTAAAATTGAAAAATGGAATTAATTTTTTGAAACAAAATCGCCAAAGGTAAGATGATTGGCATCTGTCATTCTAAAATTGTTGTAAACAATTTTGGAAAAATTATGTCCCATTGAACAGCTTAATCTTGAAGTCCTGGTAAGCTGTTTAAATGTACAGTGTTGCCACGAGTTTAATTGAAGATAATAACATGGAGTACAATTTTTCTGTTTTATATTTAAAAAAAAACTTCTTTTGAAAATTCAGTATCTACGAAACGGCCGGATTCATTGTTCTAAATTAAGCTTTTATTGAAAATTTATTTATTTATTTAATAGTAAATTGGGTAGACTTAATAATTTGGGTTTTAAATTAAGTTCATGAATTATAACTATCAAGGGAGACAGGTGGGGCTTATTATTTTGAGAACATGTTTTTGAATTTGTTATAGAAATTAAAGAAAAATAAATGTTTTATACTTTTTATATTTTTTATTTGCTGTAATACGAAAAATTCTTTGAAATTGAAGCCATTAAAATTTGTCATTAATGATTTTTAGACATTTTGCAAGAAATTAGTTTACTGTCGATTTTCTTATTAAAACTAATGACGCGACAACCCTGACAAGGCAACGCCATCGCCATGCCAGCAGCTCTGAGCATAATTTCAATGTTTTGTTTGATGAACTTCACTTTAAAGCTTGAGGTCGTTGAGATCGTGATTTGTTAAAAGCTTTTTTGTCGATCAGTGGAATTTTCTCAAGAGATTTAATTAATAAAAAGCTTTGCCAAATAGATCCCGATTATTATCTTGCTTGGTGACGATTCACTACAAAACCATTTAAGAATCATCTGATTTAGTTTTGCAGGTGTTTGTTTGTATACTTTTTATATTAACTAAGTACTTATTATAATTTATTTTGTTCACAGTTTGTTTAAATCATATTATTTACAGTGATTTAAAAAATAAAAGAAACGGCGAAAAAACTAGCCAAAATTCTCCAAAACTCTAAGCATCGAAATGATGCAAATTAATGAGGATTTGCGCAAAATAATGATCACTCATAAAGTGGTAGAAAGAATGTTATCTCCATCAAAACATAATGTACTTGATGGAAGGCCCATCAAATTAATTTAATTTTAAAATAGTAGAATATGAATGGGTTGAACTTGAAAGAAACTGCAGGGCCAAAGACAAGGACATCTGAAGATTAAAAATAAAACAAATTGATGGTATTCCACACTTTTTAAGACAAGTGTCAAGGTCGTTAATGCTGTATTGAAAGATTTGATTAAGCGTTTAATATATGTAAAAAAAGCTATATAGGAACGTTTTTCAAAAAAAAAAAAACAATTAAGAAAAATGCATGAAATCTTTATTTGAATCGATAGTACGGTCCATATCATTTAATGTTTAAAGATTATTTCATGCAAATGTTGACCTTGACTGCGCCTCAAATGGTCCATCTGCTTAGTCCAATTTTGGCGTACTCTTTCCAACATTTCGGCCGGTATATCACGAATAAATGCTTCAATGTTGTCTTCTTATGCGTCAATTGAAGCGGGCTTGTCTGTATAGACATAGCTTAGATATAGCTTTAACATAGCCCCACAAGAAAAAGTCTAAAGGCGTTATATCGCACGATCTAGGCGGCCAATTGACCGGTCCCGAACGTGAAATAAAATGTTCACCAAACTGGCCTCTCAATAAGTCCATTGTTGCGCGTGCTGTATGGCATGTGTCATGTGGCACCGTCTTGTTGAAACCACATGTCATGCAAGTCAAGCTCTTGCATTTTGGGCAAAAAAAAGTTGGATATCATCTTACGGTAGCGCTCACCATTCACAGTTACGTTACGATTCGCATCATCTTTAAAGAAGTACGGTCCAATGATGCCACCAGCCCATAAACCGCACCAAACTGTGACTTTTTCTGAATGCATTGGTAGCTCTTGCAATGCTTCTGGCTGATATTCACTCCAAAATCGACAATTCTGCTTATTTACGTACCCATTGAGCCAAAAATGAGCTTCGTCGATGAACACAATTTTTCGGTAAAAAAGTGGACCTTCGGCCAACTTTCCAAGAGCCTATCACCACAAAATTTTAAGTTGCAGTAGGTCCTTCGGCTTCAATTCTTGCACCAGCTGTATTTTGAAAGGCATCACATCTAAATCCTTCCGCAAAATTTTTCACGTTGTTGAGTAACAGAGGCCCAATTGCTGCGAACGGCGACGAATCGATAACACAAGTCAACAAAAAAATTATTACTGATATGCTTATTACTGAGCTTATTACTGATATGCTTCACAACTTCAAAGTTATGGGTTGCAGAATGTCTTTGAAAGTCCACATGCTACATGCTCATTTGGATAAATTTAAAGACAACTTAGGTGCATATTCAGAAGAGCAAGGGGAACGTTTCCACCAAGATGTAATGAACTTTGAAAAGCGTTATCAAGGACAATATAATTAAAACATGATGGGTGACTACATTTGGGGGCTCATACGAGAAAGTTCCAACTTACACAGAAGAAATACCAAATCTGTTCATTTTTAAAGTCTTTTTTGTATTTATGGGTTTATTTATGCCGTCTTGTATAATTAAAGTCAATAAAAATATGTGAATTCAAAACTGTTTTCCTTTTACATATAATTGAAATTAAAAAATAGAGCTTTTTCATAAAAATTAAAATTTCGTTTTAGTAACTACAAAAGCAAACTTTATTAGTTAGTTAGTTAGGCATAAGTAATGAAAATCAGAGGTACAGAACTCAGACTCAAAATTCGTGTTGACCCGTGTAATTGATGGTCATCATTAACACTGGCCGATACAGCTGCGATATTTCCTTCAGTTCGCAGTTCTTCGTAAGCGTGTAACAATGTAAATTTGGTGCGAAATTTAGTCACAATAGCCCGAAAAGCCGCTTCAGTGGGTCGATTAAACTGACGATAAAATGGAAGAAGCGCGCGATGAACTTTCTTATCAGAGCACGCATTTTGATAATAAAATTCAATAATTTCCAAGCGTTGTTCGTTTGTAAGACGATTCATGCCATTCATTCAAACCAGTGTTTCACCCTTTATTACAAAAATACAGTACCATTCTTAATTCTTTTCTATTATTTTTTCCAGGGCAAATTAGTGGGAAATACTTCAAACATAGGAAGTGGATTTGTCGAATAAAAGATTTTTAGAGAGATGTCTGTGCATGCGTGTGTACTTACGTTTGTTGCAAAAACCATCCATATTAGAATGTCTTTGGTTTGCACGTTCGTCGTTCGGGAAGCTTTTTCCGTCGTCTATATCTCAAAAACCAGTGGAGATATCGACTTAAAAAAAAAATGTATTATACAAGTAATAAAGAAAGATGCAGTAAGGACTCTCAAAAAATTGAGTGGGCGGTTTTTTTTTACCATAGCAATTTAAAAAAAAAATGAAAATTTCGGTTAGCCCAAAATATCTCACAAACCAGTAACGCTAGCGATTTAAATTAAATTGTAAATCATATATTGTGACGTGATATCAAACTAGTCAAATTTTGAAAAAAATTCAACTAACGTTTTTTTTAAATTCAAAAATTGAAACAAAATAATAATTTTCACTTCGAATATTGTACGAACAAAAAACGGTTTTATCTCCAAAATAATTTTATGCAACGAAAAATAACTTTTACATCTGGTAAAATTTTGAGAAAAATTGAATTTACAGTTTTTTTTTACAAAAAATATTACCTAAAAACAAACATTACTAAAAGTTGGTAAAAATTGATTTTCGACTTAAATATCTTTTTAAAAAAAATTAAAGATATTGGCTTCAAACAAATTTCATCGAATCGAAGATCGAATTGACAGTTTTATTTTTTTTACAAAAAATGATTTTCGACTCAAATATTTTTTCAAAAATTTAAGATATTTGCTTATTTGCTTATTTAGTAAATATTTTTCTCGGAGTGAAATGAAAGTTTTGGTGAGTGCAATATTTCGAGTAGAGTGGTCGAAAATTGAGCCTTTTAAGTGGAATTTTTTTTGAAATTAAACATTTTAACAAAATGTTGAAAACAATATTTTTTTGTAGGAACAAATCAGTTTAAGGGCAATTTCGTTTTAATTCCAGCCGAAAATAAATTTATACAAACTTTTAACAAAGTTTTCTTTTGTGGTTTTTTTGTAAACAAAACCGTTGCTTCGATTTTTCTCAAAATTTTACCAAATGTAAAATAACATTATTCTTCGTTGCATTAAATTATTTTGAAGGGACAATCATTTTTTGTCCGTAAAATATTCGAGTTGAAAAATATTTTGTTTCGATTTTTTTTATTTATAAAAAAAACGTTGATTGATAATAGTTTTGTATCACGTCACATTATTGTTATAATATAAAATTTAATTGAAATAGCTAGCGTCATTGGTTCGTGAGATATTTTGGGTCAGGAAAAATTTTCACTTTTTTTGTAATTGTTGTTGTAAAAAAAAACGATCGCTCAATTTCTTTGAAAGTCATTTGTGGATATTTCCATGAAGTCAATATTTGGTATCCCAAATGTACGAACGTACGTACACACAGTTATTTTTCTAAAAATCTTTGACTAAGATTCTATGGAGCTTGAAACATCAAGATATGTCGACATTTTCAATTCGAAAAAACCTTATCTTTAAAATTGAGCTAAATTCTTGAACATAATATTAAATTCTTTTTTTTGTTCTTGAAAACCATTCATACATCAATGAAACACCCTTTAGTTAGAATATGTCGTTTGTCTTCACCATCGTAAAGTAATTCCATTGTGTATTGGTAAGAAATGTTCCATCTCTGACAACATTACTCGCACACAGGGATGGTTGAGAGTTGTAAGTCACTAGGCCCTGGTCCTTCATGGACTGTTAGGTTAGGTTAGGTTGAAGTGGCTGTCCAAGATGGAAACGGACACACTTAGGCCAGTTTGATGGCCCATTGTGATACCACATGAATCTTGAGGTTTCTTCCTAAGCTCAATGGAACCAGTTTGAGTCTCTTACGAAACGTGAGAGGCTGCTTATGCCGATATGATTTAGATCGTTTAGATCGTTAAAAAAGAATTCTCCTAGGTAATTCTTGCGTTTTCGAGCCAGAGCAGGGCATGTGCAGAGAAGATGAAGAACTGTTTCTTCCTCTTCCTCGTCCATACAGCTTCTGCAGAAGTCATTTGAGAATACGCCTAATCTCATGGCGTGCTTTCCTATTAGACAGTGTCCGGTTATGACACCTATTATCGAGCTTATATGCGATCTGCTTAGAGAGAGCAAGCACCTTGAACGTTTTAAATCCAGTGTTGGCCAGATGTTTTTTGTGACTTGACACGTGGTGATGTTGTTCCACCTGGTGCCTGCCCTCCTCACAGCGTCTTGCATTAGCAACAGTTTACAAGTAGCGATTGGTATGCCAGTACGTGCCAAACGTGGTAGGATGGGCTGCACTGTACCGTTCCTGGCGAGTTCATCTGCCTTACAGTTACCTGGAATGTCTCTATGGCCCGGCACCCAGCAAAGGTGAATATTAAACTGTTGTGCCATCTCCATTAGAGATGATCGACAGTTCTGGACTGTTATAGAGTTTGTAGAGACAGAATCCAGAGATTTAATAGCGGCCTGACTATCTGAGAAAATACGGATATCAGATATCGATATCACGTTTTCTTTAAGCCAGGACAAGACTTCTTTTATCGCCAAAAGTTCCGCCTGGAACACGCTACAATGATTGGGAAGGCGGAATGAGAGACTTAATTTCAGTCGTTCAGAGTACACACCTCCACCAACCCCTTCTTTTGTTTTTGATCCATCTGTATAGAAGTGAATTGACTCGTCTTCCAGGAATGTCCTATCCTCCCAAAAAGATCTGGGAGGTATAGAAATCTTGAAATTTCTATCGAATTGCAGTTGGGGGATGGTGTAGTCTGTGTGCTTTGGAATTGATTCTAAATAACTAAGAATTACGGAGTGGCCAATGTTGTTGTTAGTCCACTGCGACGAAGCTTTGAGGCGAATAGCAGAACTTGCAGCTATTTGTTTGCTAAAGATGTCAAGAGGTGTTAGGTAGAGTAAGGTGTCCAGTGCCGCAGATGGGGTCGTGCGAAGCGATCCGCTTATACATAGGCAAGCTGAACGTTGGACTTTATTTACTTCATCTCGGTTTATATCTTTATCGGTCTGATTACCGATGTGTATAGCCAATGCGTGATTCTGGGTTGCAAGCCCCATTTATTACCGATGGCTTTTTTGCAAGAAAAGAGAGCTACAGTACCTTTTTTTACTCTTTCCTCTACGTTGCGTTTCCAATTTAGTTTTTTATCTAAGACAAGACCCAGGTATTTAGCCTCGTCTGAGAATTTTAATTGGATTCCTTTAATATGGGGAGGGTTGACAAATGGAATTTTGTATCTCCTCGAAAATAAGACCAAATCGGTTTTGTGTGGGTTAACACCCAGTCCACACCGATCAGCCCAAAGTATTAGTCTATCTAAGGCATTTTGTAAGAGTTCTTTTAACGTGTTAAGATGCTTTCCTGAAACTGCTATAGCAACGTCGTCCGCATATGCTATCACTCTGAAACCCTCAGCATCCAGACCAGTTAGGATTTCATTCACCACTAGGTTCCAGAGGAGAGGGGATAGAACACCACCTTGCGGTGTCCCTCTACCAACGAATCGTCTGCCAGAAGAGTTGCCCAGTTTTGAGTTAATTATTCTGCTAGTAAGCATTAAATGAATTAACTCCCGAAGCGAACTCTCTACATTAAGAGATGTTAGTACAGATGTGATTGCAGATGTGTCCACGTTGTTAAAGGCACCTTCGATGTCAAGGAAAGCAACCATAGTGAACTCTTTATGATGGAGGGAATATTCGACGGTGCGTACTAAGGTATGTAGCGCTGTTTCCACCGATTTACCTTTACAGTAGGCGTGTTGAGACGAAGACAGAAGTCTTGTATCAATACTTGCCCTTAAATGGATATCAATCAATCTTTCCAAGGTCTTAAGAAGGAATGATGATAGACTTATAGGTCGTAGATCTTTAGGGTTGACTTGCGAGCATTTACCCGCCTTGGGTATAAAAACAACTTTAACTTCTCGCCATGCCGAGGGAACATGGACCAGGTAAAGACAGCTGGTAAAAATTGCCTCAAGGATTGGTGCAATTATGTCAGAAGTCTTCTGTAGCTCGGCTGGTGTTATTCCATCTGGTCCTGCAGATTTAAATGGTTTGAAGCTGTTGAGAGCCCATTGTAGTTTGTCCCTTGTAATCAGACCTTGTGGATATGTAGTATTGGGACTTGAACGTATATAACCGTTGCAAGTCTCGGTAAGAGAACTTCCAGGAAAATGAGTATCCAGTAGTAAGTTCAGCGATTCATTACTTGAATTTGTCCAGGAGCCGTCTGCATTTTTCAAGCAGCTTGGCATCGCTGGATTAGTTGATAGAACTTTCCGTAACCTAGAGGCTTCAGAAGTTTCTTCTATAGTGCCACAGAAGGATCGCCAAGAAGATCGTTTAGATTTCCTTAGTGCCTTCTTGTAAATTCTTAGGGATTCTTTGTAAGAATCCCAGTGAGAGGCTAGTCTTGTGGCTTTGGCTTGGTTAAACAGTTTCCTGCATTCTTTCCTGAGCGAGTCAAGCTCTGAGGCCCACCATTGTGGTTTCCTCTTTCCTCTTATGTGTATAAGTGGACAAGCAATTTCTAGCGATCTGTTCATAGCTGAGGTAAGGTCATTGACTTTATTGTCAAGTTCATTAGCGTTAGAGGAAGGACAAGATAGTCCAGGTTTTAGTAAACTCTGTAATGAGTTCCTGTATGAGGCCCAATCAGTTTTCCGATAATTTCGAAAAGTCAATGGACTCGGGTTATCATCCACATTGATATTGAACTGGATATATCTATGATCAGAGAACGAGTGTTCTTTGGATACTTTCCAATCCAAGATCATATGGTGTATAGTATCTGAGACAAGAGTTATGTCTAGGACTTCTTGTCGAGTTTTAGTTATGAAGGTTGGCTCATTCCCAACATTACTTACTAAGAGGTTAGTACCAAGAATATAATCAAAAAGAGACTCACCTCTGTCATTGATATTGGTACTTCCCCATACCGTATGATGAGCGTTGACATCGCTCCCAATAATTAGGCGGATCCTTTGCCTTTCCCCTTCAGCGACGATCTTCTCCAGGGTTTTTCCAGGGAGAGGGCCAAGGTGGTCATGGCCAAGATACGCCGACACTATCCAGAAACTTCCCTTGGTTGTTTCCAGCCTAGCTACGGTGGTATCTTTGTCACTGAAATGATGGAGTAAAAATACATTAATGCTACGTTTCACTAGTATGCAAGATCTAGGTTCACCTCTATCTGTCACACACAGTGTGTAGTATCCAGGAGTCCTGAGTCCACGAACAACGGATCTCACAATCCATGGCTCTTGGATCAGGACAATGTCTTCCCCGTTTCTCGCCAGCCGGAGAAGAAGTGAGGCCGAGGCCTTTACGGAGTGCTGGAGATTAATCTGTACTAACTGCAGCATTTTGGCTACAATTAGGCAGATCAACCTCCACCACAGTTTTGTTCTGATCCTCTGAGTCTGAGGATGAACCCAAGAGTTCGTCCTCACTCAAAAGGATCATGTTGAGGTCGTCCTCAGTCTCCATTAAGGATGGACTGTCTACGACTTTTGTAGAGGGTGGGGTCGCTATTGGAGAGGGCATTGGTGCATCGTCACCTTCAGTTAAGAGAGAAGACGATGTCCCAGGCCCACCAACCGCTAGTTCACCCTCGGTTGTTTTTGGAGGCCCGCTTTCCGCGTTAACCTCATCTTTTTTATAGACTCGAATTTTAATGGTTTCGAAGCCATAGTTTATCGAGCCCTCGTTTATGGCTAGAGGAGCCAAAGATTCCTTATTGAGTACCAAAATGGCGCTCCTATAAAGATTCTTTACCTCCTCTAGCTTGGCTATCTTCCAGTTGTGCGTCGGAAGGGACGGGTTGCAAACTCTGATCATCTCGAGAATTTCATCGATACCGGCAGGTTCCATTGGGATCCAAATGCGGGCTCTAGGTCTGCTAGGAATGTCTTCCTTAGCGACTACCTCGAGCTTCGCATCTGGCCAAACTTCACCTAACCGGCTGACAGCGAGCTTATACAATTCACAAGACCTCTGATCGCCACAAACCATGAGTTTTACGTGGCCTTGATGCCAACCCCCATCGCTTATGGAAGGAAGTGGTCCTGGAAGCTCCCTTAAAATGCTTAAAAAGGCACCCGAGAGCTTAACCTTGACCAACTGCCAACGATCAGCCGATATTGTTCCATCATCATCACTCCTGTCAATGACCGCAACCACGACTTTGCCCTTCGCGACGTCACTGAAACTGGCTTTCTTGATGGGATTGAGGGGAGTGCTGGTGTTGTGCACCCGAGGCCGTTTTGGTGTCGGTACGGCCCCCTCGAGAGACCTTTCTCGTTTGGACGTAGAGTCCTTACTGGTCTTAGTTGTAGCAAGTATGCTTTTTGCCCATTCGACGATAGCGGTTTGCTGCGGTGTCCTTTCAGCCCCCGATGATGCACCAGAGGCCTTCAGGATTTTCGCCGCTTGCCGCCTTTGCCTATATTGGCTTTTCGAGAGTTTCCCCTTTCTCTCATTAGTAGTGGTAGGGCCATTTTTCACAACCCTGCCACTACTGAAATTAGGTATCACCTTACCTTACCTTCCTATCCTCGTTGCTGCCAGCTGCAGAGGAGGGTCCATGGTTAGCCACTACTCCCTTCTCTGTGCTGGCCGCAAGAGATACGGCAACAGGCTTTGACGCCAAATTGCCGCCCGGTCCTGAAGAGATACCGGTCTCATCATCCTTTAAATTTTTGTTTTTTGTTTTTTTCATTTTAATCCCACGAGTTGCGAAGAAAAGAGGTCCGTCTGCACAGAGATTCGCATGTACAGATAAGGCTAGTTAATCCGGAGGTCGCCAGGTATCCGGATACTCCGTTAGAGACTGGGCTATTTTTGAATTGGGCCCCCAGCCAGGCTAATCATCGGCACGGGTCGTTTAACACCTTAGATCCAGCCCAATAAAGATAAGAGGTGGTAGGGAAGGAAGAGATAGGGTTAGGAATCAGTTGATGTCAATTCATCATTCTGATATGGGAGGAAAAGATTGGGATTCGGTAACAGCAATTCAGCTAATTTACCTAGAGTGAGAAGGAGCATAGGAGATAGGAGCACTGTCGCCATTACAACGTGGGAGGTGGGATGGGAGTTGGTGACATAAACGTTGGCTGGTATGCCTTGTTTATGTGGGAATGGATGATGATTTTGGGAAAGGTAGAGGGATAAGAACGTCCTTTAGTTTCGGGACTCATCTGGAGAAAATTCTCGAGAATCATTGACCCTACTCAGCTTCTACAACTCGACAAGTTCGACGTTCAGAGTAGAAGTCATGGACTGTTGCGCCACCTAATTTATTTTTATTTTTTATTGGTAAGAAATGTACAAATGTTATTGTTTTTGACATATTTGAATATGAAAGAGTGTTAAAAGCAAATAGACTTAGTTGTAAAAACTATGGTTCCCCCAATCAAGGGCGGATCCAGACCTTTCATCATGTTACACACTTAGATGAGTTTTTACTCACCACTTAAAAATGTTAAAGAAGACTAACAAAATTTAAATAACATAATGTGTACGAGTATATTAACCTAATCTTTACACAATTCAATTGCTAAAATGACAACTTTAGTTATAAAATTATTTTAGAACACTGTTTTCCAGCAAGGTATGGTCTAACTATTTAATTTAGATGACTCCCTACATATGAAAGCATTCCAAGATTCGAAAAGTTTTCTAAATATGCCATATATAAGAGCTAAAACACAATAGTTTAGAGGGTTTTTGCTGCAATTCACGCAGAAATGTAAGAAATTGTTTTGAAATGTAGCTTTTTTTCAAAAATAAAATTACTTTTCTTGTATTCATTTCTATTTATGCGAAGAACGCTACAAAAATTCAAAAATCCAGTAAATGAGAGAGGATCTGATATGAAGAAATGTCGGGCTTTTTTTGACGAAGTTTTTTCGAACTCAATTTTCGGGAGTCTATTATTACTATAACTATCAGTCTGCTTACTCGTATTTTGACCTTAAAGGGGTTAACAAAACTTAAAAAATTTAGAATTTTTGAATTTAAGGATATAGGTGCATTTAAGTACATAATTTCTCTAAAAAATTAAATTAAAACAAATTAAGGTAAACAAATACATAAGTTAGGAAGAAACGTTTGTGTGGCACTCACAAATTACACGTTTCAGAATCTCTTTTTACTTCAAATTTCCAGAGATTCAATTAGCCATTAGTTTAACAAAAGTGTCACTTTTGCTATTTTTAGGACATTTATATTATTGAAATGCATGTTTAAATATCAGTTCTAGAGCATCCAAAGCAAATTCACTTCAAAAGTAGATTCATTTAATTTTTTAAGATCTTTTGTTTTCAACAGAAAACTGAAAAAAGAGGCTGGGATGCGACCCACACTGATAACTTCCAATCCCGTCTGTCGATTTGTCTTGCTTAAAAGTTTGGCTATATGTATCAATTTTTACCAAATTTGAGTAATATTTTTTGTAGATTTTATTTTTTTATGAAAAACCGGACTGTTGGATTTTTGTAAAAAAATTACTGAATATCGAAAACAATATTTTCTGTAAAATAAAATAAGTTTGAAGCCAATATTTTTAATTTATGAAAAGCTTTTTGAGTCGAAAGTAAATTTTTACCAAGTTTTAGTATTGTATTTTTTTAAGTTTTTATTTTCGATTTTTCTCAAAATTTTATCTGATGTTGAAAGCAATACTTCTTATTAGATAAAATTAGTTTGAAGGCAATGTCTCAAATTTTTGAAAAGATATTTACGTCGAAAAACAATTTTTACAAACTTTTATAATTTTTTTTTAGATTTTTATTTTTTGTAAAAAAACTGTCAATTCGATTTTTTCAAAATTTTATCTAATGTTGAAAACAATATTTCTTATTAGATAAAATTAGTTTGAAGCCATTATCTAAAAGTTTTGAAAAGATATTTGAGTCAAAAATCAATTTTTAACAATTTTTGTTAATTTTTTTTTTCGGTTTTTAATTTTTTGTAAAAAAAAAAATTTACTGAATATTGACAACAATATTTTTTGAAAGATAAAAGTAAATTAAAGCTAATATCTCAAAGTTTTAAAAAGACATTTGAGTCGAAAATCAATTTTTACCAACTTTTATACATTTTTTTTTAAGTTTTTATTTTTTGTAAAAAAACTGTCAATTCGATTTTTCTCAAATTTTTTGAGAATGTTGAAAACAACATCTTATAAGATGAAATAAGTTTGAAGCCTTAATCTCAAGTTTTTGAAAAGATATTTGAGTCGAAATTCAATTTTTACCAACTTTGAGTAATGTTTGTTTTAGGTTTTTATTTTTTATAAAAAAAAACTGTCAGTTAGATTTTTCTCAAAATTTTATCATATGTCAAAAATATTAGTTTTGGTGGCACAAAATTGTTTAGTCGTAAAATTTTCGAGGTGACACATTTTTTTTTCAGTTTTTTTTGGTTTATTAAAAAACCGTTAATTGGATTTTTTTCCAAAAATATACTTGTTTTGTATCACATTACAATATATAATATAAAATTTAATTCAAGTCTCTAGCGTCAATGGTTCATGAGATATTTAGGGTTAACCAAAATTTTCAACTTTTTTTTAAACTGCTATGGTAAAAAAGCCACCCACGCAATTTTCTTGAGAGCCCTTTCTGCATCTTTCTACCTTATTATCTGTATAAAAAAATTATTTGAAGTCGACATCTACGGACGTTCGGATATACGGACGTACGGATATACGGACGTACGGATGTACGAACGTACGACTCTAGGGACCTTGAAACGTCGAGAAATGTCAAAATTTTCAATTCGACAAATCGGATCCATTACAATAACTTCCTATGGGAAGTTAAAAGTAAATAATTCAAATTATAATGGGGGTCATATCCATTAACGCAATACGATTAGTTTTCAATTGAAGGGAATTCCTACGAAAAAGCAAACAAATTATCTCCCAGGGGGGTCATGACCCCTACGACACCCCCCCCCCCCCTGGATCCGCCGTTGACGCTAATCGGCTGAAAACCTTAACTTCAATCAACACAGTTGTTGGTACTGTAGGAGCCAGAAAAGACAGACAGACGGCCGCCGGAATCGGGGTACCCACTTTTTTCGAATTCTCTACCGTCGTAATGTCATATTTGATTAAAAGCTCTAGTTCGAAATTGTTTACTAAAGCAAAACTTGCAATATAGTTCCTATATGTCGCAAGTAAAAATCACTTCAATGTTCACTATTTATGTGTGTCAAGAAAATTTAATAATAAAATTGAAGGCTAGTTTAAGGAATTTAAAGGGAACTTAATATAAAATTGATGATCTCTTATTCAAGGTTTCTTCTTAAGAACCTGAATATTTGCTCTTTTTCTTAGAAACAATTTTTATGAAAATAATTAAAAGCATGACTAAAGTTTTTTTTTTAATTCTAAATTGAGTAAAAACAAAAGTTTAAGTTGTATTTGACAGCAAACTACTTTTTGGTGAATGTCAGCTAAAAAAATCTAATGCAAAAATAATGGTTTGTATATTCTTTGGTTCATTTATTAAATGTATTTTATATATTTTTTTTTATAACAAAATATTATTTGAGAAATTACAAATGCTATCAAAAATATGTATTCATTACATTTATATAAAATGTTCACTTCTTTCAATAGCTAATGATTCCTCAAGAATGTGGAAAAATAGTATAGAATAATATTTTTATATACATATTAATTTTACTTTTTCACTACAAAACTTTGTATGGATTGAGAATTCCATTCGGATCCATTAATTGTTTTATTTCCTTCATCATATTTATAGAATTTTGTGCCTTTGAAAATTTTAAATATTTAGTTTTTAAAAACCCAATACCATGTTCTGCACTAACACTTCCTTTCAAACTTGAGGTGTATTCATAAGCAAATGGTTCAATTGCCTTACAAAGTTCTGAACTATATTCCCTGGCGGTAACATTTAAGTGAAGGTTTGAATCACCTGATGTAAGAAAAAAAAAATCAAATGTTATACTTATTGGGGTTTATATATTTTTAACATACCTAAATGGCCAAAACCACAAACTCGATGAGCCTGTTTTCCAAGTCTTTTCTCCAAAACAGGGACAATTTCATAGAATCGACGTAGTGGTACAGATATGTCGTAAGAAAAAAGATATCCATCTTTCATTAAGGCAATCGGAGTGTCCTCTCGTAGTTTCCAAATTTCACGTATTTTACTTGGTTCACTTGTGAGTGTTCCATCACAGATTTCACCATTTTCCATACCGAGTTCGAGGAATTTTGTCATTTTTTCTTGATCGTGAATTTCATTGGAACCCATGGTTTCGATCAGCATGTAAAAAGGATATTTGCTATCAACTGGTAGTCTGGAAATAATTAAAAAAGCATAGGTATTAAAAATAAATCGAGAGAATAATTAAGCTAACAAATTGGAATCAAAGCTAAATCGGGATAAACAATCTGTTCCGTTAAAAGGATGTAAACTACAACTTAGGAAGAATTTCAGTAGCCACTGAAAAAACATCGAAATTATCCTCTTTTTAAAAGGGTTTGGGGTCTTCTTGGATTTGAAATCAAGGGTTAGATAAAGTTCACATTGTATAAAATGTAATTGAGCCTGCATTTTTTGTGAAGAAAAAAATAAAGATAACAATAATAATAATAATAATAATAATAATAATAATAATAATAATAAAGTTCACATTAATTTTTTGCTAAAAAAAGATCAAAAATTTCGTATTAACAAGGTTTTCTCACTTGTTAGCTGATGAGTCCAAGTGAGAATCCATGGACAAAACGCCAACATAGCAATATTTTATGGATTGATGTATGAGTCATATTTTTGACCTCAATTCGGAAGAGTATGGTTTACCGAGAATTCCATTTGCATTTTTAAATTAGACAGACTTCAAGACTTTTAAGAAATATTTTCAATACCCATGAAATTGTCTTCAAATTTAATTAGACCAAAACCGAAAAGTTTCAGTTGAAACAAAACAACTTAAAAATGTAGAAACAAAGAAGTACTATTACATATTATTTTTAACTAGCTGACTCGACAAACACTGTTCCGCCTTATTTTATTTTTTTTTGTTTTATTTCTTTATTTATTCGTCTATAAGAACAAACTACTTTCTTAGACATATTTTCCTAATGATAAAAATAATAATAAAAAAAGAGTAACTATAATATTGATAATTTTTAAAGAATACATAATATCTACTAATAATATTTACAAAATGAATTTAATTAATTATGATATAATTCATAACTTTTTACTTTTTGTTTGAATACATGTTTTGGAACTTCAAGTTCGATTATATCGCCATATTTGTTAAAAAGTAGGCAAGCTTTTGTAATAGGCTCATTAAGTCCGTAATTAGTCGAGTGTTGGGCTGTAAAGAAAAAATGATTAACCCTCAAACAACGAGCTGGAGTATGTTTGATAAATAGATCACGTAATTCCGTACAATCAATATGACCAATTAAAACGTCTCTTGCAAGTGAAATCAAGAAATAGGTTCTCCTAATCTCAAGAGGTTTAATATCTACCAACGCGCACCGAGATGTATATGCTGGTAAGGGCAGGGTCCAATGAAGTTTCATAAGAGAATACTTCGTAAACCTTTTTTGAATCCTTACTATTCTATTGGAAGCATTTTTGTAGTAGGGAGACCAAACTACACAACAATATTCCAGAATAGGTCGAACAAAACTAATAAAAAAAGACTTAATTGTATAAGGACATTTAAATTCGCTAGAATTTCTAAACAGAAATCCAAGCATAGAATTACCTCTTGACACGATGTAATCTACATGCATTCTAAAATCCAGTTTGGAATCGAATACAACTCCCAAATCCTTATGATTAGAAACTCTTTGCAGGACACTCGCAGGTAAACTATAGTCAAAGATAATAGGATTGAAAGATCTAGTAAGCGTGAAAAACCAACATTTATTGATATTCAATCCAAAATCATTTAAAAGACACCATTTAGATAGTTGTTTTAAATCATCTTGGAGCTATTTACAGTCAGAGATTGAATTTATGAGCCTGTACATATTCACGTCATCTGCGAAAATCAAACATTGTGAATCTAAAATAAATTTCGGTAAGTCGTTTACGAAAAGTGAAAACAATAGAGGACCCAGGTGACTACCTTGGGGAACTCCGGAGTAATTTGAAATTGGCACTGATTTCATGGAACCGATTTTAATGATTTGAATTCTATTTAACAGATAAATCTTAATCCAGTCAAACATCTGAGAATGAAAATCTAGCGATTTGAGTTTATTCAATAATAAAATAATTCATGGCTTACCCTATGAAATGCCTTTGAAAAGTCAGTATAAATGACTTCCACTTGGCTTCTTTTTTCAATTGCGTTTATACAAAAATTTGTAAACAACGTTAGATTTGTAGCAGTGGATTTTCCACTAACAAATCCATGTTGAAAGGGTGAGATATGGTTTTTAACTGCATCATACATTTTATAGTTTTTACCAAAGATTCAAAAACTTTAGGGATCAATTGAAGTTTTGCGATTGGCCTGTAGTTTTCAATTGCTTGTTTTGATCCTGATTTATGAATGGGTGCAATGTATGAACTCTTCCAAACATCAAGAAAAACACCGTTCTTAAGCGATAAATTGAAGATTTTTTTAAGTGGTTTTGATAAGCTAAATCTGCAGTTTTTTAAAAATATCGCAGGTATGTTATCAGGAGGCAAACTCAAGTTATTGTCTAAATTGGCCAGGGCAGCGAGAATTTAATTTTCTGATAAGGACATTATACCAATATCAGCAATATCATAGTCAATCTCAGAGTGAACTGGATTGGTTTAGAAATTTGATTAACAGAACGATGCAAATAAATTACATATCTGATTCAGATCACTGCTCCCAACACCATTATAACTCATAAAGGCAGGAATTACTAAAGGTTTTCGCTTAGTATTTACCATAATGCCAGAAACACTTTGATTTAGTTTTGATATTTGATTCTAACGACCATACATATTGCCTGTGCAAAAACTTTTTAAGATACTCGTATTCTCTACGTAGACGACAATATTCGCTTCGGAAAACCAAATCGACCCTACTCTTGCTTTGCATTTTAAACATTGCATTCTTTAAACGTGATATGCTTTTCGTGTACCAAATGGGTTTATCATTTATCTTCAATCGTTTAACCGGGACAAATGAAAAAAATGCTTTATATATACATAATACTTAAAAAAAAGTCTCATAATTACTTTTAATGCTGTGGAAACTCAAAATTGCATTCCAATCAATACTATTCAAAAAATTATTGATGCCGATATAATCGGCCTTGTTAAAGTCATATTTATAATCAATTACATTATTTGAACAATTTATGTTCTTAAATGAGATACATACTTAATGCATAGTGCTTTATGGTGAATACTATTATTTAAAAGAGGAAACATTGATAGCAATGTTTCAAAATCTTCATGTACAAAAACAAGATCTAAAATTCTTCAGATAGAGTTGACAACATTATTTAACTGTACGCAATTTAAGGCTGACATAGAATCTAAAACGAAAGCTTCAGTTTCATTAACAACATTATATGGTAGAAGTGCTTTATCATCAGTTGAATAGATCCACTTTATATCACACAGGTTAAAATCACCTAAGACTACCACGTAAGAATTACTATCAAAATTGCTAACAATATTATTAATATTAATTATATGAGCAGTATAAATATCAATATTGGATTTTGGAGGAATGTAAGAAACAAAGAAATAAATACTTATTTTGTTTAAATTATAAGGAAAGTTCACAAGAATACATATTTGTTCAATCAAACCTGAGGGGTTTAAAAAAGCAGATTTTATTTCTATCCGTTCTATAAACATCATAATCATTGCTGCAAATTTCAGCGTTAGAAATGTCGTCACTTAACCAAGTCTCAGTGAGAGCAATAACAGCATAGTGACAATCAAGCACAGCATTATAGAAAGTACCCAACTTAGACCGCATTCCTCCTACGTTCTGATAGTAAACTAGGATATCATCGGAGGTACTTAAATCTTCATGGGAAGTACGAGCAACAGCAGCGGCATCAGAGTTAAGATCAGCATCAACAACAAACGGACCGATTTTTGGAATGTTGTCCTCAGACCTCTGAGAACAAGAGGTATTTAGTTTTTTGGTAGGAAGATGAAAGGTCGTATTGTCACTCCATTTGGCCAAAAATTGGCATCATAAATTGTACTGACATACTCGGTTGGGACACAAATTTTAAAGTTGACGGTTTTATTGCGTCTATTATTGCCGTTTTGGAGAAAAAAACAAGAACAACCTGATGGATTTGTATAATTCTGTCAAATTTGAAATAACGTTGTTTATTATGTCCTCAGTTGTAGTTTCGGAACGAAAACTAGAGATGAGAAAGCATTTAAGTTTCCTCATCACTTTTAGTTTTTCACATTGACCTCTCTTACCAGCTATTCCAGAAGATCTACGAAAAGATTCCTTTATCAGGTGCGAAAACAAACAACGCAGATAGTCTTCCGACCCGTGAACATGCCACATATAATTGACCATGGGAAAAACATTGATGTTCTAGATTCAAACTACAAACTTTTAAGGATTGGCCTTATGATTTGTTGATGGTCATGACATATGCAAGACGGATCGGAAATTGAAGTCTTTTAAATTCAAACGGCATGTCGGTTGGGATCATCGGTATCCTCGGAATGAGAACTTCCTCACCTTTGAATTTTCCTTTCAGTATCTTCGCGTAAATTACATTGTTCATCAATTTTCTAACCACCAAACGCGTACCGTTGCACAATTTTGGTTGGTTTATGTTTCGAAACATGATTACTACGGAGCCAACCTTTAGGCGTAAACATCCAAGGAGTTTTAAAAATTCAATTGGATAGTTGGTGGCTTCATCTTCATTTGTGATGCAATCAATAGATTTAAAAAAATACGTTGTTCCAATGATCTCATTGTAATGTGTATACACTCTTTATCTTTTTTAATATCGGATTAATAGGAGAACTCGCTTCTTTAAGCATCGAAAAACATCTAGTGGCTAAGAGGAGAACTCAATTCGAGAACATTTAGCGCATACAAGAACCTCGAAAGGGGCCAAATCTAGGGATTAAGATGAGAACTAGCTTCGTTAAGCATCTAGTGAGAAAGAGGAGAACTCGCTTCGTTAAGCATCGAGAACAACCTAATAGATTCTCGAACCGATTTGAGGTATATAAATAGGCGCTCGGAAGCGAAGCGGTTTATTATGGATTGTGAATTGCGATAAAGTAAAGACTGTGTTTGAAAAGTAATAATTAAAAGTAAAGACTGTGTTTAAAAAGTAATAATTGAAAGTGTTCAATAAAGAATTTTTGTGAGTAATTTAAATAAAGTGAATTTGTGTTTTTATTTACGAAGTGTGAATAAGTTTTAATTGTCGGACCAAGCCGAATATTACATTATCTTGAATTATGTAGTTCATATTGAAAATCCTTATGGTCCTCAGTGATAAGTCCGTAGTCTTTATAAACAAATTATAAAGTTCTTTATTGCTTTACTGCTATGAATCGAATGAAAATTCTAAAAACTTATTTCTAAAACAGAACAATTTCAGACAACTTAATTATAAAAAACAAAGTATAAAAACATTCAAGTTAATATAGAATGTTTCTTCAACACCCCTTCTCATTCTATATTGTTGACAAGTCCAATGTTCATTCGAAATTTTGTAAATTTGTTTGTGGGCAAAGGTTTCGTTAACAAATCTGCAAGCATATTATCTGTTGGACAATATTCACACTTGATAATTTTCTTTTCAACGTAGTCTTTTATAAAATGAAATTTAATGTCAATGTGCTTAGATCTGTTGTTGAATTTATAACCTTCGACCATCTTAATACAACTTTGATTGTCTTCGTAAATGAGAATTGGTTGATTTAATGACTCTTGAAATTCCGATAGTAACTGTTTTAACCATAAAGCTTCTTTTGCGGCTTCAGCAAGTGCAATGAATTCAGCTTCGGTAGATGACAAAGCTACACAAGTCTGCTTTCTACAACTCCAAGACACAAGTCCACCGAAAACTTTGAACAGATATCCACTATTCGACTTTCGATTGTTTCTATCTTCTCCCCAATTTGCGTCTGAGAAACCGACAAGTTGTTGATTGTTGACTTCACTATATGATAGTTGAAATTTTGACGTACCTTTTAAATAACGAACTACTCTTTTTAATTCAATCCAATCTTCTTCTGTTGGGTCACATGTCTTTTGACTTAGAATGCAAATTGCTGCGGATATGTCAGGTCTTGTATTAAGTGCAATATATAATAAGCTGCCAATCAATTTTTGATATTCTTTATTGTTTTTAAGTCCCTTCTGTGTTTTGTTTGATTTTCCATAGGATGGTTCAATTGGTATAGTTGATGGTTTTGCTTCTGAAAGTCCGGTTTCTACTACAATTTTATCAATGTAACTCGACTGCGAAATTGAAATTACACCTCTTCCTTCTCTTTCAACTTCCAGTCCTAAATAATTTTGAATTGATCCCAAATCTCTTATATCAAAATGTTTCTTAAGATCTTCTTTAAATTTAATTATATCTTCTTCATCATTTGCTGCTATAAGAACATCATCAACATAAATGAGAACAAATGCATTCTTCTTTTCTTGAATATAAAAACACGGGTCTGCTTGACTTTGTGTAAAACCCATTTCGACAAGTGCATTGTGAATGTTCTTGTTCCATGAACGAGCTGATTGTTTTAATCCATATATCGCTTTATTGAGCAAACAAACTTTCTTATCTTGATTTGAAACCTTGAAACCTTTTGGTTGTTCCATGTATACTACCTCCTTCAAATCACTATTAAGAAATGCTGTCTTGCAATCAATATGATGAATCAAAAGTTTCCGTTGTCCCGCTATTGCAAATAATGTTCTTAAAGTTGTATGAGAAACAACTGGTGCAAATACCTCTTCGTAATCGATACCATAACGTTGAGTGAATCCTTGCGCTACTAAACGTGCCTTAAATCTTATACCATTCGTTTCTTCTTTGCGCTTAAAAACCCACTTACAACCTACAGGTTTTCGATCCATTGGCATATCTACCAAGCTCCAGGTATTGTTATCTTCCAGTGATTTCATTTCAGTTTCCATAGCTTTCAACCAGGATTCTCGATCTGGTCCACAAATAGCTTCTTCATATGTGACTGGATCAGAAGCTTGAATTTGATTGATGTACCTGACCGGTGGTATGCCTTTTGTTATCCTTTCAGTTCTTCTGAGCTCTTGTCCTGGCTGGTCTGTTTCTGGTTCTTGTACTTGCTGGTTAGTTTCTGGTTCTTGTCGTTGCTGGTTTGTTTCTTCATCATAAACATTTTCATCTATAAGGCTGTGAAAAGATGAATTTAAATCGTCAGTATCTTGCTGTTTTATTTTTGGCTGTGAGAATTCAATAAACATATATTTTTCTTGATCTTTCTGTAACAATTCTCTTGATTTTTCTTTAGATTCCTTGTCTGTATAATTCTCTTCTGTATCTGATCTGTTTTCTATACATCCTTGTTTGATGAAAGTAACGTCTCTTGATATATGTATGCGATTATTCTTTTGAAGCATACGATATGCTTTTGAATTCGAGTCATAACCCACAAAAATCATCTTTACTGATTTATCGTCAAACTTTTTTCGCTTAATCTTTGGAATATGAACGAAAGCTTCCTGTCCAAAAATTCTAAAATGTGTCAAATCTGGTATTTTCTCAAACCATCTTTCATATGGTGTTTTTCCTGTAGATCTAGTGATAAGCCTGTTCTGTATGTAGTTTGCTGTAGATATGGCTTCACCCCATAGAATTTTCGGAAGTTTTCCATCAGAAAGCATACATTTTGACATCTCAACAAGTGAACGATTCTTCCGCTCAGCTACTCCATTTTGTTCCGGTGAGTAAGCTGTCGTATATTGTATAATTATACCTTTTTGTTTAAGATAGTCAACCATGTTGCTTCCGGTGTACTCCCCTCCTCTATCTGATCTTATAATCTTTGGTTTCTTATTCATTGTGTTCTTAATCATTGCAATGTATTCTTTTAGCTTTTCAAATACTTCAGATTTATGTTTAAGTAGATATAAATGACAATAACGACTGAAGTCATCAATGAAAGTTAACATATATCTGTTGCCGGACGGAGTTGGCACATCCATAGGACCACAAACATCCGTATGAATTATGTCAAGTACCCCCCTTGAACTAAAATCAATCTTCTTTGGAAATGGTGCACGAGTCGATTTTCCAATTGGACAAATACAACAAGAACTTTGATTTTCGCAACTTTCAATATTCATACCTGTAGCAAGTCCCTTCGATTTCATTTCTAAAATTGCGTCACTTGATCGATGACCAAGTAGTTTGTGCCAATAATGTATACATTTTCCTGCACATTCTACTTTCGTTACAAAAATATTTTCATGCTGTGACAAGGAATATAGATTTTCTTGAATTTTTGCAACGGCAACTGACTGTCCATTCTTATAAATATAGCAAGTGTCATCTTTAAAATTAACTTCACATCCTTTAGCTGTTAAATTCTTTACTGAGATTAAATTCATTTTAACTGATGGAACATAAAGTACTTGTTGAAAAAGTACAGTAGTTTCTTTACGAAATTCATTTAAAAGCTTGAGACGAATTTCTCCCTGTCCTTCAGACTGAATTTGTGTTCCATTAGCTAGTATAACATTGCTTTTGATGTTTGGATCAAATTTGCAAAACAGATCTCTATCTTTACAAATGTGACATGAAGCTCCGGAATCCACAAACCACTTCCCAGAAGTACTGTCAGAAACAACTAAACAAAAATCTTCACTCACCTGTTCTGTTGAGACTATATTGACTTTTTGTTTTGGCTGCTTTTTCTTCCATTCAATATACCTTACACAATCTCGTTTCAGATGTCCTTTGGAATGACAGAAATAGCACTCTACCTCAAAATTGTTTTTCTTGAAATGTGTTCTCTTCTTCATGGATAATAAGGCATTTTGGGATTCTTTTTCTTCAATTGGATGACGCCTCCTGTATTCTTCAATTAATTTTGATTCCACAAAACTAATCGTTAGATCCGCTTCCGGTCTTGATTCCAATGCAGTTATCAATGTATCAAAACTGCGAGGTAAACTGCTCAGAAGCATAGCGACATTCCAGCTTTCGGTGAACGATGATTCTCCTACATTTTGCAATTTTGTGAACAAGTCCCGCATCGTTCCAATGTGACTTTCCACATTCCCACTTTCTTCCAGATGAAGATTACAAATATCACGCATTATGCTCACTTTATTGCTTAGTGTGCATTTTTCGTGATAAGTTTGTAATGTTGTCCAAACTTCCTTAGCTGTTGTACATCTTCGGACATGATGTAATTGATCATCTTCCAAAGATAAACATATTGTTGCTCTTGCAATGTTATCTTTAATCTTCCAGGCATCTTGTTCGTTCTCCGGTCTTTCTTCAGAAATTGTTGCCCATAGTCCTTCCCTCATCAGTAGCATTTCAATTTTATATTTCCATATAAAATAATTTGTATTATTTAGTTTTGCGATTGAAAATTTCGAGTCAGCCATATCTTGAATTATTCTTTACCTTGATCTTTAAATTTGCCTTGAATTATTCTTCAACTTGATCTTTAAATTTTCTGTATCTTGAATTATTTCTTTAAATTTGCCGTATATTTTCCTTATTTTCCAATGGTTTGGGTGTCTGGGCCCATAACCTATTGAAAATCCTTATGGTCCTCAGTGATAAGTCCGTAGTCTTTATAAACAAATTATAAAGTTCTTTATTGCTTTACTGCTATGAATCGAATGAAAATTCTAAAAACTTATTTCTAAAACAGAACAATTTCAGACAACTTAATTATAAAAAACAAAGTATAAAAACATTCAAGTTAATATAGAATGTTTCTTCAACAGTTCAGGTCATCTAAATCTTTATTCTTAGCCGCTAAAATTTGCTCGCTCACTCAACCATTCATTATTTTTGTAGTTAAATGTTTGGATATACATGGTTGATAACTTTGTATTTTGATGAGGCAAAATTACAGAAATTATTTGGAAATAACATCAATCCGCTCGATTCATCGTTAGGTACTTGACCAAAAACACTCTATATGAAGATATAAATCCTTCGTACGTATCACCCTTCAAAACCCATTTGTTTACATTGTTGTATTTGTAATGTGGAAGAATTCAAAGAGTAAAATTGACGTGTTTTCACGCATATGTCCATAGACACATTTACTGAGTTTTTATGGGAAATTTCATAAATTAGAGGAGAAATTACACGCGCACTAAGAAATACTTTATGAGGCCAGTTTCCGGTTTAGCTTGTAGGCAAACCAATATGGCTACCGAGGATTTATATCTTTACTATAGTGTTTTTGTACTTGACCATTACCGATAGTCAGCAATTGCTCAGAGAAATCTTCAGCAGATGTATCATTAAGCAATGCAACTCTCAAAATTGTTGTCAGCTGCAGTTTCATACGTTTTGTTTTACGACGTTTTATAGTGACTGACGTTTAGATAGATAGAGATAGATAAATTCTTTATTTATTTTTTTTTTCGATTCGATGTAGATACAATTATAATCTTAAGAATACAGACATGGCTATCTGCCGTCTGCCAGATATGACATTTCATGAATAAGTGATAGAAAAATAAAAAAAAGAATCATGTAATAAACAATAATTTTACAAAAAGATTTGCATACGAGTATGTTGATATAACAAAACAAATACAATTTTTTTTTTTTTTTTTTAATCAATAACTTTTAATTTTAGCTAATATTTAGTCTGTGTGGTTCTTAGGTTTTCATAATTTTGATGATGCACAATATAAGAAGTGAATATTTTAATTGATTTAGAGCAACAAACATAAATATAAGATAAATAAATAAATAATGGGAGAGCGATAACCCTGAAGTTTTTGCAATTTTAATGATTTGCCACATAAATAAAAAGTAAAAATTTTAAATTATTTTGAATTTTTTGCAATTGTAATGATTTGCCACATAAAAAGTTATAATTTGAAGAAATATTAAGAGAATACAATTTTCAAAAACTATTCCGATAATCTAAAGCGTGTTTGCAAAATTTGTATAGATTAGACCAACCACGACCACCATTTAATATTTCATACAAGCTATTGAGTGATATCAAACTTTCTTGAAAATACAAGCGCCGAATTTCTTGTAATATAGGGCAAATAGCAATGAAGTGGTAAACATCATCACATTCTCTTCTGTTGCATAAATCACAAGTCTGCTGAAGATCAGTTCTATGAGGGATGTAATTCAGATTAAGGATTTCTACCCTTGCTCTGAAAATTGTACTTTTTACACTTCAGAATTTCAGAAAGTAGTAAGCTTATAGCAAGCGTCAAACTACGATCAGAGGCTCATCATAAGTGCATGTGTTAGTTGTTAGTAAAAAATAATACAATTATAGCCTAACACACGCACAAAATACAAAACATAATTAACATTTAACTATTACAGAACAAAAAATAAAATGAGAACGATTACGATAGTGGAGCACTGGTTCTAAACAATGATTTTAATCCCACCTTATTTAAATTTAAATCTATCGATGAACAGTTTAAGTTATATAAAATGCTCATTCGACTTAAAGCTTTATTCTTTCCATAGTTAGTTCTATGGAAGTCAATATGTATAAAATCAAATGTACGCAGGTGATGAGTTCCGCCTCGGTAATTCAAATGTACACAAGATAGCAAATAAGGTGCATCAATTTCACCATTAATGAGTTGATGAAAAAATACTAAGTCATTATTAACACGCCTTTGATGAAGAGATTGCATTTGAAGAAGCAGAATACGATGCTCATAGGGAGGGAGATCATAAGGATCATCCCAAGGAAGACCCTTTAGGGCAAAGCGAATGAAGTTATGTTGAATTGATTCGATACGTTTTCTATGAATTTCGTAATAGGGAGTCCATACCTGCGAAGCATATTCAAGATGAGGACGAACATGGCAATTATACAAAGAAAGAGTAACATATGGATCATTGAACTCCTTTGCCCAGCGTTTTATAAAACCAAGCATAGAACTTGCTTTATTAACAATCAAATTAATGTGATGTGTAAATTCTAAGTTGGAACAGAAATGAACACCTAAATCTTTAAATGTGGAGACGCGAAAGAGTTTTTGCTGTGATATACAATAATCAAATACACTAGCGATTCGTTTTTTTGTAAAAGTTATCGTCTGGCATTTTAAAGGGTTGAGTGAAAGGCTATTTTTCCCACACCAAAATGTGAAACTATCAATGTCGGCTTGTAAAAGAATACGATCATGGGTGGACTTTATTATTTTAAAAATCTTCATGTCGTCAGCAAAAATGAGTACTTCACTTGAGCGTAGACATGACGATACATCGTTAATAGACAGGATAAACAGAAAAGGGCCAAGATGGCTTCCCTGGGGAACACCAGATTGAGCAACAAAAGGTTCAGAAAGACAATTTCTAAATTTTACCTCATAGGATCTGTTTTCAAGGTATGATTTGATCCAAGCTAAGAAAAATGGTGGAAAACCAAGAGCTTTAAGTTTAAATAAAATAATTCCGTGGCTAAGTTGGTCAAAAGCTTTGGAAAAGTCAGTGTATATACAGTCAACTTCATAACCTTGTTCTAAAGCGTTTGAACATATGTTTGAGAATGTGAGGAGATTAGTAACGGTTGATCTTTTTTTCACAAAACCATGTTGCTGTTCGCAAATGAGATTCTTACTAAAAAATGCTACACTTTCACATACAACTTGTTAAAACACTTTAGGAATGCAAGAAAGCTTTGCAATGGGCCTGCAGTTGCTTATATCCGCCTTGTTACCTTTCTTGAAAATTGGTGTTAGAAATGACTCCTTCCATATATTGGGAAATTTGCCTGTTTTTAGAGAAAGTTTAAATAAGAACGTAAGGGGTTCAACTAAAGCATTACTACACTTTTTTAATACTATCGGGGGAATACCATCGGGGCCGGCTGAGCAGTCATCATTCAACGCGGCTAAAAGATCAAGGACCGTACTCTGTAGCACAGGGATGTGACTACAGCTAGTTTGTGAAAAGGAGTGAAGATTATGAAAATATACTTCATCAACTTCTTGAGGGCTATTAACAAATGACTCTCGGAAATTTGTCGCGAAAGCGTTACAGATATTAACAGTTTTATCTAACGAAAGGTTCTTGTAAGTGAAGTTAACTGGAAAGCCATCTGATTTTTTCTTTAAGTTTACAAAATTCCAAAATTTTTTAGGATTCCCTTTCAAAGAGGATCCCATATCAGTAACATAACAAGCATATAAAAAATTAGAAAGAGACTTAAATTGGTTAAAGAGTTGGACATAAAAAGAGAAGTTGATTGGAGACAGAGTTTTAAGATACGTTTTCCATGCCTTATTTCTTTTGTTACGCAGTGAACGCAATTCTTTCGTGTACCAAGGATGGCTAAAGTTTGTATTTCTTGATTTCTTTAAGGGTACATTTTTTTCTAAACAATAATTAAGGATCTTATAAAAAGTTGAAACTGCTTCGTCAATGTTAGAAAATGCTAATGTATCAGCAATTCCAGAAATGGTTAAATCTTCAGCCAACTGCTGGAAATTAGCTCTTCTAAAATCAAAATTATATAAGCAATCAAAGGAATTACTGTGTTCAATAAGGTGATTACTTAAGTCAAAAAAAATGTCCAAGGGGGGGTGATATTTATCAATATTAGTAATTCCTGATCTAGATTCTAGAACAAGAGTACTAATAGCGTCAGAAGAAAAGACTAAATCGAGAATTCGATTTTTTGAGTTTTTAATACAGCTTGTTTGCTGTAAGTCAGTAAGAAGGACTTTATCGAGAAGAGATACATAGTTCCAATTGTGAAGAAGAAGGAGAGGCTTCAAGGCAGGATTCGTCTTCGGATGGAATCCAGTCAATGTGAGGTAAATTAAAATCACCTAGAAGTAAAATATTGGTGTCAGAGCTGGACAAATTTATAATATAGTCTAATGCCAAGGAGAGATCGTTATAAACAGACTCCAAACTTTTTGGAGGAATGTAGACGTTTAAAATGAAAATAGTTTTAGTCTGTATCATTATCTTTACACATACCAGTTCAATTGATAATTCAAATGGAAAAGATACAGAAGAAGAGAAATATGTATGTATTTTTTACCGCTATGAGAACACCTCCACCTAAATCCTTTGCATTACCAAGATGACGATCGTTCCTGTAAACTTCGAACTCTTGACTGAAAAGTTCTGTGTCGGAAAAGCTTGAATTAAGCCACGTTTCTGTCAAAACGAATACGTCGTGTGGAAATGATTGGGAGTTAAGAAAAATGTCAGCAGTCTTGCTACGAAGTCCCCTTACGTTTTGGTAAAAGAGCGCAAGCCTGTTAAGTTTTTTGACTTGGGTTTCAAAGCAACACCTTGTTTTTGACTATGAGTAAATTCTTTGACTAAAGTCTCAGCGGGCCATATATTTGTGTTGCAAATAGAATCAAAGAAAGTGGGATTCGTTGTTAATTTAAAAGAGGAAACAAAGCTATTAGGTTTACTGATCTTAGTACACCTAATGGATGAGCTGGAAGGTATGCTCTTGGTAGATATTAAGTGGGAAGTTATATCATCTGGCGTTGTAACTGGGTCCAGACGAGATATAAAAATTATTTTTGGTTTCGAGACAGCTTTGATAGGGATGGAGTTGTTTATTACAGTTCCTGTAACGGAGTCACTATTGGAAGCTAAATTTGATTCAACAACTTGAGGTATATGGGGAGTTCCGGTGGGATCTGTAGGTATTGGGGTGATGTTGACATTTGTTCTTTTTGACGGGGGGTAGAATTTCTTGCAAGTTCAGAGTTTTCTCGGCTTCTTTTCTTAGACTTTTTCTTTTGTTTGACAGATACACTTTCTGCGTTATTAACAGCAGAACCTGATGATTGCGCGAGAATATCTTCACCTGCAGAAGAGAAAGTAGTAGGAATAGGCTGTGCCAAATCATTAGTCGAAGTAGAACTATCGACCATGATGTTGGTTACAGAGTATGCATTTAATTTGCAAACTGCAGTGTTTTTTTTTTTTTCCAAATTCATTTTTATTAATTCATTCTTAAGACTATCTTAAAGCTAGACAAAAATTCATAAAACTAGCCTAATTAACCATATCTTACAACTAACTTACTGGTCCCACACGGACACTCTAAGTTAAACAATAATACTTAATGCTAATGCCTTTCGGCCCTAAGATCTATTTAACTTCAATTAATTTTATTTATTTGTGCATTCATTAGAAAATTTAGCAAAAACTAATGTCAATATCCTTTTTTATTTTTACTTAAAAACTACTTAAAATAAGGTCCCTAATATAAAACTTAAAGCTAACTAAAACTACCTATTCTACCTATAAACTACTTAAAACTAGAACAACCACAGCAGCAAATCTAACTATCTAACGTTTTTTGTTTTTCATATTTTGTCTTTTTTTTTTTTTGATTATTCCATGTTTTTTTTTTTTTTTTTTTTTTGTTATTTTTTTTTGTATTTTTTTTGTATTTTTCTTTTTTGTATTTTTTTTATTTTTTGTTTATGTTTTTTTTTTGCCACCATGCCTATTCTACTTAAAACTAAACCCTAAAACTATAAAACAAGTAACAGGAGTCGCCTATCCACGGTTCGTCGTCTGACGTGGTAGATTAACGGAACTGCCAATGTATCCTGTATCAGACCCATCTGTCTAAAAAGAGGAATGCCTCTGGTGGAATGAAGCCGCTCAAGCGTGCACTTTCAAAATACTCGTCGTTCGGATAGAACGCCCCGAAAATTAAATTGTTGGTCGAAGACATAGCTCTTGCAATGTGACCTCGAACGAGTTTTATCACGAAATTGTCAATTCTGTTGATTCGAGCCCCGTTGTATAGGACCTCGTTGGAATAGTAATGCACGTAAGAAGATTCGGCTGTTCGATATAAGCCGGTACAGCGTCGTAAACACTGCCGCTCGAACACCCGAAACTTCTCCATCTGGGAAGGGGCAACGTTGAACCACACAGGACAACCATAAACGATCATCGGCCGTATGAGGGCCAGCAAACTGCAGTGTTGAAAGACTTCAGTAGCTCTTCAAAATCTTTAGAAACTTTTAAAATGTCAGCCTTAAAAGAAGACATTTTAAAAGCTAGTTGAGATACAGAGAGCTTACGGCAGTCGTGACAGTACCAGTAAGCAAATTTTGAACTGGCTATTTTTTCAATGAAAGCGTTCGTTGAACCAACGACCATGTGGTAAAGATTACCACATGGTCCGAAACAGGCAAATAGAGGATTATTATTAGCACCCTCTTGGCAGCTTTTATTATAGCAATCCATATTTAACGAAGGAGTGTTAAAATAAATAATAAAAAAAAAATACAAATGTATTTAAAAAAAAAATAAATAAATAATAAAAAAAAAAATAATCACGGGAGGCGGAACTCGAACCTACGTGTTTCAACAAAAGTCTCAATTAAATCACGCACTTGCTAACTCGCCTACGCAAGGCCTTAAAAAATGGATAACAAAAATGTAGTTGAATAAAACAAAGAAGGTGGAATTAATTTAATGAAACAAAGAAAGTAGGGGAAAATTAAATAGGAAGTAATTGAAAACAAAAAGCACTCACACATGGACAAGGGAACACTTTGGAAAAAACAAAAATACTGAACACCTTACCGGGGAGAACTTTTGTTTCAAACTATAGCCTCAGGCGAGTACTTAATGTTGAAATAGCTATTCTCAGTTAGAATTTGATGGGTAAGGTTCTTGTAGAATAACCTCGAGGTTGATGAAGAAGCTCTGGTTAGGTGCTGGTCATATATCCTTTCATCGGTCTTAGCAATAATCGATGTAAGTATATTGTGCCATTCGAAGACGTTTGCCTGTGTTAAAGACAGAGAAAGGTTATTGTACATGGCCAACTGATGCCACTCCCTAAAAGGATACTGATTCAATTGCAACTGTCTCAACAGAATTGATTTATGAAGACTGGTATTATTTCTTCTCATCAGTTTTATTAGATAGTCTGCATGCTCTTTTAAGTTGTTAATGTAGATGGGTGGTAATCCAGATTCCACGTGTATTGCAAAGGTTGGTGCTGAATTCGGTAACCGAAATATTCGTTTGAAGAAAAATCTTTGAACAGCTTCAAATTCTTCGAAGGGCGTAACACCAAAGGCTTGCACCCCATAGCACATGCAAGTGTTCACTGTAGCACTAAACACTTGATATTTTGTTGAATGGTCAATGTTTTGGTTAGCAAAGAACTTTTCCACAAGATATTTAGATATTTAGCGCCAGCTTAGCTTCAGTGCTTTTATCCTTTGCATGCTTGCCAAAGTTTAAGTTCGATGTAAATAAAACTCCAAGGTACTTGAACTCCCGTACTATGTCAATCTGTTGATTATTGAGCCTCCACGTTTCCTCAGGTGGCCTCACCCTTCTATGTCGACTTTCAAAAATCATAACTTTGGTTTTTTGGACATTGATGTGGAGATCCCAAGTTTTACAGTATTCACCCAGACGATTAATTTGGAGTTGAAGAGTAAAGGGGTTGTCAGCTATTAGTACCAGGTCATCAGCGTAGAGAAGAACTTTGATGAGAGCGAACATAACGCCTCCAGGAAGCATTTCAGAGATATCATCGATAAAAAGCGCGAATAAAAGGGGCTTAGAATACATCCCTAAAGGAACCCTGCTGACGTCTCAAAACACTCTGACAAATTGGAACCATCCCAAACTGCTGCACTAGATGACGACAAGAAATTATTATAAAGCATCAGAAACTTCCGAGACACTCCAAGCCTCTCCAGCTTATAAATCAGAGCCTGTCTGTTGACGGTATCAAATGCGGCTTTAAAATCAACAAAACATACATAATTATAGTCTCTTATTTTTCTCAGTATATTTTCTAGCAATACAGGTTAAGGCAAAAATGTGATCCATTGTGGAAAATCCAGAACGAAATCCCGCTTGAAATATACTTAAACTGTTTGTTCTTTCTATCCAGTTCGAAAGTCTTCTATAAAGAATTCCCGCAAATATCTTTCTTAGAGAATTGAGTATTGAGATTCCTCTATAGTTTTCGGGCTGCATCGCATCACCTTTTTTAAATATCGGGAATATGAGGGCTTTTGAAAAAGTCGTAGGCACGTGAGCATTGTTTTATAGAAGATTTAAAAAATTAACGATATACGTTTTGAGCTGGTCATTGCTGTTTTTGAGTAATTCAACTGGGATACCATCAATACCTGCAGCTTTGTTGTTTTTTCATTCCCAAAAGAGTTGCCTCCAATTCTCCTAAAGATATCGGCGCGTCCAATTTAGATACATAAAAGTCTTGCATTGTGTAGCTGAAGGTATGAAGATGCTCGTCAGCCGACAATAGAGTTTTAAAATGTGCTAGTAAAGTCTGAGCTTCTACAGCAATCTTCATACCTCGGTGCAATCCACTTAGTTCACGTACGCTAGACCAGAATTCCTTAGAGTTTTTGCTATGTTGTACCTGTACGGCCAGATTTTTAAGGTATTTTACTTTTTTGGCAGAGCATAATTGTTTGAATTCCTTGTTGGCACTAAGATACAAATTTTTTAAGGAATTGACGTTTGTCAATCTGAATAGCTTTAAATATTTAAACGATAGTTTACGAAGCCTTGCACACTCCTTATCGAACCATTTACATTTAGGTGTGAAAGTTATGTAATTATTGTTTGTATCTGGTGCCGAGGCATAAATTATTCTCACAATATTTTCTTCAATTTGCTCTACCGAGCTTGTTGACTGTAGCGGGAGGAAGTTACATTGGTAATCTAGATTTATTTTGTAACGGGATGCTTTACTTTGAATCCATTTAAGTTTTCTTATAGTATCCAAGTTCCTCTGCTGGATTTCTTCCATGAAGCGGGCTTTAATCATAATTGGTAAGTGGGCAGAAAATCCAGCCATAAGCACCTCAAAATCATCGACTACATTGAACCACTCTCCAGATATGGCACAAAAGTCAATTACTGATTGTCGCTAATGAACGTAAAATTACCAGCACAAAAAATCCGAAATCTTCAAAAAATTCGGTCAGTAGTTAACCATTTCTGTTAAGAGTTATATCTTTTGAATTTCTTTTGGAACCGAAATTCAGCAGAGTTTGTGACATATGAGCAGGATGATTCTGATAAATACCAATCCGAGCGTTAAGATCGCCAATAATCAAAGTATTTTCCAAAGAAAAATTGGTCATAAAACTATACAAATTATCAAAATCATTCTGCCAATTATTGGAGTTTAGGTAAACCGGTATAATATAATAATTCAAATTATTACTTGAAATATGAATAAGAAGTTTGTTATCAATGGTTTTAAATTGAGCAAAATGAGCAATATTGAATTTTATGGCACAGAGAATACCTCCACTCGCCCTCCCATGTACACTACTTCGTATGGCTGAAATAAAAGTTATTTTATAATCTTTGAAATATTTAAAAAAGTCATTTTCATCTTTCGGTTCTAAAAAAGTTTCTAATAATATAATAATATCAAATTTAAAAATATATTTGAAAAAATCAGGTTGCAAAAGTTTGACTGACGTTTTATGTCAAGTCATACGGGAACGCTGTCAAACGGGATAAACAGTAGCCTATGTCCGTCTCCTGGCTCTTAGCTACCACCAATTTTCAGGCATATCGGTTCTTGAGTTATAAATAGTGTAACTTACACGACTTTCTTTTATATACATATGTATATACTTGAAGATAATACACTGCCGGTCATAAGGTTAGAAGCAGGCATTTTCGAGAAGTAAAATTGATATTTCTCCCGTTACATGATGGATTAGAAAAAAAAAACAACTTTGGTAAATGAGGGACACCAAAATATAAAATTTGGTTATAGGAGAGATTTAGCTCACGGAACTTTCATGACAAAATTGTTAATTGAGTCAAGAATATGCGAAAATAAATCGGGTCATTAGATTAGAAGCAGATAATAAATCAATGTTGTTTTATGAAGTGCATACAGTTTTCTTTCGGAAAAATGGTACAATTTATAAATTAATTGTTCTTGATTGAGTGTTAACAGAAATGGGCAACAAAAAATGTTTGACAGTGGAGGAAAGGGCAAGAATAGATGTTTATTGCTCTAAAGTCGTAAATGCTTTGCTATAGCCTGAAAAAAAATCGAAGTGATCATTGTGTCAGCAATTATTTAAAAAACCATTGTCTACTCGAAAAATTATAAAAAAAAACACTTTCTCTGCCGACTTCGCAAAACGCGAAATGTCATTAGAATAGCGTCAAATTCAGCTTTATCGGCAGTTAAAACTAGGGAGAAAGATAATGTTAAGGCCAGCTTATCCACTGTTAAATGCACAATACGCCATGCTAAACACTTAAAGCGCTTAAAGCTTAGGAAAAAACCAGTATGACGCAAGGAAGAAGGAACGCTTGTGTTTCGAGAAAGATCACATGAGCTGAGATGTGCGAAATGGAATGACCGCAAATGATTGGCGGAAGGTTATTTTTTTCCAACGAAAAATTTAACCTAGATGGGCCAGATGGTTATAATAATTAATTATTATTTCCATCACCTTGAGAGAGTATTGATTTTTAAACCGTCAAAATAGCAAAGAAGGAGGCGTTATCATCTGAAGCTCGATTTTATTGTATGGCGCTGTAGACTTGGTAGCCCAAAATACTAAATGACTAGGAAAACATACAAGGCCTTGCTAGAATCAGTGTTCCCCATTATTAGCGAGCTCTTTGGACCAATTTTATGGATTTTTCAGCAGGTAAACGCTCCCATACACAAAGCCCGAGAGATAAAATCCCTTATTGCGAACCAAAACTTCCACTTGCTGCCTTGGCCACCATATTCCTAGGACCTTAACATAATTGAAAATGTGTGGGGCAATACGATGATAAGGAAGCGCTAATTCGTGGTATCAAATTGGCCTGGAGTGAGATTTCTTTGGTCTACCTGGAATCTCTTTATAAATCTTTAAAAGATAGAATTTTTGAAGTTATTTTGAAGGCTAGTACATTATTAAAATCCTAATGAAAACTAAAAAACATAACAAAATACAAATACTTGCATTTTATTTCCATTTATTTCATGTGCTTCTAATCTAATGACCCGATTTATTTTCGCATATTCTTGACTCAATTAACAATTTGCCATAAAAGTTCCGTAAGCTTAATCTCTCCTTTACCCAAATTTTATATTTTGTTGTGAAAAAAATAGTCCCTCATTTACCATAGTTATTTTTTCTAATCCATCAAATAACGGGAGAAATATCGATTTTACTTCTCGAAAATGCCTGTATGCCTAACCTTATGAACGGCAGTGTAGATAATATATTTTCATTTTATTTTATGTTACACACAGATGCAAAAAACTTAAAATTGGAAAAAAAAAATAATTTTCTGCAAAAAATCTATTAACAATTTGTTTTGACTCTTATATTGTACACCTAAAGGTATTCTTTTGGGTGACATTTTTCATGATTCTATCTCGTTTTCACTTATTTAAAAACAAAATTAAAAAGAGGCTGGGGTGCGACCCACACTGAGAACTTCTCATCGCGTCTGCTTACAACTTTAACAAAATATTCATCACAATATATTATTTGAGCTAAATAATTTGGAGTCAATATCTTTCTTTGTTTTCCTAATACTTCCGTCGAAAACCATTTTTTATTATTTAAGTAGGTTTTTGTGCTTTATTAAAAAAGACGTCAATAGGTTTTTTCTAATAAACTTACTAAAGATTACCAACAATATTTTGCATATGTTTAAATAGTTTGATTTCAAAATCTATTTTTGTTAACGAGATTTTTAGTCGAAACACAATTTTTAACAATTTCAATAGTGTTTCGTGAAAGTTTTTATTTCTTTAAAATACAAATACATATTGTTTTTTTCTAAGAAAATTTAGCACAGAAAGATATTATTTTGAAGTCAATACCTTCATTTATTCACGAGATATTATTGAACGAATATCAATTTTTAACAATTTTGCGTACTATTTTTTGTACATTTTAATTTTTAAGAAAAAACTGATTGTTAGATTTTTATAAACAAAATTACTGAATTTAGAAGACATTAAAGAAATTTCTTTAAGATGAAATCAGTTTGAATCCAATATTTTTAATTTTTAAAAAGATATTTGAGTCGAAAATCAATTTTTACTAAGTTTTAGTAATGTTTTTTTCATGTTTTTATTTTTTGTACAAAAACCATCAATAAAATATTTCCCAAAATTTTACTGAATGTTGAAAACTAAAATTTTTATAAGATAAAATTAATTTCAAGACAATGTTGTTAATTTTTAAAAAAGATATTTAAGTCGAAAATCAATTTTTACCAACTTTTAGTAATTTTTTTGGGGTTTAAAAAAAACGTCAATTCGAGTTTTTTCAATTTTTTACCAGATGTTATTTTTCGTTGCATAAAATTATGTTTGAGCTAAAATCATTTTTGGTTCGTACAATATTCGAGGTGATAATTATTATTTTTTAGCTTTTTTGATTTATAAATTGAATTTTTTTCAAAAAATATATTAGTTTGGCATCACGTCACAATATATAATAAAAAATTTAATTCAAGTCGAAAAACGTTATTGGTTCGTGAGATATTTTGGTTTAACCAACATTTTCACTTTTTTTAAATTCCTTTTACAAATAAACCACCGACTTAATTTTCTTGAGAGTCCTTTCTGCATTTATTATTTGTAGAACAAAGCCCTGGTGTGCCCCAGGGCTCTGTTCTATCTCCAACACTCTTTCTCATTTTTATTAATGATCTCCTGTCTGCAACATCTAATCCAATACATTGTTTCGCTGACGATAGTACTCTTAGCTTTTCATATTCGTTTTCAGACTCACATCCCTCTTCTTCGGATGTGGAACTGAAACGTCAATATATGATAAGCTCATTAAATTCCGACCTAAACAGCATTGTTCAATGGGGATTAAAAAACCGCGTGGAATTTAATGCTTCGAAAACGGAATGCTGTCTTGTATGGTTAAAGCGAGATATGCCCCCATTGCCATTATCCATGGATGGCACTTGCATCAATGAGACTGAACACCTCGATATTCTCGGTATGTGTGTCACCAACCACCTCTTGTGAAATGATCACATACGCGATGTCGCCAAAAATGCCGCAAGGTGTTTGGGTTTCCTTAGGCGATGCAAGAAATATTTCACCCCTTCTGATCTGGCTGTTATCTACAAGAATTACATACGTCCAAAGCTTGAGTATAACTCCCATCTCTGGGCTGGTGCTCCTGCAACTTACTTAAGCCTCTTGGATAGTATTGAACGTAGAGCATTTAAATTGATAGATGATAATATCATCATAAGTTCATTTACTTCGCTTGAACATCGTCGTAAGGTCTCTTGTCAAACCCTTTTTTACCGTTATTTTAACGGCTTATGCTTTAGTGAAATAGCCAGTTGCATTCCTCCCCTTAAATAGTTCAACCGTAATACTCGCGCTTCTAGGAATGCTCATCAGTATACCCTCGAGCCCAACTTCGGCCGTACTGTCAAATACAGAGATTCGTTCTTTAGCCGTACTACGCGAATGTGGAATGTCTTACCACACTCTGTCTTTCCTAGTCATTGCAATATTCAGCAATTCAAAACCAATGGGCACCGACATCTCCTTTTAAACCATCTCTCCTCTTCCTAGTGCTCACACTGTGCCTCTGCATAATAAGGGTAGTAATATCCCCTTTAGTGTGTGCTTATTATAAAAAAAAATGTATTTGAAGTCGATATCTCAACTCGTTCTTGAGCTATGTACGACGAAAAAAACTTCCCGAACGTACGAAGGTACGAACACACACACGCACAGACATCTCTCTAAAAATCGGACCAATTGCAATAACTTCGTATGGAATGTTAAAAAAAAGCTGTTATACCCACACTAATATCTTCCCATCCGTGCCCGTCTGTCGATTTTTCTAAATTTTTCTCTCAATATTTTATTGTTTTTGTAGGTTTTCGTGTTTTGTAGGGATTTGTCAATTGGATTATTCTAAAAAAATTACTGAAACTTAACAAACAATATTTTGCATAATGATAAAATAAGTTTTATTTCAAAAGCTGTTTTTTCCGAGATTTCTAGTCGAAAACTAAATTTTACCAATTTAAGTGGCATTTTTTAGAAGTTTTTATTTCTCATATACAAAAATATCGATTGGATTTTTCTAAAAACATTATATTTTGTTTTGAAAATTTTACCAGATATCAAAAACGTTATTCTTTGACAATTTTTTTGGAGGTAATATAATTTATTTTCTTAAAATATTCGAGGTGACAAATTTAATTTTTCAGTTTTTTTGATGTATAACAAAAAGGTTAATTAAATTTTTTGTTCAAAACTATACAAATATGGTGTTACGCCACAATGTTCAACATAAAGTATAATTGAAGACGCTAGCGTTATTGGTTTGAGAGATATTTGGGGTCAACCAAATGTTTCTTATTTAAATTGCAAAAAAACAACCCACTCTTTGATGTTTTTATCCGTAAAACAAAGTGTATTTCAAGGCGATGTCTCTGATATGACGGTTCTTGGGATATGGCCAGGGAAAAAGGGTATCCCGAACGTACGAACATACCAACATACGAATGTACGGACATATGTATGTACACACGCACACAAAGACATCTCTCTAAAAAAAAACAGAGACGCACTTCTGACAGCAGGAATATATCCAGGACACTCCGCGCCATTTTGGACGATGACATCTTTGTTGTCGATGATCCGCAAGAGAAAGCAGAGGCGGTGGGGGCTGCTTTCTGGCAAGTGTACAAGGTGAATTCTAGCATTCGCCCTAATCACGACCTGGAGAATAGAGCCCTGCAGCACCACTTCTACCTGTGTAAGGACATAAGGAAGTGGCGATCCGAGAACCTCGGTTTTACCAGGTTCAATGACGAAAACTTGGCAAATGCCATCATTGCCAAGCAAAACGGGACTAATACCCTATTAGTCACGAAGAAAAAAGAAGTCAGCAGGTGTCGATGGTATATCCAACATTGTACTACGACATTTACCTCAGGAAGTTGTGGACATTTATACCACTCTGTTTAACAACGTTCTGAATAATGCATATTATCCGGTCCGTTGGAAAACAGCTGTGGTACATCCTCTCCCGAAAAACGGAAAGGACAACTCCAACCCGGCGAATCTCCGGTCGATAAGTCTGCTGCCAAGTATCAGTAAGGTAGTCGAGAAGTTAATAAATAGAGCTCTGTCCAAGTGGGCTGAGAACAACACAATAATTCCGGATAATCAGATCGACTTTAAGGCGGGACATGACACTATTCATGCTGCGTCTAAGCTTGTTTCTATAATCCAGTTGAACAAATCTAAAAGGCAATGTACGGGTACTTGTCTGATTGACTTGGAGAAGGCCTTCGACACCGTATGGTTCGAGGGTCTGTATCTAAAGTTAACCAGACTTGGCATAAGTAAACCACTGTTGTATTTATATGCTTTATGACATGCTTAATGGTAGACGGTTTATTGTCAAAATTGGCAATGTAACATCTACCAAAATCTTTGATATTAAAAATGGTCTTCGACAGGGAGCGGTTAACTCGCCGTTCTTGTTCAGCATTTACACCAGCAAGCCTGACTCAGGTAATAGCGTACGCCGACGACCTAATTGCGTACAGAGGTTATATCAAGACACTTTTGCAGGGTGACTTCGACAAGATTCAGCAATATTGCGATGACTGGAAGTTGAAAATCAACTTTCAAAAATGCGAAACTATTCTGTTCAGGATTCCGCTGTACGGAGCCTCAAGGGATACGAGAAAAAACTGGAAAAATCTAGTGATCATTGGACCAAATCGACAGCCACTGGCGAAAAAAAGTGTAGTAAAGTACCTTGGCATCTGGTTGAGGAGCCTTTGCCCTGACAAAACGGTTGTTTTTTAGCAGCCGCCTTGACAGCAGGGTGAAGGTGATTTGCTACATGGCCCTTATTCGGCCGATGAGTGCCTGGTATGGTTCAACGTTGCCCCATCTCAAATAGAAAAGATTCAGGTGTTTGAGAGACAATTTCTGCGACGTTGTCTTGGACTACGCAGAACACCAGAGTCGGAGTACAAACATTACTATTCCAACCAGGTTCTATACAAGAGAGCCAATATAAACAGAATAGATAATTTCTTGCTGAAGCTTGGTAGGGTCACATTGCGAGAGCGATGTCGTCGACTAATAGCTTAATTTTTGGGACTTGCTACCCCAACAATGAGTACTACGAAAGTGCACGTTTAAGTGGCAACATTTCGCCCGAAGCTTTCCTCTATTTATAGACAATCGAGGGCTAATACAGGATAGGGAGGCAGTTCCGCTAATCTACCACGTCAGCATTAAAACGTCCTCGCACTGGACGGAGCCGAGCGCCTTCGGTTCAGTAGGACTGTTTCCGATAGGGACCAAAGAGATAGGGTGAGGCAGGAGAACCAGTTGTGGTGGCTTTAAATTAAGAATGTCATTTAAAGTTGTCTTGGGCGTTTGGTCTTGGCCGGCTTACATAGGTTTAAGGATTAGGTTAGAGACAGTCAAGGTGGCACAAAAAAAAAAAAAAAAAAAAAAAAAAAAAAAAAAAAAAAAAAAGCTTACTGTGGCTGTTCTAGTTTTTAAGTAATTTTAAGTAGTATTATTGGTTTTGGTTAGTTTTAAGTAGCTTAAGCATTATAATGGGTTTCGGTTTTTTTTCTATTTTGTTTTATGTTTTATATAAAATAAAAAATAATGATAAAGACACCAAGTTTTTTTTTTCTAATTTTCTTGGTTTTAGATTACTGTGGGGAGTTAAAAATGTCTGTCTAAATTTCCTGTCTCTTTTTAACTCTCAATTTGGAAAGAGATACCATCATTAGTCGTCGTCAAGATAAGTCGCCTCACAAGAGCCAAATCTATACCTGGAATGTTTTGCTTTTCAATTTTCGAGGTAGACGTATAGTTTTAAAAACTTCAGATTACTTCACCAATTAAGAAATAAGCATAAAAAGTTGTTCTAGATTATGTGACGTGAATTTTTTCTTTTTTTACCTCTTATTATCTTTTTTATTTTATTATTATTTGTTGCAAAGCCTAAATGGGATAAAAAAAATTAGTTTTAAAAACATGCAAAACATAGTAACTACAGTTTTTGTTTGCACCATTCGCTGAAACGAAGTTATTTTAGTCTAATATTTTTTTTAGATATCATTCCTTAAACCGCTTAACATTAAAAAAAAACAACTAAAAGAACATCGACCAAAAGCTCTACACAGTACAATTTTTCTTGTGTTTAAAAGAACGTTAGTTTGGCGGCTATCTGCATTCTTTTTATTTAAAGGTAGTTCTCAAAGTTTAAACATTTGTTAAAAATAAAATGTACGACTGGGTCGCACGAACTTGCTCCTGTATCCACAGAGTCTGTTTAAAAATAGTAACTTTGTCTTTAAAAATTTAAATACCATTTGATTTTTCAAAAAAAAACTTAATTTTCAAATAGTTAGAGCAGTTCATAAAATGTATTTTGTATACATAAAGTTTTTCAATGTTTGTTTAAAATTTTGATTTGTATGCAATTACTTAGGCTTTATTAATATGTCCAATACGTCCCAGTTTTAGCAGATCGAACTATGGGTCTAACAGTCCGATTAATCAGTTAATTAATATTTTTAATAAACATTATAACTTAATTGACTCTGTCAACGTAAATATTAAATCAAAACAGTTTAAAATTAGATTTTTCGTTAATTTTGCAAATTAGAAATTTAATTGTTATTTTTTTTTTATATTTTTTTTTATATATATACATTCATTTTTATTGTTATAGTTATTTATATTTATAATTACCTGTAACGTTAGGATTTTAACGTACTCAATAAATCAAATCAAATCAAATCAAATCAAATCAAATCCATTTTATATTTCATTTTCGTAAAAAAATGTTGACCCGTTTTCGAGACATTGAAAGAAGCTATGTTTAAAATTTTAGAGAAAATTTAATAAAAACTTATAGGTTCGTTTTTGAAAAAATTTGAATTTTCGATTTTTGACCGAAAAATTTGTATGGGGTCTACTGTTATTTTTGAACTAAAAATGAAAAAAAAGGCCTAACGCACATCTGCTTAAAACCTTAATTTCCGAGTTTGAACTTAATCGACCCAAAGGTTTGGCCGTTTGGGCTCTAGCGGTGAGGACAGACAGACATACGGATGGAAACGAGGGAAGGGACCCAAATTTTTCGCCTTCTCCATAATCGTAATATCATGATTTATTAAAATTTCGAGTTCTAAGTTCTATCTTGTTCAATAGACCATTTTTGACGAAATTGACTTAGAAATGCAGTTTTTATAATTTGAGGGTGCTCTTTCGATTGGCGCAAACTGTTTTGTTCTATCTCATTTAGTTTTCAAGTTATGGAGAACTGTTTTGTTCAATAAACCACTTTTCTGACCATTTTGAGTATCACTTTTGTTCAATAAACCACTATTCATTCTTTTTGTATCATATTGAACAATTCATAGTATATCTTTAAAATCTTATCTTCTTATTTCTTTCTTGTTCAATATCCACATTTATGGATTTTTTTGTTCAATATCCTTATATACTTCATTTATTTCTATTTTGTTTAATGTTCAAATTATTTTGGTTACAATTTGTACCTTATTGAACAAAAAAAAATATGAATTTGGTTATATAAGAACAAGAATTCTATTTTGTTCAATATCATACGAGATCACCATTGTTGCACTTATAAAATGTAGTATATACATTACATTAAACCTGTTTCCTGTAATATTTATCGGAAAGTTTTCAATGAATCATTCAATTTGTCGTTTTTTAAACTCAAAAAATATATTTGTGCTAAGTTCACAGCAACAAGAATTCCGAATACAAGTGAAAAACGAGATTATGACGTTCATCGCAGCAATCATAGTGAAGCAAAGGCTCAGCGTGATATCGATCGAAAAAACAAGTGTAAAAACACAGTAGTTATCGCTTATGATCTGCAAAATGTTTTTTCGCTGCCGAAAGCAAATGTTTTGAGTTACTTTTATAGGCGTAAATATGCTGTATATAATTTGACGGGATTTTGCCAAAATAATAAAACCACCCACTGCGGAATTTGGCACGAAACGCTAAGTGGCCGGTCTGGAAATGACATAGCATCTGGTCTCACTATTATTTTGAAAAAAGTTCTGGAAGATCTTCTAAAAACAAAAAGGATTATTTTGTGTTCCGATGCTTGCATGGTATCCTTAGCCATTCTTAAATTTATGGAATGTAATACTAGTATTGAGACAATTAGACACAAGTATTCTGAACCAGGACATTCGCAAGTGCAAGAAGCGGATGCTGTGCACAGTGGAATCGAAAAATACTTAAAGGACTTGGAAGTTTACAGCCCCGTTTCTTTCATAAGGATTCTATACGGACTGAACTACAGCAAAATTAAGCTTAATATTGCGCAGCTTAAGAAAGAAGATTTTTTGAATTTTAATAAAGCTAGTCTGAATCTTGAAATGGTACCTTTCAAAGATTGCAGACAAATCGAATATAGAAGCAATGACCTTCTTTTCTTGTATTATAAGACAATGCATAACCTATCTGTGATATAATTATAAACAAATTCGAATGAAGGTTTTTTCTTTGCAATGTTTTCCTTCAAACTTATAAATATTAAGACATACAAATGCTGTTTAAAACCTAATTATTATTTTTCAGTAGTAAGATACAAATTGATATCATATATCTGTGCTGTGCAATGACTTTAAAGTAGGTATTGTAAACTCTGTACCTTTCTCTTTGCCAATAAAATATCTATCTATTTATAAGACACAACATAGTGAGGATTTTCAAACGGTTAGAATCGCTAAAACTATGAGAGGCTCAAAGTGTAATATCCTTTCTACTGTCGTACAAAGTGTTTTCAACATAAAGTTAACCAAGGAAAAGAAAAAAGACATTCAAGCAATGTTACCGTTCATGCCTAACATACAAGAACAACGTTTTTATGAAAACATAATAAGAAACCATTAAATGAAATGTAATTATTAACCCTGGATAATAGATCCAAATCTAACCTAAAGTCAATTTTAACTAGAACATCCGTATAAATAAAACATAATTTCACCTCTAAATGCTTAAAAGCTCCTTAAGCTAAATTTAAAATGAACTTATCTAAGCATTTAGAAGTGAAATTTATGTTTTATTTCTAGGTACGGATGTTTTTGTTAAAGTCGACGGCACGAGTACGATAACTTTGGCGCCAAGATATAATAACGGTTTTTGGTAGAGGGGCTTAATACAAGCATTTTTTACTATGGGAGGGGGGGTATATCTCCCCCCGTTTAGGCGGTAGGGGCAATTTAAAAAAATTATTATTTAAAATGGAAAAAAATAATTAAAAAATAACGGTGATACTTACAATTAAGTTTTATACATTTTTTTAAAAGCCAACATTCTGTTTTATTAGCCAGTTTTTAATTCAAGTCAAAACTAATAGACAAAAATGTTGGCTTTAAAAAAAGGTATAATACTTAATTGTAAGTATTACCTTTATTTTTGAATTATTTTTTTTTCCATTTAATGTACATATTTTTTTAAATTGCCCCTACCGCCTTAACGGGGGGAGATAGACCCCCCCTCCCATAGTAAAAAATGCTTGTTTTTAACTGTCCTATACAAATCCGCCATTAAACTTTGTCGCCAAAGTTATCGTACTCTCCCCAAGTCGACTTTAACTAGATTCGGATCTCTAAATCCGTGACATTGAGTCCTATTATTTATTTTCACATTATCGCCTTAATTTAATAATAATTTTTATATTTATAACGAAACAAAATACTGTAAAAGAACAAACTGTGAAAAAGGAATTAAAGACTGTTTCATTTTTATTTACATATATTATTTTTAAAAGTAAAATATAATTTATATTTTTTTTTAATAAATACAACGAAGCTATGTTTTTATTAAGTTAATATAATAATACATAAAAATATAAAAGAATTTCTCCTTTATTTTTTGTTTAAAAAAAATTATTCAACGCTTTGTTGAGAAATAAATCTTTTATTTGTGAAATAAAGTATTTTTCTAAAACCTACATATTTCTTTTTTTAAACAATACAAACATACCAATAGATATTCAAAATTTTGTTGTCTCCTTTCATAATACCCTTAAGAGAACCTAATGAAATCTGATTTGAATATTAAAATTGTTATTGTTCAATTTAATACAAAATACCTCTGGTTTCCTATAATATTCTTGTTAATTTCTGTATTGTTCAATATTATGTTTTTTTGTTCAATATCCACCAATTTTATCACCAAAATTACCTCTGTTTGAATTTTAATTTTCATTATTTCAGAACAGAAGAAAAAAGAAATGTCTGAATTGTTTTTAAAACAAAATTGTTAAAGCTTTGAGAAAAACATCATTTCCAAAAATAAATTTGGTAAAATAAACAAAAGTTTTCGATCTGGACTTTAAAAATCGATTTCCCACCATTTTGAAAAATGGACATACATAGAACAAGGTAGAACTCAGGTGACGATATAGCTCCTTTAAGTCGCAGTTAAAAGTAAAATGGGATAAAATTTCAAAAAATGAACATGAAAATGTTGGTGTTTGAAATATTCCAATATCATTTTTTTCGAGGTATGCAACTCTGAAATAAAAAATAAAACAAAATCTCTATAAACAAAATTAGTTGTCATAATAATATGTTAAATTGAAAGACTTAAAGATTGCAAAATAATATTAATCACATATTAATTGTCTAATTTATTTACAATTTTAAATGAATCCTATTCAATTTGTTCTCATTTTTGTTTTTGTTATTGTAAGACTTTATATGGGTTTAGTATTCCATTAGGGTCCAAGAGTTGTTTAATGCTCTTCATCATATTAATAGCATTTTGTGGTTTTGAAAATCCCAAATATTTCGTTTTTAAAAATCCAATACCGTGTTCAGCACTCACGCTTCCTTTCAACTGCGATGTGTACTCAAACACAAAAGGTTCAATTGCCTTATAGAGCTCATTACTATATTCCTTACATGAAACATTCAGGTGAAGGTTGGAATCGCCTATATATACGCAAAGAAAATATAAGAGTCAGATATAAACATCTAAAAATCTTAGGTATTTTATTGTTGTTATTACCCAAGTGTCCGTAACCACAAACTCGAAGCGACATTTTCCCAACTCTTTTCTCTAAGACTTCTACAATTTCATAAAATCGACGAAGTGGCAAGGAAATGTCATATTTAAAGCAATATCCATCATTAATAAGAGCCAATGGAACTCGTTCCCGAAGACTCCAGATTTCTTTGACTTTGCCAGGATCACTTGTGATTGTTCCATCACAGATCTCACCACTTTCCATGCCAATTTCCAGAAATTTATTGAATTTTTCAGCATCGTGAGCTTCGTTACTGCCCGAAGTTTCAATCAACATATAAAATGGATAACCATCTACAGGTGATCTGTATAATAATATTAAGTTTTAACAAAATAATATCAAATATTTAAATATATAAATACATACTCGTATATACATGCATACAAAAAAAATTTGCGAAACCAAAAAGTTTTACATAAGCAAATTTTGAAACGAAAAAATATATCAATCACAATAACGATTTTAGTCTAGCGAAACTAAAAGATTCTGTAAGATCAACTTCAATTTCTTTAGGTTAGGTCGAGTGCGCTTATTGCTAACCGAACCAATGGCACAATGTGATTATAATTGATAGTTTGAATAGGATTTTAAGTCGTTCATTCGTACTTAACTTCTACCTGAGCGTCGAACTTGTCGAGTTGTAGAAGCTGAGTAAGGTCAATGATTCTCGGGAATTATTTCTCCAGAAGAGTCCTGAAACCAAAGGTCGCTCGCCCCTCCCCTTCCCAATCCTTTACCCCCTCCTCCGTCAGATCTGTGCTATTATGCTGGCTGATGTCTCCTCACCCCCTGACTGTATGGTGTATAACTGTCTGTCATGCCTAGTTTCCTTCCTGGGACGCTTATGGCTTAATTGCTGTTCGTCTCTCCTTTCTCAAAACATATCCTTCCCTTAAACTTCCCAATTGGGCTGGATCTAAGGTGTTATACGACCCGTGCCGATGATCAGCCAGGCTGAGGGCCCAATTAAAAAACTAGCTCAGTCGTGAACGGAGTATCCGGATACCTGGCGACCTCCGGATTAACCAGCCTTATCTGTATACACGGATCTCTGTACAGATGGACCACCCCTTATCCGCTACTCGTGGGATTTCAAATGAATAAAACAAAACAAACAAAACAAACAAAACAAAACCAAAAAACAATATCGGCCAGCAGTACGACGGCAAAGTTGTCTGCTGTACCGGCCAGCAGTACGACGGCAAAGTTGTCTGCTGTTCATCCCTCTTCCACTGGTGCTGACATGGCTGTGGACACTCATAGCCCTGTTGTCGCCAGTGGAACATCGGATAATCCGGTAAAATTACCTTCTTCCTGTAGTGAGGCAGTTGTGAAGAACGGCTCCTCTACTACCACTGAGAGTAAACCTCTCAAATCGTCAACACCTCGAGTCGGAGGTAGCAGGGCTGTGATGCCAGGTCCTTCTACCTCCAAAGCAAAGGCTCCTAAAGAAGGTCCTGGGGGAGATGGGCGTAAGCTTAGACCCTCCAAGGCCTACTACAGGGACTTGCGTAATGCTAAGAGGATTCTCCAGACGTTTGGTGAAAAACTAGGCGCTGGAGGAAACTCTCAGCATGACGCTAAGATAGCTTGGGCCCAGAATTTCCTGGCCAAAAATAATATAAAGACCAGCCAAGACTCAACGTCGAAGCGACAAAGGTCCATGGAAGGTAGTGTTCCACTACCCAAACGCCCCAAGGTGCTAAACATCAGCACTTCAATCGACCCTCGCAAGGCAAAAATGTCCTTCAGTGACGTTCTGAAGGATAAAATGGTAGTCGCGATCATCGACAGAAATGATGTAGATGGCACGATCTCTGCCGAAAACTGGACATTGGCCAAAGGTCAGCTGGCCTTCAGTTTTATAGACATTATGTCTGACAATCCGGGACCACCGCCCATCACAAAAGATGGCGGCTGGCATCAGGGACACATCAAGTTGATGGTCTGTGATGATCAGAGGTCGTGCGACCTACTGACGCTGGCGGTCAGCCGACTTGGAGAGGTCTGGCCTGGTGCTAAGCTCGAGGTTGTAGCAAAGGAAGACATTCCTTGCAGACCAAGAGCTCGCATCACGGTTCCGGCCATATTCAAGGAAGCTGACCACGTTCTCAAGGTAATCCGGCTCTCCAATCCAACCCTTCCTACTCACAACTGGAAGGTTGCGAAACTAGAGGACGCAAAGGGACCCTATAAAGGTGCAATTGTGATCATCAATGCAGAGTCCCTTTCTCCTCTGGCGCAATCAAAAGGTGTGATTAGGTTTGGGTTTGATGAAATTACGCTAAGGGTCTACAAAAAAGATGGGGCCGAGGCACAAACCCTTCCCCCTCCCCCACCCACACAAGCGGAAACGGTTACTGAGGTGCCTGGCGCATCGGTCACACTTCCTTCATTGGAAGACGATGCATCTCAGGTACCCCCAGTAGCAGTGGAAGCACCAAACACCGACCAAGGTTTTTCCGCAATGGAGGCCGAGGTCTACGAAAGCGGAGATGAGGACATTCTGTTAGAATCGTCCTCTGATATGGATGACTCCGACATAACTGTGTTGGAGGCTGATCGGGAGAACAGTAGCGAAAATGCTGCGGTTACTCCAGATTAACCTCCAACACTCCATAAAGGCTTCGGCCTCCCTTCTTCTTCGCTTATCCAGCAGCGATGAAGATATCGTCCTGATTCAAGAACCCTGGATTGTTAAATCCATTGTTCGAGGAATCAGGACTCCCAAATACTGCGTGCTGTATGCATCAGGTGAGGATGAACCCAGATCTTGCATATTAGTAAAACGCAGCCTAAATGTATATTTACTCCCTAATTTCAGCGATCGAGATACCACCGCCGCAAGTCTGGAAACAGCCAGAGGAACATTCTGGCTGGCGTCGGCGTATCTTGGCCACGACCATCTTGGCCCTCTCCCGGGAGATACTCTGGAGAGACTGATAGCTGAATCACAAAGGCTCAACATCGGCCTCATCATCGGTAGTGACGCTAACGCCCACCATACAGTATGGGGTAGCACGGATATAAACGACAGAGGTGAGTCTCTTTTCGACTATATTCTTAACACTAACCTACTCGTAAGTAACGTTGGTAATGAGCCAACCTTTATTACTAAAAATCGACAAGAAGTTTTAGATATAACTCTTGTCTCCGAATTCATTAATAATAATATTTTAAACTGGAAGGTATCTAAAGATCATTCCTTTTCTGATCATAGATACATCCAGTTTGACTTTATAAATGAACCACCTTGCCAACCGATCTTTCGAAATCTGAAAAGAACAAATTGGCCAAAATATAAGAGAACGTTAAATAGTTTAATAAAACCTGAACTTTTTAATACTCCCTCCAACATCGAAGATCTTGACGACAAAGTCAATAATCTAACATTAGCCCTAAACAAAGCTCTAGATACTGCATGCCCTCTTATACAAGTAAGAGGTAAAAAGAAGCCACACTGGTGGAACTCAGGGCTGGATCCACTTCGAAAAGAATGCAGAAAACTCTTTAACAGAGCCAAAGCTTCTAGAGACATGTCTGACTGGGACTCATATAAAGAATCACTGAAGATTTATAAAAAAGAACTGAGGAAAACCAAACGATCGTCTTGGAGAAACTTCTGTAACAACGTGGAAGATTGCTCCGAAGCATCCAGGCTGCGCAAAATCCTCTCCAAAAATCCAATCATGCCAAGCTGCTTTGAAAAACGCCTCTGGCCTCTGGACCAATTCAAGCGAAGAATCGCTCAACTTGCTACTAGACGTCCACTTTCCTGGTAGCTCTAATATTATTAATAATATTGCATTTAACAATGGTGACAATACTCTACAACCCCCACAAGGTCTAGTCACTAGGGAAAAACTCAAATGGGCTATTAACAGCTTTAAACCATACAAATCTGCTGGTCCGGATGGTGTAATTCCAGCCGAACTGCAAGAAAATGCAAGTTTTCTAATACCCATCCTAGAAAACATCTTCAAGGGTTGCCTTAATTTGGCATACATCCCGATGTCTTGGAGACAAGTTAAAGTTGTCTTTATCCCAAAAGCTGGAAAATCCAGTCACGTTAACCCTAAAGACTTAAGACCCATCAGCTTATCATCATTCCTTCTCAAAACTTTTGAGCGTTTGATCGATATTTACTTAAGGGAAAGTATTGATAAGTCCCTCCTTTCAAAGGCTCAACATGCCTACAACAAAGGGAAATCAGTTGAAACGGCTCTACACAGTATAGTACGTACAATCGAATATTCCCTCCATCATAAAGAGTACACCTTAGTTGCCTTCTTAGACATAGAAGGTGCATTTAACAATGTCGACACATCTGCAATTGCACGTGTATTGACATCTCTGAAGGTAGATAAGTCGATCAGCGAATTGATCAATCAGATGCTGATAAGCAGGATTATCAATTCAAAAATGGGCGATTTTACTACACAAAGGGGTGTCAGCAGAGGTACGCCACAAGGTGGTGTCCTATCCCCTCTCCTCTGGAATTTAGTAATAAATGAATTACTAACTACTCTAGAAAGAGAGGGATACAGAGTGTTTGCCTATGCGGACGATGTTGCTATTGCAATAACGGGTAAACATCCCAATATACTAAAAGAACTCTTACAAAACGCTTTAAATAAGCTCACCAGATGGACTAATCGGTGTGGACTAGGTGTTAACCCTCAAAAAACCGACCTTGTCCTCTTCACAAGGAAATACAAAGTCCCACACATTGACCCTCCCCTCATAAACGGTGTACCACTTAAATTCTCTGATCAAGCAAAATACTTGGGTCTCATTTTAGATAAGAAATTAAGTTGGAAACCTAATATTCAAGAGAGAATAAACAAAGCCACAGTAGCCCTGTTCTCCTGTAAAAAGGCCATTGGTAATAAATGGGGCCTACAGCCCCGAATTACGCACTGGCTATACATCTCGGTCATAAGACCGATCCTTACTCATGGAATAGTGGTATGGTGGACGGCGCTAGATACAGCGACAAATCGCGATAAACTCAGCAAAGTCCAACGAACAGCCTGCCTGTGTATGGGAGGAGCACTTCGCTCCACCCCCTCCGCTTCACTAGATGTTCTGTTCCATCTAATACCGCTGGACTTTTTCAGCAAGCAAACGGCCGCTAATACTGCCATACGGCTTCAGGCCTCCTCTCTGTGGATCAATAATGGAATTGGCCACACCACTATTTTGAACTCGTTCAGAACTATAAATAGTAATATTGACTACACCATACCCCATCCTCAGTTCAACAACTATAGCTTCAAAGTGACTATACCTCCCAGGTCTTCTTGGGAGAATACATCATTTTTGGACGATGGTCCTATAAACTTTTACACAGACGGATCAAAAACGGAGGATGGGGTTGGTGGTGGCGTATACTCAGATAGACTTAACTTAAGTCTCTCCTTTCGTCTACCCGATCATTGTAGCGTGTTCCAAGCTGAAATCCTGGCTATAAAAGAAGTCCTATCCTGGCTTAGAGAAAACGTAATATCAACAAATGATATACGCATCTTCTCGGATAGCCAAGCTGCGTTAAAATCCTTAGACTCTGTCTCTACAAATTCACTAACAGCCCTTAATTGTCGATCATCTCTTACGGAGATGGCTACACAGTTCAACATTCACCTTTTCTGGGTGCCGGGCCATAGAGACATTCCAGGAAATTGCAAAGCTGACGAACTTGCAAAAAGCGGAACAACTTTACCTCTGCTGGCTCACAATGCTAGCATAGGTATCCCCTTAGCTACATGTAAACTCATGCTAAAGCAAGATACCATAGAGAAAACAAACTTCAGGTGGAATAACACCACCACCTGTGTAGCGACTAAACGAATTTGGCCTAATCTTAGCGCCAAGCGCTCAAAACAATTAATCTCTCTGAGTAGATTGCACATTAGCTACGTTATAGGTGTCCTGACTGGGCACTGCTTAATAGGAAGACATGCTATTCGACTTGGAGCCCCTGCAAATGATTTTTGTAGGAGTTGCATGGACGAAGAAGAAGAGGAGACAATCTCTCATCTTCTGTGCACATGCCCTGCCTTATCACAAAGACGTAGAATCCATCTTGGAGACTACTACTTTAACGATACCAGTGATCTAAAAAATTCAGACATTACTTGTCTCCTACGCTTCATTCGAAGCTCCAATTGGTTCAACGAGTTAAGCTGATTAACTGATCCATGTGGTATCACAACGGACCATACTTTGGTCTAAGTGTGTTGGACGTCCCAAACCAACAGCCACTTTAACCTAACCTAACCTAACCTTCGTACTTAATCAACACGAAATAGTTTAAGACAGAACTAATGTGATAGATAAATAGTTCTATAATCTAAACAAAAAGCTTCAAATTTAATGGTAGGTACTTTGACGTCAAAAAACTTAATTGCAGCGGTATCAGTTTTATTAATGGTAAAGGACCCTAGATTGGTTTTAAGTTTTAAGAACAATTTTTATCAACAAATCATTTTTGGAGCTAAGTAATTCAAAAATTTCCTTTAAGATAAGTTTATCGTTTGATAAACGAACTATGTATCAAGTTTCGCTTTATCGAAGGTTTTTTTGGTTTTTAAATCTGTCACCTTTATTTGTATCTATAAATACTCCTCAAAGATCATAGTGTCTTTTAGAAGTAAGCGTGTTTAGAAATATGACATTTCAGAGAATAAAAGCTTTCGTCCATTATAGTTCTTCCTTTAGGCGACTGACACATAAAACGTCACGTAACATAATTTGTTTGTATAGGGTGATTTTTTTTATTATTTTCTTTTTGGCCACACTGGTTTTGACAGCTTATGTACATTAAGTGTTTTCTGTCACTTTTAAACATCTTCAATTTAGTCTATAATTTAACCATGAATCGTCTAACAAACGAACAACAATTGCAAATTATTGAATTATAATTTCTATTCTATTATTATATTTCTTCAAAAATGGTAGGATTCGCAACGTTATGGGTTAGCGCTAGCCTGCTATGATAACATACTGTTTTTACGAAAAATGGAAGAGCTTTACTAACATGACATGTGGTTTCAACATGAGTGTGCCACATTCCACACACTTAATAATGGACTAATTGAGAGGGGAATTCGGTGAACAGTTTATTTCGCGTTTGGGTACGCTCAATGGCTGTAAGGCAAAATTTTCGACCATGTACATATAATAACGCCCGAATATTCTCTTCCAATGCGTCAATTGTCTGAACGTAATCTGCGTAGACAAGTAATTTCACAAGACCCCATCAAAAATAGTCCAGCTTGTTGAATCGCACGGTCCTGGAAACCACGTCACAGGTCCACGATTAGAATTTTCAAAATTTTCCTTCAATAACTCGATACATCAAGCGACATGAACAATTATTTTGATAAAGTTTTCACGATTTGCTAACGTTGCGTTTTTCAAAAGTAAATATTAAGTGACAGCTGTCAAAAATACCAACTTTGAAATAAGTATTTTCAGATTGAAAACACACGTCTAAAAAAACCGTTATAAAACAATCTTTCCCCAGTTTTCAAAAAATAATAAAAAAAATCAATCAGGGACCTTCTTTTAGATACCGACACTTTTTTAAATGGCATTAAAATATGCCTTCATTTATGAAAAAAGTATGTTTTGTGAGGTTTTGATGATTCGTCAAGGCATCAATTGTCTCACATCAACATCATATTCATAGCAGGTAGCAATATTAGAGGGCACAAAAGCAATATTTTGAAATGCAAATAAGTAACTATTAAATATTCAATCAAAAACCCCTTCGGCTTGTAAACTTATGGATTTTGCGTAATCTGCGTAGACAAACAACTTCACATGACCCCACAAAAAATAGTAAGGCGGTGTTAAATCGCACAGTCTAAATAACTCGATACGTCAAGCGACCCAAACAATTATTTCGATAAAATTTTCACGATTTGCTTATATTGCGTTTTTCAGAAATAAATATCAAGTGACAGCTGTCACTTTGAAAAAAGTATTTACAAAAGTCTTCCCAGTTTTCAACAAATAATAAAAAAAGAGGCTGGGATGCGACCCACACTGATAACTTCCCATCCCGTCTATCGATTTGTCTTGCTTAAAAGTTTGTTTAAATGTATCAATTCTTACCAAATTTCTATTTTCTATTTTTTGTAGATTTTATTTTTTTTTATGAAAAAACGGACTGTTGGATTTTTATAAAAAAATTACTGAATATAAAAAACAATATTTTCTGTGAAATAAAATAAGTTTGAAGCCAATATTTTTAATTTTTGAAAAGCTATTTGAGCCGAAAATCAATTTTTACCAACTTTTATTAATTTTTTTGTTTAGGTTTTTATTTTTTGTAAAAAAACTGTCAATTCGATTTTTCTCAAAATGTTTCCTAATGTTGAAAACAATATTTCTTATAAGTTAAAATTAGTTAGAAGCCATAATCTCAAATTTTTGAAAAGATATTTAAGTCAAAAATCAATTTTTACCAACTTTTGTTAAATTTTTTTTTCGGTTTTTAATTTTTTGTAAAAAAAACTGTCAATTCTATTTTTTTCAAAATTTGACTGAATGTTGAAAACAATATTTTTTGAAAGATAAAAGTAGTTTAAAGCCAATATCTCAAAGTCTTGAAAAGATATTTGAGTCAAAACTCAATTTTTACCAACTTTTTTTTTATTTTTTTAGGTTATTATTTTTTGTAAAAAAACTGTCAATTCGATTTTTCTCAAAATTTCATCAGATGTCAAAAACATTATTCTTCGTTGCACAAAATTGTTTTGGAGATGAAATCATATTTTAGTCGTAAAATTTTCGAAGTGACAAATTTTTTTTTTCAGTTTTTATGATTTATAAAAAAAAACCGTTAATTGAATTTTTTTCCAAAAATATAATTGTTTTGTATCACGTTACAATATATAACATAAAATTTAATTCAAGTCTCTAGCGTCATTGGTTCATGAGATATTTAGGGTTAACCAAAATTTTCACCTTTTTTTAAACTGCTATGGTAAAAAAAACCATCTACGCAATTCATTCATTCATTTAGTTAACCAGTTCCTTATCTATAACATAGTCGTATACGTACTTTGCATCAAAATGTTCCAAGCTTGCTGCTAAAGAGTTTGCATCTAACATCTCACAAGATGACAATATTTCACCCAAATGCCTTTTAGCTGATACAAATGTTTTTAGAACATCGTCAAATGATGAAATTCCTGATGAATACAAAAAGTAATTAAAGTTATTATTAATTTTTTAAAAAACATCAAAAGCATTTCCTAATTTACCTAAAAATGCCACGTGTACAGCTTTTGGAGCCGGTGGACAAAGAAGAGCTAGCTTTGTTATTATGCCCAATGTACCTTCCGAACCAATGAACAGATGCTTAAGATGATATCCAGTGTTGTCTTTTTTAAAGTCAGACATTAGATCTAATACCTCTCCATTTGCAAGTACCTTCGTATTGAAAAAATTTTGTATCACTATATGTATGTGAAGATTTTTCAAGGCCATATACTTACAGCTTCAACACCCAAACATGAACCATGAAGATTTCCATATCTCAATACTCGAAGACCGCCTGCGTTCGTTGACAAATTACCACCAACATGACAACTTTGCTTTGCTCCCAAATCAATTGGCACCACTAGGCCAACTTCTTTGGCTTGCTGCTCGAGATTGTCCAAAATGCAACCAGACTCACAAACAGCAATGCCAGTGACTTCATCAATACTTATGACTTTATTCAAACGTTGTAAAGAAAGCACAATTTCATCACAAACTGGAACTGAACCCCCAACTAAACCGGTATTTCCTCCTTGTGGACAGACTGCAATTTTATTGTCATTGCAATACTTGAGAATGGTTGAAACTTCATCTACAGAACCAGGTTTAAGGACTAACTGGCTGTTGCCTTTAAAAATGCAAGAAAAAATATAGAATGTTAAGAGTAAGGACATTTGTATTTCTAAAAAGGGAAATGTATTTTTGTGGTTATAATGATAGTTTTTTAACCCCTGGTTAAAGATTCAGTACAAAAATGGTTCTGTTTGTCTTTCAAAATTAGGTTATTTTCACCTATAATCACCTATATTTTTATCCACGAAGCTTAGAAAAAGCTAATAATACTTCTTGAAATCAGAGAAAAGTAACAGTTGTCAATAAAATATACAGGGTTATCCATTTTGCGGTTTCAAAAGTTAACGTAAATAAAACACATATAAAATATTATTTTTTATCATGATATTTATTTTCATTATAAAGTTTGAACGTTAAAATTATGTGTGAAATACCACATTATTTAAATGACCACCGCGCGAATTTTTGCAAGCATCGATTCTTTTGAGGTAATTTTCTCAGCCATTGCTTGACGAATGTTGATTTTAAAGTGCTCAAAATTTAAAGGTTCATATGCATAACACGGTTTTTCGCGTAGCCTCACAAAAAAAGTCCATCTGTGTCAAATCGCTTGATATCGCCCAACGAAAAATTACGCGACCAGGAAATGTCTCTTGCAATAAAGCCATATTCACTCGAGTTGTGTGTCATGTGGCACCGTCTATTGTTGAATCCAAATATTCTCCAAGTCGTATCTTTCAATAGCAGGGAAAATGACCCCCCCAGGGAGATAATTTGTTTGTTTTTTCGTAGGAATTCCCTTCAATTCAAAACTTATCGTATTGCGTTAATGGATATGACCCCCATTATATTTTGAATTATATATTTTGTATATATGAAAAAAAAAATTTGTATTTTGCTTCCTTAAGCTACTAGATACTTTTAACTAAAGACTGGGCCACGAACATAATATGAATCGGATATTCAGCCCTATTCCAAAAACACAGCACAAATTCATCAAATTTTGACCAATGGCAGGCGCGATTCCTCATAGTTAGCTGGTTTAGCGGCGCTAAACCAAGAATTTTAGAATAAATCTAATTTTTTAATATATATATTATTTGGTGATTGAATTACTAACCAAACAGTTAACCATAATGTTAAAAAATTCGGTTGTAGTTACATAACTTGAATTCAAAGTGACTTTTCTAATTACATTTTTTAAAGCCAACGGGTTTTTCAATCAATGTCCTCTTTTCAATGGAGGACAATAATTACATAATGGGTGATTTTTTAAGAGCTTGAGAACTTTTAAAAAAAAAAAACGCATAAAATTTGCGTAAAGCGCGAAACACATTTCGAACCGAACACTGATTTTGGTAATAAAATTCAATGATTTGCAAGCGTTGCTCGTTAGTAAGTCTATTCATGATGAAATGTCAAAGCATACTGAGCATCTTTCTCTTTGACACCATGTCTGAAATCCCGCGTGATCTGTCAAATACTAATGCATGCAAATCCTAACCTCAAAAAAATCACCCGATATATGGCTTTTAATTGAAAATTACCAGAACGAAAAATAAAACAAAATAAAATAATATAACGACTTATGCACCTGCATTACTTTAAATTCAGTTCTTTTTCAATAAAAAAGTATAATACAAACTGTATAAACTTTAATTTGCAATTCTATGAGCAGCTAAATAATTGTAGATATGTTAAAAAAAAACGAAACAATTTCGGCACTTTACTATACCATTACCATAATTGAAGAATTATTAGAAAAAACATTTAGAATAAGATCGTTTTCGGGGAAGCTATTAATAGTTAATAATAAGCTTCCATGTCCAAAGATAACAGATTTAAAATCAACATACAAGGAAGAATACTCGAACCTTTATCGAAAATCAATATTGCATTTGAAAATGGTTAGCTGGTTGCGAGAATAAAAATAAATTGTTTTGCTGGCCTTTTTTTTCCTGTATCACGCATGCTTTCTTGCAAACCCGAAGTTGTCCATAAAATAAAGTTGGCAATAAAATTTCCAATAGAATCAGACAATCAGAATTTGTCGCAATTATGCTAGACGAGACTTCAGACGTTCAATTAAAGTCCCAATTATATATTGTTTTCTGATATTACTTTGACAAAAAAATTCATGAAAAATTTTCTACATTTATCGATGATGTAAGCCTAGGGCGGAAGATTTGAATAAAACTAATTATAGTTCTTGAAAACTTATCTTGTACCTCTAGAAGAAAGAAGCTAACCCCAACGCTATGACGAGGAATCGCCACTGACCAATGGACCATCCAGCGGGGGGTCATACACGGTTAAAAATACTGGCGTTAATTTTAATATTTTTAGGGTTGTATATATGACAACGCTGAAAAAATATTAGAATTAAATATGTTTCATATATTAAAATTGAAAAATTAATAAATGGTTTATTGAAATTAAATAATTTTTCTTATTACATACTATGTCCATAGTATTAAATTTCAACATATATTAAGATTAACTTCAAAGCCAAAAGTATTGAAAACAAATCTTTTTTATTAAAATTGTGTCTATGATTCTTATAAACTTGTATTAGAATTAAATACATTTTGTATTGAAATCTAATATTTTCGCCTGAAATTCAATATTTATTTTATTTGTTATAAATCCAAAAATATTAGACTATAATACAAACTATTGCATTTTAATTTTAATATATATTTGATTTGAATATAAAAATAAGTTAAATCAACACCGAATGTATTAAAATTTAATACAGATTTGGATTAATTTATAATATTTGACGGATATAAGATAATTTAAATTGTATTACATTTCAACACAAAATAAGATTTGTTTTGAATTTAAAAAGATTAAATTTTAATACAAATTATATTTAATTTTAACCAAAAATTAAATTAGTTTTAAATATTGAAAGATTATTATATAATGCAAATTGTATTGGATTTTAATACAAAAATAAATTTGTTTTTAGTATAAAAAGTTATTAAATGTAATACAAAAGCATTACATTCATAACATAACATTTAGTAATTTTTGAGTAGAATGAGAATACACTTTTTAATATTAGTTTTAACCATGCAAATTCAAAGTGTTTTAATGAAAGCAAAATTACTTACTGAGCTTTTATCATAGGTATTCGTAACTCATCCACCTGCTTTAAAATAAAACTTTTCTGAATAAAAAACCATGTTGTTATATTTTGAGATTAGAAGAAACATTTTATTTTTTATGAAGACTTAAACTATTTTAAAAACATTTTTAAAATTATATAAAAAAAATACATAAAGGCATTAATAAAAATAAGGTTGCAATATGAACATTTTGTTATTTATTTCGTAACACTCGAATGGTTTCTTAAAAACAATATCATCATACTTTAAGCAAATTTTATTGTTTCTTAATGACAGTGAACATATTAACTAGATTTTCAAAACTTTGTTTTTTATATTTTAAGCATAAGAAGTAAGCATTGTTTTCAATTTTGAAAATTTTTTCAATTTTTATATACATTTCTGGTTCAAGATAAAGAAAACAATTAATTTTAAAGTGAAACCCTTTAACAAACTCAACATAGTCAGCAGAGTAAAACTCTTTAGTTTTAAGGCTGTCCATTATTCTTTTTGAAGCTAAATCTAAGTTATCTATTTCGAAGCAGTCTAATAGTTTCAATTTCCCAAACTTAGCCTTCTCAGAAAAATCTTTGTTGGTCCAAATTTGAAAAATATGTTGCTGATGGCGTAATGCTAATGTCTTGCATATGTTGATGTAATTATTAGTATTATTATTAAGTTTTGTGAAAAAACGATGTTTTGACTCGTACCTACATGTAGACATATTTATAAGTGGACCCATCATTTTAATAATGCGGGGATAATGAGTCAAAAAGTGGTGCTTGGGTAAGAGATTAAGCTTAAATTCTTTTAATATACATTGAAGATGTTTTTCAATAGTAACTGAGAGTCGTTCTATTAATGAAGTTTTTATTTTTGGAGAAAAGATAATGTTTATAATTTCTATCATTGTTGTTATTCCTGACCAAAGCTTTGGGAAGGCCTCGGAAAACTCATGAAAAATAAAAGGAAAATGTAAAACTAAACAATTGTTTTGGCTAGCTGTTAATCCCAAGTTAGTCGGACTTTTTTCCAAACTTATAATTGATGGCACACTTTTTCGGAACAGGTAGCCAAAATGAAAAGATTGAATTTTTCTATTTAAGCTGTCGACTTTTAAGATATTACTGTCTACAAGTTTTTTTAAGAAAGCTCTCATGATAAAAGGTGCAGTCCCTTCAAGTATATCGTGCATTAAATCAACGCTGGGATGGTTGATGCTATCAAAGTAAGAAAGTTCATTCAAAATACAATATCTCTTTATTCCTTTAGAATCAATAAAGTCTTCAAAAGTTTTGTTTTTATCATCCTTGAATAAATCTGAGTACTCAACTGTTGCTCGAATTAAATTTTCATTTTCTGTGCAAGCTGTTTGAGTTTCCGAGCGAGTCATATAACATATACGACAAAAATGCATTGCTCTAAATGATTCAACGAACCCTAACGCACAGTTTGCACCCAAATTATCATGGCTAAGACTTACTAAGGTACCTTTAAGGACAACATCATTTACAGCAATACCAATTTGTTCAAGAATTTTAAGATCTTTTACAATTGGTCTTAAAACTGTATTGAAGTCGCATCCATCATTTTTTAAGTCGTTTGCATAAAATAAAGCCACTAGATGTATATTATCAACTCGGGAATTAAAATTAAAGCCTAAGTTCAAAATACTAAAATATATTGCACCGATTTTGTGAATAGTTGTCTTACTACCTAAAGGATTTACAACTTCGAAATCGTCGTAATACAGTTGTATTTGAATGGCTTTTGAGTTTTCTTTAAAAAAAGTACTCGAGTTGTAAGTCTTTCCACAACAGAAATCTTGCAATTCATTTTCGTTACATATATGGTTTCTTGACATATAGAGCTTAAAAAACAAATTGTTTCTGAACATTGATATCAAGGTTTCTAAAATAGAAATATATTGAAATGTGCACTGTACATATGAATCCTTGTAAATTTTGCTTCGAGTGTCATATTTTTGTTCCCATCTACCTCCTAAATTTTGTGATGTGGCATTAACAAACATTTTCTAAGCACTTAAATTTCGTTGTCTTTTATAAGATGAATCAATTTTTTTGAAGTCATCTGTAAAACTGGTTTTACAAGCTGTAAGTAAATTGCCTACATCAAGTGTTCCACCAGAAAAATTTAATGCTCAAGGGTTAAAAAGTAATGCCACAATATTTGAAAGCAATACTACAGGGGTAGAAATAAGTATTAAAAGGTTTAAAAACAATACTTGAATATTTAAATGCAATACATGGAAATGTAAACAATATACATAAGTATATAGGACACTAACGCGCTCAGAGAGTTATAGTAATACATTAAAGTTAAAATGTAATACTCACGGATTGAAAAGTAATTCTACAGTATTTGAAAGTAATACTGTAGGGGTAAAAATAAGTATAAAAAGGTTTGAAAACAATACTTGAATATTAAAATGAAATACTGAACTATTATTAAGTAATAATTTTGTATATGAAAATGGAAACAAAATATAGACGAGACTAACGCGCTCAGCGAGTTATAGTAATACATTAAAGTTAAAATGTAGTACTCACGGATTGAAAAGTAATTCGTATGTATTCAAAAGTTGTATTAAAAATTATAGTACAAAAAAAAAAAGTAATAATATTTGAATAAAATATGCCTTATTATTAAAATGCAATCAGAGTAGGTATTATATTTTAAGTCAACTATAGTTTATTTGTAATAAGTTCTAGGTTGAAATAAGGTTTTAATAAGGATCGGGTTAGATTGTAGAATATTAAAATTAAATTTAAATATTTTGAAATTAAAGATAAGAAGGCTAGTATTAAAATGAGCATTTTAATAAAAGAAATACTCAAATTTAATACAGAATTATTATAGAAAAAATTTAATAAATTGAAAATATTGAAAACTAATTTTTTGAGTATTGTATACAGCTGTAATACTGAGGCGGTATTAAAAAACACCCCCAGATTTTTAACCGTGTATGAACCATAAAGCTTATACAGTTAAGTTGTATAAGTAAAGATTTCATTTCAAAATTTGTTAGTAATTTAACGACATTAACCAAAAACTAGTTTGCTGTCAAAAACAACTAAAATTATTGTTTTCACTCAATTTAGAATTTGAAAAAAGTTTAGTCATGCTTTAAATTATTTTCATAAAATTTGTTATTAAGAAAAAGAACCTTGAATAAGAGATGGTCAGTTTGATATTAAGTTGCCTTTAAATTCCTAAAACTAGCCTTCAATTTTATTATTAAATTTTTTGACACACATAGTGATCATTGAAAATTCGAACTAGAGCTTTTAATCAAACATGACATTACGATGGTAGAGAAGTCGAAAAAATTGGGTACCCCGATTATGTCCGTCTGTCTATCTGTCCTGGCCCCTACAGTCCAAACAATTGTGTTGATTAAAATTAAGGTTTTCAGTCGATTAGCGTAAGGCGTTTTTTTTTCATTTTATTAATACGAAAAATAACAGGACTTCCCATACAAATTTGTTTGTTAAAGTATGTGATTTTTTCAAAACTTTCTCTAAATTTTGTATTCTTAATTTGGCTTCCTTCTACAAGAGAAACATTTTTTGGTATTGCTCCAGAAGGGTAACCCTCATAACCTTTAAGTTTTTTTTTTAAGTTTTCTCAAGAACTAATCGACCGATTTCAATTATCTTCGCTTTTTGTGCAAGTTCTTGTCGATGATCAAATGATCAAATTGATGATGATTTTTGATGATCAAAAATGTCATTTTTTTAAATTTTAAAAAATAATATTAATTTTGTTTACAAAACTCGATGTCTCAGAAAGGGGTCAACATTTTTTAACAAAATTTAAATGTATATTTATAAGCACTTTATTTAGTGCTTACCAAAAATATTTTTAAGACAAAATTTAAAATTTAAAATGATTTTCGAAAAAAAAATAAGTTAAACTAGAGTTTTTGAGAAATGAAATGGCAATTAAATTTTTGAGATACATGAGGTACATTTTTAAATCTTAAAATATAGGATATATTTTTAAACCGACTTTTTGGAAGAAATTAGCAAGTTCTAAAAACCCAGTCGTGCATTTTAATTTGTTCAAAATTGATTTTCTGTTGAATACAAAAGATCTTAAAAAATTAAATAAATCTACCTTTGAAGTGAATTTGCTTTGGATGCTCTAGAACTGAGATTTAAACATGATTTTTTTTTTTTTTTTTTACACTTTAGAATTTTTAGAAAGTAGTTAGCTTACAGCAAGCGTCACACTACGATCAGAGGCTCATCATAAGTGCATGTGTTAGTTGTTAGTAAGAAAATAATACAATTATAGCCTAACACACGCACAAAATACAAAACATAATAAATATTAACATTTAACATGAATTATTACATAACATCAAAAAATAAAATAAAGACGTTTACGATAGTGGAGCACTGGTTCTAAACAATGATTTTAATCCCACCTTATTTAAATTTAAATCAATCGATGAACTGTTTAAGTTATATAAAATGCTCATTCGACTTAAAGCTTCATTCTTTCCATAGTTAGTTCTATGGAAGTCAATATGTATAAAGTCAAAAGTACGCAGGTGATGAGTTCCGCCTCGGTAATTTAAATGTATACAAGACAGCAAATAAAGTGCATCAATTTCACCATTAATAAGTTGATGAAAAAATATTAAATCATTATTAACACGCCTTTGATGGAGAGTTTGCAATTGAAGAAGCTGAATATGACGTTCATAGTGAGGCAGATTATAAGGATCTTCCCACGGAAGACCCTTTAAGGCGAAGCGAATGAAATTATGTTGAATTGATTCAATACGTTTCTTATGAATTTCGTAATAGGGAGTCCATACCTGCGAAGCATATTCAAGATGAGGACGAACATGACAATTGTGCAAAGAAAGAGTAACATAGGGATCATTGAACTCCTTTGCCCAGCGTTTTATAAAACCAAGCATAGAACTTGCTTTATTAACAATAAAATTAATGTGATGTGTAAATTCTAAGTTGGAACAGAAATGAACACCTTAATCTTTAAATGTGGAGACGCGACCGAGTTTTTGCTTTGATATACAATAATCAAATACACTAGCGATTCGTTTTTTAGTAAAAGTTATCGTCTGGCATTTAAAAGGGTTGAGGGTAAGGCTATTTTTGCCACACCAAAATGTAAAACTATCAATGTTAGCTTGTAAAAGGATGTGATCTTGGGTGGACTTTATTATCTTAAAAATTTTTATGTCATCAGCAAAAATAAGAACATCACTTGAGCGTAGACATGACGATACGTCGTTTATAGATAGGACGAATAGAAAAGGGCCAAGATGGCTTCCCTGGGGGAACACCAGATTGAGCAACAAAAGGTTCAGAATGACAATTTCTAAATTTTACCTCATAGGATCTGTTTTCAAGGTATGATTTGATCCAAGCTAAGAAAAATGGTGGAAAACTAAGAGTTTTAAGTTTAAATAAAATAATTCCGTGGCTAAGTTGGTCAAAAGCTTTAGAAAAGTCAGTGTATACACAGTCAACTTCATAACCTTGTTCTAAAGCGTTTGAACATATGTTTGAGAATGTGAGGAGATTAGTAACGGTTGATCTTTTTTTCACAAAACCATGTTGCTGTTCGCAAATGAGATTTTTACTAAAAAATGCTACACTTTCACAAACAACTTGTTCAAACAATTTAGGTTTGCAAGAAAGCTTTGCAATGGGCCTGTAGTTTGTTATATCCGCCTTGTTACCTTTCTTGAAAATTGGTGTAAGAAATGACTTCTTCCATAAACTGGGAAATTTGCCTGTTTTTAGAGAAAGTTTGAATAAGAACGTAAGGGGTTCAACTAATGCATTACTACACTTTTTTAATACTATCGGGGGAATACCATCGGGACCGGCTGAGCAGTCATCATTCAACACGGATAAAAGATCAAGGACCGTACTCTGTAGCACAGGGATGTGACTATACAGCTAGTCTGCGAAAAGGAGTGAAGATTGTGAAAATATACTTCATCAACTTCTTGAGGTCTATTAACAAATGATTCACGGAAATTTGTTGCGAAAGCGTTACAGATATCAACAGTTTTATTTAAAGAAAGATTCTTGTAGGTGAAGTTAACTGGAAAGCCATCTGATTTTTTCTTTAAGTTTACAAGTTTCCAAAATTTTTTAGGATTCTCTTTCAAAGAGATGCCCATATCAGAAACATAAATAGCATATAAAAAATTTGAAAGAGACTTAAATTCGTTAAAAAGTTCAACATAAAAAGAGAAATTGATTGGAGACAGAGTTTTGAGATAAGTTTTCCATGCCTTATTTCTTTTGTTACGTAGTAAACGCAATTCTTTCGTGTACCAAGGGTGGCTAAAGTTTGTATTTCTTGATTTCTTTAAAGGTACATTTTTTTCTAAACAATTATTAAAGATCTTATAGAAATTTGATTTCAATAATATAAATGTCCCAAAAACTGCAAAAGTGACAGTTTTGTTAAACTAATGGCTAAATTCAAGAACCATACATTTTTCTCTCTACAATTTTTAAGTTCTGTTGACTAAGATCAAAATACGAGTAAACAGACTGATAGGGATAGTAATAATAGAAAAAAGCCCGACAATTCTTCATATCAGATCCTCTTTCATTTTCTGGATTTTTCAAGTTTTGTAGCGTTCTTCGCATTAATAGAAATGGAAACACAAAAAGTTTTTATTTTTGAAAAAAAGCTACTTTTCCAAAAAGTTTCTTACATTTCTGCGTGAAATGCACCAAAAATCCTCTAAACTATTGTGATTTAGCTCTTAAATATGGCATATTTAGAAAACTGTTGGGATTGCTTTCATATGTAGCGAGTCATCATAAATTGCTGTACATTGTACAACAGTGTTCTATAATAATTTGATAATTAAAGTTATCACTGTGGTCCCCATGGCATGATGGTTAGTGCGTTGGACTGTCATGCCAGAGGTCTTGGGTTCGATCCCTGCATATTCCATCCAAAGTTTTTTTCACGCTGATACTGCCTCTTGCGAGGAATTGACAAATTCTTCAAGAGTAATTCTTGTCATGAAAAGTGCTTTCTCAAATTAGCCGTTCGGATTCGGCTTAAAACTGTAGGTCCCCTCCATCCCTGACAACAGTACTCGCACACAGGAATGGTTGAGAGTTGTAAGTCACTGGGCCCTAGTTCTCAACGGACTGTTGCGCCACCCAATTTATTTAAAGTTGTCACTTTAGCCCTTGAAATGTGTTAACGTAAGGTTAAGATGCACATTATGCTATTTAAATTTTGTTAGCCTCCTTTACAAAACATTAAAGAACATTTTTAAGCTGTGAGTAAAAACTCATCTAAGTGTGTGACCCCCTCCCCCCCTGATTAAAAGTCTGGATCCGCCTTTGGGCTTAACAATTTGTATGCATTGTGCGATATTCAAGCGATCCAATTTCTTAAATGTCAGACTTTCAACCAAAAAAAATGGTTTAACAACTTAGTTTAACAGATATCGAATTTCAGCCCTACTTTTGAAATCACAAAATGGATAACCCATCACATTATCAAATTATACTTTTTCTAAGGTTTTGATGGCTTTATAGCGCGAATCCGACTTCAAAATCAATTTCGAGAAGAACTTTAATTTGATTTGATTTTTTGACAAAAAATTGCTCAAGTTTTAAAAATACCCATTTTCAATATTATTTTTATATTTTTTAATATTTTTCAAAAGCTTAATATAATAGAATATTGTTTAGACAACAGATTCGTTACAAGAACCAAACTTACTTTCAAACCGTTTTGCTTTTTACTGTTGAAAACCGTTTCTTTTAGATTTTTTTTCAGACAGGTGAAATCTAAAAGCTTTTAAATTTTTTTTCAAATATTATATGAAATAATATAAATATTTTAACTTAATATTAAATAAAAGGATTATAGATTTGGAAAACGGATTTTACTGAAAAGCGATTGATTCAAAATAACAATTTTAGACCAGTAAAACATGGCAAAAAAGGGGTCAAACTCGGGATGAGATATAGTAAGCTGGAAGTTTGTTTATACCTTCCTTTTGGTATTCTTAACATTGTGTCAAAAGTCCCATACAATCTACTGTCTGCGTCGTGAGTTGTTTAGCGCCAAAGCTCCAATAGTGCGAATCCCCTTGCCAAAATTTTTAATCATATAGTTGCTGAAATTTTTGTTTGAGACATTTTTCCACATATGTACATACTTAACCCTTTCAGATATAGAAGGCAACAAAATTGCAACGCTGAAAAATGTTGTACTTATGTGCACTTAGTTTTCATTACTTCTCATTAATTATGAGATGACTTATGGGTCTTCATTACACTCTATATCTGTGAGGTTTTGAAAAACCTTGAATGTATTTTCTTTGGGTTTTTGAATAATTCGTTTTAGAGTTAATTTTAGGTGGTGGTTTCGAGTTCAATCTCCGATTTAAGCTATATGTGCTGATACTCAGAAATTCCTGTTTTCAATATTATTTTTATATTCTCTTCAATATATTCCAAAAACTTGATGTTATAACCTTTAGACTACGAATTTGTAATTGGACCAAAAATTGCTTTACCTAATATAATTTTGAGTTTTTCTATTAAGAATTGTTTTAATAAATATGCTTCAGCGTTCTTCTTATGTTTATGTATGGCGTGGTGAAGACTTACAACGATGTAATGTAGATTTAAAAAAAAAAATAATAAGGATCCTGAACGGAATATCGAAGTAGATTGTAGATCTAGAAAATCATTACGAAGGCCTTTTTGTTACGTGCTTGAAACGCTTTGACTATAGATGATAGTGTAAAAATATGATCGATCGCTGAAAAGAAATATTGTTCTGTTAGATCAATTTTTCGAGCCTTACAACAAGTATACTGCAAAGTATTTTTGCAATTACATTCATGAATGAAATTCCTCTGTAATTTTCAGGAGAGTCTAGAGAGCCTTTTTTACACAATGTATAGAATACCTAAAGGGAGGTATTAACAAATTTAACGCTTAATATTTTTCATTCCAAGGTGAAACTCTTATTTTACTGAACTATTTTGTAAGGCTTTCGATCTAAACTGAGCTCAGGAAGTGGTTCGTTAAAAGTCCTTAAAGTCAAATTACATAAATAAAAGCTTCAAAAGACTTAAATTACCTCGTACACTCCTTAAAAAATCAACGTTGTATGATTGAAGTTCATCTTTCTCTTGAACAGTGTGATTAGATCCAACTACAGATTCAAAAAATCCAACATCTTTGTCCGTTAAGACTGCGTAGTTTCCTCGTTTAACATTATGGCGTTCCTGCAAAAAAAAAAACATGCAAAACCATACAGAAATAAGCATCATTTTTGTCCCATAAATATTTAGATTAAGATTTATAAGGTTTAAATAATTATATACATACATACATAGATAAGGTCGTTTGTTTAAAACTTTAACCACATTAAAACCGAAATCTTAAATTTAAATGATTAACAAGCAAAAAAAAGTTGAAAGTTAAAAGTATATAAATAATAAATAGACGGATTGCTTAATACAGACTAATCAAACATGAATTTTGAGTGGTGTAATTCTTGAATTACCTTGGGTCAATGGTAAGAGCCGATTTCGGACATGTTAAATCAAACTACATATATATGTACATATAAATATACAATTGACATCGAAGCAGACTCAGGTGGGCAGGTCATTTATCTTGCTAAACGGCTTGGAAAGCCCTTTTTAGATGTTCGACTTGCAATCGGGATTGGTGGAGAGACTATTTTAAAGGAGACCATCAGCAGACCCCATGTTTTCAAACTAATGATGATTATGAAAGTATTTTAACTTTTGGCAGTTGTCCAACTATAGAACCTTATTTTTAACTTCCCATAGGAAGTTATTGTAATGGGTCCGATTTGTCAAATTGAAAATTTTGACATTTCTCGACGTTTCAAGGCCCCTAGAGTCGAAATAAAAGATTTTTACAAAGATGTCTGTGCGTGCGTGTGTACGTACGTTCGTACGTCCGTACGTCTGTACATTCACGACGTTTTTTTCATCGTCCATAGCTCAAGAACCAGAAGAGATATCGACTTCAAATAAATTTTGTTATACAGATAATAAGGCAGAAAGATGCAGAAAGGACTCTCAAAAAAATTGACTAGGTGTTTTTTTTTACCATAGCAGTTTAAAAAAAAGGTGAACATTTTGGTTAACCCTAAATATCTCATAAACCAATGGCGCTAGAGACTTGAATTAAATTTTATATTATATATTGTAACGTAATACAAAACAAGTATATTTTTGGAAACAAATTCAATTAACGGTTTTTTTCATAAATCAAAAAAACTGAAAAAAAAAATTTACGACCAAAATATGATTTCATCTTTAAAACAATTTTGTGCAACGAAGAATAATGTTTTTGGCATCTGATAAAATTTTGAGAAAAATCTAATTGACAGTTTTTTTTATAAAAAATAAAAACCTAAAACATTACTCAAAGTTGGTAAAAATTGAATTTCGATTTAAATATCTTTTCAAGAACTTAAGATTAAGGCTACAAACTTATTTTATCTTATAAGAAATATTATTTTCAACAGTCTGAAAAATGTTGAAAAAAATTGAATTGACAGTTTTTTTACAAAAAAATAAAAACCGAAAAAAAAAACTTAACAAAAGTTGGTAAAAATTGATTTTCGACTCAAATATCTTTTCAAAAATTTGAGATAATGGCTTCTAACTAATTTTAACTTATAAGAAATATTGTTTTCAACATTCGATCAAATTTTGAGAAAAATCGAATTGTCAGTTTTTTTTTACAAAAAATAAAAACCTAAAAAAAAAACAATACTAAAACTTGGTAAAAATTTACTTTTGACTCAAATAGCTTTTCAAAAATTACAAATATTGGCTTCAAACTTATTTTATTTCACAGAAAATATTGTTTTCGATATTCAGTAATTTTTTTTATAAAAATCCAACAGTTCGTTTTTTCATAAAAAAAAATAAAATCTACAATTTTCCATTCCTATTTTATTTGTGTGTACTCGTTGTTTATTTTCTTTACATTACTCACGACATTTCCAAAATGCTGAAAATAAGTGATTTAAGTAGACACTAAATAAAAAGACCGTCAACTTGTTACTTCTGTTGCCAATTTTCATTGCATAAGATTTGTGAATAGGTGATAAGCTATTCTTACTGCTTTCCCCTAAGGTAGTGTGTTGCTTTTAAAGGCTTAACTACATAAGCCAAAAAGTACTTTTGTACAAAAGTAAAAATATTTGTAATCTCGCTAGTTCAGTGGTTTTGTGAAAAAGAATATACAAATTTGTTTTTCAACCAAAATTTAAGTCTCATGCATCATTTTTATAAGTTTTCCAGTTCTAACTATTTATATCTTATCTTTCAGTTATATACTGACAAGGAAAAATCTGTGAGGGAAAGTTCTAACTACAGTTTTTCTGAAAGTGCATTGTGGCTTAATCATAGATGTTTGCTAAACTTTTTAGGCTATTCATAAATAAATGCAAATCAAAGTTAAGGGCTAAACCTGAATAACTATAAACATAGAAAATGCTGTGTTCAAGTAATTATTATCGCAGCTAAATTTCATAATTGAAAAAGGTGAAAAATTAATTTATGACAGATAAATTTTACGTTAACACTAAGTTCCAGAAAATATCGATTGATACCGCAATTGCAGAAGATATGGATATTTTATATAAATATTCCCGGTAAACTGTAGAACTTTATTATTTCCGCCTTTTATAATTCAATCTAAAATAATTCAATGCAGTATATTTTAGATAATACAGTAGTTAAGTTATTAGTTAAGGTATTACTATTGAAATAAACATAACATACATTTATAAAAAACATTTACTCGTTCATATATACAAATAAAGTCTAGTCTAAAAAACCTTAATCTTGTTACACTCTTTCAGCACACATCCTTTCTTGTTTTGGTTATTAATGCCATCTATCTGTATCTTAGAGAAAAAGAAGAAAAAAACAAATTCACCACGAACTACCGGTATAACTTCTTCCGTTATTTATTGACAAACAAAAATGTTTTGCTAGAATTAATTTGAATTATAGGAGTATTTTTGTAGATATAAAAACGACAAGATGTTAGCAAAATTAAAAAAAAATTAATGAGACTAAAAAACATAGCCTTCTTGGCTATCAATAAACAAAAATGAGAAATGTCGCATTTCCCGGAAATGATGTTTTTTGTGTACTCTTCTCCGAGGTGAAAACATGTATACACCGATACGAATTCAACACGCTATAAAAAATGAGAGTAAGAGGTTTCGAAGGGACGGAGACGAGGAAATTTGGCTCTCTCATTTAGTTTTTTCTCTCTGCCCGTGGCGTGGTGATTAGTGTGTATAGCTGTCACGCCAGACGTCTATCTGTGTCACCTTAATTTAAAAAAAAGTTTTCATCGGTATTGCCTCTTGCGAGGAATTGACAAATTCCCCAAGAGTAATTCTTGGCATGAAAAGTGCTTTCTCAAATTATCCGTTTAGATTCGGCTTAAAAAACTGTAGGTCCCCTCCATCCCTGACAACTTTACTCGCAATGGTTGAGAGTTTTAAGTCACTAGACTCTAGTTCTCAATGAACTTTTGCACCACCTAATTTTTTAGCTGAACAACTAAGCAGAGCAGCAGTGACCAAAGAAAATTAAATAAACAAGATCGGTTATAAGTACTTCTAGGCATTTCAATAAAGACAAAGACGGCCACTCCAAAGCAATACAAACACGGTTTAGTTGACAACATAATATGTATTTAAATTAGACGAGTGTCTAAGAGCTGTATAAAACTCTTTAAAGAAAAGTGGTCAACCTTCAAGCATGAGAAATATTGAATTGGAGATTTTCTTATAGAAGTTGAAAGTTTATATGATGAAGTTTGAGAAATAAAAATAATTTAGGCAAAATCGAAGTAAGAGTTATCAGTTTACTATCATATGCCATGCTATTATACATCAAATCCAAGACTTTATTATTTCAGAATTATTTAAGGGTTGATATTCAATCCGCAAAAACATTGGTGGATTTTATTTCTATTGGTTCTTTTTCTCTTATTGTGCCTATTATAAAATTAAACCATACTTAAGATTTAAAATTGGAACTCGTCGCTCCCTAATTTGAATATTTTATTGTGTGTTTTTCAGTTATCTACCTGAAAGTATTTAACATCAATAAGGGTTGTTAAGTGTTGAACCTTTTTTTGTAATTTATGCACTTAGTTAGAACATCTCTACCGAAGAGCAAGGGATCGACTTCATATTTATAGCATAACAAAAACAACATGGGGTGGAAGCTGACACTGACACACTTATCGACATGCGCTTCAAGGTTTTCTTATGGAAGTGTATTTTAATTGCTGACTATTCCATAGGGTCATAGGCGTGGTTTCTACAACTATTGTCCATTCATATTATTTGTCTAGCAAAAAAAAAATTAATGCGTGGGCGTGCTTAGAATTAGTTTTGAAATTTTTGACAAAAGTGAAATATTAGATATTCATAGGGATTCTTTATGTTCCGTTCTTTAAAAATTGAAAATTTTCATATTTGTACATACTATTATGATTTTTATCTTTTCAAAGAAAGTTTTTAAAAAATTTTCAAAGTGTAAATAAATCCATAATTGATATTATATGAAGAAGTGTTAAATTACCATTAACAATACTTCATTCTCTGATGTTTATGGCACGAATACCTCTGCGTATTACTCAATAGTACATAAAACAGTTTATACTTTTAAGCAGTCCTTACTAAGTAAGAAAGCAATTGGGCAGTATACTTTTTTTTTAATTCAGGTGAATTTCTAAAAAAAATGTATATATATATATAAATTTTAAAATAAAATATTAATCCTGATTATTGTCTACTGAATGCAAATTCCAATTTATTTTTTAATAATAAATTCAAATTAAAGACTTTAAAAGTAGTATCCATATTTTAAGATTTAAAAATATGCCTATATAGAATACGTTTCGAAGTGTTTTTGGTATGCAGTTACTAAGTGCTTATGGATTATACGCTTTACATTTAAATGTTGTGATATTTTTAAAATGTCGGATTTAAAAAAAAAAATACAAAATAAGACATTTTTTAATTTTACTCATGAAATATTAATAATGATTTAGGCTGGACCCCCTTTTTTCGACTTCTCTACTATCGAAATGCCATGTTTGATTAAAATGTCGAATTTGCAATTTTGTATGAATGCATCTGTTTGGAACTCAGAATCGGTCAGAAATTAACACAATTACACATTTCAAATGAAAATGAAAATGATGAAATCAAATTGAATTTCAGGTTCGATTACACTGGTGACTGGTCTGGTCAATAAAGTTATAAATCTAATAATCAAATTGTAACTTTTCTAGGGTTTGTCATATCTTTAGTTCGAATCCAAGTTTAAAATCAATCTATTACGCCAGGTTTTTGAAAAGCCTTTAATAATTTAAAAAAGGCTTTTTGAGGCTATGTAATTTCATAAAGTAGTTTTTTTTTTTTCAATTAAATGTTTAATGATTTTCCAAATCAACAATCCTTACTTCAATATTCCATTTATACATAAATATTTTCAGTTTTTCTCAAAAAAAATCATTCATCGAAATCAAAGTAATTTTTTTAAATTTCGAAAAATGTAGTGCTAATTTGACAGTCGTAAAAAAAAACAATTTTAGCTCCCCATTCAAAAACACCATTTTATACAGGTGATACAGTTACAAAGTATGAATGTAAATTTTTTTCCTCTTTGCTAATAGCATACAAAATAAGAGCTTACATTTATTTTTCTCTTTTTGTGTCAGTTTCCGCCGCTTGCAAAATAACGTATTTATGGAAAATGTCTAAACCAATGTAACGGGTGTTTCTTTAGACCTGTGGTTTTTTAATCCGGTAATACTTTTTTCGGAGTTCGTCTTTTTGACAGTTGTCACTTGATTTATGACCAGTTTGGTTTGCCATTTCATAATAAATAGACTTAGTACTGGACTATGTTGCAAATTGTTGAAATATATATTAACAAAATAATCACTTGATTTTTTAGAACCAACAGTCAACATTTACTTAATCGGAAACTTAGTATATCAAAGTAATAATATACATAATTACACGAGATTTGGGCCCAGGACCGTTGTATGGCTTCAATAATCTCTTCGGTTTGCTGATATTACCGTCCTTCTTCGAAGACTTTTCTTGAAAGCCATCCCACACATTTTTCATGATGTTCAGGTCAGGAGAATATGGGGGCCATGGTAATAGGTGCACAGTTTGCCCCTGAATCCATGCTTTTGTTGTCCGTGCGGTATGTATTTGTGCATTATCTTGTTGAAAAGTCCATCGTTATTCACCAAATAGTTCAGAAAATTGCGGAAAAGCTCGTTCCAGAATCGATTTGTAAGTGATTTCCATCATTTTAGAGCTTTGAAAATCCAGCTCCACGGTCCCGTAACAGCTGATTAGATTACACCCATTACCATTACACCACCTCCTTTGCTGATCAAGATAGATTTTTCCCTTTCTTCATGGAAATAGCAGCTTTATTTTTTGCAATACAAACTTAATACATATCTCATTCATTCCACATTTGGGTTTTCCCAAAAAACTAAAGGTTTGACAAATATCGTCAAATAAAACACTAAAAAAGCTTGTCAGCTATTCAGGTGAAACGAAGTGTTCATACTTTAGCAGGGTGCTACGTGACCCACCGGTGGTCACAAACAATTTGTATGCATTTCAATATTTTTTTTTAAATTGATTTTATCATTGTTTTATTCCAGATTTTGACGATTGTCGAACATTATGAACCTATAATTTTTCTATATAAACACTCGAACTTTGTATGGAAGGAGGCAATCTGAAAGTGAAGAAGGTGATGATTTTGAAGCTTCTGATTCGGACGTATATGTTTCATCAGATGCTGATTTTAACGATTCTGATTCAAATATAATGCTGAATGGTTCTTATTCACAATCTGAAGATGAACCAGACTTTTCTTCTACTACTTCAGCATCAAATGAATAGGTTGTAGTTACAAAAAATTAACCACTAAAATAATTGATATTTGAGCCGCCAGCCACTTCCAATGGGAAAACATGTCTCCCACATCCAAAGATGAAAACTATACCCTCAAAGTTCTCACAATACTACTCAAATACTAGTACATCTGACAGAAAAATATTTGTATAAAGGTAGAATAATTGATTCGGACAATTTTTACACTTCGATTTCACTTGCAAAATTTCTTATCAAACGCATCTTATCGGAACGCTTCGGAAAAATAGAACTGGACATCCAAAAGAGGTTACTCTAGCCAAGCTCTGGAGGAATTAAATTATTGGTCGTAATTCTTTTGGTATAGAGGAAGTCTCAACAGGAAAAAGGAATCAAAATGGTGAGGAAATAAAAAAGCTCCTAGTTATAACAGAATATAATCATGCGAAACAAGAAATTAATATTTCTGACCAAATGGCATGTTACTTTACACCACTATGTAAAACGATCCGCTGGTATCACAAAATAGCATTCGAATATCTTTTTTCAAAATCTGTAGTTAATGCGTTAGCTAATATTAAAAACAACACAAGAATACGCAAATAGTTTATAGGCAGTTCATTTGCGAGAGTCTGTTTGGCTATCGATTGATACAACAAAATAACAAAAGTTTGTACTTGTTGAATCATATGTTGCGAATGTTCCTGAGGCTTCCATTTGAATGATATTGCTTTTCACACGTAATAATTAATTCCAAACTCTATGATGCAATACTAATTTTTATACTTTCGAAGCCGAATCGAAATTAATGACCCTACATAAGTATTTTAAAACAAAAAAATTACTTGTGTTAGTTCTGGTATTCCACTTGTTTTATAAGTCCTTGACAGCTTTTGATAAACCCTCAGGTGATAAGTCTTTAATCCATTTCTTAACATCATCTGAAAATAAAAACATATTTATACATTAATTAATTGAATGCATGTGTGCTGCTTCAAGTTTTAAGAGAGAACTTAAAATACCATTTACGTATTACATTTGATTACTGATAGTTCCTTGTCGCTCTCATACATATTTAAATACTTAAACAAAATGTTTCAAAAAAATCTCAGCGCTTTTGGGATTGAGCGGAAACGCTTTTGTTATACCAAACAGACAGCAAACACTTTTTAAAATGTACATATTAGTGTCAAAAATTGACAGAAGTGAGATCTTAATGAGGCTATTTATGAATTAGTATATTTAAATTTTATTGAATGCAATTTGAAATCACTAATCGTGAATTATAGATATTATCAAGAAAAATACAAAATTTCAACTTAATATGTGCCATTGCCACAGATATTGCAAACAAAAATGTAGTCCAGGAAAATTAGACAAAACATGACCTTATTTCGAAAAATTTCCATACGGCCGAATTAGACATGAGCAATGAATTTAAACTGGGTGAAAGGGGCTCAGGTACACTTTTTTTTGTCAAAAACTTGAATATCTTGATACATATAAGAAAAATTTTAAAGATTGTTCACTGCACTACAAAAAAAAGTTATGAGCATTACCCAACAAAAAAAAATTAAAGGTATTCAAGACACCACAGAAAATGTCCCAAGTCTTCCTTCCCCCATTTTGAAGTTTGGCCCGCTATAACTTAACAAGTAATTGTAGTACACACGTCATTAATAACGGGTTATCCATTTTGCGGTTTTAAAAGTATAGGGCTGTAATTCAACATCTGTCAAACTAAGTTGTTAGACCAATTTTTTTTCCATTTGAAAGTCTGACATTTACGAAAATGGATCGCTTAACTATAGCACAACGCATACAAATTGGTAAAACCTGCTGGTTAAAGTGGCTGTCCTTGATGGAGTTTAATGGCCCATTGTGATACCATCTTGAGGATTTCTTCTATAAGCTCAATGAAACCAGTTTGAGTCCCTTACGAAACGTGAGAGATTGATTATGTTAAGAGAAGGTGAAGAACTGTTTCCTCCTCTTCCTCATCCATACAGCTTCTGAAAAAGCCATTTGAGAATACGCCTAGCCACGTGGCGTGCTTTCCTATTATACAGTGCCCGGTTATGACGCTGATTATCGAGCTTATATACGATCTGCTTAGAGATAGCAAGCACCTTGATCGCTTTACATAAATCTAGTGTAGGAAAGATGTTTTTTGTGACCTGACACGTGGTGATGTTATTCCACCTGGTGTTTGCCTTCTTCATAGCGCCCTCAAACGTGTTAGAATAGGTTGTACTGTACCATTCCTTGCGAGTTCATCTTCCTTACAATTTCCTGGAATGTCTATATGGCCCGGCACCCAGCAAAAGTGACTATTAAACAGTTGTGCCATCTCCATTAGAGATGATCGACAGCTATGGACTGTTATAGAGTTTGCGAATATTATTTATTAATGCGAATATTTATTTATTTAATCTACACTACAAGCAATATTACAGCTAACAGATATAAGCACTCCAAGAGCAAATTAAAAAGTGAATAAATATAATACTTCAGTTTTAAATTTATTACGATTAAGATTAAAAAAGTCAATATTTGAAGACACTTCATTGAAATATACAATAGATCTTGATAAAGTTTCATTACTACCATAATTTGTCATGTGAATTCTTTGGAATAAGAAGAATCTAGCTCTCATAGACCTAGCGGGAACATAGATTGGTACCAAGGCAAGAAGAGATGGACATTTAATATGGTAGCATAGTAAGTCTCTAATAAGCATTACACTATGAATTTTTCTTCTTGATTGTAATGACTTTATTCCAAGTAATTGGCATCTAGCCTCATAACTAGGACTAAAGTTCCAACCCATTTTCTTAAATATATATTTTGTAAATCGTCTTTGAATCTTTTCAATCCGATCAGAATGAATTGTATAAATAGGACTCCAAATAACGTCTGCGTATTCCAAAATTGATCTGACGAGAGATATATACAAGGATAATAACACGAAAGAATCTTTAAAGTCTTTTCCATTTCGTTTTATGAAACCTACCAGCGAGTTGGCCTTAGGAACAAAATAATCGAAATGACCTTTAAAAGAAAGTTGGGAGTCAAGAATAACTCCTAAGTCTTTAATGCTTGAAACTCTATCTAAATCCACAGATTCAATTGCATAGTTGAATAACAAAATATGAGATTTTCTGGAAAAAGAAATCGTGTTACACTTTTTGATATTCAATTTAAGGCTATTGATGTGACACCAATATGATAAAGAATCAATGTCCGATTGCAAAAGTTGACAATTGCCCAAACTCGAAACTTTTGAAAATATTTTCAGATCGTCAGCATATAATAAACATTCACAATAATTAAAGACCAAGACAATATCGTTAACGAACATTATGAAAAGGAGCGGACCTAAGTCAGAGAGAAAAAACTAATCGAGAGAGTCAAACTTCCTCGTCTCCGTCTCTTCGAAATCTCTTACTCTCATTTTTTATAGCGTGTTGAATTCGTATCGGTGTATACATGTTTTCACCTCGGAGAAGAGTAAGTACACAAAAAAACACCATTTCCGGGAAATGCGACATTTCTCATTTTTGTTTATTGATAGCCAAGAAGGCTATGTTTTTTAAAGTGTCATTATAATATTTGTAATCCTCATGAATTTTTTTTTTTAATTTTGCTAACATCTTGTCGTTTTTATATCTACAAAAATACTCCTATAATTCAAATTAATTCTAGCAAAACATTTTTGTTTGTCAATAAATAACGGAAAAAGTTATACCGGTAGTTCGTGGTGAATTTGTTTTTTTCTTCTTTTTCTCTAAGTTACAGATAGATGGAATTAACAACCAAAACAAGAAAGGATGTGTGCAGAAAGTGTTTAACAAGGTTAAGGTTTTTTAGATTAGACTTTATTTGTATATATGAACGAGTACATGTTTTTAATAAATGTATGTTATGTTTATTTCAATAGTAATACCTTAACTAATAGCTTTACTACTGTATTATCTAAAATATACTGCATTGAATTATTTTACATTGAATTATAAAAGGCGGAATTAATAAAGTTTTACAGTTTACCGGGAATATTTTTAAAAAAATATCCATCGATATTTTCTGGAACTTAGTGTTAACGTAACATTTATCTGTCATGAATTATTTTTTCAGCTTTTTTATACACCAAAAAAATCAATTATGAAATTTGGCTGCGATAATAATTACTTGAACACAGCATTTTCTATGTTTATAGTTATTCAGGTTTAGCCCTTAACTTTGATTTGCATTTATTTATGAATAGCCTAAAAAGTTTAGCAAACATCTATGAATAAGCCACAATGCACTTTCAGAAAAACTGTAGTTAGAACTTTCCCTGACAGATTTTTCCTTGTCGCTATATAACTGAAAGATAACATATAAATAGTTAGAACTGGAAAACTTATAAAAATGATGCATAAGACTTAAATTTTGGTTGAAGAACAAATTTGTATATTCTTTTCACAAAACCACTGACCTAGCGAGCATACAAATATTTTTACTTTTGTACAAAAGTACTTTTCGGCTTATGTAGTTAAGCATTTAAAAGCAACACACTACCTTAGTGGAAAGCAGTAAGAATAGCTTATCACCTATTCACAAATCTTATGCAATGAGAATTGGCAACAGAAGTAACAAGTTGACGGTCTTTTTATTTAGTATGTACTTAAATCACTTATTTTCAGCATTTTGGAAATATCGTGCAGGTGAATAATGTAAAGAAAATAAACAACGAGTACACACAAATAAAATAGGAATGGAAAAAAGAGATGGATGAGTATATAAAAATGTTTTCAATGTTCCTGCGTTGTTTTATTTCTTCTTATTCTGTAACTCTCGTTTTCAATGTTCCTGCAACTCTCGCATCGATAAACTCTGAAAATTAAAAAAAATCTGAGTTTTTTTTTTTTGCATTTTTCAACGGTCTGAGCGAAAAATAAACGCATAAACGCAGCTTATAATAAAAAAATAATAGTAGTAGTGCTTTCAGAGTTGTATGTCCTAATTCTCATTGGACTGTTGCACCACCTAATTTATTTTACTTACTTAATGATTAAAACTTAAAATAACTAACTAATATTTCTCTAAATGCGTAATTTAGAATTGTTTCTAAATCTTCATTGTTCTGGCACCTAACAAGAGTAATTGATTTCACTTCATATTCGAATGATATTACTCCCAAACGAACACAATGAGAGTACCAAAAAGTTCTTCATACACAATTTTGAATTTTCTTTGAACACCTCTGAACAGCTGACTACATCAGCCATTTTTCAAAGGTGGTGAGCAGAGAGAAAAGAAAGAAAAGTTTTTTTCTCTCTCGTGGTGAGTATGTACACAAACTTGCATAAGTATTTGTTCCCCACATTTTTTTTATATGCAGTTAATACATATGCAAGTTGGTGGCCAAATCACAGCTTGTAGGCAAAAAGAGAGCAACCGTCGAAGTTGGTTCTCTCTATTAGTTCTTTTCTCACTGCCTAAGTGGCTACCTTGCGGGACACCTGATGTACACTGAATTTCCTTTGAGTATGTATCTCCAATCTTAACTTGTTGTGTTCTACAAGATAAATATGACGATAACCAACGAAGAAAGTGAGAATGAAAACCAAAAATCTCAAGTTTTTTCAGAAGTGTTTGGTGGTTCACAGAATCAAAGGCTTTACTAAAGTCAGAGTATACTGCGTCTACTTGAGATTTTTGTTCCATAGCCATTAGAGACATACGAAGTGAAATAAGTTAAATTGGTAACAGATGATCGACCGGATACAAAACCATGCTGTACTTCTGATAAATATTCACTTGTAAGAAAATCAAGCTTTATTTTCACCATGCTTTCAAACACTTTTGGAATTGCGGAGAGTTTACAAATACCCCTATAATTTTCTACATAATTTTTAGAACCTGATTTGTGTATAGGGACCAAGTAAGAAAGTTTCCATTCATCAATAAAAATACCTTCTTGGAGGGACTTGTAAAACAATTTTTTAACACTGCCGAAGGAATGCCGGCCGTCTGGTCCAGAACTATAATTAGACTGAAAAGATTTCAGTCCGGAATTAACTTCTTCAATACTTAACTGGATCGAGCCAATATTAAACCTACTTATTATTATTATGTTGTTTAGTGAACTATTATTAAATCCTGAATGAGAATAAACGGATTTGAAATAATTAGCGAACAATTAAACTATGGAGTCTAAATCCGACGATTCAACACCTCTGAAAAACATGGTATTTGGAATCCCTATCGATTTTCTTTTAGAATTGACAAATGGCCAGAACGATTTACTGTTGTTTTTGATATTACTTTCAATATTCAAGATATAAGCTCTATATAGAAACTTACTAAGAACTACAAAATCTTTACGTAATTTACTAAAATTATCATAGTCTGATTGATTTTGAGAATTATTGTATTTTACGTATGCATTACGTTTCTTTCTTTTTAAGTCAGAATCCAGAGATTTGATAACGGCCTGACTATCTGATAAAATACGGATATCAGATATTGATATCACGTTTTCTTTAAGGCAGGACAAGACTTCTTTAATCGCCAAAAGTTCCGCCTGGAAAACGCTGCAATGATTGGGAAAGCGGAATGAGAGACTTAATTTCAGTCGTTTAGAGTACACTCCTCCACCAACCCCTTCCTTTGGTTTTGATCCTTCTGTATAAAAGTGGACTGACTCGTCTTCCAGGAATGCCCTACCCTCCCTGAAAAATCTGGAATGGTATAGAAATCTGGACGTTTCTGTTGAATTGCATTGAATTTGGGGATGGTGTAGTCTGTGTGCTTTGGAATCCAACTATATGAAAGCAATTGGCAAAAGACCCGAGTGTGTCGATTCCTCATCGTTCTGAGGAATTATAGGACTGTTTTACGACACATTATGGCGTATTTTGCATTTGGATCTACAGGACCAACATCCATATAAAGCTCGAGCTCACACAACAACTGAAGCCAGCTGACCATTCACCTCGTAGATACGTCGAATGGATGCTTGAACAACAGGCGGTGGACGGCGGCGATTTTTCAAACAAAATTTTCTTCAGCGACGAAGCACATTTCTCACTCGGTGGGTATACGAGTATTAATAAACAAAATTGTGGTATTTGGGGTTCCGAGAATCCTGAAGTAATTGATGAGAGGCCATTACATCCACAAAAAGTCACTGTTTGGTGCGCTCTTTGGTTCGGAGGTGTGATTGGACCTTACTTCATTGAAAACGATGATGGGACGGCTGTCACCGTCAATTCGGAACGCTATGGTCATATGATAACGAACTTGTTTTTGCCTGCTATTGAAGAATACGACTTGGAGAATAGTGGTTTCAACAAGACTGTGCCACATGCCACACAACTCGAGCGAATATGACTTAATTGCAAGAGACATTTCCTATCCGCGTAATTTCTCGTCATGCGATTTGACACCGATGGACTTTTTTTGTGAAGCTACGCGAAAAACCGTGTTTATGCAGATAAACCTTTTACTCTTGAGCACTTAAGAACCTACATTCGTCAAGTTATGGCTGAGATACCGCCCAATATGTGTCAAATAATAAATAAATTGGGTGGCGCAACAGTCCGTTGAGAACTTGGGCCTAGTGACTTACAACTCTCAACCATTCCTGTGTGCGAGTACTGTTGTCAGGGATGGAAGGGACCTACAGTTTCAAGCCGAATCCGAACGGCAAATTTTTGAGAAAGCACTTTTCATGACAAGAATTACTCTTGGAGAATTTGTCAATTCCTCGCAAGAGGCAATAGGTACCCGTGAAAAAAACTTTTTTTTAGGTGGCATAGGCAGGGATCGAACCAAAGACCTCTCGCATGACAATCCAACGCACTAACCATCATGCCACGGGTACTACTATGTGTCAAAAAGTGGTCGAAAATTACCTCAAGAGAATCGCTGCTTGCAAAAATTCGCGTGGTGGTCATTTAAATGATGTAGTGTTTAAATCATTTTTAAAATTAATGTAAAAATCTAGTTTATATGACGAATTTGTTAAAAGAACAAAAAATTACTGTGGGACAGGTGAAGCCTTTCAACTATTGAGGATTTTTTCAAAAGTAAATAAAATATTGAAGATAGCGATTATAGATTTGGAAAATCATCATGATTTTTTTTTTTGGAAAAAAAATTACTTCGTAAATTGATATAGCTTCAAAAAGCGTAACATAAAGGTTTTTTCGAATTTTAAAATGTTATATTGATTTATTTTAAAGTTAAATTCGAACTGAGGGCATCAAAACCGTAGGAAAAGTATACATTTTTTTGCCTGCATTATAAACATTTTTTGGAGTTAACAAAACTAAAATAAAATATTTAATTTAATACGGCGGTGTTTCCCGGGCGGAGGCAGTAACAATTTGAAGTTTGGTTTTCTAATACAAAATATTTGTCTAGACACAATATTCGAAAAAAAAACACCCAAAAATATGACTTTATTAAACTTTTTACTAAATGCAATACAAACCAATATTTTGCGAGCATATCCGATTGGCCTACAACGTCAAAAATTCAAGTTAGCTTGTCGACCAGCTGAGTTAATTGATTTAGCTCAACAAAGACTTCAACATACTTTCCTTCGGGTGTTGTCTGTCTAGAAAAGCGAAGCCAAGAAGAAATGTGTAACCAAATTGATATCGCCCGCAATGTCGACTTCAGTGTTTATTGAAAGTTGAATTTCTGTTTAGATTTGGACTTCGATAAAGAAAACATGCGTGAATGATGTGATTGTGCAACATCATTTCTCATCATAAACGGCTAATCCTTGGTGGGAAAAGAATAATGGGTCGTGGATACAGGACCACGAAATTGATAGTTGGATGGTCGGAACAAAATTGAATAAATTCGGTGGAGCTACAGTCCATTGAGAAGTAGGACCTAGTGACTTACAACAAAAAATTTACAAAATAAATATAAATGTTCAATAAATATTAAAATAATATTTAAAAATTTATTAAGTTACTGCTACCGCTATGAAAACTTAAAAGTCCGTTCCTCGAAATACCATAATACTAATTTTTACTATTGTGGCACTATTTTCGTACTGTAGAATGATTTGGAGACAAACTGTCAAAAATATTGGGCATTTCATCAAAAAGAACAATGGAATCAATTTTTTGGTTATGTTGACTAATGTACGTCTCGATTTTTTATTTGTTTGACTTTTTTGGTGGTATCTCAAATACTATAGTTTTTGTTGATAACGCTCATAACCTGTCTTTTTTAGGATACTTAAAAACCTTTAAAATGAGCCCTATATTATCATGAATATCAATAATTCCAGTGATTTGAAAAAAAAGTGTACTTTTTTTACAACCCCTAAAATGTTTTGCTCCTGTTCAAAATAAGAAAACTTGTCAAGGTGTGTTAAGGAGGTATAACAGCTTTCCATTCAAATTCAGAGTTTTTAGAATTTTTTCGAAGTAAATATGTATCTAATTTTCGGGACTATCGATATTTTATTTTATTTGTTGAATGGCCTCCAAAACATCCTCTGAATGACTTATAGAAGATATGATAATACCTAGATAGAGCCACATCAGTTTTTCTAGGCTAGGTACTGTCAGCGAGAAAATAGCAGAAGACATCTTTTTCGGATAATGAAAGCTGCCAGACGTCAGTTGACGCCTTTCGTATCTATTGATTCATTGGATTAATGACTATAAGCATATCTACATCACTTTTAGCGTAAATGTAATTTTTTTCATTTTCGTCATCATTTTAATTTTTAAGTATTTAATTTTTTTCATAAAATATCAACTTATTAACACATTTGTTTATTCTTTTAATTACATTTGTATCACGCTTTATTATTGTGGACGTCCTTTTCTACAAAGTTCAAGTTATTTCATAGATCACTGTTGGATCATTTCTTTAGTTTAGCAGCTTAGCTCCAGTTGCATGTAAATTGTGTTTAAGCTTTGAAGATGCAGCTGCAAACAGCTGCCAAAGTACTAAATAATTTTAATCTAATGCTACAAAGGACTGGCAAGGTTATGCAAACGGACAATAGCTTCAACTAAAAACCAACTTTCTCACTCACAAACAAAAACAGTTACTCAAGATGAAACACCTGGTGCGCAAAGTGCTCAAGACTTAAAATAAATAAATAAATTAGGTGGCGCAACAGTCCATAAAGAACCAGGGCCTAGTGACTTACAACTCTCAACCATTCCTGTGTGCGAGTAATGTTGGCAGAGATGAAAGGGACCTACAGTTTATATGCCGAATCCGAACGGCTAATTTGAGAAAGCACTTTTCATGACAAGATTTACTCTTGGAGGATTTGTCAATTCCTCGAAAGAAAAAAGTTATAGGTGGCACAGGCAGGGATTGAACCCAAGACCCCTTGCATGACAGTCCAACGCACTTTTTTTTTTCAAATTCATTTTTATTAATTCATTTTTAAGACTATCTTAAAGCTAGACAAAAATTCATAAAACTAGCCTAATTATCCATAACTTACAACTAACTTACTGGTCCCATACGGACACTCTAAGTTAAACAATAATACTTAATGCTAATGCCTTTCGGCCCTAAGATCTATTTTAACTTCAATTCAATTTTATTTATTTTCGTATTCATTAGAAAATTTAAAAAAAACTAATGTCAATATCCTTTTTTATTTTTACTTAAAAACTACTTAAAATAAGGTCCTTAATATAAAACTTAAAGCTAACTAAAACTACCTATTCTACCTATAACCTACTTAAAACTAGAACAACCACAGCAGCAAATCTAACTATCTAACGTTTTTTGTTTTTCATATTTTGTCTTTTTTTTTATTTTTTTTTTTGATTATTCCATGTTTTTTTTTTTAATTTTTTTTTGTATTTTTTTGTATTTTTCCTGTTTTGTATTTTTTGTATGTTTTTTTTTTTGTGCCACCATGCCTATTCTACTTAAAACTAAACCCTAAAACTATAAAACAAGTATGTAAGCCGGCCAAGGCTTAAAACCCCATCCCGACTACTCTCTATCAAGTGCCGATTGAAGCCACCAAAATTGGCTCTCCTGCTTCACCCTATCAGTTCGGTCCCGTTCGGACACAACCCTACTGAACCGAAGGAGCTCTGCTCCGTCGTGTGCCATGACGTCCCGATTGTACAGGAGTCGCCTATCCACGGTTCGTCGTCTGACGTGGTAGATTAACAGAACTGCCAATCTATCCTGTATCAGACGGACCGCATCTATCTAAAAAGAGGAATGCCTCTGGTGGAATGAAGCCGCTCAAACGTGCACTTTCAAAAAACTCGTCGTTCGGATAGAACGCCCCGAAAATTAAATTGTTGGTCGAAGACATAGCTCTTGCAATGTGACCTCGAACGAGTTTTATCACGAAATTGTCAATTCTGTTGATTCGAGCCCTGTTGTATAGGACCTCGTTGGAATAGTAATGCACGTAAGAAGATTCGGCTGTTCGATATAAGCCGGTACAGCGTCGTAAACACTGCCGCTCGAACACCCGAAACTTCTCCATCTGGGAAGGGGCAACGTTGAACCACACAGGACAACCATAAACGATCATCGGCCGTATGAGGGCCATGTAGCAAATTACTAATTATTAATTATGTCTGTCGAAATATAAATACTGATCTAACCAGATACCGAGGTACTTCACTACACTTTTGCTCGCTAATGGCTGCCCGTGAAGATCAACGATAACCATCTTGCGCCAATTCTTGCACGTATCCCTCGTGGCCCCAGCCAACGGAGTCCGGAACAGAATTGTCTCCGACTTCTGAACATTTATTTTCAGTTTCCAGTCGTCGCAATATCGCTGAATCTTGTCGAAATCACGCTGCAAGAGAATTCTAATAACCTCAACCTTTCGGGGCGTTCTGTACGCAATTAGATCGTCGGCGTACGCAATTGCCTTTGTAAGACTACCTATCAGATCGCTGGTGTAAATGCTGAAGAGAATCGGCGAATTCACCGCTCCCTGTTGAAGACCATTTTTAATTAAGAATGTTGTGGTAGAAGTTACATTGCCACTTTTGACAAAAAACTTTCTACCGTTAAGCATATCATAAAGTATATACAACAATGGCTTGCTTATGCAAAGCCTGCTCAGTTTTAGGTAAAGACCCTCTAACCATACGGTGTCAAAGGCCTTTTCCAAATCAACCAGAACAGCACCTGTGCATTGTTGTTTTGTTTTATTCCATTGGATATCAGAAACGAGTTTAGACGTAGCATGAATTGTGTTATGACCCGCCTTGAACCCGAACTGTTTATCTGGAATTATTTTGTTGTCCGCAGCCCACTTAGTTAGAGCCCTATTAATGATTTTTTCGAAAACTTTGCTGATGCTCGGAAGAAGACTTATCGACCGAAGATTTGACGGGTTGGAGTTGTCCTTTTCCTTTTTCGGGAGAGGATGAACCACAGCGGTCTTCCAATGCACTGGATAATATGCATTATTCAGTGCATTGTTGAAGAGTGTGGTGTAAATGTCAATTGCCTCCATCGGTAAATGTCTTAGTACAACGTTGGATATACCATCGACACCTGCTGACTTTTTGTTTTTTATTGAGTTGAAGATGAGCTGAAGCTCAACCTTCGTCACTAACAAGGGACTTGGTCCCGTTTGCTCGGCGATTATGGCATTTGCCAAGGAATCGTCATTGAACCGCATGAAACCGCGGTTCTCAGATCGCCATTGTGTCATATCATTTCGAAGGTAAAAGTGATTAAGTAGGGCTCTGTTTTCCAGGTCGTGGTTGGGGCGAATGCTAACATTCACCTTGTACACTTGCTGGAAAGCAGCTCCCACCGCCTCCACTTTTTCCTTCGGATCTTCAATTATAAAAAGGTCATCGTCAAAGATGGCTTCTTCTGGATCTATTTGCGCTGTCATGAGTACGTCTCTGTTCTCTTCAGTTCTTTGGAGTTTCAGACACGGAAGGTCATTGTCGTTCTTTTTCCTGAATATCTTGTTGATTTTAGGGAACATACTAGGGTCACTGGAATTAACTGACCGGATCTTACGGTCCCAGTACTTGTTAATTGATAACCTGTAGTTCTCCTTAATCAACAGATTGACATTTTTTATTGACGACTTCAGTGTCCTAACCTCCAAGTCGTGTGGGTCTGTGAGTCGTCTGTACAAGTTTTTGAGTCTTGTCAGTAAGCCACTCTTGTGCCTACGTAGTGCGTCAATAGTCGCGTTTCTGTAAGCGTCCATTTGGTCCCGTTCTTTGTACTTTGGTATTGTCCGTTCCATTGTTCGTTTTATTGTTTCGTCCATCTGTTGTAAATGTTGGTCAATTTCTGTATTTGTCAGGTTTCTGTTGTTTGGTGGGGCTATGTCACTCGAACGAAGTTCTCTCGCTAAGGCGTTGGTGAAACGAGGCCAGCGCATCTTACTGTAATTGTAAGAGTGCACAGCAACGTATTCCTCCAACTCCACGCGTACGTTCGGAATCTGAATTACAGCAGCCAGTCCGCAGTGACGCACTAACCATCACGCTACGGGTACTACGTGCTCAAGACTTAGTCCTACTTAATTGACTTAAACAAAACAGGAGTGCAGGCTAGATTTAGCCTTACCATACTACATTGTTTTCTCAACGTTGATTTTGTGTGTATTCTATAGTGCGAATGGTATGTTTGTAGGCGACGACGACAGAAGCGACATTGATAGTCTCAGCGTGCTAGAACAGAAGCCATTCATAATCTTTTTCACGGTGGTCTACTTGACTACTCGTACCAGAAATGTCCCATTAAATACAAATTCGCCATTATACAAATGTCAAACGTATAGCAGACTTAGAAGCCGTTTAAATATACCTAATGCTGTTAAATAACAGGCTATAAGGACTAAAAATAAATATAAGTAAACAAACTGTCACTTTCAGTTTATGGTATAGACATGGAAAAAAATTCCCAACAACCCACAACAAACAAAAGATCAACCCTTACCGACCTCTCATATCTACAATGTATACTTTTATTTTAATGCTTTCGACATGCTTAATAATACTTTGAATGAAACATATTGATTGAAAACTACCCTGAGGTACATAGTTTAATTTTTCAAACACTTCCCATTTTCAATTAAAATACGGGAGGGCAATATGAGGAAGTTACATCATGGGGGTTGAACGATATTAGGTATATGTACTTATGCATGTCATAGGTAACTTCTATATTAATAAGGATTTAATATAAGGAATTATACAGTAAGTGTTAAACTTGTTGCCTTGAATGATGTAAATATTAAGGGTTTTCTCCCTTAATGTGTAAAACACTGGATAAGTTTACCATTTGGTTATATATGTAAGTTTCATTATCATCGGCTCGTCAACCGGGATCGGGTACTGGCCTTATACAACATGTTTCTCCAGTTGCGCATCCCAAGGCTTTGGGCGTCTACTACAAAGGACTTTCTGAACTGGTTCCTCTTCACTCATAGGAGCTATGTGTCCAGCCCACTGGAGTCTTACTTACTTAAGGCGGCTCTACAGTCCGGGCGGACCTGGGCCTCAACCAACATGCGTCTCCAGCCAGCTCGGTCCCTAGCTAGCTGTCTCCAGTTTCGCACGCCAAGTTTGTTGCGGTTTTCACCCACCTGAGTGCGCCACCTGAGTCGCGGTCTTCCTCTACTGCGCCGTCCCTCAGGATTGGATTCGAAGACCTTCCGGGCTGGAGCGTTGATGTTCATTCGCTCTACATGACCCAGCCATCTAAGCCGTTGGACTTTAATTCTGCTAACTAGGTCAGTGTCGCTGTACAGCCCGTACAGTTCGTCGTTATATCTTCCCCTCAATTCACCATCTATACATACGGGACCAAAAATCACCCGAAGAATTTTTCTCTCGAAGCATCCTAAGACGTTCTCATCTTTCTTTGACAGGGTCCAGGCCTCAGCAGCGCCATAAATGCCTAGGTAGACAAAGTCCTTAACTACCTCGAAGTTATAGCTGTCCATGGTGACGTTTTGTCCAAGACGTCGTTGTTCAATGTCCTTTTTTGATGACAGTATATATTTGGTCTTGCCCTCATTGACCACTAAACCCATCTTCTTCGCTTCCGTCGCAATGTTCAAAAACGCTCCACTGACATCACGCTTTGATCTTCCAATTATGTCAATATCATCTGCGTATCCGAGTAATTGGATGGACCTTTGGAAGATTGTGCCTCTAGTGTTGAAGGTTGAGTTTTGCACAATTCTTTCCAGAACGATATTGAAGAAGTCGCATGACAGTGCATCGCCTTGTCTAAAACCTTTTTTGACATCAAATGCATCGGTGAGATCTTTTCCGACCTTGATGGAGCAGCGTGCATTCTCCATCGTCATTCTGCACAAACGGATAAGTTTGACAGGGATGCCAAAACTAGACATTGCTCTGTAGAGCTCTTCCCTATGGATGCAGTCATACGCGGCTTTAAAATCGATAAAGAGATGGTGGGTATCGATTCGAAGCTCCTGGGTTTTTTCCAAGGTCTGCCGTAGTGTGAATATTTGGTCGATAGTGGACTTTCCTGGTCTGAAGCCACACTGATAAGGACCTATCAGGTTGTTGACGAACGGCTTCAGACGTTCACATAAAACGGCAGAAAGGATCTTATATGCAATGTTAAGGAGACTGATCCCTCTGTAGTTGGCGCAATTTAAAGGGTCTCCTTTTTTATGTATCGGACAAACTATGCTGAGATTCCACTCATCGGGCATGCTTTCTTCCGACCATATTTTGCAGATGAGTTGGTGCATGCTCCCTACCAAGTCATCGCCTGCTGCTTTAAATAGTTCGGCAGCGATGCCGTCAATTCCAGCAGCTTTGTTTGACTTCAGTTTAGATATACGAGTAGCTATCTTCACTTCGTCTAGGTCGGGTAGGCGGAATTGTTGATCTGCGTCGCCTAGGTTGAGTGGTTCTATCTCCCTTACAGCGGAATTCGGTTCGTCATCGCCGTTATATAATTTGGAGAAGTGGTCTTTCCATATTCTCAACATAGACTGCGGTTCTACTACGATGTTCCCCTGATCGTCTTTACAGGCTTCGGTTCGTGGCTGGTAGCCTTGGGAGGTTTTTTTTACCTTTTGGTAAAATTTACGAACCTCATTCCTGTTGTGAAATCCCTCTATCTCCTCGATTGCGCGCTTCTCGTGCTCTCTTTTTTTCCATCTAAGAAGCTGGTGTTCCTCTCTCCTCTTCTGCTCGTAGAGCTCGCGAGCAGCTTTGGTCCTCCTGTGCAGCGCCGTTTTGTATGCCTCTTGTTTCACTTCGTGCGCTTGCGGGCATTCGTCGTCAAACCAGGGGTTTCGCTGTTGTGGCCGTGTGAAACCTAGCACTTCAGAGGCGGCATCTCTGATGGCTGCAAGGCAATGTTGCCACTAGTTTTCAATGCTTAATGCAGGCAGCATAGGAGTCCTTAAGAGGTTACTAGAGACTCGATCGGAAAAGGACATGGCAGTCTCTTGCGATTGTAGCCGTCTAACGTCGAAACTTCTCACAGTACTTCCTTGTTTTGGCTTGGACCGGGATATCCTTAGTCGTACCTTGGCTACAACGAGGTAGTGGTCTGAGTCAATGTTGGCCCCTCGGAAAGTTCGGATATCCTGTATACTGGAGAAGTGTCGTGCGTCGATCGCAATGTGGTCAATCTGGTTGACAGTTGATTGATCAGGAGATTTCCATGTCCCCTTGTGGATATTAAGATGTGTGAACTGCGTGCTAGCTACCAGAACGTCTCGCCCCGCAGCGAAATTGATCAGCCTGAATCCGTTGTCGGAGGTGTTGTCGTGCAGGCTGTATCTCCCGATTGTGCCACCAAAGATGTCTTCTCTTCCTAGCTTGGCGTTAAAATCTCCTAAGATAATTTTAATGTCATAGCCAGGGCACTGCTCATAAGTCTTGTCCAAGAGCTCGAAGAATATGTCTTTGGTGTCTTCATCTTTCTCCTCTGTTGGGGCATGCGCGCATATGTATTAGGCTTGTGTTGCCGAATTAAGCCTTGATGCGGATTGCCGTGATGCGCTCGCTCACACTGTTGAAACTCAAGACTTTTTGCCTGAGTCTAGTTTCAACAACAAATCCACACCCAAATAGACGCTGTCTTTGTTCTCGGTAGCAGTCGCCGTAGTATACATCGCAGTCTTTTAGTTTGCGTTTGCCCGGTCCATCCCATCGCACTTCTTGGATGGCGGTAATATCTGCCTTGCAGCAGTTTAGGGCTTCCGCTAATTGTTCGGCTGCACGTGGTCTGTTAAGGGACCTAACATTCCACGTACAGATCCGAAGTTCGTTGTCCTTATTTCGTTTGCTTGGGTTGTCAACAGTGAATCCGTCCGTATCCGAGGCTTGTTGGTGCTTCGCAACTAATTTATTTATTACGAGGTCAGGAAGTCACCCCGACGGCACAACCCCCAACCTGGAGGGCCAGATCCTTAATATAACTCCAAGGACGGGGACCCGGATAAACTGCTCCTTATAGGCCTGGGCTCCCAATAAGTCGTAGAAGCCCTATAAGGTGTTCACTAAGTAGTTCAACCTTACTGGAACTGTAGACGCCACCGTTGATTCATCTCGGGAATTCGTCCGCTGCAGTCTGGATAAGGAGAGGTGCCTTAGTGGAAACACCTCTCCCCCCTCTCTCGTTTTCTGCCCCAACAACTTTCCACTGGGGTTAGAACCCAATCTCCAGTTGAGGTACTAGGCACCCGATGTTCACCGCGGGGAGGTGAGAGTAGGAGTTGATAGACAGAGGTGGGTTTATAGAAAAACCTGTGGACGCTTGTGTCCTCTTGAATGCACATGTCTACCATTGAACATCAAATGGTAGACATGTGCTATGACGATAATCTTTTTACACATGTATACGAACTTCATATGTATTTTTCGGTGACGTGAAATAGTGTCAAATGAAATAACACCAAATTTCAAATTTGGCCTTATTTCGTTGTTCAAAACGAAATAAAACCAATTTGGATTTATTTCGATTTATAAAAAGAAAAAAGAGGCTGGGATGCGACCCACACTGATAACTTCCCATCCCATCTATCGATTTGTCTTGCTTAAAAGTTTGTCTAAATGTATCAATTCTTACCAAATTTGCGTTCTATTTTTTGTAGATTTTATTTTTTTTATGAAAAAACGGACTGTTGGATTTTTATAAAAAAATTATTGAATATAAAAAACAATATTTTCTGTGAAATAAATTAAGTTTGAAGCCAATATTTTTAAATTTTTAAAAAGCTATTTGAGCCGAAAATCAATTTTTACCAACTTTTATTAATTTTTTTGTTTAGGTTTTTATTTTTTGTAAAAAAGCTGTCAATTAGATTTTTCTCAAAAGTTTTCCTAATGTTGAAAACAATATTTCTTATAAGTTAAAATTAGTTAGAAGCCATAATCTCAAATTGTTGAAAAGATATTTAAGTCGAAAATCAATTTTTACCAACTTTTGTTAAATTTTTTTTTCGGTTTTTATTTTTTTGTAAAAAAACTGTCAATTCTATTTTTTTCAAAATTTTACTGAATGTTGAAAACAATATTTTTTGAAAGATAAAAGTAGTTTAAAGCCAATATCTCAAAGTCTTGAAAAGAAATTTGAGTCAAAACTCAATTTTTACCAACTTTTTTTTTATTTTTTTTAGGTTATTATTTTTTGTAAAAAAACTGTCAATTCGATTTTTCTCAAAATTTTATCACATGTCAAAAACATTATTCTTCGTGACAATTTTTTTTTTCAGTTTTTTTTGATTTTAAAAAAAACCGTTAATTGAATTTTTTTCCAAAAATATAATTGTTTTGTATCACGTTACAATATATAACATAAAATTTAATTCAAGTCTCTAGCGTCATTGGTTCATGAGATATTTAGGGTTAACCAAAATTTTCACCTTTTTTTAAACTGCTATGGTAAAAAAACCACCCACGCAATTTTCTTGAGAGCCCTTTCTGCATCTTTCTGAAAAAAAAAATTTTGCAAAATTGCACTTCCCCCGATTTTTTATTAAAGTCTATGAAAAAATACACCGATTTGGTTATTTTCCGATTTTTTTTTTTTATGTTTTTAGCAAAAGTAGCTATTCTAGACAATTACCGAATTTTGTAATTCCCAAAATTGAATAAAGAATCTAATTTAGCATAGGGAGAAAACAAGAGATAATTTTACTTTATGTTTTTTTTTTCTAATTCTGCAAAGTTTTAAATCGAAACAATGCCAAATTGCTATTATTTCGTTTTCTAAAGCGAAATAAACCCAAATTGAAAATTTGGCCTTATTGCGTTTTCAAAAACGAAATAATGCCAAATTTTTTGAATTTGGCTTTATTTCATTTGGCGTTATTTCACGTCACCGTATTTTTCTTATAACAGAAAAACTCGCCAAAATTTCTCAAAATATACAGGATTTCCGGTCAAAAATGGATACATTCCTGCTTTAAAACCGAAAATAAAAAGGACCTACCTCTAAGGTTATTGTTCCTTAAATATGTGCATTTTTAACGTTCAGTGTACTTTATTTTTGAATATGTACCACAACTAAAACTCAGTATAAACGATTGGAAGATCCTCCAATATTGTACAGATTTTTCGCAAAAACTATTTTCAAATAATTGGATTGGGTTTTGGATAATGTTCTTGTCATCAACATCATCCATTTTTTGATTGATAGAAAGTTTTTGAGCAGGAAACAATAACAAAAGTTTACAGGATAGGATTTTGAAAGAATTTAAAAATTATACGAAAATGGAAAGAAATAAGAAGTCACCATCTGGCAACAAAATGACGAAAAGAAAGTCATAAAAAAAAAAAGTTGAAAGTTGAAAACTTTACAATTTATCCAGCAGATCGAGGCCAGGCGATGATTGTGGTATGCAGGTAGTGCGGATTAAAAAGTACCTAAGGACACAGTTTGGCAAGACGTTGGCGACGCCATTGAGATGGTTTTCAACGAGTGTAAAGCCAAATGGTCAAGATAGTCGTTATTGCTTGCTTCATTATAGTTTCACTTTTTGTATACATTATTTCTTTTTAAGTTTATGCACGACCAGTTACTAAGGTGTCCTAGCTATGAAAGGTTCTACGCCTGATACGTAGTACTAACAAAAACCTATTACACCACACCAATGTTTCTTTACATCACCCTGTGTTTCTTCACAACCCAGTCCTAGGAAGAAATACGTCTAAAACTAATCTAATTTCGATTTTGATATCCAATGGACAGTTTAAGTATTATTTTTATATTTATTTCATATTTGCAGCCAAACAAAAATGTTAAAATTAATAAAACAAACAAGGATTTGAAGAATGTCTTCTTTGGTTGCATATTTTTGCAAATGATTTGCTTTCGTCTTTTGTTTGTGTTCAACGGAACTACATATGTAATTGTTAAAGGTTTTCAAAGTGTTTTCATTTTAGAGGAATTACAAATATTTTTTAATGCGCATAATATTTTTTACATGTATGTACATAGGTAAATGTATGAACATATTTGCATGTGTACATTACGTTCAATTACCTACAAAGGTACGTATGTCCATATAGCCTTTTGCTATACATTATGGCAACGCTCTCATTTTAACATGTTTTTCTATTAAGGTTATAATTCTGAAGTGGTACCATCAGAACCATGTCTGTCAATGTTGTATTTCATCCGCTACTAAATGAAGGACAAATTATAAACATACATTTTAAATCGAAACGAGCCAACAAGGAAATAATATGCCCAGCCGTTGTGGTTGCATATGGTAAATACGTCGAAACCCCGCACCTTTCGTCCATCGTTCACAATATTTTAAGAATCTTAAAACAAATTTTCTCCGCCAAAAACTAAATCGATATTTATACCAAATTATAAACCAAAACTAAAAATAGAATAGACAACAATGAAATAAAAATTTGTTATTTCTTTAAAACAAGCAGTCGAAAAATTGCCATATTGATTGAACTTTATTTCTCTTTGATAACTGTTTTAACACCCAAGCCTATCAATTTTTCTGTACCAGAAAATACCCAGTTCAGACTAGAACTTGCTACCAATTTGACAGAACTATATATTAGTACCTCTGTGAAAAATCAATATGTACCGGTTCTTTTTGCTTAGAAATGAGTCCTAACAAATACTCTGTTCCAAATTGTTAGGACTAGATCCTAGTACTTAAAAGAAGAAATGAGTTGATACCGTTTTGCGTACTAGTTTTAGAACTAGAACTACTAGTAACTAGAATCTCTTTTATAAAATTATAGGGTTTTTAGGGCGCGCGTAGATTTTGGGGCCCCTTGGCGGCCATTTTGTTTTGGTGACATCTTTAAAATCTTTTGTTTAATATTCAGTTGCTTATGCCAAATCATCATGGCAAGTTACACGATTGAACGTGCTTCAAAGGATAAAACTTTTTTATCAAAATGAGTCTTCGTTTACGTAAACGTTGCGCGCATTGCGCCTATTTTACGGTAAACGTGGTGGCCCTTCACATTCGACTCTTCAACGTTTGGTGGTCAAATTTGAGTCGACCGGTTCAGTAAACAATCAGCCCACAACCGTACGCAAGTTCGGCCAAGAACATCGACGCGGTCCGTGAAAGTGTACAGCAGAACCCTAGGCAGTCTATTCCTCGACGTGAACAAGAACTCGGCCTTTCGCACACTACAACTTGGCGAATTTTGCATCGGGACTTGGGCCTACACCCGTACAACTTCCAACTGACCCAGGAGCTCAAAGTTCATGACCATTGACAACGCCGTTTTTTCGATGATTGGGCTTCGAATCGTTTGCCGAAAAATCATCTTTAGTGACGGGGTGCATTTTGGATGAATGGCTGTGTTAACAACCAAAATTGCCGTATATGGGACGACACCAACCCACGCGAGGTTCACCAGGTGATAATGCATCCTTAAGAAGTTACCGTTTGGTGAGGATTTTGGGACGGTGCACAGTGTGACAATTCGCAAATCTAGCGGGATTTAATTAAAAAAATGATATGCACAAACTGATTTAAAAGTTGGTTTTACTTGGAGCCTAAACCTTCTTTTATCCGATTTAGAAAGAATTGTTATGCAGGAGTGATGTAGAACGAAGATAATTGATGTCAAAGTTGCAATTAGTCATTTTTTTGGTGGCAATTGGCCAGTGAAGGTGGTTTAGGTCTTTATTTTTTTGTGAGTGCGTGGTTTAGTTTTTATTGAAAGTTTTGCTTTTATTTTATTAACAGGATATCGGAGAATTGAAAAGAAAGTAAAATTTTAATTTATATGGTGTTTAAATATATTTGTTGGAGGATAGGGTACAAAAAAAAGCGTAATTTTATACAATTTGTACATTCATTAGAGAAAAAATTAAATTATTCAGTGTTATTCGGATGCGAGACTATATGCATTTTTAAGCCTGATATGTCTGCTATAATAAACCGCTTTAAGTTGCTGCGCATAGGTGCGACGCCCATACATTTTTTTTTCATTTTCGAACTGGCCTTCAGCAAAAAATGAATGTCAAAATAATAGTTTTTTTACTTATATTACCATGAAGTGCTACATTGACAAGATTTTTTTTTGCGTATGTGTAGGGGAGTTTAGTGTGAGTATAATTTTCGATTTTTGGAGCTCAACCCACCACACCCCCCTTCCTCTTATTGAGGGGCCATCTTCTTTAAAGGGGTGATAAGAGTTTTACGTGATATTTTTAAAATAGTTATTTTTCACAAAAAATACTAATATTATCTTGTAGATAATTAAATTCTCTACAATTTTATAAATAAACTTTTTATGTAGAACTAAAAATAAAAAAGTTATAATACAATAAAAAAAAAACAATTTTCAAAATAAATGTTATTTTAAAAGTTTTCTTTCTTTTTTCTCGATTTTGGACTTAAAGACATTTTTATTGAAAATCTGTTTTTAACTATAACTTTTTCATTTCAATGGTACAAAGTGTATACACATGAATTGTAGATAATTTAATAGTTAAAATCAATTAAATTATTATTAGTTTAATCCACCGATTTTGCCGATTGTTCAACTTTCGGAGGAGGCGCAAGAAGCTAGGAACAAAGAAAACAGCAAATATCGTGAGCTATTTACGAGAAAAACTTCGCTGTTGGACACAATAACGGATCTTTTAAATAGGCTATTGATAACATCGGACCCTTTTATAGCCAGAGGTGCATTCCGAAAAGGAAAAAAAGCGCTATCGAGCATGAAGTCTTAGACCTTTTAAATGCAACTAAATAATATAAAAACCTTGTTTTTAAGGTCTTTTTTGTAGAAAAATATAAATAATGTTTATTTTAATTTATGTATTTTATGTTTTTTATTAATACATATAAGTAAAAAGAAACAAACGTTTTTTTTCGGCGTAATTTAATTGTTCCTGATGTGCTTACCTAAGTGCATAAAACACGTAGTTTCAGAACTCCGTTCATTAAAAATTTGGCCAAGTATATATAAAATTCTATTTTAATTTCATATTGGTATCTATTAGTTATAAATATGACCAAAAAAAAATCAAGCATAAGCTTTTTTTCTGAGCGAAATTCATTTGCTAAGAAGAGTCTATCAAACTGCAAAAAACGAGTACTTTTAAAGCTCTGTAAAAAAAAAAATTAATAAAATATTTTAATAATTGTTGTTAAATTTCATTATTCACATATTTATATTTAATCCTGCAAAAAAAGAATTATCAAAAGGAAAAACTCGTAACCGCTATTAATTTAATCCCGCTAGATTTGCGAATTGTCACACTGTGCGGTGGCGTAATTGGTCCGTCATTTTTTGAAAACGACGTTATTGAGGCGGTCACCGTCAACAGCGAGCGCTACATAACGATAATAACTAATTTCTTATGGCCAAATTGAACCATATGTACCTAAACGACATGTGGTTACAGGAGGACGGCGCTACGTGCCACATAGCAAACGCCACGATATCTACTCACAACATCTACCCGCTCTTATTGATAAACCCTATATATAAAGAATATTTTTACCAATCTTTTTTAACTTCCCATAGGAAGTTATTGTAATCGGTCCGATTTGTCGATTACGATTTTTTCGTCGTCCATAGCTCAAGAACCAGTAGAGATATCGACTTCAAATAAATTTTGTTATACAGATAATAATGCAGAAAGATGCAGAAAGGACTCTCGTTTAAGTAGGTGTTTTTTTTTACCATAGCAATTTGAAAAAAAGGTGAACGTTTTGGTTAACCCTAAATATCTCACGAACAACTTGAATTAAATTTTATATTATATATTATAACGTGATACCAAATTAAACATATTTTTGGAAAAAATTCCAATTAACGTTTTTTTTATAAATAAAAAAAAACTGAAAAAAAATATTTGTCACCTCGAAAAATTTACGAACAAAAAATGATTTTATCTCCAAACGAATTTTGTGCAACGAAGAATAACGTTTTTAACATCTGGTAAAATTTTGAAAAAAATCGAACTGACAGTTTTTTTATAAAAAATAAAAACCTAAAAAAATATTACTCAAAGTTGGTAAAATTTTTCGACTCCAATATCTTTTCAAAAAATTGAGATTATGGCTTCCAACTATTTTTATTTTAAAAGAAATATTGTTTTTAACATTCGGTTAAATTTTGAAAAAAATTTATTTAAAAAAAACGTACGGTTTTCTTACAAAAAATAAAAACCTAAAAAAAAAAATGAATAAAAGTTGGTAAAAATTGATTTTCGACTCAAATATCTTGTCAGGACTTTAAGATATACTATAACAATACTAAAACTTGGTAAAAATTTACTTTCGACTCAAATATCTTTTCAAAAATTAAAAATATTGGCTTCAAACTTATTTTATCTCACAGAAAATATTGTTTTTGACATTCAGTAGATTTTTTATAAAAAATCCAACAGTCCCTTTTTTTCATAAAAAAATAAAATCTACAAAAAATAGTACGCTAATTTGGTAAAAAATGATGTTCGATTCTAGATATTTCGTGAATAATAGAATATATTGATTTAAATTAATTTCTTTTTAAGTTTTTTGTATTGAACATATAATTTTTATCTTTATGCAGAGTTGAATTTTTTGGGCTGATGTTCAGAGAAAAATGAATGCAATCAAATAAAAAGTTAATCCATTCTTTTCCCAACGTTTCTCCGGTTGTTTTCCGGCATCATCAGGGGTTTTGAATTTTATTAAACTTTTTTACTGTTTTACATAACACAATTCAATAAATAACACTTAAATAAATAACACTTATTTGACAAAAAAAAAAACAAACTACCTAGCAAAATAAAAATAAAACTAATATCACAGACTACTTATTTCTTATGGCAACACTATATATTGCACTTATATTATCACTGTCTTCTTTGTGGTTCATGTTATACGTTCTCAACCGTGCTTTCGCTTTACGTTGCGAGAAGAGTTGAGAATACGGACAGGAAAGATTTGAGAAAATAAAAAGACTCCTTTTATTCTTGTTTAATTTTTTAATTTTAATTTGTTATTTTTATTTATTTAAAACAAAGGCCCGCTGTCTTAAGCTAGGCTGCGACCTTGTTAGATAATGGATTAAAGTTCTATTTTATATTATTTTTAAACAAAGGCCCGCTGTCTTAAGCTAGGCTGCGACCTTGTTGGCTATTATGGTAAATCTTTCAAGCCCAAAAAATTCAACTCTGCTTAAATTAATTTCATTCCAATGTTTATTTGTTGAAATGGTACTAAAATTGGTAAAAATTGTTTTTCGACTAAAAATCTCGTTAACAAACATAGATTTTGAAATCAAACTATTTTATCATATGCGAATTATTGTTGGTAATTTTGAATTTTTTTAGAATAATTCAACTGCAAGCTTTTTAACAAAACACGAAAACCTACGAGTACAAACTTTTAAGCAAGACAAATCAACGAACGGGATGGGAAGTTATCAGTGTGGGTCGCATCCCGGGCTCTCTTTTAATTTTAAGTCGTAATATTCGAAAACATAGAGCAATGTAACGAAGTAAATTTTTCAACTAATAAACACTAATTGTCTAATATTTATTCACCCAAAATAAGAACTGTACAAAATTATATCTAAAGTTTTGAATTATAGATTTATTGCGCCATTTTCTTACAAAAATGTCCACTAGGGTGGCACTAGGCCACAAATTACTTAAATTTGCCCCCTTTCCGGAGCAAAAACGACGCAATATTCCAAAAATCGGCCACGCACTTTACATCGTTTTATTGTTGAAATTATTGAAAAATGAGCCTTGGAAATATACGGAACATAAGTTAAATTAGTATTTTTTACTCAATGCTTGCATTAACAAAAATTTCGTAACTTAGTTAAATACCAAATGAGAGAGCAATTAATTTAAGATCAAATAACAAGTCACTTGGCAGATTAAGTATCTTAAAAAATCTTAAAAAAATATTCTCAAAACTAACATTTTTACTTTTGCTCTTTTGCTCTAATTGTAGTCCCATACCGCTTTTTCGATCTGGATCAAAATAAATTGAAACAACGTATGATGATATCGATTGGTTTGCGTACATAGGACAGTGTCCAGCTGACGATGGTATCTATTGCTGGCGTGCAATTGTTATGGTTCATAAATTTATTGCTTTCTTAAACGCCATGTTGAAGATATGGCTGACCCAACCATCCCCTTATAGGAGTCATTTCAAGATTTTTATAGACCATGGAAAGCAAACCGGAAATTTTAATTTTGGTTTTTAAAGGTATTGGTCAATCCACATTATCTGTCAATTTATTTGGAATGACGAAGAGGCGATGTGTCTGTGTATAGTTCTACAATTGTTTTGTTTTCTGGTATTTTTCAGGTTATTTATAATACACGTATCATCGTCAACTTTTAAATGACATTTGTTGATTTATTTGTTTGCGAATATTCTGGAGCCCAAAACAATAAATTTGCTATAGTAAATATAATTAAAATAAATTATAATTAAAATATACACGGTAGGTCAGATTAAACTCCCTAATTTTAACGCGTCGTAGATGAAAACTTTTAACGCTAGAAAGTTAAATACAAAAGAAAAAGAAGGAAAATCTATGTTATTTTAGATGAACTTTATTTTTTTTTAAATTAAAATAGAAGTAGTACACAATTTGAGTTCGTAAAATTTTTAGCAAGTCAAAAATCGACAACCCCAAGCCAACAAACCTGCCGTGTATTGGGAATCACCGAGCCAAGTAAATAGTTCTGTCTGATTACACAATTTCCGCTTGCCGTCTCACAACTGCATATCTCAGTCTATCTCACACAATAATTGAAGGAAACAATTTGTTAATGTCTATTTACCTCTTATAGTTTTCTCTAGTTACGAGTTGTCATCTTTAAAGCTTAAAATATTAAAAATACATTTACCATTTTCGGTCACATTTTTCTAACCCAAATTTTCTTAATTTTAGTATTGTTTTAAAACGATTAGTCGGTAATTTTCAATGTATGTTGATCAGTATATAATCAATTTGTCAAATTGGCTCTGGATCGGTTGAATAATGTAAGGCGAATTTGGACCGTGTCCAAATGGACTTGATCCAAATTGCTCGGAGCCAAATGGTTGGAGCGTGTATGGCCAGCTTAAGATTTTATTAAATTGCAGAAGAAGTTGTTACAGTGAAGAGGAACATGTTTGTGTTCACTATAATTTGCATCCGATTTCCTATAATCTGCATTTTTGATCTTCTCTCTCTTTTCCAACTGTGGTTTCATTATTTTGCATCATCTCTGTCTGCAGACTTCGAAATGCAGAGCAGATAAATGTTAATCCATCAATTGTCTGGAGAATCGCCACGCATTGTTGCCACCTTTGAAACTCGTCTAGTTTTCTCCAGGAACTTTTGAATTCTGTGGGTTTATCTAAAGTTCTTAATCAACTCCGAGGAGGACAACATTCGATGAGTTATTGAAATGTTGAAAATAAAAAAATTATCAAAAATTGGACCTTCGGATTAGACTACGCCCGAGGAGGTCGTGGTGTTCATATACCAGAAATTATAATTTAAAGCCAGAAGATTATCTTTCATATAAAGTAAAATATGATCTTTGTTTTATTTTATTTTAAAGTTATATAATTCCAAAAAAAAATACCCTTTACACGTGTAGATATATTATGAAACTAATAAGGCTTTGAGGTAAAAATCATACAGAGAGCCTACAACCGGACATTTATGGCAAATAAAAAGTAACAATCATTAGGATTTGGGAAAGTAACTTTAGTTTTATTTTGAAAAAGACCAGAAAAGTTCAAAATGTTGTATTTGTACAATCAAATTTAAAATGGAACACAAATATGGGGTGTATTTTTGTAAATTTGTATTTTCTCCAAACAAACAAGACAAAATGTCAACAATTCCAAGCAAATGTACCTTTTTCAGTGTAACGCCTCTTTTCTACCTGAGTACAAAAGAAAAAGAAATTGTTAGGTTTGCCAAACCTAATGACGCGCCATACGGCAACGCCCCGAGCCGACGGCGACGCGACGATGATGAGTGTGCCTTAGGTTGTTTTCTTTATCTTTTGTTGTTAATCAATTTATTCAAACAATATTGTATCTACAATATTATTCAAACGATAAAGAGTTTATCAAAAAAAAAAGGAAATCATATGTAGATAATTAAGTTCAACAAATTTAATTGTAGTGTAAATTGTTGATGCCGACGGCAATGCCAAAATATATCAATTTTCCGTCGGTGTTTTTTTTTTTTTTTTTGTGGCTTTTCCATAGGTAAAATAAATCAATTTATTTGTGATTCCTTTTTTGTTTTCCACTATAGGTAAATAAAAATATAATAAAATATGTAGGAAATGTTTTGTTTAAAATAAATCGGAAACTAGCAATAAGCAAGCAAATAAGCACAACGCAAAATTAAATCAAATTTGAAATATTTTTCGATTTTTCATAGAAAAAAAAGGAAAACATATTTTTTTTAATGAACGTTTAATGATAAAACTCTATTTTTTTAAGCGAAAGTCAAAGCAGTCCTTGCTTATTTTTTTTATTGCAAAATCTTTAGAATTATGTTGAGCTTACATATTATTTTTTAAAAATGAAATCTAAAAAAAATTTTAGATATTGAAATAAGCACTTTTTGAATGATATGCGCTATTTTTGTGTAAAGAAATTAAATTAAACATATTGACGTCTGTTGTCATGACGTCTGTCAGTTTTAAAGTTGACAGACTGTTTAAAGCTCGATTTGCTTAAATTAAATTTAAGAACTTAAAAATGGTTTTATTCTATTAACTTCAGACTGTTTCTTGCGTTCCTCTTTTTATCTAAATCGCATTGGTTTGTGGTGTTTTAATCCCATAGTGAAAATTTGCTAATTAAAAACTTTTATCCGATGGATATCGGTTTTACTGGTGGATTTTTTAATTTCTGCCTCAGCCGAGGGTATGGCCAAATAGCAAGTCCAATGGATTTTTAATCTTTTTGTATATCCAAACAGCTCCAAAAATGCTTCAAACCCAAACCATTAAAAGCATTTGATTTGAACTTTCGAACTATTATCAATTTAATTTATACTACTGAACCTCTTATAATAACTAAGTCACCACCCGGATTTATAGAAAGTTCCACTTAACTCATATATGTAAATCAGCATCGGAATCATTTATTCATTAATTATCCTATGTTTTTCATGTGAAAAAACGACAAGTAAGGTTTTTTCAATATACGCATTGAGCGTGTTCTACTATACATACATACACATAATGACGTTTACAAGCAGAGTAGAGAGAGGGTTGAAGTTGAGTTGAAATAATGTTCGTAAATTACAATTTGACTTGAAGCTAGAACATGTAAACGTATTAATATAGGCACTGACATTATAACAGTTAGTGCTACGATTTCCTTCGCTATTGGATTTATTGTATTTAAGACGAACACTAGAGTTTTGTGTATAAAACCTTTAGTCGGAAGAATATACGGGCGACACCTAGTGGCACTAATGCTACATTAGCTCTCTCAGTTTTATTTTTTTTTAAACCTCTGGTGAACGTAAAATTGTTTCATGATAATAATAAAGGTTTTATTTGCAAAGGTACCAGAATCAAATTGCCGACGGCAAATTCAAGATTTTATTTAAGATACCGACGGCAATGCTTATATTTTCAAAAGTCCCTATTTGGCTTCTTTCATTCAAGAAATGCAGGTAGACAATAAAACTGTTTTGTTTTTGTTTCCATTTAATAATGGTGGAAGACTACATATCGATTTGGAACTATAAATCAAACCACCATTTTGATGAACCTTTAGTAGGATGTCGATAGGCAGGTTTCTATGTATGTATACATCATTATAATATTAGATTCGGACATCTTTCGCCATTCTTTTCTTCTGTCAAACAAATCTATAATTGTAGGTAAATCAACTTCAATTTGACATTCAAATTTATGTTTTAGAATTTATGGAATGTACCAAACTCTCTCAAAATGAAAACTGTACAAAAGAAGAGAATATAGTTAAAGAGTAACGAGAGGCGAATCAATTATGGCTGAATCACAAACACGCTTCAGCTTCGGCTTCGTCTGCGTTACGGTGGGCCTGCTTCGAGGTTGGTTTGAATGACATTTCTATTATTTCATCCCTCCAAAGAGCAAATATTTTGTTTGTTGACATTTTTTTTACAACTGTTGGGCTGTCAGACAAAGCAAATGTTCAGATAATGGCTGAATCACAAACACGCTTCAGCTTCGGCTTCGCCTGACGTTTAAGAGTTCAGCCATAGGAATTCAATGCATGCTATCGCAATGGAGCTTCGACCTTACGTTTCGTTTGACAATCGTAAGAAAAAGAACGTAATGTAACGTAATGTGACTCCAAACGGAAGTCAGAGGTCGAAGCTCCATTGTGATAGCATGCATTGAATTCCTATGGCTGAACTCGTAAACGTCAGGAGAAGCCGAAGCTGAAGCGTGTTTGTGATTCAGCCATTATCCTTTCGAAACTAAAGGAACGACCTCCCTAATTTATAGGAATCTACTTCCGCCATTTAAAATATTGTAAAATTTTTAGTTCTCCCTTCCCGTCAAGCCACCAATATCTGAATTTTGATAGGTATAGATAAAGTTTGGACGTTTGGTACCGGATGGTCCTGCTACATGTCTATAGTACGAGGTAAAAATTTTATAAAATCCACCCTCTACATAATAGTAGGATAGTTATACTCACTGTTATACGCAAGGATGTTGTGTACATGCGTGAGACCATAACATCATCGCTCATGAAGACAAGAATCAACCCAACCCTTGTTTTACGAGTGTAATCATAATATTTTTACAAATGTAAGTTACATTGAAATATATCATTGACATTATTGAAAGTAAGAGCGGAATGTACGAGTCTTATATTTCTGTGCTGAAATAATAAGTTAAAGCCAAAATCTTTTATTGACATCCCAACTTAGTACCGCATACATCGACCGCACCACCTATCAGCCTTGTAGAAGGACAAAATCATGCGCTGTCATATGTCTTTTGTTTGTATGTTTTATCTGTACATATGAAAGAATGAAGTAAAGCTGAAGAGCTAGAGCACAAACAAGAGAAATTTTTGAACTTTTGAACCTTTGGATCGGTAAATGTTGTAACGTTAACTTAACACTTTGGTTGGACTTTTTGAATAGTAAGAGAACAGACGTTCTGTATGGTGTGTCATTTGTTTTTGATTAAAATCTTTAGTTTATAGGTACATACATACAATTGAATGTCTTTCGAACGTATCCAGCAAATTAATTCCGGTTATTATATGTATATTTGATGTATTTACAAACATTACAAATAAGATTGGAGTTGCTTTAGAAATTTTTAACTGTCAATCTTTAAAAAGTTTTTTCAAACGGTGTTCCCATCTTATCTTAGAAGAAGCATCAAGTTAATAAAAAAAAAGTGTCTACCGACTTTTTTTAAGCTTCCCACACGTATTTCAGAGTAGTCATTTTATTTGACATCATTATGGTTAGGTATTGGCTTGAATTACTTATTTGTATGTCCTTAATTCATCCGCAAATGCATTTTAAATTTTGATGTTCATATCATTTACAACCGTATTTTTGCATATATACATACATATATACATATATAGCACGTTCGCTAATCAACGACTGGGTCGCACAAATTTGCTCTTGTATCCAAGGACTCTGTTTAAAAACAGCCCATATAATTAAAGATTTGAAAATTTACCTGAATAATAAGTTTGTTTTCAAAAATTAAAACGCCATTTAATTGATCAAAAAAGTCTTGATTTAATTTTTTTTTCGAAAATCGTTTTTTATATTAATTTTGTATACATATTTATTTATATATGTATGTATGTATATATTCACTTTAACCCTTTCGGTACGAGAGTGGGACAGAACAAAGAATATTTATGTATATGTAAACGTACCATTCCCGTCCCGAAAGGATTAAATATATAATATTTGGTTTGTAGTTATTAAATGCTTAAAAATATATGTTTTACATTTGAATTTCATTTAAAAATAGTGACCCGTTTTCAAGATATCAAATTTTGAAAAAAAAAATAATAATTAACTACATAATCTTTTAAATCCAAACAAAATTGTCATTTTTGATTACCAAATTTTGTTTAGACAATATAAGTTCTTGTTCAGAAAAAAAATATTTAAATCGCTTCATTAGTTCCTGACAAAATTAATAAAAAAAAAACTTTAAATGGGGGTGCCTCTCTGGAGCAATATAAATATATATTTTTTACATTGAAAGAAGCCAAGCTGAGAAAAAAAATGTTACCGAAAATTTGATAAAAATCTATCGGGGCGTTTTTCAGATAAATCTAATTTTCGATTTTTGATCCAAAAATTTGTAATGAATAAAAACGCATAAAACTAATCTTAAAACCTTCATTTTCAAATTTTAAGTCAATTGATACAATGGCTTATGCTTAATGGACGACGACAGACGGACGTATTAAGAAGTGTTTTTTTTTAACTCTTTTCATAGCCAATATGTATTATGTTTCTTTCTACCTTGCCTCAAAGAAAGTATACAAAAATATCCAAATTGCTTAATTTAATTTAATTTATTCATTACTTTAAATACCAACTAAATAAACGATTATGCAATGAATTTTAATTTATATTGATTAATTTTATTTATTAAACATTACTGATAAAAATATTAAACACAAAGTCAAGAATTCAAATGATGTGTGGCAAAAATCGAATCGGCACTAGATTTCTCAAGTTATTTTGGCTTACATTAAAGTGGAAAGTGTTGGGAGAAAACTTAAAGTAAACATTTAGAACCTTTGTTGGATACTTTCAAGTCTATAATAATGAGTGGAGTAATAAGGGGCCCAAATTATGCAACCGTATTTAGTGTATGATCTGACAAATAATACAAATAGAGTATCTTGGAATTCCCTACCAAATATTTTTATAAAGCCTAGATTTCTATTAACTTTTTTTAAAATGTAGTTAATATGATCAGTAAAAGTTAAATTTAAGTCCAAAATGATTCCTAGGTCTAAGAAGTAAAAGAGTTTTTCCAAGTTCATAGAGTTTAACATGTATTCATAGTTTGCGTGTAAAGCTGATTGTTTTGAACTTGTCAATATTCAATATTAAATGATTTGTATTTTACCATTCTCAGGGGAATTGTAGAAAGAACGTCATTTATAAACAGAGCAAATAACAATGGACCAAGGTGGCTACCTTGAGGTACACTAGAATTAACTGATTAAAATGGTAATTTTTGAAGACAACACTATATAGTCTTTCAGTAAATTAAGATGATATCCAAGAAATTAATTTGTTATGTAGTACGATTTGCTCCAATTTACTTAAAAGTGCTTTATGCTGGCTAAGTTTGTCAAATGGTTTTCTAAAATCTGTTGATGCACAATCTACTAGTTGTTTTGTCTCGAAAGCATCAATAGAAATGTAAATTCAATTCGAGTGTTTCTCTAATTGTACGATAAGGAATAAAGTGCAATGGCCGTTTTCGGGGCCTAGTGCGTACATCAATAAGAATGGTACCAAACGAAAGATGATGTTTAGCTTATGTAATATATGTACTTTTTTTTCAAAATTGGTTTTGGAGATTTCAAGATATTTAAGCTTAAAGTTGAAATAGTAAGAATCAAGAAAATTATATATAAATTATTAAAATTATTACTTTTCACAAATAAATTTAAAAAAATTCTTTTAGATAGTATCAATGTTTTTGATATATGTATACTCAGTACATTATGCATTTAATTAGCTAAGACTAAGCTTTTTTGGTACCAATTTATTTATAACTTTGACTTTTACTATTCTAACTTTTTAAGCTCGAATATCTCAAAATCTTCCAAACTTAATATGAAAATATTAAGAGTACATATTAGCTTTCATTTCATACCTCTCTCATGGGTGTACGCACTGGACCCAAACTTGTATATGGAAAGTCGACATTCAACTTTGGCGATTAATTTGTATTTAAAATGTTTTTTTTTTTTTTTTTTTTTGTATTTAAACTGGATTTTAAATATTGCAGTCAGATTGAAATATCTATTTTTAAATTAAAGCATTAAAAAAGTGCTACAATTATTGTAGACGTACTTTGGTTTGAGCAAACGAAATACACAACTCCGATTTTTTATGATTCACGTATGTATTTCGTGAATTTCAAATAAAAACATTAACAGTATTTATGCAACGTCGAAAATGTGCTAACAATTTTCAAAATTATTAAACTATATTTGCATCTGACAATTAATCTAAAGATTAAGTTAAAACATTCCCAAATCTTCTTGAAATCTACTCGGTTTTCCATACAAAATGAAACCTCAATTTTTAAATTTCTACTAAAACTACTAATTGGAGTACTTATTTCAAAAGTAAATTATTTCGTATTTCAGTAAACAAAGAAAACAATTTGGATTAAATAACAAACACAAAACACGACATTTTGGTTGCTTTTATATAATGTCAGAGTTCAAATGTCATCCCAAACTTAAACCTTTGTTTTTAGGCATAGAACCACTTCTAAATTAACTGCAATCATTCTGGGTGAAATCTTAATATGTAGGTAGAAACATTCATTTCCATGAATATGTGTAGGTATCTAATAAAAGAATAGTTTTTATTTTACATTCATTTCAACAAAAGTATTAACTTTATTCAATTAGTCTACTGCCCACTAAGCAACTTAAGGTTTCTCACTTTGCACCGGCAAATAGATACGTTTTCGGCAACTTAGAATTGGGTATAATTTTATGCTATATATGGGTGATAATACAAAAGTTGGGTAACTCGATGTCATCAACCAATACAAAGTCTGATTATATTTTATTGAGATTGCAATTTATTTTAAAACAATGGAAAGACCTTTATTTAGTCACCCAATTTCAGTTCTTCATTTTGAATACAAGTTATTAAAAAAACACAATTAGTTCTTAAAACGTCAGTCCTCTGGCATGTCACAACCCTGAAAACCAACCATTAAGTGACTGTCTATTGAACATTATCATTGATTTGAGAAAACTTATTAATCTAATACAATCTGCGATGTATATAGTTTAATAAATACTACAACTTTCATAATGCAGTGTTCTCCACTTTATTTAAAAAAATAAGAAATTTTGTGTTCAGTTTCATTCGTCAGTCCCTTGTGTGTTATTTAAATTTGAAATTCGTGCGAAATATCGCCGACTAACTGTCAAATTCCACTTTGAATTTTAATGTTGGTAATGAAGTTAGTTGCGGGTTGCACAATTTGACGGCCATCATATCTGTAAAAGAGTTTGGGTTATGTTTGTTGTCTATACACGTGCTAAGCCAGTCAACACGTCTGTTTTATGGTGAGTCGTTATTTTTTTGTTAATCTAAAGTTTATTTTTATTTATTCGTATTAGACTTTGATTTGTTAAAATGTAGTTTGTTCATATTTGAAATTACAAAAAAAAAACATTAGTCCAGATTATAATCTCAAATTTCGTCTTTTTCGTCAGTCCTATGGAATCAGTACTGTGTCAGGTATATTGTTATTGTTCTTCATTTCATGATCATTAGTACTTTTAAGATGAATATTGTTAGATTTTATTCATGTTTTTTGTTGATTACTTAGAAATATTTAGTAAAACTATGTGAAAGTAGTAAAAGATAAGTGAATAACGTTACGTTAAATGTCAAAAGTCTGTTTTGAAAACTGTTATAGTATTTTCTCCTAGTATTACATATTAATAATTATTTTTAATTCTTACTAAGTATCAGTACTATGTTACTTCGTCAGTCCTCTGGCAGTCAAATTCTGAAATTTTTAAATATCTTACAATGTACTCAAAAAAGTGACTGGCCCGATTGGGAACAATATATTAATTAGATTAGCTATCATACTTTGTAGAAGTTTGATTGAATAACTATCGTAAACAAAATATCCTCAAAAGTTACCCAACTTTTGTATAATCATCACCCATATATATTGTTATTTTTTTTAAGTTTTTAAATATTTCTTTTTGACGTCAATTTTTGTCTTTATTTTGGCCCTTGTTATATGGTAACTATCTATTATCTATATTAGTTTCCAATCAGAAACCAAACAAATGATTTTATAAATGAGGTTTATGTGAATCAATTGATTTTAATAAATAATTGAGATGAGTTTTCAAGAAAATTTAGATGTTTAACTTTTGATACTAAATTATCTAATTTCTGAAAAAAAAAACTGGGAAAATGGCCTTTTTAAAATATTAAGGATCTTTGACTAAAGTATATCACAACCAAAAATGCAGATATCTAATTTAATAGCAAACTATTTTATTTTGGATTATTTTCATTGAAAAGTTCAAAATGGACGAATTATTTATAAAATAAAAATGGCGATCAACATAATTGCCGTACCCCAGCCATTATATAAACTATATAATTTAGAGTTTCGCTTGTTTTTTTTTTGTCTTTTCACCACTTAACATATGCAGGCATTTGTTATATTATATGGCAGTTGTCAGTTGGTAATTTAGAATAAATTACGTATACTCAATAGACCTGCAACATTTTGAATAATATATTAAAGTATGCAATAAAGGAGTTCTGTGATCCACATACTAGAGTCGCCAACCCTTACAAATAATATTAGCAGTCGAGATGTGTAATTTATACAAATAGCTGACAATAACTCGAGGTTAAATTGTCCGGTGTGATGGTTGTCAATTATTTTTCTTAACAATTCAATTCAATTTTGCTCTATTGAACATAATAACTATATTGTTTTATAAACCCCATTTTTATGCAGGATCGAAAGCTCCAGTTGGATTACTTTTAGATTATGCGTTCAATGGTCCAATTAGAATGGAATTACTTGATTCAGGGGACATTTATAGGTATCTTTGGTTTTATCGTTGAAAACGATCATTTGACTTTTTTGGCAGGTCAGTTCAATCATTGAAAATTAAAAAGGAGAATGAGCATATTTGTATGGTTTGAATCCTATGAATGTTACACATTTAAACCTACGAGAATATCTGTGGAAAGGTTTCAATAAATGCAACAATAGCTAAAAAATACTGAATTGCGTGCAGGGAAACCAATCGTTTGTATTCTTTTGACAGGTCAATTATAGCCATCATTTGAAAATGTGTCATTGAATAAAATTGAACTCCACCAGATATTTTTTTTCTGACAGAAATCTGTAATTGCAATTGTATGAAATTGAAACACAAATCAATGGAAAGATTTGCTTTATTTTTTGAAAAAGTGGAATCAGATTTTCAGAAAAATTAATTTCCGTCACAATAATAGAAAATTGAATTTTAAGTAAACAATAATCGTGCAATAATTTCAAATCCAGAGAGATTTCCTATCGATCAGTATAAATTTTATATTTTTAATCAAAAGGAAACACAGTAAAATATTCATTCAAAATTGAATTCAATATTAGCTCTTTGGCTCCTAAATACTCGTAACTAAACTTCTAAAAGCTATAAGTGTTTCCTGCACTATTGTTGCACTCATTGAGTCCTTCCCAATATGTTACACCGAACGGGACGAAACCGGCCGTTCTCCTGATTGAATTGAAGCACAGGTTTAGAGTTGGCTATTGATAGGTTGAAAAGGCACGTTTTAAGTGTAACGATTATGATTCGAATATTGAAATCAAAAATCAGCTGTTCGTTGAAAAGAAAAGAAAAGTTGGATGTGAAACAAGGTCTACTTTTTTTCGAGTAAGATATCTAAAGGTTATTAGCTGCATTTTGACAATAAACAAATTTTACTCTCTAAATTGCTTATTAATTATGAAACAACATTCTCAACTTTTGATCCCTACAATAAAAAAGGGATATATGTAAATATGTATATGCGGTCACCGTATCGCTGCATTTATATAAGACGAAGACAAAGATGCAGTTCGCTCATTTTTCGGTTTTCAAATGAATGAAAATTGATATATTCACCGCATATGTCAACTATAAATGGCGTTAGTGACATTTTCGTCGGGTTTTATAACCCCATTTTTGTGACACATTTATTCCACTACACAAAGACGATTAGGAATCAGAATAGAAGGAGAGTAATCGTTGTTATGTGTTATTAATGGTCGAGCTCGATACAATATCTATGTTTAAGTTCCTTCAGAACTCTTACCTTATCTGAAAGTTCTCATACCCCACGAAAAACAACATTGTTTTTGTTTCATTTTCTATTGCCCACCAATTGGCCAGTACTTTTTCTTTTTGTGACGGTATAACATTGAGATCAAATTTCCAAACGGAACTTGATACAGCAGTGCTAATGCCATTTGGTACTGATTTTTCTAAATCCTAATTTTTATAAGATACAATTAGTTCTGAGGCAAGATCATTAATTATTGTTGCCAAGATATTCTAGCCGAAAACCAATTTTTACCTAATTTTAGTAGTATTTATTTAGGTTGTTGCTTTTTGTAAAAAGAACTGTCATTTTGATTTTTCTAAAAAAATTACCATGTCAAAAACGTTATTATTTCAGGCATACAATTTTGAAGGTTATATATCATTTTTTGTTCGCAAAATATTCGAAGTGACAAGTTTGTTTGATTAAAAAAAAAAGTTAATTGATTTTTTTTTAATTAATACCAATTTGATATCACAGCTGACTATAGCATTATTTGTTGGAGAGATATTTGGAAAAAAACACATTTTTTTGAATATTCCATCTGAATATTTTGATGTTATTAAATGTAAAAAAAATATTTGAAGTCGATAGTCGACGAAAAGTGGTATCCCTATAGAACGAACGTCCGACCGTACAAATGTACGTACACATGTACTTTTTAAATGCCTCTTATATAGATTCTAGAGACCTTGAAACATTGGTCAAGAAATGTCAAAATGTTCAATTCGACAAATCGTATCTATTAAAATTTAATAAAACACTTTTTTAACATCAATTTTTATTCCGTCGCATTAATTCCTTTTTACTTTTTTTTTTTTTGAAGTGTCAACTTGATAGATTATAGCAAAACAATCAGGTGGAACAAGGATCATTATAGAGATACCAGTACCATTCATCGAAAGAGTGCTTTGAGAGTCACTGGAAAGCGACCCAGAGCATTATAAGGATATATCTTCGAAGTCGAGATAAAAATCCACGACTGTCAAGTTAGCACTACATTTTTCGAAATTTAAAAAACTGAGTATGCAGTTAATTGTAGCTTTTTTGTTGTAAATTAGTTGTGAAAAAAAAAATTGTTGCTCGACGATTTTTCAAAAAAGTGGTATGTAGTGCTAGGTTGATATCAAGTTAGCACTACACTTTTTGATTTTGTTAAAACAAAGTACGCAATTAGTTGACAATTATTTGTTGTAAATTAGTTGTGGAAAGAAAAAAATTCCAAAAATTTGTTTTACTTTGATTTTTTAAAAAAAGGGGGTATGTAGTGCTAACTTGACACCGTGAGTCCACGCATAAAACAAGGATATTCGAAAATCTAACGATGCAATTAATTGTAGCTTTTTTGCTTAAAATTAGTTGTGGAAAGAAAAAAATTCTAAACATTTTTTTTACTTTGATTTTTTTTTAAAAAAAGGGGGGTATGTAGTGCTAACTTGACTCCGTGAGTCATGCATAAAACAAGGATATTCGAAAATCTAACGATGCAATTAATTGTAGCTTTTTTGTTTAAAATTAGTTGTGGAAAGAAAAAAATTCTAAACATTTTTTTTACTTTGATTTTTTTTAAAAAAGGGGGTATGTAGTGAGTGCGTAAAATTAGCCCCCCTTTTTTAGATTTTCCTATTTTGGAAAGTTGTTCCGGTTTGTTCCGCATTGTTCCAAAGTTTTTTTTTGAAAAACACCCAAAAATGGGGGTCTTATACCCGAAAAACTGTTTTTGACCTAGCCCCCCCTTTTTAGAAAATCGATTTTTTTAAAATTGTTCCAGGTTGTTCAAGTTGTTCTAAACATTGTTCCAAATTTTTTGACCTCTATAATCAAAATTTCAAAAATTCTAACAGAATGGTACAATGTTAAGTGGTATTTGGAATTATATCTTTATTTTTGAACATATTTCAATGAATGTTTGGAAAAGTTCGATCTGAGTGATTATGCATATAAAAAAACTATTTTTTAAATGTGGGTTTTTGAAACGGGGGGTTGGGGATGTTTTTTTTTTTTAAATATTTTCATAATCATTATTTATTTCATAAGGTCGGAATCTTAAAGATCTTTTGGTCTTTGCTGAAAGAATAAAGCTTTGGCTTAATTTAAAATTCTTTCAAAGGGGGGCACTATTGAGGGGAAATATTATTTTTTTCGATTGTGTGCAGCTTTAGCTATATTTGTTTACAGTTTTGGATGAAATTTGGACACGAACTGGAGGAAATTGGTTTGACTTAGAACATTTTTATAATTTTTGATTTTTGAAAAAGGGGAGCTAAAATAATGTTCACAAAATTAAAAGATATTGAGATTTTTTTGAAAGTTCGACCATCAGCGTTAATAATAGTTTATAAGCCAAGTTTTGGCTGATGTACATGTGCTTATTCACGATTTATTATGCTGTAGGGTTAAAAAAAAATTTGAGAGCGTATTTTGCATTATCTTTTAAAATATACATTTCACGACTCTTTGTTTTTGGAACAATGGTTAGAACACTTTTTTAAATCTAAAAAAATATAAAAAGTTGGAATTTCGAAAAAGGGGGGGGGGGGCTAGAATTTTTGAAATTTTGATTATAGAGGCAAAAAATTTGGAACAATGTTTAGAACAACTTGAACAACCTGGAACAATTTTAAAAAAAGAGGCTGGGATGCGACCCACACTGATAACTTCCCATCCCGTCTATCGATTTGTCTTGCTTAAAAGTTTGTCTAAATGTATCAATTCTTACCAAATTTGCGTTCTATTTTTTGTAGATTTTATTTTTTTTTATGAAAAAACGGACTGTTGGATTTTTATAAAAAAATTACTGAATATAAAAAACAATATTTTCTGTGAAATAAAATAAGTTTGAAGCCAATATTTTTAATTTTTGAAAAGCTATTTGAGCCGAAAATCAATTTTTACCAACTTTTATTAATTTTTTTGTTTAGGTTTTTATTTTTTGTAAAAAAACTGTCAATTCGATTTTTCTCAAAATTTGTCCTAATGTTGAAAACAATATTTCTTATAAGTTAAAATTAGTTAGAAGCCATAATCTCAAATTTTTGAAAAGATATTTAAGTCGAAAATCAATTTTTACCAACTTTTGTTAAATTTTTTTTTCGGTTTTTAATTTTTTGTAAAAAAACTGTCAATTCTATTTTTTTCAAAATTTTACTGAATGTTGAAACCAATATTTTTTGTAAGATAAAAGTAGTTTAAAGCCAATATCTCAAAGTTTTGAAAAGATATTTGAGTCAAAACTCAATTTTTACCAACTTTTTTTTATTTTTTTTTAGGTTTTCATTTTTTGTAAAAAAACTGTCAATTCGATTTTTCTCAAAATTTTATCAGATGTCAAAAACATTATTCTTCGTTGCACAAAATTGTTTTGGAGATGAAATCATATTTTAGTCGTAAAATTTTCGAAGTGACAAATTTTTGTTTTCAGTTTTTTTGATTTATAAAAAAAACCGTTAATTGAATTTTTTTCCAAAAATATAATTGTTTTGTACCACGTTACAATATATAATACAAAATTTAATTCAAGTCTCTAGCGTCATTGGTTCATGAGATATTTAGGGTTAACCAAAATTTTCACCTTTTTTTTAAACTGATATGGTAAAAAAACCACCCACGCAATTTTCTTGAGAGCCCTTTCTGCATCTTTCTGCCTTATTATCTGTATAACAAAATTTATTTGAAGTCGATATCTCTTCTGGTTCTTGAGCTATGGACGACGAAAAAAACGTCGCGAACGTACGGACGTACGGACGTACGTACACACGCACGCACAGACATCTTTCTAAAAATCTTTTATTTCGACTCTAGGGACCTTGAAACGTCGAGAAATGTCAAAATTTTCAATTTGTCAAATCGGACCCATTACAATAACTTCCTATGGGAAGTTAAAAATCGATTTTCTAAAAAGGGGGGGCTAGGTCAAAAACAGTTTTTCGGGTATAAGACCCCCATTTTTGGGTGTTTTTCAAAAAAAACTTTGGAACAATGCGGAACAAACCGGAACAACTTTCCAAAATAGGAAAATCTAAAAAAGGGGGCTAATTTTACGCACTCACTACATACCCCCTTTTTTAAAAAATCAAAGTAAAAAAATGTTTAGAATTTTTTTCTTTCCACAACTAATTTTAAAGAAAAAAGCTACAATTAATTGTTTTATGCGTGGACTCACGGTGTCAAGTTAGCACTACATACCCCCCTTTTTAAAAAAAATCAAAGTAAAAAAAATGTTTGGAATTTTTTTCTTTCCACAACTAATTTTAAACAAAAAAGCTACAATTAATTGCATCGTTAGATTTTCGAATATTCTTGTTTTATGGGTGGACTCACGGTGTCAAGTTAGCACTACATACCCCCCTTTTTTAAAAAAATCATAGTAAAAAAAATGTTTGGAATTTTTTTCTTTCCACAACTAATTTACAACAAATAATTGTCAATTAATTGCGTACTTAGTTTTAACAAAATCAAAAAGTGTAGTGCTACCTTGATGTCAACCTAGCACTACATACCACTTTTTTGAAAAATCGTCGAGCTACAAATTTTTTTTTCCACAACTAATTTACAACAAAAAAGCTACAATTAACTGCATACTCAGTTTTTTAAATTTCGAAAAATGTAGTGCTAACTTGACAGTCGTTAAAAATCCCCTGTTTTGTTTTTGTCTACACGCATGTAAAAAGGACGAGAGCAAGGTATTGTGCAAGTATAATCATATTGTAATATTTATTACTCGCACACAGGAATGGTTGAGAGTTGTAAGTCACTAGGCCCTGGTTCTTCATGGATTGTTGTGCCACCTAATTTATTTATTTACAAGTTCAAAAATTATAGTCTTTTCCAGAAATAGCCAAATTGATAAAAATCAATGTAGGTATTGCTCTATTTTCTTATTTCAAAAAAGTTTTATTCCACTCCAAAAAAAAAAAAGACAGGCCATAGTTTTTGAGGCAACTTTATTGTTTTTCAATGCCTATCTTTGACGTGCCTATGAGCTAATGAAGCACAGAGGCAGAGAACAATTTCAAATCTGATTTATTTGTCACAAATATGTGCTTATTCTCCAGAGTCCAACTCGCCCGAAGGCAGCAGCAACGCTGGGTACCAGAGACGACAAATTCAAAAGGTCTTTCTTCGGTGCTACATGTTCCAAGCAAAGCCTTCATTTTTGATGAAGATCTACAATCAGGACTATGGAAGTACGCAATAAATAAAAATATAAAGTATTTACCTACCTACATACCTATACTAATTTTAGTGATTTTGTTTAAAATGTAAGAACACAAAAAAAATATTTTAATAACGTTACAGCATTTAAAAATATTTGGAAGCAATTAATATGGGGTGTTTTTTTTTTACTATAGGAATTTTAAAAAATAAAAAATTTGGTTCACTTCAAATATCTTTGTACCAATAAACAACTTTTTTTATAAAAAATAAAAACTTTAAATACTACTAGCAGTTGGTAAATTTTTTTTATTTATTGACTTCAAAATTTTTCCAATCTATGTATATATAAATTATTTTTGTTAATATAAGGTAATTTTCTTAAAAAAATGCAATCGGAATTATTAAAATGGTAAGAACTGGTTTTCTACACGTATTGAAATCAAACTTATTTTATCACATACAACAAATATTTTTGTTGACTTTTAGTAATTTTTTAAGAAAAATCTAACTAACTACGTTTTTACAAAAACACCTAAGAAATAATAAAAAAATTGTTTCGAATCAATTATGAGTATTGAGAACAAAGAAAGATATTGACTTCAAATTTTTCAACTTACACAAAATGTTGTTATTAATATTTTGTAAGACATTTAGAAATATCAAAAGACGGGCATGAATGAATAGGAAGTTAACAGTGTGGGTCGCGAAACAGTCTCTTTTTATTTTTATTGTACAACATTATTTGATTTGAAAACAAAAATTTAATACATATATTTGGAAATGAAGCTTCATTATTCATTCATTCATAATACAATCGATACAACAATTAAATATGCGGTATTAAAGGCTAAGAAACCTCTAAAAAATTGAGATTATTTTTGTTCAGGAAAGTTGCGATTGACAAACACCTGAAAAGAAATATTCTAAATTAGTCAAAACAAATGCCCAATTACTTCAAAATTCTTGTCAAAGCAAGAGTCTACGAATACAGTCAGCGAATGAAATACTTTTGAATTGATCATCTTATCATAATTAATGACCGTACTGGACATCAACTGTAAAGAGACAACATTCGAATTTGAAATTTAAAAAAAATATTGATTATAAAGGTAACTATAATAATTCTTGTAAGTTTTCTTTAAATTTAAATATATCTTTATATCTGCAGTTATTAACTCTGCTTTGCAACCTATTGCAAGAAATGTCATATAAAATAAATAAGGTGGCTCAACAGTCCGTTGAGAACTAAGGCCTAGTGACTTACAACTCTCAACCACTCCTGTGTGCGAGTACTGTTGTCAGGGATGGTGAGGACCTACAGTTTTAAGCCGAATCCGAAAGGCTTATTTGAGAAAGCACTTTTCAAGACAAGAATTATTCTTGGAGTATTAGTCAATTACTCTCAAGAGGCAGTACCCGTGAAGTGAAAAAAACTTTAGATGGCAAAGGCAGGGTTTGAACCTAAGACCTCTGGTATGACAGTCCAATGCACTAACCATCATGTTACGGGTACTACTAGAAATGTCATATTTTATATTAATTAAGCAGACAATTCGACAATTCTTTGCTTTGATTTTGAAAACTTTTTAAATTCTCAATTTGTCTAATTTTAAATTTTGACGCTGTGGTGTTGTAAATTTTTAAATTTAAATTTGTTCAATTTTCTTATTTATAAAGACAATTGCAGCTCACAAACTATAAAAAAAAACACACACAAATCAACTCTTTTATGTAAAATTAGCAAGACATTTTGCATAGAATATTGTCGGATATCATACGGATTTATAAAATTCATAAAATTTTAACTGACTTAAGCAAAATGTCAAAATTGCTAAAAATAGTTTGAACATCTTTTTTCGTGCTTGTGCAGTTGCTAAAGATCGTTTAAAGATCTTTACTTTCACAAATCCCCTGGCCTAGATATTATTTCCTTTATTATTCTGGAAAAACGTGTTATTCAACACTGTAAAAATCACTACTTGTGTAAGCTTTCCCTTGCGTCCAATACTCAACAGGTGTCTTTTCGATTAGATGGAAAACAGATTTCGTCCATCAGCCTATACCCAAAAACGGCGAATACCTCCCTCTCAAATTTTGTACCTTCCAAAGTCATGGAAACGCTGACCGATTTTCAGCTTACGAAATATCTCAAGGAACGAAAGCTTTCTTAATGATATGGCTTCTGTGCGAGTAGTATACTAATGCTTTGATAGTTTATCTCACTAAATAGTGGAACATATTCTCACATGCGTTCTTGAGAAAGTAAGACAATTCCATCACACAGAAGTTAAAAGGCAAGTTGTAATCGACGGTTTTAAATATTATACATATAATATTCACCTAAATAAATGCTGGTGTGCCACAGGACTCCGCTTTTTCTCTTCTTTTTCTAATTCACTAAATTGTTTAATTTTTTCACCCTTGGCTTTTCAAATTCGAAATGAGGAAATGATGGTTTCAATATATAGACGCCTAATATACCTCAAATTTTCTTGGCTGAATGAATTTTTTGAATTTTCGATTTTTGCCCAAAAATATTGTATGGGGACTACTGTTATTTTTGGACCTAAACAAAATGAAAAAAAAAACACCCAACGCGAATCGGCATAAAACCTTAATTTTCAAATAAGAACTCGCAATCGATCCAATATGGTTTGAGTTTGAGCCTTAAGGGGCCAGGACAGACAAACAGACAGACGGAATCAGGGAACCCACTTTCTTCGGCTTCTCTACCATCGTAATGTCTGTCATGTTTGATTAAAATATTGAGTTTGAAATTTCTAACGTCTAAACATTATTTTGGAGAGAGTACGATAACTTTGGCGACAAAGTTTAATGACGGATTTGTATAGAACAGTTAAAAACAAGCATTTTTTACTTTGTTATTATTATTTGCTTTTGATCAAAAACTGAAAACTAGATGACTTTATGTCTTCTAGTTCTTGAGAAAATTGTCGCCAAAGTTATCGTACTCTCTCCAAAATAATGTTTAGACGTTAGAAATTTCAAAGACCAATAAATTCTGAAATAAAAACAATGGTAGATAATCTTGAAGTATTGAAAAATTACACTTTAAACCTTTTTTTTAACTTTATTTACTCAAATTTTGAGTTTAAAATTAAATTTTTCAAAAACTACGCATAGTTTTGGCTTGAATTAAAAACTGGCTAATAAAACAGAATGTTGGCTTTAAAAAAATGTATAAAATTTAATTGTAAGTATCACCGTCATTTTTTAATTATTTTTTCCATTTTAAATAATATTTTTTTTAAATTGCCCCTACCGCCTAAACGGGGGGAGATAGACCCCCCTCCCATAGTAAAAAATGCTTGTATTAAGCCCCTCTACCAAAAACCGTTATTATATCTTGGCGCCAAAGTTATCGTACTCGTGCCATTATTTTTGTCCAAAATTATGAACAGGAACAATATTATTTGAAAAGAATGGATTTTAAAAAATTTTAAATCTTTTCTAAGAAAGACTAATTTTGTTTTCATTTATTAATGCACATTAATTGTTCTTAACCGAATGCTAAAAGCTAGAGGAGTCCCATACACATGTTCTTTTTTTGAAACTCTCGGCTGGAATTTATTTGAGCCATTTGAGCGGCCACTTGACAGAAATCATTTTTAAAACATAATGAAAGAACTATTGAAGTAACCGAGGCGTAACGCGTAATGGTTAGTGCGTAAGAATGTCATGCTAGAGGTCTGGGGCGCCAACACAATTTTTTTTTTTTCACGGATACCGCCTATTAATAGGAATTGACAAATCCTCCAAGAGTAATTTTAGTCATGAAAAATACTTTTTCAAATTAGCCGTTCAGATTCGATCCCTGACAGCGCTACTCAATTTATTAAACTATTTGTTTCATTTTGAAAACAAGGATTTGAATATAGTTAAAGGTCAGAATATTGGAACATTAGGATCATAAAAGGTAGAAAGGCATCTCATTTTTTTCGGGAGTTAGAAAGGAGGTATACCTACATCTACGCCTGTTTTTGTATAGCAATTGTTTGAGTTACCCTCTCCTGCATTTAAACATGCTCGAAGCTCGACAACGTTTTTCAAACATTTGACGGGAGCGGGTCGAAATGCAGTATTTTGAAATAATGTATGGTCAAAATTCTGTATGATACTGTACGATACTGTATTGTCATAATACTGTATGTTTAATATTCTGTATTTCAAAATACTGTACATTTAAAATACTGTGTCTCAAAATGCTGTATTGTCAAAATACTGTATCTCATAATACTGTATAATACTGGAAGTTTTGACGGATCAATTAGTTTGGTGCAATTGTTTATGCAATTGTTGATTATGATAGGAACAATTCATGTAAAAATATGAGAGAGTTACAAATAACTAAGAAGAAAATGAGAAAGAGAAAATAAAAAAAAGATACCATTTGTATTATTTTTGTTTTCATTATTTCGAAGATTTGTGAATTATCATATAGGTACATATGTACATATGTTATTGTTCAAGGGAAGTATATTAGAACATTATGCTAATAAGAAATTATTATGATTTTTTATTAAAAAAAGTATTCTGTTTTCAAAATTCTGAATTTCAAAATGCTGTAATTAAGGCTAAAAAATAAAAATCGTTTTGATTATGTAAAAAAGTGCAGCATTATGAAATACAGAATTTTGATATACAGAAATTTGAAATACAGAATTTTGAGATACAGAATTTTGAGATACAGCATTTTGATCATGCCGAATTTCGTACTTACAGTATTTTGAAATACAGTATTTTAAGATACAGTATTTTAAATACAGTATTTTTATCCATACAGTATTTCGATCCCAACCCACATCTGACATATCCTGAATTTTGTGTTTCCTCAGCCACGGTTTCAATTTTCTGTCTGATTTCGTCGTTCGGAGAAAGTTCTATCAAAAAAAAACTTGTGACCTTTATTTCACAATGGGCTAAACGTTCACCTTTCTGAAACTACATGGTCTGAAGCAGGGCGAAAGGATATCATCTTATAATAAAAAGAGTCTGTTTTCCAAAAAGTCTAAATTATTTTCACTGTTTAATGTGTCTGGCAATTCAAAGGATCCTATGATGTGTTCATTTGAAATTCCCACCACAAATTTATTTTAAATTGATATTAAAATCTTCCTTCTCCAATTTAAAGTGGATTTCCTTCCTGTCAATTGTGAGTGTTGTTAATATTCACATATCCATCTCTTGTATATGATGATTTATGAATCCATAAAATCTGGATCTTCTCGGCATTTATTGATTTGGCAGAACTCTGTTTGGGTAGTCCCTTGGTAATAAGGCCGGGGTACGCTGTAATTGAAAAGGGTACAAGTTTTTCTGTGTTTAAGAAAACTATAAACAGTCGTTTTGGGTATCTCTGTTACTCTCTCAATGGCTCCAATGAATTATTTTCAATTTCCCTCTACACAACTTTGTTATTGCGATGATATTGAGGGCTTCCAATCTTTCCACAGCTTCGGATAATGGCTTCCATACAGGAATTATGGACTCTTATAATTACGCGACGGTCAGGACTAAACGAACTTGGATCTTTCTAAAGGTTGATTTCTTAGCTATTACCTTTTTGGCAACACTGGTTTAAACAGCTGACGCACGTTTCGTGTTTTGTTTTACTGTCAAACATCTTCAGTTTGGTCTATAATTTAAGCATGAATCGTCTTACAAACGAACAACGCTTGGAAATTATTGAATTTTATTATCAAAATGCGTGCTCTGTTAAGAAAGTTCATCGCGCGCTTCTTCCATTTTATTGTCAATTTAATCGACCCACTGAAGCGGCTATTCGGAATATTGTGACTAAATTTCGCACCAAATTTACATTGTTGGACATTAAACCACCGCTTACATAGAACTGCGAACTGAAGAAAATGTCGCAGCTGTATTGGTCAGTGTTAATGATGACCATCAATTATCAATTTATTGCCATTCGCAGCAATTGGGCGGCCTCTGTTACTCAAAAACGTGGAAAATTTTGCGGAAGGATTTAGGTGTGATGCCTTTCAAAATACAGCTGGTGCAAGAATTGAAGCCGAACGACCTACTGCAAGGTGAAATTTTTGGAACGTTGGCCGAAGATCCACTTTTTTTATTTTTTACCGAAAAATTGTGTTCAGCGACGGAGCTCATTTTTGGCTCAATGGGTACGTAAATAAGCAGAATTGTCGATTTTGGAGTGAATATCAGCCAGAAGCATTGCAAGAGCTACCAATGCATCCAGAAAAAGTCACAGCTTGGTGCGGTTTATGGGCTGGTGGCATCATTGGACCGTACTTCTTTAAAGACGATGCGAATCGTAACGTAACTGTGAATGGTGAGCGCTACCGTGAGATGATATCGAATTTTTTTGTCTAAAATGCAAAAGCTTGACTTGCATGACATGTGGTTTCAACAAGACGGTGCCACATGCCACACAGCACGCACAACAATGGACTTATTGAGAGGTGAGTTCGGTGAACATTTTATTTCACGTTCGGGACCGGTCAATTGGCCGCCTAGATCGTGCGATTTAACCCCTTTAGACTATTATTTGTGGGGATATGTTAAAGCTCATGTCTAAACAGACAAGCCCGCTTCAATTGACGCATTGGAAGAAAGCATTTATTGGTGAGATACCGGCCGAAATGTTGGCAAGAGTATGCTAAAATTGGTGAAGTCAAGGTCAACATTTGCATAAAATAATCTTCAAACATTAAATTATATGGACCGTACTATCAATTCAAATAAATATTTCATGAATTTTTCTGAATTTTATGTGTTTTTTTTTTGAAAAACTTTCCTATAGCTTTTAAAAAATCACCCTTTACATACTTTCTTGCTGTTGCTCTTTCCGCCACATTCGTCATAAGCAAAATGCATCATAGCATATTCCCGTTTATTTTTAATATAAAAAATAAAGCTAACCAACTTCATTTATTTAAAAATGGCGATAATACCAACTGCCATATTTTTTCCGGTTAATATAGGGTCCGCCATCTAACATTTTTTTTTCAACTAATGCTTATTTCGTCAATGGTAACACTTAGCTCATGTCTGATTTGACAGATAATTAGTTTTATTCTTCCGCTGAACAAATATGGTTATGTATACGCTTTTCAGATGGAGCTCATTTTGATCTTGGCGGGTATGTAAACAAGCAAAATTGACCCATTTGGGTCACAGAAAACCCGCACGCATACATTGAAAAGCCGAACACCCAAAATGAGTCACTGTTTGGTGCGGATTTTGGTTCAAAGGCATAATTGGGCCATTTTTCTTCGAAAATGAGCAAGGAGTTATCGGGAAATGTTGAACGAAAATTACAAAAATTGAAGAGGAATCAAGAACCAGTATTGTGTGATATTAATTAATAAGGGTATTTTAAAATTCAATTTAAAAAAATAACTAAGATTGATAAGAATACTATTTTAACTATGTATATATGTCTGTATATATATCAACTTTTTGCAGAATAGTGCCGAAAATTTAATTTTTTCTAATGTAAACATATGGCGCGTATTCATAGAGAATTACTAAAGTCGTGATTTCTTGATCTATAGTTTAAGGCTTGTTGATTACATAAACACAGCTCTTATTCATAGTCAACTTTCCTGATGTGTTTAGTAAAACCCCAGTTTAAGGTTGTATTCTACTACAATTATACTTCAAATGACAGGTCAAAGCAAAAAAATACTGTTATATTTTCAAACTCGTTATTTTGTGCTGTCATTCCTAGAATTGGATGGCAAACAAAGTAAGTAAAACAAAACTATTTACTAATAGAAAATCAAAAAAAAAAAACAACAACAAAATTCAATTATATTTAAGATGAAAACCAAGGAAAATATAAAACGCGAACGGCAGGAAAACTTATCGCAGTCAGACAAAGAACTTTGTAGCGAATATTGCCAAAAAGAAGAGCTACACCACCAAGTTTACGTAAAATTTATTTCATATGATTTACCTTTTAAGCTTTTCAATTCAGAAACAAAAATCAAATATGACATTTGGCTGTGATAATAACTACTTAAACACAGCATTTCCTATGTTTATAGTTAAACCACAGTTTTAGCTCTAAACTTAGGTTTAAATTTATTTATAAATAGCCTAAACTCTGGACTTGTTTAGCAACAACTTAGCAAGAGTTTAGCAAACATCTATGAATAATGCCCCATTGCCTTTTTATTTAAGATTTTAAAATATTAACACACACATAATAAAAATAAAAATCATTTGTCAACTGGTTGAGTAAAAAACGGACTACAAGTAGGCCTTAGGTCGCAGTACAGACAAGTTTCCAAATTGTGATAGGTCGTGACTTGACCTTTTACTATATAAATTTGAACTGATGGGAGAGACTGTATAAGGAGAACTACTTTAAATAATATTATGAAGAGTTGTTGCGAAGAATGAAAAAATCCTCCAAGAGTAATTCTTGTCATGAAAAATGTTTTCTCAAATTAGCCGTTGGGAATTGGAATAAAAACTGTAGGTCCCCTCCATCCCCGAAATGGTTCGCTAGGTTCACTAGGCCTTAGTTCTGTACGGACTGTTGCGCCACCTTCAGCCCAGGATTTACCCTTAGGCCAACCAGGCCCAGGCCTGGGGCATCACGAAAAAAGGGGCCACAAAAGTACGAGCAAAATGGATAATAGATTTTCACAAATCTTTAAATTAGGGTACTCATGGAAATGTAGATGCAGTTCCATCTGGATCGGACAGTATGATAAACAATGGAAAATCGGGAACTGAAACGAATGCAATAAAAGAAGCTGATGAAAATACAAATCCTGACCCTGCGCTATGGAGTAAGTTTTTCGCTGATTATATTGAATATTGGATCGTTTCTGGACCTGCAATAAACATGATGGTCCTTTTTTTAAATCTCGACGAACATACGCAGAAGGTAAAATTAGAGTTTGCCAATCGTCTTATTTTATTGGTAAAAAAGCAAATGGCGAGAACTATCAACGTGAATGGATTTTGTATTCCATCTCAAAAGGAGCGTTGTTCTGCTTTTATTGTAAGCTATTTCCTGATCACAGTAGGCCAGGAATAACTTTTATAAATCGTGAAGGTTTTTCTGATTGGAAAAATGCGTATTTAATAGATAATCATGAAAAATCGAGCTCTCATAAAGAAGCGATGATGGATTACATTACACGTAGATCTCACCGCGGAATTAAGACAGATTTTGACAAACAAAAGCAAGAGTCATGTTCATACTGGAAACATGCACTTAAAAGGGTGGTTGCTGTTATTTGCACATTGTCTGAACGTGGTCTAGCATTTAGAGGATCTGAAGAAAAATTTGGTTCATCAAATAATGGCAATTTATGGGTTTTCTTGAATTGATAGCAAAGTTTGATCCTTTCTTGTCCACTCATATTTCAAAATTCGGACATCCTGGTTCAGGAGCAACTTCATATCTATCTAAAACTATAGGTATATGAAGAATTGATTGAAATAATGGCTCAAAGAGTTCGCGAGGAAATCATTAAACACATAAATATTTCTGGGTATTTTAGCTTGTCTGTAGATTCTACGTTAGATTTGTCTCATGTGGATCAATTGAGTATTGTTATGCGGTATGTTAAAGATGGCCAGCCTATTGAACGCTTCTTAACGTGTTTGGAGATGCATTCTCATACTGGATCCGGTATTGCTAATCAAGCATTAAGGTATCTGAGTGAACATAACATATCAATTTTGAAATGCAGAGGGCAAACATACGACAATGCTCCAAATATGTCCGGTCAGTATAAAGGGATGCAACAGCAAATTCTTCTGACAAATCCATATGCAATCTATGTACCTTGTGCTTCACACTCTTTTAATCTTGTTGGTCACTGTGCTGTGGATTGCTATTCTATCGCAGTTGATTTTTATTCTGTCGTACAATCGCATAACAATTTTTTTCTGCATCAACTAGTAGATGGCAAACGTTAAAATCTGCTCTTTAAAATGATAACGTAATAAAATCACTCTCAGATACATGGTGGGAAGCTCATGCTGCAGCTACTTTTGCCATCATTAAATCATATAATAAATTATTAGATACTTTAAACGACATTCCTGAAGATAATACATTAAAAGGAGATGCTAGGAGGGAAGCTGGTGATCTACTGAACAAAATGAATAAACTAGAATTTACCTTAATGCTTGTGATTTGGAACGATATTTTACAAAGTTTTCAAAAAGTCGGTAAGGTTTTGCAAAGCGAAGACGTAACACTACTGACATGCGCGAATTTGTATAGATCATTGTCCGATCAACTGGAGAAAATGCGTGATAATTTCGACACTATTGAAATGCGATCTAAGGAACTTCTACCTGATGACAGCTACATGATTACACGAAAACGAGTTCGCATAAAAATGGCTAACGATGGTAATGCTGCCGATGTAGATTTAAGCCCGAAGGATAAGTTTCGAATAAACGCTTTTTATATTATTATCGATAAGTTAAGAATACAAATGGATTCCAGAGGTCAAATATATAAAGAAATTTCTGAACGATTTGACTTTCTTAGTACAAGCAATGAAAAAGTCAAAGTTTTAGCCTGTGCCCAGCGTTTGATGTCAAATTTTCCGGAAGATTTAAATTCAGAACTTGCTGACGAGTTAATACAATTCCATCCTTATGTGATGCATAAAAATGGCAATGATTTTAAATTTTTCAATCAAGCTAATTTATATAAGATTATGTGGGAAGATAAAATTACATCAGCGTTTCCGAACGTAGACAAGTTGTTCTGCGGAAAGATCATTTAGTCAATTAAAACGCTTAAAAAGTCCTTGTCGAACAATGATAACGCAGGAAAGACTTTATGCACTATCTCTGCTCTGTATTGAGAGTGATTTGCTTCATGAAATAGATTTCGATGAACTTATAAAAGACTTCGCTGCTAAAAAACGAGAAAACAATATTTCAAAAATTAAGTAAAAATCTGTAAAAAAAAAAATTCGTATACATACATATGTACATATTCTTGTAACTACCATTATAAATAAAATTAATTTTAGTTTTATGGAGTTCGTTGTAATTTGTTTTCTTAAGTAGGTATTTAATTTTGTATGAAGTAAACGATACAATATAAGAGAATATATGCAAAGGTGGCACCATTTACTCTTCAGGCCTAGGGCCCAAAAAAGCTAAATCCGGCGCTGGCCACCTTATTTATTAAACACAACGGACGGAACACAAACACAATAAATAACAATAACACAACAAATGTCAAATTAACTCTGAAATCAAAAACACTCTAGTAAAGATATAAATCCTCGGTAGCCATATTGGTTTGCCTACAAGCTAAACCGGAAACTGGCCTCATAAAGTGTTTCTTAGTGTGCGTGTATTTTCTCCTCTAATTTATGAAATTTCCCCTAAAAACTCAGTAAATGTGTCTATGTATGCGTAAAAATACGTCAATTTTACTCGTTGAATTCTTCCACATTACAAATACAACAATGTAAACAAATGGGTTTTGAAGGGTGATACGTACGAAGGATTTAGGTATATCTTCATATAGAGTGTTTTTGTCTGAAATTAAATTCTTTTTAAATGTCAAAATGAAATGAAATTTGCATTAGGTTGCTTTGAATTTTTCTTAAGGGTCTGTTCATGTTTTTTGTTACATATACACTTTACATTGAAACAGGAAAGTTCGTGGTTTGATAAATGTTTATTTAATCAATGTTTTTCTAAAAATAGTGATTCTTATAAACACACAATTCAACAACAAAAGTACTTTTGTTCAAGTTTCTTGTAAGCTAGGTTTTCTTATAAGCGATAAATACTGTATATACGAAAGACAAAACTGTCGGTGCCTATTTTCGATCACCAACAATAATGGTGTTCAAAAAAAAAATACAAACTTTGTTCGTAGATAGTGATCATTAAACAAAATTCAATAAAATATTTGTGTACACAATTTAGAATTTTAAGAACTATAAGTTAGGAATAAGAAAACTTTTTCCTTTCCTTTCCTTTTCTCAAACACTTCAAAAAGCAAACTTTCGTAAGTACCTACCTAGTGTCGGTTAAAACTAAAGTAACTTAATTTGTTGTTTTTATTTTTGGTGTAGGTATGTCTTGAGTTAAAATGCTTTTTATTTTGTGTTAATAATTGTCCTTACTATATTAACAATTATAATAATTTAAAAAATTAAGATTTTGCAGAAATAGACATGATTGTTGGCCCCAGTTAATGAAAATTGCAATAGTGTTCCAGATCCCGTAATAAGATATTAAAAAGATGTCAACCTAAGAAATTATAGGCACACCAGTAATAAAAAACAACAAATTAAATTGTTTCAGTTTTGGCCGACACTGTACTTATGACAGTTTCTCAATTAATTTTTAATTTCCCGAACGGTCACTTATAAGCTTTTCATAGGATAATTGCGGGAGAGATGCCGCTCTCAACAAAATTCATAGGCAAAATCTTTTGTTTTACCTTTTGTTCGTTAAGGCCCCTTTCACACCAAACGAATCCGAATCAATCAGAATCACTCCGAATCAAGTTGAATCTGATTGACCAAGATTCGGCTTCGAGCGCTCCGTTTAAATGTGAAGGGATTCTTTTCCCGCCCTCAGACCGGACGAATCTGGTTCAATCAGGTTTGATTCGAGGTCGCACTTGATTCAACCTGTCAGATCCCTCGTCCGGTCGGCAGTCAGTCTTGAATCAACAACCATACAAGATTGGAGTTATTAATTTTAAAAGTTAAAGAAAATAGTGAGACTGGCAACGCTGCTGTGAAAGTGTAAAGTTGAACTAAGACATCGCTCTTGAGAAATATTTAAAAATAAAACCTAATATCCAGTTTTTAAATTTAAAAAGTGCCTAAATTGATTTATAAAGAAAGCTTATTACAATAATCGACCACTGTCAAGGTAATATAAGCATATTTCTGCATAAAATAAGTATTTATCTTAAAATCTAAAGTCACATGTCTGACAAACGAAAAATCGTCGAAACCTCACCAGAAGAAAATTGTTATCAAGAAAATACACCAAATTACCACAAAATCTTAAAACGCACCACCCACAACATGTCTATGTCTGATTCGGATTTACAAAAAATTAAATCAATTGTAGTATCTTCTCTACAAACTGAGCTGACATTGGCAATTGCTAACCTAGCTACCAAAGAAGACCTGGGTAAGCTTAACAACGAAATAAGCTTCTTGCGAAAACAAAATGATGAATTGCCTTCAAAAGTTAAGCAATTTGAACTGAGATGTAGCTCTCTGGAAGAAGAACTCGAATCACAAAGTCGTGAAATAAGAAACAAAAACTTAATAATTTCAATTCCCAAAGAAGACTCTCATACAAATCCAGAAGAAAAAATTCGAACTGTCACTCGGCTTCTACTTGGTAATGATTGTATACAACAGTTTTCAGATTCCGTAAAAATAAGTGAAAATATAAATACAATCAAAATGAAGGTAAATACCGGCTCAAGTGAAATTACTTTGAAAATGCTTAAAAATGCGTACAAGCTGAAAGACACAGGTGTCTTTCTGCAACGCGATCTTTCCAAGAAAATGCAACTAAAACAACGTATTCTTTTACACTACAGGAAAATAATAAGAAATTTTAAACCAAATAGTTTGGTTCAAATAAAAAACAACTCCATTTTATTTGAAAACAAATCATTTTATTTAAATAATAATAACAATCTTATATATAACACTGATAATACTGAAACCGATGGAGAACACGAACTACAAAAAATGTTAGGTGACATTAACTTTAATGCTGTCAAAAAAATCAATCTGTCAAATGATCGTCAGAATCAAAACGACAGTACTAGATCAATAACAACTAATCGTCGACCAAGGATGCCACTTGTGCAAAATAGTAATAGTATGAGGAATTGAGATTTAACCGCCGCGCCGTCAGCTCATTTAGTATTAATGTTTGTAAAATATTGTCATATAATGTATCAGGGCTTAATAATAAGATAATGTTTATAGATTTCTTTAATTTTATTAAAACCTTTGAAATATTCTTCATCTTTGAAACACATGTTCTAATTGAAAATTTAAGTAAATTTACCAAATATTTTAACGGATATAAACTTTTTTGGATTCCGGCAACCAAAACATCATCAAGAGGTCGTGCAAGCGGTGGATGTCTGTATGGAATACAAACATCAAAACTGGAGTTCTATAATTTTGTGGAAATCCAAGATAACATTGTCGTTAAGCTTTTAAAAAAACCTAATATGTTTATTGTTCCTTTTTATATAAATTGCAACAAATGGACCGAAGACTTTGGCAGACTGAGCAATTTAATGTGTGATCTATCGAGCAAAAACGTAATGTTGGTTGGTGATTTCAATGCTAGAATAAGTGATAACCAAGTTACAACCCAAATGACTATATCTAACTCAGCACTATCAAATTATTATAATAGAACATCTAAGGATAATATTTACAATCAAAACGGAGTGAGATTATTAGAAATGCTACAAATGTATGATAGTATTATTTTAAATGGATGCACGGAAGGTGACACCGAAGGGCATTTCACTTTTGTTGGTGGCCAAGGCAAATCGGTGATTGATTACTGCATGGTAAATAACGATTGGATCCCTCTTATATACAAATTTGAAGTTTTGAGTAAACAATTTTCTGATCATATGCCATTAGTAATTGAATGGAAATCTTACTTTGAACCACAACAGAGATCCCTTAGCCTGATGCCCCGATTAAAATGGAAAACCCCAAATTTAGAAATATATCAACACTATTTAGATGATTACCTTTCGCACACCCCTCCAACTAATTTGACAACATCCGCACTCACAACTCAATTAACAGAATCCATAAGGTGTTCTGCAATTAACCCCACTCCAAAAACAACTAATTCTTTTGCTCAAAAATGGTTTGATACAGAATGTCTTAAAGCCAGAAAAAAATCATTCGCACTATTGAAAGCCTTCCGCAGATGTTCTTGTGATCAAATTCGAAAATGGTACATACAAGCGAATGAGAAGTATAAGAAAATCTGCTTCATTAAGAAAACCAATTTTGAATCCATGCAAGCCCAATCACTCAGCCAAATCAAAAACACAAAACAGTTCTGGAAAATAGCAAAAGAAATTAACGGTTCACACAACTCTATAGGGTTAAGTATTTCTGCAGATGATCTATCTGAATATTTCAAAAATCTTCTTCAAATGAACCCAACATCTACTTTCTCATACGCACAGCCGTTCGTCTGTGATGATATATTAGACGCAGTTATATCAGTCAATGAAATACAACTCGTTCTCCAAAGAGCCAAGGACGGAAAAGCCCCAGGTGAAGATGGGATACCCTACGAATATTTTAAAAATGCAACCCCTACTTTTTATAACCATCTACATACACTTTTTAATAAGATTTTTGATAATGCTGATGTGCCGTCCTCTTTTAAAAAATCGATAATTTTTCCAATCCATAAGAAAGGTGATCTAAATGTAGTTGAAAACTACCGAGGCATATCCTTCATGAATGTCATTGCGAAGATATTTTGTGGTGTTCTCATTAACAGGCTTGAAAATTGGGTGGATGTAAACAACATTCTTACAGAGTTTCAAGCAGGCTTTAGAAAGAACTATTCGACGGTTGACCACATATTTACTTTAACTTCAATAGTAAAAGCATTTCAAGCCAGAAACAAAAAAGTATACACATTGTTTGTTGATTTTAAAGCTGCATTTGATCTGGTGAATCGAAATGCTTTATTTTTCAAACTTTCCCAACTTGGAGTGTCGACAAAATTCATCCAAATAATACGTTGTTTGTACACAGATACTGAAGTTGCAGTCTGGGATGGCAAAACATATTCAAAACCATTTAAAACATTTACTGGAGTAAAGCAGGGATGTCTACTCAGCGCTCTTCTATTTGCTCTTTTTATTAATGATATAGCTACGCACATTCCAGGAGGTGTCCGAATTGCGGGTATTGTAATAAATGTATTACTCTATGCTGATGACCTTCTTTTATTATCCGAATCAGCAGACACCCTGCAATTGATGGTAAATCGTCTTACGGACTATTGTGTCAAGTGGGGTCTAGTCATCAACACAGACAAAACGAAAGTAATGGTCTTTTCGCGTTCCAATCGGAGTGAAGTTAGGAACACATGGATACTTAATGGAAGTCGTTTAGAAATATCGAAAGAATGCAAGTATTTGGGAGTTTTGATAAATCCAACCCTGGATTATAGCAAGCACCTTGCAGAAAAGGCAAAAACTTCACAAAGCTTAATTAATTGTACTTGGAGGAAGATTTTCTCTAACGATCACATAAACCTTTCAACAAAATATAATATTTTCAATGCAGTCGTGAAGTCTTCGCTTTGTTATGCGGCACAAATATGGGGTATGCAAGAATACGAAGAAATTGAAAAGTTTCAAAGAAATTTCTTAAAGAAAATATTCAATATTCCCTTAAACACACCAAACTATGCTATTTATTTGGAAACAGGCCTGCCAAAACTTTTTACTTTAAGTCTAAAGTTACAGGCTGATTATTTAATTAAAGTGCTTGGTCTACGGGAAACTCGGTTATGTAAGTTAATGATGCTCTACGAAATTCGGAATAAGGACTGGTGGATGAGGACATGGGAAAACATTGCTGCTTCCTGTGGAGAAGTTGTGCAGATCAATCTCAACAATATTGTTCAGGTGAAAACGAAGTTCTACGAAATCATCCAAAAACTTGAAGAATCTAACCGAAATCAGATGATTGAAAATGCCCGTCAATCGGAGAGCAGATTACTCTATAGCCAGCTTAATTATAACTTGTGTGAAAAGAACTACTTCCAAGATTCTCTCTCCTATAAAGATATTTCCCTAATATTTAAATCAAGATGCGAACTTCTACATTTAAATGGAAAACCATACAACGGAAACTTTGACCAATTTTGCAATTTATGTAACTTGAGAGCTAAAGAAGATTGCTTTCATTTCATCAGTGTGTGTCCAATTTATAACCAGCAAAGAAGAGTATGCTTTGGTAAACCATCCCTATCAGTACAGGAAACAATTGAAATTTTAAATGGATCAGATTGGGCAAACCTTGTCAAATTTGTCAGAGCTAGCTACCACTACAGAATGCTTATAATAACGGAATATACATAAATCATATAATGAAATTATTTATACAATCAAATCATACCTTTTTTACTTTTTTTTAATTTTATACCATTATACATATGTACTTGTTCAATTGTATACTTAAATATTTTAAAGTTACCAGTCGAGCTGACGGCTAAGCCAATGCTTAAAAAAATTCATAAAAGCTTTTATAAAATTTGTAATGATTACTTACAATAAATGAATATTTTGAATTGAATTGAATTGAATTGAATTGAATTGAAATAGTGCGATTTATGACGCCAGTAAAACAAAAAGAAGATGAAAGGATTTTTATAGATTCAGGTTGATTCAGCTGGTGTGAAAGAGTGGAGATGACGAATCAGATTTAACTTGATTCGCAGTGATTCTGATTCGTTTGGTGTGAAAGGGCCCTAATTATTCAATTAAAAAGGCAGGGAAAAAATTGGTTATATCGGAATTGTAACTATTTATTTGTTTTTTAACTCCCTATCGATATCGAACTATGGAAGTTTTTTAGTTTCCTGCAAAAAGCCAATGTGGGAACGAGTTATAGGGTGTTTTGTCCAATTCCAGAGTTTTGTATTCTTTTTACAAGCACACGATTATATTTATTTTGTATTTGTTTTCTATTTTTCTTAAGATTTAAAATGTGGTGCGGCATCTTTCCCTCATTTCAGTGCGAAATGCCGCAGTTTATTTTTAAAAAGATGCCTCTTGTTAAATTTGTCTTCACAAAAAAAAGCTTTTTAAAGTAAGGTTCAGACTGCTGAAAACTTCAGTACTTATTTAGAATTTTCAATAAATACAAATTTCAACAAAAAAAAAAACGAAGAAAAGGTCGATTGTACAAAATGTTGAGATTGGCTACACACAAATTAGACACGTTGTAAAAACTACAATGCATCCTTTGCCGAGACTTTGGAGTTTGGAGATGATAAAAAACTACTAACAAATATTTTACAATTAAAATAATTACTTAAACCCAACACATGCAATGTTTCATGTGTGGCTGTGGCATCTCTCCTAAACATGCCAGGGAGAGATGGCACACATAACTTCTATATTTTGTTTTGTTTTTATGAAAATTGTATTTTTGTCCGCCAAATATTAACTTCCCATAGGAAGTTATTGTAATAGGACCGATTTATCGAATTGAAAATTTTGACATTTCTCGACGTTTTAAGGTCCCTATAGTCGAAATAAAAGAACGTTCGCGCCGTTTTTTCCGTCGTCCATAGCTCAAGAACCAGTAGAGATATCGACTTAAAATAAATTTTGTTATACAGATAATAATGCAGAAAAGACTCTCAAAAAAATTGACTAGGTGGTTTTTTTACCATAGCAATTTAAAAAAAAAGGTGAACAAAATAGTTAACCCTAAATATCCCACAAACCAATAACCCTAGAGACTTGAATTAAATGTTATATTATATATTGTAACTTATTGTGATTAGTGGAAATATAGTTTTCCGTCGGCTTTTTTGGTCACTATAGTTTTTGCAATGAAACAATTACGTTACATTAACTTTCCCAACGTTTCGGCAGGGGTCGCTGCCTTCTTCAGGGGAATCAAGAAAGATATGAAAAACAAAATTTAATATTAATTATATTAATTAATATAAATTAAAAATAAATTTAAAAATTAGCACTTCGAAGAATGAAGTTAAGTATAAATTGAATAAAGCACAATTTACATAGAATGTAAATGCAATTCAGTTGTCTCTGAAATGGATATTTCAGCAGGACAACGACCTAAAGCATACGTCCCATACGGTTAAGACGTGGTTTCAAGAAAACCAGATTTACGTATTACAATGGCCAGCACAGTATACCAAATCGACGAATTGTAAGGATTAGTTGCAAAAATAAAAATTATCTGCTTGATCAAATTAAAATGGCTTGGGAAAGTATGCCAAACAGCATAATAACAATTCAATTGACTCCATGCTTTGAAGATGTGCTAAAGTGATTAAATACAAGGGGTTTGCTACCAAATACTAGCAATATTTAAGTAAGATTAAAAAAATATACCTAGTATGTACACTGCATCAAAAAATTGCACGTACATCTGACTGTTTAGTGAAAAAATGCACATACTTTAACAAAAATACTTATTATATATTTATTTTTTCATTAATTATTTTCTTTATTATGATAGAAGTAAAAACAAAATAAAATTCAGTTACATAGACTTCATAGAAATAAAAAAAACAATAACAAAAAGGGAAGAAACTAAAATTAACATAAAAAAATTGCACATACACTTTAAAGTTTAATAGTTAATTGCTTCGTTTAGTACCTAGTATGGTAACCTTTTGCCTTAATTACATTCTTTAAACGGTTTTGCATGGACAGGACTAGTTTTGAAGTCACTTCCGGTGGAATTTTGTTCCATTCTTCAATTAAAACGGTTTTCAGTTGATTTTTGTTTCTTATTTCCGATTCTCGGATTTTCTTTTCCAAATAATCCCAAAAATGTTCGATGGGATTTAGATCTGGGGATTGAGGAGGATGATGCAACTGTGATTTCACATTATACAACAGCCATTCTTTCACAAGCCTTGAGGAATGCTTAAGGTCGTTGTCTTGTACTAATGCAAAGTCCTCGCTTAAGCCCATTTTATTGGCGCTGGCTTTTAAGTTGTCTTTTAGTATTTGCAGATAAACCATTTTATCCATCGTCCATTCAACAAATACTAAATTTCCCACCCCGCTAGCCCCCACCGCTCCCCAGACCATGACATTTCCGCCTCCAGGCTTCACTGTTGGCTGCATATTTTTTGTCTCCAAGGCCGTGTTTGGTTGCCGCCACACAAACCTTCTTCCATCCGACCCAAAAATGTTGAACTTTCTCTCGTCAAGGAATAACACGTTCTTCCAGAAATCATCCGGCTTCGAAACATACGCATTTGCATAATCCAAACGCTTTAGCACGTTTGTCTTTGAAATATAAGGCTTTTTTCTTATACGTTCCGAACTGTTTGTGGGTTTAGTAATATTCCATGACTTACTGTGATTTCTGCAGCTATCTTAGGAGCACTTATTTTTGGTCCAACCTTCACCATTCTTACGATTTTGCGTTCCATTTTGTCATTTAAAATTTTTTTTCGACCTCTTCCTGGGGCCATTTCGAAGCTTTTGTTTTTTTCATAATTTCTTATCACGCATTGAATAGTTCATCTTGATCACTTAACAATGGATGATATTTCAGAATAACTTTTTCCATCCTTTTTGAGATCCACAATTTGTTTTTTATTTCAATAGGAACTTTTTTATGCGATGATTCCATAACTAAAAAACATTTTTTTTAAACGCAAAAAAAACACTTTCATCCAGATCAATTTAACATAACAGACTGACACTGAGTAGGAGATTCATCCTCATAATCGTACGAGTTTTTGGCTTGGAAAAGAACCGTTATTTCATTTTTGTAGAAAAAAACAACCGTGTAGGTACGTACATTTGTTTGGTGAACGTGCAATTTTTTGTACTTATAAAAACATATGTTTATGAAAAAAAAAGTTATAAGAGAGGTCGAAATTTGTGTTACCTATTAATACTGTACTTACATCTATGTATCATTTTTTGTTCAAAATAAAGTCAATCGGTACGTGGATTAAGTTATAAGTACATTAAATAGGTATAATACATTTGTTTGAATTCGATTGATGTACGTGCAATTTTTTGATGGTGTATTTTTAAAAAGTTGCTTTTGTTTCGACCAGCCTAATATTGAACTAATTGTGCTATATTTAATGAACTATTACAAAAACAGTCATATTTTATTTTCCATTAGAAACTGTAAGAATTTATTTAAATTTTTTAATTGAATCAAAAATTTGTTTTTTTTATTAGTAGGTACCTATTTAATAATCGAGGCAATTAAAGTTGCTTTTGTTTTAGCAAACACTGTATACCTAGACAGGGTGTGCACAGACCTCGCCACTCTACCCACCCAGTTAAAGTAGGTACTACATGTTAATGTATGACATGACAGTATGTACATAGGTATTCTGTTTCCAAGTAAAAGTATACCTAGGTACATAATGTAGGTATGTACCTACCTACTTGTTTTCTCAAAAATTGCAGCTGTTTTTTAAATTAAACGCTTCCCTCGAAATACCAATGTATATCAATTAAAAAATGGCGTTCAACGCCTCTTATAACTAATCTAGCTATTATGTACCTATGTATGTAGGTACCTAACTACAATCGGTAGGAACGTAAATATAAAAATTCATCAGGTGTATCTTACCTACATACCTACTCAACCTTCCCTTTCGCAAACGAAAAAGTCAAGCTTTTAAAATGGTGATTTTATTTCAAATTAGAAGTTACATACCTAAATACTTAACCATGTATGTATGTATGTATACAAAATATGTACATACATGCATACATACATAGGTATCTAAATTTAATTGAATCTAGCGTGCTCATTTTATATCAACAGCTTCATTTAAATTCCCCCAAAACAATTGCCATACCTACCTAGTACATAACCTACTAGGTGTAAGGTCTGAGACACAAATAAAGACAAACTGTTAACAAGTCACCCTGCCTAACGAAACGACCAGACACACTTAACAAAATGGCGTACTTTGTATTTTCAAAGTACTCTTTTTATCCAAAAGCCACTTTAGTCTTCAATGAATATTTACTGTCAAATCGCCATTTTATTTACAAAGCAATAAACTAGAGGTAAAAAGAAACACGCCAAGAACTCGTGAACAAAGAAAAACGACAAACAAATTTAAAAAGCCAATTATTATTACCCCGATAAAAAGAAAGAACAACAAAAAAGGAAACATTTGTTGAAAATGTGTGTATGGGTGAAGCCGACATTTCACACAAACGTCATTCTGTCGGATTCGACATCGACACTTTTACCCCACCTAGTATCTCATAAGCGGCACAAACAAGACACGCCACGGTACGGCGGCGGCGCGGCGGCATAGCACAGTGATACCCCTCTTTTATAGTACTCTATTTTTGTGCAATCACACCACTCAAGAGTGGAGGGGATATCACTTCTTATACAATACGCAATTCAACTCCGATTCAGATCGCCGACCCTTAAATGGGCGTGTACTACCTTTCAATTGTTCTTGAGAAGAGCACAACCATAGTGAATGCAGATGCGTCGACTCTGGGCTGGTGTCATAAAAACATGTTCGCATAGTTTGCTCGCTCCGCGCATTAAAGTAACATGCATCCAACTTGGTAGCAGCGTTAGCGTTAACGACTATCAAGCTGGAGGCCGGACGTGTGAAAGTGAAAACAAAACACAATTAAAACAAAATAAAAAATAAAGTAAAACTCTCCTTAAGATAACCTTTTTATTAAATAAAAAAAAAATAAAACGCAGTTTTTTGTTCGTTCCCTGTGCCCCCGTTTTGTAGGTGGTGAATTAAAACTAAACGCAGAGTGCAAATTAGATTGCTGGTGAAAAATCACTCGGATTTTTGAAATTTTCTTTTGAATTTTATCAATTCAAATAAAAGTTGTTTATGCTTCTACGCACAATAGTTTTTTTTTTTGTAATTGGGAAAACCTAGAAGCAAGAGAAAATAAAATTTCTATAAAATATATGTATGTATGTAAAATTACTTCAAGAAATGTGTCAATCAAAATCATCATTTTAACTTTGGATACCTACCTACATATGTATAAATATTTTATGACGTGCAGCGAAGTTGCGACATAATTTATTTTCAATTTGGAAACTTTTCCTGTCTGTGAGCCTACGGATATCACGTACGTACGTGTGTCGATTATATGAACGAAGAAAAGAACGACCCTTTGCCATCAAGCAATTTTTGTTGGATTAATTTAATTCGACCCATCATCATACACAACCACAATACAGAGAAACGAAAATAGCTGACTTTGTGTGCTGTTGCTTTCAAACAAGAGGTAGGTTTTTCTTTTTTTGTTTCTCTCTGTTGCTTTCCTTCTGCGTTTATCATTATTTCCAGTCCAGCATTTATACGCAGGGCACACATCGGTGCAAAGAATAAAAAAATTGAATTACGTTAAATAAGTGAGTGTGTGTGCATGAATGTATGTATGCAAGTATACGTACGCATCTGCGGAAGTTACCCAGAAGGCGCACCATTGTGTGTTTGTGTTGTTGCTTGATCTGAACTGAATGCCCAGCCACACTCAGGCCCGTAGCCAACTCTGATTTTGACCGTTTGTTTGTCTTTAGGTTAAACACAGTTTTTGTCTTGCTCTTTCCGATTTTGACAGTTTGTGATATTAGGTCCGTTCGCGTACCCTCCTAAAACAGTCAAATTTTACTAAAAAATACGAAATTTAACCAAATCCTGTTCGCGTACTCAAAAATTTCGTAGTTTTTCGTAAAAGAGAGCGCTCACGAGAGAGTAAAATATTTCCCCAACCTACGAATTTTAGCCCAAGAAATTTCTTTGGGCTGACTTGTGAGAATTTCAAATTTGATAGAAATTCAAATAAATTGTTCACCTTTTTTAGTGGAATGATGGTGTCATGGAATGTAATAGTTTTTCCACTGAACATCACCTGTCAAAATCAAAAACACTACGTGAAGATATACAGTCACGAGCAAAAGTGGTCAAATGCTTTCAATTTTGAATAATTTACTAAAACTAAGCATTTGAAATAAAATTAAAATATTTTTATTATTAAGATTATTAATCTTACGTTTATTATTTATAATATTTTTTTGAAAAAAGGATATATTTTACAAAACGAAAATTATTTAATTAATTTTTCGACTTGTTCAATTATGCACGTTTAAAAAATGTTTCTTTCTTATAGTATTTAGTCCATAATCCCTTATTTTTTATTACTTGTGAGCAACGCTTATTATGAAGAAATTCTTCTGGAATATGACTCAATTCCAACTCCCTTCGTTGCCAAAGGTCCCGAATATTCGATGGGTGATTTTGGTACTGCCCAACTGTCGTTTTACAATTGACCATACATTTTCAATTGGATTGATGACGGGGCTTTGTGCTGGCCATGTTATCGTCATAAACTGTTGATTTCTCAACCATTTCTGTTATTTAACACACATTGTAGCCCATTGATGGAGTAAAGGGTGGTAAATTTGTCTTCAAAATATCCAAATAATTTTCTTTGTTCAGGATGCCATCGATTTTTACTAAGGGTCAGACAGAGTTCCACGAGAAACATACCCAAGCCATTTTTGAGCTTCCTACATGTTTCACGGTCTTCTGAACTTGATGTTGTTGAAGTCCTTCTCCAGGACGTAACCAATAAAAAGCTCTTCCATCCGTTCCTATTCTATTGACCTTCGTCTCGTCGGACCAAATTACTTTTTTCCATTGGTCTATGGTCCATTGTCTGTGCTTTTTAGCAAAAGCAAACCTGGCCTTAATATTTTTTCGCTGAAAACAGAATTGGCGGCGGCCAAGCCAATCCAATTCTTTTAAGTGCCCAGCGTGCAGTCCATTCACTAACTGACTTGTCTATAATTTTGGCTGCCTGCTTAGGTGTTTTGGATCCACAACTTCTTAACTCCCTTTCCATTCTTCTAGCATCCAAGTCAGTAAGTAGTCGTTTCCGTCCTTTTTTTATTGATGGCACATCGATATTTTCGTTTTTTTCTAATGTTAAGCACAGAAGTTTTTGATATTTGTAATAGTTTTGATATTTTGCGAGATGATTCGCTACTTTTTAGTAAAAAAAAAACAGCGCGGTCCACGATATCTTTACAATAATCCGCACGAAACGTTTAAAAATGAACTTTTATTTACAAGAAACTACGAAAAATGATAATAATCTTAACTGTTACTTGTGGATAATTGGACACATCGAAAAATTATTATTTTTTAAATTTTTGTAAAATATATTCTTTTTTTGAATCTTATAGGTACATAATTATTGCTAGTTGGATAAACAAAATAAAAAAAAATGTTAATGTTATTCAAAACTCTTACTTTTGAACAATTTTTTTAAATAGTCGAGTAAATTTGACCACTTTTGCTCGTCGCTGTTAATCCTCGGTACCTGCTAGATTCATTGGGGCGGATTTCCATTACAACAGCACGAATTTTCTTCTGATTTTTTTTTACACTTAGGTAGGGGTCTCAATAGAACATGTTTTAAATATTAATGCGAAAAAACACCGTTAAGTCATAAAAAAATATATTTTCTTTTTCGGACTTAACCCTGCTTTTTTTGTATTTGTTTCCTAAAACAAGTTTTTTAATTGATAGTACGGTGTATTTATGTATGTACCATCAGCGAGGTATTTAACAACCCCCCCCCTTTGGTTCAGTATGGAAATGTCAAAATCAACCATTTTTGCGTGTGTTTTATTTGAAAAAAACTGCGTGTCGTAATTCGTGGTGCGGTAATGGAAAGTTGAGCCTTTTGTCTTTTACAGTTTCACCCTTCTCATTGCATGTCATGGAATGTAATAGTTTTTCTATGAAACATCAGCTGCCAAAATCAAAACCACTACATGAAATTAGCAATCCTCGATAGACATATTGGTTTGCTTAAAAGTTGACGTTTACGTGCGAAACTTATTAGTCAAGTCTATAGATGCGTGAAAACAAGCAAACAGTTGTTGTTTCAATTCACATCTTGAATCGACATTACGAAAACACAAATTTAAACAAATGGGTTTTTGGATGGCTTCAACCATGCTATTTATGTATTCATTATTGAAATCTTGAAATGGAAATGGCTGGACTGAGTTAATTAACAATTCAGGTCGTTGGAATTAATTCGATTTTTATTAATTCGGAAATCTTAATACACCGAATGTCTAACCAAAATCCAATCGCAATTGTCAAATTGTCTTGTTGTCAAGTTTAACACTGCAAAATGATATTGACTTCTGTCATTTCCAACTGTCAATTACTCCCCTCCCAGATTTTTATATGACTACTGTCTTTTGCTAATGCAATGATTTCTTGTGCTAGGGGACTCGTGTGTATTTTCATATGATGCTGTGTTGCCGGTTTTCGTTTTCATTTTTTCTTTAGTTTCGAATTTATTATTATTGTTATCAGTGTGGTGTTATTGCCTTTTTGGACAAAGAGAAGGAGAGAGTGGAACGAGAAGGAGATGAGTACGTTCAACCTTGTCTATATAGGCATACAGAAGAAAAAGAAAAGAAAAAAACTATGCAGGTTTATTTGATTTTTTTGTGTGTTCCTTTTAACATGCCCTTTGTTCCTCTTGCTTGTTCCCGCCAATTGGTAGGTAGATATTTGTGAGTAAGTGTTTTTAATTTTTGTTTTCCTTTTAGATTTGAATTACGAGGAAATAAATCCAAAAGAACGAAAGAAAAGAAAAAACACGAGAATAGGTTGTTTTTTTTTTTCGGTGTGTAGGCAGTTAAGGCAGACGGAGTAGGTATTATTTTAGGTTTTTGATGAATCGTTGGTTGCCGCTAGAGAGAGAGCTCACAGCTGTTTTTTTCTTTTCAATGTGTTATGTTGATGTCTGATGTGAAATGTCAAAAGCGATAATGATATTTTTGTGTGTCAGTTTAGTTTCCCTGTACCTACCTACATATGTATGTATATCTACGTATGTATACATATTTGGTAATTTGATTATGTGTGCCAATGCAAGGTAGGTAATTAAGATAATTTTATTTCTCTATAGGCTAAGGTTGCTGGTCAGTGTTAAGAAATTTACATGTTGGGTCAGGTAGTAATGAGTACCTAAATGTATAATGCATACCTATACCTACATACATAGGTACATACATATGTAGATAGATATAATCAAAGTCAAGTAGTGATTTTGATACCAGTGGTCTGTTCTTTTTTTCAAATTGTCCAACAAAATTGTTTAAGTGTCATTGTAGAAAATTGTTGGAATTTGAAATCATTCCGAAACGAAAATTGGTAAAAATTGTTGATCTGTCGATATTAAGCAATGAAAGGAATCAACGAAAAACATTGGTCTATTGTATAATGAAAATTTGTGATTCAATTAAGATGACGAATGGCTCTTGAATTCATTGTTTTCTTTCAAGCCAACAAAAAAGAATAGATAGTTACCTACATACATATGTATATATTACTTTTCTCAAACAAATATAGGTATTTCACTTTGACACTTCAACACTTTCGACTTAGCTCCCGGGTTGAGTTGTGGATTGTTACAAATCGTAACTATATTTGACACTTGAACAATGTGTTAGGATGTGGTGATATTAATTTGTTACAAATCGTAATATAATCTTAATACCTACATATAGGTATAAGAATGACAATATTTAACGACTGCAAACAATAGTTAGAGAAGGAAAAGAACCTACCTACAGTGCTGGCCAAAACATTATCAACTAAAACTACCTCCATCTTTATGTCATTCAAAAATTAATAACTTTAACTAATAATGTTAATTTTTTTTCCATAATTTAATAAATTATGTTTGTACATACATATGTATGTAGGTACTTCTGAATAGACCACGAGAGAAAATATTTTTCATAACGGTTCATTTAAATATGACATACCTACATAAGTAGGAAAGTTAATCCAATTTTTTGTTTGTCAAAACAAAAGCAACTTTTTATTGCTATCTCCCTTTTTTTATTAATAGAGGAAATGTAGCCCGTTAACTACAAAATCCATTGTTCATATTAAAGGTGTTGGGAAACGAGTGAATTATTGCAATTGATTCTATTTGTTAGGTGTTATTCAGTTCACGGACAAGGTAATCAGTGTTTTTAGCTAACTTTTGTAAAATGGCCGGAAACAATTACTCTAACGAAATAAAAGGAAAAATTATTAAAGTGGAATGAGTCAAATTAAAATATCGGAAAAATATTCCATTCCAAAATAAGTAGTTTGCCTATTAATACAATTTTACAAATCCAAAACGTCATTTCAAACGGTTCATCGAAATGGCAGACCAAGAAAAACAACAAAACGAAAGGATAAAATCAATAAAAAAAGACCCTTTTATATCATCAAGGGAAATGCGAACCCAACTCGACATAAACGTAAGCGCGAGAACAATTCGTAGACGAGCTGTTGATGGTGGACTAAATTCTTTCAAAACTTTAAATCTTTTATTTCAATCAAAAACAAGCTGGCGAGATTAAATTTTCCTCTTGACCACATCAACTGTACCGTTAGAAAATGGAGGAACGTACTCTTTTCGGATTAGTCCAAATTCAATTTCAAGGGTTTCGATGGTTTCCGTCGTGTTCGCACACCGGCCGAAGAGGCACTAAATCTATGTCTCACCAAAGCTACTGTAAAACGCGGAGGAGGTAAGGGGGAGAGTACGATAACTTTGGCGACAAAGTTTAATGACGGATTTGTATAGAGCAGTTAAAAACAAGCATTTTTTACTATGGGAGGGGGGGTCTATCTCCCCCCGTTTAGGCGGTAGGGGCAGTTTAAAAAAATATGTACATTAAATGGAAAAAAAATAATTAAAAAATAACGGTAATACTTATAATTAAGTATTATACCTTTTTTTAAAGCCAACTTTTTTGTCTATTAGCTTGTTTTTAAATCAAGTCAAAACTATGCATAGTTTTTGAAAAAAATTGTTTTAAAGTCAAAATTTGTGCAAAAAAAAGTTAAAAAAAAGGTTTAAAGTGTAATTTTTCAAAACTTTCAGATTATCTACTATTTTTTTTTTATAATTCATTGCTCTTATTTGTTTTTGATCAAAAACTGAAAACTATATGACTTGATGTCTTCCAGTTCTTGAGAAAATTGAAAATTACCAAAACAAAATATTTTAATTAAATTACTTTTTCCTTGCTTAAGTATTAACGTAGTCTTATTTTGATAGTAATAATCGAATATGGATTCAGAAATAAATTAATTTTTCTTAAATCCAGCTTATTTAACTGCAAAAGAAACTTTGCATGCACACCATCTTGCACCCTCCCCACCTTGCACGCAATCCAACTTGCACCCACCCCAAATCCTATAGTGTTCCAAAGCAGGGGGTTGCAGGGGGGCAGCATGCCCCCCTTACAGATCCCACTGTTGCACACACCCAAACTCGCGCCCACCTTACTGTTGCATACACCCAAACACGCATTACGCATACGCAAATACCATTATTACTATCAAAATAAGACCACTCAAGCAAAAAAAAAAAGAATTAAATTAAAATAGTAGTTGTGGTTATTTTCAATTTTCTCAAAAACTAAAAGACATAAAATCATCTAATTTTCAGTTTTTGATCAAAAACAAATAAGAGCAATAAATTCTGAAATAAAAACAAAGGTAGATAATCTGGAAGTATTGAAAAAGTTACACTTTAAACCTTTTTTTTAACTTTTTTTACTCAAATTTTGAGTTTAAAATTAAATTTTTATTTTCAATTTTCTCAAAAACTAAAAGACATAAAATCATCTAGTTTTCAGTATTTGATCAAAAACAAATAAGAGCAATAAATTCTGAAATAAAAACAATGGTAGATAATCTTAAAGTATTGAAAAAGTTACACTTTAAACCTTTTTTTAACTTTTTTTACTCAAATTTTGAGTTTAAAATTAAATTTTTCAAAAACTACGCATAGTTTTGACTTGATTTAAAAACTAGCTAATAGAACAGAATGTTGGCTTAAAAAAAATGTATACAACTTAATTGTAAGTGTCACCGTTATTTTTTAATTATTTTTTTCCATTTTAAATAATAACTTTTTTAAATTGCCCCTCCCGCCTAAACGGGGGGAGATAGACCCCCCTCCCATAGTAAAAAATGCTTGTATTAAGACCCCCTACCAAAAACCGTTATTATATCTTGGCGCCAAAGTTATCGTACTCGTGCCAGGTAAGGTAATGGTGTAGGGATGTTTTTCAGGGCATGGACTTGGACCGATTCTCCAAATTGATGATTGTACAAGGGATCGTTTTATGTACCGTGACATTTTGCAAAATGTAATGCTGCCACACGCTGAGGATCAGTTACCTCTGAAATGGATATTTCAGCAGGACAACGACCCAAAGCACACGTCCAATACGGTAAAGACGTGGTCATAAACAAAAATATACAATAATTAAATCCTTAATTTGTTTTTTAAGTATTTAAAAATCGAGGCAATAAAAGTTGCTTTTGGCCAACACTGTACCTACAGAGATAAAATGTTTGTATAATATTATTGCGATGAGTAAATGTCTCATTAGAAAAAGACTAAAGTGCAAATTTGATACAGACAACTAACTGACATGAAGGAAAATAAGGGCCTTTTCGTCCCTTTTCTACTTGAGCCTCGTATGTATCTTCCGACATATTTTGTTTGATTACCTACTTGCGCAAAATAAGTAATTTTTGTAAAATTATTACTATTTTCAAGTTCTGTTTACTTATGTATATTCATTTTTAAAATTTGGTTGAATGCTTTGTTCATTCAAAAATGTTGGTTTTGTAGATACGAAGTTCAGGTAGAAACGAGATGATTTTCTATTACTTCTACCTCGTCGTGTGTAAAAGAATTTGTAACGAATAGTCGGAACCTAAAATCCCAAAAAACTTCGTTTCGTTTCCTTTACCAAGATAACATTAAAGCAGTTTTTAAAGAAGGACTGTCATGTTTATTTTACATTTTCGTAGAAATCTTTCGAGATGTTGTCGCTTTAACGATTTTAAGTACATATACATATGTAGTTACCTATGATTAAAAAAAAATTGAACAATTTTTTGTTTATAAAGATACATAAACACGCTTAAGCCTAAACAAACTGAGTGGTCTTTTAGTACGTTCAAAGAGAACGAAACTTAAAATACTTTGTACACTCAATATACTCGTACCTTCGAGTAGGTTTTCGAATTTCAACCAATCATCAGAGAATCGAAGGGGGGGGGGTTGTTTTTTCTTATAATAGAGTTGGTCTTTTGGAACGAGTGACCAAACAAACGCAACTTCAAATATTATAAAAAACGTAATGCTTTCATTTGTGTAGTACTCGTGGCATGATGGTTAGTGCGTTGGAATGTCATGCCAGAGGTCTTGGTTTCAATCCCTTTATGTGCCATCTAAAGTTTTTTTTTCACGGGTACTGCCTCTTGGGACAAATTGACAGAAGTCAAAAATTAAATCCTTTCATGAAAAGTCCTTTTTCAAATTAGCCGTTCGGAATCGGCAATCCCTGACAACAGTACTCGTATACAGGAGTGGTTGAGAGTTGTAAGTCAGTAGGCCCTAATTCTCAATTTAGGAAAACTACAAATTCGGGCGCAACTACTGACATCTTGAGGTTACCTTCTTTCTCATGTTCTTAAAAATGTAGAATTTCCAAAGTTTTTTTGCCTTTTCTTTGAGAGATATCTTATTCACTATTATTTTTTGGTCAGAAAAACACATAGATTTATCAATAACTTGCAGTATAAACGTTGTTTATTGTTTAAAATTCACTTCAAATTTTTAACCTTTCACAATACGATTTTGTTGATGTCCTTTTTTTGTGTTCTAACATCGAAAACGTAAGCGGAATGAATCTCTGTTTCCACATGTGAAAAGAAAAACACCTAAAAATTCAAATTTAAATTTTCAACATTTTAAGATCAAACTTTTCAGTAACTGATGACCATTTGACAACCAACTATGCTTTCTTTAAGATTTCTTGTAAAATTTTCACCCCATATCATATCAGAACTGAACTAATCATCAGACATGCGATGATGAACTCATAAGACTAAAAAGAATACGGCGAGTAAAATTCGTACGCGAGTTGATTTTGATTGTGCGAGTATCAACTGCTTAGTTCGAGTGAACCAAAAATTTGGGTTTACCAATATCAAAAGTTCTTTGATAATTTCCAATGTTTGAAGGGGTCACATGTTTTTTGCGTCAAGTGCTTGAAGTTCTAATCTCTGTGAAGTATTATATATCTTAGAACCAATAAAAATAACCCAAAAAAAGCAGGTTGAAGAATTTTTGAGAAAAGGAGTACCACACCGGAAAATTGCGGAATTGACGGTATTGACGGTCAGTAAAATTTGGCAAAACCTCGAAAATTTACCCTGCAAAAACAAAGCTGGGCGAAAGCGAATCTTGTCTTCGGTCAAAGAACGGAAAATTGTTCGAGATTTAAGAATGAACAAATTTCAAATTGCTGTTCAAATCAAGCGAGCTTTGGACCAAGACCAAAACATTCGCATTTCAGCGGAAACAGTTCGCAGGACACTAAGATCCGCTGGTTTTAGAGGAAGAGCCAAAGTAAAAAAACACTTCTAACTAAACTACACCAAAAATTGAGGCTGGAATTCGCAAGAAAATATTCTTCTTGGACAACGGATGACTGGGCGAGAGTGGTTTGGTGGGATGAGAGCAAAATTAACCGTTTGGGCTCGGATGGAAAAGAATGGGTATGGAAAACACCAGGAGAAAAGTTACAACCTCGTCATGTTAAACCTACTCTGAAGTTCGGTGGGGGATCCGTTATGATCTGAGGACATTGTCTTCCAGCGAAACAATGATCCGAAGCATACTGCCAAGATCACCCAAAAATGGTTAACAGATCACGGCTACACAATGTTGACATGGCCACCGCAATCTCCAGATCTTAACCCCATCGAACACTTGTGAGGGTGTGTTAAAAAGGTCCATTGCAGGAGAAACTGCAAATTTAACAGAACTCTGGCCAGGGATATGTAAGAATTTGGTTGACAGTATGCCCAATCGAATACAGTCTGTAATTGATGCTAGAGGCGGAAACACAAAATATTAACTATCCAACGCTTTTGAAAAAGAAAACACACAAAATCGATCAAGCTTTGAACATTTCTTTTTGTTTATATTTGATATTTTGAAATAGAAAATGCAATTATTTAAGTTTATATTAAGATTTCTAATATTTGAAATAAAATATTCATAAGAAATTTGAAGTTTTTCATTTTTTTAGACTTGAAACAAAATATTTTCATTTTTCATAGAAAAGCGTGATCAATTTTGTGATTCACTGTATGTATGCAAAGTATGAAATCAAGTTCTCGCTAATTCGTTTCACTGTCTCTGTGGTTTATTTTAGACAAGTTCAATTGCACCATGCTCGAGTATTTACGGGCCGGTTTATTTTTGTGTGTTTTAGGCGAATGTTTACTAATGAGTTCATTTTGACAGTCGGCAGTTGCCAATTGCAAATTTTCATAATTATTTTGAAAATTTTAGTTTCCATAAAAAAATCTACAACTGCAAACTCATAATTTAATTTACAAACATTTATTTTTTCGAGTATCGTTTTCCAGTATTTTTTTGCAAAATGTTTGTATTGACAACAGGAATATTCATCTTATTGACAACTGTGATTGTAAAAACAAGAACTGATAAAATACACAACTTTATTTAACGTGTCTGTCATCATGTTGACAATCAAGAGTTGTAATTGTAGTAAAATTGTAGTAAAAAACGTCACGTGACAATCAAGATTTGTAATTGTAGTAAAAAACGTCACGTTCAATCAAAGATATTGTATAACTAAAGCTACGATTGAAAGATCCTCCAATATTGGCCAAACTGTCAAAAGTCTTCCAATGGCATCCAATTAGGTAACAATTGTCAATTTTCTATCAAGTGAATATTGTCTGTTCGATTTTAATAGTTTAGAAAACAAACAATTGGTAGGTTCATTGAAAGACAATTTTTTTGACAGATGACAGAGAGTATACAAATTTATTTTCGAAGTAAAAACAACAGGTCAAGAAAAAATAAAAAAAGTTTTTAAATTCTTTCAAAATCCTGAAAAAAAGTTTCTGTCAATTAAAAATTGGATAATGTAGTTGTCAAAAACATTATCCAATTAGTAGACAATCGTCCAATTTTTTTGAAAATACAAAAAAAAATGTGAGTTTACAGAGTTCAAACGACTTCAACGGCCGACGATTGGGTGCCAATTTTTTGTCTGTCAGTTCAGGTTTGACCGATAAAATTGGGTGTCTTTTCTAGATAAGCCCTTCAAATGTCACGAATTGTCAGAATAAGCAGCGTAAAGAATCTGAATACGAAAGAACTCAATATCAATACCCATTGCAAGAGAAGGCAAACAAATACAAAAATTTAATATTTGAACCCACCGTTTTTAAGGTATTGAAAATATGCCCATCCCGTTGTGAATTAGAAAATCTCATACCTACTCGCTTGTAAAATGACAAAACTATTAAAAACTGTCATATTGACAAACCGAGTTGTTGGTTGAGTTCTGCAATCATATTGACAACAAAAACTGTCAAACATTTTTAGTTTACGGCCCGCTTGAAGCATGACATTTATTGTATTGTAAGATTACCCATGTATGCATTTTTAAAATTACATGAACAGGATCTCATATCTGCAGATACTGGCTGTTCTCTTGTCCATTTCTTTATTGATTTAAATCTGTGAAGCAATGGTATGTTTAAGTTTCCATCTTACATACACACCTAATGAGAAAATATGAGACAACCTTGAGATCATTAGGCCGCAACGGTCGACGATTTCAAATAGGTATAGAATTTCCAAAACCATTACGATGGTTATCTCTTCAAATAATAATGCCTGCTGATAGATAAATGGAAATGATAATTTGTTTCGTTACGGTTTTCTCCATTTGCATACTTGTGTTATACCTAACCATTAGGTGTTGGAATTATAGACATATGATTTCTATACTCAGTAAAAGATATTCAGAAATTAAAACAAAAGCAAATAAAACTCAAACTATGTGTAAATAAAAACAACAAAGCATTTTGTTCAATTTCTCAACTAAACAAAAAACAAAAAAATATGCTGTCGTTAAATAAAAGTGTAAACAATACCCGTGTTTTGTTGGGAAATCTATCCATAGTGAAGTGAGATTTTACACGAATAACAAAAACAATTATCCATAGTGAGAATAACACCGATAAAAGTTCGTGTAGAATCTCACTATGGATAGGTTTTTGACATTTATACGAGCCTCGAATGGATCTTATGTGATTTCGTTTTCAAATGTTGGTACGATTGATATTGCATTTGTATCTCGATGGCTGTGTTGGTAGAGTAGTTGTGCATTTGGAATCATGTATGTGTTTTCCATTGGGGAAAAAATCAATCTATTACTGTTTTTTATTGTTATTTAGTTTTGTTAGTGAAAATGGACTAACTGGGCTTATTTTGCAAGAGAAAACAAAAGAAAAGATATTTATTTAACATTATGAACAAATTTTTATTTATTATTTTATACAATTTGTCTAATTTAAAAAAAAAAACTTACATGTTGTTTATTTGTTGTTGTATTTTACATTGCTTTGTTGGTTTTGTTTTTTAAATCTTATTTTTATTTCGTTTGAAAAAGGAAAATGAAAATGAAAGAAAAATATTTAAACTATTTAATAAATTAACATTAAAAACAAGAGACTAATAAATTAAAAAGACAAACATAAATTATCACAGTGTAGTTCAGGTACTTATTTTATTGCTAATGCGTAGCTTACAATGGTGTTGTCTCGATCTTCTTGAGTGTTCATCGTTCTTCTTATTTTTTGTTGTATGCGCAAGGTTTCAAGAGTATACCTCGTCGTCATTCTCAGAAAAGATAATTAAGTTTTGCTATGTTTCCACCAAAGGTTTATCTCAGTTTAGATTAGATAAATCTTTTTGGTGTCTCCACCGCACAAGAAGATTTAAAAATGATTAAGTTTGACAACACTTTCTAAAATGCAAATGGTGTTTCGATGTTTGTTATGAAGTGCAAGTGAGGTAATTTGATTCGTGTTAAACAATGAAAAACTGAATATTTCAGCACCATATAAGAATATGCTACCTACTCCATGTGCAAAAATTGCACTTTTTTTTAATTTGATTAAAACAAAACTATATTTTTTGTACACAAACATGCAAATAAACAGAGCATAACGCATTATCTGTAAAACCAACTCCTCCACACAGGTTTGTTTCCACAAATTTTGACTCGAATCCGAACTCCGACGGGAATCGAGTCAAATTAAGCTCATTTCAACTCGACTCAGGTATATAAAGAATTGAGGCGATCTTCAAGCTCGCTTCAACACCACATGTAGTCTACGAACAAACCCCCTTCTTGAAGTTTGTATTTTATGTCAAATTTGTTTGGTTAAAACTTTGAAATCGACCGCCAAGTCAAGTGTGAAATGGAAAACACGAAGAAAACAGGAAAAAGGTAAATACAAAACTAATTTTAGCTTATAAACTACATGATTAAACAATTAAATATTCTTTAGAAACAAAAAGAACTGGACGAAGGAGTCCACAGAAGCCCTTCTGGATTTTTATGCTGCCAGAGCTGATGAGTTCCAGCATAGCCGCAAAAAAAAAACTGGATATAAACATCTTCTAGAAGACATGCTATCCGCTGGCTATGCTGTAAGTATTTGGAGTACCTATACCTACCTACATACATAAAATTACTTTCTGCTTCAGGACTCCGATACGACCAGCACCCATTTAGAGGTAAAAATCCAAACACTAGTGCGTGCGTATAAATATGCCATAGATAACAACAACCGCACTGGAGCAGCACCATGTGTTGCTCCGTTTATGGAAAAAATGGACGAGCTTTTTGGAAGCAAGCCCATATTGACAAACGTCCACAACGTCACGTATGGAGCAGCCGCAATTGGAGTAAGTCATCTTTTGGTTTTTGTTTACTTTGGCCATATACATATATGCATATTTGTTCTTCTTCTTTTAGAACTCAAGTGAAACTTCAGAGGACAATACTACCCAACCATCAGATGAAAACTCTGATGACATGCAATTGCATACTACCCAACCATCAGGTGAAAACTCTGATGACATGCAATTGCATACTACCCAACCATCAGATGGAAACTCTGATGACATGCTAGAGACCACTGCCACTGACGATGTTCCATCGACTTCCACTTCATCCAAAAAGCGAAAGATTTCTCGATCTTTGTATTTCAAAATGAAAATCGGAGAAAAGCAAAAGGACAGAGAGGACAAGAACAGAAAGTGGGCAGAATACATGGAAGTCGAAAAACAAAAACAAGAATCAAGAAACCTCAAATTGGAATTGTTGAAAGAAATTTTGAATAAAAAAAAGAATAAGTAAAATGTTATGTGTATATGTTTTTATTTGTTTAGATGATGTTATGTTCGCGTAGGTATTCGAACAATATTTGACGACGATTTGTTGTTGGGTTCGAGGTTGATTCAGCTGCATCTATTGTGTCGGTTTCTTCTTCTTGGCTAATTCCTTCGTCGTTGTATGTGTCGCCCATCGCGATACATAAATTGTGCAGAATGCATGCACTGACAACGAGATTTGTTACCGAACGAATATCTCGTTGTTCAGTGAACTTAAGAAGTCGTCTAAACCTTCCTTTCAACAAGCCGAAGGCATGTTCAACAACAATTCTTGTAGCAGAATGAACATAATTAAACGTTCTTTGTTGTTCTGTTAATCTGCCATTGTCTTTGTATGGTGGCACTAGCCAGTTTGTAGCGGCATACGCTGAATCACCCAAAATAAAAGAATTTGCCGGAAATAGTTGGTTGGTGTGGCTCAAAGCCTTTTTGAATAGCTGAGAACGCCTGAGAACTCTACTATCGTGTAGAGATCCTGGCTCACCACAACTGATGTCAATGAATTTTTTATCTGCATCGACGACAGCTTGCAAGATAATTGTAAACCTATGCTTGCGGTTGTAGTAGCACACTTTGTCGACCTTTGGAGCTACGATTGTTATGTGGGTGCAGTCTATTGCACCCAGAACACCAGGTATTCTTTTCTTTTCTTCAAATTTTCGGCAGTTCTCGGTAACAGCATTTCCTTGAGGCCATTTTATGTAGTCCTGTCCTTTGGATACCAGCCACTTGCAAACTCGATTCACTACAACCCATGCGGAGGACTTTGTCACACCGAAAAGGTTTGCTAATTGTCGAAATGTCACAGAGTTGCTTATGTACCAAATGTACATAAACACTTCTTTTCTGCACCCTATTTTAATGCGTCCTCCTCTATTTACTGCGTGAAGAGACAAGTAATGCTGAGAATAAGATGCTGAAAAAAAATAATGATTTAGTTAAATCTCAATGGAATGCAGAATAGCAAAGCTTACTTATCAGACGCTCTATTGTTGAACGCCGCAATCTGAAGTGGGATTTGAAATCTTCTTCACTGAAAGACTCAATGGTCATTATAAAGGAATCTACAGTGGCATGTTTTTTGTCTTCTGTTGAGTCTTCGAGACTGGTATGCTCTTCAAAAAAGATTCCTGGTATTAACTCATTCCCGCTGGCACTCGACTCGATCAATTCACGCAAAAGCTGCAATTGTTAAATGAACTTTATTTTATAGAATCTCAATTTTCAGATGTTTTCTTACCATTTCTTCTTCAGACTCATTCCCGCTGGCACTGGATTCGATCAATTCACGCAAAAGCTGCAATTGTTAAATTAATTTTTTTTATAGAATATAAATTTCCAGATATTTTCTTACCATTTCTTCTTGAAAATTATCCATTTTAATAGTTTTAGTTAGTTTTTCTTGTTAAGTAGTTAAATTTGACTTTTGATTTTCACAAAACTTTCTTCTTATTTGTGTGTTTTTTTTTTATTATTATTTTGACAGATCTTCTTTCAGTTGTACCAATTTTTAAATACAAAAATCTGGCCACTGCGGATCGTTTTGTTGGGAATTTCTCACTTCACTATTTATAAAATGCGAACAAAACGCATGTAATAAGTTAGTTTTATAGTTTTGTTTTGAGTGTATCTTTATGTACATACAAATCATATATAGATATACATACATATGTACATACATATATAAAGGGTGTCCCAAAATTAACGCAAGATTTGAATTAAATAGAAAACGCCGTTTTTAGTCTTTTGATAGTTATATTTTTACTGACTCGTAAAGTACATAGGATAGGGTTATGTATGGAATAACACATCGGACAAATGGCCTCCACGGCTTTGCATGCACATGCGCACTCTTTTGTTGAAATTTTCCATGACCATTCTGCATAAATGTGGCTGAATTTCGTTGATGCAGCGTTGAATCTCCTCCTTTAATGCACGGGTGGTTGTGGGCTTGTTGACATAGACTTGTGATTTCAAATAACCCCATAAAAAGAAGTCTAATGGTGTTAAATCACACGATCTAGGAGGCCAATTTTGATCACCGAAACGAGAGAGTACACGACCTGGAAATGTCTCATGCAGTAATTGATTTGTTTCACGGGCTGTATGACATGTGGCACCGTCTTGTTGAAACCACATATTGGACACATCAATATCATCCAATTTTGGCAGAAAGAACTGTGTAATCATGTCGCGATATCGAGCACCAGTAACAATCACTGCTTGACCAGCATCATTTTCAAAAAAATATGGCCCAATTATGCCTCCAGCCCAAAATCCACACCATACAGTCACGCGTTGTGGATGCATTTGTTTTTCGACAATCACATGTGGGTTCTCCGAACCCCAAATGTGGCAATTTCGGCGATTGACAAAGCCATCAAGATGAAAATGTGCTTCATCGCTTAGGATGATTTTGCTTGAAAAATTCAGGGTCCATTTGTTGATGTTCAATAATCCATTCAACGAACTCTCTTCTCTGTCCATGGTCATTAGGCTTCAATTGTTGTGTTAATTGAATTTTGTAAGCATGAAGACACAGATCTTTGGTGAGTATACGCTGTAGAGAGGTTCTTGAAATTTGCAATTCTTGTCCACGACGTCCTATTGAGGTTTCTGGATTGTCAGCAACACTCTCACGCACTGCTTCGACATTCACATTTGAACGGCTGGTTTTTGAACGACCAGTGTGTTTGGCGTCTCCAACGGATCCAGTCTCCATGAATTTTTCAATTAATCTCTTCACAGTTGACGAAGTTAAAACCGCCAAGCTTTCACTATTTTTGAAATATTCTTTAATAATGAAGACACGTTGTTCTATCGTGTAACGCTCCATTTTTAATAACCCTATACTGTTAGCTGTCACTGCACAAATGGCGGCAAATTCAAATCTTGCGTTAATTTTGGGACACCCTTTACATATATTGCTGTATAAAGCAACACCATGCGATGTGGACTTCTTTACATTTAGGTAGGCGCTAAAACTCATCCGTATTTGTTTAGCACATTCTGTATAAGCAAATTTAAAAAAATATACTGAAACGGTTTTTATATAGTTTGCAAATATCGTTATCTAAAAGTAAACGCGGCGTATATTTGCGTAATGAGTACTGGTATTATGCTTTTGCTATTTACTCGTCGTCGTCGTCGTCGTCTCGTCTACTAGACGATAGTAAGAAGCGTGGGTGTTCTCAGTATTCATCAATTATTATGTAAACTAATTTAAAAACGCGAAAATTCGGCCGTATGTCAGCAATAACGCGCAAAATATTCTCTTTCAAGGTGTCAATCGTCTCAGGCTTATATGTCTAGTCCAGTGGTGTTAAATCGCACGATCTTGGAGACCACGTCACAAACCCACAACACGACGCGAAATAATGCGCTTACCAAAAGTTTCCTTTGATAAACGGGTTGTTTTTTTGGCTGTATGGCATTTAACACCGCGCCGCGCCGCTGTTTCCTTTTGACCAAAAGTCGTTTACATTAACAACCTCAAATTCAGGAGTGAAAAAGTCACTAATCATGACTCTAAAACGGTAACCATTGTACCGAACGATTATTCCACTAACCTATATGAATCACACCAGACAATCACTTGAGGATTATCATCACTCCAAAAGTCCAAACACGCTAGTTTTGTTTATTAACGTAATCATTCAACCAAAAGTAAGCTTTAGCGCTAAACAAAATTCGGTTGGTACGTGTTTTAAAAATAACCATGACATTTAAAAAAAGAGGCTGGGACGCGACCCACACTGATAACTTCCCATTCTGTCTGCGATTTGTCTTACTTAACCTTCAAGCGGGCGCGCGTAGTCGAATCGACCGCGCTTAGTACATTTTCGTTCATATATTATTATTTTTATCCATCATATGTAATTCTCATTTCTAGTAGCCTTTTTCATAATTTTAAGTACTTTTTTGACAAATTAGACTTTAAAGACAATGATAATGTATCTGAGTACAAATCAATAAATAATTATGGAATAATTAGTGCTTTATTTCTCTTATTCATCCGATAGGTCTTTTCGGTTACGCGCGCCTGCTCCCGTTACAAGTGACCGCGCGCCCGCTTGAAGGTTAAATGGTTTGTAGTTTGCGTGTTTTGTTAAAAAAGTTGTCGGTTGAATTATTATTCTATATTATACTAGTGGCCCGTCCCGGCTTCGCACGGGTAGACATAAATAGGTACAGATATTTAAGTTATAAGCATGCTAATTAAAACGACCATGAATCACTTAATTAGAAAAAAATTGTTTACTTATCTTAAAGCTTTCCTGAACACTACGTTGGCTGTGGTATTTGTACGTGGCAACAAAACGTATTGATTTTCAGGAGATTCTACTCGAGAAAGTGCCAGATACAATTGCCCGTGGGAAAAGCACTCTTTCATTTTTCAATAATTCCGAATTTTTTAAAAATACTAAATGAGAAGTTATATTTTTGGGCAAGGACCACACGATAAAGAGATGTATAAAGAACATCCTCTCCAAATTTGAAGTAAATCGGTCTATTAGAACTCGATATATCACGTGTTGTTGAAAAAGAAAATTTCGAATTCCAACGTGGCGCCATCTATGAGAAGTTCACGATAGATGGTCCGATAGTTGTCTGTAAAAAATCTGATTTAAGGCGCCATCTGTTCGAGACTTATGAAACTTACGATTAATAACAAACATCAACATTGACAATCAGTTTATTGTTAATTATAAATTATTAAGACCATTAATCGAAATATAAACTATCCTATATCTCAAGTTAGTACAAATTACACATAAAATGCCAACTTTCATCGAAATCGGTTGACTTGGTGAAGAGTTCACTGGGAACATATGTACATATGACACTGGATTTTTATATATTAAAATACATATATTAAAAAACTGACTGCTGGATTTTTTTAAAAAATGTACTGAATGTCAAAAACAATTTTTCTTATAAGAAAAAAATTAGTTTAAAGCCATAATCTCAAATTTTTGAAAAGATATTTGAGTTGAAAATCAATTTTTACCAACTTTTAGTAATGTTTTGTTTAGGTTTTTATTTGTTGTCAAAAAACTGTCAATTAGATTTTTCCCAAAATTGGACTGAAAAGATAAAATGTTAAATTTTTGACATTGTTGACATTTACCGGATGTCAACAACGTTTTTCTTCTTTGCATAAAATTGTTTTGGATATAAAATCATTTTTTGTTCGAAAAATAGTCGAGGTGTCAATTATTTTTTTTTTCAGGTTTTTTGATTTATAAAAAAACCGTTAATTGGATTTTTTTCCTAAAATATACTTGTATGGTATCACATTATAATATATAATATAAAATTTAATTAAAGTCGCTAGCGTTATTGGTTCGTGAGATATTTTGGGTTAACCAAAATGTTCATCTTTTTTTTTAAATTGCTATGGTAAGAAAACCACCGACGCAATTTTGAGAGTCCTTTCTGCACCTTTCTGCATTATTATCTGCATAACTAACTTTATTTGAAGTCGATATCTCTACTGGTTCTTGAGCTATGGACGACGAAAAAAACTTCCCGAACGTACTTACACCCGCACGCATAGATATCTCTCTAAAAATCTTTTATTAAGACTCTAGGGATCTTGGAACGTCAAGAAATGTCAACATTTTCAATTCGACAAATCGCACCGACTACAATAACTTTCTGTGGGAAGTTAATAAATGTGCACGATTTGCAAACGTTATTAAGAAGGAAGTATATTGATTATGAAATAGTTAACTAAAGTGAGAATAAATCAAGTGACAGCTGTCAAAAAGACTAACTCCGCAAAAAGTATTGCCAGATTGAAAACCACGTACCTACACAAAATATTTTTACTGATAAGTTTCAAAAAAGTGAAAAGGCTTTTATTTATTTTAGAGTATCCGGCTGTGGGAAAAACGTTTAAAAGCAGACCTTATCAAAATGCGTGAGCCGCCGCCGGCAAATACCAGAAAATCTCTAAGAACATTTTCGATTTCACAAGATTCTGATGCAACATTTAAAATAAAATTGTGCGTCGAAGCTAGGTACTTCCGTGAAATGTGTCATACGAAAGCTGATCACTTGTGGAGACGCAAACTGCAAAATCTTATACAGTCAAACTTCTTTATAACGAACCTTCAAGGGAACAAAAAATTGCTTCGTTATAAAGAAGTTTTATAAAAAATTCGTTATATAGAAAAATTTGTTGTTTTTTAACACTGCAAGTGTTCTTTTATATTTTCAAAACAAAGTATACAAACAAACTCATTTTTAGCTTTTTGTTTGATAATAGAGCCCGAGAGTGGTAAATTCCTTTTCCTGTTTATCTGCACCCATTTTAACATTGCTTTATCCACATTACCGTATTTAATTTTTTTTAGTTGTTTAGGCTTCTGTTTGAACTTTCTTTGGCAAACATTAAAATTTTGCATTCATTCTTTAAAATTGTCGACAATGTACTAAACGATACACCAAATTTTTCTGCAACATCTTTTTTCTTTTCTCCCCTTTTAACTTTTTCAATCATCGATAACTTCTCTGATAATGATAACGCTTTGACATTTTGGCAACAATTCTCGAACTTAAAATGCACATTCACTTTAAGAAAATTCTTCCCAAAACGGGGAGTTCCCTTTTAAAATAAGGAATACAAATCGTAGTAAACTTTGTTTTCAAATTTGAAAATTGACATTTCGTTATAAATAAACAACTTTGCTTTCGGGCCACAAAATTAGTTCCTTATAAAGAGAATTTCGCTATAGAGAATTTCGTTATAAAGAACCTTATTCGTATGGGATATTTCTTAAGGGGAAGGGGAACAAAATGAAATTCGCCATAGAGAGAATTACGTTATAAGGAAGTTCGTTATAAAGAAAGAAGTTTGACTGTAATTAGAAAAACGAGTTGTTTTTTTCTGATGAACAAAACATCAACTTACATATATAAGACCCCGAAGGCTATAATTATAAATTTCACTATTCCTGCAAGGTCAAACATTATTGAATCGCGTCCATAAGTTTCATTAATATCATTATTCTGATATTTTTCAAGATTTGTCGTGGAAAAACCAACAAGATAATGCGGAAGTGCTCACAAAGGAAAAGAATGGATCAAACGTGAAAATATTTGATTACTTCAGTAACCCCCATAATATCTTGACGGAAATATCATTGAAAATCTTTCAGGTTAGATGACAAGCAAGATCTTTGAGTCAGAAAAACTATTCTAATGCCCAAAACGGGCTTATTGATCCCATCAACAAAGTATGAAGTTAAATACTCATTAAAATTTTGCTCAAACTCTACGATTTAATACCGGACAAATTTTAGAATATTATTTGTAACCTAGGTTGAATTCCTCACTGTTCATAGGTTCATACAAATGTAAAAGGTTTTTTAACGTTTTCTTATTATTATATTATTTTTGTTAAAAGTTACTTGAACACATTTTATTAATGATGACGGATTAATTTTGCTCCTAGCTAAACAATTTTTTTTTAAGTATTTGTTTTAACTAGAAATGTGATTTTTCAAGGATAAGGCTGAATATTATTTTCTTCTATTGTTGCTTGTTTGAAACATGTGCTACCACTAAATCCTAAGAAAACTTAGCCTGATTATTTAGAATAATTGTAAAACTGCCGGATCCTATTGACTGACCTTGAAAGGTATATTTAGGGTGATTTTTGTTCTACTTTTGCTTGAATATACATAACTCTCAAGTTGATGAACTTGAATATTTATTAAAACCTTAAAAAATACAACTTTAAAAATAGAGAGACTTGAATTAAATTTTACATTATGTTACAAATATGTTTTTTTGCAAAAAATACAATTAACGGTTTTTTTTATAAATAAAAAAAAAACTGAAAAAAAATATTTGTCACCTTTAATATTTTAAGAACAAAAAATGAATTTATATCCAAAATAATTTTGTGCAACGAGAAATAACGTTTTTCACGTCTGATAAAATTTTGAGAAAAATCGAATTGACAGTTTTTTTTACAAACAATTAAAAAGATAAAAAAAAAATAATAAAAGTTGGTAAAAATTGATTTTCGAATCAAATATCTTTTCAAAAATTTGAGACTATGGCTTAAAACTAATTTTGTCTTTTAAGAAATATTGTTTTCAACATTCGGTAAAATTTTGAAAAAAATTGAATTGATAGTTTTTTACAAAAAAATTAAAATTTAAAAAAACATTACTTAAAGTTGGTACAATTGATTTTCGACTAAAATTTTTTTCAAAATATGAAAACATTGGCTTCAAACTAATTTTATCTCACACAAAATATTGTTTTCGACATTCACGACAAAAATCTCGGTAACAAAAATAGATTTTTAGATCAAACTACTTCATTTTATGCAAAATATTGTTATTAATTTTTAAATGTTTATAAATAAATCAACTGACAACTTTTTTAACAAAACACGAAAACCTACAAACTTTTAAACAAGACAAATCGACAGACGGGATGGGAAGTTATCAGTGTGGGTCGCATTTCAGCCTTTTTTTTTATTAAAATTAATTCTGTATTCAAAAAAATATCGTGTCTAAAAAGCTACGGGGTTAATTAATAAACGAAAGATTGCAGACAATATGCGGTTCAACTACGCCCGACACATTCCCACAGATTAATTAAAAATTGAAGTGATACAGAGAGAGTTTCAAAGAACCTGCATAAATATGTGATACTCGTAGTATCGTTAGTCGCCGTCGTCACTATTTTTGGGATTTTTTAAGCCACACACCGACTGACTTCCAAAATGTTCATAAGTTTAACTTCTTCAAATTTAATTTAAGTACAAAAACTTGTTTGATTTTGACTCAAAGCGAACGTTTTGCAAATTATTTCCAAAATGTTTGCTCTGAATCGAATGATTGATTCACTATTCGCTATAATGAGGTCTTGAAAAATGACTATTTTCGCTCCTTTTTTGTTCTCTATAATTCCACTCCAATCATTTAGTAGAGATATTTTTTTCGGCGCAGGGACATAGGGCCCAGGGACATAACGCCCAACTTTTTTTTTGGGGCTTATGTCTCACTTCGGTGGGACATAAAACCGAATCTTATTTGGGCCCTAAATCCCACCCAAGTAAGACCGAAGCCCCAAATAAAAATGTTGGGGCTAATGTCCCACTTAATAAGAATCACCAAATGACACAACTTGGAGCACTTCAATACCACAAGACTTTGTTTTGTGTAGTTTAAATCCTGAGATCCCGCGAAGCGCACCACCCACAGGTGCTTTTGTTCAAAAAAGCTGTTGATATTGGCGCCGGCCTGGCGACTTTACATACCCTAAGCGGAGCAACGGAGTTGCGTGAGCGGGTGTGACCCCGAAAAAGGGAGTTCAAATCCTGAGATCCCGCAAATAATGTTGAAAATAAACTTTTTTGTTTTTCCTAATTTTTGTATTATCACCGTATCAAAAAATTATTGTTCATTGTATTGAAATACAAAAACTTTATATTCTTTTTTGGCTCTGCAAAAATTTGGGGTAACAAACAAATTTGGGACTTAGGTCTTACGTGGGTGGGACTTAGGGCCCAAATTAAATTTCGGCTTTATGTCCCACTCGGGTGGGACATAAGCCCCAACAAAAAAATTTGGGCGTTATGTCTTTGGGCCTTATGTCTCTGCGCCATATTTTTCTATCATATCGTCGGACTTGAGATGAATAACCTACACGATCAATAGTTATTAAGATGTCCGTCAAGCTATCACTACCATTTCCAAATTATAGGAAGCCAATGACTATTATAACTTAAACGTTCAAAATAACTCAAATTGAAAAACAATTAATTAATATGCAATTAATTAATTTATTAATTTAAAATTTTCACAATGGAACTGTTTCAAACTTTTGTTGTTGTAATTAAATAAATTAGGTGGCGCAACAGTCCATGAAGAACCAGGGCCTAGTGACTTACAACTCTCAACCATTTCTGTGTGCGAGTAATGCTATCAGAGATGGAAGGGACCTACAGTTTATATGCCGAATCCGAACGGCTAATTTGAGAAAGCACTTTTCATGACAAGAATTACTCTTGGAGGATTTGTCAATTCCTCGCAAGAGGCAGTACCCGTGAAAAAAAGTTAGGTGGCACAGGCAGGGATTGAACCCAAGACCCCTTGCATGACAGTCCAACGCACTTTTTTTTTTTTTTTTTTAAATTCATTTTTATTAATTCAATCTTAAATCTATCTTAAAGCTAGACAAAAATTCATAAAACTAGCCTAATTAACCATAACTTACAACTAACTTACTGGTCCCATACGGACACTCTAAGTTAAACAATAATACTTAATGCTAATGCCTTTCGGCCCTAAGATCTATTTAACTTCAATTCATTTTATTTATTTTTGTATTCATTAGAAAATTTAGAAAAAACTAATGTAAATATCCTTTTTTATTTTTACTTAAAAACTACTTAAAATAAGGTCCTTAATATAAAACTTAAAGCTAACTAAAACTACCTATTCTACCTATAAACTACTTAAAACTAGAACAACCACAGCAGCAAATCTAACTATCTAACGTGTTTTGTTTTTCATATTTTGTTGTCTTTTTTTTATTTTTTTTATTTTTTGTATTTTTTTTGTTTGTATTTTTTTTTGTATGTTTCTTTTTTTGTATTTTTTGTATATTTTGTATTTTTTTTTGTGCCACCATGCCTATTCTACTTAAAATTAAACCCTAAAACTATAAAACAAGTATGTAAGCCGGCCAAGGCTTAAAACCCCATCCCGATTACTCACTATCAAGTGCCGATTGAAGCCACCAAAACTGGCTCACCTGCTTCACCCTATCAGTTCGGTCCCTTTCGGACACAGCCCTACTGAACCGAAGGAGCTCTGCTCCGCCTTGTGCCATGACGTCCCGATTGTACAGGAGTCGCCTATCCACGGTTCGTCGTCTGACGTGGTAGATTAACGGAACTGCCAATCTATCCTGTATCAGACCGCATCTATCTAAAAAGAGGAATGCCTCCGGTGGAATGAAGCCGCTCAAGCGTGCACTTTCAAAATACTCGTCGTTCGGATAGAACGCCCCGGAAATTAAATTGTTGGTCGAAGACATAGCTCTTGCAATGTGACCTCGAACGAGTTTTATCACGAAATTGTCAATTCTGTTGATTCGAGCCCCGTTGTATAGGACCTCGTTGGAATAGTAATGCACGTAAGAAGATTCGGCTGTTCGATATAAGCCGGTACAGCGTCGTAAACACTGCCGCTCGAACACCCGAAACTTCTCCATCTGGGAAGGGGCAACGTTGAACCACACAGGACAACCATAAACGATCATCGGCCGTATGAGGGCCATGTAGCAAATTACCTTCACTCTGGGGTCAAGCCGACTGCTAAAAAACAGCCGTTTCGTCAGAGCGAAGGCTCCTCTGGCCCTGGTCAGAGCAGCATTTATATGTCTGTCGAAATATAAATACTGATCTAACCAGATACCGAGGTACTTAACTACACTTTTGCTCGCTAATGGCTGCCCGTGAAGATCAACGATAACCATCTTGCGCCAATTCTTGCACGTATCCCTCGTGGCCCTAGCCAACGGAGTCCGGAACAGAATTGTCTCCGACTTCTGGACATTTATTTTCAGTTTCCAGTCGTCGCAATATCGCTGAATCTTGTCGAAATCACGCTGCAAGAGAATTCTAATAACCTCAACCTTTCGGGCCGTTCTGTACGCAATTAGATCGTCGGCATACGCAATTGCCTTTGTAAGACTACCTATCAGATCGCTGGTGTAAATGCTGAAGAGAATCGGCGAATTCACCGCTCCCTGTTGAAGACCATTTTTAATTAAGAATGTTGTGGTAGAAGTTACGTTGCCACTTTTGACAACAAACTTTCTACCGTTAAGCATATCATAAAGCATATACAACAATGGTTTGCTTATGCCAAGCCTGCTCAGTTTTAGGTAAAGACCCTCTAACCATACGGTGTCAAAGGCCTTTTCCAAATCAACCAGAACAGCACCTGTGCATTGTTGTTTTGTTTTATTCCATTGGATATCAGAAACGAGTTTAGACGCAGCATGATTTGTGTCATGACCCGCCTTGAACCCGAACTGTTTATCCGGGATTATTTTGTTGTCCGCAGCCCACTTAGTCAGAGCCCTATTGATGATCTTTTCGAAAACTTTGCTGATACTCGGAAGAAGACTTATCGACCGAAGATTTGACGGGTTGGAGTTGTCCTTTCCCTTTTTCGGGAGAGGATGAACCACAGCGGTCTTCCACTGCACTGGATAATATGCATTATTCAGTGCATTATTGAAGAGTGTGGTGTAAATGTCAATTGCCTCCATCGGTAAATGTCTTAGTACAACGTTGGATATACCATCGACACCTGCTGACTTTTTATTTTTTATTGAGTTGAAGATGAGCTGAAGCTCAATCTTCGTCACTAAGAAGGGATTTGGTCCCGTTTGCTCGGCGATTATGGCATTTGCCAAGGAATCGTCATCGAACCGCATAAAACCGCGGTTCTCAGATCGCCAATGTGTTATATCATTTCGAAGGTAAAAGTGATTAAGTAGGGCTCTGTTTTCCAGGTCGTGGTTGGGGCGAATGCTAACATTCACCTTGTACACTTGCTGGAAAGCAGCTCCCACCGCCTCCACTTTTTCCTTCGGATCTTCAATTATGTAAAAGTCATCGTCAAAGATGGCTTCTTCTGGATCTATTTGCGCTGTCATGAGTACGTCTCTGTTCTCTTCAGTTCTTTGGAGTTTCAGACACGGAAGGTCATTGTCATTCTTTTTCCTAAATATCTTGTTGATTTTAGGGAACATACTAGGGTCACTGGAATTAACTGACCGGATCTTACGGTCCCAGTACTTGTTAATTGATAACCTGTAGTTCTCCTTTATCAACAGATTGACATTTTTTATTGACGACTTCAGTGTCCTAACCTCCAAGTCGTGTGGGTCTGTAAGTCGTCTGTACAAGTTTTTGAGTCTTGTCAGTAAGCCACTCTTGTGCTTACGTAGTGCGTCAATAGTCGCGTTCCTGTAAGCGTCCATTTGGTCCCGTTCTTTGTACTTTGGTATTGTCCGTTCCATCGTTCGTTTTATTGTTTCGTCCATCTGTTGTAAATATTGGTCAATTTCTGTATTTGTCAGGTTTCTGTTGTTTGGTGGGGCTATGTCACTCGAATGAAGTTCTCTCGCTAGGGCGTTGGTGAAACGAGGCCAGCGCATCTTACTGTAATTGTAAGAATGCGTTGCAACGTATTCCTCCAACTCCACGCGTTCGTTCGGAATCTGCATTACAGCAGCCAGTCCGCAGTGATCACTGTCGTACTCGACTGTCTGTAAGCAGTTTCGAGGGTGATTACCCACTTTGTCTGTAACTGTCAGTCTTGTGTCGTACAGCAAAAGATCCAGAAAGGAGTCGCTTCTTGGATACGATGGCTTTTCAGTAGCCAGCAGGTCGACGCCATATTCAACGCTGTAAAGATTCATCAAATTAAAAAGATGGTTACCTCTGGGATTACTATGTTGATTTCCCCAATCTTCATGTTTTGCGTTCAAATCACCGGCCAAGATGAAATAGTTTTCTTCCAAGCTCAGTTTCAGTTCCCTAAAAAGAATCTCGAGTTCTGAAGCAAAGTAAGTAACCTGCGGAGCTCCAGCCGCATAAGCCGCAATCATATACATCCGCTTCCCTTGAGTGAGAGAGATGCATACAACGCAAACTTCTAGCGTCCTGAGCTTTCGCAATTCATTGTTGTATATGACCTTATAATTAATGCCTTTTCGTATGAAGAGAGCGACACCGCCCCCTTGAGTGGAGTCGGGCCGGTCTCTTCTTACGATATTGTAATTTTTATGAGTCAATTTGTGTTTGTGGTTTAGCTTAGTTTCGCTAGCCAAAAACACATCGGGACTGTAGTCTTTCAACAATTGGAACATATTGGCTCTTCGTTCAATCCTAATCAGTGAATTTACATTCACAGCTAGGACTTTTAGGCGCGTCTCCGGCAGCGCGCCCATTATGGTCTATATTGCGCCAGGCCAGGCAACAAAGAGTAGAGATGATCTACCCTTTTGCCTTGCTCCTTTATCTGACTTTGCAGCCCTGTTAGTTGACCTTGAATGCTCAACAACAAGGCTACAATGTCAGGCTGCACCTCTGGTGCCTTAGGCACAGGGGCCTTGGGGCAACCGTTAGTGAAGCCTGTCTCGTATTCCCATTCCCTGACACCATTTGGGCGTAGGAAAATTTGGGATCCACGAATTTTTGTGTAGGAGCCTGTCGAACTTTTCGACTTCCTTCGGCTTTTTGACTGGCCTGTTTTTGTTTTATTTGTTGTACCTTAGGGCAACCCCTATAGCTAGCCGGGTGCCCTTGGTTTCCACAAAGGACACACTTGAGCTGGGTCAAATCCTCAACCCGCTCATTCCCCAGCTTGCAATCTCCCTTGATGTGGGTTTCGGAGCACCTGACGCAGCGCAACTGCATATTGCAGTTGGCTCCGGCATGGCCGAACCTCTGGCACTTCGTACATTGTAAAATGTCGTCGTGCCTTTTTAATTTGTCCCAGTGTACAGTTTGATAGTCGAGGGACTCGATTTTCTTCACACTATCAAAACTGCTTTGGGGCGATAATGTTACGAGGAACATTGGCAGCCTATAACCCCCTCGCCTGGACTTCACCGTAGTGAAAGGCTTGACCCCGATAAAATCGAGATCGTCAGTGGCTTTTTCTCGGAGCTCAGCTAAGAGCGCCTCCGGTTCCGTGCAGGAACTTATGCCCTTCAGAAGGACCGTCTGAAATTTTTCACTTTTAGGCGTGTAGCTGAAGAACTCAGCTGTAGCCTCTTTTAGTAACCCTTTTACTAACTTGTAATCGGCCAGTGAGAAGCACTGGACCGAATAATTCTTTTCTTTTTCGTTTAAGAGTTTAATGACAAATTTGCCCTTAGTGGCCGACTTACATACCTGTTTTATGTCGTCCAGGTCAACTCTGTGTGTCCTTATTGGTGGCACCTTCTCCTTCTTGGGCTGTGGTTGTTTCTGGTGTTGCTGCTGCTGCTGTTTCTGCTGCTGCTGCTGCTGTTTCTGCTGCTGTTGTTGCTGCTGCTTCTGTTGTTGCTGCTGCTGTTGTTGCTGTTGCATTGATTTAGTTGAGGTCGATGGGCCCTCAACATTTGGGCCTGTCACTGTTGATGGCGGTTGTTTCTTTTGCTCCGCTCCTGTGTTTTTGGTAGCGGGCTTGGGTTGTGGTTGTTTTTGCTGCTGTGGTTGTTGTTGCTGTTGTTTTTGCTGCTGTTGTTTTTGCTGCTGTTGTTTTTGTTGCAGTTGCCGTTGCGCTACCTCTTGCTGTCGGCGCGCTTCCTGCTTTTTCTTGAGTTGGCTGAGGAGTGGCTCTATTTGCTCCTTTAGCTTTTTCAAATCTTCTTCATATTTACTGATTTCGGCCTGTTTAGTTTGCAGGGCCTCCATCAGTTGATTTTCTTCTTGGAGGATTTGGTCCACCTCCACCTCCAACGATTTATTTGCTGACGGTTCTGGCTCCGATAGGATCTTGTTCCTATATTTCGGAGACCTAAACTGCCCTTCTCCCCCCTCTGAGACGTAATCGGGGCTCCCAGAGTCGTCACTCTCTGAGGTCTCATGGTCTGACGTCACGCCTTTGGTTTTCTGCTGCATTTTTTTTTATTGGCTTTCCTCTTAGCAGGATTGGTTCGTTGCACCAAGTTGGGAGTTTGCCTCTTCCTCTTTGTTATTGTCCACTGGTCCGTTGCATGGTCCGATGATGTTTCGGTGTTTTTGGGTACCGCTGCTGGCACCACAGTAACATCACCTGATGTATTGGCAGAGGTATCTTTCGATACCCCTGCTTTTCTCTCCTTCTCCATTTGCTTTTTTTCCCAATCTATAAAATCAACGATTTCACGATTGTGAAAAAAAGCTTCAATATTTTTGGTGTACTCCGCCCGGGATTCGAACCCACGACCCTTGGAGCTGTGTTCGGACTCCACCTCCACTAGGCTACCGATTGTTTAAATAAAAAGGGGCACACTGCCTTCTTAATCGCAAAACACTACAAATGCACTTCTACTTTTTTTAATTTAAATTTAGCTGCTACTCACTTCTTCACTGTGCGGAAGTCAAAGAACGACTGATGAGTCCAACGCACTAACCATCATGCTACGGGTACTACTGTTGTTGTAATTGATTTCTGTTAATTGAGTTCAACGACTTGTGAAATCTATAAAGTCGCTATACGCCGCACAGTGGGGCACCTGGTATGGGAGAGCGGACAAAACTCTATAAAATCTAAACTAATGAACCGATTTTGATGAAATTTTCAGGAATGATAGCCAATAGCAAGACAAATCTGCCGCCAATTTCCACGCCCACTAAAAAAGAAAATGGTATTTTTCGGAGAACATTATATGAAAACAAAGATTTGTTTACCAAATTTAAAGATATTACGAATAATAAATAGCGAAAAAAGCATTTAAAAAGCATTGCAAATTACTAAAACTTCAGTTTTAATATGCTTTAAAGTGAATGGTTTTGTGAAAAAAAATGTTTAGGTTTATTTTGTTTGCAATTCCAAGGATAACACATTGCATTTATAATGATATAGATAGTTGGTGTTTTCAAAGCTTATCGTTCGATTTATTTTAAATTTATTATAAAATAAATGCAAATAATAAATAAAAAATAAAAGAAATAATTCAAGCAAATAAAATAAAAACAAATTCATTTAATCTTAATAAAGCTTTCCAATTTTAAATAAATTAGATTCAAATTAGTTCAAATAAACTTAATTTGATATATGCAAATCTATGAAGTTTCAATGGAAGGTATTTCTGATGGGCATTTATTTCTTAAATCCCTGGTACCATTGTTCAACGAGAAAATGAAGAACGAATTTGGAAAAATATTCGACCGTCCTCAACCATTCACCAGCTCTTCAATTTTCCTTTTCGAAAGAAACTCCGGAAGAAGTTAGAAAAAAAAAGATCGTGTAGCTGAAATTCTGAATCTTTGAGAAACTGAAATTCAGTGCAATGGATTCTTCATTAAAATAAAACATGTAATGTATTTTAAATTGATAGAAAAAACGCTTAATGGAGTATAACCTGCACTTATCATACAATACCATACCAGAGAGAAAAAACTAAATGAGAGAACCAAATTTCCTCGTCTCCGTCTCTTCGAAACCTCTTACTCTCATTTTTTATAGCGTGTTGAATTCGTATCGGTGTATACATGTTTTCACCTCGGAAAAGAGTACACAAAAAAACATCACTTCCGGGAAATGCGACATTTCTCATTTTTGTTTATTGATAGCCAAGAAGGCTATGTTTTTTAAAGTCTCATTATAATATTTTTGTAATTCTCATGAATTTCTTTCTTTAATTTTACTAACATCTTGTCGTTTTTATATCTACAAAAATACTCCTATAATTCAAATTAATTCTAGGAAAACATTTTTGTTTGTCAATAAATACCGGAAGAAGTTATACCGGTAGTTCGTGGTGAATTTGTTTTTCTCTTCTCTTTCTCTGAGCTACAGATAGATGGCATTAACAACCTTCTCTGAGTTACAGATAGATGGCATTAACAACCAAAACAAGAAAGGATGTGCGCAGAAAGAGTATAACAAGGTTAAGGTTTTTTAGACTAGACTTTATTTGTATATTTGAACGAGTACATGTTTTTTATAAATGAACATATGTTATGTTTATTTCAATAGTAATGCCTTAACTACTAACTTAACTACTGTATTATCTAAAATATACTGCATTGAATTATTTTACATTGAATTATAAAAGACGGAAATAATAAAGTTCTACAGTTTACCAGGAATATTTATATAAAATATCCACATCTTCTGCAATTGCGGTATCAATCGATATTTTCTGGAACTTAGTAACATTTATTTGTCATGAATTACTCTTTCAGCTTTTTTATACACCAAAAAAATCAATTATGAAATTTGGCTGCGATAATAACTACTTGAACACAGCATTTTCATTGTTTATAGTTATTCAGGTTTAGCCCTTAACTTTGATTTGCATTTATTTATGAATAAAACGTTTAGCAAACATCTATGAATAAGCCACAATGCACTTTCAGAAAAACTGTAGTTAGAACTTTCCCTCACAGATTTTTCCTTGTCGCTATATAACTGAAAGATAAGATATAAATATTTAGAACTGGAAAATTTATAAAAATGATGCATAAGACTTAAATTTTGGTTGAAGAACAAATTTGTATATTCTTTTCACAAAACCACTGACCCAGCTTATGTAGTTAAGCCTTTAAAAGCAACTCACTAGCTTAGTGGAAGGCAGTAAGAATAGCTTATCACCTATTCACAAATCTTATGCAATGAAAATTGGTAACAGAAGTAACAAGTTGACGGTCTTTTTATTTAGTGTCTACTTAAACCACTTATTTTCAGGATTTTGGAAATGTCGTGAGTAATGTAAAGGAAATAAACAACGAGTACACACAAATAAAATAGGAATGGAAAAAAGAGATGAGTATATAAAAATGTTTTCAATGTTCCATGTTTACATTCTGTAACTCTCGTTTTCAATGTTCCTGCAACTCTCGCATCGACAAAATTAAGTCGATAAACTCTGAAAATTGAAACAAATCTGAGTTTTTTTGCATCTTTCAACGGTCTGAGCGAAAATTAAACGCATAAGCTCAGCTAATAATAAATACAAATAATAGTAGAAGTGCTTTCAGAAATTTAAGTTTCTAGGTCCTAATTCTCATCGGACTGTTGCACCACCTAATTTGTTTTACTTACTTAATGATTAAAACTGGCTTCAAATAACTAATATTTATCTAAATGCGTAATTTAGAATTGTTTCTAAATCTTCATTGTTCTGGCACCTAACAAGAGTAATTAATTTTACTTCATATTCGAATGATATTACTCTCAAACGAACACAATGAGAGTACAAAAAAGTTGTTCATACACAATTTTGAATTTTCTTTGAACACCTCTGAACAGCTGACTACATCCGCCATTTTTCAAAGGTGGTCGCCATTTTTAAAAGGTGGTGAGCAGAGAGAAAAGAGAGAAAAGTTTTTTCTCTTTCGTGGTGAGTATGTGCACAAACTTGCATAAGTATTTGTTCCCCACATTTTTTTTATATGGAGTTACTATATATGCAAGTTGGTGGCCAAATCATAGCTTGTAGGCAAAAAGAGAAAAACCGTCGAAGTTGGTTCTCTCTATTAGTTCTTTCTCGATGACCATACCCCACTGACTGCGGAAGTAAAAAAGGAAACTAAAACCCATATACCAAATCGTTTCGAGAAAAATAGGGAAATACTTATTGACATTGTCTAACAAAGAACTGGGACTGCAAACTCTGGGAACACCTCAAGACGTTTTTTTGAAAATTATTCAGTTACTGCTGAAATAACCAAAATAGATGAAAGCTAATGGCGCATGATACAAATAACGGTTTGAATGTGACACTTTCAGGTATCTACATATTAGCCGTGTTTTATTATTTTCAAAACAAAAACAACAAGCGATATTGCTTTCTATTGAGAGCTTTTTTTATGAACCAACCAAAAATTAGTTCGTATTCTGGTCCATAGATGGCTTTGTGGATAGGTAAAGAGAAAGAGACGAAATGCAAAATAATTGCAAGCTAAATAAAAAGGGATGTATAAAACTCTGTTTACCACATTGTCTTATTTTTTTCCGATGATCTATGTCATATTGTTAGTACAATAAAACCCTATAACGAGACACTTTCCCTTTCAATTTCAGAAAATCAGAGTACTTTCTACGAAACTTGTTGATATAATTCTGTTTACTCAGTGCTGGGTTAATTAAGGGTTTTTTCACATAAGCGTAATTTACTGTTTACCATATAAGATCGTCAGAACTGCATAAATATGAAATTCCATAATCAAAATTATTAATTTGTTATTTTTTTTTTATTTATTTTTTTTTATATGACTTCCCAACCTAAAATTGCTCTAAAAACCGCATCCGGACGTATCCGGATGAGATTTTTACTGGAAAATGTTGCTGAGACCCTACACTATCTATTGAAAATAGTTTGCCAACAGAGGCAAACAGAGGAAGTAGTTAAAACCTTATGCGAACTAAAAAAATCACAGAAATAGAGTGTTTCTTCGTCAAAAAATACCTTATCCAATTTTTTTTTCAATAAAATAACATACGGTATTGTTTTTCTATTTATTTCAATCATGTTAGCAGAAAAAAAAGTTTAAAACTTTCAAATTTCACAACATACTGATCATTTAAGGAATACCAATATTTTATCATTTTTCACGATATTCGAACTTTGAGCGAAAATCTACTGGTCTACAATTTTTTTTTTTGAAAAACGGTTTTCATTTTCTGATTCTACAACCAATTAACTATAAGAAACACTTTCTGTTTAAAAAAAATCCTACTTTCAGAAAAATAGGTTTTGTCCGCATTTTCCCCACTGTGCGCCGTGCGTCGTCTTGCTGTTATGGAAAATAAAAAACATCCTTCTAAATATTGATTCATCACAAATTTAACTAATTGAAAATAAATACCCAATATTTATTAAAAAAGATGTAATTTTCATGTACAGTGGTGGTCCAGTATAACGAATGCCGATATAACGAATACTCGATATTACGAACACTGTTTTCAAGTCCATTAGGTATTCTACATAACGAACAAAATAACGAATTTCAGATAGTAAAAAAACAAAAATTACTGTAAATGTTTTAATATCTACTAACATGTATGCTTATGATAATATTGGAAGATACTACATACGCAATTTCCCATTACACAAGTGTTTTCTTTTCGCTTGCTTAGTTATGTTCTACGTATTCGTCTTGGTGTATGTAAACAGTTGCTCTGTTCGCTATGCACAAAACTGTAACGGATTTTTAGTTTCATTTTTGTTGTTTTACGTTTTTTGGCGTCTGGAATATTTAACATGGTTTCTCAGTTTCATGGCTGATGCTGAATAAGAAAGTTCTGCAAGATGTCGTCGCGCAAACGTCTTACAATGGAAGCAAAAATTAAAAATCATTGACGAATATAAAAGAGGAGTTTCACTTTCGGACATTTCGAAGAAGTTTGGAATTCCAAAGTCTAGCATATGCACTTTCAAGAAAAATGAGAACAATGTTCTCAAAAATCTGAGAAATACAAACAGTGGATCTTTTCGTCGACGATCATTAAAGAAGGGTGAATATCCAAAAATGGAAACCGCATTGTACAAATGGTTCATTGCCCAACGTGAGAGTCATGTTCGTATTAATCGTATTCAATTTGTTAGAATTGAAAATATGGTTTCAAGTCCAGTTTTGGTAACCTCAGGTGTTCCCCAAGGTAGCCATCTTGGGCCACTTCTTTTCCTAATTTTTATCAATGACTTACCTGATATTTTCGAAAATTCTTTTCAGCTTCTATTTGCTGACGCCTTAAAGTTTTTTAGATGTATAAAGCCCATTAAGGATTGTCATCTGTTGCAAAATGATCTTTGTAAATTATCTGAATGGTGCTCTGTAAACCAATTATATTTAAATGCCTCTAAGTGTGAATGTTTTTCTTTTTGTCGTAATTTTTCCCAAATTATTTTCGAATATAAGATTAATAGCCACGTTCTTGTTCAAGTTTATGAAAAGAAAGATCTGGGCGTAATTTTCGACTTTAAATTAAATTTTGTCAAGCATATAGAGTTCAGTGTTTCCAAAGCAAATTCCATGCTAGGCTTTATTAAACGCAATAGTAAAGACTTCAAAGACCCTTTTGCTCTTAAATCGCTCTATTCATCTTATGTCAGATCAATATTAGAATATTGCTGTGTTATTTGGAATCCATTCTATAACATTCATTCAAACAGAATTGAAATGATTCAAAGAAAAAATATACTAGGTTCGCAATTCGGAAATTAGGTTTGAACATCGAAACTCCATCATATACTACCAGATGTCAATTTTTAGGTATTCAATCACTTGTAAATAGACGAAAAATGTATTAAGTTATGTTTATAAGTGATATTTTATCGTACCATATCAAGTGCCCATTTCTTTTATCCTTAATTAATTTATATGCTCCATCGCGATGACTGAGAGTACGTTCTTTATTTCGTGAAAATGATCATAGAGTTAACTATGCAAAAAATGAACCTATAACCGGCTGTGTCAGTGAAACTAATCTTATTGCGTCTCATATTGAATTTGACTTTCATCTGAGTAGATCTTCTTTAAAAAATAGATTGTTATTGTATTTTCATTTTAATTGATTTTTAATTTTACAATATAATTTTACAATATAATTTTACTGTTGTTAAATTGTTAATGTTTATTTTTTATTTTATTAAAAATATTTTTTTGTATGTAATAGGATATACATAGGTACATAAGTCCATCTCGATGTATTATCATGTATTCGAATTCGGTAGTTTAACTGTAGATTTAAAATTTCTAAATGATGTAAATAAATAAATGGTAACATTTTAAAGGCCAAGGCATTGCAGTTTCAAAAAAAATATCACCACGGTGAATTCACAGCAAGCAGTGGTTGGCTAACAAAATTTAAAAAGCGCTTTGAAAAAAAAATGTTTCGATATAACGAATTGACTCTGGACATTATATCGTTCGTTATACTTGACCACCACTGTATTTAGATGTGATCGAAAAATTTTGAAAATGCCTTGGAAATTTGACATACCTTAAAAAATGAATACAATTTGAAATCTAATTTTTTGTATAATTACATTGGTACGTTTTTTCTGTCATACAAACAAAACAAAATCTGTATTCGCATCTAGTCTTAAAATGTGTCTATCACATCAGGTGTTTAAAATATGCAACTTGAAAAATGCTGAAGGCAACCACAAATGTTGTTTTTTACTCCAAGTTAGAGAACAAACAACTTACCTCAACAATAAATAGTGTGATGATTTTACAAAGTACAATACAAATATAGAGACAGTTTAATTCATTGTTATCAATTATTATAGTTTTTTTTTTTTTTTTTGATTTTATATGAAGTTTTGAGTAAACCTTGAATTTGAAAACTTTCATTGTTTTAAAAAATAAGTTTTAGAGATGTTTTTTCGTGCTAATTGCAAATCCAAACTTCCATTTTAAATATCTGCTTGAATTTTAAAGTGATGGTGCTTAGGACTATCTTCACAGAGGTTCTTGGGTTCAATCCCTGCATTTTTTTTCACGGGTACTGCCTTTTGCGAGGACTTGACAAATTCTCCTAGAGTAATTCATGTCATTAAAAGTGCTTTCTCAAATAAGCCGCTGGGATTCGGCATAATTTTTAGTTGTTAGTGACTCGGACCTGGGGTTCTCAGATCTGCGCCACCTAATTTAATTATTTTTAAAACTTTAAAAATAACCGTTTCCAACATTATTTTTATATTTTTTAATAAACATATGATTGTTTAAACGATTAATTTACTTCCAAGCCGTTTTGGATTTTTCTGTTGAAAAACGTTTTAGCACAAATGATTTAGTTTTTTTTTTCAGAAATTGTTAATACCTAACAACTTATGAAGATATTTCAACTTAATATTGAAAAAAGCGATTATAAATTTGTCAAACCATCACGAAAAGCTTCTTCATAAATTTAGCTATCCTCAAAAAGCTTTCTATATTGTTTTTTTTTTTTTAGAATTTAAAAAAGTAACTTCTCTAAAACTATATGTATTAAAGTAGTTTTGATGTTAGATAACATCAAAAATGATTGAGAAAGCGCAATTTGAGTGCCGAGAACAAAACCTTGTCGATTAGTGTAATTAAATGCGGCGCAGAGACATAGGGCCTAGGGACATAACGCCCAACTTTTTTTTTGGGGCTTATGTCTCACTTCGGTGGGACATAAAACCGAAATCTAATTTGGGTCCTAAGTCCCACCCAAGTAAGACCGAAGCCCCAAATAAAAATGTTGGGGCTAATGTCCCACTTAATAAGAATCACCAAATGACAAAACTTGGAGCACTTCAATACCACAAGACTTTGTTTTGTGTAGTTTAAATCCTGAGATCCCGCGAAGCGTGCCACCCACAGGTGCTTTTATTCAAAAAAGCTGTTGATATTGGCGCCGGCCTGGCGACTTTACATACCCTAAGCGGAGCAACGGAGTTGCGTGAGCGGGTGTGACCCTGAAAAAGGGAGTTAAAATCCTGAGATCCCGCAATTAATGTTGAAAATAAACTTTTTTTGTTTTTCCTAATTTTTGTATTATCACCGTATCAAAAAATTATTGTTCATTGTATTGAAATACAAAAACTTTATATTCTCTTTTGGCTCTGCAAAAATTTGGGAACAATGTCCCATTTTTAACAAACAAATTTGGGACTTAGGTCTTACTTGGGTGGGACTTAGGGCCCAAATTAAATTTCGGTTTTATGTCCCACTCGGGTGGGACATAAGCCCCAACAAAAAAATTTGGGCGTTATGTCCCTAGGCCTAATGTCTCTGCGCCAGTGAAATCCTGAGATCCCGCACATAATGTTGAAAATAAACGTTGTTGGTTTTTTTTTGATTATTTTTTTGTTTTTTTTTTTCTAATTTTTGTATTATCACCGTATCAAAAAAATATTGTTCATTGTATTGAAATACAAAAACTTTTTATTCTTTTTTAGCTCTACAAAAAATTGGGGACAATGTCCCACTTTTTAACAAACAAATTTGGGACTTAGGTCATATTTGAGTAGGACTTAAGGCCCAAATTAAATTTCGGCTTTATGTCCCACCGAAGTGAGACATAAGCCCCAAAAAAAAAAGTTGGGCGTTATGTCCCTGGGTCCTATGTCTCTGCGTCATTAAATGCCTACAAATCTAATTTATTGAACAAGGAGGCAATTTTATTCAAAGTACCAAATTATTTACTTATTTCACTTCATTAAGTTAATAATGACCTGCCTATCGCAGTTGTAGGTATCTTAGTAATACTATTTTTATTATATTCAAGTTGGCGACTAACACAAAATACATATACATATGTACATAGAAAGTTGTTCCAAAGATTATAAGACAAAAATGTTGTACTTCTTTTGCATTTCAGCATTTGCACCTACGCATTCCTTTCCAACTGGGCTATTAAAAATTCCTACTAATTTATCAACGCAGCAAGGTCAATCGCATCATTAATCTAATAGGTACCTCAGACCCTTTTTCTATCTACCTATACGAATGGTTTTACGCATAAATTACACGGCAAGGGTGTCATGTTCTTCCCTTACTTCAACTGTCATTGTAACCCGCCCATACGCCTCAACATTGTCAGTAATCTATCACCATCGGTTTTCCGTCGGTATTTTACTGCATATATGTATAGATCTGCCAAATTCCATGCCGAAAAAAAAAGAAGAAATATTATACATGGACTTTTATTTCAGCCTCTTGCCCTCTCTATCCCTGCAAACCTATTGTATGTTGTGTATTCCATGTGTCAGCAGTCATGTGTATCAGATCGATTTCGACTTGAAGTTGGAAACCAACAAACGAAGATACAATAAAATGCAACTACCTAATCTATCTTTTGTTGTTGTCGTTTCTCTGTCTCTGCTCTCTAGGTATAGCGTGCCACGCTGTGTTACATTGTCACAGTTTGTTGTTGTTGTTGTTGTTGTTGGGAATAATTATATTATAATGAATGTACATAAAAGTAGATAGATCTATAGAAAGGTAGGTATAGAATTTGAAATTCAAAGTTGTCTGCTAAGTGTTACCAATGTGACAGTTTAAAAAAAAAAAAAAATATTTTATCACAAAATAAAATTTGAAGATTTTTCCTGTTCCTGCACAGAATTAATTCGGTCACTATAATCATTAAAATATTGACTGCACCCAATTGACCAACTTTTTTTTATTATTTACTTTATTAGGACATATGTATTGTAGATACAAATGATAAAAACATAATATGTTCCTCACCCTATGAGACGTAATCTCATAAATTTTAACGCTTTTTTTTTCTTAAGCACATGGTCTAAGGTCCATGTCAATGCTCCCTATAAAATGAAATAAACGTACATCGATTTCTCATAAGAAATACTCGAATGTCAAAACGAAACCTATTATTGGAAAACCTTTGGGGCGACTTTCGATTACCGCAACACGAATTTCGTTCTGATTTTTTTTGTACAGTTAGGTAGGGGTCTCAATAGAACATGTTTTAAATTTTAAGGCGAGGAAACACCGTTAAGTCATAAAAAAAAATATTTTCTTTTCGGACTTAACCCTACTTTTTTTGTATTGCGTTTTTTGAGCCTAAAACAAGTTGTTTTTAATTGATACTACGGTATACTAAGAGCTTGGTATGTAAGGGGGGGCATGCTGCCCCCCTGCAACCCCCCTGCTTGGAATCACTATAGGATTTGGGGTGGGTGCGAGTTTGGGTATTGCAAAGTACTTTTCGCATTTAAGCACTAAAAACAAAAAAATCCCCAACGAAAAAAAAACAAGTATGGCAACACTGAACAAAAAACAGGCAAGAAATGTCAAAATCAACCATTTTTGCGTGTTTTGTATGTAAAAAAGTGAACTTTGAAAATTAATTTAAAATAGAAATAAATGTTTCCTCGCTCTAAAATTGCTATAATTATTATTTATTTGTGCATATCTATCAAATAAAAAAAACCGCGTGTCGAAATTCGTGCTGCGGTAATGGAAAGTTGAGCCAAACCTTTTAATATTTTCAAATATATCATCACACAACAAAGTGTCGAAGATTTGTGTTGGTTCATGGATTATACATATTAAATTGATCTACACCAGTAACAATAAAATTTGAATTGAAATTGGTTTATGTTTCAAAAAAAGGCACTGGCAACCCTGTATTCGAGATACCTATACCAATTTTGGGATCTCAAATGGTATAAGATTGTTATGTGGTGTCTGTGTCTATTTGAATTCTTTTTTTTTTTTGTTTCTTCATTTTTGTGCAAATACGACAGACGAAACGTAATATGACACTTTTCCTTTTCGTTGGAATTAAGCGAGCTATTTTTGTTTTGTTTTCATTAATATTTTTTGTTGTAATTATTTTTCTCTTCGTTTGCCATTCAGATTAGATTTAAGAGGGCAAAAGCAATTTAGCTTGAATAGGGATATTTATTTTTCTTAAAGATGGACAACATTTCTTTCTTTAAGAAACTCAACTAAAGTATATGTATCTGTACCTCTAGATTTTGTAGTGTACGTTATGTAGGCAATACTTCGGACTTCAATTTGCAAATTGCAATATCGCAAATTTAGAACTCACGATTGTACCTACATATATGTATGTAGGTACACTTTGTCTGAGTTTGGACTGAGAAGTACGGATACGGATATATAATACCCGTTGAGAGGTAGGTTACCGCTTTGTCGTATAAACATACATACATACATAGGTATATATAAGAAGTGAAATGGGATCTTTCACACGCCAGTTTCAGCCGGGGCCGATTGTCAGGAAGGTACATGTACATATCTTGGGACTTAGACAGTTGATTCTACTATTGGAGGTTCGTGAAATAATTCAGTATAGGTATATACATTTTGTTAAAAAAAAAAAAAAACTGGGATCCGACCCACAGTAATTGCCTGTATTAGCAAAATTGTCATTGTTAAAAAACTTTAGTAAAAAATTCCGAAGTTGTTTTTTTTATTTTTGTTTTTTCATATTTTAGTAATTTTTTAAAATGCTCCTACTTCCTAAAGGTAATGAGCTAGACCCTATTCCAATAGAAACAAAAGAGGCTTGGATGCGGCTCGTCACACTGATAACACACAACGTCTGTCGATTTGTCTAAAACTTTAACAAAATATTAATAACAATGATTTGTGTCAGATACAAAATTGGTCTCCTTTTGTAAAAAAAAATGTTTAGTTGAATTTTTCTAAAATATTAACTTAAGTTAGCAACCATTATGTTGCATATGATAAAATAAGTTTTATTTCAATACATATCTGTATTTCTTCCCGAGATTTTTGTCGAAAACCAATTTCTATTAATTTAATTGGTAGCATTTTTGAAAGTTTTTATTTCTAATATAAAAAATTACAGATTGGATTATTCAAATACCATTAACTTCCGTTAACAACTAAATTTAACACAGAATAAAATCATTTTAAAGTCAATACCTTCATTTATTCACGCGATATCGAGAATCGAACATCAGTTTTTACCAATTTCTTGGAGATTTACATTTTTATGAAAAAAACAATTTTTGGATTTGTATACAAATTTAAAAAATGTTTTTTTTTTTTTTAAGATGGATTTAGTTTGAAGCAAATATCTTTAATTGTTGCCAAGATATTTGAAAGTCCTTTTTGCATCTTTATTTTTTATTATCTGTATAACAAAATTCATTTGAAGTCGATACCACTTACTGGTTCTTGAGATATGGATAACGAAACGTATGTACATACCTACGCACACACAGAAACTGTCAACAAAATTAGATTCTAGGGATCTTGAAACGTCGAGAAATGTAAACAAAATTCAATTCGACTAATCGGAACGATTACAATATATTCCTATGGGAAGTTAAAAAAAAATCCGTTCACAAAAAACCATCATCAGTTTTTTAACTATACTTTAAACATCTTTCTCAATTATCAACCTAATAATCTATCAAGCCATTGACCGCCGATACAATTTAACAATAGAAATAAAAATTGATCAAACAATATTGTCATTGTGAATTCTTTCATTTTTTTATATTGTAAATTTTTTGTTTTATTTTCCTTGAGGCAAAGGAACGTCCTCAGAAAATCAATAAAATTGAAGACAAAATGAGTTTGATTTCGCTTTGAAAATAAAATAATTAAAAATTTATTACTCTTGTTAGTAAAAAACTCAAATTTCGTAATAATATTTTTTATCTATTTACCAACTCATCATAACTACAAATTCACAATTGAAAACAAAATTGACAGCTAACTAGTGGTGTGAAAAGTAGTTACTTCTAGGTAATCGTTACTTTAGTTACTTTTTCCAAAGTAATGATTACTTTGTGATTACTTAAAAAAAAAATACACGAAGAGCACTCAATTTCACAAATTTTTTTTTTTTAGATATTGAAAGATCATAGGGAGATTTTGATAAAACCTGAAACAGGAATCTAAATCAATGGTTTTTTGGGTGTGTGTAAGTATATTTGTATGTTTGCACGTACGTTTGGGACACATTTTTTCATCGGCCATTTCTCAACAACCTCAATTATAAATCGGATATCTAAAACTATTACAATATCATTCCTTTTTGATTTATTTACTTTAAGTTACTTTTGGATTTAATTACTTTTAGTTACTTTTGGAATTAAATTTTTAAGATATTTCTGGATTTGATTATTCTTGTTTTTGTTTGTGGAATACCTCTAAATAATATTGAAACTGATTACGATTACGAAATAATTTTATAAAAATGAAATATTGGAAAAGACAGTGGTTGAAGTAGAGTTTCTGGATTTTTGCATACTGTTAATATTTTTTGTATTTATATATACAAAGATAAGGTTTATTAATAATAATACGTCGTCTTTCGTCTTTGGTGGTATGACAATTCGCAATACATTATAATTTAAGTGTGGCCTACAATTTTAGGTCCAAGTGATCAATATTCACAAGTCTACTTATTCACCAAAAACATCATTGCAAAATCTAAACCCGTTAGGTGTCGCTTTAGTCTATCTTCTACATTTTTAAATCAAACTGATCAATATTCGCAAAATATATTGCTGTGATGCCAAAAATAAAATGGATCTAGTCTCAAATTCTAAAATAAATTAATTTCATAAGAAATCCGAAAATTCTATTTAATACATTTCAGCTAGTATTGACAACAAGCTCAAATTTTGCAAAAACTTGAGTTTCTGATATTCCAAAAAAAAAACATTTTTAGGGTTTTGGAAAGTAATACCAGATCATTGCCCGATATGTCTTTAAAACTTTATATATCAAATTGAATTGAAAAGTAATACAAAACTTAATACAAGTTTTTTCTTCTGATCGTTACAACTGGTTCTTAACTATTTTAATTCCAATTTTTGAATTCCTGGTTTAATTACGCAGCGCTCATTAATCATATCTCCTATGGAGTTTTCCCTGGGTAAATATAAATTACCGTCAAAAATTGTTTTTTTTTTTCGTGTCGGGATTGGAACACGATTGGAATTATTTTTTTTTCAATGTATTAGTGCAACTTCGTGTACGTATTAACGAGTGCGGTGGAGCAAGAGCTGTCAAATTTCCAGCTAAAAGTTTTTTTATAGCTGCATTAGTATTAGTGCAAAAAGGAGTAAATTTGCCTTAAAATCTAAATCTTAAATCAAAAATAAATCAATTTATATTTCCCCATAGAATTCAAAAACGGTAAATTTCTGTTTGATAAATCTAGATCAATAATAAATTGAATTATTTTACGCATAATAATTGCTTGATTAACCGAGCTAGTAGTTTATTTAAACTTCCATTGGCAATATATTGTTTTTAATTTATTATACAACTACTTTACTCACAATTTTTTCTATAAACTTAGTTTTCCATCTATAATGCCCTGCACTCAGAGTGTATATTTATAACTCTTAGTTTAATAACAATATTTAGTACTATACAAATGAATTAGTTTGATCTATAAACGTAGAAGTTAGATTACAGTGCCACCTATCGGATTTAGATTTGTCCACTTTCTTTGTAGTTAAATAAGACCCTTTGTTGTGAATATTGATCAATTTAAGCTTAAAATGTAGAAGTTAGACTACAGCTCCACCAATTCGATTTGATTTTCCTGTTCTGTTTTTGGTACATAAGTAACCTTCGTTGTGAATATTTATCAGTTTGATCCAAAATTGTAGGCCAGGCCACAAGTAAATTATATTTATTGTGAATTGTCATGTAGCCAAACACGACATCTTTTTTGTACAAATCTTAATTTTCGTATATAAGAGTACAACAAATATTAACAGTATCAACAAATTCAGAAACTCTTCCACTCTCTTTTCCAATATTGCATTTCCATACAATTATTTCTGAAATCGTAATCAGTTTCAGTATCATTAAGATGTATTTCGTATCAAAAACAAAACAAAATAAATCCAAAAATATCTTTAAAATACAAATCCAAAAGTAACTAAAAGAAATCAAATACAAAAGTAACTAAAAGTAATCAAATCCAAAAGTAACTAGAAGTAATCGATTCGACTGGTAATCGTTTCTCGGGTAAGTAATCGATTACTTTGATTACTTGAAGTAATCGTTACTTTGTAACGATTACTTGGGATTTCTCACACCACTACAGCTAACCAGAAAATTAATGAAAGTTGTTCTACAAAATACCAATTTTTGGCAAAAGTACGATAACTCAGGCGACAAGATATTATAACTGATTTTTTAAGAACAGTTAAAAACAAGCTTTTTTTTTACTATGAGAGGGGGTCTATCTCCCCCCGTTTATTCGGGAGGGGCAATTTAAAAGAAATATTACTTTAAATGGAAAAAAATACTTAAAAAATAACGGTAATACTTACAATTAAATATTACACATTTTTTTAAAGCCAACATTCTGTTCTATTAGTCAGTTTTCAAATCAAGTCAAAACTATGCATAGTTTTTGAAAAATTTAATTTTAAACTCAAATTTTGAGTAAAAAAAAGTTAAAAAAAGGTTTAGCACAAAAACATACATACCTCTATCTCCGGACCTCAATACAATTGAACATGCAACCCAAAGAACAAGAATCAATTGATAACAAAGGCGGAGAATAATACCCTCGTCTTTCTTAAAAAAAACTTGTCGAATCGATACGCGTATCGACTACAGGATGTGATAATGGCTGAAAGTAACCCTATAAAATATTAATTTTCCAATTATAGGTACTACACTTCCACATTTCATCTTACTTTGATCTCCAAGTGTACGCTTAATTGATTGGCATACCTATATTCAAAGAATTTTTGAGTTCTTAATTGTTGTTCTCTTTTTTAACTGTTTTAACAGTTTTTCTCTTGCATTTTAATCATTCAAAACAACAAATTTTGAGAGTAACTGTAGGTATAATCAAAAAATATTCACAATGGATCAACAGAATTGTTTATGGACAGTCACAATGCTAAACGGTTTGATTTTTCACATCACTAACTTGTCTCAACAGTTTTTCCACTTTTTTCTATATTACTTTAGTTTTGAGAACTGGGACCTCAATATGTTCATAATTTTTGTAAGGAATTTTCAATTGTCAAATGTCAAAAGATGACAGCTTCAAAAGTGACAGCTGTCCAAATAGGGGACTGTTTAAAATTAAATGTCTTATTGTGAATACATTAGGAACTGCGTTGCAAACAAAAAAGGTACATACATAGGTACCTATTAGATCCTATTCGCTGTCATCTCTTATATGAAAGTGGCCTTTAAAATTGGTAAAACAAAATCTGAACGCTCAACCATGTTGGATTCAAAGCTCTATTCTGACCGAATCAGAATACTTACATACCTATATCTAACTACTTAGGTATTTTCTAGTTTAAATATGTATGTAGGTAAAATTCACTTTATTCAGTTTCGAAAGGAAAGAAATTAGTTTTTCGCAATAGGTTAATATTTATACCTATGTATCTAAACCCAAATAAATAAAAAACATGCATAGTGTACCTATCCACAAAAGATCCAAGTGCACATGTACATACCTACATATTATGTACCTTTATCTACATAATTGATTTTATTTTTTGAAACCAAAACGTTACCATAAAGTTCTTATGCCAAATAAATAATCATGTGGTGAGAAGAGGAATGACATTGAAAAATGATAACACAGAACAAAAACAAGCAAAGAACAGCAAGTCCAAGGTTGCCAAACTTCTGTCTGTATGTCGTCGTTGCTTGCCTTAAAAAAAATACCTACTTCAAATAAAATATACATATACATAAACCTATCTACCTACCTACCCACGTTTGTTGGTTTTCACTTGTGCGCACAAAATTCCCAATTCCCAACAACACAGAATACACAAAACACAATCATCTCTAAAAAATTCAGGTTTATTTATGTTTTCTTTTTCCTTCCTTTTCCTTGTTTATTTTACTGTCTGGTTTTGCTTCTTCTAACAATTCCCAACGAAACACAAAATGTCGAACCGAAATAACAAAAGGAACTCTGAAAGTTCTTGTTCTCGTGCACTTTGTGTTTATTTTCCAGCACGTATTACAAAAACAAAAAAAAAAACAACATGAAATAGAAAGATGTGTAATTTAGCATTATTGCAGTTTTTAAAGACAGCGTTGTCATACCTACTAACTTAGGTACTGCAGTAATTCATTCCTTTTTTGAATGTATATATGTACATAGGTATCTATCCATTTTATTAAAAGTTTGACATGATTTTGTATAAAAGCATTTAAACAGTTTTAATGTGTCTCATATTTATAATGTGATGACATACCTAGAATTAAATCGTCATTCAACAATGCATCATGAATCTTGACATTTTTAGGAACCTTTTGTGTTTTAGTTTGCTGTTGTCATCTGTCAAAAAATTTTTCATAGTAAATTTGTTTTCCTGGAACAGACCTTTTCTTAGCATAAACATAAAATTTTGCAACATTTTAATCATTACAATGTTATCTTGAATATGTTAGACTTATGGCTTTCTTAATAATATTTAAAAATGGTCAAATAATTTTATAAAGACACAAGGCATAGTGATTTAAAATTATCGACGTTTCTTTTGGATGAGTAATTAAAAACATGGAGGACATCTGACATAACAAGATATGAGAATACTACAAACGCTACGACAATTAAGGACTATTCTCATGAAAGCCACCAACGAATGATTGAATATTCGTCCATTATGACATTTCTTTCACGCTTGTTTTTATTCGTCATTATAGATGCACAACAAAGATTGAAATACAAATTTGTAAATTAAGACGCTCGCGAATATTTTATTCGTTAAAGTGTGGATCGTATGTGGAACGCGAATTAATTTTGATAATTCGTCACAATCAGATTGCAATTCGCGAAAAACAATTAGTTTTCTAATTTTGGCAAAGAAAAAGACAATTTTATGATTTTAAGATAACCTAAGTTATATTTCGGCAAGAGTACGATAACTCAGGCGACAAGATATTATAACGGATTTTCTTGGAACAGTTAAAAACAAGTATTTTTGTTTATTATGGGAAGGGGGGTCTATCTCCCCCCATTTAGGCGGGAGGGTCAATTTATAAAAATTATTACTTAAAATAAAAACTAACGGCAATACTTACAATTACGTATTATACATTTTCTCAAAAACTAGAAGACATAAAATCATCTAGTTTTCAGTTGTTGATCAAAAGCAAATAGGAGCAATGAATTCTAAAAAAAGAAAACAACAGTAGATAATCTTACAGTTTTGAAAAATTACACTTTAAACCTTTTTTATCTTTTTTTTTTGCTCAAACTGAGTTTAAAACAATTTTATTTTTTAAAACTATGCATAGACTTGATTTAAAAACAAGCTAATAGAAAATGGAAAAATGTATAAAACTTAGTTGTAAGTATTTCCATTATTTTTTTCGATTTAACGTACATATTTTTTTAAATTGCCCCTACCGTTTAAACGGGGGGAGAAAGACCCCATTCCGGTAGTAAAATATGCTTGTTTTTTTAACTGTTCTATACAAATTCGTCATTAAACTTTGTCGCCTGAGTTATCGTACTCTCCCCTATATTTTTACCATTTTGTTTACATTTTTGCACAGAACTTAGATTTATAAACTGTTTAAAATTTCAAATTTATTCAATAATTCGTCGGTCCTTCTCATGTGAATAGTCCTTGAATTTAACTTGACTTAAATTATCTATACCTACATCACTTTTCTTTCTTCTTCTTTTTTTCTTAAACTTAACTTGACTTGACTTAAATTATCCACATATTACTTTCCTTTCGATCTTAAAATACCTTCATCGTTCAAAGACATACTTACCTGTAAGACATCAAAAAGATAAGAAGAAAAAAATCAATATAACAACACTGCTTTTTTGAACCAAACAGTTTTGTATGTTGCATTATTATTCACTATCACTATCACCAACACCAATATTCTTCTTCTTTTCAAATAGGAGACCTGCGCTTCACAAAAGATCCAAATAGAATGCAGGAATAGTAGAAAATACGCATTTGTGTTATCTGTTTTAGTTGTTATTTTTCGTTTTTATTCTTCTACGAACCTACTACCTTTGTATATATAATCTACATTCATATACAAAGCTACTACCTATAGCGGTACCTAGTTGATAAGACTACAGATAAATAATACCTATCTATTGATATAAATTAATCAGAACCAGAAGATAAACACCACGACATTATGAAGTACGAATGGTGGCTAAGAACAACAATAATTTACGTGATGACATTTCATGAGGTCAAAAACATTCCCGTATAGAAACTGCCGTTAAGATATCAATATTAGAGATTATGATTGAATTGAAAACAAAATTACACCCAAAACACATTTTCTTAAATATTGTTATGTCATAAAATGACAGCTAAGCTCTAATTAATAACGTCTATCAGATAAGCACTTATAAGATAGATACCCAATAATTTTACCTACCTTCTATCGAAACGGTACGGTTCAGAGTATGTGCAGAGACTATTTAAGAAGAAGAAACAAAATAAAAATACAAACGAAATGTCAGAAATAAAAAGAAAATATATCAAAGACAATTCAATCACAGCACAGTACGAAGACAATAACCGGGACCCGGGTGGAAAATAATACGAACGCACGAGGTACGACGACGACGACCACGATGAAGAAACAAAAAAGTCGAGTGGAAGTTGGCAGGGCACAACTAATAATGTTAATTTAATTTTGATTGCGACTCCACATCGTAGCAGAAACAGTGTAGACATCAAACATCGAATGTGAATGCGAAGCAAAATGTAAGAGATAACTTGGAAAAAATCTTCCACCATCCATATCGGTTAGAATGTTATAGTGTTAGTTCGATATAGAGTTGATATAAAATGTTGATATAGTGCAATCTGCCAAGCTCTGTGTTTATTTTATTCGATTTTGTTTTTTTCCCTGGGTTATTACGTATTTTATTTTCTTTGTTTTGTTTTGATACGATGACGATGACGATGGCGCTGGCGACCACGTTTGATTATGGTTACAAGAAAAAAGAAAACATGGATTGCATGTGACTGTATAATTAAGTATGTTGCACGAATACATAATGGAGCGCGATGTCAAGTAATTTTTTGTTATTAAATTTTGTTGGAAATTTTATTGGGAGGTTGAGTAAGGTCAATTATTTGATAAGTTATTCTCCAATCGCTTTGAATTGCTAAGTTATAATATTGTACATTTTATGACTAATCATTTTGAAACATTGTATTAAACTATTTAGATGAACAGCGAAGGACCTGTCAAAAAAATGTTGACATTTTGAAAAAGTCAATAACGAACGTATGAAATACATCAAAGCAAATTAATATCTGCATAAGTACCTGATTATAACCTTTGCAGTAGTCATTTTTTCAATCATTTTGGTTTCTGTTTCATTTTGGCTGCGAATAAAATGGGGAAATTTCATTTTATTCCAATCGTTCACTTTTTCAATCATTTAGGTTTCTGTTTCATTTTGGTTTTGAATGAAATGAGTGGAACCATATGGAACTTTTTGCAGTAGAGTAGGTAAGGTTAAGGTACTTCATTTTCATTCAATTTCGGTCTTTAGAACGATTAGTATGTGCCTGGTTACACGAGCGCAAAAAAGAATTACTTTTGTGGATACCTACACACAGAAAAAAAAAATTAAGTGGGCATGCAAGAAATAGAGGAACAGTCGGAAATTAAAACACAAAAAACTTCGTTGGATACTCAGCCGCAGGTACATTCTACTTCGCCGGCAAATTAGAAATGAAAATGTCTGTCAAAAGGAGAACGTTTGAGAAAGAAACATGATTTTTAACGCAAAACTCATATCTGAAGATGAGGAAAAAGACGAAACTTGGCATTTTTTTCCATCCCTTTCCTTCTTTCTAAAAATCATCCGTTCTCTTTCGTGAATTAATTCTTTTTTGCGCTCGTGTAACCAGGCACTATTGAAATAATTGATTGATTGTTTCAAAGCTATGTTTAATTTCCATTTTATATTATTTCATTTAAATGAGAATAAGTTGGATGAACGAAACACATTTTCTTTTCCTTTAAAACGAAAGACAGCTGGATGAAACGATTGACATTGAGAACCATTGATTTGGTTTACTACGATTGCAATCACTCAATCTTTTTGATGAACGGGTCACGATTGACACAGGTCTACTTTGCAGTACGTTTTTTATCTCGGCTGAACTGAAATATTTTGCTCGTTTCATCTTTATCTGAAATATCGAGAAATTGAATTGAATTTTTTCAAAAGTTTTTAACTTTAATGTGTTCTATTTTTAAGAGTTATTTCATTATTGTTAATTCATTCATCGGATGCGCCCCACACTGATAACTTCCCACCCCGTCTGCCGATTTGTCTTCCTTAAAACGTTTATAGGTTTTCGTGTTTTGTTAAAAAAGTTGTCAATAGAATTATTCTAAACAATTTAAAAATTACCAACAATATTTTGCATATGTTGAAATAGTTTGATTTCAAAATCTATTTTTGTTAACAAGAATTTTAATCGAAAAACTGTTTTTACTAAATTTTAGTAGCTATTTTTTGTAGATTTTAATTTTTTATGAAAAAAAAACTTAATGTTGGATTTTTATAAAAAATCTACTGAATGTTGTAAACAATATTTTCTGTGAGATAAAACTATTTTTAAGCCAATATTTTTAATTTTTGAAAAGATATTAGAGTCGAAAGTAAATTTTTACCAAGTTTTAGTATTGTTTTTTTTTAGGTTTTTATTTTTTGTAAAAAAAAACTGTCAAATCGATTTTTCTCAAAAATTTAACTGAATGTTGACAACAACATTTTGTATGAGATAAAATTGATTTTAAGCCAATATGTCAAATTTTTGAAAAGATATTTGTGTCGAACATCAATTTTTACCAAGTTGTAGCATTGTTTTTTTTATTATTTATAAAAAACTGTCAATTCCATTTTGCTCAAAATTTTACCAAATGTCAAAAACGTTATTCTTCGTTGCATAAAATTATTTTGGAGGTTAAATCATGTTTTGTTCGTAAAATATTTTTTGTTCAGTTTTTTTGATTTACAAAAAAAACCTTCTTTGGTATCATGTTACAATATATAATATAAAATTTATTCATTGGTTATTGGTTCATGAGATATTTTGGGTTCACCTTTAGTTTGAAGCCAATATTTTTTTATGGTAAAAAAACCACCCACTTTCTGCATCTTTCTGTATTATTATCTATATAACAAAATATATTTACAAAATAAATTTATATACATAAGTCGATATCTCTTCTGGTTCTTGAGCTATAGACGACGAAAAAACTTCCCGAACGTACGGACGTACTGACGTACGAACGTACGTACACACGCACGCACAGACATCTTTCTAAAAATCTTTTATTAAGACTCTAAGGACCTTGAAACGTCGAGAAATGTCAAAATTTTCAATTGGAAAAATCGGACAGATTACAATAACTTCCTATTAGAAGTTAATGAAATTTTCCATTGCGAACTTCAAAAGTACAAAAATTGTATCTATGTAAAAGAATGGCAATTTTAAGTTTGATGATGTACAGGCACAAATTTTAATAAATTTGTATTGTATTTTTTTTTTGAATAGGTACCTGAAATTTTACCAATATAATTATAATTACTGCAATTTACATTTTTATTATTAAAGATAATGTTTAAAAAAAAGAAAGAAAAACAAATAGGTTAGGTTCGCTCTTTAATGCTTTGTAAAAATAGAGCTTTTATTATCTGCTAAGGTTTGTTAAAACTTGTATAAATAAACATTACAACTTTGGCGATCCCAGTTATAAAATTCTAAGTACAATCGGAATTGAATTAACTTCTTCAAATCTTCAGGAGGACATGAACAATTTGTTATACTAAACAAAAATAAGGTGATTATTCAAAAACAAATAAATGTTCAAATGTCAATTGTGTTAATACTGGAAAAAGTGAATCCAAATTCTCGCTAGAGACATATATGTACATAAGTGTCTTGTGATCAAATTACTTGCCATTTTACCAAGCTTTGAATCTGGTCAAAGCACAATGTTGAATATTTAATTTTGTTTGATAAAAAGATTCATTACGTATTTTATATTAGTTTAAATCTTCCTTTAATATCGAGACACTCTTTACCTGCCGTACGTGCCCTTTTTGTAAATTGTAAAGCTAGAGAGGAAATAGTTAGACGCCAAAATAAGTCACATCAAAAAAGATAATTTTGAAAGGAGTTTTTTTTACAAAATGTAATTTAAAGTTTTGTATACTTTTTGAATATAAGAACACGATATAAACCACCAGAAAATTAAAACTAGAGAAAACAAAAACAACTTTAGTGAGATTTAATAAACATGAATTTATTGTCAATATGGAGAAATACTTAATAAGTCATTATGTGTTCTAATATCAAAATTAAAAATTTGTATAGTACATCCGTGTAACTAGGCCCTTAACTCTTAACAACCCTGTTTTCCTTTTTCATCTCTACATCTTCCATTTTCCCTCTTCTTTATTCAATGCGCATTCGTCAGTTTTTCTTCTTTCCTCTCAAACACTCTCTTTTGGTGTATCTGCTCAATATTTCCCCTAGTTCTTGACATACTGACCTAAAAATATTCGTGGCGCCTGAAAAAGAATACAAAACATACAGCTCTAGTGTGTTAAAATGAAACAGCAAACAACGATCTCCCCTCTACAATGCAAACGAAAGGGAAGGCATTTAATTTGGTGTATTCTCCCCCTTGAGGCAAAACCACGCCTTCATTTGGGAATGAAAACGACAGACATTTTTTTCCTGTCACTGCCAAACCCCATTTTTGTGTACACTTTCTTGAGGGTGTGGCTTAGTTAATTGCGTGTTGAACTCTTTTCTTTTTTTCTTGTTCATAAATCTTAAAAGGAGGGATGAGTGATAAAATCCAACAACTGTACAAGGGGCAAACTGGTTTTTCTCCTTTCTATAAAAATAGATTATAATTTTTTTGGTAGAGGGGATTAACATGACAGCTTGGTTGCTTATTTAAGTGAATTTATGGCATGGCATGGGTTGCAAATAAAAGAGAAAAAAGATAAAAATTATTTTTCGTTACTTTTTCTTTTTTGAACATTCATGTTAAATTGATTAAAATCTTATACATGAGTATTGGTTTGGTAAGTCATATCATAATATAGTGTTGGTATTAACTGTATTGTGTATTTTTGTTGTTACTTTTTTAACATATCGTGTTGTGCGCAGTCAACAGTATAGTTTCCCTTCTTCTTTTCTTTTCTTTTTTTTTGTTGTTTTGTTTCTTCCCTCTACTTTTTATCAACGAGTTTCATATTTTTTTTTTGTTTGCTTTTTGTATCTTTGAAGTTTGTGCGTTGGTGTTGGACGCTCTATAGTCGACAAGATGACTAACAAGAACAACACGCGTGTGTACCTATTGCGTATTATACTGTATGTTATGTATGTACGTACAGTAGTGTACACACGATTATAACATTATGCCCCCCAAGTTGTTTAAGAATTTAACGCACTTTGATTGTTTAAAATGAAATTCAAGATGAATTCCAATTTCAATTGAAACAACACGACATTTTAGAAACTGACAGCATGCGGCATAGCATACAGCAATGAAAGTTTTTCAGCTTCGCCGCTTATAACTTTATAAAATTGATTGCCGGGGATTCGTTTGATAGGGGTTGTGTGTCTAATATAATAAATATAGGGTGGGGGAATAATTCAAATTTGAATTAGAAAATGATAAAGACAAAAAGAATGTAGGTATAGATAGGTGAAATAGGTTGATAGGTACCTATCTATACCTACATACCTTACTAGATATTTTAATTTTGCGACCACACCCTGAGACAGAAAACTATTGCGCCGAATCATTTTAAGCTTAGATAAATATAGGTATGTATGTATATAGAGGTACATACCTATGTACATATGCATGTGGGTATATTTAGCGATTAAAATACAGGTATAGATACCTAAGTAGGTATAGAATTGGTTTTCTGGTGCAGATTTTAGTGGTGGGGGTGCATAATAATTTGATCATCATTAAAAAAAATAGACAAAGATGCCTGTTATTTTAGCTGTTATCGAATGGAGGGGATAACGAAGTTGGTACCTTTGTTGGGAGTGAAGAAGAAGGGGTTAATTTGTTGTTAAAAGAAGAATTGCTGCATGTAATGTCTACCTTAGGCATAGGTAGGTAAGGTACCTATAAGGTTATTTGGTAGGTCCTACTCATTCGCAATAAGTTCGATGATTCATCAAAGTACCTACATATGTATGTTTTTAAAGTATTTTAGGTACAGATAAACTATCATTTCTAACTAGGTATAGATACTAATGACTGCACTTTTGATTGTGAGCATCACAAGCCTTCGCTTTCCTAAAACCCTGATATTTATGTTGCCTGTTATTCCTGTGCTCATCTTATTGAAATTCTAATGACCTCACACTGAAAACCTATGTACCTATGTTCTTAAGACTACTTCTCTATTAATTCGGTTTCCAAGCTTTCAAACCGAGACTAAGACAGATCCGCAATTCTGGGATTTATTCGAAAATTTAGTTGACTTCTTGAACTTAGAAGGCTATTTTTCAAGAAGGTCCTTCACTATATAGGAACTAACATTTTAAATTTCTGTGTTGCTAATTTAAGGCTCTTCTATCTTAACAAGGAGCTTTTTATTGATGCTTTCATAAAAAAGGATTTATAAATATCACTATTTAGCTTTGGCGAAATGATTGACGACACATTTTTAGAATACATATAAAACCCTTGATTCAAATCTCAAAGCTACCGAAATCTTTTTGCAAAAGTGCCTCATTAGATACTATAGGTACATATGTAGGTACAAATCGGTACTTATTACTTTTTCAACTCATACTCTTTTATATGAGGAAACTGAGATCTGTAGATAAGTAGGAACTATGATTTCTACTTTACGAGCTAATAAACCACTAATGAGCTTATGAACTTATCAATAATGGCTCTTAAGCGAAATCGCTTCATTTAGCATGAGAAAATGAAGTCAATACTACCGACTAAAGGCTTTGGATCAGTTACATAATTTACAGACTTATACGTCACCTTCAAACTGCATTCTAGACGTATTTTTTTATGAATCCTTTACTTATTTGTCAAAGCAAATTACCTACAATCTTTAATGTACATACGTATAACCTATGAAGGAAGCTTATAAATAAGCTTTGATCCCGCGGTGGTAGGTATCGGCTTAGCAAACAGTTTATTATCGGTTTTTGATGGCTGAATCACAAACACGCTTTAGCTTCGGCTTCGTCTGCGTTACGGTGGACCTGCTTCGAGGTTGCTTTGAATGACATTTCTATTATTTCATCCCTCCAAAGAGCAAATATTTTGTTTGTTGACATTTTTTTTTTACAACTGTTGAGCTGTCAGACAAAGCAAATGTTCAGATAATTGAACTAGAGCTTCCGTTTGGAGTCACATTACGTTACATTACGTTCTTTTCCTTACGATTGTCAAACGAAACGTGAGGTCGAATCTCCATTGTGATAGTATGCATTGAATTCCTATGGCTGAACTCGTAAACGTCAGGCGAAGCCGAAGCTGAAGCGTGTTTGTGATTCAGCCATGATGGTCTTTTTGGTGTTTCACTTCTTTAGGCATCTCGCTTAAAACAGGCAGGCAGGTTCTTTAAAAACGCAATTGTCATAGTTTTTACTAACTGCTAATTATTGTCAGAAGTTAAAAGTAAAATTTAACACAGATAAAATGAATTAACCTTGGTACCTACATAGGTTCCTGACTTCGTGTAAATAGGTAATCAACATTAAAAAAAAAACAACTTAATGACTACCTAATGATTATTGCTTAAAAATAAATGTACCTATAGGTCCTCTTGACACTTAATAGCATGACAACGTAGAGGTTGACCTAGGCATTTTACAAGCTTATACCTACCTATCCCTATAAAGTATACTTACTTACTCACTAGTGCTTACGTCATCCCTCATAAATAATGACAGGTGCATCATCAACCACCCAAGTATCATCAAATAATGTTACCTACAACCACCACACTTCTCCCCTTTATAAACTCAACACCAACACTATTAATACCTACCTAGGTAGGTAAGGTACAAGGACCTACCTACATAAATATAAACCTATAGATACACTACGTATGTAATTTCCATTCCAACAAAAGGGAAGTCCGCCGAAAACTAATTAAAATAAAAAAAAAATGTCCTCCATGACTGAAAATTGACTAATAAGAGGTCATTTCCGCTCTTCATTAATTCCACACATCCCTCTGACTTCATAAAAGAAACCTAAGAAAACGAAAAAAAAAAAAAAAAGAAACAACTCCAACTCATACCTACATCAAATTTGTATTCCCTTGATTCCTGTTTTTATATTATTTCTCTTTTTTTTCTGTTCATCACCTTTCCTACTGCGAGATCTCTGCTTATCCCAATCCCCCTATCAATCCATTTTCATAGCCATACAACATTTTTATTTCTTCTTTTTATGTTTGAATTCTCCTTTCGTGTAGGTACACTTCATTTTTCTTTTTTATCATCCATCGACTCCGATGGTCATAAATTTTATTTTGTGTTTTTTTTTTTTATTTTACTTCTCAAACCAAGTTTTTGTTGTCGCATTCCAACCGAAGTGAAGCAGAGGTAATTTATTATATTCATTTCGTTTGCGTTCGTTCATTGTCATGCCATATTGCTATGCCATAATAAAAGAGATAAGAAAAAAAAAAAGAACAAAAAAATAAATTACAATAAAAATAGAAAAGGAAAACATTCATGTTTCGTTTCTTGTTTCTCGGCACATGCGTCAAGAGGAGAGAGAACGAATAAGAGATCGTGAATCTCATAAACACGCTTGCCTGTGTTTGAAAGATATCATAACCACACACGCATTTCCATATTGCCTGTAGGTAAGAGTAGAGGAAGAAAAGGAAAAAAAGAAACAAAACACAATATGGCGGGGATAATAAATGCCTGTGGTGTATTTGTTGTACGTTGGTACTTTCATTTCTTTTTTTTTTGTTTTTGCGGGACGTTTGAAGAGGGATGAAAGGGGAATTATTGGAATGGTGGTGTTCTTTTCATTTTCTTTGTCATGCTATGAATGTGTGATGTGTTGTGAGGTAGAGTAGTAGTAGCAGTAGTAGAAATAAAGAATAATCCCCCCAGGGCTTGGGTTTTCGAATCTGACGCGCTGTGGCGTGCCAGATGTGTAATATTGTCATAATTTCCCATTAAATTGTTGTTGGGAAAAGAAACATGGCTAAATCCAGGCAGAAATTTAATTCCATGTTATACAAATTGTGTAAGAGGAAATGAGACAAAGTGAGAAGTAGCTTGTGTGCTGCTCTCACTTGCAGTCTTGGGCATTTGCCATTTGCCTCTGGAGAGGTTGCTTGAATTTTGTACACCACTGTTGTTCGTCGATTGTAAAACGGGTTTTTACACTTCAAATTGTACCGAAAAACAGAACCACTGCTGCTAGCTGCTTGCACGAGCACGACGTAGACGACGGCTCCTTTTGTGTCGTCTCCTTCACAGTCTCGGTCTCAGTCTGACAAAAATTGTAGGAGAGTTTGGTCGTGCTAAAAAGGATAGAGCTCGTCGTTCGGATATAGTGATACAGTTTTGTACATGGATGTGTATATGTGCGCGCCTTAGAAGTGGATATAAAAAAAAAAGAATAATCTAAAGAAGTGACATCGTTCGCCGCCAGAGTGCATCTTCTTCCTCTCCCCCCTTATGATATAAAACAAATCCTCTTGTTAAAGTGAAGTATAGTCAATACTTACTACAACTTGGCTAAAAAATAAATGGTGAAAATGCATAGTTTCTGTGAATACAATTCGCGAAAATGGACGAAAAGTGAACTGAAGTGACATAATGTTGTAAATCTCAATTCAAAGGTGGCGTTTATTTGTTTAAAAAAACAAAAACAAAAAGAAATAAAAACTACTTACACTGGTTCCTTTTTCTTTTGATTTGATTGTAACTTGTAACGAAAAATTTACCCAAAAATTAAAAGAAGATAAAAGAGGAATACCTACTAAAAGAAAAAAAGAAAAAAAAACCTCCCACTCTACCTACAACATACACATAATTTTTGTTTAATGATTTATGACTTCAGTTCTGATGTGTGTCGTGGTCGTTGTTGTTTTCTTATTCGTTATTTTGTTTTGCACTGCATTCTTGTGTTAATGTATGATTTTAGTTTGTTAATTATTTTCTTTAATGATGGATCGTCGTGCCTATAAATTCATTTCGAAAAGGTATTTCTTATTTTTTTTTTGTTGTATTTAATTTTCCTTTTTGCTTATTCTCCTTTTCTTCTTTCTTGCTTTCATTATTATCTTTTCTTTTCGCTTTTGTTTTATGCTTAAAATTCTATAGCAGCAAAAAGTGCTTATACCTACAACCTATCTACATATGCATAGCGTAGATTTGTTGTTTTTGTAATTTGTTTTATTTTTGCTCATACGTGTTTTGCTGTCTTCTCGAAAATCGAAACAACCGGTTATTGTAGATAAAAAGTGGAAGAAGTAGAAGCATAGAGACATTGAAAATAATTACGATGGGGGAGAATCGAAACTGAAATATGTTCAGGAGGGCAAGACCAACAAAAAAGCAACACAAACAAAAATCGAACCACATCCAAACAGAGGGAGAATGTTTTTTTTTTTTTTAATGCTTGATTCCCCTCTCTAATTCTCTGCCATGCATGACATTTGTTCTTTCAGTCCCGTATCCAGCAAAGGCCCAGTAAAGCACACATTATTTTATACTTATGCATACAAAAAAAATACAGTCCCATAGTCGATTGCCGTCGTCGTCGTCGTCGACGTGTTTCTCGTTTCATTTCATTTTTTGTATTTTGTCCTGATCTTCATCTTTTATTGTTTGTGAAAATAATCAATATCTTGCATCTCGTTTTGGGTCATGTAGAAAATGGATGTTTGTTGAAATGGCGCAATTTGAATGCGCGCTGTCAGGCTGTCGTTGTGCCTTTGCCTTCTCTACCCTCTGTCAGCCCCCCGCCGAACAACGACATTTTCGTTTTCAAACTTTTTCCCTTTAAGTTTTCTCGTGTTGTTTTAAAAAACGTTAGACGGAGACGGACAAGAACAAGGCAAAAGAAAAAAAAAACATCATTATCATCAGCTTTCGCAACATGGATACTTTTGAACGTTGAATTCATCTTTGTTTTTTCTTCGGGGTCTTGCCTTGGCGTTTCGTTTGGTTTGGTTTAGCGCTGCTGTTGTGCTGCTGCCATTGCTTTTGCTGTCAAAGTATGAACGAAGAAAAGAAGTAAGACGGGTGACGGCGGACGGAACGACGACGACAACGAAGTTTAAAGGTTTAACAAAAAGAAACACCGCCATATTTTATTAATTCTTGTGTGATTGAGATTGAGAACTTGAAATCGGTTGTTCCGGACGACGCGACGCACGGGCCACGGGACGTTACAAATACGAACCAAAGTTAATGTGGGAAATTATTATGCAAAGTGTCTGCCGCCTAATCAATGGTTTTTGTGTTCATAATGGTTGTGAGCCTTTGCTGATCTTTCTCCCTCTGCTGGTAAAAGTAAAAGAGAAACTAGATTTCTTCTGTTAATACATAGTTTGTTAAGTTATCTCGTTTTTCTGTTTCTCATGTTGGCCATGTTAAGTGTGTAAAAGTATTATTCTTGTCACTTTTGTTTCAGTGCGTGTGATGCGGTCTTTTTTATTTTTATTCAAACTACCAGTAATTTTTGATTAGTGCTCTTATCGGCCAAAGAAATTGTTAATTATAATGAAATGTGTTTTCTTTATATATATGTACATATATATATATACATATATAATTGTACATTGCTAATAGCATGGCGGGGAATCAGCTTGAAAGGGATGGAACTAGTTAATGTGATTAAATTTTGTATTTTTGCTTCTGGCGATGGCGAAGATACTATTTGTACATACATACCTACATACATACATATATGTATCTATCCGTGCCCACCTACTTATTGCAATATTTTGTTAATTTACTGTGAGGGGTGTGTGTGAAATATATTAATTTTCGTGCCAATTTGAATTATCAGGGACTAGACTTGTTGGTTGGTGGAGGAGTAGCTATGTATAAGTAGAGGTAGATTGTTTTTTGTTTTTTGTTTATTATTTTTATTATTTTTGGTGTGGGAGGGACGCAGCGGGTGAGTTTTGTTTCAAGTTTTATGTCAGGGAGATTTAATTATACCTTCGTCATTCTTTCTTTTTTTTTTTCAAGGTTTGGTTATTTGATTAATGTTTTTGAAATGGAAACGATGTCCCATCTTAAATCCTTATACATTTCTAACTACCTGCCTATTTTGTTCACTGAGGAATGGGTTAGATTTTTGTATAGGTTTATAATATGTAGTAGGTAGGTTGAGGTACCTAAACTGGGTTCTCATATCGACTAGATTTAAGTATCTGTGTAAAAAGTTGTTAAATGATTTATACAAATAAAGAATTTTTTTGTGGACAGGTTTTTTTTGTAAGAATAAAATAAATGAAATTGGTGGCTGCCGAAGTCACTTTGTTAAGGTTGACCATTGGTACTTACCAACATTTTTTAAAACATACATAAATAAGTCTCATAATGTAGGATTTTCTTTATTGAAAAGAGGATATTCAAAGATTAATATTATTTTGGCGGACTAGATAGGTACCTATTTGCTTTTTTTAACAGTGTGATGGTCACAAAACCGATTATATTGTTTATTTCCTCGATACCTACTTGAAACGAAATACTAAATGTTTGTTACGGTCATTTGAATATTCTGTAAATCAGTATTGAAACTTGATGAGTGATAAAACACATAAGATAACCCCGTTAAATTCAAAAAAGTTAATTCCATCAATTTTAAAGATGTAAAGATGTAGGGACACATCATGGACCATAAAGAGGACTTGTCGTCTTTAAAGAGACCTAGACGTCTGGTCACCCAAAAAGTATGATATTAGGTACCGGGGTGAAGCATTGATCCTTGTATTTTAAGTTTTGCACCTGCATCCTCCTGCGTAAGCAATATATGTACATATGGGTCCGCCATATAACGTTTTTTTCAACTAGTGCTTATATCGTGAATGGTAACGCTTAGCTCATGTCTGATTTGACAGATGCATAATTAGTTTTATCCTTCCGCTGAACGAATATGGTTGTGTATACGCTTAAACAACACTGGGGGCGACTTTCCATTACTGCAGCACGAATTTCCTTCTGATTTTTTTTTACAGTTAGGTAGGGATCTCAATAGAACATGTTTTAAATATTAAGGCGAGGAAACACCTTTAAGTCATAGAAAAAAATGTTTCCTTTTTCGGACTTAACCCTACTTTTTTTGTATTTCATTTTTTGAGCCTAAAACAAGTTTTTTTGAATTGATAGCACGGCGGCGTACTAACACCTAAGTATGTAAGGTGCAACCCCCCTGCTTGGGATCACTATATGATTTGGGGTGGGTGCGAGTTTGGGTATATGCAAAGTACTTTTTGCATTTGATCACTAAAATCAAAGAAATCCCCAACAAAAAAAAAGCAACTATGGCAACACTGAACAAAAAACAGGGGAGAAATGTCAAAATCAACCATTTTTGCGTGTTTTGTATGTAAAAAAGTGAACTTTGAAAATTAATTTAAAATAGAAATAAATGTTTCCTCGCTCTAAAATTGCTATAGTTATTAATTATTTGCACATATATCTAAATAAATAAATAAATCGCGTGGCGCAACAGTCCGTTGAGAACTAGGCCCTAGTGACTTACAACTCTCAACCATTCCTGTGTGCGAGTACTGTTGTCAGGAATGGAGGAGACCTACAGTTTTAAGCCGAATCCGAACGGCCAATTTGAGAAAGCACTTTTCATGACAAGAATTACTCTTGGAGAATTTGTCAATTCCTCGCAAGAGGCAGTACCCGTGAAAAAACTTTAGATGGCATAGGCAGGGATCGAACCCAAGACCTCTGGCATGACAGTCCAACGCACTAATCATCATGCCACGGGTACTATATTTGCACATATCTATCAAATAAAAAAAACCGCGTGTCCAAATTCGTGCTGCGGTAATGGAAAGTTGAGCCCAACACTGGGAACAACGCTTAGAGAAGATGCCGATTTTGCCAAAAAAAAATCATCTTTTCAGATGAAGCTCATTTTGAACTTGGCGGGTACCTATGTATGTATGTAAACAAGCAAAATTGTCGCATTTGGGGCACAGAAAACCCCCACGCATACATATGTACATTGAAAAGCCGAAACACCCAAAACGAGTCAGTCCCTGGTTAGATCGGATTTTGGTTCAGAGGCATAATTGGGCCATTTTTCTTCGAAAATGAGTAAGGAGTGGCCGTTACAGTCAATGGCGATCGTTATCGGGCCATGTTCAACGAATTTTTGTACACAAAAGGAGGAGGAGGATATTTGCAACATTTGGTTTCAACAGGACGGAAGGAACTCGGATGTTTTTATAGCATTTTCAAAAAAAAAGTTTTTTTTTTTAAATGTCAATCCCAACAACAAGTAGATGCCCTACTAGAAATATTTAAGTAGATACCTATTCTATATCCTCGAACAAATGGATAGGGATAGCCCACGATTTTAAAAGTAAAACCAGGCATGATTTATGAGATTTGAAATTGGTTCCATCCAAATTAAAAAATATATAAAATGTAAAGCTTATGGCCTACTGACTTACAACTTAACCATTTATGTATGTATGTATGTGTGCGAGTATTGTCAGAAATGAGGGGACCTACAGTTTTTTATCGAATTCGATTTGCTAATTTGTGAAGCATTTTTCACGAAGAGAATTACTCTTAGAGGATTTTGCAATAGGCAATACCTCACTAACGGTACAAAAAATAGGTTGCATAGGTAGAGATTGAAATCAGGCGTTTGTCTTGAAAGTTCTATGCACTAATTTTGACTATACGGATAGTATACCTATCTACCTATTTAAACAAATATTGAAATAATTTGAAATACGGTTTGTCTATGGTTTAAAACCCCTTCTGTAAATAAATACCCATTTGGCGGATATTTCGTTTTACTTTTGGAAATATTCGGCCAAAGGCTCCTCGAAAACCCTACATTTTTGGTTAAGCTCATTTACTTACTTTAGCGGCTTGTAAATCATTGATACCGTATGACTCGGCTTAAGCATTGATCCGTTTTTGGCGAATTTGTCTACATTTTAATTTCCGTCAATGCCACAGTGCCCTCGAACCCAAAGCAGGGTAAACGCATTGGCTTCGTCATTGCTTTACCAGTTTTGGCTCTGTGATACTGATAGTACTGCTTGAAAGAAACTGCAGTCTGGTAGCTTTATTGATATTTCTAGTGGAGGATGATATGAAACGATACAAGACCCTCCCCTGTTTTGGAACCATCTGTATAGCCTGATACATGATTTGCTTTTCTGACCCTGTTTTCGTTCTAGTTATACTAGTAGGGATTTCTGTTGAAATCTATGCCAGTCTTTAAATAGTCTGTTTGAGTTTCCATGTCAATAATATTCTTTATGCATTACTGTTTAAAGCTAGGTAGGTTCTAATCCGGATAGCTTTGACCAGTTTCACGGTTTGAAACATGACACCTCAACAGAAAAATGAACTCATCCCCCAAAGCCTTACATATGAGAAAAAACCTATTGCATACATTATGTATCCCTATAACTTATTTATGTACATACATTTAACAGGCTTTTTAATAAAGTTAATTTCAAATTAGTTTTTTATAAAATAAAACTTATAGCTTCCTAATTAAAAGTACTTAGTTTTGTCAAAATAACAGAATTACCACTGCGAATAAAGCCAAAAATATAAATTGAATTTTCATTTTCATCCTAGGTACCTACCTGCATTCTTTAAAACCGGAACGAATTACCATTTACTTACAAAATAAATTCACTTTGAGTTAATTTAAAATTTAACCAAAAAGCGGTTTCAGAGACTGCTCGAAGGTTGTTAATTGACTAAAGTATGTGTACATATGTAGGTGGTTAAGGTTAAGGGTTAAAAAGATCATTTGATGCTATTTTGATTTTTACTTGGAAAAAGACAAAATAATTTTAAAAAAAACCTCATATTCTAAAATCATTTCTAGTATCTAGCTACACCCATAAAATAAACTCGAAAGATATCCAGAAAAAATTGAATACATACCAGGTTGGTAGGCAGGACAGGGGCGATTATTTTGTGCACTCCCCTTACTCTTAAAATTTGCTGCTATCATTGATTTTGTTTCCCTTGGTAAATTTGTGTTAGGAACCATGAAATTTATAGATGGACATTGCAACAATAGAAAAGTAAAAATGAATACATAGCGGTGATGAAGTTAGGTACCTATAACAAGAAATGCGATGCGTTCCTATTAAAAATCGAGTAAACTTTTAACTTTCTGTTGCAACTCTCTACTTACTTCCAAAACCTATAACAAACTAGTGACCTAGGTAGGTTTATCATTTGATTTACCTAATTTAGATAAAAATGTTGAGAAATGTTTCAGAAAATCGAAAAGTCATAAGTCAATGACTAAGAACTTGTTTCTTTTTAAATCCATATGGTTTTTAAATTTAAAATTGTTCTAAAATGGGAATTGAATTATTGTTAGTATTATTGAAATATGTTTAGTATGAAAGACAAATTCGTGCATAGCTTACCTACTCATTTAGTAAATAAATTACCAACTTAACATTTTTAATCACGAATCTGTATGTAAAAAGTCATACGCAGACAATATTAGTTAGGTGCTAAAGAATTGAATTTGTTTAGCTCTATAATGTTAAACGATATATGTACATAGGTACCTATCCCAAAAAAAATACTCAAGTTTAACACCTTACCGCTTCTTTTTGTTTTATTAATTAATTTATTAGAAAGGCGTCACTTCTATTCTATTAATATATGTAGATGGGTCTATTTAGCATTTAAAACGGTAGCGTTGAAACCTTTTTGGTATGGTGTCATTTTATAGGTATTAATTTTAAAAGTATAAGTTTCCTTTAGTAGGTACCTATCTACTGTCGGTCAACGTTATTTATCTATCCACATTAGGTTCCAAGATAAAGTGTTCTGCCGAACGTAAATTATAATTACCATGCAACTCCACCCAATTCCGGTTTTCTCAGAATTCCACTGCAAAAGTTGTTATTATAGGCACTTGCATCCTATTTACATACTTACATACATACATATGTACATTACATACGTGTATTCCTCAAGTATTTTGATATGTTTGCTTCTAAGTTAGTTTTTTTCTTCACAAATGAGAAAGGAAGAAGGATACTTAGGAAACTATCTCTTCTGCCCAATTTCATAAACAACTTTTAAACATTTAAAAGGATTTTAAACTATAAAATGGGATATTTTGGTTTCACCAAGCGTTTCTAAAGTAAACAAGCTTTTAAACACCTTTTAAAACTAAATGCCCAATTTTGGCTCATTAAATTTTAAAAGTGTCATTAAAAAATGAATATGACAGATTGACGGCTGATGTTTTGTTTTGTAAAATTTGTATTCTCAATATTTGGAGATACAGAATGAATAGGTAAACAAATTCAATTCATTACTATTTATAATATAATTTTTATGATGTTAATTTTTAATTAGACTATTAGATTGGTCATCTTCATCTGACGAAGAAGAAAAACATATATGTAGTTATTCGCCGTTCAAGAGTATTCCGCGTTCACAAGAATCCATTTTCAGACTATGATGATATTGACTTCAAAATGAGGTTCCGACTTTCCAAAGCATCTGTGGATCAATTGTTGAGTTTGTTTGGTCATCATTTGGAGCATAAAACTAACCGAAATAAACCCGTCAGTGCATAAAATCAAGTGCTTATTACTTTAAGATTTTATGCCATAGGATCTTTCCAAATCTGCGTCGGAGATATGTTTAATATCTCAAAATCAACTGTTTGCCACATCGTACGAAAAGTAACCCACCATATAGCATTAATGAGACCGCAATTTATTACACTTCCTACTGATCGTCATGATATTATGATGAACGTTCAAAACAAATTCTACGGCTTAGCTAGATTTCCGAAAGTTCTTTGTGCAATCGATTGCACACACATTAGAATTCAGGCACCTGGTGGAGCGGAAGCAGAAGTTTATAGGAACAGAAAAGGATGATTTTCAATTAACACTCAATGCGTATGCGACAGTAATTTGAAATTCATTGATGTTGTGGCACGATGGCCAGGAAGTGGGCATGATGCTAATATTTTTGACGATTCACTTCTTCATGCTAGATTTGAAAACAATGAATTTCCAAATTGTTATCTACTTGGTGATGGTGGACATCCGTGTAGAAATTATTTATTGACCCCAATAAATTTTGAAGAACTTTATACTGTTCTGTTGTATTTTGCGATTCTTGTCATTTATTTCAACATATTATTCTTTCTCTTTTTTTCTCACACAATTCGCTTAATAGAAAGAAAAAATGGGGTTTTATTTTTACAGGGTTGTGAAGAGAACTATATTTTAACAAAAATATCCCTGAAATTTCCCATTTCAAGCTTGGTGAAACTGAAAAAATTTAAAGGCCTGATAAAATTTAAAAAGCTTTAAGATAAAAGTGCTTTTAGTGTTTGTTTATGAAATCGGACATTAGACAGATAAAAAATATTGTATATACAGTCCCTGGCCATATTATTAGACGCACTGCAGAATTTTTATAACTATAAGGTTATACGCAATATTTTTAAATATTATATAAAAAAAATTCTATAAATCTGTTGTTTTATTTTTATGAAAAAGTAAGAAATCGTTTACATACATACATAGGTATATGCTGCATACAAAATAATTTTAATGCATTACAATATTCGAAAACCTGATTAAAAATCTGAAATTGAGATTTTGCATAAAATCTAAAGTGCGTCTAATATTATGGCCAGGGACTGTATACCTATACTAAAATTGACATGTCAAAAATTTTTTCGAATAAAAGAAACAAAGACTTTGAAAGAATCTTCTTGTTTAATCCTTTAACAAGTTTTCTCTTCTAAATAAAGGACTTGACACCCATTTAAGCTTAAGCTAACTTTACACATATCTTTTGAGAATTCACGAAAGTCCTGCAGTTGTCAGAAATAGAGGCAATCAACAATTCTTCTAATGTAAAAGAGAGATTAATAAAACAAATACTTATATAAATTGGTAACATTTATTTTATAATCCTCAAGTGATTCTGAACAAATCGAAATTTATTCAAAATTAAAGACAATTTACAAAATAATAAAAAAACATCCTCAATCAAAAACTCATGTTTGTAAAACTGACCTACATTTCGGGAAGTAAATGTACATCTAAAGTACCAATCCACAAATATCACACTTTTTTCGTAGAATTTGTATGCCTTCATTGACTCAGGTTTTCAAGATATCCTACTTTTATATTACATATACCTATTCAAAAATAAAACCAGTTTTTTTTTTTTAAATTTGTAAATAAAAAAAGTATGATTAGAAACAGAGAAAAACCTGCTATAAAGCGACAAATGATCCTTTGACCACAGGATTTTTGGAGTTTACATGTATTCATGGATTTGAGATTACAAATAAAAACAATGTAGGTACATATGTATAGGCAGGTATCTAAGAAAACTGGTTTTGAATGTTGAAATGCATATATCGTTCTGGGACCCAGTACTTACATATGTATATGTATGTATATACAATATACATATTAAAAAACAATACTAAAGTTTTGAATTTTGAAATAAAACAATAGTAAAAAACTGCCATTTCAGTTAAGTCTTACCCTATCCATTATTTGAAGCTTGGTCTGTGGAGTTCCTAAGTAAAATCTCAGTTTAGATACAAATTAGTAGGTAGCAAAGAAAAATAAAACACATATAATTCAATGTTATGGCCAAGTCATTATAAATATAAGAATTTGCCATTATGTTCTAAAAACGATTTTGGGCAAGTGACTGCCGCAGTTGATTTGAATAAATTCCAGCCCAGAGGCGCAATTTTTGATCATTTTTTGGCGTTTGGGGCCACCATTGCACTATTTCCAAATGTTTTTCACGATTAAGTCTATTCATTATGAAATTTATAACTAAAGCTGAACATAGATAAAGTGACAGCTTTCAAAAAGACCCATTCCGATAAAAAGGATTGCCATATTGGCTGCATTCAATCTCAGACGGATAGGGTATCTGGATACCTTTGTTAGTGTTTTACGTGTAAAATAACAATTGATCAAAAGCAGCTGAGATGTCAAAAAAGGAATCCAAAGGTATCCAAGAATTTCAGGGGTATGTAGGTATCTGACAGAACAGCTGATTCAACACATTGTTGAATTTCAAGAAACTTGAAAATTGATTTCAGCTTTTTGTATTTGTTGGTAAACAAAAAGGTACAAAATGTTAGTTGAAGTTGTATTTGAGGATGTTCTGTACATAATAGACTATGAAAAAGCTATTTGCCTCCGAATTTTAGAAGGTACCTAATTAGGTATGATCTATTTTTATGTTTTATCTTACAACAATTTTGACTTCGAAGCTTAAATGTTTCTCTGTTTTTTGTGAACAGCCTAAAGTTGTTTTTATTTTTTGACAGCTATCTCAATACAGCTACCCAACTCGTTCAACAAGGTATCTAAAAATCCACCTATCCAAGATACCCCATCCAACACGAGATTGAACGCAGCCATTAAAGACCACGCGTCTTAAAAAGACACCCGTTATAATACAAATTTTTATGAAAATATCATATGTGATACGAGGGGTAACAAGAGGATATGCAAGATTGTTACATTAAAAAATAAAAGTTTTTCGTTTTGTCAAATGCTTAAAGCTAAATGACACATTTTATATTATTTAATATTGTTTACAAGGAAGTGAGCAAGAGCTAGGGACAAGAGACTTAATTATAAAGTAGGTAGTTACATAACTACATACATATATCTAGGTCAGAATAGCATGACCATAATATTTTTTTTTAAATTTATTCGTTAATTCCCATTTAATTGTTTAATTGTTATTTGTTTTGGATTTGCAAAAAGAAAAATTAATTGATTTATTATGAAGTTTCCAAGTTTCCATAACATCCAAGTTTCTATAACAATCAATTGTGTAATGCCCAATCCTAAAACGTAGTAAGCTATTAAATTATGATAGTAAAATTGTACAGAAATAACGTATGCGAACATTGTATCATAATAGGCATGGGGTGTTCTTTTTTCCTGAGCTTGAATCCATGAGTTTTATGGGATTAAAATCCGACGGTTCTTCATTAAAACAGCTGATACCACTGAAATTTAACAGCATGATTCTAAGTTAACTATCACTGTTAAAAAATATTTGAAATTTGTTTAACTATGAAATCGATGAGGCATTAATTAAATTGGAATAAGGTAATCGACTTCACTAATCGTAGTCAATAATTCTACAAACAAAAAAGGGAAATTAACTCTGATTAGTTTTTGGAATAAATTTAAATTAATGATTGTTCAAACATTAATTCATGTATGATTTAATCTTGTAAATAATACAAAAATAAATTGAAATAAAATGAATGTCCTAACTATTAAATATAACTTAATGGTAGAAAGTTGTACTATGACTTTTGTGTTAAACATTAACCAATAGTTTTAAACGCTACCTCCTATATTCCATAATACTTTAAAATTGTCAATTTATTCAAAGGATATTTTTCTATCGTGTTCATGTAAAGAAAACTACACTAATTCACTATCCACGCTAGTCTATAAAATAAAGCATTTTATTCTGTAGTTGACCTCTTTCATATTTTGTTGTATATGCACAGCAAAGAAGGGGCTGCATTTAAAAAATCCTTCATCGTTTTTCTTATTCCAAAACTTAAACATGAACATTATAAGCAAATTTTTGTAATCACTGCGTGCACGGATCCTTTCATGATTTCTGACTTTGAAAGCTTTGATAAATCATATCATAATTTAATCATCTCTTGCAATCATTATACCCCCCCCCATAACTTATGAAGTTTTAACTTTGTATTTTATTATAAAATTTCAGTTGATTTAGGCACTTTCGTTTTAAAGCTTGATTTAAGCAAACACATTTGTTTTTTAAACACAAATACTATTTTTAACTTCTTACTTTTTTTTTCCTCTTATCACCTTACTCTCCAAAAATATCCCTTATCATACAGAACACAAATAAAATCACTTGAAATTGAAACTTTACTAAAAATTGTGTTTTATTTTTTTAACTTTCAGAACGGATATTGAGACAGAACCGAACACAGCCAATACCTATTTACCTTCGCAGCCTCTCAAAGATAACTCGAATATACGTATTATAAAAATTGTCAATTCGGAGACAACTCATACATCAGTAGGTAAATTATAAACAAAACAAAATAATTTAATTTAAAGTTCTTGTATATTAATAAATTCTTATTTCACAGAAAATTCATTAGGTGAAACAAAAACTCAACAGCAACAACAACAGGATCAACAAATCCAACAACAACAACAAACCCAACAACCACAACAGTCTCAACTTCATCAAAAAACACCAGAGAGGCCTCTAAAGTGTCTGGAAACGTTGGCGCAAAAGGCTGGAATTACATTTGACGAAAAATACGATTTGCCACCAACTACATCCCAGCAGCAACAACCACAACAGCAGCAGCAACAACAACAACAGCAGCAGCAACAGCAGCAGCAACACCAACAACAACAGCATCATCAACAACAACATCTTCAACAGCAACATCAACAACAACATAATCATCATCATCAACAGACTATCATTACGATGGAAAAATCTCAGAGCCCAGCCCAAGTCTCGGGACCCCTCCAAATATCACCCGAGCAGTTGCAGCAATTGCAACAGTTGCAACTACAGCATGCCTCTTCGTTTATCCAAGTCAAACAGGAATTTCCCACCCACAATAATTCCGAGTTGAAACATCAAATGATGGAACAAGCCAGCCAAGGACAGATGCAACAAATGCAAGTCATAGAGGGATCGCCCAGCAGTCCGCATCAGCCTCCCTCCTCGATGGCAAATCAGCAACATTCGACTACAATAAGTACAATGTCACCCATGCAGCTTTCAGCCGGACAAGTGTCTGATTGGGGGCATGGTCGCACCGTTCAACTGATGCAGCCATCACTATCGAATTCCGGCTTCCTTCAGCAACTCTATCCACCCCAGGTGCTGATGTCCGGTAGCTTGATACATTCGGGATTGGGCCAACAGCCGATTCAACTGATTGCAGCAAGTAAGCCCTTCCCAGGTGGTGGCCCCCAAATGATAACTGCCACCGCCCAGAATAAACAAATGCTGGGCGGCAATACTGGTTTCAGTGGAACCTACATGCCGGCTAGCCAATCACCTCAGACACTGCTCTTTAGTCCCGTCAATGTTATCAGTTCACAGCCGCAGCAACAACAACAAAATATAATACAAACAATGACGACACAAGGCAATAAACAACAGCAGCAAGATGGACAGAAGAATTTGCAACAGAAAGTTGTGCAGAAAGTGACTACAACTAATTCTGTGCAAGGAGGGCAAGGCATGACTGGACAGGGCAACGGAAACCAACAGTCTTCCCAACAATGTGTTCAAGTATCGCAGCCAATGTCGACGACACAGATAATTGGACCATTGCATCATGCAGGAGGTCAACAAATGCAAATAGCCGCCCCTTGGATGCAAAGCATGCCACCCTACACTTGGAGTAATGGCCTTCAACAACCTGCCCTGCTGGCACAGAATCCGATTATAATACGGGGCACTCAGCCGGATGGCACACAGGGAATGTTTATACAGCAACCAACAACGCACCAGACAATACAAACTCAACAACCCAATCGTAAGTTTAAAATGTTTGAATTTTTTGTTTGTATATAGTCCAAAGCTCACCCTAACTTTTCAAATTTGTATGATTTTTGGAATTCCTTGTTGAAGTTCCGACTTTGGAATGAAGTTTTTTTGAATTTAATTAAATATCAAAATAAAAAACAAATTTTAATTATTTTACAGAAACCCTAACACTTCAATGTAATGTTACTCAAACTCAAAACAAACCCAAACAACAACAACAACAGCAAACAACTCAAAGCCAGCAACAACAGCAACAACAACAACACCAACAACAAGTGCAAAGGGGCCAACAGATCCTACCACAAAATGGTCCACAAATACGGCCAGCTAGTTCGGTATCCACTCAAACTGCACAAAATCAAAACCTTATCAAGCAAAAGATACGAAACAAACAACAGCCAGTTCGACCAGCATTGCCGGCAATGAAAACAGAAGTAGGCACCCAGAATAAAACAACAGCCATGCATCAGCTGGCACCACAGCAGATGCATCAAGTTGTTACTTCAGCGGGCAATAAGTGTGTTCAAGACTTGTAGGAAATATTAGCAAAATAGTTAACTAATTTTTATGTTTTTCAGAATGGTTGTGATGAGCGGTACACCAATAACAATACAAAATGGACAAACATTGGCTCAGGCTGCTCAACAACAAGCTGCACAACAGCAAGTCGATAAACAACAGCAATTGCAGCTGCAGCAAATCAAGCAGCAACAACAACAGCAGCAACAGCAGCAGCAGCAACAACAAGCTCTGCTCCAACAACAGTTGATCATGCAACAGAACTCAAATCAGCAATTACTTCAACAACAAATTGCCCAACAAATTCAACTCCAACAGCAGCAGCAACAAGTGCAATCGGGCCAACAGCAAATCCAACTACAAGTATCCCAGCCATATATAACACAGCAACAACAACAGCAACAAATTCAAAACCAGTTAATACAGCAACAACACCAACAACAGCTCCAGCAGCAACAACAACAGCAGCAACAACAGCAACAGCAACGAGAGCAGCATTCGGCGGGAATAATTCATCAAATTGTTGTGCAACAGTCCCCGAATTCTCAACAACAACAACAACAACAACAACAGCAACAGCAGCAGCAACAACAACAGCAAACACAACAACAGCAACAGCAAGCACAGCACCAACAACATCAACAACAAGTTCAAGCTGCCCACCAACATCAACAATCTCAAGCTGCGCACCAGCAAGCTCAGCAGCAGCAACAACAACAAGCTCAGCAGCAACAACAACAACAACAAGCTCAGCAGCAACAACAACAACAACAACAACAGGCTCAACAGCAACAACAAGCTCAGCAACAACATGCACAGCAGCAGCTAGCACAACAACAAGCGCAACAACAAGCCCAACAACAAGCCCAACAACAAGCCCAGCAACAAGCTCAACAGCAACATCATGCAAACGTTCAACAGCAGATAACAGCGGTACCCTTTTCAGTGTCATCGTCGACTTCAAATAATGTCCAACATGTAACGTACCAATCCAAGACGACGTCCTTGCCATCAACTGCAGTTGTAACAATTTCCACCCAAGCCGGACCCGTTGTCTCGAGTACAGTGGGCTTAGCTCAGACATCTCCAATGTCTGTGAATGCAATGCCAACATCACTTCAATCTGGCATAGTAGTTACCAGTGTCCCATCGCCATCACATCAGCAAATTGCCACATCTCCATCGCAGAACCCGATTCTTGCAATGGCATCCATGAATCCCAGCCTAATGCCATCTGCAGTTGCATCAGCAACATCTGGTCTTTCATCGCCCATTCCACCCAGTACACCAACAAAACAATCCTCGCCAACTGGTGCAGAATCCTCCAAGACACCACAACATCAAACTAACGGTAGTTCACCGTCCACACCTAGTACAACACAATCTACTACTACCCATACCGATGCTGCAACACAACTAGGTACACCACAAAGTAGTGCTGTTGAAACTAAAGAGGGCGTGAAAGATGAACTATTAAAATCTCCTGTGAATAGCGAAGCCCTAAACGCAGCACCAGCCGAATCGGTTAATGGCGAATCTATTCCAATGGATACAACACCATCGATACAACCGGTCGAAATAACACCTACAAAAGCTTCTGCAGGTGAGACATTCCTTTATTTTATTTTATTTATTTGTGTGTCTAATTTATGGCTAGAGTACTTCACTCCAGTCAAAGGATCAAAAAGAAAAACTTGATAGACGAATTGTTATAAATCAAATTATCTAACCCCCAGTTTTACAGTGGAAGTTTAAACTCCACTTTCGGTTTAAACTTCAGTTCAAGAATTTATTCGGTTTCACAGTTTCGTTTAACCCTTGAACTCAATTCAATTTGCAGTTCAAGTTAACCGAAAGTATTCTGCCGTTTAAACTTCAGTTCAGCGTTTGGAACCACTTCCCACGGTGACATTTCAATTTGTCGTATTTGGTTTTCAACGCATCCGTTGTCCGGTAATGGGATCCACTCTTCGAATTGAACTCATTTGTAATGGAATCCCATGACGCAGCCTTTTGTTTCCAATGTACTTTGTCAGTTTTTTTGTTTTCCAGAATATTCTTTCTTTTTAAAACTAACTCTATCTACAGCTGCTGATGAAAAATTGCTCGTTTGGCATAGCCTTTTGTTTTAAATTTATTTCCATTTTAAAAATTACACGAAATAAAAGAAACCTCTCGAGTTCGTCAACAAAACAAAATATTTGTTGTTTTTCTTGCGTTCTTTAACTCAGAGGAAGAAAGAGAAGACAAGGAAAGACAGTTGAAAACAAAAATACTCTAGTAAAGATATAAATCCTCGGTAGCCATATTTGTTTGCCTACAAGCTAAACCGGAAACTGGCCTCATAAAGTATTTCTTAGTGTGCGTGTAATTTCTCCTCTAACTTATGAAATTTCCCCTAAAAACTCAGTAAATGTCTATGGATGCGTGAAAACACGTCAATTTTACTCGTTGAATTCTTCCACATTACAAATACAACAATGTAAACAAATGGGTTTTGAAGGGTGATACGTACGAAGGATTTATATCTTCATATAGAGTGTTTTTGGTTGAAAAACTTCATAAAAGTGACGATCTGGACACGTTACGTCACATTACGCAACAATAACGAACAATGCTGCCAGCTACTTATCATAAAATCTAATTGAACGAAGTTCAACTGAACTGAAGTTCAGATGAAACCGGACTAGTTAAACTAAAAAAATTGAACTCAGTTTAAGGTTCAGCTGAACTGAAGTTTAAACCTTCACTGTGAAACTGGGAGTAAAGGTTTCAACTCATCCTTAAGACCAACGTCATATCTGCGTTGTACCATTATTCTTATTTGTTTGAAAATGTTCAATTTTAAGTTTCAATAATTCTTTATTGGATTTTAGCAAGCTCTGTTTCAAATAAACTGTCTTAAGTTTTACACAATAAGTAAACTAAGGCGCTTTTCTAGTTGCTTACGCGGCCTGAATCCTTAAATGTCTTCATTTGCTCGACTAAGTATCTTAAAGCAAGACTTCTTCTTAAAAAATTAAATGATTAGAAAAGTGGCATTTAACTTTTTGAATATAGTGACCCTGTTTTTGAGGAAGAGGCTATAGCTCTGCCTGGCTGAAATTTTGGAGTAGTCCTTTAAGGCTGTTGTCGATGTGCTTAACCCTTTTTTTTTATTTTGAGATTTGGCAACTTCGTTATTCGGCAAATTTGACACATAAGACTTTCCGAAGGACAGAGCTACCACCATACTTGTGGAAAGTCTAAAAGATTTGTTTAGCTTAAATATGTTGTAGTAGGAGTTGAGGGTGATTTAAATGTTTAAAACTCAATATAAGAAAGAAACTGCCTTTATTTTAATAAAATGCAATTTATTCATTACTAACTCATCATTATTTCTGTTTAAATTTTAGGCATGAAATCTCCAAGTGTCAACGATAAGAAACAAGACTCTGATATAACTAAACCACAGCCAACAACACCAGATGAAATTGTTCCAACAAAATCAACTCCAGTTAACACACCGAAAGCTGCTGCCGGAGCAACTACAATAAAAGCCGAGAAAGATCTACCTAAAGCAATGATCAAACCGAATGTTCTAACTCACGTAATTGAAGGTTTCATAATTCAGGAAGCTAATGAACCGTTTGCAGTAACACGTCAACGATACTCAGACAAGGATCAATCTGATGAACCTCCAAGTAAGTTTTTATTTTACTCCTATTCATCATGGAAATGCTCTAAATTGATTTAATTTTTAATTTTTATAGAAAAAAAGCAAGCTATGGAAGAGTCTATCCAATCGTCAAACTGTCTTCCAGCAGATATGATCGAGTGCGAAACTTGTGGCAAGCCCGAACACAAATCCAAGCTGAAAAAGAAACGTTTCTGTTCACCAAATTGTGCCAGACAACGAAAGTCATCTCTCAGCGAACAAAATTCCGATGTTGCTTCAATGCCAGCCTTGCCCAGTCCCAATTCCGAAATGAACACTTCTGTTAAATTAGGAATAGAATGTGCGCCTAGTGTGGAGAAACCTTTACCAATGGAAATAAGTTACCCAATTCCAAATAATGCAGTTACTCCAACAGTTTCCGCCATGGAAGCGGCTGCGTCGGAGGAATCACCACAGATGGTCAATTGGACAGTGTCTGATGTGTGTGAATTCATCAAGAGTCTGCCTGGCTGCAGTGACTATGTCGATGACTTCGAACAGCAAGAAATCGATGGCCAAGCTCTACTGCTGCTGAAAGAGAATCATTTGGTGAATGCAATGGGCATGAAACTGGGACCGGCACTGAAAATTGTCGCCAAAGTTGAGTCCATGAAGGAAACAACTGGTGCTGAAAAGGAACAGCAATAAAATCCGCCACCACCGTCCTTCTAGGATACTTGTAAATAAGAAGCAAATGTTGTTGTATAGTTTTATTGTTTTTTTTTTTTTATTTATTCTACCGCTAAACAATTTATTATATCCGGGATGTAAATAGTATTATATAATTGCTCAAGAGTTAGGGAGAAGTGTTAGTTTCATTTCGATATATTTTTATTCTAAAATTAAACAAAAAAAAAGTCTATTTATGATTAATTCAGCAATCGATCTTTGCTTATCATAGTTTAACATTTAATTTAGTTTATAAATGCAATGCATTTAAAAGGAAAACAAAGTATCATTAGGTATATTATGGTATAATTTCGTAGTTTTTGTAAGACAATGTAAATTTACGAAATTTTAAAACGGATACGAAAAAAAAAACAATTATGTCGTTCAACATTTAATATTATAAAATTTAAAATGATAATTACTTTTAAGAACTTCAATAAAAAAACAGAGAAGAAGCTAAGGCTTAATATTATACATAAAAATCAAATGGTTGGCTTTTTTGTTTTTTCTTGATGTAAACTGTGAACACTCGAGCCACGTCGTCGGTCGTCGGCATTCGTTATTGATTTGGGGTATTGCAATAAGAGGAAATGATCCTACGAACTTAATTACCGATTTAAAATATGTACGTTTCAATTTTCGAAGACAGGGCATATCCTAACGAATTTACAAGTTTCTTAAACTCGTATCAGCTCATAGAAGACCTATGTCAACTATTGAGGAACTTTAATGTTACCCTCTTGCCTATAACACCCTCAACATTTATTTGACGAAATTCTTTCTTTTATATGAATCCATGTGAGGCCAGGGGCCCTACTCTTTTTTTGTTTTTAATTTAACAACAATTTGTTATTATTAACTTTTGAAACTTGTGAATTTTAAGAAAATTATTAAGAAGTGCTTGTTTTCTCTTGCTTTTTCTAGCTTTGACTTAGTGTTTTTTTGTAAAATGTTGAACATTGTTAAATTTTCTTTATTTCCCAAACAAAAATTAAATAATGTATTCACTATGCTATCTTGGCTTCTTTTAAAAGATGCATTTGTGCTTGCCTAAGACGGACTAAAAGAAAATTTAGATCGCTGGTACACGTTTTTAATTAAAAATAATAATTTATTATTTCTGTAGTTAAAAAATTTGAGGAATGCAAAAACAATCAAATACAATCACCTTGCCACGTACGTCGCACAGTGGTGCGAGAGCGGAAAAAAGTCTTTTGAAAAAGTCATATCTATCCTTTTAAACTTTATGTTTAAGTGCTCTTAGATAACCCGAGCGTATGATTTAAAAGTATTTTTTAACATGTATATTGTATGTTCTGATTTACAAGTCCTCAAAATTGAAAACTAATTTTACTCAAATCGCGAACCGTATTTTCAACAAATATTGATATGTTTTTTTCTGAAGTTCCTTTAAATAAATTCTCTAGCTTCTTAAATAATTTAATTGGTCTATAATCGATTATTTAAAAAAAAAATATTGATTATTTATAAAAGATACCTTTTATAAGTAGTCTGAAGATTTAAAAAAAAGCGCCAAAAGATACCAAGAAAGTAAGTATGCCAGCATATGCTCCATACATTCATGTTAAAGCACTGAAAAAATGGTGTTTACCAAAAAGTTTGATTTCTTCGGTATTAATTGTCAGAATGAACTGGTTAAGCCCATTATTTTAAGAAAAAATGTCAAACTTTATTTTAAATATAAAGCAAAATTAATACATTGACCCAGGTCTGAGAAATTCGATTTTTGCGAAACCATTTATTTCTGCCTAGAAAATTTTTCAACTTTGAACTCAATTTTCTTGAAAACAACACACGAAAAGTAATATAGATAGATCTTTGTTGTAACTGAAATTCTTATAATCTTTTTTTCATTTAAACCTAGATTGCACAATTTACAGAGATATGGTGTCTTACATTCTACCTTACTACTGAAAATATTATAACAAGCATTCAATTTATATCACAGATTTATTACATTTTGAAGGAAAAGTTACTAAAAAAACCTTCATTAGATATTAGACATTTTTTCATAGGAAGAGAGAAGTGGGGAGCAGAAAACTGTCTTAAGATGTTGTTTACATTTATGTATCACAGAAAAAAAGTATATTAATAAAATAAAAATAAATAATTTAATAAATAAATTAAAAAATAAATAAATAAGTAAATAAATAAATAAATAAATAAATAAATAAATGAATGAATAAATAAATAAATAAATAAATAAATCAACAAGTGAATAACAATTAATTAAATACAAACGAGAAAGTAAATAAATTAATGAAAAAATGGACAAATAAATAATAAATTAATTAATAAATAAATAAATAACAATTAATTAAACACGAATGAACAATTTTAATAAATAAATGAACAAGTAAACAAATAAATAAATTAGCAAAAAATATACCTTAACAAATAAATAAATAACAAGAAACAAATAGAGACAAAAAAAAATCAGTATATAAATAAATAATAAATAATTAGATAAATGTAACATTCATTTATTAATAAGTAAATCAAGAGAAAAACAAATTTACTAACACCTTAAGCAGCTAAGTTTGAGATTAAATTGTTATCCGAACAATTACACGATAAAATATAACGGTCTTGTAGCTTCGAAATTCTTACAGGAACCTTATCAATATTTGATATTCTATGAAGCTCTTCTGTAGAAAAGTACCAGGGCAGATTAAGCATAATTTTTAATATTTTATTTTGCATTATTTGTAATTTTTGTATATGAGTTTTGGCGCATTTTCCCCAGACAGGGGAACCATAGAAAATTATACTTTGGAAAATAGACTTGAATATCATTAATTTGTTTTCTGCACTCATTTTAGACTTGCGATTTATAAAAGGATAAAGTGTTTTTATCAGAATATTTAGCTTATTTAATGTTTGCTGAATGTGCAAGTTAAACGTCAATGTTTTATCCAGGTGTACCCCAAGATACTTAGCACTTGACTTCCACTCAATTTGCGCTCCGTTCAATTGAAGGCTATTGTATGGCAGTAAACAAGGTTTCCTTTTTTTCGTAAAAAAAAGAGCCTGTGTCTTTGATGCATTTATTTTTATTTTCCAATTATTGAAATAAATCTGAATAGTATTCAGAGCAGATTGCAAGTTGGTTTCAATGCAAAAACCAGTTAAATCTGATGAATAAACGCATGTGTCATCAGCAAATATTGCAGTTTCACAATTTTGAAGTTTAGGGAAATCGTAAGTATATATGTTATATAAAAATGGGCCTAGAACTGACCCTTGGGGTACACCTGAAGTGATATTATTTTCTTCAGTGTACCAGTTGTTCACACAGACTTTAAATTTTCGGTTTGAGAGAAATGACAAAATAATTTTTACAATATACAAGGGAAATCTCAAGGTAACGAGCTTATGAATCAAGCCCTCATGCCAGACAGTGTCAAAAGCTTTTTCCACATCAAGAAGTACCATTCCTGTGCTCTTTCCTGAAGACAAGTTATTTTTAACAAACTTTGTTATTCTGTCAATTTGGTTAGTTGTACTATGATACCTTCTAAAGCCAAATTGTTCTGGTGGCAAGATATCAAATTGATCTACATGCAAAACGAGTTTGTTTTTTATAAGTTTTTCTAAACATTTGCTTAATGAGCTCAACAAACTAATTGGCCTGTAGCTAGAAGGATCACTAAAACTTTTTTCTGGCTTATGGATAGGAATGACTTTGGCTGTTTTCCACTCTGTGGGGAAGTAACCAGTTTTGAAACAATTGTTAAACAAGTTTTTGAGGTATCTTATACCTATTTTTGGAAGATTCTTTAAAAAAAGATTTTTAATTCCGTCAAATCCGGGCGATTTTGTGGTCTTAAGACATTTTAAAACAAATTCAACGTCATCAGAAGATACTATATCTTCGGTTACTTCAAGGACACTTTCGTTAAGTAATTGCATTGATTGATTAACAATACATTCTATGTGATTATTAGTTGCACTGTTGTCAGCAACTAAACTGTTTGCACAAAATGTGCGGGCTAATGCGTTGGCTTTTTCGTCGTTGGATATTAATATAGAATTACCTATTTTAAATGACGGAATATGAAAAGTAATATAATTTTATGATATTTTGAATTAGGTATATGAAAGAGCTTAATACAAAATTAAGAAAAGGATTAGGGATAGTCCTTTATTTTGTTTTAATTTTTCGCTAAAAGTATAGGGCAGGTAAAAATAAAATAAAACAAATAACTTTGTTTCTATTTGTTTTTTGTTAGCTAAATTTCGACCAAATACATACGTATAAGACTAATCTTAACATGTTAGTCAAATTTCATTTAAATCCGTTGACCCGTTCAGATTCAACAGATTTTTTTCCGCTCTCCCATACAAACATCAAAACCCTCAAATTTTAGTAAAATGTCAATAACTTTGTTTCTAATTATTTTTGTTCAACCAAATATTTTGACCAAATATGTATAAGACTAATCTTAACATGTTTGCATAAAACCGAACCACTATGCGTCGTCGTCAGTTCAATTATTCGCAAATAAGAATCTGTCGAAATTCTCGCCGAATTCCAAAAACATGACAAACGTTAGACCAAAAACTCCTTTTTGCCAACTAAAACGATTCGTCGAAGGAAATTGTGTGCTATCACAAACGGAATTCCGCTGGAAATATTGTATCGTGAATGGCATGGCGTTTAAAATTCCCCTCGAAAATTATTGCGTTCATGAATCATGAACAATGATTCTATGGGAAATTTGTTGTCACTTCTTTGGAATTTTTCCACCTACAAAAAAGAAAAAGAAGATTTGATACAATTTTGGAAGAAAAAGAGATCAAGCTTAATAGTTTTGGTCCATTAATCAAATCATATCTAATTGGAAAAAGTTATATTTGTTTACAAACAAATAAAATACTTTTATTCGAAAGAAAATGTCAGAAAACATACAAATTAAAAAAAGCTACCGGAGGGGGGCAAATGAATAAATATTCGACATCGATTCTTGAACTACACTTTCAGATTCATTCGAAGAAACTGCGATATCGTCCAGCATCGTTCATTCAACCTGGTATTGCTTTGGAAGGTTGCTTTTAAAAGATGTGCTTTGGATGGCTTTTTAGGGTGCATCTCCACCTACATTTCAAAACCCCATTCACTTGCTCAAAAAAACAAAATTCATTCTGGACAACTAGAAATGTTACTGTCAAAACAGTGGTTTGAGGTGGAGGGGTTTTGTTTCTATTCGAATTTTTAACAATTAAATTCTGTGAAATTTAAAAAATCCTTTAAAAGGGAAATCTTATAGCAACATCAAATAATTCAATTATTTTGTTTCTTGTGCACCCTAGCAAGGTATCGAGAGGACAATTTTATACATTTCGGTTGAAATGAACGTACCCAATATACTCGTATCTTTCTACAAATTGATGAGGAAATTATTTGGGATATTTTGTTTTATTGTAATGGGAATTGAGGACCGTTTTCGCAAAACTCAACAAGCATCAAAAATCGAAAAATGAGATATGGGTATCGAAATTTTTTGTATCTCAAGGCGCATCGACTGATCCAAAAAAAAAATTCACAAAACTCAACTAGTTCCATACAAAACAACTTTGAAATCTAAGAGGTTTCGCAAAACTCAACAAAGTACTAAGAGTTTTCGCAAAAGTCAACAAAAATTAATTTGGTTGCTAGGTGTTTTTTTACGTAGTTGACTGATTACTTTCCAGTTGCAAAACTAACGGTTTGCCCTCTAAGTTCCCTTTTTATTGGAAAAAAGATAAAAACGCGAGCTTGATTTTGTAGAATATTACTCCAGTTTATGAAGCGCGTTTGACTTATCAAGTACTAAGCTTATATTAGATTTAGTGTTCTGAAGTGTTTTAGGCTATATATTGAAAATGTAGGAAGGTAGTGAATATGTTTCGCCGGTTGTTCCTATCGAAAAAGGCAGGAAAAATAGAAAGCCAAAAAAAAGAACCGTGTAAAAACTCATTGCAAGTGTATGTTGCTAAGTTTGATTGCGTTCATTTAAAAAATGACAAAATACAAAAAAGAGTATGTGAATCTTCAATTTTGTCTTTTGATTACCTAAGTCGTAAGTTTGCTTTTTTAGAAATCCATGCAGTGTTAATATATTGTTTTATTTTTGTTAGTATTTTCACATCATCTTAAAAGTTGTTCATCAAAAGTTGACCAAGACAAGTTTCTTTTAAAATACATGCAAATAAGTTACCCTATAAGGAAGCGGATAAATAAGGAGATAGCTATAAAACCTCATGCTACAGCAGTAAAATATTTTATAAGGAATAGGGCTAATAAGCGGATTCATGTTTGTGCCCAGCTTTTCAAAAATGTTACTGGGGCTTCTCAAAACAGACTCTCACTGCTAGCAAGGTAATACATTTTTCAATGTAAGAAAACATAAATAACTTTCAATGCCTGTTGCTAAGATACCATCTGCATGCTAGGATATACCCAAGGAGAAACGAGGTGGAGATAGATCCACAACCACCGATGGAGAAAATAAAAAAAAAACTTCTACTCCAATTTCAATCTTGGATTTGGAAATCCGGTTTTTTATTCGCGTCAGGTTTGGCTATAAAATATGGGTATAGTAAACCACAAGCCAAAGCAATCTAAGGAGAACATAACATTTTACACCTGGCTCGAAACAGATGGCCCTCGTGGTGCCAACGAAGTCGCATCCATTGTAATTAATTTTTTGAAAAATTTGGAAAATGATCTGAAGCAATCATCTGCCGAAAACGGTACCGCAGAAGTGCCATCGAAACTGCGCCTTTTTTCTGATTCTTGCGCTTGATGACAGCCTTAATGTATTTTTTGGAAAAAAGTACCATTTTTTCAGACATAAAGCATTATTTTCTTATAAGAGGTCATAGTTATATGCCACCGGATCGGGTATTTGGACGCATAGAAAAATGTTACCGTAAAAAGGAAAATATTGTTTCGCCGAATGAGTACTTCGAAATACTCCAAAAGCACGGAAATTTACGTCAAATAGGTGTGCACTGGAAAGTGTTCGATTTTAAAAAAGTATCAAAGCAACTTTTCAAGACGAAGCTGCCTTTTAAAATAAGTTCCTCTAAAGTTATCACTTACAATAAAGAGGACAACAAAAAAGTAGTTATTGGCGTGAGTAACACTTATATTGGCCTACCGATCATTGTCGAGCCACTTAAAAGAAACATTTCTTCTGTGTATGACGAATGCTGCCATCTCGATATTGTCCCAAAGGCGAATAAAGTGTCGGAAAAAAAGATAGACGTCAAGAAACTTATGCAGTTTTTCGTCATACCGGATGATGCCCAAGAATTGTATCGCGATATTCTTTCTGGAGTCGCTGGTGACTCCATTGAAGACCAGGAAAAGTTTTACGACGAGCAAGAAAACTGCGTCTAAAAATAAAACATTTCTATTATTTCAGTTTTTTTGTTTTGTAAAAAAGAAATTAATAAAAGCTTTTTCAAAACGCAACAAGTGTGTACTTGTTTTATTTTGAAAAAACTGTTGATTTTTATCACTCAATATTTGGTAAGTTTGATACTTCATTATTGTGATTCTTCCGGTTTACTGTGACAAAGGGGAAATGCGTTTTTGCATTTTCAATAATTTCTTTATTTTTTGATTCACACACAAAAAACCTTCTCCTGAAAAATTTGCAAAATGGACTTGTTGAGTTTTGCGAAAACGGTCCTCAATTCCAACTTAAAGTTTTTTGTTTTTAATTATGATCTTTTGCTAACACTCTTAAACAATAATTTAAAATAGATTTTCGAAAATAATTTTGTTTTTTCAACATTGGTAGTTTATTCCGGAAGAAGTTCACGATGACTGGAATGAAACTTTCCGTGGGAAATAAAATTTCAAAATTTCCCTGAAGGTTCCCGGAGTAGCAATCATACCATAAGTAGGTCCAGGCTCCCTGCAGAAGACAACCTTGGTTCCGGTTATGGGGTAGTTTTATCCTTTCCGTTGCCATTTAAAGTCATAACGGTTTTTATGATTTTTGTAATTCTTTTTTTAAATTGGCTCTAACTTAGCTAATATCAATGGATACTTGACTTTTTTTTACTATGCCTAAACAAGAATAATTAGTAGTTTCTACTTCACGAATAACGATTTACCCGGAATTTATAACAACACCCTTTTCTGAAAGCTCAATTTATTTTCTTAATTATAAAGGGTTTTTCAACTGGCGCGGGTAGATTTTGACGCCATGTGGCGGCCATTTTTTTTTTGGTGACATCTGTCAAATCTTTTGTTTATTATTCAGTTGTTTATGCAAAATCAACATGGCAAGTTACACGATTGAACAGCACGTTCCAGTTATAAAACTTTATTATCAAAATGAGTGTTCGTTAACGCAAACGTTGTGCGCATTGCGCTCATTTTACGACAGACGTGGTGGCCCTTCACAGTCGGCTCTTCAACAATGTACAGCAGAATCCGAGGCAGTCTATTCCTCGCCATGCCCAACAACTCGGCCTTTCGCAGACTTCAACTTGGCGAATTATGCGTCGGGACTTGGGCCTATACCCGTACAAAATCCAATAACTGACCCAGGAGTTCAAAGTTCATGACCATAGACAACGCCGCGCCGTTTGTTCGCTGACTAGGCTTCGAATCGTTTGGAAGAGGACCCCAATTTTGGCCGAAAAATCATCTTTAGTGACGAGGAGCATTTTTGGATGAATGGCTGTGTTGACAAGCAAAATTGCGGTAGATGGGCATCTGACCACATCTGCTAAAATCTGCTGCGAGCTTCAATTTTTTCCCAAACAATCATACCACTCGGCAAACAAAAATTTAAATTAAAACTGTTTCCCGTCCTACCAAAAACAACATTAAAAGAAAGGTGGTTTTAAGCTCCTTCCCATGGAAGGAAGGTTGGGAAATATTTTGTGGTGAAGTAAAATTACAGAATTACAAAATAATCTTGTTGGGATTTTTAAAGTTAGTTTTTGTAAACTATTTTGTTTTGTCCGAATGCTTAACAGAAATAAATATTTTTCAGAACAAAAACCTTTAGAATGAAAAACGTACACAACAATTTTGTACATGTTTTTGTTTCTTTTGCAACTTATTTTCGGAAATGTCGAAGTATCAAGTTTCTTATAACTTCTATGGAAAAGCTGTTGTCAGGGCCGTCTTTACCCTTCTGGGGGCCCCTGTATGATTATATAAAAATGTTATGTTGTGTAATAAAGGTATACAGAAAAAATCGCATAACTTTGAATTGATATTTATTTTTTAATTTTTTAAATAAATACATTTTTTTAATTCATTAAAAAATAAATAGTTATTGCAGCATTTAAAACATACACATAAACAATGTAAAAATAAAAACAAAAAATAAATATGTCATATAAAATTCAAAAAATAAACAAAATTTAAATAACAGACAATTAAATAAGTTATTGAGAATGTAATTTAAAGAACAATATAGTGATACAGACTATATTTTTTCAGGTAAAAGAAAGGAATATTTATTGAAGGGGTCTTTTTCTTGATTTGAGATTAGTAAAATCATTGGTCACATCTTCAAAATTGATGCCTCTAAGGATGTCGCTTTCGATTGACATCATCGTCAAGTAGTCTTTTAAATTCAGGCATTCAGCATGTAGTTCATCTCCGTTCACATCTTCGGTGTAAAATTTAGCAACAGATTTGCAGTTCTCTTTTAAATCTTCTGAATGAATTCAGATTTTTTAATCGAAAAAAAAGTCAAAACGTTGGCCAATTTTCGTATACGAACCTAGTCGCTGTTTCAAATGATCGCTTAGTGTGTCGACAATGGGAAGAAAGGTTTCAATTTTAAATCTTTCTTTTCCAGTCAGAATTACTGAGGGTCCACAGCCGTAAAAAAGTCTGGCGTGAGCTTCTACACCTCATCCTTTCAGAAAGGTCCTTATATTCGGAATCCGGGTTTTTTTGGTCTGGCTGATGAATCAAAGTTATCAAAATTGTCCCCGAGCCCATTTATAAATTCATCTATTGCACTCAACAAATTTATTGCAATATCCAGGGTAATATTTTGTTTTTGAAGTAAAGTACTTGTTTTATTAATTCTTTGCAATACAGAGCTCCAAAGTTCTGTAAGTATGGTAAATTCAAGCTTGGACTTTTTTTTGCAAAGACTAAATGCTTCCTCTCTGGCCTCTAGTGCCTGTCCTAAATCGTTCGCGATAGACATCAAAGCTTCTTCAATTTCTTGAAGTGCATCAGCTTGCGCCGGGCCGACCATCTTGTTTGAGAAAGACTTTTTAAAACCGAAAAAAAGTTATACAATTTTTGAATAATGTCAAAGAATTTGGTTGCTTTTAAAACACAACCAGCGGCATGCACTCCTAACAAGTTTAATGAGTGCCCTGCACATGGTAGAAAAGTGGCAAATTTACATATTTCTTTTATTGTTGCCTGCAGAGCAGAAAAGCTTTCTGACATATTTGCCGCGTTGTCGTAGATTTGGTCTCTGCAATCTGTTATCGAAATGTCATGATCCTCCAAAACCTTCAGTATGGTTTCCGCTAAATAATCAGATCTACGAGTATGTCTGTTAATTGGAATAAAGTCCAAAATCCTTTTCAACAGGCTCGTGATCTTTTATGTAACGAATAATAAATGTTAGTTGATCAACATGAGACAGATCGGGTGTACTATCAACGCTTATTATTGACCTATAGAACAAATAGTGAGAAGTGTAATCTTTCATCTATCTCATTGAATGGCCAAAAACAAAAACTCTTTACCTCTTTACCTTGAAATCTTAAAAAATTGAGTGCCGTTCATCCGACGGTAAATTGAATATAATTTCGCAGGGAATGTGATTTAAATTGTTCAGCAAAGGTTGTTGTTCAACAAGGAAAGTACGAATACTGATCATTCTTTGCATCTAAAATTGTATCGAAATATTTTTTTCTTGAAAATAGACCAATAGAGGTTAAGTGATGTTTCAGCAATTTGGGGGCCCCTGTTGATTGCGGGGCCCTGGGCCTGGGCCCAGTGGTAAAGAGGGGTCTGGCTGTTGTCTATGAGTATCTGGTAACTTTTTTTATCATTGGCGGAGTGATATTTTGGGTCGCTCAACGCAAAGGCTTTACGAGTATTTGTTAAGTTGGATGCTGTGTTTATTCGTATGTGTTTGGCTGGATTAGTTTAGAAATCGACAAGTCTCCTAGAAGCCGTATCCTTCATGTACCAATCGATAGACAGACGGTCGGTTTCGCGGTTTAATTTAAGGTCCAAGAACGCAATTGTCCCACCACCTAAAATGACAATATAACTTTTAAGGTTTTCTCGGTTTAAAGGAATTGAACGTTTTCTGACTCAAATTAAAACTTTTCCTAGCTTCGACACACACATACAATACATACATATATTTCTTAATCAGCTGTTGGCATTTGCTTAATTGTTCTGTTCTCTCTTTACATATGTTACCGATACACCCTTTTAATCCAATGTTACAGTGTATCTAAAAAGAGGATATACCATAACTAAGGATACGTAACTAAAATTGTAAGAATGAGCCCGCATTATTTCGGTATTCTTCCCTTCATCTCATCTTGTTTCGAATTTAAAAACGGAAACCACAACTTAGGGGCCAGTTATAGCTATCAGTAAAATCCATCAGTAAAAATTGAAAGATAGGGAATCTGAATTGTTTTACTGATCAGCATTTACAGTAAAAAAAAACTTCATATGAAGATACCAATCCTTCTAAAGTATCACCCTCTAAAATTCATTTATTTACATTATTGTATTCGCAATGTCGGTGTAAGGATTTGAATTCCAACAACAGATTTTGGTGAGTTTTGATACATTCATAGAATCGAATAAACTCCTGAATTTTTCACGCACACTTAGAATGAACTCCTTAATCAGGAGTTTATAGCTATTAAAAACTGTATATAACCATGGATTAATTTTTGTTATGTTCGCCGTAGCCGGAATGTGGCGTTGGAGGTCTTAAGCATCTTGCACATGAGCTACGAACTGCGAACTGTGGATGTTCGCATATTTTGACTTTTCTTTCACATGAGCTTTATTTCTATTCGCAGACAGCAACGAATTGTCAACTCTTTTCTCCATATTTTCCTCAGCCATGATCTTTCACACAAAAACAAAACAAGAGTGGTATAATTTTGAGGTTAAGTTGAGCGCGAACAATTTATTCGTTGCAGTGTGGATGGTATGTGGAACGCGAATAGAGTTTGACAGTTCGTAGCAACCACACCGCAATTCGTTACTAACAAATTGTTTTTACAAAATTGTCTTGTTTTAGAGAACAAAATGCAAATTTTATTATTCTAACATTATTGTCAATTGGTTTCTTATAATTTAAATGTGTTTTTGTTTGGAATTGACTTTTTGAAATATGTAAAATCACGTTTTATCGTCCATTCGTTCATTCGTTGTATATAAAAAAGAACGAGCCTTAGCCACCAGGTGCTTCCTTCGTAGTTTCCCGGGGATAGTGCTATAAGTTTAATATACAAAGACGAGTATTGGTATCATTTTTACCCAGACTGTTTTTAGTTTATAGCAATCAATACATTTTCATCATTTTTTAATGATGGCATCGGAACAGTAAAAAATTGGAAGAGCATCAATAAAATTAAATTGAAGTTTTCTGGCATTTGGAAGTCAGCTCTCAATTAAAAATGAAATTTCACCATTAAAATTTTTAAAATGCGTTTATAAAATAAATTTAACTTAAAAGAAATAAATACTGCAAATTGTAATTTGTCTTAAAAATCAAAAATGAAGAACAAAAACTTTATTGATGGACTTTATTGATAAATATAACTCGCCCCTTACTGATGAAAAAATTAAAAAGTGCTGTAGTTGATGTTAGTTGAGCTACTCGCCACTATTCGTTGGTTTATGGCATTGACATTTGCTTTCGTTAAATATACATATTGGCACCTTTGATCGATTCAGACAGCAAAAGATCGATATAATGAATTTTCTTCAATAAATTAGTCAGTATCTCAAAGATCCACTATTTTTACCTATACCTAATAAAGATATTTCCCTTTATGTAGTTTATTCATAGATTGGGGTGAGTATACATACACCACATCCCTTTTGTTTATGCGAGGAAAAGAAAATTCAAAATAGGGGAACGGAATGGATCTATTGTTATTTAAGTGACATGAAATGTATCATCGCACCCCTTCAACTTTATACGACCTATAGCCCCTTTCACCGACAGCCTGATTCAAATACTTAATCGTTTGATAAACAAAATGCACGCCACTCGTATTTCCGTTTTTCGAAGAATTTAAAGCAACAAGGTTAAAACCTTAGAACTCAAATATACAACCCTTAAAATACATACATACCTACATATTTCTCATTCAATATTGCCTTTTTCATTTTTTGTACAATATAATAAAGGGTTCCAAAGACTTGACTGAAACTCAACCCTGGCCCTTTTTAACGCTAAGCCATATTTGCTTTAACAATAGTTTTTAGATTTTGACACAGGGGTTTCTTTTTGAAAGGAGGAACTTTCCTATGATAAAGCAAAGAGACAAAAACATCCCTTTCGATGCAAATATAGTGCTGCTAACATGGAGTGTTTGTTTTTTAACTTCCATATGCCCACATACCTAAATTATATGCTTTAAGGATACATATTATATACTTTTAATGTATGTATTTGAATATTTAATTTCATATCATCTAGCTATGTATTATGTACGACTGTACGTACTTTAATATGTAAATAGTTTTATTGTTCACTCCCATATTGAAACTTAGTATATCATAATTATAATGATAACAAGTAATCAAAGATAATATTTTGTAATGTATTTACGTGGGGGAATAGGATCTAACCAAATTGAATCCAGATTCAATTCGGCTTGGACGTGGAAGGATTAAAATAATTGGATTTGTCTATTCGATTCATTCAACTTTGTGAGCTGAATCCATTCATAATAGGACTGTTCGTTTCCTTACCAAATTTCACAATTTTAATGTAGTAGTGGAAAAAATGTGCTTAAATCAAGGTGCACATTATCGATCCTCGATGACAGTTTTGCTCACAACTTTTAGAGCGCCCTCAAGGTCAAAACAATAAAATGTCTAATGAAATTAGTCAATATCTGAAGCTAGTTTCATAGTAAAAGGTTTTCCAATAAGGACTTGACAACTTCCCCATTGGAGTACGTATACGTCATTCCAAATGGTCAGCTTCAATTATTGAGTCAGCTTGATCTTGTATAATAGATGATCCACAAGATAATTACGCAAATTAGCCATATTGTGGTCTATGCGATACCAGATTTTTAAGAACGCTGTGAAATGCTGCGAACGTCTGAAAGACAGCAATATTTTTCACCGACTCATTTTCTCACTGACACGGCAATAAGTGCGTTTTTTTCGTATTCCATATATAGTAAAGTGAGATTTCAAAGTTTTAACCAAACAATGTGACTACTACAATAACATGTGGTGTTGAAGCGAGCTTGAAGCTCGCCTTAATTCTTTATATACCTGAATCGAGTTGAAATGAGCTTGATTCGCTCGATTCCGGACGGGGATAGGAAATTTGTGAAGAAAAACCTGTGTGGAGGAGTTGATTTTACAGATAATGCGTTATGGTCTGTTTATTTGCATGTTTGTGCACAAAAAATATAGTTTTGTTTTAATGAAATGAAAAAAAAAATTGCACATGGAGTAGGTAGCATATTCCTATATGGTGATGAACTATTCAGTTTTTCATTGTTTAACACGAATCAAACTATCTCACTTGCACTTTATAAGAAACATCGAAACACCATTTGCATTTCAGAAAGTGCTGTCAAACTTAATCGTTTTCAAACCTTCTTGTGCGGTGGAAACACCAAAAAAGATTTATTTAATCTAAACTAAGATAAACCTTTGGTGGAAACATAGCGAAACATAAATATCTTTTCTATTGGTTTCTCTTGCAAAATAAGACCAGTTAGTCCATTTTCACTAACAAAACTAAATAATATCAACAGTAATAGATTGATTTTTTTCCCCAATGGAAAACACACATGATTCCAAATGCACAACTACTCAACGACCACAGCCATCGAGATACAAATGCAATATCAATCGTACCAACATTTGAGAACGATATCACATAAGATCCATTCGAGGCTCGTATAAATGTCAAAAACCTATCCATAGATTCTACTCTTACTTTTATCGGTGTTATTCATACTATGGATATTGTTTTTGTTATTCGTATAAAATCCTACTATACTATGGATAGATTTGCCAAAAAAACACGGGTAATATCTTACTTAAGGTGGCGCTACAGTCCTGTGTGAACTAAGGCCTCACCCAAAAAACTTCTCCATCTACCTCGGTCCCTAGCTAGAAGCCTCCAGTTTCATGCTCCAAGTAAGGTGAGGTCACTTTCCACTTGTGCGCGCCACCTGATTCGCGGTCTTCCTCTACTGCGCTGTCCTTTGGGTGTGGATTCGAATACACGGCAATATCTCACAACGAATATGTTGATTCAAATTTTTGCACTAAACTTGTTACCTATTGCTTTTCTATTACGTCGAGAATTATGACCGACAATTTAAGTCAACGCTCTTAAGGTTCCGATCGCCCACTCTGAATTTCGAAAGAAAATTCGAATGATGAAAATGTTGAGTTTACTGAATAAATTGACATTGACAGTTCGATGAATAGTGAAAAGGGAATTGAATTCAAAATTGTCAAGTCCCTATTGGAAAACCCGATACATGCAGCAAGGGATTTTAATGACAATTAAAGGGGCCAGTCATAGCTGTCATTTAAATCAATTCCGAAATAAGTTTCAACAGATATTCTAGTACGTTTCTTTTTTTTTTTATTAAATTAAAGTTATTTATTATTTATTTGTTGAAAACGTTTTTTCTAAAGTTAATTTTCTTGTAAAGCTGTTTCTATTATATCAGAAATTGAATTGAATCGCTCCACTGATTTGCATTTCAGTTTTATACAATTCCAACAATAGATGTCTGTCAGAAAACAAATTCTTGGTCAGATTTCAATCAGGAACATTTTGTTTCATTTTCAACGATTGTTTTAACTATCCTGTTAACAAATATTCCAATTATTCGTTTCAATGATACAACGAATTATAGCTATAACTGGTCCCGAAAGAATTTATTAAATTGACGAATTATTTTTTAACTTTATTAATAAAAATTTTATGTAAATAGATCGGTTTGATATTATATAACAGCTTTATGAACACACCCAGTCATGATCATGATTTTAAATCCTTTGAAGGTTAGAGTAGATAAAAGTCTCCATATTATATAAGACACTAATAATTTCGGTTCAAAAATATGTATGGCGCTGAGACTGGGACCTTGTCAAGGCAAGATGAGAACGTCTCAGGATGCTTCGCAAGAAAAATTCTATGAATATGTTTCGGTCCCGTCTGCATAGATGAAGAGTGGAGGAGAAGATACAACGACGAACTGTACAGTGACACTGATCTAGTAAAATTAATAGAAATACAAGGACTTAGGTGGCTTGTCATGTAGAGCGAATGGACATCAACGTTCCAGCCCGGAAGATTTTTATTAAAATCCCAAGCGACGGCGCGCCGCTTTGCATGCCTGTAGTTTGGCTGCATTTGCCTGACGACATTCCTCATCAAACCATTGGTTCCTTGTTGGTGGCTGCTTGAAACCCAGCACGTCAGAGGCGGCTTCTCTGATAGCATCTTGGCAGTGTTACCACTAGTTTTCGATACATTGTGTTGGCGGCAGAGAACTTTGAGAGAGGTTACTTGTAACTCGGTCGGAAAAGGATTTGGCGATCTCTTGCGATTGTAGCCATTCGACGTTGTACCTTCTCCCAGCATCTCCCTGTTTTGCCTTGGGTCTGGAAACCCGAAGTGCTACCTTGGCTACAACGAGGTAGTGGTCCGAGTCGATGTTAGCTCCTCGAAAAGTTTGGACATCCATGATGCTGGAAGCGTCGATCGCAATATGGTCAATCTGGTTGACGGTAGATTGATCTGGAGAACTCCAAGTTCCTTTGTTGATGTTGAGGTGTGGAAAACGCGTACTGGCTACCATGACGTTTCGCCCCGCAGCAAAATCTATGAGCCTGAATCCGTTGTCGGAAGTGTAGTCGTGCAGGCTGTTTTTCCCGATTATTCCACCAAAGATGTCTTCCCTTCCTAGCTTGGCATTAAAATCGCCCAGGACAATTTTAATATCGTACCTAGGACACTGCTCATATGTTTTGTCTAAGAGCTCGAAGAACATATCTTTGGTGTTGTCATCCTTCTCTTCTGCCGAATTTATCCTTGATGCGGATGGTCATGAGGCGCTCGTTGATGCACCTAAAGTTCAAGACTTCTTGCCTAAGACTGGCTCCAATGACAAAGCCGCATCCAAATAAGCGCTGTTGGTTTTCTCGGTAACAGTCACCATAGTAAATATTGCAGTTTTTCATCCTATTTTTGCCCATCGTATTTCGTGGATGGCGGTGATTTCTGCTTTGTAGCAGTCTAGAGCCTCCGCTAATTCTTCGGCCGCACGTGGTCTGTTAAGGGATCTAACATTCCACGTGCATATCCGAAGTTCGTTGTCCTTAATTCGTTTGCGTAGGTTGTCAACAGTAAATCCGTCCGTATCCGAGGCTTGTTGGTGCTTCGCAACTATTATTTTTTTACGTGGCCAGGAAGTCACCCCGACGACGGCACAACCCCCAACCTGGAAAGCCAGATCCTTAGGCTCGTTTCACACTACACGGTTTTGACCATACGACAAAAAACCGGACGGCATAAACTGGATCAATTACTAATTACACATTATACGGTTTTAACCGTAAGGTAAAACACGATATATGCAGGGTTCCTGTGCTAAGTATACTTTTTCAAAGGTTTTGAAGTGGCCGATCGAACTTTGCCGCACGATGATGTGAAAACATGCATTTCGTCACGTACGCCACTAAACTTATCGGTCCGGCTGCCGTATACTGTAGTAGCAGTAGACGGTTGCGCGGCGCCGGCATTTTGCCGTGACCGTATAATATGAAAGCGTATATTGCTCAAAATCACCAAGGTGGCAAATTTCAAAATTTTGTATGACAAAAAAAATTGCAAGCTATGTTGATGAATTTTAGTTTATACTGTTGCAAAAATTGTTTATAAATAAGCTTTGACAAAGCAGCGCACAGAATTGTATACTTTTTTAGTAATATTTTTTAGTACTAAATATCATACAGAAAACCATCAATTCGGGAACGTTTTTCTAAGTTTGATAAAATCAACAAAAACAAAACAGAGTACATAATTTAAGCTTTGTTTAATAACATGGGTATATTATGTATGTGTATTAAATAAGCAATAATGAAAACAATACATACAAAATCTTCTACAAACAAAATATGTAAAAATCATGTCCGGGAACGTTCCCGAAATGACCGTTCCCGAAATGACGATTTCAAATAAGCGCGCGCTTTAATTATACGGCGGTCATCTTAAATGCGATCTGACTTTGTCAATAGGAAAATATTTGAGGTAACTTTAAAATTTCGTGTCGTAGAAAAGAATTTCATCAATAATTAAATGTAATAAATGCGTTCACGGATTGACGGGCTATTGATGTACGCTCTACGAATAATGAATAAAAAGGTACTTACCATTTAGATAAAATTTATTTTACGATAAATACTCTGGCAGTCGGCTTTGCTATTGTTCTCTACCTCGACTGACGTGTCAAGTCCCAACTATAATAGGCATAAGCTAACATTATGCGCGCATAAGTAAACGTACGAATACAAAGAATCTAATACAAATGAACATAGTGGAGTCTAGCTCCGTTTCGTTCAATTTTTCTCAGTTTCGTTAACTTAAGCAAACTTAAGCAAGAGCGATCCCAGTCGCTCGCCGCATAAGTAAAATCTGACAGTTTTGATCAAATACACACAGGCCAACTCCACTGCAGATAATTTCTCTCAGAATGTTTATCATAACCGGAAATCAGCCTCATAAACTTATTCTTAGTGTGCGTCATTTCTCTTTTAATTTATGAAATTTCCCCAAAAAACTCATTAGTTATTTCTATGTATGCGTGAAAACACGTCAATTTTTCTCTTTGAATTCTTTCACATTACAAATACAACAATGTAAACAAATGGGTTTTGGAAGGTAATACGTACGAAGGATTTATATCTTCATATAGAGCTGCGAATATTATTTTGACATGTAGATAAGTGAGCAAAATTGCATTATGGCTACCCGCAGCAATTTCACAAACTTAAGTGAATTTTCGTTAGGTTTTTGACATAAGCTTATGTTTGCTTATGCCTATTATAGTTGGGCCTTCACACCGAATGACTGCTAAAAATTATTTTTGATCGATTATCGATATGTTCACTGAAATGACTTGTGCGGTATCGGACAAACTGTTTTTGCATTTTTTACAGTTAAAAATAAATAATCTATTAGTATCCTTTCTAAAACTAGATTTTGTATAAAAAATACGGTGTATTAAGTGATGACCGGGGTTGAATACCTTACATTTTTCAATTATATTTTTAACTTGTTGTTGAAGATTGTAGATTAGGACGCGTCCCCGAAATGATTTTCTATGCGTGTACATATATTGATTTCATTTAAAATTTAGTTTATTAATAAATTATATTGTTTGATAGACACATAAAACAGGTTAGTTTTAGTATTTTCTTATTTTTTTCTTAATTAAGTCAAGATTTAAGACATTAAATTGCTAGCGAAGCCAATTCTGCAGCTTGGTGATTTTGAGCCATATGCTCTTCTTCGCCCCTCTAACAAAATGTCGCCGTCCAGTTTTTTGTCGTACCGTCAAAACCGTGCAGTGTGAAACGAGCCTTAGTATAACTCCAAGGACGGGGAGCCGGGTAAACCGCTCCTTATATGCCTGGGCTCCGAATAAGTCGTAGAAGCCCTATAAGAGCCCGTTCACACAATCCCGAATCCGCGGTTTTGTCGTATCGGCGATTTTACCGTATAAGCCTGTGTCAATATAATTTAAATGAGTATATTCAGACGATACGGCATTTAACTGTATACGGTAAAATTGTCGATTAGGTCGATTTTGTCATTCGTTTTTGTCTCTGCAAATCGTCTTCTGTCGTACGGTAAAAAAAACCGATTCGGCTTATCGTGGCAATGTATTTATATACAGTGCGTTCAGACGATTCGATATTGACCGATAGTGTGTCATTTTTCGTCTGGGCTACTGTCGAATATGCTAATATATAGTCGTTTCTGTGATGCAACTGAAAACCGAGTACGGTGTACGGTTACATTACCGTACCGTCTGAACACTCCAACCGAAAATATCCGATACGGTGAAAATATCGAATCGTGTGAACGGGCTCTAAGGTGTTCACTAAGTAGTTTAACCTTACTGGAACTGTAGACGCCACCGTTGATTCCATTTCGGGAATTCCTCCGCTGCCGTCTGGATAAGGAGAGGTGCCTTAGTGGAAACATCTCTCCCCCCTCTCTCGTTTGGTTTCGAGTTATAGGTTTTTCAAAAATTTGATTGACCAATCAATCAAAATAGTGTTTGAATAATAATAATAATTTTGACTTTAAAAACAAAGTTCTGAGAAACTTAAAATTCGAGCTGGTTTTGCCAAAAAAGTAGTTTCAAAAATAAATTCAATAATATGAGTGTAAAATGTCCGATTATTATTCGAAAGTAATTTTACTTCAGGTACAAAACTTTGTTTAACTTTGCAATGGGTGATTTTTGTTTATTATCTTTTTGCAACACTGGTCAAGCATCTAAACAAATTCTTCGTCTTCCATTTTGTGGTCAGTTTAATCGACCTATTGGGGCGGCTTGTCACAATTAGGCATCTGTTACTACACTTCCTGAAAAATTTTGTGAAAGGAATTAGGTGTGAACCTTTTCAAAATACAGATGGCGCAAGAATTGAAGTCGAACAACCTAACACAACGATGAAACTTAGTTGAGTGGACTCTTGAAAAGTTGGGGGAAGAACCACTTTTTTATAGAAAAAATTGAGCTTGTGCGTGAAAAAACAGAACTTTCGTATTTGCGGAAAAGATCAGCCAGAAGCGTTGTAAGAACTTCAAATGCACCAAGAAAATGTCAGTTTTGTACGGGTTTTAGGCTGGCGGAATCATTGGGTATTTCTTCAAAGATGATGCGAAATGCAACGTTAATGTGAATGGTGAACGCTATCTTGAGATGATAAAAAACATTTTTTGGGCAAAATGGAAGAGCTTGAAATTCATAACTCGTGTTTTCAACAGACAGCACGTGTGACAATGGACCTATTGAGAGGGGAGTTCGTTGAACAGTTTTTTTTAACGTTTGGGGCTTGTCAATTGGCAGCCTAGATCGTGCTATTTAACGCTTCTTGGCCTTTTTTTGCGGCAATATGTTAAGATTCTAGTAGTACCCTAGGCATGATGGTTCGGATTCGGCTTAAAACTGTAGGTCCCCTTTATCCCTGATAACAGTACTCGCACATAGGAATGGTTGAGAGTTGTAAGTCACTAGGCCCTAGTTCTCAACGGACTGTTGCGCCACCTAATTAAAACAAATTAATTAATTATGTTAAGGTTCATGTCTTTAGCGACAAGCCCGCTTCGATTAACTCACTGGAAGCCAACATTAAAACATATATTCGTAAGATACTGGCCCAAATGAATGTTAGAAAAAGTAAGCCAGAATAATCTCCGAATTTTTAATTATGTCGACCGTAATATCGATTTTTTTTTTAATTTCCAAAAGCTGTTAAAAAATCACTCGTTATTTATCGGTTCGGATTTCTCTAGATTAAAATAAAACACATTTTATTTTATATTTACGTTTCTGGGGCGATTTTATTTGACTTTCTCTATGTAAATTGGCTTTTTGTAATTATATTTTATTTATTCAGATTAAAATTAGAAAGCTTTCCTTTTTGCTATACATGTATGCTATGCATTCATTATTTACAATTGACAATTTTTAATATTAATTTAAATGTTCGGTAACTAGGTATATATATTTATATATACATATACATATATAATAGAATTTATGCATAAATTTCTTCTAATAATAACAATTGAATATAAAGTGAAAAAATTTCATTTCATTTCCTTTTTTTTTTTAATTGAATTTAAAATATATTTATTGTTTAACAATTCATAAATTATCTGTACCTATATTTATTTAATTATTTTTTAAAATTTTATTTTTTTTTAATTATTCTTCTCTTAAAGCAAACAATTTTCACAGCCGTTACATTATTAATATTTTCATCTTCTGTTATTTTATGTTAATTTCAATTTAACTAATATAATAATTATTCTTTTTAATTTTATAATAATAATTTCGATTAATTGTAATGTAAATAATGTGTAAATATATATATATTTTTCGATTTACCTATTATACAATACAAATAGCTACATTTCATGCATTCTGGTCCATGAGATACAAATGTATTTAAATTAAAATTTTACACAAGTGTTTTTTGTTTTTCGTAGTTAATATTTTTTTTTTATTTATAAAGATTATTAAAAATTCTTTGCTATAGTCAGTGAAAAAAAGTTGTGTGTTAGGTTTGTTTGTTTGTATGTTTGGCTATTTTATAGAAAATAGATTATAGTTGTTATGTTTTACCATTTTTTGTCACACAGAGGTTTCGAAATTGTATTTTTAGTTTTTGGTTTATTTTTTGATTGAAAAAGTGAAAAATTGGATTTATCTAAAAATTTTAACATTATTCAATTTATTTTATAAGAAATAGTTTAATCTACAATATTGTTCTGCTGAAAATTATGTATGTATATATAGAACCATTTAATATAAATGTTTTTTTTTTTTTGTTTTTTGTTTGTTTTACTTTAAATTGGTTGGTAAAGTATAGAGGTTTGTTTGTGTACTTTCTTGTCACATCTAAAATATTTTTTCTTTATTGACAGGTATAGAATAAAAAAGACTTTACAGAAAAAGCTATTCTAGGAAGACAGGGTCTAATTGAACAAAATAAAAGGTCTATATTTTATTCATGTCATTCTAGTACCTAATTTGCTCGTAATTGTAGTAGAATTAATAATCATTTATATGTTGACATTTAATTTTAAAATAACAACGAATACTACCAAAGTATTCCCTAGTAAAAATGAGTTCTAACATTTCTTTACTTAGTTTTGAAAGGGTTTGAATTTTTTGTACAATTAAATAAATTCTTATTCCTAACTACTCGCATTTCATATCATATTTATCATCTTTAATCTGTTGTCAAATCTTTTAGATTCCTACCTTTATTTTTTTAATTTTATATGTGAATTAGTGCAAATTAGTTTTTAAACAAGTGGACTGAATTATTTTATGTAATTTTTAGCACCTAAATATAATTAATATTTTTTATTTTTCATAATAAGGCCTAAATATTTTTTTTTTTTTCAAAAAAGTGTCCAGTATTTTTTAGCACTTACGTATATATGTATGTAAAATATAACATATACATATATAAATAATATTTCCTTGTCATAGTCCTAGTAAAGAAAGAAGTTTAAATAGTTTTCTTTTGAAATGGTGTCCGATGTGTCAAAATTAAAAAAAATTATAGTCGATACTTAGAAAAAAGTGAATAAATCAAAATAGAAATTCTTGTTTCAATATTTGTCTTACATTTTCTTCACTACCGGAGCAGATCGTTTTGGTTTGACCAAGATTTGTATGACAGAAAAAGAATTTTGCCATTAAATGTGAAAATATGACGTGATCTTTAACCAAATTAAGTTCAAAAAATCCTTTGGAAAAATATAATAAAAATTCATTATGTCATTTTGCCAACCTTAAATCTCCAAAATATTAAGTTGTTAAAACAAAGCTTCTTAATGGTTCATAAAAAGGTTTTTAGACGAATTGCTGTTTCCTATTCATGGTTTTCTTGTGCTTCAGTTGAAAAGGTCTTGAACATTAAACTGAATTAAGTTGAAATAAGTTTTATAATTGATTGAACTCGATCGTACTCAGAAAGCAGAGTGAAATTGAAATTTTTTGAAAAATTGAAATGCTTTGTTTTTCTTTCTAGTTTCTAGTTTATATCAATTATTTCATGTTTTCTTTTAATACAATTCTTAAATACAATTTAAAGGCATTTTATAAAACAATTGGGTCTGCAGCTTTATGTTTATTGTATCGGTTGATGGTGACAGATGACAGTTGTTTTTTGACAACAATGAAGATTGAACTCACCACCATAGGCTGCGTTCAATCTCAGACAGATAAGGTATCCGGATACCTTTTTGTTAGTGTTTTACGTGTAAAGTAACAGCTGATCAAAAACAGCTGAGATGTCAAAAAAGGAATCCAAAGGTATCCAAGAATTTCTGGGGTATGTACATAGGTATCTGACACAACAGCTGATTCAACACATGGTTGAATTTCAAGAAACTTGAAAATTGATTTCAGCTTTTTGTATTTGTTGGTAAACAAAAAGATACAAAATGTTAGTTGAAGTTGTATTTGAGGATGTTCTGTACATAATAGACGATGAAGAAGCTATTTGCCTCCGAATTTTAGAAGGTAATTATGTTCTATTTTTTTAAATATAATATTGTAGATGACCAATTTGCTAGGTCTTACCTCCAGCTATCTCAATACAGCTATCCAACTCGTTCAACAAGGTATCTAAAAATCCACCTATCCAAGATACCCTATCCAACACGAGATTGAACGCAGCCATTGTTGCTTTTACATTCTGTCAAAATATCTTCTTTTAATCAGTCACTAAAGACAAATCATCAAGGCGACTTACAACGTTGAGTAACAAATGATAAAATTGTATTATCAAAATAGGTGTTCTCTATTAGCATAGATGCGTGCGTTGTGTCCTTTTGTATCGGGTGGGGCACATGGTCGTGAACAATCAGTCAACACCCGTACGTCAACGAAACGCAAGATCTGCCGACAACATCGCCGCAGTTCGTGAAAGTATGCAGAATAATCCGAGGAAGTCAATTCCGCGTCGTTCATAAGATCATATCCTGTCGGAGACCAGAACATGGCGAATTTTGCGTTGTGATTTTAGCATGCACCCATACATTCTGACCCAAGAGCTGAAACAAGACGACCATATTCAGCGTCGTATGTTCTCTAATTGGATTTTGGAGCAGTTGGAAGTTGATCTAAATTGTATTCGAAAAATCATCTTAAGCAGCGATGATGCCCATTTTTAGAAGAATGGATACGTAAATAAGCCAAATTTCTCGATTTAGGACGACACCAGCCCACTCGAAATTCACGAGTTGCCAATGCATCCAAATAAAGTTACTGTTTGATGTGAATTTTAGGCTGGAGGTGTCATCGGTATGTACTTCTTCGAAAATGATGCTGGCCAGTCCATCACCGTCAACGACGATCAGTATAGATCGATGATCACCAACTTCTTGTGGCCTAAATTGGACGATATGGACACCGAAGACATACACTCAAAAAAAACTGGTACCGGTGACCAGATTTCAGAGAAGAATTCCTGGTAAAATACACCAGATTTCTGGTGAATGAAGATTTCCTAGTAAAAATTATACCGGGAAAAAACCCAGTATTCTGGTAGAATATACCAGGAATATTTTTTTTGGTAAAAGTTTCCCCAGTATTTCTGGTAAAAATAAACCAGAATTCTGGTAGAATATACCAGGAATATTTTTTTCTCCTGGTAAAAATTTACCAGAATTCTGGTAAAATATACCAGGACATTTTCGTTTTCGTGGTAAAAATGTAACAGAATTCTGTTAGAATATACCAGGAAATTTTCTTTTTCGTGGTAAAAATGTAACAGAATTCTGGTAAAATATACCAGGAATATTTTTTTTCCTGGTAAAAATGTACTAGAATTCTGGTAAAATATATTAGAGGATTTTTTTCCTGGTAAAAATGTACCAGAATTGTGGTAGAATATACCGGGATTTTTTTTTTACTCAAAATGTAGCTGAATTCTGGTAGAATATTAAGCTCTTCCCGCAAAATTATGGTAAGCGCCTTATGAAATCATGCATAGCATTTATTTAATTATATTCTTCCTACTTAAAAGAAGGCATAAGATATAGGTAATATTCCTAAAGAAAACATTCACATCAACATCGTCTTAGGTGCGTGTCCATTTGAGAGTACTTCTGCTAGTTAAATCTCGAGAGCAACTCTCGGGAGACTGTCCATTTGCGAGCCAAATTTTAGAAGTTTTGCTATCGCGAGCTCTCTGCTAGAATATTGAGAGTTTTCTTGCTGAGAGTACTCTCATAATCGTGTCCACTTGATAGATTTCTTCTGCTAGCATATTATCAGTTGGACATGTATTTTATCCACACTGATAACTTCCCATCCCGTCTGTCGATTTGCCTTGCTTAAAAGGTCTGTAGGTTTTCGTGTTTTGATAAAAAATTTGTTAGTTGAATTATTCTAAAAGATTTAAAAATTACCAACAACATTTTGCATTTGATGAAATAATTTGATTTCAAAATCTGTTTTTGTAAACGAGATTTTTAGTCGAAAAAATTTGTTTACCAATTTTAGTAGCATTTGTTAAAAAAATTTATTTCTTAAATAAATAAATACAAATTGGATGAATGAATCTAATTTAAAGTTAATATCTTCTATTGTTCACGAGATATCGAGAACCGAACATCAATTTTTACCAAATTTGCGTACTATTTTTTGTAGATTTTTTTGTTTGAAAATATGGATTTTTATTAAAAAAAACTACAGAATATCGAAAATGAATGTTGAAAACAATTTCTTATAAGTTAAAATTATTTGCAAGCCATAATCTCAAATTTTTAAAAAGATATTTGTGTCGGAAATTAATTTTTACTAACTTTTGTTAAATTTTCTTTTAAGTTTCTATTTTTTGTTAAAAAACTGTCAATTCGATTTTTCTCAAAATTTTACCGAATGTTGAAAACAATATTTCTTATAAAATAAAATAAGTTGGAAGCCATAACCTCAAATGTTTGCAAAGTTATTTGAGCCAAAATTCAATTTGTAACAACTTTGAGTAATGTTTTTTTAGGTTTTTATTTTTTATAAAACAAACTGTCAATTCGATTTTTCTCAAAATTTGTTAAAAAAATATGTTAAAAACGTTATTCTTCGTTGCACCAAATTGTTTTGGAGATAAAATCATTTTTTATTCGTACAATTTTCGAGGTGACAAATTTTTTTTCAGTTTTTTTTTTTTTGATTTATAAAAAAACCGTTAATTGGACTTTTTTCATAAAATATACTTGTTTGGTATAACGTTACTTACTTACTTACTTTTATTTAAACTGCTATGGTAAAAAAAAACCACCCACTCAATTTTCTTGAGATCCCTTTCTGCATCTTTCTGGATTATTATTTGTATATTTATTTGAAGTCGATATCTTTACTAGTTCTTGAGCTATGGACGACGAAAAAACGTCGCGAACGTACGGACGTACAGACGTAAGGACGTACGAACGTACGTACACACGCACTCACAGGCATCTTTCTAAAAATCTTTTATTTCGACTCTAGGGATCTTGAAACGTCGAGAAATGAAAAAATTTTCAATTTGACTAATTGGACCCATTACAATAACTTCCTATGGGAAGGTAAAAATGTATTTTCAAATCAAATTTATATGAAAAAAAGACATAGTTTCCACTGCTTTGCCATGTTTACTCTAGACAGCTACTCGCAAAATACGAACGGTGTTGGTATTCCGAGAGCTTATCTCGGACAGTGGTAAACACATGTGTCCACTTGCGAGTGACTTTCAAAAAGATCGAATGTCGAGAGTAATTAGTCAACTCTCCGCGAGCTACTCTCCAGACTATGTCCACTTGCGAGATCGCTCTCGAGAGCAGCTTGAGAGCGATTCGCAGCACGTTTACTCTCAAATGGACACGCACCTTAATATGTCCAAGAAAAAAAGGAATAAAGATTTGTCTCTAAACTAAATTATCGGAAGCCATGTAGTTTACGATTATTTGGCGGGAAGGGCTTGATAAGTATACTGCCCTAAAATTTGATTTTTAACTAAGAGGAAAATATATACTAGACAATAAAATTCCTGGCTTTATATTACCAGAAAAAAGATAATTATTAAACTCCCAGAATTTCTGGTAATAAGTACCAGAAGACTGGTTTTATCTACCAGGAAAAAATATACCAGAAAATAAATTTCCTGGTTCTATTTACCAGATTCCAGATAATCTTCATTTTACCAGGAAAAAAAATACTTTCTACCAGGACGCTGGTAATATTTACCAGAAAATTTTCTGTCAAAAATTTTACAAGGAAACCAGATTTCTGGTAAATATAAACAGATTTCTTTTTACTAGGAAATCTGGAGTTATTTACCACGAAATCTGGACTATTGTACCAGTTTTTTGGCTGGTATTTTCTACCAGATTTTGTCTGCCAGGAAATTTTTTTGAGTGTATGGTTTCAACATGCCATACAGCATAAGACACATTACATGAAATGGCTCCAAAGCAATGTGAATTGGCCACCAAGATCGTGTGATATAATCCCTTTACACCTTTTTTTTGTGGGGCTTTCTTAAGTCGCAGGTCTATGAGAATAAGCCGCAAACCATCTCGGCCCTCAAAGACAAAATAATCGATGCCATATGTCAAATTCAGCCTGATTTATGCGCCAAAGTCATCGAAAACCAGACCTTCAAATAATAAGAATATGCTTAGTTTTTTTGTTATCAAAAATATTTTTAAACGATAGACTATAACACTAATTCGTTTGTTTTTTAAAGCTCTGGCTATTATTTTTACATTTGCTCCAGAAACAGGTGAATTTTTATTTACTTTAAATATCTAACAACTTTGTATACAAAACAAGACGGACTTTAGATAAAAACCAATGTGTACTAAAGTTCAGAATAAACCTAGACAAGAAAAATAGTTTAGTGAAAATTTTAATTTTTTCAAACAAGATTAATCTTTTCTATTTTTCCAAAAAACACAAAGTCCACCATCTTTTACTTTAAATTGGTTCTATAGAAAGTTTATTTCCTATAATTCGCTTTATGTTTATGTTTTCAATAAATTTGAGCAAATTTACTTATTTTGTTCAAAAATTCTGATTAGAGAAAGATTTATAAAATTAATTTTGCTTAAAGTATGTACGTTAGTATATCTAAAGCTAAAGGCTTTCTAGATTTTACAAATATATTGTATCTATATAAATGAACCTAAGTGTAGTGTATAGGTATATATCTTTCTAATCTTTTATTTGTTTGTTTTAAGTTATTGTTATTGTTGTTATAAAATTGTGTCTAATTATGAGAAACCTAAGGAATTTATCGAAAGATTTAGCCATTTATTGTTTTTTTTTTTTTTTAATTTTATAGAGAGTGGGTGGCAAGTTCTTATTTATTTAACCTAACTTACATAATTTCTCTTATCAATGTACATACATACTTATGAATCCTTCGGGTTTTTTCTTATTTAATTTATAGAATTTTGCGGAAGGAAATATTTATTCTGAATGGTCTTTGACCAAAAATATAAACGTACGAATAAGCTTAGCTTGTTTTTTTTACAATTTTGTTTTTTAACAAACTTATAGAGACAATTATTTTACGATAGTCCACCATTTTTTTTTTTTAGATAATTTTTTTATTTACAAACAAATTTTTACTTTTGAGCAGATTTGAAGGCAATCATTTTAAATTTTAAAATATGTTTAAATATTTTTATTTTAATTTTTGAAATAAATATTTTTTTTTATTTTTGTAAATTGTAAACATTTTCAACAAACAATAAAATAGTGTTTTTCTTTACTCTTTTTTTTTCTCAGTGTTGGATATGTAAGTATTGCATGTCATGATATTTTCTAATTGTTCAAGTATATGTTATTTTTGCTTGTGTATGTTTCCAAATTCGTAAAAATAAGCGTAAGTTAAAAATTTTGAGAAAAAATAATTAAAATAAAATTTGCATAAATGTGCAAAAATGTCCAATAATTTATTTTTTATTTGTAGCACTCATATTTTTATTCTTTTTTCATATTCAATTTTTCTATCACAATTTATTGATTTCTATTACTCGAACTCATTGTCATTTCGTCCGAAACAATAATAATAATTTATTATTCTTTGATTGCATGTCAATGTGACCTTGTTTAGTTTAGGTTTTTTTTTATATTTTTATGGTTCACATGTTACATTTTGTTTTTATGTATACCATGGCCTCTATGAACTAGTATTTTTAATTTGTATGGACTTTTCGTAGAGTTATATCATGTTTTATAACTTATTTTTTATTTTTTTTGTGTTAAATGTAAAAAAATGTGCTAACAATAAATTTTTATTGATATAAAGAAAAAAAAATAATTTTGTAATTATTTATGTACATAAATATGCATATAGTGTTAATATGTACATATATAAAAATAAGGTATGTTGGAATGTTTTTAGTTTTTAAGTTTTCACTGAAGTTATAAATTCAGCAATACATTACCCAACATTGTTATCATAATGGTGGACATCGCAAGTGGAGTTATGGCGGTTGCAGTACTATTTCCGGCCAGAATTTGAGCGCGTTTTCTCATCCGTTCCTAAAATAAAAAAAATAAAATCAGATTGAAATTAATTAAAATGTTTAATATTTTTATTTATATTCTTGTAAATAGTTTCTTAAGTTTTCTACACCTTTATGTTGTATTTATTTAATTGTATAAGCTATTAAAATTTATTTTCAAATTTTATTGGGTAAGTCAGTAATAAGCTATTTCAAGCCGAATAAAATCTCTGAACACAAAATAAAAATGCTCATCAGCTGATTTGCAAGTGGTATGAAAACGAAGAATTTGAGCATCAAAAAGCGAAGTTTTGGTAACCTTAAAAATATAATTTTTCAGCTGACAGCGTACAATTAGTACAAAATAAAGCAAACATATAGAACAATGCGTGATAATTGCTGAAAAATATATATAGTAAGCATTTGAAGACCACAATTTTAAATTTTTTTATAATATAGGTCTAGATAGAATACTATGATTAAAGTTGGCCAACTGTGAAAAGAATTAGTGGCGCTAAACAAACTGACTGACAAATGTCATAACGGAAGAAAAAGAGTTGGTAAAATTTCAACTGTACAGGTATATAAACTTAAGTTGATAAAACTATTTTAACTAGCGGCCATTTCGATAGCTGTCAAGTGAACAACGATTCAAAATTGTGCAAATTTATTTTTAAAATCATGATATTGTTCAAAATTTGTATTAACGGATTTTGTTTAGCAATGAAGCTTACTGTTGGTTGAATGGTTATAAACTTTTTGTTGCCAAAAATGGAAGAACTGAACTTGGTTGACATGTGGTTTTAACAAGATGGCGCTACATGCCACACAGCTCGCGATTCTATGGCCATTTTGAGGGAAAACTTTGGAGAACAATTCATCTCAAGGAATGGACCGGTAAGTTGGCCACCAAGATCATGCGATTTGACGCCTTTAGACTATTTTTTGTGGGGCTACGTCAAGTCTAAAGTCTACACAAATAAGCCAGCAACTATTCCAGCTTTGGAAGACAACATTTCCGAAGAAATTCGGGCTATTCCGGCCGAAATGCTCGAAAAAGTTACCCAAAATTGGACTTTCCGAATGGACCACCTAAGACGCAGCCGCGGTCAACATTTAAATGAAATTATCTTCAAAAAGTAAATGTCATGGACCAATCTAACGTTTCAAATAAAGAATCGATGAGATTTTGCAAATTTTATGCGTTTTTTTTTTTAAAAAAGTTCTCAAGCTCTTAAAAAATCACCCTCAATAATAATTATCCTCTAGTCTACGTATACATATGTTGAGACAAGGCACGTAACAAAAACTGACTGTTTGACGTGCTTTATGGGTACTTCTTTAAACGTTACATTCAATGGTCATCGCTATACAGAGCCATGGTAACTGACTTTTTCGTTTATTAATTGAACAATCATGATATACAGGGGCTGTGGTTTAAACAAGATGGTGCAACGTTGTGGCTGTGGCTCGTACAACAATTAGTGAAAGAAATTTTGGGAACCCACTTTACAAATATGTGAATTGGTCTATAAGATCGTGCGATTTAATGTCGCTTGACATTTTTGTTTGTGGTGATATGTGGAGTCGCTAGTCTATGCCGCTGATAAGTCTGAAACGATTGACCCCTTGGAAAACAACATATTTATTTCTGATATACCGTCCAAATGTCCAGGGGCAGATTAGAGTACGTACAAAACAGTTGCGGCGGTCTTATGCTGGAAATTGTATTTAAATTATAATGCCAAAAAAATTATTTTTTGGATAAAGTAATCTTAATGTTGATTTATAAATTTGTATGCCTATATATATGTACTTCTAAAAAACAACGTTTTTGTAAGTATGTATGCGCACAAAGTACAAATCTTTTTCTTCATCTCATACACTTTAAGTCATTTTAGTATCTCACTTAGTTTTCGTAATTCCTTAGTAGTTATAAGATGACTTACATTTTACTCTATCTGAAGTTTTGAAAAAACTTTGAATATAATTTTTGTATGGTTTTGAATGATTATTCTTAGAGTTGATTTTAAGTGTTAATTCTGAATTTGAATTCTGATTTAGTTGAAGTCAGAGTTACCCTTTTCCAACATTATTTTTAACTTCCCATAGGAAGTTATTGTAATGGGTCCGATTTGTCAAATTGAAAATTTTGACATTTCTCGACGTTTCAAGGTCCCTAGAGTCGAAATAAAAGATTTTTAGAAAGATGTCTGTGCGTGCGTGTGTACGTCCGTACGTTCGCGACGTTTTTTTCGTCGTTCATAGTTAAAGAACCAGAAGAGATATTGACTTCAAATAAATTTTGTTATACAGATAATAAGGCAGAAAGATGCAGAAAGGGCTCTCAAGAAAATTGCGTGTGTTTTTTTTTTACCATAGCAGTTTAAAAAAAAGGTGAAAATTTTGGTTAACCCTAAATATCCCAGGAACCAATAACGCTAGAGACTTTAATTTAAATTTTATATTATATATTGTAATGTGATACAAAAGAAGTATATTTTTGGAAAAAATCCAATTAACGGTTTTTTTATAAATCAAAAAAAAAAAACTGAAAAAAAAATTTGTCACCTCGAAAATTTTACGACTAAGATATGATTTCATCTCCAAAACAATTTTCTGCAACGAAGAATTATGTTTTTGACATCTGATAACATTTTGAGAAAAATCGAATTGACAGTTTTTTTTACAAAAAATAAAAACCTAAAAAAAAAAATTAATAAAAGTTGGTAAAAATTGATTTTCGACTCAAATATCTTTTCAAGAACTTGAGATTATGGCTTCAAACTTATTTCATCTTATAAGAAATATTGTTTTCAACATTCTGAAAAATGTTGAGAAAAATCAAATGGACAGTTTTTTTTACTAAAAAGAAAAACCCTAAAAAAAAATAATAAAAGTTGGTAAAAATTGATTTTCGACTCAAATATCTTTTCAAAACTTTGAGATATTGGCTTTAAACTACTTTTATCTTTCCAAAAATATTGTTGTCAACATTCAGTCTAATTTTGAAAAAAATCTTATTGACAGGTTTCTTACAAAAAATTAAAAACCGAAAAAAAAATTTAACAAAAGTTGGTAAAAATTGAATTTCGACTCAAATATCTTTTCAAAAATTTCAGACATTGGCTTCAAACTAATTTTATCTTATAAGAAATATTGTTTTCAACATTCGATAAAATTTTGAGAAAAATCGAATTGACATTTTTTTTTACAAGAAATAAAAACTTATAAAAAAAACAATACTTAAACTAGGTAAAAATTTACTTTCGACTCAAATAGCTTTTTAAAAATTACAAATATTGGCTTCAAACTTATTTTATATCACAAAAGATATTGTTTTCGATATTCAGTAATTTTTTTTTATAAAAATCCAACACTCCGTTTTTTTATAAAAAAATAAAGTCTACAAAAAATAGTACGCAAATTCGGTAGAAATTGATACATATAGACAAACTTTTAAGCAAGACAAATCGACAGACGGGATGGGAAGTTATCAGTGTGGGTCGCATCCCAGACTCTTTTTTTGTATTGTTTTCAAAATATTTCAAAACCTTAAGTCTACGACTTCGTAATAAGAACACATTTTTTTACACCTTTCCACGCTTTTATGTTAAGAACCATTTTAGCATAAATGCTTCAGCGTTCTTTTAAGATTTATGATGGACAGGTAAAGAACAATTAAAAATGATTTTTTGAAAAGTAAAAAAGATAAAATACTCAAAATTTTTAAACGGAATATTGAAGATAGCGATTATAGATTTGGAAAATCGTGAGGAATTGTATTAAAAAAATATTATGAAATAAAATAGCTTAAGAAAGCATAATAAAGTTTTTTTTTTGAAATTTTAAATGGTTATATTTCAAAAGCCTGATGCGATAAATTGATTTTGAAGTTGAGTTTAAACTAAGGCCTTTAAAAAAACAAGAAAAGTATAAATTATATTTACCTTGTTTTTCTATAACTAATTGTAAAGCAATTATGCATTTTTTATTAATTTACTGGACATGTTTTACTCTCTTATTCTAACTACTTCTCTAATTCATTTTGAAGTTTTTACCAGTTTAAGCGTGATATTCCTTCAGTTTTGCCCAAATAGTGACATTCAAAATAATTTAATGACTTGCAGTCGACGACGACGGCTTCGGACGTGAATTATGTCATGTATGGCTTTTATGGGTCTTATTGTACTGTAAAGTGTCCATTATTCACATTAGATTATGGCGTTTAATCGCTAGTATTGAATTTTCCCCTAGCAAACATTTCATTATTTTTCCCAAACTTAAGGAATTGTACCAATATAATTATATTGTAAAATGTTAAAATATAGTTTTTAAGTTGCATATTAATAACATACATAATTGCAGAGTTTGATAGGTGTTGAACTAAATTACAAGTCCTGCTACAACCTTTTCCAAGTTTGTTTTTGCTTTTTAAATAAATATGTTCAAGCCCGTACAAAATTACGATTTTAAAAAGAAGGCTATTTATTGGGAATCTTAGTACAATCACTTAGATTTTTGTACTACGACGATTATTTTGATTTCTTGAAGATGACTTCCTAACTATAAGCAAAGAAAACTTTTAAAAACAATGTATGCTTATCCCAAGTTTAAAATCAAAAACACAATATCAAAATTATTTGAACAAAAGCATAAAGAAAAGCAGTATACTTTAAATGATTAAATAAACTTCTTCAAAAATCCACAACATCAGAAATCAGCTATTATAGCCTTGAATAAGAGAGTTAAGGTCAATCTGGATGTTTAATTTTCATTTCTGAATGCATGGCATTTATTTTATCCCCATGAATAACCTTTAACAAAATAATTTAAGCAAAATGCCTATATATAAACTTAAGTATGTTCTTAGTGTGGTTTTCAATATTGAAAATATTAACTTTCCATAGGAAGTTATTGTAATCGGTCCGATTTGTCGAATTTAAAATTTTGACATTTCTCGACGTTTCAAGGCCCCTAGAGTCGAAATAAAAGCTTTTTAGACAGATGTCTGTGCGTGTGTGTGTATTTGTACGTACGTTCGCGACGTTTCTTCGTTGTCCAAAGCTCAAGAACTAGTAGAGATATCGACTTCAAATACATAAATTTTGTTAAACAGATAATAATAAAGAAAGATGCAGAAAGGACTCTCAAAAAAATTACGTGGGTGGTTTTTTTTTTATCATAGCAATTTAAAAAAAGGTGAAAATTTTGGTTTACCCAAAATATCTCACGAACCAATAACGCTAGCGAGTTGAATTAAATTTTATATTATATATTATGACGTGATACCAAACTAGTATATTTTTGGAAAAAATTCCAACTAACGGTTTTTTTTTTATAAATCGAAAAGATAAAAAAAAAAATATTTGTCACCGAATATTTTACGAACAAAAAATTATTTTATCTCCAAAATAATTTTGTGCAGTAAAGACATCTGACATCTGGTAAAATTAAAAAAAAAAATAGAATTGACGGTTCTTTTTTAATAACAAATAAAAACCTACAAAAAATATTACTAAAAGTTGGTAAAAATTGATTTTCGACTCAAATATCTTTTCAAAAATTTGAGATTAAGGCTTCCATCTAATTTTGTTTTATAAGAAATATTGTTTTTAACATTTGGTAGAATTTTGAGAAAAATCGAATTGACAGTTTTTTTTACAAAAAATAAAAAAGCTAAAAAAGTTTAAAAAATTATAGCTTTAAACATTCGATAAAATTTTGAGAAAAATTAAATTGACAGTTTTTTTTATAAATATAAAAACCTAAACAAAAACATTACTAAAAGTTCGTAAAAATTGATTTTCGACTCAAATATCTTTTTAAAAATTTCAGATATTGGCTTCAAATTAATTTTTTTTTATAAAAAATACTGTTTTCAACATTCAGTTTTCATGACAATTTTTTTACAAAAAATAAAAATCTTCAAAAAAAAACAATACTAAAACTAAGTACAAATTTACTTTCGACTCAAATATCTTTTCAAAATTAAAAATAGTGTCTTCAAACTAATTTTATCTCACAGAAAATATTGTTTTCGACATTCAGTAATTTTTTTATAAAAATCCAACAGTAAGTTTTTTCATACAAAAATAAAAATCTACAAAAAAACGTACGCAAATGCTACTAAAATTGGTAAAAACTGGTTTTCGACTAAAAATCTCGTTAACAAAAATAGATTTTGAAATCAAACTATTTTATCAAATGCAAAATATTGTTGGTACTTTTTAAATCTTTTAGAATAATTCAACTGACAACTTTTTTAACAAAAAACACGAAAACCTACAAACCTTTTAAGCAAGACAAATCGACAGACGGGATGGGAAGTTATTATGAGTGTGGGCCGCATCCCAGACTTTTTTTTTCGTAGTTGGTATTTTTGACAGCTGTCACTTCATTTATGCTTAGTTTTTACTAAAAATAGACTTACTCTTGAACAACGTTTGCAAATTGTGAAAAAAAAAAACAATCAATTCATTGATAGAAACTTTGGCTGCATTATCTCACATTGTGGGCGTGTGGCGTTTCCTTCAAGATCGTGCAATTTAACACCGCGCGCTGGACTATTTTTTGTGGGGTTATGTGAAGTCGTTTGTCTACGCAGATAAGCCTGAGATGATTGTCGTTTTTTGGAAAAGAATGTTAGGCACGTTATTTTTGACATACGCCCCAATTAATGCTAAAAGTGTTCTAAAATTTGGCCTCTCGACTGGAATTTATTCGAGCTAGCCACTGAGGTCACTTTCCAAAAATCATATGTAAAGATAATGCCAAATTATTTTCTTTATAATAAAACTAAATTCTTGTCCATAAATTTAAATTGTATGCGTTTTATTGCTTCTTGAAAATCAAACGTCTAAAAAAACACCTTTTATGATATATAGATTTGTCACAATTCGAAACAAATCTCACTTTGAAATTGAATGCAAAAATTAAGACGCATTCATTCAATGTTTTCAGAAACGATGGAATTTTGACAAATCTGTTTTAAGAACAAAGTGATTTCACCGTCGGACTTTTTCATCTACAATTAACAAATTAACAACAACGCGAACTGAAAACAGGATCAGCTGAAAGTGGCGAAATTAAAAATGAATTGTAAGTTATTTTTTAATATTGTATGAATAGTAATTCAAAGATTCTAATAAAATTCAACAATTTGGAAACAAAGCAAAGAACTCACAACATTTAAGATAACCGCTAAGGTTTAGTTACTTTTGTAGGCCCATAATTTTAATAATAACACGTCTAAAAAACAACATCAACTTTTGTTTTGTATTTTTGAAAGCATTTCAATTAAAATAATTTGTTAGCTATGAAATCAGGTTATTTTGAAACGAAAAGATTTAAATCTATAGCCACTCCTTTATTTGTGACCATTATGTTCAACATTAAAAAAGCACACAATTTTAAAATTACATTTCTTATAAACAAAAGCAGTAAGCTATAAATCAACATAACAATGTAACCATCACATATGGGTTACTCACAATTTTTGGGAAAATTCCTTAATAATTCCATAGTGAATTTTGTAGCAGGTACATAATATTATAAAGGAACATCTTTATGCGTTATACTTTAAGCAGTTAAGAATTTTAGGAAAGCTCATTTTTAAGTCCAGAAATCGCAAATATATTTTTATTATAGCTTCTAGGTATACATTTTTGTATATTATAAAAGAAGTATAAGGATTTTTTGAGCAGGTATTTATAAGCTTAAAAGGTCAAAGAAGTTCCGCTTTGGTCGGTTTTTCATCTCAGAGCCTGTTGGAGTTTTTGCAACTGTTGCACCTTCCTATAGAAATTTGATTAATTTTCTTAAACTTTCCAACTAAAAAAATACGTTTCTCTTTTTTTTGAATTTTCTATGGTGCAGACATACCTGATATTTTGTATCCTCTCCAGGTGGATCCAAGCACTCAAACTCACAGCAATGTGTACCAACTCTGAAGTTCTTGCAAAACTAATGAAATATAGGATTTTCAAAAAATGAAAAAAGAAACAACTTCTTTAACCAGATAATCAGATAAAGAAAAGAGTATTTCATGCTTACATAGGGTGGATCGCAGTAAATTGCTTTACACCACAACGGCTCCGAGTGGTAGCAGACACAGAGACTGCATACTCCGGGTCCAGGTACATACAGCATTCCATGGTTGACAGAGTTGCCTTGAAAATCGATGCAGTCCTCCTCCAAGCATCCTGCAAATTGAAAGATACATAAATAAATTTGAGGTTATGTAGAAGCGGTATGGATAAATTGAAACCCAATACAAGTATACATAGATAGTTTATGGGATGATGGAGATTGGAGATGCATGAAGAGTTCCGGGTATAATTTAGTTTCTTTATTTTTTGGCAAATATCCTGCAGCACAAGGAGAATTTTTCTGGCAACATACCAACATTTATCAAAGCTTTATTGAAAGGTGGATGAGCATTGTTGGTTGTTGTTTCTTTGTTTTGGTATCTAGCTATTTAGGTACTGTTATTTAATGCTTCTTTGGCATAAGATAAATTGGGTCATAATAATAAGTTGCTGCATTTTGTTTTAATGCCGATGAATATATTTGTAAGTTTAAATCGATGTCAATGAAGATGAAAAAATGTAAACAGGTGATTGAGAGGTGAAATGCACAATCACTTTTAATTTACTTCAAGAAAGTGGCAAAACGAATTTCAGAAAGACTTTTGAGATTGACATTGTTAAGTGTATCAATCTAATTTAAGTGTAATTACATCAGATATATAACTTCTCATCCAGTTTTTCGATTTGTCTTGTTTAAAACTTTAACAAAATAAAGGATGATTTTTTAGCTATTATCTTTTTAGCAACACTGATTTAAACAGCTGACGCACGTTTCGTGTTTTGTTTCACTGTTAAACATCTTCAATTTGGTCTATAATTTAACCATGAACCGTCTTATAAACGAACAACGCTTGAAAATTATTGAATTTTATTATCAAAATGCGTGCTCTGTTAAGAAAGTTCATCGCGCGCTTCTTCCATTTTATGGTCAGTTTAATCGACTCACTGAAGCGGCTATTCGGGCTATTGTGACTAAATTTCGCACCAAATTTACATTGTTGGACATTAAACCACCAACACGCTTACGTAGAGTGCGAACTGAAGAAAATATCGCAGCTGTATCGGCCAGTGTTAATGATGACCATCAATTATCGATTCGTCGCCGTTCGCATGCATTTGGGCCTCTGTTACTCAACAACGTGGAAAATTTTCCGAAGGATTTAGGTGTGATGCCTTTCAAAATACAGCTGGTGCAAGAATTGAAGCCGAACCACCTACTGCAACGTACAATTTTTGGTGAATGGGCTCTTGGAAAGTTGGCCGAAGATCCACTTTTTTACCGTACTTCTTCAAAGATGATGCGAATCGTAACGTAACTGTAAATGGTGAGCGCTACTTTTTTTTGCCCAAAATGCAAGAGCTTGACTTGCATGACATGCGGTTTCAACAAGACGGTGGTGCCACATGCCACACAGCACGCGCAACAATGGAGTTATTGAGAGGCGAGTTCGGTGAACATTTTATTTCACGTTCGGGACCGGTCAATTGGCCGCCTAGATCGTGTGATTTAACGCCTTTAGACTTTTTTTTTTGGAGCTATGTTAAAGCTCATGTCTATACAGACAAGCTCGCTTCAATTGACGCATTGGAAGACAACATTGAAGCATTTATTCGTGAGATACCGGCCAAAATGTTGGAAAAAGTATGCCAAAATTGGACTTTGCGGATAGACCATTTGAGACGCAGTCAAGGTCAACATTTGCATAAAATAATCTTCAAAAATTAAATTATATGGACCGTACTATCAATTCAAATAAAGATGTTACGCATTTTTCCGAATTTTATGTGTTTTTTTTTGAAAAACTTTCTTATAGCTTTTAAAAAATCACCCTTTATTAAGAATGGGCTGTTGTCGGAATACTGGCGGCGCAGCGTCATTTGACCGTACTTCTCTCGTGATGATCAAGACCGGCACGTTACTGCGAATGGGGATCGCTACCGTTCAATGATAACCGAATATTTTTGGCCCCAATTGAATGATATGGACTTCTAGGACATGTGGTTCTAACAGGACGGGCGGCCGCGGCGCCACAAGCCACACAGCGAATGTCACAATCAATTTATTGGAAACCAAGTTTGGAGAACGTGTTATCTCACGAAATGGTGCAGTCGCTTGCTCGCCTCGGTCGTGCAACTTGACGCCGCCGCTGTTAGATTATTTACTGTGGGGCTATGTACGTCAAGTCTATAATGGTCTATGCCAACAAGCCAGCACGATTGATGAACTTCGTACGAATATCGAACGTGAAATTGCAGCAGTATCTACCGATTTATGGTTGAAAACCGTCGAAAATTGGGTTCAGCGTCTGGACTTCTGCAAGCGTGTTCGTAGTGGCCATGCAAAAGAAATCGAGTTCCATACATAATGGCATTGAACGTTCTTTCACAAGAATAAAGAATTTTATTGATATCCAAAACCGTTTTTGTTTTATTTAAAAAAACTTTTGTAGTGCTCTTTTTGAAAAACCCGATATATTGTTGTAGTAAAAAAATGGTTTTTGTAAACATGTTTAATTCAAAATTACTACGGTAATATACTTCTTTGAGTGTATGGAGGTAATAAAAGTCTATCAAGTCAGGGGCAAAAACGTAGACAAGATCTTAAAAATCTATGTTAAGTACTTTCTATTCTATCAATATGAACGGAATAGTATGGATAGCGCCTTCAAGAATTGGCTTGACAAAAGAAACATACAGAAATTTACTAACATATGGAATGGATCACGAAACGCTTGGGAAAATCTTTTGACGAAACCAAGTTAGCTTTTTTTAAATATAATTATTGTGATCCGTAAACGTTATTTTTGATTCTAGTACAAAACCAATGTCAGAAAAATGGATTCTTTATTCATATATCACGTCATATAGTTACAATTTAATATATTACGTTTGCGTGTAAAACGCAAATGTCTTACATTTGTCAATATTTAAAATCAAAAGATTTTCATTGCACCATTCCAAAAATTGATTTAGATCTTTTTGTAGCTTTTTACAGTCTTTGTTAACATACATAGGTCAAACGCGTTTATGTTACCAAAACGGCGATTTCCAGCGCTGATTAAGTCGCGCAGCAAAGGCTGCTTGTGACTGCCATCTCTACCTACCTTCCTACCTTAAGTCCTTGATGGAGTTAATAATTTGAAATATTTTAACAAAATCTGCATAGATTAGCGATGGAAAGAGTTATTTAAAACAGAAGGAAAATCTTTAATAAATAAAACAAACATAAATGGTCCACGGTGACTCCCTTGAGGTACACCAAAAATGACTTTACATTGACATGAAGTGTTACTGCTGAACATGACACTTTCATATCTCTCTTTAAGTTATGACAAATCACACAACGAGACGGTCATTAAGTCCAATTTTACTTAATTTATTGAGAAGAATTTTAAGACTTAATTTGTCAAATGCCTTGCTAGAGCCTATAAAGATGCAATCGATTTAAGAGAGTTTTTCGAAATCATCCAAACAAAAATTACAGTATTGTAATAAATTACTAATTGTATTATTTTGCATAATTGACAAAAAACTTGAATCAAATTCAACCAAGTTTATTGAACTTCCAACTAAACTTTTCCATCATAAATATACACACGTACACTATCTCCATGACATTCTTCATGTCAAAATTGAGTGGCATGCTTCAAAAACTATTTATTACGGTTACGGAAAATAACACTTCCATCAATTGATTTTGTTGCAATATATGTACATTTTATTCTACGACGAATGCATTTTATTTTGAAGAATACTTGAGATGTGGTGTCAGATAAATGGTAGTAGTTTTTGATTGATGTCACCTATTGCCCCGTGCACGTCATGAAATTTCTCTTGGGTAATCGATTAACGCGATAAGGGCTTCTGAAGATTGTATCATGTCTACATAATATGTATTTACGTAAACTTACAATATATAGGCATAACTATACATCTTTTGTTTCATACGTAGGGCTTATGTTTAAAATAAATAAAATGGTTTCGTAAGAAGTGCACTAAGGTTTATCAGTGAAGTTGATTGCTGGATGGCTTGAGAAGTGTCGGCATATAAAAATCGATTTAAATATAAATATATTTTTAGAAACAGACATGGTTATTGATTGATATCACACACAAATATGCAACAGTTTGAAGAAAATTTAATGCGCATTTATTACGTCCCAAGAAAATAATTGCCACTTGTGTATAAAAATATCTAAACAGCTTAGCACTTTAGAATCACCCTTAATAATTTATTGTCAATTGGTAGGCATTGCTGCTTCTTTATTCGTATTTACCCTTAAATATGTTTACTTAAATAATGTCTAAACTATATTTACCTATGGAATGGTTATAAATAATTGGGGCTCATAAATATGTACTACTTCGTAAATAGGGGTTTGTTTTGCTTTTGATTTATTCTCGTATAAAAAGGTTCTCGAAGTTGAAGGATTATTCAAATGTACAATTGACATTTGGTTAGGTTACAGAAATTATACGTCATTGAGTAACGATATGTTGATGGTACGCTCACATCGATGATTTTGAAAATTACCCATTTCAATGATTTGAATTTAGACAGCTCCAACACACACGAAACAAAAATATAATTAATTTGTAGGATCTTAACATCAATCAATCAATCTAAGCAGTGTTCTTTTGTAAATGAGGTAGGTACTGTTCTGCTCCAATGTCCTAGCTGGTCGATGTTCTAATAATTTGGAAGCAAGCGTTTTAAGCACAATTATTCAACAACGATCAAACAATAATTGAATGCTGTTGGAAACTGTTCAATCGAGTGGCTTTAAAGAGGACAATACGAACAACTTGAAGAACATTATAAAAACTGTTAATAAAAGGAAAAAGAGATATTAGAATTTACGTCATGACTTAATTCTTCCATTTATAGATTTTTGTTTACTTTTCAAGAATTATGTGACAAATAGTCATTGAAACGGGTTTTCAATTTTAACGTGATTTATAAAAACATTGTCAGAAATCCTCAAGATATGGATAGCATTGTCATCATTTTTATATAGGGCTTTCCAATATGAAATTCAATTTTGGTATTCTGAAGAAATCGATAAAATGTATGGATGTGTATTTCATTGTTAAGAGGAAGGCATTCAGTTAAAAATGAAAACGGATATCAGTCGAATAGCCGTCACGGTTACGTTACAACACCACATCCTTTTCATGACCAATTCGCGAAACACTCAATTTTGACATGAAGATTGTCATGCAAATTCCTAGAGTCTACTTAATGTCAATCTATAAAATGTTATAGGGTTTTTCAATAAGGGCGGTAGATGTCGTGGCGTTTGCTGTGTGGCACTTAGCACCGTCCTGCTGGAACCACATGTCCTCTAGGCCCATATGGTTCAATTTGGGCCATAAGAAATTAGTTATCATCGTTATGTAGCGCTCGCTGTTAACGGTGACCGCCTCACTAACGTCGTTTTCAAAAAAGTACGGACCAATTACGTCGCCGGCCGGCCCAAAATCCACACCAAACGGTAACTTTTTGAGGATGCATTATCATCTGGTGAACCTCGTGTGGGTTGGTGTCGTCCCATATACCGCAGTTTTGCTTATTAAAACACAGCCATTCATCCAAAAATGCGCCTCGTCACTAAAGATGATTTTTGGCCAAAACTGGGGTTCTCTTCCAAACGATTCGAAGTCCAGTCAGCGAACAAACGGAGTTGTCTAAGGTCATGAACTTAACTCCTGAGTCAATAAGATCTTGTACGGGTGTAGGCCTAAGTCCCGACGCAAAATTCGCCAAGTTGAAGTCTGCGAAAGGCCGAGTTCTTGTGCACGGCGAGGAATAGACTGCCTCTGGTTCTGCTGTACACTTTCACGGACCGCGGCGATGTTCTCGGCCGATCTTGCGTTCCTTGAACGTGCGGGTGTTGGCTGATTGTTTACTGAACCGGTCTTCTCAAATTTGGTCACTTAACGTTGAAGAGTTGACTGTGAAGGGCCACCACGTCTACAGTAATAACGTTTGCGTTAACGAACACTCATTTTGATAATAATGTTTTATCATTTGAACGTACTGTTCAATAGTGTAACTTGCCATGTTGATTTGGTATAAACAACTGAATAATAAAGAAAAGATTTGACAGATGTCACCAAAACAAAATGGCCGCCACGGACGGGGGCCAAAATCTACCCGCGCCAATTTAAAAACCCTATGGTTGTATATTATGGAAAAGATGAAAAAGTTTATGAAAGTAAGTTCAATTAACTAAGCTCAACTTTAATAAAATATTTGTCAATTATGCAAAATATTGGCTTACAACTAAAATTGTATATTTTACTATGTAAACTTATAGAGTAAAATATTGCAAAGACTCCTAAGTCAAAGATAGTAAGTTAAATTAAGCTTTAATGAAATTTAAGATGCCAAGAATAATTTTTCCATACAAATCTCTTTTCCATCAAGATCTCAAATTTTGAATGTAGCGTTCAGATGACATTACCTACCTATTTCAATTAACAATAACTCTAACTTTTTTGATTTTGAGAAAGAGTATTTAAAAAACTCATCTAAAAACGTTCTTAAAATTAAAAAAAAAAAAACAGACCACAAAAATCTCAAAATATATAGTTTTGAATGATTTAAGAAAAGTGGATGCAGCGAGCCAGCAAGGTGGCCCTGATTCCAATACCAGTTTTTAACTTCCCATAGGAAGTTATTGTAATCGGCTCTATTTGTCGAATTTAAAATTTTGACATTTCTCGACGTTTCAAGGTCCCTAGAGTCGAAATAAAAGATTTTTTAGAGAGATGTCTGTCCGTGCGTGTGTACGTTCGTAAGTCCGTACATCCGCGAAGTTTTTTTGTCGTCCATAGCTCAAGAACTAGAAGAGATATCGACTTCAAATACATTTTGTTATACAGATAGTAAAGCAGAAAGATGTAGAAAGGACTCTCAAAAAAATTGAGTGGGTGGTTTTTTTACCATAGCAATTTAAAAAAGGTGTTTTTTTACAAAAAATAAAAACCTTAAAAAAACATTACTTAAAGTTGGTAAAAATTGATTTTCGACTTAAATATCTTTTCAAAAATTTGAGATAATGGCTTCAAATTAATTTTATCTTATACTAGCGGCCCGTCCCGGCTTCGCACGGGTAGACATAAATAGGTACAGATATTTAAGTTATAAGCATGCTAATTAAAACGACCATGAACCACTAAATTAGAAAACATTTTTTTGTCCTATCATTAATACTCTTGGCAGCGTATGCGATGAAAGACATTTTATGGCTAATTTTTTTACACCTTCGGTTGGTTTTAATAGGAATTTCAAAAGATTTCTTTAGTAATCTAGTACTAAATATAGCCTATGTTACTCAGTGATAATGTAGCTTTCTAATGAAAAAAGAATTATTAAAATTGGTCCAGTACTTTTTGAGTTTATTCGTTACATACACAAATACAAATCTTTCCTCTTTATAATATTAGTATAGAAGAAATATTTTTTTCAACATTCGGTAAAATTTTGAGAAAAAATCTAATTGACAGTTTTCTTACAAAAAATAAAAAAGCTAAACAAAATTAATAAAAGTTGGTAAAAATTGATTTTCGGCTCAAATATCTTTTCAAAAATTTGAGATTATGGCCTTAAACTTATTTTGTCTTATGTTTAATACTGTTTTCATCATTCGGCAGTTTTTTGACAAGAAATAAAAACCTAAAAAAACAATACTAAAACTTAGTAAAAGTTTACTTTTGACTTAAATATCTTTTTAAATATAAAAATATTGGCTTCAAACTAATTTTATCTCACAGAAAATATTGTTTTCGACATTCAGTAAATTTGTTAACAACAATCCAACATTCCGTTTTTTTTTTATAAAAATATAAAATCTACAAAAAACACTACTCAAAATATTGTTAAAAATTGATGTTCGGTTCTCGATATCTCGCGTGAACAATAGAAGACATTGACTTTAAATTAGTTTCATTCATCCAATTTTTATTTGTTTATATAAGAAACACAAACTTTTAAGTAATGCTACTAAAATTTGTAAAAATTGGTTTTCGACTAAAAATCTCGTTTACAAAAATAGATTTTGAAATCAATCTATTTCATCGTATGCAAAATATTGTTGGTAATTTTTTAATTTTTAAGAATAATTCAACTGGCAACTTTTTTATAAGTTATCAGTGTGGGTCGCATCCCAGCCTCTTTTTTTATAAGATATTCAACTTAAAAACTCAGGTTTTGTCCAGTTTTAGCATTTTTTTAGTTAATCATACCAATATGGCCAAAAATATTTAATACCAACTCCATAGCGCTATAGGGCGGCTATCGCAACAAATTCACTAAAGTTAAAAACACCATAAAATCTTGTGATTCATATTAAGAGGACGTTTTTGAGATGAGAAAGCAAAAGCTGAGAGTGTCTGGTACTTACTTATTTGCAGTCAGAAGATTTTTACTGATGCCAAACTTAACTGTTGTACAAAACTTTTGGTACTATCAATCCACAAAAATTATAAAAGTGCCTTTTTCAACCCACCACCTCACCAAAGGCTTAGAAAAAAATCTGATATTCCAAATAAAGGCGTTCATATCTCAAAATTCTTTTTTTTTTTACGGCAGACCCATGAAGTATCAATAGACCTTATCAATACGTTTTTGGTAGTCCTTCGTAAATTTGACATGGGGTCATTACGTCCCAAAAAAGTTCCTAGAATGCCCCATATAGTATTAAAGCTTATATCAACTTAAATAATTGTTAAAATTAGACTGTTGAGACCTCTACACTAAATTATAAGTGTTGTGGTCTCAAGAATGTCCTTAGGAGGCCTAATAGTAGTTTTTAATAAATGACTTGCACTGAATTTGGTTCGTTCATAGGAAAACTATTGAACACTTTAAGGGTTCCCATGGTAAAACATAGTATTAATTCGTTTAGGTGTCCCACAGGTGGTTAATGAGCTATTGAAGTTTGAACAATCATGAAACTGAAGTTTTAGTTTGGTAGTGCGACATTATTGATATTTTTATTAAAAATGTACGACCATTTTTCGATTTAATGACCGTTTCGTTTAATGATCGTTAAAAACATTTACACACATGTAGTTAGCGCGTTGGACTGTCACGCCAGAGGTCTTGGGTTCAACCCCTTCCTGTGTCATCTAAAGTTTTTTTTTCACGGGTACTGCCTATTGCGAGGAATTGACATATTTTCCAAGATTCTTGTCATCAAAAGTGCTTTCTCAAATTAGCCGTTCGGATTCGGCTTAAAACTATTGGTCCCCTCCATCTCTGACAACAGTACTTCGACACAGGAATGGTTGAGAGTTGTAAGTCACTAGGCCCTAGATCTCAACGGACTGTTGCGCCACCTAATTTATTTATTTTTATTTAACAACATTTACACAATTTTGATAAGACGTTAAAAGTTGTGACGAAAACAATGTAGATTTGAATCACTTCTATCGTCAACACTCCTTTCAGCAACGCGTAAGACATTCAGATGAAAATAGTATAGATAGAGAAGTAAGAGAGTGTGTCCGAGAACCTATTGTATTTCGTATTGTCACTGTGTTCAACATTTTGACGCCACTGAAACGCATTTGAGTAAATGCGTTCCTCTTTTCGTATTTATTTGAAAAGAAAAATGTACGCCTAAATACTTGAAAAAATGTACGTTCTCAAGGAAACAATTCTTGTGAATCACGTACTATTTACAAATTTCAATGGATACTTGCACTCAGAAATGATTGCAATTTCGAAGCACTTTTTTTTTTTTTGTATTTTTATTCATTCATTTAAAACTTAAAACTATATAACAATTAATTAATGAGAATCGAATTGATTTATTATAATTCGCTAAATACTAACGTTAAGAAAGGTGAATAATAGTGTTCATTCTTTAACTAGAAGTTAGTGGTGAATGACACATCAATTGAAAATCCATTGGTATCTGGTGTGGGGTGACAATCAGTGTAAATTAAAATACAAGAAAAACGAAAATTGAAATATAAAAAAATGAAAAAGCTTACTAGCAACTGTATAGAAAAAATATAATAAGAATACTTAACAATTCATTAATAATGTATGTACATCTTGTAGCTATTTTATTTTATTTTACATTCATTTTATTGTAGCTTATAAAAAAAAATACAAAATTAGTGATTCAGTCTTTAACCTTTTTAGTAAAACATGAATAACGAAAGGTTTATCTTATGGATAGGGGCAATTTATTGAAAATATTTGGAGCTGTATATGTATAAAAATGAGAAAAATGTGTTCTATAACCAAAAGGTACATTAACTAAGCTCATATTGTTCACACGAAGGTTGTACATTTGATAATTTCTACTAGGAATATTTTCGCTTTGTCAAAACTTTAAAAACATATAAATGCTTCATTGGTAGAATTAGCAATTCCTTTAATAAAGGTTAACTTTCAGCCAACCGATTTTTATTTAAAATAATTCGTATTAAATGCTTCTGGGCAATCAATAGAGGTCTAAAAGTACTAACATAGGAACCACCCCAGCTTGTTATGTCGTATTGCAGCTTTGAGTTTGCAAGCCCATTTATATAATTTTAAAACTTTTTGGGAGCAAAAAGACTTTATTAAGTACATTTTTCGTGTGACCAATAACATGTATGTTTTGATCATATGAATATGATTCTTCCAATTTAGATTGCTATCAATTACTACTCCTAGGTACTTAAACTGTTGAACTGTTTAAATTTTAAAGCAATTATCTGTGCAATGTAAATTGGTTATAAAATTACTTTTACCGCACTTATGAAGAGGTAAAGAAAATTGTTTACAATCGTGAGCGTGAAACCGTAAATTAAAATCAGTAAGAATATTTCCAGTTACATTAAAACACATCAATTTAGTTTTTTCGCTGATAATCAATTTATGATAAGTAAACCACAACCTTAATACTTCCAGATCTTCTTCAATGTTGACAATACTTTCAAAGCTATAGTCCTAGATGAATATGTAAAAACAATGTCATCAGCGAAAGCAGATGAAGTACCATTTAATTTAAATTTTCAAAATGGAATTAATATAAACCAAGAAAAACAAAGGGCCAAGAACAGATCCTTGTGGAACACCGTTCATTAACAGCATTGATTCACTTAAGATTCCGTTATTATTAACTTTTTGTATTCTATTTTTTAAAAAAAGAATTCAGCAGATTGAAAAAACTACCGCGAAAGCCTGCATTATAACCGGAGATCCAACCTTCAGTTGATCTCATCAGCGAACGTTGAACGCGGAACGGAAGTGTTTGTCTGAAATCACCTGAAAAGAGTGCCGCCAAATAGTCTGTCGGTGTTTTTATATCTTTCAATGTCCTATGCCATAGTGCAGTCATCCCAGATGATAATTTTACAATGTTTCAGCACTGTGGCCATGGGTTATTGTTTTTTTATATTGCACACCGCGTCTGGGTTATTTTGAATATTTGGTAGCAGTTTAAATATTGAATGAGCTGTTCTGCCTTCATCCAATAAAGTTGCCGCAATGCCAGAAGATGCAACAGCGAATGCAATGCCATTATTTGATCGTATTTTAGCAAGAATTAGCGAAATAAGGAATGTTTTGCCAGTTCTACCTGATACATACAAAAAAAAAAGAATCCACCTTGTCCTGCCGAAACTGCGAGCATTATGTGGTCATAAATGGTTCTTTGTCCTTCATTCATTAGTGGGACATTGCGTGAAACAATTGCTGCCATTTCTACAGTATTCTATTTTAGTTCACTATTTAATTCAGTGTCTATTAAATCAGATGCATTTCGATTTGGTGAATGCATACCGAAATGACTAAGTGGTAAGTTGGCAATGATAATGCAAAGTTCCTCTATAGCAATCAATGCTTCATTGTACATAGCCTCACTGAATACTATCGTAAGATCGTTGCACCGTGTACGATGTTGATGCAATCAAACCATAGCACTTAAGAATATAAAAAATAGATAAGAACCTATTCTCAGATCTACCGAATATATATGCAAAATTTCATTAAAATTGGTTAAGCCGTTTCGGAGGAGTATGGCAACTAACACTGTGACAGGAATATTTTATATATTAGAGAGATACAAAATAAATAAAATAATATATTAGCAGTTTTTAATCTTTGTTTCGTAAAAAAGAAATGTTTTTACATGTGCTTTACAACTTTCAAAACAAATTACCTACCTACTATATAGACATACCTACTCAAATAAATCCAATCGACAGTGCATATTGTATTCGTAATGACAATTGTATGCATCTAAAGATAGAGATAGTTCTTTTCGCTATCGACATATATTTACTTTGACTTCCTGCAAATAAACTTAATCCCCGGAACGACATTCTTCAGTTGATTGGCACAAGTTGATCTTTTCTTTATCTGCAGAAAACCCTATAATACTCCATAGTACTCTTCTTTAATACTTGTAGTTCTTGGAATTTCATCAGAAAGACAACAGATTTTGTCTAACTAAATTGCATTGTGATGACTTCTTCTAAGTCTCATATATATATATATATATATAGTTCCTACAGTCTACAGATATAATATCTATATAGGTTAAACTTAACTCTATACAAGCGTTAAAAGTACTTGAGCTTGCTGTGTTTGTTGTTTGAAATAGAGATGCATTATCTGTATTGATTTTCGGATAAAAGAGGATTTCTTATAGTAGGAAGGTAAGTTTTTGATGTCAAAGAGCTGAATTTAAATGACGTTAAAAACAAAAAGGGCAAACTTGTAAAAATGTATAGTAAGACAATGGTTTATATTTCTATTTATTCTGAGCTCAAATAGAAAATTATTATTTTCTATTAAAATTCTTATAACACAATTCTTTCAATGTATATTTATAGTTATTTCAGGAATAGTACCTAATATACAACTAGAAGGTCCAAATAATTATTGATTCATGATATTTTATGGTTGGAATTGACGCAGCAGTTCACCAGTTAGTTATATAGCCTATCTAAATATAAATGGGAGAATTAATTATGATCACACTGGAATATCTGTTTACGTTAGTAAAGGGTGTCCCAAAATTAACGCAAGATTTGAATTTGCCGCCATTTGTGCAGTGAAGTGTTGGCAACCCTGAAAAAAAGCAATTTGACAGCTAACAGTATAGGGTTATTAAAAATGGAGCGTTACACGATAGAACAACGTGTCTTCATTATTAAAGAATATTTCAAAAATAGTGAAAGCTTGGCGGCTGCAGTTCGAAAATTTCATACAAAATATGGTCGGAATAGTGTTTTAACTTCGTCAACTGTGAAGAGATTAATTGAAAAATTCATGGAGACTGGATCCGTTGGAGACGCCAAACACACTGGTCGTCCAAAAACAAGCCGTTCAAATGTGAATGTCGAAGCAGTGCGTAAGAGTGTTGCTGACAATCCAGGAACCTCAATTCGACGTCGTGGACAAGAATTGCAAATTTCAAGAACCTCTCTACAGCGTATACTCACCAAAGATCTGTGTCTTCATGCTTACAAAATTCAATTAACACAACAATTGAAGCCTAATGACCATGGACAGAGAAGAGAGTTCGTTGAATGGATTATTGAACATCAACAAATGGACCCTGATTTTTCGACCAAATCATCCTAAGCGATGAAGCACATTTTCATCTTGATGGCTTTGTCAATCGCCAAAATTGCCGCATTTGGGGTTCGGAGAACCCACATGTGATTGTCGAAAAACAAATGCATCCACAACGCGTGACTGTATGGTGTGGATTTTGGGCTGGAGGCATAATTGGGCCATATTTTTTTGAAAATGATGCTGGTCAAGCAGTGACTGTTACTGGTGCTCGATATCGCGACATGATTACACAGTTCTTTCTGCCAAAATTGGATGATATTGATGTGTCCAATATGTGGTTTCAACAAGACGGTGCCACATGTCATACAGCCCGTGAAACAATTCAATTACTGCATGAGACATTTCCAGGTCGTGTACTCTCTCGTTTCGGTGATCAAAATTGGCCTCCTAGATCGTGTGATTTAACACCATTAGACTTCTTTTTATGGGGTTATTTGAAATCACAAGTCTATGTCAACAAGCCCACAACCACCCGTGCATTAAAGGAGGAGATTCAACGCTGCATCAACGAACTTCAGCCACATTTATGCAGAATGGTCATGGAAAATTTCAACAAAAGAGTGCGCATGTGCATGCAAAGCCGTCGAGGCCATTTGTCCGATGTGTTATTCCATACATAACCCTATCCTATGTACTTTACGAGTCAATAAAAATATAACTATCAAAAGACTAAAAACGGCGTTTTCTATTTAATTCAAATCTTGCGTTAATTTTGGGACACCCTTTACTATATATTAATATATATTTTTTTAAATAATTAACAGCAACTCAAGGGGTTATTAATACCCTTTATATGCTTCTATTAAAATTCAGTGTGAGCGTTAGGAAAATAGGGAAGGATTTAAGAGAAGATACCAGTGTATATTGGTCTTAAGTTTTTGAAAATCAAAATGGCAGGGAAAAACAGAGTTGGGTAAAGTATTCCACATTCTTGATGTTCGGTTAAAAAATGAATCTCTATACTTAACAGTACATTCGAATTAGATCTCAAGGGTAAACTGATAAGCATGCATTCCTCGAAGTGCGAGATTACGGCTGAATTGTTTAAGGTTTGGAAAACAACAGGCTAATTGGAAAGAACATTGCTAGTAAAAATATCGGTAAGATAACGGAAGGTATTTGAGCGATGTAAAATTTTCGGTTATAGTTCTATCGTCTATCATTTTCAAAGCCCTTTTTTGGATTCAATCAAAGAGATTTAAACTTGTTTTTTTGAGGCATCTGCCCACATATGCGAGTTAGGTTCAAGTCTTGGAAGAATAAAGGCTTTTGTAATTTACAGCCAGATCAGAAGGAGTGAAACATTTCGTGCAACGTTCGGAGACATCCTAATCACCAAGCAGAATTTTTGGCAATGTCGAATATGTGATCATTCCATAAGAAACGACAAGGACTGAAAGTTGATTAGTTTCCAGGATGCAAGTGCTACTCATGGATAGCACCATCGGGGGTGGGTTACGTTTTAATGACAGGAGACAACATTAATTTTTAGAGCATTAAATCCTACATAGATAATAATTACTCATTGAATAATGCTGCTAGGTCGGAATTTAATGGTCGGAATTTAATACGCTGTTAACTTACTTACTTACTTAAGGTGGCGCTACAGTCCTGTGTGAACTCGGGCCTCACCCAACAAACTTCTCCATCTAGCTCGGTTCCTAGCTAGATGTCCCCAGTTTCGGCTCCAAGTTGGGTGAAGTCAACTTCCACTTGTGCGTGCCACCTGATCCGCGGTCTTCCTCTACTGCGCTGTCCTGTGGACGTGGATTCGAAGGATTCCATTGACTTGGACTTTCGTTGGACTTTTACCCTTCTGGCTAAGTCTACGTCACTGTACAGCCCGTACAAATCATCGTTCAATCTTCTCCTCCACTCCGATTCTATGCAAACGAGACCGTAGATCACGCGAAGGACTTTTCTCTTGAAACGAAACAAGGTGCTTTCATCTGCTTTTGTCATAGTCCATGATTATACGGTGCATAGCAGAACGGGGATGAGGGTCTTATATAGCTACACTTTGGTCGCTCGAGAGAGGGCTTTGATACTCAATTGCTTTCTTAGCCCAAAGAAACTGCGGTTAGCAAGAGTAATTCTTTGTTTGATCTCAGCATAGGTAGATCAAATCACCGGTGGACCTATTGTTACGAAAGACATGCTAGCTGTGATTAAGAAGCTTTAGTTCTTCGAGAAATTTCTTAAACTGATAATTAATCAGCGTTTCCATGACTTTAAAAAGAAGGGACGTGAGTGCAATTGGATTATAGTTAGAAGTGGAGGAGGGTGTACCTTTTTTAGGGATAAGCTCGAATGATGCTGTTTTCCATCCACTCGGAAGAGATCTGTAGGATAGCAAAGACGTAAAAGCTTACGCAGTGGTTTTGCCAGCATTGAAGAACACCTCTTCAATAAAACAATAGGAGGGATTTTATCCGAGCCAGCGGATTTGTCTTTCAGTATTTTTGCTACGTGAATGACGTGGTGTAACGTACGTTTTTTACAAATGATGACCGGACATTTTTACTACCTTTGGGACATTGCAGTATTTTTTGCCGCAAGTTCTGGTCATGTACAAATTTGGTTTTCCTAGTTTCTTTAAACTTATTCTGGTTTTCTCATTTCGGTTGGCTTCAAAACAATGGAGACTTACATATATACATCTGTTATGTATTGTTTTAGGGTAATTTTTAGATTTATGTCTAATAAAATAAAAACAATGCGAAAGAAAAATTACTGTCTTTTTATAAAGAAACTTGGAATATGTGTCAGATTTTCTCTATGAAATAAGAATCAAAAGAGTTTATAAAAATAGTAGTATGAAAAGCTGTTAAACATCTACCAGAAACCTCTTTCCAAAATGTTATGTTTTTGAAAGTTGGTTAAATTATTTCAGTACTCATGTGAATCAAGAACTAAAAGTATCTGCTATCTGTCTCCCTTTTCTATATCCCTCATCACCGCCACCGCACTAATTACGGGCACTTTGAACCAATGTCCAGAATTCTTCGTCACTGCAACGCTGCTATGCTAGTCTTCGACTTTAACATTTTCAAATCCCATCTGAAAGATACCCTTTACTTTTACCCTTTTTGAGTCGGAATTCTTCGTCCCTTTTAATTTTAAGTATAAAATCAAAATTGTTAGTTCTTGTACATTAAAGAGCTTTTATGTGGGCCTTAGGGCCCACATGAATTAATGTTAAAAACTGATAACGAGAACTTAAAAAAAAAAAATGTTAAGTTTGTGTTAAGTTAGCTTGTATTAAGCTGAATAAATAAATAAAGGTGAAAGGTTGTTTTTCTTAAGACAATTGAATTTTCCTTATTATCATGACAGATGAGAATAAGGGTTTGCGTTAGATAGACCACAGCTTTTGTTGGGGATCTTTAACCACCCCCAATTTCACTTCAAAAGCGAAATACTTTTTTTTTTAAGGTAAAAAATAAAAAATATTATAATCGAGTTAAACAAGTTCAAGTTGTGAGATAAAATTCAGCAGTTCGTATCTACTCACAAAAACAATTTTTCACAATTTCCATCCAATACTTATGTATTAAAATAGAAAGCAGAAAATGCAGAAACTCTAATCCCTAATTTCACAATCTTTATAAAAAAACAAGGAATTATAAAAAATTGTTCACATTTTATTTTTCAAAAACTTAAATAAAAAGATTAAAGAACTCTAAAAAATAAAAGAAAGATTGGGATGCGACCCACTCTGATAACTTCCCATTTTTGTCAGTCTGTCAATTTATCTAAAAATTTTACAAAATATTAATACCAGCATTTTGTGTGAGATAAGAAAAAGTATAAAGTCAACATGTTTCTTTGTTCTTAAGTCAAAAACCATTTCATATCAGTTTATTGTTGTTTTAGTAGGTTTTTGTATTTAGTAAAAAAAAGTTATTAATTACGGGCGATTTCGCCATTCGGGCCAGACAACACCCTTTTTTACCGTTATTTTAACGGACTATGTTCTAGTGAAATAGCCAGTTGCATTCCTCCCCTTAAACAATTTAACCGTAATACCCGCGCTTCTAGGAATGCCCATCAGTTTACCCTTCAGCCCAACTTCGGTCGTACTATGAAGTACAGAGATTCTTTTTTTAGCCGTACTACGCGAATGTGGAACGCCTTGCCACGCTCTATCTTTCCCTGTCATTGCAATGTTGAGCAATTTAAAATCAATGTACACCGACACCTCCTATCCAACCCTTCCCTTTTTTCCTAATGCTCACACTGTGTCTTTGACATATTAAAGGTATACAAAACCCTTTAAGTGTTCGCTAATTATAAAAAAAAATTGAATTTTTCTAAAAAATTAACTAAAAGTTAGCAAACAATATTTTCCACATGATTAAATATAAATATTTAAGTTCAATATCTGTTTTTGTTCCCGAGAGTTTTAGTAGAAAGCAATGTTTACCAATTTTAGTAGGTATCATTTTTTGAAAGTTATTATTTCATATACCAAGTACCGATTGGATTTTTCTAAGAAAATTACGAGTATGTTGCATTCATTAAAAACGAAATTTAAAACAGAAAAAATAGTTTTGAAGTCAATATCTTTACTTATTCTCGAGATATTCAAATCGAATTGCATTTTTTTTATTTATAAAGGAAACTGACGATTAGATTTGTCTAAAAATATTACTTAGTATTAAAAACAATAAATTTTGTAAGATAAAATGTTCAAATACAAACAAATTGTTTGTAATAATTGTTTGCTTTACTTTGTCATTTTTAAGCTCCTCCCTCTTAAGTGGATCGAGGTAGACCCCACTTAAAATATAAAAAAATGTCTGTTTGGTACTCCCTAACAAAAATATACAATTAATTTAAGCCTACTAAGTTGTTTACCTTTTTTAAACTATTTTCTTAGTTTACAAAGTAGTTCAACGAAATGGTGTGTTTTTAGTCATATTGTAAATATATTGTAAATAGGGGATCTAATTTTGTATCCGCTTAAGACTTTGTGGGAATACAAATACGATTAAGAACTTTAAAAACAAGTTCAAGCAAAAATGCTATAATCTTTTGCAAATATTTCTAGATCGAATAACCTCATAAATCAAAGGTAATTCCACTTGGACAAGTGAATTCTGTTTTTTTTTTTTTTTTTTTAATATCATTAGCAAAAATACTCCATTTAACAATATGGGAAACTCAGACTGACATTTCGATTTGCCTTCAAGCTACTGAGGACTATATGTGAGAAAGTGTGCGTGAAGTGATGCAAAAACCAAACACATTCTCGCATTTAGTCCTCAGGTCCATCAAATTGCTTCATTTTGAAAGTTTCATGGGCGCGTTCAAAAACGAAACAATCTGAAGGGCAAGGCATGGTCTTAAATTGGAAGATTTGTATAGCTTTTTAATTTCAATCCAAAGAAATGTTGTAAATGTATATTAAATTAAATGAAATCTTTTTTTTTACACTTCAAAATTTTCAGAAAGTAGTTAGCTTATAGCAAGCTTCAAACTAGGATCAGAGGTTCATCATAAGTGCATGTGTTATAGGGCCCATACACTACGCAAACACGTTTGTTCAAACGTGTGTTTGAGCAAACATATAGTTTCGCCACACACTACACAAACATGTTTGAGAGATATTACTTTACACACCACAATACTGGTAAACTTTTTTAAAGTTCAATGAATTGAATACAGTCCAAAAAATGTGTTCCTCTTGTTTATTCATGTTAACTCTATGAAAATTGGCATCGGTTTGAGCAAAATTCAATACACACCAGATTGAGCAACAAAAGGTTCAGAAAGACAATTTCTAAATTTTACCTCATAGGATCTGTTTTCAAGGTATGATTTGATCCAAGCTAAGAAAAATGGTGGAAAACCAAGAGCTTTAAGTTTAAATAAAATAATTCCGTGGCTAAGTTGGTCAAAAGCTTTAGAAAAGTCAGTGTATACACAGTCAACTTCATAACCTTGTTCTAAATCAATTAAACATATGTTTGAGAATGTGAGGAGATTAGTAACGGTTGATCTTTTTTTCACAAAACCATGTTGCTGTTCGCAAATGAGATTTTTACTAAAAAATGCTACACTTTTACAAACAACTTGTTCAAACAATTTAGGAATGCAAGAAAGCTTTGCCATGGGCCTGTAGTTTATTATATCCAACTTGTTACCTTTCTTGAAAATTGATGTTAGAAATGACTTCTTCCATATACTGGGAAATTTGCCTGTTTTAAGAGAAAGTTTGAATAAGAACGTAAGGGGTTCAACTAAAGCGTTACTACACTTTTTTAATACTATCGGGGGAATACCATCGGGACCGGCTGAGCAGTCATCATTCAATGCGGATAAAGGATCAAGGACCGTACTCTGTAGCACAGGGATGTGACTACAGCTAGTTTGCGAAAAGGAGTGAAGATTATGAATATATACTTCATCAACTTCTTGAGGGCTATTCACAAATGACTAACGGAAATTTGTTGCGAAAGCGTTACAGATATCAACAGTTTTATCTAACGAAAGGTTCTTGTAAGTGAAGTTAACTGGAAAGCCATCTGATTTTTTCTTTAAGTTTACAAGTTTCCAAAACTTTTTAGGATTCTCTTTCAAAGAGGTGCCCATATCAGTAACATAACTAGCGTATAAAATTAGAAAGGGACTTAAATTCATTAAAGAATTCAACATAAACAGAGAAGTTGATTGGAGACAGAGCAATTCCAGAGATGGTTAATTCTTCAGACAACAACTGGAAATTAGCTCTTCTGAAGTCAAAATTATATAAGCAATCAAAGGAATTACTGTGTTCAGTAAGTTGATTACTTAAGTCAAGAAAAATGTCCAAGGGGGGGGGGGGATATTTATCAATATTAGTAATTCCTGATCAAGATTCTAGAACAAGAGTACTAATATTGAGGGTGGAAAATTTAGTTTTTCCGTCGGCTATTTGGTCACTTTATTTTGGTAAAGAAAACAAATTCTTTAACTTGTCCCGACGTTTCGGCAAGGATTGTTGCCTTCTTCAGGGGAAATTCAAGTTTGAAGTTATGTCATTAAATCAAAATAGGATATAATTACAATTATAAAAACTGTAGCAACTTCTTCGTATGAAGATTTGTCTTAATTAAATTAATTTGTCTTAATGAAATTAAGACAAATCTTCATACGAAGAAGTTGCTACAGTTTTTATAATTGTAATTATATCCTATTTTGATTTAATGACATAACTTCAAACTTGAATTTCCCCTGAAGAAGGCAACAATTCTTGCCGAAACGTCGGGACAAGTTAAAGAATTTGTTTTCTTTACCAAAATAAAGTGACCAAATAGCCGACGGAAAAACTAAATTTTCCACCCTCAATATAACACTAAAAGTGGTCAATACAACAAATCAAGAGTACTAATAGCGTCAGAAGAAAATACTAAATCGAGAATTCGATTTTTTGAGTTTTTAATACAGCTTGTTTGCTTTAAGTCAGTTAGAAGGATTTTATAGAAAAGATAGTTCCAATTGTGAAGAAGAGAGAGAGGCTTCAAGGCAAGATTCGTCTTCCGATGGAATCCAGTCAATGTGTGGTAAATTAAAATCACCTAGAAGTAAAATATTGGTGTCAGCGCAGGACAAACTGATAACAAAGTCTAATGCTAAGGAGAGTTCGTTTTTCTCATAAAAATAATTTGTAGGTGGTGTGGAAATGCATTTAATTGTATCTTTTGACTAATTATACATTTAATACATTAAACTATAAACAAAAATTTTTAAATTGAAGCGTAGTTGGAAGGTAAGTAAAAAACGTCTATATTAACTTAAAACCAATTTGAATACTAAAAATCAAACTCAAAACCATATGAATTAGCTTAATATAGTAAGTCGTTGGAAAATGACAACTTGGTAAAAAAGTAAAAATTTCGGGAAAACTTTTCATTTTTATTATTTTTCAAGTGGGTGGGTACATAAATCATTCTGTAATTCGGAAATTGTTTGGTCAATTTTGGTGGTTGAGATGTTCCTGAATTGCAATTTTAGTCTTAAAAGTAATCACAAGAGCTATCATATAAAAGTATCTGATCATTTCTCAATTTTAAATAATCTTTAAAATTAAGAAATTTGTAGCAAATGAAAATTTCTAGATATTTTACTATGTGAAAAATTAAATATGTTATGAGATAATTGGCTGCTATTAATGCTTAATTTGTTTCTAAAAAGTTGATAAAGGTTAGCTGAAGCGGAAATTTCTTTAATGAACATATTACAAATAAAATAATATTGGCTTTTTCAAAATTATTTTTCTACACTAACATATACTTCATATCTGAAAACTATTGTTTATGTATGTTTTCTTCTATGTTCTGCATTTATAAAAAATAATCTACGGTAGTAGTTATTTTATTAAGAAAAACAAACACATATACGTAAAACTCATCAATTTTTTTCATTATAAGCAGCATTTTTACTAAACAAACCCTTCAAACAATAATAAGTAAACCTGAACTTTGGTAACTAAACATTTTTAAGGAATGAATGAAAATTATATTTTGCGTTAAAATGTGGGAATTCACTAAAAAATACTTCTGTACGTCAACAATAAACTAAACATTCATGTCGATTACATGATCCTATTGAATGAGTTGTGCAAGAATTCAGCACGATTTTTTGACGTTTTCATTTTGTGATAAATGTCTAAACTTGCATTTTATTTGCTCTGCATTTATTTAACGTGTTCGCTATAATCGTTCTGATTATTTTTTTTTTAACATTGGTATTCCTTTGATATCTTACATAGTTTTTTGATAGCAAATACATGTATGCCTTAATCAATCAAGAATGTTATGGATAAGGTATTTTAATTTGATACAGATTTGAATCACTTGCAAAAACAATATTTGGACCGTTCATTAACGAAAATTTAGTAGAATTCAATTCAAACTGCGCTCGCACCCTTAACTTGATGCTTCTTTGAACGCATTTTGATACAATAATCCGAGGTGAATTGCGTGGTGATTATTGTAAATTAATGAAATTATTATAATAAACTGATTTTGAACATGCTTTTTTCAAGACAAAAATGTACATTGGTTCGCTATCAACAAAATGACTGCAAAAGTAAAGCCTAAAACTGACTTTTTCATCGAAAAAAGTAATAAGAAAAATCTGAAAAAAAAACTTAATCACATTCCCATTTTGTTGTTGCTTTGCAAAGTGCCGCTAGCCCACCGCATCGTTTTGTTGTTGGTTTTCACATCTATTCATGTACTAATTGTCAAAATTATAAGTACAACAATGTAAAAAAGAGGCTGGGATGCGACCCACACTGATAACTTCCCATCCCGTCTGTCGATTTGTCTTGCTTAAAAGTTTGTGTATAAGTATCAATTTTTACCAAATTTGCGTAATATTTTTTGTAGATTTTATTTTTTTATGAAAAAACAGACTTTTGGATTTTTATAAAAAAATTACTGAATATCGAAAACAATATTTTCTGTGAAATTAAATAAGTTTGAAGCCAATATTTTTAATTTTTGAAAAGCTTTTTGAGTGGAAAGTAAATTTTTACCAAGTTTTAGTATTGTTTTTTTTTTAGGTTTTTATTTTTTGTAAAAAAAACTGTCATTTCGATTTTTCTCAAAATTTTATATAATGTTGAAAACAATATTTCTTATTAGACAAAATTAGTTTGAAGCCAATGTCTCAAATTTTTGAAAAGATATTTACGTCGAAAACAATTTTTACCACCTTTTATAATTTTTTTTTTAGATTTTTATTTTTTGTAAAAAAACTGTTAATTCGATTTTTCTCAAAATGTTACTGAATATTGACAACAATATTTTTTGAAAGATAAAAGTAAATTAAAGCCAACATCTCAAAGTTTTGAAAAGACATTTGAGTCGAAAATCAATTTTTACAAACTTTTATACATTTTTTTTTAGGTTTTTATTTTTTGTAAAAAAACTGTCAATTCGATTTTTCTCAAAATTTTTCGGAATGTTGAAAACAACATTTCTTATAACATGAAATAAGTTTGAAGCCTTAATATCAAATTTTTAAAAAGATATTTGAGTCGAAATTCAATTTTTACCAACTTTGAGTAATGTTTTTTTTTAGGTTTTTATTTTTTATAAAAAAAAACTGTCAATTAGATTTTTCTCAAAATGTTATCAAATGTTAAAAACATTATTCTTCGTTGCACAAAATTGTTTTGGAGATGAAATCATATTTTAGTCGTAAAATTTTCAAGGTGACACATTTTTTTTCAGTTTTTTTTATTAAAAAAAAAAAAAACGTTAATTGGATTTTTTTCCAAAAATATACTTGTTTTGTATCACGTTATATATATAATATAAAATTTAATTCAAGTCTCTAGCGTTATTGGTTCATGAGATATTTAGGGTTAAACAAAATGTTCACCTTTTTTTTTAAACTGCTATGGTAAAAAAACCACCCACGCAATTTTCTTGAGAGCCTTTTCTGCATCGTTCTGCCTTATTATCTGTATAACAAAATTTATTTGAAGTCGATATCTCTTCTGGTTCTTGAGCTATGGAGGACGAACAAAAACGTCGCGAACGTACAGACGTACGGACGTACGGACGTACGGACGTACGAACGTACGTACACACGCACGCACAGACATCTTTCTAAAAATCTTTTATTTCGACTCTAGGGACCTTGAAACGTCGAGAAATGTCAAAATTTTCAATTTGACAAATCGGACCCATTACAATAACTTCCTATGGGAAGTTAACAAATGGGTTTTGGAGAGTGAAAAGTACGAAAGATTCCCATCTTGATAAATGGAGTATTTTTGATCATTAGTAATGATCTACCTTTTGACATTATTCCGCATGTGTGACATATGTGTTCCGGGTTTGGTATACTAGCCTGAAACTCCCACCAAATTAAAAAAGCTTGCCGAAGACATTAAGGAACTAAAATTATTAGGAGATCCTTTCCGAAACTTTTCTTTTGTTTATCTTCAATATTTGGTAGTTATTTCGGTTAGGACGTTCGTTGTTAAAATTTTTTTATTGATTTGTATCGAAAATTTGGTAACATGCCAAGCTAATTCTGTGGCATTATTATAATTTTGATTTTATATTATAATAAGAAATCAACTGGAAGCCAATATTGTACACCCAGTCGTATACGAGTACGTATTTTTTTTATTTTATTCAATTTCAAAATAAAATTTCCCATTTTGTATGTACATATGTAGATCACATAACCTTCATGTAACGTCAGAAAAAGTTATAATAACGCTTTAGCTTCATTTAATTAAGTAGTTTGTTGCCTTGAAAAGAGTAAAGTGAAGAAATAAATAACATGTTTTCTAATTAATTTTATACCTTGTACAAGAGTTGTTTTCAAAATACTCTTGGAGTCTATTATTTCAAGTGAAAACACTTTCAGTTTTCAACTGAAAATCAGTCTTAAAGAGTATTTTACTTACCTATAGTATGTCACGCCCTTTCTTCCCTTGGTTTGGGAAATTTAATTTGCCATAAGGTCTGTGAATTTTAAGTTGGTCAAAAATCTGCTCATATGGTTGGTTCATTGTTATCCATAGACATCCATACATTTGCATTTACATATAAAAATATGGTTATATGTACATGTGTAAGAAAATCAAATCCTTATAAATTCGGGCTTAAAATAAATCATGTTTGACATAATACAAACAAAATAAAAATTGTCTTGTATGCGTTTGTTAAAATATAATAATATTAGTGACCTTCGATTAGAAATGTCTTTTTTCAGGACCTTAATGTGTTTCCATTTCAAAGGATATATTTAATGGATTTAAAAATAGATAAGTATGCCACAGCCGCCAGGTTGACTCTTATAAATTTTGTACCTCTTCGTCCTGGAGCGAAACTTAAAAAAAAACACTCAAAGCAACATGAGTGAAAGCACTACTCGAGTCCATGTCTTTCTACATCTCCATAAAAGCCGGAGGAGTATTTGAAAAAATAGTTCCTACCGTATACTCTTCAAATAGAGTGCAGCCAAACCAAGGGTATCTGCGCACTGTGAAGACCGCATCTGTTGAGTACTTGTTAAGGATACAGAACCGAGAACCGAACTGAGAAGACGAGAACCAACGAACGTCACGTGAGTGCTTTGTCCACATTATACAAAATGAAAACGAAGAAAAATATCATCAAATAGGTTGGGTACGGTACGGTGAAGGTAATCAAGCTCTAGATATTTTATTATTTCCTTTTTTTTGTGTGTGTGTTGAATCTAGAGCAAAAGTATCTATGAAATAAAATCATTCTCAACCGTAGGTAAGTTGCTCTAGCTGCGTGTATAGTGTCTTCGTTAGTCGTGGTCTTGTATGTATGTGTGAAAGACTTATTTGTATGCAACAGTCCAACAGCATCACAGCAGTAGAAGCCGAAGCAGAATCATGAAGGCCTCTTTCGCCTATCTAAATATCAGACAACACAAAATCAGCTTTCACCATTTTTAAAAGAGAAAAACAAGGGTTGGTGGTCAATTAGTGAGTGAGCATTGAGCAGGAAAGCAACGCATTAAATATTAAACAAGTGACCTATATTCCATTCGCATGTGTTTAAAGCTGACCGCAGGATAATTCGTTTACATTTTTTAGAGTTGAGAAAAATGAATTGGGGTTGGTACAGCGAAATCTCCCTTAGGCGGATAGCAATGGCATTTCGCTCAGTTTTGTTTTCTTTTTAAGCTAACTCAGTTTTTGGACATAATTTTAAAAGGTCAATGTCAATAGAAAATATCTGAAATCCATGATATCGGAGGAGTTGCAGCCAAAATGGTTGTAGTGTTTGGAGTGTGTGTGTTTTTGCAAAGCAAATTGAGATGACAGTAATTGTTGACACTTCTTTCACATGAGATAATTGAATATTGGAATTTATAGTTTTTTTTATAAGCATATATCTCTGAACCACAAAGTTCGTATACTTAAAAAATAGATAGTAAAGTATGTTTTTTCTCTAAACTAAATTGAAGAAATATTACAAATTGTTTTCGTCTCGAATATTTCTAGAACAAACACTAGTACACGTAAAATTTATGTTACCCAAGATGTTACCCAAGACATGAATCAATAACTAACAAGATTTTTAAAAGTATCAAATTAACATAAATATATGTATTTATTAAATTCAAAAAGATACTTTAAGTGCCCATATAATCAAACACTTCAAAATATCAAAAGTTCATAAATATGCATTAAAAAGAGGGACTAACTTTAACAATCAATTCAAAAACCAATTTCCAAAGAAATTAAATAATAAAACAATACGTATACGCCTGAGTGACCCACTTTACTAATACTAATGTCTTTAATAGTGCCATTCCTCAACAAGGTCTTGGAAGTAGAGATGAAATAATTGTACAATTTTGAAAATTTTTAGTAATAAAAGTAAGAATACGGTTATTTACAAAAATTCGGTTGTTGGAAAAAGGCAAAAACGGATTCCAAACAAAACCAAAGACGCCCTAAATTTGGGTACATTAAATCAAATCAACACCACACAGTAAATTTAAATCGAAAAATCATAGAAATTAAGTGGGATACTACAAGGATTTAGTAGTACCCGTGGCATGATGATGCGTGCGTTGGACTTGGCAAATGCCATAATCGCCGAGCAAACGGGACCAAGTCCCTTGTTAGTGACGAAGGTTGAGCTTCAGCTCATCTTCAATTCAATAAAAAACAAAAAGTAAGCAGGTGTCGATGGTATATCCAACGTTGTACTAAGACATTTACCGACCGATGGAGGCAATTGACATTTATACCACACTCTTCAATAATGCACTAAATAATGCATATTATCCAGTACATTGGAAGACCGCTGTGGTTCATCCTCTCCCGAAAAAGGGAAAGTACAACTCCAACCCATCAAATCTTCGGTCGATAAGTCTTCTTCTGAGCATCAGCTAAGTTTTCGAAAAGGTCATCAATAGGGCTCTGACTAAGTGGGCTGCGGACAACAAAATCATTCCGGATAAACAGTTCGGGTTCAAGCCGGGTCATGACACAATTCATGCTGCGTCTAAACTCGTTTCTGATATCCAATGGAATAAATCAAAACAACAATGCACAGGTGCTGTTCTGGTTGATTTGGAAAAGGCTTTTGACACCGTATGGTTAGAGGGTCTTTACCTAAAACTGAGCAGGTTTGGCATAAGCAAACCATTGTTGTATATATAGGGTGATTTTTTTGAGGTTAGGATTTTCATGCATTAGTATTTGACAGATCACGCGGGATTTCAGACATGGTGTCAAAGAGAAAGATGCTCAGTATGCTTTGACATTTCATCATGAATAGACTTACTAACGAGCAACGCTTGCAAATCATTGAATTTTATTACCAAAATCAGTGTTCGGTTCGAAATGTGTTTCGCGCTTTTTTATCGACAAATTTTGTTCAGCGATGAGGCTCATTTCTGGTTGAATGGCTACGTAAATAAGCAAAATTGCCGCATTTGGAGTGAAGAGCAACCAGAAGCCGTTCAAGAACTGCCCATGCATCCTGAAAAATGCACTGTTTGGTGTGGTTTGTACGCTGGTGGAATCATTGGACCGTATTTTTTCAAAGATGCTGTTGGACGCAACGTTACGGTGAATGGCGATCGCTATCGTTCAATGCTAACAAACTTTTTGTTGCCAAAAATGGAAGAACTGAACTTGGTTGACATGTGGTTTCAACAAGATGGCGCTACATGCCACACAGCTCGCGATTCTATGGCCATTTTGAGGGAAAACTTCGGAGAACAATTCATCTCAAGGAATGGACCGGTAAGTTGGCCACCAAGATCATGCGATTTGACGCCTTTAGACTATTTTTTGTGGGGCTACGTCAAGTCTAAAGTCTACACAAATAAGCCAGCAACTATTCCAGCTTTGGAAGACAACATTTCCGAAGAAATTCGGGCTATTCCGGCCGAAATGCTCGAAAAAGTTACCCAAAATTGGACTTTCCGAATGGACCACCTAAGACGCAGCCGCGGTCAACATTTAAATGAAATTATCTTCAAAAAGTAAATGTCATGGACCAATCTAACGTTTCAAATAAAGAATCGATGAGATTTTGCAAATTGTATGCGTTTTTTTTTTTTTAAAAGTTCTCAAGCTCTTAAAAAATCACCCGTTACTTTATGATATGCTTAACGGTAGAAAGTTTGTTGTCAAAAGTGGCAATGTAACTTCTACCACAACATTTATAATTAGAAATGGTCTTCAACAGGGAGCGGTAAATTCGCCGATTCTCTTCAGCATTTACACCAGCGATAAATGCTGCTCTGACCAGGGCCAGAGAAGCCTTCACTCTGACGAAACGGCTGTTTTTTAGCAGTCGGCTTGACCCCAGAGTGAAGGTAATTTGCTACATGGCCCTCATACGGCCGATGATCGTTTATGGTTGTCCTGTGTGGTTGAACGTTGCCCCTTCCGAGATGGAGAAGTTTCGGATGTTCGAGCGGCAGTGTTTAAGACGCTGTACCGGCTTATATCGAACAGCCGAATCTTCTTACGTGCATTACTATTCCAACGAGGTCCTATACAACGGGGCTCGAATCAACAGAATTGACAATTTCGTGATAAAACTCGATCGAGGTCACATTGCAAGAGCTATGTCCTCGACCAACAATTTAATTTTCGGGGCGTTCTATCCGAACGACGAGTATTTTGAGAGTGCGCGCTTGAGCGGCTTCATTCCACCAGAGGCATTCCTATTTTTAGATAGATGCGGTCTGATACAGGATAGATTGGCAGTTCCGTTAATCTACCACGTCATACGACGAACCGTAGATAGCCGACTCCTGTACAATCGGTACGTTTGTCGTGGCACAAGGCGGAGCAGAGCTCCTTCGGTTCAGTAGGGCTGTGTCCGAACGGGACCGAACTGATAGGGTGAAGCAGTAGAACCAGTTTTGGTGGCTTCAATCGGCACTTGATAGTGGGTAGTCGGGATTGGGTTTTAAGCCTCGGCTGGCTTAAATACTTTTATTATAGTTTTAGGGTTTAGTTTAAAAATAAAAAAAAAAATAAAAAAAAAACATTGAATAACAAAAAAAAAAAAAAATATCAGAAGTCTTGGGTTCAATCCCTGACTGTGTCATTTAAACTTTTTTTTCACGTGTATTGCCTCTTGCGCGGAATTGACTAATTCTGTGAGAGTCATTCTTGTCATGAATAGTGCTTTTCCAAATTAGCCGATCGGATTCGGCTTAAAACTGTAGGTCTCCTTCATTCCTGACAACATGACTCGCACACTATCTAGGCCCTAGTTCTCAACGGACTGTTGCGTTACTAATTTTTTTTTGTAAGATATTGCTCATTGAAAGAATATAAAAACTAATAATTAAATTTGAAGGTAAATTTTTTGAATATAAAAGAAGATATTAATATCCAAGTTATTTCATGCCATGGAAATAGTGTTTTTAATGGTTTTTAATAATTTAAGACCCTGCTTTCTTTTGAAAAATTATTGATTTTGTAAGAGTTCCTGTTTTAAATTTACTTTGATTCAATAATACTTTTTATTATATATATCGGGTGATTTTTTTGAGGTTAGGATTTTCATGCATTAGTATTTGACAGATCACGCGGGATTTCAGACATAACTATCAACTATCAACTATTCCAGCTTTGGAAGACAACATTTCCGAAGAAATTCGGGCTATTCCGGCCGAAATGCTCGAAAAAGTTACCCAAAATTGGACTTGCCGAATGGACCACCTAAGACGCAGCCGCGGTCAACATTTAAATAAAATTATCTTCAAAAAGTAAATGTCATGGACCAATCTGACGTTTCAAATAAAGAATCGATGAGATTTTGCAAATTTTATGCGTTTTTTTTTTAAAAAAAGTTCTCAAGCTCTTAAAAAATCACCCGATATAAGCTGAGTTTGTCATATATAATTTTAATTTTAAGATTCATTCGAAAACTGAGAGATCAAAATAAAAACAACTAATATTTCTTATATTGATCTTTAATTCTGATAAAGCCATAATAATTTAACCATTCGAATACATCTCGACATAAAACAGCTTAAACTAAGATTTTTGATTGAATACCTAATCTTTCAATTTCTTTTAATAATACAATAGATTTGTTACCGCATAAATAGTATTTAAATTTTTAACGGGTACCAATGGGAAGTTATCAGTATGGGTCGCATCTTAGCCTCTTTTTTTTTAATTTGGTTTGGTATTTTAAGTAAGGTCAAAATTAGATTGCCCTTGATCTCAATTTCCATAAACGAATTTTGTTTAGCGATGAAGCCCACCTTAGGTTTAATGGATGCGGTATACCATGAATTGGCCTCCAGGATCGTGAGATTTAAATCTGCTTGATTTTTTTTTTTGGAAATATATGAATTTGCTAGTTTACCCTGATTAGCCCAAAAAAATTGACCACTTTTCTTGCCTTAGCCTACCTTAAATATTGCGGGTTTTTGTGCTATCTGTTGATGCTAACTAATTTTAAGAAGTTAAAAAAAATGTGAAACAGTTATCCAAATGAAACTTCCAGTCTTGTTTTCACCAACTTGTAAAGTGTTTCATACGAAAAGCCGAAGTTTTTTTTGAGTCAACTGAATAGGTACAACGACAATTTAATAGTTGCTTATAAGCGTTTTTAAGTACTTGATAGGTTAAATCAATACTTTTAGTGTTTTCAGTGAAATTCAATTTCTGATCTAAAATTTTAAGACCAATGGGTAAGATCTAAATTCTTTAGACACCAAGACCTAACCAGACTTAGAAGAGCTGGTAGAATTGATTGAAGTTTTAATGCTTTTTATTCGTACTTAAAAAATAAAGATTCGCAGATTTAAGGTGTGCATCAGATTTTCCTGATTCTGGGGAAAAAATAAAACAAAAACTTGGCATAAACACAATATGCTCAACAGTTTTTAGAGTTATAAAAAATTCGAGCCATCTTATACGAATCAAACTTAATAAAAACCGCGCTATTTGACAAACAACGGAAAGTTATGCGATTAGAGTTTTTCATAACTCAAATAAAATGGAAGATGAATGGTTTCACGCGGTTTTTTTTTCAGACGGAAAACTATTTAATTTCAATGACCCTGATGAGTTAACCTTTTATTTTCACGATTTGAGAAAATAAAATGGTTTTAAAAGCTTCATTACAGCTGTGAAGGATGGGTTGTGATATGAAGAGCTGTCAGATATTATGAAACAGTTAACATTGAGATCTTAACATCAAAAATTAATGCAGTAATAACTGGACAGAGTAGCAAAATTTGGACTTCCTTCAATGACTAACGTACTCGTCTAATCTAAACATTATTAAAATACTTAGGGATTCGAATTGGAGAAATTAGATGTAAAAGATTTCTGTATTTAGAAATTTGAACAACATTTCTCATCAAAATTTTCGTTTTTGGTGACTATTTTCTGTCAAAATTCTCAGAATTCTTAAAAAAATAAATTGGACAATTTTGTAACACTGACGTTTTTAATATCTATTGGCAGACTTTATTTTAGCTGATTTATCAATATGAAACAATCTGTTTCGAAGCTTTTTTTAAAGATCTTAATGTTTTTGTATTCAGTTGACATTTTGTTAAATAATTTGTTTTATTTTACTCACAACTCAAATGTTTACTATGTAAAGCTTTCAATTATGTACTTGTCTATGTTGACAAAATGACCCAAATTTTCTTACAAGGAGGTATTTTTTAAATACATTCAGACAACAGTCTAGAACTACCAGCAATTAGTAACTTGACTGTAAAATGGTGCATTTATGTCTGTATGGGCTTTTAAGGGAGACATCTTTTTGTTTGTTACAATTATTTTTAAGCCTTGTTATTGACGACGACGACAAAGTGGTGGTGGTTGCGATGGCAAGACATAGAATACCGTGTTATGGAAGGGAAATGCAAAAGCCTTTCCGACAATTAGTCGAAAACTTTCATAATTAAATTTTCACCCACAAAACTACAGTGGGGGGAAGCCATTAATATTGCAATTGAATATCCGGATGTTATAGTTGAGACTAGAGGCAAAGTGTGTAGCGTAACTGAAAGTGACGCAGTGTTTAACCATCTAAGTGTCAACCTCTATTTCCTATATACCGTGCATATATTCCTGTGTGTAGATTGGATTACATACATATGTGTATATAAATTGCATTACATATATATACAGTTACTTAGATATAATATGCATTTACCCAGAGGTTTAGGTATATCTTTGCCAATCTACTAAATTTAAAACAAATGCTTTTGAAATGCAATTAAGTTTTGAAATAATTGCATCGTGTCGTTTGATTGGGGTTGAAGGATTTTAATTAAGTGCCTTTCGCAAAACTATCTATTATATATGTACATATGTATGGTACGTACATTTTAATGCGGTGTATACTAATACCTTCGTGTGTAAAACTCAATCAAAGTCGATTGGGAGCAGTGAACAAGATAAAACGCTTCCCAAATTATTGCTGATTTGAAGAACTAAAGTGTTTGCTTTAATAAATTAAGTGACATTTTCATAATTTGTTCATGATGACGGTGGTTTTTTTAGACGTGTGGTTTTCAAGAAGAAATTAAACACATAAAATTCAATGTTCTGGCCAATAATAATTTAGCTTTATTATAAAGACAAAGGTTCGCAATAATGTTTTTAAAATTATGTTATTCAAAAGGCTGCTGCAAATGGCCCAAACAAATTTAACCCTAGAGGACCAAATTTGAACCACTTTTTGAAATAATTGGAGCCGTATTTCAATAATAACCGAATGTTTTCTTCAAAGGAGTCAATCGTCTCGGGCGTATCTGTGTAGACAAGCGCCTTCACATAATCCCAAAAATAGTACAGTGGTGTGAAATCGCACGATCTTTGAGACCACGCCATCGTCATAGTCCCACCAAAAGTGTTGATTGAAAACCACACGTCTGAAATATCCACCCGTTAGATGAACAAATGTGCAATCAAATAAACTCATTTTCGCTAATTAAGACTTAAGATTATAATGTGGATATTTGTACCTTGAACGCGTCCGAAACGCCTAATTTTACATTCATAGCTCTGAGAAATAAAACAGAATACATTCAAACAATGCATTGAATAAGTTAGCTTTCAGGTATTGTACCTATGGGTTTATAGAACGTTAAAAGAGGATTGTAGATTTGTATATTGTTTTAACAAAACTTTCATATATGGAAAGCTACTAAGCTAAGTGCATACGAGCGTATATCAAGTAGTTTTAGTTTTTTTTTTTTAATTTAAACACTTTGCGAAAAAGAAATCTATAAAAATAAGTTAGGTATATTTTAAAACGATTATTCAAAGAAAATGTAAAGGAAGCCATACAATAAATTCCATTTACATTGCCTTTAGCTAATTTTCACATTGAATGTAATCTTTAATCAATGATTGACCTTTTATTTTGGAAAAAAAATTAAGACGAAATTTTAATTTAATTTTAAGTCAAACGATTCAAGTTTTAGAAATATTTCAAAAAACCTGTGAATGAAAGTCAAGTAGTTGAGTGTGTCCCCATATTATTTTTAGTTTTCGAATAATTTTTATTAATTGAAGGTATGATGAAATCTTTGGCATTATTTAAAAAATTTGTATTGTATTTTTTTTTAAGTATAGATGGCATTTTTCACTTCCCTTCAAAGTTAAAATTTGAGATGTTAAATCAGAAGATGTTCTCTTGACACCGTTAAAAAACCTTTGCTTGCAAAATTACTATTGTGTCGGTACTTGTGCGGTATTTAATAAAATACAAATCAATATCTTCATAAAGTTTCATAGTTATTATTATTATTATTATTATTATTATTTATTAGCTATTCTGCCTTAATACTAAATTACATTTTCTTTTTCATTAATTCATAATATTAATATTTACATAAATCAAATTGATTTGTTTTAACAAAAATATTGTTATGCACGGGCAAAAGCCTCCCCCATTGTTTTCCATTCGTTTCTGTTGTGAATTTTTTGAAACCAAAGTCTGTCGAAAGCATGAAGCTCATCTCTCCATCTTTTTGGCTGACGCCCAACTGATCTGGTACCACTAAACGGTGTCCACTCTGTACATTCTTTTGACCACCTTTCATCTGACTTCCTCATAAAATGCCCTGCCCAGTCCCATTTCAGCTTTCTTGTCTTCAAAATAACATCTTCGAATCCTGTCCATGAGCGTATGTTGACATTTCTGATTCGCTGAGATCTTCTTATTTTTAGCATTGCTCTTTCCATTGCCCTTTGAGTTGTTGAAAGCTTCCTTTTTATTGCAACGTTGTTCGTCCATGTTTGGGAGCCATATGTTAGCACTGGTAAAACTGTGGAATCGAAAATGTATTTCTTGGTAACGTTTGAGATATTCGAGTCCAACATAGTTTTCACGTCCCAGAATTGCCTCCATCCGTTTGTTATCCTTCGAGAGATCTCCTTCTCTTCTCTATTATTAAATGAAACTAATTGTCCTAAATATATGAAGTCCTCCACATATTCGATCAGCTCTCCATTAATATGCATAGGTGTTTTGGTCGCATTTGTCATAACTTTGGTTTTGTTTTCGTTTGCTTGAAGACCTGCCCTAGAGCATTCCAGAATGAGTTCGTTTATCATCTTTTGAAGATCTTCAGGATTATCATTCATCAAAATAATATCATCAGCAAACCTTAAGTTTGAAAGATATTTTCCATTAATTTTTATGCCAATGTGTTCCCAATCTAATTTTCTAAAACATTCTTCTAGAGTAGCCGCAAAGAAAGGCGGTGAGATTGGATCTCCTTGTTTAGTTCCACTTTGAAGTTTGAATGGCTCTCCAAATATTTCAGTTTTTATCTGAGCAGTGGAAGAGTCATAAATTTTTTTGAAAATTCTAACCCAACGACAATATATACCTTGGTTAAGGAGTGCATTCCACATGAAGTCTTGGTTAATGGTATCGAAAGCCTTTTTTAAATCAATAAAAATGAAATAAACCGGTAATCGGTATTCTCCACTTTTTTCGATGATTTGATTAACTGCCTGCAGGTGGTCTGTAGTTGAGAAACCTGATCGAAAACCTGCCTGCTCCACTGGTTGATGTTGTCCGAGGTCTACTTCCAGCCTTTTGAAGATGCATTTTGCAAAGATTTTGTAGATGTTAGATATAAGACTTATTGGACGATAGTTGTTGATGTCATCTTTTTTCCCTTTCTTGTGCAATAGAGTGATGTACGACTTTGTCCATTGGATAGTAACTTCTCCAGTAGCCATAATATCGTTGAAAATATCTTTAAGCCACGCTGAAGACGTTTCAATTCCATATTTTAGGATTTCGGCTTCGACTCCATCACTGCCTTTACTCTTTTCGTCCCCAAGTTCCATTATAGCCTTTTTTATTTCGTCTTGAAGAAACGGTAAAATTTCTTCAGATTCTTCTTCTAGCCTCTGTTCTATACTACCGATGTTTGTATTTTGAAGATTATTCGAGTATAGTTCCTTATAAAATTCTGTTGCAACTTCGTTTATTTGTCTTCTGTTCCGGACTTGTTCGTTGTTTTTCGAAACCCCTAAGACCCATTCCTTCTCTAATTTCATGCTTTGTTTGACTTTCTTTATCGATTTAGTACTTTCTAAGATGTTTTTTATATTTTTTTCGTGGAATTTTCTTATTTCTTGTTTGCTTTTTTTCTTTATCTCTTTTCTTAGTGTTCTCAGTTCTATTCTTTCATTTTGTGAGATGTTTTTAATTTTCCTTAAAAATTCCCTTCTTTGTATCATGTTTTGTGTAGCCACTGATATTTTATTTTTGTTTGTACTCTCGACAGTTTTAAAGACATGTTTCGAAGATATTATTTTCAAAGTTTTTTCGAATTGGTCGTATTTTTCCTGAACCGTTCTATGACCATTCGTTTCCTTCAGAATGCGATGGCGGAGCTCTAATTCCTTGTTGTAGTTCCCCATTTGAATCGGGCTGGGTTCTTTTTCTAGTACATACTGGTTTTTCTTGTAATACTTCAACTTCCTTGTCTTATGATTGATCAGTAGCTTGGCCCTTACTAACCTGTGATCTGAGTCGTATTCGAACCGATTTAACACGTCGACATCTTTGAAAAAAGATTTTTTATTGGTGTGAATAAAATCGATTTGGTTCTTATGCTTTCCATTTGGGTGGATCCAAGTCCACATTTTGCTATCCTTTTTCCTGAAGAGTGAGTTTGTAACTGTTAATTTATGTTGCCATAGCCATTGCAACATCCTTTCCCCTCGGTTATTTCTACTTCCATACCCATATGGTCCCATAATTGGCTCTTCTCCTGGTTTCTTTGATCCATAGTTTCATAGTGCACCGTTACAATTTCACCAGCCCTATTTACTAATAAGTAAGGTCTAATTACGCCCCCATTACCAACCTAATAACGATTATTAAAGAGTGGGAATGGAGAAGCTTTTCAACAATAACTCTTAACAAAAACAATTAACAATAACAACTACTCCAAATGCAAACATTCCTTTTATTAACTTAGCCTTTGAAGTCAAAACAGGCCTTATCACTAAAAATGGTTGCTCTTGAACATCCGTATCATTTTCATCCATATATACCAAGGTCCCAATAAGCGAGACTGCGATGTTTCTGGTTATCGATTGGGTCAAGCTCTTATTTGTGTTAATTGGTATTTAAAAACCTAAGACCCAAGTCTTTATGCAAAATACGGAAACCTGGGTTTTTTCCAAAACAACGAGCTTCATCGGCAGGTTCCGTGAATTAAGACCAACTGAAATAAGATCAACTTTTAAAAATGAACCTTACTGCACTTTACAAAAGTGAAATGAGGCCAATTTTTAGCAGTTTGTCGAAATGAACTTTGAATAAGTAAAATAAGGCCAAATTATTTTGAGAAATAAGACCAACTTATTTTTAGGAATAAGCAGTGCGCTTTGCATGGGAAAATTCTTGAATGTTGGCTTTACGACGTCAATGTTTTGATTCTTTCCCAACAGATAACATCTTTCCACCAAGTTCGACTGTAAAATGTTCACCATTTTGTATCGTTTATACTTGTCAAATACTAAAAGATGACATCTGCTTAAATATGTAGAAGGCTTTAAAACGTAACATTTTTTTTAAACTACATACATATGTACCGTACATAAACAAATTTAACTCATTGATTTGTAAAAAATGATAGGCGAACTTGAAAATAAGTTTATAGTGTAACTTTTGCAATTACCATAACCATAACCATAACCATAACCATAAAATTCATGTCATCAAAAATAAAGTTCAAGGAGTACCAAGAATTAAGTACTTAGTACTTGAGCAGTAATCATTTTCCTTTTAAGCAACTGAGAAATTGTTTGTTTTTATTTCAACTTCAATTTAAAAAAAATATAAAAACCATGTATTAAAACAAGAGAAAGGGTTATCAATTTTGCGATTTTAAAAGTATAGGGCTGGAATTCGATATCTGCCAAACTAAATTGTTAAACCAGTTTTTTTTCAGTTGAAAGTCTGACATTTAAGAAAATGGATCGCTTAACTATCGCACAATGCATTCAAAATGCTAAAACCTACTACAAAAATGGTGATTCTGCCACAGCCACATATCGTGCTTTAAGAGGTTTATGGTTTACATAATCGTCCAACTACGAAAGCGATTGGCAAAATTGTGGAGAAATTTGGAGAGACTGGATTGGTTACAGATATTGTACTGAAAATATCGCAGCTGTAAGTGAAAAAGTTGACGAAGACCCGAATGTGTCGATTCCTCGTCGTTCTCAGGAATTAGGACTGTCTTACGCCACATTATGGCGTATTTTGTATTTGGATCCACATCTACATCCATATAAATTCCAGCTCACACGCATACTGAAGCCAGCTGACCATTCACAACTTTGTAGATACGTCGAATAGGTGCTTCAACAACAAGAGGTGGACGGCGATTTTTCGAACAAAATTTTCTTCAGTGACGAAGCAAATTTCTCACTCGGTGGTTACTAAACAAAATTGTACGTATTTGGGGTTCTGAGAATCCTCAAGTTATTGCAGAGAGGCCATTACTTTCACAAAAAGTTACTGTTTGGTGCGCTCTTTGGTCCGGATATGTGATTGAAACTTACTTCGAAAACGACGATGGAACGACTGTCACTGGCACCAAGATTATGCTATTTGACACCGCTGGACTTTTTTTTGTGGGCCTACGCAAAGACCGTGTTTATGCAGACAAACCTTTAACTCTTGAGCACTTTAAAACCAACATTCGACAAGTTATGGCTGAGATATCGCCCAATATGTATCAAAATGTGGTCGAAAATTACTTCAAAAGAATCGATGCTTGCAACAATTCGCGTGGTGGTCATTTAAATGATGTATTATTTCACACATAATGTCATCTTTGAACCTTTATAATTAAAAAGAAATATCATGAACAAAATATTTTGTATGTGTTTTAATTACGGTTACTTTTGAAACCGCAAAATGGATAACCCTGTATATGTAAGTACCCGTTACTTAGTACTTGCTATAAAATGCTTACAAAAATTCTTATACTTCGTATATTTTAAGCATTAGTTTTAATACTTTTTTTGCTAGATGTCTGTACACAAAATTCCCGAATATTGACGGTTTATTTAATAGAAATTATTTTAATATAGAAAAAATTACGTTCAAAGAAATCAACTTTAAAAATTTTAAATAACTCAACGTTTCCTTAATAAATAGGAAGTTATCTGAATTTAGACCTCAATTATTTGATTTCATTTAAATTTTATTTTACATAAAGTTTGATCTTATAATAATACATTATACAGTTAAACCCGGGTGAGTTCCTGACGCTTTAGTGTCTATTCCGCATAAGTACCTTCTATATATTTTTCAAAATCAAAATTCGAAGGATATACTATACATATTCATACTAAAATCATATGTGCATTTAAGCGGTTTTTTATAACTTGCTAACCCTCATAAGTGCCCATTAAGAGGGGGCATTTAAGGTTAAGCACTTATCCGGGTTTTACGTAATATTTATTATGTCTAAAGTGTATAACCCTAATTTACAACTAAAGTTTTCCTACCCAAAGTACGCCGCCATTCGGTCGCCTCCGTTATTATCCAGATATCTAATAATAATTTTGGATAATTTAAATATTAACTCAACCTACATAATTAAAACCAAAAATAAATAAAATATCCTGCTTTATATTCCAACTATAGGGATATATTTCGACTTTTTGTGTGTCGGAATTATATAATCTTCTCTCTTCATTCCTTCTCCATTTCATAATTATAAAACTATTAGTGAGATCATTTTCTTAAAATAAATTAAATCTAATTGTTTCCTCTAAAATATGTCATAAACATTAAGTTAGATTTTACTAGAACCTTAGACGAAAAAAAGCTTTATCAAAAATAATAATAAGGGTAGGTACATTATTATTTTTTTATTTTATTTCACTTTTGAGGGTTGATGGTAAAAAGAATTGATGTGGTGAAGGTTAAAAAAGTACACGACAAGTCTAGCTAGCTATTAAAAAAATATACTATACATTTGAAATAGCTCGAGTCACGCAAAGGCATATTAGTCACATAAATAATAAATATTTAGTTTGGTAGGTAGAGAGGAGACATGGAGGCATGTAGGATTGTAGGTGCTTCTAGTTGGTTACTATATATCGACATAATAGTAAAATAAAAATAAAAACATAAGCAAATAATTTCCAAGGTGAAGAATGTTGGGTTGAAAAAACAGGAAACAAATTAGAAAGGAGAAGGAGTATATAATTGCTTTTGGTAAGTATATGAATGTCGGAAATAATTGCATTATTTTATAAAGACTAATTTCTTTTTTTTTTTTTGAATTCAAAAAGTGCAAACAGGATGGAGAGTCATTATTTGATGCTTTTGAATAATTGTTTTTCATTTTTAACCAGCATGTCCCGGAAACGGAAGAATTTAGTGTTGAAAAACGATGTTTAGGAAGGACAATGAACTTTGGATATTTGCGTGGAATATTAGATCTTATATAATAGACAACATGTGCCAGAAAGAAATATTAAGGAGGACTACAACATTGAAAAAAGAGGCTGAGATGCGACGCGTACTGATAACTTCTCATCCCGTCTGTCGATTTGTCTTGCTTAAAACCTTTACAAAATATTCATAACAATATTTTATGTAAGATAAATAATTTGTAGTCAATATTTTCCTTTTTTCTCCTAATACTTGAGCCGAAAATCATTTTTTATCAGTTTTTTGTAGGTTTTCGTGTTTTGTTAAAAAAGTTGTCAGATGAATTTTTCTAATTTTTTTAAGTCAATACCTTTACGTGAATATTGCACTTAAGAATAAAATAATTTTATTCACAACAATTTTTACAAAAATTAAAAAATTTTAACAAATTTCGCGTATTATTTTATGTAGATTTTAAATTGTATGAAAAAAACAGCCTGTCGGATTTTTATAAAAAAATTTCTAAAAGTCGAAAACAGTATTTTTTATAAGATGAAATAATTAGTTTGAAGCCAATATTTTTGAAAAGATATTTGAGTTAAAAATCCAAGTTCAAGTATAATGCCTTTTATGTTTTAAATTCTTGTAACATTTTTCTCAAAATTTTATCAGATCGCATTCATCTTTGCATACAATTATTTTGGAGATAAAATCATTATTTATTCGTAAAATGTCAGGGGTGGCAATTATTTTTTTTCAGGTTTTTCTGATTAAAAAAAAAAAAAAACGTTAATTGAAAACAAGGCCAATTTCACTAAACTCTTTTTACTTTGCACTTTTACTTTGCAAATTAAGTTTCATCAAACGCAAATTTTGCAAAGAGAAAATTATTGAATAAAAAAGTTTTCCTGTTTGCAAAATACGTTTCAACAAATTCAAATTTGCAAAGTGAAAATTATTTTTTTTTTTTAAGTGAAAAGTTTTGTTATTTTGAAAAGTTTCTTTTTGTTTCAGTAATATGCAAAGAGACATTTTCATTTGCAAATAATAGTTTGTTTTTAAAAGTTGTTGAAAACTAATAAAAACATAAATTAACAGATTTGAAAATGAAGAAGTAAATAATAGTTTGCAAGACAATGGCCTAAGCATTTTTTTTTTTTGAAAAATTTACCAAAGAACATGAGTTTTAAATTTTAGGGCATTGGGCAAGAGTACGATAACTCAGGCGACAAGATATTATAACGGATTTTTTTAAGAACAGTTAAAAACAAGCATTTTTAACTATAGGAGGGGGGTCTATCTCCCCCCGTTTAGGCAGGAGAGGCCATTTAAAAAAATGAATACTTAAAATGGAAAAAAAATACTTAAAAAATAGCGGTAATACTTACAATTATTAAGTATTATACATTTTTTTAAAGCCAACATTCTGTTCTATTAGTCAGTTTTTAAATCAAGTCAAAACTATGTGTAGTTTTTGAAAAATTTAATTTAAACTCAAATTTTGAGTAAAAAAAGTTAAAAAAAGGTACATGGGGTACATGCAAAGTTTCTTTTGCATTTTAATAACCTGGATTTAAGAAAAAATAATTTATCGTTGGTATATCTTAATCCATATTCGATTATTACTATCAAAATAAGACTACGTTAATACTCAAGCAAGAAAAAAAATAATTTAATTAAAAGATTTTTTTGGTAATTTTCAATTTTCTGAAGAACTAGAAGAAAAAAAATCATCTAGTTTTCAGTTTTTGATCAAAAAAATATAAGAGAAATGAATTCTACAAAAAAAAACAGTAGTAGATAATCTTAAGGTTTTGAAAAATTACACTTTAAACCTTATTTTTAATTTTTCTTGTCAAAGTTTTGAGTTTAAAACTATTTTTTTCAAGTTTTTTGACTTGATTCGAAAACTGGCTAATAGACAAAAGTGTTGGCTTTAAAAAAATTTATAATACTTAATTGTGAGTATTACCGTTATTTTTATTATTTTTTTCCATTTAACGTACATATTTTTTAAATTGTCCCTACCGCCTTAACGGGGGTTGATAGACCCCCCCCTCTTATAGTAGAAAATGCTTGCTTTTAACTGTTCTATACAAATCCGTCATTAAATTTTTTCGCCTGAGTTCTCGTACTCTCCCCACGCATTGATTCATCTGAATTTCAAAAATGTCTGATTTTGTAGAAGTTTTTTAATCCATAGACATCGTAGTCATCTTTAAATGGAATTTGACAGTTTATTAGAAATTTTCTTTTCAAAAAGGATTTCCTTAAATAACATGGATGTGTTGAAAAACACAATCTAAAATTAAGTTTGCAACTTTTCAAAATACGAATTAGTTGCAAAGTTGTATTTTAAATTGGTGAAAATCTTTTACTTTTCACTTCTCAAATAAAGTCTACAAAAATGAAAAGTCTTTTTATTTTACAAATGTTGTGAAAAACTTTGCAATTTTAATTTTCAGAATCTTATTTTTTTGCAAAGTTGTGTAGTAGTTATATATATACATATATATATATACAGAACATATGTTAAGATATCGCATGCTATCAGTGTCTATTGTTATATTGTTACATTATTATTCATTTACTATTAATCTTGTCATTATATAAAATACCGTAAACCGAACGTTATTCTTACTTTATATAATTTCCCCTACCGATCGTTAATTCTGTTATATTTATCTACTATTCTCTTTTCCACTTTGTTTAAAATCTCTAGACCAAAAATACTCCATTTACCAAGATCGGAATCTTTCGTACGTTTCACTCTCCAAAACCCGTTTGTTTACATTGTTGTATTTGTAATTTTGACAATTTGTCCATGAATAGATGTGACCACAAAAAAAAAAAAAAAAACGATGCCGTGGGCTAGCGGCACTTTGCTAAGCAAAAACAAAATGGGGTGGTTAATAAGTTTTTTTCAGGTTTTTCTTTTTACTTTTTTTCGATGAAAAAGTCAGTTTTAAGCTTTAATTTTGCAGTAATTTTGTTAATAGCGAACCAATGTACATTTTTGTCTTGAAGAAAGCATGTTCAACATCAGTTTATTATAATAAATTCACTAATTTAGAGTAATCACTACGAAATTCTTTAAATTTCATAATTAACCTTGAATTATTGTATCAAAGATGCGTTCGAAGAACCATCGAGTTAAGGTTGCGAGCGCAATTTTTTTATTGAATTCTAATAAATTTTCGTTAATGAACGGCCCAAATATTTTTTTTTTGCAAGTAATTAAAATCTGTATAAATTTAACCAATCCAAGTATGTTTATAGTTTGTTTTTAATGATTTAAGCTTGCAACTATTTTTCAATTCCATTTTGATTAATAAATATTAAATTTAAAAAAAAGAGTTATAATCGAAAAATACCTTATCCATAACATTCTTGATTGAAGGAAACATACATGTATTTGCTATCAAAAAAAACTATGAATCAAAGGAACACCAATGTTTTAAAAAAATAATCAGAACGATTATAACGAACCTTTTGAATAAATGCAGAGCAAATAAAATGAAAATTTTGACATATATCACAAAATGAAAACGTCTTAAAATCGTTCTGAATTCATGCACAACTCATTCATTAGATCATGTAATCGACATGAATGTTTATTGTTGACGTACAGAAGTTTTTTTTAGTGAATTCCCACAGTTTAACGAAAAATATAATTTTCATTCATTCCTTAAAAATGTTTAGTTAACAAACTTCGAATTTACTTATTATTGTTTGAAGGGTATGTTTATTAAAAGTGTTGCTAATAATGAAAAAATGAATCAGTTTTACGTACATTTTTTTTTTTTCTTAATAAAATAAATACTTCCATAGATTACATTTTATAAATGCAGAACATAGAAAAAAAATATACATAAACAATAGTTTTCAGATATAAAGCAGAAGATAGTGTAGACAAATATTTTTGAGAAAGCCAATAATATTTTAGGTATGTTTAATAAAGAAATGTCCGCTTCAGCTAACCTTCATCAATTTTTAGAAACAAAATTAGCATTAATAGCAGCATTTAGTTGGTATTGTGTGTAACCATATTGCCTATTTCTATTCCTTAAAGATGCTTTACACAAAGCAGCTTATTTTTAAAACATGGTTCCCTCAAATTTTTATTCCAAAATCTAACTACAAACAAACAATTCTAACTCTAACAAAGTCCCTCAAGAAGAAATTTTTAGGAATATTTCTGCAACAAACAAAACTAAAATTTGGTCTTGCAATTATCGAACTGCTTAAATGATGAAAATACTAATCTAATTGAGAAATCTGAACTAGCTAAAGTTGGCAATGGAACTTCGCAAGTATGCTTCTCGTAGCATTGTCTGTACAATAAAAATACGGAGGCACCTGCCTATTGTTTCCACCTGAACTTCTAACGTCGCCAAAAAAATGCTATAAGCAAACTACAGCTGAAAAAATTGTGTGTTTTGTTGTTTTACAAACTTTGTCCATTTCCAATTTTACTTAACCAGTTGCAGCGCATATTGCTTTCGCAAATAATTTAAGTAAACAAAATACAGCACTAATAAATCATTAAATATGTATTTTGTCAATTTTATTTTATTTAATATACATTTACAACATTTATTTGGATTGAAATTAAAAAGCTATACAAATCTTCCAATTTAAGACCATGTCAGCACTTCAGATTCTGTTGGTAAGGATTGTTTAGTTTTTGAACGAGGCCATGAAACATTCAAAATGAAGCATTTAGATGGGGCTGATTACTATAATGAAGCATTTTGATGGGCCGAAACACTAAATGTGAGAATGTGTTTGGTTTTTTGCACCATTTCACGCACACTTTCTCACATTTAGTGTGTAGTTAGCTTGTAGGCAAACCGAAATGTCAGTCTAAGATTCCGATCTTGGTAATGGAGTATTTTGCTCTAGACTTAAGAATAAAGTTTCAATAAAGTGGAGTTGAAATTTGAAAGCAAAGCAGTAAAGACGTGTTTCATTTTACCCGGTTATTTAAGTTAACTGAATAATACATTACAGTTGCTAAATGAAAAGCGTTTGTTGAAATAAACCCCATGTCTCTCTTTCAATTTTTCAATAATAGTTTTCGTGTCGTAATTTGTGAATTCATTTTACTCCTAATTTTGTATAAGTTTCCTTCCCTGCTCAAATATCTTCAACCTAAAATAGTAAAGTTGTATCAAAAACTTCTGGAAATTTATTCAATAAAAATTAAAACATATTTGCTCTATCATTTAATACAATTTCCGATCTCGTCAAATTTCATTTACTCTGTGGTGTTTTTTGTTTATATGTATAGAACTTTAAACTGGTAACACTATTTCAACTGGCGACCATTTTGTCTCAGCTGTCAAGTGATTTATTTTTAGTTTGGTTTGACAATTCAATGTGAAAAACTTGACGTCTAAACAAAGCTTCCAAATTTTATTATTTGTTTATATGTATATGTATGTACATATACATATATAATTATGCAATATTTAAGTCAGTTAAATTTGAATCGATAAAGCTCACTTTTGGTTGAATGGATATGTCAATGAATGAAAACTGCCCTATTTGGAGTTATGAAAATCTTCTAATGGTTGTTTATTGTGCTTCATGGGTTTGTGCAATAATTGCTTCGTACTTCTTTAAAACGATGCTAGAGCCATAATTACTGTCTTTTTCATCAACAAGATGGCGGTGATACATGTCAAAAGCTCGTTCCAAAATTAATTTATTGAAGAATAGGTACGTTTGTGTCACGCATCCGTTAATTGGCCTTTAATATCGTGCCATAAGCTCAACACGGTTGATAGCTTGAAGGAAAATATTCTCTTCGTTATTTCCGATGTACGGCCACAAATGTTGAAAAATATTATCGAAAATTGGACCTTCTGATAAGCTTACCTTACCCTATTTTAGTGGAACCCCATATAGTAAAAGTCATGATCCTTAAAAATCGACACCTTTGCAGCAGCAATATTTTCAAAAAATAGCTAAATCGAAACCACTTCCCTTTAATTCACACTTCTAATGACAGTTTAGTTTGACAGATGTCTATAGATTTCGAAAGGCAGATCGCTAAGAGTCCATTAAAAATAATGTTCTGTCTTAAACATAGCACTTTTTTGGCACTATGTCTGCACATACATATGTTCCTAAAGTTGTGGGTGTTGAATGCATTTGAGGAAATTGTTTATTTTTGTGAATAACGAGAAACTGGCTAGAATATATTGCAACAAATTAGATAAAAGAAAAACATATCGCAGCAGGCAAAACTTGTGTGACATCTGCTTGCAAATAAATTATTTCAATGTTAGTAGGCTGGATGGACTTTTTAACGAATGCCACCACCAATATTCTGCTTAAAAGGCAATTGCAATGCTTATGATAAATAAATAATAAGTTATGTAGCGCAACAGACCATTGAGAACTAGGGCTTAGTGACTTACAAAACTCCCAACCATTACTGTGTGCGAATCATGCCAGGGATGGAGGGGACCTACAGTTTTAAAACAAATCTAAACGGCTATTGTGAAAAAAAGAACACTTTCATGAAAAAACAACTCTTGGAAGATTTGTCAATTCCTCGCAAGAGGCAGTACCCGTGAAAAAAAAAACTTTTTAGGTGGCACAGGCAGGTATTGAACCCAAGAACTCTTGGTTTACAGTCCAACGCTTACTTACCATCACGCCACAGGTACTACATACGTTATCATTTTTAAGAGGAATTAATTAAAAGAAAATGAACAAACAAATCTAAATATGTATATGACGTAATTCAATGTTATCTTACTACAAAATACTTCAAAGTCAAAGGACTCCTTTTTAAAGTCATTTAAATTCAGTTTTTTTGCTCAACATATTTTCAACTTTGACTTGTTTTTTCTTACCCCAAAAACTCTTTGGCAGTAACTTATGTTTTTCCTTTTTTTTCAAAAATGAAAAACCAAAAGAAAAAAAAACTCTTCAAAGACTATAAACTTATTTAATAATGCTTAGTTTCATTAGTAGGTAGGTAGGTAGGTAGGTATAAAGGAAGGGTTTTGGTCATTTTCCGTTTAATTCAACATTCACAATGTGAGTTGTGGCGGGTTTTCCGTTGTAAGTTCAACAACAAAAGTTCAAAAACTTTTTCATCAGTTCAGAATATTAAAAAATCATCATTTTCTTGAACTACACTTCTTCTAAAAGAAAGAAAAAAAGAAAATACCTTGAACAATAATAGAGCTTAAGAAAAAACAGAAAAAAGAAATAAAACAAGACGCCATATTATATTCTTTCGTTCTGTGAACTTATTTACATATATTTCACTGAAGAAAACAACATTTTTTGTTTGTTTGATGTTGCTGAGTTGAAAAAGTATTATCATAGCAGAAAAAAATATGCTTAAATTAAGGAGTGTTCATAGAACAATAGAATACAACAAATGATAGTAATTACTTGAATAATAAAAGGAAATCTTTGCATTCATTCAGCACGTTTTAAGAAACAACATGTACTTCGGTGTACAAAGGACTCACAAAAATCTGTTTGAACGTGGCTAGAACGTTCTTAATACGAGTCGACAGAAGGAAAATATTTGCACCCTCTTAAATAAATAATTTGGTGGAGTTCGAGATTTGAATAGGTATTGAACAAATTATGACACAATATGGATTTTTTATAATGTCGGGAAAGTTAAAATAAAAAATAAGGGTCACTCACGAATCGAATCAATAAATCTGAATTTTTTTTTAAACAAAATAATCTTGAGTTTAAAATGTCATTCATAAGAAACAGCTTGCAGCATGTAGCTGTAAGGGCATCCCTTGGGCGAGGATAAAACTCGTACAATAGAATACATAAAGAAGACCTTGGAAGTTATGGTGAATTTTGTATCACTTCTTTTGAAATAAATCAGGATTTCCATAAATATATATCTACCAGAATCCACCACAACTAAATAATATACTGTACATATTTTTGTATATGAATAATTCCGCAACAAACTGTATGCCAAAATAGTTTCTTTGAGAAAGTTCCTTGCTTAAGTTTATTAACTATGTTTCTGGTGGTTCTTTTCTGAGTGAATTCAGAATTCTTAACATATGGACGTTTTTATATTTTTATTTTGTTATTTAAATGAATTTTTGAGTGAACATTTTCTTCAACGTGTGTACACAGCGTGAATTTCTCACAAGAGGTGTGTAAAGATGTATGTACATAGTGCGGGTCTTCACACAAAATATAAAGAGTAAGCTGCATTATTTATAAATGTGATTTAATGGAAGTCAGGAAAGTTAAATCCCCTGTTGGCGCCTCTTTTAAAGGTTACACGCACAACTGGAGTTGTTGTTGCATGTATGTGTTCGTATGGCTTTAAGAACAATTCCTGACATACATATAGGCAATTATTGAAGGTTTAAGAGATGAAAACTCATACTGTTCTGAAAATGACGTGACAAACCTTCGATTTTGCATTATATCAGTTTGTTCAAAAGTTACATTGTTAAGGGGTTTGTTGAAGAGCTGTGAATCTTCTATACATGATGATGAGTAATCACTATGCATTATTATTGTGGAGTTTTTTGAGATATTGCAACTTGAACTTGAAGCAATAGAAAGTATGTTTTCAAACTATATTTGAACTTAAATTCGTGATTTTGTCCAACAAAAATATTAATTATACGCTAAAGTGTACGTTTTTTGCTGTGGCTATAGATATTAAAATAACTGATTGACACATTTATAATTTCTTTTAAATGTGAATTGTTCGTCTTAAACCCTTAGTTTTATGTTCGTTTTTAGATTCAAAATCCTGCTCTTTGAATGTGGGTCTTCAACGACAATGTATGATAATCCTATTGAATTCGAATCTAGACAGTATAGTTAAATGGGGAAACGAATAGAGTAGAATTGAATGCTTCAAAAACTCAATGCTGCCTACCGTTGTTAAAAAAATGTACCACCTTATCCACCATACAAATTGAAGGATTTTGAAAACCTCGAAATTCTCAGTATATCTATCTTTAACTACTTTTTGTGGAAAAATGCCTCCATTAATACCGGTAGATGTTTGAGTTTCCTAAAGCAATGCGGAATATTTTTTTTCCTCTGAGGATGTTATTATCTATAAGACTTATACGTTGAAACTTCAGTATTCTAGCCATTTCCAATTCCAGTAAATCAATGTAAAATTTTAAGGATTTTTATAAAAGAAAGCTGGTATAATAAACTCAAGTTTTTATCTTCTAGAGTCTAGAACTTAAAAGTTGAATCATAACGCTAATCAAGAAGGTAATGTAGGTGGCTACCTTTATAGTTCGAAAAAAAATTGAATAATAAGGTTCTTGAGGCTATCATTGCGTATTTTTTTCCAATAAAATACGCAATGATTTTCCAAATCTACAATCCCTTACTTCGATATTCCGTTTTAAAATTATCAGTATCTTACTTCATTTTCAAAATAAAACCTTATTAGTTGTTAGTCCTTCTTTGCCATGCAATAACCTTAAAAGAACGCTGAAGCATTTATGCTAAAATTGTTGTTAACTGAAAAACGGTATAAAAGCAATTTCTGATCTTATTACAAATTCATAGTCTTAAGGTTATAACATCAAGTCTTTGGAATAAATTGAAACAAAAAAACAAAACGTGTATAAAAATGTTGAAAACGGTTAATTCTAAAGGGTGATTTTTTAAAAGCTATAGGAAAGTTTTTCAAAAAAAACACATACAATTCAGAAAAATGCATGAAATCTTTATTTGAATCTATAGTACGGTCCATATAATTTAATGTTTGAAGATTAATTCATGCAAATGTTGACCTTGACTGCTCTTTCCAACATTTCGGCCGGTATCTCACGAATAAATGGTTCAATAATGTCTTCCAATACGTCAATTGAAGCGGACTTGTCTGTATAGAAATGAGCTTTAACATAGCCCCACAAAAAATAGTCTAAAGGCGTTAAATCGCATGATCTAGGCGGCCAATTGACCGGTCCCGAACGTGAAATAAAATGTTCACCGAACTCGCCTCTCAATAAGTCCATTGTTGCACGTGCTGTGTGGCATGTGTCATGTGGCACCGCCTTGTTGCTTGAAACCACATGTCATGCAAGTCAAGCTCTTGCATTTTGGGCAAAAAAAAGTTGGATATCATCTCACGGTAGCGCTCAACATTGACAGTTACGTTACGATTCGCATCATCTTTGAAGAAGTACGGTCCAATGATGCCACCAGCCCATAAAACGCACCAAACTGTGGCTTTTTGTGGATGCATTGGTAGCTCTTGCAATGCTTCTGGCTGATATTCACTCCAAAATCGACAATTCTGCTTATTTACGTACCCATTGAGACAAAAATGAGCTTCGTCGCTCGCTTAAAGAAGCGCGCGATGAACTTTCTTAACAGAGCATGAATTTTTTATAATAAAATTCAATAATTTGTTAAATTATAGACCAAACTGAAGATGTTTGACAGTAAAACAAAACACGAAACGTGCGTCAGCTGTTTAAACCAGTGCCAGTGCTCCAAAAAAGATAATAGCTAAAGAAACATCCTTTATAACTAAAATCGGAGTCAGCACTAAAAATTAACTCTAAATCGAATTTTTCAAAAACAAAAGAATAACATTCAAGATAGAGTCAAATGAAGACCTACAAATAATCTCATAACATTAAAACTGTGCCAATAAGTTAAAACAGCTTAAGTCAATTTTTACCATTTTTCAGTATGATCAAATAAAGTTTTGCGAACTAGTTTCTCAAGACTTTTTTTTTGGTGATTACTAAAAAACTGTTGATGCTAGAATAACGATTTTTTTAGGACGCATGCTTGTAATGCCCTTAAATTGTATATTTCTTTTTTGTTGAAAAACGGCCACACAGCTCATAAAAACATGTTTTTTAAACTTAAGCTTTTTCCAAAAATTGCTTTAAGATTCACACTGCAGCTTATGTGACATAAGATGTTTTAAAAAATTATATTTCATATGTTTTGCTCTTATTTCTACTTAAGCTTTTTTTTAAAAAAATGTAAAAAATTTTAAGTTACTAGATAAGCTTAAAGTGTTAAACCTGTAAGTGAATAACCTCACAATAAAACGAACTAGAAGACTTGAAGATGATTTTTTTATTTTTATTGAAGTTTTTTTAAGTACAAACAGTTTTTTCTTAAATAACTTTTATCTTAAAAAAAAAAATATTATTAACTTTAATTTTTTATTAAAGGTAAACAAAACGAATAGAAAGATACTGGTTCCAAAATCTTATTAAAAACAACAACATTAAAAAAAAGGTACATATATTTAGATTTCATTCTCATCTTCTCTTTCATTATCAGTTAAATCAGGATGAATATCTTTAATTTCGTCAGATTTAAGATTCAAATAGAAGTCGTGGTATGATTTTTCAATAACAGGCAGTAGTTCTAACAAGTCTTTTTACTTTTCTTTGCTGATGATATTAAGCCCGAGTAACAAATTGGAATTTCATCAACGCCAACGGCATTTTTTCCCCGCATTTTAATGTTAAGATATTGAAATTCTTCGTTTTCATCAAGGCTTGTTTTATATTGTATAGTTCCAAAACCATTGGTAAAACGCAACCATTTAACTTCTTGCCAAACAAACTTTGTCTTGCCTTCGGAATATTTTGCGCCAAATAAATTTTTCCTTTGACATCTTTGCAAAGTCGAGGAAGTCTGTACGGGTCATTTCATAGACAATGAATGGTTTTTTTCCAATCGATCTTACTAACTGATACCAATCCCTTGGATGATGGATTTTCACTGAAGATACCTTTTTCTTCCTCTCAATGGCAGCGTGGTCAACATCACACTCCATATGAGTATGCCCAGGCACTAAAAATTTGTGGTCAATTACATCAATGCTTGAGTTCGTGCTAAAAATTTCTAACATTGTAGCTACGTATCCATTTTTGTTTTGACCCGCACAGCAATCACTATAGAAGATCAGGTGTTTAATTGTATTTGGGATTGTTTTCAGGTGCTGAAGCTTCACACGAAGCTATCTCATTGCCTCCACATTTTGCAACGGATTCATCCCACATATAACAATATGCTTGATTTGTTACACAGTCATGGATGGTTAGATTGTATGTCCAAAGTTGTCTTTTGTAGAACGAAATATTTGTTCTCAGGAATGGACTTGGAAGACACTGTTGTAAGTCAAATGTGTACACTTTGATTGAATTGTCATTCCTACCAATATCCTTGTCCTTGTTCTTGCTTTTGTATGCGAGGTCAGCTAGTTTGTGGTGCTCTTCCTGCTCTTTTCGTAATTGACTTGTGGCTTCTTCTCCCTCTGCTCCAATTTCTATTTTCGTTTTTAGAACTTCACATCTGTGACAGGTATCAAGCTTGGGCTTTTTAAATTTTATATTCATAGTTTTGAAAATGTTTGAAAATGTCGAAAGTGAAGCTACTGATTGATATTTTTCGCAGTATAATCTATAAATCGATGAAAGCGTCAAATCACTGTGAAAATATTTTCAGGCACTGTCTCTTCGGGTATAGTGTGATTCATAAGCTGGAAAAGAGTTGATATGTTCCCGGATCTCGCTTTCTATTTGTGGGTTAATTTTGTTGGAAGCTCCACATCCGCGCTGGTCTGGTTGAGTCGTTGTTCCTGCTGAATTGATCTTCTTTTTAACAACTTGTTTAATAAATTGTTCTGTTTCAGACAGAGTTGAGCGGAAACACTTTTGGCAAACGTATTGGTTTGAAAATTTTCGATTTCTTGGGTTCTTAGGATGTTTTGCGTTCCTTTTTGTCTTCGTTTCAGAAACAATAATCAGACCACATGCATATGCGTGTCGCAGATTGTAGTTTCCTAGTGCCCAATATTTTTGAAAAATATTTCTTCGGCCCTCTTCAGAAATGTTTGTCTTTCACTTCATGCGACAATCCACTAAAGGCTTAAACTCTCTGGCTTTAATAGCTTTTCCAGAATTTCTTGTTTAGGCTCTTCCGGTATTTCGTTTTGATTTTTTTGTAGCTCTGTTTTCTTTCACATGTTCATATTGATCTTCGGGTATAATAATCCCTTCACAAACACTATTACTCACCGATATTTCCTGATCACCACAAAAGTTTCTTTCCAAAAGAGCTGCGGCTTGCTGAGTATCTTCGCTGTAATTACTACCGTCAATGCTGCTGCTTTGAGAACTTAGAGAAAAGTCAGGATCTTTCACGCTGTCATCATCATCGTCATAATCAAAAATTGAAAAATATCGCGATATATTTTAAACATCAAATTCTATTCCATAGTTATAAGATGAAGCTGTTTCATTTACAACTGGACTCTCAAAACATTCGACGTCGTCGTCCAAATAATTCCCTGACCCTTGGACGAACTTCTTACAAATGATTCTATTTGCAAAATCACTTAATTCCCGCAAAAGACATCCGTTACATTCGTAAAAATAACTTAGGTCGTCTTAAGACATGTGTTTTGTAGCGATTTAAAGTAGTTAAATGGCTTATGTGGACTTAAGCTGTTTTATAAAACTGAGTTCGGTTCGAAACTAATTTTTTTTAAAATAGCTTATGTCTACATAAGCTGTTAAATGATTCAATTTGCGTAGGTTTAAAGTAACTTATGTTGACTTAAACAATGATTTCTTTTGATTTCCACATGTAATAAGGGCTTTTATCATAACTTAAGCCATTTCAAAAAAATATATTTTATTTTTGTTTTGATCAATTTGGGCTCAAGATAGACATAAGCTGTTATGCAAATGCATTTTTTGTCCATTTTAACATAAGCTCCTTTGATATTTTTTGTCGTAGAGTAATGGAACCCAGACTAAATGAAAGATAAACGAAATGGTTAATATGTGAAACCAAAAACACGATTTTCGCTCAAGTCGACTTAAGCTCTTTTAACTTATTGGCACAGAAAATTACAAAAAATACGTAAGATACTAAAATGACATAAACTGTATCTAGAAGATAGATAAGGGTTTGTACTTTGAAAATCATCATCATAATTTATTGTTAAGGGATATGTTGTATTTTGACTTAGCTATAAGAACACGGTTTTGGTTGTCTTAAGTATTTACAATGGCATATTTTAAAAACCAAGATTTCAATTCAGCACATCTTAAACCCCTGTTAAAAAGTTTTATTTTGTTTATGCACCAGAAAAAATAACTTAATTTTGTCGACCAGTGTAATCAATCAAGATCTCTAAGCTTAAGCTTTTTCATTGACATTGCCAATTTTGAGAAACTGACATATTCCAAAAGATCATCAATTACATCAGCAGATTAGACCAGCAGTGTCAAATATGTAGACCAAATTGCCAAATTTGTTGGTGCATTCGATGATTCGGTGACCCACTTAATTGTATGTATGTCCTATAAAAGTGCTACAAGTTATTCCCATTTTTTCGATATTTATGTACATACGTCTTTGTAAACATTAGAACCTTATTTATTATTCAATTAGGGATTTTGTTTGTTTTGTTTCTAAAAAAAAATGAATTAAACAAGTGAAAATATTTTCTATTTTTGTTACTTTACATGGGTTTTTTTACGTAACTGTCCCATAGGAATTCTAAAATCAATCACTTTTCTAACAACTAAAGCAAGGATATGTACATACATACATACATATATAAAAAAGATTCAAAGTGTTTTAAACTTTCAAAAAGTGCTTACATGTGCAATGTGCATATTATAGTCACCGAAAATGGCCTAAGGCAAGAACTTTAAAAGGTTTTGCAGTATATAAGATTGTATCTGTTCTCAAGATTCTTTTCCATGGAATCTCATATATAAATTTGATTTTATATATAAAAATGATTGACCCAGTAATTTTGTGAAATGCGTACAAAAATTGTAAGTCAACATATGCAGCTATAATACATTAATATAATAATAAAAAAAATATAATTACCTATATATGAAATATAAATGCTGAGCACCAAAACAATGATCTTCCCTGTCAAAGACATCATCGTCATCAGCTTGTTTTGTTTCGGATGTGGGTCGTTTTGATGGATAATTTAAGATCGCAGCACGTTTGACAAATTTTTCTATATAGATAACGTATTAGCACCCAGCCAAAGCTTATCACAGCGCACTTCAATAAATATTTCCAAATTTATTCACAACACAAGCAATTTTAATCAGCAAAAAGAAAACAACTAAAAAGAACAAACTAAAAGCACTTGAATGATGGCGCAAATAAACGATTAAATTCTTTCCATTGACAAATATAACTGCATATACGGTTCGGTTCGGTTCGCGTTTTAAGCTTCAAGCTTCAAGACTGAAATGGTCAAACTACCCTTGAAAACACACACTGGTCCTATTCGTACATAGGTATGATGCTCTTTCTGGGGTGCGCTGACGGTGCGGTATTGTTTGTGTTTTTTTTTTAAACTATGCCCCACTTTGTATTTTTAAGAGTCAATTAGGACAGTAGGGTACCTCAAATAGGGTAACGCGGCGGCGGCGGCGGTGATGGTGGAGCAGAGCGCAAGCAGCAAAGACGTCTGCGGCGTGGCGTGCTGACAGCGGGTGACTGCTGTACAACTGTGATAAAGAGAGGTAGTTGTTTGTTTAACGATTCGATTTAAGGGTAATTTATGGACTCGAACTGTCGACTCTGACACTGACAACGACTACGAAAACGAAAACGAGACCGACCCGACACTGACACCGACCGACACTTATGCGCGAAGCGACATATGTACATATATTATTTTTAATCCGAGCATCAATCACTAGCGACGACACTTCGAACTTAACAACTATGAATAGCCACTGCAGCAGCGATGTGCATCATTATAATCATAAATATTGTCATGGGAACCACAGCTAATAATAGGTCCGGAGTAGACCTATGAGTCTATCTAGTTTCTAGTTTCTTGTATAAGTATCTAAACTCCTCCGGTCCATGGATTATGCACGGATACAAGAGAGGAGGCAGGCAAGATGATGGTTGATGACGGAGGAAATTGAAAAGCCAAACAGGAAACCACGCAATTAAAACAAGAAAAACACACTAAAACGTGAGTTTTTCGAAAAAATGAGAATTTTTAAACCACAAGGTATACGAGTACAAACGAAAGGAAAATTATGAGAAAAGGACTTTTTAGCACTGCATTGGGAGAAGTCCAAGGGGTGGTAGTTTAGACTTATTTTTTTTTTTTACCTTTTTTTCTTTTTGGCAGATTGCAACTTGGCCTTAATTATTAAAGCACTTGAAACCGAAACCTTTTTTGAAGGTATAATAAATTTTTCTAGACTGCGTATGGTGTATGATGGTTGTTGGTGTGTGGTGTGGTGTGTACCTTTTCGCCTCGGAAAATTCCTGCCTTGAAACGACGACGTTATGTTCACAACTGAAACTGTAACTGACGGACGAACGAACTGAGCAGAGCTGAGCTGAGAGAGTGGAATTATACTGCATTGTGGACGGATGTGTTTGCCGTGTTAGGGTGTCAAGTTCGTAGGTGTGCGAGAGCATATTATGGGGAGGAAGGGGACTGTTTTTTACTTTACTGGGAGCCACGCTGCTGGTAGATTAGGTATAGCTTCGTGTGCTTTTCAATAGAGCGATGCTTCATTTATAGGGAGGTTTGGTTAGGAGGTAGGTGTATATGATAGAAGAGCTTTCACTCCGGAAGCATCTCAAGTTTTTGCGGCAAAACAACAATTACAAAAACAACAACAACAACAAATATAACACGCACGTATAGAGAGACTGAGAAGAATAGAGAGAGAGAAAGAGAGCAAGTATAAAGAAAGTCTCATCTCAGGGGGTGGTCCTGATGGTATGGTCACAGGTAGAATTTTTTTAATTTCAGGGTGTTGCTTTTGCAATCCTAACCTAGTGAGTGGATTTTGATGTGAGGCATATACTGTCAAACTTTACTTTGTAATATTTTTTTAAATTTAAAAGTTTAATACAATTGAACATTTGTCAAAATAATATATAACCAAATAGTAAAAAATGTTGCGACCAGAACTAATTTTAACTTTATAAAACTAACAGTTTTGAAGAGTATTTGTTAAGAAAATATTAGGAATAATTTGTTTTCATTTTTTACATTTTGTAAATTAAATCTAAATGAGAAACGAACTTAATAAAAGGGTTCGTTCGTAGACTATGGTCTTAGTAAAATAGTTCTTCACGTGCAATAGATGGCTCTGCAGTTGATAAACTAATATTTTTTGTTGATACTAACTTTTTGCAGAATAAAACTTAGTCAAGTTACTTTACCAAAATAAAACTATGTCTTTATTAACTTCCCATAGGAAGTTATTGTAATGGGTCCGATTTGACAAATTGAAAATTTTGACATTTCTCGACGTTTCAAGGTCCCTAGAGTCGAAATAAAAGATTTTTAGAAAGATGTCTGTGCGTGCGTGTGTACGTACGTCCGTACGTCCGTACGTCCGTACGTTCGCGACGTTTTTTTCGTCGTCCATAGCTCAAGAACCAGAAGAGATATCGACTTCAAATAAATTTTGTTATACAGATAATAAGGCAGAAAGATGCAGAAAGGGCTCTCAAGAAAATTGCGTGGGTGGTTTTTTTCCCATAGCAGTTTAAAAAAAAAGGTGAACATTTTGGTTAACCCTAAATATCTCATGAACCAATGACGCTAGAGACTTGAATTAAATTTTGTATTATATATTGTAACGTGATACAAAACAATTATATTTTTGGAAAAAAATTCAATTAACGGTTTTTTTTATAAATCAAAAAAACTTAAAAAAAAAATTTGTCACTTCGAAAATTTTACGACTAAAATATGATTTCATCTCCAAAACAATTTTGTGCAACGAAGAATAATGTTTTTGACATCTGATAAAATTTTGAGAAAAATCGAATTGACAGTTTTTTTTACAAAAAATAATAACCTAAAAAAAATAAAAAAAGTTGGTAAAAATTGAGTTTTGACTCAAATATCTTTTCAAAACTTTGAGATATTGGTTTTAAACTACTTTTATCTTTCAAAAAATATTGGTTTCAACATTCAGTAAAATTTTGAAAAAAATAGAATTGACAGTTTTTTTACAAAAAATTAAAAACCGAAAAAAAAAAAATTAACAAAAGTTGGTAAAAATTGATTTTCGACTTAAATATCTTTTCAAAACTTAAAAATATTGGCTTCAAACTTATTTTATTTTACAGAAAATATTGTTTTTTATATTCAATAATTTTTTTATAAAAATCCAACAGTCCGTTTTTTCATAAAAAAAAATAAAATCTACAAAAAATAGAACGCAAATTTGGTAAGAATTGATACATTTAGACAAACTTTTAAGCAAGACAAATCGATAGACGGGATGGGAAGTTATCAGTGTGGGTCGCATCCCAGCCTCTTTTTTATTTTTTTTGTTTACAATTAATAATAAAAATTAACACAAAGAAGCGGAGGGAACTCCAAGAATTCTATTGAATGCTAAGCAACGTTAAAAACCATGATCTGAATTTTGTATCAGTATCTTTTTTAGAGAATTTAACAATATATATTCTGATAGGTATACTGGTAAAACAATTCATACGGAGTATCCACAAAATTTTGTAGGACACTACTCTACGATCAAAGCCATCAAGTGTCAATCGTACCAACGGAACGTCTAAAAATTGATGTTGATACTCAAATATAAGTGAAATCTCTATCCACAGTAGAATTTCACTTTAATTTTCATCGGCAGTGTTCTTCTGTTGTATTTATTTTGTATATACATTTCTATTTTACTATGGATGGCTTTTCCAAAAAAAACACGTATATAATTTTAAAAACAAATTTTTAAAACTTGTTTAAGCTTAGACAATGTTTATACAGTGAATTTTCGGAATATTTATTTAACTAAATATACAAAAAAAATTATTGGAAGTAAATGTTTAGGATAGGTAAAGTTATTTTCAGTGATGAACATGATGTCTTTTCTAATTCAAAGTTTATTTGATTTTAAGAAATATATACTGTCTAATTACAGATTTCGAATCAATCAAAGAAAAAATTAAGATTAATATATAAAAACAAAATTGATTCCAAGGACTAATTTTTGTATACTAAAAAATAATCTCACTGTTGGCAACACTAATTAAAGAGTTTGACAGCTGACAATTTGGAATGAATAGAAAGTGAAACAACTGCCTAAAGTCACTACTTCACTTTATCGGTACACATTTAAAATAATGTTTCGATACTTACTACATTGAATATTTTTCTTTTACATTTATGTAAGTTTGTTTTGTAAACAAACGAAAATAAGAAACACATTTTTGATTTAATGAAGGGTTTGTTTATTATTTTGTGCCGAAAGTTTATACACAAGTAAGAAGAAGAATATTAAGAAAGGTTTTTATTCGATTAAGCTGAAAATACCTATAACAGCTACTGAACCGACAAGTCAGGAAGCAGTCAAGGAGAACAATTTGTATTTTAAAAATTACTTAAACCAGCCAGCGTAAACCAGAATATTTTTTAACCCTGGTAATTTTTTAACTAACCCAGGTTATTTTATAACCCAGGATATTTTTAAACCAAATTTATTTTTAATCCTGGTTATTTTATAAACCAGGTTATGCTTTAACCCAAGATGTTTTGAAACCAAGATTATTTTATAAACTAGGTCAGTTTTAACCCTGTTAATTTTTTAACCAAGATTATTTTACAACCTAGGTAATTTTTAAACCCAGTTTAGTTTTAAACCTTGTAATTTGCAAATCCAGGTTATTTTTGACCCTAGTAGTTTTTAGCCCTGAATATTCCCAGGTTATTTTTTTAACCCTGATAATTTCTTATTTATCTAATTTTAAAACCCAGGTTATTTATCATTTAAGTAACCCTGGATATTTTATAAATAATCTAGTTTATTTTGTAGCATACGCTATATTTAATCTTATTTATTGTATAACCGTGGTTGTTTTATTATCTTGGTTATTTTTTAATAGTGATTATGTTTAAACCAGGTTATTCCTAAACACCCAAGTTATTTGTTAACTCTGGTTGTTTTATATTCCAAGTTTTTTAATAAATCCTAGTTTATTTTAAAACCCACATTCTACCTCTTTTAAAATTATCCTTGTTCATTTAAGTAGGTTAATATCTTTCTGCTTACTTACATTCCTAGTAATATAAATCTGAGCATTGGCATAATTTTGTCTGTTCATCATCAACTTTGTTGTTCATCCTGGTTTCTTAAATATAAAGCAAACCCGGGAAAAGGAAAGATATAAACCATTAATCTTCGATTACCAGTATTTTAGTGTTCTTGGGATGAGTTTGTTTTTGGGTATGAGGTGTAACCGATGTACGGTTTAACTCCTGGCTAAGCTCATCCTAACATCGCTTATAACGTTAGAAAGAACTCGCTCAAAAACAAATATGAAATACCCTGAAACTGACTTGTCGAAAGAAATGGTTAGTACATTCGATTAGTTCGTTGAAATACACATACCATTTCTTTAATATAATATTTTTCCAGTATTTCATATATTTATTACAGTAAAAAGCTAATTTTTTCTTAAATTTTAAATAAAAATACATTTCGCAAAAATACTCTTTCTTTTATCACCTTATTTGTAAAAAATCGTTTCGTGTGAGAACCATAGGAGGAGGCAACTGTTTGAAAAATATAAATGACATGTTTTTGGTTGACAAATGGCTAAATAAATTCGGATGAGTTTATAATTCAGGCTCTATAAACTTTGAATTCTTGAGGTGTGGATGCCAATTTTATATTATTTTTGGACCATGTTTTAAATGTCATTGTGACAATCTATCAGTGCTAAAGTGTCAGAATATTAAAGTAAAATATTTTAAAAAGTGATAGTAAGAAAGTTTTAAATCGTAAATTCCAAGTTGCAAACTTCTGACAGTTTAAAGTGCTCTGGTATTTAAATGTATATTAGTAACATTACAAAAGCGCTTGACTTGTAGAGCAACAAAAATTGCTTAAGCATAACTTTAAAAAATTGATTAAATCCAAAATTTAACAATTTCTACAAAATTATGATTTTTCTTCACTCATTTTTAGTAAAGTTATTGGCTAATGCTTTATTTTTATGGTTTTAGTTTTTTTAACTATTTTTGTCTGATACCCTTGTGTTTCATTATTTTTCTGATGAAATGAAAATTTTTTTATTGAATTTTATTATCTCACTTCAAGTAAAAATGTACATTAAAAAAAAAAACAACTTTTGAAATGCTTCAATAATAGAAATTCACATTACTTAAGTTTTTGCCTCATTCGTTCATTAAGTGGAGGAATAACTTCTCTTGGTATTAAGAAAGTTGACAAATTAAATAAATCCAAGAAAACTTTGTATCGATCACTGTAAGAGAACAAACAAAAAAGAATCGTTTAAATACAAAGGAAAGTGTTGAATTTTCAAAACATAAGTACCTCAGTGTTGAACGCAAATATTGGTAACCAGATGAACCACCAGTTCCAAGTTGTTGTGAACCAATCATCCTTTGGACCATCATTACATGATTATCTGTCAATTATGTTAAAAAAATAATATTTCCATATCAAGAAATTACAAAAATTCAAATCTTACATCGCCATTTTGTGATCAACGAATCAATATCCATTAACAATGTTAACATTTGATGTGGTTGGCTAAATCGCGGTTCATCTCTATAGAAGTTTATCATGATGGCTCCTTGCATTGCTTTGTGGCTGAATCGACGATCACCACGTGATACCATTGCATTGTGAACATTTGGATCAAAAATACTCCGGTACACCTCACGACGCTTTTCAATATCCATCAGTCGATAGTTTCGAGCATGTTCCAATTTTTCAAGCTATATTTTCATTTTGATAAAAGTCAAATTAGTTAATTTCTATATTAACATAAGTGTACCCAATACTTACTCGAGCATTTTTTTCTTCTTGATCTAAGAATACTGCAACGCTCTCCTGGAACTTGTGCCAGAAATTAAAACCATCAACTTCAAGACCTGGGGTCCTGCCCAACCACCTATCAATAAGATCCAACAAGGACGGATCATTCTCAGATCCACTTATAGCATCTGCTGCTGATTTATCATCACCAAAAGCTTCCGAATATCGCTGATTGTATTTGACCCGATTTTCAGATTTCACACCGAGTTTGTTTTCAATCAAACGAAATTGAAGACTTTGAAAGCCAGAAGCTGGAGCTAAATAGTTACGAAATTCCATGAAATCGAGTGGCGTCATTGTTTCGAGAATTGGAACTTGGTCAACAAGGAGCTGGAATAAATAAAAATAAAATAACTTGTTTAAAACGGATAGAAAATAACATGCAAACAAAATGACATGCAATTGTTCCTTACTCTGTCTTTTTAGATATTACTTTTAAATAATCGAAAACAACTTTATATAAGGCCTTTTAAAACTATCCAAATTCTTGTTGTACGTTTCTTTGCCTATAAAATACGTAATGAGTTTCCAAATATAAAATCTACATCTTCAATATTCAGTTTAAATACTTTCAGAATCAATCAAATTCCATAAAGAAACGCTGACCTATTTGTTATAAAGCTGTTTTTAACAGATAAACATAAACGGTTTAAAAGACAACAGATTTGCACTTTAAAATTAGCAGCCAATTAGTTGTTAAGAGCTACGTTAACATTTTCCTTGAAAACACCGTTTTTGGAAAATTTCAAATATTTTAAATCGTTTAGAAATGAATTTTTTGGTTTGTGTAGAAGAAGAAAAACTTTGTTTCACTTGCCAATGTTCAAAATGTGTATGTTTTTAAATTACAGTTCAACAGATTTACTCTTTTAAACAAATACATATGTTCGAAGTTTGTCGTACTTATAGTTGTTTACAACTTAACATTACCTTTAATATAAGAACAATCCGATTTAGACGTTTGAGTATTTCCAAAGTTTTTGACTCTTCAATTGTTTCATCACTTAACATTTCACGAATTGAATCAAGTTCATATATGATTTGCTTGAACCATAATTCGTAAGCTGGAAGGTAAAAATTGTTTTGAACAAATTACATTTTTATATATTTCTATATGTTACTTACCTTGATGAGTAACAATAAACAAATGTTCATCGTGTACTGTTCGATTGTCCTGAGTTGAAAGCATTCGTTGAGCTGATAGAACTTTATCTAACATTAGATATTCACCATAGATCATGCCAACATCAGATCCAAGAGGAATAGCGTTATCATCGTGGCTGTTACTGATAAAGGGTATAAAAGGAATTTTTAGTAAATTGTGTATAGTTTTTTTTTTAACGAGGATAACTTATTTGCAGGAGTGAATTCGAGCAGCTTTAACATTAAAGAGTAAAAGTTAACAGAATGAATTGAGCATTACAGTGTTAGAGAAATCAGAGTTTTAACTCCAAGAAAGTTCAAATTTAAAGCAGATGAGTTAAAATTATGTGGAACATGGAGCAGCGTTACCACTTTACTTCAATTGAATTAGATCTACTTCTTTTTTTCAAATAAATTTAAAATCTACTTCCTACTTCGCACCATCATCAAAATATTGAAATCTACTTCATTTTGAAGATCTGTGTTTCTACCTACTTCAATTTGCATAAAAATAGACTGAATCTACTCCTTTTTTCTCCTTATCACTTTTGTATGTAGTCTTAAAACTTTCCAGAAAATTAAAAATAGCTTGAGTATTTGCATTTGCGGCGAGGTTCCGTTTTATCTAATGTATTCTAGTTTAACCCTTTTGTCGTTTTTACTTTCGACATATAGGACCTGTATGGCAAGTTTTGCATTCGTAAACAAATTCGAATTCGAGATTTTAATCAAACATGACATTACGATGGTAGAGAAGTCGAAGTCATAGTCGAAATCGGTTTGTATGTATGTCTTTCCTGTTTCTTTTTCAAACTAAAAATAACAGTAGTCCCAATACAATTTTTTACGGTCAAAAATCGATAACTCGAACTTTTTCAAAAACAAACCGATAGATTTTTTTTTTTAATTCTTGCTAAAATTTGTGTTCTTAGTTTGGCTTCCTTCAATATAAAAAAATATGTTTGTATTGCTCCAGAAGGGTACCTCAGATAGAACCGTTATTTTGTTCTTAAGTTTTCTTAAGAACTAAACTATGTTTTTTCTGCCAAAAATGTCATTGTTTTTATTTTTAATTTAAAAACAAATATAATTTTTTTTTTCGAAATTTGATATCTTGAAAATGGGTCATCATTTTTTACAAAATTGAAATGCTAGACGTCTAATAATAAGTTCAAAACTATGTATATACCAAAAATATTTTTAAACTAAAATTCAAAAAAGATTTTCAAATACAAATTTAAAAAAATTAAGGTTTTCTTGAGAAATCAAATGGCATTTTCATTTTTGAAAACAAACTTTTTTGCAGGTACATTTTAATTCTTAAAATACAGGAAATAGTTTTAAACAGATTTTTTTGGATACATGAGAGATATTTTCAAGTTGTCCAGAAACAAAGATAAAAGGTTTGTTGATGTACTGAAATTGTATTACGATTACAATAACTATTTCCTGTAGAACTCGTCCTTTGCAATCAAAACATCCTAAAGTCATTTCATTTGACCAACACGAGCCCAATCTTTGCGTTTTCGTTGCCAACAACCAAGAATTAATTTAAGAAATATTAAAATATTGAATTATATGATATGAAGGCTTAAAAGCTTTTTTTTTAAAAGTGGTAACGCTGACATGGAGTTGTGTGTCTCAGAACATGGAATTGTGTGTCTTATAAAATTATTAAGAATAATATAGATATATCGCTTTATTCAAATTTTTAGAATCCTTATAAAAGAATTTTGTTGTAAACAAATTATTAAAAAAGAGTCCGTCGATTCGTCTTGCATAAAACTTTAACAAAATATTCATAACAATATTTTGTGGAGATAAATAATTTGAAACCAATATCTTCCATTTTTTCCTAATACTTGAGTCGGAAATTATCTCTTATCAGTTTTGTTTGTTTTTTTTTGTAGGTTTTCGTGTATTTTTAAAAAAGTTGTCAGTTGAATTGTGATGAAATAGTTTGACTTCAAAATCTATTTTTGTTAACGGAGTTTAGTCCAAAACCAATTTTTACCAATTTTAGTAGCATTTCTTAAAAGTTTTTATTTCTTATATAAATAAATACAGATTGGATTTTTCTAACAAAATTTGGAACAGAATGAAATTATATTGAAGTCAATACCTTCATTAACTCACGAAAAATCGTGAGTCGAAATCATTTTTTACCAACTTTTAGTAATGTTTGTTTTAGGTTTTATTTTTTTTTTTAAACTGTAAATTCGATTTGTCGAAAAGGTTATTCTTCATTACATACATTTACTTTGAAGATAAAATCTTTTTTTGTGCTTAAAATGTTAATTTTTTTTTCATTTTTATAAAAAAAAACGTTATTTGGCTTTGTTTCAAAATTTTTTCTTTTATAAAATTTAATTCAAGACTCTAGTGTTATTGGTTCGTAAGATATTTTGGGTTAACCAAAAAAAAAACACCCACTCAATTTTTTTGAGAGTCCTTTCTGCATTATTATCTGTATAACAACATTTATTTGAAGTCGATATCTCCACTGGTTCTTGAGGTATGGTCGACAAAAAATCTTCCCGAACGTACGCACATACATCTCTCTTAAAATCTTCTATTTAGATTCTAGGGTGTCACGGTAAAAATTACCGCGACAGGAACCATTCTCTCCGTCATACAAATACTTGTTCCTCCCTCCTCCATTCCTACAGGTGTTTCCTACAATCTACTGAGAGAGAGAGGGGCAGCCATGATCCATCAGCTATCGGTATTTTGGAAAGAAACATAATCATTGATGTCGATTTTATATATATAAAGTGGATAAGCTTTCCACTTTAACTAAAGTGACAGACGGGCGGTCTTGTCAAATACTAAAAACGGGTGACAGCCAGTCCCCGAAGAATGAGCATAATTACCACCATAAGTGTCAGACGGATGGTCTGACTCCAGTAAACCAAAATTGGCACGGTCGACACTTGGTCTCCGAATGCCGAAGTTACTCCATGGGAGAATGGCTTCAAGCCCAACTTTTACACCCTCATTATACTTAAATGTACAAGATGGAACGATAACGTAAGTCCCTATTTCCCCAAATCTGCGCGAAAGTCAAACGAAATAACTTTAAAACGCGTGTAGCGAACTTCTGCCACATTTCTCTTCCACAATTGTTATTAATCGAAACTTACTAATTTCCATCAAGTTTTCACAATTATATTTGTTTTGCTGGAAAATATCGGTGGGGAAAAATGCAAAGTGTGAACAATCAAACCCAAGTCACTGAGTTGCTGAAAGCACTGGGTTTTTGAAGAAAAAGGGTTCATCCAGGCTTGGAAAAAGCCTGGGAGCTCACTTTTTTGTAAGCTAAGAAATCGAATAGATCGAAAGAAAAGTAATTTTGGAAGATAGAAATTTGATTGGAAAAGAGTTAATTTGAGAAAGTGTTTTAAAATTTGAAAAGGGAGAATAATTTTGGAGACTTGGTGGAATATACTCTTTTGAGATACAGGAGAGGAAAAGAAAGAAAATTGGTTAAGGAAGGAAGGGAAATCTGGCAGGAGAAATAAGCTAAGTATAATAGTTTGGTTTATTTGATTAAAAATTATTTCCGTTGAATCACATTATTTCGTTGTCGAGACATTGTTCTCAAAAAAAAAAAATTATCGTTTGGCTTTGGCTGTTCGCTTTATTTCCGAAAATTACGGAACTCGTGACCCGCTTAAAATAAAACCGTTAACATTTTTCAGGACTAACGTTACCGATCCATCTTATCTTTTCTTGAATAGCGATTTGTTTCTTTGTTTAAAAGATCCTGGGTTTTAGCCCTACTTAATTGCAAGGTTTCCCAGGCAATTTACTTAATAATAAATATTTTAAAAATTAATTCCAAGACTTAAACTTTATTGAAACTTCTTTCACCGTCGGTTTCGCTCCGAAGGTTTGCAATTTCTTTAATTATAAAAAAAAAATTGCTGGCGCCCTATTTCTCAATTTCAGGATACACACCCCTGTGGTCATCGACATTTTTATATTCTGATCAATTTAATTGATCAACTACGATATCATCTCAAATAGGATATCAATTGATTCGCTGAACCCACCCTAAGCTGAGTGGCCGGAGACATTAGCATCATACGTGCTGAATGTGCTAAATTTTTCTACGACCTTCTTTATGTTCTAGGTTCTAGTCTTCGTCGTGGTTTTGTTCGGGATCGTCGTGGTCGTAGTCGTGGTCGTCGTCGTCGCGTTCGTGCAAAAATTATAGCAACAAGGGACCTAGAAATTCGATAAAGCGGACCGATTACAATAACTTCCTATGGGAAGTTCAAAAGTACATATTTGATGACTTGTATACCACCAAAAAAGTAATTTGTTTCCAAATTTTTTAAATTAAGTTTAATTGCTATAATAAAAATTATTACAAAAAATAATGTTGCCAAAATACACAACCATCGCATCCTCCCATAAAACGCCCGTACCCTACCTAACCACAAGTAATTTAACACAACGGACAACGCAGCAAAGAAATTTAATTTTTTGTATCTATTTATAAAGTCTTACCTAACGTGAGTTCTTGAAAAAAGAATAACGAATTTGAACTCAGAATTTAGTCAAAATCCAATCAGAACTCGTTAAAAATGAAAGGAATCAAATTGGTCTTCTTAGCATTGAATATTTAATAATATAGCAGGAAACTTCGTTCTCGTTGATTCTCATTAATTGGTGTTACCATTACTATGAAAAATAAAATCCATAACAAGGACGCATGGTACTGCTCACACCATCCGCTACTAATCATCACTAAAAACTTATTAAACTTATAATGTTAGTCTCAGATAAAATATTTCAAAATATACTTTAAAATTTAACTAAATACCTAAGCAGAGCCCCTTCTCTGCTCGCAAATTATTATAAATGTCATAGCTCGTTTCTCAAAAATTGTACAAAATTAACCTTAATTATCTTTGAGCTTTTAATAAACAACACTAGTTGATAAAATCCATAATAGTGCTGTTGATTTAGTATTAAAACGGCATGATTTGTGGATCGGAATTTCGTACCCAATACGATTAAAGTTGACAGGCAGATAGCCAGAATTTAAAAGGCCACCCTACTACTTAAGAAAGATGTAATGTTCAGAGGTTGGTTCCAAGAATCCAAATACCTTAGTATTTCTTTAAACAATCCCGTAACGCAAACCTTATGCATTGTATACATTCATAAATTGAAAAAGAAAAATGTATATGTTTTATGTTACCCATGGATGATTCACATAACTATTTCAATACATAAAGAATGTATAGAGTAAAGCACGATGCAAGTGAACAGAATCCAAACAACTCAAATCCTCAAAGTGTTGTTGCAATGAAAAATTTAAAAATAACTATTGAAGATGATTCTTAGATGAAAATTTGTTTAATTTTTATATATGTACATACATGTCAAAAATTCTAACAGCTAGTACACGAATTTGCGAAGAGCTTAAGTTCTCGTTGTAATTGATGTTTTTAAGACTAATGCAAAATATGTGTACATATCGTTCGTAAAATACGTAGTTCCAAAGACTTTTCCTCGATAAACTTCATTTTCGTCAACAATAACTTACAATATTGTCAATTTTTTTAGCGACTTACATTGTTTCTATTTTTCACATCGATAACAATTTTACTATTGCCTGCAGAGAAGGTGCTTCAGGAAGGACCCAAAAGTTCTTTGGTTATACGAACTACAACTGTAGTACCCGTGGCGTGATGGTTAGTGCTTAGGACTATATTGCTAGAGGCCTTAAGTCCAATCCCGTCCTGTGTCACCTAGAGCTTTTTTTACGGGTACTGTCTCTTGCGAGAAATCCTTCAATAGTAATTCTTGTTATGGAAAGTGCATTCTCAAATAAGATTTGGAAAATCATGACAAATTATACTGTAAAGAAATGTCTGCATGCATATACATAGCCTTAAACCTCGTAATAGAGTGATTTTGGTGTCAGACTCAAACTCAGGCCATTAAAAACCTTTATAAAAATATATATTATTTGATTGTTAGTTTTAAATTCTTCTTGCTCAGTAAAGTTCTTTCAATTTAAAGACACCAACAATTCGTACTCTCAACAGCTTAAAGGGATGAAATGACTATAACTCCAAGACATTGTTTTAACCAAATACAGTGGCATCAAATTCAACTGTCAACTTTGGAAGGTCAAGGCCAGCTATAAACAGATTGAAAAGCAACACTTAAAATCTTCTTTTTTATAAATTTTAATCCGAAGTTTGTACTAAATGTATCGAGTTAATAAATAGAAGACAAACCAATTGATACAGCTCATCAATATAGTTTAATCTCTTATCAGAAAAAAAAGTAAAAAAGGTCACATCACTAAAGATGATTGATTCTGATTAAGACAATCTTCAAATCGTCTATCTCACTTAGAAATAGAAAAAAAAACACAAAAGCACCCAGAAGCGAGCTCAGCTTCTTTATAGATAACACATTTCATAGATAAGAGCGGATTTTTCTTATTTCATAATTTAATGAATTGATAACACATAACGGAACTGATTTAAATTCATTTTTAAAACGCAAATTAGGTCCATACTACGTAGAGGTATAGGATCATTTATTTATGCGTCAGAAACGAAGGTAAGAACTAAATTTTCAAAAATTTGTTTATTTTGTTCACTCGCTTTAACGGATATTCAATATTAATGCATTTCCTTACCCATTTCGATTAAAAGGGCAACTCATTTTAATTATTTTATTTCTTATCACTTATATACGATTAATATTTGTGTATTTAATAAATTTTAATGATCGATCGTAATAAATGTATCTCGTGTCCGTATTTGATGGGAACTTAAATTGAACTGATGAGATTATGGTTGGATCTAAGATGATGAAGGACTGGTCTGACTCGCACTTGGATGAAGTTGAAACTGAAGCTGAATAACTATCAAATTTCAGTTCTGTTTGGTTTGTGTTATGGAATTTCATGGAAAAAAAGAATTGAAATAGAAAACGAAATAACGTTCTCTTGTATTTGTAATTTTTACATGTGCTACAAATATGATTAAGATTTTAAGATTGCATTTAGTTGTGAACTTGACATTTGATTGATCAATGCAATTTGATATGCATATAATTAAAAAAGAAAATTAATCAATGTCAAGAATAAGCAAGTGTAGAAACTTGTTCTTTTGCTGTGGGTTGATTGTTTTAACTTTGAAATGTGTATAAGTAGGTTTTAAAAATCAGTATAACTTCACTTATAAAATACACTCCCGTCAGCAAAAGCAATGACTTAAGGGACTCGCTTGCAGTCATAAGTCAATGGAAAAAATATTGAACATTGTATGTTTTTTAAAATTTCATACAATATTGTACGGTTTGTTGCTTTTATAGTCCAATAATAATCACTCTTTTTATGCTTATTTCCATGCATATATTCGTTAACAACAGACAAGAATTTTCAAAGAAGAATTGTACCTAATAATTGACACAACAAGAGATAGGACTGCTCAAGCGGTCATCCTAATGTGACAAGCCCAAATTCATATAGAAATAGCCAGTTCGCCAATCTATTGGATCTAGAGTTTACCGTCGTTACCATGATACTGGTAACTATCAAGAAAGATGTGGTTTCGGAAGAAAAAGGTGCACATCCGAACGAGACGACCGATTCATTGTAAGCTTATTACAGGAAAACCGGGCCTTTACTGGTGTTCAAGTCCAACAGGAGCTAAGGGAAAGACGAGGAGTGGCTGGAAAATTAAACGAAGACTTAAGGCAGTTAACCTTGAATCAAAACATCAGTTTACACAGCAATACCTCAGGGTTTCATTGTATGACTTCTTCTAAATGGTCACTCGACATGAAAACATAAAATTGGACGATTGACATATTTTTTAACTCCTAGACCAAATTAGCTCCGATTGCAATAAGATCACTCTAGACCCTAGCAATTTGATATTACAAAGCGGAATTGCTATCAGGACTTATTTGTACCGATTTGGGATGATTTACTTTTTACTTATTGGAATGTTGGTAAATGCGTTTGTTATCTTGCTTGACGTGTAATTTCGCTGTATTTCTTCTAAAACTAATATTTTAGCTTTGTTTGAAATATTCTACGAACATTTCTTCAATATTTCGGTGACATTGTCACTTTTGTAAGTATACTTACATCAGGTCATTCGTCAATATTTTTAGCTTACCAATATACGTAATGCATACAATAAATGTACATATTTAATTTGTATACTATTTGGTTTTGATATTTGCAAAAGAAAACAAAAGATTTTTGACACAGAAGAGTTTGCTTTTATTTCATCTAATATATACTAGCTACAATCTCTTATTTGCCATTGAAAATCTATTTCATCAATATCCCGTGCTCCACTTGCTCGAGCACTAAAAACCAATCGCTCTCTTATGTTGTTCATTTTGGTCGAAGCGAACAAATACTCGTTGAATCTCTGATTTTTCAAAAAACAATACTCTCCGTCAAGCTCAATTTTCCACGTGCTGCCAGGGTCACTTCCACGAATTTTCTCTTCTGTTTGAGCATAACGAGATATCCAGTCAAATTTACTAAACCTAACGCCCAAATACTCTTTCTTAAAAGCTTGACTTTTAAACAGAAAATCATCGGATACTTTCTCGACAACCCAAGAACCTTGTCCCTTCATCAAGTCGATTGCCTTACAAGTGTACACTCCCCTCGGCGAATTATTGTCTCGCTCGTTATCTGCATACAAGTACTCCATTCGGCCTCGATTCCAAATGCAAACCTCCCTCGTGAAGAATAGATTTCTGGCACAGGCAGGTAATCTATCGATCATCATATTAATCTTGTACTTCTGATTGGGATATAAGTTTTCATAGTTTCTATGGTCTTGCATCTGCCTGATGAAATCGGCTATTTTCAAAACAGCATAGTTGTTCAAATCCTTGTCCTCATCCAGCTTTTTGAACACTTCTAGAAGCACCGTTGTTCTTTGCGGTATTAACTTGCTCATACGCATAACAGCCTCAACAATTTGAATAGCAGGAATGAGGGGATACGTTCGATTTACTATTGCCTGCATAACCTCCTCGCTGAGATAGGTGAAAACGAAGATCTTTTCAAAAATCTTTACTGCTCTCGAATTTTCAAAATAATCGTTTGACAATATAGCAGCTGTTAATATTTGAGTTGCTGGAATTTTTATTTCATCCTTGAGCTCATTGACTATCTGTTTTGTGTCTGCTTCAATGACTTTGTCCGCGATGTTCCTCTGTAGTTGGACATCTTGGACGAAGGCCTTGGCAAGTGCAATCAATTTCAATGGATCCCGCTGACCATCTGCTGCCATTTCAATTCGTAACGCCTTCAAGACGTAATAAGTTATATCAATTGAACTGAGCGAATTGGAGAAATCCAAAATGTCAATGATCGAATCGTCCGCGTCATCGCCATATTGATAGGCAGTGTGAATAATTTCTTGAATTTTACTGGTGTTTTTTAAATTTAAGATTAGATCTTGGGCGACATCAAAGTGATACGATCGTATTTCTTTAGCAATTGCTTGGATTTGATTGTCAGTTTGTCTAGACGGAACGCGTGAACTTGAGAATTGGAAGGATCCTTTTCTAATTTCGATTAAACACACAACAAGCCAGAGTGTAAACTTTGAAAATGAAGCAAATAACATTTTTGTAGCTTTGGTTTGTTTTAAGTTAAACCGCGGATTGAGACTAAATTCTCAATTGTGATTTGGTTTTTATTGAAGCTTTGGAAATTTTCATAATATCATCATTTGATATTTATGCAGTTAATGATTTTCCATTAAAGCTTTGCTTCGAAATTACAGCTTTATAAGCTACAAGATTTGTCGTAAGACGTCTTTTCGATTGAATCATAGGTAGGCACTTGGTTTTTGCATGATTATGGAAAATATTTAAGTTTTAATGAAAACGTTTGGGTTTCATTGGAAGAATATAGAATTTTGTTATAATGTTAAGAACAACTTATGGTAAAAATACATGTGTCATTAAATTATACAAGTTTTAAGTTCTTAGTTAATAGTTTGTTCAAAATAGACATAAAATCGTGAGAACTTCTGGGTAATTGTCAAAGTGAGGCTTTGTTAACCACATTATAAAAAGGTTACCAAAAATTCCGTGTGAACTTGAAGATTTTCAAGATTTTTGGTCGAAAATTCCACTTTTCAGTTTATTACTCGTAATTATACACATGTAAATAATTATAAATATTGTTGAAAATATTTTAGGTAACTTTTGTTTATCAAGTAGCTTTTTTTAAACCGTCTTAAGTTAATTTTTTTTTTTTTTTTATCAGGAAAAAAAGTTTATTAGCTATACAGATTTTGCATATATGTATACATATGTAAATACTTCTGCTTATAATAATAGATCATATGCATTATTTCTTTAAAGGGTTGAAGTGTTCATGCTTCTAAAAAAAACATTTATCTGTTGACTGATCATTTCAAAAAAAACTTTAACAAAAATTAAGAAATAAATAAAAAATAAAAATTAAAAACCTTGCCAAAAGCTGAATATTTTAGAGATTTATAATAAGCAGCCTTCAGTTCTACAATTATTTTTTTTTGCATTTGTCTAAAATCTTAAAGTTGAAGGGTGAGTAGAACATACTGAAATATTTATTTGAATAACTCATCTAATGAAATCTCATTCAGTGCAGTGCAGTGATACAGCATACACCTATAGCGGAAGAAATTTAGAAATAAAAATCAACCCCTAAATTAAAAGGCTAAAACTCAGGTATACCTACGGGCTACCTGCGCTAGTCAAGTAATCACCCTGATCTTTTCCACGAATAAAGGTTTTTTTAAAAATATTTGTTTGTTTAAATCAGTGTTATAAAATAAAAAAGTGAAAGTTAAGCCGGAAATGGGCGAACCATTTAATCCGGAGGCAGCGCTTGCTTCGTTAGAAGAATTGCTAACCAGGATAGCCACGCACCTAAGTCCCGAATACAGTCAGAGGCTTAGTGAAACTATCGGCAAATTCTTACCTGCCACCATCAACGAACCAAGCAAGGACAATGACGAACTGGAATCCGAGGAAATGGAAAGCGATGCTGACAATTCTGAATCCCCATTGCCAGGTCAAAAAAGACGGAAATCATCATCCAAAAAGGACAACGTCAAACGCCCTCAACTGGATGTCGAAGCACCATTAACAACGACAGTAGCACCACCAATACCAAAAGCCACCAAACAGCAGCCAAAAAAACTAATCCAACCACCAAAGGAACCAGCCACAACAACAACAACCGACACTCAGTCACCGCCACCCAAACCTAAAGACAACACCGCCAAATCTTCAGGAATGCCACCAATTTTCGTGTTTTCTGGAAACATCGCTGAAATAAGCAGACACTTCAAAGGAACAAACCTCAGCATGACCTTCAAGAACCGTAACACAAAATCCACCATCATCAACGCTGGAAACAGAGAATCTTTTGACGCCGTCAAGAAGTTTTTGCTGACAAGCAAGATACAATTCAACACTTTCACGCCAAAGGATGACAGGAAAAACCTGCTTTTGTTAAAGGGTATCCACCACACGTACGCCGCCATCGAAGTAGAAGAAGAGCTGAGGATAGAGGGACTGCCAGTAATAAAAGTGTCACCCTTCAAAGCAAAGAAGGCCCAAGGAAAGGTGTACAACAACTTCGTTGTGGAATTAGCAAAGTCCATCGACATCAATGAGGTCTACACAAAGACTCGCATTATGAACCAGAGTGTCCATTGGGAGAAGCTAAAATCCAACGACATCGTTCAGTGCCATAAGTGCCAACGCTTTGGACATGTGGCCACCAACTGCGGGCGGGACTTTGTATGCGTTAAGTGCAAGGATAAGCACGAACCAGGACAGTGCCAGCGCAAAGAAAACACTGGGTTGGACGTATGGTGTGCCAACTGCCAAAAAGCTGGACACCCTGCCAGCTTTAAAGGCTGCCCAACGCTAAAGGCTCGCCTGACAGAAAGGAACAGGCTATTGGCGGAGAAGCGTTCTCACCAAGAGTTTGCTGCTAAGTCAGCTTGCTTGGTTACTCGTCCGGCAATCAGCTATGCAGCAATGGCGAAAAGAGGCCCACCAACCAAACCAGCACCAACAAAGGCACAACAAGTCACAGGAACTTCAGCCAAGATGACCGCACCAAGGATACCAGCAAAAACAGGACCAACCAAAGCCGCAGCACCAGTAAACCTCAACAGCGAAGTCCAGAGAATATTTGGTTCCGACCTGCTCACGGTCATGGGAAAAGCTAGGAGTGCGGTTCCACCAAATTACTCTCAGCTCAGCGATGGAGATAAGTCCGTGGCACTGGCCACCTTCTTGTTCCAAATATGCAACTAAAGAAGCTCCGCATCCTGACGTATAATGTAAACTCATTATACAGCCTTGATAAGAGGACGTCATTCAACATGTTCATGAAAAACAACAAACCGGACATCGCTCTTATAAGTGAAACAAATGTTACCCGAAAGAACAATATTAACATCGTAGGATATAAGACCTTCCGACAGGACAAAGGTCAGCACGGAAGAGGCACAGCCATCTACTTGAGGGAAAAGATCTCTTTCAGCACCAGCGAAATTATCATCCCAGGCCTTCAAACAAGCGAAGCTACAGCGGTCCAGATAGATCTAGGACAAGGAGAAAAGTTGACAGTAATCGGCGTTTACTTCAAATGCGGTTCCTATAAAGTAAACATCCATGGCGACCTCAACATACTCAACAGTGTCTTAAAACAAACAACTTACGGTCTAATTGGTGGCGACTTCAATGCAAGACACCACAGGTGGCAGGATACCGCTATCAGTGCTGAAGGCAAATTCATCGTCGACTGGTTGGACCTTCACAGCGATGAACATTCTCTGGTTGTAGTGTCGCAACCAAAGCCAACCTTTCCAAGAACTCCATCAACTTTAGATTTTTTCCTATCAACTTCTAATTTCATTTATATTCTTCCAGAAATCAGCAACTTCACCTGTTCAACGGTGCCCAGCGACTCTGACCACGAAGCAGTTCTGCTTTCGATAAAACTCAATCAGCCAGCCATCCTAACTGCGAGACCCCAAGCAGACTACATAAATTATAAAAAACTCAACGTCGAGAGATTGCAGAGGCATATCGAGCAACACTTGGTACTTCCTCCTGCCAACAGAAACCTCCAGAATAATGAAATCGATGGTGCGGTCGAAATTCTGGAAGCAACAATCGGCAACGCTCTTGACGTTCAAAAGGTTCCCATGACATCCAAAGATAGGTACCAACATCTCCCGGAATATGTACAAAAGTTTTATTCGCACCGACAAAGGTTGAGGAAAAGGCTACAGAGAATTCACCAGAGAGAACTCAACACAGTGAATCGGGAATACCAGACAGTGAAAAGCGAACTCGATTGTGTTAACATCATGTTCCGGAACTCTATTCGACACCACAATGACAAATCTCTCAAGAAGAGATTGCGAGAAATAAAACCCGGACCAGACGCCTTCAAAGAAATCAACCGCTTTATAGGAAGAAATAAACCACTACCGGAAGTCATGATGGACAACACCACTGAGATTACATCGTTGGATGACAAAGTGGAAGCCTTTGCCAACCACTTCGAAGGCAACTTTACCCCCAACCCTCCGTCTAGGCCACTTTTCATCAACGAAGTGAATGATTCCATCCAACAAACTCTGGCTCCCACTCTAGAGAGAAGTATATTCAACGAAACCAACCTGGCAAATAACCCAACTGACAACCCATACTTGAGCACTTCAGAGGAAATATGTGAAATAATAAACCACGGCAAGCCAAAGAAGTCAACAGGGCCGGATGGGGTTTCTAACTTCATCCTGAAGAAGCTACCGCAAGCAGTGTTTATATTCCTGACAATCGTCTTCAACAACTGCCTCAACAACGACTACTTCCCCCAAAAATGGAAAACTGCTAAGATCGTGGCAATTCCCAAGAAAGGAGATCGGAATTATATTTCTAATTACAGGCCCGTATCTCTCCTGAGTAACATCAGCAAACTCCTGGAGGAAATTATATTAAGGAAACTGAAAAAATTCTGCTGTGAAAACAGTATAATTCCTGACATGCAGTTTGGTTTTCGGGAAAAACACTCGACGCTGCATCCTTTGATGAAGTTTCAACACGACATCACCACAGCTCTTAATAGCCATTGTGTCACCGTTGGATGCCTTCTGGATGTTGAGAAAGCATTTGATAGCGTATGGATTGAAGGCCTTATCCATAAACTTCACATGCTGGGCTTTCCAATCGCACTAATAAGAATTATTTTTTCTTTTCTCTCTTCCAGAAAATTCTATGTACAATTGGAGAAATGCAAATCGTCAATGAAGAACATCAGGGCTGGAGTTGCCCAAGGATCGAAGCTCGGCCCATTTCTATACAGCATCCTGACATCTGACCAACCTAACCCCGTCAACTGCGAGAACCTTCTATATGCCGATGATTCCTTGACTTACTGCTCCTCAATGTCACCACGTATAGCTGTGAAGAAAGTAGAAGAACACATCCACCGTCTCTTTGACTTTTACCATAAATGGGGTATTAAAATCAACGCAGCAAAGTCGGAACTCATCTGCTTCAGAAGGCCGTCAACTGTCGTCCGTAGAAGATCGCAAAAAGCGACAATATGCAGAAACCTGAAGTTGAAACTCCCAGATGGATCGTCACTTTCAGCCAAGAGGACCGTCCAGTACCTGGGAATTTATTTCCACGAGCTATTAAAGTTTAACCCACACGCCCAGAAAGTTCTTAGGAAAGCCAGCTGGGCCTTTCATCGTGTCCATCCATTGATGAAGAAGAGCAATGGACTAAGTCAACAGACCAAAATCCTGATGTACAAACAACTGCTGAGACCAGTCATTGGATACAGCTTTCCCGTTTGGTATACCATCTCCAAAACGGCCATGAAGCAGCTAAAAGCTTTCGAAAGAAAGATCCTAAGAATCTGCACTGGGCTTGTCTTTGACAGGGAGCGTCAAAAATACTTTAAAAACGACAGAATTTATTCTGAAGCGAGAATAAATACATTGGACAACTACCTACTACTCTTGGCTAAAAAGTTAGTAGGTAACTCATCTAGCCACCCGAACCAACTAATAAGAAGGATGACAACCCAACAGCGACTGCCAGAGCCCATGTACCTTAGCGTCATGGACATTATGGATGATAACATAATTCAAGTCAACAACGAAGATGCCGTTGCATTCTACGCTGACCCCGAGTCAGCCCACCGACGTGGCTAAACAAGCCAACAACCCTCTAACCAATCAACAAATCCAACAAATGACAACCGGGAAGGAACACCCCGAGGATAACCAAGTCAACCGACTTTTATTTTTAGAACGCCATACATATTAAACAATATTTTAATTTAAACTTAAGCCAATATATAAAGTTAGGCCCCCTATGTGCCAACAAAATATTTTATTCTAAGACAATGTATCTATTTAATCTTAAGACTATCCAATTGTATATATAAAAGTTCAATAAACAAATCTAATCTAAAAAAAAATCTAATCTAATGAAATCAGAATAAAAATGTAGAAACATTCTTCTTTTGGGCGCTTTATTGATATATATGTATTTTTAAATGTATGGACGAAATGCTGTTAAACAATGAGGCTTAGACAGTGTATTGCAGCAAAGGTTACATTTAGAACAATATTTAAGTGGGTCACTCTATTTGATGGCCGCTATTTTAGGGAATTTCTTTTTCAACGACCAATAAAAACTGTACATTTTGCATCTTGTTGCTATTCAAAGTTTCGAACATTTTTGATTAATAATACAATAGCACAACTAAATATACCCTACAAATTTCAAGTCTTTCAGTTAAACTGTTTTTGAAATACGATATAGGAAAGCTTGAAAAACACAGTTTTTAGAAAAATCCGTTTAAAGTTTAAAGTCCGCTTAAAACTACGAAAATCTAAACTTACCCTAAATGTCCGATACCTGAAGTATTCCTTGTCCATAGAACATTCTTTCCCCTACGTCCTGAAACTTTTATAAAACAGATTGTTCAGCTCTTGATTTAATCCTAGTTTGTTTAATGACACATCACTTAAGCAGCGCACCACTTAGAACGTGAAATTCACCTTGCGCAGCCAATGGGGCATCTCATATACGACATTCTTTTTAAAACACCTTCAAAATCTTCATTATTTATGAAAATTGGGTAATTTTAACTATCTTAGGGCCAGAATGGAGATGCTTAGGAGTAAAAGTCCAAATCAACGAATACAAAAATTTTTTATTGTTATGTGTCTCTGCCCCTAAACAACGAATCATTTATTCGTCTTTCGATAAATCTTCGAAAAGCTTCTGCCTTCTTACGCCTTCTGGACAAAATTGATGTTGAATGTTTTCATCTGAAGAACATTTGTGATAATAAGTTGCCGAAACTTCCTTGCTCATACTACTAGATTAAAATATTAAAACTTAATTCTTTATGAAACATTCATATAAAATTTGTTTATTGGATTTTTCAAAGTGTTTTTTTTTTGTATTATTTGGACGCTTATTTTAGAATACTCAGGTTGTTAAGGATACAACAAAATGCTTGTACATTGGTAAAATCCATAGTACCTAATCATATGTCTCGGTTTTGGGCATTAAGTAGACCAGGTCCCATATATTTTTGCCCATTCTTTTCTATAGTTGTTTCATCAACTATACAGTTCAAAAGCACAAAAGGAAAAATACTAAGGAAAGACCCTTACATATATGTATCATTTATGAAACTTGAAGTATTTGTTTATTGAGCTGAAGCTGTTAAACTTCTACCAAAAATCTTCTCCCAAGAATTTGTATATTATGTTTATGAAAGCTGGTTAAAATTTTTGAACCAAGACTGTTAAAGAGTGTTTTTGAATAAAATTTATTTTCCCAAACTGTGTTGGGAATTTTAAGTGATTTTGAGTAAGTATTGCAGCTTTGCAATGTAACGCTATCTTTTGTGAATACAAACCTTGCTTTTTTTCTTTCAACAACTTATATATGATTTTTTAACAATATTTTTGTAAAATCAAAAACAATTATTTTCTCTATGCAATATATGTTTTTTTTGTATTTATTTAATAAATTATATGGCAATTTGAAATAAATTAATATAAATTAAATAAATAACATAAATTAATAATTAATTTGATGAACTAGTAACAATAATATATATAGGTTTATAATTTCTTTCATGAGTACTTAAGAAATAAATTTAATTAATATAAATCATTGATTTTGTTAAGTATTTTTTGTTTACTCTTAGAAACTATTCACAGTTTCGTATTTGCCATTGAAAGTCTGGATCTTCAAGTTTTGGATCACCAATGGCAGTGAACACATAACGTTTGTTCTCTGAATGCATCTTATCCGACACAAATAAGTACTCGTTAAAATTAATATTTTTTATATAACAATAGTCTCCATTCAGCTCGATTCTCCAATTCGATGTGTCGCCCACGAATCCATCATCAACCCAAGTCAAAACGTGGCGCGTCTTCGAATCGTACATATCAGTTGTCGACGCGTACAGATACTCCTTTTCATAGACAACGCTCTTAAGAAAATAACTGGATAGATGCCCTGCAAAAGTGCCAGCAATCCAAAGACCTTCCTTGCTTATGTCATTTGAACCGTATGTGAAAATGGCGCGTCGCGATAAGTTGTGTTGTGATCTAGCTGCATACAGGTATTCCGAACGGCCTCTATTCCAAATGCATAAGTCCTTCCCAAAATAAATATTTCGCACGCATAGCGGCATTCTCCGGATGATATCGTTAATTTCATGCCTCATCGGTGGAATAATTTTTTTGTAATTATCATATTTCATAAGAGTCCTGAAATAATACGCGATCTTCTGAACAGCCACGTCATTCAAATTGTTATTCAGTTCGAGTTCTTCATACAACGCCAGGAAGAAGTTGATTCTTTGTGAAATGTACACACTGCCGATCATTATGTTGTCGGCTAATTGGGCTGCAGGAACACCCTCTGTGTATGTTTCGTGGGCCAATTCCCGCATAACTTCTTCATCAAGTTTGTAATCAATGTCAAACAATTCGCTAGTGACATTTCTAGCATACACATTCGATGTAAGATTATTTGAGATCAAAGCATCTTTTACGACCTGCTTGGCTCTTGTCCTGACTTTAGCCCTGATATCGTCTAAGATAATTCTAATTTCCGGCCATAGCTGATGATAAACATGGTTATGCCTATGTTTGCCAAATACTTCGTCCTTAAAGCCGCGATAGAGGTTGATCAAATGCAATGGGTCACTGTGATTATTTGCGGTCATTTCGTTGTACAGTGCTCTGAGTATCGAAGAGCTAAGTTTAGCTTCATCAACGGCATGCACAAAATCTACAAGAATGATATTATTATTTTCAGCGTTCGAATAGACATGGTGGACAATTGCGGCAACTTTTGCACTATTTAATTGATTACTCAAAATACGGTCTTGAGCTGAGTTAAACCGGCGATTTCGTATGTCTTCGGCAATAGCGAGTACTTGAGTATCGTTGAAGAACTGTGAAAGGACAACGTGGATGTTCATCTTAAGTATCAAAAGCAGAGCGTAAAATTTAAAATTTTCCAACGAAAAGGTTAACATTTTGTTTAATTAGGTTTTAATTTTAGTTTAGACTTGTAACACTTTGCACAAAGCACAACACGAGCAATACTGAATTCAGCTTCAAGATTTGATTTGCTTGCAACTAAAGTAATTATGAAATGGGTTTTAAGTTGTTCGGTAAGTTAGATGTACGCGTCATCTAAAGCTGCAGCTGAAGTTTTCCCAAAAGCTTAATGCTGTTGTTATTAAAGTAGTAAACGAGTATAGTTGGTGGAGATTTCTGTTAATAACGAAATTTGTTGTTATTCATTTATAGACTTCTATTGAATTGACCAGAATATAAGGGTATTGCCATCGGTACAGATGACGTCGATGAGTGGTGTAAAAAGAAAGTTCAGGATTTTCAGCGCAAAATAATGGGAATTGTCAACTTGTCATAGTTACAAGAAAAATAATTTATAAATTACGCATTGTATTACCTTTGCACACAATTTTCTCAATGTAATGTAAAACGAACACTTTGTGAACCTGATAAATGATCACATTGAAGAGATGTTTAATTGATAGGTTAGGTTAGATTAATGGACGGGCGATTGATTTAGTTATCGACACACTTATTGCAATGACGTTAGGGTCATGACCATTTTTTTAATTTTCGTAGGAAATCCCTTTAACTCAAAACTTATCGTATTGCGTTAATGGATATGACCCCTCTTATATTTTTAACTTCCCATAGAAATTTATTGTAATGGTTCCGATTTGTCTAATTGAAAATTTTGAAAAAATTTTGATTTGGAAAGGGCAGAAAGGGCTCGCAAGAAAATTGCGTGGGTGGTTTTTTTTACCATAGCAGTTTAAAAAAATTTTGGTTAACCCTAAAAATCTCACGAACCAATAACGCTAGAGACTTGAATTAAATTTTATATTATATATTGTAACGTGATACCAAACAAGTATATTTTTTGAAAAAATGCAATTAATGTTTTTTTTTTAATAAATCAAAAAAACTGAAAAAAAAAATGATTTTATCTTTTATTTTATGAGATTATGGCTTCCAACTTATTTAATCTTATAAGAAATATTGTTTTCAACATTCTGTCAAATTTTGAGAAAAATCGAATCGACAGTTTTTTTTACAAAAAATAAAAACCTACAAAAAAAAATTAATAAAAGTTAATAAAAATTGATTTTCGACTTAAATATCTTTTCAAAACTTTGAGATTTTGGCTTAAAACTAATTTTATCTTTTAAAAAGTATTGTTTTCAACATTCAGTAAAATTTTGAATTGACAGTTTTTTGACAAAAAATAAAAACCTAAAAAAAGCATTTCTAAAAGTTCGTAAAAATTGATTTTCGACTCAAATTTCTTTTCAAAAATTTAAAATATTGGGTTCAAACTTATTTTATCTCACAGAAAATATTGTTTTCGACATTCAGTAAATTTTTGATAAAAATCCAACAGTCTGTTTTTTCATAAAAAAAAAAAAATCTACAAAAAACAGTACGAACATTTGGTAAAAATTGATGTCCGTCGATATCTCGTGAATAGTAAAAGTTATTGACTTCAAATTAATTTCATTCATTTGATTTGTATTTGTTTATATAAGAAATAAAAACTTTTAAGAAATGCTACTAAAATTAGTAAAGATTGGTTAACGACTAAAAATCTCGTTAACAAAAATAGATTTTGAAATTAAACTATTTCATCATATACAAAATATTGTTGGTTATTTTAAAATTTGTTTGAATAATTTAACTATAAAATAAATAAATAAATTGGGTGGCGCAACAGTCCGTTAAGAACTAGGGCCTAGTGACTTACAACTCTCAATCATTCCTGTGTGCGAGTACTGTTGTCGGGGATGGAGGGGATCTACAGTTTTAAGCCAAATCCGAACGGCAAATTTGAGAAAGCACTTTTCATGACATGAATTAGTCTTGGAGAATCTGTCAATTCCTCGCAAGAGGCAGTACCCATGAAAAAAACTTTAGATAGCATAGGCAGGGATCGAACCCAAGACCTCTGGCATGACAGTCCAACGCACTAACCATCATGCCACGGGTACTACAATACAATAATTTAACTGATAACTTTTTTAACAAAACACGAAAACCTACAAACCTTTTAAGCAAAACAAATCGACGACGGGATGGGAAGTTATCAGTGTGGGTCGCATCCCAGCCACTTTTTAATTTTTTAACTTAGTATATATAAATTACGTGTCACGATGTTTGTCCGCGATGTACTCCTAAACTACTTAACTTATTTTAATCAAATTTGTACACGGTGTGCAGTTTGATCCAACATGAAAGATAGGATATCTTTCTCAATTTATGATCACAGAATTATTTTATTGCAAACTATTTGTCTATTATTTGACAGTCACAATTATCTGTTTGTTCCAAACGATTCTAACAGATGGTGACATCTGTTGACTGGATTGAGTAAGTATTTAATAGATGACACTATGGCTGCGTTTAATCTCAGACAGATAGGGTATCTGGATACCTTTTTGTTAGTGTTTTACGTGTAAAATAACAATTGATCAAAAACAGCTGAGATGTCAAAAAACGAATGCAAAGGTATCCAAGAATTTCTGGGGTATGTAGGTATGTGACAGAACAGCTGATTCAACACATTGTTGAATTTCAAGAAACTTGAAAATTGATTTCAGCTTTTTGTATTTGTTGGTAAACAAAAAGGTACAAAATGTTAGTTGAAGTTGTATTTGAGGATGTTCTGTACATAATAGACGATGAAGAAGCTATTTGCCTCCGAATTTTAGAAGGTAATTATGAATGAAATTTAACATAGATTACAGATTAAGGTTATCTCTTATTTATTAAATTGTTACGGACTTATCAATTCATCATCGTCCGACGAATCAGTTGAATTATCCATTAAATGTTTTATCTTACAACAATTTTGACTTCGAAGCTTAAATGTTTCTCTGCTTTTTGTGAACAGCTAAAAGTTGTTTTTATTTTTTGACAGCTATCCAACTCGTTCAACAAGGTATCTTATACACCTATCCAAGATACCCTATCCAACACGAGATTGAACGAAGCCTATGTCAAACTTTCAAATGTTATAATTGTATAAGCTACAATTGTATAGTATAACCACCACATGTTTCTGAAACTAAAGTAAAGGTTACATTTATTTTGTAGTAAAAGAACTACAGTGAATTTTACTTTTTTAATTTTTGGTGTTAGCATAGCCGTATTATAGGTACGAGTAATATGATACAACCAAATACTCAACGCATTAAGCTGCCAGACAATTTCTGCAAAAAAAAAATGAATTGATTCGGAGTATTTTCGGGATTTACAGAGTAATTACTTGAATCGTAAGTGGATCATCGTGCTATTTTGGCAGCCAAAAATGTTGATGTTGACGAAATTAACTTCCAGATATAACAGTTGTTACCAAGCGATCTGATGATTTTTAAATAAATCGATACTGTTGCTAATGAAAATAATAGTGTACATTTTCCAAGTGAATTTTTGAATTCACTAGATATAGCTGGAATGCCATCACACAATCTTCGATAAAAGATTGGTTCACCTATTATTCTCTGCGTAATTTGAATCCACCTCAATTATGTAACTGTACACGTTTGGTCCTCAAAAAGATCATCGGAAATATTCTTGAAGCAACCGTTTTAACTGAAAAGTTTAAAGGAAAAGTGGTTCTGTTGCCACGTATTCCAATGATACCGTCAGATTCTACCAAACCTTCAGAGGTTACAGTTTCCAATTCGTTTAGCTTTAACCATGTCTATACATACATAAGTCTCAAGGCCAAACAATGGCCATTTGTGATTTAGATTTGGAAAATCCATGTTTTTCTCATGGGCAGCTATATGTTAGATGTTCACGTGTAAGAAAACCGCCGAACCTATTTGTGCAGGTTAACTAAAAATATTGTCCACCGTTTAAAATTAAAAGTATTTAAAATATGAAATAATAAATATTACCTATTGTTTGAAAATTTTAAACTATCCGCTCTACCAACTTCATTTATAAGTTTAACTATCACATGTTATTTACTTAAGACTTTGTAATGTACACTCATTTGTTACAAACTTGAAAAAAAAAATAATAATACATTTAAAATTTAATTAATTTGTATTGATTTTTGCTTTACATCAACTGTACGGAAATTTTGATCAATTGTGTTCAAATTTATTTTCCTTCTAATCCCAAACCATTTATGTACCAGCTTTAACGTTTCCATCTTCGTTCGTAAATATTAATTATAATTTCATTGTAACAAGGGGTAACTAGCAAAAAATCAGTCATGAAGGTCGCCATGTTTTTTTACAAATGTCATATACAGTGGTGGAAAAATAATTAGAAACAAACTTTTTTTTACTTTTTTATTTAAAAAAGGTACAAAACCATAATAAAACTAAATAAATATCAACAAATAACAAAAACGATGTTTTTTTACACTTTTATGAAAAAGTTATTAAAAAATAAAAACTATAACATAAATAGCACTATATTCGAAAAATAAAAATAATTAGAAACATCAGTTCACTGAAAACGAAAAATACAAATAAAAGGTAAAGAAATTATATTTTCTACTTCAAAATACCTTTGTTTGATTACAGCTGCACACCGTTTAGGTAAACTAGCTACCAAATTTTGACAGCGTTGAAGTGGGATATTCCGCCAAACTTTCTTCTATGTTCTTGAACAACTCATTTGAGTTTTTGGAAGTTTTGACTCCCAAACTTCTCTGAACGTTAGCCCACAAGTTTTCGATCGGATTGAGATCAGGACTTTGTGCTGGCCAGCTTAAAACAAAGATGTTTTCTTCCTCAAGCCAACACTTCACTAAACGTGTAGTGTGTTTAGGATCATTATCCTGTTGAAAAATGTATGAAACTGGCAAATGATCAAAAGCATATGGCTCCATAACATTTTCCAATATGTTTTTATACATATGCTGATCCATTCGGCCATCGACGCGCACAATAGGACCAACGCCATGCCATGAAAAAGCTCCCAAAACCATCACATTTACACCACCTTGTTTGATCGTTTTGATAGTATACTTAGGATCGAGTTCTTTGTTAACTGGCCGTCTTACATATATTTTACCATCAGATCCAAAAATATTAAATTTTGATTCATCGCTCCAGAATACTTTTTTCCAAAACGCTAATGGTTTTTGTCCATGTTCCTTGGCAAATGCTAATCGACGTTTTAAATTTTTTTTTGAAACGTGTGGCTTTTTCCGAGCAATGCAACCCCGCAAACCTGCTTCCAGCAATCTGTTCCTTATTGTCCTAGACGTTACTCCTGCACTTAATTAGCATGACACAGCTGAATGAATTTCCTTGCTGGTCGCAAAAGGGTTGGCCTTGCTAAGTCTACAAATAAGTCTGTCCTCTTTGGCAGTTGTTTTTCTTGCACGGTTTTTCCTTTTGGGAGTTTTTATGCTGCCTGTCTCCCTATAGATCTTAATGGCTGAATCACATACACGCTTCAGCTTCGGCTTCGCCTGACGATTACGAGTTCAGCCATAGGAATTCAATGCATGCTATCACAATGAAGCTTCGACCTCACGTTTCGTTTTACAATCGTAAGGAAAAGAACGTAATGTAACGTAATGTGACTCCAAACGGAAGCTCTAGTTCAATTATCTGAACATTTGCTTTGTCTGACAGCTCAATATCTGTAAAAAATGTCAACAAACAAAATGTTTGCTCTTTGGAGGGGTGAAATAATATAAATGTCATTCAAAGCAACCTCGAAGCATGCCCAACGTAACGCAGACGAAGCCGAAGCTGAAGCGTGTATGTGATTCAGCCATAATTGCTCCATATACCATCTTTTTGGAGCAAAGCAAATCCTTGGCGATGTTATCCATGATAACTTTTTCCTTGCAGTACTTGTGAATAATAATCTTCCTTAGCTCTGGTATGCAGCTCTTGTTTTTACCCATTTTTTTGAACTAGATAGTAAAACTAAGATAGGTATTTGAACAAAAATAAAAATGTAGCACCAATGATTTACCGTTAAATAATATTTTTCCAAGCTTAGATTTCAAATATTTTTTTGTAAGCTGATTTAAATTGCCGATATTAACAAATTAACAGGTTTATGAAACCTGCAAACTAAAACCATGCTTCACAATAGCAGCAAAAAGAGAACTGTATTTTACCGTTTATCATTTTTTGTGTGAGAAGAGCATAAACAATGATAAGAAAAGTGCATTTGTTCACTCTTTTCATTGTTTCTAATTATTTTTCCACCAATGTACATATGTAAAAAAGCATGGTGGTGTCCATGTCTGATGTTCTCCTATTGTTCACCTTAAACAATGTAATATGACAAAAAACGTTAGCCACAGCAACGCGTGGCCGGGTCAGTTAGTTTTTATAATATAAAAATAATATTCGAAATTTTACTGCTTTGAACTTTGTTGGTAAAAGCAGAGAGAAAAGAACTAATAGAGAGAACCAACTTCGACGGTTGCTCTCTTTTTGCCTACAAGCTGTGATTTGCACACCAACTTGCATATGTATTAATTCCATATAAAAAAAATGTGGGGAACAAATACTTATGCAAGTTGGTGTGCATACTCACCACCAGAGAGAAAAAACTTTTCTCTCTGCTCACCACCTTTGAAAAATGGCGACCACCTTTAAAAAATGGCGGATGAAGTCAGCTGTTCAGAGGTGTTCAAAGAAAATTCAAAATTGTGTATGAACAACTTTTTGGTACTCTCATTGTGTTCGTTTGAGAGTAATATCATTCGAATATGAAGTGAAATTAATTACTCTTGTTAGGTGCCAGAACAATGAAGATTTAGAAACAATTCTAAATTACGCATTTAGAGAGATATTAGTTAGTTATTTTAAGTTATTTTAATAGTTGTGTTCACTGAGGTTTTGTTTAGATCAGAACAGAACAGGACAGCACAGTTTCGTGAGAAACGTCAGATCAAGTTAGAACAGTCAGTTAAACGTCAGTTGTCGAAAAAAAAAACAAAACAAATTGCAAATTGTGTGAATTTTTCGTTTCTCGCTTATTTCTTTTCATTTTTTGTGTTATACTGTGCAAAATATTATTAAAAATTATTGAAATGGAAAATCAAGTGATTGCTAAGATAATACTAAATGAAAATGTTAGTGGTTCAGACACCGATAGTGATTTTTCGTCGAATTCCTCTTCAGATGATTGGAATGAAAGTGTGACGAATGTTATTACCTTTTCTTTGATGAAATGTAAAGGAAATTGCATTGAAAGTTATTATGTATATTATATTTTATAATTATTTAATTAAACAAATTAAACAAATTGGCAAAATAACTTTATTTTAATTTTTTTAAATCACGAAAACAAAACACAAAGCACAGCCAAATCAAAACGTAAACAAAAAAAATTAAAACTTCGATTTTGACATTTCTCACGAGTCTGTTCTAACCTGATCTGACTCAAAAGCAAGAACAGAAAATCCTGTTCTAAACTGTTCTAGGTTTGTCAATGAACAGGAAAGTAGAACAGTTCAGCACAGAAAAAACCTCAATGAACAGCAAAAAGCTGTACTTTTCTGTCTAGAACAGTCCAGCACAGCGTCACTGAACACACTTAATATGAATCGGAAATCCAGCCCTATTCTAATCGCACAACTTACAAAATTTAAGAAATATATTCTGCTCTAGGACTGAGATTTAAACATGAAAAAGACACTTTCGTTAAATGAATGGCTACTTTAAAAACATAATAAACGTTTCATATCTATTATCTTTGAATCTCTCGAGAACTGAAGTGAAAAGAGATTCTGCAACGTGTAATTTGGGAGTACCATACTAAAGTTTCTTACCAACTTATTAGTTTACCTTGATTTGATTTTATTTAATTTTTAGAGAAATTATGTACTTAAATGCACCTATTACCTTAAATTCAAGAATCAAATATTTTTCTCTCTACAACTTTTAAGTTTTGTTTTAAAGATCAAAATATTTTCAAAAGGTTCAGCAAAAAAGTATAGTAAAGCAAGTACAATTTGCCTTCTATCATCAGCTCCAATTTTCCAATATGCAGACTGATAACGATAGTAATAATAGACTCCCGAAAATTGATTCCGAAAAAAATACGCCAAAAGAGAAAGACAATTCTTCTTATCAGATTATGATTTATTTTTCTACGAAAAAAAGATAAAATTCTCTGGCAAACTTTCTCATTGTCTGGGTTTCAGCATCTTCATTTTTGTAACGTTCTTCGTATTTATAGAAATGCCAAAAAGAACAGAATACATTATTAAAAAACTACGTTTCAACAGAATTTCTAACATTTCCTCGTGAAATGCACCAAAAACCCTCTTAACTATTATACACATTATGTTATTTAAATTTTATCAGCCTCCTTTTCAGACAATTTAAGAACATTTTTAAGAGGTGGTCAAAAACTTGTTTTTATGTTAAGTGTGTGAATCCTCTAATAAAATGTCCGTCCTTGACTTATTGTTAGATTAATTTTAGTCCCTTGTGATTCCCTCAAAGTTTTAGAACTTCCTTGAAAATTGAGTGTATATAAGCTATGATTATGTCTGTTGTCATTCAAAGCCACTTAGAGGTTTAATTAGAGCCTAAGAGACTGTTTTCTTTAAGATTACTTAAGAAGTATTTTCCTAAAAATGTGTATCTTATACTGCACAATACTGGTCAGTGGCATAGGAATTGAGTAGTGCCCTCGTGCTCTTCCATATCGTTAAAACCTTTTGCAGGGGTGCCAGCACGTAACTTGATACAACCAAGTTTAGTCGATACAATCGAGCATTGGCAGCACACATTTTGGTTCAATCGAGTGTCCTCGATTGTTTCGCCAGATTCGGCAGCACACAAACTTCAAATTGACGTTTGAAACAAAAGTTTTCACTCAACAGAAATTAGTTATGATGCGTCGGCAGTGATTTTTGTATGAGAAAAATGGAAAAACAAAATAATATGTCAATAAATAAAAAACAGACTGAGATTTTGACCAATTTTATGAGTTCTCACGTTCATTTAGCGAGGGGAATTCTTAAAACTGCCCAAAGGAGGAAAAATATCAATATGCTGTGGGGAAAACTGATTGAATCCCTAGGGTCCTCCACAAAAAGATCTTAAAGATTGGAAAAAAGTAGGTTGATGTTAAATATTATGTATATACATATGTATGTATGTACATATTCACAGATAACTCCCACTGGCTAGGAGATCTAATGTTGCACAAAGCTGTAGAACTGGTGGAACTGATGTTGTTCTTCTGTCTTCTGGAAGATCTAACGAGCTAAGTATCGTGTGAAAACATTCCTTGTTGATTCTAAACTGCTGCACAAAGCAAAAACAAAAAATTGTTTTACAAATGTTATACTACATGATCTTCCTTTTCTTTTTGAATATTTACTCATTTTCACTCAATTCGAATGGGTTGCTATTATCTCTCAAATATCTTCTTTTGATTTTAGCACAGGACACTTCTTCGCCTTCACTTTCACTCTCCGAATCAAAGAAAAACATTTCGAAAAAAAACTTAAAATTGAAACTAGAATGAAAATTATTTCAAAGAAAACTCATTTGACATTTCATTTTATAGTTCACAATGACTTTTTTAAGTAAAAGTCACAATGAAACTGGTCTCAAATTACGTGCTGTCAAAAATAATTTGTTTCGAGTTGATCGACGATCGACAATCCTCAATTGTATCAAGTTACGTGCTGGCACCCCAGATGTTGTCGTCAACAAGCCGCATTTTCTGTCTGTGTTAACCTAACCGAACAGGTTCTGCCCGGTTATGACTTATGATACTTACAAGTAATCCTAAACATTTTTTGTTGATGTGCCTAATCGAACAGGATCTTGTTTTGTCAAATTTGGACATTATTTCCTGGCTGTAGTGGAAGGCTTTCAAGGCTTTTTTATCGTTTATTGTTTTCCTGGAATATTTCGTAACCGATGATCCGTTTTAATTTTCATGATGGGGTGCTTATAGTTGAGTGTATATTGGATTTATCCAGTGCTTTCTCACAAGTTCATGTGCATATTACTGTGACCTGGCAGAGTCTAATGTTATGCTGTGAGTTAAGAACCGTTAGTTTTTGGCCACAATTATTTATAAAAGGTTCGATTTGATTGTTATGGCAGGACCCTAATTTATTGCGTTTGTCACTGTATCTTGGCTTCGAAGACGCTGCTTTGATCGGGGAGTAAGAAGGAGTTCGCGAGATCAAGTGTTGCCGAAAAGAAACCCCCAGAATCCATTTTCGAGCCTTCAGTATACATTTATTACCTATTCATGACTCATATCTGTTAGGAAAGATAGTTGTGAAGTGTTTGTTGAAGTTCAGACATGGTGGCAATGTTGTCTGTGCTCACATTATTCCCTAAGTACTCGTATTCCTGTAAAATCCGTGCATCTACTACTTGGCTAGTATTCCAACAATTGGTTTGGCTAAGCTCTAGGGCGCTGTTTGCAGTAGGTATTTGTACGTATAAGTCTTAGGGTTTGAGGGTTGCTTCCGATTCTGCAGTTGGGGTGGTCCTCATCGCCTTCTTCGTACCTTTACATTTCATTCTTTTTACCTTTTAAGGTTAAATTGATAAATGGTTTTCAATAACTTAGATAATATCAACCCAAAAAAAAAATAGAATACATTTTGGTACTGGAAAACTGCGAAGAAAAATAATTTAATAAAAATTTTTGTTTTTGATATAACCTGCGTGTTATCCATTTTGCGGTTTCAAAACTAAACGTGGGAATAAAACGCATATAAAATATTTTTTCCACGTCATCATATACATCATATAAATTACCATCACGACAATTGTTGCAAGCATCCATTCTTTTGAGGTAATTTTCGACCACTTTTTGACACATATTGGGCGGTATCTCAGCCATAACTTTACGAATGTTGGTTTTTAAGTGCTCAAGAGTGCCATCTGCATAAACACGGTCGTTCGCGTAGCCCACAAAAAAAAAATGCAGCTGTGTCAAATCGCATGATCTTGGTGGCCTGATGATATGGGCCAAGACAAGAAATTACGCTCCCAGGAAATGTCTCTTGCAATAAAGCCATGTTTACTCGAGTTGTGTGGCATGTGGAACCGTCTTGTTGAAACTACATATTCTCCAAGTCGTATTCTTCAATAGCAGGCAAAAAAAAGTCAGTTATCATATGACCATAACGCTCCGAATTGACGGCCAATCGTCGTTTTCGAAGAAGCAAGGTCCAATCACACCTCCGGACTAAAGAGCGCACCAAACAGTAACTTTTGGTGGATGTAATTGCCTGTCTTCAATTATTTGAGGATTCTCAGAACCCAAAATACGACAATTTTGTTTATTTACATACCCACAGAGTGAGGAATATGCTTCGTCGCTGAAGAAAATTTTGTTCGAAAAATCGCAGTCCACCGCCTGTTTTCAAGCACCCATTCGACGTATCTACGAGACGCTGTGAATGGTCAGCTGGCTTCAGTTGTTGTGTGAGCTGGACTTTATATGAATATAGGTGTAGATCCAAATGTAAAATATGCCATAATGATAATGTGGCGTAAGACAGTTCTAATTCCTGAGAACGAAGAGGAATCGACACATTCGGGTCTTCGGCAACTTTTGCACTTACAGCAGCGTTATTTTCAGTGGTATGATCGAAAAGATGCTTACAATATCTGTAATCAATCCAGTCTCTTCAAATTTCTTCACAACTTTGATAATTGCTTGTGTAGTTTGACTATTATGTAAACAATAATCTCCTCTTAAAGCACGATGTGTGGCTGTGGCAGAAGCACAATTTTTGTAGTAGGTTTTAACAATTTGTATACGTTGTGCGATAGTTAAGCGATCCATTTTCGTTAATGTCAGACTTTCAACTGAAAAAAAAAATTGGTTTAACATCTTAGTTAGACAGATGTTGAATTCCAGTCCTATACTTTTGTAACATAAAAAATCATAACCCGTTATCTTAATATTTTGAAAAAACATAAAGAAAATATTATTTTTATGTTTTACGAGTCATTTGCTCAGTCAAAATTTTATTTAATTTCGTTTACGTACTTAACAAAATAATTAAAAAAAAAAAAGAATTCAACATATCATTTTTAAAATATTCTATCAATTTCTTTCCTCCTTTCTTGTTTTTGTTTTTCAATAATAAGTATGTATGTATATAATAACTTAGTTATTTTTAATTTTAGTTTTAAATATTTATAATTCATTATAAGTTTTATTTTGTATATTATTTGCATATTCGATATCTCAAAATTCGGTTACATTTTTGGTTGACTTGAATTTTTTGTTTGTATTTTTTATATATACTTATGTATGTGAAATATACTTTCTACATATATATATATATATTTATATACTATGGTGTGTATATAATATAATAGTTATTATTTTTTATTTTTGTTTTTGTTATATGTATACGTATGCTGATAATAAATTACATTATTACGATCTACAACGGAGCTAACATTAAATGAGTTTTTTGGTTTATTTCTTTGTTATTTATTTATTATTATTTTTGTGTTTCTTATGTGATTAAGAAAGAAAAAAAGAATATTTAAGGTTTTTTTCTTATCTTGATTTTTTTTTTATTTTCAGAACTATTTTGTAATTATTTCTTTCTTTTAGAATAATTTTAAGTTTACATTTGTTTCAAATTTTCTTTTCTTTTGTTATTACATTTTTTTTTTCATAATAATACTCAATGTGATTAAGTTAAAAAGTTTTATATAAATAATGACTACACTGTAGTGAAATTACTAAGTATAGTAAAAATATTGTTATGTTTGATTTATTATTATTTTTTTGAATTAAGTTTGTTTCAATATTAAAGATTTCCATTGTTCATTTATGTTGAAAATCTGATAGTGACAGCTTTTTTTTTTGTTGTTGATGTTTTGATAACGAAATTGTGTTTAATTATGTTTGTTTTTTTTTTCTTTGTTTATAAGAGTATTAAATCCTGTCTAAAAGAGAAGCAAAACCAGTAAAGTCCGAATAATTCAGAAAACGCTTCTGATATTTCATTTGAATTTATGCTCGTTTAAAAAAATTTGAAAAAAAAAAATGAAAATAAAAACTTCCCCAAAATTCCTGCACATAAAGAGTCTCGTAATAAAATTGGGATCCAAAATTTGTATTTAATGGAATTTGTAGGGTCAGCGAATGGGACTCTTGTTCGCTAGCTGATTTGAGCTTCTGGTATGCAATATACTTTTTGTGTGCAGTTGTTTTATTGAAACAAACGGAAGTGATACAAAAATTGCAAACTAGACACAAATAAGCCTAATACTGCGTATCGAAGTTTTAGCGTATATGTAGTTGGTGTTTTTAAAGAACTTAAAATAAAAATATTAAATTGTTATTTTTCACTTTCTATCTTTTTGTAAGATTAAATAAAATGTAAAGATAAATAAATTATTAATTTTGGCACAGTTTTTAATTTTTGTGTGCAAACAGGCAAGAAGACAATATTAATTAAGGCGGTCACTGATTTATTTATATTCCGTAATGAATTCTTATTTAAACGAACAATTACACTCAAGTTGATAGGGAAAAAATAAATTAACATTTGATAGCAAGATTTCTAGAAGAAAAAAGTAAAACATATCTACATAAGACGTTTACATTAAAAATTTTAGATTTTGAGAGGTCATGGCAGCCATTTTGTTGATTATGATTGTTTAAAACCAGAATGATAAGCTGACTTATATACAAAGACAAACGATAACTTGGAATCACATGAACTTGGTAGCAGAATTAAGCTATCGACCTCAACTCTTTTTACGGAGTTTCTTTAAATTCAAAATGATTCGCGCCGAAAAATACCCACCAGCAACTATTTTCATTAAAAACCTTTTAAACAAAGTAAAAATAACAATACACCTATGTATGTACGTTTCTCAATTAGGAAACCCTTTATAGAAATTTAAAAAAAGGGGCGTATACGTCACAGTGTATAATTTTGAATTGTTTGAGGAAAATCTGCATTTCCAATAATTTTAACAAACAGACGTTGCACAAGTGACATACCTACACATATTTCAGAAGAAATTAATACTTGTCGAAATATAAACGCTTCGGGTGTGAATTCAATTATTAAATAAAGCTTTGGTCTAGATTTTTGTCTTGACAGTTTAAGGCGGCATAATACGATACCCATATTAAGTTTAATAAAATTTGAAACTAGTAAAAGTAAAAAAAAAAAAAAAAACTATTCTTCTAGATGTCCTACAAACTGTTTTAGATTAATTTATAAAACATAAAAATCAAGATGTGTTTTCTGGTCTAGGAAAAATATGGTATGGGTGTGAAAAGAGAAAATATTAGAGAATTATAAGGGCTGTACAACTTTCGACAACACAATTCCACATCGCTTTTCTTTAAATATAATTGGAAAATTCAAATGACTTTAAACAATAGCTAGCTCAGATCTTGTTCGTCAAGCTCTGTCCAAATCTAAATTTGAAAATATAGTCCGACAATGGTAATCGAAAAAAGTCTTTCGTCAATCAATGAGTAAACTAAGAAGATAATAATCGCAATTGGAACAAAGTATATTAATTAACTACTTCTCACTTCTAATTAAATGATAACATACATTTCTTGAAAAATGGATGATTAATTCCTCTTGTACAGCAAATTTAACAAAAACACATTGATTCATGTTTCATATTAAAAATTTTTGTGATTTGTTTTTCATTTTTTTAAATTATGGAAGTAATTTTTTACTTAAATCGTCCCTAATGTTTGTCTTTTTATAAAATCAAACCGAAAAGAAATAAATAAATAATATTTTCATTTAAATCTTAAGCTAGCAAATAACATTTATGTTTTTTATTTTTCTAATATATATTATATATATGTATATATATATTTATATTTTTTAAATATCAATTATTAAATAATTACTAATTTCAGTCAAAAATACTAATAACCACGCAATTAAATTTAACTTAAGAAATTAATTAATAAATTATTTTAAAAATATAACATAAATAATTGCAAACAAAAACTAATTTTGATTACTTTCTGCTGCCATCTTCTTTTATCTTTTTTTAATTTAAGACCACTTCTTCAATTAAATTTAATACAATAATAATACTAAGTAAATATATATAATATTATTTCCTTTTTTGTTGTTTAATTTTTGCGTTGTTAAATATTTGCAATATAACATAAGACATCTACAATTCACTCATCAATGATTAAAACTAGCGATTAAATTAAGCGTTCATTTTGTTTTATGTTTTTTCTTTACAAATAAAATACATATATATGTAATACTCTTGCACTAATAATTTGAATAAAAATATTCATCATTTATATTTTTTTACAAAATCTACTTAGTATTAAGTACTTAAGCATCGAAAAAAATATATAAGTATGTATATGAAGTTTTTAGCAATAAAATTTTATCAATGGAATCTCATATTTGTAATGCACCAACATTGCGTTGTCAAAATCAAAGCCGTTGTTTTGTTGTATTAATTTTTAAAATTTACAAACAAATAAAACTTAATCACTGGTTTTGACCCTTTTTACTGTCTCTCAAAAGTAGATTCTATATTTTAAATGGCTTGTGGCCCTTTTTTGTATCCATTTAGTTTTTTTTATGATTCCTTGGGCGGTGGTGATATTAGCTATGGTCATTTTTGAATCCTTGTTGCAAGCTTTTTTTGACGTGGACTGGACATGACCCTTTAAGGATTTCATCAAAAATATTACCGTTATTTAGTGGAGTTGTTTTTCTGTCAGGATATTTATTTTTAATAATTATATTTATACAATAATCATACCCGTTTGTTTTTCTTTTGCATTTTGTCACAGTTTAAGGGTTTTACTATTTTATTTATAACAACTTATTTCAAATTCTTAATAAATTCCTTTAACGCTGTTATTCTTTTAATAAATTTTAGTTTTAGTTTTTTTGTTTTAAATAAATTTATTTGGTTTTCTCACTTTTGGTTGGGTTAGCTAGATCGCTATTGGGACGACTAGTCCCCTCCGGGTCATACATTCATTGCATAGAATACAGATCCTGGAGGACCTGTGGAGGTAACCGTTGTCTGATTGCAGTTGGGCATTTGTTGCTGCTGCTGCTGCTGTTGTTGTAGTTGTTGTTGTTGCTGCTGTTGCTGAGTTGGTTGTTGGTTTGCTTGCGATGTTGGAGATATAATACCCTTGCAGTCAGTGTGCGAAACAGCTGCAGCACCTTCTGGAACACCACGTTCACTAAAGCCCATACTGCCATCTTGCGGTATACTATATCGAGGAGCTAGTACACGCTGCTGAGGTTGTTGTTGTGATGGTAGGTGCTGTTGTTGTTGATGCTGCACATATTGTTGAGTACTATGGCCACGTCCAGCAACTACATGCAATTGCATAGCAGGTAGAGCATAACTAATGGGAACTCGGATGGTTTGTTGAGTTACCTGAAATAATTGAAAAACGCAGGTACAAATTTTGACTTGTTCATACAAATATCAGAAACTTTAAAAACTTACCTGTTGATATTCGAGAATATTTTGCCTCTGAATTTGAGCTACTTTTGGGTCAACGCTTGTTGCAGCAAACTGCGAGTAAGTTTCAGCATTGCACGGTATAAGCACCATTGTTTGATGATAGTTTCTAAGCGGTGGCGGTGACTCTGGTCGGCGAGTAGGACTTCGAGCATAACGTCCATATTGTTCCATTGTGACACAATTCTGATACATAAGAGTCTCTTCTTGACCCTGGAATGTCTGTTGGAATACTGTTGGCATGGTGTGGTAATAGCTTGGATGAATATTGCCATCCATGGGTATACGTTGTTGCTCCGGATCACCATAGAAACTCCATGTTCGTTCAGTTTGTTGTTGTGATATAGCTGTGGCAGCTGGAATCTGCTGCTGCTGTTGCTGTTGTTGTTGTTGCTGTTGTTGTTGTTGTTGTTGTTGCTGCTGTTGTTGTTGCTGCTGTTGTTGTTGGTTCTGTGGTTGGACATTTTGAATTTGTTTATTTATGGAGCTGCTAGAAGCTTGTTTTGGCAATGTGTAGGATTTAATAGATGTATTACTCTGCAGTTAATTTAAAAAAAAAAAAAAAAAAACAATATTAAGATTTAAAAAAGATTGTTGGCCTATTTCAACGTACCTGTAAACTTGGCATTGTTTTACTTAGCTGATCTTGCATCTGTTGCAAAATCTCATTGGTCGAACTGAACTTTGGTTTGATGCCACGCACAGAAGGTCTCTTATTAAAGCCATAGTCATTTTGCTCGTCATCGTCTGAGCTTGCATTGGAGGTTTCGTTGGTGTAGCGTTTTTTGATTTTATCAGTGCGATTTGATTCTTGCTGAGCGAAAGCAGCTAGCTCATCTTGCTCCTGACCTGGTGTACCGGCAATAACGTCGGGAGCCACTTTTCTCATCTCGTCGTTGCATAATATCGGCTCCATGTCACTCATGTTGTACTGAGCAAAATGTGTATTAGCTGGAGAATGTCCTTCGCCGGCCGCCAAGGTGTAATAGGAAGAGAGGTCATCTTTTTGACCAGCAACGCAGGCGGTAAGAGGAGCAAGTGTAGACAGGAATTGTCTCTTTGGTTCTGTTTGGCGTGGGGGAGTTCGATGGATTTGTGTATGGACGACAGGAACTTGAATACCCATACCCAAGTCGGGAGCTGCTGGGCAACGACATTCCTGAAAAATAATGCAGAACAAATTTGCACACAATTTTAGTGAATGATAATTGTAATTATTATTGTTCAAAAACACGAGTAAATAAACGAAACTCTGGAACTTCTAATGCCTCAAAACACCATGCAAATCCACAATAATTAACAATTTTTTTTAATATACAAAATAGGACAAACCTTTACCTGAGGTATAATGACAATTGGATTCTCCTCCATTTCCATAATCTTCTCCTGTTTCTTATCCCTATTGAATATGTCGGAAATTTTCTTATACGCAGATGATGAACCACTGGAAGAGCTGGAAACCGAAGAACTTGGTGAGAAACTTTTATCGTTGGAATATTTTTGATTTGGATTTTCTTCCCCAGTTGGACTATCCCGATGAGCAGCTGGTTCGCCATTATATAAATTCATTTTGCCATTTTCATCGTTAGAGTCTTGACCTGGATCCTCGTTCGATTCATCAATGTCACATGTCAATTGCTTGATACGTTCTTCAAGAGAAATATCTGATTTGATTGCTTTTTTTCTAAAATGAGAGCGAAAAAAAAATATAAATAATTAATAGAATTGGTTGAGGAAATGTATTTCTATTTAGTTTTTCTTACTTTATCAACGACCTTCTTAGGATATTCCTCTCTATACTTCTACGCACCGAATCCGTATCTCCTGGATTACCACCAACCATATTTGGCAATAAATTACCAGCACGTTTAGATTCATCAAAAGCTCGCAGAGCCTCATGTGTTAACATGGACGATGTTTGGTGCACAGAACTCGGGAAGAGCTGACGTACAGCTGAATTTGGTCGCAGAGCATTTGTGAACAAAGTCGAATGTTTCTTTATAGGAATTAATTCGTTAATTTGGCTATCGTGTTCGGGACTATCAGGAGCTGCTTGGCCATCACCATCACGGGAAATAGCTAAAGCATCTTCTGTTACAAAACGAACAGATCTTTTGGCATTTGCATCATCTTCGGAGGAGGTGTTCATATCATCGGACTAAGAAAATAAAAATAAAATTTTAATTATACATATTAAGTAGTAGTTGAATGTTAAATTAAATTCATTAAAGTTTCCCATTAAATTTAAGATTAGTATAATGGCAAAGACAGATGAACAACTGAAGTTCAAAGTAATTCAGGGTAAAACTACTTCATTAAAAACTCTATTTCTACCTATTTTTAACTTCCCATAGGAAGTTATTTTAATGGGTCCGATTTGTCAAATTGAAAATTTTAACATTTCTCGACGTTTCAAGGTCCCTATAGTCGATATAAAAGATTTTTAGAAAGATGTCTGTGCGTGCGTGTGTACGTACGTCCGTACGTCCGTACGTCGCGTCCGTACGTTCGCGACGTTTTTTTCGTCGTCCATAGCTCAAGAACCAGAAGAGATATCGACTTCAAATAAATTTTGTTATACAGATAATAAGGCAGAAAGATGCAGAAAGGCCTCTCAAGAAAATTGCGTGGGTGGTTTTTTTACCATAGCAGTTTAAAAAAAAGGTGAAAATTTTGGTTAACCCTAAATATCTCATGAACCAATGACGCTAGAGACTTGAATTAAATTTTATGTTGTAACGTGATACAAAACAATTATATTTTTGGAAAAAAATTCAATTAACGGTTTTTTTTATAAATCAAAAAAACTGAAAAAAAAATTTGTCACTTCGAAAATTTTACGACTAAAATATGATTTCATCTCCAAAACAATTTTGTGCAACGAAGAATAATGTTTTTGACATCTGATAAAATTTTGAGAAAAATCGAATTGACAGTTTTTTTTTACAAAAAATAATAACCTAAAAAAAAATTTAAAAACAAAGGTGGTAAAAATTGAGTTTTGACTCAAATATCTTTTCAAGACTTTGAGATATTGGCTTTAAACTACTTTTATCTTTCAAAAAATATTGATATAGAATTGACAGTTTTTTTACAAAAAATTAAAAACCTAAAAAAAATTTAACAAAAGTTGGTAAAAATTGATTTTCGACTTAAATATCTTTTCAAAAATTTGAGATTATGGCTTCTAACTAATTTTAACTTATAAGAAATATTGTTTTCAACATTAGGAAAAATTTTGAGAAAAATCGAATTGACAGTTTTTTTACAAAAAATAAAAACCTAAACAAAAAAATTAATAAAAGTTGGTAAAAATTGATTTTCGGCTCAAATAGCTTTTCAAAAATTAAAAATATTGGCTTCAAACTTATTTTATTTCACAGAAAATATTGTTTTTTATATTCAGTTATTTTTTTATAAAAATCCAACAGTCCGTTTTTTCATAAAAAAAAATAAAATCTACAAGAATTGATACATTTAGACAAACTTTTAAGCAAGACAAATCGATAGACGGGATGGGAAGTTATCAGTGTGGGTCGCATCCCAGCCTCTTTTTTTTTTTGTTTTCAAAAGATTATTATTATTAAAGTTTAGGTGGTGATAAAATAATTTTTATTTAGATCCTATTAAGGTAAAATAAATTAAAAGGGTCGCACGAACTTGCTCCTGTATGCAAAGAGTCTGTTTAAAAATGTACCTATATAAGATTTAAAAATATACATGTTAAATAAATTTGTCTTCAAAGATATAAATGCCATTTGATTTGTCAAAAAAACCGCGCGATTCATCCCAAGACACAACTTATCCTAGGACAACTCATCCCGGATATGAAAAATACTTGTAAGCATACTTAACGAAAACAATTGTTTGTGTATTCAACTAGTTCGTTCAAAGCTTTTCCTTTGGATAGCCTTATTTTAATTTTATATTGGAAGAACCAGGATGGAAAATAAATTATCTGAAGATAAGAAAGAGGAAAAACATGTATGTATGTTTAAATTGTAAAGCGATCGCCTATTGGTTGTGTAGTTAGGTATGTGTCTAAAACGAATATAGAATAGTTCATTGGCGTGCTCAGCTTTATGTAAAGACATGGTGAGATGGGAGGGGGTTACATTACAGTTAAAATAATTTAAAAAAAATTATTTTAAGATTCAAAATTTTACCTGAAAAATAAGTTTGTCTTCAAAAATTTAAATGCCATTTAAAAATCAAAAAACCCTTGATTTTTCAAAATTTTTTTTTGAAAATCGTTAGAGCGGTTTTTTTAAATTAATTTTTTATATATAAAATTTTTCAATAGTGTTCGAAAAATATTTTTGGTATGCAGTTGTTTAGTGATTGTAAATATACGCTCTACATTTGAATTTCGTAAAAAAATGTTGTCCCGTTTTTGAGATATAGAATTTTGAAAAAAAAAATAAATATTTTTTTAAAAATCCAAAAAATAAAAAATTGCACTTTTGATAATCAAATATTGTTAAGGCAATATAAGAGCTCGTTCAAAAAAACAAACATTATTGAAATCGGTTTATAAGTTGCTGAGAAAATTAAAAAAAAAAAACAAAATAACGGTTCTATGAGTGGTGCCTTTCCTGAGCAATACAAAAATATGTTTTTCTTATTAAAAGAAGCCAAGTTAAAAAATAAAATTTTAGAAAAAATTTTAAAAAAATCTATCGGTTTGTTTTTGAGAAAATTCGAATTTTTGTTTTTTGACCAAAAAAATTGTACTGTTAGTTTTGATCTTAAAGAAAAAATGAAAAAAACGCCTAACGCGAATCTGCTCAAAACCTTAACTTCCAAGTTTAACTCAATCGACCCAATGGTTTAGGCTGTGGGAGCGTGGACAGACAGACAAAACAGACCTTACGGAATCGCGGGACCCACTTTTTTCGACTTCTCTACCATCGTAATATCATGTTTGATTAAAATCTCGAGTTCTATAGTTCCTATATGTCGCAAGTAAAAATGATGAAATAGAAATCAGTGAATCAACTTAAAGGGATAAGATTCATAAAAATTAAATAGGAACAGAGCAATTCCTTTTAAAAAGGTACTAACATTATGATAAACCAACAAACTAAGAAACGAAATATTTTTTTTTTAATTTTTCAGCTTAAAAATTCTTTACAGGGTTTCTGATACAAACAGAATGAGTTCTTAATTTAGACAAACTAAATTTTTATATAAGGATATGTTTTTAAAACTGAAATAAAAATTATTATTCATAGTTTAAAAACGGAAAAATTCATACAAAGTTCATTCAAAATAGACATACAATTTGTCAAACCCAGGCATAATTCGCATATCGATGAAAATAAATACAGAAACTGAAGACATCGTTATTAACAAATAGCAACCGTCCCAAGCATAAAAAGTTATTTAGGTACGTCGAAAAATTCCGTTTTCAGATTTAAAATTTAAAATGACAAATGCTACAAAAAAGTTTTTCAATCGGACTTTGTAGATAATGAGATTTACGAGTAAGACTTTACGAACATCATCATTAAGAAAATATACAAAGTTCTCAAAGTGAGCACATAAAGCTATTCAAGTTTTTTTAGTAGAATTAATTTTTTTTTTTAATTTTGAACTCATATTAAACATAAATATTTTAATCATGAGTTTAAAGTCAACAAAATTCACAATTTCTCTTCCTTTATACAAATCAAAAAATACAACCTTTAAACATCGAAATTTTGGCCTTTAACTAAAGGTCGAATAGTGCAAATAAATACAATACAAAAACATTTTTTGAAATGGTCATATTTTTTAGTATATTGATTGTATGAAGTAGAAATTATTTATTTCTAAAAACGCATATGAATTTGATGCCGAAAATTCCCTCATTTTTTAGGGTTTTGACGAAATTTGATACACTTTTATATTTTTCAAATCAGTACCTACCGTTTATTAAAAACAAACAACGTACATATATTTGAAGGAATAATTATGGTCTAAAACAGCTTCCCAGAAGAAACTTTTACGACGAAAACAGTTAGGAAGTTTTATGACAAAGAACGAAATCTTTAAAAGTTCGACAATTTATTAATATTAACTCCAACAACTCGTTAATTCGGTGGGGCTTTTGACAGGCTTCTTACAGACTTTACTTGCATATTTTTTAATTTATTTATTTATTTCTTTTATTTTTAATAAATTAATCAACAAAAGGGAAGCCACTGCTGCTATACACAGATTCTGAAATAAAACAATCCAAATTGCAATGACAATATAGTTGTCAGCTGTCAAAGCTTACGATCTAAAGCGAGCACAAAGCTTGAGGTAACATTTCAGATTTCCTCATAAAAGTCCATTGTTTCTATTCAAGATGTCAAAGTTGTCACGACCGAACGCGTGATTGTGGTTTAACTTTTATAGCAACATTTTGTTACATGTTGCTTGTTTGGAAAAAAAATAGTCTTACCCTCGTTTGGTGGCAATATATGAGATTTAAGATGAAAAAATTTGATTTTTTAGCTTTAACCATTTTACGAAGAAAACATATAGCTCAAAACAAAAATCTTAGACAAAATGGTTGTATTCTGATAGTAAAACAATACAACTGCAGTTATTACCTGAAGGTACAAAGCCTCATTCAGAAATAATATGAGAAAAATCGTTATTTTCGACATTTGGCGTTTTTGACACTTGCTTGTAGAAAAAATAGTTACTTAAATTATATTTTGTAGTACATCTCGTGATCTATAAATTCTACCGAAATCTTTTTTGTAGCATTTACCATTCAATAGTCACAGCCTAAAAACGGACATTTTCGACAAGAAACCTTAATAACTCTTTATTCACACGTGGGAATTTTGGGGACTTTTTGACACCTATTAAAATTGATATTCTCAGTGTCATCGATGTGCGAATGGTTTCGAAATTAAATGTTTTTTTTGATTGGACTAACAGTTATTATGAAAAATAAATTATTTTATTGAAGAAAAGCTGAAATTAAAGAAAAACAATCAAGTCCGTACTTTTATGTTTCCGAAGTTAAAAAAAAAGAAAATCTCGGCTATATAAATAAATAAATTAGGTGGCGCAACAGTCCATGAAGGACCAGGGCCTAGTGACTTACAACTCTCAACCATCCCTGTGTGCGAGTAATGTTGTCAGAGATGGAAGGGGCCTACAGTTTATATGCCGAATCCCAACGGCTAATTTGAGAAAGCACTTTTTATGACAAGAATTACTCTTGGAGAATTTGTCAATTCCTCGCAAGAGGCAGTACCCGTGAAAAAAGTTAGGTGGCACAGGCAGGGATTGAACCCAAGACCCCTTGCATGACAGTCCAACGCACTAACCATCACGATACGGGTACTACTAAAAAATCTCGGCTATAGTCATGAAATTTCTTGGATTTTCAGACTATTTTGCATACGTATTGCACTATACAAGGAAACGGCTCCTGCAAATTTGTAGTTTTCTTATTTCCTCAACAAAATATTTTGTTTTTAATTTTGTTAACACCCCTATACCTACATATGTTTCTAATTTTGTATTGTTTTCCAGTGATTAATGTTAAAAGTGATTTTTTTGCACACTGTCTTTCACGTCAGGCTTGTCTTTGACAGGGAGCGTCAAAAATACTTTAAAAACGACAGAATTTATTCTGAAGCGAGAATAAATACATTGGACAACTACCTACTACTCTTGGCTAAAAAGTTAGTAGGTAACTCATCTAGCCACCCGAACCAACTAATAAGAAGGATGACAACCCAACAGCGACTGCCAGAGCCCATGTACCTTAGCGTCATGGACATTATGGATGATAACATAATTCAAGTCAACAACGAAGATGCCGTTGCATTCTACGCTGACCCCGAGTCAGCCCACCGACGTGGCTAAACAAGCCAACAACCCTCTAACCAATCAACAAATCCAACAAATGACAACCGGGAAGGAACACCCCGAGGATAACCAAGTCAACCGACTTTTATTTTTAGAACGCCATACATATTAAACAATATTTTAATTTAAACTTAAGCCAATATATAAAGTTAGGCCCCCTATGTGCCAACAAAATATTTTATTCTAAGACAATGTATCTATTTATTCTTAAGACTATCCAATTGTATATATAAAAGTTCAATAAACAAATCTATAATCTAAAAAAATCTGTCTTTCACGTCAAATTAAACCATGTTTCTTAAATTCCTCTTAAACATTTGAAATTGATAGTTTCATTAATGTTTTAAGGGTGTGTCTTCACAGTGGCAAGTTTTTAAAGTTTTATCATTTTATTTTTGCTTTGTTTAAAAGTTCTGCCAAAAGAATTGAAAATTGGCAAATGAGTGGAATAAGTAATATGTACATCAAAATAAAAACAATAAACTTCCTAATACAATTGTTTTTTCCCTCTTTCTCATATTCCCGCATATTTTAAACCAGCCTTTCATACACATGATTTTTGAGAGTTTCAAGTCTTTCTGAAGTTTTCAAAATTAATATTGCGGCATTACTTAGGGCTGTGTTTATAGTTTCTCGAAAAAGAAACTTCAAATCTCCTTTTTCTTTTTTTATAATGCGCATTCTACTGTAATAGCTGAGTAATTTATTTTCCTAGCTCAATAAAATTCTCACTAAACACAAATTTGCATCATTACCTCCTATTCAATTTTTCTAATTGCTTCCTTAAAGCTTAAAATAACATTTAATAGGGTACTCATAATCCCTTGAGTTTCCTTTTAATTATTCAAACAAAAAATCGCTGTGTAAAATTTTAATCAAATCCCAATCACTTTCTAAAAATAAACAAACGGGAAACCGACAAGTTCAAGGATTTCAAGGCTCAATCAATTTACTAATTATTAATTTCGCTATACCCTACATTACCAGTTGGTGCCAAATTGAAATTGAAATTGAAAAGAAAGTCAATTTATCGATTGTTATAGAAATAGTTCAGCAAAGTTAATGTAGGTAGTAGGTACACATTCATTCATTAATAAAAGCCAAATCTAATTTATTGAATAGTAAAAATAAATGATTGACAAGTTTATCTAATGTTCCTAGTAGATACACAAATGCATATACATACATATGTATACAAAGTTAAAATTTTTTAATTAAATAAAATATTGTTCCGGGTGTTAATTACTTATAGCTTTTCTGTGTTTTGCTTTGCTCCTGCTATAATTTGTCTAACTAATTAAACGGTGTCAGAATCAAAACTAATTCTTCTTCCATACATACATATGTATATGCTTTCGTGTATATCCTTGATGGTGAATTTTAAATAACTGAAAATTTCTAAGTTGAACATTTCATGGCTTCCACTTTGCTGCATAAACACAAAACACACATAGAAACACATCAAAACTAAAACGACGACGACGGACGACAAACGACACTAAACGAAACGAACCCACCATTTCAATCTCAAACTTTATTCTTTCCTACACTCACCAACACCCCTCTTCTTCCCCCGTTTTGCTTTCTCATCCCCAAAAAGAACAACCTTTCCTGATTATCCGTTCTTGTGGAAAATTGCGAAAATCCTGCTGAGAGCCTCCGGCAAACTTCTAGTCATATTTTATTTCTTCTTCTGGTTGGCGCTGATGTCGCTGTTAAAAGAATTTTTCCCAACACTTCTCTACCCGTTTACCCCTTTCTATAAGTTTTTATCATATATTTGGCGGTGGTAAATTAAGACAGGAGCGAATTTACATGATGCGATGTAATAGGGATTTTAAAATGTCCAATATTCATTCTACTCGGATTTGTCGGATTAACTATGGTTCAACTATGGGTAAACCATTAAAGGTTCCAGTAAACGTGTTCTAATTTTATAAGCCTCTATTGAGTACGGGTTATGTATTTGAGCCTTACATTTTAATTTCAGTTTATCTGTCAAAATCAATCCATAGATATACAAATTAATTCCTAATTCCCTTGGTCACGAGTGAACAGATAGACCGATTTCGCTATTTCGATTCTTATGAAAGAAAAAAATTAAGAAAATTGAATTGAAATTAAGAAACTTAGAAAATTTAAAAATACTTAACCACCATATTAAATTATGTATTTCTTAAACAATTAATTAACGATTCGATTGTTTTCAAAGAAGGAGATACTAAGTCCATAATTGACAGTTGGGAATACACATTATGGGGAGTAAGACTGAGCAACCTGAGATTTGCAGATGACATTGTTTTTCTTTCCGAAACACCAGAAGACATCGTACAACGAACAGATGGGAGCAATTTTGGAATGTAAATGTAAAACAGATTTTAAACTCAATTATTACTTTATGGTTCATCAAGACAAAACGATCAGCGTTGTGCACACAGAAATTTAGCGAAAAGACCAATTCTGGAATAATTCCAAACATAGCAACATAACGCATTGGTTGCATTATTCACAACTCCATTGGACCGCATTTCGTCTGATAACCACAAAATTGTCATCAAAGACGCCTATTGGAGAGCATGCAAGACGTTTTAATGCTCCAACAATGGACGGATGTTGTCAATTATTCAACGTAGTTCTAAGATTATCTGCAATTGCCCAGATTACCGCCTTATATAATCTGCAACTAAGGATAGAATCGGTAATCATTATGTTGCCACGTCTTTGTAATGGCCCTCGACTTGCGGTGAAGAAAAATGAACATCTCATCGAAGCCACAATTTTAAAAGGGAAGTACAAAGGCCAAGAAGTTTTAATTCCACTGATTCCTTTGATTCCGAACGACATGCCATTTGACTTTAAACGGTTACAATTTCAAGTGCGGCTATAAATTCCATTGTTACCGAATAAATCTCAAGGCCAGTCCCTAATTGTTAGGTAATTATACCAAATCGAAGTCAATATTTATAGTTAAGACAGGACAACGTCTGTCGGGTCCACTAGTATCTTATAAAAAGCGGGTAAAATATGTGTTTAAGTCTTAATAGGCGGGTCAAACCAAATGTGCATTGATACTCTAAAAAACAAACGAATGCATGAATTCTCAGATTGAGTTATGCTTGCTTCTGTATTTCGTCGATTATAATGAAACTCGAAAAGGAATGGCCTTTGGCCATTTTAAAAACGATATTAATCTACAGATTAGCAGAAGATCAACCATAATTGAGGTGTCAATAAGGTAAGGTTAGGTTAAAGTGGCTGTCCGTGATGGAATAGGACACACTTAGGCCAGTTTAATGGCCCATTGATACCACATGAATCTTGAGGCTTTCTCCTAAGCTCAATGAAACCAGTTTGAGTCCCTTACGAAACGTGAGAGGCTAATTATGCTAATATGATTTAGATCGTTTAGATCGTTAAAGAAGAATTCTCCTAGAAAATTCTTGCGTTTTTGAGCTAGAGCAGCGCATGTACAGAGAAGGTGAAGAACTATTTCCAACTCTTCCTCGTTCATACAGCTTCTGCAAAAGTCATTTGAGAATACGCCTAGCCACGTGGCGTGCATTCCTATTAGACAGTGCCCGGTTATATGCTTATATGCGATCTGCTTAGAGATAGCAAACATCTTTATCGCTTTAAATCTAGTGTTGGCCAGATGTTTTTTGTGACCTGACACGTGGTGATATTGTTCCACCTTGTGTTTGCCTTCTTCATAGCGTCTTGCATTAGCAACAGTTTACAAGTAGCGATTGGTATGTCAGTATTTGCCAAACGTGGTAGGATGGGCTGCACTGTACCGTTCCTGGCGAGTTCATCTGCCTTACAGTTACCTGGAATGTCTCTATGGCCCGGCACCCAGCAAAGGTGAATATTAAACTGTTGTGCCATCTCCATTAGAGATGATCGACAGTTCTGGACTGTTATAGAGTTTGTAGAGACAGAATCCAGAGATTTAATAGCGGTCTGACTATCTGAGAAAATACGGATATCAGATGTCGATACCACGTTTTCTTTAAGCCAGGACAAGACTTCTTTTATCGCCAAAAGTTCCGCCTGGAACACGCTACAATGATTGGGAAGGCGGAATGAGAGACTTAATTTCAGTCGTTCAGAGTACACACCTCCACCAACCCCTTCTTTTGTTTTTGAACCATCTGTATAAAAATGGATTGACTCGTCTTCTAGGAATGCCCTATCCTCCCAGAAAGATCTGGAAGGTATAGAAGTCTGGAAGTTTCTGTCGAATTGCAGTTGGGAGATGGTGTAGTCTGTGTGCTTTGGAATTGATTCTAAATATCTAAGAATTACGGAGTAGCCAATGTTGTTAGCCCACTGCGACGAAGCTTTGAGACGAATAGCAGAGCTTGTAGCTATTTGTTTGCTAAATATATCAAGAGGTGTTAGGTAGAGTATGGTGTCCAGTGCCGCTGATGGGGTCGTGCGAAGCGATCCGCTTATACATAGGCAAGCTGAACGTTGGACTTTACTTAATTTATCTCGGTTTATAGCTTTCTCTAAAGCAGTCCACAATACTGCCACACCGTACATTAAAATCGGTCTAATTACCGATATGTAAAGCCAATGCGTGATTCTGGGTTGTAAGCACCATTTATTGCCAATAGCTTTTTTGCAAGAAAAGAGAGCTACAGTAGCTTTTTGACTCTTTCCTGTACATTGCGTTTGCAATTTAGTTTTTTTTATCTAAAACATGACCCAGGTATTTAGCCTCGTCTGACAATTTTAATTGGATTCCTTTAATATAGGGAGGGTTGACAAATGGAATTTTGTATCTCCTCGAAAATAATACTAACTCGGTTTTGTGTGGGTTAACACCCAGTCCACACCGATCAGCTCAAAGTATTAGTCTGTCTAAGGCATTTTGTAAGAGTTCTTTTAATTTGTTAAGATGATAATTTTCTGAAACTACTATAGCAACGTCGTCGTCCGCATAGGCTATCACTCTGAAACCCTCCGCATCCAGACTAGTTAGGATTTCATTCACAACTAGATTCCAGAGGAGAACGGATAGAACACCACCTTGCGGTGTCCCTCTACTAACGAATCGTCTGCCAGAAGAGTTGTCCAGTTTTGAGTTAATTATTCTGCTAGTCAGCATTAAATGAATTAACTCCCGAAGCGAACTCTCTACATTTAGAGATGTTAGTGCAGATGTGATTGCAGATGTGTCCACGTTGTTAAAGGCACCGTCGATGTCAAGAAAGCAACCATAGTGAACTCTATATGATGGTGGAATATTCGATGGTGCGTACTAAGGTGTGTAACGCTGTTTCCACCGATTTACCTTTACAGCAGGCATGTTGAGACGAAGACAGAAGTCTTGTATCAATACTTGCGCTAAAATGGATATCAATCAATCTTTCCAAGGTCTTAAGAAAGAATGATGATAGACTTATAGGTCGTAGATCTTTAGGATTGACTTGCGAGCATTTAACTACTTTGGGTATAAAAGCAACTTTAAATTCTCACCGAGGGAATATGGACCAGGTAAAGACAGCTGGTAAAAATTGCCTCAAGGATTGGTGCAATTATGTCTGATATTTTTTGTAGTTCGGAGGTGTCAATTAAGTACAATTATTTATTTGCCTCGTTTCAGTCTTTCAAACAAACTCTTAACAAAAAGCATTATTTTTCTAAATAGATTTGGAAAAGTTTAACAAGTTATTTAATTCTATACCAAGACAGAATTAGTTCCAAACAAAGTTGAGAGTTTTAGTATTATCAATTTTAAAGTAGTAAAAGTTTACAGAATTTCAAACAGTAATTGGAATTTTACGAAGTGGTTTTATTTTGGAATCCTTGTTGAAACTTATCTACATTTTTCAATTAAAAAATATTGATTAAAATAAAAAAAAAATAAAATAAAAAGGGGGCTGCAATATTTCAACAAAATGTTTAAGAGGAGCTAATATAGGTTTCTTACATCTAAACTCACTTAAAATACTTGAACTGGGATTCAACTGCGTTGGGTTTCGAATATAATTCTGAACCCACCGATTGAATCATTTGTACAACTCCCTTTTTCAAGATATTTAATGTGTTTAGAAACCTACTCAAAATATATTCACCGTTTTCGTAACTTTGAATGTTCAGTTTTTAAAATTAATAGTAAGCTATTCAAAAACTATTCATCCTTTTCGTAACTTTGAGATTGTCCTAGTTTGATTTCTACATACGTAACCTTTTCTAATTTCAAAGTCCGCTCATGATTACGCAAATAAATAGAAAGTTTAAACTTTTAAAACTCATAACACAGACTGATTGTTCTATCGAAAACGCCGCGCGCCGCCGTGCCGCACCCTGCCACACCACGCTGCTGAGTGCTTTCTGAAGGACAAGTGGAAATTTCCTATAAAATTGTGTTAGTGTGTTATGTAATGCATAAGTTCTAATCCCAAAAAGAAAAGATTTTGTTTTATATTTCAAAATCTCAAAATGAAGCTAGATTGGAAATGCTGCTCTGTTCACTGTTGTTCCAATTTATTTGCGGACGAATATTTGTCAAACAGAAAATCTCTCTCTTTTCGGACTTGATCCTTGTTATTTCTGTATATATGTTTGTACGAGTACCTATTTTATACGAAAAGATATAAGATGTTATCTTTTTGGGTTACATAAATCCTCCTTATACATCACATCATGTTTAACACTTTCTTTTTTGCAAACAATCAATGCTAACGGGAGGGGTGAGGGGGGTGGAGTGAGTGGTGGGCCTTAATGGTAATATGGCGTATCTGTTTTATCAATCGAGTAATTTCATCGTAATGATGCTCCTTTTCGGTCCTTTTCTTTGGAACAGCTCTTTCAACTACAGCTGCTGTGATGTGAGTGCCGTAGACGGTATAGTTTGGTTTGGGTCTTTTTTTCTGCCCGTTTAACACGAAAATCATATGTCAAGTGGAAATGGTTTTGATGTCAGGTCTTGGTTTTTATCCGTCAGCAAATGTGTTGTGAATAAACGAACGGGCCGGGCCGGGCCAGAACAAGCCAGGCCACACAACGGACGACATATATTGGTGCATTTTCATTCGTATAGATGTAGGTAGGTATATATACAAGGCACTTTTAGTTGAATGTTTGTTTGTATGTGTGTGGGCTAAGTGCTTTTGGATAATATTTTAATTTTTAAATAGAATACACTCGTATTCTACATTTAAAGCCCATACCGCTTTATAGCCACATCGGATGTCCTCAGAGCTGGTTTTGTGTAAATAATGACCCAGATATTGATAAAGGCCATATTATACTCGCAGCCCACATACAGTTGGTTCTTTCTCTGTTGTACCTATGCCTATATTGATGCGGCTCCACTATATTTCGACTTTTGATACAAAGTTGTGTATTTTCAAAATTGACTTAAATATAGTTTTATATATGTATGTATAGTGAATCTGTATATATTAAATTTGAAAAAGCCATTGGGTTTTCATGTCAAAACTCAAAAGACTTACGGTCGGTTGCTGATGATGGGCTCCTTTCGATATATACCTAACCTATACTCGTATAGATGCGATATTTAGTTTAGAAATTGCTTTTTGTTATACCTTTTCTCTCAACCTAATGACAATAAGATTTTCACAAAAGACTTCAAGAATAAGAGTTTATTATAAAGCCCATCAGGCGAACTTCTTTGATTATATCTATGTACTTTTAATAAAATGTATTAGTATGAATATATAAGTACATTTTGTATGAAATCCTTTAAGGCTTTATTGTAATCTCTTCAAAATACAAATAATTTAGGAACAGTATAAGATTTTACTTGTCATTTGTCAAATCAAATTTATATTTAAAGTTTTCCTCACTTAAAAACTGGAATCTGAAGGCCAGGTTTATACTTAAGATTAAAAGTTTTTACAAGATTAAAAATAAAGCAAAAATATATGTTTTTAAATTGAAGACAAATTTCTATACATATTATACCTGCCGATAAAAGGTTACTCAGAAATAAAATTAAAGATTTAATGTTCTTAACATAAATTTTCGAAGCAACGGATACAAAATTTAGTTGGGTAACTTTTGAGGATATTTTGTTTACGATAGTTATTAAATCAAACTTCTACAAATTCGGGTGTATATGATAGCTAATCTAATTAATATATTGTTCCCAATCGGGTCAGTTTTTTGAGTACATTTGAAAATTTCAGAATTTGAATGCCAGGGGACTGACGAGGTAACATAGTACTGATACATGTTATACACAGTTATGAAAGTATTATAATGAAATTTAATACAAATTAGTAAAAATCTCCTAGGATTTAATAATGATCACTTAAAATCACTTAGTAACAAATTTTGCGACCCGCAACTAACTTTATTACCAACATTAAAATTCAAAGTGGGATTTGACGTTGATTCGGCGATATTTCGCACGAATTTTAAATTTAAAAAACACACAACGGACTGACGAATGAGACTGAACATAAAATTTCTTATTTTTTTTAAATAAAATGGAGAACACTGCATTATGAAAGTTGTAGTATACATTTAACTATATCACAGATTGTAGTAAATTGATAAGTTTTCTCAAATCAATGATAATGTTTAATAGACAGTCACTTAATTGTTGGTTTTCAGGGTTGTGACATGCCAGAGGACTGACGTTTTAAGAACTACTAATTGTGTTTTTTTTAATAACTTGTATTTAAAATGAAGAACTGAAATTGGGTGGCTAAATAAAGGTCTTTCCATTGTTTTAAAATAAATTTTAATCTCAATAAAATATAAAAAGGCTTTGTATACATATATTGGTTGATGACATCGAGTTACCCAACTTTTGTATAATCACCCATGTATATTTTTCTGTAATTGCAGTTTTGAGTTTTTACGCACTTACGCAGAATTTGTTTTAATAATGAATGCCAAGTTACCCAATCACTGATACCTGGGACCTGTACCACTAAATATCAATCATTTCAAAAGAGACACATTTTAAAAAATACAAAGGTTTTTGTACTACAAAGCTACAAGCAGACATACTCACAGACGTTATCTATTGCGTCGGGTGATTATTGAGGATTGATATTTAATAGGATTTTTTGACATATTACAATTGACTGCTGCCAAACTGTTTTGTAATTTTTGTTTTGTATCCTTTGGCAAGTCATCATAGAAAGACTCACACCACAACAACGCCTCTAAATTCTTAAGATGAATTTCAAAAAATAGTGTTATGCTTTTCGTGCAATTTGATAAACTCAAGGTGCGCATAAGCGATTTACTGAAACCACTATTGCCAATACCAATATTTTGAGTCCCAGTTTACGAGTACATTAGTAAATGATGCACCAGCACGTAATTAATAGATTACGACAGCTGTTGCTGAAAGTATACGCGAAGACCGTGACGACTCGTTTTATCGATCTGAAAAGCGTACAAAATTCAACTCGTGGAAGGATTGAATCCAAAAAAACTTAAAGGAGAACGTACAGTTTCCATATATGTGTGGATCCAGCGCGTACAATCATGAGATTGTTACAAAATGAAATCGGTTTGGAAAATTTCGAGGTATTTGAGCTTAAAGTTGAAGTAGTAAAAAACAAGAAAATTGTTGTTTTTTGTCATTTCAGCTCATGACTTTCGACTCATAGACTACATATTGGCAGGGCCGCATTTAGAGGTCCAGGGGCCTTGGGCAATAAAGAATCGGATGCCCCCTCAACCCCAAATTATTTTCAAAATAAAGTAAACCATTTTTTTTTCACTCGAGTTTTTCAATAAATAATTTATTGTGAAACCAACTAGATTCCTTTAGTATTGAACAATAACATACATACATACATATAAATATAAACGGGAAAAAGAATTATCTGAAATTAAATTTTAGGGTTAACGAACGGAACCTTTCGAGCTTTTTTCGCCGAAAAATCGTTGGTGATTTCGTTGAAATCCATTTCTCGGAGTAAATCGCTTTCAATGCTCAGGAGAGAAAGCTTGGATAGACGGTTTTGTCCCGTGTGTCGTGGTTCGAAGCCTATTTTTTATAATTTTCATTTTTGAAAATAAGCGCTCTCCAGTGCAATTTGTTACCATCAAAACCAAATACATTCTCAATGCAATTTCGAGGTTTAGGAATGTAGCTCTGAAATTTTGATTTTCGAGCTGGTCACGATGAGGTGGATTTTGTATGACAATCGAAATCGATATTTTTTAATAATTATACAAATAACTTACTATTGATCGACTATGATTTTTTTCAATTTCTTGCATGCAGTAAAGTTCGTGAACAATTGATGGCATTTAATTGTGTCACAATAATAAATATTTGCTTATCAAACTGCATACTTGACTGCATAAAGAAATATGAAACAAATTACCAATTAGTCAATAATAATTGATTTTTCTAATAATTGAAGAACACCGATTCTTCATATACAGCAATTAATTTATATGTACATACAGCTGTGTTCAAAATAATAGTAGTGCTCATTGAACTATAGCATCCCTGATATTAACGCCATCTTTACAGTTGGAAACTTTATTTCTGTGATGCCAAATTTTTTAACGGTCAACCATAAACAAATATATTGTAGCCTTATATTGAAAATGAATTAACAACAAAAGTTATTAGTGAGCTTTGAGATGTTTGCTTAATTAGAGCTGTTCAAAATAATAGTAGTGGAGCTGATTTTGTTTGATTTGTAAGTGATACATAATTAAAACTATTTATTTTTTTTTTTTGTTAAAAAGTGATTATTAATTTAATTTTGATAAATTTACAAAAAAAAGTTGTTTTATTCAAATTGATTTATAAAGTGGGAAGAGCAAAACATTGCAATGTGGATAAGCGATGCCTAATACTAAAGCTGCGAGGGGAAGGGAAAACTTATTTGGAAATCCAAGATCTGTTGTGATGCTCACCCACAATGATAGCCCACGCCATTAAATTCAAGGAAACACCCGAAACCCGAGGCAGAAATAGAAAAACGACAGTCATGGAGGACAGGCGCATTGTCCGGATGAGCAAAGTCGAGCCCTTTGCTTCGTCTGTTGAAATACAGAAGACCTTGAACTTGGAGGTAAGTGCACTTACGATTCGGAGGCGATTGTTGGAAGCAAATTTGAATGCTCGCAGTCCTCGCAAAGTCCCGTTGTTGACCAAGAAGCACATTAAAACTCGACTCCAATTTGCTAACGAGCACATAAACTGGCCTAAAGAGAAATGGCGCAACGTATTGTGGACAGATGAGAGTAAAATCGTTCTCTTTGGTGGTACTGGATCCCGCCAATACGTCCGTCGTCCACCCAACAAAGAATATGCACCCAAATTCACTACGAAGACGGTAAAACATGGAGGATCTAAGGTTTTAATTTGGGCCTGTTTTTCATACTCTGGTGTAGGGCCCATAAAATGTGTTGAAGGCATTATGGATCAGCGGGTCTATGTCGAAATCCTACAAAATACAATGCTACCATTTGCAGAATATGATATGCCGCTAAAATGGGTCTTCCAACAAGACAACGATCCGAAGCACACAAGTCGAGCGGCTAAAGAGTGGTTTCGGGTCAATGGGATTGAGCTAATGTCTTGGCCAGCGCAACCACCTGACCTTAACCCCATTGAAAATTTATGGGGGGATGTTAAGAGGGAGGTTAGAAGAGCTAAGCCTTCCAATAACCGAGAACTGTGGGCCGTATTGAAGGATTCTTGGCAGAACATACCAAAGGAGCGTTGTGAGTGTTTGGTAGACTCGATGCAGCGTCGGTGTAGGGCTGTCATCAATAACAAAGGTTACACCACAAATTATTGAAGTTTTGTTTTTATTTTTAATTTAATTCAATTAATTTAATTTAATTTTTATTAAGTTTTTTTTTAAATATTTTTTCGACACTACTATTTTTTTGAACAGTCGATTTTGTGTTTCTATTTAGTGGAGGCCCCGAGCTTCCGCCCGGTTGCCCTCCCCTAAATCCAGCCTGCATATTGGTACCAAATGAAAGATCACAAAAATGTCTTTTAGATGGTATCAATATTTTTTGATATAAACTTAGCATATGTTCATATAATTGAGTCAGACTTTGCTGGAATATAAATATTTCAGTTATTTTTACATCCTGATATCTCGAAATAATCAGTGATGACTGATGGATAACATATACCTTTTGTGGTACTAATGATTAGCTTAATTTATAACCTTAAAATTGATTGTCATTCCTTACCTAAATACCCGGTCTCACAAAAAACCTATTCGAAAAAAGCTCAATTGTACTTCTAAATTTTGCATCGGGAATGAGATTTGAAAAGACCTCAATAAAAATCTGGTGTTTAATCGCGAAGTTTTGTTCAGTGATGAACAAAATTTCCGTATTTGGGCTATTTTTCAACACGAAGAGTACCAAAAGCTACTATTGCATCCATTACAAAACAACGGTATGGTGTGATTTATGAGCCATTTCGTCTCGGTGAGTTCTGTTTTCAACAAAACGGCACTAAGAACCATAAAGTGCGTGAAGCAATAGAATTGTTGAGAAATTATTTTGTTGAGCAATTTAATTCACATTTTCCTGCCTAATTTTTTCTCTGATATGTATATGTTAAGTGTTAGTTAAGCTAAGGCAACTACTATTGACGTTTTTGGAAGCCATAATTACTCGTATCGTTTGCGTTTGATAAATATGATTTTCAAAGGAGTAAAGCAAGGGTGCGTTCTAAGTACACTACTGTTTATCTTATACATAAATGATATCACAGATGCTGTTAAAGGTGGAATTGAGCTCCGTCAGACGAAAATTCCAGGGTTATTATTTGCAGATGACATCTTTTTTCTCGCAGAGACAGTTGAAGGCATGCAGCTTATGATCAACAGATTAGGAAGTTATTGTAAGAGTTGGAATCTATCTGTCAACCTGGTTAAATCTAAAATGATGATCTTAAGAAGTGGCGGAGGAAGATATTCACGGCTGGAGAAGTGGGCGTTTAACGGACAGGAAATAGAAAGTAAAATAGAAAGTAAAGGAGTATAATTATCTGGGAGTGTTGATTTCATCGAATTCCAATATGAAAAAACATCTTCAAGGCAAACTAGCAGATGCAAAGCGTGCTATCTGTTCTGTTTGGGGCAGCTGCATAAATAAGAAGAGTATTTCACATACATCAAAGCAAGTGATATTTCGTGCAACTGCAACAACCATTCTTCTATATGGAGCACAAGCATGGGGTTACCGACCGTTTGAAACAGTGGAGAAGTTTCTACGTTACTTTATTAAAAGATTTTTTAGAATACCCGCTTGTTCCCCAAACTATATGATTCATTTGGAGACTGGTACTCCGCCTATGTTTTTGGATACTCTTAAGCTTCATTTCAACTACATAATACGTGTATTAGCAATGCATGAGCAGAGAACACCAAAAATAGTACTTATGCACTTATTGTCGATTGAAGGAGGATGTGTCCAAGAGTGGAAGAAAATGGCATCCGAATGTGGAGTAAACCTGGTATTTACAGTTGAAGAGCAAGTGGAATCGCTAAAACCAAAATTTGATGAACTGCTAAAGAAAAAAGGAAACCGAATGTACCATAAATTCATGGAAGAAGCGCAGAATTCGCAGTACAGGTTGTATTATAGCAAATTGGACCACTACTTAAATGAAAGAACATACTTTTTAGCTAAACATTCTACGGAATTAATAAGTACAATCTTTCGATTAAGGGGTGAATTATTGAACCTCAATTTCATACCACACCGACCAGAGTTACCAATTATATGTACCTTATGCAACCGTTATGAAAGAGAAGATGTGTTTCATTTTATGGCAGTCTGTCCCGTTTTAAATAAATTTCGAGTGCAGTATTTTGGAGTTCAGTCATTGGAATTAGAGGAAGTGCTAAAAATTTTAAATGGATCACGTGGCTGGGAAGGACTTTTTAATTTCACTAGAAAAGCATTAAAATATCGAAATTGCATTGTAAACGAACATTTTTGAAACAAGAAAGAAAAATATGTATATCTATGTTAAATAATAATCAAAATTAAAATAAGAATTTAAAGTATGTCAGTTTGGCTTTTATGCCAAACCAATAGACTTTTTGTTAAAATAAGCAAAGAATGTTTGAACTTATTATTATTTTTATAAGTCAATAAAACTAAAACTAATTTTCAAAAAGTGAATGCCCTAAATTTTCATTTTCATTTTAAACCATACAAATAATTTAAGTTCAATTTAAAATGTAGGTGTTTTATTTTACATTATAAACCAAACAATTGGATAATTAACAATTTTTAAAAATTCTGTTTCTACCACAAAAGTATAAGAGTACCTTAATACAATTTAATGAATCTTTTTAAATATTTTTAAATTCCTAATTGAAAGTTGTCAAGTGTTTTTTTTTTCTCAAGAGAAATGTAGGATTAAGCTTTTAAACAAAATACAAAAACCAGTAAGCCAACAACAATCGAACAACAGTTTAAAATTATTGAAACTTACAACAAAATTGGTGATTCGAAAGTAGTCACTTTTCACGCCATAAAGCCTAGTACGCTGCTGATGCGAAATGAAATTTTTCGGCAGTCTCCAAGTGCAGAGCGAAATTAAAACGAAAACCACAGCGGAAAAATATTTGTGGAGAGTTCTGTCTGGAAGTTGAATTTTACTGCCTGTCTTCATCACTTCTTGCACATCACCAATAACATCCTGAGTTTCCGATTCAGAAATGCAATGTTGGAAGACATTAGACAAATCCATTTTATTTTAAATTTTAAATCAAATATAAATCAAAGTGAAAACACCGAAAGTCACGAGTAAACAATTTTTTTTTTCAATAAAAAAATTAAACGTCAAAATTTCGCAAGCAATTAATGTGCTGGGCAATTAAATTGAGAACGAAAAAAGTGGAGAATTGTACTAAGAAATCTAGTACAGCTATCCACTAAAATCACGGTTGCCAGTTTGGTCATTTAAGACCAAATTTGGTCATTATTTTCTCACTTGGTCGCATGGTCATTTTTTATTCCATTTGGAAAAAAAAAATTGAAAAAATAACTCGACTCTATTTCTTTTATAATCTCAAAAATAAAATACATACCTAAAGAATTTTGGGAAGATGTCAATTATCATAAAAACGCTTTATATGAATATTGTTTTCAAAATTTAAGTTAGTTCGTTTATAACTTGATGTTACTTCCTCACAGCTCAGCTGCTGCTGAGAGGAACTTTTTTGAATTAACTTTGATAAAAATGAAAGGCAGACTTTGGGTACCATTAATAATATAGGTAATGCTGGCCAAAGAGCGTCAAGATGACAAAAACAACAATAGCGTTTGGTCTGCAAAAACATTTGTTTGAATTAATTTTATATGAATTTTATTTAGCAATAGTATTCGATCTCCTGACATAATGTTAACATATTGTGATCTTAAAAAAATGAGGCTGGGGTGCGTCCCACACTGATAACTTCCCATCCCGTCTGCCGATTTGTCTTGCTTAAAAGGTTTGTGGGCTTTCGTGATTTGCGTACTATTTTTTGTAGATTTTAATTTTTTATGAAAAAAACTGACTGTTGGATTTGTATGCACAATTTACGGAATGTCGGAAACTATATTTTCTGTGAAATAAAATTAGCTTAAAGCCAATATTTTTTTAATTTTTGAAGAGATACTTGAGTCGAAAGTAAATTTTTACCAAGTTTTACTATTGTTTTTTTAAGGTTTTTATTTGTTGTAAAAAATTGTCAATTCGATTTTCTCAAAATTTTACCAGAAGCCAAAAACGTTATTCTTCCCGAACGTACGTACACACGCACGCACAGACATCTCTCTAAAAATCTTTTATTTAGACTCTAGGAACCTTGAAACGTCGAGAAATGTCAAAAAAATAAAAGCCATTGCGGACACAAATTTTTTTGGTCCTTTTTTGGTACGATTGGTCATTTTTATTTTCAGCTTTGGTCATGCAATTTTTTTTCAAGTGGCAACCGTGACTAAAATGTCATATTTCGTCGTTCACCAACGTACTGAAAAACGAAAAGCACAGCGAAATTTTTCGTTTATGATTTCGTCATGTCATTTTTGTATGGGAATTTTCGTTTCGCATCAGCAGCGTACTAGGCTTAAGCAATGACTATGGCCGTCATAATCGATCGGCTACGCAACCAAATCGAAACTTTAAAATGAAATAAAAAGTATTGCAGTGTGTGTTTTATTTCTAAGCTTTACTTTCGAAATCGAAATGAGTGACCCTATAAAGTTAACTAAACAACGTGTGCCAACAGCAAAACACGAATGTGTTCAACTTGAACAAAATGCAAAATACAAAATCGATGTTGTAATTTGTATGATGGGAACCCCCTACGACTATCTAGATAAGATTGGTCAGCAATTAAAATAGACAAAGCTTCAGAACAAAGGGATCAGGCTAACGGACACATATTATTGAATTGCCTCAAAACAATTTTTCCAATCAATACTTGTTCTTAGATCAATAAAATCAATAAACTTGTTATTATTCAAATATAATTATGATTTAATTAAAACTTAAAGCTCCCTTTCAACTAGTTTTGCCGTAAAACTGGTTTTCGGTAATTTTTATTTTATAACTTTAACCCTAAATGGGCACTTAAAGTTTTAAAATTTTGGGAATTTTCGTAGAATGGGAAAGTTTTTTTTAACTCAAAAATTGTAATACACACAAGGCTATGAAGATAGGCCATGGACCTTTCAAACTTTCCACAGCTTTAATTGAAACATTGCATTGTGTTCAGACAACAATCCGAAATAAAAAGATTGCACTTCAAAGTCATTACATCTTTAATTATTCACTGCACACAATTGCACAATAAAGTGTACATCGCAGTTGAAGTACAACTTTTTTATAATTGATGTTCAAAATACTGCTATTGAAGTGTAGTGTATCAAAAGTCTGACGGTCTACAACAAATTTACAAGGACTCAGAAGTGGGATAAGATAATTTATAAATAAATAAAATACATTTTCTATGGAAAATTATTAAGAAAACTCATTTGCCATAGAAATTGCTAGATTAAAATATTATCTATCAATCGTGATTTGTATGAGTTAGGCAGGTAGTAGAAGATACTATGCACACATATTTAGCAATAAGCTCTTATTAATTTGGAATCGGATCTATGTGGCAAATAACAACATGCTTCTCTGTAATAAATTTCATCCTGATAAATTTTAAGCAAAATATTGTAGAAGAAAACTGTTCAGTATAATCCAATCAACTCGAATAAAATACTTTAGTCTTCTTCTATTTTCTTGCCAGAGATGTGTTTTTCCTCGAAATCCTGCTCCCCACACCTCCAACGACAGTGATCTCAAATAAAATCCTCAATCTAAATTGTGCAGTCAACCCCATTAATTCTTTGCTTCTCTACCTCTAACCAAAAAACTGGCATCGTCGTCGTCGTCGGTTGTAGTCAGGACGAGCAGGAGCAGGACCAGGACCAGTAGGTAGGACAAGCGAAGAGGATGGTCGATGGTATAGATTTGTAGCCCACTTTCATATATATACACTTTATACTAACTAAACTACTGATTGCACAATAACCACTCACCTGACTTATAGATTCCTGCTTCCATAGTTTGCCACCCTTCAGAATGCCACTTATCTGTGTTGTTGGGGACGACTCCTTTGGTGGAATCGGTGGCTTTGGCTCAGGGATTAGTTCGGTAGATTCACTCACACTCACACTGTTGATGGCTTGATGTGGATGTGCTGTTGGTAGAGCTGGTGCTGCAACTGGTGCGGCAATGATACCGGTGGTAGCAGCGGCGACGGCGGAGGTGATGATAGATGGCGCTGTAACTTCAGCCGTCTGGAGACTAACGGGCGCTGTCGATGTGGTCGTTATGTCCTCGGTGGCTTCCCGGACGATTCGTCTTTCTGTGACTGTAGTCATTGTTATAGTTTCAACAACAAATCTTTGATTCTTATGAACAGATATAATTTTATCCTTTTCATCTTTTTAAAGTTTACGAGAATTTTGTTTTTGTTTTTGTTTTGTGTGTATTTAGCATAGCAATTTGTTTTACATTACATTATTAAGTTTAATATAGTTTATGATATTATTTAGATCCACAACGTTAACGAAGACATCACACGCAGCAATGAAAATTACAATCATTTACTCATGCAGATATATGTATATATATAAAAAAATATAATGTATATTTATAGATTATACAAATCAAGACACAGAGGAAGGAACCAATTTATTGCTATTTTTTGATGGGATTGAGGTATAATTCAAATGATAAACAAATTTTAAATTGGAACCAGGAGCAATTTACATAAATTGAAAATGGAAAGTGTGAAAAATGTAGAAAATATTTAAAACATAGCAAAAATTCAATATTAGAAATGGCATAATAAATAAATTATTATTGATGAGATACATTTTTCAAAAAATGTGCCATTTTTAATTTTAAAAAATCGGTTTCCAATGAATTTTTAATTAGTTCGGGGTTGTTTCGGTGGAAAGAAAAGGAAATGATAAAAGAGTTTAGTTAAGTTTGTGGAAACCTATAGAAATTGAGCTATTAAAGTGTGATATTGATTGAAGATGTATCGTTTATAAAGGGTGGTTAAATTTTAAGGCCTGATGTTAAATGTGAACCACACCTAAACGTCAAGTTTTTTTTCTGCATTTTATTTGACATTTCTCAATTTTAGATTAACTCAATATGAACCATGGAAAGAAACACAATCGTCGAAGGCGTTTAAGTTATTAAGGCTTATTATGAAAATAGACGTTCAAATCAAAATGCATATCGTGCAATTCATGATTTTTTCTGTCAATTTAATCTTCCAAATGTGCGTACAATCGGAAAAATCGTGCTTAAATTTGAGCAAACCGGTTCTGTAGGAGATGTGAAAATACCAGTGCATGTTCCTATAGCTCGTACTGCAGACAATATTGCTGCTGTGTGCGATATTATAGCTGAAGACCCGTCCACCTCAACTCGTGTCACGCTCGTCGTTTTTTTTTTATAATAAGCACAAACTCAAGGGGATATTACAACCCTTATTATGCAGACACAGTGTGAGCACTAGGAAAAGGAAAGAGGGTTTGAAAGGAGATGTCGGTGCACATTGGTTTTGAATTCCTGAATATTGCAATGACTAGGAAAAACAGAGTATGGTAAGGCATTCCATATTCGCGTAGTACGGCTAAAGAACGAATCTCTGTATTTGACATTACGGCCGAAGTTGGACTCGGGGGTATACTGATGAGCATTCCTAGAAGCGCGAGTATTACGGTTGAACTGTTTAAGGGGAGGAATGCAGATGACTATTTCACTAGAGCATAAACCGTTAAAATAACGGTAAAAAAGGGTCAGAAAAGAAACCTAAAGACGATGTTCAAGCGAAGTAAATGAACTTATGATGATATTGTCATCTATCAATTTGGCTTAAGTAAGTTGCAGAAGCACCAGCCCAGAGATGGGAGATATACTCAAGCTTTGGACGTATATAAGTCTTGTAGATAACAGCCAGATCAGAAGGAGTCGTTGATAAACATTATGCATAAAACCTTGCATGTTAACCCAAGAGTAATTGGCTTAAATGGTGTAATTAACTCCAGAACTAAAGCTTTTGACCATTTTATGCGTGGTCAATGGTCAGAATGGATGGCAAGAAATGGCAACAGTGGATGATAAATTTTCGAAGAAAAGCATTTTCATTGATGAAGCACATTTTCACCTCAGTGGATTCGTCAATAAGCAGAATTGCCGCATTTGGGCGAATGATAACCCAAGAGTGACTGTCGAAAAACCAATGCACCCACAAAAATTGACCGTTTGGTACGGTTTATGGGCTGGCGGCATCATCGGGCGTATATTTTCCAAAATGGGGCCAGTCAGGTAGTTACTGTGAATGGTTTTCGCTATCGTGTGATGATAACGAACTTTATACTGTTCGAATCGGAAGATATAGAAGTAGACGATATGTGGTTTCAACAGTACAGTGCCACTAGCCACACTGCTAACGAAACAATGGCTATTTTGCCCGACAAATTCAATGGCCGTGTTATTTTATTTCACGTGGTGGCGATGTCAATTGACCGCGAAGATTATGTGATTTGACACCGCTGGACTTCTTTTTTTGGGGCAATTTGAATTAAAAGGTGAACGTCGATAAGCCAGCAACAATTCAAGATTTAAACAATGAGATAATAACAATGAGATAATTTGGACCATCTGATCTAGGTTTGCCGCTAATGTCGCTGTGGCCATTTGGTCAATATTTTGTTCAACATCGGCTCTTAAAATTTAATCACCCATTACACATCCTTGGCGGAAAGCAAATTTGTTTCAAGTCCTTAAGAAATCCTATGGAGTTAGAACAATTTTGCTTTCCTAGGACGATATGTATGTATAATCTATTCGTTGACTGATGTAGCAAACAGTTCTTTTCAAACGTTGGGAAATATTCAAACTTATTTCCAAATGCGTAGCCCAAACAGTTAAATTTTTGAAATTAAGTTAAGTTTGTCCAAAAAGTTCGTGAGACTCAATTCACGGGCAGCAACTAGCCATGGACAGCTTAGCATTTCACACACAGCCTGAGCAGAATTCTACAAAAAAATTGTTGAATAGCTTCGCTACAACTTAGCAGTTTGGGCTTTTGAACATCTTGAATTGGCCAACGATTTTGGGCGAAAATCAACTTTTCTGACGCGTTGAATTCTTATCTCGGTGACTACGGTAAGAAGTAAATTTGCCATATACATATGTACATATGAGGATCGGGAAAACTAACACTTTGTTTTCAAGAAGCCAATGCATCTACAGAGAGTAACAATTTGGCGCGGATTGTAAATTGCAGAAATCATTGGACCATTTTTTTTTTAATTAGAGCCATGGATTTGGACTTTCTCTGATTCATGTTCAAAAAAAATAACTTTCTAATTTTCAAAATAAAGTTCTTCAATTGCTTATTGCCAAGAAACATAGATTTTAACAAAAAATAACATTGCACCCGATTGACGTTCACACATCATTCATCCAAAGATCCGGGAAATTTGTCTGTTTTGTATGCCAAGCGATATCTGCACCTCCTTGCAAGGCGCAAGTCGTAAACAAAAGTTGTTTCTGTTTTTTAGGTGCCGAAAATGATCATCATAGTTCAACATTCGTGTAGCACGGCGAAAGAACGAATCTTTGTACTTCACAATACGTCCGAAGTTGGGCCCAAAGGTAAGCCTACCTTCATTACCAGAATCGCGAGTATTACGGTTGAACTAGGGAGGTATATTGACCATTGACATTTAACAAAACTGTGGTCAGTTCTTCTTTTAAAACTAATTACAATCTAATGTTTACTCAAACAAATAACATTGAGTTGCTTTCTAATGACATAAGGTTGTTCTTTAGCTCAAAGCTAAATGTTATAAATCGGAACACTGCATAACTTTTTCCAACTTTTAGATATGTTTCATGAAAATTGTAGATATAGATCTATCAAGTAAATAAAAAACTAATAATCTTTTTACCTTGAAGTTAAGTTTAGCTTAAAAAAGTTAAATGTGAAAAACGCATAGGCTCTTCGCATTTGATTGAAAATGGCCGAAGCAGATAAACGAAAAGTGACAATTATAAATCGAACGTTTGAAATAATTTTTTTAACTATTTTATGATGCTCAAAACGAAATAAGAAATTCGTCAGTTCAAGATCTGCCAGGATCCAAATAGAGAAATGAAGTCAGAAGTAGTAGCATCACCAAGTTCCATAACAGGGCTAGTATCGCGTAAAAAAAAACGATCGTTCCATATAGTAAAAAGTCATTAGTCGTTTAGACGATAACTGTCTTTTTCAAGTTTATAGAAAAATGAAGAGAGAGAGAGGTAGTCAGGAAATTGACTTTCAACATGGTTCATTTCTTCTCGGGTATTTTTTGACTGGTGGCTTTCCAGAAATTAGTTTTTGTTAATTTGTACTATTTTCAAACAATTACATTGGTCCCTTTTAAAAAATGATATGAGTTATGTGATCTTTTAGCAAAATATAATTTTATTGAAAAAAAGTATTGAATTTAGAAAGTTACAAATACAAACATTAACATTTAATTAATATTTGTATTTTAAGCAAAACAAATTGAAAGCTAAACACAAATTACAATTATAAAAAAAAACTTATCACACAAAGCATTTAATTAACAAATTTATTCGACTCAATATTGATAAACCATTCAAAACATAAACCAAATAAACACAACATTAATCATAATATATAAAGAGCTGATGAAAAGTGATAAATAATTTGGATTTAAAATAAATTTGTTGTATTTTATTTTTGTGATGGAATTTATTTTAATATATACTCGGAAGTAACTTACCAGAAACGGGCTTATATTGAGCTTGCAGTACATATTTGGGACGTTCTTCACCTGCAATAATTTCTTTTTGTGTAATTCGTCTTTCAGGTGAGTTACTGTGCAATGGCACTAACGCCACCGTTGGTACACTAAGCTGTGCGACTTCTTCTTGGCATTGTGGCGAGGTGCATTCTATATAATATAAAATAAAATAAATGGTATGAGATGACAAAATTAATAGGTAGAGGTACCTATGATTCTATAAGGGATAAGTAATGTTAGTGCTATATGAAGTGCTCTTTAATTTGAGTTAAAAGCCTTTAAAGCGAATAAAAATACGTTAAAAAAAGGATATACAATTTTAGTGCTAGTGTCATAAGGCAATACTTTTGGTGTATGGTGTGTTTGAGGTAGATAAAAATGTTTAATTAAATTCTTAAAAATATCGATTTTTAAGTCATGACCCTAAAAAATATGAAAGGAAATGAAATCGATAAAAATTTATAGCATTACAGGACAAACAAATAGATTTATTGCCTCCTTATTGAGAGTAGTACAATTAATTGGGGCAAATAATTTTTAATTGTATTTCAATGTAGTTCAAAAGTTCATGTACAATTATTCCCATTTTCAGTTAAAAAACAATCTATCAGCATACCTATAAAAAAGCGTTATTCCGCAAAAATTTCCGAAGTGCAGACTATTTTTTCAATGCATTTAAAACGTTTTCCTTTAACATTTTAAACATAATTCGCAATTATTCAGAACTTAAAACAAATCAGACTGCTTTCAAGATTCGTTATAATATATGTATAATATTTTTGAGTTTGCATATTGCAGCAAAAATTTAAAATCATGTACGTGTGGACTTTTCTACGTTTTCAGGTAACACTGGTCGACAAGGTTTTGTAACTTGCAATTAAATTAAACTTTTTCGATAGGTTTTGATGGCCTTAATACAAATTCGGCGTCAGGTTTTTGTTATATCTTAATATATATAATTCTTCTGTGACTGTGTATGTCACTGAACTTCTCTTAAACGACTGGACCGATTTTGATGAAATTTTTTGTGTGTGTTCAAGGGGATCTGAGAATGGTTTAGATTCACATTTTGGAATGTTTTACATTGGATCCGACAGACGGCGCTACCATCGCAGTGTCAAATATTAAATAATATTCAATTTTAAAAGGTTTTAACTGATACTATCACCAATATGGACGGTTATCCATCTTATCGACGTAGAGACGTAGACAATGGTGGTCAATCATATGAATTGCGTCTGTCAAATGGTGTGAGAGTAGATATTGATAATCGCTGGGTAGTTCCATATTCGCCATTGCTGTGCAAAACCTACAAAGCGCACATAAACGTTGAACTATGCAGTTCGGTGAAGTCTATTGGCTGTGCATCTTGAAAACGGACAGCGTGTTTACTTTACAGAAGAAACTGCACTACAACAGGCTTTGACGGCTCCAAAAACAACTCTTACTCAATTTTTTAACCTTTGTAGTCGACAAGATGCTGTTGGTCAATTCGCACACTGATGTTCCTAAATTTTTTACATGGAATAAACAATCAAAGAATTGGGAACCGCGGAAACGAGGCATTATCAAAATCTTAATATTGAATTCTCCGCCGAAATATACAACGAGTCATTAATAATGATTGAGGATATTTGTATTCTTATTTCAAACATGCCGCTCACCCATTTTGGAATGCCAGCGCCGAATCGCCCAGCAGTAGACATCATCAACAGCGATGTTCAACGTGAACACCAGTTCGATAAGACTTCTTTGGCTACTTTTGTTGCGGAAAATGAACAATTGCTTACTGCTGAACAACGAAAAGTATATGATCAAATTAACGTTTCAATTGCAGCACAACAAGGTGGATTCTTTTTTTTAGACGCTCCAGGTGGCACTGGTAAAACATTTCTTATCGCACTGATACTTGCGCGGATTCGATCTCAAAATCATATTGCATTGGCCATTGCTTCAGGTATTGCAGCAACGTTACTTGATGGGGGACGGATTGCGCATTCAGCACTTAAATTACCTTTGAACGTTCATACAAATCCCGAAGCAATGTGTAACATAAAGAAGCATTCAGGCATGGCTGAAGTTTTGAGAAAATGTAAAATTATTATCTGGGATGAATGTACAATGGCCCACAAGCATTCGCTTGAAGCTCTCGACAGGTCCCTGAAAGAAATCAAAAATAATGCTCGGCTTTTCGGTGATGCTCTACTGCTGTTCTCTGGTGCTTTCAGACAAACATTACCAGTCATTCCACGCGCGACATATGCAGACGAAATAAACGCATGTTTGAAAGAATCTTATCTATGGCCAAGTGTCACTAAATTATGCCTTACTATTAATATGCGCGTTCGACTTCAAAATGATCTATTAGCGTCAGGATTCTCTGAACAATTGTTAGACATTGGCAACGGTAAAATTCAATTGTATGAAGATACACAATATATTCGACTTCCAGAGAATTTTTGCAACATGGTGGCTACCAAAGATGAGTTAATAACAAGTATCTTTCCAGATTTAAGACATAATTATACTAATCATGAATGGCTGCGAGAGCGAGCTATTTTAGCCGCAAAAAATTTAGATGTTGACGCCATCAATTTTAAAATACAACATTCATTGCCTGGTGATGAAATTACATTTAAATCGATTGACACTGTTGTTGATCCTGACGAAGTTGTCAACTATCCTGTAGAGTTTCTAAATTCACTAGATTTACCTGGAATGCCACCACATAATTTGCGACTGAAAATTGGCTCACCTATAATTTTGCTTCGAAATTTAAATGCCCCAAAATTGTGTAATGGCACGCGATTAGTTGTAAAAAAAATCATGGGCAACATTCTTGAAGGCACTATTTTGAGTGGAAAATTTCAAGGTGAAGTTGTACTTTTACCACGGATCCCAATGATTCCTTCAGATTCGCCTATACCATTCAAACGTTTACAATTTCCAATCCGCTTGGCATATGCTATGACTATAAATATGTCACAAGGCCAAACAATGACAATTTGTGGCTTAGATTTAGAAAACCCATGTTTTTCTCACGGCCAATGATATGTTGCGTGTTCCAGAGTTGGAAAACCATCGAATTTATTTATTTATACACCTCAGGGTTTAACCAAAAATATTGTACATCCAATGGCATTACGATAAATTAAGTTTTTGTAAATAAAAAAATATATTTTTTAAATAAAATAGTTTGAGTGTAAGCTTTTTTACCTTTAGTTAAAACAAGTTGAAGATTTCATTACACATAGTCATACGCTATCGATTAGTCTAATTGTAATATATTTACATGTTATAACGTTAGATATTGTCATAACATTTGAATAATAATTTTCATCAAAATGGTCCAGAATGTTTTAGCTTATTAAAAAAAGTTTGAAATATTCAAATTAAAGACGTGTAGACAGGACAACGTCTGTCGGGTCCGCTAACAACTAACATGCGAGTATTTTTGCAACATGATGAAACTGCAAATGTGCTTGCGAAGCAGTTGTTAGATATTGGAAATAATAAAGTTGTAATGGACACCTTTACCGGATTCATCTCATCACAGATATAGCGCAAAAGTTCAAAAACCATAATTGGCTGGGTGAACGAGCAATATTGGCAGCGAAAAATAAAGATGTCGAGGATCTCAATGCGACCATTCAGAATTTTCTTCCAGGACAGTTGGTTTCCTTTAAATCAGTCGACACCGTTATGAACCAGGATAACGTAGTCAACTATCCCACGGAGTTTTAAAATTCACTGGAATTGCCTGGATTACCACCTCACAATTTGCAGTTAAAAGTAGGATCAGTTGTCATCATGCTGCTTAACATTAATCAACCTCGACTATGCAATAGAACAAGACTGGCTGTGAAAAAGCTGATGAATAACGTCATTGATGCAACAATCATATAAGGAAAATACAAAGGAGAGGATGTCTTGATCCCGCGAATACCGATGATTCCAACGGATTTACCATTCGATTTTAAACGCTTACAATTTTCAGTACGCCTGGCCTTTGCGATGACAATAAATAAATCGCAAGGACAGTCTTTAGAAGTTTGCGGAATCAACTTGGAGTTTCCCTGTTTCACGCATGGACAATTATACGTCGCGTGTTCGCGCGTCGGAAAACCGTCTTCTTTGTTTATTTACGCACCACAAAACAAAACAAAAAATATAGTTTATGAGAAAGCTTTAAATTGATTAACAAACTGTATCATAACAGTGTGTGTCTGTTATTAAAAATTTAAACCTTATAAATAGCCAGTATTTCAGGCAAACTCTGTTTTTTTAAGTAAGCAACATGATGTGTCGAAAATAATAATAAAACTGCATGCTTCATTAAAAAAATGCTTTTTTATTCAATACGTTTTGTTTGTTTTGAAATTAATTTATAATTACAAAAGTTTAGGTCTTATATTTATCGATTGAGGCAGTATGAAGTCTGCAGGGTCAGCTAGTTACTTTTTAAAACTTAAAAAAATACATATACAAGGCTTTTTGATGCTGTCTACATTCAGGATTTTTTTTTTCAATAAAATTCATATTGGTTTTCGAGATCCAAAATCCCTTTCTTAAATATTAAGGGGAAATATTTATAGTCTTAATATATATAATTCTTCTGTGAGTGTGTATGTCACTGAACTTCTCTTAAACGACTGGACCGATTTTGGTGAAATTTTTTGTGTGTGTTCAAGGGGATCTGAGAATGGTTTAGATTCACAATTTTGTCCGCTGGACAATTGTACTTTTACCACGGATCCCAATGATTCCTTCAGATTCGCCTATACCATTCAAACGTTTACAATTTCCAATCCGCTTGGCATATGCTATGACTATAAATATGTCACAAGGCCAAACAATGACAATTTGTGGCTTAGATTTAGAAAACCCATGTTTTTCTCACGGCCAATGATATGTTGCGTATTCCAGAGTTGGAAAACCATCGAATTTATTTATTTATACACCTCAGGGTTTAACCAAAAATATTGTACATCCAATGGCATTACGATAAATTAAGTTTTTGTAAATAAAAAAATATATTTTTTAAATAAAATAGTTTGAGTGTAAGCTTTTTTACCTTTAGTTAAAACAAGTTGAAGATTTCATTACACATAGTCATACGCTATCGATTAGTCTAATTGTAATATATTTACATGTTATAACGTTAGATATTGTCATAACATTTGAATAATAATTTTCATCAAAATGGTCCAGAATGTTTTAGCTTATTAAAAAAAGTTTGAAATTTTCAAATTAAAGACGTGTAGACAGGACAACGTCTATCGGGTCCGCTAGTATTTTATAAAATTTTCGATATATCTTCATAAGTTGGTAGATTTTATCTGTCTTACAGAAATCTAAAAAAAAAGAACGCTAAACAATTTGTTCTTAAACGGTTTTCCACAGTAAAAGCCAACACAGTTTGAAAGTAAGTTTTGTTCTTAAAACGAAGCCGTTTGTCTAAACAATTCTGTAGTATGAAATTTTTGTTAATATATTAAAAAACATAAAAATAATGTTGCAAATGGGTATTTTTAAAACTTGAGTACAAAAGTTAAAATCAAAGTTCGTATTCAAAATCAGCAATACAAATTAACTCCAAAACGAATTTTTCAAAACTTTGAAAGTATTTCATAACCAATGAGAATTCCAAGAAACTAAGTAAAATACCCAGGTTCATAGATTTTGCTGCGAGCCGAAACGTCATGGTAGCCAGTACGCGTTTTCCACACCTCAACATCTACAAAGGAACTTGGAGTTCTCCAGATCAATCTACCGTATACCGTTGACCATGTTCCGATCGAAGCTAGACACGCTTTCAGCATCATGGATGTCCGAACTTTCCGAGGAGCTAACATCGACTCGGGCCACTACCTCGTTGTAGCCAAGGAAGCACTTCGGGTTTCCAGACCCAAGGCAAAACAGGGAGATGCTGGGAGAAGATACAACCTCGAACGGCTACAATCGCAAGAGATCACCAAATCCTTCTCCGACCGAGTTACAAGTAACCTCTCTCGAAGTTCTCTGCCGCCAACACAATGTATCGAGAACCAGTGGCAACATTTCCAAGATGCAATCAGAGAAGCCGCCTCTGACGTGCTGGGTTTCAAGCAGCCACCAACAAGGAACCCCAAGGAACAAGGAACGAGAGCTGCTCACGACCTCTATGAGCAGAAGAGGCGAAAAAACACAGACTTCTCATAAGGAAAAAGAGACATAAACCTCGAACCGAAGGCTGCAAAGATGAATGTGGATACATCAAAGTGGAACCGCAATCAATGCTGAGGATGTGGAAGGACCACTTCTGCAGACTGTACAACGGCGACGACGAACCGAATTCCGCTGTCAGGCAGGATGATCCATTCAACATAGACGACAATCCCGTCCTCTCCTCTCCTCTCCTCTCCTCTCCTCTCCTCTCCTCTCCTCTCCTCTCCTCTCCTCTCCTCTCCTCTCCTCTCCTCTCCTCTCCTCTCCTCTCCTCTCCGCTCCTCTCCTCTCCTCTCCTCTCCTCTCCTCTCCTCTCCTCTCCTCTCCTCTCGACTTAGACGAGGTAAAGATTGCCATATCTAAGCTGAAGTTTAGTAAAGCCGCTGGAGCGGATGGCTTGAATGCCGAGCTCTTTAAGGCAACTGGAGATAATTTGGTTAGGAGCATTTTCCAACTTACATATCTGTAAGATATGGTCGGAAGAAAGCATGCCCGATGAATGAAACCTCAGTATTGCTTGCCCGATCCTGAAAAAAGGATACCCTCTAAACTGCACCAACAATAGAGGAATCAGTCTACTTAACATCGCTTATAAAATCTTCTCTGCCGTAATATGTGAACGTCTAAAGCCCATCGTCAACAACCTGATAGGTCATTATCAGTGTGGTTTTAGACCAGGAAAGTCCACAGTCGATCAAATATTCACATTACGGCAGATCCTGGAAAAAACCCAAGAACACCAAATCTACACCCACCATCTTTTCATCGATTTCAAGGCCGCATATGACAGCATCTACAGGGACGAACTGTATAGAGCGATGTCTAGTGTTGGCATCCCTGACAAACTCGTCCGTTTGTGCAGGATGACGATGGAGAATTCACGCTGCTCCATAAAGGTTGGAAACAACTTAACAGAACCTTTCGATGTCAAAATAGGTTTTAGACAAGGTGATGCGCTGTCATGCGATTTTTTTAACATCGTACTTGAAAGAATAGTGCAGAGCTCTCACGTCAACACTAGAGGCACTATCTTTCAAAAGTCTGCTAGTAATTGACTAGCATATGCTGATGACATTGATATAATGGGAAGAACTTAGGGTGATGTCAATGGGGCTTTTGTGAGTATTGAGGCAGAGGCGGCAAAAATGAAAGAAAGGATTTAATTCCGACGTCTCGGTCAAAACGTCACCATCGACAGGCGAAGAATAACTCTTGCTAACCGCTGTTTCTTTGGGCTAAGATAAAGCAATTGAGTGGAAAAGTCCTCACTCGAAGAACCAAAGTGTCGCTATATAAGACCCTTATCATCCTCGTCCTGCTATACGGAGCAGAAGCATGGACTATGAAAAAAGCGGATGAAAGCACCTTGGGTCGTTTCGAGAGAAAAGTTCTTCGTGTGATCTACGGTCTCGTATGCATAGAAGGGGAGTTTAGGAGAAGATGGAACGACGAGCTGTACGGGCTGTACAGCGGCGTAGACTTAGCCAGAAGGGTAAAAGTCCAACGACTAAGATGGCTGGGTCACGTAGAACGCATGGAAATTAATGCTCCAGCCCGGAAAGTCTTCGAATCCACACCCCCCCAGGACAGCGCAGTAGAGAAAGACTGCGGATCAGGTGGCACGCACAAGTGGAAAGTGACTTCACCCAACTTGAAGCTCGAAACTGGAGACATCTAGCTAGGAACCGAGCTAGATGGAGAAGTTTGTTGGGTGAGGCCCTAGTTCACACAGGACTGTAGTGCAACCTTAAGTAAGTAAGTAGGTAAAATACTAAAATGATTTAAAATGTATCTAGAAGAGAAAAATTTGTTCTTTGCTAAATCATCATCATATATCATCAAAAGTTATAGTTAAGGGATATGTTGAGTGTTAACTTAGCCTTAAAAAGACAGTTTTTGGTTGTCTTTAGCATCAAATTCACCATTAATAAGTTGATAAAGAAATACTAAGTCATTATCAACACGTCTTTGGTCGAGAGATTGCATTTGAAGAAGCTGAATAAGATGTTAGATGTTAGGACAACCCTTAAGAGCAAAGTGAATAAAATTACGTTGAATTGATTCAATACGATTTTCATGAATTTCATAAAAGGGAGTCTATACTTGTGAACCATATTAAAGATGATGACGAACATTGGAATTGTATAAGAAAAGAGTAATATAGTGATCATTAAATTTCTTTGTCCAGAATTTTATAAACCCAAGCAAAGAACTTGCTTTACATTGTCATGTTACATATGTCATGTCGTAAATAGACAGGATGAACAGAAAAAGGCCAAGATGGTTTCCTTTGAGAGCACACGATTAAGCAAAAAAAAAGGTTCTAACAGACAATTTTTAAGTCTTAGGTTCTTGGTAGGATCTATTTTGAAGACAACCGATAGATTTAAGTTTGAATAAAATATTTGTTTGGCTAAGTTGGTCAAAACCTTTAGAAAAGTTTCTGTATACGCATCATCTTGTTCTTAAACGTTTAAACATTTATTTTAGAATGTGAAAAGAATTGTAGAAGTTGATCTTTTTACTACACTACCACAAATGACTTGTTCAAAAAGTTTATGAATCTAAGAAAGTTGTGCAATGGGGCAGTAGTTTATTATTTCCGCAGCCTTATCACCATTTTTGAATAAAATGAAATTACTTCTTCCATATACCGGGAAATTTGTCTGTTCTGGGGAAATTTTCGATAAGATAGTAAGGGGTTCAACAGAGATAAAAGACCTAGAACCGTACTTTATTGCAAAGGGTTATGACTTAAGGATTCAATAAAACATTAAACTGTTTCGTCAGTAAATATTATTTAATGCTAAGGTATCAGCAATTACAGAAATGGTTAAACAGTTTACAATTTGAAATTAGCTCCTCTGAATTAAATTTTTTTTTTCAGTTGAAAGTCTGACATTTAGGAAAATCGCACAATGCATACAAATTGTTAATAACTACTACAAAAATGGTGTTTCTGCCACAGCCACACATCGTGCTTTAAGAGGAGATTATGGTTTACATAATCGTCAAACTACACAAGCAATTGGCAAAATTGTAAAGAAATTTGAAGATACTGAATTGGTTACAGATATTGTAAGGCCTGTGAATCATCGTTTCGCTCGTACCATTGAAAATATCGCTGCTGTAAATGAAAGTGATGTCAAAGACCCGAATGTGTCGATTCCTCTTCGTTCTTAGGAATTAAGACTGTCTTACGGCACATTATGGCTTGTTTTGCATTTGGATCTACACCTACATCTATATAAAGTATAGCTCACACAACAACTGAAGCCAGCTGACCATTCCCAACGTGTCGTCGCAGATACGTCCAATGGCCAATGGGTGCTTGAACAACAGGCGGCGGCGGCGGCGGTGGTCGGTGATTTTTCGAACAAAATTTTCTTCAGCCACGAAGCACATCTCTCACTCGGTGGGTATGTTAATAAACAAATTGTCGTATTTGGGGTTCTGAGAATTCTCAAGTAATTGAAGTGAGGCCATTAAATCCACCAAAAGTTATTGTTTGGTACTTGGAGAATATGTGGTTTCAACAAGACGGTGCCACCAGCCACACAACTCGAGCGAATATGGCTTAATTGCAAGAGACATTTCCTGGACGCGTAATTTCTTGGCGTGGTGGTCATTTAAATGATATGTTTCGCACATAATGTCATCATTCAAACTTTATAATAAAAAAGAAATATCATAGACAAAAATATTTTTGGTGTTTTATTTACGTTTACTTTTGAAACCGCAAAATGGATAACCCTGTAGTAGCAATCAAACGAATAACTGTGATCAGGGTATTACTGATAGTTATCAATATTAATGAATCCTGATCTAGATTCTAAATCAAGCGTACTAATAACGTCAAAAGAAAATACTTAATCGAGAATTCGATTTTTGTAGTTTTTGATACAGCTTGTTTGCTGTAAGTCAGTAAGAAAAATTTTATTAAGAAAAGATAGTTCCAATTGAAAAGAAGAAAGAATCTTCATCAAAGCAGAATTCATCGTCGGATGGAATCACCTAAAAGTAAATTATTGGTATCAAAGCAGGACAAATTGATAAGAAAGTCTAATGCCAAGAAGAAACGTAAAGAACGAGAATAATCTTGGGGGTTACTATTAATTTAACACAGATAAGTTCAATTGACAATAGAAATGAAAAAGAAACAGACGAAGAGAAATGTGTATTTTTAACCCTATTGTTATATTTGAGCTGTTAAAATATTTTATATATATTTCATCCCGGATTCATTCCGTGCTCTCCGTGCTCTACACCCTTGTTAGGCCAGTTAATAAAGGTTTTCACCTAAAAAAAAATCCAACAGTTTTGAAACTTGGCACACTTACTAAGGGATGTGTGGTGATTTAATAAGCTTTAATTTTGTAGAAGATTATTTTTTGATACGACAAATACTTTTCAAGATAAACCTGAAAAAACGAAAAAAACGTATGTTTCTCTTTAACTGCCGCTAGAGTTATTTTAAAAACTATAAGATATACGAAAAAAATTTACAAAAGCTTTTTTTTATAAAATTTAATAAGCTTTAATTTTGTGAACCAACATTTTTTGATACGACAAACAGTTTTTGAGGTAAACGTGAAAAACTGAAACAAACTCCATGTTTCTCTTAACTGCCGCTAGAGCTCACGTCGGATTCTTGGGGACTTTTTTTTGGGTCATCACCAGACATTCCTTAGTAAGTGTGCCAAGTTTCAAAACTGTTAAATTTTTTTGTGGTGAAGGCAATTTTTTCGTTCATTGACTGGACTATGTGGGAAATGTAAACTATCAATTGAAATCTTTCAATTATTATCAATAATTATGAAACAAAGAAATTGTTGTTATTTAAAACGGTCCGAAACATTCAAAATTATCAAAGCTCTTATACCAGTTGACTGGTTAAATGGTATTTATATATATATATAGGGGTGATAACATCAACATTCAGGATCATAAGTGAGTTTGGTCGTGAGAGCTAAAAAGTTATCTCGGCCAACTTGGTCTAAAAAAGTTTAAATAAAGAAAAATTATAATTATTGTTATTCTTGATTTCTTTGATCAATCAATATTATTCAACTTTTTTCTGAACTAATTATAAGAAAAAAAAGCCCGAATTATTAGAAATGCGATTATTGATAAAGCAATAAGTACTTTAGATGGATGAACTAACAGATACATCTCTTGAACTTTTAAAACCCATCATCGCCATCGGTTTGAAAATTAATTTATTTTTTAAAAGTACCTCTTAGGCTAAGGCTATATAAAATAAAGTTATACTTAGAAAACATTATCGCCGCGCCGTTATTAAGTTCTTTTATAATTATTTATAATTTTGATTTAAATACTAGCTGTCTGTCGCCTGTCTGTCTTTGTTCAAAAACCTCTTAAAAGTAAGAACAGAAAATCTACGACAGTCATTATATTTGCTTGACAACTTTTTTACACCACACAAAATTATTTCAAAGAAAATATCTCATATTTTCATTTTATGTTTTTCTTGTTTTTTTTTTTTGAAACTTAACAATGAAGTCAGGAAGAAAATAATTTGTGCGGTCTTGGGTTTTTCTTACTTTACCCACCTACCTGCTTACCTGCGATGATGTCCTATACACCTAGAGCTTGAAGATGAAGTTTTCTAAATCACCTGTCAAGTTTCTTATGATGATGATGATGGCGTTAAGGTATATGTATGTACATATTTAAATTTAAATGAAGACAAAATCATACAGATGAATTTTTAAAATAAAAGTAGGTCTCTCAAAAACAATAACATCAAAGTGTATTTAAAGAATTGCCTTTTGTTTTTTGTTGTTTTTTTTTTTTTTTTTTTTGAAAATACGCTTCCTTATGGAAATGATGATGATGCTGTCGTGGTAACGACGACGAGCAATGGACGGGTTGAGAGTTAGTTAGAAAATATAGATAAGAAAAGAATGTACTTAAATGTTTTCGTCAAATTAAGAATAAAGTCGCCATGAAGAGGTAAAGTGCGCGAAGACAAAATATTAGGCTCTTGAGAAAATAAGAAAATTAATATTTCAACCTAGTAGAGTTATAGGTCATTTCCATTTTTAAAACTATATTTTACAAAAATTAATTCAAAAAAGAGGTTGGGATGCGACCCACACTGATAACTTCGCATCCCGTCTGTCGATTTGTCTTGTTTAAAAGTGTATATGTTTTCGTGTTTTGTTAAAAAAGTTGTCACTTGAATTATTCTTAAAAAATTAAAAATTACCAACAATATTTTGCCTACAATGAATTATTTTCATTTTGAAATCTATTTTTGTCAAAGAGATTTTTAGTCGAAAACGAATTTTTACCAATTTTAGTAGGATTTCTTAAAATTACTGAATATCGGAAACAATATTTTTGTAAAATAAAATAAGTTTGAAGCCAATATTTTTAATTTTTGTAAAGCTATTTGAGTCGAAAGTAAATTTTTACCAAGTTTTAGTATTGTTTTTATGTTGGGTTTTTTTTTTTAAACTGTCAATTTGATTTTACTCAAAATTTTATCGAATGTTGAAAACAATATTTCTTATAAGTTCAAATTAGTTAGAAGCCATTATCTCAAATTTTTGAAAAGATATTTGAGTCGAAAATCAATTTTTACCAACTTTTGTTAAATTTTTTTACGGTTTTTAATTTTTTGTAAAAAAAATGTCAATTCGATTTTTCTCAAAATTTTATCAGATGTCAGAAACATTATTATTCGTTGCACAAAATTGTTTTGGAGATGAAATCATATTTTATTCTTAAATTTTCGAGGTGGCAAATTTTTTTTTCAGTTTTTTTTTTAATTATAAAAAAAACCGTTAATTGGATTTTTTCCAAAAATATAATTCTTTTGTGAAGGGCAACGGCCTAATCACTGATAAAGCATCGGTTCCCATCGATCACCGAAATCAAGCATCAGTGAGCGTGGTTAGTAGAAAGATGGGGGACCGTCTCGAAACCTACCGCGTGCTGTTGTCATGTGTTTCTTTCTTTCTGTTGTTCTTTCTCTTCTGTCCTTCTGTCTTGTATTAATGTCTTGTGTTGTTATCACCTTATATAGTCTAGTCGCTCAAGGTGCTGTGTTCTCTACTCTGTACATTTATGTGCTGAGTAGTGTGTAATGTAATGTAATGTAATAATTGTTTTGTATCAAGTTACAATATATAATATAAAATTTAATTCAAGTCTCTATAGCATCATTGGTTCATGAGATATATAGGTTGAACCAAAATGTTCACCTTTTTTTAAAACTGCTATGGTAAAATACCCACCCAGGCAATTTTCTTGAGAGCCCTTTCTGCATCTTTCTGCCTTATTATCTGTAAAACAAAATTTATTTGAAGTCGATATCTCTTCTGGTTCTTGAGCTATGGACAACGAAAAAAACGTCGAGAACGTACGGACGGACGTACGAACGTACGTACACACGCACTCACAGACATCTTTCTAAAAAATCTTTTATTTCAACTCTAGGGACCTTGAAACGTCGAGAAATGTCAAAATTTTCAATTCGACAAATCGGACCCATTACAATAACTTCCTATGGGAAGTTAAAAATCGAAAAATACAAAAAAAAGTTGAACTATTCAAAATTTGTATAACATCCTTGAAAGGTTATTTAAAGCAAAGGATGATAAAATTGCTAAGTAGGTTAAGAAGTTAGCTAGGTATTTATTGAATGAACCAAAATAATGTATAATAATGCTTAAATCCTGCTTGAACAAAAATCTTCATACTTCAAAAAATCATCTCATAATTATTTTATTATTGAACTTTGAACCAAACCTTTAAAGCTACTTTATCATGAAAAGTCATGATAATTTAAGAAAAACCACTAATTGCTGGAATTGACTTGTGGTTGGTTAAAATATCATTTTTTGACAAAAAGCGATTTGTGATGTAACCGAAAAAGACGCGTTGTTTTTAGAATTGGTCACATTTACTCTTTTATTCGAAATTCGAATACATTTAACATCACGAACAAACATTAGTGGAACCATTTAACAATACAGACGCGAGTTCAACTGCAGTAGCTAGCAAACGGCCAGCCAATCATTCGACTATTGAAAGTTAATGTTTTCCTTTAAAAATTTTAAATATTAAAATTTTATTTAAGAATGAAAATCGTCAGCACAAAGCCCACGTAAGCAGATATTAGGCGATTAACGAGTCAAATATTCAAACTTTTAACCATTTTAACTATCAACCTTATGCATTCAACCAACTTCTTTAAATTACTAAAGCTTTTAATTTTCACAATTCAACTTTTCAAACCCGTAGTACCCGTAGCGTGATGGTTAGTGCGTTGGACTGTCATGCAAGGGGTCTTGGGTTGAATCCCTGCCTGTGCCACCTAACTTTTTTCACGGGTACTGCCTCTTGCGTGGAATTGACAAATCCTGCAAGAGTAATTCTTGTCATGAAAAGTGCTTTCTCAAATTAGCCATTCGGATTCGGCATATAAACTGTAGGTCCCTTCCATCTCTGACAGCATTACTCGCACACAGGAATAGCTGAGAGTTGTAAGTCACTAGGCCCTGGTTCTTCATGGACTGTTGCGCCACCTAATTTATTTTATTTTTAACTTTTCAAACCATTAAATAAAGAATGGTTGAGAGTTTACAAAATTGAATGGTTAAAAAATTGAACAAATGTTTCAAATTTTTTAAAATATCCGAATTGACAAACCCTTGAATTATCCAAACCATTTAAGCTTTCAATTTCTCAACCTTATAACTTTTTAACCAATCAACTTTTTGAAAATTCGGCTACAAAAAAAGTTTAAAGTAGGATTGGTTGAAATAGTTGACAGAATCATTCTAATTTTCACAAAAGTCGATTTGGCAAACTCTTAAATTATCGAAACCATCGAAACCATCGAACCAACTATTCTAACTTTCCACTCTCGACTATTCGAACTTTCAATTACTCAATTTAACGGCTCTTCAAACTTTCAACTTTTAAAAGGTTAATAGTTGAAACGTTGAATAGTTTGCGGCCAAAATATCTAAATTTTCAAAAAAAATCGAATTCACAAAACCTTGACTTATCCACACCATCGAATCAACTTAACTATTCAAACTTTCTACTCTCAACTACTCAAACTTTCAAGTACTCAACCTTACACAATTTTAGAACTTTGAACTACTCAACTTCTTAAACTTTTAACAAAATGCAAACTTTCAACTGCTTAACCGTTGATACTTTCAACTTTTAAATCTTTTGATTTTTCAACTATTCAACCCTTGAATGAAGTCGAAGTTGGAAAAGATGTTGAATTCCTTAAAAGTTGAATGGTTAGTTGACACTTTTGAAAATAGTTGGACGTTTGAAAACTTGAATTAGCTAGACAGCAACAACATTAAAAAAAATTATTTATTTTAAAAACTAATTGAAATGACATCCTAGGATTTCCAGACAAAGGATTTCTTTGACATAGAACACTTCAAGTAGTATCCAAAGAAGCTATCTAATTTAATTAATTTTGCAGAAATATTAATGTTTCTTTAGCTATGACCAGATGTTCGTATCAAAATCAATATTATTTTAATTATGATTAGATTCGATAATAGTAATAAAAATAACTGACACCCTAAGCGATTTTAATGATCGACTTCTTCATCTCATATCCAATTTATTGCTCATTTAATGGCTATGAAATAATTATAGATTACCTAATCTAATTTGAATTCTAATTTATTAATATATACAAAAAAAAAAACAATTAGATTGCGTTTTACATGATTCTAAGCAATATTTACATAAAAGTAATTTGAATTTGTTCATTGACCACAATATCCGATATATTTGGTAAAAGCTGAGCTGGTGTACGTGTACCTACCCTTAAAACCCTGTCGCGCACTATTAATTCAAAAAACCAACAAAATCTAGTTATAAGAGGAAAAAAACACACGCACACAATTTGTATTATTAAAACGTAGAAAAATAAGGTCTTAAAGGTAAACAGAAGTTGGTATACGTACAATGTACATACACGTGTATCTTCGAAATTTTATTTCCCATCTACATAAATGTATTTGTCCTATTTCACGGTTGAATTTACAGTGGGACAACGTAAACCAAATTGGAAAATAAAACAGAAAACTAAAGTCTTTTTAAAACGACAATTAATACTACAAGCTAATAACGTAGTAAGAAATAAACTTTTTAAAAGCAACCCTATGCTTTGTGATAATACTTACAATAATTTGTCCTAGCGATTTAGTGGTTACTGCCACTCCTACTTTTCGTAATACATATCTACATATCGCTGTAGTTTTTGAAAATCAATCTAATTATTTTGTAGATTTTGGACATCATAGTTCAATATTTTTATTGGGGGTGGTTAAATTTTAAGGGCCGATGTTAAATGTGAAACAAACCTAAACGTCAAGTTTTTTCCTGTATTTCATTTGACATTTCTCAATTTCAGAGTAACACAATTTGAACCATGAAAAGATACTCCATCGAGCAAAGCGTTAAAGTTATTCCGGCTTATTATGGAAATGGGCGCTCAATTCAAAATGCATATCGGTTGATTTTTTCGGTTACGTTTATTTTCTTGGAACAAGCAACGTAAATAAATGCAAAGTAGTTTATAAATTCGTTCAATTACGAATTAAGGATTTACCTAATATCCTTAAAATTTTCAAAGAATGTGTTTTATGGAAAAATTTTCCAATTTTCATATACAAATTACCCCACTGTGCAACAATGGCGACAATGTTTCACTTGAAAGATTTTCCTGGGAACGAAATTTGTGGCGATGGAGTCAGAGTCACCGAATAAAATCCCATTTGCATATTTAATAGATTATATATGATGAAACCGCACCAGTACGGAGGGTGCACAACCCTCGTTTGCTCGCCTCTACCTACCTACACTATACCTACATATATCTGCATCAATTTAAGCAATGCAGTAGACCATATCGAAGTGAAGTCCCATTTTGAATCCACCTCAATATGAAGAATATAATAGGAACGAATTCGATGGAAGTTCTTATACCAAGAATTGTGAGTGGGGAGAAGCGTGTGCAGAAACGGAATCGGGATCATCGTTCCCTAAAATTATTTTGATTGAAAGGGTTCTTCATTTTGGTAGGTGGGTTTCAGATAGAGAAATGCTTAGAGAAAGATACAATAATTTAAACAAAGTTAACCCGATGGCTCCTCTGGGACAGAGGTTTGATGGGACTGGAACTGGAACTGGGTTTTAGAAGGTGCGACTGATTCGGATAGTTTGTGCTTGATGGAAAATCGTTTACGGATGTATGCATGGTGGGTTTCTGGGAGGGGTGTGCTATTTGAAGTTCGCTCTGCTTGAACGGAATAGGAAGGTATACCTATACTTGGACCGGGTGATGTCAGGATTAATGAAGCTTGACAAAACATGACTATTATAGGAGAGTATTATTCTCGAGTGTCTTTATGTGGGAGAGTTCAAATTCAACAGTTGTTGTTTTTATTGTGAGGTATAGGAATGTTGTTTTGGTGCGAGACAAGAAAATATAGGGACAGAAATAATTATGGTTTCATGGTTCACCTACAATAGTTATAATGCATGCATCAATTACCTGAGTCCTGCAATTGTTTAGCTGCACATTCTACACATTCGGCACATTCGGTGCATACGGGTTGTGAATCGTCATCTGGCGAATGTGGCTGTAGTTGGGCCGGCTGCGCTGACTGTTGGGGCTGTATGGCAACTCCTGCTGGTGCATGGGGTGGTAGTGGCTGTGCAGCAGCATGAGCAACTACTAGTCCTGAGGGTTGTTGTTGGCTGCCGGCGACTGCGGCAGTGACGGCTACTTGTCCTGGTGCCGCTGCTGTTGGTGCCAAGGGTGGGAGTGGTGACTGCGATTGTGTTGGATTGCTATTTCTAGCCGCCAGCATTGCGGCACGTTGTTGTTGTAAGCGCTGAATAACTTGCAATTGCTGAATATGCTGTGCACCGAAAATGTGCCCACTAAGGGCACCGCCAAGTGAGTTTTTCAGCCCATTGTCTTTGTAGCCGTCGGGTGGGCTTAGTGCGGCTTCGTCCACAAAATCAATTGGCGGTGCAAATTTCGGACTCTGCAAAAAATACAAAAAAAGGAAAAATAAATTCCAATGAAACAAACACACACACTTTTAAAGTTTTTAATGCGGTAATTCATCCGTCACCATAGTTGGTTTTGTTGGTAGTAATTTTGGCACAAACAGAATTAAATAATTCGATTGTAATTAAATGATATAAATAGCATAAAGCATTACTTGCTAAACCCTGATATGCAATGCACACAGCGCGTTTCTCTCTTGTATGCGTGGCTGATACTTTATAATAAATTACGATTAAACAGAAACATTAATGGATAATTGGATATCGATACTCATTTGTGAAGGGAAAGTGGATAAACTATATTGGCAAAGCTTGATATTGATTGGTTTTGCTGTATAAATATACATACATCATTAAAAAAGCAAAACAAATTATATACATATGTACGTTCGTCAGAATTGCAGGATCTATGAAGTACATAAATTAGAATTAATTAGATACTTATTTTTGGGAAGAATAACTTACGATCTAAGCGCATCGTTCTTTTATGCTAATTGGTAATATTTTATATTTGTGGAAAATTATGTAGGTACAATTGCTCCCAAAATTGAGCGTACACTCAATATAGAATTAGTTATTGGTAACTTTTCATTAATAAGATGCAATGTTTTTGGAAAATTCTTTTAATTTCTTTTTTTTATTTTTTTTCTCACGAATATAAAAAAACACACAATTGAGCGTATACTTTGTATTTATGGCTTCCTAAAGCTAGGCATACACGATGAACATGCTCAGCGAACATGTTCGTTTGCGTTAGCCCACACACGACGAACACAACGACGAACATTCATTTCGGGAAGATTGTTCAAGAAAGAAGGATGTCTGAAAAACAAGCGCAAGTAGTTGCCCTCATGGCAATTTACTTATGTGAACAAAATAAAAATAAAAATAAATAAAATTAGTTTAAAGTCGAAAATCAACTTTTATTAATTTTTTGTTTTAGATTTTCATTTTTTGTAAAAAAACTGTCAATTCGATTTTTCTCAAAATTTTACCGAATATTGAAAACAATATTTCTTATAAGAAAAAATTACTTAGAGGCCATAATCTCAAATTTTCGAAAAGATATTTAAGTCGAAATTCAATTTTTACCAACTTTTTGTAATGTTTTTTTTTAGGTTTTTATTTTTTATTAAAAAACTGTCAGTTTGATTTTTCTCAAAATTTTACCAGATGTTGAAAACGTTATTCTTCGTTTCACAAAATTGTTTTTTGATTTATAAAAAAAAATGGATTTTTGGATTTTTTCCAAAAATATACTTGTTTGGTATTACGTTACAATATATAATATATCTAAAATTTAATTCAAGTCTCTAGCGTTATTGGTTCATAAGATATTTGGGGTTAACAAAAATGTTCACCTTTTTTTAAACTGCTATGGTAAAAAAACCACACACGCAATTTTCTTGAGAGCAATTTCTGCATCTTTCTGCATTATTATCTGCTTACCTAACAAAATTTATTTGAAGTCGATATCTTCTCTGGTTCTTGAGCTATGGATGACGAAAAAAAACGTCGCGAACGTACGGACGTACGAACTAAAAATCTTTTATTTCGACTCTAGGGGCCTTGAAACGTCGAAAAATGTCAAAATTTTCAATTTGACAAATCGGACACATTACAATAACTTCCTATGGGAAGTTAAAAAGGTTTTGTATGAAAGACTGGCTTCCGAAACCTTATATTCGTTCTCATGGTTATTTATTGAGAGAACTGGAGATAACTGAGAAATGAGAATTTGTTCGCGAACATCGCCATACACGACGAACACGACAGCTAACGAACATGAAAAAATCGAAAATTTTCGCTAACAGCGAGCGGTTCGCATACAAGCCCACACACGAGAAAACAAACAGCGAACACGAGCAGGATCGCCGAACATGTTCATCGTGTATGCCTAGCTTAAATCAAGTTTTCCAAAAATATACCGCTCTATTTACTTGTTTTTAAATTTAATTTGAGTACAGTAGGTATTCGTCACAGAATTAATTTTCGTTTCAATATTCACTTCCCCATTTTTTTGTGAAAATGGCAGAAAAAAGAAAAGAAACCGACATTACTACAAGACAATTAATTTTAAAACCACATTTAAACAATAAATCTTTACGTGAAATTGGCGAAATCGTGGGCCGAACACATTCAACGTTCCAAAAAATCCTTAACAAATATCGGTGTGAAGGTACGACCCCAGACAAGCCTGGAAGAGGACGAAAAAAATCTTTTCTCAGCAAGACGAACGAGTAATTTTAAGAAAATTCCACGTAAACCCCAAAACGAGTGTACCAAACTCGGCGGCCGAAATTTGTTACACTTATGTATTGAAAGACCAGTTTCAACCGAAACTGTTTGTCGCGTTATTCGAAAGAATGATTTTAAAGGCAGAATTGCTCGAAAAATAAACTCTTATTATTTTTCAAAATTAATAAGCGAAAAAGTCTTGAGTTCGCTAAAAAGCACCTCAACAAACTCCAAAGTTTCTGGAACGATGTTTTGTTCTCGGTCGAGACCAAAATTAACTTATTTGGGTCTGACGGAAAGCAAATTGTTTGGAGAAAGCCCAATACTTAGTTTAAGACAGAGAATTTGCGTGCCACTTTTAAGCATGGGCTAGGTAATGTTATGTTATGGGGGTCAATGGCAGCAAATGGGACTGGGAACTTTGAATTTATTGGAACAAACATGAAGAATTGGAAATTTTTGGACGTTCTTAAAAGAAATATACGTCAGTCTGCAGAAAAACTGAATTTATCAGCAACCTTTCACTTCCAACAAGATAACAATCCAAAACACACATTGTTTGTTGTGAAGGAATGGTTGCTGTATAATGCCAGAAGCCAGCTCAAGACCCCACCCCAGTCACAGGACCTCAATCCCATTTGTGTAAGCTTTGAATTCCAAGTGTACGCTTAATTTAGTGCCATGCCATTTTTGTTGTTTTTTCTCTTGTTAATTTAACATAAAATATTAAATAAAAGAAAATTTAAAACAAAATACCAAAATATAACATTTTAATCATTCAAAACAGTTTTTTTTTCTGGTGTACGCTCAATTTTGAGAGTAACTGTAAGTCTTAAACAGCAGTCCAGTATATCTCTTAGCATAAGCTCATTTTCAATTAGCAATTAAAAAAGCGGCTGGGATGCGACCCACACTGATAACTTCCCATTTGTGCCCATCTAAAAGTTTTATAAAATATTAACAACAACATTTTGTGTAAGACAAACAAACTTTGAAGTCAATATCTAACTTGTTTCTTAAGATACTTGATTAGTTGTAGTTATTCGATTTCTGTTAAAAAGAAGTTGTCAATTTTAGATTTCCCAAAAAATTACTAAAAGTTAACAACAATATTTTGAATATGATAAAATACGTTTGGTTTTAAGGTTTGTTTTCGTTTCCGAGATATTTTAGTCGAACACAAATTTTTACCAATTTTCAGTAGCATTTTTTAAAAGTTTTTAGTTCGAAAATAAGCAGGTGTCAAAAACATTATTTTTTGATGCATACAGTGTTTCATTTATAAAAAAAGCCATTAGTTAAACTTTTTTTTTCGAAATTATACCAATTTTCTATCTAGCGTTATTGGTTCGAAAGATATCTATGCTAAAAAACAAAATACATCAACTCAATTTGTTTTAAAGTCCTTTCTGCAACTTTTGATGTCATTATCTGTAAAACAAAATTTATTTGAAGTCGATCTTGAGATATGACAGACAAAAAAAGGTGTTTAATTCAATAAATCGAAATGCTGCCCACATATATTTTTATTAACGAACTTTTTCTTCTTTTGTAAAGTTTGAGTGGTAATACTCGGATTTTGTACCAGAAACCACCAATAAAGCAAAGATTGAATCAAAATATAAGTAAAGAAGACCCAAAAACGTCGGGATCAACGTCGAACAGTTATATTGCCGTCGAGTCATTAGTCAAACTGTCTTGTTTTGATGTTGGATTTGTGTTCACAAAAGATAGATATTCGGAAATTATGAGCTAGAAACGTTGGTTGGAGATCCGGATTTTGGCAACAATAGAAAAAATCACAATGATTTACGTGTTATTTATAAAGAAGGACTAGATGCAACGCTTGAAGGAGAAAGAACTATATGCAGTCCTTAGACCAGAATAACATGCTATCCATTTCGTAAAAGATCCAGACAAATATATTCGAATGACTCTCAAATCATACAAAATTGGAGCAACAACCGCTTTGAGCCTTTTCAATACCACTTTACAAAAGATTTTTCATCATTTTTCATCATAATGCCAAAATAAAAGTCAAAATTATTTTAACTTGCGACATATAGGAACTATGTACATATATGTATATGGCAAGTATTGCAATCGTAAAAAAATTTCGAACCCGAGATTTTGATCAAACATGACATTACGATGGTAGAGAAGACGAAAAAAGTGGGTCTCCCGATTCCGTCCGCCTGTTTGTCTTTCTGTATGTCCTCGCCGATAGATTTTTTTAAACATTTTCTCTAAAAAAATGTGTCTTAACTTTCTATTGTATCAATAAAAAAAGAGGCTTGGATGCGACCCACGCTGATAACTTCCCATCCCGTCTGTCGATTTGTCTTGCTTAAAAGTTTGTAGGTTTTCGTGTTGGATGAATTAAATAAATTTGAAGTCAATACCTTCTATTGTTCACGAGATGTCGAGAACCGAACATCAATTGTTACCAAATTTGCGTAATATTTTTTATAGATTTTCATTTTTTTTTTTAAACTGAACGTTGGATTTTTTATAAAAAATTTACTGAATGTCGTAAATAATATTTTCTGTGAGATAAAATTAGTTTGAAACCAATATTTTGAATTTTTGAAAAGATATTTGAGTCGAAAGTAATTTTTGTCCATATTTTAGTTTTGTTTTTTTTTAAGGTTTTTATTTTGTCAATTCGATTTGTCTCAAAATTTGACCAAATGTTGAAAACAATATTTCTTATACCTAAGACAAAATTAGTTGAAAGCCATAATCTCAAATTTTTGAAAAGATATTTGAGTCGAAAATCATTTACCAACTTTTAGTAATGTTTTTTTTAGGTTTTTATTTGTTTTTATTTTTTATACTGTCAATTCGATTTTTACCAGATGTCAAAAACTATTTTTTGTTTCACAAAATTATTTTGGAGATAAAATCATTTTTTGTTCGTAAAATATTCAAGGTGACAAATTTTTTTCCAGTTTTTTTTTTGATTTATGAAAAAACCGTTAATTGGATTTTTTTTCAATAACATACTTGTTTGGTATCACGTTGCAATAAATAATATAAAATTAAATTCAAGTCTCTAGCGTTATTGGTTCGTGAAATATTTTGGGTTAACCAAAATTTTCACCTTTTTTTTAAATTGCTATGGTAAAAAAAACCACAAACGCATTTTTTTTAAAAGTCCTTTCTGCATTTTTATCTGTATAACAAAATTAATTTACTGGTTCTTGAGCTATGGACGATGAAAAAAACTTCCCGAACGTACGAACGTGCGCACACACGCAGGCACAGACATCTCTCAAAAAATCTTTTATTTCGACTCTATGGACCTTGAAACGTCGAGAACTGTTAACATTTTCAATTCGCCAAATCGGACCGATTACAATAACTTCTTATGGGAAGTTCAAAAAATATATTTTTACATTGCTCCAGAAGGGTACCCCCCCCCCCATAGAACCGTAATTTTGTTTTTAAGTTTTGGCAAGAATTAATCAATTGATTTCCATAATTTGTTTTCTCCACAAGCTCTTATACTCTTTCAATAATATTTGATAGTCAAAAATGCCATTGTTTTTATTTTTGATTATTAAAAAATATTAGACATTTTGCTCTGAAATTTGATATCTCGAAAAAAGGTCGTTATGTTTTCGAAATAAATTCGAATATAGAATATATAAGCTCTTAATAATTGCGTACTAACTGCATTTAAACTGAACTTAAAAAAATGTGTTTATAAAAACTTAATTAAAAAAAACACCTCTAACGATTTGCAAATAAAAATTGTGAAGAATAATGTTTTTTTTTTTTTTTTTTTTGAAGAATCAAATGGCATTTAAATTTTTGAAAACAAACTTTTTTTGCAGGTACATTTTTAAATATTAAAAATAAAATATTTTTAAACAGACTTTTTGGGTACATGAGCAAGTTCGTGAGACAAACTGGCGCATTTTATTTCTAATTTTAACTTTATATAATATTCTGATTTCAAATTATTATAAATATAATAAAATAAAAAAATTTAAGAGTAAACGTTACAATGGAATGGACCTCGCCCTCGTGACATTGTTCAATTGTATTGTTGTCTTTCAAACAACTTATACTTTCTAAATGGAAAATCCTTTACAAAATTTTAAATTGTAGCTTACAAAATTAAGCTTTAGTTATACAAATATGTATATACTACTTTAAATTTGTTCATCCTTTTGAAAACTCCCAATGAAGCTTTAAAAATGTGCATGTTCATTACATATACATAGTTAAAATGATATCATGTCATATAATTTATTATACGTTTTTAAAGTAAGCGTTTCAATCTTTCTCTATGTAGATATTGAAATTTATGAGACCCAGATCAGGTAGCTGCATATTTTATAAACTAGTTGTGTGCAGTAAAGTTACTTGGAAATAATCGCCACCCATTTATTAAGTTTGATTTTCATTTTGTATAAGGAAACAGGATGTTTTATGGTACAAAATGCAAATACTCATACATACTCGTAGATACACTTATAAACCAAAGCTGCATATAGATAGACCGGCTATAACATTTATACTTTATACTGATGCCAGATATCTTAAAGCGGAAGCATTATTTTGTGATGAATTTTGACGATGCGATAGATGAGTTATGCATTTTGGAAACAATAAACTATTCAATTTTGTGAGTTGATGATAGAGCTAGTTTGTGGGTTAATATTTGGGGAACCATTAAATAAATATAAAATGTTTATTAAGTTATAGTTATTGTTTTTCAACTAAAACAAAATATAATTAATTGATTTAATTACTCTATGACCGCAATTGCGATTTTGGTGTAATTTATTCATATTAATATTTTGTTTTATTGATTTTATATAATCTGGCCAAAGAAGTACCAAAACATCATATGAAAAACTATATGTTTTTTATTCGCGCCTGTATTTTAGGTTTTCCGAAAAAAAAATACATAGATACAATTTATTTTGCCGAGCTCGTTTACGAATACGTGCATTTTGCCATTTTTCAAACTCTGGTGTAAAATTTTTTAACACGATCTTCTTTTCAAAGACATGACCAAGAAAAGAAACAACTATCAGATTTTTGCACATAGACAGGCCATGAAAAACTGTTTAGAATTAAATCTACTATTTGAACTTATTAACTTTAAGTCCATCTACTACATATAAAACATAAAATCGATTTGCAGCTATAAAAAGTCTTAAGGGGAATTCTTCATCAGCATTCGAAAAAAATTTAAGTCATTTAATATTATCAATTGATAGCTGATAAATATTGAAATTCAGTCTTTACTATTAAATAATAAAGGGAATTTTATTTGTTAATAGCAAATTTTGTATTTACAATAGTCAGGAACATTCTCAGAGAAAACTAGTCAATTCTCTTTTTAATATGGGGTTAGAAAAAGAAATCCGTGAGTCTACTAAAACGGGTGAGTTTTTTAAGAGGTTAAAAACTTTAAGTTGGTAACACTATTTTAACTGCCGACCGTTTTGGTAACCACATAGTTTCACGTTACGGGCTTCTGAATTGGCTTTGGTCGGTTCAACATCGCTTGACCTTTTTACTGTGGCAAAATGTAAAGTCGCTAGTCTATGCCGATAAGCCCGTAACGATTGACTATTTGTTGCGATGTAACAACCTTTTAAATGAGTAAATATCGATTAATTCCTAAAAACAACAAAAACAAGCCCGTTTTTTGGACAGCTGTTACTTTTGAAGCTGTCATGTTTTGATATTTGACAAGTTAAAACTACACTCTTAATAGACATTTGACGATAAACACTTTAACAATGAATGTGAACGACTTTTATATTCAGCAATTTTGCGATGAATTGATCACAATTTTCCATAGAGATCCTGTGATTTAATTTCTTTAGACTTTTTTCTTTAGGATCTTGTAAAACATAAGGGGTAGAGTAATGCTTCACCATTGATATAATAAATTTAAGATGGAAATCATGAAGTTATCAAGGACATACATGTACATTCGCAAAAATGAAAATTTCAAAAAGTATATAATTTTGTAAACGTAGCCGCAGCGGCTAATATCGTTTTCTATTGGTAATGACATACCCTCTAGTTTACAATTAAAGAAAAGGCTGGATTTTTTCAGTTTTTTGTTGTAGGTTTTCATGTTTTGTAAAAAAGTTGTTAATTGATTTTTTCTAAAAAAAAAATAACTAAAAATCAGAAATAATATTTTTCATCTGATAAAATAAGGTTGATTTCAATATCTATTTTTGTTTCCGACATTTTCAGTTGAAAATCAATTTTTATAAAAACAATATTATTTTTTAAAAATAAAATTAGTTTGAAGAAAATATCTTTATTTTTTATAAAGATATTCGAGTCCGAATTAATTTTTAACAACTTTTATTAGTATTTTTTACCAGATATCAAAAACGTTGCATACAATTATTCTGGAAGTAATATCATTTTTGTGTTCGTAAAATATTTTTTTTAAGTTTTTTTGATTTATAAAAATCACTTTTTTATAAATAGCTTGTAAAAAATACCTACCTCATTACTTTTAAAGTTCTATTGCAAAGAAAAATTGTCAAAGAAAATATGGTTTTCGCCACCATACTGAGTGAGAGAACTAAGTAGTTGGTAAACCACGGTCGTCTTGCTCTCACGCAGTAAAGTGACAACTTCTTTCAAGTTCTAGAAAATTGTGCTTTTGTTTTGGAAATAAAATTTCCGCAACAACAATGAATCGAAACCCAGTGGCAACATTCCCAAGATGCAATCAGAGAAGCCGCCTCTGATGTGCTGGGTTTCAAGCAGCCACCAACAAGGAACCCCTGGTTTGATGAGGAATGTCGGAAGGCAAATGGAGCTAAACAACAGGCACACAAAGCGGCGGTGCATAGAAGGTCGAGAGCTGCTTACGAAATCTATGAGCAGAAGAGGCGAAAAAACACCGACTTCTCAGAAGGAAAAAGATACATTAACCTCGAACCGAAGGCTGCAAAGACGAAAGTGGAAACATCATAGTGTAATCGCAATCAATGCTGAGGATGTGGAAGGACCACTTCTGCAGACTGAACAACGAACTGCTGTCGGGCAGGATGATCCTTTCAACATAGACGACGAAAACCAACAATCCCGTCCTCTCCTCACGACTTAGACGAAGTGAAGATTTCCATATCTAAGCTGAAATCTAACAAAGCCGCTGGAGTAGATGGCTTGAATGCCGAGCTCTTTAAAGCAGCTGTTATATAATAATTTGGTTAGGAGCATGCACCAACTTATCTGTAAGATATGGTCTGTAGAAAGCATACCCGATAAATGGAACCTTGGCATTGTTGCCTGATTCTAAAAAAGAAGACTCTCTAAACTGCACCAACTATATAGAGGCGTCAGTCTACTTAACATCGCTCACAAATTTTTCTCTGCCGTAATATGTGAACGTGTAAAGCTCATCGTCAACAACCTGATAGGTCCTTAGCGGTTTTAGACCAGGAAAGTCCACAGTCGATCAAATATTGACTTTACGGCAGATCCTGCAGGAAAAAAACCCAAGAACATCAAATCGACACCCACCATCTTTTCATCGATTTCAAGGCCGCATACATCATTTACAGAAAAGAGCTGTATAGAGCCATGTCTAGTTTAGGCATCCCTGCCAAACTCGTCCGTTTGTGCAGGATGACCATGAAGAATTCATGCTGCTCCATAAAGGTTGGAAACAACTTAACAGAACCTTTCGATGTCAAAAAAAGGTTTTAAACAAGGTGATGCGCTGTCATGCGATTTTTTTAACATCGTACTTGCAGAGCTCTCACGTCAATACTAGAGGCACTATCTTTCAAAAGTCTGTCCAATTACTAGCATATGCTGATGACATTGACATAATCGGAAGAACTCAAAAATATATACATAAGTTTTTTAATACTAAAATAAAACCTCGTATTGGAAAACACTGTATAAGCCAACCAATCCCATAATCAGTGGCGATGGCACCATATAAGTCGTTTCCCATCGACTTACCTTTTGTAAATCTCAATATCAACAAACAAACTTCACGCAACATGTATATAAACAAATCATACAACAGCAACGCTTGTGACATCGAGATTACTTTACAATAATTCAATTAACATGTATTTTCTTCTTTAAAGGTATGCCGGGTTATTATTTTATCGCTGAATAGAACAAAATTTGTTTTCTCTCCCGTTTTCTCATCTACTTCTCGCTAGGCGCGTGCTTCTTTATTCAACCAACGCTTTCTTAAGCATAGAAATAACCCGATGTTCACCGACTTTCATCCGATGAATTTGTATGTATCTGAAAATTCACTTGCTTGTGCAAAAAACAAACAAGAGTGTTGGAAATGGAGAAATACGCATTGCGCATGTCAGGTCAGGTTGAGCCTAGCAAAGCAAAGCAATACGTTGACGCACTGTTATTCATTTTCATAGAGTAAACACAAATTCAACCATTCTGTATGGGAAAAAAAGACAAACGTAACCCGTCTCTTATGGACTTATTGGATATTTTCCTTCATTCTTGGCGGATAAAGTTTATGAAGTTGGGGTTGTCACTTAAAGAAAATTGCGTAGTGGAATAATTTTTAGCAGAAAGTTACTGTAATTTTAGTTAAGTGGCACAAGTAGCCAAAATTAACTAGGCAAATGAGATTTTATTCTAAAATACAGTTTACAAGCAGATTGCAGTGCAAGGTGTAGATATGAATAAAAGTGTGAACAACAAAATTATTAATTAAAGATAAAAAGTTAATTAAAGTTTGAATTGGAAGTGATTTGTGAAAAGTGGTTGAATTTTGTTTAAATTTTATTTACTCAAAATTCACAATGGCTCTTATAGAATAGAATGTTAAATAAAAATAATGGCTTTGGGAAACTTAATTTCTTAAAGAAAAAAAAGTGATAGAAATAGGACGCTCTACCCCTCCATTGAGCTTATCTATTAAATAAGAAAGCAAAGATTTTTGTAGGTTTTCGCGTTATGTTAAAAAAGTTGTCAGTTGAATTACATATTCTTAAAAAATTTAAAATTAAATTTAATTAAACTTTTTCATATAAAGAAATAGTTTTGTGAAATAAATTTTTAGTCGACAACAAATGTTTACCAATTTTAGTAGCATTTCTTTTATTTTTACAAATTGGATGAATGAAATTAATTTAAGAGATATCAAGAACCGAACATCAATTTTTATCAAATTTGCGTACTATTTTTTGTAAACTTTATTTTTTTTATGAAAAAACGGACTGTTAGATTTTTATAAAAAAAATTACTGAATATCGAAAACAATATTTTCTGTGAAATAAAATAAGTTTGAAGCCAATATTTATAATTTTTGAAAAGCTACTTAAGTCGAAAGTAAATTTTTACGAATTTTTAGTATTGTTTTTTTTTTAGGTTTTTATTTTTGGTAAAAAAAACTGTCAATTCGATTTTTCTCAAAATTTTATCGATAGTTGAAAACAATATTTTTTATAAGTTACATTAGTTAGAAGCCATTAGTTATTTAATTAGTTAGAAGCCATTATCTCAAATCTTTGAAGTATTTGAGTCGAAAATCAATTTTTACCAACTTTTATTAATTTTTTTTAGGTTTTTATTTTTAGTAAAAAAACTGTCAATTCGATTTTTCTCAAAATTGTTCCGAATGTTGAAAATAATATTTATTAACTTCCCATAGGAAGTTATTGTAATGGGTCCGATTTGACAAATTGAAAATTTTGACATTTCTCGACGTTTCAAGGTCCCTAGAGTCGAAATAAAAGATTTTTAGAAAGATGTCTGTGCGTGCGTGTGTACGTACGTCCGTACGTTCGCGACGTTTTTTTCGTCGTCCATAGCTCAAGAACCAGAAGAGATATCGACTTCAAATAAATTTTGTTATACAGATAATAAGGCAGAAAGATGCAGAAAGGGCTCTCAAGAAAATTGCGTGGGTGGTTTTTTTACCATAGCAGTTTAAAAAAAAGGTGAAAATTTTGGTTAACCCTAAATATCTCATGAACCAATGATGCTAGAGACTTGAATTAAATTTTGTATTATATATTGTAACGTGATACAAAACAATTATATTTTTGGAAAAAAATTCAATTAACGGTTTTTTTTATAAATCAAAAAAACTGAAAAAAAAAATGTTTCACTTCGAAAATTTTACGACTAAAATACGATTTCATCTCCAAAACAATTTTGTGCAACGAAGAATAATGTTTTTGACATCTGATAAAATTTTGAGAAAAATCGAATTGACAGTTTTTTTACAAAAAATAATAACCTAAAAAAAAAAATAAAAAAAAGTTGGTAAAAATTGAGTTTTGACTCAAATATCTTTTCAAAACTTTGAGATATTGGCTTTAAGCTACTTTTATCTTTCATAATAATAATGTTTTTGACATCTGATAAAATTTTGAAAAAAATAGAATTGACAGTTTTTTTACAAAAAATTAAAAACCGAAAAAAAAATTAACAAAAGTTGGTAAAAATTGATTTTCGACTTAAATATCTTTTCAAAAATTTGAGATTATGGTTTCTAACTAATTTTAACTTATAAGAAATATTGTTTTCAACAGTAGGAAAAATTTTGAGAAAAATCGAATTGACAGTTTTTTTACAAAAAATAATAACCTAAAAAAAAAATAAAAAAAAAGTTGGTAAAAATTGAGATTTGACTCAAATATCTTTTCAAGACTTTAAGATATTGGCTTTAAACTACTTTTATCTTTCAAAAAATATTGTTTTCAACATTCAGTAATATTTTGAAAAAATAGAAATGACAGTTTTTTTACAAAAAATTAAAAACCGAAAAAAAAATTTAACAAAAGTTGGTAAAAATTGATTTTCGACTTAAATATCTTTTCAAAAATTTGAGGTTATGGCTTCTAAGTAATTTTAACTTATAAGAAATATTGTTTTCAATATTAGGACAAATTTTGAGAAAAATCGAATTGACAGTTTTTTTACAAAAAATAATAACCTAAAAAAAAAATAAAAAAAAAATAAAAAAAAAGTTGGTAAAAATTGAGTTTTGACTCAAATATCTTTTCAAGACTTTGAGATATTGGCTTTAAACTACTTTTATCTTTCAAAAAATATTGTTGTCAACATTCAGTAATATTTTGAAAAAATAGAAATGACAGTTTTTTTACAAAAAATTAAAAACCGAAAAAAAAATTTAACAAAAGTTGGTAAAAATTGATTTTCGACTTAAATATCTTTTCAAAAATTTGAGGTTATGGCTTCTTACTAATTTTAACTTATAAGAAATATTGTTTTCAATATTAGGACAAATTTTGAGAAAAATCGAATTGACAGTTTTTTTTACAAAAAATAAAAACCTAAACAAAAAAATTAATAAAAGTTGGTAAAAATTGATTTTCGGCTCAAATAGCTTTTCAAAAATTAAAAATATTGGCTTCAAACTTATTTTATTTTACAGAAAATATTGTTTTTTATATTCAATAATTTTTTATAAAAATCCAACAGTCCGTTTTTTCATAAAAAAAATAAAATCTACAAAAAATAGAACGCAAATTTGGTAAGAATTGATACATTTAGACAAACTTTTAAGCAAGACAAATCGATAGACGGGATGGGAAGTTATCAGTGTGGGTCGCATCCCAGCCTCTTTTTTTAAGATAAAATAAGTTTGAAGTCATAACCTCAAGTTTTTGAAAAGATATTTGAGTCGAAATTCAATTTTTACCAACTTTGAGTAATGTTTTTTTTAGGTTTTTATTTTTTATAAAAAAAAAACTGTCGATTTGATTTCTCTCAAAATTTTACCAGATGTTAAAGACGTTATTTTTTATTGCACAAAATTGTTTTGGAGATATAATCATTTTTTATTCGTAAAATTTTTGAGATGACAAAATTTGTTTTCCATTTTGCGGCTTTAAAAAAAAAAATCAAAGTTTTGTATACAACTCCATCTCTTCGTAACCTAAAGTTGTAGCACTCCATAAACATTTTAAGAATGATATGTTACGTGACTCATTTGCACAATTTTTTTATTTAAGTGTTGCTTCAGTTGAGAGATCTTTTTCAGCAAGTACATTTCATTAAGTTGTACATTTCTGATAATTTTTCTAGTCGCTCATTTTTCTCCGACTTACCTTTAGAAATAAGTTAAGCCTCGCCACTGCCCATAATTAATATAAAACTCTATAAAAAGAATATGTAATTACCAAACTTAAATTTGATCATGTTTTAGGGCGTGTAATTGAAGCATTCCACTAAACTCCAGCTTTGTCAGAATTTTTCCGAAGTGAACTATGATTGATTTGACGATATTTATATGAAAATCACACTGGATATAAAATACTTGAATTCCATGACTATTCTCTTACATTTTTAAAATAAAACTAATATTTGACTATATTAATAACAAAAACTCAATCATAATACAGCTGCTAACTCTAAAAATAAGAAAAATAAAAACAATTAAAAAATAAAGCACCACATTGTTATGACAGCACAAATTCCATAAAATTCCAATTGAAGGTGAAATCCTTCTTCGAAGTCCTTGCAGCAGAACGAAATAGCATACAGCTCATAGGTATTATCCAATTCACTTTAAAGATATAAAAATAACCCCAAAAAAAACTACCCTTGTTTGCTCAACTAGTTCAAGGTCACATAGCATAGGTTTTAAATAAATTGATACCCATCCCCTTGTACCTACAAACATACGAGTACATACTATACCTTCCTACCAAGTTCAATTGAGGAATTGTTTTTCATCGATATAGGTATATATAAATAGATTTATCGAGTCTGTCACATGTGATTCGATGTAAATCATCTGCCGTATCGATATCAACACACAATAATATTATTTGAACAAGAGTAAATCATTGATGGAAATATGTATTGAAAATAAAAAACAAATATTAATTTCCGTTTTGAGACAAATGGGGGGTAAAAGTTTAAACTTGCTACACATCGTATACATCCATCTATGGGGATGCACTTAGTCGTAAATTAAAAATATTTATGCACATTGTTCAGTGGCATACATTCGAAATTTAATTCGGTTTCGCTTCGAGGGTTATTTTAAGGGGTACAAAAATATATAGAGCTATTGGTAACGATTTTGTACTCGTATTTGTATAGGTTTTGTATATTTTAAATGAAAATTAAAATTACTTATGTATAAATTGAACATCATCACTCGGTGTATAGGTATCCAAGTAAATGTGATATATTGTCTTTGTTTTAATTTTAGAATTTATATACCTTCTCGTTTTCGTATTCACTGTTCTGACCGAATGAGTTGCTTTTTAAACTGTTTAATAATAGAAGTGTGCAGTCATTCACGAAAAAAGAATTTTTAAGGAATTTTCCATTTTCAATAAATGAAAATTGTTCTTTTCATTTTGTTACTTGAATGAAAAATGTGTACTACATACTATGTATGTGCAATTTTATACTAAATTTCATAGCAGACACATGTGAAGAGAGAATTTTCAACTAAAAATTTAAGTTTCTTTTTTCTGAATTGAATTTTGTGTTTGTGAGTCATAATATTCAAAACATAATTTAAGTTTTGTGTCAAATCTAGAATTCCTGATTTTTTGGTGAAATATTTAGTTTATGATAATAAATAGAATGGTTTTTATAATTTCAGACTTGGTAAACACAAGTACTTTAGTTTTTGTTTAGGTATCTGAGCGCGACTTATTAACTTCCCATAGGAAGTTATTGTAATGGGTCCGATTTGACGAATTGAAAATTTTGACATTTCTCGACGTTTCAAGGTCCCTAGAGTCGAAATAAAAGATTTTTAGCGAGATGTCTGTGCGTGCGTGTGTACGTACGTTCGCGACGTTTTTTTCGTCGTCCATAGCTCAAGAACCAGAAGAGATATGAACTTCAAATAAGTTTTGTTATACAAATAATAATGCAGAAATATACAGAAAGGGCTCTCAAGAAAATTGCCTGGGTGGTTATTTTACCAAAGCAGTTTAAAAAAAAGGTGAACATTTTGGTTAACCCAAAATATCTTACGAACCAATAACGCTAGACTCTTGAATTAAATTTTATATTATATATTATAACGTGATACCAAACAAATATATTTTTGGAAAAAATCAAACTAACGGTTTTTTATATAAATCAAAAAAAATGAAAAAAATATTTGTCAACTCGAAAATTTTACGATTAAAAGATAATTTTATCTCTAAGACAACGCAAAATAACGTTTTCAACATCTGGTAAAATTTTGAGCAAAATCGAATCGACAGTTTTTTTTACCAAAAATAAAAACCTAAACAAAAAAATAACAAAATTTGGTAAAAATTATTTTTCTACTAAAATATCTTTTCAAAACTTTGAGATATTGGCTTTTAAATAATTTTGTCTTATGGGAAATATTGTTTTCAACATTCAGTCAAATTTTGATAAAAATCCTATTACTTAACAGTTTTTTTTACAAAAAAAACCTAAAAAAAATTAATAAAAGTTTGTCAAATGGATTTTCGACTCAATTATCTTTTCAAAAATTAGAAATATTAGCTTCAAACTGATTTTATCTTATAAGAAATATATATATTGTTTTGATCAAAACCAAGATTTATGCAAGCAACTTCGCGATTTTGAAATACGTTGCTGTGTTCTAGAAGAGGAACTTGAATTACAAACCGTGAAATACGTGGAAAGAATTTGATATTTTCCATCCCAAAAAACCCCGATGACCCACAGGCAAAGATTGAAGGCATAACCAAACTCTTGCTGGGCAACGAAGCACCGCAAATGTCGATAGCTGTTAAACTCAGTGAAAATAATAATATTGTAAAACTGAAACTCAACACGGGATCTAACGAAACCGCAGCAAAAATGCTAAAAAAACGCACATAAATTAAAAGGCACAGGCGCTTTTATACAGCAGGATCGGAGCAAGCAATCTCAACTCAAACACCGCATCCTTCTTGGTTATCGAAAAGTGTTTAAAGTATGCAATCCAGCTGAAAAAAATTCTATTAAAAACAATACGGGAGCGGCTCGAAATGCTGTATTTTAAAATACTGTATGGTCAAAATTCTGTATCATACTGTATGATACTGTATATTCATAATACTGTATGGTTAATATACTGTATCTCAAAATACTGTGTTGTCAAAATACTGTATCTAATAATACTGTATCTCAAAATTCTTCTTCTCAAAATGCTGTATGAGCAAAACATTATCTAAAAATACTGTATTTTTGCAAAATTCCGCTCTTAAGCTTCCATTATAGAGAATAACAAAAGCAGAACTCGATTTATGTATGTATGTGCATTATATCATTTATTGCAACTCCAAATTTCACTTAATTTTTAAATTTGCATTAGCTTTTAAATATCAACGAAATGAACGAACACGTGGAAGTTTTGACAGATCAATAAGTTCGGTGTAATTGTTTATGGAATTGTTGATTGTGGTAACAACAATTCATATACAACTGTGAGAGAAATAACAATTAATGAGAAGAAAATGGGAAGAGAAAATAAGACGAAGATATCATTTATTTCTTTTTTTTTTTAATTAATTCAAAGGCTTATGAATTATCATATGTTATTGTTCAAGGGAAGTATATTAGAACATTATGCCAATGAAAAAATATTATGATGTATTCTTTATAAAAGTAATCTGTTTTTAAAATTCTGTATTTCAAAATGCTGTAAATAGGCTGACAAATACAAATCGTTTTGATAATGTAAAAAAGTGCGCACTTTTTTACATTATCAAAACGATTTTTATTTGTCAGCCTATTTACAGCATTTTGAAATACAGAATTTTGGTATACAGAATTTTAAGATACAGAATTTTGAGCTACAGTATTTTGATCATACAGTATTTTGTACATACAGTATTTTGAAATACAGTATTTTGAGATACAGTATTTTAAATACAGTATTATGAGCCATACAGGATTTCGAACCCAACCCAAACAATACACTCGTAATTCGTGATAAAACGTTTTATTTAACCAAAAACAACATTCTGAAATACCAAAACAAAAGTGGAGAAACAGAATTGCAAAATATTTTTGGTAGCTTGGATTTTGGAGTTGTCACTACTGTCAGTGAAAGTATGCTGTCAAACAGACGTCATAATGAGTGGAGTGTAGCAGATGAACCAGATACACCAGGGATGTCTCAAAATAAACAAAATTGTAATAGATCAAAAAGTAATTGAGATTTAAATGCCGTCAGCCAAATAAATAGTTATAGTAATTATTTAAAAATCTTATGATATAATATTTCAGGATTAAATAATAAGCTTTTATTTGTAAATTTTTTTAATTATGTTAAGAATTTTGAAATATTTTTCCTGTTTGAAACTTACATTACGAATGAAAATTTTAGTAAATTTGAGAATTATTTTAGTGGATTCAAACTTATGTGGATTGATGCAGTTAAGACCTCTGTAAAAGGGCGCGCAAGTGGAGGTTGCCTATATCGGATACGAACAGCACTATTAAATACGTTTGTGTTTAATGAATGTGAAGGAACAATAATAGTTAAATGTCTGAAAGAGAAGAATATATGCATCGTTCCTTACTACATAAATTGTAACAAATGGGCAATCGATTTTGAAAAGCTATATAATACAATGCAGCTCCTAGCTGACATGAGCGTTTTACTTATTGGTGATTGGAATGCAAGAATTAGGAATTCTCAAACTACAATTAAACAAAATGAATCAAACCCTGTGATTTTCCACACTAACAAAAAATCAGCTGACATGGTTTCTAATAAAAATGGAGTAGAGCTGCTTCAAATGTACGATTCTATAATTCTGAATGGTTGTACGGAAGGAGATAAGGAAGGCCACTACACTTTCATCGGAGGTCAAGGAAAATCTGTTATCGACTTTTGTGCTGTTAACTATGACTGGATCGAACGAATCAATAAATTTGAAGTTGAGTGTAAGAACTTTTCAGATCACATGCCTATTGTTGTGGAATTCTTATGTTAATCTTCCCCAAAAGAAATAAATCTTCACCTACTACCTCGTCTTTCTTGGAAAAATGAACAAAAAGTTTCCTATCAGCGTAATTTGGACGATTTCTTTTCTAAAAACGAGTTGATTACAGAACCCACAGAAACACTTTCAAATCATCTCACAGAATATGTTCGAAGTTCCGCATCAAATAAAACTATAAGTCAGAACACTTCTTATAAACAAAAGTGGTTCGATAAGGACTGCTGGAAAGCACGCACAAAATCTTTTGCTCTTCTGCGAGCCATGCGAACTTCTAACAATCATCGACTAAAAATTTGATACAACGAAGCTAACACATATTACAAAAACCTTTGTCTTAAAAAAAAAATTGAATTTGAAAATCTACAAGCAAAAGCATTAGGTCGTACAAGAAACTCAAAGGATTTCTGGAAAATCGCGAGGGAGATCAATGGGATGAAATATAAAATAGGCGTAGGCGTATCTGCTGAAGTTCTTTCAGCTCACTTCAGGCTCCTTCTTTCCAACAACTCTAATTTAATGTTCTCTTACGCTGAACCATTAACTTTTGATGACACATTAGACGCTGATATATCAATTGAGGAAATACAAGCTGTGATCCTTAATGCGAAGAATGGAAAAGCTCCATATGAGTTTTTTAAAAATGCTACACCTACATTCTTTAACTATCTCCAAATTCTGTACAACAAAGTTTTCTTCACAGCTGAAATCCCCTCTTCTTTTAAAAAGTCTGTAATATTTCCTATTCACAAAAAAGGACCTTTTGACGTTGTGGAAAATTACAAAGGAATTTCTTTTATGAATGTAATAGCGAAAATATTCTGTGGCGTTCTTGTAGAGAGACTTGAAAAGTGGGTCGAACGGAAAAATATTCTATCTGATCTTCAAGCTGGCTTCAGAAAAAATTATTCAACCATTGATCAGATATTTACGCTGTCATCCATTGCCAAAGCGTTTCATGCCAGGAACAAAAAAGATTACTCATTTTTTGTTGATTTTAAAGCTGCTTTCGACCTGGTTAACAGAAATGCGCTCTTCTATAAGCTCTCACAACTTGGCATATCTTCTAACTTCATTAGAGTGATAAAAGAAATGTACACTAATACAAATGCAGCAGTTTGGGATGGCATATCCTATTCAGAATGGTTTGAGACCAATACTGGCGTGAAACAAGGTCGTCTCCTCAGTGCATTGTTGTTTTTTCTGTTTATAAACGACGTAGTAGATGATCTCCCTGGAGGAGTAAGAATTGCAAATACTACCATTAATGTGTTGTTATATGCAGATGACCTTGTCATACTCTCTGAATCACCAGAACATATGCAATTAATGATTAATCGCTTATCGTGTTACTGCAAAAGATGGGGACTAACAATTAATACAGAGAAGTCAAAAATGATGGTGTTTGCGCGATATCCAAGAGTTCACAATGAAAGGCAATGGACTTATGATGGTCATTTTCTAGAAACAGCTAAAGAGGTCAAATATTTGGGAGTTAAACTAAATCCGGCTTTAAATTTCAACAAACACCTAACCGAAAAAGCCAATAGCTCTCAAAGCTTGCTTAACCTATCATGGAAAAAAGTGTTTTCCAACAAAAAAAAAAATTATATCTGCAAAATATAAGATATTCAATGCAGTAGTTAAATCAACTCTTTACTATATGCTTCTCAAGTTTGGGGGTCATATGAGTACGAGGAAATTGAGAAATTCCATAGGATTTTCATAAAAAAGTTCTTCAATCTACCCCAAAATACCCCTTGTTACGCTATATACTTGGAAAGCGGACTACCAAAACTCTTGACAAATACACTAAAGTCACAGGCTGACTTCATAATAAAGGTATGCTGTCATTATGAGGAATCAAGGCTTTCAAAAAAACTACTTTTGTATAAGTTGCGGAATAAGGACTGGTGGTATGAAAGATGGCAATCTATTGGCAACGCTTGTGGGGAAACCTTACATATTGATGTGAACAACCAACGTAATTTGAAAGACCAACTCTACCGCATTATTCAGAAAAACGAAGACTCTATTCGAGATGCCTTCATCGTTAAGGCTCGGAATTCTGAAAGTAGAATTTTATACAGTCAGCTTAATTTCATTCTAAACAAGAAAAACTACTTTCACGACTCACTTATAGCTATGATGAAATATCCGTGATATTCAAAGCAAGGTGTGAGATCATTGCCTTAAATGAAATGGTAACCCTTATAATGGAAGCTTTAATCAATTCTGTACGCTTTGCAAACTAAAATCGAAAGAAGATTGCTTTCATATCATAAGTACATATATGCCCAATATTCAAAGCGCAAAGGCAACTATCCAACTACTAAACGAGTGTGACTGGAAAACCCTAAGCAATTTCTTAAAAACAGTTTACAAGTACAGGATGTTATTAATATCAGAATACGTTTGATACTTAAGTTCTTTTTTTTTTTGTTGATTATTGAAAATTTAATTAAATTTTAAAATAAACATTTATAAACTTGCCAACCAGGCTGACGGCTTAGCCATAGCTCTTAAATTCATGATTTGTATTCTATTTGTTATATTGAAATGTAAATAAATGAATAACTTACTTACTTGTTTTGAACATTTGGTAAAATTTTGAGAAAAATCAAATTGACAGTTTTTTAACAAAAAATAAATACTTAAAAAACGCATTACTAAAAGTTCGTAAAAATTGATTTTCGACTCAAATATCTTTTCAAAAATTTGAGATATATGTAGGCTTCAAATTAATTTTATTTTTTAAAAAATATTGTTTTCAACATTCAGTCATTTTTTTGACGTGACAACGTCTTAAATTAGGTTGCGGCTGGGAGTCACTTATGAAAAAGTGTAACGCCCGGTAACGTTACAATGAGTCACCGAACGAGAGAGAGGCCCGCCGAATGCCTTGGGTCTCTCTCCCACTCAACTATGATCGGTCTGCCGCGCGCGCAGCACTAGAGAATTAGGCGCATTGAATCGGCGCATGCTTGTGTCTCTGTCTTTGTCTTTCTCGAACGTTCTTGGCGTTGGAAAAACAAGAAAGCGTCATAATACAAGTTCACACGTGTGGTTAAAGTATCGTCAGCTGTGTCTGTAGTGAAAATGTGGAGTGCTTAGATTCGTCATTTACAACAACTACAACAATAAAGGTAAATAATTGTACACGATATTTCATTATCGTAAACTATGATTGATTGATTAATTGTTAGATTGACACAAAAGTTGAGAAACTGAGTTTATAGGTTATGTCATACTATTGATAAATGTTGATAGTGTTAAGTAAATTATTAGTTTAAAAAATTTGTGCAATTCTTATTTTCATTCAATTCCTTGTTCCTATTGTGCAATTTAATTATATTCATATCAATAAATATTCTACCGAGAAAAAGACGTTGTCACGTAAAATCTTCGCCCGTAAAACCGACTTTACAGGCAACCATTTTTGTTTTTTTTATATCGGGTGATTTTTTAAGAGCTTGAGAACTTTTTTTTAAAAAAAAACGCATAAAATTTGCAAAATCTCATCGATTCTTTATTTGAAACGTTAGATTGGTCCATGACATTTACTTTTTGAAGATAATTTCATTTAAATGTTGACGGCGGCTGCGTCTTAGGTGGTCCATTCGGAAAGTCCAATTTTGGGTAACTTTTTCGAGCATTTGGGCCGGAATAGCCCGAATTTCTTCGGAAATGTTGTCTTCCAAAGCTGGAATAGTTGCTGGCTTATTTGTGTAGACTTTAGACTTGACGTAGCCCCACAAAAAATAGTCTAAAGGCGTCAAATCGCATGATCTTGGTGGCCAACTTACCGGTCCATTCCTTGAGATGAATTGTTCTCCGAAGTTTTCCCTCAAAATGGCCATAGAATCGCGAGCTGTGTGGCATGTAGCGACATCTTGTTGAAACCACATGTCAACCAAGTTCAGTTCTTCCATTTTTGGCAACAAAAAGTTTGTTAGCATTGAACGATAGCGATCGCCATTCACCGTAACGTTGCGTCCAACAGCATCTTTGAAAAAATACGGTCCAATGATTCCACCAGCGTACAAACCACACCAAACAGTGCATTTTTCGGGATGCATGGGCAGTTCTTGAACGGCTTCTGGTTGCTCTTCACTCCAAATGCGGCAATTTTGCTTATTTACGTAGCCATTCAACCAGAAATGAGCCTCATCGCTGAACAAAATTTGTCGATAAACACATTTCGAACCGAACACTGATTTTGGTAATAAAATTCAATGATTTGCAAGAGTTTCTCGTTAGTAAGTCTATTCATGATGAAATGTCAAAGCATACTGAGCATCTTTCTCTTTGACACCATGTCTGAAATCCCGCGTGATCTGTCAAATACTAATGCATGAAAATCCTAACCTCAAAAAAATCACCCATTACAAATCTAACAGTCAGCAAAATTGGTAAAAATTAATGTTCGGTTCATTGACTTCAAATTAATTTCATTTATCCAATTTGTATTTGTTTTTATAAGAAATAAAAACTTTTAAGAAATGCTTAAAATTGGTTCACGACTAAAAATCTCGTTAACAAAAATAGATTTTGAAACCAAACTATTTCATCATACGCAAAATATTGATGGTTATTTTTATTTTTTTTTAGAATAATTTAACTAATAACTTTTTTAACAAAACACGAAAACCTACAAACCTTTTAAGCAAGACAAAGTTATCGGTGTGGGCTATTCACACCAACTTTTGTTTAGCCAACTTGTATGCTGTTAGAAAAATAATTTAATAACCTTCCATTTAAATCAAAAACTGACTTAATAAATTAGGTGGCGCAACAGTCCGTTAAAAACTAGGGCCTAATAGTGATTTACAATTCTCAACCATTCCTGTGTGCGAGTAATGTTGTCAGGAATGGAAAGGACCTACAGTTTTTAGCCGAATCCGAACGGCTAATTTGAGAAAGCACTTTTCATGACAAGAATTACTCTTGGAGAATTTGTCAGTTCCTCGCAAGAGGCAGTACCCGTGAAAAAAACTTTAGGCAATGGATCAATTTTCTACACTTACCGCAAAAACTATACATTTTAAATGCAGACAACCATGGGTTTTGCTAAGTTTTGGTTAGGCAACCCTATATTTGTTTGAAGCCAAAATGAATCAAATAACTGATAAGGGTATATATTTATTTCGCAGATCCACTTCTTTAAGCCAGGCAACCTTCCAATAGGGGCAGGATATACAATTCGTAACATTTAAATAGTCTTGAAAATGTTCACATTTCTCGAGCATCTAAATAAAAGATATTTAGAGAGATGCCTGTGCGTGTGTGTGTACGTACGTTCGTACAACTGTACGTTCGTCGTTCATATCTCAGGAACCAGTATTCAGTTAATAATGAAAAAAAGATGCAGAAAGGACTCTCAAGAAAATTGAGTGGATGGGTTTTTGGGTAACCCAAAATATCTCACGAACCAATAACGCTAGCGACTTGAATTAAATTTTATATTATATAAATATTGAGACGTGATACCAAACTATCATATTTTTAGAAACAAACATCAATTAACGGTTTTTTATAAATCAAAAAAACTGGGAAAAAAATAATTGTCACCTTGAATATTTTACAAACAAAAAATGGTTTTATCTCTTAAGTAATTTTGTACAACGAAAAATAACGTTTATGACATCAGATACAATTTTGAGAAAAATTAAATTGACAGTATTTTTTACAAAAAGTAAAAACGTAAAAAAACATTACTAAAAGTTGGTAAAAATTGAATTTCGACTCAAATACCTTTTCAAAAAATATTGGCTTCAAACTAATTTCATCTTATAGAAAATATTATTGTCAAATTTTTATAAAAATCGAATAGTCAGTTTTTTTTCATAAAAACTAAAATCTACAAAAAATAGTTCGCAAAGTTGGTAAAAATTGATATTCGATTCTCGATATCTCTTGAATAAATGAAGGCTGACTTCAAAATGATTTCATTGTCTGCTATATTTTGTTGTTAATGTAAGATATTGTTTTTAGAAAAATTTAGTCTGTAATTGTTTATAAAGGGTTTTTTCATAAAGGGCGGGTAGATGTTGAAATGGAATAAAACTAGCTGTGTGTGAGGTATTAACAAAATTATTTTTTATTTGAAAGTCGCATGTATGCCATTGAGTGTGGAATATGACATCATTCAAATAAATGCCCGCCTCGGCTTCTTACCGTGGCACGGATCCGAGTGGTCCAATTTTCAATGACTATTCCGCATAGATCTGGCTGGATTTGAGCGATGTCCTGTGTTATGTTCACCTTTAGGGCATCGATCGATTGTGGTTTAGTTGCATAGACCTGCGACTTCAAGAAACCCCGGCCAATTCACATCACCCCTGCGAGAAATAACCTTACCCTCAAATCGTTCATGCAAAATGTCAATCGTGGCGTTTGTTGTGTGGCACGTAGCGCCAGCCGTCCTGCTGGAACCACATGTCGTCTAGGTCCATATGGTTCAATTTGGGCCATTAGAAATTAGTTTTCATCATTATGTAGCGCTCGCTGTTGACGGTGACCGCCTCACTAACGTCGTTTTAAAAAAAGTACGGACCAATTAAGCCGCCGCACCGGCCCAACGGCAATTTTGCTTGTTAACACAACCATTCATCCAAAAATGCGCCTCGTCATTTAAGATTATTTTTCGGCCAAAATTGGGGTCCTCTTCCAAATGATTCGAAGCCGGCCGATCTTGCGTTTCTTGAACGTACGGGTGTTGGTTGATTGTTTGCTGAACAGGCCGTCTCAAATTTGGCCACCAAACGTTGAAGAGTCGACTATGAAGGTCAACCACGTCTACCGTAAAATGAGCGCAATGCGCGCAACGTTTGCGTTAACGAACACTCTTTTGACAATAAAGTTTTATGATTTGAACGTACTCTTCAATCGTGTAACTTGCCATGATGATTTGGCATAAACAACTTAATAATAAACAAAAGATTTGACAGATGTCATCAAAACAAAATGGCCGCCACGGGCTGCCAAAATCTACCCGCGCCAATTGAAAAACCTTTTATAAGAAATATAGTATTAGGAGAACAAAGTAAGATATTGACTTCAAATAATTTATCTCGCACAAAATATTGCTATGAATATTTTGTTAAAGTCTTAAGCAAGGCAAACCGACAGACAGGATGGAAGTTATCAGTGTGGGTCACATCCCAGGCTCTTTTTTTTTCTTTTTATATTTTAACTTAATCCAATTATTTTAATACTCAAAAATGCGACTCTTTAAGGAATAATTAAAAAATTTAATAGATCTAAGGAAATAGTAGCGCAGACCAATTTTATACCTTCAATTAGCTCCTCTTTACTTCTGTACTGTTTATCACTTTCATAAACCTTGCCTGTCAGCCAAACCTATACATTTTTGATGAAATTCAATTTTGGAAAGTATGGTGGCCACTTTAACTGCTGTATATGTTGGCCTTGCAGACATTGTTACAACTGTGACCCACACTGATAACTTCCCATCCCGTCTGTCATTTTTTCTTGCTTAAAACTTTTGGAGATAAAATTGTTATAATATAAAATTTAATGGGAGCGGGTCGAAATGCTGTATTTTAAAATATCGTGTGGTCAAAATTCTGTATGATACTGTACGATACTGTATGGCCATAATACTGTATGATTAATATTCTGTATTTCAAAATACTGTAAATTTAAAATACTGTGTCTAAAAATGGTGTATTGACAAAATACTGTATCTCATAATACTGTATAATACTGTAAGTTTTGACAGATTAATTAGTTTGTCAAAAGTGTGCACTTTTTTACATTGTCAAAACGATTTTTATTTTTTAGCCTTATTAACAGCAATTTGAAATACAGAATTTTGAAATACAGAATTTTGAGGTGCAGTATTTTGATCATACAATATATTTTGTACATACAGTATTTTGAAATACATTATTTTGAGATACAGTATTTTAAATACAGTATTATGATCCATACAGTATTTCGACCCCAACCCAAATTTAATTCAAGTCGCTATCATTACTGGTTCCTAATATATTTTGGATTAATACAAATTTTCAGTCCTTTTTGCATCTTTCTGCATCATTATCTGTATTACAAAATATTTTTGAAGTCAATATCTCTACTGGTTCTTGAGATGGAAACGAAGAAAAAAGCTTTCCGAACGTACGGGCGTATAAGAATATGATATCTCTCTAAAAATCTTTTGTTTAGACTGTAGGGACCTTGAAACGTCGAGAAATGTCAAAATTTTCAATTCGACAAATCGGACCGATTACAATAACTTCCTATGGGAAGTTAATAATACACTCAATCTGAAACATTTTGTTTGGAATCTTGGCCGCCAAGTTATTATAAAAGTAGTATATTTTTTTTCAATTGGAAAACAGGCCATGCTTTTGTTGACATAATTTGTTCAGTCAAATAGTTGACTTTATTTCTTTCAGAAAAAAATTGTAAAACTTAAATGCACCCTTTAACAATTAAACAAGCAAAACTTGCAGTTCATGATTAATTTAAAGACCCTTCTAAAAAAAATAAATTTTCATTTGTTGCTGAAAAGTCTCTACGAATCCAAATTAGTTTAAATCACAAAAAAAGTATTGTTTACCTCGGCTATATCTTTGTATAGTACTCTATACATAGATTAAATAAAGACCAACCCAATAATATTGTTAATGTGCAAATATATATTTAGGCTAACTTTTAAGTTCTACAAATAAGGTCAAACCGACAACAAAGTTAAACTCTTTTGACAAGTAGTGTTGTATTTTCTTTTTCTTTTTTTTATTTTTGTGTCAGCAAAACAAGTAAAAAGGCCACCAGACCAAAAGAAACACGTAAATGTACCATTTTATATTCAAAACAACTTCATTTTATTTTATTTTGTATTTATTACGATCTAAAATACTTTGAGGTCTGTTTAAAAAAAAAAAAAAGTGTTAAAGAAAACAATCGGACTTCAATAATCTTAAAAACCCGATAGAAAATTCGCTTTACCTACATACAACCCTTTTATCCGCATTCAATCTGACAGAAAGAGGTTAGAAAAAAGTTCAAAAAAATGTTACATGTGTCTAAAGGCCGTCGGCAAGGTTATCAATGTACATATATAGAAAAAAATGTTGGCCAAATTGTTGTCCTTTGTTGTTTTTCATAGAAGATAGAGAGAGAGTGAGAGAGTTAGAGAGAAAGAAAGAAAGGGAGACCCTAGTCCTTAACAATTGATGACGATTATCTGATATCAGGATCAGGTAGCCCAGTTTGCTTTAATTGATGATGAGCACATTATTTTGATTACAGAAACATTAAACAGCAACGACCATCCAAACAAGCCTCCTATATCGCACATAATTTGTCAAGTTTTTGCCTTCTTTTCTAGCCAGGTATCTACATATATATATCTAGTCGTATATACCTACCTAAAGGTAAGGTATACCAATAAAGAACTCAAGACAAAGGGTTGTTTTTGTTGTGGAGTGTTGGCAAATAAAAAATCGATTGGGCTTGATTCAACACTTTCCGCCTACGTTTGTATTAGACATTATATATTCAGTCAATAATGTGTATGTGTGTTTGTGTTGATGTTAGTGTATGCGTGTCATATTTTATAAAGCTCGCTCTTTTTTTTGATGGCATGCCTAACACAAAAGAATAGAGATATGCGTTCTTACGCGTTTCTATGCGTCGTTGCTCGAAACGGCAAAAAAGCTCAATTCTTTTTTTTTATTTTTCTATTTCAGACTCCCCATCGTCCTCCAGACTAACATATGTTCTGAAGGACCTAGATACACACCACAATTTTCTACCCACCCATATCTAATCCCCGTCACCCTCCTCCATACCCTTCCATTTCTAATGGAAAAAGCCAACAAAGGGCGAGAAAAACTTCAAGTTTATTTATATATTACCCTATACAAGAATACAGACATTGGAAGGTATACCTAAATAAGTGTGTATATCTTAAGTGCACAGCCAAAACCATCTGGGGTGCTTTTAAGCCATATCCAATCAACCTATTCTCATTCGTCCTCTTTTTTTTTTGTTTATTTTTTTGTGATTTTTTTCATATCATTAAATTCTTAAATTTCAAGCGCTAAAAGAAAAATATGATTTTATGTAAAATAAGAAAGAAAAATACAAACAAGAGGATTTTTGTAGATATACTCGTACCTATACATAGTTAAGAAAATGTACGACAATAGCTGTCTTTACCTTGAACTCCTTACGAAGTCTGACGTGTATACAACAAAAATTACCCACGTATCCTGCTGTTGCCTTGGGGCTATAATATTTATGATATTCAGATAGGTAAGAGGCATAAAGCGAAAAAAGGTTTGAAATTAATTTATTTAACCCTCTTTGCGGCTTTAGACTACTTTTTTTTTTTGTTGTAGCCCACATCGATTAAATTTGATGTGAATACATAATGTCTATAATATGATAACTAATTTACAGTTTATAAAGAAGATTTAACTCCTTGTTCTTCAAGCATTGGGTTGGTCCTTGTGCTTGTGTTGAAAATGTTTTAAGAGCCAAGCGAAATCGAGATCGAATTGAAATAGATATATGGGCGTAAGACAATTGAAAATATTTTATTTATATTTTTTGTTTTACTTGAGTTTGTAATACATTTGAAAAAGTATTTTTATAGCACTTGACATGATATTAAATAAATTGTTTTGAAAGTAAAAAAGAAATGTCTTTTGCAGATTTTAAATCGATCAAATTCAATGGAAACAAAAACATATAAACAGGGAACATTTTGGGAGTAGGTAAGTAGAAGCAAGTAAAACAAAATACAGGGGCCCTACTACCTATGTATGTAACTCGATTCTACAATGAAATTGATCGAATTCGAAGATCGAAAAATTGGTACTTTGTATCTATTTGACTACTTTCGAACAAACGAGAATCGAATAGTTCTAGTAGTGCCAACTATATTCTTATGAACTTTCAAATAAACGAGGAACTATGTAACTCGAAAGTAGAATTCAAAACAAGGCAAAATCGAAAATAATCACTCTACATCAAATGTGTTTGCGAGCGAAGAACTTTAGCCACACTTGTTACACGAAAGAATTGCGTTTACTGCGTAACAAAAGAAATAAGGCATGGAAAACTTATCTCAAAACTCTGTCTCCAATCAATTTCTCTTTTTATGTTGAACTTTTTAACGAATTTAAGTCTCTTTCAAATTATTTATATGCTTTTTATGTTACTGATATGGGCACTTCTTTGAAAGAGAATCCTAAAAAATGTTGGAAACTTGTAAATTTAAAGAAAAAATCAGATGGCTTTCCAGTTAACTTCACTTACAAGAATCTTTCTTTAAATAAAACTGTTGATATCTGTAACGCTTTCGCAACAAATTTCCGTGAATCTTTTGTTAATAGCCCTTAAGAAATTGATGAAGTAGGTATATTTTCATAATCTTCACTCTTTTTCGCAAACTAGCTGTAGTCACATCCCTGTGCTACAGAGTACGGTACTTGATCTTTTATCCGCGTTGAATGATGACTGCTCAGCCGGCCCCGATGGTATTCCCGCGATAATATTAAAAAAGTGTAGTAATGCTTTAGTTGAACCCCTTACGTTCTTATTCAAACTTTCTCTAAAAACAGGCAAATTTCCCAGTATATGGAAGAAGTCATTTCTTACACCAATTTTCAAGAAAGGTAACAAGGCGGATATAACAAACTACAGGCCCATTGCAAAGCTTTCTTGCATACCTAAATTGTTTGAACAAGTTGTTTGTGTAAGTGTAGCATTTTTTAGTAAAAATCTCATTTGCGAACAGCAACATGGTTTTGTGAAAAAAAGATCAACCGTTACTAATCTCCTCACATTCTCAAACATATGTTCAAACGCTTTAGAACAAGGTTATGAAGTTGACTGTGTATACACTGACTTTTCTAAAGCTTTTGACCAACTTAGCCACGGAATTATTTTATTTAAACTTAAAACTCTTAGTTTTCCACCATTTTTCTTAGCTTGGATCAAATCATACCTTGAAAACAGATCCTATGAGGTAAAATTTAGAAATTGTCATTCTGAACCTTTTGTTGCTCAATCTGGTGTTCCCCAGGGAAGCCATCTTGGCCCTTTTCTATTCATCCTATCTATAAACGACGTATCGTCATGTCTACGCTCAAGTGATGTTCTTATTTTTGCTGATGACATGAACATTTTTAAGATAATAAAGTCCACCCAAGATCACATCCTTTTACAAGCTGACATTGATAGTTTTACATTTTGGTGTGGCAAAAATAGCCTTACCCTCAACCCTTTTAAATGCCAGACGATAACTTTTACTAAAAAACGAATCGGTAGTGTATTTGATTATTGTATATCTCAGCAAAAACTCTGTCGCGTCTCAACATTTAAATATTTAGGTGTTCATTTCTGTTCAAACTTAGAATTTACACATCACATTAATTTTATTGTTAATAAAGCAAGTTATATGCTTGGTTTTATAAAACGCTGGGCAAAGGAGTTCAATGATCCCTATGTTACTCTTTCTTTGTACAATTGTCATGTTCGTCCTCATCTTGAATATGCTTCGCAGGTATGGACTCCCTATTACGAAATTCATAAGAAACGTATTGAATCAATTCAACATAATTTCATTCGCTTCGCCTTAAAGGGTCTTCCGTGGGAAGATCCTTATAATCTGCCTCCCTATGAACATCGTATTCAGCTTCTTCAATTGCAAATTCTCCATCAAAGGCGTGTTAATAATGATTTAATATTTTTTCATCAACTTATTAATGGTGAAATTGATGCACCTTATTTGCTGTCTTGTATACATTTAAATTACCGAGGCGGAACTCATCACCTGCGTACTTTTGACTTTATACATATTGACTTCCATAGAACTAACTATGGAAAGAATGAAGCCTTAAGTCGAATGAGCATTTTATATAACTTAAACTGTTCATCGATAGATTTAAATTTAAATAAGGTGGGATTAAAATCATTGTTTAGAACCAGTGCTCCACTATCGTAATCGTCTTTATTATATTTTTTGTTGTTCTGTAATATTTCATGTTACATGTTAATTATGTTTTGTATTTTGTGCGTGTGTTAGGCTTTAATTGTATTATTATCTTGCTAACAACTAACACATGCACTAATGATGAGCCTCTGATCGTAGTGTGACGCTTGCTGTAAGCTAACTACTTTCTGAAAATTCTGAAGTGTAAAAAAAAAAAAAAAAAAGAAGTCAAAGTGTAAGTAAAATGATATAAATTATTAATATGAAATTTGAATTTGAAAGCTTTTCATTCAACTTTTTGTGTTTTATTATTTTACCACCCCAATTACACCGGGAATTCGTGATTTTTGCCAAAATTAGCGTTTCGACTTTTGTTTCTTTTCCTCATTCATTTCAAAATTCATCATCAGCGGGCACACGACTCTTTCGATTGAAGTCAAAACTTAAGCAGGTATTTTTGACATGGTTTGCTGTGCACCAGCCGTCACCACCGATTTGGTTTTGGTAACCTCTTGTTGCCAAAAACTTCAATGCTGCTGATAACTTAACGATAATGGGAACAGCATTTTGTCTTCTGCGATTAGTCATGTCGGATGATATGGTGTTAAGTAAGATCATATAAATCCGTCTTAAGAAACACGATAGTTCTTAACAAAACTAAAACAAAAGTATGTATATTTTTCATTAAAAATGCTTTCAAATATTCTATCGTATATTATATAAAGGGCTGTGTGGCACGTAGCGCCCTTCCTGTTGAAAATAAATTTTGACAATATCCTCCTCCTTTTGTGAACAAAAATTCGTTCAACATGGCCCGATAACGATCGCCATTGACTGTAACGGCCACTCCTTGCTCATTTTCGAAGAAAAATGGCCCAATTATACCTCTGTATCGGCTATTCAATGTATGCGTACGGGTTTTCTATGCCCCAAATGCGACAATTTTGCTTGTTTACATACCCGCCAAGATCAAAATGAGCTTCATCTGAAAAGATGATGAAGCGTATACACATTACACAACCATATTCGTTCAGCGGAAAGATAAAACTAATTATCTGTGAAATCAGACATGAGCTAAGTGTAACCATTCACGAAATAAGCACTAGTTGAAAAAAAACGTTCGATGGCGGACCCTATACATATGTGCAAACCTTTTCTCACTCAGCTCCATTATTTTGGAATTATCTCTTATTCTTTTGCGTTCAATTTGCTCGTACCGTTCTTCATTTCCTTTCAAATTAAACCAAATTTCAACGGTGTCCATTTTTGTTATAATTATTCTTGTCCAAATATTTGATGTTTTATTTTTGTTTTTAAAACTGTCAACCAACTCGATACTCGTTCGAAAGTAGAATTTTTTTTGAAAACAAGTTGGTATAACCGGCAGCCGACTATACTTTCATACGTAGTACGATTTGAAAATATGTAGAATCGGAAATGAGTTTCGAATAGAATCAAAAGTAGAATCGAGTTACATAGTAGGGCCCCAGGAATTTTATTCTTAATTAATAATTAGCTTAAAGTTTAAAAATACAATACATTTTTCAATAAAAGGATTTGGTATATTAAAAAAACACGTATTCATTTAAGATAAAAGGGTTTTTCAATTGGTGCGTTTAGATTTCGGCGCCCCGATGCCTTGGCGGCCATTAAGTTTTGGTGCCATCTGTTAAATCTTTTGTTTACTATTCAGTCGTTTATTCCAAATAATCATGGCAAGTTACACGATTCAACAGCACCCTCAAATGATAAAACTTTATTATAAAATGAGTGTTCGTTAACGCAAACGTTGCGCGCATTGCGCCCATTTAACGGTAGACGTGGTCGACCTTCACAGTCGACTCTTCAACGTTTGGTGGCCAAATTTGAGACGACCGGTTCAGTAAACGATCAGCCAGCCAACACCCGTACGTTCAAGGAACGTAAGATCGGCCGAGAACATCGCCGCGGCCCGTGAAAGTGAACAACAGGACACGAGGCAGTCTATTCCTCGCCGTGCACAAGACTTCAACTTGGCGAATTTCGCGTCGGGAGTTGGGCCTACAGTCTACACCCGTAATTCTTGCGTTTTTGAGCTAGAGCAGCGCATGTGCAGAGAAGGTGAAGAACTGTTTCCAACTCTTCCTTGTCCATACAGCTTCTGCAAAAGTCATTTGAGAATACGCCTAGCCACGTGACGTGCTTTTCTATTAGACAGTGCCCGGTTATGACGCTGATAGTTTACAAGTAGCGATTGGTATGCCAGCATTTGCCAAACGTGGTAGAATGGGTTGTACTGTACCGTTCCTGACGAGTTCATCTGCCTTACAGTTACCTGGAATGTCTCTATGGCCCGGCACCCAACAAAGGTTAATATTAAACTGTTGTGCCATCTCCATTAGAGATGATCGACAGTTATGGACAGAGATTTGATAGCAGCCTGACTATCTGTGAAAATACGGATATCAGATGTTGATATCACGTTTTCTTTAACCCAGGACAAGACTTCTTTTATCGTCAAAAGTTCCGCCTGGAACACGCTACAATGATTGGGAAGGCGGAATGAGAGACTTAATTTCAGTCGTTCAGAGTACACACCTCCACCAACCCCTTCTTTTGTTTTTGAACCATCTGTATAAAAATGGAATGCCAGGAATGCCCTATCCTCCCAGAAAGATCTGGAAGGTATAGAAATCTGGAAGTTTATGTCGGTTGGTGTAGTCTGTGTGCTTTGGAATTGATTCTAAATACGGAAGTATTTTACTTGTTTGTAAAAGAAATATCATTTCATAGAAAAGCCTTAAACTATTTTTGAGTTTTTGGTGTCGTTCTGACTTTAAGTTTATTACACGTATCTTCAAAAATTTAAATGCCATTTTATTTCTCTTAATTATGAAATTTCTTTTTCGAAAATATTTAGAGCTGTTTTTTTTTTTATTAATGTTACATGTAATTTTTTTTTTCAATTTCGTTTTGAAATATTTTTGGCATGAGTTTTACATTTGAATTTCGTTCCAAAATTTTGACCCGCTATTGAGATATCGAATTGTGGAAAAAAAAATAATATTTTTTAAAAACCCATAGTTGACCATCAAATATTATTTATACACTACAAGAGCTTGTTCAGAAAAAAAAATGTAAACCGGTTTATTAGTTCCTGAGAAAATAAAAAAAAATAACGGTTCTATGGGGGGTGGGATACCCTACTGGAACAATACTAACATTTATCGGGCAGTTTATTTTAGTTCTGATTTTTGACGAACAAATTTGTATGGGAACTGCTGTTATGCGTAACACGAATCTGCTTAAAACTTAATTTCCAAGTTTTCGACTTCTCTAACGCGAATACAGTATCTTAATCTGAAGATGTTTTAGTTACTTTGGTGTTGGTCCTATAACTTGACTCAGTAATATCATGAATCAGTGCCCATATGTAAAAGTCCCATAGGTAACCTATGGGCGACCTTTGAGCCGTGGCTTGGGTGAAAAATAAATATTTTTTTTTACATCTTAGACCCTTTTTTCAGTCCACACCAGAAGTTGAACATACTCGTAGTATAGCACATTTTCGTTTTGGTTGAATTTAGGAAAATAATTGTATAATTATTTTCAACTGCGCATTGTTAAAAAACCCTCATTCTTTTTTCAAAAATCTAAAAAATCTGGTTAATTTTTGACATTTTAATTTAAATCCACTTAATTAAAAACCGCAGATCTTAAGCATTTTTATAAAACTCAAAGTTTAGAATCTATATAACATTGTAAATAGATTCTTTCAAGTAGTGGAATATAAACATTTGGCTTTAATTATCAACCTTTTTCTTTTGTTAGTTTGGAAAGGCCTTCGATAAATATCGGGTTTTTCAATAAGAGCGCTTTTTTGAATAAAACAAAAACGGTTTTGGATATCAATTAAATTTTTTATTTCTGTGAAAGTACGTTCGATGCCATTATGTATGGAACTCGATTTCTTTTGCATCGCCACCACGGGCACGCTTACAGAAGTCCAGACGCTGAACCCAATTTTCGACGGTTTTCAACCATAAATCGACCGATACTGCTGCAATTTTACCTCGATATTCGTACGAAGTTCATCAATCGTCGCTGGCTTGTTGGCATAGACCATTATAGACTTGACGTAGCCTCACAGGAAATAGTCTAACGACGTCAAATCGCACGACCGAGGCGGCCAAGCGACTGGACCATTTCGTGAGATAAAACGTTCTCCAAACTTGGTTTCCAATAAATAGATTGTGGCATTCGCTGTGTGGCTTTTGGCGCCGTCCTGTTGGAACCACATGTCCTATAAGTTCATATCATCCAATTGGGGCCAAAAATATTCGTTTATCATTGAACGGTAGCGATCCCCATTCACAGTAACGTGCCGGTCTTGATCATCACGGAAGAAGTACGGCCTAATGACGGCCGCCGCCGCCGGCCCATAAACCACACCAAACCGTAATTTTTTCAGGATGCAATGATGACTCATGGAGTACGTGTGGATTGCTGCCTGACCAATGCCGCATATTTTGTTTATCGACGAAGCCATTCAGCCAGAAATGAGCTTCATCGCTGGAGAATTGCTCAGCCCAATTCACGAACATACTGGTGGTCAAGCGGCTTCAGTTCTTGTGTCAATTTAATCTTGTAAGGATGTAGGCCAAGATCTTTTCGCAAAATTGGCCACAACGACGTCACAGAGAGAATTCTCAGCGGCAGCAATATTCTCGACACTACGGGCACTTCTTTATCTCACTGGCACGGGAACATTTTGTACTGTGTCTGTGGAGTGTGGATTCAAATTTTCAATTGTTGATCTGCTAGGACGATTATGACGACCATAAATTGGACGTAGCGTAGTTACTAAAAAGAAATGTCAAAAAAGCGGAAAGTATTATGGCGTCATTTGCCGTCCCTGTCGCTCTACCTTTGTAGCGTCCCTGTTAAAAAACCCTGCATAACAATTTCATAGAATTGAACAAAATATTATTCTATGGAGATTTTAAAAGTTTCTTATAGTCTTAACGTGTTGATTTCATGTTCATAAGTATAATTGTAGTTTTATATTTTATACTCGAAGTAAATTCACTTTACTTTATTTTTTACTAACAAATAACAAAGAAAAGAGAAATACAGGGTGTCCCATGATGATAAATACGGTAACTTAAGATACGTAAATATGTTAATCTTGCTCAATAACGGTGTTTAAATAAATAAAATTTAAATTTACCAACGAAAAAATAAAATTTATAATTAACTAAATAACTCAGAAGCTATGTTAATACATACAATAAAAGGTTTCACATACTGACCATGTGGTGTACAATTGTACATCCCTTTTTATTTGTAAAAACAAAATACATATTTACATCACTTATTAATTGGTGCAGTGTTGACACAATAATTTATATTTCATCACATGATCAAGTTTCAAATTAAATTAAATTAAATTAAATAAATTTAATGAGTATAAAAAGAATTTGCTACAAATATGTAACTAATTTAAGTTTAAAAAATATAAAATTTCAAGCATGTTGATTTAAGAGTGTTTTGATTAAATTTGAAATGTATGTTCATTTCGTTAATGACAGGTGTCATTATGAAAAGCTTTTAACTTGGGCAGCTGTCACATTTGAAGCTTTAATGACTTAATAAAATTGTTGAAATTAACTACGAACACGGTAAAACATTTCTTGACTGTGTTATTTTTTAAGGGAGTAGTCATACCATACTTGTGCGACTGAGATCTTGTGAGTTAACGGCTTTAGTTTTGTGTTTGGTTAAGTGAAAGATAAGGGCTAGGGCTAAGGCTTCACAACCGATTTCAGTGGTGAATTTAATGGAGGGCATACCGCTGAAAAGGACATGGTGTTGGAACATTGCACTGTAAGTGGGATATCTTCCTCTTTAGAAAAATCTTAAAAAATACTTGTTTTTCAATACCAAAATAAAACCTCTTATTTGAAACCTTAAAAAAAAATAGAACATTTTATATTTAATAAAGGACATTTTTTTAGAGATATAGAAATCAGAAATGGAATGAAACAAAAATGATTTTTTTTTAAATTGAAATCAAATTTACTTTACTCGAAAGATAATTTGTTGGCATTATAAAAATAAAGAAATCACTTGACAGCTGAGAAAATTGCCGTAGTAGAAATTGTGTCGCCAACTTAAATTTCTGTGCTTTTAAAAATGCTATACTCTATCTTTCGAACATAAGTGAGGTTTCTATTAAAAAAAAAACTACCTGCAGATAGTTTTAATCCAAAAAGAACAAACATTTCAAAAAACATGAAAACATTTTTCTATGAAACTTTCATTTACCTATGGAAACCATACATCCCTTAAATCTCAACCCAAAAATCCAGAACCATTCCGATTGACGTATTTTTTAACGAATGTGTACTCCCAAAATCCAATCCCAAATTATCATAAATGATTATTTTAACTTGTTATTCCTTATTATTCAAATTCAATACACAAGGACATAGAGTAAATCTAGCATGACAAAAACAAAATAACAATGTGAATAAACTATAGGTACTAGGTACTCGTATATTCAGGATTGAATGTAGGTATATAACATCGCTGGCAAAGCAAAAGCAGTTATTTTACTTTCGAGTGTCACTACAGGGGTTATAGTAGGAAGCTGGATACCGGCACGATGGTCGTGTGGTGGTTGATGTTTTATATACATATGTATAAATAAAATATCCTTTAACTCCTTTATAGAAGATAACGAGAATTACTGAGAATCCATACAAGTCGAAGTATATGTACATATGTACATACATAATATCTCTGTTTAGATATACATATTTATGGTATTTATCTATTTTATATGTAACAAGGTATATTGAACATGTTGTGTAGGTACCGCTTATATATGTACGTATTTATGTATCGATGTGTATGTTTTTGTCATACCATCATAGGTATCCTTGGGGATTATTAAAAAAATGTATTTTTGGATACCGATTCCTTATAAATTTCCGTTTCGCTATGTTTTCCTTTTTAGTCGTTGTTGTAGTTTTTACTTTATTTTTGTCTCTTGCACCATCCAAAATATTGGAGACACTGATGATTTTTAAGCAATGTTATGGTTGTTGTTCCAATAAAGAGGTGGATTTTGGCAACAGACTTGCTTACTATTAGATACAATATAAATGTAACCTTTTATATAAGAATGCATGGGGATTTATTATTTTTCAATGATATTATACAGAAAGAATGCAGTTTCTTTTTATTTAAAAGACATTTTGTTTTTGAAGAGATTACAATATTTTTAATGCCAGGTTTTGATTCATAATCAAATGTTTGCATAACATACTTTATGTGATGGATTTTTAAAAATTAAATATTCTGACTTCGACAAAGTTTTTGTTTAAAAAAAAAACAAATTATCCCTTTTTGATTTCAAATATGATATCAAAATTTCATATGTATGTATTTGTAATTCGTTATTAATGAGTACGACAAACGTTTTCTGATCTACTCGTTATCCCTGAAACGCTTGGAATGATTGATAAGTCTTGTGGTTATTGTTCACATAGTAAATACAATATCTTCATTTATTTTTAACTAAAAAACTGCGACGTCATAAGTCCAATTTATAAATTCAGATATAATTTTCTATCGAAGCCCATTTCACCATATGAAAAGAAAAAGTTTCTGTACAATACCCCTTTAAAGGGTGTGGTTCAGGTATGCCTGAAAATATGACATAATTGAAATTATTTATAATTAAGTCTAGACCAGCCTTTACAACTCAAGATATGCCTAAAAAACTAAAATAAAAACTTAACCTTCACAATTATTGTAGACCATTATTAACAACTCAATATCGAACTTCTAAACTCAATACCTGCTCTTTTTCATAAGTCTAAACTTGCAAGATGGACTCAGTGTGACTATCCAAGATCCCTCACTATAAAATCATTATTTAAGAAGGTTATTCCCTAAGAATGATAACAGAATATCTAATATTTAATTTTAAATGATTACATTTATTTTTCAAAATATTCATCAAGAAAATCAAAATATTTATATGCATTTGAACCAATGTTCGTCACATTTGTTTCTGCTATTTGGAAAAAAAAGTCTGTTCCAAATCAGGGTTGAGGTAAATTTAGATTATTCAATGATTTCTTATCTTGATAATCTATTTTAAAAGTTACAAAAATAATCATTGTCCCAAAATGTTCTCTATTTAAATCCATCTTTTGTAAAGAGACGAGAATTTCACCTAGCTGTAACTAACACAAATTAAAATCAAATACAAAAACAAATTTATTTGAGAATAGCCATTTTCAAAAATATACAATTTTTTCAGCGGTAATGTCAAATAGATTTTAAGATACTTGATTTTTCAGACACTATAAATATGACAAGCTGCTTTGCACCTTGAATAGTCTTAAATACTAATTACCTTGTCTTTATACTTAAGTCTATATTATCCTAATTTGACAGCTCATGACTGTCATTAAAACTCAAGACACTTTTCGGATCTTTTTTTGTATTCAAGCTTATTTTCATATGTTTAGACTCATCTAGACAATTCAAAAACCCAAATTAAATAAACACAAGGCCATTGTCAACATTCGGCTTTGGGGAGTCTTAAATGCAGTCTTATGGACTTGGATTAAAAAGTTTGACAATACTTTCAAAGATAATCATGACTATAATTTGTACCCACTTTTATGTTTTAAAATACGAATATGTATCTGATTTTATCACGGTTCGGTTTTAAAAAAAAAATAAAAAAAAATAACCATTTAATACCGCCCTAAATATTTACAGTTCAAATTTTGACACCACATTAGAGTAAACTGGCGCTTAAAATAGTGATAAATTTATAATATTACAACTCATAACAAAAGTTTTAAAAAATAATTTTCTCACTTAAGACAAAAACAAAAAATAAATACATTTTGAAAGAAAAAAAAATAATGACCAAGTTTACAGCATTTCGTTTAAGACTTAAACGATTTTTGAATGACTATGATTCCAACATTGAACTGATGTCGACGTCGATTTTGATGCCGCCAAGTAGACCATTTAAAAAAATATAATACAAATACATACTCGTAATATAAAAAAGATATTACAATTCACAAATACACAAAACACAACCATTATATACAAATAAACATATCTATGCATATCTAATACTTATTTGAACTGAGTTTTGAAACAAATGTCGCTCCGAAGACACATTTTTATGAATTGAAAATGTGAGGATATTATATCACACCCTCTATATCTCTCAAAGCTTACCCATCAAAAACTCTAACCCCCATATCGTCGCGTCAAGTCGGTAGGTTCGTAGCACACAGGGTACAAAAAAAATAAAACACTTTAGTCATATGTTTATGATATATATTTATACGAATACAACCAGGTCAAAATGTCAACATACATCCAAACATACATGTATGTATATATGGCACATGGAATAATAATCGTTATATCGCATTATAACTATTTGAAATATATATACATATGTACGTATGTATATATCTGTACCATCTTAATAAAAAAATACAAAAAGGGACAAAGCTACAATAAGTCAGAAGTGGAATAATTGATAAACACCGCACAAACACTTGACTTTTAGTCCCCTTAACTACAACCCAACCCGTACTACCTCAAGGTGGCCTAGATTGAATTTTTGTTTCAATTCATACACAAGTGTTACGAAAATAAGCGTAGGTAAAACGCAATCTCATGAATATACTTTTGAGTCTAGGTCTGGTGTCTGCTAGTTTGTCCAACTTAAACAATTTTGAAAAGCCGAACATAATTACATTGTACCTATGAGCATAAATAAAACATTTTATGCGTGGGTTCTTGTGAGCTTTTCTCTATATATTTATGGTATAGACTATAGGTACATACAAACTTTTTATTTCTATTTTTGGTTTGTTGAAAATTTTTGTATATTATATTTCGTTTGACACTTGAGATTTAATATATGTACATACAATACATATATGTATACGTGTAAATGTACGAGTATGAAGATTAATTAAGAATGTACAAAGAAATGCGGGGGTTGTTTCAAAATAACCCTTTCACTTTGAGTATTTTTCTATAAAAGAAAAACATTTAAGAAACTATGTTTCTAACTTTTCCAGGGTAATTGTATATTTATGTATGTACAGTACATATGTACATAAATAGGTAAGGTATTTGAAACTTAAGCTATCTGCTTTATAAGCTAAGCATTTAGTTATTATTTCAGGGACAACAAGTGAATTGAAGTTTGATGGAAAGACGAGCTACAATCTTTAATACCCCATTCAGTATAAGGAATTTAATAAGAATTTTAGACATAGTAAAGAACTATTATATTTTGTATGTCTTAAACTTCAACTTTTTAAACAAGGTCATCTAAGAAATGAAATTCGTCTACATGCTTTCATATATAGTTATCCTCCAAAGCTTGAAAATATTTAGTTTGAGTTTAAAAGTATGGTGCCATAGTTTCTAAATTAGGTTGGATAAGGTTAAACAAAGACGTGTTAAAAAAATATGTTATTGGCTTATTTTCCAACAATATATATTATAACTTATCAACAGATTGGGTACAAAATTCCACATCAAAAATCCTATCACAAAACCCCGAATTCCAAAATCCTCCTGTTTCAGGAAAAAATCAACAGCAATATATGGATCTTATTTTCTATATAGTATTGGTGACACCAATTATTGAGAATCAACAAGAACAAAGTGTAATACTATTTATTTTAATTGAATATTCAATACATTCTGATTCTTTCAATTTTTAACGAGCTCTGATTGGCTAAATTCTGAGTTCAAATTGAAAAAAGTGATTAAGTCTTTCAAGTTCAAGAAATCGCCTGAGGTAACTACATAAAGACATAGAACCATTTAATGTTTTTGGTTCGTTACCGGTTGTGTTGGATAACTTGTAGTGAGATAGGGTATAGTGTAGAGGCGTTTTTGGGGTTGTGTATTTTAGCTATATATTTTTTTTTCAAAATAATTTTTACTCCAGCCATTAAACAAAATATAAAAGCTCTGGAAAAAATTCATTTTTCAGTGAGATACCAGTCATTAAATACTTTTTACGCCAATACAACAATGGCACAATTTCTTATTTAAAAGTGCAGCGAGTGTCACAGGGACTCAAAATAGTTGAAAATATTTTGGCCAAATGTCCAAAAATAGTTGGTAAGACTATTGAACTGACATTTTTCTGAACTAACAGCTCCTTGAATCCCTTCCATACTAAAAAGATAAGTGATAATCTCGACAAATATTCGTAAACAAACATTTTTCATGTGATTTTTCCGTACGTTCGAGACGTCGTCCATAGCTCAAGAACCAGAAGAGATATCGACTTCAAATACATTTTGTTATACAGATAATAAGGCAGAAAGATGCAGAAAGGGCTCTCAAGAAAATTGCGTGGGTGGTTTTTTTTTACCATAGTAGTTTAAAAAAAAAGGTGAAAATTTTGATTAACCCTAAATATTAATTAAATTTTATATTATATATTGTAACGTGATACAAAACAAGTATATTTTTGGAAAAAAATCAAAAAACTGAAAAAAAAATTGTCACCTCGAAAATTGTACGACTTAAATATGATTTCATCTGATAAAATTTTGAGAAAAATCGAATTGACAGTAGTTTTTTTTAGAAAAAATAAAAACCTAAAAAAAAAAACAATACTCAAAGTTGGTAAAAATTGAATTTCGACTCAAATATCTTTTCAAAAACTTGAGATTAAGGCTTCAAACTTATTTTATCTTATAATAAATATTGTTTTCAACATTGTGAAAAATGTTGAGCAAAATCGAATTGACAGTTTTTTTACAAAAAATAAAAACCTAAGAAAAAAATTTATAAAAGTTGTTAAAAATTGATTTTTGACTCAAATATCTTTTCAAAACATGGAGATATTGGGTTTAAGCTACTTTTATCTTTCAAAAAATATTGTTGTCAACATTCAGTAAAATTTTGAGAAAAATCTAATTGACAGTTTTTTTTACAAAAAATTAAAAACTTAAAAAAATATTTAACACAAGTTGGTAAAAATTGATTTTCGACTCAAATATCTTTTCGAAAAATTGAGATTATGACTTCCAACTAATTTTAACTCATAAGAAATATTGTTTTCAACATTCGGAAAAATATTGATAAAAATCGAATTGAGTTTTTTTTATAAAAAATAAAAACCTAAAAAAACATTACTCAAAGTTGGTAAAAATTGATTTTCCACTCAAATATCTTTTCAAAAATTTGAGATTATGGCTTGAAAATAATTTTATCTTATAAGAAATATTGTTTTCAACATTCGATAAAGTTTTGAGAAAAATCGAATATAGTTTTTTTTACAAAAAATAATAACCTAAAAAAAACAATACTAAAACTTGGTAAAAATTTACTTTCGACTCAAATAGCTTTTCAAAAATTAAAAATATTGGCTTCAAACTTATTTTATTTCACAAAAAATATTGTTTTCGATATTCAGTAATTTTTTTATAAAAATCCAACAGTCCGTTTTTTATAAAAAAAATAAAATCTACAAAAAATAGTACTCAAATTTGGTAAAAATTGATACATATAGACAAACTTTTAAGCAAGACAAATCGACAGACGGGATGGGAAGTTATCAGTGTGGGCTGCATCTCAGCCTCTTTTCTTATATTTAGGCGGGATTTCGTGTGGCAGGATTCTGTGCGGCGGGGTTTTTTGTTTTCTAATGTATTCCGATTTCATTCCAATTTTTTAAAATACAAATGTTTCTCTTGACCTCACGCAACAAAAACAAGATTAACCATCACGAAGCCAGACATAATAAATCGAATGCTGGCCAGATAAAAAAACAAGTGTCCAGTCACAGTTAAAAGACTAGAGCAAGTGCTGAAGGCAAATCATAACATGAAAGAAAAAGCTTGCATCTTATGTACACCATGAAACAGCGACGTGACGTTAAAATTAAAAAAAGGTATTTGTGTGTTTGTTTTAATTTTTTTTAAAACTGCCCACAAGTTCCCAATATAGCCTATTTTTTTCCAAAACCACTCTTTTAATACATTTCAAGACTATTTTGAGTCATTATCTTGTTGAAAAGCACAACACAAGCCGAATACATAACTGTTAATTTAAGCAACAGAAGTTGCAAGTTTTGAGAGATTCCACAGAATTCTGAAATTCAAAATCTAGAAATCGTTAAGTCAAAAGAACCCAAAATACGTAAAATCTTACATAACGTAATGTAACTTTTAAATTTCGTTCGTTTTAGGGTAATTTTTCTCTATTTCGGGACTTTCATGATTTTAACATTTTGGTAGTTTAGGTTTTGGACTTTCTGAAATTTGGTTTAATCCTAAGCTAAGAATAACTGCAATACCTAGAACGTACGTTTATTGCGGCTTAGTAAAATTGTGAGTAAAAAGTCAAGACCAGTTTTTTCTTTACATTTTTTGTTGATGGAAAAAAAACGATTGCCTTTTTCACTTTTTAAAATGTTTATATACAACACATACCTACACTATACGCACATATGTAGCTACCTTGGACTGTAAAAGTTCTGAGATTTCAAAAAAAAACAAATAACAGACTATCTTCACTCAAGATTCTTGTTGGTTTTAAGTTTTAAAGTTTAAGTTTCACCCTAAGCCTGTATGCTATCAAGTGCTTGTTGTAAATAAGACAACCTTCAATACTTTTACTCAGCCTTTAAATATTTTCACCCGCTACTGTAAAAGAAATTATAGAAAATAAGTGTTAACTTAAAGCTCATCGTTAATTCGCCAACATAAATTCTTAAATAAAATAACATTACAAAACCAAATCTAAGGTCAATAGTTTTCGTGTTAAGACCCGACAAATTTAACTAAAAATATATTAGGTACCACCGATATCTGATGCGATGTTCAAATAAAAAGATTCATTTTCTGCCAAAAAAGGATCTATGTACGTACGGTAAATTTTGCCTTACTATCATTGTTGAAAAATCACTTTAGACGAAGGTTATAATGTAGGTAACTTTACCTACATGCCCCACAGGGATGTAAGACGATGTTTCTAGTACAAGCACCAAATGGCCTTGCTATTCCAGAACAAAATAAAATATAAGTTTTTTTTTTTGTTACCATCATGGAAGAAGTAAATTGATATGAAAAGGTATACCTACACACATACTCGTATATTTGTACGTACAATACATGCATATAGATATCAGGAACAAACGACTAAAGTCTTAAGTATCTAAAAACATGTTCAGGAAAATGAGAAATGTGGCGGCATTCAAGGCCAATACAGTAGTTTTGAGTTTCCTGACTTATATACATACATATGTAGCCTCTCACTCGAAGGTATGTAGATACATTATATAGAAGGTAAAGAAAGAGGAACTTTAATAAGCCCTGGAATGAATATTCATGACTCAACAAAGAAATATAAGTATTTATGAGGGAAGGCAAACGCAACCATAATTGACTGAACAAACTTTGTGTGTTGCTTGCGGATTTGGGAGCTTTTTTTTGTTGGTCCCTGATGGAATGTGGGAAAACTTAGACAATTTATGGATAAATATTTATTTTTTGAAGTTTATTTACTGTTATTTTATATTGACACGTTTTTTTTTTAGTTGTTTCTATTTATATACGTATATTTTGTAAAAACAGCAATGAATTTTAATGTTAGTCCTTTGATATAGAAGTACAGAAGTGTGGTGCAAACAAGCGACCAATTTAAGTTTTAAAACACACACACACAATATGGGTGAATCCTTATCCTTATGAATAAGTAATTGAAAATTTTAACTAAAAGAAAAACAACAACAGCAAATGTGGGCAGTCTTGTCGCGCAGTATAAATCCAAACAATCACAAACTTCAAAATCAGTCACAAGCCTTAACGATATACATACATATGTACATATTTACCTACGTCCTTGAATTTTATAAGCCTTAATTGGATTCTACCTCGCTTGGTCATAGGTCTGTATATATTTACATAGGTACTTTATGCCGCCACTAACTGAATAATTGAGAAGGGAATTAAAAACTTTTGTTTTTATATAGACTCTGGCTATAAAAATAGAGACAACAAAACAACCTAGAAATTTGTTGTATGTTCAATTTATGATTAAAATTGACATTGGCATTACAGCATTACAAAAAAAAAGGGTCTATGTATTTTAATTAAAGAATGAAAAGTGAAAAAGTAAAAGTAAAAGTTTTGCCAAACTTATTGAAATGTGTACATTTAATTGGCAGAATAATTAAAATATACATATATATTTTCTTCTGGAATATCTTGTCAACTTTTCGATAACTTTTTTTCCAAAAATTGTGTGATTTTCCGGTGGCGGATAGCCAAGGGTGTTCATATACACGATGGGCCATACGCTCGAGAACTTGACAGAAAGTCACTTACATACTTTATGGAAATACTTTTCAATGTGAATGCTAGGTTAGGTTAGGTTAAAGTGGCTGTTGGTTGGGAAGTCCAACACATTTAGACCAAAGTATGGTCCGTTGTGATACCACATGGATCAGTTGATCAGCTTAACTCGTTGAACCAATTGGAGCTTCGAATGAAGCGTAGGAGACAACTAATGTCAGAGTTTCTTAGATCGCTGGTATCGTTGAAGTAGTAGTCTCCAAGTCGAATAGCATGCCTTCCTATTAGGCAGTGCCCAGTCAGGACACCTATAACGTAGCTAATGTGCAATCTACTCAGAGAGATTAATTGTTTTAAGCGCCTGGCGCTAAGATTAGGCCAAATAAGTTTTGTTGCCAAACAGGTGGTGGTGTTATTCCACCTGAAGTTTGTTTTCTCTAAGGTATCTTGCTTAAGCATGAGTTTACATGTATAGCTAGGGGGATACCTATGCTAGCATTGTGAGCCAGCAGAGGTAAAGTTGTTTCGCTTTTTGCAAGTTCGTCAGCTTTGCAATTTCCTGGAATGTCTCTATGGCCCGGCACCCAGAGAAGGTGAATGTTGAACTGTGTAGCCATCTCCGTAAGAGATGATCGACAATTTAGGGCTGTTAATGAGTTAGTGGAGACAGAGTCTAGGGACTTTAACGCAGCTTGGCTATCCGAGAAGATGCGTATATCATTAGTTGATATAACGTTTTCTCTAAGCCAGGATAGGACTTCTTTTATAGCCAGGATTTCAGTTTGGAACACGCTACAATGATCGGGTAGACGAAAGGAGAGACTTAAGTTTAGTCTATCTGAGTATACGCCTCCACCAACCCCATCCTCCGTTATTGATCCGCCTGTATAAAAGTTTATAGGATCATCGTTCAAAAATGATGTATTCTCCCAAGAAGACCTGGGAGGTATAGTCACTTTATTAAACTGAGGATGGGTGTAGTCAATATTACTGTTTATAGTTATGAACGAGTTCAAAATAGTGGTGTGGCCAATTCCATTATTGATCCACAGAGAGGAGGCTTGAAGCGGTATGGCAGTATTAGCGGCCGTTTGCTTGCTGAAAATGTCTAGCGGTATTAGATGGAACAGAACATCTAGTGAGGCGGAGGGGGTAGAGCGAAGTGCTCCTCCCATACACAGGCAGGCTGTTCGTTGGACTTTGCTGAGTTTATCGCGATTTGTCGCTGTATCTAGCGCCGTCCACCATACCGCTACTCCATAAGTAAGGATTGGCCTTATGACCGAGATATATAGCCAGTGTAGTAGTAATGCGGGGCTGTAGGCCCCATTTATTACCAATGGCATTTTTACAGAAGAACAGGGCTAATGTGGCCTTGTTTATTCTCTCTTGAATGTTAGGTTTCCAACTTAATTTCTTATCCAAAATGATATGGGTTAACGCCTAGTCCACACCGATTTGCCCATCTGGTGAGCTTATTTAAAGCGTTTTGTAGGAGTTCTTTTAGTATATTGAGATGTTTACCCGTTACTGCAATAGCTGCATCGTCCGCATAGGCAAAAACTCTGTATCCCTCTCTTTCTAGAGTAATTAGTAATTCATTTAATACTAAGTTCCAGAGGATAGGGGATAGGACACCACTTTGTGGCGTACCTCTACTGACACCCCTTTGTGCAGTAAAATCGCCCAGTTTTGAATTGATAATCCTGCTTATCAGCATCTGATTAATCAATTCGCTGATCGACTTATCTACCTTCAGAGATGTCAATACACGTGCAATTGCAGATGTGTCGACATTGTTAAATGCACCTTCTATATCTAAGAAGGCAACTAAGGTGTACTCTTTATGATGGAGGGAATATTCGATTGTACGTACTATACTGTGTAGAGCCGTTTCAACTGATTTCCCTGTGTTGTAGGCGTGTTGAGCCTTTGAAAGGAGGGACTTATCAATACTTTCCTATAAGTGAATAACGTTCAAAAGTTTTTAGAAGGAATGATGATAAGCTGATAGGTCTTTGTGAATGCTAAGTAGCTTAAGGTTTGTGAATGCTAAGTAGCTTAAGGTTTTGGCCTCAATTTGTGTAAAAAGATCGTGAGAACTATCGTGATTAGTGAATAACACTTATGGTCTACGTTGTCGAATAGTGCCCACAAACTAGAATGTGACTCTAGTCAAAAGATTGAGACTCAATTTACGAACATCAAATTGCTATAGAGCTCAATAGCTTAACATTTCACAAAATAGCCTGAGAAGAAATCTGCACAATGATCTCAGTATTTAAGCTTACGAGTTTCAATTGATTCAGGAATTAAATGCGCACCACAATTCGTATAAATTGGGACTAATGATTTATAGCGAAATATCAATTTTCCAGACGACTAAATTATTTGTGGTAAATTTTACTTTTACTGCTGAATCCGCTCCTGTTATGAATCAGTAAAATATAATAAATTAGTTGGCAGAAATAAAAAGCGTTACTCATAGGTGTATATGTGTGGACATATATGTACACAAAATGAAAAGTTCCACTATCCCACGAGACAAGGATAATTTACGTCTCCTTTGAGACATGCTAAAGTTCACATTTAGCCAATAATAAAATCATATACACCCGTAGAGTGAGAATCCGAAAAAACCGAAAGTAGATACATATGTATATGTATGGGTGAAAGTTTCTTTATTCCCTACCTAGGTATAAAATGTTTGAAATTTTTAATAAAATCGGCAAGATGTTTGAGAAATAACGAATTTAGCTAAAAAAAAGTCGAATTACATTCACGACTTTTTGGCACGTATACTTTGCCCTTTTAGTCGGGGTTGAATTTTGTAGACTTTTAATGTTTTTTTTTTTCTTTCTTAATAAGGGTCTTTCTTTAAAGTTAGTTAAGTTTACGTACAAGTTTGCATGGGACTACTGACCTTTTTATTCTTTTGATTAAATGCTGGGTATTCAAATCCGCTGCTCGTTAAATGTAATTATCTTAAACGTTCAAGTTAGGTATCTAATAGATTAGACGTGTTCAGATTTCCGAATTATTTAAAATTCTGGCCGAATATATATAGAAACAATACAAAAGAGTCTAAGATATATTACAATAGTCAGTCTTTAAGCGTAAATCGCAGACGTTTAATTTCTATTTTTTGTTTTTAATTCTTATCGCGAACTAATAGCAATGTAATAATTACAGAATATGTTCAGAGATTTGGAATTCTTATATGTATTGTCTTTCGAAACACGTTCAATTTGAGTCAGTCACTTTGTCTCTTTAGTAAGTTTTATATTCAATTTGAGTTAACAAATTTTGAACAACTCTAAACAAAAACATTTAGATCGAAATAAAAATAGAGTTCACGAGATAAGTAACATAGAATTGTCAAAGATTTTTGTTTGATAAATTTAAATAAAGCTAAATTGTGTGTCAAAACTTGTAATAAATCTAGATGTCTAGATCTAATGTGTTTCTTTTTTTTAATTTTTGAGTTGAATCAGAAATTTGCACATGGCAATTTTAGACAAACAAAATTATAGGCAACAGTGTATATGAACATTTTTAACTTGAAATTTTGAACTGTTATCTACACTAATATTATAAAGAGGAAAGATTTGTATTTTTGTATGTTACGAATAAACTCAAAAAGTACTGGACCAATTTTAATAATTCTTTTTTCATTAGAAAGCTACATTATCACTGAGTAACATTGGCTATATTTAGTACTAGATTACTATATACATAAATCTTTAGAAATTCCTATTAAAACCAACCGAAGGTGTAAAAAAATTAGCCATACAATTTCTTTCACTGCATACGCTGCGAAGAGTATTAATGATAGGACAACAAAATGTTTTCTAATTTAGTGATTCGGTCGTTTTAATTAGCATGTTTATAACTTAAATATCTGTACCTATTTATGTCTACCCGTGCGAAACCGGGACGGGCCGCTAGTGTTTTTATAAGTATAAAATTTAGAGAAGAAAACCATATTTTTTATATCGAAGATGTTCTAGAAAGGATTATAATTCAACTTTCAGGAGTATCTACAAAATTCATTTAAAAATGTTTTGTTTGATGACAAAATAAAAAGTTATATTTAACAGTTTATTACTATTTTTATACACTGGGTGCCCAGTAAATTTAAACTGTATAAAGATGACAAAACTATGCTTTTGTTTTCAGGACAATTGTATAAGCTTCTTCTTGCCTTCAAGTTGAAACAAAGTTAAGCTAAGGTATTATCAAGGAGTAAAAAGTGAAGATAACACAGGTTAACATTACATTTGTTTCTGAGATGTGATAATGTAAGTTTGATAAACTATGTAATTACAATATAGTCATTTGAGTAAAAATATTAAAATAAAAAAGATTTTCTTTTGGGAATTTTTCAATATGTTCCCCATGTAAAAAAAAAAACAAAAGAATTCAAGCGAAACTGATATCATTCAAAGAATGGAATGCTATACTCGATGTACTCGAACATTTGGATTAAACATTTTACGCCTTAAAATTTCCTAGATCTTATGTCTTGATAATGTTTTTTTCTGTGAATAAAGGTCCTTACTCTACAGCGCCACGTGATTTGGAAACTAATAACACTTCTACTGTCAGCAAGAACTTGTGTTAAAAACTTCGATATTGTAACGGAATTCTAACATAAAATAAGCAAATGACTTTTCGAAGAGTGTCACAATTTTCAAAATAAAAGAGACAAATACATCCCGCATCTACATATAAAAACAAAGATTTCTTTGATTAGTTATGCGTTTTGCAGAATTACGCCTACTTTTCTGTTTTTACTAAAAGTGGAACAATTGGCATATAAATCAGTACATGCCACAAACCAATTTAAGTTGCACTTAAAACACCCTCTTAAATAAACACAATATAAAAATAGCTCTGTTAAGCATTTATAAAGTAAATTCTATCACACGTATATTATTAACTTTCTTCAAAACTATTTTTATGGCAAAACACATTTAAAGATGTTCAAATGTCAATAGAATTATTATTAAAACACTATTTAGATTTGATTGACACTTTAAAATTTTTTTTAGAAAACTTAAAACTCAAAATTCTCTGAATTTAGTTTTACCGTAAGACTAGGTTTAGAGAAATAGAAAAATATGGGGGTGAGAAAATCTTGTTTTGTTATTTTCTATAGTGTAACCGAAGAACCAAACATTTACAGCAACAGAAAAAGCTTTAATCAAGACAATATCCGCCCGAAATTTAGCTATACAAATCAAGATTTTAGAATTAGTCTCATTTTTCTGCCGACAATAATTATAGTTTTTACCTTCATGAATATATTGAAATATATTACTGAAATTTGTGAAATTTATAAAAATTATTACTCAGTATTAATTTTAAAAATAGAAAAAAATATTTTTGATATTTTCTTAACGTTCGCATTAAGTTTAAACTTTAAACATTTTAAAGCTAATCACAACCCCATTTTATTTGTGCCTTATAAAAAATTGAATGGTTGAAAAGAATTCCTTTTCAGAAAAAAAGCTCAAAACAACATTTTGAAAACAATCCAAATTTAATTCACGTTGAATAATCCAAATATGCACAATCCGTCAATCGTTCATAATTTCTCTTAATTGCACCAATTTTGTTAACTTCACTCTTGCCAAGTATATTGATTCAACAAATGTGCATGTTACATCATTAATCAAAAGGAAATAAGAAAAAATTAGAGAATAATAATAAATATTGATTCTAAAAACTGTCAACATGCCATGGAGTAATTATTTAAATAAATTTTCTGATCACGATTAAATTTACAAGAATCGTGCCCTACGTTCTATAAATGACGTGACAACTCTAGAATCTACTTTAAAAGGACATCTTTTATAATAAAATGGTCAATCGACTTACCTGAGGTGTCCGAGTGTCCTCGTTTGTATAATTGCACTGACAGCCCTCTTCACAACATAGCCGCACCAATTCATGTTCGCCGCATGTGCATGGCTCCTCGTCCTCCTCATCATAGGCGCAATCCTCACGAATCAAAATAATATAATCGGCTTCAAAAAATTCATTACGCGTCTCATCGAATACGACACGATTTTTACGAGCCGGTGGCGGTCGATTTGGTTTTTTAAGCAAACCACGCAACTGACCGTTTATTTCACGCATTTCGATATCGAAATTTTTATTATTCGTCGACGTCGATCGATCTGAATTTGCTGCTATGCTCGATGATGTTCGAACTTCAATTGAACAATCACTCAGCTGGGAAAGTGGGGGATAGCAGTAGTTATAATAATTATTATTAATATTTCTATGGAGAATGGAATTGTTATTTATGTTTTTGTTTTTGTTTTCTTTTTCGTGTTTGATTCTGATTTCGTTCGAAGTTTCCGAAGTTTCGGAATTATTTATCAAACGACACTTTTGACAGAAATTACATTCACACGCGTTTTCGTTGTTTTCATCACGACATTCATCATTATCACTTGTCAAACAATTACAACTGTCGTCGACTAAGACAGAAGCTACTAATGGAGATGAACACGATCGAATTTCTTCTTCTTCTTCGTCGACTTCTTCTTCTTCTTCGTCAAATAATTCGTCGTAGCACTCAAATGTCACTGATTCGTCCGAGAACTGATTTATTTTATTGCGATTATTATTATTCAAATTTCGAACATCGAATTCGGATATCGATGGCACGGGTCGACTTATGTAAAAAATATCTTTATTTTTACCCAACGACGATTTTAAAGCACTCTTTTTAGGTTTTAAATGACAATTAGTATTATTATTATTGTTATTGGTGTTCTTTTTATTATTTACAAATGAATTATAACTTATATGATATTCGTTAATATGGTTGTTGCTGGTATTATTGTTGTTGTTGGAGAAATGACAGCAAGTGTCACTTTTTTGTTTTAAATTTAAATTGTTATTGCTATCACTTAAATAGTTATTTATAACTATTGACGAAGATTGTGATGGTGATGGTATTGATGGAGAATTGCTTTCAATATTTATAATTACATCATTATTCAATATTGTGTTAGTATTGGCGATGGATAAGCTTTTTCCTTTTTTGTCATCCTCTAAAGAAAGAGAAAGATTTATGTTGCTGTCACCATCATCACACGACAACAACGATGAAGAATAATTTGATGATGATGATTTTGTTGAGTTCTTGACGTTTTCTATATCTTCTTTATGTTGTTCGTCTTTGGTTGAGGATGACTGCAATTCATCAATTAATGACCTCGTTAATTCTTTGTCTGTAGCTGTATCTGTGGCTGTGATGGCCGATCGATTTTCGAACGAAAAAATACCGTTATTTGAGTTTTTCTCAAACAGAGATGATGGCTGCCGCGAATTAGACTTTCGCACAACTGTCAAATCTTTGAAGTTTTCTTCTAGACGCTTTAAGCGTTGACTTGCTTGGAATGCATCATCATCAACATTTTCAACAAAATGGCTGCTGCTGTTACTGTTAAAGCTGGTGCTGACGTTTTTGTCACAGTTGACAGGTCTTGTTGTTATTTTTGTTGTTGTTGTTGGAACTGTTGTTGTTGTTTTTGTTGTTGTAGTGCAGTTACTACTACTACCATAACATTGTTGTTTATTGTCATTATTGTTGCCGTTATCATTATTGTAGCTGCCTTTGTTGAATAATAATAATTCCCTTTTTACATCACTAACCTTTAACAATGAATGAGGAGCTTTTTGTTGTGTATAAGCATTATACCTCGCAGGAGATGTGATGACTTTTTGGTCGTAATCGTGGTCGTTGTCGTTGTCGTTTTTCGGAAGAGCAATAAGCGATGGTTGTCGACGACGGGATCCGTCGCCAGCTTTTTCGTTTTTATAGCCGTCGCCGTATTTGTATCCTTTTTGTTTGCTCTCGCTCTGTAATTCTGATGGCTGCTCTTCTTTAACTGGAAATTGTGGAAGTCTTAAGCTTTTGCAAAATGTATTACTTGCTCTTGCTTCGGATTCTCCTGGTAATGATTTCGATGACGATGACGATGACGACGATTGTGATGGTGATGATGATGGCGTTTGTGTTGGTGTTGATGGTATTGGAGAAGATGGTGGTATTGGAAGAAAGTAGAGATTTTCGTTTAAATTATTAACCAATTCGTTGTTAATAAACCAAAGAGTATTATTAAGATTTGAAGCACTTAGAATAAGATAATTAAACTTTTGCCCCGTTGATGGAGCAACACTAACTCGATTAGTAGGTACACTCGAATTCGAATTCGGATCAGTCACCACCGACGACGACGAAGAACACGAAAACCACTGAGAGTGTGAGCTCTGGCTGGCGACAAGAAAAATTCTTTTCGGATGACAAAAATGGCCCAAAGAATCGATTAGGAGGGTCTGCAGAGCTTCTGTTTTATTTTTTTCTGTTTCTGCACCGAAAACTAGACACGGATTTAAATTATAGCAAAAAATATCACCAAACGGACTGAAATAAAGTTCACTTAACACAAAATCACACGAATTGGCAGAAAGTGGACCTTTAGCCAGGGAATTTTCAGTCCTTTTTGGAGGAGATGATGCTTTTTCTTCAGCTGTTAGACATTTTGCAAAATCCTGCACTGATGGTGGACTACTAACCGACGACGTCGATGCCCAACTGGTAGTGGTGGTGGTGGCGGCAGTAGCACTGGTGGTGGTGGTGGTGGTATAGGTGTTGGGGGCTAAAGTTCTGCTATTGCTGGTGCTAGTGCTGGTACTGGTGCTGGCCTGGCTCAAGTGTTTACCAATGTGCTTGTCTGCTTCTGCTTGTGATGGCTCCTGGATCGATGATGCTGTTGGAGCTGTTTCCGTTGCTAGACGTTCGGTGCGACGATAGCGCCTATGAACGCATTCCAACGGACGTGGTTGAGGCAGAACTGCGCATGTTACCCGACCATTACCGCTCACTGATGTCGATACACATTTGAAATTCGAGTCCACTGTAGTTGACAATGTCCCATTGCCATCATAATGGTGAGAGTCGTCCACAAGTGCGGATGCGCACTGAACCGACTCGACAACAGCACAACAAATACCTTTGCAAGTGCTGTTGATACTGATGCCGTTGTTGCCTCCTGCACTCCCCACACCCTCGCCATCAAACACATCCGTACCCTCACAAATGCCCACTTTGTCGTTATGTTGTCCATTTTTGTTGGGGGCTGAAACGGGAGGCGGCGGCGGCGGCGGCAGTGGAGTGTAAATAGAACCCTTTGTGGCGGTTACATCGCAACTCCACTCAAAGTTGCATGGAATTTCACCACGAGTGTGGTGACAATCATTACAACGACGACGACGCTGGTGGTGGTGGTGGTTCCACGTTTTGTTATCATTTTGTATGCTCCCAATGTGATTTGCATTGTCTATGTCCTCTACTGAGGCTGATGGAGTTGTTGTAGGCGGTTTGGGTGCTGCCGAAGTAACTGCTACTAGTGATGGTGGTGACGACGACGGTGAAGGAGAGAGAAAACGTAGTTTTTCACTGTCACATTGGTTAAGTTGAAGAATGTTAATGCGGTTCAACTGGAGTGAAGAAGACATTTCTTTGTTTTTATTCGACAACGGATACAATTTAATTTTGTTTTCATTATTTGTTTATTTAGTTGATGGTGTGATGATTCTTTTGTTCGACTTTTCATTAAATGCTGTAAATAAAGAAAAACACAAAAAAAACAACTCAATTACTTGGTTAGTGGATCTAAAATAGAATCGAGATAAGCATTTCCGGTTAAAAACGGAAATTTGTTTATATACTCATAGTATACTTAAAAATACTCGTACTGTAACGTTTATTTATACAAAACCAAGAGAAGTGTTGTTATGAAAACTAAAAGTCATTTGATAGTACTAGTATTATTAAGTTCATTGATATCGTGTCGTGGAAATTTTGCAAGCGAAATAATTTCGGTATGATTTGTATACATATATTAGAAAGCATTACAGTCAAACCAACTTAAATTAAACTATTTTATTGATCCGTTCAAGATATTTTTTATCCTTGTCCTTTCATTGACAATTTTGGACAACTTTAACGATTAATTTAACCGTTTTTTATTTAAAGATTGAACGATGATGAAAATTAAATAGATACATTTTTTTTAAACCCCAAAAAAACAGCAAACTGAGGAATATTTAAAGAAAATAATTCCACTTTTTATTTTTGCCTTTTATAGACTTGTAATAAACAGATTTGGATAATCCAAGAAAATTGTTCCTATAAGTAAATGTTGAAGCAAAAACCATTACGCTCATAAGCAGTAATGAACCAGCTGTTTTTCTGACCTTATTGCTTTCCTTTATTTTGTTTTGTATAGCTCTATAAATATGACCTCAACTTTGAACTAAAAAGCTACGATAAAATTCACATAAAATTACATCATAAATAAGCTAATTTTGGTATTACATATTTGAATTTGGTACATGGACATTACTTATTTTTTTTTTAAAAACTAAACAGACCAACAATTTGTCACTACAAAAGTTGGAAAATATTTCAATTTGAGAATGGCGAATTTGAGACTTTTAAAAGATCTAAAAATTCTTAGTAGCTATAAACTTTTTTAATATGATGGAAAATCCATTTGATAAATAAACCTTATGACGAAGTTTCTACCAGTTTTGGACCAATCTGGCGGATAGTATAACACAGAATGTCGTTGGTGCGGATATATGTATTTTTAATTTCATAAGTTTTGATCAATTTGAAAAATCGAGGAATCGGAATTGAATCGATGAAAACACTAGATATGTACATTTTTAGAAAAACTATTAATAAAGTAGTTTTTTTTTAATCCAATTTGTTCTTTACAAATAGTCAGAATATACTGAACGTAAACTTATTTATGAATATCCCTGTTACTCAAATGACGGCTACAGAGACAAAAAAATCGTAAGCCTCAGACAATAGCCAACAAATATCTAATCTAACAAAAACTAGACTACAAACTATTAAAAAAGGTAGCTTGTAAATTCAAATTATTTGAAAAGGCAATACAATTTAGATCGTCTTAAAATGTTTTTAATTTTTTTATAAATTGTTTTAGTTAAGGAACTTCGAAAACTATACAAGTATTTATATGTATGAGGTGAAATAAGTTCAAAGTCAAAGTCAGTTAGATTTTTCAAAAAGAATAACGTTCTTTCTTCGTAGAGTAACATTATTTTGAAAATCATATAATTTTTTTTTAACACTTTGACTGCTGACGTCGTCGACGAGTCGTCGACAAATCGTATTTGTTCAATGCGGCGGATGTCGACAACATGTTTATTACTTTCTGACCTCTCCCAATGCTCCCGCACACCCCGCATCCGGGAAAAACGCAATACTATGATGCTGACGTCGACTACGCGTCGACAATTGTTTTTTATAGTCAAAAACAAATATTAGTAAAATTAAGCACTAATATAAGTAGAGTAAAAGGAACCTTTTTGACAAAAAAAAAAAAAATTCCGCATAGAGGGATCGCTCAGGTCAAGTCATGCCACAGTCAAAGTGTTAATGTTAGAGTTCACAAATATTTTTAACTTTCCATGGTTTTTTTTATAAATCAAAAAAAAAAATGGAAAAAAAATATTTGTCCCCTCGAATATTTTACGAACAAAAAATGTTACCTCCAGAATAATTTTATGCAACGAAGAGTAACGTTTTTGACATCTTTTAAAACTTTGAGAAAATCAAAGAAACGGTTTTTTTCACAAAAAAATTAAAACCTAATAAAAGCACTGATGAAAATATTCACTGCTGTATTTTTAACACTTATTTAAGCTTTTAGAAAAAACCAACGGTCAGTTTTTGGTTTAAATAAAAATCTACAAATAATACTTCAATTCGAATATTTTCAGAAGAGATGAATATATTGACTTCAAAATTATTTAATTTTATGCAATAGTTTGTTGTTAACGTCAGATAATGTTCCAAGAAAAACCACCGGTGGGTCATGTCGCACTTTACAATTATATTGATGTGTACAGTGCCATATGACCCACCGGTGGTCTTACTGTTTTTTTATTTTTTGATAATTTTTTATTTGTTTTAGGATTTGAAGAATGGATACTAAAAGATTTTATGGTTCTTCTTCTGCTAACAAAGCCTCAGATGAAGAAAGCGATGTGGACTTTGAAGGATCGGACTCAGATGCCAGTGATTCCAATGAACCTTCCAGTGACTCCAACGCAATGGTACCATCTGAAGCTGATTCGGTTGATGATGAACAGGATGAACACCTCCTGTTGTCTATTGCTGATATTTGGACACCTGTTCATTGAAGATCGTTGAAAAATTTTCATTTTGAGGAGACTTCAGAGTCTGTTGTAGATTTCAGTGATAGAAAAGAACCCTATGACTTTTTTTCTCTTATGGTGACCCAAAAGTTTATGAGCTGATTGTTCAAAACACAAATCAAAATGCTCAAAATACTTTGGCCAACAGAACAATCACGCGCAATTCACAGCTGAAGAGATGGGTCGATACGGACGTTACTGAAGTAAAAAAGTTCCTGGGACTTGTCATTTACATGGGTATCGTCAAATATCCATGTAAAAAGGATTATTGGAACAAGGATCCCTTTTACAAAAATCCATTTGCCCCCGAAGTTATGTCCCGAAACCGCTTTCAACTCATTTTGAGATTTATTCACTTTTCCGACAATTCAACAGTTGGAAACAATCAATCGTCTGGGTAAAGTCAGCCGCCTCCTGGATATATTGGAAAAATTTTTGTAAATTCTCGAACACCTGGTGAGGTCCTAGCCGTGGATGAATCGATGATACCCTGGCGCGGAAGGCTTCAGTTCCGCCAATATAATCCTGGTAAGTCGCACAAATTCGGGGTCAAAATCTATTTATTTATTTAAATTATGTGACCCTACTGGTTACACTTTTACAAGTTCCGTATATGCTGGAAAAAATAACGGTTTCAATCAAAGAGGTGTAGCATCGGAATCAACATCGCATAGTACCCAAATTATTGTAGATTTAGCGGAGTGCTATCTGGACAAAGGCAGAACTATAGCGACTGACAATTTTTATACTTCTGTCGCTTTAGCAAGAATTCTCCTTGCCCGTAAGACGCATTTGATTGGAACCCTGCGTAAAAATCGAAAAGGAAATCCGATGGACGTAACAATGGCGAAGCTAAAGAAAGGAGATATTATCGGACGGGAAAATACATCTGTAGTATAGTAGCTAAATGGGGAGATAAGCGGGAAGTTCTGATGCTGAGCACAAAGCATGATCTTGAGGTAATAGCTACCGAAAAAAGGAACCGAAATAATGAAGCCATAAAAAACCTAAAAGTAATAGTCGAACATAACCGCGCCAAACAAGGAATAGATATCTCTGACCAAATGGCATGTTATTTCTCTCCGTTGAGAAAAACAATAAGATGGTACCACAAAATTGCATTTGAATATTAGTTGTCAACATCTGTAGTCAATGCCTTGGTAACTTACAAGGAAAAAACGAAAAATAACATACAAATCGTCGAATTTCGGAAATCAATTTGTGAAGCATTGTGTGACCAAAAAATAATGTTTTACTCTTGCACCACTGAAATAATGCTGGAACAAAAACATATAGAGCATGACCCACCGGTGGTACATGTGGCCTCATGGGAATAATTTTCATGACCCACCGGTGGATCATGTGGCATTGAACATGAATTGAAGTCCAATTAGTTCAAAAGAGACATATTTGAGGTCAACCAAATTGTTCACTTTTTTAAAATTGCTTTAGAAAGGAGAAACGCTCACTAAGTTTTTTTTGAAATTCTCAACTTGTTCTTGAGTGAACTTAGGTACACGCGCAAACATATAATTATATATATCTTTAAAAACCATAGGTTTGTACTCTAAAGACTTGGAAACGTCGAGAAATATCAGCATTTTTTAATTCGACAAATCGGGCAGATAAAAATAACTTTGAAAGTTTATACAGTACTTTTACTCCTCTTCTATTAATTTTCTATCATTAAACGTGACATGTACATATTAAAATGTAGTTTTTAATACCGTTTTTATACAAATGGAAGAACTCTGTAAAACAGGACCTATGTATGACGAAACTATAGCTTTTCGAAATTAACCATAGTTGCAGGAATTGTTTTGATACAAAAAAATAGTGTTCAATAATTTAATAAGTAAAGCTAAGACCACATTTCTTTGTTTATTTAATACTCAGATACTCAAAGAATTTTTTCAAAAATACCATAAATGTCCTCCACAAATGTGTATGGTGTAGACGAATTATGCACATTTTCATAAAAATAAAAAAAATTGACTTACATACATATGTATATGTTTGACCGTTGTACACAAATATGGATAGCATAAATCAATGAGTTGGGATCAAAATACTGGATCATAATACTGTATTTCAAATATTGTATGTACAAAATACTGTAACTTAAAATTCGGTATTTCAAAAATAAAAATCATTTGGATAATAAAGAATCCGCCAAATAACTTCTTTTTTTTAATGCTATAAAAACATCAAGTGTAGCTTCGGCTGTGTGGCACGTAGCGCCGCGCCGCCGGCCGTCATCTTGAAACCAAATGTTTCTAATATCCTCCTCTTCAATTTTTGTGAACAAAAATTCGTTCAACATGGCCCGATAACGATCGATATCGACTGTAACGCCCACTCCTTGCTCGTTTTGGGCGTATCGGCTTCAATGTATGCGTGCGGGGTTTCTGTGCCCCAAATGCGAAAAATTTTGCTTATTTACGTACCCGCCAAGATCAAAATGAGCCTCATCTGAAAAGATTATTTTTTTGGCAAAATCGGCATCTTCTCTAAGCGTTGTTCCCAGCGTTGTTCAAGCTTATACACAACCATATTCGTTCAGCGGAAGGATAAAACTAATTATCTGTCAAAATTGACATGAGCTAAGTGTTACCATTCACGAAATAAGCACTAGTTAAAAAAAAAAAAAACATTAGATGGCGGACCCTATATAAAAATATGCGCACTTATTTACAACATTTTGAAAAACAGAATTTAGAAAACAGAATAATTTTTCAAAGAATACATCATAATAATTTTGCGATACATGAATTTAAATTTAGAGTAGTTTAAAAATTCAGCATTTTGACCCGCTCCCAAATCAATTTATGCTTAAAGAATTGTGGTTTAGAGGATTTATGTATGTCCTTTTGCACAAATGAAAAATAAAATCATAATCTACACTAATATTATACTCAAAATCTAAAAAACTTAAACTAGACTGTTGAAAAATATTAATTTGCAATTTATACTTTTATATTATCATTTGGTGAATAAATACAAGAGTAAAATTTATTATATATTTCAATTACAGTACGTTCTCGATTAACGCAACTCTCGATTCACGCAACTTCTCGATTTTCGCAACAGCTGAATTTTTATCATTTTTGACGCGGTAATCGCAACTCTTCAAAAAAAATTGACTCGATAAGTGCAACTTTTGTTTTTATATGCATATCCTTATTTACACAGGTTCTTTGCTATTTTTGTTTTTGCCTGTTGCGTTGCATTTTGTGTCGGCAGTTATTTTATCGCTACTTTTGAGTTATGGGTACGATGAAGTTGTATGAATGTACATTTATGTATCCATGCAATGCAAAATGTTCTTATTAGTTTTAATGAATTTTGTTCAGTGCGTCCAAGAAAGAAAAATGTGCCAATTTCCAACGAGGTCATAAAAACAAAGGCACATTACGGCTAAGGTGATTGTTGATTGTTGACAGTCAAAATAATCGAATTTGATCTGTGTAAGGTGATAGTCAAATTGATACCTAAAAAGCTGTCGCTAGAAAAATTTGATAGTCGTTTTCCTACAAACATGTCGTTTCTGAGTAGAGCTACCAGACGCTTACAAAAAACGAATGGAAAATGTTGTCAGTTACCTTTTTTAGGTACAAAAACACATTCTTTTGACGGACAAAGCTTACGACAGTCGAAAAAGCATAAGAAAAGTAAGAATGTTATTAAAACACAGACAATTTAATACTTTTATTTAGATATTTTATAGAAATCACTTTAAAATTTCACCATAGCAACAATGAATTGTGACAATTATATTCTGAAATTGTTCAATCGAATTGAATTGAATTGAATCAGCTTACACAGACGGGAAACTCGGTGATAGTCGATTTGACTATCAAAAATTTGATAGTCAATTATCACCTTAGCCGATTCCACCCCAGGATCTTTTAATGCGAGCAATGGTTGGATGACTAATTTTAAGGAAAGACACGGAATTGGCCTCTTGAAAATTTGTGGAGAAAAACTTTCAAACAAACCGCAGCTTGTAGATCCATTCTTGATTAAATTTATGGAAAAAGTACAATCAAATTTGTAACGCCGATGAGTCTGGGTTATTCTACCGACTTTTGCCCAACAAAACCCTTGTAGCTTTCAAGGAATCGACAGCTCCTGGCCGAAAGAAAGAATTTCATTTCTCGCCTGCACCAACGCATCCGGTTTACACAAAGTTAAGCTATTCGTCATAGGTAAATCTGTAAACCCACGTTCTTAGTTGGATGTGAGGGATCAGACCTTGAATTAAAAATTAAAGCATTTAACCTTCGAAATGCAATGAAATGAAATTTCCGTCAACGAATCCATTTCAAATAAAGAAACGTATGATTGGGTACGATAAACCATTTACAACAATGATGAAGTCTACGAAGACAATGAAACATGTGAAATATGAAACGAAAGTGAAAGTGTCTTGCATCGTTAAAGCGAGATAAACCCTCTTTGCCACTATCTATGAGTGGCACTTGCATCAACGAAACGGAAAATCTCGACATCCTCGGAATGTGCATCAGCAACCACCTTTTGTGGAGCGATCACATACGCGATGTTGCCAAAAATGCCGCAAGATGTCTAGGTTTTTTGAGACGTTGCAAGAAATTTTTCTCTCCGTCTGATCTGGCTACAATCTACAAAACTTATATGTATACGTCCGAAACTTGAATATAACTCTCATCTCTGGGCTGGTGCTCCAGTAACTTATTTAAGCCTCTTGGACAGTATTCAAAGTAGAGCTTTTAAAATGATTGGTGACATTAACATCATCAACTCGTTTACGTCACTCGAACATCGACGCAAGGTTTCTTGTCTAACCCTTTTTTACCGTTATTTTAACGGACTATGCTCTAGTGAAATAGCCAGTTGCATTCCTCCCCTTAAACAATTTAACCGTAATACTCGCGCTTCTAGGAATGCCCATCAGTTTACCCTTGAGCCCAACTTCGGCCGTACTATGAAGTACAGAGATTCATTTTTTAGCCGTACTACGCGAATGTGGAACGCCTTGCCACGCTCTATCTTTCCCTATCATTGCAATGTTCAGGAGTTCAAAATCAATGTACACCGACACCTCCTATCCAACCCTTCCCTCCTTTCCTAATGCTCACACTGTCTTTGGCATATTAAAGGTATAAAAAAAACCCTTTTAGTGTTCGCTTATTATAAAAAAAAAAAAAAAAAAAAAAAATTTGTTTATCTACTTTTATATCTTATAATGAATTAACTTATTTTAGTTTTGTTTCATGTTGCATTAAATAAGTGTTGATTTTCTGATTTTCACTTTGCATCTCGAATCAAGCCTAGAAAAATATTTATTCGGTTATTGCAACAACCTCGGACGTACTGTAATTGATTTAAGGGGCTATGTACACCATAGTTTGATCTGCTAAAATTAGTATTCAATGGCTTCTGGAGTCTTATACTTGAACGACAAAAACTAAAGTTTAAACTACCAAGAACTGATGGTGATGAAATTTGTCCGTTTATTATCCCAACAATAAAACAAAACTGAAAGTACATCCTATGACTTGTCAAAGAAGGAAGATTTATGAGAGAAAGTCTTTGTGAATAAGGGGGTAATGTATGAATATCATGAAACCACGGAAGTGATAGTAGACAAAAACGTAAAACTCTTTTCTGAATGGCTCCGAGTCTTGTGACCTGTACGGCGGCGGCGAAACCAAGTCATTTATAAATAAAACAAATAGAATAGGACCAAAAAGACTACCCTGGGGACACCAGAATTCACAACAAATGAACTTGAACACTCATTACGAAATTTAACACTATAACGTCTATCTTGCAAATATGAGGAGATCCAGTTTATGAAACAGTCGTTAAAACCTTGCACAATTTATCAAAAGCCTTGCTGAAATCAGTAAAGATACAATCTACTTGTTCACGTTTTTTCAAAAACATCTAAACAAAAGGACGTAAAGTGAAACAGATTAGTAACAGTTGAACGCTTTTTAAGGCCTCGGCCACGCAGTAAACGGCTGAGCGGCTAAGCGGCTGAGCGGCTAAGCGGCTGAGCGGCAAGCGGCTGAGAGGCAACTCTAAGCGACGTATGGCCAGGCACTGAGCGACGCTTTTGAGCGATTAGTAGTTAAAGTCGAGATTGCACACACGAAATTAACAACTCAATGTTTACTTTGGCCATCTTTACTTCTTGCCGCTCAGAACATTACCAAAAATTAAAACCGGTTTGGTTGCTGAGCGGCGCCGGCCGCTTAGCCGCTCAGAATTTTGTTTCGCCGCTCGCTCATTGCGTGGCCGCTTCTATGTGATTTCATATGTTTTATATTTTTTTTTTTTCGCTCAGCCGCTTACTGCGTGGCCGCGGCCTAACAAGACCATGCTGGTTATCACAGATAATTGAACTACAGTGAAAAGAAAGGACGCTACATACGATCAAACAGTTTAGGTGTCACAGATAGTTTAGCAATAAGTCGGTAGTTAATTATTTCGTTTTTAGGACCTTTTTTGTGTACAGGTATTATGAAGGAGCTATTCCAGATAACCAAGGAAGATGGAAGATATAGTACGTTAAACCAAAAATAGTTCAATACAATTTATTGAAAAACGCGAATCGTACAAACATTTTCATTTTATTTTTTGAAAGTGAAAACAAGTCGTCGAACTTTAAGAAAACAATACATACCGACATTCATATGTTTACATTTCTAAACCTAAAGAATTGACGAAAGAAAAAAGAACATTTGCAACACTTTAATTAATATTGTTTCTCACTTCACTGAAAATCAAGGTTTTGTATGAAAACAAAAAAGACGCAATTATTATTAACACTTCAGTTTTCCTTAAATTATTTTTATTTGCGTTGTGTTGTACATACATAAGTAACTTAATTCACTTCTTATTTTCAAACTATCAAAATTTCTTATTTCATTATTTTATTTAAATTTTATGTTTTATTTTTCCCGCGGAATATTTTCTTTCAAAACTAAACACACGATCCTTGGCATCGACCGAGCACGTAAAACAGGTGTTTCCAATTCCAATACAAGAAATTCCAATTGTTATTCAAACACTTTATCTACGATATAGGTATTTTCAATGCGATACAGTGTTGCTGAGTGAGGGTGCTTTGCGTGCTCAAAGAAATATTTAATAAACTAATAATATTGTTGAACCTGAGTTATAGGCAGAAGGTATAAATAAACAAAGGTTTTCTTTTAATCATTAAAGAAATAGAAAAAAGAAAGGAAAATAAAAGAAACGATCTATCGTCACGGTTGACCTATGCGCGCGTCGAAAAACAATTCTTCTTCAGACCTCGATCAATGGTCGCTTTGTTGTCGGTGGTGTGGTTGTCTGTCTGTCCTCAAAGGGATTCGGAAGTAAACTAAAAATATAAATTGGTAGGGGAACCGTTTTTTCGCCATCATATCAATTTAATTTAAATTCAGCTGCTGGTTGTACGAGCGACGAAGACGCGAAGAGCGAAGTACGTAAGCTGTTGTCTGTCGCCTGTCTTCGTTTAAGACCGATGCGACCGACAATGACGTTTCCCCTTCCGTCAAGACAACAACAATCCATCCATCAGTGTTTTAAGGTAAAAATACTCCTACTACCTATCCACCTCCTAGTACCTTTTACTCACTCATAGGTGCAATTTATTTTTAAAAATTACACATTTTAATAAGGTTTTTGTTTCTATTTTTGTTAGTCTCTTCTGGTGTTGTCTTAAGTAATTTCCTCTAAGCCAGCTACCAATGGGAAGAATCTACAGTAGAAACCAGATATGTAAAAGTCTTTGGAAGGACGATGGAAGGACACAAAAAAAAGTAAAATGTAAATTATGTGACATGACTCGATTTTTGGGTCAATTCGTCAAAAGTGGGTTAAACCTGTTCTTTTATTTCCATAGCTTCTAGTAAATTTTAGCTTATCAACTAAAATCAGCGGATTAGTTAAACTTGCGTCCATTTATTGTGTAATTAAAGTCTTGGGTTTTGAATACCAGAGACAAAGTTTAAACATTAAATGTACATTGGTTTTGAATTCTTGAACACGACAATGGTAGGGAAGACAAGGTTAGGCATTTCAAATTCGCATTGTACGGTTAAAGAACGAATATCTGTACTTCACAGTACGACCGAAGTTGGACTCAAGATTAAACTAATGGACATTCTATAGAAGCGCGAGTATTACGGTTGAACTATTTATGGAATGAATGCAATTGGCTATTTCACTAAAGTATTGTCCGTGGATAGGCAAGAAAAATTTCGGCGCTGTTCGAGTGACTTAGTTGAGTTAGTGATGAAACTGTCCAAGAAGCTTTAGTAAGTTACTCATTGTTTGGACGTATGTATGTATATGTATATGTTTTATAGATTGTAGGCAGATCAGAAAAAGAGATATGGCATCGTCTCAGAAAACCTAACATGTTGCGAACTCACTTGTGCTGGCATTTTTGGCGACATCGCATAAGTGATCATTCCTCAAAAGATAGTTGCTGGTGAACATTTTTGTTCACTCTAATTTGACGCTTTCGATGGTAAACTCTAGAGCTGATCAACTTTAGGTTTTCTCAGCTGCCCCAAAATAGTAGAAGTTAATGGAGCAAACTGTTTGCTCTTCACATCAGTTGTTAAAAATATAAAATATAATTTATCAAAAAATATATAGCAGTAACATCCAAAGTCAAAGTTGTCAAAAGCACCGCCAATTGCTGCATGAGATCGCTTAGTGTTGATTGCTCTTTTATGGGTGGATCACCACCAGTCTTTTTGGCGTGTCTGGAAAAATAAAACGCTTGATCCCTCAAATTTTGTTTAATTGTGTCTGCAATTTAAGGAGACAGGAGAAATGAAATACACAACAAAAAATTCCTGCAATGCATTTGCGATCTTCTCCTAAGCTTTCTCCTTACTGCGATTGGTAGCGTCTTTTTATTTTCTTTAATTGAACTGTACTCTAAAACGAATTTCGACAGCCAATCTTCCTTTTCTAGTGTGTACACAATTTTTGAACTTTTTTCTTTATTTTATTTGATTGGTCTATTTCTATTTAGGTTTTTTTAAGAAAATAAATTATTTTTAAATTTCTTAAAACGTTTCTAATAGGATTTGAAATAAAAAAGAATAACCGTATTCAAAAATGTCAAATCGAGAGTTGAGACTGACATTTAGGTGACATCTTTCAAAAATATTGCAGGAAAATTTTCAAAACTGAATGCTGAATTAATTAAGTTGAATTTAAACTTCTAAAGTAAAAATTAAAATAGTCAAAAAAAAAAAAACAATTTTCAACTCCCGAGTTATTAAAATTTGCATTTTCCGGCAAATTGAACAATAGTGAACACAATCGCCCTAAGAACACTTTCGTGTGCAAAATAATTAATTGGATTCGAATTTACACGCCGAAGATCATTTATAAAAATTAGGAAGAGGTTTGGGGACAGAACGGAACCCTGGGGCACAACATCTATTTTCTGGTTTAGAGACTTGAACCCATCCAATTCTGCTTACATTGAACGGTCCTAAAGGTAATTTCTGATCCAACGAAGGATGGATTCAAACCATATCAAATGTTTTGAAATATCAGACAAAATAATTGAACTTTCTTCAAAAGAATATAAAGATTTGTTCCATACTGTTCGTTGAGATGGACCATGAGATCAGCAGTGATAATAGTATAATCGTGAATTAAAGATAAGCCAGTGTGAGCAAACTGACTAACTTGTGAACTTTTGATCAGATAAATATTTTATGAAAATCTCAAGACATATTTAAGATTTTTTAAATAGTCTAATACATTCTTCTATCACAAGTTAGTAATCACTTATAACCAGCTGGTAACTGTCAAATTTATCGTTAACCAGAGCTTTTTTCCATAGGAGTTTTACGTACATCAAAATCTCAAATTACGTAATTTAGGTAGGATCCCCCTTTGTACATATTCTACCAAAATTGTGTAATTTTAGTGTGATATTGCTATATCCGTAAACTACTGTGGTCTTATAAAATATCAAGTATTATTATTAAAGATAATCGGAGTATCACGTCTTTTTTTTAGAATTCTTAAGTTACCTATACTGGAAGATGGTGGGTGATGGTGCGGAGTACAATTGCGTAAATCTGGCAGAAAAGACAAGAGATACCACTATTAGGTGGATTTAAATCTCAGAAAATACCCACGGCTATAATAATACTATGAGAAGTAATTATGTTGGATGACGATGATGGTGATGATGATGGCGATGGACGATAGCAAAACATATGATGGGAAAATTTGTCAGTTTGTCTATTTAGCACACAATGGATAGCCAATTGGATGAATGAACTCACTTGTGCTTGCATGAAGACATAGGAAAGGGAAGATACAACACAATTTATGTAGATATACTGAAAGTCTTTTTCTGAGGAATAAACAAGCAATAGGATTTATCAAATATTCCTAAAGACGTTTGCATTTTACTGTAGCAGGAAAGCCTAGGACTTTTTGTACTTAATTTGTTATAAATTAGCAAATGTCGGAAGAATAATTTTATTTTTCTTTATTTGTAGGAAGATTACTTAATCTTGAAATAGTTGGATGATAATATAAAGGTTTAATTTTAAGCTTGTGAAATATCTTAAACAAATTCGGATGCACATTGTAATCATATTTTTGTCTTGATCAGAAAGTAAATTAATCAAATATTAATTTTTGTAAAATGAATAGATAAAGGCAGGGACAAAAGTCCATAGGCCAAAAATTAGCTTAATAGGGTGAGTTAAAAGTCTTTAATTATAAACTTAAAACATACCGATGTAGGCCAAAAGTCAAGAACACAGCCAGTCATAACTTTAAATTTTTTTAAGAAATTCTGTCAAAAGTCTATATTTTAGTTAAACAAATAAGTTATTTTAATATTTGAAAAAAAAAAACAAATCAATGAAAACCAATAAAAAAAGAAAACAAAAATTACGAACTCTTAATTGAAGGGTTAAACACATTTGTTTCACAACTTTGAAACTTTGCATTCACGACTTACTCAACCTCACACCTACCCACAATGTACCCAAAGCCCATTATGTAACTTTGGCCCTGCACCGATCAGAATAGATATACATACATATTTCTAAGATACCAAGTATCAAAATTGGGGTTTGCGAAATTGCGAAAGTGGGAAATTTTGAAATGTGAAACGATAAGCTTGAAGTGCTCAAGAAAAAGTGATATATACAAAGTGTAAACTACTTAGGATGAAATGGTTTAGAAGCTATTCATAACATTGAGATCATTAATATTTGTTAAATATTTCGACTTTTACTCATTTAATTAATGGAATTTATACAAATAATAAAATGGAAGACAAATATTATGAAAACTTAAAGCTTTTTGGAAATTTTAATAAATTAAATAAAAACAGTAGACAAATTTATAATTACGACAACTTTTTCTCTGTGTAATTGTAATTTTGAAACTTTATGGAAAAACTTACTTTGATAACTCGGTTCTTGGTTCTTCTGTATACTGTTCAGGCTACTTCTTTGCTTCACTTAAGGCTGGCTTAGTTGCCGGGCATACACCAACCGTTGTTTTTTGACCAATGAAGTAAGATTTTATATTTCGATTAGGAAATATAAGACCGCGAAAATCTACAAGAAATACCAATTAAATTGATAATTTTATTTTATTAGCTATAACATTATTGACATTTTACTTTCAGCGCTATAGTCTTTTCTTAACTAGGGCGTCACCTGATAAACTTCTCCATATAGCGCCTTTCCTAGCTAGTTGCGTACTCCTAGATGGTGGTAACTGTCTTTTTGCAATCACTTTCTATACTTCTATGTGTTTTCTGATCCGCGGCCTTCCAAAATACGTAGCTGTAATGTGGTGCCCGTGGCATGATGGTTAGTGCGTTGGACTCATTCGAGTGACATAGCCCCACCAAACAACAGAAACCTGATAAATACAGAAATTGACCAACATTTACAACAGATGGACGAAATAATAAAACGAACGATGGAACGGACAATACCCAAGTACAAAGAACGGGACCAAATGGACGCTTACAAAAACGCGACTATTGACGCACTACTTAAGCACAAGAGTGGCTTACTGACAAGACTAAAAACTTGTACAGACGACTTACAGACCCACACGACTTGGAGGTTAGGACACTGAAGTCGTCAATAAAAAATGTCAATCTGTTGATTAAGGAGAACTACAGGTTATCAATTAACAAGTACTGGGACCGTAAGATCCGGTCCCAGTGACCCTTGTATATTCCCTTAAATCAACAAGATATTCAGAAAAAAGAACGATAATGACCTTCCGTGTCTGAAACTGCAAAGAACTAAAGAGAACAGAGATGTACTCAGGACAGCGCAAAAAGATCCAGAAGAAGCCATCTTTGACGATGACTTTTACATAATTGAAGATCCGAAGGAAAAAGTGGAGGCGGTGGGAGCTGCTTTCCAGCAAATGTACAAGGTGAATGTTAGCATTCGCCCCAACCACGACCTGGAAAACAGAGCCCTACTTAATCACTTTTACCTTCGAAATGATATGACACAATGGCGATCTGAGAACCGCGGTTTCATGCGGTTCGATGACGATTCCTTGGCAAATGCCATAATCGCCGAGCAAACGGGAGCAAGTTTCTTGTTAGTGACGAAGGTTGAGCTTCAGCTCATCTTCAATTCAATAAAAAACAAAAAGTCAGCAGGTGTCGATGGTATATCCAACGTTGTACTGAGACTTTACCGATGGAGGCAATTGACATTTACACCACACTCTTCAATAATGCAATGAATAATGCATATTATCCAGTACATTGGAAGACCGCTGTGGTTCATCCTCTCCCGAAAAAGGGAAAAGACAACTCCAACCCGTCAAATCTTCGGTCGATAAGTCTACTTCCGAGCATCGGCAAAGTTTTCGAAAAAATCATTAATAGGGCTCTGACTAAGTGGGCTGCGGACAATAAAATAATTCCGGATAAACAGTTAGGGTTCAAGGCGGGTCATGACACAATTCAGGCTAGAAAGTTTGTTGTCTTGGCAATGTAACTTCTACCACAACATTCCAAATTAACAATGGTCTTCAACAGGGAGCGGTGAATTCGCTAATTCTCTTAAGCATTTACACCAGCGATCTGATAGGTAGTCTAACAAAGGCAATTGCGTACGCCGACGATCTAATTGCGTACAGAACGGCCCGAAAGGTTGAGGTTATAAGAATTCTCTTGCAACGTGATTTCGACAAGATTCAGCGATATTGCGACGACTGGAAACTGAAAATAAATGTCCAGAAGCCTGAAACAATTCTGTTCCGGACTCCGTTGGCTAAGGCCACGAGGGATACGTGCAAGAATTGGCGCAAGATGGTCATCGTTGATCTTCACGGGCAGCGATTAGCCAGCAAAAGTGTATTGAAGTACCTCGGTATCTGGTTAGATCAGTATTTATATTTCGACAGACATATAAATGCTGCTCTGACCAGGGCCAGAGGAGCCTTCGCTCTGACGAAACGGCTGTTTTACAGCAGTAGTCGGCTTGACCCCAGAGTGAAGGTAATTTGCTACATGGCCCTCATAGGGCCGATGATCGTTTATGGTTCTCCTGTGTGGTTCAACGTTGCCCCTTCCCAGATGGAGAGGTTTCGGATGTTCGAGCGGCAGTGTTTACGACGCTGTACCGGCTTATATCGAACAGCCGAATCTTCTTACGTGCATTACTATTCCAACGATGTCCTATATAACGGAGCTCGAATCAACAGAATTGACAATTTCGTGATAAAACTCGTTCAAGGTCACATTGCAAGAGCTATGTCCTCGACCAACAATTTAATTTTCGGGGCGTTCTATCCGAACGACGAGTATTTTGAGAGTGCACGCTTGAGCGGCTTCATTCCACCAGAGGCATTCCTCTTTTTAGATAGATGCGGTCTGATACAGGATAGATTGGCAGTTTCGCTAATCTACCACGTCAGACGACGAACCGTGGATAGGCGACTCCTGTACAATCGGGACGTCATGGCACAAGGCGGAGTAGAGCTCCTTCGGTTCAGTAGGGCTGTGTCCGAACGGGACCAAACTGATAGGGTTAAGCAGGAGAACCAGTTTTGGTGGCTTCAATCGGCACTTGATAGTGGGTAGTCGGGATGAGGTTTTAAGCCTTGGCTGGCTTACAATTACTTGTTTTATAGTTTTAGGGTTTAGTTTTAAGTAGAATAGGCATGGTGGCACAAAAAAAAATACAAAAAAAAATATACACAAAAATACAAAAAAATAACATGGAATAAAAAAAATAAAAAAATTAAAAAAAAATACAACAAAATATGAAAAACAAAAAACGTTAGATAGTTAGATTTGCTGCTGTGGTTGTTCTAGTTTTAAGTAGTTTATAGGTAGAAAGGTAGTTTTAGTTAGCTTTAAGTTTTATATTAAGGACCTTATTTTAAGTAGTTTTTAAGTAAAAATAAAAAAGGATATTGATATCAGTTTTATTTAATTAAAATTAAATTTTCTAATGAATACAAAAATAAATAAAATTTAATAGAAGTAAAATATATCTTAGGGCCGAAAGGCATTAGTATTAAGTGTTATAGTTTAACTTAGAGTGTCCGTATGGGACCAGTAAATTAGTTGTAAGTTATGGTTAATTAGGCTAGTTTTATGAATTTTTGTATAGCTTTAAGATAGGTTTAAGAATGAATTAATAAAAATGAATTTTAAAAAAAAAAAAAAGTGTGTTGGACTGTCATGCTAGAGGTGTTAGATTCGACCCCTGCCTGTGTCATCTAAAGTTTTTGTCACGGGTACTGCCTCTTGCGAGGAATTGACTACCGCCGTCAAATAAGACCAAGTGAAATAAGACCAACTTTCAAAACTTGGCCTTAATGCACTTTACAGAAGTGAAATAAGGCCAATTTTCAGCAGTTGGTCATATTGCACTCTGAAAAAGTGAAATAAGGCCAAACCATTTTGAGAAATAAGACCAACTTACTTTTACGGTGAGGTATGTATGTAATGGGGGGCATACTGCCTCCCCTGAAACCCCCCTGCTTGGACACACTATAGGATTTGGGGTAGGTGCGAGGTTGAGTGTATGCAAAGTTTCTTTGCATTAATAACAAACCACACCGTTGAAACTGAAATAAAACCGATCTAGCTTTCTTTCACTATGTTTTAGTGTTATAAGACCAACTCTTAAAAATTGGCTTTATTATATTTTACAAAAACGAAATAAGACCAATTCTTGAAATATGGCCTTATTTCACTCGGCTTTATATAACGTCACCTGGTACCACGTGTATCTCATGTTCATGTGGATTGGTGTCGTCCCAAATCTGGCAATATTGCTTATTCATCCAAAAATGGACTTCATAGCTAAAGATGATTTTTCGACCAAAATTGGAATCAATTTCTAAGTACTCATCAATCACAGAAAACCCATTTTGATAATACAGTTTTTTTTATCATTGCATGTGTTGCTCGATAATGTTATTAAATAGTAAGTAAATAAAAGATATGGTCGGAGTTTAATACAAGCATTTTTTACTATGGGAAGGGGTCTATCTCCCCCCGTTTAGGCGGTAGGGGCAATTTACAAAAATTATTATTTAAAATGGAAAAAAATAATTAAAAAATAACATTGATACTTACAATTAAGTTTTATACATTTTTAGCCAAACATTCTGTTTTATTAGCCAGTTTTTAATTCAAGTCAAAACTATGCGTAGTTTTTGAAAAATTTAATTTTAAACTCAAAGTTTGAGTAAAAAAAGTTAAAAAAAGGTTTAAAGTGTAATTTTTCAATACTTCAAGATTATCTACCATTGTTTTTATTTCAGAATTTATTGCTCTTATTTGTTTTTGATCAAAAACTGAAAACTAGATGATTTTATATCTTTTAGTTTTTGAGAAAATTGAAAATAACCACAACTACTATTTAATTTAATACTTTTTTTTTTGCTTGAGTGGTCTTATTTTGATAGTAACAATGTTAGGTGTGAGTTTGGGTGTATGCAACAGTGGGATCTGTAAGGGGGGGCATGCTGCCCCCCTGCAACCCCCCTGCTTGGGAACACTATAGGATTTGGGGTGGGTGCAAGTTGGAGTGCGTGCAAGGTGGGGAGGGTGCAAGGTTCGGTGGGTGCAAGATGGGGTGCAAGCAAAGTTTCTTTTGCATTTTAATAAGCTGGATTTAAGAAAAATTAATTTACCCTAGGTGTATCTTAATCCATATTCGATGATTACTATCAAAATAAGACTACGTTAATACTTAAGCAAGGAAAAAGTAATTTAATTAAAATATTTTTTTGGTAATTTTCAATTTTCTCAAGAACTAGAAGACATAAAGTCATCTAGTTTTCAGTTTTTGATCAAAAACAAATAAGAGCAATGAATTCTAAAAAAAAAAACAGTAGATAATTTGAAAGTTTTGAAAAACTACACTTTAAACCTTTTTTTTTTTTGCATAAATTTTTAGTTTAAAACAATTTTTTTCAAAAAATATGCATAGTTTTGACTTGATTTAAAAACAAGCTAATATACAAAAATGTTGGCTTTAAAAAAAGGTATAATACTTAATTGTAAGTATTACCGTTATTTTTTAATTATTTTTTTTTTCCATTTAATGTACATATTTGTTTAAATTGCCCCTACCGCCTAAACGGGGGGAGATAGACCCCCCTCCCATAGTAAAAAATGCTTGTTTTTAACTGTTCTATACAAATCCTTCATTAAACATTGTCGCCAAAGTTATCGTACTCTCCCCCAAAACGAAAATGTTATTTCCATCATAAAAGCATTTTACATTTTTTTAAGAAACAAATTTTCGGAATGGAGAAATATTTCTTAAAATTCTTTACAGAGTTTAAATTGGTATTATCAAACTTATAAATCACGAATCATTATTTAAAGCATTTAAATCTATACTATTATATAAAAGCGAAACCATTTTAAAGTTTGTTACGCAGGATCTCAGAAAGTAGTCAACCGATTTATTTTAAATATATTTTATTATTTTCTATATTGTTATGAGAGTGTTTATGGCTTTAATTTTTTTTTTTTCATTAATTATTTGTCAAACTTAAATATTATTAATTTTACATTTTTTGTCCATTTTTTTTTAATTAGTTGGCTTATACAACCACTCATATCTTAAAACCTATACAATAATCGACAAAGATTAGCATTGCTTCATAAAGTCAATATTGTTGCGCAAATTTTAAGCCTAAAATCACTTCTAAGTTAAACATACAACCTGAGAAATAAATAAAAACAAATTATAAACTTTTTGAATTTATTTTATCCAGGAAATTAGATTCCATCACAATCGCGAGGTCGCTGCTTTGTTTCATTTCATTATCATTCCAACATTTTTAATTTTCTTTTCTTCCCATGCTCTTTCTCTCTTAATATGTGTTCCATTTAATAGTTACGTTTTTTCTCTTAACTACCTACCTACCTTACAGCGTTGCCACAATGTTACAAGTCTAACAAAAGTGTTACACTTTTCTTAATTTTTTTGTATTTGTTACTATGTTACTTTTTTTATCTTTTTGTTACACTTTTTTCTCCAAACTTTTTTTTTTTAAATTTACTTTATGATTTTTTTAATCAGTGTGAAGTGCGCTTAAACAACACTTCCACCTATTTGTACACCTACGTCTTAAATTGAGTTGAAATCACCTTCATTCGACTCGATCGAACTCGTTCAGTTACAGTTTAGTCGAAATCTTGCTATCTTTTACTTCAAATTCAAACTCGATTTCTCGATCCAGCATATAAACATGGTTAGATATCCATTCCTCAAAGTATTCCAGTTTCTTACTTATAATAATTTATTATCTTATTATTTAATGTATAGTTTTGTACTGAATTTAAAAACTGTGATGAAGAAAACTTATGTTCCTATTAAAAATAAAAAATTGAGTTCAAGAGCATTCTTTGATTTAAATCATTTTTTTCAATTTGTTACATTTTTTTCGCTTTTGTTACGTTTTTTAAAAAAATGTGTTACACTTTCGTGAAGCCGAGCGGCAACGCTGCCTACCTACATATTAAATTTTTCTGCATTGTATAGTAGTTCATCAACTAACCTACACACACACATTATTTTTTTGTTTCTCTAATTCTATCGTCACATCGCTGACGCTGAGCAGTGTGGGCTCTTTTTTTTAAGTTACACTATGGACATTTAATTAACTACAGTGCCGTTCACATGAAATGCCGATTTATCTAAAGAAAAATTAGATCTTTTTTATTTTTCTGGTTCGAGGAAGTGAATAGATTATAATTCTTCCAATTTAAAAATAAAAAAAGTTCTATTATAATAGCTTGAATTACCAATTTTGTATCACTTCCTCGAACAATAAAACTGAAATTAAGTTAAAATTTTCTTTACAAATAACTCGAAGAAGGTACTTACAATGACGTCGATAAAAAGAGCACTGAACATGAGCAGATGAATAAAAAAAATGTGTCTATGGAAATTTACACACGCATACCTATAGATGTATGAGAACATTAAAAACACAAATTTGTTTTTTTTTTTACCGCAAATCTATACTATTATATAAAAGCGAAACTATATATAATATATGTACATATAAACTAAAATTAATATTATTGTAAAAAATATGCTCAGTCCCTTTGAGAAATTATTTCATATGCTAATACTAATATTCAAAAAATGTTCGTGGTTACAATTTGCGAAGCAACGCGAGCACGGGTCGGCTAGTATATAATAAACTAAACCACTTTGCGACGTACTTGTTCCAATAAAACTTGTTTAAAATTGATTATTGGAAAATTTTACTTCGTTAAAAGCTCTACAATATTATAAATGTCATGAATTCTCTTTAGATTGGTTTTGTATTAGAAAATGTATTATTCTTTTCTCTCTTATGCAGTTATATACCAATCCATATATACAAAAAAGATACAAAGTATACTTGAAAACCAACAATGTATCTACCAGAATGCACTTTTAATAAAGTAGGTATGGATAAAGAATATTCACCAGAAAGCATTTTGATGTATACTTTGCTTTCGAAGCTCTATAGTCACGTGTAAACGTGCGTGACTTAGTACAGTGAACGAACCTAATCGCTATTTTTACTTTCATTCGTATTCTAGACTTCTATCGTTTACTACACAAATAAATATTATTATTATTAATATTGTTGATTATATTATAAGTTTTGTCACAAATAAAAAGAGGAAAATAATTCAATTCGGTTTTATTGAATTGGAAAAAAACAACCTGTTGCAAATAAAATCGGGGTGTTTTCGGGGTGAACATTTTTAAATGAAACTTAATTAATTTTACTGACCTACCTATCTGTTTTGCCTCATAAAAGTATTTATGTATTATTGAATTCGGGTTCTTCTGGATATAGTCAATATTATGTTGGTTTTCGTATTTACTTAGTTACATAAACTTATTGTTGTTCTTATAAACAAAATATAAACACTCGGACGACTTTTGTGCATATTTAAATGATTTTATCTCGATCTCCTATAGTTGCAGTTGTATAAACATAGCAATTATTACAATTATTCTGTTTACGGGTTTTGATTAGAAAGCACGATCTCAATGTTGTTTATTGATAGGATTTTTTGTTTGTAAAGCTACTATAAAATCAAAATATATAAATATATAAAATAATAATATACAGTTAAAAAAAAAAAACAGTTCTTTGTTTTAAAAAAAAGCTCAGAAATCATCCAAAAAATATTTGTAATTTCTCAAGAGCTAAAAAAAAGTTTACTGTTAACTGTGTAAAATTAATAAAATTACTCTTTGCAACCATTTTATAATTGTATTATAAAAGTTGTTACGTGATTTTAATAACTTATAATAGGAAAAATATAAATTTAAAAGTGAATTCAACTTTGACATCTACAAACAGACACAGTAAGTATAGACATCAACATATTTATTTGAATATAAAATTTATTTGAAAGCAAAAATAACGGTGCCGTGAAATAAAGCCAAGTGTAAAAGAGGGCTATAATTGGACCAATTTTGAACAGTTTTTCATATTGCGCTTTCACAAAGTGAAATAAGAACAAATTATGTTGGAAATAACACCAACTATTATATATTATTTTAACCAAAGGAAAAGCACCACGACTTACAGCGGCGTATCAAACAGTGACTGTCATGCCAGAAGTCTTGAGTTCAATCCCTGCTTGCGCCGCGTAGTTTTTCATGGGTACTGCTTCTTGCGAGGAATTAACAAATCTTCCAAAAGTAATTCGTTTCATGAAAAGTGCATACAAACTGTAGGTCCCCTACATCCCTGAAATTGCTCGCACAAAGAAATGGTTGAGAGTTGTAACTTGTAAGTCATTAAGAGCTGTTGCGCTATACTATAGGACTTAAAGTGGGTGCGAGGTTTTGTGTATGCAAAGTTTTCTAAAAACACACAAACTCTCATCTAACTTATCCTTCTTCTTACTTCACTTGGCTTTATATTACGACTCTCATAAAACTATAAAAATATCAAACATTTTTCGAAATGAAAATTAAATATCTCAAATGCAAACGTTATGCACAAATATACATACAAACTAAAGGTACAAGTTTATAAGTATTAAAAAAAAAAATAGGCTGGGATGCGACCCACACTGATAACTTCCCATCCTGTCTGTCAATTTGTCTTGCTTAAAAGTTTGTAGGTTTTAGTGTTTTGTTAAAAAAGATCTCAGTTGAATTATTCTTAAAAATTTAAAAACTACCAATAATATTTTGCATAATGAAATAGTTTGATTTCGAAATTATTTTTTTATTAACGAGATTTTAAGTCGAAAACCAATTTTAGTAGCATTTCTTTAAAAAAAATGATTGCTTATATAAACAAATACAAATTGGATGAATGAAATTAATTTGAAGTCAATATCTTCTATTGTTCACGAGATATCGAAAACCGAACATAAATTATTTTTTGTAGATTTTAATTTTTTATTAAAAAACTGACTGTTGGATTTTTATAAAAAATGTACTGAACGTCGAAAACAATATTTTTTGTGAGATAAAATAAGTTTGAACCCAATATTTTTAATTTTTGAAAAGATATTTGAAACGAAAATAAATTTTTACTAAGTTTTAGTATTGTTTTTTTTTTAGGTTTTAATTTTTTGTAAAAAAAAACTGTCAATTCGATTTTTCTCAAAATTTTACCGAATATTGAACACAATATTTCTTATAAGATACAATTTGTTGGAAGCCATAATCTTAAATTTTCGAAAAATTATTTAAGTCGAAAATCAATTTTTACCAACTTTTATTAATTTTTGTTTAATTTTTATTTTTTTTTGTAAAAAAACTATCAATTCGATTTTTCTCAAAATTTTACTGAATGTTGAAAACGATATTTTTTAAAAGATAAAATTAGTTTAAGACCAATATCTCAATTTTTTGAAAAGATATTTGAGTCGAAAATACATTTTTACCAACTTTTATTAATATTTTTTTAGTTTTTTTTTTGTAAAAAAAATGTTTATTCGATTTTTCTCAAAATTTTACCGAATATTGAAAATAATATTTCTTATAAGATAAAATTTGTTGAAAGCCATAATTTCAAATTTTTGAAAAATTATTTAGGTCGAAAATCAATTTTTACCAACTTTGAGTAATGGTTTTCATAGGTTTTTATTTTTTATAAAAAAAACTGTCAATACAATTTTTCTCAAAATTTTACCAGAGGTTAAAACATTATTCTTCGTTGCTCAAAATTGTTTTGGAGATAAAATCGTTTTTTGTTCATAAATTTTTCGAGGTAAATAATATTTTTTTGTTCAGTTTTTTTGATTTAAAAAAAACCGTTAATTGGAATGTTTTACAAAAATTTATTTGTGTGGTATCACGTTACAATATATAATATAAAATTTAATTCAAGTCTCTAGCGTTATTGGTTCGTGAGATATTTAGGGTTAACCAAAATTTTCACCTTTTGTTTAAACTGCTATGGTAAAAAAAAACCACCCACGCAATTTTCTTGAGCGCTCTTTCTGCATCTTTCTATTTGAAGTCGATATCTCTTCTGGTTCTTGAGCTATGGACGACGAAAAAAACGTCACCACACGCACGCACAGACATCTTTCTAAAAATCTTTTATTTCGACTCTAGGGACCTTGAAACGTCGAGAAATGTCAAAATTTTCAATTCGACAAATCGGAACCATTACAACAACTTCCTATGGGAAGTTAATAAATAAATTGTGATTAAAAGCGCTTCACAACATTCACAAAATGTTATTTGTGAAGGAAGGAAAGAGAAAATGACAAGACTTTTGCTCTTTGAAGATGCACGTGACTTAGGGTTTTACTATACTTTTTTTTTTTTTTTTGACTGTTTAATTTAGTAGAAGAATGAAGATACACTTCCAAGCTCTGGACGCCTTTGACCACAGCACATCTCTGAATTATTTTGCTTGATTAACTTTTTAGTTGAGACAAATGTAACCGTTTTAAATTTCTCATACGAAGTAATTGTAATTGGTCATACATATTTATCAAATTGAAAATGTTGGTGTTCAATATCAAGGTTAAATCGGAGCGGAAAGAAGACACGTCTGTTCAATAAGTACAATTTTATTCAAGTAAAATAAAGAACTAGTTAAAAGTAATGAGAAAGAAAAAACTAAATTAATTGACAATAGCCGCGTTTTATTATCACCGTGATCTGATCCGGATCAGATCATGATAATAAAACAGCATTGGATCATCATATTTTTTATTATTTAAAGTTTGGTAGCACTGTCAAATTCGTTCTTTCAAAAGTGAACATTTCGAAAGCTTCTGATTTGTGTTTAATAAAACGAGTCACTGTGTACCGGGAAAAATCATCGATAAACGTTATAAAATAACGGGATCTACCTTGAGAAGCCACCTTCATCGGCCCGCATATATCAGTATGCACTACCTCGAGAACATTTTTGGTGAAAATTTCTTTGAAACTATTAAATAGCTTTCTACTAATCTTGCACATCGCACATGTACTGCAACTGAAATTTGGAGGCATTTTGACCTTCAGTCCACGTACCATGTCTTTCTTCGACAACATGCACAAATCATTAGTGTTTAGATGGCCAAACCTGGAGTGCCATAATTCAAACTGTTTATCGATCTTAATTGAAGCACCATTAACACACTCGGTAGTATTTCTTAAGAACCTTACATAAAAAATGCCATTATCAATTTTTGCATTAAGAATGGGAATATTAGCTTTAGTTTTCACAACTGTTTCTTTTTCATTAAATTCTACAGTATTCCCGTTTTCAATTATTTTACTCACTGAGAGAAAATTACCATGTAGGCTAAGAACGAACAAAACATCGCGCAAAATAATGTCACAAAAACGTGATCGTGCTTTTACATCACCGGTACCTTTTCCAATAACACATTCTCCTGACGGTAAAACAACAGTTTGATTATATCGAACCATCGAAGAGAACTGTTTTTCATCATTTGTCATATGCGATGAAGCACCGCTATCCAGAATCCAAACGGTTTGGTTATCGAGTTTTGCTGATGACGTAGACAGACTTAAGACTGCTGCTACGGATTCTTTCTTTTTCAAATAGCATTGTGATTGAAAATGCCCTCTCTTGCCACAGGCATAACATTTTACCTTTTTCATATTTCGCGATCTTGTGTGCATTCCATTATCGAGAGATTGTCGCTCGCCACTTGACCTTTCCCAATTAACCTTCTTCCTCCTCTGAACCTTAGCTGCTAGAACACTCTCACTATTGGGTTCAGTTTTTTCACTACGTCTCCGATCTTCCTCCAGCACCTTAACCTTCAATTGCTCCAATGTAGGCAACTTATCCCTGCTTTCTATCGCTACTACGAAACTTTCCATATCATCAGGCAGACCACACAAGAGCAAGATGCAAAGGAGATCTTCTGATACCTTAACATTGATCTCATGTAGATTATCAATAATTGTGCAAAAATTATTAATTTGACTTGCGAAATTTTCCCTAGACCCAATTTTAAAGCGTACCAATTTCTTGAACAAATGAAACTTTTCGTGCTGGTCCATCTGCATTGTACAATTTGCTAAGAAGCAACCAAGCTTCTTATTTGGTATTCTTACAATGCTTAATATGAATAAATTCTAATGGTTTTACGCATAGAGTTAAATATGCCAGGGCTTTCTTATCGACAGCTTCCCACTTCAACTTCTCGGCAGCATCGTTCGGACACTTAACCTCAATAACAGTCCAATAGTCCAAAGTAATAAGCAGACTTTTCATCTGCACCGACCAGGTTGCATAATTGTCAGTACTCAATTTCTCTATCTGTGTTAAGAAACTCATCCTATAAAAATATGAGTTAATACTTTTCACAACAAATAGACCAAAAAATTAATCAAAAAATTAAACCACGCTTTGGAGGGCTGGCCCATAACCTTTGTTCAATATCACGGTTAAATCGGAGCGGAAAGAAGACACGTCTATTAGATAAGTACAATTTTATTCAAATAAAAGAAAGAACTAGTTAAAAGTAATGAGAAAGAAAAAAACTAGAGGAATTGACAATAGTAATGAAAGCTTTCGCAGTTGGGTTGCCAAGGTGTAAATTCAAAATACAGGGTTTAATTCTCCAACAGTTGGAATTTTTCATAGTTTCCAATTTCCTAGAATAAAAATCAATGGTTTTTAAAGAGATATATTTTCGTCGACCTTATCTCAAGACTTCAAATTAATCTTGACAATAACATTGAGATGTGCAGATTTTAAAGAAATTTAGTGGTTGTTTCTTTTAACAAAGCAATTAATTTTCTACTCGTTGCGACGTTATACAGAATTCATATAGACTTAAACAAAATTTAAAAACTGAAACAAATATTTGTCCCTTAAAATGTTTTCACAGTTTCTTTATACAATTTTCAAACAAAGAAAAATATTGAGTTCAATATTGTTTTTTTTTTTTTTAAATAATGTGAAATCCAATTTATAATTTATTTTAAAATAAAACCTACAAAAACCACTTAAAATTGGTAAAAATTGATTTTCGACTCAAATATCTTGAGAACAAAAAAATTGTATTGAACTTATTTCATTTTATACAAAATATTGTCCTTAACTTTGTTAGAATGTAGTTGGTCCACCAACTTTGAAATTGTGAAAATCTGATGATTGCAATCGTTTTTATATCGTTTGTACAAGTTTATACAACTTTAAAAAAAAAATAGTAGCCACCTTTTTTTTTTTGTATTAGCAATTAAAAAAAGGGTACGGTAATTGGCCAACTAACTTTCGAATCTGAAAACTGATAATCGATTGTGCAAGTTTAGTTTAGCATTTAGTTTATAGATGTCCCAAAATACTTTTACAAAAATTAGTTTGTCAAAATCGTTCACATAATTTTTTTAAAACATGGAATCGTTTGTATAACTTTTAAAATCATTGTTCACCTAATAAATTATAGTAAAACAATATCTCTTCTATTTTTAATTATTAACTTCCCATAGGAAGTTATTGTAATGGTTCCGATTTGTCAAATTGAAAATTTTGACATTTCTCGACGTTTCAAGGTCCCTAGAGTTGAAATAAAAGATTTTTAGAAAGATGTCTGTGCTTGCGTGTGTACGTACGTTCGTACGTCCGTATGTTCGCGACGTTTTTTTCGTCGTCCATAGCTCAAGAACCAGCAGAGATAACGAATTAAAAAAAAATTTTGTTATACAAATAATAATACAGAAAGATGCTGAAAGGGCTCTAAAGAAAATTGCATGGGTGGGTGGGTTTTTTACTATAGCAGTTTTAAAAAAAGGTGAAAATTTTGGTTAACCCTAAATATCTCATGAACCAATGACGGTAGAGACTTGAATTAAATTTTATATTATATATTGTAACGTGATACAAAACAAGTATATTTTTAGAAAAAAATCAAATTAACGGTTTTTTTATAAATCAAAAAAACTGAAAAAAAATTTGTCACCTTTTTACGACTAAAATATGATTTCATCTCCAAAACAATTTTGTGCAACAAAGAATAATGTTTTTGACATCTGATAAAATTTCGAGAAACATCTAATTGACAGCTTTATATCAGTAAAATTTGTCTGATGTTTTGGTATATGATTCTTTTGGTTATGGTTAACAGGAAAAAAGTTATTAAGGATTTAAGTTGAAAAATTCTTTTAAGAAGTGTTAAAATGCGTCTGGCAAGGGGAAGGCTGAAAGCAAAACGTCTTGGACACACATTTTTAGAACCAGGGGAATTTGTCTGATATTTTGGTATATGATTGTTTTGGTTATGGTTAAAAGGAAAAAAGTTATTAAGGATTTAATTTCCAAAATTCGTTTAAGAAGTTAAAATGCGTCTGGCAAGGGGAAGGCTGAAAGTAAAACGTCTTGGACACATATTTTTACAATCAGGAGAATTTTTCTGATTTTTTGATGTATCATTCATGTGGTTATCACTTCGACCCAAAAAGTTGATTTTAGCACATTTTGGCGGCCGTCTGGCAAGGGGAAGGCTGAAAACAAAACGTCTTGGAAACACTTTTTTGACATCAGGGCACCATCCCCTATTGTTTATATATCCATTTAAGTGGTTATCACTTCGACCCCAAAATCGAAAAAATGACCATTTTCGAACGCCCACCCCCGCCCCCGGCTAAAAAAAAAACCTGCCAAACGGTTGAATTTGGCATAAGGTTGCGTATATCTACACATACAAGTATGTATGTATATATATTTTGGTTAGACTATTTGTTTTACAAAAAATTAAAAACCGAAAAAAAAATTTAACAAACGTTTTTAAAAAAAGTTGTTTCGATTCAAATATCTTTTCAAAAATTTGAGATAATGGCTTCTAACTACGGTAAACTTAAAAGAAATATTGTTTTCAACATTAGGAAAAATTTTGAGAAAAATCGAATTGACAGTTTTTTTACAAAAAATAAAATCAAAAAAAAAATGTATAAAAGTTGGTAAAAATTGATTTTCGACTCAAATGTCTTTTCAAAACTTTGAGATGTTGGCTTTAATTTACTTTTATCTTTCAAAAAATATTGTTGTCAATATTCAGTAAAATTTTGAAAAAAATCGAATTGACAGTTTTTTTACAGAAAATTAAAAACCGAAAAAAAATTTAACAAAAGTTGGTAAAAATTGATTTTCGACTGAAATATCTTTTAAAAATTTTGAGATAACGGCTTCTAACTAATTTTTTCCTATAAGACATATTGTTTTCAACATTAGGAACAATCTAAAAAAAAATATAAAAGTTGGTAAAAATTCTTTTTCGACGTAAATAACTTTTCAAAAATTTGAGACATTGGCATAAAACTAATTTTATCTAATAAGAAATATTGTTTTCAACATTACAACAGATACAATTTTGTGAAAAATCGATTTGACAGTTTTTTTTACAAAAAATAAAAACCTAAAAAAACAATACTAAAACTTGGTAAAAATTTACTTTCGACTCAAATAGCTTTTCAAAAATTAAAAATATTGGCTTCAAACTTATTTTATTTCACAGAAAATATTGTTTTCGATATTCAGTAATTTTTTTTATAAAAATCCAACAGTCCGTTTTTTCATAAAAAAAATAAAATCTACAAAAAATAGTACGCAAATTTGGTAAAAATTGATACATATAGACAAACTTAAGCAAGACAAATCGACAGAAGGGATGGGAAGTTATCAGTGTGGGTCGCATCCCAGGCTCTTTTTTTCAAAATTTTGGAAAAAGTAAAATTGGTGCGCTACCCGACTGATTTAACTTACGAACATTCTGAAAATGTAGTTTGACTAATAATCGCTTGTACATTTGTACAAGCTTATACATATTTAAGAAAAGTTTGTTATAATTACGGTTTTCTTATTATAAGCAATGCAAAATATTTAAGAGTAGTTGACCCACAAATGTTTGGGACAAAAATCCGAAAATGCAATTCCAATAAAAACACTGGCAAAAAATGTCCCACACATATTTTCCAAAAAAATGTCTATAAAATGTTACTTCAATTTTTTATTTTACAAATTTTTAAACATCACTTTTGATGGTGATTGTTTAAAAAAAATGTCTTCCTTGTATTTTATATTATTTTTTTTTATATTTTGGGACAGCTAGTTAGTCCACCAACTATATGCGACAGACATTTTTAAAATGAAATTCGACTTTAAATCGTTTGTATAAGTGTATACATACACACGTTAAATAGGTATATATGTCCAAAAATCATTTTAAACAAAAGTATTTGGTAATTTTTGATTTTTTGTTAATAAACTTGCAATCGTTAGGGCATTGTTTTGAAATGATGATTTTTAAACTAATCTATTGATTTTATCTTTCTCCTACTTTAAATTATATTTATTGTCCACTAAATTCTCGGATGTATAAACTTGTACAAACGTTTATCAGTTGAACTATGTTATTATAATTTTCAGATTCCATAGTTGGTGGGCCAACTACATTACCCAAAATAATAAAAAATTATTTAAAAATTAACTAAAAATTCAAGTAATTTTTTTTTAATTATATCACGAATCATCATTTAAAAGTATGTACACGCTTTTCAAAAAAAATCAAAAGAAATTACTAGTTTTTTGTCCCAAATTGTTGGGACATGTATAAACTAAACCCTTGGATGTATAAACTTGTACAAACGATTTTCAAACTACGTTTTTATTATTTTCAGATTACATAGTTGGTGGGTCTCAAAATATTCAAAAAATAATTAAAAAAACAAGGAACATTTTTTATTTACAAACTATTATCATGGACTATCGTATAAAATATGCACAAACAATTGCTTACTAACTCGAAAGTTGGCCAACTATGTAACCTTAACTTTGGTATTTTTTTTAGAAAATTAAAATTCACAGGTTATTCTTATAAACAAATATAAACAGACAAAAAATAAAACACTTATACTTTCATCTATTTAATAAATGTCAATAAAATGACAATAGTTCTATTCTTAAAAAATAATTATTTTAAAGGGCACCAATTAAAAGTTATAAATAGTGTGGGCCTCATTCCAGCTTCTTTTAAAATCCCAAGAATTTGCAAAACTTGGTTTTACTATGTAATAGTTTCTTACTTTAAAGATTTCAAATACATTTCCCGTTTCCCTCCTCGTTTAAAAAAATATTCAACGGACGCCTATGTGTAATTAATTTTGGAACAAGCTGGCACAAGGTAGAAGATTGGAAAATTTGACTTATAGAATGCTTTATATTTAAAAACTTGTTTTTTAAATGCCCGCTTGATAGTTCCCATCAGCGATCGAGTTCCCATGAATATAGGAATTCTTACGTGAGTTAATGATAAAAATGTGACCTACATAGTCCAGTTAATAAACGTTTTCACCCCAAAAAAAAATCTAACAGTTTTGAAACTTGGCACACTTACTAAGGGATGTCTGGTGATGACCCAAAAAATAGTCCCCAAGAATCCGACGTGAGCTCTAGCGGCAGTTAAGAGAAACATGGAGTTTGTTTCAGTTTTTCACGTTTATCTCGAAAACTGTTTGTCGTATCAAAAAATTTTGTTTTACAAAATAAAGCGTATTAAATTTTATAAAAAAAAGCGCATGTGAATTTTTTTCGTATCTCTTATAGTTTATAAAATAACTCTAGCGGCAGTGAAGAGAAACATACGTTTTTTCGGTTTTTCAGGTTTATCTAGAAAACCATTTGTCGTATCAAAAAATAATCTTCTACAAAATTAAAGCTTATTAAATTTCCTAAAGAAATATGATTAATTTGTTTCTACTTGTTTTATGTTGTAAAATAACTCTCTCTCGGCATTTAAGGATTGGGTGGATTTCACCTGTTAATGTATTATATTGGTTCAATAGGTTTTCTGATGAGTGGAAGTGGCCTGCAAGAGTTAATAAGTACTATATACGCCCCGGTTTTTGTTGAAAAGACGCTGCAAGGAAAAGCTTTCGCTAGAGCAGTTCGTGCTTTAATACTTATACAGACATCTTTAGCTAATATAATAATGGAACAAGTGGACATAAACCAACATGAATTAGAGGAAATCCAAAATCTCACGAAAAATTTTCTTGATGAGTCTCCTTCGTTAATTCTTCGACTGAATTTAAGTCTCTCATTCCGCCTTCCCAATCATTGTAGCGTGTTCCAGGCGGAACTTTTGGCGATAAAAGAAGTCTTGTCCTGGCTTAAAGAAAACGTGATATCAACATCTGATATTCGTATTTTCTCAGACAGTCAGGCCGCTATCAAATCTCTGACTCTGTCTCTACAAACTCTACACCAGTCCATAACTGTCGATCATCTCTAAGGGAGATGGCACAACAGTTTAATATTCACCTTTGCTGGGTGCCGCGCCATAGAGACATTCCAGGTAACTGTAAGGCAGATGAACTCGCCAGGAACGGTACAGTACAGCCCATCCTATCACGTTTGGCACGTAATGGCATACCAATCGCTACTTGTAAACTGTTGCTAATGCAAGACGCTGTGAGGAGGGCAGGCACCAGGTGGAACAACATCACCACGTGTCATGTCACAAAAAACATCTGGCCAACACTGGATTTAAAACGTTGAAGGTGCTTGCTCTCTCTAAGCAGATCGCATATAAGCTCGATAATAGGTGTCATAACCGGACACTGTCTAATAGGAAAGCACGCCACGAGATTAGGCGTATTCTCAAATGACTTTTGCAGAAGCTGTATGGACGAGGAAGAGGAAGAAACAGTTCTTCATCTTCTCTGCACATGCCCTGCCCTGGCTCGAAAACGCAAGAATTACCTAGGAGAATTCTTCTTTAACGATCTAAACGATCTAAACCACATCAGCATAATCCGCCTCTCACGTTTCGTAAGGGACTCAAACTGGTTACATTGAGCTTAGGAGGAAGCCTCAAGATTCATGTGGTACCACAATGGGCCAGAAAACTGGCCTAAGTGTGTCCGTTTCCATCTAGGACAGCCACTATAACCTAACCTAACCTCCTTCGTTAAAAAATTAAGATAAATTGGGTGGCGCAACAGTCCGTTTGAGAACTAGGGCCTAGTGACTTACAACTCTCAACCATTCCTGTGTGCGAGTACTGTTGTCAGGGATGGAAGGGACCTACAGTTTTAAGCCGAATCCGAACGGCAAATTTGAGAAAGCACTTTTCATGACAAGAATTACTCTTGGAGAATTTGTCCATTCCTTGCAAGAGGCAGTATCCGTGAAAAAAACTTTAGATGGCATAGGCAGAGAGCGAACCCAAGACCTCTTGCATGACGGTCCAACGCACTAACAGTTGTTTAAAATGATTACATTGCTTAAAGATTTTATTCACGCTGAGCGGTCTGGCGATTGGAATGCCCATATTAACTGTGTGAAAGAATATGATTCCATATTTCGATGCCGCCGGACACTTCTCGTACGCCAAATCATGTCACCTGTATTTGCGGGACATGATAAAACTGCCTTCTGTGATGAAATCATATGAAATTAAAAACTTTGTGCAAGAAGGTTACTTAACTATGAGAAGAACTGACCGATTTTGGAGTGTGGTCGGACCAGACAATTGAACAAACTCTAATGCGTGGAATGAAGAGTACGGGTGGCTTGACACGAGGGCGTGGAATCACTGATAGTGTACTTAGCAAATGGGTTCTAGGGCTGACTGCTACTCATGAAATTTGCTCATTACTCGAAGAATTCACTGGCGTTCTTTTTTTTTTACTAGTGAGCAACATGAAGATTTTGGGGAGGCACGTAAAATTAGAGATAATACAGACATTACAAAGCTGTCAAATTGGTTCCAAAGTCATCCTCCATTTCCAGTTACGAATGAAATCATGCCAATATAGCGAGTGGCATCGTTGGAGATGATAAAGTAACTTGCTACAATGCTTATTCTCTAGGCATGCAGGCAATGAGCCTAATAGTGGGCCAACGAGTTTCAGAAGTAAAACTATCGCAAAAAAATCGAGCACTCCCTTTGTCTTTTATGTCAAATAAGTAAGCAGCCCGATGAAGACTTAAAGACTTATATGGAGTATGAGTTGGCTCCCTTTCCATTATCATTGTTTGATGAAAATGGGATGCGAAAAACAAATTATTGTGGCCCAAAGATTCCGATATTTCAACAATTTGAAATTCCTACATTAAGTACCTTCAAAAACATTATTTGGCAAAAAGTTGTACTTTAGTGTTTGATGGTTACTCTTCTTTGGAATATAGTACAAAAAGAGGAGAACAAAATCGAAGATATATGTAGACTTAAGAAGTCAGTCGATATTCAATTTGATCATGTAACAGTGATAAATATCAAACAAATAGATTTTCTTTCCAACGAAAAGAATAAGTCAAGATTGATATCTTTTCTATCCACGACACTTTGTAACCAAGGAATAGAGATGAGAGAAGCACCTGACGATACTGACTTAATTAATTATTCAAACTACAATAGAAAAATCTGTGGAGACTGCAAACGTTGCAGTGATAGGTGAAGATGTTGATCTGTTAGTTCTACTTATGGGCTTAACACCACCAGAAAAGGAAATAATTTTCATCAAGCCAAGCCATGGCAACGTTGAAAGGAAACTTTATTCAAGTAAAGTTTTGCAAAATGAAAATACATTTAAAAGCATTCTATTCCTGCATGGGTTCAGTGGATGTGACACCACCTCGGCATCATACATATAACCATCAGCCATTCATAAAATTAATTTGTTTCAAGTTCGATTTTGCTATAAAGATTATAAACTTAATTCTTGTTGAAAATTATGTTGCTTTATTTTTGAAAAATAAACCTAATGATACGAGAAACCGTTTCCAAGATAAGCATGAAAAAAATACTTGTTTTTCTTCAATGTGGATGGAGTTATTTTTTCCTTCGGAAATTTATTAAGCTTCAATTTTGTAGAAGATTATTTTTTGATACGACAAATAGTTTTCAAGATTAACCCGAAAAACCGAAAAAACCGTATGTTTCTCTTTACTGCCGCTAGAGTTATTTTATAAACTATAAGATATAGGAAAAAAATCATAAAAGCTTTTTTTTATAAAATTTAATAAGCTTTAATTTTGTGGAAAAAAATTGTTTGATACGACAGTTTTCCAGATAAACGTGAAAAACTGAAACAAACTCCATGCTTCTCTTAACTGCCGCTAGAGCTCACGTCGGATTCTTGGGGACTTTTTTTTTGGGTCATCACCAGCGTTACCACTTTACTTCAATTGAAGTAGATCTACTTCTTTTTTTTAAATACATTTAAAATCTACTTCCTATTTCGCACCATTATCAAAATATTAAAATCTACTTCATTTTTAAGATTTGTGTTTCTACCTACTTCAATTTTAATAAAAATAGACTGAGACCCGTATTTATAAAGAAAACATAGTCAAAATTAGTTATTTCAGCTCCCGTGTTTAGGAAAACTACACCATGGAATAAGAATTTTACGAACTCAAACTAAAGGCAGTTGCCTACCGTTCCATTTGAGTCTGGAATATTTGTATTTCGTTGTGTAGTTTTCCTAAACACGGGATCTAAAATAATTAATTTTAACTACGAGTATGTTTTCTTTATAAATATGGGTATGAAATCTATTACTTTTTTCTCCTAATCACTCTTGAATGTAGTCTCAAAATTTTCTAGAGAATTAAAAATCGCTTGAGTGTTTGCATTTGCGATAAGGTTCCGTTTTATCTAATGTATTCTAGTTTAACCCTTTTGTCATTTTTACTTGCGACATAGGACCTGTATGGCAAATTTTGCATTCGTAAACAGATTCGAATTCGAGATTATAATCAAACATGGCATTACGATGATAGAGAAGTCGAAAAAGTGGATCCCCCGATTTCGTCGGTTTGTCTGCATGTCTTTTCTGTTGTTTTTTTAACTAAAAATAACAGTAGTCCTAATACAAATTTGTAAGGTCAAAAATCGATAATTCGAATTTTCTTCATTCAATATAAAAAATATTTTTTTATTGCTTTAGGAGTGTACCCCCATAGAACCGTTATTTTGTTTTTAAGTTTTCTCAAGAACTAAACAATTTTTTTTTCTGCAAAAGCTCTTATAGTGTCTCAATAATATTTGATGACCAAAAAATATTAATTTTTTTCGAAATTTGATATCTTGAAAATGGGTCATCATTTTTTACAATATTTAAATGCAAGACGTCTAATAATAAGTTCCAAAAATATTTTTAACTAAAATTTAAAAACGATTTTCAAATACAAATTTAAAAAAAAAATTAGGTTTTTTTGGGAAATCAAATGGCATTTACATTTTTGAAGACAAACTTTTTTTGCATCTTAATCTTAAAATACATCTTAATCTTAAAATACAGGAAATAGTTTTAAACACACTTTTTTGGATACATGAGCGAGTTAATGCGAACCAATCGTGCATTTTATTTCTTTTCTGTTTGTTATTGTTATTTGTGTTCAGGTGTGCTTTAGTGTTATTTTGGATTTGATTTCTTGTTTTCAATATGAAAAGATATTTTCAAGTTGTCCAAAAACAAAATTAAAAGGTGTGTTGATGTACTAAAATTCTATTACGATTACAATAACTATTTCTTGTAGAACTCGTCCTTTGCAATCAAAACATTATAAAGTCATTTCATTCGACCAACACGAGCCGAATCTTTGCGTTTTCGTTGCCAACAACCAAGAATTAATTTAAGATATGTTACATTATGATATGAAGGCTTACAAAATTCTAGTTTTTTTTTAATTTTTTTATTCAATAATATGAAAAAGTTAATTTTTGAAATCTACATACTTCCATTTTTCTCAATCTACTTCGCTTTTTTCCTAAATTCCACTTTTTTTTTGAGAAGTGGTAACGCTGGTCATCACTAGACATCCCTTAGTAAGTGTGCCAAGTTTCAAAACTGTTGGATTTTTTTGAGGTGAAGACAATTTTTTTCGTTCATTGACTGGACTAACAGTCCTCGTCACCCTAAGAGATAATCGGGAAACACACACCTTCAGGCTTGGCATAAGAAATTATATGCATTGTTGCGCCTAATTGCTTTTATTGACATTCATGAGATTTCTTCGATTTGTGCATCCGAACTTTTAAGATGATAGAAATTAAATAAGTTGAGTAAATACATAACACTCTCCACCACTCAAATTTAAGTAACCTCTTACAATGGACAATATAATAGTTATACATGATATTTAATATTTATAAGATTTTACAATTTTTGTGGCAGCTCGTTGAGCTTTTCTTACAGCTATTGGTTCATGGCTGATTTGATTTTTGTTTAAATTATTTTCATCGACCAATTCATTTTTAACTTCATTATTGTCGATTAAGTTTTCATTTACAGGTACTGTAGCATCAGCATGTGTACCAGCAGTTGATTTTGAGATTTCATAATTTATGACATTATGATTAATTTGAAAATTTGAGTTCGACTGTTTTTTTAACCGGTTTTGATGAACATAGCGAATTTTTGAATTTACCACAACAAGATACGTTAAATTGCTTATAACTTTTTTAACAACTGCTGGTATCCATTTGATAAAGTTCTTCAATTCACTTCTATATAATACCTTCTCCCCTACAGAAAATTTTTTAATTTCATCATATTTATTTTTAACTAAATGAAAATTTTCTTTATATTCCTTACAAAATTCTTTAGTTTTCTTTTTTTTTATATTGACATTATTTTTATTTTCATTAATTTTCGGATTTAAAATATCTAATGGTTTAAGAGGCTTAAACGAGAACATGAGCTCCGAAGGTGACTTGCCAGTTGTAGTGCACGGAGTATTATTGTAAACCATTAAAAAATTAAAAATCTTATCTTCAAAACTTGAGCTACTGTTTTTGTCTAACGCAAATTTTCCCAACGAAGACTTAGCCGTTTGAACGCCCCGTTGATCCAAACCATTACTTTGGCTGGGATACGGTGGAGTCGGCTTATAATCGATCTTATTTTCTTGACAGTATATTCTAAAAAGAGATGCGTTAAACGGGGGACCATTGTCCGTGACCATACATTTTGGATAACCAAAAATAACAAAAATATCTTTAAGTTTTAAAAGTAACGAAGACAATGTGGTTGAATTCATGACTTTGACTACAAAAAACTTGCTATAAGCATCAACCATTATGAGACATGTTTTACCAAATAAATGAAAAAAATCGAGATGGATTCTGTCAAAAGGCCGAAACACCTTAGGCCACGAAGTGAGACACTTTTCTTTTGGGACATTTTCCGTCATCTTACATGCATCGCACGACCCAACATATATTTCTATATCTTTATCGACGCTAGGCCACCATACGTACGATCTACTCAACATCTTAATACGGACGATGCCTACATGACCATTATGTAAGATTTCAAGAACAGAGTGTCGCAATTTTGTAGGAATGACTAACCGATGACTGATGTTCAAATGGTAGACATGTGCATTCAAGAGGACACAAGCGTCCACAGGTTTTTTCTCAAAACCCACCTCTGTCTATCAACTCCTACTCTCACCTCCACGTGGTGAACATCGGGTGCCTAGTACCTCAACTGGAGATTGGGTTCTAACCCCAGTGGAAAGTTGTTGGGGGCAGCAAACGAGAGAGGGGGGGAGAGGTGTTTCCACTAAGGCACCTCTCCTTATCCAGACGGCAGCGGACGAATTCTCGAGATGGAATCAACGGTGGCGTCTACAGTTCCAGTAAGGTTGAACTACTTAGTGAACACCTTATAGGGCTTCTACGACTTATTCGGAGCCCAGGCCTATAAGGAGCGGTTTATCCGGCTCCCCGTCCTTGGAGTTATACTAAGGATCTGGCCCTCCAGGTTGGGGGTTGTGCCGTCAGGGTGACTTCCTGACCACGTAAAAATTTTCTAGTTGCGAAGCACCAACAAGCCTCGGATACGGACGGATTCACTGTTGAAAACCCAAGCAAACGAAATAAGGACAACGAACTTCGGATCTGTACGTGGAATGTTAGGTCCCTTAACAGACCACGTGCAGCCGAACAATTAGCGGAAGCCCTAAACTGCTGCAAGGCAGATATTACCGCCATCCAAGAAGTGCGATGGGATGGACCGGGCAAACGCAAATTAAAAGACTGCGATGTATACTACGGCGACTGCTACCGAGAACAAAGGCAGCGTCTATTTGGGTGTGGATTTGTTGTTGGAACTAGACTCAGGCAAAAAGTCTTGAGTTTCAACAGTGTGAGCGAGCGCATCACGACAATCCGCATCAAGGCTAAATTCGCCAACATAAGCCTAATATGCGCACATGCCCCAACAGAGGAGAAAGATGAGGACACCAAAGACATATTCTTCGAGCTCTTGGACAAGACATATGAGCAGTGCTCTGGCTATGACATTAAAATTGTCTTAGGAGATTTTAATGCCAAGCTAGGAAGAGAAGACATCTTTGGTGGCACAATCGGGAGATACAGCCTGCACGACACCACCTCCGACAACGGATTCAGGCTGATCGATTTCGCTGCGGGGCGCGACGTTCTGGTAGCTAGTACGCAGTTCACACATCTCAATATCCACAAGGGGACATGGAAATCTCCTGATCAATCAACCGTCAACCAGATTGACCACATTGCGATCGACGCACGACACTTCTCCAGTATACAGGATATCCGAACTTTCCGAGGGGCCAACATTGACTCGGACCACTACCTCGTTGTAGCCAAGGTACGGCTACGGATATCCCGGTCCAAGCCAAAACAAGGAAGTACTGTGAGAAGTTTCGACGTTAGACGGCTACAATCGCAAGAGACTGCCATGTCCTTTTCCGATCGAGTCTCTAGTAACCTCTTAAGGAGTCCTATGCTGCATGCATTAAGCATTGAAAACCAGTGGCAACATTGCCTTGCAGCCATCAGAGATGCCGCCTCTGAAGTGCTAGGTTTCACACGTCCACAACAGCGAAACCCCTGGTTTGACGACGAATGCCGGCAAGCGCACGCAGCGAAGCAAGATGCATACAAAACGGCGCTGCACAGAAGGACCAGAGCTGCTCGCGAGCTCTATGAGCAGAGGAGGAGAGAGGAACACCGGCTTCTTAGATGGAAAAAAAGAGAGCACGAGAAGCGCGCGATCGAGGAGATAGAGGGATGTTACAACAGGAATGAGGTTCGTAAATTTTACCAAAAGGTAAAAAAAAACTCCCAAGGGTACCAGCCACGAACCGAAGCCTGTAAAGACGATCAGGGGAACATCGTAGTAGAACCGCAGTCTATGTTGAGAATATGGAAAGACCACTTCTCCAAATTATATAACGGCGATGACGAACCGAATCCCGCTGTAAGGGAGATAGAACCACTCAACTTAGGCGACGCAGATCGACAATTCCGCCTACTTGACCTAGACGAAGTGAAGATAGCTATATCTAAACTGAAGTCAAACAAAGCTGCTGGAGCTGACGGCATAGCTGCCGAACTATTTAAAGCAGCAGGCGATGACTTGGTAGGGAGCATGCAAAATATGGTCGGAAGAAAGCATGCCCGATGAGTGGAATCTCAGCATAGTTTGTCCGATACAAAAAAAAGGAGACCCTTTAAATTGCGCCAACTACAGAGGAATCAGTCTCCTTAACATTGCATATAAGATCCTTTCTGCCGTACTATCTGAAGCCGTTCGTCAACAACCTGATAGGTCCTTATCAGTGTGGCTTCAGACCAGGAAAGTCCACTATCGACCAAATATTCACATTACGGCAGATCTTGGAAAAAACCCAGGAGCTTCAAATCGATACCCACCAATTCTTTATCGATTTTAAAGCCGCGTATGACAGCATCCATAGGGAAGAGCTCTACAGAGCAATGTCTAGTTTTGGCATCCCTGTCAAACTTATCCGTTTGCGCAGAATGACGATGGAGAATGCACGCTGCTCCATCAAGGTCGGAAAAGATCTCACCGATGCATTTGATGTCAAAAAAGGTTTTAGACAAGGCGATGCACTGTCATGCGACTTCTTCAACATCGTTCTGGAGAGAATTGTGCAAAACTCAACCGTCAACACTAGAGGCACAATCTTCCAAAGGTCCATCCAATTACTCGGATACGCAGATGATATTGACATAATTGGACGATCAAAGCGTGATGTCAGTGGAGCGTTTTTGAGCATTGCGACGGAAGCGAAGAAGATGGGTTTAGTGGTCAATGAGGGCAAGACCAAGTATATGCTGTCATCAAAAAAGGACATTGAACAACGACGTCTTGGACAAAACGTCACAATGGACAGCTATAACTTCGAGGTAGTTAAGGACTTTGACTACCTAGGCACCGCTATAAACACAGGCAACGACACCAGCGCTGAAATCAAACGAAGAATAACTCTTGCAAATCGCTGCTTCTTTGGACTTAGAAGGCAATTGAGAAGTAAAGTCCTCTCTCGAGCATCTTAAATCACCATCTATAAGACATTCATCATCCCGGTTCTCATTTATGGCGCTGAGGCCTGGACCCTGTCAAAGAAAGATGAGAACGTCTTAGGATGCTTCGAGAGAAAAATTCTTCGGGTGATTTTTGGTCCCGTACGTATAGATGGAGAATGGAGGAGAAGATATAACGACGAACTGTACGGGCTGTACAGCGGCACTGACCTAGTTAGCAGAATAAAAGTCCAACGGCTTAGATGGCTGGGTCATGTAGAGCGAATGGACATCAACGCTCCAGCCCGGAAGGTCTTCGAATCCAATCCCGAGGGACGGTGGCGCACTCAGGTGGGTTAGGACCTCAACCAACTTGGCGTGCGAAACTGGAGACAGTTAGCTAGGGACCGAGCTGGCTGGAGACGCATGTTGGTTGAGGCCCAGGTCCGCCCCGGACTGTAGCGCCACCTTAAGTAAGTAAGTAAGACTAACCGATGACTATAAAAAACACACTGATCTTCTAAACAAAGTTGATCCCTTTTCAAAATCAACGGTCGAAGATCTTCTTTAATCACTCTAGGCCAACCACAACAAAGAAATTTTGAAACTGAATGTAGATTCGCATCTTTGAGGGTTTCTTCTTGAACCAAGGCAAAATCAAGAAATTTTTCTGAACCATAGTAGTTAAAAGGAACATGTTCTATTTCCGACTCTACGTTTAAAGGATGACGTGAAAGAAAATCTACATGACACATACTAGAACCTCTCCTATACATATATCATTTTGTATTGATATTGAGACAAAATTATTGCCCAACGTTGTAGCCTGGCTGACGCCACCGCAGAATTATGTTTACTAGGACTAAAAATTTCCTTAATGGCCAAATTGTCAGTACACAAAACAAATGTGTGGCCGTAGATGTACGTATCAAATTTTTTAATCGCGAAAATCACTGCGAGACCTTCTCTATGCAACTGAGAATAGTTGCGCTCGGATGCACTCAACGTGCATGATGCGAAAAACACTGGCTTTTCTACCCCTTGCACGACATGTGCTAAGATTGCTCCAACCCCAACTGGGCTGGCATCAGTTGAAACGACGATTTCTTTGTCAGGATCGTAAAGCTCTAAAAAAACAATTATTAACTAAGGACTGTTTACATTTTTTGAATGCGCTCTCGCAACCGGCCGACCATTCGAATTTCTTACCTTTACGCTTGATGCAATTTAAGGGATAGCTATTCGTAGAAAAATTAGGAAGAAATTGATGATAAAAATTTAACAACCCTAAAAAAGACTCTAACTGTTGAATGTTAGTTGGAGCAGGTGCTTCAAGTATGGCTTTCCTTTTTCTTGGCTTTGCATTCCACACAAATTCGAATTGCGCCATCCTTTTTTGGCACACTGACAATTAAAAAATTAAAATGCATTCACTAATCAGATGATCTATTTCAGCTTCGACTTTGTCTCTAAATTTAAAAGGAACACTATATGCTGAATGGAATATTGGTACTGCATCTTCTTTTAAGGCTATATCGGCCTCAAAACCGATTATAGGCGACTTTAAATTTAAATTCACGACACTTGGAAATCTAGATTTTATCTCCGCGACAATATTTACATCATTTTTAACTTGACTTACAGTGAAAATATTCTTAAAATTATTTCTCCAATCTGGGAAAATTTGGTCTATCCAATCACGACCCATTAAACACAACCTTGGCTTATCACCTTTGACGACGACGAAGGGCAAATAAAATTTTCGACCGGCAAGCTCAACTTCGGACTCCATGACTCCTAATTCCTCGATCTTACAACCTGTAACAGACACAAGATTAGAAAAATTTTTAATAAGACTAAAATTAGAAAAACTTAAATTATATATTTCTTCGTTCATTATGGACGTTGCAGCTCCAGTGTCAATTTCCATTAACACGTCTATTTTGTTGATTGAGACGACACATTGCTGAGGTTGACTGACGGCATTTACACTGTTGATGACTTTTATGCTCGTGGTCTCTCTAGCTCGACACATGGTAGAGATGTGACCTTTTTTATTGCTGGTAAAGCATTCCCAGTTGACTGCTGGACAATTTCGATGTGCAGGTCTTCCACATCGTTGACATTTGCTGCTCTGACTTTTCGACTTATGACGATTTGTACTGCGTGATGAATTGTGTGACGGAAAATTACCCGATGACGAAGATTGTTTTGATGACGGTGGACTTTTGTTATGGTTTGGTTTTTCAGACCTGTAGACAGCATTTGTTGTGACAGGTGCTTGTACTGATGACGCAGCTTCCTCGGACGCCTCTATGGACAAGGCCTTATCGCAGTACTGCTCAAAACTTAGATTGTCATGCTCCAGAAGTGACTGCTGAATTTGTTCATGTTTGAGACCTACTATAAAACGATCGGACAATTGATCGTCTAGTATTTTCAACTTGTAAACTCCCAAATGAACATCTGGAGTTTGTTTATCCTTAGCTTCGGTGGTTTTTGCGGTGACTGGCAAATTATCCAAGAAATCACCAAAATGACACTCCTGAGAAGCGGCTTTAAGTCTAGCCACGTACTCACTTATAGATTCACCATGTTTTTGGACAATATGATGAAATCTAAACCGTTCTGCTCTCTTGTTGGGCTTAGGCGCAAAATGACTGCGCAGCAGGGCAATATATTTAATGTTTTTTTCACTTGGATTAGCTGGATAAGTAAGCTTCGCTAACAGCTCGTATATACACTTTCCCATGGTTCCAATAAAATAGGTATTTTTGTCGTTATCACTTATTGTATTTAATTTAAAGAAATTAACTATACGATTTTCATAATCTTTGAAATTATCTCCGATTTCGAATGGCTCAACATAACCAATTAATTTTGACATTATGGCACACGTGTTAAAAGACTTTTTCATGATTTTATAATAAACAAAACGAGTTGATTTTATTCTATTAATTTTTTTTTCCTCGTCGCCAATTAATGTTCTGTATCAAGAACAAAATTAAAACACGAACAGTTAACAATTCAGAAAGTATAATGTTTATTCAATAAGTAAAGTGATGCATATAAAAGAAACTTCTTAACTGGAGGACGACTTAAGCTTGAGTGACGACTGTTAGCTCATATTTGATAAACTAAAAGGTATATGGACATTCGATGTCATTCGACTCAACAGTTAAATGACGTGATGCTCACGTTATGAGATACCTACATATGTAAGTAAAGAAGTTGAGTAAATACATAACATCTATAAATGTAGACTTTCCTTAATTTTATCTAACTTTGATATTTAATAAAAAGTGTATATTTCTAAGATCAATCAAGCAATGAATTTTTATTTCATTATATTAAGGGAAAAGTATCCTATTGCAAAGAGAAAGCATTGTTAACCAAATGGCCGACACGGCTAGGGTTGCAGCACCTTTTTCTTTTTCATAAAAGTGTTGTACATATGTACATATATATATCCTCGATACCTTTACGACTTCCGTCTTTAAAGTCCTGAATCTATTATCGATTGATGATTATTGATAAAGGCGTTATCTTTAACGTCAGACCCATAGAAAAAAGTCTAAAGATGACGAATCACAAAACATTTCGGTCACCTCCAAGAAATAACAGGGCCACGAAATATTTTTTTGCAAAATTGATAATTTAGAATGGTTTGAGTTCTTGTATTAGCTGAACTTAAAAAACCTTTAAACCTGAGTTTTTATAAAAAGTACAGTGTAATGTCGCTTGTAGAATGCCCAATTCTAAAGACCGAAGAGAATTTGACAAAACCTAGATTTTAGCTAACACTACGATTTACAACTTCAATACTAAACGATGCTTATGATTTTGATTCTTCACACCACTAACTTGTAATTTTTTTCATCAATTTCACTACTACCGGCTGAAAAGTGGTTTCACGGCTAACTGAAGTTTTAACAATTCCAATGTGTTTTCAAAGTGCGTATCATTACATTTTAAGTAATGACGTAGTTTTTACTTATCAAATGTCAAAGGATGATAGCTTTAAAAGTAACAGCTGCCCAAAAAAGTGGCCTACCCAAAATGAAAAATTCTCGTTCTCATTGGAAGACTCCTTATTTCCATAGGTTTATTTAAATAAATATACATAGCCAAAACTAGAATTCTTTATGGTTTTTACCTATTCACAAAAAAACTTCCGAGTCCTTGGTCCACGTTCATCCTTTTCTCATCCTGTCCTCACTTATTTAACAAATAAAAATGGTTCTCTCGAAAAAAAAAATCCAAACGGTTGTGTCTCCTCTTTTATCCCCTTTATTTTTCCCATAGGAAGTTATTGTAATGGGTCCGATTTGTCAAATTGAAAATTTTGACATTTCTCGACGTTTCAAGGTCCCTAGAGTCGAAATAAAAGATTTTTAGAAAGATGTCTGTGCGTGCGTGTGTACGTACGTCCGTACGTCCGTATGTCCGTACGTTCGCGACGTTTTTTTTCGTTGTCCATAGCTCAAGAACCAGAAGAGGTATCGTCTTCAAATAAATTTTGTTATACAGATAATAAGGCAGAAAGATGCAGAAAGGGCTCTCAAGAAAATTGCGTGGGTGGTTTTTTTACCATAGCAGTTTAAAAAAAAGGTGAACATTTTGGTTAACCCTTAATATCTTACGAACCAAAAATGCTAGAGACTTGAATTAAATTTTATATAATATATTGTAACGTGATACCAAACAAGTATATTTTTTGAAAAAAATCCAGTTAACAGTTTTTTTTTATAAATCAAAAAAACTGAAAAAAAAAATTTGTCACCTCGAAAATTTTACGAATACAAAATGATTTTATCTCCAAAACAATTTTGTGCAACGAAGAATAATGTTTTTGACATCTGGTAAAATTTTGAGAAAAATCGAATTGATAGTTTTTTTACAAAAAATAAAAACCTAAAAAAAAACATTACTCAAAGTTGGTAAAAATTGAATTTCGACTCAAATATCTTTTCAAAACTTTGAGATATTGGCTTAAAACTACTTTTATCTTTCAAAAAATATTGTTGTCAACATTCAGTAAAATTTTGAAAAAAATCGAATTGATAGTTTTCTTACAAAAAATAAAATCTTAAAAGAAAAAATAACAAAAGTTGGTAAAAATTGATTTTCGACTCAAATATCTTTTCAAAAATTTTGAGATTATGGCTTCCAACGAATTTTAACTTATAAGAATTATTGTTTTCAACATTCGGAAAAATTTTGAGAAAAATAGAATTGACAGTTTTTTTACAAAAAATAAAAACCTAAACAAAAAAATTAATAAAAGTTGGTAAAAATTGATTTTCGACTCAAATATCTTTTTAAAAATTTGAGATATTGGGTTTTAACTACTTTTATCTTTTGAAAAATAATGTTGTCAACATGCAGTAAAATTTTGAGAAAAATCGAATTGACAGTTTTTTTTACAAAAAATAAAAACTTAAAAGAAAATTTAACAAAAGTTGGTAAAAATTGATTTTCGACGCAAATATCTTTTCTAAACTTTAAGATATTGGCTTTTATCTTTTAAAAAAAATTGTTTTCAATATTCAGTAAAATTTTGATAAAAATCTAATTGACAGTTTTTTTGAAAAAAATAAAAACCTAACAAAAAACAATACTAAAACTTGGTAAAAATTTACTTTCGACTCAAATAGCTTTTCAAAAATTAAAAATATTGTCTTCAAACTTTTTTTATTTCACAGAAAATATTGTTTTCGATATTCAGTGGTTTTTTATAAAAATCCAACAGTCCATTTTTTTATAAAAAAATAAAATCTACAAGAAATAGTACGCAAATTTGGTAAAAATTGATGTTCGGTTCTTGATATCTCTCAAATTAATTTAATTCATCTAATTAGTAAAAATTTAAGAAATGCTACTAAAATTGGTAAAAATTTGTTTTTCACTAAAAATCTATTTAACAAAACTAGATTTTCAAACTAAACTATTTCTTTATATGAAAAATATTGTTGGTAATTTTAAAATTTTTAAGAATAATTCAACTGACAATTTTTTTAACCCAACACGAAAACCTACAAACTTTGAAGCAAGACAAATCGACAGACGGGATGGGAAGTTTTCAGTGTGGGTCGCATCCCAGCCTCTTTTTATATTACAAATAATGATTTTTTTTTGACACCTACGTCCTACACTTTCGTCTTGACGGAAGTTGAAGTATTTTTCTTTAATGTCCAGCACGTGTGTTGATGCTTTGAAACCGCAAAATGGGTATACCTACATATGTATGTACCTACGTATGTGTACTTATATCTGTCAGATTTATACATGCTAAAAAAGAAAGAAAGTTTAGCTGAAACATTGGATTTGACACTTTTCTAAAGGTTGCACACTTCTAACTACCGTATTATTTTCCAACCTTTAACCTACATTTTCATCAGTTTTGTACCTAAATCTACACATTTAAACCAAACCACCCTAATTGTGACGTCGTCGTAGTCGCCAACCGCTGTTATGTTACTCCTTTGTATAAAGCTATTGTAACAGTATGTATACAATTCTGCCAACAACGCAACGTACCTACAGAAAACAGTCTTAAAACTCACGTGGAAAACGTGCGTGACTTTTTCATGCATCTCCCCAAGTTCTTCATAAATATACATTTTGGCTTTTATAAAATTTTCTTTGCTGGTCGATCTCGGTGGTGGTAGATACTTTTGCAACAGCAAGGTTAATGCTCAATAGTAATTGATACATCGTACCAAATGGTCGTTTATAAAATTGTCTCACAATAAAAGTCAATATTATTGTTTGTCTAGTTATTGAAAAAAAAAAACATACAAAAGTGCAAAATTAAATTTTGGATTGTAACATATTTTTTAAATTTTAGTGTTATTGCTATTACTAAGCATTTTTGAGTGAGTTAGTTTATATTTCGAAGATTATATAAAGTGAGTGAATTTTGTATGTACTTATATAGGTTACGTATGAATTCTTTCTATGAACAAATTTAAACAATTTACTTCAATAATTTAAGAAAATTTATGAAATTTTGTAATTTTTTTACAGTGTTCCAAAATTATTCCTATTTACCAATACCATAGTATGGAAACCTTAAAACTTTTAGAACTTAAATAGAGCACTTTTGTGTGTGTTAGAAATGGTTGATTGTACAAAAATTTGGAAGATTTCAAGTCAAAGTATGTTTTTGATTTATAATATTTTCAGTTCAATTATTTAAACCGGTATCTTCTACCAAGCCGAAAGACAACAATTACTATTGAATTTAAATTTCTATAAACAAAAACGGATCAAATTCAAATAATGTTTCAGTATTTCGAAAGAAATTTTTGTATAACTTTTATCTATGAAGAACATTTCCCTTAAAAATAAGCGAAAAATAAATCAAGCTCGAAATAAGCTTACGATGGCTTACTTAAAATTGTGCAACAAGTCTCATTAAAACTCGTGTCTGTGTTGAAAGTTACGAATTCTAAAAAGTCACGAAAAAGGCTTTATTATAAATTTGATCGGATGTTCCTAATCGTATTTCTGGATTAAATTGCAATATTTGTATTACTAGCTTTGGCATTTTTTTTTCATATGAGTTTTAATAAAAATTGTGGAATTAACGAATTTAACATTTAATTTCTAAAATTTTTTACTGAAAATATGAATTTCAAATTCAATTTCTTTAAAATGACTCTATCTTAGTGCCTCACCCGCAAAAGGACCTTTTGTTTCTAAAAACGAAAATTTCTTAGGAAGTTATAATATGAAACTGATCTTATAAGTACCGTTCGTACTTTAAATTCTTTTAAGTTTACATTAAAAATCAATTGAAAAAACACAAACATTTCTTTTGAGTTATTTTTAGCCTTAAAGTACAATCATAAAAAGAGTATTCATTTGACCTGCCACAATTGTTGCGACTATAATATTAACTAAACGCTTCTTTATTTTAAGTATTTGTTTTAAAAAAGACAAGTGTCTATGTGCACTCAAGCAGGTTTATTATAACTATGCCTAATCCGCATAAGTGTTTATTAAAACTTTAATGCGAACCACTTATCTGGGTTTTACTGTAGGTAAATAAGCTATGTTCTATATTTTACTTTCACTAGAAATGAAATTGAAATAGATTGAAAATAAAAATTAGAGTCCGGTATTCAAATTTTTTTCGAAGTTAAAATGCAGTGAATTTTCGTGGCTTTTATTTCGATTTTTGCAATTTTTAAGTGATCTGAATTTGAAGTCGGTGTGATTAGAATTCAACAAGAAGAAATTGTTTTAAACATAAGTGATATCAATCATAGAATATGAAGCTTAGCTAATTTGTATAATGAACTTGATTCGTGAAAAGTTGCAGCTTCTACTTCACATTTAAGGGAGTTAAGAAAGTATTCAAACAATTTTTTAGCTAGACAAATGTCTTTCGTCCCTATAACACTTTGAGTGAAATAATGACACCTCTTAGACTAGGCTTCACCCAATTGCAATATCAGAGTCTTTTTCAACCCATCTTTAAAAGTTGCCTTTCGCAAAGAAGCGTAAATCTGCAGCTAGCTGAAATGAACATTAAGAAATTGCAAAGAAAAAGGACAATATTTTATGTTTAATTTATTGGAAAACAAAGAGCAATTAAAATCATTAGACATAATACAAATTATGACAATCACCAAATTTACTTATTATAACTGATGTGATATTTGTGAACTTTTTAAATTTCACTCGATGTGATTTCGAAAACTATTCTTAGTTATGAAATCGATCCGAAAATTGCACCCTGAAAACTCGAATTTAAATTTAGATTTTAATTCGATTTCACAAACATAATAAAGTGGATGTTTTCGAAATCCTTTTTTTTAGAAGGATTTTCATTTAACGGTATTTAATTTCTTTTCAAAAAACTTTTTTTTTTAAATAAAAATATTATTTCAAACTAAAACCTTATTATCAATTAAAATTATTTAAAAAAAAAGTTTATAGAATGTTCAATTGTAAGATTGATAGTTAAACTAGAAAACTTCCAAACAATATGATTGCAACCTGAGTGCACATTCTGGGGTTCCATGTTTAGAAAAAAACTCCAGACCTTTAAAAAGTCATATTTCAAAACAGCTGTTTAAAATCGTTTGTTTAATAGTGACTGAAAAAATAAAAAAAAATATATGTAGATAAATCAAGACTATCATCAAATCATTCAATTTTTAAGTGCTTTTATTCAAAAGGTATCATTTTTCTTTCCTTGTACAACACTCAACAAGATGTACTAAAAAACATTGAAGCATTTAAATAATATCACCAATTTTTTTTTTTATTTTTTAAGAAATAAGTATTAAAAGGGAACATTTACTTGTATTTGATCAGAGGTGACATTACGAAGTGGTTCCATTTAATGTAAACTCTATTTTAAAACCTATTGAAAAACTAATAAATATCATCAATAAAATTTAGTAAATGTAAATGTAAAGGTAACAAGTCTGATATTAGTAATCACAGACTAACCTCTAAATTTTCCTTTATTTACAATCTTTTTGAACAAGTTGTTTATGATAGTTTAAATTTGAACTGCAAAAATATTTTATGTAATCAACAACATGGTTTTATGTGAAAACGTTCGACAGTTACTAATCTACTTGGAATTTTGTATAAGGTCTCAAATACCCTAGTACTTGGTGAACAGCTCAATTGTATTTACACTGATTATTCTAAAGCTTTTGACCAAGCTGAAGGCAAATGGGTTTCCTTTCAAATTCATCACTTGGGTGTCTTCTTATCTTCAAAATAGGTTTTATCAAGTTAAATTCAGAAATTCTTTCTTTAACCGTTTCATTGCCTAATTCGAAGTTCCTCAGGGTAGTCATTTAGAACCTCTACTATTTATCTTAGCTGTCAATAATATACCCATTGGTGTACGATACAGTAACATTTTTATCTATGCGGATGATAAAAAAATCTTCAAAAGCAAAAATTCTTAAAACGATCGATTACAACTCCAAAGGAGTATTAACAATTTTGTTATTTGGTACAAAAATAAAGGTCAGGGAATGAAATTCTCTAAAAAACGTACTCCTTGTTCGATTGATTATTATTCATAGTTTATAAGATCATGGAGTTATTTTTAATTCTAATCTCGATTTCAGGGAGCATATTAATTCGATTTTTAGTAAAGCCAGCTCTATGTTAGGATTTGTTAAACGTTAATCTAAAGAATTTCAGGATTGTTACTGTTTTATCGCTCTATACAAGACATTGGTTTAGCCCCATCTTGAGTGCGCATCTTAGGTATGGACTCCTTTTTACGGAACCTACAAGAATAGGATAGAAACTATTCAAAGCAACTTAATAAAGAGGGATACATACATATGTTCTGATTCTTACAACTTCTAATGAACATCGGATAAAGCCTTTATTGCAAAAGAGGGTTAATAATGATATTGTCTTTATTCATCAACTTTTAACAGGTCGGTGTGAATAATGTACCTGATTTATTAAATTGTATAAGTTTAAGCTACGATGGAAGTAACCACAATACCCGTACAGAAGTCGGTCTCGTGGGACGGGAAACAATTTTGCCCGTAGCGTTCTCTGTCTTCTATAGAATTATATGTTGCTGTTCAAATAGAACGCAATCTAGACCAGCGGTTAAAAATAAACCGCTACGGTCAAGTTGAAGCTGTAGATTTTTACAAAGAACACGATAGTCAAACGCCAAAACAGAAAAAAAAGTTATTTTTTGCATGTCTACAAAAACTCTTGTTAGGAAATATTTTTGTCAATATTTTTATTTTATTGATACATATTATAAAATATGTATGTTTTTATGTGAATATAATGGTTTTAAGTAGATGATGTGTAAAACCAAAATATTAATAGATTCGGTGCATTTTAAAAATTGAGCTACACAATTGTTCGGTAAGCTTGAAATAGCTGCCATAGATATCTCCAAGCCGCCATCGCCTAATTTTCTCATTTTTGGAGCCAAAATAGTGTGTATTGTCTCAAATTGGAAATATTTGTGAAAACGATTTTCATACAAATTCAGTTCCTCATAGAGGCGATGGAACTCACCATAATATTCTCTCTTACAAATTTATTTCCTGCACCTATTTTATTCTTTTCCTTGATACAATGGAAGGGAGAAGAATTACATCGTCTTCGATGCTACTGCTCAATTTGTTGCTGCTCACTGTTCACGAAAAACTTAAACTAAACTCTTAAGACAAATATTTAGTCGCAGTTATTTGCAAAAGCTACGACAAGGTCTTAAGGGAAGAGCCAGATGAGCACATTTTTTGTATTGGCATTTCTTTGGTCGTTAGATTAGCTTGTATCAAACTTTCTTACGCTAAGATCTGTACGATCTGTAAGAGTGTACAAACAAATTAAATCGAAAGAAAGTTTTGCATCTGCAGAGCTAGCTATAGAAATGCATTAAAGTGAAAAAAAACTTAAATTTCAAAAATTGACTGGTAAAGTCCAAAAGGCATACCTTACCTATTCTTCTTAAATTTGTATTTTCTTCGAACTTTAAGCACCATAAAAAATTAGAATAAAATAGCGTGAGAGGGAAGACTTAAAGTATTGTGGTGCAGGAAAAATTTTTCTCAACTATTGCACTTGAATTAACTGCGTTCAACATCATCCTACAAAAACCTTTAGGAAAAATTATTTGAAAAAATATTTCAACATTTCAATTTAACGTGCCAGGTGACCGAATTGAGTAAATTATGAAGTCTTTTCAAGAGACCGCAATGTTATTTTTTTTTAACGCACGTGTACACAATATTATGAACTTCCTCTTTCACAGAATTATGCATCTTCTTTCAGATGTTTGTCTCTGTCAATGACTGGCAAAGGATGCTACACGTTTTTGATACAGATTTCTTCGTTCCATATAAAAGTTAAACAAACAATTGTATGTCACCCATTTATTTATTCCAACCCACAGTTGATATATCTACTTATAGCAACCTTTGTATTTAAGGGTTTAAATGATAAAAGTGAATTGAAAAAATAGTGACGCAGTAGATGAATTGCCTATTTACTGACGCAGATGAAAAGCTATAAAATAGGAATATACCTCCAGTATTAAAAATAAAACAAACACACATTTTCTAAGAATGATATCTTAAAATTGTAGAGTTTAATGTACCTACATCAAATTAAAAGTAGTAGTAGTAAAATGTGTGTTTTTATTAAGCAGAAAATTGATTTACATATTTGTTTTAAAAATTTACAAAGTATAGCATTGGCTTTTATATACAAAGACATAAATGTATTCTAATTATAGTTTTAATGTCAAAAAGAAAATTAAATGAGGTATTCGATGGTTTTTAAAAAGCTTGGTTGATAATTTGTTTTCTATAGTTCAGCGCCGTGCGGACGAAATTGGACAATGCTGTCCAGTTTTCACCATTGAGAATTAAAATGATATCATCATTGTTGAGGACGTTTTTTCCCCAGAAAGCGCGTCGGATTTTCTGAAGGATAGGGCATCTTCCTAGGAAATGCGTTAAATTTTCGGTTTCTTGGAGATTACATAATGTGCACCGAGTGTTGTGTCGTTTAAGCCGTGTGGTTGGTAATTTAAACGCAACAATTCCCCTCTGGTTTTGAAAATTAAGGCTATTGTACTGATAGGATATCGATCGTCGAAATAATTGTTCACACCCATGTCGTAGTTTAAATGTCCATATAGGATTCGGGACTCAATTTGTTGGCTTCAATTTTTCCAAGCAATAGTGGGCATAAAGTTTTCCAATCCTCTATGCCTGACTCTAGCAACTGGATGTCATGTTCAAGACCAAGTCGAGTCCACTCTTCAAAGAACTGGGATTTCCTAGAAAGCAGATGTCTAACGATTATGTTAGGTAGCCGATGGTTTGGTAGCTCTGTAACATTTAATATATATTGCAGATGCATCTTCAATGTGAAGATATAGAGTGGTGCCACTCCTGTTTCGAGATGGAACATACATATTTAGTAGGTGTATTTTCTGGGAGCCAAAACATTTTTTTAATAAAATATCTTAAAAGTTTTTCTACCTCCTCATACTGCTGAAATCCCCATACCTGGCCAGCAAACCATAATATCGATCGCATTACGGCCTCAAATAGTTTAAACTTTGTGCTTGGGGCAATATGCTTCTTGCTTAAGACTCCTTTCCAGTTCCAGTTGATAGCTTTTTTTTTGCTTCGATTAGCCTTGAGTACCCCCAAATATTTATACTTCCTCACCACCTCAAGATCTACATTTTCCCATTTCCATTTTTCTTCTCTTGCATATCGTCCTGTTTCGTTGCGTAAAATCATTACCTTCGATTTATTGGTATTAACAGTCAGATTCCATAGGTTATAATATGATTGGAGTTTGTTTATCAATATTTGCAACATATTTGGAGTCTCTGCAAATATGACAACATCATCTGCATATAACAGTGCTTTAATTGTGGCGCCGGAAAAAACTAATTCCAACAGGTAAAAATCTAGTGAGATCATCTAGGAAAAGAGAAAATAGAACTGGGCTCAGAAGAAAGCCTTGTTTAACACCTGATGTCGTGTGGAACCATTCTGATCTTTCTGTTCCATTCCATACCGTTGTTTGGTTGCTCGCGTAGAGTCCTTTCAGCGTATTCAACTTTTTGTGGATATACCTAAGCAGCTTAGCTCGTAAAACAATGCATTCCGATCAATTGAATCGAAAGCTGACTTGAAGTCAATGAAGAAAGTGTATAACTTCTTTCCTTTTGTTAGGAATGATCTGGCAATACACGTCAAAGAAAATATATTGTCCACCGTTGAGTATTCTTTTCTGAAACCAGCCTGATATTGGCTTAGCAGATTGTTATCTTGAACCCATATCGTAAGTCTGTCTAAAATTACACCTGTAAAGATTTTCATGACAGAATTCATAAAAGATATGCCACGATAGTTTGTTGGTTCGTTTACGTCGCCTTTTTTGAAAATTGGGAAAATGATATTCTTTTGGAAGCTTTCCGGAAAGTCATCGCTCATGAAGATGTAGTTGTATGCATCTGTTAGTTTTATTAAAAAGTTTTCTGAAGCATATTTATAAAATTCATAGGGAACGCGATCGTCTCCTGGAGCTTTGTTGTTGTTGCATCTGTGAAGGACAGTCGCTACTTCTTGAATTGTGAATGCTTGATCCAGAATTTCGTTTTCGATCCAAGGAAAAGCAAGCTGTATTTGGAAAGGTTTTTCTGGCCTTCCTCGTAATCAATGATCTGCTAATAGTCCCATACTAATTTCGGTTTTCCTAACGAAAGGTATCCCATTTATAGTTCTCGCGCTAATTTCCAAAAAGAGCTGCTATCTCTTACTGCGTTCAGCCTTACCATGAGGGAAAGGCAATATTGTTTTTGTTTTTCCTTGCAGAGATTTTTGTAAGCCATATTTGCGTTTTGATACATCATTTTTGCTGAGTTTGAATTGATTGCCCTGACTAGCTTAAGCTGCCTGAAAGATTTGTTCCTAGCTGCTTCACATTCTGCATCAAACCATGGGTCCCTCCAATTCTTTTGCCTACGGTTTGCTTGGAATGGTTGGACGGCTTGTTCGACACATGCAACCAATAACTCAACACCCCTTATCGATTGAATTTGATCGTCGTTTACAAGGCTCAGACTTGTGGCAAGGCTTGTTTGGTATGACAGCAAAAAACGTTCCTTCCACTTCGGTGGGTTGTTCTGAGTCTTTGGTGAATTCACAAGAAATTACCACTGGAAGATGGTCTGAGTATAGCAGTTATTCCACCGTTAAGTCTCTTGTGTACTCGAGCCACTTTCCATGTAAAAGGCAGTAGTCTATTGTGGAGTTGGCAGTTCCTCTAAAAAAGGTAAAGTTACCAGTTTTGTAACTTCTTGTTCTTCCATTCAACATGGTCAGACCAATTGATTCACACATTTCTATAAGTTTTCTCCCATTTGTGTCAAGCGTTGCGTCACATGCTGACCTGGTTGAACTAATTGATAAAGGGGTGAAGTCAGACGGCATCTGCAGTATCTGCGAGTTCCCAACTCTCGCGTTACAGTCTCCAATTAGCATTAAATTTTCCATGCCTTCTTCTAAAAGGAAATTAAAAAGCTCCGCATACTCATCAATCTATTTGTTACAATTGATATACACTGGTACGATCATAAATTGTTCATTTTTAATAGTCATTTCAACTACTATCCTATTCCTATCCATTCGTCTTACAAAAAAGCAATTTGTGTATTTCTTAAAAGATTTTCTGATTCCGTAAAGACATCCTTCGCTTGCTCTTCCATGTGTGTGAGTTCTCGTTGCTGGGATCCAATGCAGAACGAATTTACATCAAATTAAAATGCATCCCATTATAATTAACAACATATAAATGTAAGGAAATTTTGTGTTTAAAGGAAAACTTTTGAAAGAAAACAAATGTTTTTTTAATCAAATCAAACAAGAGGAATTTCTAGAACTTCTATGCTCCTAAGAAACTAAACATAACATAACTTTCTTCGATACTTTTATATATAACCAACCGCGTTATTTCTGAAACAATGAAACTTTAATTTATATATTTTTCTTTTATATTTAAAGACAAACTATAAATCATAGAATAAACTCAGAATGGAAGGTGAATCAACAGAATCAACGCACAATACGAAGGTATCAGATTCAGCTTATTCAAATAGTTGCAGCAACAGTCAGTCACAAAGGAGGTAAGAAAATAATTTTAAAAAAGCATGCAGTGTGTTAAGAAATATTTGCATACAAAAACAGGGTGCTTCAGTATTAATTTCCAAGTATGAGGAACAATATTCTAGAACCAAACATTTTTAAAACTTTAAATTAACGAAACTAAAAACTTAGCATTGTTTTCATCTGCTGAAGTGATAATGAAGCACCCAGTAGATATGATCCTTATTTTTTTTTTTTTTTTTTTTAATAATAAACGGGCACTCAAGGGGTTATTAATACCCTTAACATGTTTAAAGTTTAAACACAGTGCGAGCTTTAGGAAAATAGGGAAGGATTAAAAAGGAGATATCGATGCACATTGGTCTTAAAGTTTTGAATATCAAAATGATAGGGAAAATCAGAGCTGGGTAAAGAATTCCACATTCTCGATGTGCGGTTAAAAAAAAGCTATACTTGACAGTACGTCCGAAATTTAGCTCGAGGTTAAACTTATGTGCATTCCTAGAAGTACGAGTTTTATGGGTGAATTTTTTGATGGAAAAATTCAACTTGCTCATTCGACAGAACACTGTTTATAAAAATATCGGTAGAACAACGAAAGGCATGAAACATTGCGGCGGTGTTCGAGTGACGTAATTGTTTCGATTATAGTTCTATCGCCTATCATTTTCAAAGCTCTTTTTTGGATCCTGTCCAAAATACTTAAACTTGTTTTAGGGACACCTGCCCAAATATGGGAGTTATATTCGAGTTTTGGAAGAATGAAGTCTTTGTAAATTACAGCCAGATCAGAAGTAAAAAATTTCTTGCACCGTGCGTCGCGTCGTCGGAGAAATCCTAAGCATCTAGCAGCATTTTTGGCAATATCGAAAATGTGATCATTACATAAGAGGTGATCTGTGATACACATACCGAGTACTCAAAGTTGATTAGTTTCCTGGATGCAAGTGCCGCTCAAGGATAGCGTAATCGGGGGTGGGTTACGCTTCAACGACAGGAGACAGCATTGAGTTTTCGAAGCATTAAATTCTACACGGTTTTTGATTCCCCATTGTACAATGCTGTCGAGATCAGAATTTAATGAGCTTATCATACGCTGCGTTTGAAGTTCCACATCTGAAGGACAAGGATGAGAATCTAAAAACGAATATGAAAAGCTGAATGTACTGTCATCCACGAAACAATTTAGTGGGTTAGAAGTTTCAGATAAAAGATCATTTATAAAAATAAGGAAGAGCGTCGGAGACAAAACGGAGCCCTGGGACACACCAGCGTTTATTTTGTGAATATCGGATTTGAACCCGTCCAATACTACTTGAATTAAACGGTCCGAAAGGTAATTTCTAACCCAACGAAGAAGGGATTCATCAATACCAAATGCACGCATTTTCGATAAGAGAGCTTGGTGCCAAACTCTATCAAATGCCGTTGAAATATCAAGTGCAATAATCTTACTTTCTCCAAAACAATGTAAAGATTTTTTCCACTGTTCGGTGAGATAAACTGTGAGATCACCAGTGGACCTATTGATACCTGTAGAGTAGGAAAGATGGAAAAGCTTACGCAGTGGTTTTGCCAGCGTTGAACAACACCTCTTTAGAACAATTGGGGGAATGATATCCGGGCCAACGGATTTGTGTTTGTCAAGGTCTTTCAGTACTCTTGCAACTGCCCATAAAATCATTTACGCTCTCAAGAACAGGAGGACTCAAGACACTCTCTGGTAGCGTCGAATTAACAGCAAACTGTGCTGCAAGCAAATTGGCTTTATCAATCGAGCTTACAAAAGGAATGTCATTGTGGACGAGTGTTGGAACCGAGGATGACGTGGTGTTTCGTACGTTTTTACAAATGACCAGACATTTTTACTACCTTTAGGACATTGTAGTATTTTTTGCCTTAATTTCTGTTCATGCAAAAATTTGGTTCGTCGAATATGGCCGTTACAAGTCTTTCTAGCTTGTTTGAACTTATTCCGGTTTTACTCTGTGGAGTTGGCTTTATAAATCCGGAAACTTACATCTGTGATCCTAATTACCTCTTTAAAGCTCGAATCAAACCATGAGTTCTCTTTAGGTTTGATAAATTTTACCCTATTCGGGATAAAATTTCTCATTCCACAAAGAATATTTGTAACCATATCTGCGCTGGAAGCTACGTCACTATCGAGGAAGTATAGTGACCAGTTAAAGTTCCTGAAGAATTCATTGAGACCGTCCCAGTTGGCTTTCTCATATTGTCAAACGGTTCTCATAGGAGTTTTTTCTTTAACTGGGTTTTTTACACATGAGAAATTTGCAGATACGATACAATGGTCTGATGTGCCTAGAGGCGGTAAAACACTGATTGCGTATTTATTAGGATCAGAAGTAAGAAACAAGTCTAGGGTGTTGACGGATTGACCTGCAACGTCAGGGATTCGAGTTGGCTCATCGACAAGCTGAGTTAATTGATTTAACTCAGCAAAGATCTCAACATACCTTCCTGCCGGTGTTGACTGGCCAGAATAACGAAGCCAAGAAGAATTGTGTACATTGAAATCGCCCGCAATGACGATTTCAGTGTGAGGATAATGGGCAACAATTCTTTGAATGGAGTTGGACAGAGCATCAAGTTCGTTAAAAGTTGAATTTCTGTCCAGATTTGGACTTCGATATAAAAAACATGCGTGCATGATGTGCTTATGTACCGTAAATTTTAACCATTATGAAGTTAAAGTTTGTGTTAGAGCACAAACCATATTGTAGCTTATTTTTAACTTACCGATGCTCTTTTATTCCCTTTAGTGGAAGCTCGAAATCAAGACTCAGTGGCAGCCATTCATCGGGAAGCAGTGGATATGGCGGAAAACCGTCAACTCAAAACTGTAGCAGGTATAACTTCGTGTTTTTTGACAGAATCAGATTTTGTATCTTCTTTCTTCAATTTAGTGAGCTTCATCCTATGCGTGGCATGGATAAAATGCGAAAGAAGAAAAAACAAAAATGTTCTACACAAACTATTTCAAATACAGTTGAAGGACAAGAAGATGTTAATTCATCCAATGACGGTAAAACTGATGAAGAATTATTGGCTACATCAGATACGACTAACTGTAAGTATTTTAAAATAAGATGTTAAAAAAATAAGAAGACTTTTTAAATTAAAAATTTACCATGTTAATCTATTGTTTAAAGGTCAGACAGATCATCCAGAAACTTCCGGCAATGACGATTCAATTGAACAACAGAAGTCAGATAATTCTTCACAATTTACAACGTCATCACCACCACCTGGTAAGATTTATTCTGAAAAAGTTCAAACATCCTGGTGCTTTAAAACATAAAAAAATTAATTTTTCTTGACCTTATTTAAAAAGGATATGGGCATGCATACCCACTCATGTTTTTTTACTTGAATTATCCCTTGGATATTTTAGAATAATTATATAATTTTAAAATTGAAAATATATGTAGACATATGTTAATAAAATATTTTCGACTTTTGTCAGTCATACTTATAGGAGTATACACTGCTTATCTGCACTCAAATAAATGTTTTGAACGTCAATTCGCTTAGGAATAGAACTCTTAAACTTTAAAAAAATCTAAAAATCCTATTTTCGATGCTTAAAATAGGTATTTCGGGGTATTTGATACGGTATAACTGTCTGTTTTTAAGCAAAATTACGTGACTTAACGAAATTTTTTCAAAAAAATGTTTAGAATGATTTTTGAATATAAATGTTGTATACATAATCCTTAAAATTGTAGTGGGGTTAATTTTTAGAACCGCTAAGAAAACTCTGAGATGCCCTAAGTTCCACCAATTTTTTTTTTTGATATTATAAGCTGTAGACTTCATAATCAATTTTGTGCAATTATAATCAAAACTTTAAGGACTTTTATTCAAGGGTTCGTCAAAGAATATCCTGTCTGTCTTTATGCATTGAACGCTTATAAGTGCCTTAAAACGAATGGCCGTAGACTAAATGTTTTGCAAATGACTTTACTTAAGTCTTTTTTAGAATTCTTTACACTCTTCGGTCAATACTTTGTCCAAATGGTCTGTCCGTTCGACTTTGACTATAAGTTGACCAAGATCTGGGGTCAACTATTTTTTTCGTTTCTGCTTTTAATTCTACTCGAAACCTATTTCCGATTCTACTTTCATTTGGAACAATGTATTTAACAAGAATCGAATGTGATTAATACTAATTTCTTTTTATTAAAATGTTTTACTATTGAACGAGACTCCCTTTTAGGTGGTCAGATAAATTGAAGTAATAAAAAAATTTTCTTTGAGATTCAATTTGAAGTTTTTTAAATTAATATTTTGAATATTAAAAAAGTCAACTGTTTGGTTGGTCCAATAAAAATGAGGAAAGAAAAGACCAAATTGAGCAAAGGAGAATTCATGATTCTTCTAACATATTAGAGAAATTTGGTTTTCAACCTGCCATTCTTCCAAAAGTTACTTTTGCATTTTTTTAGGTGGTATTTTGAGACACGTTTTCATCTTTGACACTTAAAATTTCGTCTACACATGGAATATTTTCTGTATCAGTAATAATGAGCAGGTTCAGCCGACATAAGGGACTTGAAAGTTTTTAGCATCTGATTGGCCAGCTGCCAAAAATTTGCCTTCCAATTAAGGCAACTGGATTGGAAAGTTGACTGGAAAGTTAGTCAAGAAAAATCTCCCTAACTATCAAGGCAAGTCTACTAATGTCAAAATGACAGTTCATGATGTTTTCATTCATTCATCTGAAAGCTGAACTTTATTACTATGTGATTTATTTAATTTCTGCACAATTCTATTTGATGTTTTATATGAAAGGGTTCCTTGTCAAATTGAAAATGGAATTAGTAAATTTTTTTTAGAAATACAAAATACAGGTCGAAATGTTATTGTAGCGTTTTGTAGATAATTATGTTTTTGATAGTTTTTGCACTTTGAACTTTTGGTTTGTGAAGTAAAGTTCTGAATTTAAAATTAACGACACTTGAAAAACTAACTAGTTGCCTTGCTCATAATGTACGTTCAAAGAATGAAGTTGACTGCAAACGAAGTCCCTTATGTTGTCTGAACCTGCCCATGGCTTCGAATATTCATGTAATGTTTTGATCTTCTTTAATCTTTTAAAAGTGTTGAATTATGATTCCCTAACCCAAAACTTAAAAAAACCAGGTATTCCTTCGACAGCAACTCAGCCACTTTTTTCGTGATAGTTATAAAATGGATATATTATATTTAAATGGGCCACCACCGGAATAGAAGGAATTATTTGTGCTGAAACTTTGATGACCTTTTTCTACCTTACTACGACACGCTGCGTTGAACTTTCAGAATTTAAATTATTTATTAAAGTTGTCCATTAATACCTGTACAAATTTTGTAATGTTTGTATATGATTGATTAAAGTCTTTGAATCGAATTTTCTCCCATCTTCGTCACGAGTACGGGTAGACAGGCTTTATGAAATATTCTAAAAAAAAAGTAGGCATTTTTGAACTACTTCAGTTTTCTAGATTTCTTTTATTAAAATATTGTAATATTCGGCTTGGTCCGATAATTAAAACTTATTCACACTTCGTAAATAAAAACACAAATTTTCTTTATTTAAATCGATATAAACTTATTTATTGAACACTCAATTATTACGTTTCAAACACAGTCTTTACTTTTCAAACACAGTCTTTACTTTACAGCAATTCACAATCCATAATGAACCGCTTCGCTTCCAAGCGCCTATTTATATACCTCCAATCGGTTCGAGAATCTACGAGGTTGTTCTCGATGCTTAACGAAGTTCTCCACTTTATCACTAGATGCTTACCCCTTTCGGTTCTTGTATGCGCTGAATGAGTTCCCCTCTAAGCCACTAGATGTTTCTCGATGCTTAAGAAGCGAGTTCTCCTATTAGCCACTAGAGGTTTCTCGATGCTTAAAGAAGCGAGTTCTCCTATTACTACCACTAGATGTTGCCCCTTATTATTGAAAGAGATAAAGAGTGTATACACATTACATTGCCCCCTCCTTAGGATTGATCGTCCCGAACAAATCCATCGTTCTCATCACCACTGTAGCGATGTAGCCGGTCGCGATGTACAACTTTAGGTTTTCCTCTGACTCCCTTTTGTATCCGGTACACGACATCGTTGATTTTTGTAATGACTGTATATGGACCTTCCCAGTCCCGTTGAAGTTTCGGTGACAATCCTTTTTGTCGATGGGGATTGTAAAGCCACACCCGATCCCCTGCTTGGAACTCTGTTGTTGTCGCTCGTATATCGTAGCGTGTCTTCATTCGGTCACTGAACATCTTTATTTTCAACCTGGTATTGTCGTGGATCTGAAGGGGTCTTTCTTGTTGAGCCCTCCTCAACTCGTCGTTGCTCCAGCCATAAATAGGATCGACTCTGGTTCGTTGGACAGTAACAACTCCTTTTTCTGCTTGTCGTCTGCAATGCTTACAGTCTTCCTTATATGGTCTGCTCTTGTTGTCAGGTTTCGTTTGATAAACCTGGATGTCGTTCCTGGGGCCATCGATACCAGAAACCAGCTTTTGTCCCTTAAAGTTGGTTCTTATTCGTTTTCCCGGGTGGAAAACAACTTCGGAAGCAACGTTGTTGTTGTTACTTTGACCATTTGAATAACTTCCGTTTCCACAGTGTTGCCATGCGGTTCCTCTTCGCGGTAATCTGCACTGTCGCTGTAGATGCCCAGTCTTATTGCAGTTCCAGCATCGTGCTGGTCCGTCTCGCTGACTCCTTTCCACAGTAGCCTTCTGACAAGAACATTCTTGGACTTCTATTTCTCTTATGCGATGCACGTTTTGGGAAGCTTGTTCTGCAGCTTCCATCGTCAGAGCGAAAGCCAATGCTTCTGGTAATGTTCGCTTTCCGGCAGTGCGGATAGCCCTTTGGAGATTTATATCGCCCACAGCTCTCACAAAGGCTTCAACAGCAAGTTGATTTATTATCTCGTTACCAGCTGTTGGATATGCCAGGTGAACCAATCGCTCGATATCTGCCTGAAGCTGCTGCAGAGTTTCACCTCTTTTCTGTGTCCTGTTGTTAAGCTGAACTCGGAAGACTTCTGTCATGTGGCTATCCCCAAACCGCTGTTCGATTGCGTTTACCAGAACTGTGAAGTCACCACTTTTCTCTGCTGGGATGGTTTGTAGCAGTTCAGCAGCAGATCCTCTTAAAACAAGCGTAAGAGCAATGTATTTTTCGTGATCGTCCCAGCCGTTTGTTAACGCTGCTGCTTCAAACTGTTTCTTGTAGATTGACCACGGAATCTGCCCGTCAAAGCTTGGAGGATTCACTTCTCTCTTCCTTGAGCACTCACCAGAAGGTTCTCGAGCTTTCATCTTTCGCACTTTTTCTAGTTCATTTGTGATGGTTTCGATTTGTTCGTCAATTTTCTCGAAACGTGCATTTTGTTTTTCGACGCGCTCGTCGACAGTTTTGATTTTCTCTTCGAAGTCCGCAAACCTGCCTTCTAAAAGGTTTTTCTGTTCGTCGAATCGCTCTAGGACATCATTCCTTTGAGTTTCTAGTTGTTTTAGGACATTCTGCTGTTCTTGCTTTTGGTCGCTTCTTTGGGCTTCTAGTTGTTTCAGTACATCATTTTTATTTTCTTCAAATTTGTTTAAAAGAAGTGACATCATGTTAGATAAAGCAACATTTGCATTTACCTCTTCCACTTTTGCTTCTAATTCGAAAGCAAACGTATCTGGGTCTTCATTTTGCTGCTCCAGATATTCCTGCAGCCGTTTAACGAGTTCGGTTTTTACGCCTGTCCCACTTAAGCCACGTTTGCTTAGTTCGGCCTTTAGCTCAGGGACAGTTAAGTCTTTCAAAACTTTACTCATTTTTTATTTATTTTTAACTTCACTAATTCACAAAAAATAATTTAATCACTGCTCACTGTTTTTATTCTCAATAAGTTTTAATCCCTTATTCTGACACCAATGTAATATTCGGCTTGGTCCGATAATTAAAACTTATTCACACTTCGTAAATAAAAACACAAATTTTCTTTATTTAAATCGATATAAACTTATTTATTGAACACTCAATTATTACGTTTCAAACACAGTCTTTACTTTTCAAACACAGTCTTTACTTTACAGCAATTCACAATCCATAATGAACCGCTTCGCTTCCAAGCGCCTATTTATATACCTCCAATCGGTTCGAGAATCTACGAGGTTGTTCTCGATGCTTAACGAAGTTCTCCACTTTATCACTAGATGCTTACCCCTTTCGAGGTTCTTGTATGCGCTGAATGAGTTCCCCTCTAAGCCACTAGATGTTTCTCGATGCTTAAGAAGCGAGTTCTCCTATTACTACCACTAGATGTTGCCCCTTATTATTGAAATAGATAAAGAGTGTATACACATTACAATATGTTCAATATTACGAGTATATTTTAAAGGTCGGTTAATGTTAATATAATTTACTTTTAGAAAATTAAAAAATCGGCAGCCACTAACAATACAAAAAGTTCATCTTATTAGAGAATCATTTTCAGTTATTTTAAACTTGGTCATGTTGCATTTTTCATATCAATGTATTTACTTACAGGTTCGTCAAAAAAAGGTTCGCAGAATATCATCGACTTTATAAAGTAAAAGAACTTTGGTTTGATACTTGGAATATAGTAGACTCCTGTTAAATCAATAAGATTTGTAGGATTTTAATAACTATGTATATGATAAATGATAACAATATATAATATAAATAATTAGATTTCTGACCGTTTCCAATACCCAAGTTGTTTTTTAAAACTGTATCAGTCGAGAAATGGTACCGTATCGAAACTACATCTAACAAAATAAAAATTACGCCTTATTTTATTAATATTTGGTATTTATTTTTCAATTTATTGAATTTGTAGTTAAAATCAATATTCAGTAGCATGCCCTTTATTTTTATAACAGCTGTACACTGTACAGCGCCCTTGCATCTTTGCATCTTTACAAGCCGTTAACATTAAATAACAGGAATCGATTCCCAGTAGCTATTAACGACAGACAAGAGGTCTTTTTCGTCACTTGGTCTGCATCGAGACACTTCAGTCATAACCTTAACTTAAAGATTTTAATTAGCGTTTAAGTCTGGCGACTTTGCAGTCCATTTAATAACATCAACGTTCATATCCAGAAATTTTTCTTGGTTAGTTTGATGGAATACTTCAGGTCGTTTTCCTGTTAAAAGACTTTCTCAACGACATGTCCTCAAATGAATAAGCCAGCATCGCATTTTGTAGTAACTTAACATAAAAATGTCCTACGCTACTATATGAAAAACTGACGAGATCATTTTACTAGATCCCCCATTTTTAATAATTTTGTATGTGTATTTGGGGTTGAGCCTCGGATTTGAAGGTCTTCTAACGTATGTCCATGATCCTCTTCTATCTATCTTTCATTTGTTTACAAAACTTTTATACAAGTTACACTTCAGTGCTACTATTTTTTTACGTTACTATATGCACATACATTAATAAGAACGGAACAATTCTCAAACATATGTTCAAACGCTTTAGAACAAGGGCATGAAGTTGACTGTGTATACACTGACTTTTCTAAAGCTTTTGACCAACTTAGCCACGGAATTATTTTATTTAAACTTAAAGCTCTTGGTTTTCCACCATTTTTCTTAGCTTGGATCAAATCATACCTTGAAAACAGATCCTATGAGGTAAAATTTAGAAATTGTCTTTCTGAACCTTTTGTTGCTCAATCTGGTGTTCCCCAGGGAAGCCATCTTGGCCCTTTTCTGTTCATCCTGTCTATTAACGATGTATCGTCATGTCTACGCTCAAGTGAAGTACTCATTTTTGCTGACGATATGAAGATTTTTAAAATAATAAAGTCCATCAATGATCGTATTCTTTTACAAGCCGACATTGATAGTTTCACATTTTGGTGTGAGAAAAATAGCCTTGCCCTCAACCCTTTAAAATGCCAGACGATAACTTTTACTAAAAAACGATTTGATTATTGTATATCACAGCAAAAACTCTGTCGCGTCTCCACAATTAAAGATTTAGGTGTTAATTTTTGTTCCAACTTAGAATTTACATATCACATTAATTTGATTGTTAATAAAGCAAGTTCTATGCTTGGTTTTATAAAACGCTGGGCAAAGGAGTTCAATGATCCCTATGTAACTCTTTCTTTGTATAATTGCCATGTTCGTCCTCATCTTGAATATGCTTCGCAGGTGTGGACTCCCTATTACGAAATTCATAAGAAACGTATTGAATCAATTCAACATAATTTCATTCGCTTTGCCCTAAAGGGTCTTCCTTGGGATGATCCTTATGATCTGCCTCCCTATGAACATCGTATTCAGCTTCTTCAAATGCAATCTCTCCATCAAAGGCGTGTTAATAATGACTTAGTATTTTTTCATCAACTCATTAATGGTGAAATTGATGCACCTTATTTACTATCTTGTGTACATTTGAATTACCGAAGCGGAACTCATCACCTGCGTACATTTGATTTTATACATATTGACTTCCATAGAACTAACTATGGGAAGAATAAAGCATTAAGTCGAATGAGTATTTTATATAACTTAAACTGTTCATCGATAGATTTAAATTTAAATAAGGTAGGATTAAAATCATTGTTTAGAACCAGTGCTCCACTATCGTAAACGTCTTTATTTTATTTTTTGTACTGTAATAATTCCTGTTAAATGTTAATAAATTATTATGTTTTGTATTTTGTGCGTGTGTTAGGCTATAATTGTATTATTTTCTTACTAACAACTAACACATGCACTTATGATGAGCCTCTGATCGTAGTTTGACGCTTGCTATAAGCTTACTACTTTCTGAAAAAAATTCTAAAGTGTAAAAAAAAAAAAAAAATTTATACAGTTTTTAGACTGCTCCACTTAATCCTATGAAATTTCTACTCCACTACTGCCTTCTAAATCTCTTTAAATATAATTTCTTTTACAAACGATAGTTTGTTTTCAAAAATCGTATTTGTTTTAAAACCCCATTTTCACCGTATGCAACTTATTTCGTCATGCAAAGAAATTATCTATGCATAAAATAAGTTCATGTTGAAATTTAATGTAGAAAAATATTAAGAATTTTACCGTATACAAATGTAGCTACATTTCGCAAAATGTTTGGCGATTAGGCTATTTTGAACGCTCATCTTCTAATTTTATTGCCTTGCAGACACATATATATTCAGCCCTATCATGAATTCCATCGTAATCGGAAATTTTTACGAATCCCGAAAAACTGTATCATGAAATCTCATACAATTTTGCATTACGAACGGATTTCATGATTAAGTTTTTCGGGATTCGTAAAAATTTCCGATTACGATGGAATTCATGATAGGGCTGATTGTTTAAAAATTTCATATATGTATATATATTTATCCAATATTTTTTACATTTACAGCAATTGGCGATTGTACATCATTAAAATTAGAAAAAGAAGATCCTATAACTATTAAGTCAGACCAGAAATCGGTTTCAAGATCAGAAAAAGCTAAAGAGGTTTGTTTTCTTTTTTAAAGAGTAACTTTTTGGTCGAGTCAAAACTCAATTATTAGTCTTATGGTCTATTTCAAATATTTAATAGTAACAAAATAAGTTTTGGACAATTTTTATTGAATGTTTTTTTTTTTGTAAATAGGAAAGTTTCTGTTGTATAATATCAATGAACGACGGATTAGTCCTATACACAACTCCAAATATAACTGATCTACTTGGCTTTCCACGAGACATGTGGGTGGGCAGATCGTTTATTGATTTCGTTCATGCCAAAGACAGAGGGACATTTGCCAGTCAAATAACAACTGTAATACCATTGGCTGAGGCACGCAGCACTATTTCGAAGGAACATCTGACGCCTTTCTTTGTTATGATTCGATGTTATAGAGGCTTAAAGACAGTGGGTTATAGTGTTATTGATAAGCCAATTAAGTATGAGCCATTTCGTTTGACTTTGACTTTCCGCGAAGGTCCACAAACAGTTCGACCAGATGGATCAGTTGAAACATCAGGTTCAACTATGATTTTAGTTATTTGTGCAACAAATGTTAAAAGCTCTTACAAAGGTAGGGATGGATTGTTTACAAACAACAATTTCTTAAAACATTGTTTTTTTTTTTTAATTTTAGTTCCAAGTGAAATTTTATCCCACAAAAGTCCTAAATTTTCAACTCGTCACACAGCGGAAGGAATTATTTCCCATGTGGATAGTTCGGCTGTACCGCCTTTGGGTTATCTTCCACAAGATTTGATTGGCAGAAATATTCTAGACTTCTACCATCACGAGGATTTGGTATTATTGAAGGAAATTTATGAAACAATCATGAAAAGGGGTCCAACAGCTGGAAAGTACTTCTGTAGCAAACCATACAGATTCCTCATACAAAATGGTTGTTATATTTTATTTGAGACAAAATGGACAAGCTTCATGAATCCATGGTCGAGAAAACTTGAGTTCGTCATGGGGAGTCATAGAGTTTTCCAAGGTCCAAAGAATTGCAATGTATTTGAGCCTGCCGCGAATGTTAAAATAAAACTTTCAGAAGAAACTTTAAATCGGAATAATCGCACCAAAGAGGAGATATTAAAATTACTCTCGAAAACTTTGCCAAAAACTTCGGATTCAGTCAAACAACAAGTATCTAGACGTTGTCAAGCGTTAGCTTCCGTAATGGAAACAATTATGGATGAGGTTTCCCGACCCGATCTTAAGCTAGACCTACCACACGAAACCGATTTGGCAATATCGGAAAGGGGATCCGTGATGCTGGGCGAGATATCTCCACATCATGAATACTACGACAGTAAGTGCCCAACAAAGACACCACCCACCTATAACCAATTGAACTACAATGAAAACTTGCAAAGGTTCTTCAACTCCAATCCGGTTACAGCCACAGAAGGTGTTGCTCTGAAATTGGAACAGCCATATAATGAACCAGTAGATGGTGGTATTGCCCTTAGCCCTGTTGAATGTTTCGAACAGAGTGGTGGTAGTGGATCAACTGGAAATTGTACGACAGACAGCCATTTCAACTTGGAAACATCGTCTGAAAGTGTAAAACTTCAATCGCTAACTGAATCTCTGGTTAACAAGCACAATGACGTCATGGAGAAGCTCATGCTGAAAAAGCATCAAGAATCAAGAGTTCGACAAGGAAAGAAAAATCTCGAAAAGAATCAGGAAATCAACAACCACGGAGTGAAACGTTTCGGCACACACTCCTGGGAGGAAGATGCGAATAGGACAGGAAAACACTATCTCTTAAATACCAATTCGAATGTCCAGATGGGCGGTGGTGATACCGGACAGGCTGACCAGTCAAACCAAAATAAAAAAATGGTCCCGCAAATACAATACTTCGGCAACATTGGCGAACAGTGTGGAATGCCGGCAGCTCCACGAACCAATGTCTGGGCACCGTTGTGTGTTGGATTGCCACACACTCAACATAATTCACAAACTGTATCACCTACAAATCAAGTAACCGTCCAGCAGAGCATGTTTCCAACACTTTATTACATTCCGACTGCAGCACAAACCACCAAATTTAACCAAGACGGAAAAGTTAACATAGGTTTACCGCTCCACTGTACACAAGGATTAATATATCCATCACCGCCGCTGCTCTATTTACATCCTACAATGGTGCCGATGTCATTTGCTAATCTGTCTAGTTCTCTGCCGCTTCCAGAACAACTGACTCGAATTTCAACTCTTACAACGGTAATTTTTTCGGATATTAAAATTAATTTATATTTTAAATAATATTTTTTTGTTTTTTTTTTCCTAAAACAAAAAGACACAATCTTTAATGGCTGCACCTAATCCAACAAAGACACAAGACTCTTACCAACCAACAGCATCTAGACAGTTACAAAGATCCTCGTCTCAAGCTACATCTGTGAAGGCAGAACCAGGCTCAAATATGGTAAGTTATTAACAATTCTGTTGGATGATGAAGCTGAAAATACAAGAAAAAAGTTCTTAAAGAGCCATTAATTTTTCTTAAACAAATGGTTACCTTTGTTGACACATTCCAATGGCTCTTCATTAAGTTAACAGAGTTCGAAGTTTAGTTAATATCAATTCAAATCTCGAAATGAACAAAATTTTCAATTCGGACTGGGAAATTCAATCAACTGAAAATATTTTTTGAATTATAAAGCTCAGAAAATCAAATCAAAGAAAGCTCACTTTGTTTTAACTCAGTGACAGTTCTTAAAGTTAAGTACAATATATATACATAGATATTATTTTTGGATCAAAGTCTTTTCTTGAGTCTTGCTGCCGCTGAGTGAATCTCGAAGGTTTTTGGTAGTTCTTGACAGAAGATCATTGTTTTGCTGAAATCCAGACCCAAGTTTCAGAGTTCACTACTTTTATTTAAGATTGTCTTCATTTATCCTTTCTTATTAATACAAAATATTTTTGTATTTGCAGGCACTTTCGGATGTTTCCAAAAAGGGAATTGCTGACTCACCTGTTCAATCAGAAACTGAAGACTACGTTGGAGAACAACATAATCAAATTGTACATAATGTGAGTTAATTACTTTTATTTATTAAATACAATTTTCATTTGGTATTTTTGTTCTTAGCAAAATACTGATAGTAATGGCAACAATGACGATATGGATGGTTCGAGTTTTTCAAGTTTTTATTCGTCATTTATTAAAACAACAGATGATTCAGAAGATCCACAAGAAAACGATAAGGAAACAATTTATCGAAAAATTAAAGTCGAATTGGTAGCTAATTTAATTGAGACAGGTGAAGAAGAACAGACCCAACATGGAGATGGATAAAATATTTGTAATTGTTATTTTTTGTGCATTTACAAGCATAATTATATCACAAAAAAGAACAGATACAATTTCAGGGCACTTGCGTTTTTGTCTTTTTTGAAGGTCTATTGTAGAACTATGTTGAATGTTTTTTAAATAAGCATAATTGAAAAAATATTTCATGTCAATAATGTCACACTTGTACACAATTTTATACCTTATAACCTTGAGGCTCAAATTTTATAAACAGGCTTCTATTTCAAATATGAAGCTGTTTTGCTGTTGTCGCTAGTTTTCCTTTTTTTAAGTGTACGAAACTTATTATCGCATTACATTACTTTATTTTTATTGTTTTTTTATATTTTGTTTATGTTTAAAACTTCAATTTATTTCCAACAAAAAATAAGAGCTTATAATGCAACCTTTTTTATTTAAATTTATATTTGAATATAATAAAGTACAAAAACTGTTGTATAAGTTACCTTATTTTAGTTTCATTTAAATTTAATAAACAAATATTTATCGAAATAGACATATATGTATGTATGTATGTAGTTATATTATAACTGATTGACGAATTAGTGCTTTTATTGTAAATATATTTAAACAACGTGTAAAATATTCTTTTTTTTTTAATTAACTTCAATATTTTGTAGGTATTTATTTATATACATATACAAATTAATGTAAAACATATATAATTAATGAAAAAAAAAATAAATAATGTTTTTTGTCAAGATTATAAGAAGATTTTTCCGCGTAAACTTTTTATTCAAGTCAAAAGTATCGGTTTTCGTCAAAAATTTGCACTTCTCGGTTTAACTTTCATATACAAAACTCATGCTTTAACGGACTTGCGCCTTTTTTGTGTGTAATGAATTTCGTATAAAAATTGAAGTGTGTATATTTTTTACAAAATATAAATACATTTGAAACGTAATTTTTAATTAAAAACAAGACCCAAATTTCAGATTGTTGATATCTGCGTTGCAGTGTATACAGGGTGTACCGTAAAAGAATGGTCCAAGCTAAATATGGTGATAGACTAGGTTATGATCTTTAAGATTTTTGTAATGGGCAGGTTCAGACAACATTAGGGACTTCATTTGCAGTCAACTGCATTCCTTGAACGTAAATTTTACCAACGCAACTACTAAGAGTCATAAGTTTTAAACTCGGAACTTTATTTCACTAACCTCTAACTAACTTTAAAGTCAACTTTTCAATAGAGTTACATTAATTGAAGGGTAATTTTTTTGGCAGCTGGTCAATCAGATACTTGAAACTTGCCTTACTTTCAAGTCCCTAACGTCGGTCGACTGAACCTGTCCAATGTTTTTATTTCGAATCGCAATGGCTTGTAAGTAAAGGGTGTTTTGATAAAAAAAAACGCCTACTTTTAGTTGGTTATTCACTCACCTTGTCCACCAAATGATTTTAGATTTTAACATTTCTGGCATTTTAAAATAAACAAATATCGGGACAATTCATTTTAAGTATCAAACAAAATTATAGTATTCAGTAAAACTTTGAAATTTAAATCGAACCAAATTTTACACTTGAATGTTTAAAGATGTATGCAAGCAAGAATTTTTGCGACTTAATATTGTTTTTTTTTATCTTGAAAATTGTGTTTGTTATGAAACTTTCTAAAAAAGTATGAATTTTACTACATAAAAAATCGAAAGTTATGCCTTTTTCAACCCATACAGAGATAGTTAATAAATAAAAGGAGCGAGTGTTAGGCCATAATTCATTGGTTGAGCGTATACGCACTTTTTTATACTATTGATTGATTAACAAAATATTCATAGACGAATTTGCATATTTAGTGAATAATATAGATGAATAAAAAAGACCGAATATGGTATTTTAAGTTCAACTATGACACATAGAATTACAAAACAAAGATTTTCATATTTTTTTAACAAAAGAAAGCTAAATAGTCGAGTAACTATTTATATACATCAGACCATGCTTTTATTGTAAAATAATCTTCAACAGTGGTTATGTTCTTTACTGAAGAATAAAATAAACAGCCTTTTCTGATTATGAAAATATTTAATAATAATAATTTAATGAAACATATTTCGATGTGATAATTTTCTTATCACTATAATTGATAACAAGTGATCAAACTTAAAGTGTTTGAATGTTAAATATTTCCGTGTCTGTTTATCTTCTGCCCAATTTGCATCCGAATATCCAATCAGTTCCTTGCTGTCGCTATCGTTGTCACTTAACTTCAACTTCAGTTTTAAAGTTCCTTTCAGATACTTAACCACGCGTTTGAGTTGCTCCCAATCTTCTTGATTTGGACTCGAAGTTTTCTGAGCTAATATGTTCACACTTGCTGTTACATCCGGTCTGGTATTTATTGAAATGTACAAAAGACATCCCAATAGTTTTTGATAATTAGTGTTACTGATCATTGTGTTTGCATCCAAAGGTGATTTGTAGTATCCTATTTCCTATGGTGTATTTGGTTCTTTCGCATCTTGTAGTCCGAACATCTTAGCAACTTGATGAATATATTTGGATTGACACAGTTCGAAATTTCCTTGTTTGTCTCTTGTTACTTCTATTCCAAGGTAATGCTTTATTTCCCCAAGGTCTTCCATTTCAAATTTAGCTTGCATTATGTCCTCTATGGTTTTCACATCTTTTTTATATTTGCAGGCAATCACGACATCATCAACATAGAAGTACAAAACACCAATTACCTTCAATTTTTCTGGAAAACAAGCACGGGTCCCTTGAACGAATCCAGCGTCCATCAAAGTCACTCTTACTTTTTCATTCCAAGTCCTAGCAGCTTGTTTGAGCCCATAGATACTTTTCTTGAGCAGGCATACTTTGCTTGGATTCTCAAAATTGAAACCTGGAGCCTGTTTCATGTAAATAGTTTCCTCCAAAGTTCCACTGAGAAAAGCTGCTTTGGCATCCATATGATGAACGATTAATCCTCTTTTTCCTGCAACAGAGAGCAAAGTTCTCAATGTAGATTGACGAACAAATGGTGCAAAAACTTCGTTAAAATCTATCCCAAATTTTTGTGAAAATCTTTGGGTTACAAGTCTTGCTTTATATTTTTTGATATTTCCTTTTTCGTCCTTTTTTACTTTGAATACCCATTTACTTCCAATAGCTTGTCTTTTTTCTGGTAGATCAGTTAGTTCCCATGTATTGTTGTTTTTAAGTGTCTCCATTTCCTCTTGCATTGCTGATATCCATTTGGTTTTGTCTTTACAGGACATTGCCTCTTCGAAGTTTTTGGGCTCTTGAGTTTCTTCAATAGTAAAATTTATTTCGTCGATCAATCTTTTAGGGGGTTTTCCTTTAGTTGTCCTTGTTGAGACCTTCTTAAGTAATGGGATTTGTTCTTCGTTATCTTCTAATATGTCTGCGTCTTCTGTACATGTGACAATATCGTTTTTTGTTTGATCTCTTTGTTGATTTCGCATATTTTTCCCTTCGTGAGATTTTAAATCTACTTCAATATCTTTAGTGCTTTCAATTTTATTCACAAATCTGACGTCACAACTTATTTCTAGTTTGCGTTCTACTGCATCGTAACATCGAAAAGCTTTTGAATTGGTATCATATCCGAGAAAAATCATTTCCTTTCCTGTCTGGTCAAATTTCTTCCCCTTTTCTGCAGGCACGTGGACAAAACATTTGCTTCCAAAAACATGAACATTTTCAAACGTTGCTCTGCTTCCGCTCCACAGCTCGAACGGTACCGAATTTGTCGATCTGGTTATACTACGATTTTGAAGAAAGACTGCCGTTGACACTGCTTCACCCCAAAAAGAATTTGGGAGTCCAGCTTCAATTAACATGCAGCGAGCCATTTCCATAATTGTCCGATTTTTTCTTTCAGCAACTCCGTTTTCTTGAGGCTAATACGCTGCTGTTAGTTGAGTTGTGATTCCTTCTGCTTTTAGATATTTCTTAATCTGATTTCCTGTGTATTCTCCTCCTCGATCCGAACGTAGAATTTTCGGTTTCTTTTCAAATAATGTTTTCGTCATCTCAACAAATTCTTTTATAGATTTTTCTACTTTGTGTTTATGGGTCAATAATTTTATTACAGTGAACCGCGAAAAATCATCTATAAATGTTAAGATGTACCTTTTTCCACTAGGAGTAGCCGTTTGCATAGGTCCGCAAACATCTGAATGCACAAAGTCTAACAAAGCTTGTGTTCTACTTTGGGATTCCTTTGGAAATGGTTGCCTTGTCATTTTTCCTTTTGCACACGTATCACACAACTCTATAATACCACATTCCGTTATCTTAATGCCATCTACAAGATTTTTTTAGCCATCTTTCGGATCGCTTCAGGATCCCTGTGGCCTAAAGCTTTATGCCAGCTATGAATGCAATTGGCATTATGTGCCAATTCAACACTCTTGACCTTATCTGGTGTCCACAGCTCGTACAAATTATGTATTCGGTCTACTACTGCCATGTTAACGTTATTCTTGGATATAACGCAGTTATTTTTCTTGAATACTATTTCAAACCCATTGTCGGCTAATTTTCCAATCGACAAAACGTTACCAACAAGTTGTGGTGCAAATAAAACCTCATGTGCTAAAACTTTCTGGGCTTCTCCGCTCTGATTCAAAAATGCACATTTCCGCTACCAATCCCAACAACATTTACCTTTTCTCCGTTTCCAACTTCAATAGTAGCCTTATAAGAATCATCCATAGACTTGAAAAATTGCTTGTTGTTGGTCACATGTCTAGTTGCTCCCGAATCAAGCAACCAACTGTCCTTGCTCTTCTGGTTTACTGAAAAAACAAAATCGTTTTGATCTGAACTTACTGAGTTGACTTTATCAGCATGTTTCTTCTTATTTGGTCCATATCCTTGTTTTTTGACAATCCACTTTTTATACTCCAGACAGTCCTTTTTCATATGGTTTTGCTTTTTGCAGAAAAAAACATGTTATTCCAGTACCTTTGTTCTTCTCACAAACTTTCAGCATCACCTCAGCACTCGAATCTCCTTCTGAATGAACACGCCGCTCATATTCCGCAATTAACTTTTGTTGTACAAATCCGAATGTCAGATTATCCTCATTTCTAGCCTCAAGTGCAATAATAAGAGTGTCGTAACTCTTTGGCAAACTGCTTAGCAACATCGCTACGCTCCAGGGCTTTGATAAATCTTCATTGCTTATGTCCTTAAGTTTTACAAATAAAGTTCGTATCTCATTTATATTCTCTGTAATTATACCATTTTCATCCATCTTCAATGAACAAATCATTCGCATCAAATGAACTTTATTGCTCAGTGTTGCTTTTTCGTGGTACTGATTTAAATTGTTCCAAGCACGGAGCGCTGTAATTGAACTGCGAATATGAACGATTTGGTCATCTTCAATCGACAAACCAATCAAGGAAAACGCCTGTTCATCGACCCGGTCCCATTCTTCTTGTAGCCGTTGCCTCTCTGCTTTTTCTGGATCTTTTGCAGTTACTGGTAAATTTATGGGTCTTTCCTTAGTCAACGTTGCCCACAGAAGCTCCTTTTTCAATAAGAGCTCCATCTTGAATTTCCATATCATAAAATTTGAATTATTCAACTTTTCAAATTTTTCTTTATAATTTGCCATATTGAAGTTTAAATTATTCTTAAACCGTTGTCTGGGCCTATAACCTATTGTAAAATAATCTTCAACAGTGGTTATGTTCTTTACTGAAGAATAAAACAAACAGCCTTTTCTGATTATGAAAATATTTAAAAATAATAATTTAATGAAACATATTTCGATGTGATAATTTTCTTATCACTATAATTGATAACAAGTGATCAAACTTAAAGTGTTTGAATGTTAAATATTTCAACAGCTTTCTGATTTTTTGGTTACTTGTTTATGATGTTGGCCTTATTAATAATCCACGTTTCTGACCTCGAGCGAAGAACACAAGATGTCAAGGAATACCGCTAAAATTTTGCGCTTTTTTACTTATTAGTAGTTTTTACCCTGCACCAATCCTTGAGGCAATTTTTACCAGCTGTCTTTACCTGGTCCATGTTCCCTCGGCATGGCGAGAAGTTAAAGTTGTTTTTATACCCAAGGCAGGTAAATGCTCGCAAGTCAACCCTAAAGATCTACGACCTATAAGTCTATCATCATTCCTTCTTAAGACCTTGGAAAGATTGATTGATATCCATTTAAGGGCAAGTATTGATACAAGACTTCTGTCTTCGTCTCAACACGCCTACTGTAAAGGTAAATCGGTGGAAACAGCGCTACATACCTTAGTACGCACCGTCGAATATTCCCTCCATCATAAAGGGTTCGCTATGGTTGCTTTCCTTGACATCGAAGGTGCCTTTAACAACGTGGACACATCTGTACTAACATCTCTAAATGTAGAGAGTTCGCTTCGGGAGTTAATTCATTTAATGCTTACTAGCAGAATAATTAACTCAAAACTGGGCAACTCTTCTGGCAGACGATTCGTTAGTAGAGGGACACCGCAAGGTGGTGTTCTATCCCCTCTCCTCTGGAACCTAGTAGTGAATGAAATCCTAACTGGTCTGGATGCGGAGGGTTTCAGAGTGATAGCCTATGCGGACGAACGTTGCTATAGCAGTTTCAGGAAAGCATCTTAAAACGTTAAAAGAACTCTTACAAAATGCCTTACATAGACTAATACTTTGGGCTGATCGGTGTGGACTGCGTGTTAACCCACACAAAACCGATTTGGTCTTATTTTCGAGGAGATACAAAATTCCATTTGTCAACCCTCCCCATATTAAAGGAATCCAATTAAAATTCTCCGTCGAGACTAAATACCTGGGTCTTGTCTTAGATAAAAAACTAAATTGGAAACGCAACGTAGAGGAAAGGGTCAAAAAAGCTACTGTAGCTCTCTTTTCTTGCAAAAAAGCCATCGGTAATAAATGGGGCTTGCAACCCAGAATCACGCATTGGCTATACACATCGGTAATCAGACCGATTTTAATGTACGGTGTGGCAGTATGGTGGACTGCTTTAGAAAAAGGTATAAATCGAGATAAAGTAAATAAAGTCCAACGTTCAGCTTGCCTATGTATAAGTGGATCGCTTCGCACGACCCCATCTGCGGCACTGGACACCTTACTCTACCTAACACCTCTTGACATCTTTAGCAAACAAATAGCTGCAAGTTCTGCTATTCGCCTCAAAGCTTCGTCGCAGTGGACTAACAACAACATTGTAAACTCCGTTATTCTTAGTTATTTAGAATCAATCCCAAAGCACACAGACTACACCATCCCCCAACTACAATTCTACAGAAATTTCCAGATTTCTATACCTCCCAGATCTTTTTGGGAGGATAGGACATTCCTGGAAGACAAGTCAATCCACTTCTATACAGATGGATCAAAAACAAAAGAAGGGGTTGGTGGAGGTGTGTACTCTGAACGACTGAAATTAAGTCTCTCATTCCGCCTTCCCAATCATTGTAGCGTGTTCCAGGCGGAACTTTTGGCGATAAAAGAAGTCTTGTCCTGGCTTAAAGAAAACGTGGTATCGACATCTGATATCCGTATTTTCTCAGATAGTCAGGCCGCTATTAAATCTCTGGATTCTGTCTCTACAAACTCTATAACAGTCCAGAACTGTCGATCATCTCTAATGGAGATGGCACAACAGTTTAATATTCACCTTTGCTGGGTGCCGGGCCATAGAGACATTCCAGGTAACTGTAAGGCAGATGAACTCGCCAGGAACGGTACAGTACAGCCCATTCTACCACGTTTGGCACGTACTGGCATACCAATCGCTACTTGTAAACTGTTGCTAATGCAAGACGCTGTGAGGAGGGCAGGCACCAGGTGGAACAACATCACCACGTGTCAAGTCACAAAAAACATCTGGCCAACACTGGATTTAAAACGTTCAAGGTGCTTGCTCTCTCTAAGCAGATCGCATATAAGCTCGATAATAGGTGTCATAACCGGACACTGTCTAATAGGAAAGCACGCCATGAGATTATTCGTATTCTCAAATGACTTCTGCAGAAGCTGTATGGACGAGGAAGAGGAAGAAACAGTTCTTCATCTTCTCTGCACATGCCCTGCTCTGGCTCGAAAACGCAAGAATTACCTAGGAGAATTCTTCTTTAACGATCTAAACGATCTAAATCATATCGGCATAAGCAGCCTCTCACGTTTCGTAAGAGACTCAAACTGGAAACCTCAAGATTCATGTGGTATCACAATGGGCCATCAAACTGGCCTAAGTGTGTCCGTTTCCATCTTGGACAGCCACTTCAACCTAACCTAACCTAACCTACCCTGAACGATTGTTTTTTTTTTAATAAAACAATTTGAGCCTAAAGTTGTGTCTGTAGATATAACGGTTTTCAGAACGTGGTTGTCCAAAAAATAGCTTAACTACTTAAAAAAAAAACGGCGAATTAAGACTAAAATAATATAAATAGACAATTTGACATAAGGCACAACAACCCTGGAGTGAGAAGATTAAGACAAAAAATAGTACGAGATAGTGTGTCTATATCCCTCTCTTGTTGACACACAAAGTCAAAGATTGGAAAACAACTGCAATACCAACATTATTGTTATATAACTTCTTAAAGATAAACATCATCTCTAGCAGTAAAATTTCGCTTTTGTTCATAGTATCAGACAAAATCAATTTTAAGTCTCAAAGTTAAAAACAACAGAAAAATCATTTAAACAAAACAGAATGTTTTTTTAGTTTTTGTATTTTGTTTGCATTATTCAATATCAAAAAAGCCAAATCTAAAAATATATTATTGTTTTTGAGAAAATTGGAAACAATTACATCTACTACACTATTTTGCAGTCTAGTAGTCTTTTCTCTGGACAGAAAGAACCGTTTCTGTAAATCCGGTAGATCAAATTTGTTTGCAGGTGTTTATGATGTAGGTCTTATAAATATTGCAGGTTTCCGAACTCGAGGTCGGAAACTTGGATTATTAATTAGGGTAACATCATAAGCAAGTAACAGAAAAATCAGAACTATCGGATTCAACGCAAGATCTCCTTCTATTCAAATTACAAAGTTATTGGACTAAAAGAAATATATCTAATCTTAATATTATGAATTTTTGATTGAACCTTAAAACCTATAGTCTACATTTCTTGTAATTTCATAGGTGGTAAACCTGATTTAAACACAAAAAACAAATGGATTTCAAAGTATGTACATGAAAACAAGAAAAAAGAAGACATGTGTCTGTAGCATGTCATGTGAGGGTACATTCAAAAACCCAGCAATCTCAGACATTGGACATTTATCCTTTTGGTTAGGTCTATGTCACTGACCACACAACTCGTCGTTTCACACACGGGACCGTCGGTCGATCCCTCAAATAACTTTTCTCTGGAAACAACCAAAAGCGCTTTCACATGCTTTTTCACATTAGATTAGAAGGACAGAATTATTGAGGGCAAAATAAGGTCATAAATTGTTTTTTTTTTTTTAAATAGGGCCTTATAACTTACTTTCTGAAGCGGTTAACAAGAGCAATTTTTCGTCTGATCTCAGCTATTGTGTTAGTTATGTGTTTATAGCGGAGCATATTTAACAAAGTTCTTAACTTACTTATTTACTTAAGGTGGCGCTACGGTCCGGGGCGGACCTGGGCATCAACCAACATGCGTCTCCAGCCAGCTCGGTTCCTAGCTAGCTGTCTCCAGTTTCGCACGCCAAGTTGGTTGAGGTCGTCCTCGGGATTGGATTCTAAAGCAATATTCACATGAGCACGACCAACGACCAACGAATGAACGAATATTCGTCGATTTTGACATTTCTTTCACATGAGAGTTTTTAATTCGTCGCGAATGAAGTTTGACATTCACCACCGAAACCAAAACAAGAACGATTTTTTTAGGTTAAGTACGCGCGATTTTTTTATTCGTTGCGAGTGTGGATAATGTGGAACGCGAATAAAGTTTGACAGTTCGTATCAACTATAATTTTTTTCGCGACGAATAAATTTGTTTTCTTAAATTTATTAATATATGATATTGAAGAGTAAAACTATGCATCATAAATCAAATAGAAACTATATTGCTATCGTTTTGTTAAGAATTTGTGTGGAAATATGTCTTTAAACGTATATAAACTCACATTTTGTAATTCATTCGTCGTTCGTTGGTCGTGCTCATGTGAATGACGCTTAAGACCTTCCGGGCTGGAGCGATGATGTCCATTCGCTCTACATGACCTAGCCATCTAAGCCGTTGGACTTTAATTCTGTTAACTAGGTCAGTGTCCCTGTACTGCCCGTAAAGTTCGTCGTTATATCTTCTCCTACATTCTCCATCTATGCGTACGGGACCAAAAATCACCCGAAGAATTTTTCTCTCGAAGCATCCTAAGGCTGCGGCCACGCAGTAAGCGGCTGAGCGGAAAAAAAATAAAACATATAAAATCACATAGAAGCGGCCACGCAATGAGCGAGCGGCGAAACAAAATTCTGAGCGGCTAAGCGGCGCCGCCGCTCAGAAACCAAACCTGTTTTAATTTTCTGAGCGGCAAGAAGTAAAGATGGTCAAAGTAAACATTGAGTTGTTAATTTCGTGTGTGCAATCTCGACTTTAACTACTAATCGCTCAAAAGCAGTCGCTCAGTGCCTGGCCATACGTGTTTTAGAGTTGCCGCTCAGCCGTTGCCGCTCAGCCGCTTAGCCGCTCAGCCGCTTACTGCGTGGTCGAGGCCTTAGACGCTCTCATCTTTCTTTGACAGGGTCCAGGCCTCAGCGTCATAAATGCGAACCGGGATGATGAGTGTCTTATAGATGGTGATTTTAGATGCTCGAGAAAGGACTTTACTACTCAATTGCATTTTTAGTCCAAAGAAGCAGCGATTTGCAAGAGTTATTCTTCGTTTGATTTCTGCGCTGGTGTTGTTGTGTGTGTTTATAGCGGTGCCTAGGTAGATAAAGTCCTTAACTACCTCAAAGCTATAGCTGTCCATGGTGACGTTTTGTCCAAGACGTCGTTGTCCAATGTCCTTTTTTGATGACAGCATATACTTGGTCTTACCCTCATTGACCACTAAACCCATCTTCTTCGCTTCCGTCGCAATGCTAAAAAACGCTCCACTGACATCACGCTTTGATCTTCCAATTATGTCAATATCATCTTCGTATCCGAGTAATTGGATGGAACTTTGGAAGATTGTGCCTCTAGTGTTGACGGTTGAGTTTTGCACAATTCTTTCCAGAACGATGTTGAAGAAGTCGCATGACAGTGCATCGCCTTGTCTAAAAACTTTTTTGACATCAAATGCATCGGTGAGATATTTTTCGTGCATTCTCCATCGTCATTCTGCAAGACGTCATTTTTCCAAGATCTGCCGTAGTGTGAATATTTGGTCGATAGTGGACTTTCCTGGTCTGAAGCCACACTGATAAGGACCTATATACAATGTTAAGGAGACTGATGCCTCTGAGGGTCTCCTTTTTTATGTATCGAGCACACTATGCTGAGATTCCACTCATCGGGCATGCTTTCTTCCGACCATATTTTGCAGATGAGTTGGTGCATGCTCCCTGCCAAGTCATCGCCTGCTGCTTTGAATAGTTCGGCAGCGATGCCGTCAGCTCCAGCAGCTTTGTTTGACTTCAGTTTAGATATAGCTATCTTCACTTCGCCGAGGTCGGGTAGGCGGAATTGTTGATCTGCGTCGCCTAGGTTGAGTGGTTCTATATCCCTTACAGCGGAATTCGATTCGTCATTGCCGTTATATAATTTGGAGAAGTGGTCTTTCCATATTCTCAACATAGACTGCGATTCTACTAAGATGTTCGCCTGATCGTCCTTACAGGCTTTTTTTACCTTTTGGTAAAATTTACGAACATTATTCCTGTTGTGACATCCCTCTATCTCCTCGATCGCGCGCTTATCATGCTCTCTTTTTACCATTTAAGAAGGCGGTGTTCCTCTCTCCTCTTCTGCTCGTAGAGCTCGCGAGCAGCTCTGGTCCTCCTGTGCAGTGCCGTTTTGTATGCCTGTTGTTTCGCTGCGTGTGTTTACCGGCATTCGTCGTCAAACCAGGGGTTTCGCTGTGGTGGCCGTGTGAAACGTAGCACTTCAGAGGAGGCATCTCTGATGGCTGCAAGGCAATGTTGCCACTGAGTTTCAATGCTTAATGCAGGCAGCATAGGACTCCTTAAGAAGTTATTAGAGACTCGATCGGAAAAGGACATGGCAGTCTCTTGCGATTGTAGCCGTCTAACGTCAAAAATTCTCACAGTACTTCCTTGTTTTGGCTTGGATCGGGATATCCGTAGCCGTACTTTGGCTACAACGAGGTAGTGGTCCGAGTCAATGTTGGCCCCTCGGAATGTTCGGTATCGTGCTTCACTCACACTGTTGAAACTCAAGACTTTTTGCCCGAGTCTAGTTCCAACAACAAATCCACACCCAAATAGACGCTGTCTTTGTTCTCGGTAGCAGTCACCGTAGTATACATCGCATCGTCTTTTAGTTTGCGTTTGCCCGGTCCATCCCATCGCACTTCTTGGTTGGCGGTAATATCTGCCTTGCAGCAGTTTAGGGCTTCCGCTAATTGTTCGGCTGCACGTGGTCTGTTAAGGGACCTAACATTCTACGTACAGATCCGAAGTTTGTTGTCCTTATTTCGTTTGCTTGGGTTGTCAACAGTGAATCCGTCCGTATCCGAGGCTTGTTGGTGCTTCGCAACTAAGTTCTTAACCAGCTTAAATTAATATGTCGATGGTTACATTTTGACCGAGATGCCGTTGTTGTCTTTTCATGATGACAGAATATCCTTTTTTTAAAATCCACTGTCTTTTAAATCACTCATTTTTCTAATAAAATTAAAAGTTTTACAAACCCCATTTCATTCATCCGTCTCATTCTGTGGAGCTATGGGTGCTTAAATTTTTTTCATAAACCTGAAGGTTTAACAAACGTTTGTTTAATTCTGAATGAATGATAGTTTTAAAGAATTGAGATGTAAATATCAATTGTCACACATTCAGGATTAAAATAAAGTTAACATATAATTTAATCTGTAAAAATTCATCGGCGAACATCAGTACAATTTTGTAATCAATATTGTAAAATGCAACTATTTACAATGTTGCATGTTAATTCCATGGATAATACAAACCTACTTTACAGTTATATTTTTACGAAATCTTTTCTGTTTCAATATTAGATGATAACTTCACCATAAAATAGCTCAAAATATAAAATAAATGAAATGTAAAAATCAAAGATTTACCAAATGTCGACTTTATTTTTTCTTTTGTTTCTTAACAGGTAAGCAAGTATTTTTATCCTCCGCGGGTTTTCCTTTTATTTCTTTAAACTTTTGAAGACTAGAACAGAATAAAACCTGTAATTAAAATAAACATAATAAAAAAGACATTTATATTGATATGAGAGTTTTATAGAAATGTTACCGTTTGAGCCCAACCAGCATAATCGCCATAAATTTGTCGAAAATGATCAGCAACTTCTTCGTATAATTTCGGAGTAACAGATTTAATACCACTTAAACGTGGTAAATAGGAAGATTGTGCAATTTTATAAATATGTGTATCGATTGGTACCGATTCCAAATGATTAAAAGCCATCAAACATATACAATCGGCAACTTTAAATCCAATTCCAGGTAATGTGACCAACTCAACTCGAGCATCTTTAAACGATAGACTTCTTAATTTATCAAACCAATCATATCCACCTGACTCGTGTATTTTTTGAACACTTCCAGCAATGAATTTAGCACGATAGCCAAATTTAGCTTCTCTCAGAGCAGGTTCAAGCTTAAAATTCGAACTAGATTAATATACGAATGAATGTTATATGATGGATAGGACTTACCTCATTCTGATGATCACATAAGGAGCTTAAACTAGGAAAAGAATAATAATCGTTGCCTTCGTATGAACATATTTTATTGCCATACTTTGAACACAGCCATTGAACCATTGTGGATATTCTGAAAATTTCAAAAATATTTCATATTTTTTTAAGGAATAAATGTTTCATGAAAAGCCTGAGGTTTATAAGACTTTCTTTCAAAGCATTTAAGTACATTTAGAGGCACTTTCTCATGAACATATAGGTAGATATATGTAGATGGAGGATCGATGGACAACATATGTAAAAGTTTTGGATTATTCCAATCAAGGTCACTCAATGAGTGCCTTGCTTAAAATTGCAGCACTTACTTAAAGTAAAATCTTGAATTTCAAGAAAGTTGTTCAACAAATTTTCAGTTTCACGAATAGGTGTATTATTTAAAATAAAATATAAAATCAAAAAAAGAGGCTGAGATGCGACCCACACTGATAACTTCCCATCCCGTCGGTCGATTTGTCTTGCTTAAAAGTTTGTAGGGTTTCGTGTTTTGTTTCTTAAACATTTAAAAATTACCAACAATATTTTGCATATAATGAAATAGTGACAATGACAAATAGTGAAAATGACTGTTGGTTTTAATGAAAAATTAACTGAATGTCGAAAATTACATTTTCTGTGAGTAAAATCAGATTGAAGCCAATATTTTTAATTTAAAAAAAAAAGATATTTGAGTCGAAAATCAATTTTTACGAACTTTTAGTAATGCTTTTTTAAGGTATTTATTTTTTGTTAAGAAAACTGTAAAAGTTGATTTTTCTCAAAATTTTATCGAATGTTTAAAACAATATTTTTTATAAGATAAAATTAGTTTAAAGCACATATCTCAAAGTTTCGAAAAGATATTTAAGTCAAAAATCAATTTTTACCAACTTTGGTTAATTTTTTTTGTAGGTTTTTAATTTTTTGTAAAAAAACTGTCAATTCGATTTTTTTCAAAATGTTACTGAATGTTGAAAACAATGGCGCGTATTCTTAGAGAATTACTAAAGTCATGATTTCTTGATCTACAGTTTAAGGCTTGTTGATTAAATAAACACAGCTCTTATTCATAGTCAATTTTCCTGATGTGTTTAGTAAAACTCCAGTTTAAGGTTGTATTCTACTACAATTATACTTCAAATGACAAGTCAAAGCAAAAAAAAACTGTTATATTTTCAAATTCGTTATTTTGTGCTGTCATTCAAAAAAAAAAAAAAAAAAAAAAAAAAAAAAACAACTACTAACGTTCAATAATATTTTAGATGAACAAGGAAAATATAAAACGCGAACGGCAGGAAAACTTATCGCAGTCAGAGAAAGAACTTTGTTATCGAAAATTGCCAAAAAGAAGAGCTACACCTGCAAGTTTACGTACAATTTATTTGATATGATTTACTTTTTCAGCTTTTCAATTCACAAACAAAAATCAAATACGACATTTGGCTGTTATATAATTACTTAAAAACAGCATTTCCTATGTTTATAGTTAAACAACAGGTTTAGCTCTAAACTTAGGTTTAAATTTATTTATAAATAGGCTAAGCTCTGGACTTGCTTAGTAACAACTTAGCAAGAGTTTAGCAAACATCTATGAATATGCCCCAATATTTTTTAATAAATAAAATTAGTTTAAGGCCAATGTCTCAAATTTTTGAAAAGTTATTTGAGTCGAAAATCAATTTTTACTAACTTTTATAAATTTTTTGTTTTAGGTTTTCATTTTTTGTAAAAAAATTTTTCTCAAAATTTTACCGAATGTTGAAAACGTTATTCTTCGTTGCACAAAATTGTTTTGGAAATAAAATCATTTTATGTTCGTAAAATTTTCGAGGTGACAAATATTTTTGTTCAGTGTTTTTGATTTTAAAAAAAAAACCGTTAATTGGATTTTTTTCCAAAAATATACTTGTGTGGTATCACGTTACAATATATAATATAAAATTTAATTCAAGCCTCTAGCGTTATTGGTTCGTGAAATATTTAGTGTTAACCAAAATGTTCACCTTTTTTAAACTGCTATGGTAAAAAAACCACCCACGAAGTGAAGTCGATGTCTCTTCTGATTCTTGAGCTATGGACGACGAAAAAAACGTCGCGAACGTACGGACGTACGAACGTACGTTCACACGCACGCACGCACAGAAATCTTTCTAAAGATCTTTTATTTCGATTGTAGGGGCCTTGAAACGCCGAGAAATGTCAAAATTTTCAATTTGATAAATCGCACCCATTACAATAACTTCCTATGGGAAGTTAATAAAGCAGGATACAATACAACTTGGAACATTTATCAAATTAAGCCATACGCAGTTTTGAAGTCAACTTTTTTATCTTAAGGTACAACGTCGAACGGCTACAATCGCAAGAGATCGCCACATCCTTCTCCGACCGAGTTACAAGTAACCTCTCTCGAAGTTCTCTGCCGCCAACAAATTGTATCGAAAACCAGTGGCAACATTGCCAAGATGCACTCAGAGAAGCCGCCTCTGACGTGCTGGGTTTCAAGCAACCACCAACAAGGAACCCCTGGTTTGATGAGGAATGTCGGCAGGCAAATGCAGCCAAACAACAGGCATGCAAAGCGGCGCTGCATAAAAGGACGAGAGCTGCTCATGAGCTCTATGAGCAGAAGAGGCGAGAGGAACACCGACTTCAGAGATGGCTTGAATGTTGAGCTCTTTAAAGCAGCTGGAGATGAGTTGGTTAGGAGCATGCACCAACTTATCTGTAAGATATGGTCGGAAGAAAGCATGCCCGTTGAATGGAACATCAGTATTGTTTGCCCGATTCTTAAAAAAGGAGACCCTCTAAACTTCACCAACTATAGAGGAATCAGTCTACTTAACATCACTTACTATCTTTCAAAAGTATGTCGAATTACTAGCATATGCTGATGACATTGACATAATCGAAAGAACTTAGCGTGATGTTAATGGGGATTTTGTGAGTATTGAAGCATGGGTTTAACGGTTAATGAGGTCAAAACAAAGTACATGCTGTATGTCGTCAAAAAAGGACCTACAACACCGACGTCTTGGTCAAAACGTCACTATCGACATTCGTAACTTTGGGGTAGTTAAGGACTTCGTCTACCTAGGCTCCCCTGTAAACGCAGAAAACAACACCAGCGCTGAGATCAAACGAAGAAAAACTTTTGCTAACCGATGTTTCTTTGGGCTAAGAAAGCAATTGAGTAACAAAGCCCTCTCTCGAGGGACCAAAGTGTCGCTATATAAGACCCTCATCATCCCCTTTATGCTATACGGTGCAGAAGGAATTATGGAGTATGACAAAAGCGGATGAAAGCACCTTGGGTCGTTTCGAGAGAAAAGGTCTCCTTTAGCGACGTAGACTTAGCCAGAATTGTAAAAGTCCAAAGACTAAGATAGCTGGGTCAAGTAGAGCGCATGGAAACCAATGATCCGACCAGGAAAGTCTTCGAATCCACACCCACAGGACAGCGCAGTAGAGGAAGTACACGGATCAGGTGGCGCGCACAAGTGGAAAGCGACCTCATCCAACTTAGAACGCGAAACTGGAGACATCTAGCTAGGGACCAAGCTAGATGGAGAATTAGCGCCATCTTAAGTAAGTTTAGGAAATCTTCAAAAACAAGCACATTATAGTTTGACTCATTCCGTCCATTTAGATGATTTGGTGTGATTCTTAAAGTCAAATCAGCATACTTTCTTTGCATGCGTTTTCTTATTGGACTAATTTCAAGACTTTATTTTATGAGTCTTAACATCTTGCCGCGTCTTTTGGAAAAGCGTCTCGCTAAAAACTAACTCAATTGAATCGTTATTTTATATATTTTGAGTACGCTACCCTTAATATATTTAAAGTTTAAAAACAGAGCGAGTGTTTTAAAAAGAAAGTACTTATTCATATCTAAAATCATTCACAATGATATCTCTTAAAAACCATCCTATTAACTGGTACTAAAATTGACACCATATTAACTTTGTGATTTTCCGGGCAGATGACTCAATGAGCTTTCTCTCTAAATGCATAGTTTGTTTTCCTTCTGCTTTAGTGATTCGTTACAGAATATGGTCCAGAGTCAATTAAAGAGTCATTTCGTATCGTTGAATAAAACAAAGATCAAGTCTTTGATTTAAAAATAGGCTTTTTTACGAAGACCTTAAAATAACCATAAGGCATGCTCCCTAATTACATAGTGACTAGAGGAGATAAATAAATAAATTGAGTGGCGCAACAGTCCTTGGAGAACTAGGGCCTAGGGACTTACAACTCTCAACCATTCCTGTGTACGAGTACTGTTGTCAGGGATGGAGGGGACCTACAGTTTATATGCCGAATCCGAACGGCAAATTTGAGAAAGCACTTTTCATGGCAAGAATTACTCTTGGAGAAATTGTCAATTCCTCGCAAGAGGCAGTACCCGTGAAAAAAACTTTAGATGACATAGACAGGGATCGAACCCAAGACCTCTAGCATGACAGTCCAACGCACTAACCATCATGCCACGGGTACTACTAGAGGAGATACCTTTCGCATTTTACCTAGCTCAAACAAACCACAAATCCCAACATATTTAATGCTCGTTCCTTCGTATTAAAAGTGCTTTTAACTATACCTCCTACATTAACATGTAGAAATTCAATGCTGGGAAAAAGAGCGACTTAGCGAATAGATACATTATGTAGGTCGACGTCGTATACAGACATAAAACGATTTACGCTTACCTTTTGATGTGATTATTTTGGCTGCATATAAATGAAAGAATGTTTTCGAGCGGCTCTTGATCCAATACTCGGACAGCTTTAAGGGCTTCTGATGTATCTGCAAAGTGTTTATGAGCTCTCTTCCATTTTTCATAATTTTCATTCAAATCAAAATCTAAACGTAAATATTTCTTTAGAGTTTTTGTATAGAATTCTTTGGGATGCTTTTCGCTGGAATATGCTTTGAAATTTATGTTTGTAGGTGTTTGATCCAATTCCCAGAAACATCCAAAAGCTACACCTTGCCATTTTTCTTCTTTATTTTCATTAATACGTTTTTCCCATCTTAAAATTATACGTGACATATGTAAATTAAAAAAATGTGGATAATTTAAAAAAGCTAAGTACTTTACCGAAAACTTTGACCACCTAAAAGTGTTAGATCTAAATTAAGTTGGTCCTTTGGGTACAAGAGTTTTCCTTCAACAAATGTGGACATTTTAGAGATATTTAATAAAAAATATTGTTTTGAATATGATTTAAATAACATTCAGATAAATAAAAATGTTACTTTTAAGTAATAAAAAGTAACAAAAATCTACATAACAATAACGAACAAGAATTAAACAAGAAACCGTAACTGTTTTGTTTAGAAATTTATTTGTTTTGTTTTCAAAATCTAACAGCCACATGTCATTTGTGTCATTGTGACAACAAAATATGGTCGCATTCAAAAACATATATGAATTTAATTGATAGAGTTCAGTGCATTAGGGTCACACTGGAAGGAATTGACACAAAACAAATGTTTAAATTAATCAAATTAATGTATTTAATTGAATATCTTCAAAAAATACAAAAAAGCTTACCTATTTCTCTACCTATTATGAACTTCCTGTTTCTTTAACGAATTTCACACAAAATTTTGAATTTTACATAAAATAAAAACTAACTTTCAAGGAAATTATCAGTTTCACCCGAAATATTTTTGTTCCCCCGGATTTTAAAAAGCTATTAGGAGTTTCGCCCGAATAAAATTTCACTTCGAATTTAAAACAGACAGTTCGAAAAATAGGTATGTTCAAAAAATTGAGCTCTCAATAAATTTCCCATTTCTGTTATGAAAACAGAGAATGAAATCTGAAAATTGTGGCCACTGAGACCCATGGTACGATTTTTAATCCCTCTCCAATCGATTTCTTCAAAAAAAAAAACTTTCTGAGTAAGCGCACATACAAAATTTCCCCTCCGTTCTTAAGTAGGGTGCCTTTTCGTATTCAGAAAATGAACAAACCTACCATCTGATTGTTTGCTTTGACAGTTGTTGATGACATAATGATAAGTTTTTGTTTTCTTTTTTAGTATTGCAAAAAAGCAAAAAAGTGTGAAATCTTAAAATATAAATTCTAAACTGAAAACAGTAATTTTAAAAATATAAAAATGCAAAGCATAGTTATGCATATCCTATTGCTTGAGGAAGAAGAAGAAGAGGCAACACTGCGCCGAACTGTTCGGAGGCAGTTAAGAGATCACTCCAATCCGTTGGAGTTACCTAAACCATTGTAAGAATGGAATTACATTTTCAGCTTTATTTAACCTCTTCTAATATTAAGATTTCAACAGGTCTATAGAGTAAACAAGGCAGCTTTTACGGACTTGTTAGAGGTCTTAAACTAACGCATTGCCCTTAAAAGTACAATCCTTTGGTGGATACCAAAAAGGTGTCGGTAATGATTACCAATAAAACAAAAATTAATAAATTTTTTAACGTTGTTGCCTTCCTCTTCGCCGCCAAAATTTAAGTGAACATTTAAGCTGTCAAGTGTGTGATATTTCGCTGGAATTTAATGCTCCTGGTAAGAGGAATTTTTCGAACATCATTTTTTTTTCGGGTGAAACTCAAAGTAAGGGAAAAGAAAAAGGAATTTTTCTCGAGTGGAATGACATTCGGGCGAAACTCCTTATAGGGCTGTATATGATTAACAGTTGTCAACAAGTTAAAAGGAAGTTATTAAGCGTTACCACCTTAGTAATCTCTCCCACTTTTGGGCTTCGAAACATAAACATGTAAATCCAATTTAAAGGATCCCCATTGTAAGTTTTGGGTTGCAAATAACAGCTAATTGGACATTTTCACTGGCCTATGGCTTACATTTATATTACGCGACAAAAATACAGTGGATGTGCAGCTGGTCTGCATGCATCCTTGCAAATTTGTCTGCATCCTTAACACAAGTGCATGCTCTCCGCCATGTAAATGATTCCTATCCTAGCTCTGTCAAATAATAAGAGAAACTTTAATTGAACAATCGTTACTTAATATTTGATCCGTGTTCAGAATCTTAAGTTCAGCGATTTCCATTGAAATTTAGTTGTCTCTAGAAAATCTGCATGTCAAGAAAAAAATTTAAAGAACGAAATAAGTATATTCATCCACATAAAACCTTTTTTTAGACTCTGGTGTGACACCACCAAAGAAAATCGGTTCTGAACGTATCCATTTAAATTATTATTGAACATACCCCTACAAAATATTTTTGTCAACTGTCAAAATAATTTGCCTCAAAACAAAATACAAAATAAACAAACAATTTTTGTATTCTTTTCTTACAAATAAAACAGAGGACAAGAATTTTATTGTTAAAAAAACATTAAATGAAGATAAAATGTCTAGTAAAAAGCATCATTCTTCAAATGAACAAACTAATCTTGTGGACTTCTCCTTCTGTGACTATAAATCAGCATTCGAAGGAATCCTAACATCACCCACTCATCATGAACTTATTGTTGAAGATATCCGAGATTTTTGGAAATTCGTAAATAAATACGAAAGTATGTTACGAAATGCCGGTCAACCTATATTAGCTGAGCCACTATCACTATCCAAACAAGCTGAGGAAAATAAATATAACAATTTTCACAAGCGAAACTTTATACCGCTAAAACTTGCTTACGATACACAAAAATGTAGTGTGGGTCGATATGTGGAAAACTCGAATAAATTGAGTAAATTGAAAATACATCAATTTGTTGAAATCGTATTGATCTATATGGATTTTAAGCAAAAAGAAAAATTCAACAAAATCAAGAAACTACGGAAGTCACAAAGGAATCTACCAATAGCTAAGTTTAAACAACAAATTCAGGAAACTTTAAAGAATAGTCAAGTTTTGATAGTTGCCGGTGATACGGGCTGTGGTAAATCTACACAAATTCCACAATATCTTTTTGAATTTGGTTTTAAAAACATAGGTAAGTAATATCAGTACTTTGATCTTACTCCAAGATAAAAAGAACTTTATTTGATTCTAAACCTTGAACTTAAGCTTGCACACAGCCTAGAAGATTGGCCTGTGTCTCCTTGTCAAAGCGTGTTGCTCATGAAATGTTGGATGACTATGGGACGAAAGTGGGTTTCCAGATTCGATTTGAAAAAAATAAAACATCCAACACCAATATTGTATTTATTACTGAAGGATTGCTGCTACGTCAGGTAGGTATTTACTTGTTTCTTACCAAAACCACTTTCTATCTATTCACTTAATTATTCATGCATGCGTTTCTAGCTAGCTCTTGACTCAAATCTCGATCAATATGATGTTTTAATTTTGGATGAAATCCACGAGAGAAATCTTTTTGGTGACTTTTTGTTAGGTGTCACCAAGTGTTTGTTAAGAGCGAATAGCAACATGAAACTAGTTCTTATGTCTGCTACAATAAATGTTGAACTTTTCAAGAATTACTTCGAAAATGAAGGTGCTCAACTTATCGAAGTACCTGGTCGTTTGTATCCAATAAAAACAATCTACTTACCACCCCCGTCTTTGGATTTGAAACGTAGTGGACAACGGAGTAGTGCATCTACCCGCCTCGATCCGGGACCATTTATTCAGGTTTTGAATATAATTGACCAAAAATATCCATGTTAGTTATTTTTGCCGCTAATATTGTTATTGTAAAAGAAATATACAAATAATTTAATATTGTTATTTTCTCAGTGACTGAACGTGGTGATGTTTTAATATTTGTTAGCGGTGTCAATGAAATAACAACAATCTGTGATGCTGCCAAAGAATATTCAGAGAAAAATAATCATTGGATTGTTCTGCCACTTCATAGTGGATTGGCTTTGGCTGATCAAGATAAGGTGGGTGAATATTTAATAATAATTCATAATAATTAAAAAGGGTGTCGAGCGGGAATTTTTTAAATTTAAATTGCGATTATCGAAATACTAGTGGGTTGAGGTAGGCAGGATTGGTATCATTCTAAGCGTAGGATTTGCGGAATTGTTAGTCGCTAGAACTACTGGTTAGGAGCGCACCGTGCGTTTGTGGTGAAGCAATATTTAAAATACGACTAAGTCATGGGACGATCATACAACTTATCTGGCCGTTGGGTACAAAGATTCAGACAGGAAGTCACAATGGTCAATAGATCTATTCCAGTTTCTTTTATTTGAATTTTAAAGTTAAAAATATTTAGCTGGACACCCTTTATAACAATTTACTGCTTGATTACCTTTCTGGTTTTATTTTGTACTAAATGTAGAATTAAATTCTGAAAAGACCAACGCATTCTGTTCTTCTATCCACCTTTGTATTTTTTTTTCTACTACATGGCATATCGGTTAGTGGATTTTAACTTAATATTAATGTAGGGTTCCACAATAAGATGTTTCATTTAAAATAGCCTGCTATTTAGGCGGATGTTTATTTTGAAGCTTTTCATGTTTGAAAACGAAAAACTAAAACTGAAACGATGTATGCTTCAACACACCATTGAATTTTGAAAATTTTGCAGTCACAGTTCGCAGTTTTGCAAGAACAGTTTCCTGACCGCGTTCAAAGAGGTGATCACTATTGGCCACCAAAATGTTTTAGTTTAAAACGTTTAGACTTTTCTTAAGGGGCACGAGACAAAAAAGGACTAATTATTCCGAATGAGAGATCCGAGTGGAATTCTTTTAGACCATTGCTTAGGCATCAACCCGTAAAATTTAACCTATATCAATGCTGCACAATCAATTCAAGATATTAAAGAAGCAACTCGTGTAGTTATCGAGTGTACAGCCGTAAATTTGTCATTGTATCACTGATTCTTATTATCTTCATTCAAATTGCATGTTTCAAGGCATCCGGGTGTCCTCAAGGGCCAAAGTTCTGTCATAAAATGTGATTCAAAGGATTTTCCTATTCAATTCCTCTTCGACTACCCGAGCTGTCCACCGGAGTCCACCCTACTTGATTTTTATCCCAGTATCTGCTTTGATATAGAATTTATATAGTTCGTGAACATACATATATAAATCTGATATTCCGGATACTTTTCTGGGCTCGTTGCGAGTAGTACCGAAAAAAGCAGAGAGTCCTTGATAGAAAGAAAAAAAGTATTCGTTTTAACAAAAAAAGAATATTTGATACGATTGCTAATTAAATCTTTTACAAACATTATTGGAAAATATTTTCTCCTTACTTCAAGCGTTGAATGTCAATAAGCAGGCATCTAGATGGATAAGATGGTACTTCCATATTCCAATTTAATTTATAGAAAGCATACCTAGTAAAACTTTTTTGTATTTTTTCTATTCTAAAAGAATGAGTGATATAATAGGAGTTCCAAACTATGCTGCAATATTCCAGTACCGATCTAACAGGTGCAATATATAATAATATGAGGGTGTAGGGGTCGGAAAAATCCCTAGATAAACCCTAGCATCCCATTAGCTTTACTCACTATGTAATCGATGTGCTTATTAAACGAAAGTAACTCCCAAATCCTTATTTGCCGTAATCCTATCTAAACTCGTATTTTTGATAGTATAATCAAATATGGTAAGTGTTTTTATTATGGCATGTAAGGCTCTGACATTTGGCAACATTCAGGAACCACTTGTTAGATTCACACCATTCAGCCAGTTTTTGGATATCTTCTTGGAGATACAGATAGTCTGTAGAAGATTTTATGAGCCGGAAAATCTTGACATCATCGGCATACATAAGATACTTCGAATATTTAAAATTTACCGGAATGTCATTAATAAAAAGGATAAATAACAAGGTCCAAAATGACTTCCTTGCGGAACACCTGAAGTTAAAATATCAATACTTTTGGGTTTAAACTTTCCCAATTTTACAAATTGAACCCGATTTTTTAAATAGAAAGAAATTTATTTTATGAAATTAAAATGGAAACCGTTTTAAAAGCTTAAACATTAGTATACTTTGATTAACTCTATCAAAATCTTTTGCAAAATCTGTAAAGATAATGGGCAGGTTCAGACAACATAAGGGGCTTTATTTGCAGTCAACTTCATTCCTTGAACGTAAATTTTGACCAAGGCAACTAGTTAGTTTTTCGTGTCATGAATATAAAATTCAGAACTTTACTTCACAAACCTCTATGTCAAGCTCGTAGTACAAAAACTACCAAAATCATTATTGTTTTCAAAACACTCCTCAGGGAAGCTATAAGTCCATCAAGATCTGTATTTTGTATTGTAAGGAAATATTACTTATTGCTTTTCCAAATTGACAACGAACCCTTTTACAGTAAATATTAAATGAAGTTGCACAGAAAATAAATAAATCATTGAGTAATAAAGTTCAACTTTCAGTTGAATGAAAAAACCATGATCAACTGTCATTTTGACAGAAGTAGACTTGACTTGATAGTTAGGGAGATTTTTCTTGACTTTTTCAACTTTCCATTAAAGTTGCCTTAATTGGAATACTGATAATTTGCAGATAGGCAAGACTTAAATATTGGAGCTATATAAAGATCTTCCAACAGTCCAAAAACTGACCACTTTTTAAAGACTAATTAAAAATCAAGCTGAGCGGTAATGCCAAAGAAACAGCGCAGTTTTTTAGTGCAACAGGAGCTATGTTATCTGGCCCAGCACTTTTATTTACATCAAGACTAGCTAGAGCTTCAAAAACTAGCTAGAGCTTCAGAAACAGTTAAGTCTATACTTCCGATATCAATAGCATACGATGGCGAAAAATCAGAGGGTTCACAAGGAGCAGAAGGCAAATAAACAGATTTAAAATAATCGGCAAATAAATCGTTGGGTTAGAAATATCCTTTCGAACCGTTTAATAAGTTTTTTTTTAGAGTAATGATCTCATGTTTGCAACTTCCAATCCACTGACGAAAGTACTCTCAGCTCTTTTTATTCGCTTCTACACTCACATTCCTCTCAAAATATGATAAGCTCTTTAAATTTTGATTAAAAATAAAATTTAGTAAAATTTAGTCCGTCTAAAACTTAAAACTCAATCGTTAAGACGAGCATCAAACCACCTCTTATGGAACGATCACATACGCGATGTCGCCAAAAATGCCTCAAGATGTTTGGGTTTTCTGGGTCTTTCTGATAGTCCGAGAGCCAGTAACAGATATATATGACCAAGTTCCTCTCAAGTGATAATTAGTAAAATGCATCAGAAAATCGAACCATAAAGCCTCGTGAACGTCAGCTAAGGCTCGGTGGGGGGGATGAGCGGTTGTAACCTCCCACGCTTGAAGAAAAAAAAATACATTCACTCATTTCCTCTCGGCTAAAAATTTATCAAGTTATAGCTAACCTAATATCTCAACAACAAAAAAAATCAGCTGGCTATAACATAGTGTATTGTTCGTCAGCTGATGTCTCGATAATGGAAAAAAATAGAAGTAGAAAAGAAGGGGACTAATGCACGTTTAGAATAGACGAGCCAACGTAGTCAGACGAAAAGAATATTCTAGAAACATTATTGTTGCATCTGTGAAAAACCATAAAAATGTCTAATGCAACGCCATTTTGCGTTTTTTGTAAAAAAACAAAATCTACTTCCAATTTAAAATCGTTCAGTAAAGAAAATCTCATTAAGTGCAGTGCTATATTGAGTGTTCAAAAAAATAATAAACTAAGTGGACACGAGGCTGTACTTCCTACAGTAAAAAACAATTTTCAGCTGTACCACAGTGAGTGCTATAGACGCTTTACGGCTTTGCCCCCAAAGTATCGCAAAATAACACCAAAAGACACATCTACTGCGAGATTACAATATGTATCTAAATTAATATTTTTTTCCCTTTATTTTTTAGGCTACGATTTTTATAAGCATCATACAATACTCTGTTCATATTGAATGAATACAATACTCTGTGAATATTGATACGAAATAATTGTTTCACCTCAACACTCATATTGGAGTGCTGTGCCGAATAATTAAAGAGACGTCATTTCCTCCCGCATGAAAATTTGTGAGCTGATTTTAAATATACTTCTGTGGTGAATAAAAAAAATCAGCTAGCAGTAAGTCGAGGGAAACCTGGTCAGCTGATGCCTTTAAATAGTCAGTAAATGCTTCTGGCTAACTTCTATGTAACGATCTTCAAAGTATCAGCTGACGATTTTTCCACCTAGATACAGCCAGCTGACGTATATATTTATCAATAGTTACATATACCTAAGCTATCATCAGGTAAATTTTTATTTGAGAGGACATCACTGAAATTGAAGATTTTTTTTCCATGATCGAGACATCAGCTGACGAACAATACACTATGTTATAGCCAGCTGATTTTTTTTTTGAGATATGGGGTTAGCTATAACTTGATAAATTTTTAGCCGAGAGAAAATGAGTGAATGTATTTTTTTTTTTTAAGCGTGGGAGGTTGCAACCGCTCATCCCCCCCAGCTGACGGTCATTAGGCTTTATGATAATATTGTCTGATGCATATCCCCAATTATCTATCGAGAAGAAATAATTAACCAAATTTTCACCTGGCTCTCGGACTATGATCTGTCTTCAATTTACAAAACCTATATACGTCCAAAACTTGAACTTTTTAGGGGTACTTAAAGTCTATAAAAAGGTGTTGTTTAGATAATTTTAAATGATAATTTAAAGCCATTGGGCTATGGGTTTTTTTTTGTCAATGATAGAGTTATAATTTATTACGCTAACTCGAGGACGTAAACCAAATTGTATTGCTGCAAGTTTTGGCATTTCCTATTTTATGCAAGGAGAATTTTTCCATATGATAACTTTTTCACACTTATATGCCATCGCCCGACTTAAACCCTTTCGAAAATTTTCTATCTTCGAATATTAATTCATTGACAAACAAAGCAGCATTCTGTCCTTCTTTTATCCTGGGAAGAAAAGGGGATTCATCATGAATTCAAACATAGACCAGTTATATTTAGATTGACTAGAGACAACAATCTAGTCAATAAATCAGTCCTTATACAATGGATACACATAATTTCTCTTCAACTACTTTAAAATTTGTCAATACTCATTTCTTGTATATTTTTATATCATTTTATCCTTAAAGGTTTTTGACTATGCTCCGGAAGGAATGAGGAAATGCATAGTGTCTACGAATATAGCTGAAACTTCCCTAACTGTTGATGGAATACGATTTGTTGTTGATTCAGGAAAAGTAAGTTACGACACTTTTTATTTTCTTTATAATAAAAAACAAAATAAAACCGATTTTTGTTTTCTATTTCTTTTCTAAGGTAAAAGAAATGAGTTATGATACTTCGAGTAAAGGACAAAGACTCAAAGAATTTTGGGTATCAAAATCATCGGCTGAACAGCGTAAAGGACGTGCTGGTCGTACTGGTCCTGGGGTAATATAAAACAAACATTAAACAACAATTAGCAAACATACATAAGTAATACATAAACTCAAGGTTTGTTATAGGATATTTTCAGAGAAGCAATTTGAATCTTTAGAATCATATCCCACACCAGAAATATACAGAGTTCCATTGGAAACTATTCTATTGCAAATGATATCAATGGGATTGCCAAATGTTAGAATTTTTCCATTTATTGAAGCTCCCGATGAAGAAAATATCGAACAAACCATTTTGGGTCTTAAACAACATGTAAGTATAAATTTTTATAGAAAATGAGTTTTTAATGATAGTTTTCCTCTTTTGTTTTTAGAACGCTTTGGCCGTAGATGAAAAAATTACACCGCTCGGTCGAGCTTTGTCTAATTTACCGGTTGAAATAACTATTGGCAAGATGCTTCTTATGGGCTGTGTTTTTACTGATGTTGAGAAGATACTTACTCTAGCTGCTGCTTTTAGTGTACAAAATCCATTCACTAATCGAGCATATAATGACACAAAATGTGCTGTAAGTGAATTAAAGTTTCTATAATTTCTCATCATCATCGTGTTTTTTGTTTTTGTTTTAATAGAAAGAACGTGAAGAGCTTGAATCAGACCAAGGCGATATATTTACGTTATTGAATGCCTACCAAGAATGGCTTCATTTGAAGTCGGATACATCTGAAAACACTAGAAAGTGGTGCTTCAAAATGGGATTAGAAGAACAAAGGTAAAGATATTCTCTTGATCTATGTGTGGTTAAATTTTCCACAAATTTTTATCTGTTTGAGTAGTGCCCGTGACATAATGTTTAGTGCGTTGGACCCACACGACTTGGAGGTTAGGACACTGAAGTCTTCAATAAAAAATGTCAATCTGTGGATTTAGGAGAACTACATTTTATCAATTAACAAGTACTGGGACCGCAAAATCCGGTCAGTTAATTCCAGTGTCCCTAAAATCAACAAGATATTCAGGGAAAAAAAACGACAATGACCTTCCGTGTCTGAAGCTCCAAAGAACTAAAGAGAACAGGGACGTCCTTAGGACAGCGGAAATAGTTCCAGAAGAAGCCATCTTTAACGATGACTTTTTCATAATTTAAGATCCGAAGGAAAAAGTGGAGGCAGTGGGAGCTGCTTTCCAGCAAGTGTACAAGTTGAATGTTAGCATTCGCCCCAACCACGACCTGGAAAACAGAGCCCTACTTAATCACTTTTACCTTCGAAATGATATGACACAATGGCGATCTGAGAACAGCGGTTTCATGCGGTTCAATGACGATTCCTTGGCAAATGCCATAATCGCCGAGCAGACAGGACCAAGTCCCTTGTTAGTGACGAAGGTTGAGCTTCAGCTCATCTTCAACTAAATAAAAAACAAAAAGTCAGTAGGTGTCGATGGTACATCCAACGTTGTACTAAGACATTAAGGCGCCAGTTATAGCTATCATTGGTTTTCATCATTGAAAACAAACATTGGAATTTTGTTGACATGTCGTTAATAGCTATCATCTTTGTATATATAAACTATAGTACTCTTATGGAACATGAATTTTTAGTTCATTGATGGTTGACAGGCGGCGCGCGGGCGCTCAGAGTACTGAACATTTGTTGTGCAAATTACAGAAGTTAAAACAAAAACCGAGTTGAGGAAAAGAGGTGGTTGTATTATTTTCTCTCTTGTAAGAAATTAAGGGAGTAAGGGAGGCAAACAAATAATACATTTGCTTATGTTTTTTTTTGTGTGTTGTCATGGAGATATTCATATGTATTGAACTATGTAGGTTTTGTTTTTGTTGGATTTGATTTCAAATTTTCAAATTTATGAAATCTAGGATAATTCAAATTTATTTTCTCAATACCTACAATGTTGTCAAATTTTGAATATTGTACATAGCTGTGTGGATGTGCTGTGCATATTTAAAAATTGGCAATAGATTTTTGTTGTTTTTTTTTTTTTTTTTTTTTTTTGGAAAGAAATAATACGTTAGTTAGGGAAATTCAATTTTGAGTCAGTTATGTATGTAGGGAGGTAGGTACAATTTTTGTTACTGGTAAGTTGGATATGTATGTATGTAGGTACAAATTTGAAAACACTAATTAGATAGTGTTTACAAATTTATACCTATGAACATGTAGGTATAGGTATAGATAGCTACATTTTTATCATAGGTTATTCGTATTTGGTATTCTATTGTAAGCATAGTTATAAAGTATTATAGGTACATAGGTACCTATATAGAAAAAAAACTGTAGGTTGACTTTTTCTAAAAATTTTAAGAAATGTTATCAACAGTATCTTGTATTAAATAAATTAATTTTGAAGACAATAGTTTCAACTCTCCTCGAAATATTTGAAGCAAAAAAAACTTACCAATTGTTAGTTAATTTTTGTTTTGTTGAAAAAAGGTGTTAATTCGATCTTTTTTAAATTTTACCTAATGTTAGAAACCATTAGTTTGGTGCCAGTATCCTCATTTTGGCCAAGATATTCGAGTCGAAGTCAATTTAATTTTTCGAAATTTGATCCATGTGTCGAAAACGTTATTCTTATTTGCATTAAGACATTCTGGACCGATAAAAATAACTTATTATTGGAAGTTAATAATTATAACTAAAATAATAATAAGAATAATAATGCGACCCGTCTGTCGATTTGTCTTTCTTTAACCTTTTACAAAATAGTCATAACAATATTTTGTGTAAGATAAATAATTTGAAGTCAATATTTTGCTTTGTTCTTTCAATACTTATGTAAGCCAAAAACCATTTATAATTCATTTGTTTTTGTTTCTGTAGGTTTTCGTGTTTTTTTAATAAGTTAAATTTTTCTAAAAGATTAATTAAAAATTACCAACAATATTTTGCATAAGATGAAATAGTTTGATTTCAAAAAATTTTTTGGTTAACGAGATTTTTAGTGGAAAGGCAATTTTTACCAATTTTGCGTTTTAATATTTACAAAAAAAAATTGAATGTTGTTTTTTATAAAAATGTTACTGAATGTCAAAAACAATATTTTCTTTAAGATAAAATTAGTTTGAAGCCAATATCTTAAATTCTTAAAAAGATATTTGAGTCGAAAATCAATTTTTACCAACTTTTAGATGCTTTTTTAGGTTTTTATTAAAAAAAACTGTCAATTCGATTTTTATCAAAATTATAACAGATGTCGAAACGGTTTATATTAAATTAATAGATATGAAACTTTATTATGTTTTTCAATTTTCCATTAGTTTAACGAAATTGTCACTTTTGCTGTTTTTGGGACATTTATATTCTTAAAATTCGTGTTTAAATCTTAGTTCTAGAGCTTCCAAAGCAAATTCACTTCAAAAAGTAGATTTCTTTAAAAGTTTTTGTATTTAATAGGAAATCAAATCAAATGACCTCTCTCTGGATCGTCCATTGGTCAAAAGTTTATGATTTTGTGCGGCGCGATTGAAATAGGGCTGGATTTTCAATTTAAATGTTATTGGTCCAGTCCTCAGTTAAAAGTAGTACTTTTAGCAACAAAGTTTAGAGCAGTAAAATATAAACTTTATTTTCATATACACAAAATAAATAATTACAAAAAAAAGGTGTGAAATTCATTACGGCAATATTATACCTACGTTTTGAAGTAAAGGGAATTTCTACGAAAATTAAAAAAAAATTCTTCCAGGGGGCGTTTCTTCACCCCTACAACCCCCCTGGATCCACAATTGACTTTTATTTGTCTTCTTTTCAAATATACTTACATACCTGTATTTTTAGCGTATTCTTTTCATTTCACTAATAATAATTCCTACTTCCATTTGATCTATTATACATACATATGTAGATGCATATATACCTAAGAAAAACAAAAATATTGTACCTACTTTCTTTTTGTATTTTTGTTGTATTCATTGGCAATCGGCTAACCGGCAACAGTTACAAAATTTAAATTTGAATTGGTATTTGGCTTATTGGTATTTGTCTTTATTATTGCTTATTTAAACATGCAAAACATAAATACATAAACAAAAAAATGTCTCTTTATTGTCTCCCTCCAACCATAGCTACTTTTGTTTACATTCTTCTCTGTTTTGTATTGTCAAATTGGACAGGTTCAGCCGACATAAGGGACTTGAAAGCAAAGCAAGTTTCTAGCATCTGATTGGCCAGCTGCCAAAAAATTGCCTTCCAATTAAGGCAATTTTATTGGAAAGTTGACTGGAACGTTTTTTTTTCCGCAGGAAGGTGAGAAATCTTCAGAGACACTATAAGCCCGATGCTTATAGTAGTGTCAGATTGTTACTGACTAAAACTCACCTCCCTTATCTTCTATATTATTACTACAACTAAGTCCAGCTTAACAAGTAGTTTTAGCGTCATTTTGTTCGCGTTTTGTCAGGAAGCTCCCCAACGTGAGGACCTGAAGATTCCACAAAATTCGAGTGGAGAGATTAATTTGTTTGCGCTAGATCAGAAGGTCTTGTTCGGTGCAGACGCCGAAAAACGAACGCCTCGCTAACAGATTGTTGGATTAAGTTATTACTATGATTTCTAAGTCGTGATCTTAGCTCTGTAGCAAATTTTTTAATTTCGTTTTCTACATATTTTATATTTAAATCTCTATGTAAGTCGCTATTTCTTACATACCATGGAGCATTTACTATTATTTTAAGTACTTTGTTTTGGTATGTTTGCAAAATTTGTATATTTCTTTCGTTGGTACAACCCCAAAGTTGTATACCGTACGTCCAAACTGGTTTCAGTACTTGCTTATAAATAAGAAGCTTGTTATAAACGCTTAGATTGGAATATCTTCCAATAAGCCATGTCAATTCGCGGAGTTTATTTTCGAGTTCATCGCGTTTCTTTTTTACATGAACTTTCCATTTAAGTTTCGCGTCTAGAGTCATGCCTAGATACTTCGCTTCATTAGCGTATGGAATTTGCACAGAATTTATATAAATAGGTAAGTTATATACTTTTTTATACGTAAAATTTGTGTGCGTCGAATTCGTTTCATTAAGAGCAATTCGCCATTTCTTTGTCCAATCTGAAATGCTATTTAATGCCTTTTGAAGCTTAGAGGTTGCCGTTTCTATTGAATCCGATATTGCGAGTACAGCTGTATCATCGGCAAAAGTGCCTAAAGTTGTGCCTTCTGTTTGGGGTATATCTCGGGTATAAAGAACAAACAAAATCGGTCCAAGGAAGCTACCCTGGGGAACCCCAGGGTTTATTTCTTTAAACTCCGAATACTCCGTTCCTTGCTTAACTCGAAAGAATCTATTTTCTAGGTACGATTCAAGAATGTTATATATTTGCTCTGGAAAGACTTTTAATTTATATTTTAGCCCGTCATGCCAAACTTTGTTAAAAGCTTGAGAAACGTCAAGAAATGCAGTTGAGCAAATCTTTTTTTCTTCAAATGCTTTTTCAATTTCGTTAGTTATTCGGTAAACCTGATCAATTGTCGAGTGATTATTCCGGAAACCGAATTGGTGGTCGGGAATTAAACGTTTTTCTTCAATAATTGGTAGCATTCGTTTAAGAAGCAATTTTTCAAATATTTTAGATATAATTGGTAAGAGAGAAATTGGTCTATACGATTTTTTCTCATTCGGTGGCTTACCCGGTTTGGGGATCATTATTACTTCGGCGACTTTCCATTGCGTGGGTACGTAAGCAAGTCTTAAAGCAGCGTTAGTGAGCTGTAAGAGCTTAACCATTGCTTTTTTAGGCAACTCTTTGAGGACACGACCGTTAATCAGGTCCAGGAGCTTTATTATTTTTCTGCCGTTTTATTTCCTGGACAAGTTCAGTCAAAGTAATATTCCTGATAGAAAAATTGTCCGGCGCTGGTTGGAGCTCTCCGTCATTAGTCAGAAGCTCTTGACCATCGAAAGGTTTGAACGTTTCCTCAAGGTGCTTAGCAAATAAATCCGCCTTTTCCTTATCAGTTTTTGCCCATTCAGAATTATTTTTTCGAATATGTGCCGACATTATTTGAGGCTTTTTAATACCTTTTATCGTCTTCCAAAGAGAATAATTCGTTTTTTTGTCTGCTGTTAGGCTTTCAAGATAGGCAGAATTCTCGCTGTTTTTAAAATCTCGTAACAAATTTTTAATCTTGTTTGATAAAAAGTTGACGACACTTTTATGCTGAGGAGCACGTGATTGCTGCCATACTTTTCGAGCTTTTCGTTTTTCGCGTATCAATTCTTTTATATCTTCTGGAATTTTTTCTTCGTATTGCCTTGACTTTTTACTACAGATCGGAGTATTATTCCAAGCTGCTTCTTGAACAATATTTATAAATTTTTCTGTTTCATCTTCTAACTCAAACGGAGTTTGCAAAGAGACGTTCAGTATAATTCTATTTTCGCAATCTTCTTTGAATTTATCCCAATTTGTGTTATTATTTGTTAAAATTAGGGGCTTTTCTTTTTCGATTACGTTACTGTTTATTGTTAAGATAACGGCCGAGTGATCCGTAGAAAAATCGAAGTTATCATCTACTGTCATATATTTTCTGTTCATTCATTTTCATTCATTCATTCAAAAGTCAACAAGATCGGGTGTTTTCGCTGTATCGGTTGGCCAATACGTTGGTTTTCCTGATGAGAAAAATTCAACGTTACATTCAATACCCGCTTTGTAGAGTTGTCTACCCTTCGTCGAAATGCAACGTGATCCCCAAAATGAATTTTTCGAATTGAAGTCGCCGCCAATAATAAATGTTGGACCTAAAGCGTTGAAAAGATCTTTAAAATCGTTTTTGTCTATCTTGGACCGAGGAGGACAGTAAATAGACTTACTTACTTACTTAAGGTGGCGCTACAGTCCTGTGTGAACTAGGGCCTCACCCAACAAACTTCTCCATCTAGCTCGGTCCCTAGCTAGATGTCTCCAGTTTCGCGCTCCGAGTTGGGTGAGGTCACCTTCCACTTGTGCGCGGTTACATTATCAGAACACCCTCACATAACTTTGTAATAATATTAAACACCCTATCATAACAAAGTATCTTTATATAAACAAAATGTAATGCTCACACATTGATTCATAATTTCATCTCATAGCGGATGATGATATCCGATATTATAAATATCATAACAAAGTATCTTTATATAAACAAAATGTAATGCTCACACATTGATTCATAATTTCATCTCATAAGCGGATGATGATATCCGATATTATAAATACCATATCAACACTTTTTGCCTTCAGTAACTTGTGTGCCCAAAGCATCTTAAATAATTCTAAAAGAATTCTTGTGTCAGCAATTTTAAAAAAACAAAGGAAAGCAAACGATCTTCAGCCGAAGATAGATTTGCTTAAGTAAACATTTTATAAGTATAAAAAGGGTTTCATCGATCAATGAGAGTTCAGTTCACAGTTGTCATTCTACGTATAGCCTAAGATTTCCCCCCACCAGTGGTAAGGGATCTGAAGCTTTGATTTAATAAATAATATTAAGTTTAAAATACATTGAATGCGTTTTATTTAATTGTTGATTGTGATCTTCTGCGATCACAAAAATATATTTTTTATTGAAATAAAGAATCGGAAACGAAATTGCGCGCCACCTGATTCGCGGTCTTCCTCTACTGCGCTGTCCTGTGGGTGTGGATTCGAAGACTTTCCGGGCCGGAGCATTGGTTTCCATGCGCTCTACGTGACCTAGCCATCTTAGTCGTTGGACTTTTACCCTTCTTGCTAAGTCTACGTCGCTGTACAGCCCGTACAGCTCGTCGTTCCATCTTCTCCTCCACTCCCCTTCGATGCATACGGGACCGTAGATCACACGAAGAATCTTTCTCTCGAAACGACCCAAGGTGCTTTCATCCGCTTTTGTCAAAGTCCATGCTTCTGCACCGTATAGCAGGACGGGGATGATAAGGGTCTTATATAGCGACACTTTGGTCCTTCGAGAGAAAATTTTTCCACTCAATTGCTTTCTTAACCCAAAGAAACAGCGGTTAGCAAGAGTTATTCTTCGTTTGATCTCAGCGCTGGTGTTGTTTTCTGCGTTTACAGCGGAGCCTAGGTAGACGAAGTCCTTGACTACCTCAAAGTTACGTCTGTCGGTGGTGACGTTTTGACCAAGACGTCGGTGTTGTAGGTCCTTTCTTGATGACAGCATGTACTTTGTTTTGCCCTCATTAACCGTTAAACCCATTTTTGCCGCCTCTGCCTCAATACTCACAAAAGCCCCATTGACATCACGCTGAGTTCTTCCGATTATGTCAATGTCATCAGCGTATGCTAGTAATTGGACAGACCTTTGAAAGATAGTGCCTCTAGTGTTGACGTGTGAGCTTTGCACTATTCTTTCAAGTACGATGTTAAAAAAATCGCATGACAGCGCATCACCTTGTCTAAAACCTTTTTTGACATCGAAAGGTTCTGTTAAGTTGTTTCCAACCTTTATGGAGCAGCGTGAATTCTCCATGGTCATCCTGCACAAACGGACGAGTTTGGCTGGGATGCCAAAACTAGACATGGCTCTATACAGTTCGTTCCTGTAGATACTGTCATATGCGACCTTGAAATCGATGAAAAGATGGTGGGTGTCGCTTTGGTGTTCTTGGGTTTTTTCCAGGATCTGCCGTAATGTGAATATTTAATCGACTGTGGACTTTCCTGGTCTAAAACCACACTGATAAGGACCTATCAGGTTGTTGACGATGGGCTTTAGACGTTCACATATTACGGCAGAGAAGATTTTATAAGCGATGTTAAGTAGACTGATTCCTCTATAATTGGTGCGGTTTAGAGGGTCTCCTTTTTTCAGGATCGGGCAAACAATACTGAGGTTCCATTCATCGGGCATGCTTTCTTCCGACCATATCTTACAGATAAGTTGGTGCATGCTCCTAACCAACTTATCTCCAGCTGCTTTAAAGAGCTCGGCATTCAAGCCATCCGCTCCAGCGGCTTTGTTAGACTTCAGCTTAGATATGGCAATCTTTACTTCGTCTAAGTCGGGATGACGGGATTGTTGGCTTTCGTCGTCTATGTTGAATGGATCATCCTGCCTGACAGCGGAATTCGGTTCGTCGTCGCCGTTATACAGTCTGCAGAAGTGGTCCTTCCATATCCTCAGCATTGACTGCGGTTCCACTATGATGTTTCCACTTTCGTCTTTGCAGCCTTCGGTTCTAGGTTTATGTACTTGTGAATTTCGTTTCACCTGTTCATAAAACTTTCGAACTTCGTTTCTGCTTTTAAACCTCTCAACATCTTCGACCGCACGCTTCTCATGCTCTCTTTTTTTCCTTCTGAGAAGTCGGTGTTCCTCTCGCCTCTTCTGCTCATAGAGCTCATGAGCAGCTCTCGTCCTTTTATGCAGCGCCGCCTTGCGTGCCTGTTGTTTGGCTGCATTTGCCTGCCGACATTCCTCATCAAACCAGGGGTTCCTTGTTGGTGGTCGCTTGAAACCCAGCACGTTAGAGGCGGCTTCTCTGAGTGCGTCTTGGCAATGTTGCCACTGGTTTTCTATACATTGTGTTGGCGGCACAGAACTTCGAGAGAGGTTACTTGTAACTCGGTCGGAGAAGGATTTGGCGATCTCTTGCGATTGTAGTCGTTCGACGTTGTACCTTCTCCCAACATCTCCCTGTTTTCCCTTGGGCCTGGAAACCCGAAGTGCTACCTTGGCTACAACAAGGTAGTGGTCCGAGTCGATGTTAGCTCCTCGGAAAGTTCGGACATCCATGATGCTGGAAGCGTGTCTGGCGTCGATCGCAATATGGTCAATCTGGTTGACGGTAGATTGATCTGGAGATCTCCAAGTTCCTTTGTGGATGTTGAGGTGTGGAAAACGCGTACTGGCTACCATGACGTTTCGCCCCGCAGCAAAATCTATGAGCCTGAATCCGTTGTCGGAAGTGTTGTCGTGCAGGCTGTTTTTCTCGATTATTCCACCAAAGATGTCTTCCCTTCCTAGCTTGGCATTAAAATCGCCCAGGACAATTTTAATATCGTAGCTAGGACACTGCTCGTATGTTTTGTCTAAGAGCTCGAAGAACATATCTTTGGTGTTGTCATCCTTCTCATCTGTGGGGGCGTGCGCGCATATCAGGCTAATGTTGCCGAATTTAGCCTTGATGCGGATGGTCATGAGGCGCTCGTTGATGCACCTATAGCTTAAGACTTGTTGCCTAAGTCTGGCTCCAATGACGAAGCCGCATCCAAATAAGCGCTGTTGGTTTTCTCGGTAGCAGTCACCATAGTAGATATCGCAGTTTTTCATCCTCTTTTTGCCCGGCCCATCCCATCGTATTTCCTGGATGGCAGTGATGTCTGCTTTATAGCAGTCTAGGGCCTCCGCTAATTCTTCGGCGTCACGTGGTCTGGACCTAACATTCCACGTGCATATCCGAAGTTCGTTATCCTTAATTCGTTTGCGTTGGTTGTCAGCAGTAAATCCGTCCGTATCCGAGGCTTGTTGGTGCTTCGCAACTATAAGATTTTTACGTGGTCAGGAAGTCACCCTGACGGCACAACCCCCAACCTGGAGGGCCAGATCCTTAGTATAACTCCAAGGACGGGGAGCCGGATACACCGCTCCTTATAGGCCTGGGCTCCGAATAAGTCGTAGAAGCCCTATAAGGTGTTCACTAAGTAGTTCAACCTTACTGGAACTGTAGACGCCACCGTTGATTCCATCTCGGGAATTCCTCCGCTGCCGTCTGGATAAGGAGAGGTGCCTTAGTGGACGCACCTCTCCCCCCCTCTCTCGTTTGCTGCCCCCAACAACTTTCCACTGGGGTTGGAACCCAATCTCCAGTTGAGGTACTAGGCACCCGATGTTCACCACGGGGAGGTGAGAGTAGGAGTTGGTAGACAGAGGTTGGTTTTGAGAAAAACCTGTGGACGCTTGTGTCCTCTTGAATGCACATGTCTACCATTTGAACATCACAGTAAATAGACGCAATATTAAAAAATACGTGTCTAACTTTTATGCTAACGGAAGTAACTTGCATTGTATCGAGCTCGATATTTATCTCAAACGAATGATTGATATTTTCTCTGATAAATACGGAAGAACCACCCCTTGCTCTTTCGGATGGATGGCATGCGTGGTAAGCCGAATAACCTTTAATACTTAAATTTGAGTCTTTTTTCAAATGAGTTTCAGAGATCAAACAAATATCTATTCTTTCGTTAAGTAGAACCGTTTCTAGTTCTTCGATTTTTGCGGTAAGTTCGTTCGCGTTCCATGTTATTATTTTGAGTTGTTGGGTAAATTTGGTGTTTTAAGAGCCGCCGACTCAAATTTGTCCAATTTCTCAAGAATAATTGTGTTAATTCTCCCTTGTTCTTCTAATCGTTCAAGTATAAGGGAAAATACATTTTGAACGGAGTCAGGTTTAATAGTTTTAGGTTTTTCGGGCGCCGTGACTTGAGCGTACGTGTTCGTCTTTTTTGTTTTTATGTTTTCTGAGGGTAAAACGTTTTCATTATTTTTCCCGTCCGTTTTACTCGACGCTTGAGTATTAGTCTTGGTTTTTAATTTTAATTCTTTGTTTTGCTTTGAGGTATTTTTTTTAGTTTTCTTACTAAATTCTTCGCGCCTCTTTAACATTTCCTTTGCGACCTCACAGCCACGGTAATGTGCTGGATGATTACCTTTGCAATTCGCGCATGTAGCCGGAGTTTCTTTTTTAAGACGGCATACATCAGTCATGTGCTTTCCCGCGCATTTAACGCAAACGGGGTCCTTCTGACAATAAGCTGCTGTATGGTTAAAACCTTGACATCGCTTGCACTGAGGAATAAGGCGTTTGTTCTTTCTTAGTGGTTCGATTTTTACAACAATATTCATTATATTTTACCAGGGGTTTGTTTTGACCAATTTGTATGTTATTCTTTGTTTTAAGATTACTCTTTTCGGCTGTTTTGGTCATAATAATTTATTAATGAAACAAAATCATTATTTTTCCCGACGTTTCGACTAAGTTTTTAGTCTTCTTCAGGGGCACTTTATTAAACATTAGAAAAAATATACAATTATAATTAGTTCGTAGTTACATACATTATTTAAGAAGAAACTTACTTTACGTTAACTTGAGTTACATTAAACAATTAACAAAAATAAAAAAGATGAAACTTTTTTTAATAAATTAAAAAAAAAAATTTTTTATGAGCACTTCATTGTCAGAAGTTTAGTCAACAACTAAAAAAAAGAGGCAAATATAATCTATATTTTATAAATAAGCATACAAAAATACAATAATTATGTTATGTGGTGACCAATGAGCAATAAACTGATGAAATGCACTGTGTATCTTGTTTTCGGTTCATGTTGTTTTTATTATTTAAGATGTGTAGTGTTTCTAAAGTGTATCTTTTTGAAATATGTTTTTCCGTTTGAAGAATTTTTGTGTTATCGAAGTCTGGTATGTGGTTTTTCTCTATGCTGTGGCTGGCAAGCGCTGTTTTTTGGGAACTTTTTGTTTTAATGTCCGATTTATGGTTAGAGATTCGTTGTTTGAGTAGTTGTTTGGTTGTTCCAATATAACAAAGTCCGCAGTTTTCAGTGTCATTTCCTAAGCAGTCAATTTTATAAACAACATCCGTACTCTGATCTTTGTCCTTTTTCTTTGTGAGTTTCGTGAAAAGTGTATTAAGTGTTCTGTTGGATTTATATGCGATGTTGACATCTTTCGTTTTGCTTGAAATCGTTTTTTTAAAACTCTCTGCAAGTTTCGGGACGTAAACAAGGCTTTTAAAATAACCGGTTCTTTTTTCTTGGTCTGTTTTTGGTCGATTTTTTGTGTGTTTCTCAAGTAAACCATTAATAATGTTTCTCGGATAACCATTTTCAATAAGGATTTTTGTGAGTCTTTCTTTGTTGGCGACATGGAATTTTTTGTCGCTTATCAAGAAAACTTTGTTGACAAGGTTAGCAGCGGTGTTCATTATAATATGTTTTGCTTGATTCGATCTAAAGTTGACAATTCTCCCAGATGCGGTACCTTTTTGATACCAATCAAACGATAATCCGTTAATTTCGCGATGTATTTTTACATCCAAAAACGCTATTGATTTATTTATTTCCCTCTCTACGGTGAACTGGATATTGAGATGAAAATTATTTAGTGTTGAAAGGACTTTCTCCACTTCACGATAGTCTATGACTGCAAATATGTCGTCGACATATTTCGTGATGAATTTTGGTGCCGATACTACGGCAAACGATTCTTCCAGTAGGAAATCCAGAACTAGATCGGCAATGGTGGGCGACAATGGGTTTCCCATAGGAACTCCCTGTATTTGTTTATATAGATTATCAGCGTATTGAAAAATGTTATTGTCTTTGAGACAGAAATCCAACATTTCTAAGAATTTGTTCATACTCAAATTTGTGCTGGCGCCAATGATGTTCCACTTTTTCTTATCTACATTAGTTGCAACATGCACCGGAATATTAGTGAAAAGTGACACTGCATCAAAAGAGACCATGACGTCGTTTTTTCCTATTATTATATTTTTCGCTTTTTTTATGAATTCTAACGAATTTTTTACCGTGTACTTTGAATTGCGTGTAACACAATGTAATTTTCTCCCAATGTATTTGGATAATTCATAACACGGCACTTTCATGGATGAGAGAATAGGCCTTAAAGTTATATAGTTTTAATATTATAAACATTGTCTACATTTTCATTTTTATCGAAACTTAGAATAAAAAGCGGAAGAGCGCGTTTTATATAAGCGGTTTCGATTCCTTTTTCTCGCTTCAAAAGATTTGTTGCGTCAAGAATCTTAAATCCTTTGGTTTTTAAGTCCGAAAGGATGTCTTCTTTTGAACAAGAGGGATGAAGTCCTCTAGCTACTACACGTAAAGGTCTTTCTTCTTTAATTGAATAACTATACCATTCAATTTTTTCATCGCTGAGTTTTTTCGACAGTTTTCTATAAGAATCTGAATCATTTACGTTAATTTTCCACGTATTATTGTGAGTGGATGTAGCTTTGAAATTCTTTTGCGCCGTTTCTTTTAGAATAGGAAGAATTTTGTTATAATCCGCTTGACCAACGATGTTTATCGGTGGAGGAAGTTTCTTATTCGCAGAAAACTGATCTTTCCGTGTAGTTTTATTTGGTTTTAGCTGATTTTGAAACTTAGGCGAATGTTCAGCCTTCCGTTTTTTACAAGGTCTACTTTTTTCAGTTTCCCGAGCAAGTTCATCTTCATCAGTTTCATATTCGTGCCGATCTCGATGTTGTGGACTTAGAGTATTTACTTTCATGTTTTCAGAAGTTTTTAACATCTTGTTCTCTTCACGAAGACTTTCGACTTCTTTTTTAAGCTCTTCGTAGAGTCTTATCATTTCGTTCAGCTTCTTTTGCAGTTCACAATTGTCCTGCTCAAAACTGTTTGTTTTCGGTGAGTCGCTTTTAGTGCCTTTTGGCACAACCGGTGGACTCTTTCTGCCGGTAACTCTCGGTACAGATGGAGGTGATCGAGGGACCTTATGCGCTTTCGCGAAAGGATTTATCAAATGCAATAAATGGCTCTCCCCAGAATCCGTAGAGCCTGCCTCCGAAGAGGATGGATTTGCCAGAGAAACTGGCTTTCCACCTGGGGTAATTAATCTATTTGTTTTTTCCATTGCATATTTTGTATACTTATGTAGTTCTCAGTATACGGAGATTGGATTTTAGTCGCCTTTTACGACAAGCATACCTTACTTCGGGTAAATTCTTAACCCCTACCCGAAGGGGTGGAAAGTTAGTCAAAAAAAATCTCCCTAACTATCAAGTCAAGTCAACTTATGTCAAAATGACAATTGATCATGTTTTTTAGTTCAACTAAAAGCTGAACTTTATTACTCAATGATTTATTTATTTTCTGCACAACTTCATTTAATGCTTTCTGTAAAAAGGTTCCTTGTTAATTTGGAAAAGAAATAAGTAATATATCTTTAAAATACAAATCGTGATGGACTTGTAGCTTGCCTCAGGAGTGTTTTGTAGAAAATAATGATTTCGGTAGTTTCTGTACTATGAACTTGAAGTAGAGGTTTGTGAAGTAAAGATCTGAATTTTAAATTCATGACACTTGAAAAACTAACTAGCTGCCTTGGTCAAAATTTACGTTCAAAGAATGAAGTTGACTGCAAATGAAGTCCCTTAGGTCGTCTGAACCTGCCCAATTGATCATGTTTTTTTCATTCAATTGAAATTTGAACTTTATTCCTCTATGATTTATTTATTTTCTGCACAATTGCATTAAAAAATTTTGTAAAAGGCTTCTTGTCAAATTGGAAAAGAAATAAGTCATATTTCTTTAGAATACAAAATGCAAATCATGATAGACTTGTAGCTTACCTGAGGAGAATTTTGTAGACAAATGTTTTTGATAATTTTTGTACTTTGAACTGAAGGTAGAAGTTAGTGAAGTAAAGTTCCAAGTTATAAATGTATGGCACTTGAAAAACTAACAAGCTAACTAATCAAAATTTACGTTCAAAGAATGCAGTTGACTGCAAATGAAGCCCCTTATGTTGCCTGAACCTGCCCATTGTCTCTAAATTTCCCCAATTAAAATTCTGCACAAACTTTGCAGATTTAGTTCATTGATGTTTGCCCAGACGTCGCTTCGTTCGTTCCTCTTCATAATAGTACTATTCCATTTCATATATACAAAGCTATCATTTCTGTCATTGAAAAAATTTTCCTGATTGAAATCCACCGAAAAATTTGAACTGACAGAAATCTGTCATTGGAATTGTGTTAAATTGGAACACAAATCAGTGGAACGATTCGTTTCACTTTTGAACATAAAAGTATCAGCTGTTCAGGAAAATGAATATCCGTCCGGAAAATAGAAAAATACATTTTTTTTCTTCAAAAAAAATTCTTTGTGTGATTTCCGATCGATCAGTATATAATTTTCAATTCTAATCAAAGAAAACACCGTCAAATATCAATTCAAATATTTTTCCGGATCGATTTCAATGATAGCTATAACTGGCCCCTAACCGATGGAGGCAATTGACATTTACACCACACTCTTCAATAATGCACTGAATAATGCATCCAGTGCATTGGAAGACCGCTGTGGTTCATCCAACTCCAACCCGTCAAATCTTCGGTCGATAAGTCTTCTTCTGAGCATCAGCAAAGTTTTCGAAAAGATCATCAATAGGGCTCTGACCAAGTGGGCTGCGGACAACAAAATAATTCCGGATAAACAGTTCGGGTTCAATGCGGGTCATGACACAATTCATAATGCGTCTAAACTCGTTTCTAAAATCCAATGAAATAAATCAAAACAACAATGCACAGCTGCTGTTCTGGTTGATTTGGAAAAAGCCTTTGACACCGTATAGTTGGAGAAGTTTCGGGTGTTCGAGCGGCAGTGTTTACGACGCTGTACCGGCTTATATCGAACAGCCGAATCTTCTTACGTGCATTACTATTCCAACGAGGTCCTATACAACGAGACTCGAATCAACAGAATTGACAATTTCGTGATAAAACTCGTTCGAGGTCACATTGCAAGAGCTATGTCTTCGACCAACAATTTAATTTTCGGGGCGTTCTTTCCGAAGGACGAGTATTTTGAGAGTGCACGCTTGAGCGGCTTCATTCCACCAGAAGCATTCCTCTTCTTAGATAGATGCGGTCTGATACAGGATAGATTGGCAGTTCCGTTAATCTACCACGTCAGACGACGAACCGTGGATAGGCGACTCCTGTACAATCGGGACGTCATGGCACAAGGCGGAGCAGAGTTCCTTCGATTAAGTAGGGCTGTGTCCGAACGGGACCGCACTGATAGGGTGAAGCAGGAGAACCAGTTTTGGTGGCTTCAATCGGCACTTGATAGTGGCTAGTCGGGATGGGGTTTTAAGCCTTGACCGGCTTACATACTTGTTTTATGGTTTTAGGGTTTAGTTTTAAATAGAATAGGCATGGTGGCACAAAAAAAAAATACAAAAAAAAAATATACACAAAAAAATACAATAAAATAAAAAATGAAAAGACAACAAAATATGAAAAACAAAAAACGTTAGATAGTTAGATTTGCTGCTGTGATTGTTCTAGTTTTAAGTAGTTTATAGGTAGAATAGGTAGTTTTAGCTTTAAGTTTTATATTAAGGACCTTATTTTAAGTACTTTTTTAGTAAAAATAAAAAAGGATATTGATATTAGTTTTTTTTTTTTAATTTTCTAATGAATACAAAAATAAATAAAATTGAATTGAAGTAAAATAGAACTTAGGGCCGAAAGGCATTAGAATTGAGTTTTATTGTTTAACTTAGAGTGTCCGTATGGGTCCAGTAAGTTATGGTTAATTAGGCTAGTTTTATGAATTTTTGTCTAGCTTTAAGATAGGTTTAAAATTGAAGTAATAAAAATGAATTTAAAAAAAAAAGTGCGTTGGACTGTTATACCAGAGGTCTTGGGTTCAAACCCTGTCTGTGCCATCTAAAGTTTTTTTTTCGGGTACTGCCTCTTGCGAGGAATTGACAAATTCTCCAAGAGTAATTCTTGTCATGAAAAGTATTTTCTCAAATTAGCCGTTCGGATTCGGCTTAAAACTGTAGGTCCCCTCCATTTCTGACAACATAACTCGCACACAGGAATGGTTGAGAGTTGTTATTTTTTATTTTATCTGTTTGAAAGTTTCGAATGAAATAATCAAATAATCTCAAAAATGTTCCAATTTCAGATTTTATGAAATAGCCAAACTAAGAAACCAGTTTCAAAACATCCTTGAAACAAGCAACCTGCTACCCTCAAAATCCGAAGAATCATTATCCAGTGCAGATCGATCTCGTCGACATGGTGAAGTTCGAATGTTGAGGGCTATCAAACGCAAGCAAAAATATCAAGAACCTAAAAAACGTAAAATACTTAAAAGAAATCACGATGACGAAGAAGAATTCGGTGAAAATAATACTGATGATATTCGAGACGTTGATTTTAGGCTTACTCATGATTCCAATAAAATGGAGGTAAGGAAGTTTTATAGATATTCGCTTTAGTTCCAGTTATTTTTTTTTTCTTAAATTAAGGTTTTGCTTGCATCATCAGATGTTCGAAGGCATAGAGATGTTGTTTTGTTGAAATTAATTATTGTAAGCGGATTCTATCCTCAAATTGCCGTTGCGGATGACTTTAACTATTGCAAGGTACGTTAATTCGGAGGGTTTTTTTTTATTTTAAAACAAAATAAATATTTATTTTTCAGGGTGGAAGTCAACAGTTTTTTCATACATTTCTCAAGCCGTTTTTATCGATTCATCCGAATTCACAATTCTCTAAAAACTTTGAGATATTAAAACTTAACGATAGTGACATTTTGGACAAACCAAACTATTATACCCCAAAGCAATCATTAAGTACAGCACATCAAGTGCTCTGTTATCAGTAAGTGTTTTTTACTTTTGTTTTTTTTTTTTGTTTATAGAAAAAAAAAATAAATGAAGAAAAATATAATTTCAGAAACCTTCTAGAAACAGCTAAACCCTATCTTATGAATTCCATAAGAATGCCAGCTGCACAAACAATGTTACTTTTCTCGTTTTCCATTGATACAAATGCATCTGTAACTCGAATTGTTTGTGATTCTTGGCTTTGTTTAGATTTTCCAATTCCCGAAACTGGACGGGAACTTTTAAGTCGTGCTATAAAACTACGAACTAAATGGTCAAAAATGCTAAATGAAAAATTAAATGGCAAGTTAATAGTGAAAGAAAAATAATTCATAGAAATGATTCGATGGTTTTTATTTTGTTTTCAATTTTAGATATTTCAAATCCATTGGAAACTGATTCAAATAAAAAAAGTACCAAAGAAGATCAAATGGAACTTTGGGAAGATATGATATCGTTTATGAGTGCAAGTGTAGCTTATACACTGAAAAGACTCCTTCCAGCTGATGTTAAAGTAAGTTTGAAATCGTTAGATATAGAATTATGTAAATTGTTTTTTTTTTTTTTTTTTTATTAAAAGAGGCTTCAATAAAACATCTCTGTATATTTCATGATAAAGCAGTTGTTCGTCCATCACGTAACGTAACCTGATACGATCGAACTTAGTTATTTAATTTACTCTGTTAAACAAAAATAGCAGGTACAGGACGTTTACCTCCCCCTCTGATTGCATGAGCGTGTCGCTTTTTAAAGGAGCCTCAGGGTATTCTTCTCAAAGGATTCACAACCCAAAAGCTCCTTCACTGAGAGTGATAATGTTAACTCTGTTGAGATGTAGTTCAAAAACACTTGAATGGAGATATACATAAATCCATATAGTGTTTTTTAGTAGAATACAACGGTGATATTGAGTGTACAACTTTTTGCGAAGAATCGCAACAACAATTCTTTAAGGAATGCCAGTGGTTTGCTCATTTTTAGGGGCATCTTTCCCGACGCAGTGTAGTCAGGGCACATCAGGCGCCACTGCTTTTGAAAAAGCTCTCTCACAAGGCAATGACTATTTTTGTTGAAAAGAGTATTGACAGAAATCTACAATATTTCCGTTTGTATTGACCTGGCTCATTGTATCAACGTGGGAGATGATGGAGCTCTAACTTATATGTCTGAGTTAGATAGCTTCGGATTTTTTAAAGAAAAACAGCCCTTTGATAGTTTTGGATCAGCCTCCGCGACACGCCATGCAATGCTGTTTCACGATTATTGTATTGATATTAAATTCGTCAAGAGGTTCTGTATGTTCTAATTTCAGGGCAGTTTTCAAGAGTCAATTGGTTGATACAAACTGAAAAGAAGACGCACTCGCATGTAATGTCCGTTTCGGGTCTTAAAAGGACACTGTTTAATATGCAGCAATGCAATTCGAATTTTTACAATTAACTTTTTGCAAAACGAGTAAAGATGAAGAGGAGTAGGCTGCACTGTGTCTCATCTCAATGACGAAGCCTCTTCTCTGCCACCTAGAAAAGTTTTACTAGAAAGATTCTAGAGATCCAACTATGTAAGTGTAATAAAAGCAGTCTCACACTCTTCATAAGAAGCTTCAAATGGTTTAGTGAAACTTGTGCACTTTAATTTAAAGTAGTACTCGTGGCGTAAAGTTTAGTGCGCGTAGGAGGCCTTAAGTTCAATCTCTGCCTGTAACATCTAAAGTTTTTTTTTCACAGGTGCTGCCGGAATTGAGAGATCCTTCAAGTGTAATTCTTATGATGAAAAGTGATTTCTCAAAATAGTCGTTCAAGATCATAAAAACTTTAGGTCCCCTCCATCCCTGAAGTCACTCGCACACAAGAACATTTAAAAGTTCTAAGTCTAGACCCTGTTCTCTTCGAGTTTTTGCGCCACCTAAATTATTTATTTTATTTCTAGATTTTTTAGATTAGGTTAAAGTAGTTGCTGGCTGGAAAAACCAACACACTTTAACCAGTTGTTGGTCCGTTATACATTAGAAGAAGTCTCCCAAGTAGATTCTTCTCGAAATAGATGACTAACTTCTAAGCAATGTACTAAAGTCCCTGGCCATATTATTAGACGCACTTTAGATTTTATGCAAAATCTTAATTTCCAGCTATTTTAATCAGGTTTTCGAATATTGTAATGCATTTAAATTATTTTGTATGCAGAATATAAACTACTTCCTACAAATAAAGCAACAGATTTAAAGATTTTTTTTTTAAATTAATATTTTCAGTTTTGTTGTTGTTATTTTGTAATTTTTTTCAATATTTTGTTGAATTTCCTTTTGCTTTAATAAGAGCCTCAATTCTGCGCGGCATACTGTCAATGCATGATTTGACTGTTTCCTGCATTTGTGGGTGGTCTTATCAGTAAGTGAATTACTCTTTCAATAAGTGACCGCATCTTTAGCTACTTCCCTCTTCATCAGCTCCCACGCGTTTTCAATTGGGTTCATATCAGGGCTGTTTCCAGAGAGTCCAACAGAGGGATGTTTTCTTCCCTCAAATAAGTTTTTTTGGACCGGGCTGTGTGGCATGGAGCTCCATCTTGCATACAAATGTAACCATACATCCATTCTTGAACTTTAAAAATATTGCGTATAATCTAATAATTATAAAAATTCTGCAGTGCGTCTAATAATATAGCCAGGGACTGTATACACCAAAAGAAATGAGTAGCTTTGAGCTTTTAGCATTAGGTTTTGGGGAAATTAGTTTTCCTCCATCTTGCATACAAATGTAACCATACATCCATTCTTGAACTTTAAAAATATTGCGTATAATCTAATAATTATAAAAATTCTGCAGTGCGTCTAATAATATAGCCAGGGACTGTATACACCAAAAGAAATGAGTAGCTTTGAGCTTTTAGCATTAGGTTTTGGGGAAATTAGTTTTCCATCTTGCATACAAATGTAACCATACATCCATTCTTGAACTTTAAAAATATTGCGTATAATCTAATAATTATAAAAATTCTGCAGTGCGTCTAATAATATAGCCAGGGACTGTATACACCAAAAGAAATGAGTAGCTTTGAGCTTTTAGCATTAGGTTTTGGGGAAATTAGTTTTCTTGACAGGAGATTGGTGGTTAACATTTGAGGTTTTTCTATGATGTCATGCTTTAGCATAAGTTTACATGTGGCTAAGGGTATACCGTTGTTAGATTTATTACTTAACAAAGGTAGGGTAGTTCCATTTTTTGTAAGCTCGTTAGCTTTGCCGAATAGAATATCTCTATAACTTGGCACCGATCTCCTCGAGAAAATATCCAAAATTTAGTGCCTTTTGACAGGTTCAATACTTTAATTTTCAACGAAATAGAAAATTGAAATCAGGTTTAAATAAGCGCTGTGTGCGTTTTATGTTAACTTAAAGGATTTTCTTAATAGAAAACAAATTTCCCTTTTAGAATCTTTATAATGAGCAACAATTGACGGACCCCGAAAATCTTATGCCGAACCCCTTTTCAGAAGATTTTGTAGCATTGCTCAATACAGAAAAAGGAGGAATGAATGTTACCGAAAATGTTGTTTACGGCTGGTAAAATAAAATGTCATTTCATAAATTTAACTGAATAACAAAAAAAAAATTAAATATTTTATAGTTTGAGAGAAGTTCAATGGACAATAGCAATGGACGCTGAAATGAACGATCACAATTGGGAATGTCCTTTCTGTAATGAAGAAATACCAATGGATGGTATTAAAAAATTAGTTCACAAAGCGAGTAAGTAAAAATTTGAATTAATTTTGGTTTTATTTAGCTCCCTAGTTCCTTTTGCATGATAGTATGTGCTCGTGACGGTCATGTTACATCTTCTTAATCAATCCCAGATTAGACATTCAATCCATTCATATTTTCGATGTTACTTTTATTTCTTTGTTATTAATAGGATGCAAGCAATCAAGTCTTAAAAGCATAAAGATTGAGGATGAAAAGAGAAGCAATGATATGCAAAGAAGAGAGCCAAAAAGCGGACAATCCGGCTACACTTGTCCAAGTTGTAATAAAACATTATATTTGTCTGCTATCGATATTCTCAGGCATAGAAAAAGTTGTAATAAATAAAATTAATTTAACTTGAACTTTTGTGATTTTTATTTTATTTCTATAGTTTTTTTTTTATAAGCAGTTTTTTACTAAATACAATATTTGTTTTTGTTGTATATTAGGAGAGAATAATAAAACGAGATTCACTAACACTTTCAAAATTGAATAAAACTTTTTATTCTTCTTGCTTATTTAAACATTTCATTTAAATTTACTTCTTAACAGATTCTAAATTACATCTGCATTGTTTAAGCTCTTTTTATACATTTTGCACTCCAAATTCAATATTTTTGTTTGGACAAAATTTAAAGATTGTCAAATCTAGCTGCGATCTTTGAAGTTTTTGGTGTTTTTTTCGTGGCCGTTTCCTAGAATTTAATTTAAAACAAAATGAAAAAAATTAGTTGTTATACATATTTACTAATAAAATAAACTTACTTGGAGTGCATGAATTAGTTTATTTGAGTCAGTGAGGGGTATTGTCGTCTTCTTTTGTTTATAGTTGCCTTTTGTGTTATTAGACGCGTCAATATTTAGTTTTCGCATCTACATAATGAGATAACAAAAATTTAATTATTGAGTTATTTGAAAATAATTTGTTTATTAAATAGGCGTTGTGGCCCTAAAACTTGTTTCAAGAGTTAGAAAAGAATACAAAGTATTGTACTACCTATGATCATAGCAAGCAGTCAATGGATAATATAATCGAATAATTAAGGTCGAGATAAGTTTTCAAAGACCGCTGAATATACTTTCTGCAATCAGTGAGGCTTGATATAGAAGGTGCTTAAGTCATACCGTCATATTTCGTGAGTACGTTAATATTTTTTCAGCTGGCAGATCTCATTGGAAATGTAGGGAGAGGTTAAGGGAAGGGGTAAGTGGGTATTTAGAACCTTCCTGAGGTCTAGATGGATTTTGGGATGTTTTTTTGGCAAAATGGCAAAAATAAAACATCTCCCAACTCATGAGGGCCTGAGAGAAGATAGAACATGTACAGGGTCAATTATTTTTCGGTTTAAAAAGTAAAGCTTAATAACCCACACAGCTAAACTATCAGCCGCCACGGGACGATGAGCGCCATGCTATACTTTTGAGATAATATTTAACCACACACCTCTTGCGGTATCTCGGACATATTTTAAGTTATATTTTAATGTGTCACAATTATCGACCAATTGACGTCACCAAAACGTAAAATTACGCCACCAGCAAAAATCAGTATCGTTCGATCATGATTCGATCGATTATATTTTGGGTACTGATCAAAATTATAACAATCAAATTATGTTAATTGCTTTAGATATATTTCATATATTTTCTTTTACATATTAAGAATCAATTTTTATAGAATATAAGACCATACCTAAGGTCTTAGTAAGATACATTTTTGTATAAATCTATATACACAAAAGAAAGTCGTGTTAGTTACACTATTTATAACTCAAGAAGAGACGGACATAGGATACAGTTTATCCCGTTCGACAGCGTTCCCGTGTGACTTGACATAAAACGTCAGTCGTACGTGGTACAACAGTTTGATTTTTGTAAGAAATCAATATTAAAACTATTTCTATTAAATAAATAATTAACAATGATAATGTAATGATGGAGTCATTGCCTATTTAAATAAAAAGTGAAGTGAACTATAAAAGGCGGTAAATCAAAAACGCATCAGACTTGGAATAACAAAACGCGCATCTCGAACAGCTAAGTAATTTTGTCTATGAATTGTTAAAGCTAGATAAATCACTTAACAAAATATATTACTTTGTAACTTATATATAACTCTAAGTAGTTATTTTATTATGAGTTAATCAATTAGAAAAATTATTAATTATTATCAAATGAATACTTTAAGCTGTAGGAACGTTTTTCTTAAATAAATATACAGTGAACCAACAAAAAAGTTGTACAGTCGATTTTCTTTTGTTAAAATGCAATTATCTATGGAGTTAATTGCAATAAAAAAAAAACTATTTTAATACAAAAAATCAAATTAAACAAAGAAAGTTTATTTTATAAAACAAAAAAAAAACTTGTACATTTGAAAAATTCAATTAAAAAACAGCAACATTTCGAAAACTCAAATGGTTTAATATTTTGTATAATGTCCTTTTGCATCTAAGACCATTTGCAACCTCTTTGGCATTGAAAGGGCCAATTTTTTATAACATCTGGCGTAATTTCAAACCATATCCTCTGTATTGCATCTTTTAACTGTTCTTTATTTTGTACTTTCCTTTCTCTCAACTTTTTTTCAACATAAGCCCAAAGATGTTCAATTGGAATTAAATCCGGATTGCGGATAAAAGTGGTTTGTTTCGAGGCGTAAAACCTCTAAACTCTTCCGAATGTAAAAAATTTCTTACCGTCTGTGGATGAACTTGGGCAATTTTGTTTCTATTGAGGTCTTCCGCTTTTCCACTGCTGAAATTTTAGGGTTACTTTGTACAATCCTTACTATACGCCTCTTGGTTTGTTTAGTATCATTTTTTCTCTTAGACTTAGGCTTTTCTTTTCGTCCCACAACTTAACAATAAGTTTTTTCATATCAAGTGAAGTTTGTTTGTTTTCCATTTTTTTTTAACTTCTCTTATAAATTTTTTTAACAAAGTATTACTCTGGCAACATGAAAAAACTAAACCTTTCAAAAAAGAGATGATCTGATCAAGCCTACTGGATAACGGTTCTATACAGTATTGTAACTACAAAGTTTACACGTTTTTTTTGGTTTCATAAAACGAACTTTATTCATTGAATTTTTTTTTTATTGAAATAATTTATTTAAAAAAATGTGTTTTACTTAATCTGGAGGTTAAAAAAATCCCCATTTTTGGTAAGTATTTTGTTTTTTTTTTTTTTTTTTTTATTGCAATTAACTCCATAGATAATTGCATTTTAACAGAAGAAAATCGACTGTACAACTTTTTTTTTGGTTCACTGTATATTGTTTGTTTGTAAGATTGCCTTTCATTTAGATAATCCTTATCATGAATGAATGGTTGAAAATTTGAGTTGTGAAATAAATTTTTAGGTGAATTGAAGTGAAGTTTAATTAACAATGCCGCGACCAAGACGATCGAATCTTTCCCGACAAAGCCGTAGTGCAGCGACAAATCGCGATAAACTCAGCAAAGTCCAACGAACAGCCTGCCTGTGTATGGGAGGAGCACTTCGCTCTACCCCCTCCGCTTCACTAGATGTTCTGTTCCATCTAATACCGCTGGACTTTTTCAGCAAGCAAATGGCCGTTAATACTGCCATACGGCTTCAAGCCTCCTCTCTGTGGATCAATAATGGAATTGGCCACACCACTATTTTGAACTCGTTCAGAACTATAAACAGTAATATTGACTACACCATACCCCATCCTCAGTTTAATAACTATAGCTTCAAAGTGACTATACCTCCCAGTTCTTTTTGGGAAAATACATCATTTTTGAACGATGGTCCTATAAACTTTTATACAGACGGATCAAAAAAGGAGGATGGGGTTGGTGGAGGAGTATACTCAGATAGACTAAACTTAAGTCTACCCGATCATTGTAGCTAGTTCCAAACTGAAATCCTGGCTATAAAAGAAGTCCTATCCTGGCTTAGAGAAAACGTTATATCAACTAATGATACACGCATCTTCTCGGATATCCAAGCTGCGTTAAAGTCCCTAGACTCTGCCTCCACAAATTCACTAACAGCCCTAAATTGTCGATCATCTCTTACGGAGATGGCTATACAGTTCAACATTCACCTTTTCTGGGTGCCATAGAGACATTCCAGGAAATTGCAAAGCTGACGAACTTGCAAAAAGCGGAACAACTTTACCTCTGCTGGCTCACAATGCTAGCATAGGTATCCCCTTAGATACATGTAAACTCATGCTAAAGCAAGATACCATAGAGAAAACAAACTTCAGGTGGAATAGCACCACCACCTGTGCAACGTTATAGGTGTCCTGACTGGGCACTGCTTAATAGGAAGGCATGCTATTCGACTTGGAGCCCCTGCAAATGATTTTTGTAGGAGTTGCATGGACGAAGAAGAAGAGGAGACAATCTCTCATCTTCTATGCACATGCCTTGCCTTATCACTTCATTCGAAGCTCCAATTGGTTCAACGAGTTAAGCTGATTAACTGATCCATGTGGTATCACAACGGACCATACTTTGGTCTAAGTGTGTTGGACGTCCCAACCAACAGCCACTTTAACCTAACCTAAGCCGTAGTGCAAAAACTATACGAAACACTGCAAATGAAACGACTGAAAAAGAACAAGAAATCGCACGTGAACAGCGCCGTGTTAGTATGGCTTGTATTCGTGCTTCTCAATCACAAGAGCAAAGTGGTTGGCAATGCAAAATCGTCGAGAGAACAATAGAGGTCTGCAAATAGATAATTTTCGACGAACTTGATGAGCTATCTGAGACAAAGATTAGAGACCTAATCTTTTTTCTCAATGCGACAAAATGGCTCTAACATAATCGCTATGAAGCTTCTCTATAAATCTTTTCCTTTCTATCACAGGTCAAACGAGTTTTGGTATCAAAACGGCGCACTACAGCGCTAATTGGATCTCAGGCTAGGTTGCCTTGAGATCGCCATTTCTACCTACCTAGATAATTTTCGACTCAAAACAAGAGATTTATCATTTGAATCGAGCAGCGTTTCGATACGATTGCAGAAATGATTACAGCTTGCATCCTAGCGTTTGTATTGGGCAAATGAATTATGCTTCCTTAGTGGTAAAGTGATATTGCCATTGTTGATCCATTTGTTGGCGAACAAATGAATCCCGCCACTTTTTTGCAAACACTCAAAAATACAATGGTTGTTTCCAAATGACATCATTTGGGGCAGATATTATCGAAGAACGAGGATTTAATCCGACATTTAAGGTATTTATTTTTGTACTTACATAGAATATAGATAAAGGATAACTTACATTACTCATTCTTACGTAATAAATTTGCTAATTCTGAACTCTACTCTCACACCGAAAAAAGTGTTTATAACTCAGTTGATACTGACTGGTGTTTATTTTGTAGATACAAGAACAGATTCACCATCGAATTGGATCATTACTGCCTATGTGAAGATACACAGCATACATTTTTACAAATATATGTCATGGGCTAATAAAAAAAAAATGTAGTGTATCACAAGGTACTTATGTAAGTAAAGAGCAACCTATGTACTAAAATACAGATACAATAATGAATGATTAATGTAGGTACTTGATTTTTTTTTGTATTTTCTAATAAAAAGAAAAATATAAAATTCAAAAATCTGCTTATTTATTGCCTTTAAAGCGGAACAGAGTTCGCCGGGTCAGCTAGTAGACTCATATTTAAGAATTAAAATCACTTTTAAAATGTTCATTTAACCGGCCGGCGACTACTTTTCCTCAATAAGGCAGGCTTGTTAGGTTAGGTTAGGTTAAAGTGGCTGTTGGTTTGGGACGTCCAACACACTTATGGTATGGTCCGTTGTGATACCACATGGATCAGTTAATCAGCTTAACTCGTTGAACCAATTGGAGCTTCGAATGAAGCGTAGGAGACAAGTAATGTCTGAATTTTTTAGATCACTGGTATCGTTAAAGTAGTAGATTAGATTTAGATTTTTTTTAGATTAGATGGTTTTTATTTTGATAACGTTGATTAACATTTTTTTTCTATAAAGTTTACAAACAAAAACAAAAAGCATGGCTTTATTGCCGTCTGCCTAGTTGACAAATCATAAAAAAGATAACATATGTAGCTCAATAATATATTTAAATAATATATTTAAAGTAGTAGTCTCCAAGGTGGATTCTACGTCTTTGTGATAAGGCAGGGCATGTGCACAGAAGATGAGAGATTTTCTCCTCTTCATCTTCGTCCATGCAACTCCTACAAAAATCATTTGCAAGGGCTCCAAGTCGAATAGCATGCCTTCCTATTAAGCAGTGCCCAGTCAGGACACCTATAACGTAGCTAATGTGCAATCTATTTAGAGAGATTAATTGTTTTGAGCGCCTGGCGCTAAGATTAGGCCAAATTCGTTTAGTCGCTACACAGGTGGTGGTGTTATTCCACCTGAAGTTTGTTTTCTCTATGGTATCTTGCTTTAGCATGAGTTTACATGTATCTAAGGGGATACCTATGCTAGCATTGTGAGCCAGCAGAGGTAAAGTTGTTCCGCTTTTTGCAAGTTCGTCAGCTTTGCAATTTCCTGGAATGTCTCTATGGCCCGTCACCCAGAAAAGGTGAATGTTAAACTGTGTAGCCATTTCCGTAAGAGATGATCGACAATTTAGGGCTGTTAGTGAATTTGTAGAGACAGAGTCTAAGGATTTTAACGCAGCTTGGCTATCCGAGAAGATGCGTATATCATTAGTTGATATAACGTTTTCTCTAAGCCAGGATAGGACTTCTCTTATAGCCAGAATTTCAGCTTGGAACACGCTACAATGATCGGGTAGACGAAAGGAGAGACTTGAGTTAAGTCTATCTGAGTATACGCCTCCACCAACCCCATCCTCCGTTTTTGATCCGTCTGTATAAAAGTTTATAGGACCATCGTTCAAAAATGATGTATTCTCCCAAGAAGACCTGGGGGGTATAGTCACTTTGAAGCTATAGTTATTAAACTGAGGATGGGGTATGGTGTAGTCAATATTACTGTTTATAGTTCTGAACGAGTTCAAAATAGTGGTGTGGCCAATTCCATTATTGATCCACAGAGAGGAGGCCTGAAGCCGTATGGCAGTATTAGCGGCCGTTTGTTTGCTGAAAAAGTTCAGCGGTATTAGATGGAACAGAACATCTAGTGAGGCGGAGGGGGTGAAGCGAAGTGCTCCTCCCATACACAGGCAGGCTGTTCGTTGGACTTTGCTGAGTTTATCGCGATTTGTCGCTGTATCTAGCGCCGTCCACCATACCACTACTCCAAAAGTAAGGATTGGTCTTATGACCGAGATGTATAGCCAGTGTGTAATGCGAGGCTGTAGGCCCCATTTATTACCAGGCTTGTTAGTAAACAAAAATATCGACTTTTTAGCCATTATTGAGTTCGGCTTGAGAAATTCATATTACTTTTTTTCATATAACTTGTAACGTAAGGTAGGAATTATTAAGTTTAAATAAGTCTGCTCTTTGCCACCTTCGAATAAATACGGAATCACGACACCTATCAATCAAAAAGTCACTGTTTCTAGATGCAACTGTACCTCTTCGATCACTTGTGGGTTTTCTGAGCCTCATTTGCAGCAAAACAATAAATTTTTAAAATAAAACCAAAGTTTAAAAATAACCGTGGTTAAAAAATAACCAGGGCTTGAAAAATAACCTAGTTTCAAAAATGAATACGTCAAATAGAAAAAAAAAAAACAAGATTTAAAAATAAAAGTGGTTAAAAAATGAACGTGGTTAAGAAATGAAAAATTGGTGTTTGTTTATTAATGCAACAAAGCAGAAATCCGATTGTATTAACGCAGTTTTCTGACGTTTATGAAAACACCTATTTTAAACGCGAATATTTTTTTTTTAACCAAGGTCATTTTTTGCCCTAGGTTACCCTATTTTCCAAAAACTGACCATGGTCATTGAGGAATTCGCGAAAAGTAAATTTTAATAAACTTAACGCTTGATTGTAATGCGATCCATGATCGTAAATGACAAACATTCAACTAATATTAATACACTTCAATTGACAGCTCAGTTCGACAGGTGTCAAATGCCAGCATCATCTATTTTTCTGTACGTAATAGTTCTCAAAATTATATTTTTAATGACGTCATCAATCTTCAATTTCCATTGTTTAATCTTAAACGCAAACGATGAATCTATTGATCTTGGAGTTCAGAATTTTTGTTTGCACTTTAAAAAGGTTTCTAAACTTAAGAGTTAAAGAATGAAAGGTTGTACGGGTCTACCCTAACAATTCTAATATTCTTTTGTCTTTCAAATAAAGTCTTAGTTTTAAAGAAAGTAATCTTACCGATTCTTCAACTTCTTCCTCCACTACAACCGATTCTTGTGGCACTTTGTTTGAACATGATTTTAACACTTGTAAAGGTATAAATGCACCTTTCTGATTCAAACACACGGGACTGTAGAAATTATCATTGACATAAGGTAGTTGCTGTTGTGGCTGTAATAAAAGAAAAAAAAAGAACTTAAGAAACTTCAAAAAAATTATTATTCGAAAAAAAAGGACTTTACTGCAAAATGCGGAAAACATTTTCCATAGTATTGCAACGGAACGTCATTTTTTTTTAAATCGGCCGCAGGATTTGACATTTGAAGGGCTTCGTCTGATTTGTTAGCTGCCATTGTTGAATTTCTCCAATTTGGCGGTGGAGGAAATTGAGATGCATTGACAATGGGCTGAAGATTTAAAATATAATACAAAATTAAAAAGAATAACATTTCCATAGAAATTAAATATTTAAGATTTGAATATTTTTACCTTATTGGAGTTTGTTGTAGCCAAACCAAGCATATTTTTAAGTGCCTCTGTTCCTGAATTAAGATTGCTTTCTTGATTTGCAAAAATTAAACCATTCTGTGCTGGATTTGTTGGTAAATTGGTTGATCTCCAGTTATGCGTTTCATGCAAATTCTTCAGGACATCTGTTACAGCATTATGGTCATTTGTTGATAAAGATGCCGATCTCCAATTATCTAAATACCATTAAAATAATACATTACAAATGATGTTAAGACGACCGTTTGTATCTGATTTAAGAGCTTAAAGTCTTGTTGTTGTTTATTAAAAACAATACCGTTTTTGATTTGTTGTACATCATCAATTGGTAAATGAGTTGTTCTCCAATTAGTAACATGATTAGGATATGATTTATCAATTGTTGACTGTTCGGCAACAGATTTAATGTAGGTTCTTTTTATTATTGTATCTGGAGCAGGCATCCAAAAGTCTTCTTTTGATACTGCATTTGGTTGTATTTTCGTTATATTTTCTTCAATATTTTCTGAATATATTGTGGTTTTTGATTTCGCCTGAGATTCTGCATCAAATGATGTTATATTTGAAAGCGGGCTGTTGTTGGGTTTTTGAGCGTGAGCGTTATCGCCGCGTATACGATTTTCATTGTTTTGCAATTTCTGGTCGGAAGTTTCATTTTTATAAGAATTATCTATAACATTAATAAAAAAAGGAAATTATTATTATTTCATGGTTTAATTTTTTTTATTTATAAAATTTTTATGCAGGACAATTTAATTTATGTTTTGTTTCTGAAAATTCATAAGATAACAATAAAAACATGACACAACTTTTAAAAGTATTAATTATTGTTGTACTGTTTTCTTGACTCATCCTATTTTTTTTTTAATTAAGTTCAGATATTTTAGAATGTTTGAAAAGAAAATGGGGAAGGTAGAATAATTTCCAAGGGTTTGTTGCTTCCAAAAGAAGAACGGAATATGGGAAGATAGAAGAATTGAGAATTTATCAAATGTTTAGTTCTAAATAATATGCTTAACTAGAGTTGTAAAGTTGAAGACATTCAACGATAGATAGACAGGATTTTTTTTAACGTTCTTCCGGAGTTATAACTTTATTTAGCTAAGACCAAATATAGTGCAAAGGCACACCATGTAAGGAAAATTGAAGGAATCATCTTTGATAACGAATCTATTCTGAATATTAATTGGAGCATACTTATGAGGCGTATTTAAGGAAAGGCTAAATAGAAATAATGCAAAGCATCCTTTTGAGCTACTTACTACAAAGTTAAGCTCTGAATTTGATATATATATGTACATATATGTGTCAGAAAATTAAAGCTCTGATTGTCGCGAATATAATTAAAAAGACGAATGAATAACTCCCAAACTAACTTTTACCATAAACTTAAATAAATAAAAATAAATATACAATACAACTATGTTTTAGTTCTGAAACCTAATTAGTTTTCCTTATTTTTCAAATTTAGTCAAGACGAACTCATATAAATTCAGTTCAACATTAACTTAAGTCCAACTGAATTAACTCTCGATTTAGAAACAAAAAATAGTCCAATTAGAAATTAAATGGTTTTAAGTTTATTTCGTTTATTGACAAAAATTACAGCACCTATAGAGGAATCTTTCCTCCCGTAAAATGTGAACGTCTAAAGCCGTCAACAACCTGATAGGCCCTATCACTGTGGCTCCACAGTTGATCAAATATTCACTTCAACAAAAGAACATCAAATTGACATATTTTCATTGATTTCAAGACCTCATATGACAGCATCTACAGGGACGAACTGTATAAGGCCATGCATCCCTGTCAAACTCGTCCGTTTGTGCAGGATAACCATGGAGAATTCGAACTACTCTATTAAGGTTTGAAACAACTTAACCGAACCTTTTGACAAGATGATGCTCTGTCGTTTGATTTCACGTCAGCACTTGAGGCACTATCTTTCAAAAGTCTGTCCAATAACTATAATAAGCTGACGTCATTGACATAATAAGAAGAACTCAGCGTGATATCAATGTGGCTTATGAGAGTATTGAGAGAGATGAGGCAAAAATGGGTTTAGCAACAAGGGACAGAGAACACCGTACACGTCTCGGTCAAAACGTCACCATCGATAGACGTAACTTTGAAGTAGTTAAGGAATTTGTCTACTTGGGCTTCGCTATGAAACCCTCTCTCAACCAGTGTCGCTAAATAAGACCCTTATCATCCCCGTCATGTTATACGGTGCAGAAGTAGGTGAAATATCAAAAGCGGATGAAAGCACCTTGGGTCGTTCGAGAGAAAAGTTCTTCACGTGAGATGACGGAAACCAATTCTCCGGCCTGAAAAGTCTTCGAATCCACTACCACAGGACAGCGCAGTAGAAAAGGCCCCCGTATCAGGTGACGGGTGCAAGTGGAAAATGACCTCACCCAACTTTAGACATCTAGCTAGTGACATAACATTAAAATAATGATGACACACATTTTCATTTAAAGGATCAGATTTAGACAACATAAGGAACTCTGCTTGCAATCAACTTCATTCTTGGAATGCAAAATTAGACCAAAGTAGCCAGTTTATTTTTCAGATGTTATTCATTTTAAACTTAGAACTTTCCTTTAAAATGTTTTACTTTAAGTTGATCGTACAGAAAGTACCAACAACATTATTATCAACAAAAAACTCCTCACACAAGGTACAAGTCCATAATAAGTTGGGTTATTTATTGAAACAAAAAAGTCCCTTTACCTTTTCCACTACGACAAGGAACCGTTTTACGATAAATTTAAAACAAAATAGTGCTGTTAATAAATAAATCACAGAGTTATGAAGTTTAGCTTTTAGTTGAATAAAAATCATTATCAGCTGACTTTTTGACATAAGTAGACTTGATTTCCTGTGGGAGGCTTTTATTGATTAACTTTCCTATAAATTTGCCTTAATTGATAGGCAATTTTTTAGCATCTTGCCAATCAAATACTAAAAACTTGCTTTAACTTCAAGTTCCTTATGTCTCTTGAACCTGCCCAATTTCACCTCTTCTTGTGACTAGTGAGGTATAAGTGATGTTGGGAACAATCGGGATCTTAGTGAAGCCCGCTATTTAGACTCGTACTGAATATTTAAAATCGAATTTTGACAGACAATTTCAAAATCGTATATAAACAGACCATGTTAAATAAATAAATTTAAAAACACTCTAGTTTTCTCTTACTAGAAATTAATTTCAATAAACTCAATGAAAAAACAAAAGTTAATAAATAAATTCAATATATTCAAAGAACACTTACCATTACTAAATAGACAGAGAACAGCTGTTTCGGGTACTCGCATAACCCTACCATCAGCTATTCCATAAATAGAATTACCAAATGGAATGCTCTTATCAAATATAACATCAAGAAAATAACTTGTTTGCTTTAAACATTCCAATCGAACTGGATTTGGATCGGAAAATGGTAAGACACCGATTACAGTACCTCTCGATCCAATAGGAACTAAATATGTATTTCTTACTACAACTACACGATCGAACAGTCTTATATTAGATTTTGGTTTATATTGTTCGGGAAAATTTATATCCGGTTTCATAAGCAAGTGTGGTTTAACTTGTAATTTAACCGTTTTTACAGGTAAAGTCTAGAAAATAGAAAACAAAAAGCAAAAGGAAAAATTTATATAGAATTTATAAAAAAAAAATTAATTTAATTTATTAACATACTTTTAGCTTTTCTATAGATTCAATAACTTTCTCTACAGCTTCTTTTTCAACAGACTTTGTTCCGCATGGTACACGTTCTGCTTTTGAGAATTCCTGTTCGTTGAGCCAATTGACAATGTCATCAACATATTTTTCACCAACCTTAAATAAATTGAAAATGAAATATAAATAAAATTAAAATAGTGTGAATTGCTCTTTTTTTAATTTCAATGATAGTTACCTTGTTGGGAAAAAGATCTGATTCATAGCAAAATTCATAATTTGAGGAAGAACAAGTTTGCAAGAGGTAACGGATAACCATGGGAAACTTTTTATTATACTCTTGAATAAGATTCACAGATTTTTGAGAGAAATACCATGAATTATCTCGCCTACGACAATATCCAGCCAATTCTTCGTTCTGCAAAACGTAAAAAAGTTAAATCGATTAATAAATCAAATAAATCAAAAAATGATACGCTACAACAGTGTGCGTATCAATCGTCGCCCAACTCTTGACTTTAAAATTAAAATTCGAAGTCACTACATCTAAAAACAAAAATCATTTACTTCGAAAACTAAATAACGACTAAAGCAATTGGCAACAACAAAATAGTAACACTTTGACGGAAGTCTATGCCAAATTATGGTAACGAAATTATCTGAAAAAATGTAAAAACTTGAACTATTTTTCCTGTAAAAGCTTTTCCCAACATCGTATTACCCGTGGCGTGATGGTTAATGAGAGGGGTTTTAATGTCAGAGGTTTTGGGTTCAATCCCTATGCCATCTTAAGTTTTTATCATGAAAAGTGCTTTCTCAAATTAGCCGTTCGGATTCGGCTTAAAACTGTAGGTCCCCTCCATCCCTGACATCATTACTCGCTCACAGGAATGGTTAAGAGTTGTAAGTCACTTGGCTCTAGTTCTCTACCGGACTGTTCCGCCACCTAATAAGAAACACAAATCTTCCAAAATCTTCAAATTGAATTTCCTATAAAATTGTTTCGCACATTTTTTCTGTAAACCTTGTCATTAAGATAATTGAAAAAAAAAACGTTTAGTAGCCCATACTAACTCGAGTGGTGTTAAAAAGAAGTATTAAACCGTACACCTATGTAGAGAGTGCAATTCCGAGAAAATCATTCACTAGTGGAGGTAATACTATAAAATGCCGCGAAGCTACAGAAATTTGAAGGAAAAACCTCAAATTTTACGATTATTTTAAATGTGAAAACTTAAAATGCTGGGAGGAGTATTAAATGTTGATATTAAGGGTTTAATTTTTTTTTTTTTAAAAAAGCGTCCTTATATATAATCAATACGTTTTTTTTTACAATAAGCACACACTCAAGGGGATATTACTACCCTTATTATGTAAAGACACAATGTGAGCACTAGGAAAGGGTGAGAGGGTTTGAAAGGAGGTGTCGGTGCACAATGGTTTTGAATTCCTGAATATTGCAATGGCTGGGAAAGATAGAGTGTGGTAGGGCATTCCACATTCGCGTAGTACGGTTAAAGAACGAATATCTGTACTTGACAGTACGACCGAAGTTGGGCTCGAGGGTATATTGATGAGCATTCCTAGAAGCGCGAGTATTACGGTTGAACTGTTTAAGGGGAGGAATGCAACTGTCTATTTGCAGACAAGAAACTTTACGACGATGTCCAAACGACGTAAATGATCTTATGATGGTAATATCACCAATAAATCTAAATACTCTACGTTCAATACTGTCCAAGAGGCTAAGTAAGTTGCAGGAGCACCAGCCCAGATATGGGAGTTATACTCAAGCTTTGGAAGTATATAAGTCTTGTAGACAACAGCCAGATCAGGAGGGGAGAAATACTTCTTGCATCGCCCTAAAAAACCCAAACATCTTGCTGCATTTTTGGCGACATCACGTATGTGATCGCTCCACAAGAGGTGGTTGGTGGTACGCATACTGAGAATGTCGAGATGTTCAGTCTCCTCGATGCAAGTGCCATCCATGGATAATGGCAAGGGAGGTATATCTCGCATTAACGATACAAGACACCATTGGGTATTTGAAGCATTAAATTCCATCCGGTTTTTATTCCCCATTGTACAATGCTGTTTAGGTCGGAATTTAATAAGCTTATCATATTTTGTCTTTGCAGTTCTGAAAACGAATATGAAAAGCTAAGAGTACTATCGTCAGCGAAACAATGTATTGGATTAGAAGTTGCAGACAGGAGATCATTTATAAGAATGAGAAAGAGTGTTGGAGATAGAACAGAGCATTGGGGCACACCAGCATTTATTTTATGTTTTTGAGACTTGAACCCATCCAATAATACTTGTATTGAACGATCCGAAAGGTAATTACTAATCCAACGAAGAAGGGATTCATGAAAGTTAAGTGTTTTCCAATAGCATGAATAGTTTTGACATTTAACAAGTAAAAAATACGACATTACTATAAACAGAACAATACACGCTGCATTGGGCAGATTCAGACGACATAAGGGAGTTGAAGGTAAGACAAGTTTCTAGTATCTGATTGGCCAGGTGCAAAAAAATGTCCTTCCAATTAAGGCTACTTTATTGAAAAGTTGACTCCAAAGTAAGTTAAGAAAAACATCCCTTACTATGAAGTCAAGTCTGCTTATGTCAAAATTTCAGCTGATCATGTTTTTTTTTCACTAAACAGAAAACTAAACTTCATAGCCTCATAATTAAAGTTTATAGTAAAATGATTGCAAAAGGAATAAGGACTTTTTAATTACAAACACAACTTATTATGGACTTTAACCCTGTATGAGGAGTTTTTTCTGTTGATAATAATATTGTTGTCTTTCTGCGCGATCAACCAAAGGTAAAAGATAGTAAAGTAAAGTTCTTAATTTTAAATTAATAATTGGTAATACATATTAATCTTTTAACTTTTATGGTTTTTAAAGTATGGCTTAACGTATAATGAAATTGGTAAAGAGCTCAAATTAAGTTTATCACGGTTCGATAAAAAAATCCAAAATCACCAAGTGTTATCGTAAAATCTGTTAAAAATAAAGCTGCATGCGCCAAATGGCTTAACGTATGTAATGAAATTGGTATTGGTTCGAAGTGTTATCAAAAAATTCGGAAACACCGGTTCAACGGAAAACAGAAAAAAGAACACGCTGACCTTTTTTTCTATTTGTTCATTTAAAAAAAGCATAACTCTGAAAGAAGTGTGAAAAAAAAAACATGTGTTCCAAACTTGGCCGAAGAAATGGCAAATACCATCGGTAAACATTTTAGTGTGCAGACTCTTCGTAATGATTTGAAGAGCTGTGAAAAAAAAGCCATTCATTTCGGAAGTAAACTAAAAAAACACTTGGAATTTGCCAAAACGCAATACAAGAGAGTTTTGGGAATCTGTTTTTTTCTACTGCAAAACATGGTAGAGGGAGTGTTTTGATTTGGTGGTGTATGGCAGCAAATGATGTGGGAAAATTAACATTTTGCGTAAAAATTTAAATGACAGTGTTAAAAAACTTGGTCTCCTGACGTAAATCCTAAACAAAATGTATGTAATTATTTGGGAAAAGCATTGAGAAACACAAGATTTCTTCAAAATCAGACCTATAAATGATTATAATAGAAGATTGGGACCAAATATCTCGTGAATCCACTCAAACTCTGTATTCGATGGAGCGAAGATTGCAAGCAATCATTGATGCCAACGGAATGCACACAAAGTACAAATAATTCAAAGCATGGGCTTTGCGAGGGCTAATCTTAAGCTTTTTTAGAACTTGCGATGTAGACTCTAGGACAATCCTGAGCGGTTTTAGTTTTGTTTGAAGATGAAAGGGTATGGGTGAAGGAAAAGTCACGTTTTTTGCCACTTTAAATTGACTGATAATTTAGGATGATTCAAAGAGTCATACACCACTATATAAACCCTTTTCTATACAACAAATATAACCTCGTCCCCACATTGATAAATTCAATGGATTATGTGAAGATCCGAGTGAGATAATTGGACTTACTACCGTTTCATAACTCCTCCTAACTTAAGCTATCTATACAAAAAATAGATGAAGCTGAAGCAAAGATACAAAATATAATTAGTACAAACCTGTTTCGGGAACCTCATGTGAAGTCCAATATTAACTTTCTTAGCAGAATCCGAAAGATTTTTAATTTTTTCACCCATCACCAAAAACAATTGTCCAGTCAATCTCATCAAAACTCTTGAATTTATTCCCAAAAGTGACACCATATCATAAGAACTAAAATAGTGCGATTCCTCTTCGCTATGTAGCTTTTTTGGCTCCGATAAATCAGGATCTGGTAAAACTGTCATGCTAACTAAAAATTAAATATATTTATTAATTTTAAAAGAACTTTAGTTAAAGTTTAATTCAATTACAAACCTTTTAGTCTTCCACACTCATAAACCAACAAAGGATCTAATACAGTTCCTTCACTTCCAAAATATGGATTTCCAACAAAGAATATTCTACTATCAACTGGAAAGATATTTTCCACTTTCTTAGGAAGCATTGAACTAATAGTATGAACTTTAAGATCATAAATTATAACCGAAGGTGGGTAATGTATTTCATTTTGACTCCAAACATCATTGTTGCTTACTCTTCCCTGGCTACTACATGTTTCAGAAGTTCCGATAAGTGTCTTAACATGCACAAGCACTTTTGGGAAATCTATTTCAATACCCATTCTGGATGTGAGACTATTTTGATAGAAGAGGAATTATATCAACTATACAAAATTAATCTAATACATTAAAAAAAAAAAAACTCACTGTTCAATAACTGTTTTGCATTGCATTTCAAATTTCCGCGCAACATTTTCCGTAGTCCCTTCTGAGGTTATTACGAACTTCGAATTAGAAACGGCAGTAACTTTGGCTTTTATTAAATGTGGCCATCCGGTGTAAACAATTTGCCCCAAACAATTCTTCGAGACATACTCAATGTCTTCACAATCTCCATTTGGTACAGGCATAAGTACCATGCTTTCATTTCTACTTTGAAAATCAAATACTTTGATTCTTATGTTTTTTAACTTAAACTAAAAAGAAAATTAAATAAAATGAATTAAAATTATCTGCAGTGATTTGCTACACGAAAAAAATCTTTACATTAAACTGCAAATGTTTCATTGTAGGAAATCCAGGGTAAAAGACCTCACGATTAGCATTTTCCATTTCACGTAGGGGATTTTTTAATTTGTTTATATTTATTTGGTCTCTCCAAATGGGTGTTTCAGTGCAAAAGACATTGTAGAGAGCTTTACCTGCATTAAAGCTTTGACATTCACCCTGAGATTGTGATGTATAATCGTATTGTAGCATTGGACCATGACAATTTCGCTTAACCTCACTAGGTTTTAAATCTGTTTCACATTTTTTCATTGCCTTCAAAAGAAGGTTCTGTAAATTTGATTTAAAGAAAAATTAACAAGTTAAACAGGTATTTAACAAATAACAAGATAATTTAATAATGAACATACCTCGTCAATAAATGGAATCAAAACAAGAGCTTCCCATTCATATTTTTTGCCATTTAAATCGGTCTCAAAGTCCTTGGGGTAGAAATGTACAATTTCACTTTGAGGACTTACGAATAAGTCCTGATAGGCTTCTGGGAGTAAAGTTCGGCTTTGAGAAGGTAATACAGCAAGTAACTAGGAATGCATAGTAAATATATTGAAATTATTGGTAAAATAATATAACGCATTTTTAGTCATATTAGGACACTTTCAGGGCAGTCCGGATGTCCTAGTAAGACAAAACATGTGGCTTTATTTTATATAGAATAACAAATCTTGGCATAAACATTGGAAGACAAATTTTAGTGAATTTCGACCGAATGCCTATTAATATTTTTTTTTCTAATTCACGGATTAATAAAGGGTGTTTTTTAAACGTGTAGGTTTTAAGAAGTAAAACTCTTATAATTTAATGTTACTTTAGCTACTTAAGGTGGCGCTACAATCTTGTGTGAAGAAGGGGTTTAACCAAACAAACTTCTTCATCTAGCTCGGTCCCAAGCTAATTGTCTCCAGTTTCAAACTCAAAGTAAGATGAGGTAATTTTCTATTGGTTCGCACCACCTGATCCGCTGCCTCCATCATTGGTTCCCATGAGCTCTTCATGAACAAGCCACATTAGGTGTTGGACTTCTATGCATACAGGACCGTAGATCACACGAAGAATTTTTTTCTCGCAACGATCCAAGGTGCTTTCATACGCTTTTGTCATAGCTCATGCTTCTGCACCGTAGGACGGGAATGATGCGGGTCTTATTTAGCGACACTTCGGTTGTTTGAGAGAGGGCTTGACTACCTTTCTTAGTCTTCTTCGTTGATCTCAGCGGTAGTATTGTTTTCTGCATTTATAGCGGAGCCCAAGTAGGCAAAGTCCTTAACTACTTCAAAGTCTATCGATGGTGACGTTTTAACCGAGACGTCGGTGTTCTAGTTCTTTTCTTGCTAAACCCATTTTTGGCGCCTCTGTCTTACATAAGCCAAATTGATATTACGCTCCAGGTCATCCTGCACACATGGACGAGTTTGCCAAGTATGCAAGGCTTTATACAGTTCGTTCCTGTAGATGATGTCATATGCGGCCTTGATGTTCTTGGTTTTTTTTCCAGTATCTGTCGTAATGTTAATATTCTATTGACTGTGGACTTTCCTGGTCTAAAACCAGGCTGATAAGAACGTATCCTATATGCTCCTAACCATTTATATCGAGCTACTTTGAAAAGCTCGGCATTCATACCATCTGCTCAAGCGGCCTTGTTAGACTTCAGCTTAGATCATCTATGTTTTAGTTGGAAAGGCGAAATTGTTGTGGCTTTCGTCATCTATTTTAAATGTATCATCCTGTCTGACAGCGGAATTCGGTTCGTCGTCGTCGTTATAGAGTCTGTAGAAGTGGTTCTTCCATATCATCAGCATTGACAGCGGTTTTACTATGATGTTTCCACTTTCGTCTTTGCAGCCTTTGGTTCGTAAAACTTTCGAACTTCATTTATGCTTTTGAACCTGTCAGCATCCTCGACCGCAACCTTCTCGTGCTTTCCTTTTTTTGCTTTTGAGAAGTCGGTGTTTCTCTCTGCTCTTTTGCTCATAGAACTCGTGAGCAGCTCTCGTCCTTCTATGCAGCACAGCTTTTCGTGAATTTTGTTTTGCTGCATTTGCCTGCCTACATTCCTCATCAAAACAGGGTTTTCTTGTTTGTGGCTGTTTGAAACCCAGCATGTCATACGCGGCTTCTCTGATTGCATCTTGGCAATTTTGCCATTGGTTCTCGGAGCACTGTGTTGGCACGCGAGATAATGAGCTCAACAAAAGTTTCCTTCAATAAATTGTTTGTTTCGATGCGTCGCACAAACAGAACCATTATTTTTGTAATAATTTTGTATGACTTGAAACTAAAGTCTTTTCATTATGAAATGACAAACCAAACTGAACATAAATCAAGTGACACCTGTCAAAAATACTAATTCCGAAAAAAAGTATTGCCAGATTTAAAACCACACGTCTAAGAAAAACACACCCTTTAGATGGTAAGATATTTACCTGTTCAAAGGGCAAAAATGGTTTGCCCAATTCGAATTCAATCTTAAAGTCACTGAAATTTTTAAGATCACTTATAAATGGGGCATAGTGATGTGGATAGTACCAACTCCATGATTGTACACCTTTATAGTAATAGTTTAAGATCCACTGTAGGGCAGTTATGTAAGTAATAGTTTGTTCTGCCAACACTTCCCTAATATAAAAAAGGAAAATAATCTTTCATTTTGATCTTTTAAATACTCTCTTCTTTTTTTTACTTACGGCGTCATTTCTGGATAGTTTAGTTTTTTGATGTAGTAATTTCGCTTATAAGCCCTGAATTCGTCAACTATGTGTTGTTCTTCATCATCACTTGTAATATCGTTCATTTCATCGCCTTCGCAAAACTAAAAAGGAGTTAAGGTTTAAGAGTGCATTATTAATTTATGTCTAAGTCAATGGCCTTATTTTCGTATCGGTTAAAACCAAAATGAAGATAACTTACTTGTCTGCTATCTTCAATTAGCTGTGCCAACTCGTCATCTTGTTTACTTTCTAATATTTCGTTGACATCAAAATCAAAAGCTTCGTCAATACCATTCTGTAGAAAAGTAAACAATTTATTTTCTGTACATTTTTGACCTTACATATTGAAAGTTTTAAACTGCTTCACAGAAAAGGGTGCGTGAATTTGGCATCTTTTGATTAGACATTTTGTCATAAACATGTGTACTAGTAGATGAGTAAGATTAATTATAAGTAGATAAGTAAGATTAATTTCATTGTGAGATCGGTCTTCATTATGGCTATGTGTCGAACCGTGTAGTATCTATAAGTACTCTTTTGGGACACAAACAGACAGAAATTTGTATAAATAGTGGCCGATGCCTATTCGGTCCCACGATAATGGCAAAGTCAATAGTTATAGGTTAGGTATACAACAGTACTAAATTGTGCTTGTGGAAGAATTTAAGTCAGATGACCACACAAAAGCGTTGCTGAAAGTGTTAACCGGAGAACATGTTAATAAATTAAATTCATATAATTGGAGCGAAAAAAATCAACAAATTCAGCCCCAAAAGATTCAAAAAGATTGACTACTTGTAATTCTTTATGCCATGGTAGTGTTATCAAACCGTTAGATCTAAGGTTAAGAACGATGTGAACTGATCTTTTCTGGTCCATGGCTGACAACATCGGTACATTCAAACATCGACCCAAAACTTTAACTAAAGTTTCAAAGGATACATTTTTCAAGATCTCTCTTGTTCAAATAAACAAAAAATCTTCATCTCCATTATCTCCATTAAAAATCAACTTAAATTCGTGCAAACATTAAAAAACTCTAAAATATATGTTTTTTTTATAATTAACTTTTTAAATGTTTGTTTTAAAAGTATCAAAAAAATTAACCTTGGTCTGTTTTCCTTCAAAGTATTTTAAATCAGCATGATTTTCTTCAAACAGTTGAAATTCAACTTCAGATAGAGCTTCCAAAAATATTTCCAAGCGTCTAAGATTTAGAATTCCATGTTCATTAATGTTGCCTTAAAAAAATGAAAAATCAATAATTAAGTAAAGTAAAGTAATTAATATATTTAAGTAAAAAGGAAAAATGTTTGTCTTTATAAGATTCATGCACCCAAACTCATCATGCATGCATATTATTTAGTTAGTACGTCTCTCACATTGAAGCAGTTTTAAAGATCTAGAAATAGAAAGGGAGGTCTGGAGATTCCGAGGGAGGCAGGTTTTGAAAAATAAAGGCAGGCCTATTGATTTCAGGAGATCAAGACAAATCAAGGGAGGTCTAAAGATTTCATGGAAGGTTTTAAAATATGAAGGGAGGTCTAGAGACTTCAAGGGGGGTCTGGAGATTGTAAGGGAGGTCTGGAGATTTTAAGGGAGGTCTTAAAAAATTAACGGAGGTCTTAAAACGAGTTGTATAGATTCCAAAGGAGGTTTTGAAATACCAATGGAGGTTTTGAAATAACAAAGGAGGTTTTAAAAAAATAAGGGATGTCTTGAAAAGGCAAGGGAGATTCCAAGGGAGATTTTGAAATGTCAAGGGAGGTCTTGAAAAATCATAGGAAGTCTTAAAACATCAAGGAGGTCTCGAGATTCCAAAGTAGATTTTGAAAAATCATGGAAAGTCTGAAAATATCAAGGGAGGTCTGGAGATTCCAAGGGAGATTTTGAAATATTAAGGGAGGTTTTGAAAAATCAAGGGAGGTCTGGAGTATCCAAGGGAGGTTTTTAAATGTCAAGGGAGGTCTTGAAAAATCATAGGAAGTCTTAAAACATCAAGGGAGATCTCGAGATTCCAAAGTAGATTTTGAAAAATCATGGAAAGTCTGAAAATATCAAGGGAGGTCTGGAGATTCCAAAGGAGATTTTGAAATATTAAGGGAGGTCTTGAAAAATCAAGGGAGGTCTGGAGTATCCAAGGGAGTTTTTGAAATATCAAGGGAGGTCTTTAAAAATCAGGGAAAGTTTGGAGATTCCAATGGAGTTTTTGAAATATTAAGGAAGGTCTTGAAAAATCAAGGAAATCCGTATCATCGAACGTTCGAATTGATTTTTTCAACAATCTGCGAACACGTGACCAACAAATTACTTGCTTATATATTTTACTGTCGAACGAAACTTGCCAACAATCAGCTTATACACAAAACTTTAACGAGTCCTTTCTTGTCCATTCCCTACAATCTACTTATTAAACTACATTTATATACATATTTTACTTACCATTTAGTTTTGGATATATTTTAATATAAGTCTGATACACAATTGGCAGTGCGTTTGATGAAATATGCAAACAGGGCAAATGTGGAATGAAATCATTTCCAACTAAAAATCCCATCAATACCCAATCATCAATTAATTGAGCCATATTAAACGATTCGTATTGTTTCAATGCTGAAAACTCCAATTCCAAATATTCCTTAAAAAGACCCAAATGAAGTAGAAAAAAGCGAGTTTCTTCGATTGAAGCACGTTTGGTCTTTTTACCAAATTTAACCTATTAAAAAAAAATATATATGTGTACAAATTTAAAACAAATGTTATTTGGAAAATTTTATTTAAAAAACAAACCTCTTCTCTTAAAACAACAAAGTGCATTTCATGTGTACATAATCCTAAGATAATAAGATCCGCATCTAAACCATACAAACAATGTCTTGTATGTGGATCAAAGTCTTTTTGTGATTTTAAATAACGTATATAGTCCATAATCTTGTGCTCGCCTTCACCAGGTGACTATGCACAAAACAAACAAAAAAATATGATGAAAAAAAATTTGTTTTTAATTACATTATATTAATTGTTACATCATGTCCGCTTAGAATCACACGACACTTCTGCCACAATGGATCGGTACTGATTTTATTTTTGACAAAAAATCGAAGTGTATTTTGTAAACGTTGCATAAATTCAGTTCCAGGAGTTATGCAATTCGAATCAAATGGAGTATTTTCAATTGTCTCACCACGATTTTTTGCCTGAATTGCAAGATTTTCCGCATCCTTGGCAGAACGAAATCTTAAAACAAAATAATATAGATAAACAATGAAATATTTTTATATTTTTAAAAATGTATACCTGCGACTTCTTTGCTGATTCATTTTCGCTCTTGGAGCAACTCCATCCACAGCCATAAAAAACAGTCGTTGGGGCTTAATAAGAAAGAATAACTTATCTATATAATTACAAATGTCTTTAAACATGTCTTCTTCGGATATATTAAAATGAATATTTCCATCATCAGGATGCGAACAATTGTGTATAATTCCATTCATATCCAGATAAAGATTATCGAATTCAGGTATCTGCAAGGAAGTAAGGATAAAATTAATATAAAACACATACAAAAACAAAAACACCCCGCAAGAAGATGGTTTGATCTTAAAGGTCAAACGAGTAATACAAAAAATATCCACAAATCAGAAAATGGATAAGGGAGTATGCTAAGATAGTAGAAGCTCACCTACATTATATTCGTAGAAGAAGTGGAGTCTGTTTATTTTTCTTTTTCTTTAAGATGTTCATATGTGAAACAACGACAAGGCATAAGGAAGTTGTGATACTACGACAAGGCATAAGGAAGTTTATAACTTTACTTTGAGTTAAGACTGACGCTATGAATATTCAAGCACGAATCTTCTCCAATAAGGGGTATACATATATGGCTGACTGATAAAGGGTACGTAACTACAGTTTCCTGAAGAACAAAAACACATTTCTTAAAATAGCATTCATCAATATTCCAGATATTTGAAGTTACACTCCAAGACACTTTTATACAGTCATACGAATCTACTATGTACCTAGACAGCTAGACAACACTTAGCTTTAAAGTACTTTGGCAGCAGTAAGTTAATATATATGTATAACAAAAAGTATTTCTACCTGTGTAGAAAACTAAAAATAGAATTATTCAAGTTTTCCTTGAAAATATGATGCAGGGTGCTTTTCAAAAGTCACATAAATAACATTGAGATAATAAAAGTAAGGAAGGACAGCTTATGATCTTTGTTTTATTGTTATTTACTACATACAAAAAAGGATATAACGTTATTAAAGTTGAGCTCAAAATGTCAGTTTTGGGAAGGTTTTTAAGGTTAAGATACCATAGCAAATATAAATAAATAAAACAAATTCACTTACATATATTGCTAAAAAGACAGGCAATGGTTATGTGTAAATGGTTTGATAAAACAATGGGCAGGTTGAGGCGACATAAGGGACTTGAAAGTAAAAAAAAAAATTATAGTTTATCATGTTTTTTCATTCAACTAAAAGCTTCAGAACTTTACTTCGCAAACCTCTACTTTAAGTTCATAGTTATTTCTTTTACAAATTGACAAGGAACCCTTTTACAGAAAGCAATAAATGAAGTTGTGCAGAAAATAAATAAATCATAGAGCAATAAAGTTCAGCTTTCAGTTGAATGAAAAAACATTATCAACTGTCATTTTGATAAAAGTAGACTTGACTTAATAGTTAGGGGGATTTTTCTTGACTAACTTTCCAGTCAACTTTCCATTAAAGTTGCCTTAATTGGAAGGTAATATTTTGGCAGCTGACCAATCAGATACTAGAAACTTGCCTAACTTTCAAGTCCCTTATGGCTGAATCACATACACACTTCAGCTTCAGCTTCGGCTGAATGAATGAATTATTTTACATTGAATTATAAAAGGCGGTTAGGTTAGGTTAGGTTAGGTTATAGTGGCTGTCCAAGATGGAAACGGACACACTTAGGCCCATTGTGATACCACATGAATCTTGAGGTTTCTTCCTAAGCTCAATGGAACCAGTTTGAGTCTCTTACGAAACGTGAGAGGCTGCTTATGCCGATATGATTTAGATCGTTTAGATCGTTAAAGAAGAATTCTCCTAGGTAATTCTTGCGTTTTCGAGCCAGAGCAGGGCATGTGCAGAGAAGATGAAGAACTGTTTCTTCCTCTTCCTCGTCCATACAGCTTCTGCAGAAGTCATTTGAGAATACGCCTAATCTCATGGCGTGCTTTCCTATTAGACAGTGCCCGGTTATGACACCTATTATCGAGCTTATATGCGATCTGCTTAGAGAGAGCAAGCACCTTGAACGTTTTAAATCCAGTGTTGGCCAGATGTTTTTTGTGACTTGACACGTGGTGATGTTGTTCCACCTGGTGCCTGCCCTCCTCACAGCGTCTTGCATTAGCAACAGTTTACAAGTAGCGATTGGTATGCCAGTACGTGCCAAACGTGGTAGAATGGGCTGTACTGTACCGTTCCTGGCGAGTTCATCTGCCTTACAGTTACCTGGAATGTCTCTATGGCCCGCCACCCCGCAAAGGTGAATATTAAACTGTTGTGTCATCTCCATTAGAGATGATCGACAGTTATGAACTGTTAAAGAGTTTGTAGAGACATAGTCCAGAGATTTGATAGTGGCCTGACTATCTGAGAAGATACGGATATCAGATGTTGATATCACGTTTTAAGCCAGGACAAGACTTATTTAATCGCCAAAAGTTCCGCATGGAACACGCTACAATGATTGGGAAGGCGGAATGAGAGACTTAATTTCAGTCGTTCAGAGTACACACCTCCACCAACCCCCTTTTTTTTACCCATCTGTATAGAAATGGATCGACTCATCTTCCAGGAATGTCCTATCCTCCCAAAAAGATCTGGGAGGTATAGAAATCTGGAAATTTCTGTCGAATTTCAGTTGGGGGATGGTGTAGTCTGTGTGCTTTGGAATTGATTCTAAATAACTAAGAATTACGGAGTGGCCAATGTTGTTGTTAGTCCACTGCGACGAAGCTTTGAGGCGAATAGCAGAGCTTGCAGCTATTTATTTGCTAAAAATGTCAAGAGGTGTTAGGTAGAGTAAGGTGTCCAGTGCCGCAGATGGGGTCGTTCGAAGCGATCCACTTATACATAGGCAAGCTGAACGTTGGATTTTATTTAATTTATATCGGTTTATACCTTTTTCTAAAGCAGTCCACCATACTGCCACATCGTATATTAAAATCGGTCTGATTACCGATGTGTATAGCCAATGCGTGATTCTGGGTTGTAAGCCCCATTTATTACCGATGGCATTTTTGCAAGAAAAGAGAGCTACAGTAGCTTTTTTGACTCTTTCCTCTACGTTGCGTTTCCAATTTAGTTTTTTATCTAAGACAAGACCCAGGTATTTAGCCTCGTCTGAGAATTTTAATTGGATTCCTTTAATATGGGGAGGGTTGACAAATGGAATTTTGTATCTCCTCGAATATAAGACCAAATCGGTTTTGTGTGGGTTAACACCCAGTCCACACCGATCAGCCCAAAGTATTAGTCTGTCTAAGGCATTTTGTAAGAGTTCTTTTAACGTGTTAAGATGCTTTCCTGAAACTGCTATAGCAACGTCGTCCGCATAGGCTATCACTCTGAAACCCTCCGCATCCAGACTAGTTAGGATTTCATTCACCACTAGGTTCCAGAGGAGAGGGGATAGAACACCACCTTGCGGTGTCCCTCTAACGAATCGTCTGCCAGAAGAGCTGCCCAGTTTTGAGTTAATTATCCTGCTAGTAAGCATTAAATGAATTCACTCCCGAAGCGAACTCTCTACATTTAGAGATGTTAGTGCAGATGTGATTGCAGATGTGTCCACGTTGTTAAAGGCACCTTCGATGTCAAGGAAAGCAACCATAGTGAACTCTTTATGATGGAGGGAATATTCGACGGTGCGTACTAAGGTGTGTAACGCTGTTTCGACCGATTTACCTTTACAGTAGGCATGTTGAGACGAAGACAGAAGTCTTGTATCAATACTTGCCCTTAAATGGATATCAATCAATCTTTCCAAGGTCTTAAGAAGGAATGATGATAGACTTATAGGTCGTAGATCTTTAGGATTAACTTGCGAGCATTTACCTGCCTTGGGTATAAAAACAACTTTAACTTCTCGCCATGCTGAGGGAACATGGGCCAGGTAAAGACAGCTGGTAAAAATTGCCTCAAGGATTGGTGCAATTATGTCAAAAGTCTTTTGTAGCTCGGCTGGTATTATTCCATCTGGTCCTGCAGATTTAAATGGTTTGAAGCTGTTGAGAGCCCATTGTAGCTTGTCCCTTGTGATCAGACCTTGTGGATATGTTGTATTGGGACTTGAACGTATATAACCGTTGCAAGTCTCGGTAAGAGAACTTCCAGGAAAATGAGTATCCAATAGTAAGTTCAGCGATTCATTACTTGAATTTGTCCAGGAGCCGTCTGCATTTTTCAAGCAGCTTGGCATCGCTGGATTAGTTGAAAGAATTTTCCGTAACCTAGAGGCTTCAGAAGTTTCTTCTATCGTGCCACAGAAGGATCTCCAAGAAGATCGTTTAGATTTCCTTAGTGCCTTCTTGTAAATTCTTAGGGATTCCAGTGAGAGGCTAGTCTTGCGGCTTTGGTTCGGTTGAAAAGTTTCCTGCATTCTTTCCTGAGCGAGTCAAGCTCTGAGGCCCACCATTGTGATTTCCTCTTTCCTCTTATGTGTATAAGTGGACAAGCGATCTGTTCATAGCTGAGGTAAGGTCATTGACTTTGTTGTCAAGTTCATAAGCGTTAGAGGAAGGACAAGATAGTCCAGGTTTTAGTAAACTCTGTAATGAGTTCCTGTATGAAGCCCAATCAGTTTTCCGATAATTTCGAAAAGTCAATGGACTCGGGTTATCATCCACATTGATATTGAACTGGATATATCTATGATCAGAGAACGAATGTTCTTTGGATACTTTCCAGTCCAAGATCATATGGTGTATAGTATCTGAGACAAGAGTTATGTCTAAGACTTCTTGTCGAGTTTTCGTTATGAAGGTTGGTTCATTTCCAACATTACTTACTAAGAGGTTAGTACCAAGAATATAATCAAAAAGAGAATAAAAGGCGGAAATAATAAAGTTCTACAGTTTACCGGGAAGATTTATATAAAATATCCATATCTTCTGAAATTGCGGTATCAATCGATATTTTCTGGAACTTATTGTTAACGTAACATTTATTTGTCATGAATTACTTTTTCAGCTTTGGTATACACCAAAAAAAAATAATTATGGAATTTGGCTGCGATAGATATAAATAGTTAGGTTAGGTTAGGTTAAAGTGGCTGTTGGTTTGGGACGTCCAACACACTTAGACCAAAGTATGGTCCGTTGTGATACCACATGGATCAGTTAATCAGCTTAACTCGTTGAACCAATTGGAGCTTCGAATGAAGCGTAGGAGACAAGTAATGTCTGAATTTTTTAGATCACTGGTATCGTTAAAGTAGTAGTCTCCAAGATGGATTCTACGTCTTTGTGATAAGGCAGGGCATGTGCACAGAAGATGAGAGATTGTCTCCTCTTCTTCTTCGTCCATGCAACTCCTACAAAAATCATTTGCAGGGGCTCCAAGTCGAATAGCATGTCTTCCTATTAAGCAGTGCCCAGTCAGGACACCTATAACGTAGCTAATGTGCAATCTACTCAGAGAGATTAATTGTTTTGAGCGCTTGGCGCTAAGATTAGGCCAAATTCGTTTAGTCGCTACACAGGTGGTGGTGTTATTCCACCTGAAGTTTGTTTTCTCTATGGTATCTTGCTTTAGCATGAGTTTACATGTAGCTAAGGGGATACCTATGCTAGCATTGTGAGCCAGCAGAGGTAAAGTTGTTCCGCTTTTTGCAAGTTCGTCAGCTTTGCAATTTCCTGGAATGTCTCTATGGCCCGGCACCCAGAAAAGGTGAATGTTGAACTGTGTAGCCATCTCCGTAAGAGATGATCGACAATTAAGGGCTGTTAGTGAATTTGTAGAGACAGAGTCTAAGGATTTTAACGCAGCTTGGCTATCCGAGAAGATGCGTATATCATTTGTTGATATTACGTTTTCTCTAAGCCAGGATAGGACTTCTTTTATAGCCAGGATTTCAGCTTGGAACACGCTACAATGATCGGGTAGACGAAAGGAGAGACTTAAGTTAAGTCTATCTGAGTATACGCCACCACCAACCCCATCCTCCGTTTTTGATCCGTCTGTGTAAAAGTTTATAGGACCATCGTCCAAAAATGATGTATTCTCCCAAGAAGACCTGGGAGGTATAGTCACTTTGAAGCTATAGTTGTTGAACTGAGGATGGGGTATGGTGTAGTCAATATTACTATTTATAGTTCTGAACGAGTTCAAAATAGTGGTGTGGCCAATTCCATTATTGATCCACAGAGAGGAGGCCTGAAGCCGTATGGCAGTATTAGCGGCCGTTTGCTTGCTGAAAAAGTCCAGCGGTATTAGATGGAACAGAACATCTAGTGAAGCGGAGGGGGTGGAGCGAAGTGCTCCTCCCATACACAGGCAGGCTGTTCGTTGGACTTTGCTGAGTTTATCGCGATTTGTCGCTGTATCTAGCGCCGTCCACCATACCACTATTCCATGAGTAAGGATCGGTCTTATGACCGAGATGTATAGCCAGTGCGTAATTCGGGGCTGTAGGCCCCATTTATTACCAATGGCCTTTTTACAGGAGAACAGGGCTACTGTGGCTTTGTTTATTCTCTCTTGAATATTAGGTTTCCAACTTAATTTCTTATCTAAAATGAGACCCAAGTATTTTGCTTGATCAGAGAATTTAAGTGGTACACCGTTTATGAGGGGAGGGTCAATGTGTGGGACTTTGTATTTCCTTGTGAAGAGGACAAGGTCGGTTTTTTGAGGGTTAACACCTAGTCCACACCGATTAGTCCATCTGGTGAGCTTATTTAAAGCGTTTTGTAAGAGTTCTTTTAGTATATTGGGATGTTTACCCGTTATTGCAATAGCAACATCGTCCGCATAGGCAAACACTCTGTATCCCTCTCTTTCTAGAGTAGTTAGTAATTCATTTATTACTAAATTCCAGAGGAGAGGGGATAGGACACCACCTTGTGGCGTACCTCTGCTGACACCCCTTTGTGTAGTAAAATCGCCCATTTTTGAATTGATAATCCTGCTTATCAGCATCTGATTGATCAATTCGCTGATCGACTTATCTACCTTCAGAGATGTCAATACACGTGCAATTGCAGATGTGTCGACATTGTTAAATGCACCTTCTATGTCTAAGAAGGCAACTAAGGTGTACTCTTTATGATGGAGGGAATATTCGATTGTACGTACTATACTGTGTAGAGCCGTTTCAACTGATTTCCCTTTGTTGTAGGCATGTTGAGCCTTTGAAAGGAGGGACTTATCAATACTTTCCCTTAAGTAAATATCGATCAAACGCTCAAAAGTTTTGAGAAGGAATGATGATAAGCTGATGGGTCTTAAGTCTTTAGGGTTAACGTGACTGGATTTTCCAGCTTTTGGAATAAAGATATAAATAGTTAGAACTGCAAAAATTATAAAAATGATGCATAAGACTTAAATTTTGGTTGAAGAACAAATTTGTATATTCTTTTCATAAAACCACTGACCTAGCGAGAATACAAATATTTTTACTTAAAAGCAACACACTACCTTAGGGGAAAGCAGTAAGAATAGCTTATCATCTATTCACAAATCTTATGCAATGAAAATTGGCAACAGAAGTAACAAGTTGACGGTCTTTTTATTTAGTGTCGACTTAAATCACTTATTTTCAGCATTTTGGAAATGTCGTGAGTAATGTAAAGAAAACAAACAACGAGTACACACAAATAAAATAGGAATGGAAAAAAGAGATGAGTACATAAAAATGTTTTCAATGTTCCATGTTTACATTCTGTAACTCTCGTTTTCAATGTTCCTGCAACTCTCGCATCGACAAAGTTAAGTCGATAAACTCTGAAAATTGAAACAAATCTGAGCTTTTTTTGCATCTTTTAACGGTCTGATCGAAAATTAAACGCATAAACGCAGCTAATAATACAAATAATAGTTGTAGTGCTTTCAGAGTTGTATGTTTCTAGGTCCAAATTCTCATTGGACTGTTGCACCACCTAATTTATTTTACTTACATAATGATTAAAACTGGCTTAAAATAACTAACTAATATTTCTCTAAATGTGTAATTTAGAATTGTTTCTAAATCTTCATTGTTCTGGCACCTAACAAGAGTAATTAATTTCACTTCATATTCGAACGAACACAACGAGAGTACCAAAAAGTTGTTCATACACAATTTTGAATTTTCTTTGAACGCCTCTGAACAGCTGACTACATCCGCCATTTTTCAAAGGTGGTCACCATTTTTCAAAGGTGGTGAGCAGAGAGCTTTTATCTCTGGTGGTGAGTATGCACACCAACTTGAATAAGTATTTGTTCCCCACATTTTTTTATATGGAGTTAATACATGTGCAAGTTGGTGTGCAAATCACAGCTTGTAGGCAAAAAGAGAGCAACCGTCGAAGTTGGTTCTCTCTATTAGTTCTTTTCTCTCTGGTGCTAATGAAGCAAGTACAGAAACGAGAGGTCATTTTATTTTATTTGTATAGCTGTTCAAAATTCGAAAGCCTGAGATCAATGAGTGGAACTTGTTGATGAGAATGAACACTTTAGACTATGCTCTAGTGAAACAGCCAGTTGCATTCCTCCCCTCAAACAATTTAACCGTAATTACCGCGCTTCTAGGAATGCCCATCAGTTTACCCTTGAGCCCAACTTCGGCCGTACTATGAAGTACAGAGATTCATTTTTTAGCCGTACTACGCGAATGTGGAATGCCTTGTCACGTCCTATTTTTCCCTGTCATTGCAATGTTCAGGAATTCAAAATCAATGTACACCGACACCTCCTATCCAACCCTTCCCTCTTTTCCTAATGCTGATACTATGTCTCTGGCATATTAAAGTATACAAAACGCTAATTATATAAAAAAAATGTCCGAGATTCTGTCCGACTTTTATAGAAATCAAACTTGATAGGCTTTTAACATTTTCATTAACAATATATGTATATGTACGTCACTAGTAAATGGTAGTTGCTTATTTTAAGGCTTTTGGAAACTTAATTTTAGTAGCAAATTTGGCTAGAAAAGGTATTAATTTTTCTTTTTCCTTTCATTTTAGCAGTTTAAATTTCTAAGAACTCGTGAAGAGATTTCTTTGTTTTCAGAAATATAAACAAAATTTCTGATACAATTTCTCACTTTTCCTGTTAGAAATCTAAGGCAAGAATTTTTAGGATTTGATTTATTATTTTTTTTCCCAAAGCTACGGTGAAAACAAAATAAATTCTGTTTATATTTTATTCTCCTGCTTTGGCAATCTGACTGCGAAAATTCTTAGTAATCTTAGAAATATAAAATGTCCAAATCAATGAAATATGTATTCCTTTCACACCTCAGGTTATGTTATGTAAATACAAATTTTAGATCCCTTGTGATACCCTAAAAGTTTTATAGCCACTTGATAAAGCCTTATAGACTTTTTTCGGCAGTCTTCGATGTCTTTAAGATTAATGAAGAAGTTTTTCCTAAGAATTTGTTTCTTGGTGGCACAAAACTGGGCAATGTCAATGGCAGGAAGTGAGTAGTGTCTACGTGCTATGCCTCATCGTTACACACTTTGCATATGTCGTCATCAACGAAGCCGCATTTTCTTAAGGTGGTATCCAAACAGGTTTTGAACGGTTGTTATGCCCTCAAGTAATCTTCGAGGTGCATAATCGATCGGGTTATTTTTTTTTTTCAAATTTGGGTTACAATTTCTTGGCTGTGGCGGAGGTTTCAGGGTTTTTCATAGTTCATTTCATGTTTAATTTAATGGTGTGTTTCTTTGGTTCTCAAAACTATTTTTTTAATTTACGTAGTCCTGCCATAAGTTCTGTCGCTCACACAAACACGTCTTATTTAAATAATAAACCAGTTATCAAAATTCTTTTCACGGCATTTATTTTGTATTAAGTTGACACTATAATTTTGTTAGAAATTATTAAAAATGGACACCCTTAGCCTTGAAACACTTTTCTAAACGATCTGGCCATTTATCTATCGCCCCACGCACGACTTCCATGGGTAGAGAAGCTGCTGTCTTAACCAAATCAGCTTTAAGAGATTCAATATTTCAATGAGGCTTACATCAAGCCTTCTCCTTCAAGACATTCCATAGACGGTAGTTCAGCGGATTAAGATCCGGGCTCCACGAGGGCCAATTTTCAGCGGCGATAAACCCAGGTAAATTAAGCCAAGGTTGAGTGGTTTTTGCCTTGTGAGCCGGCGCAGTCTTGCTGAAAAATCTAGCGTATGCTCTAAATTAAGATGTTACTTAAGGGCTTCACAACCTTCTCTAAAACATCACTTTGATAGTTTGATGCACGTGTTTTCATTCTTACTCAAAAAAATGCAAATTTGTAACACCGTCATACGACACTCTCCACCAAACCATCATTGAAGCTGGATGATGGCCTATTTGGACTTTTCCAACCTTTTCAGCAGCTTCCTTGGAGCTGTGGGCGTAAGTCCTGTCGATTTGGCGATTAAATTTCTGTTCCACTTTGAAAATGTTCTCATCTGTGAAATGAACATTCTTGTGTCCTCCGTTTGCGTGTATTTAAAGCAACATCTTAGATTCTGTCGCTCTTATCTTCCGCAGAGTTTCAGTCAGGTGTTGTCCAGTACTTACACGGTAAGCGCCAAGCCTTAGTACTTGTTTTATGAGGCGTGATATCGTTCTTGTGGGTATTTTCATTTCTCGAGCCATCATTTTCTGTTTGCGGAGGGGATTTCTTCGGATTTTTTCCGCAACTGTATTGTTTTATAGCTTGCTGATTTTTTTTTAAATATTTTGAGTGGTTTCAGTAATTCGAAAATCTCAGTGGGAGTTTTATTGAATTTGTGCAGTGTAATAATAGCGACGCCGGTCTCTTTATTGAGCCACTCCATGTTTATCGTTTCGCGTATTTAATTCAACAGAAATTACTTAAGTTATAAATCTGTTGAAGAGGATGTCGTAAACTGATTTAGTAAATATTGAGGACTTTAAGTTTCGGGACTCTTTTTCTGCTATTTCCAAGCATTTGGCCACCATACCACTAGAGGAACGAAGAACAGTGAAATGCCAAGTTTACCGAACGTCTTTGATAAAGTGTAAAAATTTAGAACAGTTGAAACGGCTACATTTTTGAAGAATAAAATAAAATAATAAGTTGATGGGTCATACACTGTACAGCTTGATTTGACTTTAACTAGTTTTTTTGGTAAACGAAGCTAAAATCATGTAAAATATATAAATATTGATGGCCTTGGATTATTTATTAAAAAACAATAAAACCAATTTATATAAAATGTTGTGGTGTTATAATTCTTAGGCCAGTATGTAATATAAATAACAAGCCTCGTATTCGCTTAATTCATAAGCGGTAATTATTTTTGTTTACTGAACGTACTTTTCCTTATACATATCTTAAAAATAAAACATCTACCATAACCTAAAAAAAACCTCAACTTTCAGAAATGAATTCCTTTGCGTGAACCTGTAGATTGTGGTGCATATTGCGCGACCTAGAGTATTACCTATTATCATAAACAACTTTTCAAATAGTACTTCAACAGTAATAACACCTTAGCAGACAAACGATTGAAAGAAGCTTTATATTAGACTATCTTTTACCCGCGACTTCGTCCGCATTAGATAGTTTTTTTTTGCATAGTAGTATGAAAAAACCTGAGCTGTACTTTTTTGTACGTATGTTTGAATTGTGCCGAGATGGGATGAGGCCATACTAAGTGTGATTGTCATAGGTTAGGTTAATACATTTTAAGAAGAAGATAGAATACTGCAATACATTTTTATACACGACGTTTTTTGTTTTTCCTTCCTTGGCCAGAACGTAAAGATATTGTGGGTTTGAGACTCGTGAGCACGCTACATATAATTGTCCAAGGGAAAAACAGTTTTTTTTCAAATTTGGACCTGCAACTTTCAGCGTTTGCCCCTGAGCTTTATTTATTGTTATAACTTTGGTGCGTCAAGATATCTCATTAACAGGACTGGAACACCAACCTTCAATCTCAACTAATGAGAAGGCACCCCTGATAAATCCAAAGAATTAAGAAACTCTATGGGGTATGATGTTATTTGCTTCGTGTCCATAACGTTGTCTACTGAGAGGTACTCGACGATAGTTCCCTCCACGTCCGACATAATTTGTTCGTTTATCTGGCTAACTATCTCATTAGTTGGAGCTAAAATTGCCCTCTCACACAACCACTCCCGATTGCCCATATTTATATGCAGGTTTGGATAGACATTACTTTTTAATTCATCTGTGCTACAGACAATTTGACAGAATTCATGACTCAACGTAATCGATCCGTTACAGTCTGTTGGCCTACAATCTCCTCCGATTTTTAGAAGAGCAGCGGCATATTGTCCTGCTTGAGAATCATTGTGTAGCTGTACTCGCATATTGGTAGTCAGACAAAACTTTTTTACATGTATCCATAACACAGATGCTTTCAAACATGCGTTTATTTCATCTGCCGGTGTACCTCTAGTAATTACCGGCAGGGTCTCTCTAAACTCGCCAGCGACTTATTTCATAAGGGTTGGGAATGCGTTGTTTTCCCGTAATACTAATTTTATCCAAATATGTTTCAAATCTTTGCTAAGTGAAATCAGATCAGATTCCCCGGAAAGTAATTTTTCCCATGGGAATGCGTTGTTTTCCCGAGGTCAAAAGTAACTCATGTTCTTTCTTAAGTCTCAAACCATCTCCTTACCAAATTTCATTTAAATCTGTTCAGTAGTTTAGGCGTAAAAGCGGTCGGCCAACCTAAATTTTTCCATGGGAACGCGTCATTTTCCAGGGGTAAAAAGTAGCTTATGTCCTTTCTCGGGTATCAAAATATGTCCATACCAAATTTCATGCAAATTGGTTCAGTAGTTTAGGCGTGATTGAGTAACAGACAGACAGACAGAGTTACTTTCGCATTTGTTATATTATTAGTATGGATAAAGTTCAAAGAGGTCCTCGGTTCTGTTTTCATATTATAGGTATTAATTTAAAAAAAGACAACCCTTTTGGAATTCAATGGATAAAAAGTAGAACCGGTTTACTAAACAAATTTCGCACATTCACCTCCATCAACTTTGAGTTACAACTTCTTGTTTATGATTGGCAACAATTAACTTTGCCAGGCTCTTATGACAATTTAAAGGCTAAATAAATACACTTAACTTAACGGGCGTCTTTGGTTATAGGAATTCGTGCGTTTTATACTTTCACACAAAAAGTTAATAAAGTTGAGAGCGGATAGTTTCCCTCCAACAATATGTTTTAAAATGTAAACTATTCGATTTGTTTAGTGTATACAGAAATAGAAAATAGAAAGAAAAAAACAAACCATATCAACCTTTCTTTTGTGGTGAAAGAACGACAAAAGAAAATGATAAAAAAAATGTGTTGACAAAGGAAAATATACTTACACAGTTTTCCCGTGCAAGCTCGCTAAGGCAAGGATACCTTTCGCTAATATATCGGAAAAACTTTGGGACTCCCATGATTTGTTTTATAATTTAATATCAATAATTTGTATATTTTGTTGGTTTTCCTTTAATTTATGCTTTGCTTTTAGGGGTTTCCCTTAAATTGGGTACTTTCACTTATTTCTGTTTGAGTTTTCTTTGTGGAAAATCTTAGCAAATGCCCTTGAAGGTGCAAACTTTTCTTAACCGCGCGAAATTTTCTCAATTGGGGATTAATACAATAAGTAAATTATCACTAATAGATTTAAAATATATGTCAATTTATCAATAAATAATTATTCTTATTTCTAACAATATTAAAGTCAAAAGAGTTTAAAGAAAATAGCTGCAGAAATATGTTTCGTATTCGTTACAATAATTTGCGAAAACAGCCATCAGTGCAACAAAAAAAATGTGACAGTTGCAGGTGACATATATTTTATTGTCGGTAGTGTAGGGTCCGTGATGAGTGATGCCAAAAGAAAACAATTGGGGACATTTAAAAAAGAACAGAAGTCACCAGTATTGTTATGATTTTTATAAGTACGAGGCCACATGCGGAAATACTGGGACAGAAGTAACCCCTTGAACACAATGGTGTAGCTGTAGCTGTTGCCTGTAGCACTGTCAAAGTTAAAAGCTACGAAAATACTATACATCGACACAATGAGAAGCTGTAGCTGAAGCTGCAGCGCAAGTTGACTCAACTTTAACTTTTGGCGGCGCTACAAGCTGCATTTGAGATGACAGATGGGGGAAACCCATTTCATTCTTTGACTTTTCACTTTTTTTTTGGGAACGTTCAATGCATTTGAGAATTTTTTCTGGTTTTGTAACTTTTTTATAGTATGCTATCATACAAATTCAGTTCAAATATAAATTTCATATGCGTTGAACATGCCCGATGCGCTGCACCATTGTGGGCGACCTTTGCTACATTAGTGAGCGTTTTTATTGACAGCTTATACTACAGCGATTTTTTTAGCTACAGCTGCATCTCATTCTGTTCAAGGGGTAAGAATGGATTTTTTAGCAAACATATCGAAAAACAGTCTAAAGTATCTTTCGCTTTAAGAAAGTAAAGTTTTCGACTACGATTGGGACATTTCAACACAATATCATATTCTTGATAAAAATAACGCACCAAAATGATACTTGTGTAACAAAGGCGTCTAACTTGTTAAACTCAGATTTATTTGTGAAACAATCTGAAGAACGGAACTGTCAAAAGTTTTAGAATTTACCATCTGTTTCCGTCATACCACAAGCTTTTTACTCCATTAACCGATCAAAATTTTATTCAGAGCTCAAAGAGCGCGCTCCGATCTGAAAAAAAAACAAACAAAAACCTTACCAAATCAAAGTCTAACAAAGCCGCTGGAGCAGAGAATATCTATAAAAGCTAAGGACCTAATTCATACAGGAATGTAGGGCTACCTTACGTAAGTAAGTGATAAAATTAATATGATTAATTAGGACCTTCCGAGCTCCAGGTGTTATTTATTTGTTAACGTAGCCACCGAGATGAAAATGAATCCAATCATTGTTGTTTGCTATAAGACCCAAACTGCGTAGCGATAACCACGCATTTGGTCATGCGCCTTCAGTTGGACCTTGTAACGTAATAATCCTAAATTAATTCACACAATGTTTCGGGAAATGTTGAGCTGTTGATTGATAGCGACTATTTTGTGACAGGGACCTTGAGTGTTGTCGGCATACCAATCTTCAGCAGGTGCGGTATGTGCTTATTGCATTTTGGCCAAAACTGACTTCTTTCCAGTAATATGTATAGCAACTCATTTCATTCCGCGGAGGGGTTACACTAACAAGATTTCGAGTAGAAAAGAGTTGTCAAGTCAAAGTAAACTATAGTTTAAAAAGAAGCCACTATATTACATTTCCTCTACACAAATTTTTGTACACTTAAAATTTTCCAACTCGGAAAAGCTATCCCCAGACTTACTTACTTAAGGTGGCGCTACAGTCCGGGGCGGAACTGGACCTCAACCAACATGCGTCTCCAGCCAGCTCGGTCCCAAGCTGTCTCCAGTTTCGCACGCCAACTTGATTGAGGTCTTCTCCCACCTGCGTGCGCCACCTGAGTCGCGACTTCAAATTGATAAAGAGATGGTGGGTATCGATTTGAAGTTCCTGGGTTTTTTCCAAGATCTGCCGTAATGTGAATATTTGGTCAATGGTGGACTTTCCTGGTCTGAAGCCACACTGATAAGGCCCTATCAGGTTGTTGACGAATGTCTTCAGACGTTCACATAATACTGCAGAAAGGATCTTATATGCAATGTTCAGGAGACTGATGCCTCTGTAGTTGGGGCAATTTAGAGGGTCTCCTTTCTTATGTATCGGGCAAACTATGCTGATATTCCACTTATCGGGCATGTTTTCTTCCGACCATATTTTGCAGATGAGTTGGTGCATGCTCCCTACCAAGTCATCGCCTGCTGCCTTGAAAAGTTCGGCAGCGATGCCGTCAGCTCCAGCAGCTTTGTTTGACTTCAGTTTAGATATAGCTATCTTCACTTCGTCGAGGTCGAGTAGGCGGAATTGCTGATCTGCGTCGTCTAGGTTGAGTGGTTCTCTCTCCCTTACAGCGGAATTCGGTTCGTCATCACCGTTATATAATTTGGAGAAGTAGTCTTTCCATATTCTCAACATAGACTGCTGTTCTATTACGATGTTCCCCTGATCGTCCTTACAGGCTTCGGTTCGTGGCTGGTACCCTTGGGAGTTTTTTTTTACATTTTGGCAAAATTTACGAACCTCATTCGCAACTCGAACTCGATCGAAAATGGACATGGCAGTCTCTTGCGAATGTAGGTGTCTAACGTTGAATCTCCTCACCGTACTTTCTTGGCTTTTGGCTTGGATCAAGATATCCGTAGCCGTACCTTGGCTACAACGAGGTAGTGGTCCGAGTCAATGTTGGTCCCTCGGAATGTTCGGACATCCTGTATACTGGAGAAGTGTCGTGCGTCGATCGCAATGTGGTCAATCTGGTTGACATTTGATTGATCAGGAGATTTCCATGTCCCCTTGTGAATATCAAGATCTGTGAACTGCGTGCTAGCTACCAGAACTTTTCGCCCCGCAGCAAAATTGATCAGCCTGAACCCGTTGTCGAAGGTGGTGTCGTGCAGGCTGTATCTCCCGATTGTGCCACCAAAGATGTTTTCTCTTTCTAGCTTGGCGTTGAAATCTCCTAAGACAATTTGAATGACACTGGCACTGCTCATATGTTTTGTCCAAGAGCTCGAAGAATATGTCTTTGGTGTCTTCATCTTTCTCCTTTGTTGGGGCATGCGCGCCTATTAGGTTTATGTTGGCGAATTTATCCTTGATGCGGATTGTCGTGATGAGCTCACTTACACTGTTGAAACTCAAGACTTTTTGCCTGAGACTAGTTCCAACAACAAATCCACACCCAAATAGACGCTGCCTTTGTTCTCGGTAGCAGTCACCGTAGTATATATCGCAGTCTTTTAATTTGCGTTTGCCCGGTCCATCCCATCGCTCTTCTTGGATGACGGTAATTCCTGCCTTGCAGCAGTTTAGGGCTTCCGCTAACTGTTCGGCTGCACATGGTCTGTTAAGGGACCTAACATTCCACGTACAGATCCAAAGTTCGTTGTCCTTATTTCGTTTGCTTGGTTCGTCATCAGTAAATCCGTCCGTATCCGAGGCTTATTGGTGCTTCGCAACTGGGATATTTTTACGTGGTCAGGAAGTCACCCCAAAGGTGACCAAACCGCAGATTGGTTTGATTTCAATTCCGATTTTAAGATGGATTGTAGATAATATATTTTGAAAGTAAAAAATATTTGTCAAAATCTACTCTTTGTTTTTCACTTTTCGACAGGCGTTAGTTGTATGAATTTATTTAAATTATTTAAGTTCGAACCATATAAAAAAGATTTCTTCTGACTGAATAATAGTTAAAATGTATTGAACAAAATAAAAAGAAACAAAAATTCTGTCTTCGAGTGCTTAAATTATAATTTTTGTTTTTTCAATTTGAGTTATTGGCTGCTTTATAACAAACTCAGTTGCTATTTGGTACATTGATTTTCGAGCCGTTTCTTTCTGTGAACATGAATTGAATTAAGATCACCAAATATGTAACAACAGCTCCAATCATCTGAAAGAAAATGAAAAAAAACTGTTTCCTTCAAAAAACTTTAAAAACAAATTAAACAGGTTTCTAATATTTCTTTGTAATATTTCTCTAGCAAAGATGGAATTTTTAATTAATTACTGAATTTTCAGATAGTCTAAGACTTTGAACGCAAATTAGATTTGTATGTCAAATATCGATAGATAAAACTACTAAAAATTCACTAAAGGTCATATCCCTTTTTATGACAGCTCTTGTCAATCAGAAGCCCAAAAAATTCAGTTATCTGAAACTCAGTGCTTATTTTTTTTATGATGGTATGATGATTATACTTACACCCCCAAGTAAATCCAAATTGAGATTAAAAAACTCTTTAGCGCTAACTGCAAACGTCTGATGAAGTGCTTGTAATGAAAAATCACTAACAAGATCATTATATTGCTTATTTCCATATGGCTTGGATAATTTAAAAATCGAACATCCGATATACCTACTCTGGAATATAAATAAAAAAATGTATTATTAGTTTTTACAAAATTTCAAATTATCTTTATTTTATAGAATTATATTTACATAATTTATACACATCTGGCAATGCCAACAAACAACAGTAAATTGCAATAATAACGCTACCACAAAACCACCGTTTAAAATGTAAACTTCATAGGGCCCGTTAGATGTTTTCGATACAATAATCCAATAACAGTTAGTGATAAAATCCAGAAAATAAGATGAACAAATCACTAGAAATGACCAACCAAAGCAATCGTTTGTCAAATTGACCATTTTGAATAACTGATTATAGATTATTTTCAAAAATGTCACACGTTGACATTCTGCAAGGGGATCATTTGTCAATTTAATCAACTTTATACCACTGTTTTGCAAATTCTCATCTGTCATTCTAGTGATAATTTTCTTAATCACACGTAGCCTCATATTGATATTTATTACAAAAACAATAAGTTGGGCACATCGAAACCTCAATGCTTGTATTGAAAGAAACGAATACCAAAATACGATAGTGATGTTTTTTGTCATTTGATGGTAATACATCATGACAAGAGTTATTGTCATAAGAACCGTGTAAACGCAGCAAATCTGTTTCGATATAATCGTGTTCAATTGCTTTCTATCAAAAGTGTACTTTAGATTGTTCTTTAACATGCTATCGATTAGAGCCAAGCCTTTGAAAAAATCCTTCTGCTTCTCTTGAGTGAAATAGGATTCTCCAAGGGAAACTATATTGCTAAGAATATGTGACACAAATAGAACGTAACTAACTAAACTACCGATAGAATAGTCGTCCTCTGTTAAATTACTGGCAAACGTTAGTAAGAAAATCGAAATGAGAACAACTACCCAAGAAGTAACGTAGACTTCATGAACTAATGTAACCCTTGAAAAGGGAATTAATCCAAAAATACTTAGCATTAAATTCAGGTATTTGAAAGTGAGCTTTGAAAAAAAACTACTAGAGCAAAAATTCGCCATGATGATATGAATACTTCAAAGAAAATAACGATTGAAATTTTCTAAACCTCATTTGAATGGCAGTTCGACCATTGAAACGTTGCGGATTAGACTTGACAGCTAATAAATCACTATTATTGGTGACCAGTCAATCTGATGAATCTGTTGATAAGTTTGATACAAAGATAAGAGTCATTAGCATTGAAAAAGGAAGGGTGCCGTTTAAGTAAAAGAATGAATCAAGAAAGATGGGGGTTAACAAAAAATTCAATGATTATTGATGATTATTGGAGTGTGGGCACTCATATTGTCAAATTGGATAAACGTTGTATCATGTAATAAATATTTATTCAATGGTTTCATCGGTTTTTTTTGGTATATGTACATATGTATTTCCTGATGTTTCTTAAAATCAATATCATTATTCAAAATCCAAACTTACTAAATACATATGTATGTAAAAGGTTTTCCTTTTTTAATAATTGCCTACGAAAAAAATCCCACGTTCCTTAAATCAATTCCGAATTATTTACACCATTTAAAGATTTCCATGAGCTACCGATTTAATCAAATGTCAATTTTGACATTTCTACTTCAAAAAGCACTTGTGTTTTCCATCGGCAACTTATCCAACAGATTCATGATTATTTTCATTAAACTTCTACAGATTGAAACACACACCAACACAGATACAACAACTAAGATAAGGTTTAAATCGACAGGTAAAGCTCCTCTCAGACCATATGGCGAGAAATTGGACACCAACGCCAAAACTTACAAAGATGTGAAATTCCATCAACTGATAACGGACAATAAAAACGGACTAACATTAAAACACTTATTTAAGAATATCGTCATTTTGGGTCACTCCTGGTAAAACAGGAATTTTGATTCTTAAGTATCAAAATGTTATGTTCAAAGTGAGTCAGTTGGCGTTTGTCTTTTTATGCGCTGAGGAAATCTCTGAGCGATTAGAGCAAACTTCTCAGCAGATTATGTACATATGTATGTATACTCAGAGCCCTATGTTATAACTATGATTCACACTTCAGCGTCAAACTGACATTTTCGATCAAATCACAAAAAATTAAGTGAAGTTGGTTTCGCTCAGCGATTCGCTTGATTTGCTTGATCATATTATCGTGAGCAAATTAATAAAGTTTTGAGCTAGCTCAGATGTATACATTTTGTGCTCAGATATATTTTAGCTGAAAAACAATTTTTTTTTTTGACAGTTCTGTCATATGATCAGAACTTGAAAAGAAAAACAAATTGTTGAGGTTGATTTTTGTTGTCATAAAGTCGTATAGTTTACATTTGAAATGAATATTTTCCAACTTTGACTTTAATTTATGCAAACTAAGGTCGATTATATTATATTAAATTTGCACTACAAAAAGATGCCACTTCGTCCTAAGTCCATTTTTAATTAAAAATTAAAAAACAAGAAAATACTTACTTTATCAAAGCATTTCTGGGCATACAAACACATTATAGTTGTCAATAATCCAATTATTACAATTGTTGCAGTACACTGAGCATACTGGCTAGGTCTACCAGGATCTCTCAGCAAAACAATAAGTCCATATGAACTTAATAAGAAATCTATGAAAAACACTGCCGAAATTGTCAAAGTCGACCATCCGAAGCAAATATTCACTAAAATAAATAAATCGTGTAACTGATCGTAAGCCTTCCGAAATTTGACCACCGTCTCATATTCTTCGTCGGTGCAGAGCATCCAAAGATTAGATTTTAATTTAGTTTGATTACAAAGAGCAGCTTCCTGTAGAGCCTCATGCATGACATCCAAACGTTCGTTCATTATCATCAAACACACAATAAGTTGCAATGCACGGACGTTTAAGGCTTGTTTTTGCAACAAATTAAGCCAAAACAGTCCCATTTTTCCATTCTGAGAAAAGTGGACGTGGCAAAGAAAACCATACGATAAGATGAGTATTGAGAATAATATGGCCAACTTCAAGTTGATTCTTTTCCACATTTGTTCGATTTTAGAGTTATCTCTTTTCTGACGATGCTCAAAGGTGGCAAAAATATTGAGGAAAGCATTTTCAATCGTTGAAAATGGTTCACGCTTATCGAAGGCTTCTATCAAAATAAGCATATTTGCCAAAATTTGTAAAACTCCAAGCGTTGTACTAACAAAATCAATTATTAATGAACTATTTAAGTGCTTGGTGTAATTGTTGATGTAAATGTAGATAAATGTTGCAAGTAAGACGAACCATAAGATGGTATAGGATGTGTATATTTTAGACTTTTTGGTAAATGGATCGAATGCAAAAACTTTTGTTAAGAATACTAAAATTGCAAACGGTATTCCGTATTTTCTTTTCATCTCAAATATATTTACGATTAAGTGCTTATGAGTACGTTTGCCTTGAAAGACCTTCAGAAACTTAGATGTAGATGGAGTAGACCATCTATTTCAACCCTCAATTGAGAAAGGACATCAATCAGCCGCAGACATAAAACCGAAATTCTAAATTGCCTAATTGACCTTTTTATCGTGAGGACTGGCTCCATAATTGCTAAAGAAAAACCATAATTTGACTCATATTAGAACAACTGATGTTAACTGATTTTTCATAATTTAAACCACTATACATTATAATGTTTTTTTTGTTATAATAAAATAATGCTATAAGTTTTGCAAATGGTGGCAAATGTCAATTTTGACATTTATGATCGCTATACTCCTACAGTATCGTATATTCTATTTATAGTTTCAAAATGTTCCAGAAACAAACCGCCCATACCATTTTTTCTGATCTTAAAATGGTTCGGAATAGGATGATTGAATAATATTGCAATGATTGCATATATATATATAAAAAACTGTTGCCTATTTTTTTCTTGGTATGACAGATATCTCCTTCAAAAATTCAACAAAGTTTCTATCAAACTAGTTTCTTTATGTAAAAGACTGTGTTTACATTGGACTTTTTTATGCTATTCATTTTGTAAACTGACATTTCCTATTAGATGGTGAAGGACTGAATGTTACCAAATTCTTGATACGTAAAAACATCGCAAAGTAGCTTATGCTGCAATACAAAATCCGCATGAATAATGTGAGTTTTGAAGGAATAATTATTTTACACAGATGTAAAGTAACTGGCCATTAAAGTGCAGAGAAAAAGTTCTAGACTAAGCTATTAATGAAAAGACAATTAAGTAGTTGCAACTTATACTCTATGACACCTGTCAAATAACAACAGTATCAAATTCTAGTGATGAAAACTTGAAACAAGAAGTAGTTGCAACTTATACTATGATACTTCAAATGAGAACTAGGTGTAAAATGCTAGCGCTAAAAACTTGAAACCACAAAATGATATGCGTGTATAGGCACCTGTCATAGCTTAGACAGGTACATAAATATGTAATGTCTCAAACAGATTTTATTTTTATTCAACTTCAATTTATTTGCATCCATATTTTCAAATTATCTTTCACTTGAATTAGACATTACAAACTTAATTTTAAGTATTTTAGTTAATATTGTGTTATGTTAGCAATAACTTTTTGAAAAAGTTTTGACGAAACATCCCTTTGCTCACTCATATGGAATTGAATCAGTATAATCAAATAGGTTGTAGTAGCTCCAACAATCTGAAAATATCAACAAGAAAATAACTTATAAATTATTTTAAGCTAGAAGTAACTTAAGAAAGAGTAAAGTTCAACAATGTCTTCAAGTATTAATACGTAAATTTTTACCAATAACATTTAAATTTAAAAAAAAAACGGATGTATTAAGACTAAATCTAATTACGCTTTTTCATTTGAAAAAAAAAACTGCTATTTGCACAGCTGTTACATTTGAAGCTGTCAACTTTTGACATTTGACAAGTTAAAGCTACGCCACTACTAAAAACTGAACGACCGCGACGCCTTTATACATCAGCATATTCCGTTCATTTCTCTTAAAAAATAGTCGTTATTTCAAATATCAAATGATATATCCTTTTATAGCAATATAGTAGATATAAATTAACAGTAAAATATACTCACAGTATACAGTAGACTGCAGTCGATTGAGAAAAATCCAAAAGCTGTAAAATGTATTTTTTGATGAAGTAGTTGTAGAGAAAATTGTTCAATCTGCGAATTACCGGATGTTTAAAAATTAAATAAATTTTGTTTTCTTTTTTAATGTATATGTTTCTACTGCAAGGTTGCGCAAAAGTCATTGTCCTGTCAAAAGATGATTTATATTTTTCAAATAAAGGCAATGCAACACAAAAACAGATTTTACTCAGACATTTATGTAGGTAGTAAATAGATTCTAATCACACATATACACACATAAGTTTTTTTTTTGTAGATTGTGACAACTTTGGCGCCTCCTTGTACAAACTTACCAATGCGTTATGATTATCGTTAAATAAGTCAACCTGAATTCTATGCACACCCAAAGCTATTTCAGATGTCTGTAAATATTTATTAAATTGTTATACATTTTGCTAAGTTTCTTATAGTGTCATTTTTCACATTAGTGAGAAATAAATCTTACAACTTCAACACTTACAGTCTCAATAGTAGTATGACACATTAAAGCTAATTTCACAATATTATAAAGATGAGGCATTGACCAGAAAATACTTGAAGCTATTCGAAAAATGTCACCGTACGATGAAGAGTACTTTTTAAAATTCAGAAATATCCAATAGAAGTTCGCCGTGATAGCCAAAAAATCCACACCAATAGCAATCAGAATCGAAAGTCCAAAGCACTTATTCACCAAAGTACAAACCTCCCATAAGCGACTATAGAGGTCTCTTATTACCAGAAGTTTTGTCAAATCAAATCCATCATACATTGTTTTGCTGAATTTATTCGTAGTTTTAATTAATCTGAATGCTGCTGGTCCTCTTCCAAGGAACTTTTGATGTCCCGACTTGTAAATGGCATTTAATAAATTTACACTACTTAGGACTTCATTGAGTTTTGCAAACCGTTCCTTTATAATATCAATGAAGAGTAGATATTGAAAGTATCGTACTCCACAAACTAATAGAGGCACTGTGTAAAGTATCCAAAAACCGATGTAAGCTGAGGTCGATCTTAAGGCTGTTATCGCAAGGATGAAACATTCACAGAAAAAATAAACTGTCAGCATGACAAGACCATTTTTGATATTTTTCGAACGAAACTTGCGATTTTCAACGTCAGTGTTGAGTGATATTTCGAATATCCGATCGATTTCTTGAATATTTTTTATGAGTGTCTGTTGTTCTTTGACGTGACATAAGGCCTCGATGACACAAACAATATAAGCAGTTCGAACGCCGATCAGTTGAATGTAATCCACTGTGACACCTACATCACCTGCATTTTTTCCTTTCAAGTTCGGATTGACTATACCCTCGATTAATATGGCTAATGAAAACAGTAATATGATGAAAGAATATATTTTCAAGGGCCTTGACTTTTTTGCTGACCATGTTGACTTTTCCAATCCGAGCTGCGTTAGGTTGCAAAGTTGAAAGAGACGATGGAAAAATGATATTGCCTCGAAAATATTCATTGTGACAGGCGATTCTTGTAGTTGCAGTTGGCAAGTGAAAGATACCCGTTGAAAATATTTGTATGGCAATACTAATATTGTTTTTATTTATGTTTCAAAACGAATCAGGAAAATAAATAATAAATGCTATCATAAAATGGAAACATTCACAATTTGAATATGAATGGTTTATTATAAATAATAAAAAACCAACAAGGCTGTAGTGGATAAAATCAATGCTTGACAAGAAAATGACTTTGATAGATGGTTTGAGTGAATTGAAGCAACAACAAAACAGGGGTAGCTACATAAACCAGTAGGTTTCATAAAACAATTCACAGAGCTGAAAACACTTCTTATGACTACAAGCACTTTATTTATGTCTGTGTCATATTTATAAGTCTTCAATGATAGTTCTTTTTTTTATGAGATATACTATACTAAACAATATTTTAATGAGGCTTAATATCCTTAACAATTTCATTTGTCTTTATAGCAATCAACTGAACGAACTTATTCGAATTTTCATTTGTTCTTTTTATAATTTGTTTAATCTTTTTAAATAATTTAAAGAATATAATGTTTTAAATGTCAAATAAGCAGTGATTCCAGAATTTAAAATCTCACTGTCAAAGTCATTGACAGTTAGTTTAATTATTTCAAAAAGATTTGTATGCATACGAGTATGTAAAACCTGATATTTGAACTATTACATGACGCTGGACCGTGTCTTAAATTGAATTAAGTATACTGTATGCCTATTTGCAAATATTTCACATACTCGTATGTACTCGTACCTAATTTCAGACAAAGGATCAACTTTATGTTGTTGAGCGAATTAATTAATATTTGTTTATGATTTTCTTCATCTTGATATAGGAACATTTAAAATGAAGTTGACTGGTCTTTATCTGTCACTTTACAAAAAAAATAACCATGATCCTTTCGCAGATAAATTTCCGATATAAATTAAGGTCACACGTCCAAAACGTTTCCTTATAAGCTGCTTACTAAGAAAAACAATTTTGTTAAGTCTGTATAAATAAAAAAAACTCAAACTATAAACAAAATTTACGCGCATGATTTAAACAACTATCTACTTGTTAAGTGTAATTGTTCATTTATCATTTATTGTTTTCATAAACGACATATTTTCTTTCAGCTATCCTCAATGCTCTGTGTCAGAAAAAAAAAATGTGCCGGATGAAATGTAGTTTCAAGCCAGAAAACACGTTGCCGAATATTTTTGTTTCCCACTTTTCAAATGAGAAAATTGCAAATAAACTCTCCAAATTTCCTACTATGGCATTTTTCTATTTTTTGGATGTAATCACGCCCTTTTCGCCAATAAGTAAAAACTTGGAGATACTTAATTTCCTCAAATTGTGACATTTTTTAATAAGAGGGTAGTTTTTAAAATGGACAAAACTTCGTTTTTCCAGGGTCAAATCAAATTGATTTTAAACCAAATTCCTAGATCTAAAATTAGACGAAAGCTCTACCAAGTCCAAAACAATTTATATAAGTTGTTGGTTTCAGTGAATTTGTACATCAATAAAAAAAAGAAGTCCATTTTCAATGTTCCATGTGTGAGAAAGAAGTCAATTTTTATAATTGAACGAATTTTCTAAAAAATTTAATTTTGCAAATTTGAATGTAGTAAGGGAAAAACCATGTTACAAACCCACTAATTAAACGTCAAACTTGGGTTTGACATTTGTACTTGTTGGCTTCATTTATTTATCAAAAAATACATACATACATCCGTTTCTTGTGGAAACGATTTTTGCTTAGATGAAAAAAGTATCGGTGGATTAAAAGTGGACTTACATATAAATATATGTATGTCATTATATCTTCGTTAAGTCATTCCTATTGCTTTTCTTTTCTTCATAATTGCAGATGTAGATACGTATATGTAAAACCGTCTTTACACTTAAAAATTTGCACAAACATTTGATTATGGGAAGTGTCACTCTTTTACACATACTGTTTTCTAGCATACATCTATCCCTCTCTACCTTTTTTATAATAATTGCCGATGCCAACAATTGTTTGTTACCCTGGTTACAAGAGGAGATCGAGGAATCGAATCGAATCGAATTGAGATTTCGATCCAGGTATATGGTTGCACTGAATCGAGGAATCGAATTCAAATGGAATCGAAATGACATTTTCGTTTTATTTGTATGCGTACAATGCTCTCAACACAAAGACGCCCACCAAATTAAATTCAGCCTAGAACAAACAAGGTGGAAGAAACTTATCGCACGCACATAAGCAAAACCTCACACACCAATAACTCGATTCCCCGATTCAGGTTTACAAACAAATTTTCGATTCGATTCACCTCTTTCAGTGGGATTGGATCGAGTAATCCTATTTCGATCCGATCCAGGTCTATACGACGCTAAATCCTGATTCAATTCGAATTCAATTCTCCTTGTAAACGCGGTATGTATTTACAAAAATATAAAAATGATACCATACCAATTTTTAGGTGCAGTATACCACCAGGGTTCAATATCTGATATGTGACTCACCCATTTTTGTTCATCTATTTCCGTGGGCTGAATAAACTAAAATTAATTTTTTTTTGTTGCGCATGGAACACGATTGGAACTGTTCGTGTTAACGAGTGTGTTGAGCTCTCAAATTCCCAGTTAAAAAATTTTAAAAATTGTATTAGTATTGGTGCAAAGACGGGACGAAACATCCAAATCTGCAGATTTCATTTTAAGTTAAATATGAATCAATTTATTTTGTTCAATGGGACACAAATACAAGCGAAACTTGTGTTTTGACAGATCTAGACCAAGAATAAATTGATTTATTTTACCCTCAGAAGGTTCGTTCAAGTTTCGTATATATATATGTTGCAAAAAACAATCTACATATATAAGTGTTATGAAATTTAAATAAAAAAACTAACAAATGATTTTTTAATATTTTCGGACCACCAAAAAAGAAAAAAGTGGACTATAATTTCGTACACAGTTGTTTTCCATAGTCTCACAATTGATAGTTTGAAGGTACAATTTATAATTCCGTATACAAAACGCATTGAAATTCCAAAAAAAGTATCTTACGAATGTAAAAAAAGTATAGCAATTAGTTGCATTAACCTCAAAATTTAAATGAAATGTTTTAAAAAAGGTGTAACAAAACATACAAAATGTAACAGAGTAAGCTTTTGTTACAATTCCAACATTGTGGCAAAACTGATGCAGACGAAAATGCTATAATAAAGATGAACATGCGAAACGAAAAGAACTAACATTCGTTAACATTCGTCGTAGCCGCAATGTGGCACTGGAGGTTTTATATACAAAGATAAAGCCAGAAAAGACTGCACGAGCTAAGATTGCCGTAGCCACAAAATGGTTTCTTAAACAAATAGTTCATGCTGGACTGAGCTTAGTATATGCAGCAGTATGGAGCAAGACTAAAAAAGAAGAAAGAGGCTGGGATGCGACTCACACTGATAATTTCACATCCCGTCTGTCGATTTGTCTTGCTTAAAAGTTTGTCTATATGTATCAATTTTTACCAAATTTGGGTACTATTTTTTGGAGATTTTATTTTATTGAATATCGAAAACAATATTTTCTGTGAAATAAAATAAGTCTGAAGCCAATATTTTTAATTTTTGAAAAGCTATTTGAGTGGAAAGTAATTTTTTACCAAGTTTTAGTATTTTTTTTTCAGGTTTTTAATTTTTTGTAAAAAAAACTGTCAGTTCGATTTTTCTCAAAATTTTATCGAATGTTGAAAACAATATTTCTTATAAGATAAGAACTAATGTTATCTTTTTGAAGCCAATGTCTCAAAGTTTTTGAAAAGATATTTACGTCGAAAAACAATTTTTACCAACTTTTGTTACATTTTTTTTAGGTTTTTAATTTTTTGTAAAAAAACTGTCAATTCAATTTTTTAAAAATTTTACTGAATGTTGAAAACAATATTTCTTATAAGATAAAATAAGTTTGAAGCCATAATCTCAAGTTTTTGAAAAGATATTTGAGTCGAAATTTAATTTTTACCAACTTTGAGTAATGTTTTTTTAGGTTTTTATTTTTTGTAAAAAAAACTGTCAATTAGATTTTTCTCAAAATTTTATCACATGTCAAAAACATCATTCTTCGTTGCACCAAATTGTTTTGGAGATGGAATCATATTTTAGTCGTAAAATTTTCGAGGTGACAAATTTTTGTTTTCAGTTTTTTGATTTATAAAAAAAAAACGTTAATTGGATTTGATGAAATGAAATTTGGTATGGAGATATTTTGATACCCGAGAAAGGACATAGTCTACTTTTTCCTCGGGAAAATGATGCATTCAGGTGGTCCGATCGCTTTTACGCCTAAACTACTAAACAGATTTAAATGAAATTTGATGATAGTTTGAGACTTAAGAAAGGACAAGAGTTACTTTTGACCTCGGGAAAACAACGCATTCTTATTACTTCTTAAATTACTTTCCGGGGAATCTGATTTCACTCCTAAAATACCAAAGATTTGAATAATATTTGGATAAAATTGGTATTACGGGAAAACAACGCATTCCCAACCCTTATGAAATAAGTTGTCGAACATGTTAAACTTATCATACACGTATATTAGCGCGGGCTTCACGCGCCACGTGCCTCAAGCCCTCAAATAATAATTTTAAACCTTAACTTTGCTATGCTCAACCTTTCATCGCCAAACACGAGCCATGTACATAGGTACAACAAATAATTCACTGGGTCTGTCTTCTACTTCTGATAATTCTGTTTCGGCTGAGGCGCGGGGCAAGTGCGCGGGCGGGGGTCGCACGCGGTAGACGAGGTAGGTGGCGGTGGCGGTACGTGTATTCAAAACTAGCGGACGAAGTCGCGGGTAAAAGCTAGTATATATAATATAAAATTTTATTCAAGTCTCTACCGTCATTGGTTCATGAGATATTTACGGTTAACCAATATGTTCAACTTTTTTTTTAAGCTGCTATGGTAGAAAAACCACCCACGCAATTTTCTTGAGAGCCCTTTCTGCATCTTTCTGCATTATTATCTGTATAACAAAATTTATTTGAAGTCGATATCTCTTCTGGTTCTTGAGCTATGGATGACGAAAAAACCGTACGTACACACGCACGCACAGCCATCTTTTTTAAAAATCTTTTATTTCGACTCTAGGGACCCCTGAAACGTCGAGAAATGTCAAAATTTTCAATTGGACAAATCGGACCCATTACAATAACCTCCTATGGGAAGTTAGTAAATGCGTTTTTACAGGCCTTAATTCAAAAATTCTTATTGGCAGCACTTATTTTAAGAAATGGGATATTTTTCCCGCTATTTTATAGCTGCCGCCAGTTCAGTTGCATTGCATCGTGTGTGCGGTTTTGCTTTTTGCATAAACATTTATCTTTCTATTAGTAAACTTTGCGATATGTAGTCAACAAAAATGTTTTTAAAATTCTTATAAAGAATACGAACACACCAAACCCTCTATTTGTTATTATTTTGTAAATAAAAATAATTTTGTGCAGCAATTGAATATAAAATTGTGTAAATACCTGTTGAAGAAATTTCAATGAACTTTGGTTCCATTTAAAATTGATAAAAGTGTTTAATCTGCGGACTGAGGATATCTTTGCGAATGGACATGGGCTCCTCTTCTGTAAAATATGTATCAACAGCATCAGCTGCCTTTGACATATTCAAATGGAGTGCCGGAATCAAGAAACAACTGCCGACTCCTGTTCTTGCGCATTAAGTACTTTCCGATTCCTACGTAATATCAAAAACAAAATACAATCAGTAAATTCATATATTGTGACATTGGGTTGGACTCTTTTTTAAGTTCAGCTCTATATTGAAACAAGCTTCCAACCTGAACAGTTCGTTTAGTTTTGTTAAAACCATCGAAAATTTATTTGAACAAAAATGGCAATCGTAGTTACTTCGAGTTCATCGCGAAGATCACGACAGGACACCGGGCATCTTTATCGAGAAGATTTTGATGGTGGGCCAGTTAGTATGGACGAAATCGAAAATGGTCTCTTCTTAGGTAATACATTGTGCATTGTTTTCTTTTTTTATTTTGTTTTTGGTGTTGAGGTAAAATTTATTATAACTTTTGTTTTGTTTTTTGATTTCAGGAAACCTAACATCTGCAACAAACATGGAAACACTAAAGTCGCACAAGATCAAACATATACTTACTTTAGATTCGGTGCCGCTCCCTTCTCATATGCAGCAAGTTTCATTTCTAACAACAAAATATGTTCAGAGTGAGTTAATTCCTTAGCTTTTTCATAGTCGCTGTGTGATGAATGTGAAGTAGGCATTCATGACTATAAATGCACCTATATAGTTGACATTCATATCTTTCCAATGATTGCCTCTATTCATCACATCGGGCTTCTTCTCCTTCGTCATCTTATTCCTTTCAAAATTATTCATGTAAGATGTTTTTTTCTTCTTTTGTATAGTTTCCGATATGCCAAAGGAGGATATTCTACATCATTTGGACCAATGCACAGAATTCATCAACTCGGCTTTGGATAAGGGAGAAAATATATTGGTGCATTGGTAAGTGGATTAAAAAAAAAAAACGGAGACTTGCAATTGAAATATTGTAATATTTTAGTTTGTTTTCTATTGAATCGTTCACATGAACATATCTTTTATTGTATTTATGAGTTGTGAGGATTCAAGGACATTTTGGAAATTGTTTTATTCCTTAAAGAATGGAGTGTTTATGCCAACCAAAATCAGTTTTTAAAGAAGAAGCAATATTTTGTTTTGCTGTTGCTTGAAAAGTTGATGTAAAAGTAAATAATGTTTATTTTGGCTTCCAGCAAACAAGTTGGGTAACTATTTTGTAGAAATAAAAAGTCTTAGATTGCTGTGGGACATTTTTTTTTAGGTATTCCCTGATCAAAAAATTATTGGTTGACTTTGGAAATAGCTTTTGGTTATGCACAATCGTTTTCATGCAAAAAGTAATTATGTAGTTTCTAGCTAAATATACCGTCCAAGTTATAAACGATCTTTTGCCTGGAAATCTAACCAACTTAATTATATCGCTGATGACAATACCCCCAGCTTTTCATATTGTATTCGGTCTTAGATTCACATTTTTGTGAATTTTGTGCAGCGTACGATATGCTCATTTGATTCTGACCTTGACAGTATTGTCCAATTGGGAGTCACAAACCATTCAGAATGTAATGCTTTCAAAATTTAATACTGTTTAACCAACCCCTAATGCCACTTTCAACGAGCCTAACAGTTATCAGTTCTAGGAATGTGCATCACATACAATTTTATGGAGTGATCACTAAATATGATGCTAAGCTTTTAGGGTTTCTCCAACGATCCAAAAAGTTTTATTACTCTTCCGATCTAGATGTAATTTCTAGAAAGCCCCGAAGGTCGAGTTCGATTCCCATATCTAGACACGTGCCCTAATAACATACTTGTGTCTTAAAAGAGAGCTGTAAAATAATAGGCGACGTTTGTATAATGCCTTCAATAGTTTATCTTTATTTTCATAAACAATGTTATTGCGATATAACCAGTTGCATATCTCTCCTCAAACAATTCAACCGTAATACCCCTACTTCAAAGAATGTTTCTCTGTTTATTATTGAGTTTACTTTCCGACGTACTGTTGGGTTCAGATTCTTTTTTTAGCCGCACTACATGAATGTGAAATGATTAATCAGGCTCAATAATATTTTCGACGGATCGGTTTCCGCTTTCTCTAACCCTATTCTTCTTTCCTAATTGCTTGCACTTTGTAAAATCAGAAGGGTATTCAAAACCCTTTGAGTGCACAGTTTCAAAAAAGTAAAGTAGTAAATCTGTAGTTGAAGCAAAACAGTTGTCTCAGTGTCAGATAAAGTACTTTTCATGTCCTCTCTTAGCAACCTCCAAACGCGTTTAGCTTTAAATATCTCTTTTCAACATTACAACTCCTTAATGAATAACTTTTTGGCGCTTAGAGGCATTGTAACCTTACAATTGATATTACCTTAAGAAATTTTAAATTTTAAGAGGTTTTTTTCGTAATAAAAAGGAAAGTGTTTTTTTATTCTTAACTGTAAATCTTTATTGATTTCTTTAAACAAATTAAATTGATCATTGGTCGATTTTGGTGCGTCTACGAAAAAAAAGTTATAAAGAATATTTACATTACATACTACTCAGCACATAAATGCTTAGAGTAGAGGCACCTTGAGCGACTAAGACTATATAAGGTGATAACAACTCAAGACATTAATACAAGACAGAAGAAAGGAAAGAAGAAAAGACAAGAAGAATATTCAAGTCTATTGCAATGCAGAAGCTATTTATATTAAAGGAAGTTCTTATAAGAAAACTAACCTTGTTGCAAACATTCCAATTTTGTCGGATACTAACATTTCTGTTCCTATCACAAATTCCTTCATAATAAAGTTCCTTATGTTTACGAACCAATTCGCATTATATCAACATTTTCTCACTGTTTACAATGGTGCCCTGCGTCACGGGCTATGATACTGAAAACCGCATATGGGTAGAAAAAAATACCAAAAAACAGCATCTGGCGAAAATTTGTGTGTTCTATTCTTCCCAGCGTTTTATCATATGTTCCTTAGATTTAAGTATAAATAGTTGTTGATAGAGTAAGATTCATGGAATTAAAATGAAGACACACAGAACTAAGATGTGGTCTTTTTTACATTCCATGTAATTTAAAAATTTTACCCCACAAACAGTAGGTATTTATAAACACTCACACAAGAAACCAGGAAAAATGTTTATTCAGAACTAAAGTCTTGAAAATTTAAACAAACAGTTTAAAAATTACAAATTACAAAAGAAGTTTCACTCATTTTGAAAGTTGAATAAAAAAACTTAAAATATTTAGAACAAACATTTTACATAGGAACATCTAATTAATCTACGAGTATTTTATACATCAAAACCATTTTATGATTGAGTTGGTCCAAATCAATTGATTGCCCTAATTAATTATAGAGTCCAATGACAAGTATTCAATTGCCTTGTACGATAATTCCAGCACAGCAAATATTGACCGATCTTTAAAAGTGTGATCTTCTATGCGAATTAAAATACCATTTCCATTATTGTGTCCTTCTTCAAGAGAACTTTTTAAATTTCGTATCTAAAGTTCCTGTTTATTTTATGCCCTCCTATAAACAGAGGTGCTTACTTTTAGACTAAAAAAAACCCTTCAAATGAGAAGGAAGTAGTAGTAGTAGTTGAAATGGTGGCCACGAGCAGTCTAGCTCGGTGACACAATTAGCGCTGAGTTGCGCCGTTTTGATACCATAAAATACTCGCTTGACCTATAAAGTTAAAAGAGGGATTATATATAATACTGAGTTTTGAGTGCGCCAGCTGGTGATATCAAGTTCAAGATGGAACTGAAAGAAAAAAAAAAAAAAAAAAAAAAAAAATACGCCTCAAATCCACTTTGTTGCGTTTAGAAAGGAGATCAAATCTTTGATCTCCAGTTCTGAGAGCTCATTGAGGTCGTTGAAGAAGGACTTTCCCAATGTTTTGGCTCTCGTTTTGGCTAGGGCAGGACACTTGCATAAGAAGTGAAGAACAGTTTCCTTTTCTCGCTGGTCCTCACAACTACGACAGAAAGTATTGTGGGGGATGCCCATCTTAGATGCGTGTTATCCAACAGGCCAGTGTCCTGTACATGTAGCAACGACCCTGGCTATGTCTTGCCTGGGTCTGCAAATAAGATTATTAGTACGGGATTTGTTGTAGGTGGGCCATATCCTTCTAGATATGATACAGTTGGTTAGGCTGTTCCACCTGTGGTTTGATTCATTCAGGAAAATTGAGAAGATCTTGCCCTTCACTGAAGGGCTGATCCTTGCCTAGCCAGCTCGTCAGCTCTACGACCCGGAATCCAGATGAGAGTGACCCTGAGTCCAATGTTCATGCCCGCTAACTCACTTCGGCATTGTTGAACCAATTTGGAGGATGAAGTGGACGAGCCAATCGCTTGAATAGCCGCCTGACTGTCCGAAAAAATAGCTGTATTGCGGTTTTGATTTGGATCTAGTTTTAGTAACTTGCATGATTCCTTGATCGCGAGTAGTTCAGCTTGAAAAACACTAGCAAAGTCAGGAAGTCGCAAAGACCTGGAGACATTTAAAGACTCGGAGAAAATTCCTGCACCGACCCCACACTCCATCTTCGAGCCGTCAGTGAAAATAGTTGTGTCGAAGCCTCTCGTCACTAAGTCATCATCCTATTCATTTCGAGATGGGATGATAACTTTAAAATCCGCCCTGAGGTTCGCAGTAGGGGTGCAGTAGTAGGTTTCTGTCGAAAAGATGTCCGCTGGGATGAGATTAGTAATATTACTATGACCATAGGGCCTAGAATACCAACTATTCGATTCCCTAAGTCTCAACGCGCTGCAAGATACTAAGTATTTGATATGCAGGTCTATTGGTAAGAGGTAGAGAAAAACGTTTAGGGCGTCCGATGGACATGAGCGCAAAGCTCCAGTGGTGCCAACACTAGCTGTTCTCTGAACCTTTTTTGGTTTAGTTTTATTATAGGCTTTGCTAAGCGCGGGCCACCAAACAATCGAACCATAGGACAAGATTGGATGGACCACGGCTGTATACGTCCATAAGATTATCTTCGATTGCAAACCCCACTTTTTGCCAAAGGTTTTACTGCAGGCATAGAAAGCTATGCTGGCTTTCTTGACCCTTTCTTCGATATTAAGTTTCCAGTTTAACTTTGGATCAAGTATTACTCGCAAATATCTAGTGCTGATAGACAAGGAAAGAGTTTCACCGTTGAGGCGGGGGAGGGTGAAGGGTGGTACTTTTGTTTTCGTAGTAAAGAGCATCAGTTCAGTTTTGCTTTTATTGACACCCAGGCCACAGCTTGTAGCCCAGTTGCTTACTTTTAGCAATGCCATCTCCGTAATCTCACTAATCACGGAAGTGAACTTTCCTGATACCAGTATCACCAAATCATCTGCGTAAGCAACGGCCTTCACACCACAACTTTCCAGTTTAATAAGAATTTTGTTCATGACCAGAAGCCAAAGAAGGGGGGGGACAGAACACCCCCCCTGAGGTGTTCCCCTGTTTAGGCACCTGATCAAGTAAGTGTTACCTAAGTTAGCTTGAATTCTTCTATCACTGAGCATGGATATAATCCAATTTCTAATGTAGACCTCTACACCCTGATCAACTAGTGATTCTTGAATAGATTCTGTTAAGACGTTGTTAAAAGCTCCTTCTATGTCTAAGAAGGTAGCGAGATTAAATTCTTTGTAATGTATGGTTTTTTCAACTGTACGCACTACCTCATGTAGGGCTGTCTCCGTAGACTTGCCCTTAAGATAAGCGTGTTGAGAACTCTCAAGAGGACATACATCTAAAATGCCTCTGATATGGTAATCAAGAATGCGCTCCATTGTCTTAAGCACGAAGGAAGTAAGGCTTATTGGTCTAAAATCCTTCGCGGATTCATGTGCTCGCCTGCCGAACTTCGGGATAAAAAATACTCTAACATGTCTCCAAGACTCGGGAACATGATTTAGACAGAGACATCCTTTAAAGATCATCTCCAGCCAAGGAATCACCAGAAATTGCGTTTTCTGAAGCATGATCGGCATTATGCCGTCCAGGCCTGGAGACTTGTACGGGGAAAATGTGTTGATTGCCCAAGCAATATTTTCCTTATTTATCAAGGTATCGATGTGTTCTATATCCGCCGTCGACACGCCATTTGAATTAAGAGTTTGAGGGTTGTTATTCTCACAACCCGGAAAATGCGCTGCCAACAGCAGTTCTAGGGATTCGGCAGTAGAGGCTGCCCAGGAATCGCCAGACTTTTTAAGAAAGGAAGGACAACAATGGTCTTTCGATAGAATCTTACTAAGCCTGGCGGATTCTTTTATGTTTTCTATTTTGTGGCAGTAATCCCTCCAGTTTTGCTGTTTAGAATTGGCAATGGCTCGCTTATAAACTCTTAGACAGTCTTTGTACGGTTGGTAGAATTTGTGTTTGTGGCAAATATTAAAGATCACTCTAGTCTTTTTCCTGAGACTAGACAGTTCTTCATTCCACCACATAGGGAGTGATTTGCGACTGTATTTAATAGGGCACAAGACTTTGTAAGCCGTGTCAAAAGCTGCCTCGAAGGTCTTTACTTTAGACTCGAGATCGCTTACCGACTCTGGGCATCGATTTGGTGTGTTACGCAGTTTCGTGTTAATTATTTGACTGAATTTCTTCCAATCAGTTTTTTTGGGATTTCTGTGAGGGGGAGGAATTTCAGACTCAAAATTTATATTGAAGAGTATCCACCTGTGATCAGAAAAAGAATTCACAAGTGAGACTTTCCAATTTTGCACCATAGAATAAAGATTGTTATTTGATAGAGTAACATCAAGTACATCCTCCCAACCTTCGAAGGTAACCGAGCTCGGAAAAATGAAAGTTGGGGTGTTACCTCTATTGCATACATTTAAATTATTGTTAATAATGAAATCAAAAAGTGACTCGCCTCGTTCATTAACTACCGTGCTGCCTCATAGAGAATGCCGTGCGTTGGCGTCGCACCCAATCAGGAGGCCTATCTTTTGGTATTTGGAAGCGGTTACCAGGGTCTCCAACTCTTCCGGAGGTGACTGCCGGTCGGGGCCACAGTAAGCCGATGCCTGAAGTAAGCCTATCTTTGATAGGAAGAGTATGACATATAATGAGAAGGAAACAGTGTTTTGTTCTTTTAGCCACAGATGTTATATGTAACCATATAGATTGTTCTATGCTGCTTGCACTTTACCCAATTCATGTTCCTTCAAGACCTTTTAAGGAACGAAATATCTTTTTTATACCGCGTCATTACACCAACTATGGAAAAAGTGATCCCATATCTCGTTCTTTTGCTTTTTTTTTAACTCTGTATGCGATGAGTAGAGTCAAATTTAAAAATGCTTTTAATAACATTCTTTTATGAGGCTTTTTATTTTGTAAATAAATTTTACTATTTATTTAGATTATATACATATGTAGGTATTTATTGATATTTTGTATAGAAACATTATTATTAAGTATGTTAGTCTAAAAGAGATTGTACTCGATAGATGAAATAAATAAATAAATAATTATGCAGCAGGCTAGTGTGTTGACGCCTTCAGCTAAAGAGCAGAATATTTGAAGATTTGTTCATGCAAATGTTAGTCGCGGTTGCGTCCATTTACTCAGTCCAATTTTGGCATACTCTTTTTAATTAAATAAATGCTTCAATGTTGGCTTCCAATGCATCAATCAAAACGGGCTTGTAAATATAGATATAAGCTCTAATAAAGTTCCACACTAGTGTTGAGGCGTTAAATCACACAATCTATGCGGTTCATTGTTACGTGTGCTGTGTGACATGTGGCACCGCCTTATCGAAACCAATGTCATGCAAGATAAGCTCTTCCATTATGCGCAAACAAAAAGTTTGTTATCATAGCACGGCAGAGCTCAGCATTCACAGTAACGTTGCGATTCGCATGATTTTTGAAGAAATATGGTCCAATGATTCCGCCAGCCCATAATCCAAACAGTGAACACGATTTTTCAATAAGAAGCCAACTTCTAAAATTCGATATTTTGTTAGGTCGCTGCACACATAAGTCGTTGCTCAAAATTGTCCGCGTACTGGAGTCACAGAGGTCCAATTGTTGCAAACAGCACGGGCCACTGTCATTACTAACATTGGCGGATACAGTTGCTTTGTTTTTCTCAGTTCGTACTCTACCTAAACGTGTTGGCTTTATATCCAAAAATGTAAATTAAGTACAAAATTAAGACATAATAGCCCGAAAAGCCAAACTATAAAAAGAAAAAAGTGCCCGATGATCTTTCAACAGAGCACACATATTGATAATAAAATTGTTTAATTTGTAAACGCTGTTCGTTTGTAAGACGATTTATGGTTAAATTATAGACCAATCTAAGGATGTTTGACAGCTACACAAAACACGAAACGTACCTGAGCTTTCAAAACCAGTGTTTTTAAAAAGAAAATAGAAGAAAGATCATCCATCCAAATTTAATCAGAATTTTTTTACGGTGTTTAGTTTCTTATTGTTTAGTATATCTAAAAATCGGAACTAAACCTTAAATACTATTATAATAAGGTTGCTTCAATTATAACAACATATTAGCTTTGTATCTTCTCTTAACGAAAGCTTCTTATGCGAATTAACATAAAATTTAGTAATGTAAATTTAGTTTTATATAATATTACTTTTTGAATGCGTTTTACATGTTTAATTACTGATCTTATTACCTTATTCTATATTATTTAGTTATTTCGGTGTAAGTCGAAGTTCAACAGCTGTTATCGCGTATATGATGAAAAAACATAATTTAGAATATCAACAAGCATTTGAAATAGTCAAATCTAAGCGTAAATTTGTACACCCCAACTCTGGTTTTGTAAATCAATTGAAACTATATCGACGAATGGGTTGTACTATTGATCCTCAATTTGATAAGTACAAAGCGTATCGTCTAAAATTAGCTGGCGAACAAGTTAGAAAAGGTATGATTAAGAGCTCAAGCATGTACATATATAAAAACATATTATTTTATAATCTAATATGTAATAATTGCAGCAAAAATTCTTCCTCAAAATTTTACGAATTTAATCAAACCTGATCCTGCAATAACTCAAGAAAATCCAGAACCAATAGTTTATAGATGCCGAAAATGCCGCCGAGTAGTTGCTTCCAAATCCAATGTTCTTCTACATTCGCCTAAAAATGGACGACCTTCACAATTACCAATCGATGATGGGAATGAAAATACAAATGCTGCTGCTACATCAACTATCAACACACAAGAAACACCCGTTGCTGCTCCAACACGACTCATCGATCAAATTGCCGAACAAATACGCAGAGTATCAGTTTTCGATAGAGCTAATGATGCAAAATGCAAGAGTATTTTGTTTTTGGAACCCATCGCTTGGATGAAAAATATTTCTAATAATACTCAAGGGCGTTTAAATTGTCCTAAATGCGAGCAGAAACTGGGTAACTTTAGTTGGATAAATGGTGAGTTGAACTTTGTTTTAGTTAATTTAAAGTGTTTAATAGATTGTTTTTTTTTTTTTTTTTAAATAGGATGTCAATGTCCATGCGGTGAGGAAGTTTCACCAGCGTTTTATTTGATTGCATCAAGAGTAGAACTAACAAAAGCAGTACAAAACGTGCAGACCACTGTTTAAAACAAAAAAAAACAATAAATTCATAATCATAACAATTCAACATATCAAATTGATTTTGGTAAGCGTTATTTAATAAGATAAGAATAATGAGAAAATTGAGAGCAATCACTAAGTTATATATGGTACCTAATAGTACAATATAGGTGAAGTTGAAATATTTAAAATGGACTAATTAGTTTTAAACACATTTAACGAAATTTGAATGCAAGATCAAAACTTTTTTTTGTTGAGCAAATTGTCATCAAACAAGTCATCTTCCGTAAGCGTCAAATAACAGGATTTTTAAATTATCTTAATTTATATGTTTATTTTTAAGAGTGATTACAATAGTAAGAGCTTTGACAATAGTCGCAGATATTGTGCGCTGCATAAAAGTTATGTGTGCGATTTAAAGTAGTAAAACTTGGTAATTTAAACAAAAATCTTATATTATTGACTTCTTTTGAAGCTATCTTTGAAATTATGACAAAATAAGAAAACATTTTATTTTTACAACTCATATCAATAGAATAATTTTCTTTTAGCAGAACAACTTTTCTTATTACTTATTATAGATTTTCTTGCAGTACATAAAGTCTCGAATGACTCTTATAGAAATACACAAATTTAAACCTATTTCATAGTTTTATTAGATTATGCATATATGTATAATACAAAAAGTCCTACAAAATTCTATTTATTTTTCGCTTATTTTCATTGATCCTTATTTTCTTCTTTCAATCTTCTCTGTTTCAACATCTTTAAAAGATAGTCTGACATGGAAGATTAGTTAATAGACTCTCAAGCCTCCTATCGAGCAATTTGTTATTCCGAAAGTTATGTCTTCAAATAATACCTAAAATTTTTGTCCCTTAAAAAGATTAACTACCTTTCCCCGCTTTTGTTTGTTGTTCTTCTTATAATAATCAAATTCTTATTTTAATTATTATCACACCGAAATTAACTACGAACAATTTATTTAATATAAAATATTGCAAATTCACTTGCGCGACGCCCCGCGAAGTAAAAGACAACACGATTAAAAAACATGAAAGAAAATTGCTAAAATGCAACTGTGTAGCTCGTTAAGATATCTAAATTTGAACTGCCACAGGGGCGTTCTTATGTTTAGTAAGAGAAGGGACACCAGCAATTTTTTGCTTGCCAAGATATAAGCATTTACCACAGCAACACCCAGAAAGTGAAAAAAATTCTGTGCCACCATTTCCTACTAATCCGATCGACCTCATAATATTTTTTTTCAGTTGGTCAAGAACCATCGTTTTGTCGTCTTTGAACTTTTACGCATGATTTCGGATCATGAAAAGTAGCCAATAGTTTTTCTTTAATCACTGCCCTAAAAGACCCTTTAACTACACCGATCTTAGAAACAACTGTTTCAATAAGATCCACTTGTTTTTTTAGGGAATTGTTTCCCTCGAGCTGTACAATTACATCGCACAAGAAAATATAGTTCGAATTTATTAAAATTGGACAGTGTTTCGTTAATATATATAGGCTTATTACCTCATTTATCTCCAAAAATAATAGTTGATAACTTAATTTTTCTTAAGTTTTAATGTCACTACATATATTCAGCTTGGTATCCAGCGATTAATGTTCCTCATTAGAGTTTTTTTATCTGCACCCGACTTCTTAGGAATTGATTTTACATAGCATGTCTTTACATCATTCTCAGTCACATTTTCTTCTAAAACTTCCGAAACAATCTTGATGGCGGACTTCAAAGCATTATTCTTGTCGACATTTGGAATGCAAACAATGTCAATGCATTTATGATAACGTTGTTGCTGCAAATAGTTAACAACTTGTTGCAAATCATTTAGCTTGCACTCAATTACATTTTTTTCTTCTTGTAATGTGTTGATGAGCAGCAACGCTTCGAAGTTCACTCGTCTCAGAGAAGTAATTTCGTTATATACCACCTCAAGAGTGATGTGTGCGGTTGGGGAGATATATACTTCTTTTCCGGCAGCAGGTGGAGGCGAATTAGCATGTACATCAGTTGGCGATGATGACGAAGCATGCGAAAGAGGATTAACAACTTTGTTTGGAGTGTAGTTGTATGGCGGAAAGCGAAGGGATTCACGTCTTTGTCTATTGCATGCATCACAGCGAAATGGAGTATTGTTTTTCTTCATATACACAAGATCACTTTGCTTCAGATTAACGCAATTTAAATGCAATACCACTTCACAACCAACACATTTCACTCCCTTTCCACGTCCCTCAACTTCTCGACCACACGAACAAGGAATTTTAAAGAACAGTTTATGCAAATCAAAGTATTATTTATTTTGTATATAGTATGTAATTATATCGACAACAGATTAATCTTCAAAGCTCAGACAAGTTGAATAATGAGTGTGTATCCCACAACTGTTAGTTGACAACTGAATTGGCTGTGGAGGAAGAGGAGTCAAGGGATACCTTGTTTTGAAATGCTCAACGCGAGGTGGTGCTTTTAAAAATATTTTTTTCCACTGTAGATTAAAAGATCTACATTTAGGCAGTCGTGGAATGGTTTGTTTTCTCCAACTCGACAACATTTATCAATAATTTTTTGCGTAAATCTTCGTTTTGGCTTAGCATACCCGCAAGAACATTGTCCACAAAACGTCCTTGAATGTCTGTGGTTTCATCAATTGAAATCCATATATGTACATACATATATTCGTCTTTTAAGTCGGATTTTATTTTCTCCATTAGTAAAATATACATTTTTATTAATGTAGTTTTTACGCAATGTTGAAGAATCTGGCATGAATTCTTTGGTATATTCAAACAAAAATTTTCTCAAACTAAGATTATTGAGTTTACCGGAATATCAGCTGCAACAAATGCCTCACGTAAATCCATTTTAAAATTACTTTGTTTAACTGTTGGGTCAGGATATTTTTTTTATGTTTTATTGTTTAAAAGGAATCGTTCTCTCATTTGTTGTAACCGTTCAATTAAAAAAAAACACCGAATCAATCTTATTTATTAATTTATTTCATCCGTTCACGGGGAATGCTTTTCATCAACTAACTTACTGACTGGAAAAGTCGAACATAAGAATTCAGCTTACATTTTTTCCATCACTTGTGAAATTTTGTCGGGTTGTCTGAAACATATTTTTTCAGAACTGCACTTACAGACGTCTTTGCTTTTTACATTGTTCCTGAAATAACTACAAATCTCTTCTTGATCCCTTAGTTACATAGATGATTGAATTTCTTTTACAATTCCACTCAAAAGCAAATCTTAAATTTAAAACGATCCAAAAGAAAAATTCTGTTTTTAAAGAAAGATCATCGACGAATTTAATAAATTAAAATCCAGAAACTTAAGAATAGAAAAAAAGAACGATTTGTCAAATAAAACTAGAAATATAGAAGGACCACAAAATTACAGCTATTTAAGCCTACTCATCCAGAAAAAAAAAAATAAAAACAAAAACTTGAATTAGGTAAGGTCGTGACACCGGTTACAGAACAGTTTACGGATTTTGAAGAAAAAAGAACTTGTAAAAAATACTTTGATCTCGTTTAGAACTTTAATATGAATTTATGATGAAAGAAAATCTCAAATATTTGTACGGATGATAGTACTTTTTCTCATGCCTGAAGCCGTTTCCTGTTTCCGAACACTGAAATCAAAACGTCGCTAGCGGTACAAAAATCATTTTTTTAGCAAAATCTTTGTTATACAACTGAATAGTATTATTATGAACGAGAAAATTTTGTTACGAAAGTCGGACCATGAGGGCGGTGTGTGTACGGAAATTTGGTGTGGAACCTGAGAGCGAGTGGAAAATAAAATTTTGAAAGCAAGAGTGGGAATGAAAGGAGTATATTCTTTTTTCCTCATAAGTATTAAGATGTGTGAGGGAGTCAGTTGAATCAGCTGTTTATTAAAAAAAAAAATGAGAAAATGTGAAAACAAAAACACATTTTGGATTTTTTTGTGCCTCTGTCTACCTATCAATGTAAAGGAGTTATGCATATACATATCGTTATAGCTATGAATTGTATGCTTTAAGAAGTAGGTATTTTGCTTGAAGAAAATTATATTCATTTGATTTTAGATTTTCAGTTTTTGAGAAATTTGAAAATTTAAATGCAACGTTTTCAAATTTCATTCTCTGTAGGATTCATTGTTGCCATAATTAAATATGGGGTATAGAAGTAAGTATAGGTATACATTTTTTAATATTTATATTTCTACAATGTAGGTACCTACATATATGTAGGTAGAGGGTTGGTATGTAAGTAGTATCTAAGGAGATTGGCATGTAGTGTTAGGCGGTGGAATAACTTTTTTTTTAAATACTGGTTCTAAACAATGAAGCCAAAAATAATAAAATAAATAAATAAAACTTTAGGTATTTATTTGTTAACTTCCAAGTTATTGTAATGCGATTTGTCGAATTGAAAATTTTGACATTTCTCGACGTTTCAAGGTCACTAGAGTCGAAATAAAAGATTTTTAGAAAGATGTCTGTGCGTGCGTGTGTACGTATGTACGTCCGTACGTTCGCGACGTTTTTTTCGTTGTCAATAGCTCAAGAACCAGAAGAGATATCGACTTCAAATAAATTTTGTTATACAGATAAAAAGGCAGAAAGATGCAGAAAGGGCTCTCAAGAAAATTGCGTGGGCGGTTTTTTTACCATAGCAGTTTAAAAAAGGTGAACATTTTGGTTAACCCTTAATATCTTACGAACCAAAAACGCTAGAGGATTGAATTAAGTTTTATATAATATATTGAAACGTAATACCAAACAAGTATATTTTTTGAAAAAAAATCCAACTAACGGTTTTTTTATAAATCAAAAAAACTGAAAAAAAATTCTCACCTCGAAAATTTTACGACTAAAATATGATTTCATCTCCAAAACAATTTTGTACAACGAAGAATGATGTTTTTGACATCTGATAAAATTTTGAGAAAAATCTAATTGACAGTTTTTTTTATAAAAAATAAAAACCTAAAAAAAAACATTACTCAAAGTTGGTCAAAATTGAATTTCGACTCAAATATCTTTTCAAAAATTAAAAATATTGTCTTCAAACTCTTCTTATTTCACAAAAAATATTGTTTTCGATATTCAGTAGTTTTTTTTATAAAAATTCAACAGTCCGTTTTGTAATAAAAAAACAAAAAATAGCACGCAAATTTGGTAAAAATTGATGTTCGGTTCTTGATGTCTTTTAAATTAATTTCATTCATCCAAGTTGTAAAAATTTAAGAAATTTAAGCAGCATAAGGTAAAAATTTGTTTTCGCCTGAAAATCTATTTAATAAAACTAGATTTTCAAACTAAACTATTTCTTTATATGAAAAATATATGTATACCTAAATCAATTAATGAAATTTAAGTACTAAATATTTTTAAGGAACGATCCGATCTACAATATGTTAAAGAGAAAATCATTCAGTTTTGATTTCATCAAAACCATGCTAACTTTGTTTCAAGATTTGCTAAAACTTCTTATGGTGACCATGGTCGTTTCAAACAAAGAAAATAGTAAGTTATACTCAGGCGTATACGTACTTTTTTTTCTTGCGATTAAATGAAACTATCTGGCAAGTATTTATTGAATCATTGGGTCGATTGAATTCAAATTTGAAAAATAAGTCTCTAAGCAGTTTCATACAATTTTTGTTGGTCAAAAATAGAAAATTGAATTTCTCAAAAAATATCAAATGATACTGAACCAGATAATTTTGAAAAGAAATCTATTAGGTACCGGTTTTTGAAATTATTTTTGAAAATATTTGCCACCTCGAGTATCTTGCGAACGAAAAATGATATTAGAATTGGACTAATTTTATGCAACGAAGAATAACGTTTTTGACATATATATTTAAAAAAAAAGGAAAAAATAAATTCAATAAAAATAATATAGTAATAAAAAAGCATTTCGTACTCTTTTCCACATCACCCAATGGGGTAGAGTACTAGATGCGTTTTTTTTTCGAGGTATCCCCAGTAGGCCTATTCCTCGTCCTTAAACTTTAAATTATGTACAGCACTCAAACTACAATAAAAGAATATATACATATAATATTTAAAATCTTAAAAACTAATTATGAATATATTTTTTTTCTTTGGTTTCTTTTTCCTTAAAGCTTTTGTTTTTCCTTCTCAGTTCCAAAATGATCAGTCCGATCAGCACAAATTTGGTGATAGCTTCTTGATGTTCGGTTGAACAGCTTACTGTTGGAATCATGTCCTTCACCTTCAAAATATTTTGCGTCCAGGTATCAGCCAGCTTTTCCATAGCACCCATTGTTGCAAAATTTTGCAAAAATATGGTGTGCAGAACATTGACAGTTTCTTCAAAACGGATTGAAGGAACTGTCAGTTGCCCAAACTTTGAAGCTGTGGCCGATGTCTCATAGGCTCTCAGTTTAATTAAAAACGTCTCTTGCCTTTCCGTGTCCATCTCTTCTTCGTCTATTAGATTTTTGGCACATTTATCACAGTTTAGTTTGCTCTTTAGTTTTCTTGCAGCAAATCCGGCGTAATATGCAGCAGCTCCTTTTTGGAGATTCTTTGCATTTGCATCCTTTCCATCCATGTTTACATCTTCGTCCTGAAGTTCTTCCGGTCGCTCTTCGAATACGAATTCCTCGTTTGTAGATTCATTTCTTTCTGTTTCTGCATCCATTCTGTCAACCATTTGCAATAGCGGTTCAGCTCCAGCATCCTCGTATCCAGAATGCTCCGCTGAAGTCAAATGCTGGAAAATGATTTGCTTCAGATTGCGGATGAATCTCCAAGCCGAAGGATTCCTTTCATATGAGCCTCTGTTGGATCGAAGCATTGAAAACAAATTTTCTGCCACATCTGTGTTTAGATGTGAAAGCAGAAAATAGCTTTGTTCATCGCTCTTGTAATGATTCCACATCTTCTCTATTCCTAATAGAGTTTGCTTTAATCCCTTAAAGCAAGGTGGAATTGACACTTTGCTGCTGGATTTCCAAGTCGATACCCACTCCCTTGCACTTTTAAGTGCATCCAGGGTGTCAGTGGAGTCCGACAGAACCTGCTTGTTAGGGTTCCTGGAGTACAACTGTCCTGTATTTAGGGTATCGAATAAATCGTTCATCCTTTTGATGAACTTCGCCGTTGACTCCGCAACTTTTTTCTCCTGCTCCGTTTTGAAAAAGTTGATGTTGAGTGCGTACATTATCCCGGAGTACACACTAGCGCTAAAAACTTGTGTTGCCAATTTCACGGACATTTTTTCAAAACTATTGGGTTTGATGTGCGCTTTTGAAAGTTTGAAGAAAACTTGAAATATCCCTTTCGAGTCGTCTTCAAAGATCTTTTCTATTATGCGCCAATCAACAACTTCATCTCCAATTGAGATAGTGTGTTTGAGCAATACATTTCTCACACTTTTGAACATATGTGGATAGTCATAAAGTAAAAAAAACTCTATGGCCCTCGATATCCACATATGGTTCAAGATGCTTGAAGGGTGCTATTTTGGTGTAAGCTCCAACATTATTTGGGCCTTGGTCACAGCTTGTTGCGACAATGGCTAGTCCACAATTTATTACTCCCGTAATAATTGATACTAACATCTTTGATATTATGGTTGTATCAGGTGATCCAATGTAATAGGCAATAGTCTGCTTCCAATTTTTGTTTAAACCTCTAAGTTTAAAAACCATTACCTTAGAGGCCACATCGTTTTTCCTTCCGAATTCTGCAAAGTCGGTGTATCCATATATAAAGTCATCCTTGACGTTATATTCCAACTCCTTCTTGATTAACATCTCGTCGAAAAGTAACACGCACTTTTTGTCCAACGATGTCATGTCCTTTGCTTTGTCAATGAGCAGCTCCTTCATCCTTTGGCTCAATCCTGTGGGCAGACGGATTTCTGAATGCCACCGGTAAATCGTGCTTACCGATGGCAGCTTGAAACCTGCACTCAACATGAAATTGTAGCATGCTGGGGACTTAAAGAAAAATTTGATAAACAAATCTTTCTCTTTTGGTGCCCAGGGTGCATTCGCCTTGTGAAATAGCTGGGAGATGATGAAAGTTCTCAGTTCCTCCGAAAAGTCCTCCATATGGGCATCGAGTCCTTTCCTCAGCTGGTATTCTGGTCTCACCGCTGTTTTTTTGGGTGTGTCCAAGTAACACTTGCACAAAGGTTGTGAAGTTTCCGGTGATTTCACGCGCGGGACAAATTTGTAATTTCCTAAACTGGGGGATGGGAAGTGCTCCGGTATGATTTATAGCTTGTTATAGCTATTCTTTTGTCATTAATTGTTTAATAAAACACTCGCAGATAAATCTTTTTGATTTTTTATTAATCTAATAAAGTACACTTTAAATTAATTTTTAAGTTTTTTTTTAAGTTAAGAGTTTTGTTGCACACTGTTCAGCACACACGACGAGACTGTTCGGATAATATTTTTACAAGGAAGAAATAGCAAGGAAAAAATCACAAGGAAAAGATAACAAGGAGGGAACCAAAAATATTCTGTTTTAGGATGCGTTCAGAATTTTCGAGATCGGGAGCGTTCATTAATTGAAAGTAAATAATGGTCGCGTTCATTAATTGAAAGTAAATAATGGTCGCGTTCAAACAAGTAACTTATATATGATGCGATGCAACTTTGTTAACGCGATTGAGTATTAGGTGGATAAATTAATATCCACTACATCACCCTCCCCCAATCGAGCCCCCCATCCATGAGATCAGATTTTTACTTCGCTTTTTACATACCGAAATATTAAATGCAGTGCGCTGGTTTCAATCTATCGATAGATATAGATACATCTTTGTTTTTAATTTGTACTACGAAATATTTTCGTAAACGTCGAATTACTTTGTATGGGCCCTCATAGGAAGGCGTGAGGCCGGTTTTAACTTTGTCGACTCTTACGAAAACTTGTTTACATTCGCTCAAATGCTTTGGTATAAAAATCTCTTGTTCTGTTTGTCTAGTTTCTGTGGGTATAAGGTTTCTCATGACATTACGCAGTTTTTCTATTAAGGCGTCTGGAGAACTTTCTTGTTTTTCATTGCTGATGAAAATTTCCCCTGGTAGTCTGAGATTCTGCCCATACACCATTTCTGCCGCAGAAGAGTTTAAATCCTCTTTTACTGCGGAGCGGATTCCTAAAAGAATAATTGGGAGTTCTGAGCTCCAGTTTATAGTGTTGCATCTAGCCTTAAGTGAACACTTTAGTTGCCTGTGAAAACGCTCAACCATGCCGTTGGCTTGCGGGTGATAAGGCGTAGTGTGTATTCGGTGTACCCCTAATAACCTTGAAAGTTCTCTGAATAGTTTGGACTCAAATTGACTCCCTTGGTCGGTAGTAATTTTCAAAGGTACACCAAAACGAGATATGAAATTTTCAACAAAAGTTTTCGCGACTGAACTGGCTGTTATGTCAACAAGAGGATAAGCTTCTGGCCAACGCGTAAATCTATCAACGGCTGTTAGGATATAAGCAAAACCATTGGATATGGGAAGAGGTCCTACCAAGTCGAGGTGAATGTGGTCAAATCGTCCCTTTGGGACTTCGAATCTACCATGTTCTGACTTGGTGTGTCTTTGGACTTTCGATTTCTGACACCCTAAACAAGATCTGGTCCAACTGTTGATGTTTTTGTTGATGTTTGGCCAGAAGTATCGATCTGTTATGATTTTTCGCGTGGCGCGTATGCTTGGATGAGAGATCCCGTGAAGAATGTTGAAAACTTTGAAACGTAAGGAACTAGGAATGAAAGGCCTGTTTTTGTTATTCGAAGTTTCGCAATAGATTTTTAAGTGAGGGAATTCGAACGCTTTTAGTGAGAATGAAGATTTCTTTGTTTTTTCATTTTTTAAAAGTTCTTGTAACTCTGGGTCAGTGGATTGTAACTTGGCGATTGTTTCTAGATCTAGCTCTTGACTTTTTATGGCTGATATTTCGGGACAATGAAGACGAGAAAGGGCGTCGGCGACAACGTTGTCTTTGCCCTTAATGTGCTGTATGTCAGCAGTGAATTGGGAAATGAAATCTAAGTGACGTGTTTGCCGCGGACTTCTTTCCGTTTTACTCGTCAAAGCATAAGTGAGTGGTTTGTGATCAGTAAGTATTGTAACTTCACGACCTTCGACGAAAAACCTGAAGTGTTTGAGAGCTAAATATATAGCTAGTAACTCACGGTCAAAAGCTGAGTATTTGGATTCTGTGTCTTTGAGTTTTTTCGAGAAAAAAGCTAGTGGTTGCCAGGATTGATAAACTTGCTGCTGAAGGACTGCACCAACGGCTGTGTCTGATGCATCCGTAGCGATGCTGAAAGTCCCATTCTGAATTGAATGAGCCAGAAGGGTTACTTTCGATAGCGCTTCTTTTGCTTCATGAAAAACGCTGTCAAGAGTTTCAGGCCACGAAAAAGATTTTTTTGATTTTTTTGAATTGGTTAGAAGTGCTAAGTGTGAGTGAAGTGGAGCGATAATCTGTGCTAATTTAGGAATAAAACGATGATAATAATTTATCATTCCTATAAAGCGTTGGATCTGTTTGATTGACGTAGGTGTTGGGAATTTTAAGATGGCTTCGACACGATCTTTCGAAGGGGAAATACCTTCAGCATTGATTGTGTGGCTTAAAAATTCCAGAGAGGAAACACCGAAAACGCACTTTGACAGGTTGATATTAACTCCATACTCCTCCAGTCTTTTGAAAAGAAGTTCGAGATGGTGCTTATGTTGCTCTTCGTTTTGACTGGCGATCAAAAGATCATCAATGTACGCGAAAACGAAATCGAGACCAAAACAAACTTCGTTCATAAAACGTTGAAACGTTTGTGCGGCATTTCGAAGTCCGAATGGCATTCGGAGCCATTCGAATAAACCAAAAGGTGTTGTTATTGCCGTTTTATGAACGTCCTCAGGTGCGACGGGAATCAAGTGATAAGCTCTTACAATGTCAAGTTTTGAAAAGAATTTGCAGCCGTGTATGTTCATAGAAAAATCTTGGATGTGGTGGATCGGATGACAATCCGGTACCGTGGCAGCATTTAATCTGCGGTAATCACCACAAGGTCTCCAATCCTGGTTGTTCTTTTTCTTTACCATGTGGAGAGGTGAGCATGTGCTCGAAGAAGATGGCTTACAAATCCCTAGTTGCATCATGTGTTGAAACTCAGTTTTCGCAGCTTTGTGCCTAGAGGCATCAAGCCGTCTAGGCCTAGAAACTGGAAGTTGACCTTTTGTGACTATATGATGCACTATTGTGTGCTTAATTGGCGCGAAATAGTTGGGTTCCTGTGTTAAACAAGGAAACTTTTTTAAAATAGAATTGTAATCACTATTGATTTGAAAGTGTTTGGGACTCGGATCGTTTGTTCGTATGGTTGAAGCACATGCCTGGAGTTTAGTAAGAGGATCTATTAGTTTTTTGTTCTTGGTATCTATCAGCAGATTAAATTTCGCTAAAAAATCGGCACCTAGTATTGGTCTGTTCACCGAGGCTAATATAAAGGAGTGTACAAAGTTTCGCCTTAGACCAATATCGAGGTTTAATAATTTTGAGCCGAATGTTGGAATCGTAGTTCCATTAGCTGCTGATAGTAAGTATAAAGGATTTTGGAATGCCGATCCCTTTTTTGTATTGTAAGGAAGAACTGAGAGATCCGCCCCTGTGTCGACTAGAAAAGTGAGATTTGAATTTTTATCTTTAATAAATAAGCGGCGGCTCAAAGGAGTCTGCATGTTTGCCGCTGCAACAGCAGGCTTATCTAGTTTGGGTGATCGGTGTGTTTTTGGGATTTTTGTTTTTCGAAATTGCAAGGCTTGTCGCATTTTCTCGCGTTTTTGCGATAACGTCTATGGTACCAGCAAATGTCTGAACCTGGATTTGAATTTGAATAAGCGCGACTTCGAGAACGGTTGTCTCTATTTCTAAAATTCTGGGAAGACTTGTTTCTACTACGCGATCGTGAGCTGAGTGATAAAGCTTCGATCATTGACTCAATTTTATTAAGTCTTTGTTCGAGTTCATTAGTAGTGTTTGAAGTGTTATTATTTTGTTGCACCGAGGAAATACTAGAGATAAGTGTACCCTGAGATGCCTCATAGATTTTGTCCGCTAAGGAAGCTAACTCATCTAAGGTTTTCGAACCTACTGAAAGTAATGCGATGTTTATGGCTTGTGGCAATCGACGCATCCACAATTTTTTAATAATATCATCGTTAAAAGTAGTGCCAGCTAACATTTTCATTGAACGCAATACCTCCGACGGCTTTCGATCACCGATATCCGCTTTATCGATAAGCGTTTCCAACCGTTTTATCTCAGAAACTGAATGGCGTTCTATTAAAGCCGCTTTTAAAGCTAGATATTTTTCGGTGGGTGGTGGGTTTGAGAGGATATCGATCACTGAATCACAGGTGTCTGGTGGAAGAGAAGCTACCGTGAGACAATATTTTGTCTCGGAACTAGATATCCTGTGTACCGTAAACTGTGCCTCAGCCTGAATAAACCAGGTGATTGGGTTGGTGTTCCAAAAAGTAGGAAGTCGAAGTTTAATTGAATCTACGAAAGGAGGACTCGCTTGGGTTTGTGTATTGTGCTCGGTAGTGAAAATCAAATTCCCGGCATGGCCGGTATTCGAACCATTTTCAGTTCCATTAGGATCTGTCATTTCGGTTTTAGTTCCAGTCATAAATGAAAAACTTGGAAATAAAAACGCGAAATTCAAAAGTGAATTTCTAAAGTGAATTTGGAAAGTGAACCACGAAACTGATTGGGTGTTCCGCGACAGAATGAATTAGTTGGATAATAATAATTTATTGGAAATAAAGAGCGAAATTCAAAAGTGAATTTCTAAAGTGAATTTGGAAAGTGAATCATGAAACTGATTGGATGTCCCGTGACAGAATGAATTTGTCGAATAACGCGGTATAAATTGTTTGTTTGAACGCTCACCCTAGCTCTAATACCGAAAACCGAGAAAAAGTGAAGAAGTGAAGTGGAAAAATTTTTGTTAAAAAAAATGAACGTGAAAATTCTGAATGCGTAGGTATATGTATATTAATTTGAAAATTACTTTAATAAAAAAAATGTAATATACTATGCAAAATAATATAATATAATATACTTAATTTAATAATAATATATGCAATATGATTTTAAAATTGTGTGCTGTGCTGAAAACAAAACTCTCACCTGTACAATGTTTTTTTACAAAAATTTTGTTGTTTCTTGATGATCTGCTTGAAGGTTACGCTGATCCGCTTTTTGTACTGCTTTTCTGGTTGGGCGCTGGTTTTTATTCGTGTCTGGAGCGTGCGCCAATGATATATTGGTTAGGTATTTAGTATTACCTGCTGCTATTCTGGTTGTGCGGATGGTGGCAAATTTTTATTTCATAAAAAAAACTTGAAAAAAATGCTTGGAAAAGTTATTTATTCTAAAAAAAACTTTTCGGAAAAAAAATATGCGCAAGTTTATTCCAAAAAAAAAACTGCGAGAAAAATTCTTGCTCAGCCTCTGCAAGTTATTTATTCCAAAAAAAAACTTGTGAAAAAAATTAGTGCTCCGCCTCTGCAACAAGTTATTTGTTCTAAAAAAAAACTTGTGGAAAAAAAATTAGTGCTCCGCCACTGCAACAAGTTATTTATTCTAAAAAAAAAACTTGTGGAAAAAAAGTGCAATTTGTTTATTCCAAAAAAAAAATTGCGAGAAAAAATGTTGTATTCCTATGTGGTGCAATTCTTTGAACAATTATTGCAGCAGCACCAGCGTAGCGATGGCTATGAATGGTGGTGGTGGAGCGACTGTATGTGATGGCGTTGGCGTTGGAGCGAATGTAGATGATGATGAAGAAGTGATTGAAAAATGAATGATGAAAAGACGAAGATGTAGTAGCAGCGACGAGAATGTTGGCGACACGTGTGAATGACGAATGCGAATGGTGGCGCTTGAAATGCCTTTGGACGCACTGTGGCAAAAACGATGTGAGATGTGGCGTCTTCTAGAGCGTTGGCGACACGATTTTGAAGAGATGTTTCTAGTGGCGCTTATGTGGATTTTTGTCAGGTGGTGGCGTTGAAATGATGTAACTGGTGGTGGTGGATGTGGCGGTAGCGCTGTATGTACAGATGTCTGTGGTTGTTCGTTCCAGTTCCAACGAAGAACTGTATTTTCACCGTTCACCAATGTAGCTTGTTTCAGCGTTGCTATTGGTGGCGTGTTAGCGGGTGCCGTTATTGGGAACCCGTTGCTCCGGTCTCGGTGGATTTTTGGACGATCCAGAAAAATTGTCCTTTTTTTGTCGGGGTCACCAATATAGCTTGTTATAGCTATTCTTTTGTCATTAATTGTTTAATAAAACACTCGCAGATAAATCTTTTTGATTTTTTATTAATCTAATAAAGTACACTTTAAATTAATTTTTAAGTTTTTTTTTAAGTTAAGAGTTTTGTTGCACACTGTTCAGCACACACGACGAGACTGTTCGGATAATATTTTTACAAGGAAGAAATAGCAAGGAAAAAATCACAAGGAAAAGATAACAAGGAGGGAACCAAAAATATTCTGTTTTAGGATGCGTTCAGAATTTTCGAGATCGGGAGCGTTCATTAATTGAAAGTAAATAATGGTCGCGTTCATTAATTGAAAGTAAATAATGGTCGCGTTCAAACAAGTAACTTATATATGATGCGATGCAACTTTGTTAACGCGATTGAGTATTAGGTGGATAAATTAATATCCACTACAGATTTCCGAACTGAAATCGGCTGGTGGTAATGAAAATCTGCGTATATAATTTGCAGAACCAGTCGCAGCCGCATTAACGATTGATACGGCTGGACTAGAAGGAACCGGTGGAAGTGGGGCTGGAGGTACATTTATCGGCTCAGAATTCCGAATCGTTGACAGGATTCGTGTTTTGTTCGCTTCCATTGCGCGAACGCACGATCTGTCCAGAGATTCCTCTGAGCAACAACAAATGGAGGACGAAAAGGTAATGGGAAGCGCCGATTTGGACAGACTCTTATAAGTAGCGTGTACTTGAATGTCCTTAGCATAAAAATGGTTTTCGCACATGAAGGAAGTTTTTGCAACTTGCTTGATGGGCGAAACATTTCCATGCTTTATCCAAATCGGTCTTCGGTGGTCAGAAGGCAATTGAAAAAAGGAAACGTAGCCTGCCGACCTTTTCTGTTCATAACAGTTGAAGTAACAGCACATAACCATTTTGAATTAAATAATTTATATATATTTTATAAGAATATACAAAAATAAAGCAGCAAATATATGTAAATAAACACATTTTATTTACTAAACTACAATAAATATTATTAACAAGAAATACTGTTAATAAACAAAGCAGTAAATATTAATTTTAAAAAGCAGTAAATTTAAACTATAAAATATAAAAAGTATATTCAATTAACGAATATTAATATAAAAAGCAATAAATATAATTAAATTAAAAGTGATAAATAAAATGTATTTAAAAGGAATAAATAAAATGTATTAAGCACACAAAAATAAATAAAATATATTTTATTGCAAAACGTGTATACCTAATTAAAAACAAAATAATTTATATAAGCAATAAATTCAATGAAAGTTTTAAATTTGATTTTGAAAAAAAGTACAATAACTAATAATAATAAATAAATAACCTTTGAAAAAGAAGATGATATATAATTAATAACCTAATATCACAAATATTTGATATATTTTGAAAATTACCTGAAACACCCGGTCTTTAAAATAAATTAAAATGCTATACCTACAGCAATTTTTGAATTGTTTCAAATAAAACAAAAACGCGCACTTTCTATTAAAATCTAAATATAGGTAATAACAAAAACAAAATAGAAACAATACTGAAAAACCCGCACTTTCAATCAAAGTTCGAAAAATGAATTCAAATTACTAGCTTTTTGCTTTTAAACTGAAAGGAAATTGTATTTCGACTAAAAGCAAACACCGGTTTTATGAGACCATACACAAATATGATGCACACGGGTAAGAAAATCCCACTTTAATAGGAATTTAAAAACTTAAGTACCTATAATGGTACCTAAAGTTCAGTGGCGTAACTATACCGTTCGAGGCCCGTGGCAAATTCATCGGATGGGCCCCTCCCCCCAATTTAAAAAAAATTAACCAACAATAATAATATTTTTTTATTTTATAATACTTATTTATACACTTTTACTTGTAAGAGTACAATAATAAATCACTACGTTAAGTAGGTACATACAAACTTTATAATTATACTTAGGTACTTGATTTTCTAATAATTCACTTTAAAATAAAAATACCTAATTATAACCCTGGGTGTTTCAAAAGTAACGTGAATAGGCATCTTCTGGGTAAGCTCGCTCCATCGTAGACCACATCATAGCTTAGACATGATTGTGGTCAAGAGCAAGCCCATTTCAAATAAAAAATAAAAAAAAAGAAGTACAGTCAGCATCTTATTGATATGGGCACATAGAGTAGTCAAAATGATTTGAACAACAAAAAAAGCAATTTGATATACGCAGTCCGAATAATCATATTGTTAAAAGCACACAAGTTGTTCAAAATATAAAATGTTAATTATTAAAATTCCTTCCTTCGGACTTTCTGTTCAGCAAAAGTGGTAATGATATCATCAAAGTTCAAATTTCGGGCCATAGAATTTTCGATGGATAGAATAGCTAAGTTGCTTAACCTGTCTTGTCCCATAGAATTTCTTAAATAAGTTTTTATCAATTTCAGTTTTGAAAACGATCGCTCGGCACTAGCCGTAGTCACAGGAATGGTGAGAAATAATAGAAATGCAGTGCACACTTCAGGAAAGCTTGAAGATATAAAATGATTTTTTATTATTAATAAGTCAGCAAGTTCTCTTATAGAAGATGATGTTTCTATTTCGTGTCTAAAAGAGGATCGAAAACTGAGAATTTCCTTGCAAAACGAGATGGATATATCTTCTTTATATAGATGGACAAATGCTAAAGCCTTCTCCAACAAATCAGTATCGTTCAAATTTTGTAAAGTGGCAGGTTGCAAGACACTGAAATTGGAAACAATTTCATTCATTCCAAGGAAACGCGATCTCAGTTGATTAATGATTATGTCTAATACACGATAGAATACGTTCACTTTAAACAAGCTTTCAGGATCTTGGAGACGTTCATCCTCACAAATTTCATCAAAATGACGTTTCACTTTTCTCTGACGAGTTTTAGGAAATTCAGGGTTTATAGACCATTTCGTTGCAATACTATTTGCCTCCATTTTTAAATCTTCAAATTCATTTCGATACTTTTCAAGTTGTTCTAGACATACTTGTAAACGCTTTGAAGCATTTGAAAGATCGATGGCTTTAGACTGAAGTGCTTTAGAAGCCGCGTCTATAGTTTGCAAGACTTTGCAATGGAAAACTAACAACATAATAAAATTGTAGTTTTCTATCTTCTTCTTCAGCAAGATAGCTTCATTTATCTCATCTGTTTTGGAATTTAATAAAATAGTTTTTGTAAGCGCTTTTTGAACATCAACAAACCGAACTTTTAAAGCAAACATGGCATCGAAGCGTCCTGCCCATCTAGTTGGATTCATTGTTTTTAATGTTACTGAATTTGATGATACCCGGGTCTCTCCTTTATTGTCAGATATAAAACTAGATAATATATTCCATCGTTTAATACTATGGCCAAAAAAATTATAAATTTGTTGCACAGTTTCGAATAATGTTTGTATTTCTATGACCTCTTTTACTGCATCATTTACCACCAAATTTAAATTATGAGCAGCACAATGGACATAAACTGCATTTGGCTCTACATCTCTTATGAGTTTTTGAACTCCGCCATAAGTGCCTTTCATGGTATTAGCTCCGTCGTACCCTTGTCCACGGCACTTATTGAGAGAAATACTTTTGTCATTTATGGATTTTATTATCTGCTTGGACATTGCTAAGGCAGTTTGATCCTTAACCTCATGAAATCCTAAAAATGACTCTTTAATTACAAGAGTCTTTGGAGTTCCATTTTCATCTTTCTCGATTATACAGTAACGGTAAAGTTCACACAATTGATCTGTTTTGGAAATATCTTGAGTAGTATCAAATAAAATGGAATAAAATGGTGCGGTTACTATTTCATTTACCAGAGCATTTTCCACTTTTTGAACCAGAACAGCAATGAGCTCATTTTGTATTTTTGGACTTAAGTATTTAATCTGGCCCTTAGGTTTGCTTAGCAACTCTTGTAAAATAGGATCGTATTTGGCTAATAACTCAACAATACTCAAAAAATTTCCTTTTGGACCTGAATCGTGGGCATATACCAGGTCTCTATGGCCACGAAAAGCTAAATTACAAGTTGAAAGTGTTAGAGTAACATCAAGGAGTCTAGTGAGTACCTTGCGCCAAAAATTTTTTTCTCTCTTGATAATGGACTCTTGCTCTTCATCTAGTGTTCCATGTAATTGCCACTGTCGATGTACAAAGCATGAATGCAAATGTTCTTTCGATGTCTCATGTCTTTCTATGGCTTCCACAATATGTTTCCAATCATCATAGCCTTCCATCCAAATATTTTGTATATTTTTAGATGCCCTACTTGTGAATAACCAACATGGTTCACAATATGCTTTTTGCAGCAATAGGGAATAGCACAGCCACGTACGTTCTAACTTTACGCCAGATTTAGAAATACTGTAATAATATCTATCTAAGAAAGATCTTTTGTTACTATCCCTTAAAAAGGAGCCTTTTGGTTTACAGGGTCCGTTTTCGATCACAAACCGTTTTACTTGATCATTGAGTTCTTTGAAGTTACCTTTATCAGTAACGTACGGTAAAGATTTTAATTTTTCTATATTTAAAAATGATTCGTTTGAAGATTTGCTCGTACCGGGTTGTGGTTGCTCTGAATCTAAATATTCACTGTTATCGGGCTCTGCGATATTACCACTTATGACGACATCATTTTCTGCCCTTCTGACGCACTGTTCATTTGATTGTTCTTCTATACTATCTTCATTCTTAAAGTACTGACTTATTTTAGGTAACTTTTTGTTTTGTTCTTCAGACTCCTTCTTTCGCTTTCGTTTTTCGCTTCCACTCTGATACTTTCTAAAACAAAACAACACCGTAAAAAGTTTGTAATAATACTATAGTTTTTATAAAATGAAAAATCTGATTGCTAAGAAATGCCAAAAAAGCGACCGTACAAATGTATGTAACGAAAGTCCACCAGTTTGTTCAATGCTTAATTCAAGCGTGCAATTTTATAATTATTGAAAGAACGATGAACATAGGTAAATAGTTTTGGTAGTTACGAAATATCAAAATAGTGATTTGTGCTTTTATAGGTAGATTAAAAATTAAAATGATTGTTATCTTATAAATTATTTTAAATATTAGAATAAAATTCTTACCGCGTAGACATAGTCAACCTATTTTCCCAATTGACTTATTAAATATATTCTCACTTGCAACAAACACCCAATTCTTACAATAATAAACAGCTAACTGCTTGAGAGCTTGCGTACAGTTACAGGGTTACAGCTAAACCGAGTCAAACCGAGTAATATAAAAATCAAACCGAGTTGGTCGAACCGAGAGAACGAAAACAAACACAGTGTATTTATTACACACCCGTCGCGTCGTCGTCATCTTCATCGGTGTATATTAAGTCGAGTTGAAAAACAAAAACAGTATCTCTGTCTTTTATAATACTAACCGAGTTGCATTTACTGATTCAATACTTATTTGGAATTCGGTTGTGGTTGGGTGTTGGGTCTGGGTAGTATAGTTAGGTTTCTTTTCTCTTGTTGAAATTTTTGTTTGTTGTGTTGTGTGGTGTTGTTGTATGCGCTGCGCTCGCCGTGTTGTTTTGTTGTCCGATTCATAGAACCGCATCCGACGGGTTTGAAATTTGAATTGAAGTCGAGTAAAAGAAGTTTTTTTTTGGTTTGTATACAAATAGAGCCAGCAGCCAGCCAACCCGAGTTGCTCTCATACCGTTGCAAAAGTATTTTATTTTAGTTTCTTATTCTTATTGGGTTTTTCTTTTTTTTAGTTCCTTAACGAACGAATGCTGCCATGTGTAGGATGTTCCTGCTTTTATTGCATAATTTTAATTAATATTTCAGTTTTTTTTATTTAAAGTTGATTACTTTACACTCTTACAAAAATCAATAGTGTGGGAAGTATTCAAAGTATCAGAAGGAGGTACAGTTATTCAAATCCAAATAATCGCCTCAACATTGTGTAATCAAAATTATTATTTATGAAATAATTTAATCCTGTAACATGAAGTTCCTTGTTTTGTACCTACAAGTTGTATTTATTGTTTTTCAAATGATTAATATTTTTTTTTGGTACTACCTAAATGAATTAATAAAAAAACTATGCATCTCTTCACTAGAATGTTTGCCTTTGTTTTAGTTTTTCAAAACATAAGATGAAGGAAAATAATTTGAAAAAAACCGAGTTGGCTAACTCGGTTTGCAACTCGGTTTGCTTGAATTCTAACTCGAGTTGACTCGGTTAGGGAAATTAGCGGTTTGGCACATCATTAGTTCTAAAACTGGGTTACAACTTTTTTTTTACAAATCCTTTGAATTTTTAATACATTTTTGAACTTGCTTATGCAACTCAGTAGGTAAAAAAAAAATCAAAGACGAAACTTTTTTTACTAAACATGTATGATAAATAATAAATGCTGGGAGTTGGGGTTCTCCTCTGACCGGGGGCCCCTTCCAGCTGGGGGCCCGTGGCATTTTGCCGACTTGCCACCCTGTAGTTACGCCACTGCTAAAGTTTCACTTCCTAGGTTTTTATAATTTTCTTTGAAAAAGTTTATAGGTATGTACTAGAGATGCCACGAATATTCGGCAACTATTCGGTATTCGGCTTATCGGCCATTTTTTTGCTATTCGGTATTCGGCCGAATAGTACGTACTATTCGGCCGAATACCGAATAGCAAGTCATGTAAAAAAATACACGTTATTTATTACTCAAAATTATGTATTTATTTCCAAATTACAACATTTTAGTAGTTAAAATTAATCAGTGGTAAGTTGTGATGAATAAAAACTAGCTTTTCAGCATTTTTTGGTAGCAAACGATTGCGCTTTTCATCGTAAACGTTACCAGCCTCGGAAAATAACCTCTCACTATAAACGCTACTTCCAGGCGAAGAAAGATAAACTTTAGCAAATTTCGAAAGGTTTGGGTATTGTTTTTCGTTTGCTGACCACCACTTGTAAGGATCGGCCTTCCGATCTAGGCGAACTGTTTTCAAATAAAAATCCAACTCGTTTGCCACAGCATTCTTCTCCACGTCCTCCACATCATAAGCATTTCGCATATTATCTGTAGCGACTTCTTCAAAGCAGTTCCAGAAACTGTCGTGTATTTCAACATTTTCAACAGTCTTATCATTTTCATTCAAGTTTCTTTTCTTACGCGCTGGAGAAGAATCGTCATCGGTACTACTTGGTTCATCACAACTTTTTTTTAGAGCTTCTAGAAGAATTTTTTGTTTTGCTCTTTCTGTTTGAACCAATCCTAGAAAACTTTTAAAGCGAGGATCCAGAAAAGTAGCAACCAGATATTTGTTTTTATCATCGAAGCTGAATCGCCTTTCTAGCTCGGCCTGCAGTGAGGATCTCATCGTGACTAAATTAGGTACTTTCTCGGCTGTCTCTACCTTTCCCAGATATTTTAATAAAGTTACTGAATGTGGAATTACTTCAGAGATGCAAGAGATACCTGAGCTAGTTATTTTTGTTATTTCTTCGAATGGTTTGAGGAGTTTGATACATTGTTCCAATAGTTCCAATTGAGCATGTGTCAGATTTATTAAAGTTTCATGATCTGTTATGTACAAGGAAACAACTCGCTTTTGTTCTAATAATCGCTCCATTAAATAATACGTAGAATTCCAGCGTGTGCTCACATCTTGTACTAGTTGGTGGTTTGGCAAGTTAAGTTCTTCTTGAATAGATTTAAGTTTCTGCTCTGCTAAGCCAGAATGATTAAAATGGGTAACGATTCGTCTCGCAGCAGCTATCATCTGTTGTACTTCTGGTTGAGATTGTAGCGACTGATCTATAGCTCGTTGTAGTGAATGAATAAAGCACCTGCCTGAATCATATCCTGCATCCCGCACACCTTTTATCATATTAGAGCCACTATCATGGACAAGTAAATGGAGCTTGGATTGAGGAATATTCCATCTTTCTGTAATAGCATTGAGTTCTTTTGCAATATTGATACCAGAATGTGAGCCAGGAAATGATTTCATAGCTATAACGCCATGTTCCAGAATGAACTCCGGAGATATCCAGTGCGCAGTGAAGCTCAGAAAGCTCTCGTTATTGTGCTGGCATGTCCATATATCAGATGTCACTGATAATGCTGCTGCCTGTGAAATACTGGCTTCTATTTTAGCACAAATTCTGTTGTATATATCCGGAACAATTTTCTCGGTCATGTAAGTGCGACCAGGTACTTTATAATGGGGCAAAGCATTTGCCATAAGTCTCTGAAATCCAACTCGTTCCACAAGTGACAATGGTTCGTTGTCCAAAGCAATCATTTCGCCAATCAAGTAATGATATTTTATTGATTTCGGATCATTAATGTCCCAGAGCAATTTCCTTTCTGATGTTTCCTTCAGGGTGAGCTGCCGATCTTTTGATCTGGACGTTCCAGGTTCTGCTGGCATCTTGGCATCGGTAGAAGTAGAAGTACCGCCCATGTTGCTGCCACTTGTCGATGGAACATTAATTAAAGCAGCGTATTGGTCAGCATGTTTGGTTTTAAGATGGTTTTTTAAAGAGGTTGTAGCTGTAAATAAAAAAAAACTGAAATTAATTATAATTAAATAAGTTATTTTATTTCCCTTATCTATCATATAGAAAATCAAATAAATATAGGTATATAAATAAATAATTTCTTATAAAACTTTATTCCGAAACAACTAGGGCAAATCGATCTCCTTTCTTTTGTAAGTAGGTATTTACAAATAGGTACAGTACAACAACAAGGTAAGTAAGTAGGTACGTAGTTTGACATAACCAGTTAACTTAACAAACAACCACCTACCTATACGTAAACGTATTAAGTGATTAAAACTATTTCGAAACTATTAAATTAATCTAACGTTTTACTTACTTGCTTTTTTTCCTTCTCCGTCTCTTGAGATCTTGATGCTACATAACAAACACTGGGCCAGTTTATTATTTTCACTACAAATCTCATAATATTCCCATATGGGCGATTTTTTATTAACCGGTGTCATTTTATAAGCCTTTTGACGAAAAAACAATTGAAAATGAACTAAGGAACAAACTTCTTAGCAAAATAGTACTTAAGTTTCACTTTACGTATTATTTATATACTAACAAAGCGCTCCGTGACGCGATTGAAACAAATACAAACAATATTGTCGTCGCCTGCCGCGCGAACGCAACGAGAAAAACAGGTTGTGACTTGTCTTTTCCAACTAACGCGCCCCGCCAAGCATGTACTTCGCGCCGAATATTCGGCGGCCGAATATTCGGCGCTTCGGCCGACAGCGTTGCCGTATTTTCGGTATTCGGTATTCGGCCAATTCACTATTCGTGGCATCTCTAGTATGTACATATATGCTACTAGTTTTGAAAAAAACTAGTCTAAACAATGCACAATTTTTCCCAGATTTTACTATTATTTGGAATCACCAGACAAAACGCACAAGCACAACCGCTAAAGTTGAAATTAAGTTTATAGGTATTTCTACCGACAGACTTTATTTATATTTATTAATTTAAATTTTATAGGTATGTATATGCTACTAGTTTTGAAAAAAACTAGTCTAAACAATGCACAATTTTTCACAGATTTTACTATTTTTTTTGGAATGACCAGACAAAACGCACAAGCACAACCGCCAAAGTTGAAATTTTGAAAGTTTTGAATTTGAATTGATTCTAGGAAACAAATCAATTTTAAATATAAAGCATTGTATATAAAACTGATATACATATATACAATGATATAAAGAAAAAACGCTACAATTTGCATTTGAAAGAAATAGGACAGGGCTGCCACTTTTGAACGTGAATATAAAAGAATCATTTACTAGTAATTTAAGATTTGTTTTTCCTTTCACCTTATAAATGCGTACCTACCAATAGGTATACGATAATGCATTTACGTGAACTAAAATTTTCTTTTAATGTTTCCGTGAACTACAGTATATTTTAAATTTTAACGTATGAAATTTAAAACCATTTCCAAGGGAATTCAGATTGTTCAAAAATATTTTATATTACATAAAACATGTTTCACAATTAAAATTAAAGGAATTTCTAGTTTTTTTAAGTGAACAAACACTGAAATGTAATTTTAATCTTCACCTGAATTTAATTCTAAATTAACCTAACCTATGTTAACAACTTCATATGGACATAAATGCATTTTAAAAATAAAATAAATTAATACTGTAATTTGTACCTACATGATTGCGTATTTACTATGCTTAAGAAATAGAAAACATTAATCTACATTTGTTCGTTATATTTCTAAAAATATCCAACATTGTAAAGGTGATATATAATATCTACCTATATTTATCCTTATAAAAAACAAACAATAAATATCTGACCATTATGAGCATTATATTAATTTTCTTATTCATTTCATTCATTGAATTTCTGAAAAAGGAGTACCTACTTAAAGTTTCAAATTGGGAACCGGAAACAATTTGTACTCATTCAATCCTTTTTTTGCCTTGTTGATATTTTTCAATATTTCTCAATACCTACCAAGCAAAAAAAAACATATTATACATATTTGTACCTTTCCCTCCAACTATCGCTAAATTTGTATCATTCTTCTCTATCTTCTATTTTTCGATTATCTGGAAAATTATTCTTCTATTCTTCGATTATCTGAAAAATTATTTCTTAATATTGCAATTCTCGCTCATTCTCCCCTCACCGCAATACAATTCACACGTCAAACACGTGGAACTAATGTTTGGGAAGTCGGCAAGTAGTTTTATTGCCGACGTTTCACCTTCATGATAGTACTGCAAAATTTGAATACTGTTTACGTTTTTTTATTAGAATTTAAAAACAGTTCATTGGCAAAAAAAAAATAAAAATAAGAATCACATTTCCAAAGAGTTAATAGGTGGTATGTAATGTAGGTAACTAGATACTTTGTAATTAAAATCATATTGAACATAAAATTAGAAATTCATTTGCAGTTTTCTTAAAGTTAAAATTAATTTGATTATATACAGTGAGAAGCAAAAGTCTTGATACCCAAACTTGTTTTGTCTTTGGAGCAAGGAATATTTTTAAATAAAACTTTTCGGCAAATATATATTAGTTTTCAAAAATGTTTTTATTTATACTTTTTTCAAATTCAACAAAAAAAAATAAAATTGTTTCACTTAAATAAAATATAAAACTAAAAATTTTACGCAGCAATGAAGAAAAGGGCAGCAAAAGTGTTGATACCTTTAATGAAATTAAGGAAAAACTGTGGATTTACCTTAAGTTTACAGAAATAATACTTACCTAATATTTGGTTGGCCAGCCTTTCAATCTTTTCACTTCTTTTAAGCGGTCAGGCATGGAATGGGTCAACTTTTTCAAATATTCCTTTGATATTTCTTGGCATTCCTTTAGCAGTAAGGCTTTAAGCTGAGACTTGGATTTAATATCATACTTTCGCAAACGTTTGTCCAAATGATCCCAAAGATGCTCTATTGGGTTCAAATCTGGGCTTTGTGGAGGTGTTGATAGCAAGTGAGGGACTCTGTGAACCAACCACATCTTCACAATGTGAGCGACATGTTTGGGATCGTTATCCTGTTGAAAGTAAAAATCTTTCAAGATCCCCATTTTTTGAGCACTTTGTAGCAAATTGTCTTGCAAAATTTTTAGGTAAACTTCTTTGGTCATAATCTCATTAATTTATTTTTAATTTATCAAGTTACCAACACCTTGAGTGGACATACAGCTCCACACCATAACACCACCACCACCGTGTTTCACTGTTTTCCGGGTGTTTTTTGGATTCAGAGCTTCATTTGGTTTTCGCCATACCTTTGTTCGCCCATCCGAGCCAAAAATAATGAATTTTGACTCGTCTGAAAAAATTACCTTATCCCAGAAGTCGAAATCCTTATTTTTATATTCATCGGCAAATTTTAATCTTTTCTTTTTATTTATTTCACTGATTAATGGCTTCTTTCTAGCCACACAAGATTTAAAACCACCTCGTTTGATGCATCTGCGTACAGTGTCTGCCGAAACGGATGTATTCAAAGACTCTTCTAACGTTGCAGCGATCTTTGGTGCGCTTTCAAACGGATCTTTTTTAATAATACCGTTAATCATTCGTTCATCCCTGGCTGATAACTTCCGAGGACGTCCATATCTTGGCTTATTTTCAATACGTTTCTCCGTTTTAAATCTATTTATCACTTTTTGAATTGTTGCTTTGCTTCTTCCAACTAACTGACCAATTTGTGAATATGACATTCCATCCTCATGGCACTTTACTATTACCTTTCTTTCTTCTAAAGTTAATTCTTTTCTTCCCATTTTGCAAAACTTCTTCTGATGCCCACGTCGATATGATTTTGGTCAGACTAACTAAATTTCATGTTGCTTACATTGACCAAGGCTACATAATAACCTTGGTCAATGCGATTAAGAAAATATTCTTTGATTCTTTAAAAATTAACCGTTATCTTGCAGAGAGAACATGCATAATAGAAAGAGTATCAACACTTTTGCGGTGTTCATTTTCATTCATGCGTGACATTTTGCGTGACATATTTGTTTGTGTGTGAATTGTTCTCAATTTTGACATTGTATTTAATAAAACACAAATAAACAAACATTAACAAACAAAAATATTAGTACCAAAAGCTTTTACTTACGTAGTTTCTTGACCTAAGTAAAAAACAAGTTTGCGTATCAAGACTTTTGCTGCTCACTGTACATAGGTTAATTTTATAATTATTATATCTATTTAATAGATATTATCACTCATTTTGTAGTTATAGGTACACTTTATGTGTATGAACTTGTAGTTTTTTGTATAAAAATAAATAAATAGGTAATAACTAGTTAGTAAAAAAATAAATAATATAAATAAATTACAGGTATTTCATTGATAAAAAATGAATAAGTAAAAACAATATAAATAGCTAATTAGCTTTGGTTGTTGTTTCATTATTTTAATTTGCGCATAAATCGCAAACAAAATCCTCGTTTTGTGCTTCTGTAAATGTCTTCGTAGAAAGTTTTGTACATGACAAATGGTACCATCTGCTACATGAGTCGCATCATCTTCTGCATCTGTGTCCAGTTCATCGTTGCATTGTTCACATATTTCTTTTTTGCGTGACTTTTCTAAAACATTAACTTTTTTCTTTTGTTTCTTTTAAGGCTACTGATCTTGTAGGATTTTGCGGTTCTTTTTGCGTTGTTCAATTTCTTTTCTTTTTTCCTGTTTAATCCATTCTCGGTTTTTATAGAACTCTTTCCATTTGGCAGACGAGATCGGCATTGGGGCTCTATTTTCAGGGAATAAAGTGACACCTTTCTTGTTTTTTATGGGATCCTGTGTAACCGACTATTTTGCCTTCGGTTCAGGTTGCCGGAAAATACCCCTTCGGCTAGCTCCGCCATGGGTCCTTGAACCTAAATCGATTACAAAAAAGAATATGGAATTCCGGCTTAAGCGTCTATGGTCTTATTCGACGCGCGAGAATGTTGCCTCTTCCCCACCCAACTATGGTTGTCACCCTCGCCAGGACAACCCCACAAATAGGCTTCTTCATATCATCGTCCTTTTTTACCCTCCTCGCGTCATCCTTCTCATCCTCTTTTTAGTAAAAAAAAACTTAGTTCACCATTTTAATTTTTACTAGCGACCCGCCCCGGCTTCGCACGGGTGCAATGCTGATATACTAAATACGCTACAGAAAAACTGTGAACGTTGTTTATAAAAAAACATAGCGGCCCGCTCCGGCTTTGCACGGGTTTAAAATATGTAACTCACTGAAAAAATGATAAAATCAATCCAGTAGATTTGATTTATTCATTTACTGGCCGTAGCCCGCACGCGTTTTTGGAGTACTTAAAACAATTCCCCTTTCCTTATCTTTGGAATATCTTTTATACACAATATTTTCACTTTTTTTTACATTTTTACTTTTTTTTACATTTTTACAATTTTTTAACATTTTTACTTTTTTTTACATTTTTACTTTTTTTTACATTTTTACCTATTTATTTTACAACAATAATTAATATATTACAGAATATCTTTATATACAACGTTCACAGCTTTCTTGTCATTAGACAATACAAACATGTTTTCTCTAGAGGTTACTCTTGAAAGAGCGACATACAGTTGGCCATGTGAAAAACAGTCAACGCTCAAATCTAAGCCTGCAACGTTGAAGGTTTGATCCTGTGATTTATTAATGGTCATTGCAAAAGATGTCTTTACCGGAAACTGTAAACGTTTAAATTGGAAGGGTAAATCCGATGGTATCAGAGGGATTCGGGGAATCAATACATCTTCTCCGGTACCACATCCTGTGAGTATTGTGCACTCTATTATGAAAGTTTTCAGAGATTTTACCAGCAAACGCGTGCCATTGCAAAGTTTAGGTGGATTCAGGTTTCTAAGTAAAATAACAGGACAACCTACTTTCAGCACCATTTTGTGAGGAGGGAGTCCAGACGGGTTCAAAGAATTTAAAAATTCTGTAGGAAAATGAACAGCTTCTTCCAAATCGATAACAGTATCGACCGAGTAGTATATTTTCGTCGGCGCATCAATCTTTGAAAGAATCAAGTTATTTAACTTATCTACCTGTTCGTTAGTTGGTGACAGAATCGCTCTTTCTTTAAACCAAGATATTGTCTTAGAACTTATGTTATCAATGTCAGGATAGACATTGTTGACTAACTCTTGGATATTGTCTATCAAAACACAAAGGTTTTCTAGGTTAATCCTTCCCTCACTTTGTGTTAACTCTCCATTGCCAACTTTTAGCAGTAGCTCTGGAAATAGCCTGTTCTCACGTGAATATGACGAAACCCTCATATTAGTTTTAAGCTCTAATTTATTGACATGTGGCCAAAGGTTGGATCTTTTTAGGGAAGCATTTATTTCGTCAGCACGTGTTCCTCGAGTCACAACTGGTAGGATTTGACGGAAATCTCCTGAGAACAGAATTGTACATCCACCCATAGGTGAATTTACGTTGCGCAAATCGCGCATTGTCCTATCCAGAGCTTCCACAGACGCTTTGTTTGACATAGTAGCTTCGTCCCAGACTATTAATGAGCAGTCCCTCATCAATTTTCCTGTGTTGCTCTGTTTAGAAACACTACAGACGCTGTTATTATCATCGGTGGCGATTTTCAGCGGAAGTTTGAATGTAGAATGTGCGGTTCGGCCTCCTTCCAAAAGCGTAGCGGCAATACCGGATGACGCAACAGCCAACGCAATTTTTCCGGTAGATCTTACTTTTTTTAAAAGCAGATTGATTAAAAATGTTTTTCCTGTACCTCCTGGGGCATCAAGGAAAAACATTTTCCCTTCATTGTTCTGAATTGTTGATAGTAATGCAGTAAATACTTTTTTCTGATCGATGTTTAATCGTGGCTCATCTTGAGCTATATCTTGTAAAAGTCTCGTTTGATCGTATGATGTTTCTCTTGTGTATTCGGCACTGTTAGTTAAATCTGAGTTAGTAGTATTAGCTGGCATCGGCAGCCCAAAATCCTTGATCGATTTACCCGAAAGTAATTGCACTACTTTATTCAATTTAAATAATGCTTCGTCAAACATGTTTTGATCATATTGCACATCATCTGAGTTTAACTCTCGCCGTCGCCGAATGAGAATATCACTGGCCATATTTTCTTGAAACTTATTCCATAGATTAACAGAATCAGTTACTTGACAAAACGCTACTATGATGGCAAATAAATATCTTAATGATGTAGCTGAACTACAAACAGCTGCTTCTAATAATGTGTTTTCCCACTGAGAATCGTCTTCCAAGAGCCCCATAGCTTTGCATGCTGCTTGATAAGTATTGTGAACAACACCTTGTACAGTTCTTAGGTGTGCAAAGGATGTCGGGCCTTTTACAATATGCAGTAACATTCTCAGATAAAAGCATTCGCTGTTGTTGGGATGAATCACGTAGACTCTGCCAAGAGCATCCGTTTTTTTTACTCCGGGGAAACCATCAACCGCAGTACCTTGTTTTCGCCGTTGAAAAGTTTTAGAGCTCTGGTTCCATGTATAGTAACTTGGAACTCTGTCATATGTCAGTGTTTTCGCGAAATCATCTTGAGCACATAACTTGAAGAATGCTGTCAATGTTGTATCCCGCGGGTTATTAACAACTTCTTGTATATTGTTCTCAGTGAAATACACCCTTTGTCCATTCTCTAAATGAACTGCAAGGTGAACAATTGTGGGAGCCCGGTCGTGCACTTCGAATGATAAAATCCTCCATACAGCTTCAGAGCTGCAGATGTAACGTCCAGACTGATATTTTTCCACTTCATTTGGTGATTGTATGCTGAAAGTGGCTTGATCACTGCTTTTGTTAATGTACTTAGTAACATATTGGATTGACTTTATCGAATTGCACAACTCTACGTTGATGTGAGCATCAAAAATTTTCAAAAGGAGCGGATTATAGGGAACAATCCATCGGTTATCAATATCACAGTTTCGGACGGTAGCATTTTGCCCACCCTGTTCTGGCGATCGTCGACGATATTTGGGATATCCGTCATCGCTAGTACTTGTTTGAGTTTGGAACGGCTTCGGAAATTTTTTGCTGCATTTAGAATCTCGCATACATGGAGAATGCGGGTTTAAAGTCCCGCAAGGGCCGTGCACCATATGTTTCTTTACGATTTCGTACAGGATAGGATCTTCATCTTTATCCGGTAATTCAGCTGATATAACCCTGTCAATTTGGTTTGGTCGAATTTTGTTCACTAACCACACCAACAGGTGTACATGTGGCAAGCCACGTTTCTGCCATTCTATTGTATACATATGACAGCGCACGAGACCGAATATATGACACTTGTTAATGAGGTGCAGGAGCTTCTGTACTTTTAAATGGAAGACTCTGTTAACTATATCGTATCTGTCTTGTGGAGTTAAATTGGGGTTAATATTTTCTTTTATTTCCGGCCAATTCGGATTACATGTTGCAGTTATAAATAAATCAGGTTTGCCGTAATTTCTGACGTAAGTCATGGCGTCTTGTGATTTTTCGTGTAAATATCGAGGTCCACCTGTGAATGATGAAGGTAGTATAACCAACTGCCCAACGCCGTTGTGATGTTCATTCGCCTGTAAAGCATCCTGAAGATGAACGTAATTTTCAGCTCTCAATTTAGTTTGATTATTACGGATGTAGGCCAATCTCTCAGATTCAATTTTCGCATATTGATCTACCAAGTACTGGTTTGTTAACATTCCATATCTAAGCAAAGTGTTGAAATTGTTACGTCTTGTCATTATACGGTAGCAATAGTAGTTCATACATGACACTGTTTTACGGAGAGGTGTACCACTGATTGGGTCAACTTGAGAAACATTAATGGCATAACCATCTTCTCCACGACATAGCATCAAAGGATATTGTAGGCTGTCATAAGATCTGTGTAACTCTGAAATTTTTTGCAAATTATCATCACGACTATGCAATACAATATCTCTTTTGTCAAATTGCTGCCCAGCTATCACCACTGCTACTTCACTCGTGGAAGGCGCATTGTATCGTCCTCTGTGTTCTCCAACAGGAGCTTTATTTGCATGGATTACGACATTAAAGTCAGGAGTATCTGCTGGAACACTCTCAATCGCAGTTTTGAAAGACTGTATGTAGCAATTATGAGAATGTAACATATCTTGGAGAGATCTAATCAAACCTGTATCAATTGGCTGTGCAACACTTGAGCACCGCGTAGATGCTTGTGTATCTGGATCTGCGATAAAATATATTTGCAGAAATTTGTGATCATCGGGTCGAAGTGGTAGCAAGCTCCCAGCTAAGTGGTACACTTGCCCTTGAATTTTAAATGTAGGCATAAACCCACGCTCAACGACTTGCTTACTCTTAAAAGAGGTCATTTGAAATGCGTTATTATAACGGCGTATATTTCGCATGAATTGTTTTGATTTTTGATGATCACCCGTAAGAAGAGAGTAAAGTGGTTCAGGTGGAGGGAGAATTTCTTCTAATTTGACTTTTCCTTGTAAGCAACACATGCCTTTCGATTCGTCCTTGAATTTCAACGCCAAGCAATGTTCACACACTACTGACATAGTACCTATTGATACTATACGATCGTCCTTGTAAGAAATCGAAGGATCGTAATTCATGGCAGAATTTTCCTTATCTACCCACGAATTAGTAACTCGTGCTGATGATTCTCTGGCTCTCTGTATTCGATGTCTATCCCTGTCTCGGCTGCGGCGAACCTCACGCTCTAATGAAGATTCTCTCTCTCTCTCAGCTCTATATCTGTCCCGAAGCTGACTGAGTCGAGCCTCACGCTCCACTGACAATTCTGTCTCTCTCTCAGCTCTACGTCTATCCCGAAGCTGACTGAGTCGAGCCTCACGCTCAACTGACGATTCTGTTTCTCTCTCAGCTCTACGTCTATCCCGAAGCTGACTGAGTCGAGCCTCACGCTCAACTGACGATTCTGTTTCTCTCTCAGCTCTACGTCTATCCCGAAGCTGACTGAGTCGAGCCTCACGCTCAACTGACGATTCTCTGTCCCTCTGCACTGTATGCCTATCTCGATCCCGACGGCGGCGAATCTCACGCTCTGCTGAAGATTCTCTCTCTCTCTCAGCTCTATAATTATCCCGAAGCTGACTGAGTCGAGCCTCACGTTCCGTTGACGATTCTTCATCTCTTGCTGAACGTAATCTTCTGGCATTCGCTGTACTACGACCTATGTTCGAACGACGACGTCTTCCAGGCATGACTTTATAATTTGTGTGCAAAAATTAACTCAATTCTATATATGTTTGCTTATGATTACCTATACACAAATTGCCATATTATTAGTAACTGCCGCAGTAAAAAATATCTAAATACTTATCATTCAGAAACAAAAAACAAAAGATACATATTCTATTCAGTCCTTTTTTTGCCGAAATACCTCAACTTAAAGAACGATTTTACTTATTCGTTCGATTCTCTGTCCCTCTGCACTGTATGCCTATCTCGATCCCGACGGCGGCGAATCTCACGCTCTGCTGAAGATTCTCTCTCTCTCTCAGCTCTATAATTATCCCGAAGCTGACTGAGTCGAGCCTCACGTTCCGTTGATTGTTATTTTCCTCGCTACAAAACTCCGATAACGCGTCCGATCGCTGCTAAATTCAATGTGCTATAAGGAAATCCGCGGCCTCCGACGCGCTATTTATAGGCACGCTGCCGCCGCGCCGCGTCGCCGTAAACGCTACGTTCCGCAATTTTTAAATCTGTACATCTTCAAAAATATTGATTTAAATCAGATGCTGTAAAAGGCCAAATAGATCTATATTAAATCAACAATGTATTTAAGGTATTTAATTGGATAAGGATTAATGCTGTATTGGTTAAAATCGCTTCGAATATTAGTCATTATTTGTCGTAAAAAGTAAATGACAAAAAAATGTTATTGTGGGATATCCATAAGAGATAGACATATACCATCGCGGAGTTTTCTGTAGACCTTTTCATTGTGTACAATACTTAGTACATTATTATTTTGATAAATCTCGTAGGATTCAGCCTGCGTTTGCAATGTAAGCGGAAAAAATGTAATTATTTGCGACATCACATTAGAAACCTCAAAAATAACAGTATTTGTCCACTATTTAATGGATGATATTATACATAAAAACCTTCCTCATGAGTTACTCTATCTATTAAAAAAAACCGCATCAAAATCCGTTGCGTAGTTTTAAAGATTTAAGCGTTCATAGGGACATACAACATGACACATGACAGAAAAAGCGACTTTGTTTTATACTATGTAGTGATATTCACTTCAAAAATTTTCCAAATATACATTAGGTTTATACATCTTCATTTAATTCTTATTCCAAATGTTAAACTTGATTTAAATTACATTTATGGTTGAAATTAAAATAACAAGATTAAACCTCTGATGGCAACTTTCGGTTTTTATTCAAAATTCAAACCAAAAAAATCTTAATTACGTCTTCGATTTATTATCAAAATTGGGATTTTTGATCCTCTTTTGTCACAATAAAAAAGACTTTAATTCACTTGTCCCCACTCGCAACCGCCCTCGCGAAAGTAATTTTACGTATATACATATATCGATATATTTGCACTTATATATATAGGGGAAGCCGGGGCATAACGGGCCCCTTAAGGATTTCTTGTTATAAAAACTGCAAAAATGTGTTTATTTTCTCCAAAACAATTTTATTAGATAGAAAATTGATAAATACGTTAGTACACAAAAGAAAAATAAATAAAAAAAAAATAATTCAGTACGTTAAATTAATTTTAGTAAATGATAGAATTTGCCCATTCTACCCCGGTACTGGGGCACAATGGACATATGTGGGGCATGACGGGCGCAAAGCTAAACTGGGTTGCAACTGGAGCAAATGTGGCAACATCATCCTCTCCAGCACAAGAACAATGTGCCCACTTACCACATGATCTGCAGGAAATCCATCCTTCTGTAGACTGGGAGTATAAATGCCCACAATAAAGACACTCTTCGTCCTCCTCGCTTTCTGAAGATTCTTCCTTCCTGGTAGTTTTCTTTTTTGTTGAGGCTTTTTTCTTTTTCATAACAAGAGGCTTGGACTTCGTGGACTCAGCCTCTAGCTGCGCCTTGTAAGGAGAGCTTGTAATTATTGCAGTCTTTCCCCTGCGCTTAGAAACTCTTTTTTTAACGGGTGCTTTGGGAACAGCTGCAATATGAGATGGAGAAAACTTTTGGAATGAAGTTGATGACGTTGGTGCATCATTGTTTGTCAAATCGGGCTCTGGAGAGGATAACAGTGCACCCATTGGTATCGGATTAACAGAATGTGGTGTAGACATTGTGGACTGATTGGTTTCCGAAACGGGATTTGGGGACAACATCAGTGGATCGGCGGCGGTCGTTGATGAGCCTGGTGGTACCGAATATGGGTCGACACAAATTGTTTCATCTAAGAGTAGACGCTCTTCCCCATTTGGCATGTCTGTGGTTTGGCAAGGCAAGAAATCATGGTCTTGGAAAACATTTGAATTAACCGGCCATATTCCAGTCGTTTGAAAACCATTTATTGCGACTAACATTGTGGCTGCTCTTAAATATGCTCTACCGAACAACTGTCCTACCTGGTAATGTGTAACTGTTCTGCCAGGATGTTGTCTGAGCCATTTCTTTACTTCATCTCCATAGTAAGAACTCAAGGGCTTCATAAAAGTGACATCCAAGGGCTGTAACCGATGAGTGCAATGTGGTGGAAAACAAAGCATGACCACACCATTGGCTCTTGCTACATCTATCACTTCAAGGCTCTTAACGTGGCTTGCATGCCCATCTAACAGCAACAAAACGGGTTGATCTTTAGTTGCCCTCGACCATTCAATGAATCGTTTCAACCACTTTAAAAACAAATCTTTTGTGATCCATCCATTTTGGTTACACTCGCCCCAAGAATTAGGAGGTGTTCCATCCATTAGTTCGACCTTCATTCTTTTACGTGGGAAAATGAACATTGGTGGCATGTACGACCCATCAGCGCTCATACAAATTTCCACTGTGAGAAGCTGTCCTCGCTCCGATGAAGAAAGCGATCCTACCTGTTTTCTGCCTTTAGTTGCCAAAATTTTCCCAAGACTTTTTGCAACTGTTGTGATGCCCGTTTCGTCAACGTTGAAGATTCGATTTGACAAGAACCCATATTTCTTGATGCACTCCTCAAGAAGTTGAAAAAAAATTTCCGACAGAGACACGGTTAAATCCCATAGCTCGAGCTGCAGATGTTGCTTCCGGTTTTCGTAATGAAACCGTTGCATTTCGTTTTTAAAAGTTCTGCGCCCAATCTTCTCCAGCCATGCGTGTTTCAGCGTCAAAATTATTGGGTATTTCATTTTTTTCTGCTAGCTCATACGCCAGTTCTCGAAATTCCTTCAAAGAAAAGCCAAACAAGCGCCCTTCCATATCCTTTAGATATTCGGCCAATTCATTCTCTTGATGCACGTTAAATACAGGTTTAAAATTTCCCACTTTATTGACAACAAGTGGAAGGTCAGGATTTAGATTTGCTTTTTTTAAAAATCTTTGTAAGGTAGTTCGAGGAATTTTATAGTTCTGGGCAGCTGCCTTACAACTCATTTTCTTTGATTTAACTTCTTGAATAGCTCGTCGCATATCATCTATGCTCCATTCTTGTCGGTTAGTTTTCTTAACGTAGTTGCGAACCCTCTGAAACAATTGCAAATTGATACTAAAAGAATTATACAAACAAATAACATGTGCAAAACAGATGGGGCATAATGGGCATCCATGTCCATTATGCCTCGTCCATTCTGCCCCATATCATATTCTACAAAAAATATGTAAAAAATTCTTTTCAATTTAACTCTAAAACGGAAATAATTTAATTAATACCAGCTTTATTTACTTACTTTTATATTAAAGGGTGAAAATCTAGTATAAAATAGATATTTGTTACAAAACAACACACTTTATTTCACTTGAAAATAACTTCAACTCAATGAAAAATCTTCTTTTAGCCAAAACACAGAACACGTGGCAATTTCGTTCAGAGACGGGTTTTCCCCGAATTGCCACCGATGATTTAAGGAAGACATATTTAGTTTCGGAGTTGACACTTTACTCAACAGAGAAATAAAGAGGGGGCCCATTTTACCCCGGGTGCCTGTTATGCCCCGGGTTCCCCTATGTATATCAAAGAAAAGTTTAATATAAAAGCAAAAAAAAACTCACCCTTGTCCTTCCGTTCGTAGTGGCCACTGCTGCAGGAGAATAAGGTAGTAAGACTTTTTCCTTGGAGTATGCACACTTTCCTGTGCCTGTGATTTGTACGTGCACTCAATGTATGTATCTGTATATATATATATATATATATATATATGACCACCACTTTCTCGAATTAAAATATATCTTACTCGGTTCGCGTAATTACAAATTTTTTGTTTTTAAATTTTTGAATTCAAACGCCAGAACCACCACTTCGAGTTACAATTTTTTTAAATTAAATTAATTATTAAAAAAATGATAAAAAAATAAATAAAAAAATTGATTTAAATGAAAAACGAAATAAAAAAAAACATTGGATTTTAAAAGATTTGAACTTTGTGCCTTTAACGGCCCTTTTACAATTAGCGGCGCCTCAACGCCCATGGCTACCGGTTTGCTTCGATTTCCGTTGCTCTGCAACCGTTTTGCTGTTCCTGGTCTATGTTTCTAGATTCTCTGTCTATCGAAACAAAGAACAAATAAAACCTTCCTCTCGAGTTTTGTTCTTAGGACAATCTCCGTCCTTCGTCTTTTTTTTTGTGTTTAATAAATAAATAAAGTCGAAATGTAACACCTGATAGGTTAAATGTTTAGAAAAACTAGACGATAGGCTTTTACATGGTGTAGAGGTTTCGCTTTTATATAAGGGCTGTAGTAACTGTTGTGTTAGTTTTAGATTCGGCATTGATTGTTTTTGAAAAAGTGTCAGTTTTTAAAAATTTGTAACCATTTCACGAGAATATCTGAGGTAGGTACTCGTAGGTATACTTACAGATTTCTCTATGGGGGTTAAAAATTTTTTCTATAGCTTCTTCCAAAATATCTTCGTCTAAAGAAACATCAGTGGTTGATTGAGCTGATGGTACCATAGGGTCTAAATTGTATTGTATTGTATAATATTTGTATATTGGCTTCGGATATGACGATGTTTTCTAATATATTGTCTGCTTTAGCAATTGCGATTGCCGCTTCTTCTATAAGCTTGTCTGCTTGCGAAGATGTTAAATGCACAGTACTATTTTCCATTTGAAGTAGTTCAGGAACCTGAGAACTCGGAAGGTTATTGTGAGCATCTGTGAGAGTTTTTATTAAATTTTGAAAGTCAATCCCTTTTTCGATAATTTGGTTTTCAAAATATGACAAAACTTTCTTTGTTGTCTCCATCTCATTGGCAGTTACGTCCGTGATTTCATTCTTGGTTTCATTTACTCTCTCTAAATTGTTGTGAAGGCATTTTGTGTAATCAACGGCTTCGGGGTCGAACGGTAATAAGCCACACTTCCGGAATGCATTTCTTATCACTGGGGAACGATCAGTCTTGTCTAACACAATTTTTAACAGTTGGCAAAAATTCGTTTTTGTCACTGTTTTACCATGATTTTCTGGTACAACGCTCTATTCTCTTACAGTTTTCTTGTAGTTACTCTTGAGGAATGATTTCAATCTAGCCGTTTTGGATTGCGTTCTTTCAAGTTTAGTGTGTCAAGTGTATCACTTCCTAGTGCTTCATCTCTTCTATGGGTTAAGCACTTAGGATGATAATAACAGCCGTGAAAAACTAAAACCTGACCACTTTCTCTACAGAACCCATCCAATTTCAAACTAGCAATCATTCAATCATTTCTTTTCCGTTGGCAGCATGTTCAATATATACTTGACGCTTTCTTCCTTCCCAAATTAAAGCTTTAATGGAAATTTGAAAATGTTTTTCCACATGTCCTCAGGTTTCATGCTATCCGGGGCGTGGTATTTAGGATCAGGTAACTTTAACTTTCGTACGTATTTTTCATTTTTGGTTAAATTGAATAAGTATGGAAAGGATAAATCAAATGCCTTTGGTAGTTTAGATAAAGCCATCGGAAAATAATTAACGGAGTCTAACAATTTTACATTTTCGATTTGAATTAGCAAAATTTTTGACCCACGCATAATCAAATCAGGTTTTATGTCTGTATTTCCAAGAATATAATTTAGTACAAACTGATGGTCATAAACCTGTCCGTTATGAGCTATCACTATCACATTTTTAAAATTCTTTCGAACACTCAATATGTAAGTTTATTATTATAAGCTTTTATTGCCTTATCATTTTAAATACATCTATAGATACAATTTTTAATTTTTTTAATTAGAATTTTTATAAATTATTTGATAGAATGATACAAATTACAAATACATATATGTAGAATTATTAATTAGATGATGGAAAAGTAAGATAATTGATATTTAAAAGTTTGGTTATTTATTTTTTCAATTTTTATTATTAGTTTTTGGCGTAAGCCTCCCCCAAAGCGGCCCATAGGTCTCGATTTTTCGCCTCACTGTACCAATTTTCGTTTATTTGGCAAAGATCGTCGCTCCATCTCTTGTTCGGTCGGCCTATTCGTCTCTTGCTTTTCGGTCTCCATTTTGTTGCCAACTTTGTCCATCTTTGATCCTGTAGTCTTGATATATGCATGTCCTGCCCAACTCCATTTTTGTCTTTTGGTTCTATCTATCACGTCAATTATTCGAGTACTGTTTCGGATGTCTTCATTTCTTATCCTTTCGCTGGGTTTTATTCTGAGGATTTTTCTTTCCATTGTGGAATCGACAGATCCTTAGCTGGTCAAGTTGTTCAAAGTTGTCTATAGTTGTTCAAATCGTCTTTTTTTCCTTTTTTATGTATAAGTTTAATGGTTGTTTCTCTCCATTGCTTAGGGATTTGCTGAATTCTTTTTATTTCGTTAAACATAAATGTTAAGATTTCGGAAAGCGATTCTTTCCCGTATATTATCATTTCTGCAAAGAGATTACATCATTTCCAGTGCATTTGTCCTTTTTCAAATCGTCTATGGTCCTTTCAATATTTTCTTTGCTAAACATGGGAGTTTGCGTTGTTAGAAGATTGATATCTATGTTTTCAATATTTTCTTCTTCAGTTATATGCTTGGTCGAGGAGAATAGTTTTTCGAAGAACTTAGTAGCATTTTCGTTTAACTCTTTTCTATTTGTTATGTTGCTTGCATTTTGGCTTTTTAAGCTAATAATCCATTCCTGTTGACTGTAAGTTAGAAACTTTTATACCACTTCTTCGGTTATCATGTGTTCTCGAAATTTGCATACATTGCAAAATTTAAGATCTTGTATACATGTATCTATACATGAGTTGCATCTCTGTTGGCACTGCTTACAAAAATACTCGTTGCAGAAGTGCTCTCTTTGACTTATTGTCTTTAAACAATCCTTACATCTTTCTATCTCCTCACAGATAGATTTGTTTCTGCAGTCAATCGATTTGTGGTTTTCAAAACAATTTTTTCCTCTGAACTTTCGATTGTAATCATTACAAAGAATCTCTTGTTTAATCTTTTCACAACTCGGGGTTTTCTTGCACTGTGGACATGCTTTTCGGCATTATGTCTGGATTTTTCATTGTACGGTACATGACAATATTCATATCAATAGCTACAAGAAAACGCTGATGTTAAGGAGGTTATTAAATTGTAGTGATTTTTCCTATGAAAAAGGTTTATTCTTTTTATTAGTAGGCACGCCGCCGTTGAATACAATTCTTCTACCCTTAGTGTTGTAGGGGAGCGGGGGGCTAGTTGTAACAATTTTTTGTTTTTTGGCTCTGAAAGCTTACTTGTTTCGTTTTTAGGAAATCTAGCAATACCATTCCAATTTACAACTTTTTAAATGTCGATTTCAAAAAAAAATGTAATCAAACCTGTAACGACTTTTTGTAGAAACGATTTAAAAAAAAAATGACGAGTGTTACAACTTACCCCGTGATTGGGGCTAGTTGTAACAGGCTGGGGGCAAGTTGTAACGTGAGGAATAAAAGACCAGTTTTATATTTTATAAAGTTTTATTTTGCGTGAAAGACTTCGGACACGCTCAAAGATTAGGTAAAAAAGTATACAAAAATAAACAAAAACATATTCATTCTTAAACTTAAAAGGAACTTCATTTTTAATGTTTAACCTAACACAAAAGTATAAAAAAATTAACAAAAAATATTCATTCTTAAACTTAAAAGGAACTTCATTTTTAACAAACAAAACAAAAGTAAACAAAAATTAACAAAAATATATTCTTTCTTAAAATTAAAAGGAAGTTTAGGGTCATAGCCCTAAAATCAGTTGTTATCATCGGAATTACAATTGAGACACACAAATGAGATCTTATTTCCCGTTGCACATTTTAAATGTGCCCACATCTTACACATAATGCATTGTATCCACTCCACGTTTGAATTTTCATAAGCTTCTCCACAAGCTAAACAAAACCATTCCTCAGGTTCAGATTCCGATTCGGACCTTAAAACTTTCTTTTTTACTTTTTTGATCCCTTGTCTTTCAGCCAACTTTCTCTTATTGTTTTCCTTGCCCTTTTTCCCGTTGCTTTTCTTATATTTCGTCTCTTGTTTTTTCTTTATCTTATTTAACTTTTCTTCATATTCGTTTTGTAATTCGTTCTTCTCTGGCGTTTCTGTGAGGACACAGCACTTTCTTTTTCGTTGAGGGCGGTTAGTCAATTTTGTTGGTGAAGCTTTCGGGTAAGGTCTTATTTTAGATGGAGAGAAATCTTTAATCTTTTGAAGGCCAGAAGGTCCAGGAGTCGGCTCAAAGTCAGATATACCTCCACGTACATCTGTTTTAAATAAAGTGTCCTCTTTGGTAAAGTTTGAAGTTATTGGGTCACAATTTTCCAGAGAATTTATGATTTCACTGACACTTATATCTAAAGAACAATTATCGAATGATCCTGTATAAGAAAGATTTGTTGTCAAGCTAGGGGCAGTAATGTTCATATCTGTTTCAGATTCCTTGCTTGCAGGATTTGGCCGATCCGTAACATAAGATGGTGCAAAATGATAATCTTTAAAAATATCTGCATTCAGAGGCCATATGCCTGTGGCCTTAAATCCATTCATTATATTTGAAGGATTAATTGCTAATGGCAAAGAATCCTTAACGATTCCAGGAATATCATAAATAGTCATCGTTTTCCCTGGGTTGTTATGCATCCATGCTGTTTGTGTTCGGCTTAAGTAGTTTTTGAACGGACCGTAAACTCCAACATCCAACGGCTGCAGATTATGTGAACAGTGGGGAGGAAACGATAGCATGATAACGTGATTTTCCTTAGCTTTTTTCACGACGGCGATGTTAACATGTGAATGATGGTTGTCAAGTAATAGGAGGACAGGTTCTTGCGCCGAAGGTTTGACATACTTGATGAAATGGTCTAGAAATAAAATAAATTCTTTTTCCGTCATCCATCCAGAAGAATTTCCGGCTCCAATACATTCTGGTGGTCCACCTCTTACAAAAATATCAGTGTATCTGAGCCTTGGAAACACAAACATAGGCGGTATGGAGTTTCCTGAGGCATTAATGGCACATGCTAGAGTGACGAGGGTACCTCTTTCCGCAGAAGTAATAGCCCCTACTTGTTTTTGTCCTCGTGGAGCCACAATTTTCTTTGGTTTATGGACTGTCGTTACTCCAGTTTCATCGATGTTATATATATGTGATGGTGAAAATTTATACTTATCCATAACATCTGTAAGCTTCCCAAAAAAATCTTGAACGTTGGTTTTATTGAATGATGTTGCGCGGCTCAGAGATGTAGCTTCAGGGGTCCTTATAGACAGTCTTGGATTCCTTTTCATAAAATTTTTGAACCAATCGGATCCAGCTAATTCATTTTCACGCCATGACGGAGGTAGGTTTTTCGCTTTAATCATAATAGCACACTGGTATGCCAATTTTCTGACTTCCAAAGGCAACAATCCAAAGTAAATATTGGAGCAATTAACCAAGTACTCAGATATTTTAGCTTCTTCTTCCTCTTGAAAAACCAATCTGGGTTTGACATAGCCCACTGATAAAGGTTTACCATTCTTCTTCTTTTTCAAATATCTAGATAGCGATACATGACATAAATTAAACTCCTTAGCAGCATTTCGTAGACTGGTCTTATTTTCCAAGACTTTAGCAGAGGCCAATTCGAAAACATCTTGGCTTTGGGTAGCACGTGCAGTTTTTCTTTTGTAGTGTCTCATTCTGAAATATAGATAGAATCACCAAATTTTAATAAAAAAAGTATGCAAAACATAAAAAGAAGAAGTGTAAGTCAACCCACGTAATTTCAAAGAACTAATACAAAAAGAACGGGGCAAGTTGTAACATGTTACAACTAGCCCCATAAAAGTGTTACAACTTACCCCACAGCGACTTTTTTTGAATAAAATGTTATTAAAAAAAAAAATATTACTTGATGTCAAATTAAAGTAAATAATAATCAAGCTAAATAAATGCTTAATATATTTGTATTAAGCAAAAATTGCTAAATAATTTGAAATCTACGCTAGTCAAATTCTTATAAACAAAAAAAGTTCCAGAAACTTACTGTTGGGGGGATTCCAATATAAATCCCAGGGTCAAATAATGATAAGCTGTAATATAAATTCTTTGCAGTACCAATAGAAATAAAAAACACAATAACCAGTTTTTTACCTTTTGAACTATTAGTTAATAAATGTCTTTATTCTTCAAATATAAATTAAGAACTAACTTACAAAAGAAATTAAAATAAGAACTTAGCTTAGTCAAAGCGACTATCACGGTGGTGAATACACAAACTTAGTTTGCGGAGAGGTGAATAACAAAAAAGTTTACAGATTACTCAACTTCATTAAGAACATATGATAACTTAATTAGCGTTACGTAGAGAACAAAATACCTAAAAGTATGCTTTACATTTTGTGTGCATTATTTGAATTTGAATATATGTACAATATGTAAATTATTTGAATTTAATAAAACTGACGTCAACACTTACCTTATCAGAGCGCATGCACACAGCCGCTTCCTATGACGTCCAGTGGGATACTGACTGTGCTTATATGATGCATTGCGCATTAAATAAAAGTTTGAGTTGAAAAAAAAATAAAATTGTTCTATTATATAGGTAAAAAATGCGTGTTACTACTTACCCCTGTTACAACTAGCCCCCCGCTCCCCTACTCATACACATTTATTCTATAGTCAGCCAAATGACTTTGAAATAATTGTAACTCGACAATACCACATTCTTCTCTAGTAATCTGAACTTTCTCGTCCTTTAGAAAGTTGATCTGCTCTAACAGCTTGAATCTTTCCCACATCATCCTGAATTGTATTGTATTCAGCAGTTCTGTTCTGTGGTAAACAGAGATTTTCTTTGTTCTTGATAGAAATAATACATCGACACTTGTTAAATTCATCTGCGAACGAGTTGTAACAACTTGCTCCTAGGCTTCTGCCCTTTCCATGGGGTATTTTTACAGTTGTCACCTTATACCAAAGAAGTATGAAGACCCTCTGAATTACTTTGGAAAACCTTCGAAATCATTTCCCAAAGATCTGACTTATTTAAGTTGTAGTTCCTCGAATGTAATTTTAGAATTACAATTAAAGAACTAACTTTTTATTTTTTTTAAAAATATACAAAAACTTCATTTCGATTATTCTAGGTTAGAATTGCCTAATGACCCAGCACAATGTTAACTTGGCTCTTACTCTTTTTGTACCGTTCGGGTAAAAGACGTGATTTCCATTGCAATGGACGAGAGAAAAACGGAAATGCATGTCTGCATTCTGTGTTTTCACAACGTTTTCTTAAAATTGAGCTTTAGATTTTGATAGATAACATTGAGCTTTGCGTATGAAATTGAGCTTTAGATTTTGATGGATAACATTGAGCTTTGAGTATGAATGCTTTATTTAAGGTGTGTGCGCATCCACTACAAAGTCAAGTGCACTTTTAAAGTTTAAATACCCACATACCCGTTGTTCGGAAAATCATTTCCCGTAAAATGTAACGCCCACCTTATCCGTTTCTTGCAGCTCAGCAAAAATGAACGCGACTATATTATCTACTGCCCCTTTGAACCAAGTAGCATAGGTTCAACATTGTTAGGAACTGATTTAACCTTCAACTCAACTTTTCTTCTTTTAAGGTTAAACCTCCTAACATTTGTAGAAACATCTGATAATATTTCCTAACGCTAAATATGGAACAAATTATTAATAAATTTCATTTATTCGTACTTCTATAGATTACCTTTTTATATTCCTTTTCCTCATCCGCGAACACAATTTTTGGCAGGAATCTTACCCCCATCAAAGATCGTTGAATCCTCGTGTTTTTCAATTCTTTCAGCTCCCCGTCTGTCAGGCTGCTAAAGCGATCTCCCAAAAACACCTTACAATTCTCTAGCTCGACAAGTATTCTTACCCCATAGCGAGTGTTACACCGTGCGTTGTGCTGCCAGAATAACCTGGGGATCTTCACTTAGATCTTTTAATGAAATTAACGACTTCTCTTCCGCTAATTTGTTCAACATTTTTAAAAACGAAACCATTTTTCTTTTTCACTCAAAAATTTAATAAACCGTTTAATAATTGAAACTAAAGTAATGAAACTATAAAACTGAACTTTCTTATTAAAGACTCTTAAACACAAAATACTGACAGTTTCTAACAGCTGATATGATATCAACACTATAACAACCACAAACCCCAACAACTTTATCATATTAGGTTGAATTAATATGCATATCTAGACATTTATTTCTCTGTTACCATTTTTATCAAACGGAAAAATAACAACAAAACAACCAAAATGACAAAATAAAAAAAAAACCAATGAAGAAGAAATTATGAAAAATACAATTTTAAATTTTTATAACTTTATTTAGGTATTCAATTTTTTTTTTAATTCTCAAAAGCATTGTCGCTTTTGAGAGAGCATAAATAAATCACTGGAATCGTCGTCTTCAGCTTCATGATCCTCCCTGGATCGTTCTAAACGTTCTTCTGGTAAGAACCTTACTCCAGTCGAAGATTGCTGCATCCTCGTGTTCTGCATATCCTTCAGCTCCCTGTTTGTTGGGCTGCTGAAACGATCGCCCAAGAACACCTTGCACTTGTCTAGCTCAACAAGTATCTTCGTTCCGTAGCGAGTGTTGCATCTCCGGGCTTCAATAATTCGTTGAGGATCTGTAGATAGATCCTTCAACGAAATCAACGGCTTCTCTTCCGTCATTTTATTTAATTTTTTTAATAGAAAATCCATTTTTTTTTTTGTTTTTTCTTGAACTGTTAAGTCAAATTATCTGCTTAATACTTAAATTTAAGAAATTGTTCCCTCTCTTATATACGACTTTTACCGCTACCATATAATACCTACTTATTTTTATCTGTAGTACAAATTCATAGCCATCCGAATTTACTTATCAATTTCGCCACAAATTATAGAAACTCAAATTCACTTACCCTAACTCAACCGCTAACATAAAATCATGAATTATTTAAAATTATGTCTCACTTGTCTTGTAACCTAAAAAAATTGATAAAATTTCGTTTCAAAGGCATTTTTTTTTTAAATTAATCTAACGAACACCAGTGATTTACCAAACCTCAGCACTCAGCTTAGCTTAGAAACACCCCAGCCCTAGCCCTAGCCTCTCCAACCTCAGCACTCAGCTTAGCTTAGAAACACCCCAGCCTAGCCCCAGCCTAGCCCCAGCCTAGCCCCTAGCCCCAGACAGACAGACAGAACTGCGACAACCACTTTTTTATTTTGAAAAACAAGATAAATGAATATTGCAAACCAAAATTGCATTTTCTAAATCCTGCACTCAGGTGTAAATAATGCGAGGCAATAACTATACTTTATTTTTTTACTAGCTTTTGCCCTCGGCTTCACTCGCTTCAAATTCGCGGTAGCTCGGTTTCCCTTTCCTTATTCAGAATGCATAAGAGAAATCGGAACAGAATATTATTTTGATTCTGTAGACGATATTATATTATGTCTTTCCATTTGATGATAGAATGATAGGATTCTGGCATTGAATTTTCCATTTCTAAGCTAACCCCAGTTTGTCCTTGAACTTTGTTAATGGTCATAACGAAACTAAGCCTAAAATCCTTTGCCGATTTGTAACCTCATATTTTGAAAATTCCGAAATGCTCTATACAAACTCCCACCCCCCGTTTTAGGTAAGCGGGGGATTGGAAAGAGATAAAAAGTAGCCTATGTCACTCTCGATAAATTCAATTATCTCCACTTAAAAAATCACGTCAATCGGTCGTTCCGTTTTGCAGTGAAAGACGGATACACTTTCGCATTTATAATATTAGTATGGATATGGATGAACACAATCTCAATCCATAGACACACCATATAAACGTGTTCTTATAAGTTTTTTTTTATTTTTTCTAAAAAGTGTGAATGCAACGTTCTTACTCACACTTCAAGGATTCCAGGAAGGTATAAACCATTCCTGTAGGTTCATTATTGTACCAAGGACACCACCAAATGAATTTCAATGTTTGCATTTTTAAACGTTTTTGATTGGAAAATACGAACACTGGAACTCACTTGGACGTGTTCTCATAAGTTTTTTAGATTTTTACTAAAAAGTGTGAATGCAACGTTCTTACTCACACTTCAAGGATTCCAGGAAGATATAAACCATTCCTGTAGGTTCATTATTGTACCAAGGACACCAAAATGAATTTCAATGTTTGCATTTTTAAACGGTGCAGTTGTTAAAGGTATAACAAACAAACATGTTTTCAATGATGCATGTAACTTTATTTTTGTTCAATATTTATGGTTTTTAATTTAAATTAAAGCTTACATTTTTGTTTTTTTTTATAATAAAAAAATAGTTCTTAGTTCTGACAAGGAATCAAAATGAAAGTAAATGTGGAAATGCTTAAATACTATTACACTTAATTATTATTATTAGATTATGATGTATCCGTTTTAAAAGTTTAAAAGAATGTATGGATATTGCATAACTTCTCTTTGGATAGTTCTTGAAGTCTGCAAACAATACAAACAAACAAAGTTAAAAAGAGAAACTCAAGCGATGCTTGCAACTTTACCTGATTGGAAATTACCCAAATGACGATGTATCAGCCCCAGCCCCAGCCCCTCCACTACGCTGCTAATTCACAAATCTCAACCATTTTTTTTTTTCACACTAAAAATAAACTCTTCCAAAATAAAACACACATCACAGTCTTCTTCTCAAACAACAACAGTCACTTCAATTTTATTTTAAACACTAGTCGAATTTAAACTACACAACCATAACTTCACCATGTTCTTCTGGCAAGAACCTTACCCCCGCCGAAGATAGCTGCATCCTCGTGTTCTGCATATCTTTTAACTCCCCGTCTGTTAGGCTGCTAAAACGATCTCCCAACAACACCTTACACTTGTCTAGCTCAACAAGTATCTTCACTCCGTAGCGATTGTGACATCTACGTTGGGGATCTGCAGCTAGATCCTTCAACGATATTAACGGCTTCTCTTCCGTCATTTTATTTAGATTTTTTAATTTTTTTTTGAACTGTCAAATCAAATTAACCGTTTAATACTTAAATTTAAGAAATTGTTCCTTCTCTTATATACGACTTTTTCCGCTACCATAGAATACCTACATACCTACTTATTTTTATCAGTAGTACAAATTCTTTGCCATCCGAATTTACTTATCAATTTCGCCACAAATTATAGAAATTTAAATTAACTTACCCTAACTCAACCGCTAACATAAAATCATGGATCATTTAAAATTATGTCTCACTTGTCTTGTAACCTAAAAAATTTGATAAAATGCCGTTTCAAAGGCATTTTTTTTTTTTTTTAAATTAATCTAACGAACACCAGTGATTTACCAAACCTCAGCACTCAGCTTAGCTTAGAAACACCCCAGCCCTAGCCCTAGCCTCTTCAACCTCAGCACTCAGCTTAGCTTAGAAACACCCCAGCCTAGCCCCAGCCTAGCCCCAGCCCCAGCCCAACCCCATCCCAGCCCCAGCCCAGCCCACACTGAAAAAAAATATGTACATAAAATCTAGGAACGGCGCACAGTGGTTCGGTTTGTATGGGAGAGCGGAAAAAAGTCTGTTAAATCTGAACGGTTCAACGGATTAAAATGAAATTTGGCAAACATGTTTAGATTAGTCTTTTACATATTTGGTCAAAATTTGGTTGAAAAAAAAAAATTATAAACAAAGTTATTGACGTTTTTCTAAAATTTGAGGGTTTTTGATTTTTGTATGGGAGAGCGGAAAAAAATTTGTAAAATCTGAACTATTGAACGAATTTTAATGAAATTGGAAACACAAGTTAAGATTAGTCTTATACATGCTTGGTCAAAATTTAGTCAAGAAAAAATTATTAGAAAAAAAGTTATTGAAATTTTTCTAAAATTTGAGGGTTTTTGATTTTTGTATGGGAGAGCAGAAAAAAGTCTGTAAAATCTGAACTATAAAACGAATTTTAATGATATTTGAAACACATGTTAATATTAGTCTTATACACGCTTGGTCAAAATTTGGTCAAGAAAAAATTATTAGAAAAAAAGTTATTGATATTTTTCTAAAATTTGAGGCTTTTGATGTTATATTTAAATAAAAGTTTTTTTTAGTAAAATCTTAACTTTTTATTTTGAACAAAATAGTATTACTAACTATGTATATTATAAAATTAAATAAATAAATAGATAAATACATACAAAAAATAAATAAAAAAACAATGAAGTAGTAATTTTATAACGCTAAAATGTGGTTTTTAGCGTCTGCGCTGATTGGAAGTATTTTCTTCTCAAAAACCTTGCACTAATGCTCAATAACTCAATACTGACTTTTTTTAATTAATCTTTTATATATATATAGATTTAAGTAAGAGATTTTATTCTAATAAGTCAGGTAATAAAAAATTACGCAATACCCAACAAAAACAAAGCAATAAAACTTTAAAAATAACACCTTTTTTATTTCTACCTGCCCTACTTTTAGCAAAAAACTAAAAAAATAAAGGATTATCCCTAATCCTTTTCTTTATTTTTTTTAAGCTCTATCATATAATTTAAAATATCATAAAACTTTATTGCTTTTCGTGTGTTCTTTCCAAGAAAATTGAGTTCAAAGTTGAAAAAATTTTCCGGGCAGAAATAAATGGTTTCGCAAAAATCGAAATTCTCAGACCTGTGTCAATGTATTAATTTTGTTTTATTTTTAAAATAAAGTTTGACATTTTTTCTTAAAATAATGGGCTTAACCAGTTCATTCTGACAATTAATAACGAAGAAATCAAACTTTTTGGTAAACACCACCGTCAAAACGCAGTTTTTTGAAATCCGATTCAGTGAAACATTTTTGATCATAACTTCCACATCTGCACGTATCTGCAGCTGATTTTTTCTGTGCTTTTACATAAATGCATGGAGCATATGCTGGCATACTTACTTTCTTGGAGTCTTTTGGAGCTTTTTTTTGAAATCAAAAAGTTTAAAAAAAACACATTTTTTCCTAGTACTTAAGCTTCAGACTACTTATAGAAGGTATCTTTTATAAATAATCATTTTTTTTTTTTTATTTTAGATAATCGAAAATAGACCAATTAAATTATTTAAGAAGCTAGAGAATTTATTTAAAGGAACTTCGGAAAAAAACATCTCAAAATTTGTTGAAAATACGGTTCGCGATTTGAGTAAAATTATTTTTCAACTTTGAGGGCTTGTAAATCAGAACATACAATATATATGTTGAAAAATACTTTTAAATCATACGCTCGGGTTATATAAGAGTACTTAAACATAAAATTTAAAAGTATAAATATAACTTCTTAAAAAGACTTTTTTCCGCTCTCGCACCACTGTGCGGCGTTCTTAGAGCCAAAATGGCTCATTTCTCCAGAAAATGTATGAAAAAACGGTCATAAAGTTCATGTATGGGTGTTGTTTTTATGTATCTCAATTCCTAAAAAAATTTGTATGGAAGAATTTCGTTTAAAATCATTGATCCTAGATTTCATGTATTTATACATACGAGCATGAACGGTTCCTGCTTTAACATTTGCACTTTCTTATGAATAATACATATAATTTAGGAACAAAGTCCTAAGTTGTAGGGATAGTTCTTACAAAACTTGGATTTTAATTTTTAATGCATATATTCATGAATTTAATGTCTATTCCTATATCTTATGACTCATGAACCTGGACTTTTAAAATTTTCCAACACCAATTCTATAAATTGTGTATACTTACAGTGGTGGAAAAAATAATAGGTGTAAATGAAAAATGCGAACAAATTTGATTTTTTATTTATAATTATTTTAAATTTTTTTTTTTTTTATATTTCGCCTTTTTTTTCAAAAATCAATTGTTATCAATAAAAAAGAATTTTGTGGTAAGCATGAAAATAGTTGATTTTTTAAAAATAACAAAATAAAACAAGAAAGACTTGGAAAAAAAATAGGTGCAAATTCTGGCATAGATAAATAACTCAAAATTAAGATCCTTCATAAAAGAAATTGGTAAAAAAAACTTATCGTATATTTTAATTATATTAATATTTTGTTGGATTTCCATTAGCTTTTATTACTGCTTCGTAACGTCGCGGCAGAGATTCCACAAGGTTCCTACAAGTTTCTGCAGGAATTTTTTCCCAAGCTTCCCTGATTCCATTCCATAAGGCAGCCTTATTAGAAAATTTTTTTGAAGCTAGATCATTCTTGACCACAGACCACAAGTTCTCGATTGGGTTGAGGTCAGGTGATTGAGCTGGCCAATCGAGAACTTTAATTTGTCTTGCTTGAAACCAGGCCTTTGCTTTTTTCGAGGTATGTTTTGGATCATTGTCCTGTTGGAACTTCCAAATTAGTGGCATCTCGTCATCAGCGTAAGGCAGCATAACATTTTCCAAGATTTCCACATATTTTTCCACATATTATTTTGATTCTGTAGACGATATTATATTATGTCTTTCCATTTGGTGATAGAATGATAGGATTCTGACATTGAATTTTCCATTTCTAAGCTAACCCCAGTTTGTCCTTGAACTTTGTTAATGGTCATAACGAAACTAAGCCTAAAATCCTTTGCCGATTTGTAACCTTATATTTTGAAAATTGCGAAATGCTCTATACAAACTCCCACTCCCCGTTTTAGGTAAGCGGGGGGTTGGAAAGAGATAAAAAGTAGCCTATGTCACTCTCGATAAATTCAATTATCTCCACTTAAAAAATCACGTCAATCGGTCGTTCCGTTTTGCAGTGAAAGACGGATACACTTTCGCATTTATAATATTAGTATGGATATGGATGAACACAATCTCAATCCATAGACACACCATATAAACGTGTTCTTATAAGTTTTTTTGATTTTTTCTAAAAAGTGTGAATGCAACGTTCTTACTCACACTTCAAGGATTCCAGGAAGGTATAAACCATTCCTGTAGGTTCATTATTGTACCAAGGACACCACCAAATGAATTTCAATGTTTGCATTTTTAAACGTTTTTGATTGGAAAATACGAACACTGGAACTCACTTGGACGTGTTCTCATAAGTTTTTTAGATTTTTACTAAAAAGTGTGAATGCAACGTTCTTACTCACACTTCAAGGATTCCAGGAAGATATAAACCATTCCTGTAGGTACATTATTGTACCAAGGACACCACCAAATGAATTTCAATGTTTGCATTTTTAAACGGTGCAGTTGTTAAAGGTATAACAAACAAACATGTTTTCAATGATGCATGCAACTTTATTTTTGTTCAATATTTATGGTTTTTAATTTAAATTAAAGCTTACATTTTTGTTTTTTTTTATAATAAAAAAATAGTTCTTAGTTCTGACAAGGAATCAAAATGAAAGTAAATGTGGAAATGCTTAAATACTATTACACTTAATTATTATTATTAGATTATGATGTATCCGTTTTAAAAGTTTAAAAGAATGTATGGATATTGCATAACTTCTCTTTGGATAGTTCTTGAAGTCTGCAAACAATACAAACAAACAAAGTTAAAAAGAGAAACTCAAGCGATGCTTGCAACTTTACCTGATTGGAAATTACCCAAATGACGATGTATCAGCCCCAGCCCCAGCCCCTCCACTACGCTGCTAGTTCACAAATCTCAACCATTTTTTTTTTCACACTAAAAATAAACTCTTCCAAAATAAAACACACATCACAGTCTTCTTCTCAAACAACAACAGTCACTTCAATTTTATTTTAAACACTAGTCGAATTTAAACTACACAACCATAACCAAACCATGCAAACCGCATACCATAGCAGACTTATGTAGTACCTTCAAAAATAAAAAGCCTTTTTTTTAGAAAATAAAAAGATTCAAGGTCGTTTTTGATTTACAATATTTTATTTTTTATTAAAAATCTTGTTTTTGCACATGTATTCAAGAATAATTTGCGCATTTTCCAAAACACAATATTTTTGTTTGGAATAAAAATAACGTGTTTGTCAGAACAATTCATTTAATAAATAAATAAATGAAACAAAACAAAACAAACAATTCATTGTATCATAAAAAAGTAAAATAATCTTTAAAAGTTGTGTGTTTATGCGCCATGAAATTTAGAAAAGCAATTTCTCTTTTCATTGTAACACAAATAAGCTTTACATTTTTGGCAATAAGTAAATGAACGAAAAGTACAGTCGTTTTGACAAATTTGGCGGTTCTTTTTTATTTGTGGGAAATGACCGACGTTGTCGAATCGAACTGATAACAATGGAAAATCTTGATGTCTTTCAGGACGCTTTCTCTTTGGTGTTGATTGCGTAAGTATTTCAAAATTGCTGATAGAGGATGTTGAAGTCGCAGGGGATTCAAGTCTAGATCCAATACAGGGTCGTCCACGTCTTTTCAAAGGTTGCTTTTCAGCTTTACATAAATATTTGGCAATTTCTAGTTTAAAGTCAAATAAAGGTAAATGAAAATCATGCTGACGACGCCAAAGAATCCAAGCGTTTACTGTACATAGATCAATCATGTGAAAAAATATTCGCTTATACCATTTCTTGGATCGTAATTGTATGCGATATAAGCCCAACATCGAATCTAGCAAGTCGACACCACCCATATATTTGTTGTAGACCTCAACAGCTTGTGGAGCAGGAATAATTTTATACTCCTTATCCTTTCTGGAGTAACGGCTCTTACTTACAACTGGATTCATTCCAACATAAGGTGACATTAAAGTTACTATTTTGTTGTCAAACCAGGACACCAAACTCAATTTTACTCCATCGATAGTTGCCACTTTTTCGATCATACTTCCACGTCCTTGTTTCATCAGTTGTTCCTTCGGAATTCTGGAGTTTGGCACTCGGTTGAGTCTTATAGTCCCTAGTGGCAAAAGTCCATTTTTCAACAAATAAACTTGCAAATTTGGACTTATATACCAGTTGTCGAAGAAAATCTTGTGATTAACATTTTTATGAACTGTTGACGTAAGCCTTGTGACAACGTTACCACTGACCCCCAGATATGGCGCTCCGTCAGGATACTTATTGCTTTGTTGTCCGGCAAATAAATCAAAATCGTAACTAAATCCCGAAATTCCACTTAGGACTTGATTTTTATAGCCCCATTTATGTGGCTTAGCTGGGTTATATTGCTTCAGTTCGTGGCGGCATTTCGTCGGAATAATTTGTTCGTCTACGGCTAGGAATTCTTCTTTTGGAATCAACAGCAAACGTTCCCTTATTTTCTCCAAAAGTGGTCTTACTTTGAAAAGTTTGTCATGTCCTTCTGTTCCCAATGGTTTGAAGTTTTGATTATCGTTGAAATGGATTGACCTTTTGATAGTTTCCCACCTATTGCACGTCATTGTTTCATATATCATTTGTTGTCCTACCGTCTTATTCCAGTAATGTCTAGAAGATGGAAGTTGACAACAAGACATGAACATCACCATCCCGATGAATTGTTCCATTTCTTTCCTTGTGATATTAACTGGCTTATTTATGTCATCTTGGAGGGCTTTTTTATTAGATTCCTCGATAATGAAGGCCAATAAATCATCCGTGAAAAAAAATTTAAAAAAGTCAGATGGTGTCTCTAGTGTTTGTACATATTCTGGAAGCTCGGCCGATCCTGCAAATTTGAAAAGCTCTTCATCGTAATTAGGAAGATGTCCCTTTCTCCATGCTACTTGTTCTTTTTTTTGTCTTGCTTTTCACAAATTTTGATTTCAACGCTGCAAGAGGCTCATCATCTGAATCCGATTCCGTTTCCTCAACCGTAACGTTGACACTTCGATCATTGATATGGAATTCTGTCTCCAACTCCACATCTGAATCTCCAGCCAATTCATCATCGCTTCGCGATCCGTCTCCAGGAATGGGATTAACGAATGATGATCCTCCATAAAAACGATGACATTCCATTTTTCTAAACAAAAAAGTAACATACTGTATTTCAAACGAAAACGATAAAAAAAGGAAAAAACAAGGGCACCACAACAAGAGTCAAGTAAACAAAATGTGTAGATTTGCAACCCTTTGCTGCATACGAAGCCAAATATGGCTTCTGCAGTTTTACCTCTCAAACGAGCAAGATAATATTTTTTTTTTTATTAAATTTTTTTTATGACTACTTTACTCACCTTACATCAAAGTTATAATTTTTTTAAATCAGAAAATTTTTCACGCTTTCGTTTTCAACGACAACAAGCAAACCACTAGCCTACAAGCAGGAATATCTTCCTTGTTTTTTATCGCACTCGCGCGAAAAGTACCGCTATGTGTTCTCAGAAATGCATAGAAGAGAATTGTGTTGTATAAAGATTTGTTTTTAGAGAGAAGAAGGAGTAAAAAAGGAAAAAAAGTGAAAAGCCATATTTGGCTTCGTATGCAGTAGAGGGTTAAAAAAATCCTAAATGAAATAATTATAATTCAAATTTTAATATTAAAGTATAAAATTTGTTATTACTTTCGTATTCCTTGCTCTGGGTTCTGCCGCTGGCGCCAAAATTTAATAAAGGTTAGTTGGCCTCGTGAGTAGCATTGGTTGTCAAATATTGATTGACAGGAGGATTGGGGTGCGTTTGAAAGTTCGGCAAAGGCATTGCCAGATCTGCCGCAACAATATTATTTACTCTTGGAGCTTTAAAAGTTCTGTTTTTCGCTGTTCCTTGAGGATCTGACGTTTCTGGAGTTGGATCAACCGTATGGATCACAAAGCTTGTACACTTTCAAACCATATTTGTGTGATTTTCCAGGGTTATACTGGCGAAATTCCAAATCTACCGAGCCATAGAATCATGTGCTTATGAATAAATTGAACCAATTTTTCGTGTATAGAAATTTATTATTGAATGTTTCTTTTAATGTTTGTTTAATATTATATAAGTCTTCAGGATTGCAATGAATTGCGACAGTTCCAGGCTGTAAATACTCAATTAAATGTCTTGTTCTGTTAAAATTACGTATTTGTTCATGTGCAGTGAATCGTCTTTGGGTTAAAAGGATTTGCTGTTTAAATTGGTTACGAGGTTTTGTAGTTTCTTTTATATCAATATTGTCGCTGCTCTCGGCAGAGTGCTGTGTAGCCGTACTAGAAGAGTCTTTATCCGAAATGTGGTTTAAATATTGCCTTGAAAGAGCATCAGCAACTACATTTGTAGTGCTTGGCTTATAAATGATTTTAGGAGCGAATTCCTCAATAAATGAGTGCCATCGTTTCATTTTGGCATTAGGATTACGTACAGATACTGCAAACGTAAGCGGTTGGTGATCCGTATGGATCTCAAGATTTGTAACTCCGTAAAGGTAATTTCTTAAATTTTTTAATGACCACACTATTGCGTACAATTCTTTTTCATTAATGGCGTAATTTTGTTCAGTATTGTTTAACGTTTTCGAAATAAAGGTTATTGGTTTTCCTTCCTGACTTAAAACTCCTGATATTGTATTATTAGAAGCGTCAGTTGTCAGTATAAATGTTTTATTAAAATCTGGTTGAACCAGTTCAATTTGGTTAATTAATTGATTTTTTAAAGTCTTACAAGCTGAAATAGCTTCCTCGTCTAAAGTTATATTCGTCTTTTTAGATAAATTTTTAGATATTCTGCCGTTTTCTCCAGCTAAGTATTTAGTTAAGGGCTTTGTCACTAAAGCGTAGTTTTTAATAAATTTACGGTAATAACCTGTCATACCTAAAAAACTTCTTAATTGTCGATTTTTTTCGGATCAGTTTTTTATAATATTATGGGCAACTATATACCCTAAAAATTCTGTTTCTTTTTTTGTAGAATTTGGATTTCTCCAAAGAAATCTTCATCTTAGCATTTTTTAAAATGTTTATAATTTCATTGAGATGCATTGTATGCTCCCTCAAACTTTTAGAATAAATAATTATGTCATCCATATAGACATGACATATTTTTCCAATATAATCCCGTAGGATATCATCCATTGCTCTTTGAAAAATACTCGGAGCATTTTTCAAACCGAAAGGCATTCTTAAAAAATCATATTTTCCGTTATTTATACTAAAGGCTGTTTTTTCAATATCTGATTCTTTCATCATTATTTGATGGAAGCCTGATTCTAGATCTATTGTAGAGAAATATTCAGCTTTCCCTAAGTTTGACAATATTACGCTACTTTCTGGTATTGGATATTTATCCGATATTGTCTTTTCATTTAATTTTTTATAATCGATAACCATTCTTAATTTTGGGCTACCGTCTTTATTTAATCCTTTCTTTGGTACAACCCAAATTGGAGAGTTGTACGGATTTTTACTTTGGCGTATTATACCATTTTCTAATAAATTTTTTATTTCCTTATTAACAAATGTGTTAACTTACAGTGGGTAAGGATATTGTTTTCGACGGCATAAGGCCAGTGGACTGTATTAAGAAAAAACCCGAACAAGAGTAAAATAAAATACAATATTTTAACGTGGAAAAAGGCAATGCCCAAAAAACCACAATCTTTCCTTTATTCAATTAAATTAAACTAAACTAAACCGTTTCCTCTCGATTGACCGACTCGGTCGAGTTCTTTCGTGTGACTCGCAAAATGAAAATAGCTTTTCACTTTCTCGCAGGAAAGCAAAAAGCGTCTCTCATCGAACCTGAAAGCTCTATTCTCTTTCGGTTCGATACAGTCCCGGCGAAAACCTAAGGTTTTCTACCACTTTCGCACATTATTTATCATTTTCTATAACTAACTTAAATATTACATGATTACATATATAATTATTTATCTCTCGTCATCTTTCTCCGTCGGCAATATGCAGATCTTCTGTACTGGCCTCGTTAGGTGATTCGTTGCAGTCTGGATCACTACGTTCCGGACAAGACCGTCTTTCCCTCTTATTACCCTCAGGATTCGTCCTAAAGCCCAAGCTGATGGTGGGAAGTTCTCGCTTTTGATCACGCACGTGCTTCTCTCTTCTCCATTTCTTCCTTTCTAACAGAGTTACTAAATACTCCTCTCTCCATCTTGTCCAAAAATGTGCAAGCATTGTGTTTCGTTCTTTCCAAAGCCTTACCCCATAAGAATTCGGTAATTCGCCGGTCAAAAACGGCAGCGGAAGGACTAATGGTTCACCAACCAGAAAATGTCCCGGCGTTAGCGCCTGCAAGTCGCCTGGATCGTCACTTAACGCTTGCAGCGGCCTTGAGTTCAAAATGGCCTCAATTCCTACCAAAAGAGTCATGAATTGTTCATACCCTAGGACCCGCAGGCCCACTACTCTTTTGAGATGAAACTTCATCGATTTGACTGCTGCTTCGTAGATCCCGCCTTGATGCGGTGCCACAGGAGTCATGAACCTCCATTCTGTCCCCTTTCCGCCGACAAAGTCGAGCGTCTCCTTTCCATGCCAGAGCTCTTTTGCTTTTCGCAACTCTTTCGCTGCACCAACAAAGGCAGTGCCGTTGTCGCTATAGATTCCCTCACATCTGCCTCTCCGGGCAATAAATCTTTCGTAACAAGCGATAAATGCTACTGATGTTAGATCTGACACCACATCGATATGTACGGCTCTGGTCTTGAAGCATACGAAAACGGACACCCAGCACTTCTGCCTTACGATCTGCTCGCCAGCTCTATCTATCGTTTTGATTTCAAAGGGTCCTGCATATTCTACCCCTGAATGCAGAAATGGCTTTCCTGGTGTTACTCTATCTCTCGGCAATTCGCCATCAGTTGCGTTTCGAAACGATGGTTGTATCGGACACACACCACACATTTGTGTAAAAACCTTCTCAATTCACTTCTGAGTCTTGGGATCCAGAATCTTTCGCGTATATGTTGCATCATAACCTGTACAGCTCCATGCTTTGTCGCTGTATGAGCGCTATCCATGATCAGCCATGCCAACCGTGAACCACTAGGTACGATTGCTGGATGTCGCCTCTCGTATCTCATATTTGCTCTGTCCAAACGTCCTCCAACCCTTAGAATGCTTTTCTCATCCAGTATGGGTTTCAAAGATTCTATATTGTTTCTTTCCGGTAAACACCTGTCTTTCTTTAAACATGAAATGTCTCTCCCAAAATATCTTTCCTGTTCTCTCCATAACACATGATCCATTGCCTGACTCTTTTCAACAGATGTCAGCTGAATACATGTTCTTTCGCTTCTTTCCCTCAGACGCTTAGAGCGCCTATGATTCTTTCCATATTTTCTTTCCTCCTCTATCCGTCGCTTTACCCTTGCTCTTAGTGAATTAACATACCCAAGCAACAATTTTTGGTAAAAAATCGGCTTACAAACCGATTTATAACCCGAGGTTATTTACCGAAAAGTAATGAAATCGGTAAAAATCACGGCTGGGAGACGTTCCAGAACCATTACCATTACCCGAAATGGTCAGTAACTTTTGAACTTGGGTTTTTTCTTGGTAACAAAAAAGCGATTTTAAAGAGTTAAATAATAACTTCTTCTAAACCTGGGTTTTTGTTTGGTAATAAAAAACCAGCTTTAAACGGTAAAATAATAACTACCTATTGGAGGTTAAATGTAACCGATAAGAAGCGGTTAATATCTTACGTTCCGTTAACGTTATTTTGAAGCGTTATGGTGACGTATTTTATTTACCAGTTATTACAGGTAGTAAGGAAACTTACAAATCGGTTTTGTCAATACCTGGTTTCAACGTTTTAATTAGGTTACTTAAAAACCATTATTTTTCGTCGGTTAGAATTAGGTTACCAAAAAACTCAGTATAATTCCGAAATCAGTTATTTTATAACTTTCCTGAAAATGAAATTCCTTTTAAATAAAAAGAGGTTAAAAAATTACTTTTTACATGTTTTTTATTCATGTTTAAACTAAACATTTATCTACTTTAGGAACTTAAAACTAATGCATACTGAAATATATATATATATATATATATATTTATATAACTTAAGATTAATAAACAAAATTTAATCGGTTGCTTTGCTGCCCAGTCGCTGAAAAAAATTACACAAATTTATTAGAAAAAAAAAAATAAAATCAATATTCTATTTTTTAGTTTATTATAGCTACATAAATATATAAATATAACTATGTATATAAAAAGAAATGTAGGTAGAATTAACTTACATTTTTCCTAGCTTGAAACGGTCCTGTTTCAAGTACGTTTTTATGTATGCGGATCCCTCCGCATTGCTAAAGTTAGGGAACCTCTTCCTGACCGCCTCCACCATCACTTCAAAAATTTGCTTAAACACATCGAACCGTTTTTTGGTGATCGTCCCGAACCACGAGTATTCGAGGAGCAAAGTGTCTTCAAACATGCACCTGGACATTGTGCGAACAGATTTATTCGCGCTTACTCTCCCAAATGTGCTGAGCCCGAATCTATTTAAAAGAAAAACAGAACGAAACGAAAATTTTAGTTATAATTTAACACGTAGAGAAAAATAATGTTAGTAATAATACATTAGTAAAAATACATTAGTAAGAAACATTATAAAAAATACATTAGTAAAAATACAAAAGAATTTACGCATACCAATGCTCGCTTAAAAACTGGATCAGCCCCAATTTTTGCTTCCAGCTCATCCAACTGGACGTGATCTTTGATAAGCAACAAGCTGTCGGGAATTTCAGCTGTATCCGTCCTCGCAACTCCAAGGCACAGTTTCTTGATAATAAGGATCCAGCTAACTTCCGTCTTAGCCATTAACTTTTCGAGGAGTTGCTTATTTTTGACGGAATCCACTTTTAATGCCTCAGCAACACTTCGATTCGAGGGACTGGACTTGCCATTGTTCAGCCCGCACATTTTGAATTGTTTGTAAGGCAGTTTGCTGTTGGGAAGTGTTGGAATCTGAAATGTTCAATAAGAAATATTTTACAACTTATTTTTAAATTGAAACATTAAACAAAAAGAATAATAAGAGTTATACTTTTGGGCTATGACATCTGCTGCTAAGTACTTCTGGAAAATGCATAGTTTCGAATTGAGACGACAAGTATTTAAGCTTTTTAGGTTTTAGAAAATTTAAATTAAATTAATAAATCGAAAGTACTTACCGATATTATCAAAAATGATTTTGCGCGCTATTTTCTGCCAGTCGTCCGATAGTTCGAGTCATTGTTTGCGTCCAGGAAAAATGCTAGTAATATTTGTACTTGTTTTTTATGAGGAAGTAAAAAAGATGTCATTTGTTTACTTTTTCTTTACTAGAGAGTTAAAAAGAAGAGATTTTGTACCTATTCTTTATAAGAAAAGGTGAAATAAGAAAAAAAATTACCCAATATAACATTTCATCCAATAAAAATAATTAAATTTAATATATTCCAAAATGACTTACCAAATATCCTTTTGGACACAATAATTCTATTGACTCCAACTCCTTTAATAAACAATCCTTTTGTTTTCTATAAATTACTTTTTTATAATTTTCACAACTCACTTATTAGTATTTAGCAAACTTTACGACTTCACGCCACGCACAACAAAAACCAATTGACGAAAACATAGTCTGATAGACTGTTTGGAAAATAGTTTGTGTGGTTGAGTGAGTTTGGTTGTGGAGAGAATACAAATGAGTTAGACTATTACTGAGGCTCTAGATAGGTAATATTTAGACTAAATATAGATAATATGGAGTAAAAAATAGTAATTTTTTAACTTTTACTAAAAAAAGGTTATATTTCAACTCAAAATTAAGCTTTTTTTAAACCAAATTTACAATTCAAATAAAATTAATAAAATATAAACCAATAAAACAAATTATTTAAAAACCAATTTGTCTTAACTACCAATAAAATAAGTTTTTCTATAACCAGTTTAACATTTTTAGTAAAACTGGTAAGATTATAGCCAATAAAATAATTACCAAATTCAAAAGTGTTTTTTTTTAACCTGAAAAATCAGTTATTTTTAAGCTGGTTTTGAACTTGATGGCTAGAACTGGTTATAAATTACCCAGAAAATTGGAAAAAGTAAGCAATTGGTAAATATAAACCTGATTTATGACCATGGTTTCAAATAGGATTTTTTAAAGCCAATTTTAAACCTGGGTAATTAAAATACCTGAAAAAAAGGATGCAAAATTACCTGAAACTAACTTTGGGTTTATTTTAGGGTTTGTTTTTACCGAAAATTTCCCTCATTTAAAAGATAACCTATTTCAAACCATTTTAAAACCAAGGTTATTCCAGGTAAAATTAATAACCGCGGTAATTTTGCTACTGAGGTTACAAATTGTTGCTTGGGTACCGAAATATAAACCCTATTATACCTATCGCTTTATTAAGCGTGTGTGAGTATTCAATTATAGACAACCTCTTTCCATCTTTCGTACGCATCGATAATAGTTCTGAAAACCATCTGAAACATTTGGCACAAACTTTTCAGATGCCCAACTCGATTTGGGTTGTATGAGCCACTCTGGTCCGTGCAGCCATAGTCGACTCTTGATTAACGCCGACGGCTTCACTCCTCTACTTAGAAGGTCTGCTGGGTTGTCTTTCGTCCAAACATGTCTCCATCTTTCGATCTCGGTATTTGTTTGTATGGATGCAATTCTGTTTGCGACGAATGTCTTCAACTCACATGGCATTTTATTGATCCAGTGTAATGCCACGAGAGAATCTGTCCATAGGTGATACTCCACCCCTCTCCATTCCATTGTCTTCATTACATCGACAACCAGTCTCCCCAGCAATTCCGCCGCAGCAAGCTCGAGACGTGGTATTGTCACTGTCTTTAATGGTGCCACCCGCGTTTTTGCTGTCAATAGCGTGGACCATGTCTCTCCATTTGGCTGTTCGGTTCTAAAATAAATAACCGCTCCATACGCCTTCTCGGACGCGTCTGAAAATCCATGGATCTCTTTCCGTACTCTTGAGGTTGCTCCAATCCATCGATCTATCCTTATGTCTTCCAAGAAGACAATCTCTTTCCAGAATTCTGTCATGAGCTCTTGTTGTATATTGGGGGTTTTGACCACAAAAGTGAATTGGTCTTCACGTAATAGCCATTTTAAAAAAAGTATCGATGTCTTATCCTCTTCCTGGAACAAAACATCTTCGAATTCCATATCTTTCACTAGTGCTCTCGAGTTTGATTTCCATTTTCTTAGTTCAAACCCTGCACCTTTTAACACAGAGTCAATTTCTTTTGACAGTTCTATCGCTTCTCTCTCTGAATCTGCTCCCGTCGCACAATCATCCATGTAGAAATCTTCTATGATTGCCTTGGATGCTTTGGGAAAGACTCTTTCCGCCTCCTTGGCACACTGCATCAGCGCTCGTACTGAATTGTGCGCCGACGAGGCCATTCCATACGTGACAATAGTGAGCCAGTATTCTCTCAGTCTTTCCTGTGGGCTCTCTCTCCAGAATATACGCTGAAGATCCCACTGTTCTTTCGCAATCCTTACCATGCGGAACATCATCTTGATGTCCGCACTAATCGCCACCCTGTGCCTTCTGAATCGCATCAGAATCTCGTGGAGATCCTTTTGTAACTTCTCTCCTATCATTTGCACTTCATTGAGTGAGATCCCCTTGTCGGTCTTGCAGCTTGCGTCAAAGACGACTCGGAATTTCTTCGTCACACAATGATGCGTTATGTGATAGACGATCTCTCCACGGGACATACTACCAACTTGTGTCATGTGCCGCATTCTCTCGTACTCTCTCATGAAGTTTACATACTTCTTTCAAATCTGCATCTCTTTCTAATTTTTTTTCCAGAGCAAAGAACCTACGCTTGGCTGCTAGCTCAGTAGTGCCAATATTCTCTCCTGATTCCTTGAGGGGAATCGTGACAATAAATCTTCCAGAGTTGTCTCTCCTAAACGTGTCAATAAAGTTTTGTTCTACCAACTCTTCTTCTCTTGATCTCGAAATTGTGTTGCCAACTTCGTCGAGAGTCCACAATTGTTCCAGTGCTGCGTGCAGCTCTTCATTGCTCGGCGATACAACGTATGCCTGCTGGGCTCTTGTCATACACTTTGACTCTTTCATCTGTCCAAGAACTATTTTGCCAAATATAGTCTCCATGCACAGCATACCAGCTGCCTGTCTTTCCATGGTTGAAGCAAACATTTCTGCTATGAATCTACATCCAAGTATCAAATCAATTTGCGCACCTTTCCAGTATTCGGGATCAGCCAATGGAGAACCCTGTGGTATTAATTCGACCGGGCGTCTTCTTTCAGACGCTAAAGTCATCGGCTGCCATCTCTCTTGCTGTGGCAACACCCAGAATTCTTGTTCTATCGTAATCTGTGAATTAAACCATGGCCCAATCTTGAGCATTGTATAGTACTTGATATGAAGTGGTTCCCCTTTGATACCTACGACCTCTCTCGCCGCTTGCCTTTTGTCAAGCGCCAATCTCTCCATTAGCTGGTAACTCACCAAATTCGGTTGAGCTCCAGTATCTAACAGGGCCCTTACGGGACCATAATCTTTCCCTTCTATCCTGATCATAACTTGTGCCGTCGGCATAAGTGTCTGACCTTCTCTTTCCCTATCAATAAAACTCTCGGAATAATATGATATTGAATTTTTATTAACTCTTTTAAAGTCTGCCCATGACATTCTTTCGCTAGAATCTCAGGATTCTTCCTCTTTACTATCCTGTCCTCTCGCTCTCCCTTCTTTCCCACTAACCCTTTCGTCTGTCTTCGGGCGTTTAGCTGGGACGACCTCTAGTCAGTCCCCTCTCTCCTTCCTCTCTCTCTGAGCGGCAGTTTGCCGTTTCCTTGACTGCAGCTGAACTGGAAGTGCTGCCTCGCTCTTCTTTCCGCTTTTGATGGGGCAAAGCTCGCTGTTGTGCATCTGCTTTCCAGGGCACCTAGTGCACGGTCCCTGGAAACAGTCTTTCGGCATGTGGCCTGTCTTTAAACAATTGGCGCAGACCCCTCTCGATTGGACGAATTTGTATCGTCCTGCCAAACTCAAAGCTAAAAATTCTGGACAGGTCCATATTGGATGATCCATTGAAGCGCAAGCTTGGCATGGCTTCTTTTTTCTTCCCTTGTTAGCTTTCTCCTCTTTCCACCCCCTTGCTAGGGCCTGAGCCGATGTTGATGGCATCGGCGCTTCCCTTCGTCGGACACTCTGGTCACTTTCCAAGGCTGTTGCCCTCTTCTCCAGGAAGGCACATCTCTCGCACAGTCGGCTGCTCTGAAGTCCTGCTCTCCTCCCACTTGCAGGCCGTTTCTCCGTCCATTCTTTCGTGGAGCATGTGGACCACAATCATGTCCCAGCTCTTTGTGGGAATACCCTGGGCCTTTAGCTGCCGCATCGTCTCATGTGTTACATTTGACATTCTCTCCAACTCTGCAGCTCGCGGATGCTCCATCAGCGATGGTAGCCTGAAGAACTGCCGAAGCAGCTCCCTACAGGTGGCGTATTGTCGACTATACACCTCGTTAATGCTCTGCCATGCCTCAGCGTAGTTGCTTTCTGTGAGCTGCCACTCTCCCAGCGTCCGAGCTGCCTTTCCGGTTAAGGAGCCTTTCAAATACGCAAACTTGTACGCAGGCGAGATGTCCATATTCTCGTGGACGGCCGCAAGGAATCTATCCCGGAATCCCTGCCACTTTGTGATGACGCCATCGAATTCCCCCCAGGTGTTTTTCACATCGTGCTGTGAAAATGGCATTGACACCTGTACGGCAATCTGCGGCGCGTCCACTCCCTCTCTCGGCGTCAATTCCTTGACCCTCTCCTTAAGGATGGCTGAGGCGCTGAAGTATGACTCCTCGGCCTCCGCCACCTTCCTCTCGACTTCGGCTGTTTTAAGCGGATCGTCCGCTGCCACCAGCCTTCTCTCCATTGCCTTTAGCTGGGCCCACGACTCTGCCAAAGCCTCCAGTCTTACGGCAATTCCTTCCTTTGGGCAGGCACCCTTTCCGAACGGCAAAATGACGCTATCCTCTCGATGGCGTTAACAGACGCTTGGAAAAGGTAGCCATAGTTTTCTTCGACTGGCTCCATCTCTCGTTCTTTCCTTTAATTATATAAAAAACATATGTCATTAAATTGTATGGACATAGTAATTGCTGAAAAAAATAAATGCTGAAAATAATATATTTATAGGAGAATAGGGTCGAATTTTTCTTGTCTAAAATAATATATATGTATATATATAAAACAAAAAAAGCGAAAACATAAAAATAAATATAAAAATATTTTTCAAAGATAAAACGAAAAGGACCCGACTCAATCCAAAATAAAAATAAACTATAAATGAAAAAGTCACGACTCAATCCGCTCCTGGGGTGTGCTGTTGCTAGTGTTGTTTTAGTTGTGTTTTCTTTCCTGCTTGCAAGCTCTCTCACACACAAACGTCTCGCATAACCATGCTTTGAGAACGTTGCTCTTTCCTCTCTCGCACAAACGTTTCGCATAAACATGCTTTGAAAACGTTGTTCTCTCCTCTCTCGCACAAACGTCTCGCCTAAACATGCTTTGAGAACGTTGTTCTAAATAATTTAACGCGTTTTGTCACATTTTCTTTTTCCGAACCGAAAAACACTCTCCTCTATCGACCGACGACAATTTGCCGACACACAGCAACAATACACCCGAAACTGTAACCAAAAAAAAAATTGTTTCTTACCTCTCTTTATTCTTTTCAAAAAACTTATTTTATTTTCTCGTCTCTCGTATTTATTCAGCTGAATTGCTGAAATTGAATCTTTCCAATTTTTATTCTCTTTCGATCAAAATTTTATTTTATGTAAATATAACACTTTAATTACTCGTCTTTAAATTACCGAACACAAAAAAACCCAACTTACTCCGTTGAACGACGCACATTGAATGAAGATTCTCATTCACCACTGCGTGAACCATCTGCGCTATACATTATGTGTATCTCTCTGTGTATCTATCGTCTCGCACACGAGCATTGCATTTTGTTTGTCTCTCTGTGTATCCATCGTCTCGCACAGGAGCATTGCATTTTGTGTATCTCTCGTTAGGGGTGTGGCTTATGGTATGTAACCGCACACAAGTTTGTTGTTATATAATAAGCTGAAAGGGGAAAATGAAAAAGAAAAAAGATTTCTAACGGAGTTTGTTTTGCAGCTGCATCATTGGGTTTTTTTCCAATGAGCTGTCGCGTCGTATCCAGCATTCTCTCGTCCGTTAAGTAGAAGAAGAATAAAAATAAAAAACGGACTTACCGATTCTCTCCGAATACTATCGTTGCTTGGTGGCGTACGTGATTTTGCGTAGCCTCTTACCCATATACATATGTATGTATGTATTTCTTTCCATAAACTTCTATTATTATTTTTTTTCTTTCGATTCCCGACACTGGTACATATCCTACTCGAATGACCAATGTTTTCGACGGCATTAGGCCAGTGGACTGTATAAAGAAAAAACCCGAACAAGAGTAAAATAAAACGCAATATTTTAACGTGGAAAAAGGCAATGCCCAAAACCACGATCTTTCCTTTATTCAATTAAACTAAAACTTAACGTTTCCTCTCGATTGACCGACTCGGTCGAGTTCTTTCGTGTGACTAGACTAACAAAATAAATAGCTGTTCGCTTTCTCGCAGGAAATTTGTATCTACCGAAAAGAATATTCTCTCTCTCCTATTATTATAGATTAGGACACCATTTTCAAAGTCCAATTTTATGGAAGCTTTTTTTAGTAATCTGTAACCTATTAATAAATCACTTTCTAGATTTTGAATCTCGTAGAATACAACATCTCTATCAAAAATATAAACTATATAATAATGCGTTATTATTGAATCCCCATTGACGGTACGGATTCTTTTATTTATCGATAATTTTTTTCTTTCTTGTAGAACATTGGGTCTACAATAGCAACTTGTTGCTCCTGTGTCTATTAAAATTTTTAGTTGCCTACCTAATAGGTTTCTGTAAATGAAGGGTATTTGACACGGCGACTGTCTAAAAAGCCTCCTCATTTATGTTATTTACTCTCTGATTTTTAACGGGTGGTTGAGCACTGTCTTGTGCACTATGTGGCCTCTTATCCACGTATGTGTTTTTATTATTATTTGTTTTAAATGGGTTATTTCTATTTTGATTGTTATTAAAATTAGAATTATGAGGTTTCCAATAGTTGTTATAATTTTGCCTTTGGTTTGGCATTCTAGTATTATCACTACCTAGCACCATTGGTTGAGGTTGATAGTTTTGAGGGCGATTATTATTTTCATTCGGTTCCCAAACCGATCTTTTTGGAAATCTTAAATTGTTACTATTTATATTATTATTTGAGTAATTATTGTTAGAGTGACTTGCAGAAGTATTTTTATTAAAATGAAGTGCGAATTGAGCTCCAGTATCTAACAGGGCCCGTACGGGACCATAATCTTTCCCTTCTATCCTGATCATAACTTGTGCCGTCGGCATAAGTGTCTGACCTTCTCTTTCCCTATCAATAAAACTCTCGGAATAATATGATATTGAATTTTTATTAACTCTTTTAAAGTCTGCCCATGACATTCTTTCGCTAGAATCTCAGGATTCTTCCTCTTTACTATCCTGTCCTCTCGCTCTCCCTTCTTTCCTACTAACCCTCTCGTCTGTCTTCGGGCGTTTAGCTGGGACGACCTCTAGTCAGTCCCCTCTCTCCTTCCTCTCTCTCTGAGCGGCAGTTTGCCGTTTCCTTGACTGCAGCTGAACTGGAAGTGCTGCCTCGCTCTTCTTTCCGCTTTTGATGGGACAAAGCTCGCTGTTGTGCATCTGCTTTCCAGGGCACCTAGTGCACGGTCCCTGGAAACAGTCTTTCGGCATGTGGCCTGTCTTTAAACAATTGGCGCAGACCCCTCTCGATTGGACGAATTTGTATCGTCCTGCCAAACTCAAAGCTAAAAATTCTGGACAGGTCCATATTGGATGATCCATTGAAGGGCAAGCTTGGCATGGCTTCTTTTTTCTTCCCTTGTTAGCTTTCTCCTCTTTCCACCCCCTTGCTAGGGCCTGAGCCGATGTTGATGGCATCGGCGCTTCCCTTCGTCGGACACCCTGGTCACTTTCCAAGGCTGTTGCCCTCTTCTCCAGGAAGGCACATATCTCTCGCACAGTCGGCTGCTCTGAAGTCCTGCTCTCCTCCCACTTGCAGGCCGTTTCTCCGTCCATTCTTTCGTGGAGCATGTGAACCACAATCATATCCCAGCTCTCTGTGGGAATACCCTGGGCCTTTAGCTGCCGCATCGTCTCATGTGTTACATTTGACATTCTCTCCAACTCTGCAGCTCGCGGATGCTCCATCAGCGATGGTAGCCTGAAGAACTGCCGAAGCAGCTCCCTACAGGTGGCGTATTGTCGACTATACACCTCGTTGATGCGCTGCCATGCCTCAGCGTAGTTGCTTTCTGTGAGCTGCCACTCTCCCAGCGTCCGAGCTGCCTTTCCGGTTAAGGAGCCTTTCAAATACGCAAACTTGTACGCAGGCGAGATGTCCATATTCTCGTGGACGGCCGCAAGGAATCTATCCCGGAATCCCTGCCACTTTGTGATGACGCCATCGAATTCCCCCAGGTGTTTTTCACATCGTGCTGTGAAAATGGCATTGACACCTGTACGGCAATCTGCGGCGCGTCCACTCCCTCTCTCGGCGTCAATTCCTTGACCCTCTCCTTAAGGATGGCTGAGGCGCTGAAGTATGACTCCTCGGCCTCCGCCACCTTCCTCTCGACTTCGGCTGTTTTAAGCGGATCGTCCGCTGCCACCAGCCTTCTCTCCATTGCCTTTAGCTGGGCCCACGACTCTGCCAAAGCGTCCAGTCTTACGGCAATTCCTTCCTTTGGGCAGGCACCCTTTCCGAACGGCAAAATGACGCCATCCTCTCGATGGCGTTAACAGACGCTTGGAAAAGGTAGCCATAGTTTTCTTCGACTGGCTCCATCTCTCGTTCTTTCCTTTAATTATATAAAAAACATATGTCATTAAATTGTATGGACATAGTAATTGCTGAAAAGAATAAATGCTGAAAATAATATATTTATAGGAGAATAGGGTCGAATTTTTCTTGTCTAAAATAATATATATGTATATATATAAAACAAAAAAAGCGAAAACATAAAAATAAATATAAAAATATTTTTCAAAGATAAAACGAAAAGGACCCGACTCAATCCAAAATAAAAATAAACTATAAATGAAAAAGTCACGACTCAATCCGCTCCTGGGGTGTGCTGTTGCTAGTGTTGTTTTAGTTGTGTTTTCTTTCCTGCTTGCAAGCTCTCTCACACACAAACGTCTCGCATAACCATGCTTTGAGAACGTTGCTCTTTCCTCTCTCGCACAAACGTTTCGCATAAACATGCTTTGAAAACGTTGTTCTCTCCTCTCTCGCACAAACGTCTCGCCTAAACATGCTTTGAGAACGTTGTTCTAAATAATTTAACGCGTTTTGTCACATTTTCTTTTTCCGAACCGAAAAACACTCTCCTCTATCGACCGACGACAATTTGCCGACACACAGCAACAATACACCCGAAACTGTACCCAAAAAAAATTGTTTCTTACCTCTCCTTATTCTTTTCAAAAAACTTATTTTATTTTCTCGTCTCTCGTATTTATTCAGCTGAATTGCTGAAATTGAATCTTTCCAATTTTTATTCTCTTTCGATCAAAATTTTATTTTATGTAAATATAACACTTTAATTACTCGTCTTTAAATTTCCGAACACAAAAAAACCCAACTTACTCCGTTGAACGACGCACATTGAATGAAGATTCTCATTCACCACTGCGTGAACCATCTGCGCTATACATTATGTGTATCTCTCTGTGTATCTATCGTCTCGCACACGAGCACTGCATTTTGTGTGTCTCTCTGTGTATCTATCGTCTCGCACAGGAGCATTGCATTTTGTGTATCTCTCGTTAGGGGTGTGGCTTATGGTATGTAACCGCACACAAGTTTGTTGTTCTATAATAAGCTGAAAGGGGAAAATGAAAAAGAAAAAAGATTTCTAACGGAGTTTGTTTTGCAGCTGCATCATTGGGTTTTTTTCCAATGAGCTGTCGCGTCGTATCCAGCATTCTCTCGTCTGTTAAGTAGAAGAAGAATAAAAATAAAAAACGGACTTACCGATTCTCTCCGAATACTATCGTTGCTTGGTGGCGTACGTGATTCTTTCCATAAACTTCTATTATTATTTTTTTTCTTTCGATTCCCGACACTGGTACATATCCTACTCGAATGACCAATGTTTTCGACGGCATTAGGCCAGTGGACTGTATAAAGAAAAAACCCGAACAAGAGTAAAACAAAACGCAATATTTTAACGTGGAAAAAGGCAATGCCCAAAAAACCACGATCTTTCCTTTATTCAATTAAACTAAAACTTAACGTTTCCTCTCGATTGACCGACTCGGTCGAGTTCTTTCGTGTGACTAGACTAACAAAATAAATAGCTGTTCGCTTTCTCGCAGGAAATTTGTATCTACCGATAAGAATATTCTCTCTCTCCTATTATTATAGATTAGGACACCATTTTCAAAGTCCAATTTAATGGAAGCTTTTTTTAGTAATCTGTAACCTATTAATAAATCACTTTCTAGATTTTGTATCTCGTAGAATACAACATCTCTATCAAAAATATAAACTATATAATAATGCGTTATTATTGAATCCCCATTGACGGTACGGATTCTTTTATTTATCGATAATTTTTTTCTTTCTTGTAGAACATTGGGTCTACAATAGCAACTTGTTGCTCCTGTGTCTATTAAAATTTTTAGTTGCCTACCTAATAGGTTTCTGTAAATGAAGGGTATTTGACACGGCGACTGTCTAAAAAGCCTCCTCATTTATGTTATTTACTCTCTGATTTTTAACGGGTGGTTGAGCACTGTCTTGTGCACTATGTGGCCTCTTATCCACGTATGTGTTTTTATTATTATTTGTTTTAAATGGGTTATTTCTATTTTGATTGTTATTAAAATTAGAATTATGAGGTTTCCAATAGTTGTTATAATTTTGCCTTTGGTTTGGCATTCTAGTATTATCACTACCTAGCACCATTGGTTGAGGTTGATAGTTTTGAGGGCGATTATTATTTTCATTCGGTTCCCAAACCGATCTTTTTGGAAATCTTAAATTGTTACTATTTATATTATTATTTGAGTAATTATTGTTAGAGTGACTTGCAGAAGTATTTTTATTAAAATGAAGTGCGAATTGAGCCCTTTGATTATTGGATTCCAAATCTTGGGCCTTAGCTACAGCACTTGGGAGGTCACTAGGATTAAGTGAAAATAATATACTACTTAAGGAACCGTTCAGGCCCGTTATAAAAATCCTAAGAGCATTTTTCCTATGAGCTTCATTTAGCTCTTTTGTTAAGCTTTCTTGACCTTGGGTCATAATTGTTTTGTTTATCAGTAGTGTCAACTTTTTGTTGACTATATTATAGTATTCTATATGAGGGATGAAGATCCCTGTCTAAGGACACTTAACTCCTGTTCGATCATGTGTATTGGACGTTTGTCCGCATAGGCAAAATCGAGACGACTCAAAATTGCATCAAAATTTAAAACTTTTCCATGATTTGTTAGACTATCATTAGCATTTTTAACAATTTTATTCCGCAAAATTGTCAATGCTGCGAAATATCTCCTACTACCTCTCGTGTAAAGAGTCATTGAATTGTTATCAGCTTCTCGCCAACTAACATACGAATTTTCGTCACCTGCGAATTCAGGCAAGGATTTAATAACGTCGAGGGACTCGACACAGTTTATGTTATCGTTTATCGTTTCCGGTTTATGTTCCGTCACATATGAATTTGTCGTTAAGACAGAAAGTTGATTTCACGATTTCATCTCGCAAAGAAGTTGTAGCTTCGACTACAATTCGAGAGATCAATTCTTCATTGTGTGTCGCCATTTTGCTGAATTTCAAAATTATTTCTTCCAGGTTTTTTTTTTCACAGTACTTATTATTTTTATTCACAAATTATTTTTATTTTTCACTTAATAATTTTTAATAATTTTTTTTTTTTCAAATTCAAAATTTTTTTTTATTTTCAATATAATTTAACAACTATTAATTAAGTTCGTTCTTACTCTTTAAATGAAAATGTACTGCTTCTGTTGATATTTGTTTGTTAATAATCTTCTGCTTGTTTATATACTGCTTCTGTTGGTATTTGTTGATAGTCTGCCTGTTTATACACTGCTTGTTGATCGTATGTTTTCACCCCTTGATGTTTTCGTCATTGTTTTTTTTTCTTTGATAAAATAATTATTTTTCACCCTTTTTTTCCTCTGCTACAGTTAATAATTTTTGTTTGTAATTTATTTTGTTGTTGTTTTTCTTTTTTTTTTTTCCTTTTTAATATATTTAACACTCATTTTTTTGTTTTAATTCTGCTACAGTTAATATTTTTCTTTTGATTATTTTTATTGATTCAATTGTTTTAACTTTTATGTTTTCTTCTTAAAATATTTGTATTAAATTTTTTATATCAGTGTGAATTTAAGTGTATTATTCTTTGGAATTTACGTGCACTTATATTTACTTCATTTGCTTGACTTGTTTCTTAAAAGATTTAGATGATTTTTTTTTTAATAAACTTTCGATTTACGCACAATTACCGTGCCGAGTTTTTACAACTGTTTTGAGTTTTTTTATAGCCATGCCCGAGTTTTATAACTGAGTTGAGTTTTTATTAACCATGCCGAGTTTTATAACTGATTTGAGTTTTTATTAACCATGCCCCACGTTGGGCGCCAATTAATATTTTATGTTACCGGGAGAAGTTTTTAAAAAGAAGTTTTAATTTAATAAAACAATTCTTTATTTATTCTCAAACGGTTTTATTTAGGAACTGATGTGTTCCTGATGGGTAATGGTTAAAAACTAAACTTATAAACATTGATCTTAAAATGCTTTGCTCCCCAAGTAGTTCCTTTTGAACCACTTTGCCAGCGTCTTGCTTTCGGCAAATTCCAAGGCCCCGTATGCTGCCTCAAAATAGGCAAGAACCTCGCCTGGGGGCACAAGCGCCAGTACCTTAATCATTCGAATTTCCATGGCGAAATTTTCATTTCGCCCATATTTCACTTGGAAGCCCAAATTTTGGACTTTCCGCCAAATTATCTGTCCAAAATGAAATAGACACCCGTTGGTCTGGGTGTTTGGAAAGAATGTTTGGACAGATCTGATGATGGCCATTTGGAAGTCCGAAATTATCCTTTCTGAATTAAGCGGGATATTGAATTCGCATGCGCATTTGAGGAGTTGGAGCCAAAACTCTTCATACGCCTCCTTCGACTTCCGGCTCATAATGCAATAGACAAGGGGGACAACAATTCCATCAATATGGCCATGGACGGAAAACAATTGTCCCATTATTGTTGGCACCACTGCAAATGTACCATCCACCAGTCAGCATTTTGCCTCCGACAAAAGCTGGATGGTTTGCCTTGTGTCCAACAAAATGTTCTTGCCGCCCGGGTATGAATCCTCGGAAAGCACAGAACTCACCATCGGTATATTTGATGTGCTCGGGAATGCAAATATACTCCAGCGTAGTGGGCTCTTTAATCAGGCTTTCCCGGACTCGACGAATCCTCATCTTTTGAGCTGCCTTTGAGGGAAGGTTTGGTCGACAAGCGGACTCGACCATTGTTATTGAGTCTCTGATTATCACGCTTGGGGGCAGTGCCTTTGACCTTTGGCTTTTAGCTTAATTTGGTGGTTGGCCCTATGGATTTCCTTTTGGAAAGCCATAGGAGCGTGGGTATGGTAGTTCACCTTATTGGTAACCACTACCACATCACCAACTGTGTGAAGTCTTGCATTGCATGGCAAAGACTTCCTTTCAGCACAGCACCAGAAGCTTTTTTCTCCAAGTGGAAGATGTAACCATCTTTTTCTATTTTTCTTCCTCCTTTATTGGAGTGTACAACCTAAAAACAGAAGAAAATATTGACTTACATAAACACAATTTTTTAAAAAAGTTAAAGATAAAAATTTGACAAATATACATCCACTTGTGAAATTTTGTGAATCATTCAGTTTTATTTGAATTAATAAGAACGCGTTTGCAACAAAAAATTATTATATTCTAACACTTAAAGACGGTATATAAAATCACTGTCATCACTTTTCAATTAATTTTTTAAGGTTTTACTATCAGAATTCTTTACTTTATAAAAAAAACACAGATTTAATATACATTTTGACTTTTTAATTAAGCACTTTTCGACCTTTTTGCACTAAGGTTCACAAAATTTCACAATTGGAAACATAAGACATTGAGAGACACATATTAACTCTACATACCTGGGCATTTCCGAAATCCATTTTTACACGTAGAAAATCACTATTTTAAGTAAATATCACTGTTTTCACTGCTTTTTTTTTCACTGTTTTTCACTGTAAGTAAAAAGGATTACGTTGAATTATTGATAAGTGTATTTAATTGAGAACCAAAAAGTAAATGAAATAATATACGCTATCCATTTGTTTTGGTCCTTAGAATTTCTCTGTAGGAAAACTATTCAACTTAGAACAAAAATGTCAAAGGAAAGAAAAAATAATGGAATTTACCGAAGCATTCTATGAAGATCTCTTTTTGTAATTAGTTTCACTCTTTACAATTTTTTTTAGTCCTAAAAAGGACATTTTAACACTACATTGTTGCAGTGTTTTTTTTTTTTTTACTTAAAGAACTATGGATTTTGCGAATCCAATTATTATTAAAATTGAACAAACCAAAACAAATTATTAAAAATGTGCAACCGGCACCGCGGAAGATATATTCGTTTATCACCAAGCTGTCACTCACAATCGAACGAAGACAAACCAAAGAGAATAAAGAGACTAGAGAATACACTGCAACAAAAACTGCAACACCTGTGCAGCTCACCGACTAGCTCAGTTGGGCGTGGGTTAAACGAATTGAATGGGTGTTATCAAAATAATTCAATTCGATTAAAATAATATTAATCGGATTGAATTGAGTTAAATACAAGTACAGGAGCGTACTTGAATTTATGGTGGGCGCCAGGAAACTTTTTAAAGGGTCGTTTGTCTTGACCGGGAAGCTGAAAATGTTTCTTCAAAATTTTAAAAGAAACAAAATGTTTTAAATTCCTGATGGGGAGTTTGATAATTTTATTTGTTTAACAAAATGTCCTAGGAAACCGTGGCAGAAGGCTTCGGATAAAAACCTAGAAATCTTTTCAAAGAAATTAAATGACAATGGTACAATGGAAAGTAAAATGAACAAAGCAATTTAAACAGACAGAAAAGAACAATGGAAAACCAAATGTACTGAAACCGATTGAATGGACCTCTATTATTCGGTCCCGAAAAGAATGACAACAGTTAAAAGAAACTTAAAACGCGGCTCCCACCAATCTTGGGATTGAACGCAAACGAATAGACCAAACGAATTTCAAGAAAATTATCAAGAAACAGAATTCAACACAAATTTACTTATCTTGTAGGAATTCTTCCTTATAAGATTGCCCCTTCTGGCGATTTCTCCTCTGATCCCTTTTTCCTTCTTACTTCTTCCACAAACTCCACTTTGTCTATCTTTAATTTTCTTTTTCTTACAAAATCACTATCTTTTTCAACTTTAACTTTTCTATTTATTCTTCTCTATTTTCCTTTTTTTAAATTAAAAATTCTTTTTCTTTTGCTTCTTTTAAACTTGAAGACCAACCAAAAAGTGATTCATCATTCAAGCTTCTTCTTCGGCCTCCTCACACACACACACATACTCTCACCCAACCAGATATCTCGCTGAATTCAAAATTACGGTGCCACTCCGAAGTAGAATTCAGGCGAGCCTCTCACACGCACGCACATACTTTATGGATTCGTTAAGTTTTGGAGCTTTCCCAAAACCAGGCGAAACCATGGCCGTGTTCAAAAATACAACTAACCGAATAATCGGAAGAATAAAAGAAAATTCAAAGTTGAAATACATTGACCTGAGCATTCTCTCCTCTACTCTACTATAAAAAACTATCGTTGGAAGAGGTCCGAAGAAGAAAGTACCTACCAACGTAATAACTCAAATTAATTTATAACCCAAAATTTAAATTTATTTAAAATTTAAATATTGTTTAAAGATATTAGGGATGAACACTTAGCGCTACATTCAATTTTCGGTTGTACATACTTTAAGAATTAATTACGTTAACAATTAAGAAAGTTATGGTGGACCCAAGCGCCATACTAAAACAATGTGTTGGGCTCGCTGGCCATGCTTTCTCAAATCTTGGGCATTGTCCAAAAAAGTTGTTGGGCTCCACGGCCTTGGTGTTCGGGAGCTCTCCTCGCTCTTTTAAACGATTTGTCGTGTGAGTCTCCAGCTCGTCCGGTGGCTCAGCACGATCTCAAAACGGGGTATACCTAAATTTGTCATCCTCTAAGGGCTACTCTCATGACCCTCAAGGACAACGGGCTAAAAATGAAATTATAAAACATGGGAGAGGTTGGGATGGAGAGGAAGACACACAACGAGAGTAAACCATGGCGCAAATACACCATGTCACAAAAGTCTACATACGATTTCAAATTGTATTGTTTTTTTATTAAAAACATAAGATTTTTTCATTAAAATATTTCACATTTCTTTTAAATAACAAAATAAATAAAAAATAACAAAAAGTTCTTCAAAACTGGAAGTCTGAAATAGAAAAAGGTTATACGAGTCTGTTTTTGGTATTCACAAAAGTCTACATACGGTGTTACTTGGTAATGAATTTGTAGCTATCAGTAACGTGTTGGGCCACCATTTGCTTTTATCACCTCTCCTAATCGTGATGGCATAGAAAGAGCTAGTTTTTGGGTAAGTTCGGGTGGAATTTTGGCATTGGAATCGATGTTACGGTTCTTTCTCTAAGCTTCTGCTTAAGGTGGGCCCATAGATGCTCAATAGCATTAAGGTCAGGCGATTGTTGGGGATGTTCAAGTTTTGATCGAACGTTGTAAAGCAGCCACTCTTTGACGAGAAACGAGTTATGCTTGGGGTTGTCTTGCATAAATAAAGGGTGTCCCAAAATTAACGCAAGATTTGAATTTGCCGCCATTTGTGCAGTGAATTGTTGGCAACCCTGAAAAAAAAAGCAATTTGACAGCTAACAGTATAGGGTTATTAAAAATGGAGCGTTACACGATAGAACAACGTGTCTTCATTATTAAAGAATATTTCAAAAATAGTGAAAGCTTGGCGGCTGCAGTTCAACTTCAACTGTGAAGAGATTAATTGAAAAATTCATGGAGACTGGATCCGTTGGAGACGCCAAACACACTGGTCGTCCAAAAACAAGCCATTTAAATGTGAATGTCGAAGCAGTGCTTGAGAGTGTTGCTGACAATCCAGGAACCTCAATTCGATGTCGTGGACAATAATTGCAAATTTCAAGAACCTCTACAGCGTATACTCACCAAAGATCTGTGTCTTCATGCTTACAAAATTCAATTAACACAACAATTGAAGCCTAATGACCATGGACAGAGAAGAGAGTTCGTTGAATGGATTATTGAACATCAACAAATGGACCCTGATTTTTCGAGCAAAATCATCCTAAGCGATGAAGCACATTTTCATCTTAATGGCTTTGTCAATCGCCAAAATTGCAGCATTTGGGGATCGGAGAACCCACATGTGATTGTCGAAAAACAAATGCATCCACAACGCGTGACTGTATGGTGTGGATTTTGGGCTGGAGGCATAATTGGGCCATATTTTTTTGAAAATGATGCTGGTCAAGCAGTGACTGTTACTGGTGCTCGATATCGCGACATGATTACACAGTTCTTTCTGCCAAAATTGGATGATATTGATGTGTCCAATATGTGGTTTCAACAAGACGGTGCCACATGTCATACAGCCCGTGAAACAATTCAATTACTGCATGAGACATTTCAAGGTCGTGTATTCTCTCGTTTCGGTGATCAAAATTGGCCTCCTAGATCGTGTGATTTAACACCATTAGACTTCTTTTTATGGGGTTATTTGAAATCACAAGTCTATGTCAACAAGCCCACAACCACCCGTGCATTAAAGGAGGAGATTCAACGCTGCATCAACGAAATTCAGCCACATTTATGCAGAATGGTCATGGAAAATTTCAACAAAATAGTGCGCATGTGCATGCAAAGCCGTGGAGGCCATTTGTCCGATGTGTTATTCCATACATAACCCTATCCTATGTACTTTACGAGTCAATAAAAATATAACTATCAAAACACTAAAAACGGCGTTTTCTATTTAATTCAAATCTTGCGTTAATTTTGGGACACCCTTTATATATAATTGGACTCAAGGTCCAATTTCTGTGTGCTCCTGATTAAATTTGTCTTTAAAATGTTAAGATATTTATGCCGATCCATTATCCCGTCTATGTAGTGCAACTCCCCAACTCCTTTCGCCGCCATGCATCCCCATACCATAACAGATCCCCCTCCATGTTTAACAGTTGGAGAAATGTTTTTCAAGGCGAGCGCTGTATTTGGCTTTCGCCATACTTTGGACCTTCCATCTCGTCCAAAAACATTAAATTTACATTCGTCAGTGAATATCACTCGTTCCCAGAATGTTGGATCAGTAACGTGTTTTTTTTCATACTTTTTGGCGTACTCCAATCGTTTAATTCTGTTTTTGGAACTTATCAATGTCTTTTTTCTTGCTATTCGTGAGGTCAAACCAGACCTTTTTCGTACACGACGAACAGTTTCGGGATGAACTGTTATATTTTCAAATGATTGCAATTCAGCCGCAAGTTTTATGGCACTCTGTTTTGGATTCTCCACAACTTTTCGCACAACTTTCCTCATCGTCCGATCATCCAATTTCCTCGGCCGTCCACTTCTTGGCCTACTATCGTAGTTACCCGTTTCGTTATAGTTTTTTATGATCGTCTGAACTGAGGCCTTAGATAAATCCAAGCTTTTCCCAATTTTCGCCATTGACATTCCTTCGTTTTTAAGTTTTATAACGATTGTTCGCACTTCGGATGAGATTTCTTTTCTGCCAGGCATTTTATGTTTTTATAATACTTCCAAAATAAAAATAAACTGAATGCAAGATACGTTACTCAAACACGACAACACGAGTAATCATGCAAATATTTACCTTCATTCGTGGTAACGGTATTTTCGACCAATTTCATGATCGTATGTAGGTAAGATTTACCGCAACAACATTTCTGAAGTTCTTAAACGCTTAAACGAAATTTTAAGCGTTTTCATCCTCAAAACCTAGCGAAAAAGAAAATTTGATCTATGAAAGTTCTTAAACGCTTAAACAACATTTAAAGCGTTCTCAACCCAAAACCCAATCCCCACAAAACGCTAAAAATTATATCCAAGCGAAAAAGATAATTCCATCCCACGGAATTCTAAAACGCTTAAACATCATTTTAAGCGTCCTTAACCCCAAACCCAATCGCACCAAAACGCTTAAAATGGTATCCAAGCGAAAAAGATAATTCCATCCCACGGAACTCTAAAACGCTTAAACACCATTTTAAGCGTCCTTAACCCAACCCCTAGGCATGCCTTAAATGTCCTTTACGCATCCAAGGAATCTTGCTATTCCTGAATGCTGAGAAATGTTGTTCCTTTTTTCTAAAACCAATACAGTGCTGTCTTCCAAACACTTTAAAAAGTATCCATGATTCTCATCGAAGCGTGTCTTCTTTCCTTTGAAAACAGCGGTGTCGGAATAATTTAAAAAGGAGCGAAACGGCGGGATTTCGTTATGCGGGATTCTGTTCTGCGGGATTTCGTTTTGCGGGATTTCGTTACGCGGGATTTCGTGATGCGGGATTTCGTAGCCAACCATTGAATCTACATATCCTCGAATATTTCCAAAACAAAATACCTAATCGCAGACCACGAATGTTGCTAAAATCCACTCTGAATTCACCAAACATTCCAATATTCAAAACTAACAAAACACAATTCGAATTGTCCGAATTGTTTTAACAATTTTCTAGAACTTTTTAATAACAGATTTAACAAAAAAAAGTCACTTCAAACGTAAGAGAATTTGTGATAAAGAAAATTAGTGGTACAACGGGAAGTACCGGTTTGCTCACTTGTGGCAAAAAAAAAATTCACTACACACAATATTCCGAGAAAGAAGCGATCTGTTCAGAGGTTAGTCGGTGACTGTCTCCAACTGTAATTTGTAGTCTAACTGGTACAATTGAACTTTGAAAAATATTTGCATCGTCAGCATACTGGTCACTTTGAAATTTTTGTTGAAATCTTGCTGTTGGCTGCCATCAGAGCCCCTTTTCGAAATTAGTCCTAAATCAACTATTTCTTGAAAATCACATAATACTTTCTTATTTTGTTGAATTTGAATTAAATTTGTTGTTTTGCAATTATAAGGTACTGCACCCATATTTCCTCGCGACCTTATGCTGCTTAAACATATTTAACTTTTTTTTACAATGTTCAGCACAAATGAAAATTGGCTCATTGCTTATTAGCTTTTCGGAATAACTATTTCCTGAGTTCACTAGCCAAATTTTGGCAGTCAAAATCTCGGCCCACCTAAACTTTTTTGTTTAAGTAATCCGAATAATCACAATACACCATTTTTACTTTTTATCTGGTAATTAATTAAATTTTGTTCAAAACAATTTTCAATTCACTCGTAAACAGACCCACACTCTACAACAGTGGTCTCGAACTAGTTTCGCTCGGGGTCCGTTTTAAGAAATGAAATGACCATCGTGGTCCGCACATTTTATTTATAAGAAAAAATATTTATTAAACAAGTGTAATTAAGGAAATAACAAAGGTATTTTGATACATAGGTGTCAATGCGAAAAATGACATTTTTTGTTGCGAATTATCTGTCTGAAGTTTGGAGTAAAATTGGTGCAAGCTAATGACATTAAATCCTGGAGATGTTCAGTAGTAAGTCGAGATCGAAATTTATTCTTAATGAACTTCATCTTCGAAAATGCTGCTTCACAAATATATGTCGATCCAAACAAAGTAAGAAGTTTCAAAGCTAATTTTTGTAATTCTGAATATTTATTACCACACACAAATTTTATCCAGAACTCTTCACTGAAAACTTCCGATTGTTTGTGTTTTAAAACTGTGTTTTCTTGGAAATCGATCATTTCCGTCTGCAGAGTAACTTTATCACTTCCGAAAACAATTGCAGCTTCATTGCTCCATTCATAATCAGGATGCAAATAGTAAATGCTGCTGAGGATTTCTACAAATTCTCAATTTTCTTAAAATCTGCGAACCTTTTTTTGAAATTCCGATTTAAGATCCGTAATGAACGTCTTGAATTGGCCGACGTTAGTCTCGTTGAGTCTACAATATACAAAAAATGAATATTGATGATAATCAAGTTGAATTGCCATGGTCATTATATTAAATCACTTTGATCATCATGTTGAATCGCGATGAAAATAATGTTAAATTATTACTATCATCATGTTAAATTACGATGCTTTAAGCGTTAAATTACCACGATCATCATGTTGAATGACGATAATCATCATGTTGAATGACGATAATCATCATATTGAATTGCCATGATCAGCATTTTAAATGACAACAATTATCATGTTGAATTGTCGACATCATCATGTTAAATCATTACTAGCATCATGTTGAATTTAGTAATCATCATTTATTATTGTCAATGACGATGATTATCACGTTGAATTGCCATGATCAGCAATTTAAATTACAACGACTATCATGTTGAATTGCATTCATCATCATGTTTAATCATTACTATCATCATGTTGAATTCAGTAATCATAATTTGGAATCAACATTATCATCATGTTGAATCACGATGACTATCGTGTTAAATTAGCACGATCATCACTTTCAAACACCACAATCATCATATTAATTCCTTCATCATATTGAATTGTGACAATCATCATTTTAAATAAAGATTACCATCATGTCAAATCACCATGCTCCTACATTGAATCCATCATAATCATCATGAAAAACTGACCATCATGTTGAAATAACACAAAAGTCCTATTGAAACAAACTTCTTTTCTCTTTAAAACAGTCCACACAATCAAGAAATGTTTATTTTTTTTTTAAATCCTACAAAAAAAAAAGAAAAAAAAGAAAAAAAAGAAAAAAAAGAAAAAAAAGAAAAAAAAAGAAAAAAAAGAAAAAAAAGAAAAAAAAGAAAAAAAAGAAAAAAAAGAAAAAAAAGAAAAAAAAGAAAAAAAAAGAAAAAAAAGAAAAAAAAGGAAAAAAAAGGAAAAAAAGAAAAAAAGAAAAAAAAAGAAAAAAAAGAAAAAAAGAAAAAAAAAGAAAAAAAAGAAAAAGAAAATAAATTTTTTTAATCTGTGCTATTTATTTTAATAATATAATTCAACTGTAGAACAAATTTATCAAATATAAATAAATATAATAAATTTATAATAATAACAGAAAATGAGTTGGTAAATTCGTTCATATAATTATGAAGTTTAACTTACAGCAAAAAACATAACTTCAAGTTAAATTGAACAAAATTATATAATCTTATTACAAAAAATACATGTTTTTCAAATTTATGTTAACATACAGAAATAATTCATGTACGTACATTCCTTATGAAATTAAAAGAATATGTTTTAATCAAGAAAGAATGTTGCAAAAGCACTTAATTTTTAAACCTATAAACAGTTTTAAACTTAATATCATGAATCATGAATGATCAAAAACTATAATTACGAACTGTAATTAAAGTTAAATTATTGAATGTATTTGTTTCTTAAATATATTTTTTCATTATTACTTGGAAAAAGATGTAAGTGTGGACTAGCAAATACAGAAAGTTCCTTCAAAAGTATTTGATTTTTTAGTGTACCCACTTCATAAGATACAAAATGGTTATTAAACAAATTAAGCCCAACTTAATAGCATAAAACATAGATTTTCCTATTATCGTAAGCAAAATAGAATACTTTAAAAAGTTTTAAAGAGTCTTTGTCTATAGTTAAATAACAATTTTTTTTGTACACTCCATGCAAGAAAAAAATATTTTATTATAATATACCACATTTTTCAAATTAGTGTTCAATTCAGCTTAAAATTTTTTCAAAACAATCATCTCTTATCGTTTCATTTTCTTTATCAACTTCGACTAAATCAGGAATGCCATGTTCATTAGGGTGGAGAAAAAAAAAGTTTGATTTCTTTAGGGCACAGTGATGAAATGGTGCCAAACAATGAGTAAAACAATGGTATTAAGTTTGGCTGTCATCAGACTTTATCTTCTGCGGTTTAATTTTAAAGTTTACCTGAATCGATTAAAAACGACTTTTATAACATACAAAATAAATGTATCATTATTTTTGAAATTTTTTTATATTTATTTAAGAAACAGTGATATTTAAAATAATACATAATTTGTAACTCAAAAATAATAGAGCAATTTGATAAATAAAACTAAAACTAAAGCAAACATAACAGAATATATTCAAAACGTAGCACTTATTTAATTGGGAGCAAAATCCTTTTTGCTGTCGAATTTTTGCATAGATTTTCTGCTTTCCATCTGTGTTTTGATGAATTCTTGTCTGCTTAAGCTATCACACAAGGTAACTGAAGCTTCAGTCACAGCTTGAGTGTGACAAGAAAGGCGCATCCCATCTAAATTTCTATCTCCTCCTTTAAAATTCGACTAGCAGCTAATTCACGAATATTTGGCTGGGAATCTGTGATCATTGCAAGCAATAAGTTTTCCGGATGTGCGAAAAAATAGCTGTTCTTTTGAATAACTGGGTCGATAACAGCTTTTAAATTTGTTGGCAGATATCTTATTTCAGGAGATTCCAAAGCTTCATCTGGGATATTTTGTTGTTCGGCATAAGTTTCACCAAAGAGGACTCTAAAATCAATACATATGTATATTGTGGAGGGCACAGCTTATATTTCCAAAGCTAGCATGCTTTTCAGGGCTGTATCTTCCTCTCTTGTTATAATTGAGAACTCGCCACCGTCCTTTCAGAATTCCTATTGCCCTTTCGACTGTGCTGCGGGCTTTTGAGTGAATGTCATTAAACATTGCCTCCCTCGATCCATCTTGTGGTGACCTATATGGAGTCATGCACCAAGGCTCTAAAGGGTATCCAGAATCTCCTGCAAAATTGATTATATAACATACATGTACATATACAAATTCTCTAAATTTTTATTCATAAATAAAATATTACCAAGAAGCCAAAATTTTTCTGTTTTTGTAGGATCATAATTGTTTTCCAAGTATCTTCTTTCGTTCGAATGTTTCCAAACAAAAGAGTCGTGAGCAGCTCCACCATAATGAGAATCCACAGCCAAAATCCTATACTCATAGTCACATATCTAAAAAAACAATAATGTTTTAATTGCACACACAAATTTTATACTTAATATAATCAAACTCACTATCATCGAGTTTAAACTATGAAAACCCTTTCTGTTGAAGAACATATGTTCATTTTGGCTTGGTTTTTGTAAGCCAAAGTGTGTGCCATCAACTTAGCCTATAACTGCAAACAAAAATTCATTGAACATAAACATAAACAGACTTGAATAAATTTACCTCCTGGCATTTTGTATTTGCTGTAGAACCACTGCTTGCACCTACTCCAATTTTCTTCGGAAAATGTTATGTGGGTTGGACAAAGTTTTTACTCCATTTCGTTTACTACATGTTTAAATATCTTGGATAATGTAGATTGGCCCACTCCAACAAGATAGTCATTGCCTGTTAATAAGATAATTTAAAAAATTGTGCAAACAAATGTAGGTACTTACCAACTGAGTGTTGATAGCCTCCACTTGCCAAGAGCGATAGGGCAGCAGCTAAGGCTTCTTTGCTGAGCCTAAACCTTTTGATAAATCTTTTTAAAAAAAATTGTTGCATTATCTATTGACATACAAATTTATTTGTACTCACCCAGAATTAGGCAGAGACAATGGATCACTTTTGTCTCGTAAGCGCCTGCGCTCTACTGCTTCGTACTTTTCATCGTCTGAAATATTTAAGTTTCGTTAAACATAATTTACAAATGGTTTTTTTATTCTCACCTTCAGAATCACTAGACAGGAACAAAATATCCATAATAATAAATTGAACTTTTTCATTTTTTTTTTTGTTAACCAATTCACTTTTCGCATAAACACAGATGTCATCTGTCAAAACTATAGAGACTCGATGAAAATTAAAGAACAGTCGATGTAGCAGATTATAACTACTACAATTATAAAAATCTAAACGTTACGTCCCACTACGTATGCCATCATCCCAATGTAGTCACTCGTTCGTTCGGTAACTGATGGACTTTACTCACTCGATGACTGATGCGGTAATTTGGCCCCTGGTTTTGCTCGATGAGTTTGAACAAGTGTCTAGATCCATCTTTACAACTGGGGTGAGTTTTAATATAGAAAACCATACCGGAGCGTAAACCTTGACGATGTACGTTGCAAGAGTGATAAGATTTGCAGAAGCAGACATAACGAAACATAAAGCCGAAGAATTCTGTTGGCACGAGTTAGCCATCGTGCATGGGACATTTTGCCTGGTGATTTGTTTGCTAAATCACTAGGAATTATGCCGGATGAAACTGCTTTAACTATTGTTTACAAGTATTTTTGGTCTGTGCTAATATCATCAGCAAAAAGTGCAGGTAAGTTCGTCGAAATAGGTGGGAACTGAGTTAATGGTAGTTTTTCACATTTTTCGAGTTCTTTGCCAATAACGCCTGAAAACTTCTGTGGCCAAGAAGTACTGCCATCAATATGTTGAAAGAGATGCCTAAATGGTAGCTCATTCATATGCAATAAACAAATGATCCACTATTATTTAATCTTTTTTCCAGCATCTGTATGATTCCGCCGTTTTTTCCAACATTTACATTTGTGCTATCACATCCAATTGCAATTAAATTATCCATTGATATATCTGCATTAATAAAAAAATTGAATATTTCTTGTTCTATACACTTTGCAGTGCCTGAAAAAGGTGCAATGTAGCCTAAAAACTTCGCGTCTGGTTCTTTTATCAATGAAATGTGTTCTTCAAGTATGCGTTGTCTGTATTTTTGCCATCTTTTTCTGATAAAGTTAAATTCTGGTCCTTTTTTCCATCAAAGTACAATGCGGGAATCAGTGAAACAGTTTGTTGTGAAATCACATTTTTCCTGGTTTTTTGTCTTTCACGATGCAGCTTATTTTTGTCTATTATTTTGTCTGTCGATGCATGCAGAACTGCTGAGGCAATGGCTGCTCCCGCCCTGTCTGACACTCCAAATCTATCGCATGTTTTTGAAAGTAAAGCGAAATCAACTGAAATTTTAGAAGTGCTCGCTGATTAAGTCACTGGAGTCGCCAGTCCAATTCGAACATTTGGTTCCTCGCAATCCGTTTGGACACATCCGGTTTCAAATGTGCTTCTAAACCTTTCCGTAGATAGTTTAGCTACTTTTTTCTCTTCTCGTAACGATTTTCTTTTTAGCGCTTTTGTCATCTCTTTTGTTGTACTCGTATCAACGACGTCAATACCACCTATCACCATTTGCCTAGCTGTTCGCTGGTCTATTATGAAATTGCGTTCCCTAACAGGTACTTTTTTGTTTTTAGAGCAAGTACATTTAAGTAAGTTTTGGCATTTGCAAGCCGGAATATCAAATAAGACTTTGCTTCTTACACGAAACTCTTCCAATTTCTTTTCCGGTATTTTTGGGTGAGACTTAAGAAGATTCTTGCACTTAAAATGATATGTTTGTAGCATTACCTTGATTTGTTTCGGTTCTACTGTAGGAATAGAAGATTTCGCCCATACGTCTGCCAATTTTGCAACTACCACAGCTTCCACATTTCTTTATATGTTGATTCTTTTTTAGTTTAGCCTACTAAGAAGCTTGTCTAATTGCTCTCCAGCAGTATAGACTACCGCTGGACGATGATTGCTTGTTTCTTGGTTAACCGTACGACTTGATCCCATCACTAATACTCCAAGCGAGGATTCTGGTAGTGTTCTGCCAGACAGTGTTTTGCTAATCAATGATTTGATTGATTTTGCAAAGATGCCTATGCCTAATAATATTTCCACCACCCTTGGCTTGTAAAACTCAGGATCGGCATATCTGTACGAGTCTGAATACCCTTGGGTATTGACGAGCCTGAGTGGCAAAATCGGCTGCCACTGGCAATTCTCTGGTAAAAACCAGAATGATTCTGCTACACTATGCTTGCTGCCCCGGTAGCATACCATGGCAAAATCTTTTGCATAGCTTGCCTTTTGACTAGTAATGGAACTTCATCAATACCAACCAGCTTACCTGCCTATTTTGAATTCTAAGTTCCTTTCTCAGTTTGTCCATCATTAAATTAAGATGGGAGCCTGTGTCAAGCATTGATCTTCTCATTGTTGTGTACTGCTGCCTCGAACTTATCACGTAAGCCTATCCATTTAGTATAAGCTCCGTTCAACTGACCCCATGTATCTGTAACATCCTGCTGTTGGAACGGCACACAGTGGGGCAACTTGTATGGGAGAGCGGAAAAAACTCCATAAAAACTAAACCAATGAACCGATTTGTTTGAAATTTTCAGGAATGATAGTCAATAATAAGACAAATTTACGCTATTAGTCTCCGCCCGATACCCTGCCTAGTTTTTCTTGTTTTAATACAAAGCTTTTTTAATTTTTTGTTTGAACAGACGTGTTCTTAGTTCAATCAAATTTGAATTACTTGAACGATTTTTATGAAATCGAACAACCAGTGAAAAATTCAACCCACATTTAAAAAAAAACGTTTTAACCCGTGTTATTGTTTTTAGAAAGAAATGGGGGAAAAACCGAAAGAATGTTCCATTTTTCTCTATACTTCATTTTATTTTCATGTTACTATATAATATACAATTATTGGCTTACATTATCAACTGGAGTGCTTCGTCACTGAAAGGAAGGTGTTTTTTTTTGGTTTCAGGTCTCATGTACGTTATGTAGGGATCTGAAGACTCTAAAAGCTTATGCAATACATCCTCGTTCGTGGCCTTACGGGAACATTTTCTTGTAAAATGAAGGCGGTAGTTTTTATAGTCCTTGTTTCTGCTTTCTTGGGCCTCCTCCGAAAGCATTCCTATTGGCAATACTGCTGTTTCTACAATCTCGGCTGCATGCATTAAGATCTTATGGACCGTTGAAGGCATGTAGTACCACGGGTACATTTCAACTGCCAACTTCGCTGTTTCTATCGCATAAGCTTTAAATTTCTCGGAGTCAATTGATGAGTTGCTATTAATCACCTCCAATATAACTCGAAGTCGCCGAATCAGGTTTTCATTAACTTGAGTTATTTCGGCTGTCAAATGGGGATTTCGAAAAAATACTCTGGATGTATTTCCCGTATTACTGGAACCGTAGCCCTGCTTAACGAAATCAACTTTTATCCCTAATTCAGATACAAACCGCTTTTGTATACGTTCTTTTGCTTTTTCTTTTATTGGGAGAGTAGTCTTCGTAGTCCTCCAACTCTGGAATTCCAGGTTATATCCTAAATGAAGAATATACTCCATAAATTTTATCCTCGCATGGAGTGGAGAAATGCCCAACTGAAGTGCTTCTTCTTTGCAAAACTTTGTTTCAAGTTTTGATAGATCATTCATCTCCGATGGACGAGCACCACAAATAAAGCAGTTGCTTGATGCAGTTGTGTTAGTAACATGCTGCGCTACTTTTCCGTCCAGCATTGTAAAATGTAAGATGGTCCTTATTGTGATGGTACTATTGTCGTGCTGAAGGATTGTTGGTCGCAAGTTATTTATCTCATTCTGAACACGCTCTTTTTCCAATCTTATTAACTCAGCGGTTTCTTTTAGGAATTGAAACCTTATAGGTCTACAGTATCGAGTAGAGGAGGGTCGGGGGTTGACCCATATTACGTCTGCTTGATTTGCGAATAGAGTAATATTCAGTGGCACAATTGAGGTCATAAATAAATTTGAGTCACTTCTTGATTCATGGAGTGGAGAAATGCCCAACTGAAGTGCTTCTTCTTTGCAAAACTTTGTTTCAAGTTTTGATAGATCATTCATCTCCGATGGACGAGCACCACAAATAAAGCAGTTGCTTGATGCAGTTGTGTTAGTAACATGCTGCGCTACTTTTCCGTCCAGCATTGTAAAATGTAAGATGGTCCTTATTGTGATGGTACTATTGTCGTGCTGAAGGATTGTTGGTCGCAAGTTATTTATCTCATTCTGAACACGCTCTTTTTCCAATCTTATTAACTCAGCGGTTTCTTTTAGGAATTGAAACCTTATAGGTCTACAGTATCGAGTAGAGGAGGGTCGGGGGTTGACCCATATTACGTCTGCTTGATTTGCGAATAGAGTAATATTCAGTGGCACAATTGAGGTCATAAATAAATTTGAGTCACTTCTTGATTCATTGTCGTCATAAAATGGCTGAGAGAACTCATTCTGGCCGGATGAATCCCCATTTCATATGCAAAACTAGTTCACTATTTTTCAATGTATCTAGTTCCACATCTTGTTTGGTTTTTAAAATTCTCTCTGCGGTGTGGTCGACCAAACTTTGTAAAAGAATCTCGGCAGAAGATTCTGTAATGTTTACATCACTTGGGTAACAGTCTTTTTTAGCTTCTTGGATTTTCTTATAGCTGGGAAAAATATTATGGCCAACCTTTTTTGTAGCTCCTCTGATGACCTCATATTGGAATCTAGTCAATTTAGCCTGTGTAAAAATTGATAGCGCAAGATCGGCACTAAAAACTTCAGCTTGATTAATTGGCTGGTAAGAGGAAGCAGCAGCATCGATCAGTTCCTGCGAATGGGAATCTTGAAGAGCGCGAACTTTGCTTCTTCTACTTTTTCCACAGCACTGATCAAAATTCTTTGTAGGTCTTCCAGGTCTCCGAAACTGGTACTCACAATCAGTCTGATTATCGGGTAAAGTGAATATAAATTCATTCTTCATCCACTCTAAGAACTTGTATTTAAATTTATTCCTATTAAAATTAACAGTTTTCAACCTTTGTTTATAGTGAGGCAAAAAACGCTTTTTTATTGCATCACAAATTGAAGGTAGATAATCATTAAATTCCAAACAATAATTCTCGCTTATAAAAGTCTCTATTGATCCATTACTTAATAACACCTCACACAGATCAGCATATTTTATTTTAATTGTCTCCATAATAAGAATATTAATGTTCACACTCTTTAAGAACAAGTCTGACTGATTAATTATATAGATTAACAAAGACATTACGAACTGACCTATGCCAACCAACCAACGGTGTTTACAATTGACCTTGAAAGTTTTTATTGCAACAACAACAACATGTTGGCCTACCACAAATTCATACTTTCTTTGTAATAGAACACCAAATTGTTGTTGTGACATTTAAAACTTTCAATGTTTATATAACGGTGAGAAAGGAGTGCAGACTGCAATTTAATTTTTGAAGAGAGGAGTGACTTTTCAAAAGAAATTATAAATACTTATAGTCATTTCTCAGAAAATTAAAAAAAATAAAGCTAAATTGTAATTTTCCTTACAATTTCAGCTTTTCGCTTATTTTCAAAGTCCGATTTACAGGGTTCAGTTTTGTTTTAAGTTAACTTCAACCACCTTTATTTTGCATTAGAAAGTGTAGAACAAAACTTCATACTTAGTTTTAAAAAAAATAAAAAATGATTTTATAGCCTTTTGAAAAGTCGCTTCTCAACTCTTATTTTTATAACTTTGTTCGGCAGTTGTCTGTAGTTGTCAATGAAATTTATAGGAATATTAGGTAATAGTATAAGCTTCAAGAAAATTACAATTTTAGACCGGAGCTCAGTGGAGCTTTTTTTGTAGGCTTACGAAAGTTCACATTATCTGGTTATTTTTTCTCACTCGCTCTATTATTTTTATTATTGTTATATTTTGAAAATGTGGGCTATTTTATATTTTTGTATTTTTTTGTGCTATATGAACTACAAATGTGGTGAGTTTCATACTTGTGTCTTTACAAATAAAACCACAGTAAGCGAAATTGTTCAGTAGTTAAAACATATGACTTTTGGGTAAAATAATATTGTTGAACTTCCTAAGTCTCTCAGAGCCACAAACTAAAATAAAATCAAATAAAGAAAACGAATAAGAACTGTTTTCTCTGATTATTAATGAAAACAATAGCATATCAAATATCGCAATAAATAAATAAAAAAAATGGAATTTTTTCCCTGTTTGCCCCACTGTGCGGCATATTGACCTGTACTTGGATCTGACGGCTAGCTATCGTCACCTACACTTGGCTGGCTCTCGGTATGCGGGCATGTAGCTGCTACTTTTTCTTGGAGCGCTGCATTGACCAGGAAGTAATTTACTCTCGTGGCTTGGAATTCTTGCAAGACCTTTGGCAAGTCTTTCTTGCTAACCACATCTAGCGTGTCGTCGGTTAAAACTTGAAACTTGGCCCAATCTTCTTCCAATGCGGTCAATCGCAACTTAGCACGGAGGTATGATAACTCCCCAAATTCCTCTGACTCCACAAGGGCCTTGGCAGTCTTGATGGCATTGTCTGCACAGCTCGCTCTATTCATGAACATTTCTGTTTACAAGAGAAGAATAATTTCCGGTTAGCTTTATGAGTTCATTTATGAAACCTTTGGCAAACAGGTATGTCTACCTTTTGCCTGTATTAGTCTATCTTCTCCTAACCAGCATGTAAGCATACATACTTATGAGTCTGTACGAATTTATTAAAATCTATATGCTCTACCATCTGTACAAAAATAAATGTATATTTAAACCTATAGGGATTTATCCTAGGCATCTATACAAAAAATATCAAAATTTATATCTAAGCCTGTAAGAATTAGTCCTAGGCATCTATACAAAAAATATCAACCTTTATATCTAAGCCTGTAGGAATTAGAAAATGACAAAGGAAAAAAGATCCCTAACGGAATTTGTTTTGCAGCGATTCTCTCCGAATGATATCATTGCTTGGTGGCGTACGTGATTTTTACGTAGCCTCTACCCATATAATGTATATTTCTTTCCACACAAACTTCTTTTTTTTTCGATTCCCGACACTGGTACATATCCTACTCGAATGACCAATGTTTTCGACGGCAGTAGATCAGTGGACTGTATTGAGGAAAACCAGAACGAGAATCAAATAAAAACACAATATTTTAATGCGGAAAAAGGCAATGCCAAAAAAAACACAATCTTTCCTTTTATTAATTTAAACGTTTTCCTCTCGATCGACCTACTCGGTCGAGTTCTTTCGTGTGACTAAAAAACAGAAAATAGCTTTTCTCTTTCTCGCAGGAAAGCAAAAAGCGTCTCTCATCGAACCTGAAATCTCTATTCTCTTTTAGTTCGATACAGTATCGTTTTCTACAACAATCATCTTTAAATTTATTTCCTCTTCTTCATAATTAATACCTCAACACAATCAATAATTTTTAATGAACTTTTATTCATACCAGTTATATTCAAATATAAAAGTTTATTATGTGGATAAATACAAATCTTAGACACAAACTGTCTACGGATAATATTTATTGAGCTGTCGGTATCTAAAAAGGAACCTACTAATATTTTATGGGATAAATAATTTATTTTAAAATTAAAAATAATAGTTCTCACGTATTGGTCCTCGTCATCTTGATTGTGATTAACTTGATGCATAACAACAGATTTTCTTTTTGGACACGTAGAAGTAATATGACCCATTTCAGCACAAATATGGCATGCTCCAAAAGGTCGTTTGGGCTTGTGACACTCGGTTAATACATGTCCCAAGGAATTGCAATTAAAGCAGTGAATAGGTTTGAGCTCCGATCCTCCTAAAGCAGTTGCTTGTCTTGATGAAGAAGGTGTAGCAATTTTACTCGGAACTATTTTGGCTTTTGGTAATAAAATCTTAGAGAACGCCTCTGCCAGCTCATTAATTGATTTGAAGCATTGCATTCGTGCTTGTGATTTCAGCTGAATATTAGGAATGTCTTCAATGAGATCATCAAGCAGTTCTTCTTTCTCTAATGACAACTTTTTTGCATTTATGGTTTTCTCATACATATACTGCTGGAACGCCTCCGACGGCTGCCACGTTTTACCCTCATAGGTTCTCTTCAGAATCTGCTGTCTTTTGTCTCCAACATTTTTCCCATCTCTCGCAATCTCGCAACTGATGAACAGTTGTTAACTTTACTAAATCGGATCTTGGAGTGAAACCAATTCAGTGCATTTCCTCTTATGCGGCATGACAGTAATATTCTTGGATTTTTATCGTCCAGATCAACTTAATTTTTAAATTGGCTTACCCAATGGGAAAAACATTCCCCTCCAAACTCTGGTACCAAATCTTTTAGTGCCGAAACTGTAACGCGCGCCGATACCACTGTCCTTTTTATTTGCTCCTCTCTTTAGAATTTCGTTTTCTTTCATTAGTAACTCATTTTCTCTCTTTTGCAGCTTTAATTCCTTCGTTAGTATTTCCATTTCTCTCTTTAGTAGTTTAAATTCATTTGTCTCATTATTATACATATCAATTATTATACAATTATAAATAAAATTAAAACGAAATTAAAAGAAATAAAAAAACAAAAAAAGAAAACACTTTAACGAATATGACCACGGTAGAGGAAATGAAATGTGCCGATCTGTCAAAAGTACAGCGGCGAAGAGGCGACAAGGCACGACGAGCTCAGCGAGGAGTGAGTTCAATGCACAATTGAATTAATCGAAGGGTCGAAGGTCTGTGAACTTCACGTTCCATTTATCAAGTCGCTCGGGGAACCGGTCACAGGGTATATCACCCTGTAGTTGGAACCCACTAGAGCCCCACGTTGGGCGCCAATTTGTTGCAATTTTATTTGCCCGAAAATTATTATACAATTATAAATAAAATTAAAACGAAATTAAAAGAAATAAAAAAACAAACAAAAAGAAAACACTTTAACAAATATGACCGCGGTAGAGGAAATGAAATGTGCCGATCTGTCAAAGTACAGCGGCGAAGAGGCGACAAGGCAAAAATTGCAACAGGCAGCAAATTGAGTGCTGCCACCACGACGAGCTCAGCGAGGGGTGAGTTCAATGCACAATTGAATTAATCGAAGGGTCGAAGGTCTGTGAACTTCACGTTCCATTTATCAAGTCGCTCGGGGAACCGGTCACAGGGTATATCACCCTGTAGTTGGAACCCACTAGAGCCCCACGTTGGGCGCCAATTTGTTGCAATTTTATTTGCCCGAAAATTATTATACAATTATAAATAAAATTAAAACGAAATTAAAAGAAATAAAAAAACAAACAAAAAGAAAACACTTTAACAAATATGACCGCGGTAGAGGAAATGAAATGTCCCGATCTGTCAAAGTACAGCGGCGAAGAGGCGACAAGGCAAAAATTGCAACAGGCAGCAAATTGAGTGCTGCAACCACGACGAGCTCAGCGAGGGGTGAGTTCAATGCACAATTGAATTAATCGAAGGGTCGAAGGTCTGTGAACTTCACGTTCCATTTATCAAGTCGCTCGGGGAACCGGTCACAGGGTATATCACCCTGTAGTTGGAACCCACTAGAGCCCCACGTTGGGCGCCAATTTGTTGCAATTTTATTTGCCCGAAAATTATTATACAATTATAAATAAAATTAAAACGAAATTAAAAAAAATAAAAAAACAAACAAAAAGAAAACACTTTAACAAATATGACCGCGGTAGAGGAAATGAAATGTGCCGATCTGTCAAAGTACAGCGGCGAAGAGGCGACAAGGCAAAAATTGCAACAGACAGCAAATTGAGTGCTGCCACCACGACGAGCTCAGCGAGGGGTGAGTTCAATGCACAATTGAATTAATCGAAGGGTCGATTAATTAAGTTGCTCGCGATTTAGTTTGATATCACTTTGATATCAGAAAGATATAGTTAAATTGAAATTGCCACAGGGGCGTTCTTACGTATAGTAAGGAAAGGGCGCCAGCAATTTTTTTTCCTGAAATAAAAAAAAGGAAATTGCAAACCTTTACCTAAAGAAACAAAGAGAACAAAGAAAATCCAACCACACAAAAAAAATACAACCAATATAGTTTTATCGAAATTGAAATTTACTTTATTTTGAAGGTGCCTGAGAAACCTTACTAGCAGGATTAAAACTCAGGATCTTTTCGTTAATTATAATTTTTACACAATGAATTAGAAAATGTCTGTTCCCAGAAAAGAAATTGGGATTCTCAATAAAATATACACAATTAATTGAAACAAAATTTTACTTATCTTTTCCCAGCTACAAATCTAAACGCTCCTTATTTTCCCTTCCTTCGATTTTTTTTCAAATTTTTTTGTCTTCACAAACTAATTAACCTTTTTTTTCTTTTCTTATCTTTTTCGCTTTTTCTTTTTTCTATCTCTCACTTCTGTCACACTTCCCACTTCTGTACACTTTGAATGCTCGAAAAGAATTGACTTCCAGATTCTTCGATCTGTCAAGTCTCATCTTTCCTAACTCCCGCCATTTAGAGCTTTCAGCCAATCTGGAGTGGCGGATCTCAATTCACATCATCAACAGCCAATCGGAGATCGGCTTGTTGATATCAACTTGTGATGAGATTCTCGCGATCCCGCTTACTCGCTCTATTCTCACAGCTAAATGCAAGTCATTCTGGAATTCGCCGCCCGCATGACTCACTTCCAGTTCACGACGATTCCAGAAGCTGCATTCAGCCACCCCCATTTTCCACCACGACAAAAGTTGAGAAACACAAAAAAAATTGCGAAAAACATAATTCTTCACAAAACTTTACTATCAATTCTACAAAAAAAAGAAGGAAAAACGATGATGCGTTCGGGATTTGTAACAAACTTTAGAATTCGTCTTGAACTAAGTTTTTTGAAACTTAATAGTCCATACGTCCTTTAACATAGTTTAAGTTTCCGTTCGATTGAGAATAAAATTAATTACCTACCATTAAATAATTTAAGCAAGAATATTAAACAAGAATATAATTGATACAAATTGTTGATATTAACATTGTTAAATTTTTCTTTGGGCCTTAGGCCATTCTCCATTCGGAGTGACATCTCATGCAACTTTTTTTCCACGCAATCACCAGACCGTCCATCTGGTTTGGTTCCACTTCCTTGGAAACCATTCCTCTTTTGATGCCTGAAACGAAACTTGGTATTTTTTTCCTCACGAAAATGGTCAGAAAGACTATGACCGTCCCGCTCTCTCCCATCCTCGTGTAGACGGATTGTGACATTTGTCAAATCGAACGAAGTAAACAAACAAAAGTGGATGCAAAATGCATCGTCTTAATTAAAATTAAAATTAAATATTAAAAGAACTTGTTGCGTTCATTTATAACGCAACATTTTCTCTTTCTCGCAGGAAAGCAAAAAGCGTTTCTCATCGAACCTGAAATCTCTATTCCCTTTTAGTTCGATACAGTATCGTTTTCTACAACAATCATCTTTAAATTTATTTCCTCTTCTTCATAATTAATACCTCAACACAATCAATAATTTTTAATGAACTTTTATTTATACCAGTTATATTCAAATATAAAAGTTTATAATGTGGATAAATAAAAATCTTAGACACAAACTGTCTACGGATAATATTTATTGGGCTGCCGGTATCTAAAAAGGAACCTACTAATATTTTATAGGATAAATAATTTATTTTAAAATTAAAAATAATAGTTCTCACGTATTGGTCCTCATCATCTTCATTGTGATTAACGTGATGCATAACAAGAGATTTTATTTTTAGGCACGTAGAAGTAATATGACCCATTTCAGCACAAATGTGGCATGCTCCAAAAGGTCGTTTGGGCTTGTGACACTCGGTTAATACATGTCCCAAGGAATTGCAATTGAAGCAGCAAATAGGTTTGAGCTCCGATCCTCCTAAAGCAGTTGCTTGTCTTGATGAAGAAGGTGTAGCAATTTTACTCGGAACTATTTTGGCTTTTGGTAATAAAATCTTAGAGAACGCTGCCAGCTCATTAATTGATTTGAAGCATTGCATTCGTGCTTGTGATTTTAGCTGAATATTAGGAATGTCTTTAATGAGATCATCAAGCAGTTCTTCTTTCTCTAATGACAACTTTTTTGCATTTATGGTTTTCTCATACATATGTATACTGCTGGAACGCCTCCGACGGCTGCCACGTTCTACCCTCATAGGTTCTCTTCAGCGTTAATCTACTGTCTTTTGTCTCGAACATTTTTCCCATCTCTCGCAATCTCGCAACTGATGAACAGTTGTTAACTTTACTAAATCGGATCTTGGAGTGAAACCAATTCAGTGCATTTCCTCTTAAGCGGCACGACAGTAATATTGGATTTTAATCGTCCAGATTGTGCGCATCAACTAAATTTTTAAATTGGCTTACCCAATGGGGTACCAAATGGTACCAAATCTTTTAGTGCCGAAACTGTAACGCGCGCCGATACCACTGTCCTTTTTATTTGCTCCTCTCTTTAGAATTTCGTTTTCTTTCATTAGTAACTCATTTTCTCTCTTTTTTGCAGCTTAAATTCCTTCGTTAGCATTTCCATTTCTCTCTTTAGTAGTTTAAATTCATTTGTCTCATTCTTTTGTTGTAGTGGTGGAATTCTTTCTTCGACACTCTCTTCAGCACTTTATTCGCGACCAGCGTTGCCGCAGGCCTTCTCAAAAGTGTAACAAAATTTTAAAAAAAGTGTAACAAACCCGAAAAAAGTGTAACAAATAAAAAAACTCAGTTGATTTTTAACTAAAAAAAATCTTTTATTAGGAACATTAGTTTTTATTGATTAATCACAGTTTTGATTTTAATATACTTAAGTTATACATAAAATAATAAATAAATAAATATTATTAAAAAAGAATTCACATTTATTTTCCTTACTTTTAAAGGAAGGTACCTGGTTAATAGCACGTATTTAAGAAAACTGTTCTTTAATTTGCTTTGCAAACATTATTGCTTCAATTGTGTTCAAATGATACCTATTAGTTAGGTCATTTTTTATTAAATTCAGTTCTGAAAAAACGCGTTCAGCTGCCGCAGAGCTATGCGGTAAACTTAAAATTTTAGAAACGAATTCTGTTAAATTTTCAAAAAGATTTTCTTTTTGGGCATTTTTTAAGGAACCGACATACCCCCAAAATTGTTCAATGTCTTCCGTATACTTTAAGTTTTTTTGTATCTGAAGTTTTCTAAACTCTGTACATATTTTTTTCTTTTTGGTCAGACTTATACAAATTTGTAAATGAATTCAGTAAAGGTAAAATGGAACTATGTTCACTACTTATTTTTTCTGGATCTACCAGTGAAATGTTTTGTAATGCTTCATCGTTAAAATTAAATCTTTTTTTTATATGTAAACATAGTTCCACATAAAACTCGAGCATTTTTGTTTTAATATTTCTGTTTTCTTCATCGCTTAAATCTTTATGTTTTATATATGTTTCTGCATTTGCACCTGTATAAACCTCATTTAATGGTTAATAATTGGAAATGTCAGAAATATCTATTTCAGATATGTTTTTATCATTCAAAATAATGTTTTTTTTAATAAAAAAGAAAGTATCAGCTTAAAGTTGTCTTCAAAGGTATTATACATTTTATGCAAACGAAAACCTTCTGCCTGGAATTCAACGTTCATTATTTTAACGATGGCAAGTATATGCGAAAGAAAATAAAAATATATTTTATAGCTTGGGCTTGCAATTTGCTCTGCAATTTCTTTAGATATGTTTAAACCATCCTCTGCAGCTGATGAAAGAAAAAACAGCTGAAGTGCGGACCACTGGCTTAAAATCCTATCTACTACATCCTTTAATGACAACCACCTCGTTCCGGACAATCTTAAAATTTTATGGTTTTTAATTCCAACATAATCCTGAAATTCCTTAAATTCAAAAATTCTCTTAGGACTATGGGAAAAAAAATTATGAATATCTCGAGCCAATCTCTCAATTTCTACTGGAAGTTTCTTCTTGAGGCACATAAGTGCAAAGAATGACAGACACATCGAATGAAAAAAATATCGGGATTATAGCTTTTGAACTTTGCGCATAGACCCCTAAATTCCCCAGCCATTACCGATGCATTGTCTGTGGCAAGGCCGATTATATTTGCAATGGGTATATTTAAGTTATTTAAATGGTCTTTGATAGAATTAAAGATGGATTGAGCATCTGACTGCTGCAGCTTCAAAAGTCCAAAAAATTTGTCGCAAGTCCTTTTTTCTTTTTTGCAGTAAAACCTGGCGACTAACGCAAGAGCTTTTTCACTACTTACGTCGGTTGTTTCATCCGCTATCAAGGAAAACGAGGTTTTCTTAAGGATATCTACCAAATTTCCTTTTGCCTCGACCGAAAAATGATTTTTTATAATCCCAGTGGCCTTGGTTCGTCCGCATTTTATATTCTTGGCAATCAGGGAGTCTGGGAAGCATTTTCTTAATAATGTATCCAAAACTGACATCGGGAGGTGCTGGACGATACAAAACATCACAAGACAGTACTCAGCAAATTTGGTTTTGCTCGTCAAACTGCTTTCTTTATTTGCAGCAAGTAGTGTTTCTATGCTGGCCTCGACGTTTTTCTTGTGAAGAACGGACGTACTGTGGCGTTTAATATGAGTTATATAGTTTACCATGGACTTATTGCAATAAACACAAAAACCGATTCCATCTCGTTCATCTAACCAAGAAAAAATATCTTTCCATATTGGCCTGAAAACTCTATCATTTTTCAAAGTTGTTGGCGGCGAGTTCATCACATCACTGAAATTGTTTTAATTAGAAATTATTGTTTTTAATGGTTTAGCATCTTCAATAAAACATTACTTTTCATCCGATTCTTCAAAAGACTCACTTTCACTTGTTATAATTGTGACTTCTCTTTGGGATTTTTGAACGCATTTGTTTGCATTTGCATTTGACACAGTGTGGCTATTTGTGCTTTCAGACGGTCGTTTTGTTCTTATTATAAACCTTGAAATCAATATTTTTTATTTAACAAAAAAATTATTTCATTTTTAATTAACTTACTTATCCATTGTTGAGCACCAAAAAGTTAAATCCCCAAACAGAAGCGAGACAGACGCAAATCACAACACAACAAAATTATTTATTATTTGTATTTACAAAACACTGACAAGACGAGACAGAAATGGCATTAGACCAAAAATTATCTATATAAAGACAAATCTTCATCTGTCATTTCGTTTTGTATAAAAACGTCGGAAAACAGCTGATTTATGAGTTTTGCGATAGTATGTGTGATAAGTGCACACAGTTTTCAATTGGTGGTTGTTCAAGTTTACTTCAAGACTGAATACTAGCAAAGAATCTGTCAGTCATATGAAATACAATCCGCAGATAAGAAAAGTGCTGCCAATTCAATTTTAAAAAAAAGTATAAATTGAAAAAAAAATTGAATAAAATAATTTATCGAAAAAAGTGTAACAAATAGGAAAAAAAAGTAACATTGTAACAAAAAAATAAAATCAAGGAAAAGTGTAACACTTTTGTTACACTTGTAACATTGTGGCAACGCTGTTCGCGACTAATTCTGTCTGCTGAGGACAACCTTTGACTGACTCGCCTTACTCAACGATGAGCAGCTTGTAATTCAGACCAATGCACATGCACTTGTTTTAATGGCATTCCGATCCCGCTCAAGTGGTGGTTTAGTACTTTAGTCGAGTCGTATCGCTTGGTCATCATAAACAATGGAATTTATGACTTCCAGATTGTTTGGTTTGTGTGATACTTGAGTGAAGTGTTAACTTATATATTAAAGAAAAGAGAGAAAAATAATAAAAAAGAAGAAAGGAAAAAGAAAAAATGGAAAAAGGGAAAAAGAACAAACGAGAAAAACGGGGGAAAAGGAAAAAAAATAAAAAAAAGGAGGAAAAAAAACAGAAAACTAATATGATATTTAGAAAAGGTCAGAACGACAGACACTAAATCTATAGTTAATCCTCCCTAATAATATTTGGACGGTGGATCTTAGCCTTATTGACTTGTCGACTCGTGGATGGTGCAACAGATCCTGTTGGGTTTGCAGTAATAATATGCGGAGCTTCTGTGATTGTGTTGAATCCTCTGAATCATGTTATCGAGATTTTCTTTCTGAGATTTCGGTGAGATTCTTGAGTTGGTGACTCAGAGGTCTCTCTGGAAACATTAGACCCGGATGGTGCCATTGGCACTGCTGGTAATTCCAAAATTCTGAGGTTGTCCAGTTTGTTCATAATTCCAGAAACAAATGTCTTCTAGATTTATGTATGTACGCAGGAACACAGTCACAACTCAATTGCTCCGTAATGTAGTCACCCAGATATTGGAAGATATCTGAGTAAGGATCTTTCATAATTTGAAAGAGTCGTTCAAAATCTTCCCTTTTGGGATAAACTCTATATATCGGAATAGTAGTAATTATGTGGCGCGAACGAATGGGCTTTTATGAGTTCAAATAAAAGTTTTTCTTCATCTGGTCCTACTGAATCATTTAATTTGATCATGTGTTCCTTATAACGACGGACGAATGCTCCAGCCCTAATGGTGCTGGTTTTAATATTTCCTAGATCATTGATTAATGATAGGACGGCAAGGTGATCTTTGAGAAATACTGAGTTTGTCCGACTTATTACTAAATCGGGCTGTTTGAATAATAATAGAATTTAGCAATATTGTTAGTATGAAGTCTGTGGAATCTGAAAGTATATTAAGGCTATGTGCAAAGATAAGATTTTAAAATAACTTCTGCTTGAGTTATTTCTTTCGAGTTTAAAAAATGTGTCGAGATTTTTTGTCACTTATATTTGTGTGGTAGTATTGTGGTATCTTATTTTTGAATTCTTGCCATTTACTGAAAAGTAAATGTCCTTTATTTCGATGCAGCAATTCAAAATCTAGATTGACCTAAAGGAAAAAATGAATAATATTAAAAACGAAGAAAACATACATTTTTAAACATGCTATACATATAAAATCAAAATTTGTTGCTGATGATTTTAATTCTTTTTGCCTTAAAATAAATGTCTTCTGCCATTTGTCTGTAACTTCATCTGAAACCCTAATATCTCTTGAAAAAGAGACTTTCAGTGCCGTTAAAACTGACTCATCAACTTCCGTTAGGGTACAATTCTGGACAGTGAAGGATTTATGAGTTTTTACTTTTTTCTATTTAATTCGTTTGGCTTATGGTTCACATACAGATCCCAAAGTTTCTCTCCTGGATTCTTTTTTGCCCCACGTGGACTGAAATAATATTCCTGAGAAAAATAATAATTAAATTTTGTATGGAATCTTTTATTAAAATTCACCTTTTTTTTTGTTGATATGTTAAAATAATTTTGGATTATTGCTTATTAAAACTCAGAGTTTCAAAAAATGCTTACTTTAGTTTCAGTTGGAAAAAGTTCGGTTATTTCATCCAAAACCGGAGGAAAATCTTTGAGCGCAAGTTTAACGCCGCCGCCGTTAAATAATATGTCATCCAAAATGATGTTGATCAAATCACTTCGAAACGATTCAATTAAGAACGCGTTTGCAGGCAGAAAGAAATTGAATTTATTTCTTCTCTACACAAAATTTAAATTTATTTTTTTACAGCCACCGTTATTTAAGTAGGCTGTGGACAGGGTAACTATAAATTATTATATAGTATATACTTAGTATATAGGAAAAGTTAACTGTTTATGTTTTATGTGTAAATTACACTATTATATCTATGCATTGGGTAAATGCAACAATTATAACCTACACCTTACATATTCATGAAAATATTTTTTTTATTATTTAAATTAATTTACGTTACATTCGTAACATAAACTTTCTTATTTAGTTAAATATGAATTAAATTTGTGGTTTTGTAATTTTAAGGAACTGCATCCATTTTTACTCGGTACCTTAAGCTGTTTAATAAAAAGACATGTTTTGTATAACTTTAGTATTTGGTATGTCCCTTCTTTTGATTTATAACTGCCTTAAGCCGATTTCGATAAGAATCCACTAGTTTTGTTGTCGTTTCCACAGATATTCTTGCCCATTCTTCAACTAAAGCCATCTTTAGGTTATTTTGGTTAGAAATGTGGCGCTCGAAATACATTTTTAAAAAGTGTTGAGGTCTTTAAAAAACAAATATAAACTTTATTAAAAAAAAATAAAATAAAAAAACAAGAACAGACTAAAGTCGACTGTGTACTATGATGTGTAGTGTTGAAGTGTGTAGTGTGACTGATGATCGCTGCAACTGAAACCTATCTGATCATGCTGTCCGATGATTTTTGGCCGCATCGAAGATCGTCCAATGTTTTTTTTTTTTTATCAGATTGATTTACTGATGCTCTTCGATGTGAAGTGATGGTTTTTTATCGCATTGAAGATTGTCCAATGTTAATATTCATAAATGCTATTGGATTTGGCCCAATGTTTATGTTATCTCATATCTCTTCGGTCTCAGCTATTAAAATTTGAGTTTCGTCGCGTCGTTGCTTCGGTTATGGTTAGAGTTAGCAGATGTAGATATATACGTAACTCGCGTATTTTTGTGTCCAAAATTGACCAAAGGTTTTCGATGACATTCAAATCTGGACTCTGTGCTGGCAGTTTCAAGACGGAGGGCAGTTATAAATTAGCCAAGTTTGAACAATGCCCGATATAAGTTTCCGATCATTGTCTTGATAAAATCGAAATGTATACTTTATGTCTAGTTTTTCTGCGCTTTGGAGCAAATTATTTTTGAGAATATTGAGGTACACTAATTTATCCATGGTATTCTCAATAAATTGCAACTTGCTCCAGCCCCAGCTGCAGACATGCAGGCCCCTACCATGACATGCCCACCTCCATGCTTCACTTTGTTTGTTGCTCTTAAGTTTTTATCTGTGAGCTCTGTGTTTGGTTTTCGGCACACATAAGACCGCCCGTCGGATCCAAATATATTAAATTTGGATTCATAAAAGGTTTCTTGCGTGCTACTCTTCCGTGCAAATCATTATTTTTAAGTATTCGGCGAATGGTTTCGGGGCAACATTTTTCGCCGAGAAAGTCCAACTGTTCAACTGCTGTTCGTTTTCCCATTTTCGTAACACGTGTAGCTTTTGCGAAAAATAACCAAAACTGGTCATATAAAACAAATAAGAGAAAGAAGCAAAAATCACTGTTATCTCAAATTTGTGACCCACTGTATATCAATTTTTTTGTAAAATGGTCAGCACAAATGAAAATTGGCTCATTGCTTATTAACTTTTCGGAGTAACTATTTCCTGAGTTCACTAGCAAAATTTTGGCTAGACCTTCGTTTTTTGGCAGTCGAAATCTCGGCACGCCTGAACTTATTTTTGTTTAAACAATCCTTATAATCACAATACAAATTAAAAAAATGCTTTTCTCTGTTTGATTTTTTTTAAAAAAGGAATTTATGTATTGAATGCAACTTATCGTGTTGAATGCTGGATGATGACTGACTGCTCGGTTCTATTGCTGGGCGAAGACTTTGTTATCTCCATGCTGCTTCATCACTTTTGTGTACTTAATTGATCTGCATGATGATGAGAAGAATGTATCTCATTCTTTTGTAGTGGTCTCTTCTATAGAATTTCGTTGTTTGTTTATATGCTGGATTTCCGTCTATATGTTAGATAAACACAACGGATCTGCGGAATTTGCTGCTGTAGTGATAGTTATGGGAAGCTCAAGTGGCTCAAGTGTAACTTAAACCATTTTTACTTTTTATCTGGTAATTAATTAGATTTTGTTCAATACAAATTTCAATTCACTCGTAAACATGTTACGTGGCCATATAAATTAATATATATAGGTATACCTATAGCCGGCGCGGCTGCGCGACGGCGACGACACCGTCCACCATTCCAACGACGAAGATTTGTTATGTTATTTGTTATGGTTGAGGGCCTATTCCATCCCGGTGGCTGGTCAGGGTCACCGACAGAAGAAGTCGATAGACTTCGGATTTAATTATATTCTGAAAAGAAAAGATAAATTTAGTCAAGAAAATAATGATAATATATACACACACTATACAATATAAAAAAAAATGAAATACATAAATGTCTGGCATCATTTTTCTTTCTAAGATGTAGGTATACATACATATTAGGGTGTACCAGCCCCATCAAAAAATATCTTGAGGGTTGACAAGGTCTTTGAAAATTTACACGTTTGTTGGAAGTTAAATATAAAGCAAAAATCAATAATTTTGCAGCGTTTAGCTGATTAAGCTATTATAAGACCATCCCTGTTTGTGTATCCAAAAACTTCAGCTGAAGCTTCGGTTACCAGTTTAAAACACATCGCTCAACACTTTGAGCGTGGCATGGGAACCGAGTTTCCATTTTATTTTCTTCTAATCGTATGTGCTTTCATCAATCGCCTGAACGCTTGTTCACGAATCGCTACTCTCGAGTCGATCATCATAGTTAAAATCAAGTTTTCCGGATGAACGTAAAATGAATTTCGTTGTATAACAGGGTCAATGTTTTTTTTTCACTTTTGGATCCATATATCGAGACAACGAAATCATTTTTCATATGTGATACGAGCCATTTTTGCAAGAAGGATGACTTTTAATTAATTAAAAACCATACTGGAGCATAAACCCGACCAACAAAGTTAACTAAAACTACCAAATTATCGGATGGATTTTCAGTTTCTATATAGCTTTATAATCCTGTTTGTGGCAGTCAGCCAACGAGCATGTGATAATTTTCCAGGGTTTCTTGACAGTAAAGATACATGGACATTTCCTGTAGCTACAGCTTGACATATATTATGTAGGTATTTTTGATCACAGCTTTAATACGATCGTTTCTTTTGTTTTCCTTTTTATTTACTTACTTGGCTATTTTTCCCGTCGCAACGAATTAATAACACAACCTTCTAGATTGGAAGCCAGTCAACAACTGAACTGAATTTTGAGTTTTTATTCATTTCTTTTTTATGTTCGTTCTTACAACTACTACTACTGCTGCTACACAGCTAAGGTTATTTATATTAGATTTATCTGGTAAAGGATCTATTATTTCTGGTTGTTTTGGCGTAAGGCCTTATTGCGTATTTTAAATAAAAGATTTATATTTTTTAAATTTAAAGAAAAAAATAACAAACTAAACTTTTGTTTTGGCACACACTTTATTTATCTGCAGTTGATTAAAGAATAGTTGACTTGACAGAAAGAGTACATAGCCAGAGGTCGATCATAAATAAAAAAAATTAATAGGTATAGATAGATCAATATAGAACATCATCTTTAAGTCTCTTCATGAATGTTTCAGAGTTTCAAAAGTTGAACATGATGGGTGCGTTCAACACTGGTATGGGAACAAAGTTTTTTTTAGATACATCTTTTCTTTTCTAAGTTTGTATAATCGTGGACTGTAAAACATTCTTCTCTCGTTTTAAATTTGCGCGTATATGTGCGCATATTTATTATACTTATTTAATTTCCCCGAAAACATGGAAAGAAGCCAGACGGACGGCCCATCCCGTCGCTCGTCATAGAGACGATTTCGCATCATGTCTGCGCATGAAACCCTCGAGACAAGCAAAATAATTTAATTTCTATTCTGTTGGGAATTAAACTTCCAACGACAAGGGGGAGAGATACTTGATTTAATAGTTTGTTTCAAAAGGGCACTTTGCCGAACACAAATTTTACTTATGATATTTCTTTATTAAATTATTTTAATTTACAAGTCTTTTATTGGCGCAGCACACAACCAACCACGTTGAAGAATAGAAGAGAACAGCATTCAGACTGACCAAGTCAGTCACCAAGCCACCACCAGTCCGTTGTCCAAGAATGCAGCGTCACCAAAACGCCCACAGGTTAATTGAGTCCAGTATCTGGTACCAGGCCCATGCCTTGGATACCCAACGACACACAACCAAGAATGTGCCAACGCCAGCAACAATAGCGAAGATCCGTGGGAGCGTCATCTGAGGGTAAGCCATCGTCGTGGTGTTGTTTATTTGTTCTTCCTAGAACTGTCTTGCAACCCTCAGCACTCTGCTGTATTTATCCAAGATAAATATAGGGCAGCGATGATTGACTGGCGACAATAAGAGTCGAATGTCACAGTCCAGTCGTTGAGTGAGCGACACTACGAGCCGCTTCATCCTATCCATAACCATAGCATATGTTGTAGGTATCTGCCATGCTAATGCATACCCATGGTGTGCGCTATGTGTTCGCTCTACTATTGCATACCCATGGTATGCGCTGTGTATCTGCTATACGGTGGGTGACGACACCACCTATAGCTCTATGTATACTTAGATATGTGCATTGTGCCTGTACTGTGGGTAGGTATCCGCTTTGGCTGGCACAGAAATGAAGCACAAATCAATGGCACATTTAATTCGACACATTTTGATGTCCATCGACTGCTCATATATCGAGGCAGTATGGAATGTGTGATATGATGCTGCCTTGCTGATGGTGGTGGTGGGTGTAGTGAGGTACTAAGTACTTTCTGCTGCATCAGCGCGTACGTTGACCACCAAATCTCGAGGTCAATGGTGATTGACCGAACATCCTGCCCGGTCGAACCTCGCGTTCGAAATGTTAAGGGGTGTGGGCCGGCTGGCCGTGTTGAGGTAGGTTACGCTCATACAAAATGACCCACATGTACTTTAATTAGTCGTGTAATTCAGAAGTTTGTTAGTCGATTAATCGACAAAGTTTCTGGACGGGGCGGCGACACTCGCCGGCGGCAGTCCGAAGAGTTGCGTTGCGGGCCAATCCATCATTGCCCAAGTGAATCGCTGTGACTCGCCCGAGTCGCCAATGGGTAGGGGGTAGATTCTCGTTTCGCACAAGAACTATGTCATCCACTCGAAGATTCGGCTCTCGTTTCTCCCATTTGTTGCGGGTTTGCAAGGTGCACAAATACTCCTCGCTCCATCTGTGCCAAAAGTCTTGGTGGACTTTGCGCAGCCACTGGTACTGTTTCAGTCGGTTGATTGGTATATCATCGATGCGGGGCTCTGGTACTGCTATCAGTGGTGCTCCGATCAGGAAGTCTCCAGGAGTGAGGGCCAGTTTGTCCTCAGGATCGTCATGTAGGGGAACCAATGGACGAGAGTTAAGACATGCTTCGATACGAACTGCCAAGGTGTGCAGCTGATGATGCCAAAGCGACTGAGATCCCACCAGGCGGATCAAGTGGTGTTTGGCGGATTTGACGGCGGCTTCCCATAAGCCACCTTTATGTGGAGCACCTGGCGTGATGAAGTGCCATCTCGTACCTGCATGCGCCAAGGCTTGTTGATTGTAATGAGACTCAAAGAGAACCAGGTCTTCCTTCATGAGCCGGTTGGCCCCCACAAAGGCAGTCCCATTATCGCTGTAGAGATCGGGGCAGGGTCCACGCCTGCCGGTGAAACGGGTGAAAGCATCCAAGAAAGCTTGTGATGAGAGGTCCTCTATGACCTCTAAATGCACGGCTTTGGTAGCCATGCATACGAATATTGCCAGGTATCCCTTTGTAGTGGTGCGGGATCGTTTGGTTCCCACACGTAGGGTGAATGGTCCACAGTAATCTACCCCAGACGATAGGAAGGGTCTTGCCGCATTGACTCGTTGACTGGGCAGTGAGGCCATCTGTTGCTTTATTAACGTCCCACGATGTCTTCGACAGATGACGCATTTGTGGACGAATGTCCTAACCGCTTGTCGGCCCTGAAGTATCCAATACTTATGGCGTAGTGTCTGGAGCATCAGTTGTGCTCCACCATGCATGGTGATCTCGTGAGTGTGGTCCAACAGCAACCCGACGAGATGTCCTGTCTTCGGTAGGACGAGCGGGAATTTCTGCTCATGTGGCAGCGATGAGTAAGTGAGCCGGCCTCCGACTCGAAGTAGATCCTTGTCGTCTAAGTAAGGATTTAGTGATAGTAACGGGCTTCCGCTCCCCAGTGGAGCTTTCTTGTGTAGTTGCTGGATGTCTTGAGAGAAGCACATCGCTTGCTCTATTCGTATAAGGCGTTGTAGGGCGTCATCGAGCTCATCCGCTCCGATCACGGGTTCCTGGATACGATGTCTATGTGACTTCAGCCACCTTGTTATGTAGGCAACAACGCGTAGAAGTTTCTGCATTCGGCTATATCGTTCCACCAAGGGGATGACCGTGCCGTCTCTGCATCGAGTAGTCAATGGGTGTGATGCGGGTTGCATGGTGACACCGGTAACAACCGATGGTTTGATTTCAGCTGCGATAGTAACCAGGTCTTTATCATCAGGCTGCCCGGCTGGGCCAAGAGGGAGCGGACCGACCTTCAACCAGTCTGGGCCTTGCCACCATAGGTTATGATTGACGAGCTCTGAGGTACCAATACCTCGACTCGCGCAGTCAGCAGGGTTCTGAGCAGAGCGTACGTGATGCCACCGTTCAGGTGACGTGAGCTCTTGTATTTGTCGGACTCGATTCGCGACGTATGGCTTCAATGTTGAAGGCTCCTTCCTTAACCAGCATAACACGATGCTGGAATCTGACCATAAGTAGTATGGTGCTGTAACTAGTCCAAGAGCTGTACGGATGTTCATCAGAGTGGTGGCCAATAGGTGGGCGGCACAAAGTTCTAAACGAGGTATAGTGGCGCCCTTGATGGGGGCTACCTTCGTGCGTGCAGTCACCAGGGAGATCTGCACTCGTTCATCTGGGTAGGTGGTCCTTAGGTAGACCACTGCTGCGTAGGCTCGGGAGCTGGCATCACAGAAACCATGAATTGTGGTGGGGTGCTGATTGTGCATGCCTAGCCAGCGTGGGACCCGAACCTGATTGAGGTTGACCAAGTCGTCCCGGAATGTCTGCCAAGTGTGCTGCAACTCATCAGTGAGGGGGGCATCCCAAGTGATGCCTGCGGACCAGAGTGTCTGGATGAACACCTTTCCGACGATTACCACAGGAGCAAGAAGACCGGTGGGGTCAAATAGCTGAGCCACTTCACTCAGTACACGCCTCTTTGTTGCAGGAGGGCGTGGTACTTCTAGTTCCACGTGAAAGAAGAGCTCGTCAGCTGTTGGGTCCCAACGTAGACCAAGTACTGTTGCCGTTGGGCAGTCAATCTCAAGCTCTGTGGAAGAAGAAGAAAAGGAAGCTTGATTAGTTAACCTCGACATTACCTGTATGCTATTCGAGTTCCATTTGCGGAGTGCAAAATGTCCAGCCAAGAGGACCTTATTGACGTCTCCGGCCAGGCGTACTGCTTCGACGGCACTGTTGCAGCTAGTGAGGAGGTCATCCACGTAAAAGGCCTTCTCAATCGTCTCAATTGCCGCTCGGGCACGTGTTGGATCTGCGACTAAACTCTGGTTATCGTGCGCACACTGGATCATCGATCGCACTGAAGTGTATGGACTAGATGCCATACCATACGTAACGGTTGTTAACCGAAAGACATTGAGCTCGTCTGACGGTGACTCTCTCCAGAGAATCCGCTGGAAATCACGATGTTCAGGTGCTACCAGGACCTGACGGAACATCTTCTCGACATCGGCTGTCAAAGCAATGGGGTATCTCCGGAACCTCAAGATCACATTGATAAGTGAATCTTGGATCGTCGGACCCACCAGCTGGACATCATTGAGTGAGACTCCAGTAGTGGTTTTGGCTGACGCATTGAATACCACACGGAATTTAGTGATTACCGCATGATGCGGGATGTAGTACGAGTTGGGGTGGTCGCCATGTTGACCCACCCGCTCCATGTGTCCCATAGCTTCATATTCACGCATGAATGTTGTGTACTTCTCGCGGAGTTCGGGATTGTTGTAGAGTCTTCTCTCTAGACAATAGAACTGGCGTACGGCTGAGCGGTAGGATGCGCCTAGCTTCGGGGCATCGTGTCGAAATGGTATCTGAACCATGTACCGACCATCAGGTGTGCGTGAGTGTGTCGAATCGAAATGGCGACTGCACTCATCCTCTCTGGATTCGTCGAGAGGAACTTCTTCTAGCTTCCAGAAGTTCTTTACCAATTCGTCTAAGGTAAAGTCTGAAGATGGTTCCGCAGTCATCCGGGCGTTGTGAGCTCGTGCGATGGGCTGCGGTGGTGCCAGAGCAGCTGGACCAAAGACCACCCAACCAAGCCGGGTACACTGTGCATGTGGTTCGTGAAATTGACCATGAATAACCTCGCTCTGGACTATGTATCCCCATACATCTGCACCGAGTAAAACATCAATGGCACCAGGGGTTCCTAGGTGCTTATCAGCCAATGGTAGACCCGCCAAGTGGGTCCACTGCGTAGTATCGACGTATGAGTCAGGGATGACTGACGTAATGGTCGGGATCACCAGAGCCTTGAGTTGGATGGTGAAAGAGGAACGGGTCGACCGAAGTGACAACGTCACTTGTTCCTGTACAGGCGCATGCTTCAATGCGCCAATGCCTTGCACGGCGATGTCCACTGGAGACCTCGGGAGTTTAAGCCTGTCAACTAGAGAGGTTTTAGCAAAACTTACCTGCGATCCTGGATCGCAGAGGGCGCGCACCAAGTGCCGCTCCGCTGTTTGACTGTACGTATAGACTAATGCTGTCGCCAATAGTACAGTCGAGCTGGGGTTGAGGAGTCAATTTGAATCCTCCTGGAACACGTCAGGTGGTCCATGTTTCCGTTCCTGGTACGAAACCCAGTTGGACGGTTCTGGCAATCGCTGTTTGGATCCTGAAGGTTTACCTTGTTGCGCAGCAGGATCCGCTGACGGCTTCTTTGAAGATTGCGGCTGACTCTTGCACAGGAGCGTGTTATGTCGCTGATTGCAATTGCGGCAATTGAATGCAGATGGGCACCTATCCGAGCGGTGTCCAGACTTCAGGCAGTTGAAGCACAGGTCCTCTGCTCGGAGGAAGTTGAGCTTCGTGCTAGCATCCCATCCACCGAACTCGCTGCAGCGGTTGAGGGTGTGGTTTCCGTTGCAAGCTACACACCGGTTATTCTGCTTCTTTATGGCTGCTGCGGCATGTGTCCGAGCGACCGGTTTAGACCGGGCCGAGGGACGCGGAGCTGACCGACTTGCAGCATCCGAGTGACTGCCAAATGGTCGCCTGGCTATTTCAGCACCAAGACTGTGGGCACGGAGTTCCACGAACTCTAATAATGATGCCAATGATGCCGTTTTCTTAGGAGGACAATGCATGCTCCAGAGATGTTGTGTCTTCGGTGGAAGCTTCGTAAGGACGATATGTAGAGTCAACGTGTCCCAACTGTCGACTGGTTCTCCCATGACCCTGAGTGAGCGTAGAGACTCACCTACTGTGTCCCTGATACGCATCAGCTCGCGGGGTGACTCCTCTGTGGCGACAGCTACCCCCAAAAACCGGGATACGTGAGCCTCTGCCAGCAATCTGGGGTTGTCGAAGCGCTCCTTGAGTGCCGCCCATAGTTCCTCGTACCCTCCTGAGTAAACACTCCCGACGAGACCCACGTCTGTCACTTTCACGGAGTCCCGAAGCTTCTGCAGTTTGTAGGGCACGGGTAGATCGGCGTTGTGCACCATCGTCTCGAAGGCGTCTTTGAACTCCAGCCACTTCTGGAGTTCCCCAGTGAAGGTAGGGATCCGGATCGACTCCAGCTTCATCTCCAGCTTCGCCGTTGATGTGGAAGGGATTGTTGGCACCACGACCTCTTTGGGCACGTCCAGGACTGCTACCCGCCGTTTCAACGCTGACGATGCTTCGATGTACTGCTGCGTCACCGTCTGCTGCAGCAATCCGTGCTCCTCTATGTCATCGTCTGTTACCTCTTCAAGTATTGCGTCATGGGCCGCCTGGAACCGCTGGTATTGTAACTCCAGATCCTTCTCTACCATGTAGATACGGGTAAGGTCCCATCCGTTTAGATCAGCCGTCAGTATTGTGGTATGGTGGTTCTTGAGCGCCTGGCACGCCGTTGTTCTTCGCAGCAATTGGATGCGACTCTTCTGAGGATCTGTTGAGGGGCCTAGCCGAGTCTCCTTTATTTGAGGTTGCAGCTTCTCGAGGTGCCGCCTCAAACTCACCGATGCCTCTTTGTACTGCGCCTCCACGATGTGCAACAGTGCATCGTGCTCGAGGAGGTCTGACTCGTCGGTGTCGCCGACATCCAGCAGAGCTACTTCGTGTGCGCTCTGGAAGCGCTCGTATTGTTGATCTAGAGAGCGTTGTTCGCTCTCGATCCGGGCCACATCCCAGCTAGCCATGTCCGCGGACACGATGTTTTTATGCAGCCGCTTCAAGGCGGTGCATGCTGCTGACCTTTTTGTTAGATGCGCCATGTTAGATGAGCACTTCACAAATTGAGCACGAGGGTTGGACACTTATATGTTCACGAGCACTGAATCTATCCCAACGATAGGATTATGGCCGCGTACCACAGTAGCGCAACTACACTTAACACAAAGACGACGATCGCGAATTCAATATAGCTTGGATGCCAAGATCCACAAACGCACATTCAACAGGTTCACGAGGGACACGACAAAAATGTTCTAAATGTCACTTAAATTCGCACAATATTCCTCACAGGAGGCACCAAAATGTTGGGAATTAAACTTCCAACGACAAGGGGGAGAGATACTTGATTTAATAGTTTGTTTCAAAAGGGCACTTTGCCGAACACAAATTTTACTTATGATATTTCTTTATTAAATTATTTTAATTTACAAGTCTTTTATTGGCGCAGCACACAACCAACCACGTTGAAGAATAGAAGAGAACAGCATTCAGACTGACCAAGTCAGTCACCAAGCCACCACCAGTCCGTTGTCCAAGAATGCAGCGTCACCAAAACGCCCACAGGTTAATTGAGTCCAGTATCTGGTACCAGGCCCATGCCTTGGATACCCAACGACACACAACCAAGAATGTGCCAACGCCAGCAACAATAGCGAAGATCCGTGGGAGCGTCATCTGAGGGTAAGCCATCGTCGTGGTGTTGTTTATTTGTTCTTCCTAGAACTGTCTTGCAACCCTCAGCACTCTGCTGTATTTATCCAAGATAAATATAGGGCAGCGATGATTGACTGGCGACAATAAGAGTCGAATGTCACAGTCCAGTCGTTGAGTGAGCGACACTACGAGCCGCTTCATCCTATCCATAACCATAGCATATGTTGTAGGTATCTGCCATGCTAATGCATACCCATGGTGTGCGCTATGTGTTCGCTCTACTATTGCATACCCATGGTATGCGCTGTGTATCTGCTATACGGTGGGTGACGACACCACCTATAGCTCTATGTATACTTAGATATGTGCATTGTGCCTGTACTGTGGGTAGGTATCCGCTTTGGCTGGCACAGAAATGAAGCACAAATCAATGGCACATTTAATTCGACACATTTTGATGTCCATCGACTGCTCATATATCGAGGCAGTATGGAATGTGTGATATGATGCTGCCTTGCTGATGGTGGTGGTGGGTACAGTGAGGTACTAAGTACTTTCTGCTGCATCAGCGCGTACGTTGACCACCAAATCTCGAGGTCAATGGTGATTGACCGAACATATTCATTTAATAGAACAAACTCAAAGCACATACGCAACTCATATAACTTATAGCACAACACTTCACACTACAAACTATTATTCTACCGCACAAAAAATACTAGACAAAAATTGACCAACTCACGGTTTTCCTGTATACGCTGCTTCTGTACTATATTCTTGAATCTTGTTTCAATTTTAACAACTTACTCCTGTACTATTTTCTTGAATCTTGTTTTGATTTTAACAAGGTTACTTCTGTACTAATTTTGATATATGTTTCAATTTTAACAAAGTTACTTCTGTACTATTTATTTTGATATATGTGCTTTTTTTAATATATTTTAATTTTTAACAAGAGCAGAACTTAATGCCTTCACTTTCAAAAATAGACTTTACTTATCTGAAAAATGTTCCCAGGCGGACTTCTCCTTCTCGCGTCTCGGCAAGCATGTATGCATGTATGCGTATGCAGGCTGGAAAACTGGGGAAGTCCGTTGCGCGGGCATCTGTACAAACTATACGAACTATACGAACTTTAATTTGTGGGCAAGAATGGAAAAGAAAAGAAACCACAATAACGGCACAACTTTTATATAAGGCGCGACTACTCGTCGGCATTAAGAAGAATGAAATAAAAAAAACTATTTTCTTACTACAATTTGGCCACATGCCTCTTACGCTTTATTTAAAATAATAACAAAATTAAATATTAATTAAAAAAAAAATTAGTCCGCCGTCCAAGCGTCGTCGCTGCGACCATCAAGGTTGTATACGTATTATTGAGCTCTTCTGGTTTGTAATGCCTTTGCTTTTATAGTTATTGATTATTGACACTGCATTTATTGGTTGAATAAGTTGTTGACCCTTAATTGCTGACATTGATTCATTTGGTTGTTTGGATTGACACAGATATGCTGATGTTGCAGTTGGTTGTTTGATTTGACCCCAATGTGCTGATGTTGCTTTTAGTTCCATTTGTTGCGTTTGGTGGGTATGTTTTGTAGTGGCTATATCATATGTAACTCGCGTCGGGTAGGCAATTTTCAATTTTAACCGACAAACACACTTTTTTCGTCGTTCGTTTTTTTTTCTTGTAGTTCTTTGATCTAATAAAAAGTCCGCTGAAATAAAACGTGACCGTTGCGTTCGTTACAGTGCAAATCGTATGAAGTGACAAGAGCAATTAAATTACAGCAATTAAATTTTTTTTTTTTTTTAAGCCACTTCTTTTAAAAGTTTTGAGGCTTCCATTAGCCCGGAAGCTAGTGTACTAATTTGGATAGCATTACTGAGGACATTAAGAGGTACAGAATCTCTCAGGTCGCGGGCTTTTTCCCTTTTCGATTGTTGGGAAGAATTTTCAAACTCTACTTCCGGGCGACCTCGTTTTTTAGCTAAGTCGGGTGCTCTACAGAAAGCTAGAGATGTATTTAGCCAACTTTCAACCGTTTTAAAAAACTTTTCCCCGATCCTGCAAGCTTTAACCCACCGCGTTTTAAGATCCGCTTTGAAATGCGAAAATATATTCGTCAAAACCCTTATTTGGCTTCTTTTCATAGCTTTTCGTCATTTTGATTAATTCTTCTTTAAAATCAATAAGCAATAAGATCTTTTCTAGTCAAAAACAATGTATTTGAAGAAAGTCCTAAAATAACGAAAAAAAGTGTCACTACAAAAAAATCCAAATATAACAAAAAGTTCAGAAAAGTAGCAGGATTTTTTTTTAAGAAACTCAGAGTGCACATAACACACATTTAAATGGCACATACCCGAACACACCTGGAACGAAAAAACACCATTTTTTGTCCTTATTCAGAAGAGTAAAAATCAAGCTTCAATTGAGCTGCGCTGTGATGAATAATAGATATCTAAAAAAAAAAATGATTATTACTTTTTAATAAATTGGATATTACTTAATCGAAAAATACAAAAACTTGAAGATATTTTTAATTTTAATTTTTGAATTACTGCCAGCTTTTAGGTCCTTTTGCCCCAAGGTGTGGCGGCGTGCTGCTGACCTACGACGCACAGTGGGACAGAACCACGAAAACCAATAGGGCTGGGAACCTGAAATTTGTCACAAATTCTACTTATGTCAATGTTAATGCATAGTCAAAAGCAGAAAAGTTTTGAGATTTCGAAATTTACATAAACGGCTGCAAAATGTTGTGTATTATAAGTAATTATTATTCTAGGTGTTTTCTAATTAATCAAGGCGTTGAGAATGAAAAGGGGGTTTTGAGAATGAGAAAGGGTTAAGTGACATATTTCGAGTTTCGAGTAATGTTCGTTTAAAGTTTTTGGCTTATAACTTTTTTTTTTGGAAATGATGAAAATTTAGAAAAGAGTCATAAAAAAGCTTTAAAGAAATAGAAGTTTAGGAACAGCAAAACATTTTATTTAAATTCATTACAAAGCAAAGTGTTGTTTTGGACAAAATAATGTACTTAATAAACGAATTAAGTATTCGATATCTAGAAGTTTACTTATTTCTTCCTCAACAACTTTGTAATGTGTGCCCTACCTCACCTACGAATCTATGTGGGATATTGAAAGGCTTCCCCAAGCCGAAAAAGGTGATGGCTAAAGAGCCGATCTGCTTTCGAAGTTTAGAGTAAAAAAACAAGGCTGAAGAGCCGAATTAGGTCTTTTCACTTCCAAACTGAAAGTGAATTTATTCAGTCAAACTTAAGCTATTTATACAAAAATAATCTGCTAACACACTAACATCTTAAGCCTATATCAAATACATATAATCACTTAAACATAGAAATATTTTATATAAACATAAACATATTTTGTATTCCGAATTCTATGGGAAACTTATGACAACGGAACCAGGCAGCATACTTGCTATGTCATCAAATAGATATTCGATTATCCAATGTGCATAGCCCTTCTAATACAATGCACAAATGTATCTAAATACATCCAGTCATATGCACTACACAGTATGCAGTACATTGAACCTCAGCGAGTAGGTAGATACACTTGACCAAAGTAATCTGAAGCGTCGCACAGTGGCCCGTTTTGACTTTTTTGGTTGCAAAAATCATATCTCCTAAACGAATAAAGATATTGCTTTAATTTTTTTCTATCTTGAAGGAAATTTCTAAGGCTATAAAAATTGTGACTTTCAAAAAAAAAACTGTTCACAGGGTGTTTCAGAAATTTGTGTTAAAATAAGAAGTTTTAGCAAAGGTCATAAACATAGCGGTATTTTAATATGCAATCGTCAAAATCATTTTTTTTTAAAGTAATCTGAGTGAATTGAAACAGTAGAGCAAAAAAAAAAAAAACTGTTTACAGGGTGTTTCAGAAATTTGTGTTAAAATAAGAAGTTTTAACAAAGGTCATAAACAAAGCGTTATTTTAATATGCAATCGTCAAAATCATTTTTTTAAGTAATCTGAGTGAATTGAAACAGTAGAGCAAAAAAAACTGTTTACAGGGTGTTTCAGAAATTTGTGTTAAAATTAAAAGTTTTAACAAAGGTGATAAACGTAGCGGTATTTTAATATGCAATCATCAAATACAATTTTTTAAGTAATTTAGTGAATTGAAACAGTGGAGCAAAGAGTAAAAGAACCAATTCGAGTGAAACAGTGGGGAAAAAAGTATTTTTTTTTTTAATTTTAAGGCATTTTTTTTATTTTCCAGTATTCAAGAGTACATAATGTATTTTGGTTATACATATATCAAAAGTCAGTGTAAAAAGAAATAAAGACAAAACAAATTAATATATAAACACTAAATTTCTTGAAAACCGTCATCTAAGTCCGGGGAAATGTGTAATAAACTCATCATTTCTGGAGAGTATCGTTCTTTCAGATCTTTTTGGCTTCTCACATGCCTTAATGAAGAAATAAGTGGATCCGAAGAGGTTGCAAGCATGTTAAATAGGTCCTCATTCTGCCGAATCCTTGAAACTTTACACGTATTCTGATATCGATATTTCTTGTAGTCTTTATTTTTGCATTCCTGGGCTTCTTCTGATAGTTCTCCAAGTGGTAGTGATTGATATTCAATGATATTTTGACTATGAACCAATATTTTGTGTAGTGTAGGTGTGAGTAATTTTTCAGGATACTTTTGTTTTAAAAGCTCTGCAGTTTTTTTTGTATACTCCCCAAATTTAACTGCATTCACTACTTCTCTGCAATTTAAAACGTTCAATATTACTTTGAGCCTCATTATAACTTCTCCATTGACTCCAGTTATTCGAGCGGTTGCATCTGACTGTTCAAAAAATCTTCTTGCAGTGTTTCCGTCATTAGTATACGCAAAAAAAGTATACGCAAGCTTCAAAATAAATTCCATGCATCTGATTCTAGCGTGCAGTGGAGAGATTCCATATTCGTAATTATGTTCGTCCTCAATTGATTCATCTTTATTGAAATTCTTTTGTGTCCTTTTGCATATCGGACATGACCGCGTAGACTTTGTTTCCGTTAATTCGTTTAATACTCTTCCGTCTATCATAGTTAAAAAGAACTCGTGATTCACAGTAATAGTTGTTTCATCATTAACTTTATATATTGTTGGTTGAATATCTGCTATTTGACTTTTAATATTATTGACTGTAGTATTTATGATGTCACTAGTCTCTTTAACATATTGGAACATAATGAGCTGACAGAAATGAACTGATGATGGGCGAGGGTTCCTCCAATGTTCACCATTTGTACTATTGAGTCGAAGTGGGACAACTGATGCCATGAACATGTGTGCGTCTGTTTCACCATCTGTTGTATTTATTTTTTGCTTGTAGGCACTTTGTCCAGATGATCCATCGCAGCCCCATTTACTCTGTAACGTTAGACTTCTTGGAAGTGCAATTATTTGACTCTCCGTTTTGCTTTCTATTAGCCGCATTGCTGTATGATCCATCATCCATCATTTTTGTTTTTTAGTAAATGTTGCGCACTCATTGACTGTCTTTCTTGGTCTTCCTCTCGATGTAGTTGGGAGATCACCCGCTTCTTCTGTTTGTCCGGTATTGATATGCAGAGATAAGGAAAGCCATTCTGCATTCTTTTTAAAGTTATTTCTCGATCTTTTGGCTGCTATCCATTTTCTGTCAAGGTTGTAATAGAATTGTTTTAATATCTGTTTGATTGCATTTGCATCTGGTAGTTGGTATTCAATTTCCACGGCAGATATAAACTCATTGCAAGTGGTAACATTGACAAAAAGTTCAAACAAATCCTTATTCGGATTATCCATTTTAAATTGTTTTGAAAAATAAAAGCAACTGCTCGAACGCTCGTTTGAATTCTAAATGATTATTTTAGTCAAATGTTTCATCTTTTTATACCTTAGAGTAAATACCTGCACTCAAGTCGCTTTAATCCTTATATTAATTATATTTAAAGACACCCCAATAAAACTACCTGTCTGTCTACCTGTATACTAACATATTCCAAAATCGTTTTATCCTTAAATCTTATCAATAAATTCTTAATCTTAATCCTTATCAATAAAAGTACCTGATCAAAATTCAATCGTACCCGAAAACAAATGCGTTATTTAAAATTTTATAACAGGATTAAAAAAATTAGTTCTAAAACTCTTGAAAATCTTATGTAATAAACAAAAAATAAAAATGATTTACCTTTTTAAAATAAAATCATCTTTTGTAAATCCACCACACACAAAACAAAGAAAACCATAAAAAAAAATTTCCATAAAAAAAAGAGGGGAAAAAATGACTGACTTCATCACTTCAAATCTCCCTAGCTCAGTTCGATGCAAAATGACGCAGTTGATCTTTTGGATTTATGTAAAGGAATATATAAGGATTCTGAATCAGTTGAGATCTTAGCACCACTCGTTGAACCTTTTTTTCTATCCAATTTGAAGTCGAAAAAGTGTGCAAAAAGTAGTGTTTCCAAAAAAATTAAATTAAACAATTAAAAAATTTTTTTTGTTTTTTTTTTTGTTTTAACTACCGATCTAAATAATGGCAAAGCATATCATAAAAACAAAAACGAAAAGCGTTTGGAAGCCCTTTTTTTAGTTTTTTCATTCAAAGTTAAGAAAAAAAATAAAAAAATAAAAAAAAATGATCATCATAAAAAATGTTCAACTTTGGCCTGCTCTATAAGGCACACCAATAACCCAAATTGAATATTTTTTTCGATTACTCAAGCTCCAAATATTTGTGAGTCCAGTGAACTAAAAAGTTTTGCATTATAGACCCACTCGAAAAATGAATATTGCAAGCAGTTTTGCATAAACGGGCCACTGTGCGTCGCGTCCCGTCGTCGTCAATGGCATTGAAATTATTACTTAATATTTTAGTGCATGAGGGTGATATTCTTGACCATGAATGAAATGCGAGTGCATTATTAAAAATAGAAAAGTAATGCGAGTGCATTTAAAATATAGGTCGGCTATTGTAAAGCGTAGTGTGGATTTAAGTCAATGACCGGAATTAAATGTATAATGAAGTGGTCGCTAGTGTGATTCCTTCACAACTTCCCTAAGAGATGACGGGTACGGATAGCTATTTGTATATATAGGTTCATCTGTATTTGTTTTAATTTAGGCCTGAGTTGATGTGTCAATTAAATTTATTTATTTATTTATTTATTTATTTCATCAATGGACTATAGTCTGCTGATTACATTTAATACGATAAATAAGCTTACAAGATAATAATAGATATTAAAACATAGCTTTGATACAAAACAATTAATTAATTAATTAACGGTATGATTATACAGATTTACATATGATAAGTTAAAAAGTCTAATACTTGTCGTTTAAATTGATCCCTACTCACTACAATGTCGACTTCATTGCAGACGGAATTAAACAATGTCAAGGAACGCGAGATAGGCTCATTTAAGCCATAGTTGGTTCTATGATTAGACACATAAAAAAGGACACGTCTGTTCCGAAGTAATCTTTCCGGGACATAGAACTTTATAAGAGACAATAATTCAATTGAATCGATACGATTACATAAAATATCTTTAATAAATATTATGCTTTGAGTATTTCTTCTAACTTCAAGCGTTTTCCTCCATTGTCATCAATTGGTCCAAAAAGGGATTCGTACTTTCCAATTAATGATTGTAAGCCCTGTTTAACCTCTTGGGAAAGATCTTCGCTAAAGACAATGTTTACCTGGCGCGATGTTTTTTCCTTTAATGGGATTTTAATGTCAGGCTTTATCGTTAGCAAATTATTTTTCCTATCGATAAGAGCCTCAAACTCTTTCAGCGTGTCATCTCCGATAATCCCGTCGAAGGAATCAAGTCTCGGTAGGACAAAAAATCTGATCAGTGTATTATTGCCCGCAAAGAACCTTTCCTTGACATTACTTGATATTCTAATTTTTCCCGCGGCAGACTGCACGTTAAATGGTTTTTCGAGTAATACGGTGGGCTGATTTATTTTAGAGCTAACAAAATTCTTGTTGGCCCCCGTATCAACACAAAATTTCAACAAGGCTCCATCCTTAGTTGCCTTCTCTATGTACGGTACGCTGGATGGCCCCTTGTCATAAAATTTATCTCTTCACAAGCAGCATCTACGGCAGCAGCGGAGTATTCGTCTAACTCCACTTAATTTTCTGCCTCTACATTGTATAGACGTTGCTGCTTATTAGGAAAATTGTCGGAAGCCGCCCTACGCTTGAATGGATTTGGTTTTGGGCGATTCACCTAATTGACCTGTTTGCTTTGAATGCTTCGGTCATAATCCATTTTTTCCAATGGCTTTGGTCCAGTTTTTGGTGGAGGACTTGGGGAGAACTACAGAATTTATTATTTTTTCCCGATTTGTCCCTCTACTGTTGTTGTACATAGGTACCGTTTACGTTTGTACCGACGCGACGCTTGGAATTTACCCCTTTCAAAAATTGGCGTCACTTTGCTTTCACGTTTTTCTCCTTGTTATATTATATTACTATGTATGTAACTAAACTACTATCTTAGGGATGATGCCCGATTCTAGTTTTTAAGTTTTAGTTTTTGCACAGCAAAAACAATGCACACACGATTTTTTGCAACGCACATCAGACACGATATCTCGCTCGTTCAAATCCTCGGATGAGTCCCCAAATGTAGGATCCTCTCGATCCCCAAACCAACAATCGTTTGTTTAAATGAACAACTCCACCTTTAATCTTTAATTATACTTTATTTAACTTTAATTTATAAAAAAGCACTAATAGTGTTACACATGTATCTTCTTCGATGGCGCAAATAAGACTGACTGGATGTTGGATCATTCTGTGTTTTGCTTACTGTCTGCTTTGTACGTGTGTGATTGTGTTTGTATTGAAGTCTCTTTCGTCGTCTTCGTTCTGATTCGTAGTTGTTTATGTCGTAGTGTCGTTATCCCACATTCGGCTATCCTGACCTTTCGTTCGACCCGAACGACTGACCCCAAGCTTTCATGAATTCGGCTACGGTACTCGTCTTTTTAGGACCCTCATGGTTTCCGACCTTTTCTATCTCATATCTGTCATGATTGGTCTCTGTTTCATCCCTGTCCCAAACTGTATGCGCTTAATGGCGACTAACTCTCCTACCCTATACTTCCTTGCCAAAATTCTTGGTTTGTCAAAAGACTTTGTTTTCTCGCTGAACCTCTTGAATGTTATTCCGAGCTTCCTTTTGGATCTTATTCCGTTCGGTCTCTAAATCAGTAAAACTTTCATCCTCCAGCATCTGCTTTAGATCCGGACTATCTGGAATTCTCATCTCTAAACCCGTCAATATCCTGAAAGGACTTATCTTGGTGCTTCTAGGGGGTGAACTGTTCAACGTCTGCTGCACCTTGTCTACGTGTTTATACCACCCTGTTGGATCGTTTGCACATAATTTGGCCATCATAGCAACAACTATTTTGTGGATCCTTTCCATTTGCCCGTTCCCTCTAGGGACTCCAGTAGCAATCAATAGATGATTTACTCCTTCGGCTTCACAGTAATTCTTAAAACTGTTCGAGATGAAAGCTACCCCTCTGTCGGAAATAATTCTTTTCGGATTTCCGAAAATAGCTGCTTGTTTCTTCAACCTTTGGATCACCTCATCCGTACCTGTACTCTTTGTCGGATAAAGCCAAACAAATTTAGAGAAGGCATCGACTACTACTAACAGATGGTTATACAACTTCTTGGTGTCTTCCATGGGACCCACGTGATCAATGTGATAGGTCTCCAGCGGTACATCTCCCTTGTCAATAGGAATGAGTAGTCCTTCTTTTCGCCCCTTCTTTGCTTCTATGATAATGCACGACAAACAACTCCGTACGCATTCGGTAACTTTCTTTGTCAGGTTGGGAATGTAAAATGACTTCTCTACTACATCTTGAGTTTTCTTGACTCCAAAATGTCCTTGCTGGTGTGCCATTTCAATAATTTCCCGTTCCATAAGCTCTGGTACAACAATGAGTTCTCGCACTGGATCTTTAAATAGTACATCCGCTTTAAAGAAATAATCTTCATACTCTTCTCTCTTGAGAATCTTTCGCACTGCTCTAGTCCAGGAATCCATTATCTGCGCCTCTTTGATTCGAAGGTTTAGCGACTCTTCTATCATCATTGAATAGACTCTACTCAAAGCGTCCACGTGCTTCATCTTGGATCCAGAACGGTGTTCCACCTCATAATCAAATTCTTGCAAGAACATAGCCCAACGAGCTACTCTTAACGGAACATCCCGTTTCTTCAAAGTCATCGTAAAGGCATTGCAATCAGTTACGATTTTAAATCTTGTACCCATCAAATACATCCTCCATTTCTTAAGTGCTTCTATCACCGCTAGCACTTCCTGTTCGTAGGAATGGAATTTCTCTTCGGATGCTGTTGTCTTCCTGCTAATGTATTGAATGGTATGAAAAACTCCGCTCTCTGTATCTTGTTGAAGCAACACTGCTCCGTAGCCGTACTTACAGGCATCTGTATGTACCTCCGTAATTGCTCCGACTTTGACAGGTGCTTTGACGAGCATAGACTTCAGTTGCGTAAACGCGAGCGACTGTTCGTTTCCAAACTTGAACCGTACGTCTTTCTTCAACAGATCAGATAATGGCTTAGCTGTCAACGCAAAATCTTTGACAAAACGTCTAAAATAGGAAGTAAGCCCTAAAAATCTTTGTAATGCCTTCTTGTCTTTCGGTATCGGATAGTTTTCGATGGCCCTAGTCTTCTCTACTGACGGTTGTATACGCCCATTCTCAACAATATATCCTAGGAAGTCAACGCGTCTCTTCAAGAATTGACTCTTTTCCCATTTAAACCTTAACCCATACTCTGCTGCTGTCTCTAATACTTGTTTAAGCTTTCTTATTCCTTCAGCTTCGTCTACAGATGGTATGATCATGTCATCCATATAAACTGAACACGGCGGACACAAACCTACAGAATACTGCCGGGGAATTTGAAATACCAAATGGCACAAATAAAAATTCAAACTGCGGGTCTTGAGTGACAAACGCAGTATATTTTCTCGACTCTGGGTGCATGGGAACATGAAAGAAACCATTCCTTAAATCCAACGTACTATATACCTTAGCTGCCTGCAGTTTGTCGACTACGTCATCAATGACTACGATCTTCTCATTCAATCTTCTATAGTCGCACCAAAGTCTCTTTGAACCATCCTTTTTTCCTACCAAAACAATCGGAGACGCGTATGGTGGCACGCTCGGTTGTATAATCCCTTCCTCGAGCCACTTCGCGACTTGCTCATTAACGATCTTCTGATCCGGCCTAGCCATACGTCTAGGTCCTTGCCAAATAGGAATTTCATCCCTTATTGGCGTCTCACTACTCTTCTTCGGAGAATATTCATCACTAATGCACCGAACCTCCTTTTGCAAATCCATGCAAATGTGACTTAAATCAACCTTGGAACAATCTTGAAATTCGCCATTACTGGCCGACAAACAAATATCTTGGAATGCTTCATCCAGGACAAACACATCTTTGGTTTCCCTACAAACTCAACTTTGATCCTCGACCTCAACCTTAGCCAACTCACTAGGTTGAACAACAATCGACCTACCGGATCCCACTTCAACCTTAGCCGACTCGCTAGGTTCAACATTTGTCCTACCTGCATCCGCAATACTTTTGCCCGAAACCTTACATTCTATTGGTTTCCTCTTAGTACCTTTCATACTAATTTTAACTTCATCTCCTTTGATAAAAAGATCAACTTTCCTAAGTATATCATTCCCTATCACGGCAGCATATGGCATATCGGCCTCACCTAGAACATGAAAAGTAATTTCTAGCTCACAACTATCGATGTTTACTGACACCACAAAACTTCCTTTTGTAGCAACTTCCTTCTGTCCAATACCAAACAAACTTATTTTCGAGGGTTTCAACTCTACACCACTCATGAGGAGCAAAAAATCATTTCTGATTAGGCAAAGGTCACTGCCAGTATCGACAAGAGCAGATACAACTAGTCCCGCTACTTGAATAGTTTTAAAAATTCTATTCGATCCAGTTGCGAAACATACCCTGGCCTCACCCTCTCCAGAAATACCTGTGCTTGTTGAATCAATTTGCACACTACTTCTTTCTTTCTTCACCTGAGTTTGGCTCGACCTACAATCAGCTGCCTTATGATCCGGTTGCCCACATTTAAAGCATTTGAAAGCCCTTGCTTCATATTCTTTAGCGAGATGATCAGCACCGCCACATTTAAAGCATTTCCTTGCTTCAGTGTTACTTGGGACTCTACCTGCTACATAGCTAGTCGACTGACTTTGGACACTACTAGATTATGTACCTCCGCGAATTTTGTCGTATAGCCTAATTTGTTCTTTTAATGTCTTTAACGTTTTCGCCTGATATAAACACAACCTATTTTGTCTTGAATCAGGTATACCATCGTCGAAGTACTCTATCAAGTTCTCTTCATCGAGGTCTATTGGCTTGGACAGTTCCAATAGAGAATAAAGGTATTCGTGATTGGTTTCACTACTCCTTTTCTTTCTCATCCTCAATTGCCTATGGATTTCTATAGCAGAGAAATTTTTTGCGAATTCCTCCCTAAGTTCCCTCTTGACACCTGCCCAACTGTTAAGCCCTTTAATGGATCTTAAGAATTTCTGAGGTACGCCCTTCACCAATTGCTTCCCGAAAATGTACTTTTGGACCTGATTCCAACCCAAAACTTCGAACTCAGTGATCCACTGATTAATGTCAGTAAATCCTGTGCCATCAAAAGTTGGTAATGAGCTTTGCACATCTTTAAGTGTGAATCGGTTACCATTCGGGTATACCCTACGATTGCTAGACTCCGCGTCCGTTATGTAATCTTCACTTTCCTCGTCCTGGTCTCTCTCAGGCCTGGACAACCGAAAGTGTTCAAGCAGTCTGTCCTGTAAAACCGTTTTCCGTCCTACTGTCGATAGTCCAATTGTTCTCAATTTGTCCTTCAGTCCCTCGACTGACAATTCCAAAATCTCACCAACATCCATTACAATAATTATAATGATTAAACTATACAACAATTTAAATTTAGTGATTTAAAATAAGTTTTCAATTTTAATTAAAATATTTATATAAAACAAGAAGAATTTCAAACTACTACTTTTGAACACTACTGTTACCAGTTTACTTGTTGATGTATTTTTGTTGTTGACCGCAAAGTTGTTTCTACTCCAAAGTTTGCATACTATTCGGCACAAATTCTTGAATAAAACTTTCGTCCAACGCTGCTGTCACTTCAAAGCAATTTTGTACACTACTGTACGACTCTGTGAGCTTTCAAAGCTTTCTCAGCTTTTCTCCACTGTTGGGACAACTAACACGATGATCTTCGTGATTCATTCATTCGTATGTTTTAAATTATGCACACGTGTTGTTCACTAACATCGCTTGCGGTTGATGCCACTTTTATTTTATTTTGTCTCTGCACTTAGGTACACATACACCTTTGTTCGTTTTCGTTGCTTTATATACGATGTGTCGCACTACTGTTGTTGTACATAGGTACCGTTTGCGTTTGTACCGACGCGACGATTGGAATTTATCCCTTTCAAAAATTGGCGTCACTTTGCTTTCACGTTTTTCTCCTTGTTATATTATATTACTATGTACTATTTTAGGGATGATGTCCGATTCTAGTTTTTAAGTTTTAGTTTTTGCACAGTAAAAACAATGCACACACGATTTGTTGCAACGCACATCAGACACGATATCTCGCTCGTTCAAATCCTCGGATGAGTCCCCAAATGTAGGATCCTCTCGATCCCCAAACCAACAATCGTTTGTTTAAATGAACAACTCCACCTTTAATCTTTAAATATACTTTATTTAACTTTAATTTATAAAAAAGCACTAATAGTTTACACATGTATCTTCTTCGATGGCGCAAATAAGACTGACTGGATGTTGGATCATTCTGTGTTTTGGTTACTGTCTGCTTTGTACGTGTGTGATTGTGTTTGTATTGAAGTCTCTTTTGTCGTCTTCGTTCTGATTCGTAGTTGTTTATGTCGTAGTGTCGTTATCCCACAAATCTACCGCTCTAATGAAATTATTAAACATAAATTTAATACCGTCGAAATAAAGATATATTTCTTTAAAATCTACTATTGATTCGCTATTATATTACTATTCGAATGGTTGAACGTTTTCCGAAGATTGGTTAAGTGATGCGATGTGATATTCGATTGCTTGGATCGTTGCACCGACCCAAACAAACGAATTCTGGGAGTCTTTGATTGTAAATCTCGAGAACGTTCTTTTCTCCTCTTTGTCTTTCCTGACAAATTTGTTGAAAGGCACAAAATACCCATGTAGGGCCCAGAGTATGGCTGTATCTTGACAATCTGAAAAATATAAACAATTTTATTTAATACATTTTTCATATCATCGATTAATAAAAAAAATTAGTTTGTTTATTATAATTTAACACATTTTTTTTGCGAATAGTTGTTAAGCAACATTAGTCTTGACATAAACTTTTTGAAATATTGTGTTTCGATAAAACCCTGAAAATGATTTTAACACCTTTGCTGTTTTCTTTAACTATTAAAAGATAATGTATCTTACAGTATAACCTGTTCAATAAAATATATGAAATATGAAATATGAAATATAACTACTGACTAAGTTTTAATAAGCTTTATATTGTCTATTGTCATGTCAGAAATCAAAAATTTGTGTTGCTAAAAAAATACGAATAACTTACATTTTAATTTAATTTTCCTTTTGAATGTTTTCCCAGAAATGTTTGTATGGATGTATAAACCATCAACAGTCGCCAGTTTCTAATAAATAAAATCTGTAAATTTGTGATAGAATCTTTAGTCAGCTTTATCATTAATGATACTTTGAGAAACAGAGTGGCCTATTGTTCTTCAAATTTAAATTTGTAGTACATACAAATTACATATTATATAAAAACAAACTATTTTTATTGACGAATAAATATTAATTTTTATAAAAGTGAAAAAAATCACTTCTTTGAACTGCTGCTAACAGTGTTGATGCTTTTGAAGACATTGCCCACGTCTTGATGGATATTTCTTCAAGACTAATAGCAATACATTTGAAGAGCTCTACAAATGAAAGAATGCTGTCATGCCTTTCAATAAACCTTGTTTCACAAAAGCGCAAAAATCGTTTTTTCTGCTTTCTGGTGCGTATTTTTGGATGGCGATTTGGAAAGTCTTATTTGCATTTGAATGGTTGCGGAAGAAATTAGCTATTTCGCTTACTACACCAAGACAATTGCGAATCGAGGGCGTTGACATGGCATTAGACAGAGCCAGGTTCAAGCGATGACTTGCACAGTGAACATATCTGGCATTTGGATACTGTTGCCTTATCCTACTCTGTACTCCACTTACGTGGCCTGACATATTTGCCGCTCCGTCATAACCTTGGCCAACACACTTGTTCATATCTAGATGTAGTTCCTCACATCGCTGCAATATGGTTTTAGTCAGGTTTTCAGAAGCTTGGTCATCAACAGGAATAAAACCTACAAAATCTTCCCGAAGCATACTTTTCGTGGACATGATGTTTCTTATTTATACTCCGTTATATTTATCAGACGCTTCTGTTAAAAAAATAACTCACCTGGTTAGTTAGCTGATGCACAAAAATACTCGTACTTCCAATTGATTTTAAATAAGTTTTTATATAAATCGCACTTCACTTTTTTCTAAATCATTCCTTCGTATGTCGGCTTCTTTTTCTAAATGATTTATATTCTCTTAACTCGTTACTCGTTGAAATTCGGCGGCACTACATTTGTTCGTTCAGTTCGGCAAAAAAGCTTCTTACATTGAAAGTTTTGTTAAGCTCCGTTTATACTGCCAAATTCTTTGTTTTTAAGTTAAATGATAAAAATATTGAAGTTTAAGTTACCAATGAAAATGAATCTGCAAGCTTATAGAGTGGCCATTCCTGGAGGATTTCTAAAGTGTGTTTATTGCTACTTTGTCTTATTTCGTTGAGTCTATAATGTGATGTTTTTTCCCATCTTTATTCAATTATAGCCCATGGACGGTCATTAAATTTCAAAAATTGCTTAATGTCCTCGCATTCTTGTTTATCAACTTGAGGAGCTGGTAAAAATGAAGGAGTATTTTCTTGCTGTTAAGTCGATGGAATTTTATATTTTTCAGTTCCCTTAGTTCTTCCCCTGTTAAAATTGTGGTACGCATTATACAGCATGCCAGTCGGATGAGAATATTTCGCATTTGGTGAAACAAAATATGTTGACTATAATTGAAATATTATTTATTGTTATTAATAATATAAATCAGTTTCGTAATCAAACAAATGTGTAGGTACCAACCTTATCTTCTCTGTGGAAAGTTGATGCGATGTCTTTTGCAATTTTTTCAAAGTTTTGTTTATTGAGTTGCTTTTTTTTATTTTTTATTACTGTACAATTAGTTGTACTAGTTGTTTTTGTTGTCGCTGGTTGAGAAATTGGTTGAAGTTGTTTTTATCTAAAAATATCCCTTACTGGTTAAATGGCATTTAATAATTAAAATTGTTGATCATTTGAATTTCATACATACAATTAAGTCTGAAGATGAGCCAGATGCTTGTAAGGTGGCTTCTGTATTAGGTGTTAAACTGAGAGAACTATTACTTTTAACCCATTTCAAGGTGCTCGCTAGTGACCGTGCTGCATTGTAAAAACTAAAGCAAATAATTTCATAATTTGTATTCAAAGTAACAAAGTACAAGGATATATACGGGGTGTGACAGTTGAGACGAAAACCATGGGCTCTTTAGGTTTTCATGTTTTTGTGTTCCGTTTCATTTAAATTGCTTTATCTTTTCCAAACTACAATCGATAGTATGCATGGTTTTTTAACCTTAAAAATTGGTTTTAGTATTTAATTTGACAAAGATACAACAATTTAATTAAAACGCGAACCCAAATTCATCTCCTAAGGTTTTTTTTCATTTGAAATCACCTCAAGGTTTTCGTCAGAGATGCTGTCTATGGCACCTTCATCAGAAATAAAATCATTTCTTATCTACTTATATTTTTTTCCACCTGGGCAACTCGTCTTCGAACTCCAACTGCAGCCCAAGTTCACTATCGGGAAAAATTTTAGACAAGTGTTCCGACCTGGGTAGGAGTAAGCTTTTTTTGAAAGCCCGCGATCTTTTCAATTAGATACGAAAGTTTTATGTTTGGAATTTACGGAGGTAAAATAATAAACTGCGTATAAGATAGAATCGAAGAATTTTTTTTAAAAAACATACCTGAGCTTGCTGATTCCATTTCAATAAGATTCAATTTGATACACGTAATAAAAAAAATAAATGCACAATTTACTAAAACAAGGCAAAGCGGTAAAAAGAAGTCTGCACTCGACGCAAAACGTGAACTTACTCTTTAATTGTGACGATCTCCACTAGATAACTTGATGCAAATAAACTTTGTATGTCTCATTTTTAATTCTCTGTTACATCTCGGAGATAAATAGAGCGGTTATTTAAAATAAAGCTCAACTTCATAATTTGATTAATTGCCAGCTTTTTTGGATTTTTTTTGTAGCCCATTTTGATGATCCTGTATACGAGTATTATGGTCAAGATCAGACATGTCAAGTCGGATTTAACATTTTATCAAGGCAGAACATGCAGTCTATTATGTCACAGACTGAGCTAAATTCGCAAGTCGTGTTAATTGTTTTTAACACATAAAAAGTTGAAGTATAGCAATAAGCTTTAGAACAGATTCTCACAAAATCAGGCTTGATATTAAGAGATTTGATTGTAAGTGAATTTTTAAGGCATTTTATAGAACAATCTAAACAGATGAGTTGTTTTCTTTCGGCTAGGGGTTTGATGACAGTTGTCTTCATCAGACTGATATGTAGTAGTGAATGGGAATTATGGCATTACCTTACACCATGGCGACTTTGCCATATCTAGGATTCAACCTCAAAGTGCATTTGCATTTGGTTGGCTAAACTCTATTGAAGTTAGATAGATAATGCGAGTCTCCATTACAACTGGTGCAAGCCGGAAAACTACAACCTGTACAATGATAATTTAAGATGCCCTTTAGATCAGGATCAAAGACAAAGTGGTGGCTAGTTGTAACGATTTCTTCTCTATCTTTTAGGCCAACTAGAGATACCAGTTTTAATTTTTCATAAGAGTTCTTACAATCTTGAAAGCAATGTTCTCCTACACAGCATATCGAAGGATCAGTAAGTTCTAGTGATGATGAAAAAAAGGTACTAGATAATTTGCAAACTTAAAATCTCCTAATCCACAAACAGAGCTGTAATAAGTGTTTGAATCGACTTCTGTGCAGATGCTTGTATCCATGAATAAGCTTTCTGCTGTAACGAATGAATAACGTAATGATGTAACATGATACTACCATCATGCCACTTCAACGTCATTATAGTACCCACGACTTTCTTTCCTTCCATCATCCTCAGCCTGACCGCCAATCGACTTCCGAAATTATCGAATCATCATCGATACATAGAATCCCTTACAGAAGTGAATAGCTGAGTGACTTTCTCAACCCTTCTGAGAATGACACTCTTTCAATCACCTTTAGTGAATATGTCTCGATGTTATGCAAATTAATATTTAATTATTTCGAATCGATGAACTGTGAATGTGCCTGCGACGCTGCATTCTTTCCCTTATATGATTCTAATTCCTGATCATCTTGAGCTATGGTTATGTCCAGCGTGATGCGGTGTGGTGTGGTGTGGTGTGCACAAATCGATGATGGTTCTATTTTTAGATCCAGAGTGGATATTCCTGCATACGTGATGTCGCGGTGCTTGGACAGAACTATCGATCCTTTGTTCTAGATATTATATTTCGGTTTTATGTGTTTGGATTTATGGTTGTAAGTTGAGATCGTGTTGCGTATTGGAAGTGATGCGTTAACTTGCATAAACTTTCCAAAACACCAAATGTCGACTCAACAGTCGAGTTACTTGTCGTTTCAAATCGTAGTATTCTCCATTACTATACACGAGTCATAATAATTCAAATGGTTTTGTTTGACTAATACTGATCATTCTCAACCAAACTGACTATCATAACTCGCTGAAGTCATCGAACCATATCCCTATGAAAGAGCTGAGGAAATTATAGAGAGATAATTTATAAAAGTAGTAAGCTGCGATTTTCTAGAGAGGTTTCTAAAAGTAGTAAGCTGCGACTAAACAACTTCCGCTTCAGAAAAGAAACTATGGCTCTACTCTCTAATTCCCTGCTTCCCTAAAGTAATCTGTCCTCATCTTACTCACGACATTTATTTCCATCGAAACTCCATGGAAAGTCCACGCGCGCCGTTTTTCGGACAAGGGTGCCTGCGCTCTACAGCCACCTGGCCTGCTGGGTGCTCGATCGCTTAGCTCGTCGGTGGGGAGGGATCTTGCAGCTGGAGCGGAGACGGTGTTACACTGTTTTCAGACCGACTAATCTAGATGTTATAGACTAAAAAAAAATATATTAAAAGTTCCTAGGACCCGAAGTTTGTAAACTATGTGCATGACAATTGAAAGATTGTACCTATCCTTCATGATAATTGTTTTCGTGATTTGACATGATTTTTCGTGGTTTATTTTGGAGGAACATAGATGTTCATGTCCTCTGAACCATGCTTTCCCCTTCCCTATCATGTCAGATTGTATCCATAAAACGTTTCACGTATTGCGTTACACTATTTGTTTACGTATCAAATTTTTCGCAAGAAGTCAAAATATATTTCAATATGTAAATATCATTCAATAAAAATATGTTTTCAACCAAAATATATGTAGTAATAAAGTTACAAAATAAAAGTATTCACTCACCAGATCTTTTCCTTGTTGAAGTGCACTCGAACTCGGACAATTGAGGTAACAGCATTCATTAATTATTAAAATTTGTTGTTAAATAATTTTTATCAAATGAAATATACTCGTTCTCCCAATTATTTTTACTCACGATATGATTTCCGGTTGATCTAAATTTAGCTGTAAATTGTTTTCCAAAAGAATGGGAACATCTACCAAAGTTTTCAACTAAACTAAACAAAACTTCCTTATCGTTTTCGGAATACAGGAACTCTACTGTACTTCCACTCAAAGTATACGAATGTAATCTTTTCTATCTTTAGCTTTTTCATGAATCTTTACGTTTCATTACTTTTGTATCATATTTTCAGATACTTTCATTCCTAGGTTTTATGTTGGTATCATATTTTCAGATACTTTCTTTGGTTCTCAAAAATTTGACTGTACTGAATTTTCGTTTCTTTTCTTTTACCGTATTCACGTTCACCGTTCTTTTACTGTATTCTTCCTTTTACCGTATTTCAAAATTTAATAACTGCGTTATCAAAATTTCTGACCGTACTAACTTTATCGCTTTTCTCAACTAAAAATTTCTTGAAAGTATTCTTCTTATCAAAACTTTGTGAATCTAACTAACACTTTTCTCTATGACACTGCCCTAACTATAAAACTCTATATATCCAAGAATAAGTATAACACAAAATGATAATACTTAAATATCACCACTTTTTGCTTGTTATAGATTAATATCTTTTATCCTCTGAATTTTTATTGGGTCCTTAGGTAGGATTTTACAGGTTACAGGTGAGTATCGAGTTATGAAATTTCTTGACTTTTCTTTATGACTCTTGTGTCACGATGAATTCTCTTGACGAAGGATCTTGTTGATTGAGTAATTGACGGACTGTTTGTACTTTCATATGATTTGTGTTTCGATGTATGAACTGAACTGCGTTACGATTTTCTAGAAAGGTTTCTAGTGTTCGGTCCGCAAAATAGAACAAGGTTTCTAGAAGCTTTTTGTTTGACTGAATTTCGTTTTTACTTTTAAGTTTTTAGGCAAATTATTTCATGACGATGTTTAGGAGTTTCACTGTCGAGAGATGGAATCTCGAGACAGCATCACACAAGTAAGTACATACATAGGTATATACTCACAAAACAAAATTTGCACTTTACTTTGTTGCTAAAGCTAGCCATAGACGGTGAACATGTTGGTGTGATTTGTTGGGCAGCGGTTCGCCATACACGGCCCAACATGTTTATAAACTTCATTTTTGTGTGACTGTCGTGAAGTATAGAAGTGCGAATGATGCAATAGCAAGTTTGATAATTTATATGTTACATAAAATCAAGTGTGGCGTTTGGCTCAAATTCTTTGGATTTTAATAAAATTTTATCCCATGATTTGTTTTTTTCTAATTTGTTCTTGTACAAATCACTTTTCGAATTCCATATTGCCGGTTTACATTTTATTGCTTCAATAGCAATGAATATTCAATAAAAATTGTCATACAAATTTGTTATGAAAATTTGTCGTCTGGCCGCCGTGTAATTTCTTGAAAGTTCTACAGCCGCGTCGTATTATCTCGTCGCGCCTTTCTATTTTAGGGATTTGTCCGAATTATAACCGCAGGCATAGACATGTTCTTATTCCTTCAAGTGGGTGTTCTTTGCCCACGCTGACTTTGCGCCATGAGTTTTTCTGTACCTCGCCTAATTAAAGCTTTTGCTGTTAGTTTTCGGCTATATATTTCTAATAAAACATTGTACTTATGTATATTACCATATGTCTACTTAATGTTTTCTGTTAATTATCTTATCATTATTTCAGGAACTTTCCAGCTTATTTAATAAATAATGTGCGTTCGACGGCCAGACCGTAAAAGGAAAGATGTCAGCCGTTAAAGAACGAAGGAATACTTATTTGAATGTGGCCGGCTACATGGAACTAATTGGAATTGGAATTCCAATTGGCTCAATGTGAAAGGTTCATTCACAATAGAATTTGTTTGTCTTTGAATGTTTTTCTAGGTTCGAACATACTCAGAATGGGTGTGTTCAGTTTCTTTTCTCAAGTGAGGATTTCCTCCAACTAGATTTACTCTACTTCATTTAAGTTTTTGTTGGAAAACAAGATTAAATGAAATTGGTTTTTACTGAGATTGTCGGTTACGTTTCAGAATTCAAATGCTTCAAATGCTGATCTACTTGTGATTTTTTTCGTAAGTAATACCTTTGTTGCACACTTTACAAAATAAAACTTTTCCGTCTGTTTTAAATACATTTGCATCATCCGAAACATATTTGTGTAACAGACCAGCCACAGACGTCTTTACTTTCGGCATTTTATCTACAAAAATATATTAAATAAAGAGCATTGTAAACAAAATATCTGTTGAAATAAATTCTTACTTAATGCAAACAAAATTTGATATGAAGTTTACCGTTTCTCATTGCAAGTAATTTGTTTTGATTTTGATTGGAGCACGGGAATGAAATTGGAAAACATGACAACTGGAATAGTGTTTAGTGCTGCCAAGTTGGCACTTCTATGAAATATGGAAGTTGTAATTAAAAGTGTTAAGGTGCCCACGCAATTTTGTAAAAGTAAATATTTAAACTTTAAGTTTTTTGAGTATTTCGAAAATATTCACTTAAAATATGCATTTATTTTAAAAATATGTGCAATAAACCGAAAAATGCTCTTTTATGCATTTATAGTAAAATATGCAAAAATATGGTCTAACGATTTGATGCTATTTTTAAGGAAATTTACTGATTCGAAAAACTAGTTCAATTGTTTTCTTCTATGTCTACCCAAAAAAATATGTTTTAACATAGAAAAACTTGCCCTGCAGATTACAAAGATAGGTCGTCTTTGTGTGAAAAAGAACTCATGCCACATTGCGCGACTGTGATTTGTATGGTCAGCGACCATGCTCGTGCATTAACCCCATGCGCCGTTACTTGATACCCACCAATCGTGGTAACTCATAATTTGCCGTTATGATTTGCTGAGCTGGCAAATCATGATTGGGCGGGTGTGGGCGCAAGGTGTTAACTCAGTCTTTTAAAAATAACAGCCTTGAAGGTAACATATAAATAACAGTGGAAGTCTCAATTAGACTTACATCACTGTTATGTGATACTTAATAATGGAAATTATAAAAAAAGATTCTGCATTTTTAACTGCTGTCCAAAGTTGATTGTTATTGGCTGGATTATCATTATGAACAGCTCTTTTAAGGTCCCACCAAAGGATTTTAATGCGGGATTTAAGTTAGGGAACTGGGACAGCCATTCCATAAAATGAACCCAATTGACCCAAGCCACTCCCTTGCCTCCTGACTAGCGTGTTTCGGGTCATTGTCTTGCTGGAAAACCCATTTTAGTGGCATTTCATGGCATGGTAACATGACATTTTCCAAGATGTGGACCTAAACATTTTGGTCCATAATCCCATCGATTTGGCCTAAACCGTAATACGAAAAACATCCCCAACCGTGTTTTGTGATAGGTATTCGGTGTTCTGAGGACGTCTAGGAAACTGCCGGGAACTAGTGCCACCTAAGAGAACAATTTTTGACTCGTCTGTCCATAAAATATTTCGCCATTTTTCCACAGAAAAGCAAGAAAATTTTCTTGCGAACGTTTTATTTATGATTTTTTGTTTAAGTAAAGGTGTTTTTCTTGGGCTACGTGCTGGTAATTTTGCTTCCAAAAGTCTTCTTCGAACGGTCATACGAGTATCACTCACTCCCAAATTTAGCTCTTGTCTGATTTGTACAGCTGAATTTTTTGGATCTAGTTTGGCTGATCTCACAATCCTTCTATCATCCTGGCATGTTGTTTTTCTTATTCCACCTCTGTTTTCAGGTTTTTTAAGGTATTATACTATAGCATTGGCTATCATTTTCCCTTAAGCAAAAGTAATTGTTTTATGATCATGAATTGTTTTTGTTGTTTTCTCTTTTTTTTCTTCTGCTTAATATTTTATCTTAAGCTGGCTCATTTTTAATGAGTGAGTTCAAAACTAAGAGAAGTAATGCATTGAGTTAACAAATGAAAGCAAGATAATAGCATTTTATTTTATTTTATTACGATAATTTATCTATTTAATCTAACGGAGTCGAGACGACTTTTCATCATCCATTTAATGGATGATGATCCTTTATTTTTCTTATCATACTGGCAGCATATCGTCGCTGTTTTAGGAAACAGCGTTTTAAGTTTTTTAGTTATGCCATTTTTTATAATACTATTTTTTTTTATTAATATTTGGAACTTTATTTGTTGTTTTTTAAATAAATTGGATTGGAATTAGATTGAATACTTCTATATTTCATCTATTGAAATTCAACAAAATAACTAAAGAAATGTATGACGAAGGTATCAAAATAAATGATTTGACAAGACTTTTACGAGTTATGTCATATTTCCGGAAAAAAATATGATTTTCACTTAAACTTTTTTTTCTTTTGGAGTTATTTAATCACACCATTGGCTAAAGGAAATAAAAATTGTTTTGTTATAAGTTAAAAAAAGTTAATAAAAAAGATTTAGAAATAAAATTGATAAGATAGTTATACAAAAATAAGAACTTGTTTGAGAAACCTTAAGTCTTATCACCTAAAAATGCAATTTTATTACACAAACAAAATTAATGGTAGAAATAAGATTAATTCACAGTTTTGTTCCTAAGATCGTAAAATTTAATTGGCTTAGAAGTTATTTATCTTTAAGACTAAGGTACAAATTTTATATTGATAAAGCCATTTTGTTTCATTCTTGCAGTCTTGATATTAAGAAACATATCTATTAGGGATTCTCTTCCCACAGTTCCGTTTAGTAAAATGAGAAAACACACTTTGTTAGTTTTTTCTTTTAAACTCAATTTAATTGGCTCAATTTTTAATATAAATGATGAATAAGAAATTTTAATTTATTTAATTAAAAGATAAAAATACTTTGAGGGAACAAATAATGAAACGCGCACTCTCAGCTCAAGGGTTACTTCTATACTACTTTGTTGATTTTGTTCTTTCTGCCTTTCTTTCGTCCTGTCTGTTTTGTCTCGTACCAGTGTTGTCGTTTTCTGTCGGTTCTGTCCGTTCTGTTCAGTGTTGTCGGTTTGGGATCCTACATCTATGTACCGTAAACCGGGGTTACTTTGCACCGATATTTTGAGTTGTTTTGGAAACCTTTTAAATTACTCTAAGAAATATGATCAAATGTTTTTTTATGAAATCTTTTAGTAAACATTAAAATGTCTATCTGTGTACGAACACGTTTTTTAAAAAATAATTTTTAATGTATTGTTATTTCGATGAAAATTGTTGCAAAGTTTTTGTAACCGGGGGGGTTACCTTGAGCCTAAGATATCAGCCCAAGAATAGTCCATCTCGTCTTTACTTTTAGGCCATTTCCATAGTTTTAAAGACCTACATGGAATTATTTTTAACGATGTCATCATCGAATGACACTATGCGCCCTGGCTAAATTTGTCCTTCATAGGCAAACACAACAAACTTTCCTATCTATCGAACGACTTCTTCAAAGAAAATGTTAAAAATCTGGAAGGTGATCCATTAAGGATAGCAGAAAGCTATGTTCAGATAAGAATGCCAAACATTTTAAAATCGCAATGCTGGAAACGTATTAAAAGAAGCTTCAAGGTTTCTTTTGTTTACATTTTTCTTTAGGTTTTGCAAGTGCGTCTTACCTTCCTGGTGCCTCTTTAAATTGAAGTTTTTTTTTGTTATTAACTGCAGACACAATTTAAAAAACTTTAAACTTCAACCATGAAAAAAGGATCAACCACTCCGCACGAGAAGTGCGTGCCTTCTTTGCTCTTTTCTTCTTCGAGTGACGAGGACGAGGAGCGCTGTCCAAGGAGCTGCAGCTAGACTCAGAAACAGGTGAGGACTCCTCGTTTTCGGTTGCTGTAGGTGGTGCAGGTGGAAGTGGAGATGATGTTTGTGACGTTGACATTTTTTTAAGTATCTAATAATAAGATCAAAAAATAACATCCCTTAAGTACATACGTAGATACATATGTAATACAACACAATTACTATTCCCGATCGGGCACATTTTGGCATCCATCATTTGTCGCTTCAATTCATCTAGTTTCTCGTTTATGAAGTTGGGTTTCGTGTATAACCATTTTTGCACTTTTCCTTTTATTTTGGACAGCATTACAGTACGAAGTGCATTTTCGTCCAAATTATACACTAGGCCCAAATTTGTTACTTGACTGAACCAGATATCCACCGTCGTATTCTGGGAGTAATTCTTTTATAGTACTAAAAGGTATTTTAGTATCATCAACTCCGGACCCTGTCATTTGCCTTTGTGTCATTTGTCTTGCACTCATTTGGTTTTCACTCGTCGGTCTTTCATCAGGTTGAATATTTATTTCACTGATTTGTCTTAGTATTTTATTCTCTCGTTCTATGAGTTCTTTTTCTTTCTTTAGTATTTCCATCTCGTTTTAATAATTCCAGCTCTTGTCTGTTCGTTGCACTGGCCTCGCCGTGCGTCGTCATCACTCATATTTGTTTCGTCTACCTCTGCTTGTATGGGCACATTGTTTTTTTCGATGCCGTCATCTTTGCCAATGTTGTTTTGGTCTTCCTCTTCGTTGTTTTCCATTGAGGGGAAACTGCCTCGTTCAACTTCTGGAACCGCCAACAACCGCAACACCGATTTTTTCTCCAGTTTTTGCAGCCAAGCCTTCAGTTGTGTGGCTGATAAGTTTTCATATTCCATGGTGGTGGTTTTCTCAAGAATTTATATAGAGGGGAAAGATACACAAAACGTACAATACGATGGAATGTTTATGTGTATATACTGTTTTGTTGGAAAGGACGCTCGTTGGAATGCATATAGGTATTTATATATTTTTCGTTGGAGGGACGCTCGTTTCATTGTTGTTTTAACGGAAAAATATATTTTTCGCTAGGGACGCTCTTTCGTTGATGATTGTGTATAAGTATTTTATTAGAAAGACGTTCGTTCGTTTGAATTTAATTTCAATGGCAAAATATTTTTTTTCGCGAGGGTATATATAGTCTTCTAGAAGGGACGCACGTTTTGAAATGTTTTAAGACTAAAAGTAGCTATACATTTTTTTTTACGCGTTTCACTTTTTTTTTTTAATGGATGGTCGCGTGTATAATATTGTAATGTTTATATTTACGCGGGGGGAGGTTTAATTATCCCACTTCTGAGATTGTAAGGTTATTTCTTAATTGAAAAATATAACTCGTATGTACTTTCGTTTGGTAAAAAAAATAATACACATCCGTCTTGCTTACTGGTTTACAATCGAATGTTTATTTCACATACATATATCAATATCCCTAACTAACCGGCAGTCTTTTTCTTTATATAGTTTTTTTCTTTACGTTTCTCTCTTTCGTTTTCTTATTTTTGAAGTGTTGCCACATTAGCTGCTCTCTCTTTTGTTGTCTTTTCTTTGGTGGTTCTTTCTTTTGCTTGTTGTGTTGTGTCTCTGTGTGTATTGTCGTTATCGTTTCCCCTTCTAATTAGTTCTTCTTCTATTTCATTCGTTTTGTCGCCATCCAGTGACTAGTCATCGATGTTGTCGTTTTGTGTTGAGTTTGGATGCGTGTTATGACGCAAAAATAATAACGATTTTATATTTTCATTTTAAACAACTTATTGAATGGAGTTTGACTTAAGACTGAAAATTACATTTTTAAAAAGACAGATCTTTGTCTTGGATGCAGAATTGTTATCTGCCATCGAGATGCCATGCATAAACAAAACCCACACAGGGTTTTAAATTCAGAGCAATTTAATGTAAGGCAATTTGGTTGCCAATTTAAAAGAAAAACAAATCGTAAGCATCAATGCTTGGAGTATTTAATTACGATACCAAGAATCTTTAAGCTGATGCTGAGTAGTAATAGAAATCTTTGTGTATACGAAGAAATGTATACAAATATTTAGCTGACAATTATGAATTGTATAATAAAAAGATTGAATGTATGGTAAACTGGGGCACATTCGGCAATTTTTTTTCACTAGCCTATAACTTCGTTGTTTATGCTTCGAATATATTGTTTTTTGCTTAACAGGTGGTTTCAATATTAAACTTTAGTTTTACGAAGAAAAAGTTTTTATTTTACTTACCAAAACGTAAGAATAACGTTTTTAAAAATTCAACCCTGTTTAATGAAAGTGCCCCGGGCCGGGGCAGTTTCGTCATTCAATGGGGAACATTCAGCATTGAAAAAAAGTATTAAGAATTCGTGAAAACTATGTTCGAAACGTATTTATATTTCCTTAAAATAACAATATAAACAAAACAAAAGGTTATATTATGAAACTTAAAAAAAATTTTAGTTAAAAAAATATTTTTCTTCAATTTAAAACTAAAAAATAAAATATATAACATCACATGTATAGGAACTCAAATATAATTTCAAATTATTTGATTTTTTAATTCAATTAAAAACAAAACAACAAAAAAAACATCATGTCGTCATACAAACAAACGAATAAATAAAAACAAAAACAACTTTGGGTAAACATAAGCAAAAAAATAAAAAAGTAAAGCTATAATATCTTAAGAATTCAAGTTATCTCAATGAAAAAACAACAAACAAAAACTACTTGTTACATAATTTACGAACATAAATAAATTTAAAAAATAAAATAAAATAAAAACATCACATAATATACGAACATACATAAATAAATAAATAAACTCAAAACAGACTTCAGTTCAATTTACAAAAAAAAAATAAAATAAGAACATCAACGAAATTGTTGTCAATGAGACTTATTATTTGATTTTGTAGTGCTTAAAATCAAAATTGAAGCAATATTTTCTTCGACATCTTGAAGTTGACGCTGGAGTGGTCGGAATTGGAAGCTTAAGCTCTATTTCACTTTTTAAAATGACCGATGTGTCCTCGTTTGGAGGGTCAACAAAATCTGTTGGTGAATTAAATACTTTCCGGAGAAAACTTATATTAAGGGCAGTATCACTTATTTTTTCTGTAATATAACCAACATAAAATGCTTTTCGATTTAGATTGACTGAGAGCTTAACTAACACATAGTCTCCAACTTCAAATGAATCCTGGTGGTGACTCTCTATCAACGATTTTGATTGACTTTCAAGGTCCTTAGGCTCCGTATCGATATCCTGATTAGAAGAGCTATCATTTGCAATAAAGTCTCCTGTTGATTCATTAGACTCCGCATAATGAACTTCAACATTGCTCTCATCGGATGAGGAAACGTTAGCTCTTTTTACTCTTTTGTTTTTTTTTTTCGGTTTCTTTGAAAACTGTATGGCCCGTTTAACGGTTTTTAGTTTTCTCTTATAAACCTTGTCGTTTTTACTGGTTTCACGTCTATGCGCACTTTCTTCAAGTCTCTTTTTTTGTGACGAGTTGGTGTAGATTCTAGAAGAACCACTTTTATTTGACTTTTTATCGGCGTATAAACGAGGAATTGGATGCATTATTTCCAAAGGAATGGTCTGGCTAATTGGCGATGGAGGTTCATTTTCGATGACTGGATCCCTTACAACTTCAGGATCATTAAAGGGGAGAATTATATTTTCCTGGGATAGTGTGGTTTCTTCTAGTGGATTTTCAATTGCGTAATCTTCCTCTTTAATAACCTGAGAATCAAAAGGATAAATCCCAGTTGTCCTAAAGCCGCTTGTAATGTTTTCACTTGAAAAGGCCTTTTGAAATGGGCAGTTTGTCAACTTAGCTATGTCATAAATTGTTATGGTCACTCCTTTATTAGACGACAAAAAATCATGGAAAGTTGTTCTACAAAATTTTTTAAAAGGACCAAAGACAGACACATCAATGGGCTGAAGACGATGAGAACTGTGTGGGGGAAATGTTAAGAGAACTATTCCATTTTCTCTGCAGAAAATTATGCTTTCCAAACTGCAGTGTGAGGAATGGTTATCTAATGTTAAGAGTATTGGATTTGTCTTGAAACAATTAGTATTATTCTTAATGTGTTGCAACACATTTATAAATAATTCGGATACCATCCAACCACTCTTGCTTAGCAGGAATAATGATCCTGGAAAGCTTCCGATCGCAAACCTTGGATTGCTTCTCTGTCGGGGGTAAATATATACAGGTGGTATATGGTTCCCAATCGCATTAATGATGCCTACAACCGTGACGAGTGTGCCTCGTTCTGCCGAAGTGACCTGGCAAACACTTCTCTGCCCTTTTTGGGCAAGCACCTGTTACCAAATTGTAAAAAGTCATTTAAATTTAAAAATCAATCAGCATGAAGTGTCATTTTACCTTTGGTGTATCCAACACGGTCGTTATTCCCGATTCATCCAGGTTGTAGACATCTTTTGGAAGAAAATTGTATTTTGCATAAAGATTCCGAAGATTGGTGAAGTAAATCTCGATGGCTGCTTTATTTAGCGCTTTAACGCGAGAAACACTTATATTTTCTGGTTTCCGCAATGCAAGACTCGGGTTCCGCTTTAAAAATCCAAAAAGCCAATCTTCAGAAGCTTCTTTAAGTGTATTCCAATTGCTTGGATGTGGCAAGTTATTTTTAAATGCGAATTCATACGCAAGTTTTCGAAATGAAGAATATGTTAAACCAAAGTGGTGAAAAGCGGACTTTTTTACATACGCAACTAGTTCTTCTTCTTGAGCCTTTGTGAAAACTTGTTTAGATGTGTGTTTGGACTGAAACTTGATTTCATTTTCGTCCTCGGATTCCGATGATCCTTTCAAAGGATCTCGTTTCTTAAGCCTTGATTGCAACGTCTGACGTTTTAATCCGTATTTTCTTGAAGCAGATGAAATTGATTCGCTTTTATTTAATACGTCCTTAATTGCTTTTTTGATCGATTCTTCATTTATAAGATTCCTATCCGTTTTCCTTTTATAATTTCGAACCATATCTGTAAAATTAAAAATAATGGAAACTTTTGAAAACCCAGGGTACATTCGGCACCTGCTGAATGTGCCCCAATCAAAATGACGAATGTACCCCGTTTTCCCAACAAAAACATTTTTTGCACATATTCTTAAAACAATTCAAAATAGGCTTTTTTTATTTAATTCGACTTCCTAACTTAATGAACTAAAAAGTAAGCGAAACCTGGATTTTCTACAGTTAATTTTTCAATAAATAAATCACTTACTTGTTCACTACCCAAAATCACAACGGAGATCACAAAAAGACAAAACAACACACAACTTTTTTTTTACCGCGAAACCACAAATGTCAAACTAAGAACGTATTCATGAATTCAGTAAAGGATGCGTTCAGGGTTGTATCCATTTCTAAATTCAGAGTGCATTCAACCGAAAATGACTTTGACGAATGTGCCCCGATGATGAATGTACCCCAGTTTACCATATGAATTATAGATTTTATAGTATGTTTATGCATAACATGCGATGGAAAATCGCCACGTTCTTTGTCTGGCACTGACAACAGACGCAAAATTAATTCGGCTTTGGTGCCGGTTGTCTTCAACTTTCACTATACACTCGTTTGTTGGCCTTTTTTTTCTCAATTATAAAACATTCACGCACTCGTTTGAATACAAATATTCAAGCACTCGTTCGAATTGTATTTTTTTTCGCGATGGACTTGGATATATAATCCCACTTCTGAGTTTTAGTCCATGCTTTTATTTAATTATAAAATGGGAAATAAAATCACTCAATTAGAAAAACAAACAAAGTTTTGGTTCGATTATAGTTTTGCTTTATCAAAAAAAGAAGTACAACGTCCGACTCGTTCGGCTTGTAAAGATTGACGACGAATAGAATACAAAGCATAGCATAAGATTACCACATACATGTTGTTACGTGGCCAAAACATTAGAACTATCCAAAGTCGACGCTGCAGCCGCAGCCGGACGACTTTGGACAGTACACATCAGTAAATTGTTGTTGGCTGAACTCTGTACCTGTTGTTGTTTTGTTCCTTTAAATGTCCAACGTTGTGTTGGTTGTTGTTAATATCCAACGATGTTTACCTCTTGGTCCATGCCCATCGTGACCTGCAAATTAAATAAATAAAAGTGCAATTTAATGTTATTTAAATAGCAATAATTCAATAAGTATTACTTACCAGTATCAAATTGCGGCCATGATGCTTGTTTACATTTTCACTTTTGACGTTTAACTTTTATTTTGATTATTGGAATTATAGTTTTCCGTCGGCTTTTTGGTCACTATAGTTTTTGCAATGAAACAATTACGTTACATTAACTTTCCCAACGTTTCGGCAGGGGTTGCTGCCTTCCTCAGGGGAACTTTATTAACACAAAAATATACAAATAATTTAAGTTAGATAAATAGGATACAATTACAATATAGTTTACTCACTCAAGAAAGATTTAAAAAAACAAAATTTAATATTAATTACATTAATTAATATGAATTAAAAATAAAATTATAAATGTAGTTAGCACTTCGAAGAGTGAAGTTACGTCAAAATTAAATAAAGCACAATTTACATTTAAGAACAAAGAAGAGAGCAATATACAGCAGAAATGTTTTGTGTGTCTTGTTTTCGGTTCATGTTGTTTTTGTTATTGAGAATATGTAATGTTTCTAACGTGTATCGTTTCGAAACATGTTTCTCTGTCTGTAGAACTTCCACGCCTTCAAAGTTTGGTATGAACTTTCTTGTAGAAGGACAATATGGCCGAACTCTTTTGCGCATGCGGAAGTAGTTTTGTCCTACTTTCTCAAAGGGTTAATGAATATAAAATTTAACAGTTTGGCGCATGCACAGAATGAATTCGCTAAGATTATAAAAGTTAACAATAGGAAAATATGGACAAATTAGTGTTAATGTAGGAAAGGAAATTTTGAATTGGAATAGAAGGAATTTATTGTTTTGAAATGATTTATTAAGATTTAATTAAAATGATTAATACAATTTTTTTTTTTGACTGATTAAGATTAGATAGGAGGGGAAATGAGACTGAGACGGACATATAGAATAGAGGTAGAAGGTGTATTTGTGTTAGTGAAATAAAGGGACTGACAGGGATGGAAAATTATCCACCCATCCGTTGTATTATTTAAATAAAAGTCTAATGATAGCTATCTCATTCAGATATAGTGGTAACTATTTACTTTATTAAGTGAACAAAGACGAAGAAGGATTTCAATGGTCACTATCGTTGATTTAGCCATTCTATTCAGTTGAGTGAAAGTACAAACCGCCAATTCAATTTTTAAATATTGTTTTTAAAAAAACAGAACATTTTTAAAATAAAATAGAAAAAGTGCATTTATACGTACCAAAAATAAAAGGTATGTAGGAAAACAAAATTTTTGGGTCAAAATAGAAAAATGAAACAAATTCTAATAATTATAGTTAAACTTTTGAAAAAGTGCAACCCAGCTTCCCAAGGAAGACATTAAGCCAATTACCGATTTCAGCAGAGGTAGGTTGCTTGATGAAATAATTCCTATAATGTGAACTGACGGGTGATTCTTCTGTTTTGTTAGGTTTAGGAAAAGACTAGGATTTTATCCAGAGTCCTAAGCCTCTGCCTATTTTTTTGGCTATTGTTGGCTACAGTGGACTTTTGTTCCTAGAAAGGATTGATTCTTTGTCCAGAGGTCAAAAGGAACGATTATATATATATACTTATATATGGATCTCCTCAATACAAAGGAAATTCAGCAGAAAAAAAGCAAACAAAAGTGAAAAGTGGAAAGAAAGAAAAAGGAAGTGGAATTGGAATTCAAAAAAGAAAAAAAAAAACCTAAATTAAATATAAAATAAAATATAAAATCATAAAATCGTAAAATCATAAAAATCATTAAATTAGTAAAAATAAGTTTTTTTTGTAAAATTAAGCTAATTCAGCTATATATATATTTATAATTGAAATTTTAAGTTTTAATTTGAAAAGTGATCTTAAATATAGTAGGTGTGGAATTATTTTAATTAAAGTAGTTGAAAGTGTCTACTCATCTTCACAAGTGCTGCCGGCAGGACAACGTTGGAAGGTGTCAAAACAGAGTGAGTACAAACAAATTCAGGACACAAAGGTCCAAACATCTCTATCTATTTTAAGATCAGTTGAGAATATTATTTTTGATATTTACATACATTTTTACATTTTTGAATACGCTGAAAAAGTTTAATTTCTTTTTTTTTTTTTTTCTCATAATGAATAAAGATCATCATTTGTGAATTTTGAAATCAAAATAATAATGTGGTGCTAATTTTTTTTTGAGCTGATGGTGTGTGGAGACTTGGTAAAGCCGGTCAGATGAAAAGTGTGTGGTGAACTTGACAAGACAGACTATTCTCTACTGACGGACTAGTGACTGGTTGGGTCAACTTAGGGGCTATTTCCGCTACATACGGCAAAGGAAATAGCGAAGGAAGTATGTTCACGATACTTGGGCGGGTTGGCCAGACCTTCGTCAATAACATCAGACGAACGTTTGGATTTAGCGGGATGATATTTTGGAGAGGTTAAAATGTGTGCTTTAGGTATTAGTGTAGGCATTAGTTTAGGGATTTTTCTATCATATTGTATTTGTATATTACTTCTTATTTTAGGTATATTATTCTGTATTGGTGATGGTTTCATATAATTATTAGTAGGTTAGCTAGATTAGTTTTTTTTTTACTGAAGCGCCAAACTTTGATTTCTTTTGAATATTATCGGTATCCTTAGACTTGTATCGTATTAGATCTTTGCTTTTAATATTTTTACCTTAGGCACGATAAATAAATGTTTAGACGAGCAGGAAGGTACATCTGCAAATGGCAAGAACCACCCCAAGCGACGAGCTAAAGCCGAGCGACCGCAAGCGTGCCGTTGCCAGTTCCAGTGTACCGAAGAACTCCTCCGTGGAATTGTAACGTAAAAATTATTAATAATAGAAATTTTGGGATTTGGAATTGACTAGTGACTACTGAATGATTCAGACCTTGAAACTTCAGGCCACAATTAAGTAACTACCCGCAACATAAACGGATCTTTATTTGATTTTAGCTTCTCCAATCGAACGATCATTGTACTCCATTTACTCTCGACTTCGCCTTCGACATTGTCAAAGAAAACTTATTGTTCGCCTAGATCTCTAAGACTTTACGACTAATGTTCGCACGACGGATAAACTATCATCCAACCCAAACTGGAATCCTTACTACAGAAGTGAACTTGTGACATCAAAGAAAGTCAAGCTTCAGCCACACCCTCACCTTGTTTGAATATGTTTCGATGTCTTACATATCCTTACTTTCCTTACACACCACGAAAAAAAACTATCGACTCATTAGTCGAGTTATAACAACAAAATAAAAAGAACTGATATCTTCAACCAAAAATCTAAGTTATGATAACTCAATACTGTTACCCCTTCTTGGTCTACTTAGCAACAAGTGGATTATCATAACTCTAACCAAAACTGACATCGATAACATCCAAAGGAGAGAAAAGTGAAATAACGATTCTTATTTCCCATTACTCCTTTAGGATTCTTGCTCGTTCTCTTCCCTATTAAATAATGAAACTCTTTGCTGGTATCTTAAACAATTCATCTCACTACTTACACAGATTGGAAGAGTTGTTCCCGTTCAACAGCCACCTGGGCCTGCTGGGTGCTCGATCGCTTTGCTCGCCGGATGGGGGAGTGGTTCTTGCAGCTGGAACTCGGAACGGTCTTACACTGTTTACAGACCCTAACTATCCAAGATGGAGTGGACAGAAAAAAATGTTTAAGTTTGCGGAACCCGAATTACTGAACCAATGAAAACTTTACTACCCTCCTCTATTCTTTTTATAACCTCGGTCGTTTGATTGACAGCACGAATCAATCCGAAAAGATATTTTTGAATATGAACAATGATTCACACGTATGTGAGAGAATTGCGATGGACCGTCTCTCCGAGCTCACTTGGCCCTCCCAATCTCAACAGTCGCACTTACTATCAAGAACCTACGATCTCTATTCGCTCAGGATTTTCAGAGATCCCTTTGTTTGAGTGGCTAAGATGGACTGCCAACTCGCTAGCCGTCTCTACCCACCCTACAATTCAGCGAAATCAACTCTCCGCCACATCCTATTATGATTCCTTTGAGGCTAATATATTCTTTAAAAGAATCCCCTTAAAAGGGCAAACATGTTAGGAAAACATTATCGCCTTATACAAAACTTACTAGCTATCGTTTTTCCGATTCTTCATCCCCATTTATTCTCAAATTACTCAAAAATCATATTTGTTTGTAGTTCCTGAATTTGATTAAATTTTTATTCATAGTCAACAAAAACATAATATATATATCTAAAAATGTAGTTTTCAATAAAAATAATGTTTCCTAAAAAATATACGGACTGACTTCTCCATTAGATACATCACAAAAGAATAATATTTCTATTCTTCCACTCTTTATCTATAAAGGATAACCTCTTCAATATTCAAATCGAAAATACTCAAATAAAAAAAAATAAATTTTAAAGGTCGATGAACTATAAGTCACTCTCTTATAGTTTCATCTCGCAGTATGTTTATCTTAAATACACAAAAAAACTAATCACAAAATTTATCTTCGTAGGTAGGTAATAATAATTCTCAAAAGAATTGTTCCTTCTCAATAAAAAGAAATGTAATAATGATTCAACTCAAATATATATATGTCGTATAGTTTAAAAATTGTTCAATCGGATAAAAATAAAATAAGTAACCAAAATAAATCACTCACCGATCTTTCCATATGTAGATGTGCACAAATACTATAGATGATCCTTGATGTTGATACACTGTTGAATGTTTGACAAAAATTATGTATTTTCAAAAACGATTTCACTATTCTTTTGAGTTTACACTTCATACGGTTGACTGCTGACAATAACTTTACTTCAGATGAATTTTTCTTGACTGATGATATTTTCACTTACGCTAGAGTGGAAAAATTTACAAAGCTTTCCTTCCTAGTTAAATCTATTTTCCTATACTTTATTCATATTATCAAATAATCTTATCTACTCAAAATACTCACTTCAGATTACTGAAACTATTTAATATTTTTTTTTTGTTTCACTACACTCGAACTCATTCTCAAATTTAGATACTTGTATCTATAAGATTTTTACAACTTACTTGCTTGTTAATTTGTAATCAAAATTCTAAACAAAACTAATCAAATAACTTGTTTTGACTTTACGTCGAATACTAACTGTTATACTTCTTCACTAGCATTCTTTTCTCTAAGACATTACACTGAATCGGTGTGAATATCTATATCTCAACTCGGTCATAGACACTTGCTTCTAGTTTAGATTAAAAAAAATCACTTTTAACTTCTCACAAAGCTACACTTATTCTGTACCTTTGCTATAAGATAAACTTAGATGTGAAATATGTAAATTACTATATCCTACAATAATTTCAATACACTTATTATATTCTCCTTAGATTGCTTCCATCTCGGGCAATAGTTCCTGAGTCTCAGTTCCGTTATTGCACTAAAAGTTTCCTCCTTATGTCTCCTTTCGCAAAAGATCTTCAAAACAAACTGTATGGTACCTTATGATGATGTAGTTTTGGAAGAGACTCCGTCAGAACGACTGGAACGTGTCTGCCTTCTAAAGTAAATATACGCTTGAGATCAGAGAATTGTTGGTGCGCTACCTTCTTACGACGTTTGCCGACGACGGCATGTAATGCGTCGACAGGCAGATAGCTGCAGGTGTTCACAAAAATAAACTTCTGTTTGTTATATAGGTTTCAAGGGTTGTTTTTGCGCAGTTCCCTTGAACAACAACAACTCTTGTGCGTACGTATATACCACCTTCGAATGAATTCTGAATAGACACAGTGATCGAGATCCGGCAACGTTCTCGTGCCTGACTCGTGCGTGCGCCTCGTCGTCGTTTGCTCTTAACCACAAAGATTGAGTCCACCAAAAGAATTTTCGTCGGTATAGGACCACAGAATTTATATTTGCAGGTAGGTGGTTTCATGACACACCAAATTCGAAAGTAAATACATGAATGGACAATGAATGAATGAGTCGGGAAATCAGCAGAATTTATACGGAGAATTCTTGAACCTCCAGGGTCTCGTGAATCTTCCTCGGTTTTATTTTCTTAGTTTTTTCTTCTTGAATAATGATTGAGTCCACCAAAAGAATTTTCGTCGGTATAGGACCACAGAATTTATATTTGCAGGTAGGTGGTTTCATGACACACCAAATTCGAAAGTAAATACATGAATGGACAATGAATGAATGAGTCGGGAAATCAGCAGAATTTATACGGAGAATTCTTGAACCTCCAGGGTCTCGTGAATCTTCCTCGGTTTTATTTTCTTAGTTTTTTCTTCTTGAATAATGTTCTTGGGCGTTGCGGCGATTCTTGTAGTTTCCTTATCGTTGAAAGTTTTCTTATTTTTGATGGCTGGCGGGTCGATTTATATTTCTTATTTCGCCGCCGTACCTACACATCAAACAATAAAAGAAACTAGTAAGGATTTTGGCAACTAGAGTGTATTTTAATTTCACTTTTTTTTTTTTTTTTTGTAGTACCTCTTTTTCTTCGACTATCAGAGGGATAGAAAAAAAAGATTTCCATGTTTCCATGAAAGTTATACAAAATAAAAGATTACCTTTCGCGTGGATGTGGCACGTTCACGTGCTTCAAGAATTTATTTTTCTCTTTTTCTTTCGAGTAACAAAATGGAGTTTAATGGTTCCTACACCCAGGGAATAGTTTTCTCGTTCCAACCTAAAGATTCGCCTTTCCGAAAGGTACGGCTACTGGGCCTAGAAATTGTTTTTGGTTTATTTTAGCTTTGAAGTTTTCTCATAAAGAGACTTAAGAAAAAGAAAAGAAAAGTTTCTTTAAACTTACCAAAAAAAAAATATAGGTGTGTAATCTCAATCAAATGCAGTATGTGTTATCTCGATGGCGGCCAGAATAAAAAGAAAGAGTTATGGCCGAAATCGTTTGAACTAAAGCTCGTGAAGTTAGCTACGGCTATTTGGGCTAGATTGAAATCGAAACGGAAAAGTTCTGTTTCGTAATGTTGTTCGCTTTCGTGAACTTGAAGGTCAGTTTAGTTTCTTGAGCATTTGTTCGTAACAGTTTGGGTGTAATAGGGCTTTTATTTATTAAATGAATTTATCAATGGATCTTCATACATTAATTTTTTGACTGTTCTAGAGGGTGTTTCCTACAGTATAAGCTTTCCTACACTGGCAGCTGTTATTTAATACAAACAAAGTGTTTTTTTTTCATTGCTTACAGTTACTACCTACCAAAATACTGAGTTGTGACTTCAAATCCCTATTTTTCCTTTCCACCGGATTGGCTTCTGGGTGGTAGACAGGAGTTAAAGTCTGTTGAATTCCGAAGTAGTCTGCAAGTTGTTGCATTAAAACAGATACAAACTGTGGTCCGTTGTCTGTTATTAGTCTTCATGGTATACCAAAGCCAAAAAAAATACTTCGTTTAGTAAGGTCATGGCGCAATTCTCGGCAGTTGCTTTTTTGAGTGGAAAAATTTCAACCCATCTCATGCTCTTCGGCTATGAGAATCCATTGGTATCCATCTAAAAACAACAAATAAATCAGCTGCTAAAACCTCAAAACGTTGGTTACTTGACCTACTTAGCCTACACGGTTTTATGTTGATTGTGTTTGACCAATTCTTTGAACTTGTTTTATTGATTGTGTTGAAAATAGGCTCAATAAATAATAAATTTTCAATTACAATAGTCTCGTCAAAATACTTTGTTTAATTTTACATTTTCTTACATTTGTATTAAATCATACGACGGCACTGACACAAATAAAAAATATATGATGAAAACAACAAGCAAAAAAAATAATGAATTAAACAAAAAAAAAAACAAGAAAAACACTTACATATATCACAGATGTTAAAGCGTTAAAGTGCTACAGCATAGCTTTGTTTGATGTTGTCGATGTCTTCTTTCGTGTTCATGGTTTGTGTTATATAATGTGCAAGTCCAGTTGTCTCTTTGTTTTTATGTTGGTTGGTTTATAACGCTGGCAGGCCATGCAGTTTCCTATATGTCTGGTTACACTCTCTCTCATTTTAGGCCAGAAGTATCGGGATGCGATTCGATCAAATGTGCGCTCTACACCGTAGTGACCTGAAGTGGTTTCGTCATGGTAGTGTTTTAAGATCGAATCTCTTTTCTGAATATGCATTACAAGCTGCGCAGATTCAGCGTCGGATTCTGGAAAATACCTATATAGGATACCGTCATTTAACAAATAAACTCGGGATGTCCATCTTGTGACATTTTCGTCGTTATTTTCAAAGGATTCGATTATGGCTTTAAGCTGGTCGTCTTGCATTTGTCCTTTTCGAATTTCGGTAGCGGTTTTGGATTGCAAATCAATTTGGAAGCTACAGATACTGCATGCGGAATCAGTATGATTTATATCTTCGCATTATGGTCTGGACAGCATGTCAGCAACACAATTCATCCTCTCTGGTGTATATTCGATATTAACATTATATGGTTGGAGTTGTAGAGCCAAACAAACTAATCTTGTAGTAGGTGATTTTAGACTCATTAGCCATTTGAGAGGTTGATGGTCAGTTTTGAGGGTTATTTCACCTCCTTCGAGGGCTAGGGCTTCGCGTTCTGTAGTTGAGTAGTTACAGTTGTTGGTGGAAGTGAACTTTTCCAAAGTGATGAGAATATTGATGACGGGCTTTAGGTCAATGAAAACAAAAAAAAAAACAATTATTTATGTTGTCACGACGTTTCGTTCATGTCTATGAACATCATCAGGTGTGGCAATTAATCTATATTTGCATTAATAAATTGGTTAAAATTTGATAAAAATGAAAAACTATGAAAACTTACAATGCTTACATGAATATTGCACTTAAGAATAAAATCATTTGACTCACAACAATTTTTACAAAAATTAAAAAATAAGACCTAACTACACAAAGTTCAACTGACAAGTAACAGGCATAGGAAAATTAATGTCAAAAGATCATATTATTAGAAGTTTTTATTCTCATACTCTCTAAAGCGGCCCATAGACTCCACACTTGTACGCACACCGGTGCACTGGAAAATGGTGTCGCATTCCGCCACACTACACACCAAATCATACACACATTAGTAGTGTTGTGAAAGAGATTTCAAAGAGGAAAGATCAGAATGAGTGACGTTTAAGCTTGCGCGCTATAGAAACTATAGCTATAGAAACTTGTGAAGCCATTACCAAGGTTCTTAAAAGCTATATTCAAGTAAGTATGTTTGCATGTTTACTTTTGTTCATCTATATTCTCATTTAAAAAAAAAATAAATATACATTATATCATAAAAAATAATGTTTAAAAAAAATAACAAAAAAGAATTCTTAAAAAAAAACAAAAACATTTCATTTGTCATAACAAAATAAAAAAAAAATTGTACTTCAATTATAAAATGGATGCATAGTTAATTATTCGTAATTTACATCATTTACGAGCTCTTGAAACTTCTGATAATATTCTTGAGATACAAGAATTTGCTCGCCGGTTGTTGGCAAACATACATTTACGTATGATGGTTGAACAATACTTGGGGATGGAATAGATAATTCGGAATAAGGTGTAGTTTCTTGATGATGATTGGGATTCATATGGATATGGATGCAAATAACGTGAAGTTCTTGGTCTTTCATATGGATGCCCGTAATGTGGAATTGGGTTTCTTACAGTTTGGATGAAATCTAAATTCAGCTTATTTAATTGTCCTTGCAAAAGTATTTCTTCTATAGCTTGTTTTGCATAAATTTGCTGCTCGCCACCGTTAAGTTTTCTGAAAACAACTGCCCATCCTTCAGAAAAAACATCAGCTTTATCCTTCTCCCGTCTTTTGTGTTTGCTTGCTCTAAATGCTCAACAGCCCTTTCCAAAAATTTAGTTTGTTGAAATTGAGATGTTTTTTTTAAGGCTGTATAGTACGCACATCACACTAAAAAGATGAAAAAAAGATGCAAATGAATAAAAAAACCAATATATGGCTTTACACTCACAGTGTAAAATAATTGTTCTTTTTTTTTAGATAAAAAAAAACAAAAAACGATTGGAAGAATGTTGCTGAAGATTTTGGAAAGAAGTGGAATTTTCCCAACTGCATCGGTGCGATTGACGGGAAACACGTTAATATAAAAAAGCCAGCAGGATCGGGTTCCTACTATTTTAATTACAAAAAAACTTTCAGCGGTCACATCAAACATTTCCTCGATTTGAGGTTGCTCCTTGGATAACAATGTATCTTCTGTATCGCTCTGCAAAATGGCTTTCCAGTCTGCCTGAAGATACCCGTATCATCTTCTTCGCAATTGGAACATTTTGAGTTAAATAAGAATTTGAGCGATATAACTTTGGCTAACAGGGCACCGAATTCTGATACACTGGGATTACTTTTGTTAACGTTTCGAGCTCTTATCTTTCCAAATAAGTTTTCCAATGGATCTTGATTAAATTTATTTACATGTATATAATATAAATCGTTATACTCTTTAAATAATGCTTCTCTTATGCAAAGAATGCTTTCACTTGTTAATGCTAATCCCTTAAAACAAAACGGTCTATTTCTTGCCTTTATTAGTTCTATATTAAGTAAATAAAGCTTCATTTCTTTTATAAACAATATGTTTTGGTCATTTCTTATGAGTGCTGGTTTTCCATTTAATAGATCAAACAGACGATTAATTTTTTTAATAAATTCTGCTGTTGATTTTGAAAACTGATTTATTTCGGCCGGAAACTTTCCCAGTTTATTTAATGCTTCAATTCCACAGGCGACAGATCTACTTAGAATTTGAGCAGCCAACTTTACGATCATTTTCTGAAATTCAGTTGGGTCTATATGTGCTGAAGTCGGTCTCGGGACATATTTTAGTGGTATTACATCTTTCACTATTATAAAGGTATTTAATTACCTTCCAACTTACAATTCCATCAGAAGTTGAAAAATTGTATTTTAATAAATTGTTCCTTATGCTTTTGATAAGGTGTGGAATATCATACATTCCATATATTTCTTTTTCCTTGTATTTAAAACTGAATTTCCTTTCATCAAGATTTAATTTGTTAAATAAACTACGATTTGTAGGGCCTTGATCGCAGCATATAGCTCTTACGTTTAGATTTAGGCCTGTGCATATGTCAAGACAATTATGTATTTCAATCTCAAGTTGCTTCATGGGAATATTGCTTGGACAGACAACATGATATAAAACCTGCTTAAAATTACCACAGACACTGCGAATCATGAAGACGCATGCAGATTTAGCCGAAATACTTGACCTTTGGTGCTTTCCATAGTCAACAAAACCTTCAATTTCATCTTTGAATTTATTGTAGGTCAAATTAGTTTGCAAGCTCATTTCTTCAAAAATGAGGTTAACCTCTCTATCTTTTTCTGATAAACTTGATGTAACGTTCCTTATTTCTTCTAAAACTTTAATATTTGCCCCAGGAGAAAGGCTTTTTATGTTGATCCATCTATGTAATGAAGATGGATTGGGCAAGTGTAATCCAAGTTGATCTCTGAGAAAGTTGTAACCGCAGGACGAACGAAAAAAAAATGCACTGTGTAATCCACTTTTCCTCATTGGTATATTCTCTTAAGGTTTTCGATAAAATACGTTTCGCAAAAGTCTTGGCGTTTTGATTTATACCTTCCATTAAATCGATTTCTCTTTCGACATAATTCTTTTCATCAGACCGAAGCCATTTTTAGTCTTTTTAAGTCGACTAATTTTCTGTAACATGTTTATTTTTGATTTTCGATTTGTCTGTATTTTTATTTTTAAAACACGATTTTCTTTCTTTAGCTTCTCAATGCTTTTTATATTATATAATTGCCTTTTTAAATGAGCTTCGCAGTTTGTACAGGCGAATTCTATTTCTTCGTTTGATTTTTTTGCTGATAATCTTTTGGACGCACGACTCAACTCTTCAGCATCAATTTCATTGTAACTCATATCAGCTTCATTTCGTTTTTCATAAGTTATTTTGGCTTTGCTCGGATCAAACGTAACGGATTCACTATCTGAATTGCACATCTCCTCAGATCGCTTCAAATAGAGTGAGGGATATGCAATATGCATTCTTTCTTAAATATTTGTTTTCCGATTAATGCTTTCTCAAAATGTTTGCTGCATATATAGGGTCGTTTAAGGCTTTCTACGTGTTCTTGTGACTCTCCTACTAACGCTAACCATTGCGTATACTTTGTAGTATCTTTTTTTGGAAAATCAAATAATTTTATATCTAAACGTTAAGTTTTTGCTGCTTCACAATGAATAATTGCACACTTTGTTCTTTTCCAAGATGCCATTTCTACATTTTTTTGTTTTATATTTTCTTTATAATACACCACTTGTTTTCTTCAGTAGTTTTTAAGTTATTAAGTTTTGAAAAAAATGTTTGACTTTCTTAAGCACTCACTAATAAAATTAAAGTCTTTTCTAGTTTTTTGTTACACAGTGGAACAGTTATCCTGAACAAAAACCGAAAAGGAATTGAACTTTTCTTTTGCTTGTAGTCGTGTTAATTTATTAAAAGAAAAAACAACCTTTATTATGACCACAACATTTAACAAAAAATCAAAAAACAACAAATTAAATTAAAAAACAAGTTAATTATTCAATTTAAAACTTTTTAATTTTTTATTTTTATTTTAAATTGGATGCATTTCGAGTCCAATGTGACTCATCATCAGCAATACACTAATTGGTATACAAAAATTGCAACAAAATTAGAACAAATATATGAACATAAGAAATTATAAACAAAGAAAATGTTACAAAACAAAGGTAAAGTAAATGAAAAGAGTAAAAGAAAAAACATAGAAATATTATAATTTAAATGAAGAGAGGGTTATATTAGATTGAAGAGTGGTGATATAATATTCCCGTCATCGCTGTTCATCAAGTTTTCGTTGATATGTATGTATATGCTTTCATACGCATCAAGTCGTCTGTGGTTAGTGCCATGCTTTAGCAGCTTAACGTTGTCTGATTTGAGATCGAAGTGGTTGGTGGTGAGGGCGTGGGTGGCGACGGAGGACTTTTCTGGTCGATTGTATTTGATGTGGCTAGAGTGTTCTTTGAAACGTACCTTGATGCTTCTCTTCGTTTGACCAATGTATTTAGCTTCGGAGTTTCCGCATTTAACTTCGTAAATTCCCGATTTTTCGTTAGTTTTTGTTTTGTCTTTCGTTGTGCCAAGCATGTTCTTTATTTTTGCATTATTAGAGAAAACGCATTCAATAGCTATTTTTCTTTTTAAATTTTGCTGTTAGCTTATCAGTAATGGATGGAAAGAAAGTCATACTTGCTCGTTCTGTGTTGTTGTTGTTTTCATCTAATCGTCTATTTTGTGTAAATAAAGTTGATAAATTTGATTTTTTGATTTTTCTTGTGTGTTTTATTATAAGTTTATCAACTATGGATTCATTATAGCCGTTGACGGTTGCAATTTCTTTTAGGTGTTTGTATTCGTTTGAAAAATTAGTGATCGACAATGGAAGTTTGCAAAGACGATGGTTCATCGAATGAAATGCAGCAAGCTTGTGTTGAACTGGACAAAATGAGTCACTCGTGATGTAGCGATTTGTTGTTGTTGGTTTTCTGTAGATTGAAAATTCAATTCGATGGTTTTTCCGAGTTATCATCAAATCTAGGAAAGGAATAGTATAGTTTGTTTCTGTTTCGTAGGTGAAGTTGATGCTTTCGAATTGCGAGTTTATGGTTGTTGGGACATTTTCAATTTCAGTTGTTTTAACTACAGCGAACACATCATCTACGTAACGAAGCCAAATTCGTGGAAGTAAGCCCCTGGTTTTCAGATCTGTTTCAAATGAAGACATAAAAACTTCTGCGATTAAAGGTGATAGAGAGTTTCCCATGCTCGTGCCAGATTCAATTTTATAAAATTGTTCTCTGTATTGGAAAAAATTGTGTGACATGCATGTCTCCGCTGCTTTAATATACGTCTGTTTTTTGTCATCATCGACTGTATAGTTTTCCAAAAGAGTTTTTAAAGCCCTTATTGCATCTGGGATGGGAATGCTGGGAAACAATGCTTCAACATCAAAGGAAATTATGGTTTCGTCGTCATCTATGTAGATGTCTTTTGATTTTTCAACAAAATCTAAGGAATTTTTTACAGATAGACTTTGGATTGGATATTTTTTCAGATCTTCGACTAACCATTTTGCTATCTTCACTGATGGTGAGTTAATGTTTGAAACAATGTGTCGCATTTTTCTACCTGGTTTGTGTACTTTTGGAACTTCGGTTGACAAATTGACGATTAAATCATCTACCGGTTTGGGTTTATTGTTGCCGATCAACGTTGATTTTCTGTTTTTCAGTTGTTCTTGTTTTAGTTTAAATAACTTTTTGTTTTGCGAATCTCGTTTCTTTTGAAAAATATCTTTACATCTGTCCATAACATTTTTTTGAAAATTTATCCACGATATAAATTAAAATTCATTCAAACCTTTTGTGATTAACAGATGCAAATGATAAATTTCTAATTCAATTTCACAGAGTCTTGAGTAATGATGTTTTAACTCTAATTTTAGCCAGATCATTTTCGTTTGATTAATCACCATGGAGGTTTTTGTACTTGTCACTGCACACTTTATTTTGATGAAATGAGGGAACACCTTGAGGTCTCGACATTCTTTGAGGAAGAAAATATCAGCCTTGATCTTGTTTATTTTTTCCACCAATTGTGAATATTTGTTCAAAATGGTCTTGGTTGACATTGTAATAAAATTAAAGTCTTTTCTAGTTTTTTTTCACTAATCACGATTAAAACATAAACCACAAATCACAGATATAATATTTAGCTAACTCTTGATCTTAAGAATTCACTTTCAAACTGAAATTCCGATCTGAAAAAATCCTTGAATTCCTGAAAGAGGCGCGAAATGCAATCAAATCAAATCAAATCCCAAAGAAAATAATATGAACACAACTTAAAGAAAATTAAATAAACCAATAAATATAATAGGTATAATATAATGTAATATAATATAACATAATATAATGTAATAAATATAAAAGAAAAATTTGAATAACGAAGTATATGTGAAACTTACGCAGTATGTATTTGATAAATATAACTTTAGTAAGGATTTCCACAATAAATGAACAATGAAATTAAAAGAAACTAAATTTTCAGAGTAACTAAAAACACAATACAAATTAGAATTAAAGAAAATGAAATATTATTTTCGCACTGTATTTTCACTTTAAAATTTAAAAGCAACAAAAGGAACTTAAAAACCACTGCCACTAAAATTTGTCAAAGCAAAACACAAACAGGGATGTATGGGATTTAGTTAAAAAATTGAGAAAATTTAAATTATTTATCACTTATCACTTTTTATTTTATTTTCCGTATGATTGGTGGAAGAGAAAATTTCAATAGCGTATTAAAAACTTATCATTTTTTTTTTATTTTTTGGAAGTTTAGACAATTTTGTTTTGTATTTAAACAAACACTTTGCACTCGTACACTTCACTCTATAATTATTTTGAATTTTTTTTTGCATCAAGAAATATAGTTTTTGTTTTTATTAAATCATTTCACTGATTAATTTAAATAGGTTTTTGCATTAAAAAATACAGTTTTTTTTATCAATTTAACATACACAATGGAAATAAGTTTTCACAACCGCAGTATGTATTTGGTAAATATAACTTTAGTAAGGATTTCCACAATAAATGAACAATGAAATTAAAAGAAACTAAATTTTCAGAGTAACTAAAAACACAATACAAATTAGAATTAAAGAAAATGAAATATTATTTTCGCACTGTATTTTCACTTTAAAATTTAAAAGCAACAAAAGGAACTTAAAAACCACTGCCACTAAAATTTGTCAAAGCAAAACACAAACAGGGATGTATGGGATTTAGTTAAAAAATTGAGAAAATTTAAATTATTTATCACTTATCACTTTTTATTTTATTTTCCGTATGATTGGTGGAAGAGAAAATTTCAATAGCGTATTAAAAACGTATCATTTTTTTTTTTTATTTTTTGGAAGTTTAGACAATTTTGTTTTGTATTTAAACAAACACTTTGCACTCGTACACTTCACTATAATTATTTTGAATTTTTTTTTGCATCAAGAAATATAGTTTTTGTTTTTATTAAATCATTTCACTGATTAATTTAAATAGGTTTTTGCATTAAAAATTACAGTTTTTTTTATCAATTTAACATACACAATGGAAATAAGTTTTCACAACCGATCTGAACGCTTTTTAAATTGATAATGAATCCCAACCAAATCAATTACCAAAAAGATTAAAGAAAAAGATTTAGTCAAATAGAAAAAAGGGTACCTAAATATCTGTCAAAATTCCCGTTATTCGGTAAAAAAAATGTCTATTTCCGGTCGCATCGTTAATATTTTCTTTATTCATAGTTTTCTGTCACAACCAATGTGGTTGTTGTTGCTTTTCTAAAAGAATATCATTGACCTGTATCGAAACACACGTACATATGTTTGTTGTTGCACATTCAACCCTTTGTTGTGCTCGGTACTTGGTCGCGGTAACGTACGTTATTTGTTGTTGCATTTTATCAAACCCATCGAAATACATAAAACCCTTTGATGCGCTCGTTGATTTTTGTCGGGGGCCTGTTATGTGTTTGTTGTTTATTATTTTTTTTTAGGTTTCTTTAATATTTTTTGTAAAAAAATTGTCAATTCCATTTTTCTCAAATTTTTTCTGAATATTTAAAAGTTTTTATTTCTTATATAAACAAATACAAATTGGATGAATTAAATTAATTTGAAGTCAATATCTTCTATCGTTCACGAGATATCGAGAACCGACCATCATTTTTTACACATGTTGCGTACTTGTAGACTTTTTTTATGAAAAAAACGGACTGTTGGATTCTTATAAAAAAATTATTGAATATCGAACAAATATTTTCTGTGAGATAAATTTAGTTTGAAGCCAATATTTTTAATTTTTATAAACATATTTGAGTCGAAAGTAAATTTTTACTAAGTTTTAGTAGATAATGTTTTTATATTTTGTAAGGAAACTGTTAACTTGATGTTTCTCAAAATTCTTGAGCTATGGACGACGTACTAACACAGGCACGCACAGACATCTTTCTAAAATGTTTTATTTCGACTCTAGGGACCTTGAAACGTCGAGAAATTTCAAAATTTTCAATTCGACAAATCAGACCCATTACAATACCTTCCTACGGGAAGTTAAAAATAGAAAACACAGAAACCAATTCATGTGCACATTTACTTGTCCCTACTTGCCCACACAATTTTCATATATCAATACACAACCAACTTCTTCTATTCTCCTTACCGGACACCTAACAATCTAACATTCACAAAAAAATAAACAAAAGTTATCGTCCCTTTCTTCTTTTACGCACCAAAACGCGCATAAAAAACAAGATACAGACATAACCTACATCAACTCCCACATACTTCCTTGTAAAAAATAGGGTTGTTTACATTTGTTTCCAATAGACCGAACTTTGTTTTTGTATTCATTGGCAAACAAAATGACAAAAGAGAAGAGAAAAGTTTCTAAAAAGAAAAAGAAAATATGGAAGGCAAAAAGAGCTTTCTCAGCTTTATTTTTAAAAGCTCTTGTCTGTTAAGGCTTGTCTGTTAAGGGAAAAAAATGTTTCATTTTTTCCTGCAGGGATGAGACATCTGTATAAAATTATTATCTGTGATAAAAGCTTCAGATCCCTTACCGTGGGTCGGGGAAAATCTTAGGCTATACGAAGATCAATACGTCTGAACAAAACTGGATTGAAGAATGAGTGACCACCATTGAACTCGTACACTTCACTCTATAATTATTTTGAATTTTTTTTTGCATCAAGAAATATAGTTTTTGTTTTTATTAAATCATTTCACTGATTAATTTAAATAGGTTTTTGCATTAAAAAATACAGTTTTTTTTATCAATTTAACATACACAATGGAAATAAGTTTTCACAACCGCAGTATGTATTTGGTAAATATAACTTTAGTAAGGATTTCCACAATAAATGAACAATGAAATTAAAAGAAACTAAATTTTCAGAGTAACTAAAAACACAATACAAATTAGAATTAAAGAAAATGAAATATTATTTTCGCACTGTATTTTCACTTTAAAATTTAAAAGCAACAAAAGGAACTTAAAAACCACTGCCACTAAAATTTGTCAAAGCAAAACACAAACAGGGATGTATGGGATTTAGTTAAAAAATTGAGAAAATTTAAATTATTTATCACTTATCACTTTTTATTTTATTTTCCGTATGATTGGTGGAAGAGAAAATTTCAATAGCGTATTAAAAACGTATCATTTTTTTTTTTTATTTTTTGGAAGTTTAGACAATTTTGTTTTGTATTTAAACAAACACTTTGCACTCGTACACTTCACTCTATAATTATTTTGAATTTTTTTTTGCATCAAGAAATATAGTTTTTGTTTTTATTAAATCATTTCACTGATTAATTTAAATAGGTTTTTGCATTAAAAATTACAGTTTTTTTTATCAATTTAACATACACAATGGAAATAAGTTTTCACAACCGATCTGAACGCTTTTTAAATTGATAATGAATCCCAACCAAATCAATTACCAAAAAGATTAAAGAAAAAGATTTAGTCAAATAGAAAAAAGGGTACCTAAATATCTGTCAAAATTCCCGTTATTCGGTAAAAAAATGTCTATTTCCGGTCGCATCGTTAATATTTTCTTTATTCATAGTTTTCTGTCACAACCAATGTGGTTGTTGTTGCTTTTCTAAAAGAATATCATTGACCTGTATCGAAACACACGTACATATGTTTGTTGTTGCACATTCAACCCTTTGTTGTGCTCGGTACTTGGTCGCGGTAACGTACGTTATTTGTTGTTGCATTTTATCAAACCCATCGAAATACATAAAACCCTTTGATGCGCTCGTTGATTTTTGTCGGGGGCCTGTTATGTGTTTGTTGTTTATTATTTTTTTTTAGGTTTCTTTAATATTTTTTGTAAAAAAATTGTCAATTCCATTTTTCTCAAATTTTTTCTGAATATTTAAAAGTTTTTATTTCTTATATAAACAAATACAAATTGGATGAATTAAATTAATTTGAAGTCAATATCTTCTATCGTTCACGAGATATCGAGAACCGACCATCATTTTTTACACATGTTGCGTACTTGTAGACTTTTTTTATGAAAAAAACGGACTGTTGGATTCTTATAAAAAAATTATTGAATATCGAACAAATATTTTCTGTGAGATAAATTTAGTTTGAAGCCAATATTTTTAATTTTTATAAACATATTTGAGTCGAAAGTAAATTTTTACTAAGTTTTAGTAGATAATGTTTTTATATTTTGTAAGGAAACTGTTAACTTGATGTTTCTCAAAATTCTTGAGCTATGGACGACGTACTAACACAGGCACGCACAGACATCTTTCTAAAATGTTTTATTTCGACTCTAGGGACCTTGAAACGTCGAGAAATTTCAAAATTTTCAATTCGACAAATCAGACCCATTACAATACCTTCCTACGGGAAGTTAAAAATAGAAAACACAGAAACCAATTCATGTGCACATTTACTTGTCCCTACTTGCCCACACAATTTTCATATATCAATACACAACCAACTTCTTCTATTCTCCTTACCGGACACCTAACAATCTAACATTCACAAAAAAATAAACAAAAATTATCGTCCCTTTCTTCTTTTACGCACCAAAACGCGCATAAAAAACAAGATACAGACATAACCTACATCAACTCCCACATACTTCCTTGTAAAAAATAGGGTTGTTTACATTTGTTTCCAATAGACCGAACTTTGTTTTTGTATTCATTGGCAAACAAAATGACAAAAGAGAAGAGAAAAGTTTCTAAAAAGAAAAAGAAAATATGGAAGGCAAAAAGAGCTTTCTCAGCTTTATTTTTAAAAGCTCTTGTCTGTTAAGGCTTGTCTGTTAAGGGAAAAAAATGTTTCATTTTTTCCTGCAGGGATGAGACATCTGTATAAAATTATTATCTGTGATAAAAGCTTCAGATCCCTTACCGTGGGTCGGGGAAAATCTTAGGCTATACGAAGATCAATACGTCTGAACAAAACTGGATTGAAGAATGAGTGACCACCATTGAACTGATCAACCCTTTTTATACCATTTAAATGTTAAGTCAGCAAATTTATTTGACTGACGATCATAATTCTTTTGTTTTATTATTGTTGACACAAGATTTATATAGAATTTACTTTGGGATGAAGTCACATTCAAATTGTTTATGCTTAATACAGTTTTATGTTTCTTTTGCCTTATTATTGTTGACACAAGATATACAGAATTTACTTTGGGATGAAGTCCCACACAAATTGTTTATGCTTAAATATGTTGATATGCACTTTGATGTGTATCTTGTGTTGACGTTACAGTTTTATATTGATAAAGGGTGTTTTGTATAATTATAATGTGATGGTTCTAGGAACGTAACCGATTGTTCTTGCTTGTTGTTATCTCCACAATTTTTTAAAAAAGCGGAACCCCACTGTAGAAACCCCACTAGAAAGAAAAAAGCAACAAAACGGAACAGGAACACTATGTTGGAACAGCACGTTGACCTGCAAGATAAAGCTGTCAATATGCTAAACGAAAAGCTTGATTGCATCCAGGAAACGCAAAAGGGCATTTTAAAAGAGCTGACTACATTAAATGCATGGAATAAAGAAGCAGACAGGAGAAGAAGGAAACTATATGATCTTAAAAAAGAAAAACTGGAAGAGTTCAAATTTGTAACGTACAAATTATTAATAATAGAAATTTTGGGATTTGGAATTGACTAGTGACTACCGAATGATTCAGACCTTGAAATTTCAGGCCACAATTAAGTAACTATTCGCAACATAAACGGATCTTTATTTGATTTTAGCTTCTCCAATCGAACGATCATTGTACTCCATTTACTCTCGACTTCGCCTTCGACATTGTCAAAGAAAACTTATTGTTCGCCTAGATCTCTAAGACTTTACGACTAATGTTCGCACGACGGATAAACTATCATCCAACCCAAACTGGAATCCTTACTACAGAAGTGAACGTGTGATAAAAGATTGACCTCATCAAAGAAAGTCAAGCTTCAGCCACACCCTCACCTTGTTTGAATATGTTTCGATGTCTTACATATCCTTACTTTCCTTACACACCACGAAAAAAAAACTATCGACTCATTAGTCGAGTTATAACAACAAAATAAAAAGAACTGATATCTTCAACCAAAAATCTAAGTTATGATAACTCAATACTGTTACCCCTTCTTGCTCTACTTAGCAACAAGTGGATTATCATAACTCTAACCAAAACTGACATCGATAACATCCAAAGGAGAGAAAAGTGAAATAACGATTCTTATTTCCCATTACTCCTTTGCGCGTTCTCTTCCATATTCGATAATGAAACTCTTTGCTTGTATCTTAAACAATTCATCTCACTATTTACACAGATTGGAAGAGTTGTTCCCGTTCAACAGCCACCTGGGCCTGCTGGGTGCTCGATCGCTTTGCTCGCCGGATGGGGGAGTGGTTCTTGCAGCTGGAACTCGGAACGGTGTTACACTGTTTACAGACCCTAACTATCCAAGATGGAGTGGACAGAAAAAAATGTTTAAGTTTGCGGAACCCGAATTACTGAACCAATGAAAACTTTACTACCCTCCTCTATTCTTTTTATAACCTCGGTGGTTTGATTGACAGCACGAATCAATCCGAAAAGATATTTTTGAATATGAACAATGATTCACACGTATGTGAGAGAACTGCGATGGACTGTCTCTCCGAGCTCACTTGACCCTCCCAATCTCAACAGTCGCACTTACTATCGAGAACCTACGATCTCTATTCGCTCAGGATTTTCAGAGATCCCTTTGTTTGAGTGGCTAAAATGGACTGCCAACTCGCTAGCCGTCTCTACCCACCCTACAATGCAGCGAAATCAACTCTCCGCCACATCCTATTATGATTCCTTTGAGGCTAATATATTCTTTAAAAGTATCCCCTTAAAAGGGCAAAAATGTTAGGAAAACATTATCGCCTTATACAGAACTTACTAGCTATCGTTTTTCCGATTCTTCATCCCCATTTATTCTCAAATTACTCAAAAATCATATTTGTTTGTAGTTCCTGAATTTGATTAAATTTTTATTCATAGTCAACAAAAACATAATATATATATCTAAAAATGTAGTTTTCAATAAAAATAATGTTTCCTAAAAAATATACGGACTGACTTCTCCATTAGATACATCACAAAAGAATAATATTTCTATTCTTCCACTCTTTATCTATAAAGGATAACCTCTTCAATATTCAAATCGAAAATACTCAAATAAAAAAAAAATAAATTTTAAAGGTCGATGAACTATAAGTCACTCTCTTATAGTTTCATCTCGCAGTATGTTTATCTTAAATACACAAAAAAAACTAATCACAAAATTTATCTTCGTAGGTAGGTAATAATAATTCTCAAAAGAATTGTTCCTTCTCAATAAAAAGAAATGTAATAATGATTCAACTCAAATATATATATGTCGTATAGTTTAAAAATTGTTCAATCGGATAAAAATAAAATAAGTAACCAAAATAAATCACTCACCGATCTTTCCATATGTAGATGTGCACAAATACTATAGATGATCCTTGATGTTGATACAAATTAAACTATGTTTTATTAAATTTTTTAAAAAAATATTTTTTGGAGGTTGAACCTCTTTATTCAATTGCTAAAATCAGACTGCACGATTTACAAATTTAAAACTTAAAAGTAACCTATTCCTATAGTTTCATGTCCATGCATACCTCTCTACAAGTTCCCACAGGTGGTGTCGTGTTTACTCTTGCTACGTGCTGGAATGCATTTAGCAGCCAGACGCGTTGTCAGCAAATATGATCGTGGGAATGATCATAAATTATGTTGGAGTTTTGCATGGTGTTAACTCCTCCGCCCTTTAAAATCGAACGGCCTCGTTCGATGTCCATGGCTTTATATGGCTTGGGAGGTCCTCCATCCCTATTGATCTAGGTGTTGGTATAGGGCTTAATGGAACCGGGTCTTCTGCAGCGGATGCGTCAGTCATTACCATTTCGTCTGCTGTTACTATTTTTGCTATTATTGAGTTTTTCTTCTTCTTTAGTTTTAACAGGTATACTATTGTTAACGCTGCGAAAAGGATTAATAGCGTAATAATGGCTGCGCCGTTGTACTTGTTCCGGGTCTCCAAAAGGTCAATGTATTCTGAGTTTTTAGCGTGGAGTTCTTTTATCATTTGCAGCGATAATAACTCCTCAGTATCTTTTCTGATTGAAGTAGGTTGAAGGACAGCTGGTAATGGTTTATAGCCCACTACTTCCGTTGATTTGAAAACTTGATTTTGAATTCTGATTGATGTGTTATGGAATTGTATGAGATAGCTTCCATCTAAAGGTATCATTTCTTCGTTTACTTCTATGGATCCGGTATATTGATTTAGTAATAGGATTCCTGGTGCGACTTCTTCGACCGATGGGACGTGTTAGTTATTAATCCTGGTGCAGTTGGAGGCTCTGCTATTTAGTAGATGTGGTATGCATGTTGAATTTGTTATATCGATTATATTATTACTTTGACAAATAGATAACTTATGAAATACCAAACATGAGGACATAACCCCATAGATTTTATTCTTACATTGTAAAACATTGCTGTAGGGTATCTTAAGGATAGTTTTGCCCTTTTTTATGCTTTTAATCAAAATAGTTTTACATGTTTCCACTGTTGTGGTTGGTAAACTTATCATGTATAAAATTAGTGAATTATTTGAAGCGATTTTTATTTCTGCAAATTCTAGAGCTTCTAGGATGTTAACATACGGCATGTTTTCCTTATTTAAAATTTCTTGTATAATATCAATTTCGATATTGGACAGAATGTAACTGTTGACAATATTGGCCTTAGCCCAGTGAATTGCATATTCTAAATTTACAATTTCTTCCTTTATTAATCCTAATCTTAATTCTATATTTAAGACTATCTCGTCTTTAACATTATTGTCTTCTTGCATTTTTTTATTAATAATATTTGTGGTGTTTACCACTTCATCAATTTTTTTAATTAACATTTTGTTTATTACAATTTGATTATTGTTATTTGTTAAAACATTATTTATTTTCTCTTTGATAACATCAAAGTCATGTTTATCGGGGCTGCCTGAAATAAATTTCCAGGCACTGCCTATAAAATCTATTGAGCGTTTAACTTTAGGTGAGGGCATTAGTCGATTAAGGTGGGTTTTAATTTGGATTATCTCATTTTTTAGGTAAGGAAAGATGGGATCTTTTTCTAGTGAGTTGTGTGTTAAGAACATTTCAAGTTCTTCGATTACTACTTTGTATTGCTTAAGATCGATACTATGGATAATTTTAAATGTTCCCGCTTGAACTTTTGCTGAACCTGTATCTATGGTTATCGATTGGGCACTGGAGTAATCCAGGATCTGCACCTCAGCTGCACTCGCTGCGATGAGCAATAATAAAATCAGCATCTTGTACTGGAACTTTTTCTTTCACTCCGAGATGAAATGGACTGATGTGTTTTTGCGTGTTCTTAACACGGACACTTATTATTTTCTGTTTATTTTTTTCTGGGGACAAGGTTGACCGAGGGCGTAAAGCTCGCGTTAAGTGTGATATTGTTCACTAGTATTTACGGCTTATTTAGGCGATATTATTCACTAGTAGGTACCTTCTTTCGGCTGCTTTAGGCGATATTATTCACTAGTACCTTTTTTCGGCTACTTTAGGCGATATTATTCACTAGTACCTTTTTTCGGCTACTTTAGGCGATTATGTACTTTCGGCTACTTTAGGCGATTATGTACTTTCGGGTACTATTAGGCGATTATGTACTTTCGGCTACTTTAGGCGATTATGTACTTTCGGCTATTAACGCGACTTCACTTCTCGGTCCCTGCTCGGGCGCCAATTAAACTATGTTTTATTAAATTTTTTAAAAAAATATTTTTTGGAGGTTGAACCTCTTTATTCAATTGCTAAAATCAGACTGCACGATTTACAAATTTAAAACTTAAAAGTAACCTATTCCTATAGTTTCATGTCCATGCATACCTCTCTACAAGTTCCCACAGGTGGTGTCGTGTTTACTCTTGCTACGTGCTGGAATGCATTTAGCAGCCAGACGCGTTGTCAGCAAATATGATCGTGGGAATGATCATAAATTATGTTGGAGTTTTGCATGGTGTTAACTTACACTGTTGAATGTTTGACAAAAATTATGTATTTTCAAAAACGATTTCACTATTCTTTTGAGTTTACACTTCATACGGTTGACTGCTGACAATAACTTTACTTCAGATGAATTTTTCTTGACTGATGATATTTTCACTTACGCTAGAGTGGAAAAATTTACAAAGCTTTCCTTCCTAGTTAAATCTATTTTCCTATACTTTATTCATATTATCAAATAATCTTATCTACTCAAAATACTCACTTCAGATTACTGAAACTATTTAATATTTTTTTTTTGTTTCACTACACTCGAACTCATTCTCAAATTTAGATACTTGTATCTATAAGATTTTTATAACTTACTTGCTTGTTAATTTGTAATCCAAATTCTAAACAAAACTAATCAAATAACTTGTTTTGACTTTACGTCGAATACTAACTGTTATACTTCTTCACTAGCATTCTTTTCTCTAAGACATTACACTGAATCGGTTTGAATAACTATATCTCAACTCGGTCATAGACACTTGCTTCTAGTTTAGATTAAAAAAAAAAATCAATTTTAACTTCTCACAAAGCTACACTTATTCTTTACCTTTGCTATAAGATAAACTTAGATGTGAAATATGTAAATTACTATATCCTACAATAATTTCAATACACTTATTATATTCTCCTTAGATTGCTTCCATCTCGGGCAATAGTTCCTGAGTCTCAGTTCCGTTATTGCACTAAAAGTTTCCTCCTTATGTCTCCTTTCGCAAGAGATCTTCAAAACAAACTTTCTGTATGGTACCTTGTGATGATGTAATTTTGGAAGAGACTCCGTCAGAACGACTGGAACGTGTCTGCCTTCCAAAGTAAATATACTCTTGAGATCAGAGAATTGTTGGTGCGCTACCTTCTTACGACGTTTGCCGACGACGGCATGTAATGCGTCGACAGGCAGATAGCTGCAGGTGTTCACAAAAATAAAAGGTTTCAAGGGTTGTTTTTGCGCAGTTCCCTCGAACAACAACAACTCTTGTGCGTGCGTATATACCACCTTCGAATGAATTCTGAATAGACACAGTGATCGAGATCCGGCAAAGTTCTCGTGCCTGACAAAGATTGAGTCCACCAAAAGAATTTTCGTCGGTATAGGACCACAGAATTTATATTTGCAGGTAGGTCGTTTCATGACACACCAAATTCGAAAGTAAATACATGAATGGACAATGAATGAATGAGTCGGGAAATCAGTAGAATTTATACGGAGAATTCTTGACCCTCCAGGGTCTCGTGAATCTTCCTCGGTTTTATTTTCTTAGTTTTTTCTTCTTGAATAATGTTCTTGGGCGTTGCGGCGATTCTTGTAGTTTCCTTATCGTTGAAAGTTTTCTTATTTTTGATGGCTGGCGGGTCGATTTATATTTCTTATTTCGCCGCCGTACCTACACATCAAACAATAAAAGAAACTAGTAAGGGTTTTGGCAACTAGAGTGTATTTTAATTTCATTTTTTTTTTTTTTTTTGTAGTACCTCTTTTTCTTCGACTATCAGAGGGATAGAAAAAAAAGATTTCCATGTTTCCATGAAAGTTATACAAAATAAAAGATTACCTTTCGCGTGGATGTCGCACGTTCACGTGCTTCAAGAATTTATTTTTCTCTTTTTCTTTCGAGTAACAAAATGGAGTTTAATGGTTCCTACACCCAGGGAATAGTTTTCTCGTTCCAACCTAAAGATTCGCCTTTCCGAAAGATACGGCTACTGGGCCTAGAAATTGTTTTTGGTTTATTTTAGCTTTGAAGTTTTCTCATAAAGAGACTTAAGAAAAAGAAAAGAAAAGTTTCTTTAAACTTACCAAAAAAAAAATATAGGTGTGTAATCTCAATCAAATGCAGTATGTGTTATCTCGATGGCGGCCAGAATAAAAAGAAAGAGTTATGGCCGAAAATTGAACTAAAGCTCGTGAAGTTAGCTACGGCTATTTGGGCCAGATTGAAATCGAAACGGAAAAGTTCTGTTTCGTAATGTTGTTCGCTTTCGTGAACTTGAAGGTCAGTTTAGTTTCTTGAGCATTTGTTCGTAACAGTTTGGGTGTAATAGGGCTTTTATTTATTAAATGAACTTATCAATGGATCTTCATACATTAATTTTTTGACTGTTCTAGAGGGTGTTTCCTACAAATTAAACAACATAAAGAAACATAACGCTCGATTAGAACTTATTTCAATTAAGTCTCACAAATTGAAACTAAGACAAGATAAAATGGAAATGAATACGAAATACTACAACCCCATTTCAAATAATAATGAACACTCAAGCAGTAGTGAATAACTTAACTTGCATGTAAGGTTATTTAAGTGTTTGTTTGGTTCTTAAGTTTTTTTAAGTTAATTTGTTTTAGTTTTGTGAAGTTTTTATTTTTTTGTTAAGAAGTGTTTATTTTTATGTTTATTTACTTTTTTAATTTATTTTGTCTTACATCAATATTTATCAATTTTGTGATCACAGATACACCTATGCACCTACTTGCATACAATGACTGAATTAAAGTTTTATTTTGTTTACAAAACGTCTTTAATTTGGTTTCGTATTTCTGTTGCTATGTTCGAAAATTGATTCAAATCACTAGCTACAAGTTCACTCTCCTCTCCTTCCTCATTGTTTTCCACGACCGGGAAGTCTGGTACAGCAAACTTTTTGCAAATATTGCGAAAGCAATATTTTATATTTCCGGTAAATAATGGAGTTGCCTTGCTCCGAGAATGCTTCTGAACCTCGATTTCAAAACGCCTATCGTCCTTTCAACAATATTCCTACATTTGGTTTGGATCGTGTTAAAATGTTTTTCTTGTTCACCTTCTTGTGCAGTCCTGTAGGGTGTCATCATCAACGGTTCTAATGTGTACCCAGAATCACCTACAAAAATTAAAACACATCAAAAGGTTTGAATGAATTAAGCATTTATGTACGTACCCAATAACCAACTTCTCCTATCACCATCATTCCATTTTTGAACAAGGTGTCTGCGATAGGCGCTTAAACTTAACACAAATGAGTCATGGGAGGCTCCTCCATACCGCGCATCATTTAGATTTAGATTTAGATTTATTCATTGAATGCATACACAGTAAGACATACATCTTATAATATTAGTGATATGCTAAAATACAAAACATAAAATAGTAAACAGGCTACTTCAAAGATGAATTTAAATAAAATTTTTGAGTTTATACAAAATTTAATTTAATTTAATTAATAATCTCATTCTTTAAATTCAAATTGATTTATTCAGTTAAAATTACAATTAGTATATAATATTTATGTACATATGTATATTTATACAAATTTTAGTAGTTCAGTTCGTTATTTAAAATCATATAATATAAAATTCGTACATATTAATCTCAACTCTCAACTTTATGCGGGGTTCTTTGAAAATTAGGCACTTTGAAAATGACTTCGGAGTTCGAATCGAAACCTAGTTTCTCCATTTAAAGTTTTCAAGTTTCTAGGCAGAAGATTCCACAGACGAATAGCGTAAACAAAAAATTGTTGTTCAGAGGTACGACAGGAATAATGAGGGTGCATAAGCATTAAGGATCTGCTTGAGGAACTGAATTGAATCCTATTATATAAACTAGAAGGTTGTTGCGTGTTTATTATGTTACAGAGTAGGAGTAGAGTCCTGTAGCGCATGAGATGATCGAAGGAAAAGTTGTAAATTTGGCGTGAAAATTCCGAAATACGATCAAAACGACGTAGACTAAAAATGTAGCGAGCTATGTTATTAAAGGCGACATTCAATTTTCTTCTACTGTTGGCATCACAGTTGCTAAAAACTTCGCAACCATAAGTTAATATTGGGATCACAATCGTTTTGGCAATCATCATCCGAGTCTTCAAGGGCGTAAAATGTTGTGACGACCATAACATTCTAAGAACCCCATAAACCTTACCCACCGCCACATTGATATGGCTGTCCCAAGTAAGTCTCCTGTTAAACAACATGCCTAGATTTCGCGCATTCGATGTAAATTCAATTGGTATACCATTCAAGCAGATGCTTGGAAAATACTCCAGATTAATTGCTGATTTATTGATGATAACACATTTTGACTTGGTAGGATTTAAGAAAAGACCATTATTCTGAGACCAGTTGGATATTTTTTCGAGATCTTGGTTGATAGTATAAGCTCCATCTTCTATTAGCCCCAGGGGACAACTATAAATCAACTGTACATCATCAGCAAACATTTGAATCGCACATCCCGAAATCTGAGTTGGTATTTCATTAATGTATAGAGAGAAGAGAAGGGGACCCAAAATAGAACCCTGGGGAACTCCTCTGGTTGTGGGAAGGAATGACGACATTTTGTTGTTAACCGACACCGCCTGAAATCTATCTTGCAGATATGTTTTCATCAACTTAACCGCCAATGGAGACAAACCAAAATAACTAGAAAGTTTCTGACATAAAACGTGATGGTCCACCGTATCAAAGGCTTTTGAAAAGTCTAGTAATACTAGAAAAGATACAAGGTTATCATCTAATGCCAATCTTATTTCTTCAACTACATTGACTATTGCTGTAGTACAACTGTGCTTCTCACGAAAGCCAAATTGTTTACTTGACAACAAGTTCTGTGATCTGATGTGGACATTGAGCTGTTTTTGGAGAATTTTCTCGAAAACCTTGGACAGGAAAGGTAATATGGAAATGGGCCTGAATTCATCCGTGTTTCGACCCTTGGGAATTGGAATGATTTTCGCCCTTTTCCAATCATCAGGGTAAACGCCCGTCATAATTATAGTGTTGAAGATGCGGGTCAAATAGGTTAAGATGTATGGTAAAATTGCCTTCACAAAAACTGGATGTATGCCATCGATTCCAACCGCATTCGATTTGATGCTAAGTAAGCTTTCAACGATATCTGTATTATCAATACCAACAAAGTCGAATGACATACCTTGGTGAGAAGTATTAAGAGATTCCTGAGTAAGTGATGAAGATGAGTTACGAGAGAGATGTGGAAAAGGAAGCGAAACAAAGTTTTGGTTTAATACATCTACATCTAAGTTCCCATTATACTTAATATTAGATCTACCTACCCCTAATTCCCTTAAATTTTTCCATAATTGGCGTTTGTTGGCTGTTCCTAACTTTGAACTGTACGCTTCGATTTTAGCGGATCTAATTTTAGCATTTGCTTGGTTACGAAGAGTACGATAGGTTTCGAAGTGTATTACAAGTCTATATCTCTTCCACTCACGGTAAGCATGATCCCGTTGAAATAGAAGCCTACGAATTTCATTGGAGAACCAAGGACGTTGATAATTTATAGCATTTCTTTTTCTGATTGGTATATGGTTGTTAAACAGGTTTAAAATATTAGAGTTCAGAAACTTAACTTGGTCATTAGGTGAGGGGAGGTAGAAGACTCTGTCCCAATCAATGTTCAGCAGATTTAGTTCAAGGCTAGTATAGTCTACCCTGTGAAAATCACGATACACATATGGGGTTTCAGTTGTATGCTTCCTAAAATCAAATCTTAAATAAATAAGATCATGTTTCGAAAATGCTGGTGCCGATAACTGGTCATAATGCAAAACGTCGCTTAGTTCACTTACAAAAAATGCGTCTAAAAGTGTTTGTGAAGTACCTACAAAATGAGTGGCAATGGTTGTGTTAACTGGGAATAAGTTATATGACCCCATTTCATTAATAAGTGCATTCTCAACAAGAAGATTACTGTTAAAGTCACCACAGATTACCATTTTTGACGAATTTAAAGAAATATTTTCAATGAGCGTAAACAAAGGACTTAAGGAAACATCATTATTGGGTCTATATACAACACCTAATGTCAGAGAATTTTCTTCTGTAATGATGTCAATGAATACATATTCCATAACACAACCTCTTTCCGATTTGCATTTAAATTTACACTTCAAATTATTCCGAACATACACTGCAACACCCCCACCCCTCCTCCCACATCTATCTCCACGAAACAACTTAAAATTACCAAGGTTATACATTTCGTCAGGATTTGTATCTAGAAACCAGGTTTCTGACACACAAATGATGTCGGTGTCAGAGTTTTCAAAAACATCCCTAAATTCGTCAATTTTACAAAATAAACTTTGTGCATTCAAATGACACACCCGTATACCCGTCACTTGATTTTTGTTCAATATTCTAACCATAGACCGCAAAATTCCGTCACTACTATCGCCTGTGTAATCCGCATGATTGTCAATTCGTTGCATAACAACGAGATTAACGAGTTAATAAGCAAATGAATTTACGTGGTTTCACTAATTTCGTTAGGACAAAAAAGCCACCTGCAAAGGACAAACCGGTAAAAGTAAAAGATAATCAATATGTGAGAAAAATTGAGATTTAATGCAGAAAATTATTATAAAATGTGAAGAGAAGAAAATTATATGAACAAATGAACAGTAATTATAAAGGTAAACAAAAAATATTATATGAAAAATTAATAAAGAATGAGAAAGAAATAAAAATAAAAAAAAAAAAAATAATAATAATACAGCAGAATGTAACAAAATAAGTATTTTATTAAAATTCATAAAATTCTTAGCTGGCAATTCTCTCTAAGTCTTCTACACAATCGACGCAAATCCCTCTGACATCTGACAGCGAACGCTTCACATAAACTCGGCCTCGAATTGTAAACACTGCAGCAATGTTGTTGGATTTCTTGAGTTCAATTGCATGCCGCACCAAGTTATTGTTCATTTTAGATAGTGACTCGCGAACAAAGATGTGTGCAGTTGATGCAATGCCAATATCATTGATACACAGTTGAGTTTTATTGGTTTTGATGTGTTTGGCAATGGATGTGAGGAGAAAATTTTTTTCATATGGTGATTTAAATTTTATAATGATTGAGGTGTTTTTATGCGAGTTTTGAATTGGGCGAGAGCGACACAAATCCAACACTACCGGTGGTTTAATATCGAGCGTATGACAGAGATGGTTATAGAGTGATTTAAGGTTTTCTTCGGGGAGTTGGGGAACACCAAACATCACTGCGTCACTTGCTACAAATTTGTTATCGAGATTTGCAATTGATGTTGATGCTTCGGCAAGTTCTTTTTTGGTTGAAGACAGCTGGGCATTGCTTAGTTCAAGATTTTTTTTGGTTTCATTGAGCTCTAAGTTGATTTTAGTCACATCTGATTTTAGGGAATCAATTTCGTTCATGATTATTAAGTTATCACTCTCGAGTTGTTGAAGTTTAGTATTAATAACATTTATGTTTTTGTTAACAACTTCAAATTGTTTTTGAATTGTGTTAGTGAGGTCTTGATTGTCCTGTTTCATTTGTTTTGTTAATAAGGTTATTATGAAATCACTTTGTTCTTTCATTCTAGCATCCAATTTGGATAACAATGCACTTTCATCATAAGCCATTCTTTTCGAATTATGTTGTGGGGAGGTTCGAGGTGAATTTTTAGAGCTTTTTTCTATTTGAGTGGCGTTGTCTGTTGCACGACTGCGTTTTTTGTATGATGCCGACATATATATGCGTTTAGAAAATATTAATTTAAATGGCAAATAATAATAATCAAAAATGACACAGGTAGTTTATTATTTCACAAATCCACTATATTAGACTTTTAGCAACTATTGTCAGAGACTTAATGAAATTGGGAACTCAAAAGGAGAGAAAAACACCAGAGAAAACTGCCCGACTATAAAACACGTCTAGTCTGTAGCCCGCACCATACCAAAAAACATCAATTGCTCGTATTCTCATTTTGTAGTCACAGACCTTTGACAAGTAAGAAAAATTATAATAGAAGAGAATGCTTTTGGAAAAATGTATCAATTATAGTAGGTGGTACTTACGATAATTTCATTCATACTATGGTCACCTTTTCTATTAAAGTAAAAGTGCTCTTTTAATACTGGTCTTATAATTTTAATGTGCGTACCATCTACACATTCGATAATGCCAGGAAAACTATATTTCTCATAAAAATGTTGTTTACTTGCAGTTTTTTCGTCTTCCGTCATTGCAAATGATATAAATTTTGGGCACAGAATATTTTCCAATATTGACAATATTTTTGCTTGAGTGACCGATAAAGTTGGTTGTGTCATACTAACAAAGAAATCCTGTCTGGTTCCTCTTTGATATCCATTCTCTGCCAGAAACCGAATGTAATTTGAATACATTTGGTTTATATGTAGAATTAAAACTTGGAAGGTGTGGATCAATCTCATCCGATACATATTTAAAGGCTTCCTTGTTCAGGCGAAAAAGTTGCTTGAACCTTAAAAATATTTTAGGAACAAAATACAGCATGAACAAAAGGATTTTCATTTACTTACGTGGAACTTGAAAGGCTCATTGGGTCGGATGAATCTCTTAAGAGTGCCCTTGTTACACGCATTTCTCCTTCGGATTCAGATTCATCTTCGCTTTCAAGAAAGTAATCGCAATGAAAAAACATTTTACCGAACCGAATGCAAATCAAATTTAAACTTAAAACTTTTCCAACATTCACATTTTGACATTTGTAAATAGGTGTGAAGTTAGTTGCGTTTAAAAAAAATACCATTTTTCATTTTTGGCTAGCAATATTTTCTTGATTCCATTTTCGTTTCTCATAATCGCTCTACGCCATGAGTTTCGTTTTTCTGGGTTTCGTTTTTTTTGCCGTTCGTTTCGTATTTCATGATAAGGGCCCAGTAAAATGTTGTTGATCGTGATTTTATTATTGACGTGGTAGTCAATGTCACTTATAGAGAGGACACTTCTTATAAGATTGTTAGCAGTATTTTTTTTTTCATTGACCTAATGCCCGTCATCAATATTCTCGTTGAGTAGTTACTTTCAGATTTCGAAACTAGTTGTGAAACATACTCAATGGGATGTTCATTCTCTTGCTCCCCTTGGCTTAAAACTGCCCCGATCGCGTAGTTGCTGGCATCAGTTTTCAACGTGTATGGCTGATCTTCTTGGGCTTGTTGCAAGATAGGTGCAGATGTGAGCAAAGTTTTGAGAGTTTTGAATACAGTCTTTTCTTCTGCGTCCCATTTCCATAAGGCATCTTTTTTGTGAGATTGCTTAAAGGTTTTGAGAAATCAGGAAAGTTTTTTATGAATCAGCGATAACATGAACATGTTTGCAGGAATGATAAAACTTGCTTAACATTTTTAGGTTCTGGTCGGTTAGCGATTGCTGAAATTTTCCCAGGATCAACTTCGATACCTTGAGCAGTTATAATGTGGCCTAGGTACTTTTGGACAGCAAAAATTTGATTTTTTTCTATTTATTTTAAGTTGAAAAATTTTCAGATGCTGAAATTTTTTTTTTAATATCTTGATAATGTTCTTCAAAACTGTCTGAACATATGATCGTATCATCAATGTAAGTGAGGATGAATGTTGCGGAAATACCTCTTCGGAATTTGTCCATAAGCCTTTGAAACGTCGCGGGAGCGTTACGGAGTCCGAAAGGCATTCGTTTAAACTGGTATAATCCGAAAGGTGTTATAAACGCAGTTTTTTCAATATCGCTTTCGTTAATTTGTATCTGGTAATAACCCGTCTGTAAATCTAACGTGCTCATATTTTTTTTTTTTAAAGTTGAGTGAATACTGAAAATAAAATGTACGTAATATTGTTGTAAAAGTACATTGTCCCAATGTTTTTTTACATCATTTTTCAGCCGATGTTGAAGGACATTGGGACAATGTATTTGAGAATATTGCTTGATGTACGCATACATTGAGTAACGTACAACACATTGTGGCAATGTATAAAAGTACATTAACCTAGTTTTAGATCCTCAAGTATCCTATACATTGAGTCAATGTATGACGCATTGCGCCAATGTAAGAAGTATGTACATTAAACTTTGAAAAAGTTTTCTCTACAATTATTCTTGTTTTTTCAAAGGATTTATGTAAAGTACATTGAGTCAATGTACTTAGGTGATTAATTAAATGTATTTGGTACATTCATCCAATTTGCTTTGTACATTCGTCCAATGTTCCTTGTTAATTCATCCAATGTACACAGTACATTCATCCAATGTACACAGTACATTCATCCAATGTACACAGTACATTCATCCAATGTACACAGTACATTCATCCAATGTACTTTGTGCATTCATCCCATTGAAATTAGATTTACGAATTTAAGTGACCAGTGACCGCACCTATATCACTATATCTCATTCTTCCCCTTCCAACCTTATATCTGTCATTCGGTAATTTTTCTGCTATCTTATAGGGTCCTCGATATCGTGGCAGAAGTTTTCTTGACATGCCTGTAGCCGGGTGTTCTGCTTTAAGAAGCACCAAGTCTCCTTGCTTATATTGTTTGGGTCCCTTGTGTTTTTTGTTGAATTCACTTGATAGCTTTTCTTGGTTTTGTTTCATGCGTTGTTCCACAAAACTTTCCGGAGTTGTTCGATGTCAAGATCGGGTTTCTGATGACTTAGATCACCCTGCAGAGCGAGGCAGAACTTATTATGCACGTTATTTGCTGGTTCATAAGCGAAGAGTAATTCATGGGCTGTTTTCCCGGTAACCTCATGACGAATATTATGAGTCCCCATTGAATTGCTGACACACATTCATCGCAGTCCTTGCCGTTCTTATTCTGCGACATGCACGATAATGCAGAGTTAAATTTACGAAAATACCTCTATCTGCCCATTCGCTCTTGGAGTTCTTACTGCGGTCTCTATATGAACAATGTTGTTGTCAGTGACGTACTTCGCAAAAAGATTTGACGTGAACGCGGTACCTCAATCGCTCACGATTCTGAGTGGAAGACCGAAGATTTGTGATACCTCATCAAAAGTCCTTATGACACCACTAGTGTTAGTTGCCCGAAGTGGTCTAAGTATTACATATTTTGTAAATGAGTCGATGATTCCGAGGACATAGGAGTTTTGACGTCGACTCTTTAGAAATGGGCCTACGTGATCAATATGTATCGTATGAAAGGGAACTGCAACTTTTTCAATGGGATGTAACTTAAATCGAGTTTCGTCCTGTCCTCGCAATTTTTGGCACCAGATCTCTCTTATCCTGAGTGAGCTTCAAAGAATTGCAGTCAGTGAATACCGTGAATCTTTTATTTAAAAGATAATATTTGAACTGCTCAAGGCTTTCGACAACTGCCAGAGCTTCTAATTCATGGCTATGGGCCACTGCTTTTGTTTTATTTGTTGCCCGGCTAAAAAATGCAACCGCTTGTTTGACTCCCTTTTCACCAATCTGAATAAGAATTCCTGCAAGCCCATACTTCGAGGCGTCCGTATGGAGCTCATGCACTGCCTTCGGGTTATACATTGTTAGGACAGGGTCTGAACACAACTTTTGCTTAAGCTCGTTAAAAGCATTCCGCTGCTCATTGTTCCACACAAAATCAACATCCTTACTTAAAAGCTGGTGAAGAGGTCTTGCTATAATGGCGTACCCATTTATGAATTTTCCGAAGAAACCACTTAAACCTAAAAATCTTCTAACCTCAGTCACGTTGGTTGGAGGTGGAAATTCTTGAATGGGCATCACGTTTTTCTTACCAGGACATATTCCATTGGAACTTATCTCATGTCCGAGATAGGTTATGGTACTCTTCGCTTTTTCTCTTACGACGCACGATTGTTGGTGGGATGGCTCATTTTGGAGAATGCAGAAGAACAACAAATAAAACAACAACACAAATAAAGGTGTACTCACCAGACAGCAGGAACATACATATGAGATTGTTGTTGTTTTTTTTTTCCTTACTTCCTATCTCGGCATCAACAATCAGCTACGCATGAGAATAACACTCATTTAATTATTTAGAGATTTACAGCTCATTCACCAGTCAATACGTGGAAACAGAAAAGTAGTCGAGAACGGGCAACCACGGCACACAACCAAACCAAAAAGAGAGTGTATTTTATTTCCAATTCTTTTCTCTACGCTATTAACAGGGAACAAATACTTTGACACAAATTTATTGTAAGTTAGGTACTGTTATGTTTGGTTTGGGATGAGATTTAATTTTCCCTATATCAGAGTATCTTGAGCACTTTAAATCTACGGCCGCTTCAGTCCGGGTGGGTTTTCACTCTGTCTCACCAAACTATACAAAAGATATGCGCTCGCAAAAAAAAAGGAAAAGAAAAGGTAGGTACACAAAATTTTAGTATGGATTCATTTGAATGAGTATGAGACCAAGGTATTGTGAAGGCCTCACATTTCCCTCCCAACCATGCACATCCAAAAAAGTTATTGAATGGCCCAAATAAATAAACTCGAAACTTTTAAGGTGTATACCCTACATTACAAAATTTTATTCAAAATTCATTTCTTTTGTATCTATTTAAAGTTTATGTTAAATTTCATTTGATCTTAGATTAATGTTTTAAAATATTTAAACCAAATTAATTCATAGATATTTTATTTCTACAAAAAAAAAAGAAACGAGAAGAAAGCCAGAAAAGGAGTAATGCATAAGAATGTTTTAATTAAGAGAACTGTGTATACGGTAATGTGACAGCTATATGATCTCACAAGCATTATATTGCAAAAAAACTCAAAACGCGAAATAAAATTTTATATGGGCAAAAAAACTTCAAATTCCCTATAGCTAATAGGCCTACTACCTAATAACTAAGAAAAAAATGCCTGGAAGAATATACCTACATATGTACATTGTACATATATCTATTTATATGTATACTTGTTCCGCAACAATGTTTTTTTTTTTTTTTTAATATGATGGCAAAAAAAATGTTCTTTCTTTTCATTGTACACTATTGATTATATTGACCATAAGGAGAATTAATTGAAATTGAAATACAAAAAAAAATGGAATCTGAATTTTGAAAATTTGAAAATTTGAAGGTAACTAATTGAGAAAATAAAGGTTTAGATTTGAATTTTGAAGATAAATAAAAAAAGATTATCTTGAAGTTAATAAAAATAAGAAAAAAAAGGTTTAAATTTGAATTTTTGAAAATATGTATAGGTATAAAAAAAGATTATCTTGACGTAATTGAAAATCAAAAAAAAATATGTTTAAATTTGAATTTTGAGAATTCGAAAAACAATATCTTGAAGTTGCCTGTTATCGCCGTTATCCTCTTCTGCATTTAACTTGGAGTAAATCCAGTGAAGAAGGAAATGGTTCTGACGGTGGTGGTAAAGTTGGATGGATCTGTGTCCCGTTCCTAGAAGCGGAGCTATGGTGTCTCCTATTTAAAATATATAAGGCACTTAGAAAAATAAAACTTGAGATGCACTAATTATAATTTACGTACCGCTTTTTTGCTTTAAATTCGTTTTAATCGGTTTATTTTTCGTTTGTCTTTCAAAGGGAAAACGATTGATGGTTTTTTTTTTTATATACATAGGTATATGGACTTATAAATGTTTGCACAATGTTTGTTCTTTTTTTTTTTGAAGTTATAAAATAATCAATACGATTCACTAGCTTTCTTTTACTTTAACTTTATTTTAAAAATACTCAGAGGATTTATCAATTATTTTTTTGTTTATTTTATTTTTCGGGAGCAAATCACGATGTTGACCTTTTTAAAGTTCTTAACCAACTGTCCAGTGCATGACATTGGATTACTTTTAATTTTGCCGAAAATTATCCCATCTCCCTTTTAACTAATAAGAATCGCGCGATTTAACCGCTGCTCTTATTTTGCTTTGTGCACCTGTTTCTACATTCTTATGTACTCGTATGTACTAGAAAAGAATACATTGGATTAGGTGAAATGTTAGTTTGCGGTATTTTTTGTTTCACGAGCTCCAAAAAAAGAAATTGGTTTGAGAAGCAAAAAAATAATACTAGTGATGTGCTTGGAAGTTAGTGGTGGTTAAAAAAATGAAATGTTATCGGAATAGCACATTACAGTACAGGCGCAAGGGAAACTGTTGGAAGCACTGGAATGAGCGAGGAGTATGATACGAAATAAAAAGTATTCGAGAACGGGCAACGGCGACGCACAAGACACCACCAAACCACAAAGAGAGTGTATTTTATTTCCAAATATTTTCTCTACGCTCTGTAGGCACTCTTAACAGGGAACATATACTTTGACACAAATTTATTGTAGGTAAGGTACAAGCGCAAGGGAAACTGTTGGAAGCACTGAAATGAGTGAGGAGTAAGATTTGTTTTTCTTTTACTAGGTATTTGCGTTGTTATTCTGACACCACTACATACATATGTACATAGGTACTGTATGTACCGTTAGCGTTAGAAACGAGCACAATGGACAACAAAAAATGGGAACCGTTAGGATTGTGTTACAAATTGTTGCAAATTGTGTTACTTTCGGGTACCGGCACGTTTTTTCGTTAAATATGGAGTTTCCTTCGAGTTACGATTCCAAACAGAGACGATGGTTAATCGCACGTTAAGTTAAACAAAACGTGCGCGCGACACACAGATTAATTTGAAAGCGAGAAATTGATTCTCCAACTAAACACACAATATATTATTATTATCATGGACAACAGCAATAGGTAGGGTTTTATAAACTTGCACAGCACGCGCGTTCTTAATCCCACTTCTGAAATGAAATTAGATTCACGAATTTAAGTGACCAGCGACCGCACCTTTTTGTGGTTACAAGTTGACTGACTATATCTCATCCTTCCCCTTCCAACCACACGATCGCTGGCCTCTCGCTTCATACTTCCAGTGGGAAGTTTTGTTTTTTTCCTCTTACCTGTGTGAACTGAGGGAAATGATTATTTTCTTCCCCCGTGCAATGTCATTTAACACCATGTACTTTGTACATTCACCCAATGTACTTTGTACATTCATCCAATGTACTGTGTACATTCATCCAATTAACTTAATGCATTCATCTAATGTACTTTGTACATTAATCCAATGTACTTCATACATTCATCCTATGTACTTTGTACTTTAATACGATGTACTTGGTACATTCATCCAACGTACTTTGTACTTTAATACAATGTACTTGGTACATTTACCCAATGTACTTCATACATTCATACAATGTAATTTGTACAGTATTGGTATTAGTATTTCTCCATTATATTTACTTACTTTCTCTGGTTCTGTTAACCTCTCTGAATTTTTTAAATATCTCAATACAATGATAAGAGAAGCAATTGTTGATTTATTAACATTACTTTGTTCATTTACAGATATTCACAGACATGAAATAATTTTAAAATGTCGAGAAGGTTTTTTTAATATTGATAAGATTTAAAATTGAAATTAACAGTTTACGCTGTTATTCTGTAACGTAAAGTTTTTATTTGGAATTTTGAATTGTGATCTGTGACTACTGATGTCGATCATCAACCATTAAATCCAAATCAGAATCCTTACCACAGAAGTGAGTAAGAGACAAGCGATTGACTGGGTGCTCGATCGCTTTGCTCGCGGGATGGGGGAGTGGTTCTTGTAGCCGAAACACGGAACGGTGTTACATTATTTTCAGACCCGAATTGTCCGGGATGTAGTGGACAAAAAAAAAAATTATGTTTGGTTTGCGAAACCCGAATTACCCACTTCGTAAAATCATTTCCCTTTTGTTTTCTCTTTAGACGGCAGCGTCAGTTGATTGATTGTACCGATCAATCTGAATTGTTATTTTTGTGCCAGAGCTTTGATTCACGCGTTAGATAAGAGAACAACGATGGAATGTCTCTTAGAGCTCAACTTGGCCCTCCCTATCTCGACAGTTGCACTTCCTTTCAAGAACCTTTGATCTCCGTTTGCTCCTGGTTTTCAGAGACCCCTTAATCGAGTGACAAAGATGTGCCGTCCACTCTTTAGCCTTCTATACCCGCCCTATAATGTGACAAAATTATCTCTCCATCACATCCTGTATTGATTCTTTCGTGGCTATTAATATTCTTAAAAGAATCCCCTTATATAGTCGGAAATGTCACAGAAACATTTTTGCTGTAGGTTGAACTTACTATCTATCGTTTTTCCAAATTCATCCTCCCGTTATACTCTCCAATTACTCAAAAATCATCTTATATTTTAACAAGAATCATTAAATATTTATTCAAAAAAAAAATATATATCTTAAATTTATTAAAAATATTACTTAAAGTTACAGGACTTTACATTCCTAACTGATACAACAAAAAAATATATCTATTCTTCCACTCCTTATCTATAATATTGCGACTTCTTTATTCAAGTCGTAAGATTCATAAACAAAAAAAAAATGTTTAAGGTCGATGAACTATAAGCTACGTCTCTCATAGTTTCATCTCGCAATATGATTTTGTTAATACTCTTAAATATTCTTAAACACGAAAATTGTCTTTAAAGGTAAGTATCGATCGTTCTCAAAGAAAAATGTTCATTCCCCGAAAATATAATAATGAGTCAAATAAAAATATATGTCATAACGTATTAAAGTAGTTCTATTGTATAAAAGTAAATAAACAAAACAAATCACTCACCGATCTTTCCATACGTAGATGTGCACATTTACTTATAGATGATCCTTGCTGTTGTGATGCTGTTGAAATGTTGATAAATACCATAGATTTTTCAAAACGATTTTACCATTCTTCTGAACTTTCACATTCTTATTGTTGGATACTGACACCTTGGCTTCAATAAAACTTCTCGTCGGATGATTACTTTTTTTTTCAGTGGAGTGGGAAAATTCACAAGATTTTCAATCATTGTGAGATCTAATTCCCTACTCTACTTACTCTATTATATAAACTTTCCTACCCAATATCACTAACAAACTAATTACTGAATTTTCACAACACTTTGTTTTATGCTCAGATTTAGTTACTCGTACAAACGATATTTACAATTTATTCCTCTTGTTAATCTAGATTCGCGTTTCTAAAACAAAACAAATCAAGAAAATTTGACTTCACTTCGTTTAATTAATCTTAATCTTCTCAACAGATATTCTTTTCTCACAGCACAAAAACAAAATCTACTTGATTAACTATCCTTCGAATTGGTCATCAACAGATAATTGCTCCTTGTTAGATTTCTTTAAAAAACTCACTTTAACTTTTCACAAGACTACTCTAACTTTACTTTACCTTTGCCTCATACTAAAACTTATCTAAGGAATACGTAAATCCAGATATCCTATAAAAAACTTTATACACTTAATATATCATCTTAGAGCTGGTACATTCCTGTGAGGGCAGTTCCTGAGTCTCAATTCCGTTTCGCAATAAAAGTTCCCTTCTCACCTCTTCCTTAACAAAAGATCTCCAAAAGAAGTTCCATATTGTGCTTTACGATGATGTGACTTTGGATGAAACTTCGCCAGAACGACTGTAACGTGTCCACATGCCAATATAAAATATTTTCTCTGAATCATGGAATTAAATGTGCGCTACTTTGTTACGACGCCGAACGGCATGAAATGCGTCGACAGGCATGTGCAGGTGTTCACAAAAAAAAAAGAAACTTCTGTTTGTTATATCAATTCCAAGGGTTGTTTTCGCGTGGTTCCCTCGAACAATGATAAAGTAAGTGTGTACATATAATGCCACACTCCTAATAGGTCTCAAACAGACACTGCGATCGAGGTTCGACAACGTTCTCATGCCTGTGTCTCGTCGTTGTTTGCACTTCGCACCAAGAATGAATCCACCAAAAGAAATGTCGTCGGTATATAACCACCAAAATTATATTTGTAGGTTGGTCGATTCATGACACACAAAATGTAAATGCAAATACATGAATGGGTAAATGGATGAGTCTGGAAGTAACTGTTATGTTTATGCGGAGGATTCTTGAGCCACCTGGGTCTTTGGAATCTTCCTCGATTTTGTTTTCTAGATTTTCTTAAAATGCTCTTGTATGTTGCTGGGTTAATCTTGTCGCTTTAATTTTTTGAAGGTTTTCTTGATTCTTGATTGCAGTCGTGTCTTTTTTCTTGTTTTGCTTCTCATCGACGTACCTTTTGTACGGATATCACATATCCATGTGTTTCTGGAACTTTCGCAGGTAAATTGAAGCTTTTGTTTCTTAAGCCCAGGAGATTATTTCCTTGTCTTAACCTAAGTTAATCGCCTTCAAAAGTTACAGATACCTGGCCAAAGATAGGAGTGAAATTATTGCTCGATACTATGCTATGTTATCTTGATGACGGCCAGATTAAAAAGAACGAAGTTTGCTAAAATCGATTGAACGAAAGCTCAGTGAAGATAGCTACGGCTACTTGGGCCAAAATGAAATCGAAACGGAAAAGTCCTGTTTCATAATATTGTTCGTTTGCGTAAACTTAAAGGTCGGTTCAGTTTCTTGATGATCTGTTCGTATAACAGTTTGATATAATCTGGTTTTTATTTAATGAATGAGTTTGCTAATGGATCTTCTGGTATTTTTATTCTATAGATTGGTCGTGTGGGTGTTTCCTGCAATACTTGGCTAACTAAATTTCAAAATCAGAACCAAAAAGTAAAAATTTCTGAAATAGGCCAAAATAGCCTAAGAAACAAATCAATAACAATATTTATTTCTTTTTTCTGAAGCAAATCGATAAGAATTTGATTTTTAGGATTAGATACTATTGGTGTAATTTTATAAAAGAATAATTGGATAAAAGTCCAAAAGGAACAACATGCATGAATAGTGCTAATTAAAAAGGTGAAAAGTTTTAAAACAAATGTCAACTGCTCTAATAAGGTTTTTAAATTGGAATTTTACTCCATTAAAATAAACAAAAAAATCAGTTAGTTCCTTGATACTCTGCCCAACACCAATTACAAACGGTTGTATTGCTCCAGACCTCTGTCGTAAGTGTAGAAGATGGTCTTCGATGTGTCGATTTAGGCATAAACATGAAAGCTTCCTGTGAGTCTTTTATGGTGTACTTTATAGTACTTCTTTTGCCCGTTTTCTCCTTAACCACAGCTTTTTGGGTAGGGATCAAATACCCGTGCTAGCAACACAAAATTTAGAAGTCCCGAAATCATGAAAAGTCCCAAAACTATGAAATTTTTTGTTCATAGTTCCAAGAACAAGAAATTTTGTAAGACCCGTAATCATGAAATTGTTTCTAAGTTTCAAAAACGTGAAATTTTGTCTAAGTTGCTGAATCATGAATTTTTTTCGAAATCCAAAAAACAAAAGCAATTGTTGAGTCAAAAATAAATACAACTGCTCTAATGCTTGGACTTGGATTTTTGTCCATAACTTGTTGTAAAATTGGTCTTATTCATAGATAGGAACAGCATTGGAAAGGGAATGATTCATAGATCACAACCCTGAAATTTCAGCCCTCTAGGTGGTCTAGATCGAGAAATAATGGACTTCAAAAATTGCCCTATAAGTCTCGACTTTGCACCCTCTAGGACGCATATTAAGCGAGCTATTCGCATTTTATGTTTAAACTTGGATTTTTGCCCATAACTTGTTGTAAAATTGGTCTTATTCAAAGATAGGCATAACATTGGAAAGGGAATGATTCATAGATCACAATCCTGAAGTTTCAGCCCTCTAGGTGGTGTAGGTAGAGAAATAATGGACTTCAAAAATTGCGCTCTAGGTCCCGACTTTGGACCCTGTAGGACGCATATTAAGCGAGATATTCGCATTTTAAGTTTGAACTTGGATTTTTGCCCATAACTTGTTGTAAAATTGGTCTTATTCAAAGATAGGCACAGTATTGGAAAGGGAATGATTCATACATCACAATCCTGAATCCCACAAAATGAAAAAAAAAATGTATTTTATAAACACATAATTTATTAAAATTATTTTATATATTTACCAATCTGTGACCGAGGGGACCTTTATAATTTTCCCAATTTTCCAAAATTTCTGAAGTTGAATTTGCATTTTGAATTGTGGACAATCTATGCTGCACACATGCCATCCAATAGTTATCAAATTGTTCAGCTGTTAAGTTATCGAATTAAAGCGATTTTATGCAGTCACCTGCATTATTTTCTGGTTTTGTCAAAATATTTATATAAATGGGTCTTTTTAAAAAAACGTTACCGAACGTTTACCTTTATTATACCTTTATTATAAATTCTTATTCTTTTTTCATTCCTGTAATATTTGTTAGTTAGAGGGATGGAGATTTGATAGAAGCTAGTAGGTTATAGAGCGGAGAATGTGAGAGTGATACAAGTTGTCTACGGTTAAAATAATCCGGTTTTGTGCGTATTGCACGCTCTGCAAACTGACATCTAATCTTGCATATATAGAGTATTAAAATGAGAATAATGCATAAAATCATTCCTGGAGTTAACAGATGTGAAACTATCAACGAGGTGCCTAACAGGCACAAGGTTCAGAAGGAGCCTTCAAAGAATGCCAGACATGGTTGAAATATGAGTGATCTATATGGGATAATAGGAGTTCTCATTCTCCAACTGATGTAATATGGATTCTCCTTTGTCGGGTGTTTCAATTATAAAATTCATAATAAATTTCCGATCTCGAGGAACAGAAGTATTATGAGATAATCTCTTAAGGAAATAGTTCCAAGATCCATGAGAGTAGGTGGGGATCAAGAAATCTTCTGGCTTGGCTTGTCAGTTCTGATACATAATAATCATTTTGAGAGAAATCATAAATTAATCCAACACTATGTCGAAGCCAACCTGGGAAAGGAGATGAATTGTCGGGGTAATAATAATTAACTTTAAGGGAATGATTAAACCATTGAGATCCTGAAAGAGATTCTGGTAGGTCTATTTTACTCACTATATCTCCAGATCCTCCCCAATTGGAAATCAGTCTCAATCTCATTTTTTCCTGACAGCGGTCAAAATTCTGAGACAGTAACAAACATTGATTCTCTTTGATATCAGTGTTTACTGCAGAAGAAATACGTGAAAATCCTGAACTCATCATCTCCTCTAGGTAATTGATCCTCTGATATTCTGGATAATTCCACACTGAGCTACGTTTTGTTCTAGTAGTTAGATTTTTGTTCATGGAATTTAGAGGAGGAGGAACTGACCATATATTTAGGTGGGATTCTCTTCCCACAGTTCATTAAATATTACAAATAAAACACCTTGATTGTTTTAAACTGTTTAATTGGCTCAATTAAATTGACAAAAAAGAAACACTTTATGAATTCTTGATATTTATTAATTGTTTAATTACAAAAAACTAAATAGTTCTGCTGAGTTAACAAAACGGACCGCGCACACGACTTATCACTAGGGTTGATTCTTTTTGACTGACTCTTGCTTTTCGCGTTTTCTTTCGTCCTGTCTGTATTGTCTCGTACCAGTGTTGTCGTTTTATGTATTTCGTCCGTTTTGTCCAGTGCTGCAGTTTTGGGATCCTACATTCGGCCATCCTGAGAGAAATTCGGCCCCGAATGTTTCACCCAAGGCTTCTACATGCTGCCCTGCCAACACTCGCAACAACTGTTACCACCGACTTGTTTTCAGACCTAACGTCCACAATCGGCATCGATTCATTGCTACGCGATTTTTGCGACCCTTTTTTAGTGAAAAATGCTGCCCCTTCTATGATGTGAACATCTACTTCCTTCAGCACCTCATTACCTATGACCGCTGAATACGGGATATCACCCTCCCTCACCACATGGAAAACTAACGACAAGCTCAACTCATCTACTACCACCTTCGCCTCGAAACAACCTAGTGTAATAATTTGTTTCTGCACCAGCTCAGTTAAACGCTTCTTCTTCTGCTTTCGTAACATTCGGTTTACTTCCGCAGAGCAAACACTCTCACCGAACTCATCCTTCAGGGCTTTTCTTAGAGCTGCCCATTTCTTTATATTTTTTTCGCTACGTATAAAGAGCTTAGCGGCACCTTTTAATAATTGTTTCGCGAATATAAATTTTTGGACCTCGTCCCAGCTTAAAGTTGTCGCGCTTTCCTCGAAACCGCGTACCCAGTCGGACACTTTTGGATGACCAACACCATCGAATGTCGAAAGGGAGTCTTCGATATCGCGAAGAGTAAAACATCTCCTTCTGTATTGTTTGCTTTCTGGAACACAGGCGGGCTCGAAGCTATTATTCGCCTCTTCATCGTCATGCATCAAGCCAAGATGCTGGAGTAGCCGCTCCTGTAGCACACCCTTTACCCCTGTCCTGTCTAATCCCAATTCGTCCAACTTTCCCCTTAATTCACTAACTGTCAGTCCCAAAATAGCTACTCTGTCAATCTCAATACCTTTCCGATCAAATTCAATACTACTTTTAAACAAATCTGTATTTATTTATTTTTTGTTTTCCCCAAGTTAACTGTCAGCAAGAAGAGAATAAAAAGAAAGAAAGAATCGTCACTCACCCTTACAATAAAATATTCTTCTACGCTGCAACCAGCTACCAGCAACAACAACAACAAGGGTCTTCTCTTCTTTTGATTCCGCTTCTCTTCTTTTTCACTACTTTTCTTCGTGTTGCACACCGTTAGAGCAAACGACCCTTTACTTCTTTTTTTTTGTTGTGTATAAAAATTCGCTACGGTCTAGCTTCTCCTTCTGGAGTATATAGCGAGATTGGCTTCTTCGCTACACACACACACACACCGATGCGCTTTGGTGGTTAACTTTTGTATTTGATCGCTTGATTTTGGAACTTTAAATGTACTAACGTAGCACTTCCCGGTCGAGCTCCCAAATTTCTGTGGGGTTCTCTTCCCACAGTTCATTAAATATTACAAATAAAACACCTTGATTGTTTTAAACTGTTTAATTGGCTCAATTAAATTCACAAAAAAGAAACACTTTATGAATTCTTGATATTTATTAATTGTTTAATTACAAACAAATAAATATTTCTGCTGAGTTGAGAAAACGGACCGCGCACACGACTTATCACTAGGGTTGATTCTTTTAGACTGACTCTTTTGCTTTTCGCGTTTTCTTTCTTCCTGTCTGTATTGCCTCGTACCAGTGTTGTCGTTTTATGTATTTCGTCCGTTTTGTCCAGTGCTGCAGTTTTGGGATCCTACATTTATCTTATCAAATACATCCTGCTGAGTAACAGACCTCCTCGATCTTGTTATATTGTAATCTGTTAAGTATGAAATAATATCCCTAATGGGCCTGTCTTTTTGTAATATCTTCATTGTTACAAGATACCCAGATACACTGGAGTAGATGTATTTTACTTTATCCGAGCACATTAATTCTTAATCGAATGTAGGAAAAATATGGATAGCAAGAGATGATCTATTGAGTCTAATAACAAATGTGTACGAGAATCATCTACAGTAGCCGACGTCGGTCGTGCTGGGCAAATGGCATATTCACCTGCACAGCGATAGGGGTCGCATCTCCTGCTCCTGCTTTGGCTGCAACTAGCTGGCCAATCCTGCGCTTCAAATAGCGCATGCTTGGAAGAATTCTACCTCAGCTTTTACACTCTTCCTCTCTATCGCCAAGCTCACCAAAAGGTCATTCTTTTGAGCGAGTATCCCTTCGCTTATCTGCATTTGCTGCCATGCTTCCTTCAGTGCCTCGAGTCTTACCTCGAGCTCTTCCTGCGATGACTCCTGGAACCCATCCATTTTAGTGTACGACAGCATCCTTCTCACTGTTTGCCTGACTTTCTCGAACAAATACTCATGATTTGCACCTTCCATTTTAATCTGTGTTAAAAAAAAAAAATGAAAAGTATTTTACTTTGTACGTAAACGATACAAATATATTTCGCACTATGCAAATCGTCTGAGATTACTTAGGTGTCGTGCTACTATTTGTGCTGTTGCTGTTACTTGTCATTATTTATTTTGATTTTATTTGTTACCCCTAATAGACAAAATTGGCGATCACAGAAGTACTCCGCAGTAGGTACGAAAAGAAATAAAAAAATTAAATAAAAAATATATTTCCCAGTATACGGATTTCTGTGATTGCTCTGCAATAAAATATCAATTGTGTTGACGACTACCCCTACCTACGTAAACCAAAAAATTGTTCATACAGATTCATCTGTATTTATTTTTGTATTTTCTTATTTTGATTGTTGTGTGTGTTTTAAAGAAATTCTAATTTTAGTTTACATTTTCATTTACCACCGATCTCACCAGCTATAATTGGTTCAAATAAAATTTTAATTTATTTAACCCCTTCTCAAATTTTAATTCCTGCTATTTTATTATGGCAACTCTTACCATTGTACTTTGAGTTCCTCCGGCTGCCTGTAATCATGGCAACTCGTACTACTGTACTTTGAGTTCCTCCGGCTATCGTATACCTTCTCCTCTCCTTTTTTTTTAATTTACCATTCAGCCGCACGTCTGCGCTTGTGTGCCAGCTTTTCCATCAAAATATACGCTATATAGTACGCTCATTTATGTGCGCTCATGCACACGTCTCCTTCCATCCATTCGCACATGCGCTAACACAGCGCCAGCCTACCTAACCAGATATATACTACACACAATCTACACGGCGGCGGGCGAAGGAGAAAAAAAAAGAAAGAACCAAGAGAAAAATAAACCTTTGACCTAAGGGGTATTTCCGTTTCCACTTCCTGTGGTAGCTCCTGCTGTATCCTGGCCATCTTTGGCTGTCTTACGCAAATGCTGGCGTAAGATCTCAGTTGTCTCGTAGTACTCCGTTTCTACTACCTCCATCAATTCCTCCAATTCCATTAGAGCTTTCTCCTCTGCGGCTTCCACTAGGGCCAGTAACTGCTCGTTGGCCTTCTCCCATAATTGTAACAGCCTGTCACTTCGCAGTGGTATTCCATCTCGGGATGATGTGGTCCCCTCCTGCGATTTTGCATAGCTTGCCAGCCTCGCTATCCCTCTCCTTGTTGACTGGAATAGCTTGTGTCCCACCTCCTGGCTTTCCTGGCTTTGCTTCCCAGCGGTTTTCCTGGACTCCTTCCTTTTGTTTGCAGATAGATTTGCTCCTGCAACTAAATGAGTAAAAAAAAAACGAAACGAACGAACCTCTCTTTCCTAATGATCGAGAGTGACTGACTTATTTATTATTCTTGTACAATAAGAATATTTCAATTAAGAGAACTATACGTATGGCCAGACTTGCCATACATACGTAACAATCAGCTTGATCGCAGGTTTTACAGGAACTGAAGATCAGGATGAATTCGTTCTAGGGTTTATATAGCCACTGTTGTCTGTGTCTCGTATTCTGTAACGTTTGGGGCTAGGCCTTTGTCATAGATTAATTTCTGTAGTCTTTCAATTTCTTGAGTACCTATACATGTTATGTTGGTCATGTATTGCTTGATCGAATTTAGAGTTATTCGAGCTAATGGTTTGTGAATCATTTTGTTTTATTAAGAGAATTTTGGATAGGAAAAAAAAGGAAACACGATATTATATATTATCATGTTACACACAAGAATTTATAATAATATAAATTTAATTAAAAAAAAAATATTAGAGAATTTAGTAATAAAATACTTAGATAAGATATAATATAGTTCCACAAAAAATATACATATATTAAACTTTGCTGGTCTCGGACTAATGTCTGATGATTCTGCTTCTACTTGGTATGATGCTCTTTCTTCTATCTTCGTAGAATAGTTGGCAGGTTGGTTTTGGCTGGAACCACACACATAGCACTGATTTTACTTTATAAATTTTAAAATCTAATTTATGATAAAGGGATTCCGGTTGAGCCCCCAATTAAAATAACCTTGTCGGTTTAGTTAAAAAAAAAACTTTATTTAAAACAATTTAAAAAGTAATACAATTTTAATTTTAAACACAAATATAATATGATCAGCTTGATCGCAGGTTACACAGGAACTGAAGATCAGAATGACTTCGGTCTAGGGTTTATGTAGCCACTGTTGGAGCTATCTATTCTTGATTGTTGTGCAGTGTGTGAGTGGGGTGACAAAGAATGTTATTAATTTAATCTGGTCGCTATTTGCTATTTCTTTATTTATTATTTATTTTATTATTTCATATAATTTACATTTTTTGTATAAAATTGGTTACTCAATCATTAGGTGCAGGGAATTAACTTCACGGGAACTACCTTCACATGGGAACTAACTTCACCACTAGTGGGAATTAATTTCACTTTTTTTTGGTGAAGTTATTTCCCACTGAAGGTGGGAGATAATTTCACTTTTTTGTGGGAATCAATTTCACTTTCATGTGAAGTTAACATAAGTTGAAGTTGAAAAATGACAGATACTTGTTGCTCGATTGAAATTTTTGAAATTGGAGCCTAAAACAAGTTTTTTTGAATTGATACCACGGCGTACTAACAGCTAGGTATATAGGGGGGGCATGCTGCCCCCCTGCAACCCCCCTGCTTGGGATCACTATAGGATTTGGGGTGGGTGCGAGTTTGGGTATATGCAATGAACACGAATGCGTTGTGATTCTTTCATAACTGTGAGCCATACTTGCTTTTTTTTTTGTTGGGAATTTCTTTGATTTTAGTGCTCAAATGCAAAAGTTCTTTGCATATACCCAAACTCGCACCCACCCCAAATCCTATAGTGATCCCAAGCAGGGGGGTTGCAGGGGGGCAGCATGCCCCCCCTTACATACCTAGCTGTTAGTACGCCGTGCTATCAATTCAAAAAAACCTTTTAGCGAAAGTAGCTATTCTTGACAATAAATCAACCATTTTTGCGTGTTTTGTATGTAAAAAAGTGAACTTTAAAAATTCGGCGTTGTTTGCATTATTTTTTTGGCCTTATTTCTTTTTATAAATCAAAATAAAGCCAAATTGGTTTTATTTCGTTTTGAACAACGAAATAAGGCCAAATTTGAAATTTGGTGTTATTTCATTTGGTACTATTTCACGTCACCAATTCAACGCTTGATATTTTTTCAGATATTTCAATCGTAGGTGGGAAGTTACTTCACACAATTTTCTGATGAAATTATTTCCCGCCTTCAGTGGGAAATAACTTCACCAAAAAAGAGTGAAATTAATTCCCACTAGTGGTGAAGTTAGTTCCCATGTGAAGGTAGTTCCCGTGAAGTTAATTCCCTGCACCCAATCATTATAGCTATTACATTGCTATTTTGAACGATTTAAAATATCAATTAATTCAGTGATTGTGAGTTCCGTTTTTTCTTTTTTCATTATTTTATTTAATTCGTTATGATTTAAAATTGCTGGATTAAGTATTCCAAACTTTGCTAATGTGAGAGTGGTTATTGTAGTTTGTAATTCTAAAATAATTAAATTACACTTTTTCGCTATGAGATCATCTTTGACATTTTTGATAGCGTCAAATATTTTAGAATTTGTTACAAATTGTTTATTATTGTTCAGTATCAAATCATTTAACTTATTTTTCGATGACTAATCGACTTTTTGGTGTGCCGTCCTCGTTTGTACCTTTTTTGGTACAACCCAGACGGGGCTTTTGAAAGGAGATTTGGAAGGTCTAATAATTCCTTCTTCCAACATTTTGTGAACTTCACTGTTCACGAAGTTATTTGCAGATAGGGGATAAGGGTATTGTTTACTCCAGATAGGTTTGTCATTGGCCATACGGATTTCTGCCATGACCTCTGTTCTGAAGGGAAGAGTTAAATCAATGTCATTATGGATACTTTTAATTTTCTCCATTGTTGAGAATTTTTCCACCGACCGACCGACCGATTGTATATAATAATTTATATAATTTAATCACTATTGGATTTCCGAATCCAATATTGATTACAACCGTACACGAATTAAATTCTTTACTTTTAAATTATTTTAAATTAAAACACAATCAAAACTGCGAACGTCAATCGATATGTCAGGTAGATGAAAGAATTCACCACAGGTAGCAATAAAAGTATTGCCAGCACGGTAGCTCAGCTTAAGGGGGGGTTTCGATTAATAAATATTTTATTAATCGAGGTGATTAATAAAATTGAAATAAAATTGATATCAAAATGATATCGAAATACGACGAGGTGAATTTCTCCAAGTCGTATTGTTTGAAGTGGGCGCCAGGAAACTTTTTAATGGAAGTTTACCAAAACCAAAAGCTGAAAATTAGTCTTCAAACAAAGAATGAAATAAAAGAAAGGTTTTGTTTTCCTGATGGGAAATTAAATTTATCTTTTATTGCCTGGAAAACCTTGGCCGAAGCCGGGATTAAAAACCAGGATCTTTTATAAAAAAGGAAAAGATACAAATTGAATTATGGAGATTGACAGAAGGTCAATTCTCGATAAATTTTTTGCAAACAAAAAGAAAGATTATTAATTGTTAAACAAAATTGGAAAACAAAAAGAAAAACCAAGAAAAATCACTTCAAGAAAATTTTCGAACAAAAACCAAACGGTTAAACACTTCCCGTAGTACCGGGAAAAACGGACTTTTGACGCGAAGGTCAAAAGGACGAATTATAAAGAAATGAAGGACACAACAAAAAAAAAACAATATCCTCAAAAAAAAAACAAAGAAAACACTATACTTAGCTTTTCCACTTCCACAACAGCTATCGTAGTCCTTCCTTAAAAAAACTTTTCTCCAGAGTAGAACAAAAATCTTCAACTCAATACCAAAAAAATTAAAAAAAAATATCGTACACAAAATTACTTTACGTAAAATCCTTCACACAATTTTTGCCTTCGTAAAATAGCTTTGGGCGCAATCCAAAAAGTGGCCATCATCATGGCGAGCTTAACCCTTCCGGCTACCTGGCCTTAGGCAATCCTCTCGGATCTTTTGCGTGGTGATCGATCTGTCTCGGTCCCGCAACTTCTTCCATCTATAAGATTGGGGTGTGCGACCGAGAAGCCAGGTATCTTTCATCGCACGCGATCTCTTTAAAAAGGTGATGCGATCACCCAGTAGCTCAATGAGTGAGTTCAGCTCTTCACTTTCCAACCCATTCCAGCCAAGACCTTCTGGAAAAATCATGTGGAATTCCTCGCATTACCGAGTATCTACACGCGCTAGTTTTTGGTTGAGGAAGGACTACTTATGTGGTGTTGCAGGAAGTCGGTAGCCAAGCCTATAATTAAAATAAAAGTTATTGAGGTATTCTTAGAGTGATTTTTCTATCGTTAATATGTACTTTATGGTGGGCCCTTGGCCATACTACATTAAAGTTGGTGTGACTTTTCTACACACATTGTTGGGCATGGGTATCGTCTCATGCCTTGACGATATTGTTTATCCAATATGTGGGCCAACTGTCGCACAGTTCGTTGGTGTGGAATCCTTTCGCACACTTTGGTAGGACCTGTTAAATTTGCTTTCCCAAAATGCTAGAAGAGCAGGTCACTGGCTGATGGTCCAGGTTTCTACTAAACTCTTCCAGAATTTTGCGGCCGCAGTAAGAATTGTTAAGGGTGGTTAGCAAAAAGGGAGATGAAACTTGTTGTGGTAAAATTTACCGCAACACTATCATTAAAACTCTTAATTGATCTGTTTTAACTTCTGGAATGTTTTTGATAACTTCTTTGTCATCAAAATAAATCTTTTCAACTTTATTGTTGTATTTTAATGTATTGTCATTGTTGAGTCTCAAAGAATCAAATAAAACACTAAACTCGAAATTTTATTATAGATTTTACTTTATTTGACTCCAAACGATAGTTCAGATTCGTGTTTCTTCTATCTTGGTTCGATATATATGTACAAAGCTTCTTGATAAAGTGAGTGATTGGATCACTCAATGTACCTGGTTGGCAGTAGTTGCTACTGGCACCCTTATCTATTACAATTTTTTTTTGTTATTTATTATTCTTCGTAAGTGGATCTTGATCTAAAAAATTCTTATTCTCATTGAGGTTATTTACCCTCTAAGTCTTTACTGGGGGTTGTTGGGTAGAAGGTTGTGTACTTTCCCTTTCCCTTTTAAATACAGGTCTTGTATTGTTATTGTACGTTCTTAAGTTCTTGCGCCTTAGCGAGTGTGTTGAGCAAGTCTGGTGAATTGAAGGAAAACAGTATTTTGAGGTAGTTGGCCGTTTAGGCCGGTTATGAATATTCTCAAAGCATTGCGTCTGTTCATAGCATTGAGTACATTCGTTATTGGCGAATTTGACCAATGGGTCAGAATAGTTTTATTGGTCAGCAGGGTCAACTTGCAGTTGATTGCATTGTAAAATTCTATTATATTAGTAGAACCCTGTCAAAGAAAGCTCAGTTCTTGTTCTATTATGTGTATAGATCGCTTGTCAGCATATGCAAAGTCTAATCTAGACAATATTGCCTCGAAATTTAGGACAGTACCGTGATTTGTGAGCACATCATTGGCTGCCTTTGTTACTTTGTTCCTAAAAATTGTCAAGGCAGCAAAGTACCTTTTGCTTCCTATTTTATATAGTCTGATGGAATTGACGGCAGCTTCCGTCCAACTTACGTAGGAGGTTTAAGTGCCGTCGAAATCACGCAATGACTTAATAATGTCCAGAGTCCAAACAATGCTTGAATTAATGGTCTGTGTCTCGTATTCTGTAACGTTTGAGGCTAGGCCTCAAACCAGTCTGAATCTCTGATGTTGGTTATTCTTATGCATTCCAACGCCATTGTCTCTCTTATATGTCTTTCTTGTGGGCGTTCTCTAAAAACTCTATTATAAACTTTAAAGTGAAGTTTACAAACATTAAAAAATTCCTGAGTTAGTGCCTTCAGACTTCCAAAGTCACTGTTTTGAGAGTAATTTTTGGCAAAGATGAAAAATTCCGAAGGACATGTTATTTTTTCATCAGCTTTTAAAAATAATTTCGAACAACTTGAACATTTGTTCCTTAAAAGCATTTTAAAAGCAAGATATCCAGTAAAATATCGCATTGCAGATGTTTCTAATGTTATTTCAGTTCCGATTTCCATATCACTTATGACTTTTTCATACAGAGTCTCATCGCATACTATTTCTTTACGAGGCCTAGGCAGTGAATACATTTTTGAAGTATTTGGTTGAGTTTGGGATGCGTCTAGCCTCAAAAATTCTACATCATCATCATCATCACAATTACTGTAAGGAGAAAAAGTAATAAGATTTGATGAAAGAATTTTTGACATCAGAACATTAAACTCGTAAACAGATGGATTTTTGTTATTTCCACCTTTGATGCGAATAATAGAAAATAAATTTTCTAATACGTCTTGGTGAATTCTCTTTGTGAGTAAATAATCCACGTTCTCATATACAACATTACTTATATCTTGACTAAGTACTAAAAGGTTATCTGATTTGTGTATTTCTTTTAAGTAAGACAAAAATTGTTTCAACTCACTATAAGCTGGATTCCCCAGCTGAACTCCGCGCTTTAAAATATTTTTGTCATAATGTGAACCACTATCCATGCAGTCAAATGCATTATTTACTTTAAGTGTGAACTCTTTTGTTGCTATCGCTTCCTTCGAGCTTTCTTTTAAGCAATTAAGTTCAAAAGCAGTTTGAATAGATGCCGCAGTTGTCCTGCTAAATATTTGCGTAGCAAGACGAACATGCATTTTTTCAAAAGCATTTGGTGCTAGGTATATGAGAACTTCTAAATTTCAAACATGTCTTAGCCACGTTGTCAATTTCTAAATTGTATATTTCTCTGAAAACATTAAAAGAAACCTTACCATCTGGAGTTTGTAAATCTGATTTCAGTAGAACATTACGAATTGATTTTTTCTTCAGAAACACCTAATATTTGATAAGCTTTTCTATTATTAGGTCCTTGATCGCAGACTACAGCGCAAACATTAAGGCCAAGATCTTGACAGATTTTCAAATTATTTCTTATAATTTCGCTTTGCGCTTTGCGATCTATAAAATATATTTTGGGAAATTTCTTTTTCGTTGTTATATTTTGCAGATTTCGACAACCCCATCAACATATCGCAAAATGTTTTTGAATGGTCGGAAATATGTAGCCATTGCATTTGAGACGATAAAGATAATCTCCCTTTTTTGAATCTTTTAAAGCAGTATGCGCTCTCTTTTTTTTATAATGCTTTATTTTTAAGTTTTTTATTTGAATTTTTAAACTTAATAATTTTTTTTTTAAATTGCATTTTTTTCTCCTCTTTTGCACATCTCTGTGATAATTGATCGCACCTTACACATGAAATGCTACAACTGCTCGAAGTAACTGTAACGGTAAAACCTTTTTTTTTTTAAACTGGCCTAATATTTTTGTATGCGTATTTGCATACACACACCCATTCACTTACGAAAGAAAAGAGAGAACAGTAACATTCTCGGTTCTTAAAACCAAAAAGGAACTTGCGAGACCGACTTTTGCTCGGTTCGAGATTATGATCGATCCCAAAACAAACGAAACTAAGTTTGTACGTGCTCTCTTTGTTCTAAAAGTATTTCTACTAACGACTTCCCCCACCTTTAGTACCGATGTCTACATACCCATCGGCCCGTCCAGGCAGGAGTCGTTAGTGGTGTCCCAAACCTCTGGTAACCTAAGGCTTGCTGGTTGCCATGCTTAGCTCGTCGATGGGGGGATCTTGTTACTCGCTAAGGGACGAGGTTACTTTCTTCAAGCCTTAATCTGAGTTGGTAATTGATTGTAAAATTTGCCATCTTTTAAAGAAGAGGGACCCGAATTATAGCGACCGATATTTTAAAACTTCCTCTTTTTGTACGACATCTTCTTAGAGGAGGACATAGATAGGGGAGAGGGGGGCACCTTTGAACACTTTTTGCTTCCAACTCTCATAAAAACCTATGTTTTTGAATAATTGATTCGTAACTTATTTTCAATTTTAGAAATGGAATTAAGCTTTAGTTTAAACGCATAATTCTATTCGTATTACGAAAATTTCGATTAATTATTATTTTTTTTATGAAGCAGGTCCTTATGTTCGAAGGTGCCCCCCAAGTGGGGCAGCTTTGAACTAAGCTGGGGCACCTTTGAACGGCAGTTTTTAATGTTAATTTTTTACCTGAAATAAGGCTTTACACGCTTTGGTTTATTAAAAAATACATAAATTAGTTTTATTTTGTAAATAAGAGATAAAAAAACTTAACATAAATTAAATAGAATTCACAAATCACTTTAATAAGGTAAGAACATACATAAAACATAAACAAAACTAAAGAACTTAAAATAGGCATACAAGCTAGAATTCACAGATAACTTTAATAACTAAATATAACGAAACAAACACTTTTGTATATAAACAAGAAGTAGCCTCATTAACCTAATTTAAATTTAGAGAAGTCAAAAGCAAAAGTCATTATCGCAGCTGTCCGCGATGTTCCTGGAAGATTAGTTGGTGGTGGCAGCTTAGCTTTTATTTCTATGCCACTAACAGACCATTTGTCTTCTACATCAGGATAAAAAAACCTATACGAATTTGTTTTCTTCTTTAAAAAGCTGACGTTGTACATGTTGCCATCTTTCTCATTTATTTGGCCAATAAAACTTAACATTTTATTATTGTTTTTATTGGAACATTCCACCAAAATATAATCGCCTGGATTTAAATGGTCGTAACTTAAATCAATACATGCTTCGTCTTCGTGCTCTGCATCAACTTCTTCAATGGATGAGTCATCAGCAAAGTTGAAATCTAGATCAGTGTCATCATTCACCGAATAGGAACAACTCTCATCTGAGTCCGAACTCGATTCCTTTGGCTTTTTAGCTTTGATGGCCCGTTTAGTGATTTTATCTAGCTTTAAACGCTTGTTAAAAGAGTGAATTTCTGATTTTTTTAAGCGTTTCTGACGTTCCTTGTAGGCAGTCTCAAGTTCATTTTTATCTGGTGTTTCTGTCAAAATGCGTGATTTTCCTTTCTTTCTTCCTCGCTTTGTATTTTGTCTTGGACCAGCTTTCGGGAAAGGCCTAGCGATTTCAGGCGAAGCAACATTTTCTTTGGAAATATCGCGATTATTTTTATTTGAATATTGAACATCTGATTCATTATTAGCAGAACTAGGATCAAAATCTTGTGGTGCTTCACGTGCTTCGGTATTTATATTTGGCTCAACTGCAACTTCTAGGTTTCTATTTGTGACCTCCGCGCACTCAAAATCTTCCTCCGTGAATGCATTTCTTGAAAAAGGGTAAATGCCTGGCTTCGCAAACCCTGAAACTATATTTTTGGGTGTAAAAGCAGCAATATAAGCGGTATTAGCAATACCCGGAAGATCATGTATCCTTATAGTTTTTGCAGGATTATTTAGGAGCCAGTCATTTTGCGCCACGGATAACTTATGCTTGAATGGTCCCAAAACTGCGACATCGAGGGGCTGAAGTCGATGAGTGCAGTGAGGGGGGAATGTAACAAGGACGATACCATGTTCTCGGCAAAAGTTTATAGCTTCTATTGTACAATGACTTTCGTGATTATCCATTAGAAGTAAAATCATATCGTTTTTTGTGCATCTTGTTTGTTTTTGAATGTGTTCAAGGACCTTGATGAAAAGAACTCCCGTCATCCAACCACTTGTGGGGCTGTTAACATAACCTACGCTACCAGCTGGGGCTCCAGTAAGCATACTTTCATGATATCTAGCTCGCGGGAAAATAAACACAGGAGGAATTGTATTACCAACTGCATTGACAATAGCGCACATAGTTATCAACTGGCCTCTTTCAGCAGAAACACACTGTCCAACTTGTTTTTGCCCTTTTTGTGCAATCACGTTTGGTGCTTGGACCACTGTAGTCAACCCTGTTTCATCTAAGTTCAGTATTCGGTCGGGGGTAAAATTAAACTTACCAAGTGCTCTTTGGTAATTTGTTTGGAATTCTTCGATATTGTGCTTGTTGAAGCTTGTTGATCGTGATAAACTCGTGTTTTCAGGCTTCCGTAAAGAAAGGTTGGTGTGTCTCTTCATGAAGCTTTTCATCCACTCCGTCCCAGCTTGTTTGTTATCAGTCCAAATTTCGGGGCATTTTTTTAGAAGGGTGGCATATTGAAATGCTAATGTTCGAGCTTGAACGTATGTTAATCCATAATTCATTCTTGAGCTTCGAAGTAAATATTTCTCCATCATGTCTTCTTCAGCGGTGGTAAAAACTTGTCTTGTAGAAAAATTGCTTGAATAATCTTGACCATGGAGAGTTTTGTTTTGTTTATAGTTCTTAATTCTATAAAATAAAGTATTCGGCAGAATACCGTAAGTACTAGCAGCACCTCTAAGAGTCATTGTTTTATCTGTAACTGCTTTGATAGCACTCTTTACGTCATCTTCGTTAATTTCTGAAGTTTTTTTCTTCTTGTAGTTACGCACCATTGTATTCACCTGAAAATTATTTAAATCTTAATGCTTACAACACCAACTTACTGTGTAAATACTACACATATTTTTTTTTGAAATATAACTTCCAATGCAGATACACTTGAGAAAGCAGATACAAAAAAAAAACCGTAGGGGCACCTTTGAACATGTTCAAACCTGCCCCGACCGATTTGTTCAAACTTGCCCCAACGTGTCTTGTCAGGAACAAATAAGCTTTAATAATTTGTTTATACTTATACATAAAAAAACTTACCTAAATATGGTTCTTAAGGAACCTTCACCTTCAAAAACAATATTTCACAGATAAAAAAGCTCACTAAAAAAATTGTGTACTCTTACAAAGAAAAAAATAAAAAGTTAGAATTGCAACATAAAAACATCCGACCCGAGCTACTTTCAAACTACTACTGAAAAAATGACCGAAAGCCGTTGACGTTAAGAGAAAACAGTATTGCCAGGATAATAATTTGGTTTACGCTCTCAAATATTTTTTTAATAAGATTTTATTAATGCTGTTCAAAGGTACCCCACGTTCAAAGGTGCCCCTCTCTCCCCTATTCATGTCCTCGGAGCTTATTATAACCCACCCTATAAAGTATTTCGAAGATACAAACCTATGAAATATTCCTACGCCATTACGCGCTCCACTGATCGTTGTAACGGCCCTTTATTGAAAAGGGAAAGTCCTTGACTTTCCCTTACGATACTCTCAGAGACTTCATTCTACCCTTCACTTTCTGCACACCCACTTCCCTAAATTTCTTTTAAAACTCCATACTATTTTTTTTTTTGTTTATCGAATAATAACTTTTGACATGACCACATATGCTCGAAAACTTATTTTGGACGATTAAACTAGAAATCCAAAAAAAAATAATATTCACTTCAATTAATAGACCGCGAATCCATAAAAAAAATGATTATCTTTCATTTAAATTCTTCATGAATTAACAATTTTATTTCACTTGGTTATTTTTGTATGTGTTTCTTAAAACTATTAACAACAAAAAAAAATTAACTTTTCTAAATCTCATCACCATACATCAGTAAAATCAGATAAGTACTACCGAATGATTATTTAAATACAAAAATATTGAAAATTATTTGCTTCTTTTTTTATAGATCCTGTCTTGTTCGTTTAGTTGGAGGAGACTTATTAAGATCTTCTAAATTTAAGTCTGAACCCAAATCAGAATTTAAATTTAAAGAAGGAACAGCATCCTTCTTAAGATATTTTCTTCCCACAAACTGGGGGCAAAAATGGTCTCCACATACAAAGTATTTGCCTTCATTTCTGAATCCACATGCCTGCCTCCACAAATTATTCAAAATTTCATTTTTCCCTAGAAGGGCACTTAAAAATTTTCAAATTAGGGTAATCTCTTTTCGTTTTCATACAAACGGAACAAGAAACCCCAGATAATCTCTTATCACCCATTGCTATTAAAAAAAATCGTTGACAAATAAAATCGCTGAAAAAAAGGACCACTCACAACTCACACTCTTTTCATAAGAGCACAGCTTTTTTTCGCTTACATATAATAATAATCGATTTTTTTATTATAATTGATCTTATATCGAAATTATTTAATTTAATTATTACTTAATTTTACTAGCGAACTCCGGGATTTTTTTTTTCAAATAAAACACATTCAGTTTTTATTCATTATTTTATTTTTTATTATTCAAAGCATCATATCACTAGTGGGGGAAATCTTCAGCTATTTATAAGTAGTAGAAGTGTTGTTATTTAACTGCCCTCAATTCTAACAAAACCCTTTTTTATATGCATCAGTTTTCTTGTGTATTGATATTTCTAATTATACTTATATTTATGCTACGACTCATAAAATTTACCAAGAACTGCTACAGATCTGTGGGGCACATGAGTTATATACATATTTTAGTAGATTGAAAACGACCGTATTCTTTAGAGTTTCAAACTCAACTCCACTCTTTATTGTCAAACTAAATTAATGAAAAGTATTTTATTTACATATCTAAAATGAATGCTTACTATGTACAATTGATATTATAAATTATAAACTAATTTATGCTAAGTAATATTGATTTGTGAGAAGAAATGTAATACCTTCTTCTTTTAAGTCACTAAAAATAACAATCAGCGCATGTATATTCTGTTGCCATCCATTTATTAATTTCATTTTCTTTGTTACATTAATTGAGCTATCAAAAAAAGTAACTTCCGTAGGTCTTCCTGATAGGAATGGCAGCCTGTTAAATTTACTTAATTGCTCCTTGGCAATGTGGTACGGCTTGTGATAAAGCTGGTTGAGGCGTTCCCAGGCTTCTTGGTAGCTTCCTTCGGCCAAATTGTTCTGTCCTAGAGCCTTCTCCGCGTCTCCTGACAGCGAATTCTTTAAATATGAGTATTTATAGACTGTAGACACCTCCGGGTTGTCATGGATGGCAGCGTTGAATCTGTCTCTGCAAGTCATCCAATCGGACAGAGCTCCTCCAAACTTCCCCCATTTAGGCCTTAGGTCATGTTGCTGCATTGGAAGTATAAGGCTTACGTTGACTTGTGGGGTATTTCCGTTTCCAATTCCTGTGGTAGCTCCTGCTGTATCCTGGCCATCCTTGGCTGTCTTACGCAAATGCTGGCGTAAGATCTCAGCTGTCTCGTAGTACTCCGTCTCCACTACCTCCATCAATTCCTCCAATTTCATTAGAGCTTTCTCCTCTGCGGCTTCCACTAGGGCCAGGAAATGCTCGTTGCCTTTCTCCCATAACTGTAACAGCCTGTCACTTCGCAGTAGTATTCCATCTCGGGATGATGTGGTCGCCTCCTACGATTTTGCATAGCTTGCCAGCCTCGCTATCCCTCTCCTTGTTGACTGGAATAGCTTGTGTCCCACATCCTGGCTTTCCTGGCCTTGCCTCCCAGCGGTTTTCCTGGACTCCTTCCTTTTGTTTGTTATTATTAAAAAATGTAAGCTTCACCATTTGCGTTGTAATTATTCTTTTGTTTTATTTAATCCACTCACCTTTTTATCAGACATCTCTTCTATTAATTTTGTTCTGAATTCTTGAAATTATTTTTCACTTTTCTATTTTGCATTGTGTTTCCTCGCTTGCTACTTGGATGCAACTAACTATACTCTGTCCAACAAAAATTGTCAGTACACGTCTTATGGGAGAGCTTTTTTCTTCCAAATGGTGCCAGGCCAGTCAGTGATTTTATTCCCTTTTTACCTACTGAAAAATTCAACCACTGACTTACACATAAATTGTTGTAATTACGCTTCGACGAGCGTACATCCCCTTTACCTTTACCATGCGCAGCCAAAGCCACACTGATAATGTGTTCACGTTCACAAACAACCCTCTTCGTATGTATTGAAAATAAGCAGATTGTTATTAGAGTTACCATTTCCACGTTAATGCAAATCATGGTGGATTTTTCTTTGGATTTTGTTTCGGAGCTTTCAGAATGTGTGCTTTTTTAAAAGCTTTTGAGAACAAATATGGGAATGGTGTTGTCTAAATCTACAGTTATAAGTGTGAGTGAGTGAAAATAAAATATGAACAAATCAATGATAAGAATTTCAGAATTTTAAGGTATTCATACTAAGAGTAATTTTAGATTGATTTAAAGTAGGAATGAAAGTGTCGATCGGAATAGGCAAATCTTTACAATTGGCTATAACCCATGTTTTCAAACAACATCTTGACACACCTAAAAGGCCTTGATAGGTGCCCTTAGCCAAAGCTCCTCGGATGCCTGGATATTTTTTCATATCAGCTAGAGTCTCACTATTGACACTCAGAGTGTTATCTGGCTTTCCAAAAGTTATCAATACTTTCCCTTGTCCCCATTTTAATTCTATAAATGGAGGAGTAGTCTCAGCGGGTTTTGGAGGTAGACTTAAAGTGGTTGATTTAGTGGTTGTGGAAGCGGAAGCAGTGGTTAGTTTCGTTGTTGCGTCTTTTATCTCCTTTGTTGAACTATTCAAGCCATCAATCGTGTTCAGAACAGTCTGCTGAATAACTTCAACATTTTGGACTGAGGTTTCAATTGATTTTAAACTGATGTCTAGTGCCTTCTGCTGGCCAGACAAGAGAGAGGATAACTTTTCTATGGTATTTTCCATCAACACTTTGGTTTGCAGATTGAGCGAGTCTTTTGCTCCTTCTAAATATCCTTGAAGGTATATATCGAAAACTTTAAAATTTCCCTCATTGTAATATGCACAAGCATGATGCATAATGACTGAGTATATGTCAGCAGTCAAGTGTTCCCCATAGACTTTATAGAGTGCCGGAAATTTCCCCTGTTGGATGTCGTAATCTCCAAAAGTGGATTAACTCATCCCTCTTTAGATGTTCATCATAAGTGAAGCTATCAGGGTAAACTAGCTGACTAGCAGACCAGTAAATTGTCGCTCGCACTTCCTGTGCTGGTTTTCCTTAATTTTCCATCCTCCTGGATGGATCTTTTTTGTTAGGTCCTCCTGGTCCTGGATTTTCTCCTTTTTCACTTCCGTGTTTTTCGCACTGTATTTTTTCATTTTCACTCCCGTGTACTCAATCCATAGGTAGCTTTTTTTTATAATCGCGGCTCGATTGACCATAATGTTCCGCACCATTATTAGTCCGATCGAAATAAACACGTTAACTTTTTCTGTGGGAAAAAGTATATAACAAAACCCATATTTATTCTCCTGAAAAATGGTTAAACAAACCTCTCTCTCCTAATGATCGAGAGTGACTGACTTATTATTCTTGTACAATAAGAATATGTCAATTAAAAGAACTATGCGTATGGCCAGTGTTGCCATACGTAAAAATAACCATTTTTGGCTACATATTTCAAAAGATGCAAAGAAGTGAAGTAGTTATCAAAGTAGATCCCCTAATTTTGGTGTCGAGGAATCATGCGCGATAATCTTTCTACGACATTGGAAGATGCTCCTAAATCTGGCTCTTCAGCTCTTACAATGTTTTCCTTTCCAGTTTCATTCTCTGTCTTATAACCGAAACCCGAAACACCACTCAAAACATACAATTTGTAGCCCCATTTATGAGGTTAATTCGAGTTATACCTTTTTAGAATATTCCTTGCTTTTGTAGAGCACATTTGTTCATCCACACAAAGCCTTGATTCTAGCGGAACTTGTGCATATGCTTCATTCAAAGCCTCAACAACTGGACGAATTTTAAATATTCTATCGGCATCAGGATTACTCATGGGAAGACATTTAGTGTTGTCGTTGAATTGGAGATGCCGTCTGATCTTTACGAATTTATTTGATGGCATTGTTTGTTGGATGAGAGGTGTACCAAGGACGGAACTCCAATGGTTTGTTACTCTAGGCAACTGAATCAGTGACATTATATAAACCAGACTAATAAATTGCCTGATTTCGGTCTCGGATACACGAAGAGTGTTGTTTGGATCTTTCTGTACCAGATAGAGGTTTGTTTCTTCGGAAATTTTCTTTATAAGTTCCGAGGGAAATAAGTACAGAAAGAACTGTATGGGAGTATCAAAATTCGATATATCAGAACCCAACAATTCTTTGCCAGTAAAAGCCAGCTGCTGCGCATTTAGCTATAGATTCTTCTTTTTCCAGAGCAATGTAAGTTTTTCAAGCTTTCTTCGTTTTGCGGGAGGTCCTGGATGTAACTTGAATTCCTGAACTCGATGGGGTCGGTTCTTCCTCAGGTTTCGAATTACGGATGTCTTTATCCAAGTTGTCTATTTATTTCTCAATATCAAACTCGTCTTCAAAATACTCCTCAAGAAAGTCTCCAATTTCTGGCTCGAAATCAGGATCCGCTAAACTATCTTCGTCAAAGTCGAGACCAAGATGGTCTCACTATCGGAATCTTGGAGTGAAAAGGCAACTTGGTCATGGCGTCGGTAAGCCATCCTAAAACAAAATAATATCCAATGTAAATTCACATGGTGTACATGAATTCTGTATTTTCAACTAGATATTTTAAACGATCAGATATCTGATTTACTTGTTTGGGAATTAGATTCAATTTCTTGTATTGTATCGAAAAATGTCTGATTTAAAATAGTTCCCCTTTCTTCATAATGTAGCCTACAAGCTACAAACACTAAATATCCCCAAATACCAACATATCTACAAAATTTCCAGACTAAAATAGCAAGAAAATAAGCACAAACAAACGTAAAATCTATTTTTTTTTAATTAATTTTTGTTTTTTACCACACGCGCGTAACTTGAAATTTTTCACTGCACTAGCAGTATCCCGTTAGCTTGAACAAAAAGTGGCAGATAGGCTACTTTGATATCTTTGGATTGAAAGAACGGAGTGTAGACGATATTCTACAATGCGTGAAAATAATAAAAAGTTTAAAAATTATGAAGGGTTAAACGGAATGTTGCTTGTAGTCTACCATGTGCTATAGAGGGTTAACGCCAGTCAGTGTACCGGTCATAACTGCAGACGCAAGCGTTTCTATAATTTTACTGTAGATTGCTTCGGCTGTTGACTCTTCTAATTCAAATTGTTGAGGATCGTGAAAGAATAAAAGAAAACGAAAATTAAACTTTATAACTTTTATTGAATATACGAATATATATTTAGTTGAAAAACAAGTAACATAAAATGGTTGATTGCCCTGACGAAGTGACGAGACGAGGGGTTGAAAAAGGAATGAAAGGAAAAATGTATTCATGTATGATGAAGAAACGTCATGTTCGATGAATGTGTTCAGTGTAACACTATGTTTCAGGTGATGGAATCTTATGCTGGATGTAGAATAATTAAAGTGAACATTTCAACACAAATAAACTAAAGAATTTGTCCTTAAAAGAATTAGCCAATTAGAGTCAAAGTACCTTAACACTACAACTAGACATTTTCTTGAAAAAACATCAGTGGTTTCATCGACTATTATACGCTATATTTTGTATGAATTAAATCTTTTGCAATGGCTTGCAAAGCAAAAGGCCCCAGAATTGTGTTGATCATTGATGTTCCCTTTTTTATTCCAAATTTCATGTTATCATGGACCTTTTCTAGCCACTGAAATTCTTTTTCCCACGCTGTCCTATACTTTTGCTGATATTTTTTTGTTTTTATGAATTTTCTTCAACAACATTCACAGAGCTATTGAAGACATTTTTTTAAACCTAAAAAGCTTAGACCACAAACAAGGCTCTTACTTTGAATCTGATTTATCGCTTTTTGGATCGTCTGCATAGATGGATTCATCTGAACCTGACGATGAGTCCACAACTATTTCGCTTGCTACCCGCTCTTGGGAAGATGTCGACGTAGACGGAGCACTTGCACTAAAATAATTTAAGTAATTGATAATTATCATTGAAAAATTTGCACATACCACTTATAAAAATGAAACATACAAATTAAAAATAAGTTACTCGGCTTAGTTAAAAAAATATTTATTTAAACAACAACTTTAAGCAATACAATTTTAAGCAATACAATTTTAAGCAATACAATTTCAATACAAAAATAATACGTGAGAAATTTTGTTTTTTGTTTCTTGGGCGTTGGATGCGATTAATAATAAAATAAAACTAATCCATCTTGGTTTTACCCTACGTTTCGCCAGTTGTTTTCCAGCTTCTTCAGGGGATTTATAACCTACATATATATATTTAAATACATCGTTAGTACAAAACATTTCTTATAACAAAATTTTACAATTAAAAACATACTGTTTTATATTAAAAAAAACCATGATTAAAAGTTGCACAAAAAGCGCGAAAAGTTTAACTATGGACAACACTAGTATCACCGTATTTAACAACTAGTGTATGACAACACTATACAAAGCAATAATGTTGTCGACGTCTTCCTCATGGTTCATCGTCTTATCAATTTTCTGCTGGATCCTCAAGCTCTCCAGAGTGAAGAGGGTGGTCATGCGCTTTTCTTTGTCTAGTATTTTAACATTGTCAAAATCTGCCATATGGTCATTGTCTTTCATGTGTTGTGAGAGTGCTGTGTTTGTTCTCTTTTTCTTTACATCTGTTTCGTGTTCTAGTAGTCTCACACTCAGTTTTCTCTTTGTTGTACCAATGTAAATTCTCCCACATTCTCTAGCATTTCCTTTGCATGGAATTTCGTATACAACGTTGTTAATAATACGATCAGAATGATCGCAGGTTACACAGGAACTGAAGATGAGGATGTTTTTTAGTTTTTTTTTTTTTTTTTTTTTTTTATTATTGAACAATAATATATACAATTTGAATTATAAAATATTTAAGATACTATGATAAAAATTATAAATTTGTTGGCACTTAGGGGGCCTAACCTTTTACATTTTGGCTTAAAATTATAAAATATTGTTGTTTACATTGCATTTGTCAATCTTAAATTAGAAGTCGGTTGACTTGGGTGTACTCGGGGTGTTCCGTCCCGGTTGTCCAGTGGTGTGGTGTTGAAGGTGTGTGGCCCTAGCCACGATGGTGGGCTGACCCTTGGTCAGCGTAGAATGCAATTGCTTCCTCGTTGTCGATTGGTATTACTTCTTCATCTAGGGTGTCCATTACGCTCAGATACCTCGGCTGAGGTAGTCAACTCCTGAAAGTGGATACCCAGGTACTTAACGCTTCGTTTTGTCATCAGCAGGGCAAGTTTTTTTATGCGCTAAAAACACAAAATATGCACGTAAAATGAGAAAATATGCTCTAAAAAAGTCAAAATATGCTCCAAAAAAATTTAAAGAAAATAAAAAGCATTAAAATTAAAAATTCAGTCTTTAATAACAACATTAACAAAAAAATAATAAACACAAAATAAACTTAACAGATTTCAGTTTCATTTGAATAAGGTACTAGTTGTCCAGTGGGTTCTTTGAATATGTCTTGTTCACATATACGATAAACGTTTTTCTGAAATTTTCAAAAAGAAAGCTTTGCCTATTTGGCCGCAAAAAACTTTTATACATTGAAAAAGATCTTTCAACATCAACAGATGTAACAGGAGCATTCTTGAATGAAAGAATTTCACTTACTGAATAGTTCTCCAGGCTATCTTTTTCGTTACTATTCAGCGTTTGCGTTAATATGTTTGAAACTTTTTTTATTTTTGAGTACCCCTCGTTTTTATTTACAATATTTTCAATTTTTTTCAAAATAACTATGCCCATTGGGCCTTCGACTAATTAAATTTTTGCAATTGCATCTTCCATCACATCAATTTGCGTTTTGAGTGTGTTCCATCCCTGCAGCTTAGTTATATTTCCATGAAGAAATCCATAGTTAGAACTTATAAAAATTAAATGTTGTTTTAATAGTGACTAGTTAAGTATTTCTTTTGTTTTTTTTTAATAGAAAGAGCTTCAGAATCATCAAACTCTTTGACTACCCCTTCGAATTGCTCAAAATATTTTGAATAATAGTCCACTGCATTCACCCATGTTCCCCATCTGGTAATTACAGGTTGAGGGGGAAGAGGAATGCCTGGATTTTTTTCTTTAAAAGTATCTACTCGTGTTGGTGCCTTAAGAAATATTTTTTTTCCATTTGACACCAATGTATCAACGTCTTTAAAATTGCTTCTTATTTCTTCTGCAACGCGATGGAGTGCGTGAGCTAGGCATGTTACATGAATCATTTTATGATAAAAAAGTTTTAACCCACGAGCAGCTTTTACCATGTAAGGGGCTGCATCCGTCAAAAATAAAAGTATTTTACTTTTATCGATGTCTCCAAGTAAATTTATCGAGTCATCAAAAGCCCGAGCGATGGTAGCATTGTTTGTTTTTTCGAGCTCAACTACATTAACTAAATACTTCTTTTTACTGACTTCCTCGTTTTGATGCAAAATACCAACAATGACATTTGCAACATACCGTCCTTGTATATCTATAGTTTCGTCTATCGAAACCCATAAAAAATGATCCTTTAAATTAGTTTTAATCTCATTTACAATAGAAGTATAAATATTGTCCACATAATTTTTCCGTATTGTTGTTTCACTTGGTACACTTTCGTTGGTGTATTTCTTAAGAAAATATTTTAAAGAAGGATTATTTAATTTATGTAGAGGGATATCAGCAGCGAGAAAAGCTTCACACAAATCTGTGCAAAATGCATTATCTGTGCTGGGAATTTTAATTAGCTGTTGCGATGAAACTGCAGAGCTTCGTGCACAAAGTTGTGTATGCTTTTGACTCTTCAAATGCTGATCTACTTGTGATTTTTTTTCGTAAGTAATACCTTTGTTGCACACTTTACAAAATAAAACTTTTCCATCTGTTTTAAATACATTTGCATTATCCGAAACATATTTGTGTAACAGACCAGCCACAGACGTCTTTACTTTCGGCATTTTATCTACAAAAAATATATTAAATAAAGAGCATTGTAAACAAAATATCTGTTGAAATAAATTCTTACTTAATGCAAACAAAAGTTGATATGAAGTTTACCGTTTCTCATTGCAAGTAATTTGTTTTGATTTTGATTGGAGCACGGGAATGAAATTGGAAAACATGACAACTGGAATAGTGTTTAGTGCTGCCAAGTTGGCCCTTCTATGAAACATGGAAGTTGTAATTACAAGCCCACGCAATTTTGTAAAAGTAAATATTTAAACTTTAAGTTTTTTGAGTATTTCGAAAATATTCACTTAAAATATGCATTTATTTTAAAAAATATGTGCAATAAACCGAAAAATGCTCTTTTATGCATTTATAGTAAAATATGCAAAAATATGCACTAACGATTTGATGCCATTTTTAAGGAAATTTACTGATTCGAAAAACTATTTAAATTGCTTTCTTCTATGTCTACCCAAAAAAAATATGTTTTAACATAGAAAAACTTGCCCTGGTCATCAGTGATGAACTATCTGGGAGTTTGAGGGCTATGTTCCTGCATTTCTTTGCTTGCTGGCTGCCTCCACGGTTGGTTGCTGGTCTTCTGAAGCAGATGAGTTCCGATTTGAATGTGTTGATTTTAATTCCCCACTTTTGGTAGAACTCAAATAGCCTATGGATGTGGACTTCTACTTTCTTCACTGCTATCACTGGTGACATCGATGACACGTAGGTCAGTGAGTCATCGGCAAAGAGCAGGTTTTCGCAATTGTCTGGGATTGGCTGGTCTGAGGTCATGATGTTGTACAGGAACGGTCCAAGCTTCGATCCTTGTGCTACTCCAGCTCTGATGCTCTTCATTGACGACTTACATTTCTCCACTTGGACAAAGAAGTTCCTGGAAGAAAGAAAAGAAAAAAATTATTTTAATTAGATTTATAGGAAAACCTAGTAAGTGAAGTTTATGGATTAGGCCTTCAATCCATACGGCGTCGAATGCTTTTTCGACATCCAGAAGGCATCCGACGGTGAACCTATGCATGTTTAGAGCGACGGTGATGTCATGCTGGAACTTCAGGAGCGGATGAAGCGTGGAATGCTTTTCCCTGAAGCCAAACTGCATGTCCGGGATTATAGAGTTGTCACAGCAAAACGTCTTGATTTTCCTTAGTACTATTTCTTCCAATAGTTTACTAATGTTGCTGAGGAGAGATATTGGCCTGTAGTTGGAGATGTTGTTCCTGGCACCTTTCTTGGGAATTGCAGTTTTCCATTTTTGCGGGAAGTAACTGTTGTTGACACAGTTATTGAAGATGATCGTCAGAATGATAATAAATACGTGTGGGAGCCTTTTAATGATGTAGTTGGATACTCCATCCGGTCCAGCTGATTTCTTCGGTTTACAGTAGCTGATAATCTCGGCTATCTCCTCTGGGGTGCTAAGATTCGGGCAGTCAACTGGATCACTAGCAGGGTTGGTGTCACTGAACATGGTAATATCCAGGTTCGGTGCCAAAGTGTGATGGATAGATTCCTCCACCTCCTCCAGGAAGACAGAATCAGCTGGTGGACTAGGGATGAAGTTACCTTCGAAATGGTCTGCAAATGCTTCAGCTTTGTCCTGTGCGGTTTTGGCTTCTCCATCGTTGATGATCATTGTTTCTGGCATCGGTGCTTTTCTCCCAATCAGTCTGTTGATACTCTTGAAGTCGTCTGGTCCAAGTTTGATGGTGCGCAGTCTCTCTTCGAACTAGTTGTTGTTGTGTAGCTGGATCGAATTTTTCAGCATAACGTTGACGGTCTGGTAGTTGTTGTTAATTGTATTCAACTCTCGCTGGTGTATTCTTTGGAGACGTTTCCTTAGGCGCTGCCTATGTGCGTACAGCTTTTGAACATACTCCGGAAGACTCTGGTATCTGTCCCTGGGTTTTATCGGCTGTTTTTGGTTGTCCACTGCGTTTCTAATGGCCAGTTCCAGATTGTCGATGGCCGTGTCAATCTCACTGTTGGATAAGTTCCTATTTTCGGGTGGAGGTGTTAAGCTGCTTTCGATATCAAATCAAGTGTTGATGGAGTTCTAGGGAAGGTTGGTATTGGCTGTGAGATAACCACTAGTGAATGCTGTTGACTGTTGTTATCCAGCCAGTCCTTGATCGATTTGCCTTCGTGTGAAATGGAGGTATCTAGCCACAGGTGATGCCTTGCATTAAAGTCGCCGCCAATGAGTCCGTATGTGCTTTTCACCAGGATGCCATTGAGGACGTGAAGATCATTATGAATACTTCTCATGCTGGAATTGCATTTGAAGTAAACACTGACGATGGTGATGGTCTCATTGCTACCGAGTTTAATGGTAAATGCAGTAGCTTCACTGGTCTGGAGGCCTGTAATTTTGGTTACGATGGTGTTTGGCGCGATACTCGCCCTCACGTAAATGGCTGTGCCTCTACCTATCTCATCCATATCCTGTCGGTAAACATTGAAGCCGATGATGTCGATGTTGTTTCGCTTTTTGACGTTGGTCTCACTGATAAGGGCGATGTCCGGGTTGTTGCTCTTCATGAAAAGGTTGAATGACGTCCTCTTTACCAGGCTGTATAATGAATTCACATTATACGTCAGGATGCGGAGCTTCTTTAATTGCATAACTGGAAGATGAAGGTGGCCAGTGCCACGGACTTTTCTCCCTCGCTCAGTTGGCTGTAGTTATTTGGTACTGCACTTCGGACTTTCTCCATGACGGACATCAGGTTCGATCCGAAGATTCGTTGTACTTCGCTGTTAAGGTTCATCGGTGCTGAAGTAGGTCCGGCTTGCTTGGCTTGTGTTGTTTTTGCAGTGATGTTCTTGGCTGGGGTCCTTGATTGTTGCTGAGGTTTGCTTGCTGGTGCTGGATTAGGAGTAGGGCCACTCTTGGCCATAGATGCGTAGCTGACTGTTGGACGGGTAACCAAGCATGCTGATTTCGAAACAAACTCCTTGTGAGCTTGTTTCTCAGCCAACACCTTATTCCTCTCTGTAAGGCGAGCTTTCAGCATTGGGCATCCTTTATAGCTAGCTGGGTGTCCCTCCTTCTGGCAGTTGGCGCACCATACATCCATTCCACTCCTTACGCTTGCATTGGCCGGGTTCGTGGGTCTCCTTGCACGTGACGCAAACATAATTGCGTCCGCAGTTGGTGGCAACATGTCCAAAGCGTTGGCAGTTTCGGCACTGAACTATGTCGTTGCTCTTCAGTCGCTCCCAGTGGACACTTCACTAATATCACTGGTTTTGGACAATTCGACAACAAAATTGTTGTAGGATTTTCCTTGGGCCCGCCTAGATTTGAACTGTGTCACTTTAATGACTGGGAGACCCTCAATCCGCAGTTCATCCTCTACTTCGATGGCGGTGTACGTGTGGTGGATTCCTTTTAGCAGCAGAAGGTTCTTCCTGTCTTCCCTTGGCGTGAACGTGTTATATTCAATCTTCATTGTCTGCAGGAATTTTTTGATAGACTCTGTTCTGTGTTAATTTGAACAAAGGTAAGTTAAATTGGAAATAATTCTAAATGAAAAATTAAAATGGAAGATAAAATGAAACACAATCCTTTCAACGTTATAATAGAAGTAATTTTTATTTTATTAGTGACCTTTTTTCACCTTCGCTTTTCTTGACATTATTCTACAAAACATATACATACATATAATTCAATTACATTAAATATTCAACGAAAGACGACATCGGGTAGCGTTCTAAGCTATTTCTGGCGGCAGCATCCAACAGACTCAAAGGATTCCCTGTTTCCAGCGTTGATTATTGTTGTTTTGGTGTTCCTGTTTTTGAATGTTACACTGAGCTTCCTTCCTGTACAGTGCCTTCTAATTTCGGCAACACTCCCTGAAAAGCAGAAGATTGGCGGCATTCCTGGAGCCTTAGTAACATTGTTGGCGGTGGTTGTTTTGTTGGTGGTGGTCTTGCTGGTGGTAGTTTTTGGTTGTTGGGGGGGAGTGGCTTCGCCGGCTGATGATGTTGTTGCTGCTTGGGGCTCAACTGGCGTTGGTGCTTTGGCTGTAGGTGTTGGGGTCTTCTTTGGTGTCTGAAGTTCGTCAATTTGGGCTCGCTTGGTGGCGCTGTCGTTCTTTTTAGTTGTTTTCCTAGGCCTTTTCTTTCCGGGCTTGGGTGAGTCATTGGGGTCATCTTCAGAGCTCGTTGTAGCACTTAGCTCTTCTTCAGTGGACGATTCCTCGCTGTTGCTGGTTGTATTGTATTCTTCGCTGTCTTCTTCTTCGGCATCCATATTTGTGTCGTCGTCATTGTTTGGGTTGATGGTCATATCGGTTGAACTGCCTGAATAATAGATGTAAATCTGGCGTTGTACTTTGGTTCAAGGTAGCTGGTAATCCTTTTCAGCAATGCTTGCAGTGAAGACAAAGCTATTTCCAGATTAAAAGGTTCCATTGCTGGATTAACCTTAATTCCAGTAAACACTTTATTATTTTATTAGCACGGATTAACTTGCACAACACTATTTTAAGAAAAACTATTGTTCCGCACTTAATCCTTTTTGATTATTGGGATGATCTTAATCCCTTTTGCAGGTCGCTGTTGGTAGCCGGCAGGTACCTGTATTTTGTCCTTTTTTGCTTTGGGGTTGTTTTTATTTTAAATAAATTATTCCGCTATGCGTGTGTCTTCCTTCACTGAATCGAATGAATGTCAGAAGATGAGGATGACTTCGGTCTAGGGTTTATATAGCCACTGTTGCAGCTATCTATTCTTGATTGTTGTGCAGTGTGTTAGTGGTGTGACAAAGAATGTACACGTTCACTGCCATGTGACCCGCGCGCCGCACAGTGGCCCGTTTTGACTTTTTTGATTGCAAAAATCATATCTCCTAAACGAATAAAGATATTGCTTTAATTTTTTTTATCTTGAAGGAAATTTCCAAGGCTATAAAAATTGTGACTTTCAAAAAAAAAATGTTTACATGGTGTTTCAGAATTTGTGTTAAAATAAGAAGTTGTAACAAAGGTGATAAACGTAGCGGTATTTTAATATGCAATCGTCAAAAACAATTTTTTAAGTAATCTAAGTGAATTCAAACAGTAGAGCAAAAAGAAAAAGGACCAATTCGAGTGAAAAAGTAAGAAAAAAGTATTTTTTTTTAATTTTAAGGACTTTTTTTTATTTTCCAGTATTCAAGAATACATAATGTATTTTGGTGATATATCATAAGTCAAACAGTGTAAAAAGAAATAAATACAAAAAAATTAATATATACCACTAAATTTCTTGAAAACTATCATCTAAGTCCGGGGAAGTGTGTAATAAACTCATCATTTCTGGAGAGTATCGTTCCTTCAGATCTTTTTGGCTTCTCACATGCCTTAAGGAAGAAATAAGTGGATCCAAAGAGGTTGCAAGCATGTTAAATAGGTCCTTATTCTGCCGAATCCTTGAAACTTTACACGTATTCTGATATCGATATTTCTTGTAGTCTTTATTTTTGCATTCCTGGGCTTCTTCTGACAGTTCTCCAAGTGGTAGTGATTGATATTTAATTATATTTTGACTATGAACCAATATTTTGTGTAGAGTAGGTGTGAGTAGTTTTTCAGGATACTTTTGTTTTAAAAGCTCTGCCGTTTGCTTAGTATACCCCCCAAATTTCACTGCGGCGGGCACACTTTTTACTCCTTGAGAGGCCATGTATACCGCCGGCAATACCTTTTTGTATGAATTTTTTCTGCGAAGCCTGTTGTTGAAATACCCATTTTTCTTCAGTGGCACGTACATAGATAAAAACATTATAGTGATAAAAAAAGCACACAGATTTTTATCCATTTTCTTCCAAGTTATTTGGGGTTGATTATATTGAAAAAAAAAAAATAGAAAATAATATACAAAAAAAAAAAAAATTGGAATTCACTTTGAATGCTAGAAATATGTATATATGACTTATATCTAATAAATTTGTATTACATTTGATGCTTGATAAAACATTCTAAACATAATGGAGAATTTCCTTCACAAGTTGCGCAAAATGTACCTTCTTCGCCTTCTTTACTGCATCGGTTTTGCCTTCATTTGCGGATATACTGGTATAGCAATCTGCACACCGTTTTCCTCGCTGTTGCTGGTTGTATTGTATTCTTCGCTGTCTTCTTCTTCGGCATCCATATTTGTGTCGTCGTCATTGTTTGGGTTGATGGTCATATCGGTTGAACTGCCTGAATAATAGATGTAAATCTGGCGTTGTACTTTGGTTCAAGGTAGCTGGTAATCCTTTTCAGCAATGCTTGCAGTGAAGACAAAGCTATTTCCAGATTAAAAGGTTCCATTGCTGGATTAACCTTAATTCCAGTAAACACTTTATTATTTTATTAGCACGGATTAACTTGCACAACACTATTTTAAGAAAAACTATTGTTCCGCACTTAATCCTTTTTGATTATTGGGATGATCTTAATCCCTTTTGCAGGTCGCTGTTGGTAGCCGGCAGGTACCTGTATTTTGTCCTTTTTTGCTTTGGGGTTGTTTTTATTTTAAATAAATTATTCCGCTATGCGTGTGTCTTCCTTCACTGAATCGAATGAATGTCAGAAGATGAGGATGACTTCGGTCTAGGGTTTATATAGCCACTGTTGCAGCTATCTATTCTTGATTGTTGTGCAGTGTGTTAGTGGTGTGACAAAGAATGTACACGTTCACTGCCATGTGACCCGCGCGCCGCACAGTGGCCCGTTTTGACTTTTTTGATTGCAAAAATCATATCTCCTAAACGAATAAAGATATTGCTTTAATTTTTTTTATCTTGAAGGAAATTTCCAAGGCTATAAAAATTGTGACTTTCAAAAAAAAAATGTTTACATGGTGTTTCAGAATTTGTGTTAAAATAAGAAGTTGTAACAAAGGTGATAAACGTAGCGGTATTTTAATATGCAATCGTCAAAAACAATTTTTTAAGTAATCTAAGTGAATTCAAACAGTAGAGCAAAAAGAAAAAGGACCAATTCGAGTGAAAAAGTAAGAAAAAAGTATTTTTTTTTAATTTTAAGGACTTTTTTTTATTTTCCAGTATTCAAGAATACATAATGTATTTTGGTGATATATCATAAGTCAAACAGTGTAAAAAGAAATAAATACAAAAAAAATTAATATATACCACTAAATTTCTTGAAAACTATCATCTAAGTCCGGGGAAGTGTGTAATAAACTCATCATTTCTGGAGAGTATCGTTCCTTCAGATCTTTTTGGCTTCTCACATGCCTTAAGGAAGAAATAAGTGGATCCAAAGAGGTTGCAAGCATGTTAAATAGGTCCTTATTCTGCCGAATCCTTGAAACTTTACACGTATTCTGATATCGATATTTCTTGTAGTCTTTATTTTTGCATTCCTGGGCTTCTTCTGACAGTTCTCCAAGTGGTAGTGATTGATATTTAATTATATTTTGACTATGAACCAATATTTTGTGTAGAGTAGGTGTGAGTAGTTTTTCAGGATACTTTTGTTTTAAAAGCTCTGCCGTTTTCTTAGTATACCCCCCAAATTTCACTGCGGCGGGCACACTTTTTACTCCTTGAGAGGCCATGTATACCGCCGGCAATACCTTTTTGTATGAATTTTTTCTGCGAAGCCTGTTGTTGAAATACCCATTTTTCTTCAGTGGCACGTACATAGATAAAAACATTATAGTGATAAAAAAAGCACACAGATTTTTATCCATTTTCTTCCAAGTTATTTGGGGTTGATTATATTGAAAAAAAAAAAAATAGAAAATAATATACAAAAAAAAAAAAAAAATTGGAATTCACTTTGAATGCTAGAAATATGTATATATGACTTATATCTAATAAATTTGTATTACATTTGATGCTTGATAAAACATTCTAAACATAATGGAGAATTTCCTTCACAAGTTGCGCAAAATGTACCTTCTTCGCCTTCTTTACTGCATCGGTTTTGCCTTCATTTGCGGATATACTGGTATAGCAATCTGCACACCGTTTTCGAATTTTTCTGTTTCTAGAATCCTTGACATCGGTTTCTTTCAAAACATGCTTTGGTTTAGATGTCGATGCATTGATTTCGAAGGCAGGGTTACACAAAGCCTCGCAAATCGACTTTCTGAAGTCCAAAATCGAACAGCTTTTATTTTCTTTATAAAGTACCAACGCATTTACAACTGATGTTGAAAAAAGGAACTCAAAAGCTATTTTGTGATACCATCTTATGGTTTTTCGCAGAGGCGTAAAATAGCAAGCCATTTGATCTGATATGTCAATACCTTGTTTGGCATGATTGTAATCAACGATCATTTTCAATTTTTTGGTTTCCTGGCCATTAATATCCCGTTTTCCAGTTTCAACTTCCTCCAATCCATGTTTTGTGCTCAGCATTAGGACATCGCGCTTATCCTTCCATTTAGCAACAACAATACCCGAATTTGGTTGGTTTTCGGTTTTAATGATTTTCCAGAACCATATCGTCGCTTTTCTGGCAAAGTGGCACAAGTCAAAATTGGAAAGGAAAAAGTGCCGTTTTGTTACTAAGGATAAAAGAAAAATAATAAATAAATAATAATGTTTTGATATCGTAAAAGGATGAATGATCCATTTCATGAACTTTATATGGAGTTCTCGTCTTCTTGGCAGTTCTAATAAGGGTTATGCATTGCTTTGGAACATAGATTGGAGCTGATTTTAGTGATCTCTTCACGTTGCGCTCTATTACTGAATGAGCAGAATCGCCCTCATTTTGTGAATGACCTTTAATGAAAAATTTATGAGTGATACTCTTAAGTTTTGGCAAAACCTGGACAGCGTAAGCATATTAATCGATCACTTACAGATTCTTTATCACGTGTCTTTTTTTCTCTAGATAAAGTTTTCTCTTGTTAGTGTTTTTCATACTTTTCTTGTAAATCTTGTTTGTTTGTAGCGTTTTCATAGGCAACGCAGTTCTCACACTGGTTCTTCTTGGGGTTGTGGAAAGATATATTTTAATCCTTTTTTGAATATTCGATAGTATGCCATATATGTATTTGGCAAAATGAACGTTTTTCTCTTTGTATTGTTCCACGTAGTTTCTGTGGAGTTCGGAAATAGTTTTGCCTCCATCCATGTACTCCCGGGAAGAATTTGTCCTGCAGAAATGACTGGGCATTCGAGGGCTTGAATCAATGTGTTCTTTTATCCCATTTTCAGTGTCAATATCAAATTTCTTTTCGGGAATGCGCTTTTCTCTTTTGTCGCTTTCAACTATATTTCAAACATTTAAGTCTTTCTTTTTCAGCACAGTTCTTATAGGTATTTGAGTTATACCAAGTGTGGACATAAAGTAGATTTGCATACCCTTATCCGGGTGTTATCGACGTTAAAATAAAAGGCGTTATTCTGACCTCGTTTTTTTCTTGTACTGGGTTCTCCTGAGTCTCGAATATACCTGTATTTAGGCTTAATCTCAACCATAGAACCAGCCAGAAAGTTTCTCGACACAACCCAAAGCCTCTTCGTTCTTTCAAAAATAATTTTTCTTTTTTCTTCACTTATGCGTGCTTGGGTTTTCAATCCAGGATCAGGTATCCCTTCAATTAGATTTTCCAATACTTCCTCTTCGTCCAAGTCTAATTTATTTGCGAGAATAGTTTTCTGGTGCATATAGTTCTGGAAAGTTTCCGTAGTCAGCCAGACTCTCCCTTCGAACGCTCGTTTTAAAATTAATCGGCTCTCGTTTGTCGCAAATATTTTATTCATCTCTCTCAATAATTGCACGGTTGTCATAAGTAGTATAAACTAGAAGGTACGAGGCCACCGGTATCACTGGGGTTCTGATCTATGCTATGCTAAATACCGGTATTATTTGGGGTTCTGATCTATGCTATGCTAAATACTGGTATTATTTCGGGTTCTAGACCATGCTTAGCAAACGTTAGATACCGGTATTATTTCGGGTTCTAGACCATGCTTAGCAAACGTTAGATACCGGTATTATTTTGGGTTCTAGACCATGCTTAGCAAACGTTAGATACCGGTATTATTTTGGGTTATAGACCATGCTTAGCAAACGTTAGATACCGGTATTATTTCGGGTTCTAGACCATGCTTAGCAAACGTTAGATACCGGTATTATTTCGGGTTCTAGACCATGCTTAGCAAACGTTAGGTACCGGTTTTATTTTGGGTTCTAGACCATGCTTAGCAAACGTTAGATACCGGTATTATTTTGGGTTCTAGACTATGCTTAGCAAACGTTAGATACCGGTATTATTTTGGGTTCTAGACCATGCTTAGCAAACGTTAGAACGCAAAAACGTAATATTCACGTTCACGTTAAAACGCAAAAACGTAAAATTTAAGTTCACGTTAAAACGCAAAAACGTAAAATTAACGTTTACGTTAAAACGCAAAAACGTAAAATTCACGTTCGGAACGCAAAAATCACCATAGGAAACAGAACATGATGTTTAAGAGTTAAGTTTTTCAGAAAAGGTGGTCCATATGAGTGAAGAGAGAAAAGAATCGTTAAGTAAAAAGACATGTTATTTTTTAAATTTTTTTTTTTATTTTTTTATTAAATTTTAATATTTAAAAAATCAGTAAGTATTGCTGGTAGGAGGCTTACATCAAACCTCCCTTTATTAGATTTTATTTTTAAAGAATACAGCAGGTGGGTCACTGCCACAAGATCATTTCATTTTCAAGTTCTATTCGATAATGACCCCAAGCTAGTGTATTTATATTATTGGTACATATAAATCTTTTGTCATCAGAACAACTTAAACTTAATTTGTTTATACATTCGGTGTATAGTATGATGTTTAGATCTAAAGTTCAACATTTTACTATAGAATTTTTGTTTGTGTAGCAAACAGTCTCTGTAATTTTGTACATTTTAGGTCTTAATGCTATAAATTCCTTCATTATTAGGCGTTATTCTGACCTCGTTTTTTTCTTGTACTGGGTTCTCCTGAGTCTCGAATATACCTGTATTTAGGCTTAATCTCAACCATAGAACCAGCCAGAAAGTTTCTCGACACAACCCAAAGCCCAGTATCTTTCAAAAATAATTTTTCTTTTTTCTTCACTTATGCGTGCTTGGGTTTTCAATCCAGGATCAGGTATCCCTTCAATTAGATTTTCCAATACTTCCTCTTCGTCCAAGTCTAATTTATTTGCGAGAATAGTTTTCTCGTGCATATAGTTCTGGAAAGTTTCCGTAGTCAGCCAGACTCTCCCTTCGAACGCTCGTTTTAAAATTAATCGGCTCTCGTTTGTCGCAAATATTTTATTCATCTCTCTCAATAATTGCACGGTTGTCATAAGAAGTATAAACTAGAAGGTACGAGGCTACCGGTATCACTGGGGTTCTGATCTATACTATGCTAAATACCGGTATTATTTGTGGTTCTGATCTATGCTATGCTAAATACTGGTATTATTTCGGGTTCTAGACCATGCTTAGCAAACGTTAGATACCGGTATTATTTCGGGTTCTAGACCATGCTTAGCAAACGTTAGATACCGGTATTATTTTGGGTTCTAGACCATGCTTAGCAAACGTTAGATACCGGTATTATTTTGGGTTCTAGACCATGCTTAGCAAACGTTAGATACCGGTATTATTTTGGGTTCTAGACCATGCTTAGCAAACGTTAGAACGCAAAAACGTAATATTCACGTTCACGTTAAAACGCAAAAACGTAAAATTCAAGTTCACGTTAAAACGCAAAAACGTAAAATTAACGTTTACGTTAAAACGCAAAAACGTAAAATTCACGTTCGGAACGCAAAAATCACCATAGGAAACTGAACAAAATCATGAACAGAACATGATGTTTAAGAGTTAAGTTTTTTCAGAAAAGGTGGTCCATATGAGTGAAGAGAGAAAAGAATCGTTAAGTAAAAAGACATGTTATTTTTTAAATTTTTTTTTTTATTTTTTTATTAAATTTTAATATTTAAAAAATCAGTTAGTATTGCTGGTAGGAGGCTTACATCAAACCTCCCTTTATTAGATTTTATTTTTAAAGAATACAGCAGGTGGGCCACTGCCACAAGATCATTTCATTTTCAAGTTCTATTCGATAATGACCCCAAGCTAGTGTATTTATATTATTGGTACATATAAATCTTTTGTCATCAGAACAACTTAAACTTAATTTGTTTATACATTCGGTGTATAGTATGATGTTTAGATATAAAGTTCAACATTTTACTATAGAAGTTTTGTTTGTAATTTTGTACATTTTAGCTCTTAATGCTATAAATTCCTTCATTATTCTACCATTATTTTCATCCTTCATAAATCCTAACTTTTTCACATTGAGCTGGGCAATACCGTAGCGGTTTTGGGGTGGATAGTCTGAAGTATCAAATTTATCTATTATATCATATCTTATATCATTGTAAAAATCATCTGTTCTTATTTTATAAATAAATGAATCGGTATCCATGTTGCCCAGATGTAGGTTGTCAGTAAATTTACGTTTCATGTATGCATAATGAAAGTCGTACATTTTATACTTTGAAATCTCCAAAAAAACCCAAAAACCTAAGTATATAGGCTTATTATATACACAGTGAATTCGTTTTAACTGAATAGCAGCCATGGTTTCCGAAAATTCTAATATGCTATGAAAATTAGGTTTAGCTATAAGAACGCGACTACCGAGATGGGTACCTTTGCTTTCTATTGAATCGACAATTCGAACATATTTTCGTTTGTCTACATTTTCCATAGTTTTTCCGAATACAGGATTCTTGCTAAGTTTACGCTGATCCTTTTCAAACTTTGTGGTGGCTTTTTTTCTTAATTCATTGTTTAAATCAATATATTTTTTCAGCCATTGAGATTGTTTGAATTGCATCACTCTATGAATTTTCTTAAGCACCAAACCATTATCAAGGCATTGAATTAATGTTTTGTAATGAATTATATAATTCAATTTATTATTCAAATCAGCAATTAATTTTTTATCGGATTTACCAGACAATGAAATGATTATATTTGAAATTAACCAGCCTTTAATCTCATCTAAATTAGTTGGAGGTTCAACCCATTTAAAGTCTAAATGTGGGAGGTAATCAGACATGGCCCAACCGTATAGGTTATTAGCATCCAAGTGCATTAAATAATCAGATGGTTTACTTGAATCATAATCAACCATATATTTATTATTTGCTTTACAATCAATGTCGTTAAACCTCCTCTTATGCCCCTAGCGAAAAAGTTATACATGTTAATGCCTGTCAAAAGTTCAAGCTTAACACCTGTTTCTTTCAACATAGCAAGCATCCCACGAAAAACCTGGCAATGCATAACAGTGACAGGGGTCTAGACCATAAATTGTTCTAGAATCAATTCATAATTTTTTCAAAAATGTCTGATAAAATTAAGACGCCTGTAATTAAATAGTGTTCAAGATATTCTCTTAAATTACTACATTTAAAATGTGACCAAACTTTCTCAGCATGATTATAATCATCTTGGTTACAATCCTCTTCAACCAAAGAATTTTTTAAATGATTCTATTGGAGGAAGCTCCGTCTCACTTAATTTGTCTATAAAATTTAAATAATCATAGCATAAAACACCCTTACGAGTCATAAGTTGAATAAATTCATCATCTTTGAAAAATGTTGATACAATTTAAAAAATTTTTTTTTCATCAAGAGTTTTTGCTATCTTATCTAAACTTGAAGGCAAAAATCTAAATGAGTCTAAGAACCGTAATTCTAGAAACTCGCTCTGCTCACTATTTATTAATAGTTTTGTTGATATGGATATATATTTCTCTTTGTTGAGAGGAAAAATATTGATAACCGATTTGATATTACCCAGCTCTTTTATAAATAAATGAGAATCATAACCGGTCAAATTATGGGAAAAAATTGGAATGAATTTAGGTATCTTATAGTTATAGTTTAAGTTACAATTTGAATGCGCTGCTCCTCTGAATTTACCACTTAAGTGATCATGATCTCGTACCTATACGTCGCCCCATACTGCCTTCTTACAAATATGGCATCTTGTTGCCTGCTAAAATTTAATTTCATCCTGGGGTGTCATGTTAATTTTGATCTTCTTACTCAAATGATGTCGATGAATATGTTTGGAGTCTTCAATCAAGTTCGTAACAAAAACTCGTGCACAGTCTTCACCTAGAGTAAAAAAAATATATATATTACAGCGCTCATAATTTTCATATTGCATAAGAGATAAATCCTTTAAAACAAATTTACTTACCAGTGTATTTGAACAATTTATTTAGAGATGGATCAAATTAGCTTTTGATAAATTATGGAACAGCAATCGGGGTATGTTTTTTAATCGATGTATTCGATGATTTTGGGGGATCAGGTTGGCAGCTATCAATATTCACCAGCATGCATTCAAAATCTGCATAGATGGCAAATAGCACTTCGAGTGACCTCGATTGATGCTCAAACTGTAGTATATTATTTGTCTCATTTGGTAGGGCTGTCACAGTTCACCCTGTCTATGAATATATCCAAGTGCGCATCATCGTTGTCGTCGTCGTCGCCGCCCCGGCATCTGTCTGTATGTTCTCAACCCTTATTTCTGCTGGTAGGGAAAGCAACCGTAATATTAATTCGGGTTTTGTGCCGTTGGTTTTTTTGTTTTGGCTTTTTTGTTTAGTCTGTCTAGCCACGACCGCAGCTGAACGGCTGTATATTTTTTTTTTAACGATTCAACACGTGACGCGTCGTTTTCCATCTTTATGGGCAACACTATTTATTATCGTACTAAGAAAACCGTCGCAGTTTATATTACTTTTTTTTAGGTCTTTTGGGTTTTTACAACTCACCCTAAATGCGGTTTCGAAAAAGAAATGTTTGTTAGGTTTTATATATATATATATGTGGAGTTAGTGCTCCGCAGAATTAAATTTTTACCACTTCCTCTCAGTTCTCAGGTATCTTCTTCCAAAATAAGTTAAATAAACACACAACTTCTTTCTTAGTAGGTATTTACACTTTATTTAATGCAAAAAATAACTTAAGTAATAGCAAATTTAATCAACTAACAGATAGAATGGAGAGGTCTGATTTTCTTCGTGGTCAATCTAGAACTAACTACTCAATCGCTTTTCGTTCGTCTCGTTCTTTGTGTCATCTTCTTCGTCTCGTTTTTATGTCATCTTCTTTGTCTCGTCTGTGGTGTTATATACTGTCGTCGTTGTTATATGCGGTTGTTGCTGTCATTTGTTGTCGTCGTTGTTATATGCAGATGCTGCTGTCATATACCGTCGTCGTCGTCTAGTCGAATATCCTACATATATATATTTTGTTTTTGGGTACACTTAACCGCATAAAATAGGACTTGGCGGATATCTATCCCACTTCTGATTTTTAGGACTCAATAAAAACTCGAAATTATTTTAAGACCAAAAAAACTCGGAATTAGTTAAATTATTTTTATTTATTAATATTGTTCGCAAGACCAAAACTGCACGTCGCGTCGGACCGATTCCACTGATCAAATTCAACTGTCTCTTTTTCGGCGAAACCAAAATCTAGATTACATTTACAATAATACAAAATTTAAATAAAAGCAATAACTAATTTACACTAAAATAACATTTATGTATACAAAATTCACAAAGAAAAACTTGTTTTTGTCAACTTTACACTTTGAAGTGTGACTGGAAAGTAAGATGGTCTAATAGGCTTGCATACAGCGATCATGATGGATAGAAAGCATGGTTAGAAAAGAATGAAAGTATATGATTCCGCGACTATTGGCAATCTGTAACGTTAGCTTGGCCCTTGCCTACAAGAAACGATGTTTTGCCAGCTCACCGAAGAACAAGAGGAACAGGAACCCTCTTTGGGTTTCAATGGGTTGTAGAAATGTTTTTTTTTATCAGATTGATTTACTGATGCTCTTCGATGTGAAGTGGTGGTTGTTTATCGCATTGAAGATTGTCCAATGTTAATATTCATAAATGCTATTGGATTTGGACCAATATTTATGTTATCTCATATTTCTGAGAATCCTATTCAAATTTGAGTGTGTAACGTTGGTTATTCCCAACTCCTCCCTCCTCCCTCTTAACTACCCTTTCCACCCTTAGGACCGATGTCTACAGACCCATCGGCCCATTCAGGCAGAAGTCAAAAAGGGGTGTCCAATTACGCTAGTAAAAGAAGGATTAAGGTAAATAACCACAAAGGTAAATAACCACGATTAGCTCGTTGATGGGGGGGTCTTGTTACGCGTAAAAAGGAAGTGTTACTTGTCCAAGCCTAAGTCTAAGTTTGAGTTCGACTGTAAATAAGTTCCATCTTTCAAAAAAAAAGGCAGGACCCGAATTTCCGCAACCAATATCGACTTTGTTTCTTTAGTTTTTCTCAATACAGGAGGACACATGTCGTAATCCCTCCGAGCATATCTGCACCCACCCTATAAAATATCCTCAAATTAAATTGAGAGATATTCCAATACTATTACTACAATTCTATTTATGCTCCAAGTATTAAGCGTAATAGCCCTTATTCAAGAAGGGCAAGTTTTTGACTCACCCTTTTACTCCACTGGGAATTCTGTGCCCCTGAGTCTCTAATATAGCGCGAACTGGCCCGATCAACCGCCCGTCGACCTTCAATCTTACCAACATTGTTGGAATCAAAGCTTCATCACCTGTAGAGTAGCTTTCAAGAAGGTTCTTATTTTTATTGAACTTTTGCCGCTTAGCCGGAACAATTATTTGTCAATCACCATCGCGTTTAATGCCTTTTTTTACAGTAGCCTCTGCCAGATATACTCTCTGGCTTGGGCACAATAGGCTGTTGTGCATTATTTTAAATGGACATCTCGGGCACGGAGACTGGAAGCACGCATTTACGTTATGTCCTTGCATGAAGCAATTCTTACACAACATGTGCATGCGCACAAAACGCACCCTAGCTGCCTGGTCCAATGCCCTGATTGCTTGCAATGGTATAATTGATGTTCCTCGCCGCATAACTCGCATTATGAAGGCTGCCATGGCCTGATGGCTGCTTGCCGGTTGTGCGCTTGCCGATCCAGAATGTCAGCATCTCCTTTGATGTTGGAGTTTCGGATTGCCGTTGCAACTCCTATTGGAGGGCCGTGTCCGCATCTAGCCGCTCGTGTAGCAATGCACAAAATGATGAAGACCACACCGTCGCTATTACGCTTACCGTTGTTCATTCTTTATTGATATGAACAAAATATCTCGCTAATTTGCCGCTATTTCACTATATTATTCTTTTTTTTTTAATTCTCGCAATGACCTACGCCATCTCTCCCCTGCTGTTGTTTCCTAATGAAACAAACATGACTATATGCCGCACTATATGCCGCTTTGCCGAAACCCTTTCCCAATTAATTTTCCCTTTTTTCTCACTTGGCAACTACATAAGTATTTATCTGCACTCATTCACAAAATATAAATGAAAATTTTACTCACAGTTTTTCTTCCAAAAAATAAATGTATTTGTTTATTTTCTTCGAAATAATTCTCGCAGAGTACTTCCAAAAAATAAATATATTTGCTAATGTTTTTTCTCTAAATAATGATCGCACAGTAAAAGATCAGAACTTCCCAACTATCTCTTGTGGAGGCTAACAAAAAATTGAACGAGACAAACAGAAACAACCTACGGAGCACGCGCAGCTGCTGCTTGTGTTTTTCTCCACTTTGTTGTCTTCTTCTCGTTCGCCTGCTAGTTGTTCGTGAGTGTATACACTTATGTATTTTGTGTATCCCTCTATATAAAATATAGTACAGCTTGCTGAGAGTAGATATTTCTTTTTATTTCCCCTTTGAATAGCAGACACGCTTCCCATGTTGGGACTTGCACAAATATATTGTAAAAGGAACACATGCACATACATTACCAATATAAAGCCGCTTGCCGCTGTCGATACATCTTGCTGATATTTACAGCTATATTCTTCTTGCTGATTTTTCTTCCTCAATTGACGTACATATAGCAAGGTCTCGCCATTTTTTTTATTTTTAATTTCACTAGCTAATTTACTTATAATCAATCTATCACAAGCAAAAACGAAACACTCGCGGACCTTATCCATATGTCGCTGGTAACTATCCGGCTCGTTTGGACCAAATGTTTAAACCGAAGTTAAATCTCGCATAGAAATGCGGAAAACCTAACTCGACGTTGAACCGATGCTTATTTTTAAATAAAGAAAACTAAAACAATTTTGTTTGGGAAAAAGCATTAGCAAAAAACCCAATTTATTTAAACACTAACGTGAACACTTTTCTACTTGCCTACTGGCCATTTACAGAGCTGAATGAAGACTAAAAATATTTTATCTAAGAACGAAGAATGCATGTTCTTTTGTATGCTCTTTCGTATAGTACATAATAAGAATAAATAATGTTGAAGTATAGGTTTAGCTGGCGGTTGCTGGCTGTAGTGGTGTTGAAATTCGTACGCTCGCGTTCGATACAATTTGTACAATGAATTGCATATAAATATGTAGTAAAATAATGATATATGTAGTTACAAAAATAATCCACTTACCGGTACTCCCAGATGTTGTGCACAGCATTTGGTTGACCTGGTGAAATCCTAAACGATGATTGTATGTACATTTGATATAAATTTAAAGATGATGATGAAGTGGGTGATAATATTCGAATTATTCTGTTTTCTTTTACAATTAAAAAAAAAATTATTCATTCCGTCACGATGCATAGAATGGTACACTAACGTATTATTGATTATAATGACTTATCCACTCAATTTTTACATTAGTATCATCATTGAGTATTTATACATAAAGAAATCAAGATAGTTTCAATCTTTCCTCATAAGATGTCACTTGCATGCCATAACAAAAAATATTGGATTACACTCAAAATGAACAAAATACGCTCAAGTAAAAAAGAAAAAAAGGTTTGAGAGACTTTTTTGTTTACCTCATTGCCCGTTCTTTATCAATCATAAGGAATGAAAAATAAAATCGTAAATCTAATGGTTGTAAAGATATCGAAGAAGCCCTTTTCCACCCTTTTTTTCAAAATGGCGGCCAAATGCGCGGGCTTTCAACCCCGAAAATCGGGTTTTATACTCACACTGAACCCCCCTATACATCAAAAGAAAAAAATCGTGTCCTACCCAAAATGCAAGGTTCGGCCAAAATTTTTGTAACATTTCAATGGAGTATAGTTACATACCTAGTTTTGAATTCAAATATGTATTGAAAGTGTTTGATAAAACCATAAAAGAGGCACTTAAAAAAAGGAAAATTTAGACTTATCTATTTATTGCAAACAATAGCAATAGCAGTATGAATTAATGAAAAATAAGAATTTCTGATCTAATTTTACGATATTTTTGAATTTTATGTTCGATGTAAATCAAAACACAATTTTTGATTTTAAAATAACTTTAAAAGCAAGAGCTCTTTCGTTTATTTGTCTGGTTATTAGATGCGGTATTGTTAGACTTTAAGATCGCTGTTACATTCCTGGTTTGTTTTCGCTGAATATGTGTATGATTCGATATTTCATCTACTTTAATATTTAGCTGATTATATTGTTTTTGAAGATTTTCAATCATTGTCGTTATGGAGAGAAGGTCCCGTGTAATATTTTTCTGAACAAAGGGATCACATTCATTACAAAAGTAATAAAAGCCTTGGTTCTTGCTCAACGTTTTTATAGAGCTATAGTTAGCATTGATGCACTCCACATGGAAGGTTCTATGACAGTTACCATAGCATATGATCGAATCAATCATAAAGTCGCATATTTTTAAACATTTTCCACAATCAGACATTTTTATGTTTTACTCAGAAAATAAAATAAAATTCGTAGAAGAAAATTTCGTTATAAGTGTACTTCAAAAATATGGTTGGTGTCTGTGATAAGTAAAGTATGAGCAATATCATTATCATATACACGAACCAACTGATCGAAATTATATTTAAATAAAGCTTTAGGAGTAAAATACATGAACAGTAAAAGCACTTGCACTCATGTAGGTGAGAATGATTCGGAGACGAGTATGACAGTCAGATGTTGATGAACGTAATTGGGTGCGCGCTTCACGGTCTAAGCAAAGTCCGATGGATGAAGTCGTTTTCGTAGAATTTGTTTATTCAAGTGATGACTGATGAGCAATGAATTGCGATGCACAAGATTGGAGCCAGCGTCTAGTGAAATGTTGAGATTAAGGTTGTTTGATGAGAAGTGAGTCCAGGAGGTGTAGAGTGCAACTTGTTGCGGCATGAAAAGAAACCGATACAGGTTGTGTAGCATCAAATTTGCTTTATTGGCAGAACATACACTAAGAATGTTGCAACTCACCCAGAGAGACAATAGAAAAGGAGAAAAAATATTTTAACGGCAACGACGAATGACGATGAGAATTGAGAAAACCGGAAAAAAATCACTCAAGCACTCAATTTTTGATAGAATTAAATCAGAATAGAAATAAATGACAATTTAATTTATTCAATTTAAAAGAAATTAGGTAAAACACATTTAATGACACAATGTTTTTGAATAGATCAGGCATTTATGCAAAAATTATATTAAAAATCTGAATTTAAAAGAGACTTTAACTAGAAATAAATGTAAAGAACTCAGGAGCAGAAATTAAACACAAGTTGGCTTGATTTCAAAGTATTCTATTGAGTGTTGTATTGAACTATGTTGGTACATCTGTTCTTAATTACTTTCATATGTTTAAAAGATAGTTTCTTTATTAAGATGAGCTGCTGCCATAACTTATGTAATAAAACTAATACATTGTCAAAAAAATAACATAATTTGAAGCAGTGTTCACATATATGTAGGTTAATTTCACCCTTTTACAAATAAAATTGATCCTTTCGTTTATAAAATTGACACTTTTCCTAAGCAATTAATAATTTATAATTACGAGTATATAATAATTAATAATTATATTTAAAAAAAAAAACATCAAATAATATTGATTAACGATAAAAAACAGAAAATTAATTTGATTTGCTTGTTTGCAAAAGCATGAATTTAATTAAGACTGTAAAAAACACAATTATAATCTTACAACATAATTCATTAATTTGAAGTTAAAAAAACAAAAACTATAACTGTTTCTATATGAAAAAGAAAACCGTTAAAATTGGTTAAATTTATAAGCAGGTACTTACAAATACTTTTTTCATCTGGTGCTTTTTCAAGATATTTTTTGCTTTTTCCAAGTTTTTTATTTTTTATTTTTAAGGGTTTTTTTTCTTTTATTACTTCGTGTATTTTCTGTCAGAACTTTGGTTTTAATACGCAAATCTTTAAGTGCGTTATTAAAATTTTTCATCGATGTTCTTATTAGAAATCTAACAATAAATTTTAATATTCCATCCTTGTGGTTGCTGCAGAACTCAAATATCGTTTTGTTTTTAGAAATAGTAGGTATCTACCATTAAAACATTTAAGTTCCTTTTAAACTTGAAACACTTAAAATATTTTCGAAAAATTGAAATGATATAATTTAGGATCTTAAGTTTATTAATGTAACAGTTTTTTTCTCGTAATTTTCCTGTTCTTTAAAATAATGACTAGAAGTAGAGCACTTATTGTTCGACGACAGTTTCATAGCTAACCAACTAGCGACAAAGGCATTACACTTATTTTACGTTTTTGAAGGCTCCTCGGATTTTCAATATTAACTGGCTTCTCCTCAGTAAAATTTTTGAAGTTGTTCTCTTTTTGGTTGGTCACGGCCAAATTAATTGGCCCGAATCAAGAGACAGTCAGGAAGTCAAAAAGAAGAAAGAACTAGAAAGCCTCTGAAATCTGAATTTCGCAATGAAACATAATAGAATGGGGCAAAAGCGGAAATGAAATGCTGTTCGGTACGACACGAATTCGAACTTTAAGTGTGTTCGTTACCACTGTTGTTGGTTTGCGCAAAAAAAAAAAATATGGCGCAGGATGGATGATGAAATATATGGTGCCGATTAACAAATAAGAACACCGTAGAAAAAGTTTTGGTTTTGTTGGTTTTATTTTTACTTTTAGCTTAACTACACTAGTTTATAAGTTTTATTCCATTACACTAGTTTGTAAGTTTTAGGTTAATTAGCTTGTGGGACACTAGTTTATACGTGTGATTTAGGTTTAAGATTTTCGCTGTTGCTTCGTTGCTTGCACAAAAAGGAATGAAAATTTTTAATACACGAAGAACAATCGAGAGTAAGCGAGAAAGCAAGAAAAAAGACGGGTTGAATCATTGAAGTAAAAACCCACGTCTGCCAACTGAGAAATGAGAAATTAGGGTGCGTTCGGTTAACAGCAGTTGGATGCGTTTTGACTTTAAATAAATAGATGATTGACTTTATTATTGGTTTTATGATTTCAACAACTGTGCCATAAACCGAAACCTTCTCTCTCAACACAATGATGCGATTGAGTGCGCTGGTGCAACGAGCTAACTTTTAATATTTTTCTTTTTTTTTTATTAGAATTTCTATGAGGTCTATTTTTCAAATTATGTTTTTTTTTTTTGTATTTTGAATAGCTATAAATACCGGTCATTGGTAGAGACGTATCCTACAAGTGTCGTCGTTGCTTCGGTCTCAAGTGGCTTGTGCGATAGATTAGGGTTAGGGTTAGAAGATGTACAGTAAAACCCGGATAAGTGCCTGACCATAAATGCCTAGCTTTAAGAGGTACTTATGCGGGGTGCTACAATTTTTTTTTTGTTAAAGTACCATTTGGTAAGGCTTTGAAACAAAGGCCACTTTCGTCAACATGGAAATTAGACTTGGCAAAACTTCTTGGCGATATAGATCAGCTCCTGAAACATCTGCGTCAGCCACCTCACCTTGAATTTTCTTGTATCTTATATTTTCTCTTCGCTTCCAGCGCCAAAGCCAACCAGTTGTTGGCTCAAAGTTTTCATTTAATTTAACAGTGTTCTGTGTTAAATTTGGAAAAATGATAAGTTAATTTTGAAATATAATTCTAAAATGAAATTAAAATGGAAGATAAATGAAACACACTCTTTTCAACGTTTCTTCCAATTTTTCATTTTGCTATTCAGAATTATATTTGGCGCTTTGAAGTTTCACTACCCTTCAAAGAACTTCATCGACCAAGACTTATGTCAACAAAACAGAAGGCCTTAATGATGTTTTATAAAAAAAAAAAGAAATTTTTATTTCATTTGTGACCTTTTGTCACCTTCGTATTCTTTACATTATTTACAAAACATATTGACATAAAATATTTAACGAAGACGACATCGGGTAGCGTTCTAAGCTATTTCTAGCGGCAGTATCCAACATCCAGATTCAAATTTATAAAATGTTTACAAGGACTGGCTTTGTTTTGTCCTAAAACAGAAACGTCAAAGGAAGTTGTAATCTTTTTAAGACCCAATAATTGAGCTGCCGATTCGGTTATAAAAGTAGCTTGAGATCTAGGATCGATCAAAGCTCTTAATTGAACAAATTCTCCTTGGGCTGATTTGACTTTTATAATCGCTGTTGCTAATAAAATTTGGGTTCTTTTAGATTCGTTTAGATGAAAACAGTTTGAAGATGTTGAAGGCGGTATATCGTAGGGTTGAAAGTTTTGAGCATTTGGATTAAATTCCGTTGCTACATGATGTGTTTGTGAGCGATTTTGATTCTGGGTGTTTGGATTTGTGTGAGCGAATGTGTTTCTATTATTATTCTTTTGAGTGGGTATGTATGAGTTTGTTTGTAATTGAGAGCGAGGATTATTTGAAATTGTGTTATTATTATTTGTGTTGTGTCCATAGGTCGCTGGTTCATATCCGGCTCGAAGGACCAAACAAAATGTTCTGTGTTAAATTGGGAAAAATGATAAGTTAATTTTGAAATATAATTTTAAAATGAAATTAAAATGGAAGATAAATGAAACACACTCTTTTCAACGTTATAAAAAAAAAAAAGAAATTTTTATTTCATTTGTGACCTTTTGTCACCTTCGTATTCTTTACATTATTTACAAAACATATTGACATAAAATATTTAACGAAGACGACATCGGGTAGCGTTCTAAGCTATTTCTAGCGGCAGTATCCAACAAACAGCAAACTCTTTAGCTTTGTTCATTAGCTCAATTCCACTGATTATTGTATTTTGAGATCGCATTTGATCAAACCATTTAGTAAAAGCTTTCTCTACTTTTTTATTTGAACTCTTTCGCAAAATTTTTTTGTTTTGGTTTGTTTGTGCAGCTTCTTCTAACTTTGTTTTGTTTTTTGCCACTCGATTATTAGTAGAAACATCACATTTAAATTGTTCAGCAATTTTCTTTCTTGATTTTGTTTTGCTTTCAACCAGGCGGAGGATTCGTAGTTTTTGTTTAATTGAAAGTGAAGTCAGTTTTCGGTTCTTTCCAGGCATTTTTCACAATTCTTATGAATAAAATTTGTAATGAAAATGAAAACAATCTTACAGTTTAAAATTAACAACAAAACAAAATTACTTTGACAGTTGAAATTTTGACAGTGACAGCTACCTAGTTAGTCTCCCCCATTGTAGTAGATTAAGATTATTACTTTTTTATATACTTATTAAATGAGTTTTATATGAAAAAATCCTCAAAATGTTGGTTCTAAAAAAACAGGTATTGATGCAGGTAAGGCACTTATGTGATAGGCACTTATCCGGGTTTCACTGTAGATTTATACGTAACTCTTTCCTTCTATGTCCGAACATCTTATTGGGAAGCCACAAGGTGTTATTTGGTTCCCTTTGCGTAACCCTCCCAAAGTCAACTATGATACAAAATTAAATAGTGACCATCCATGGCCAACGCCTCGCAAACAAAGAATATGACGAAAGCCCCTTATTTAAAGTTGAGTAATTGTTTAAAATACTCTCTGTAAAGACCTATGTATATAGAGAACACAATATAAACACTTCGTAATCTTCAACAAAAGTTTATTTCTATGTAAGTCTGCTTTGCTGCAATACTCAATACCGACTGACAAGTCTCTCGCGTGCTCTCGGTTGATGGATTGGCCGGTGGTTGTTTTACAGGGCGCCACGCTCTCAATTTACGTCGATTATCTAGCATTATTATATACTCCCCCTTGCACTGAAAAATATCTTAATAACTCATCCTTTTAACCAATATTTCCGCTCATGAAAAGTATTTCGAATAAAGGTACATCATAGTTCAGGTTTCAATTTTTCAATGGAATAATTTATTAACTTTCAAATAAGATCTTAAATCTAAAATATAAATTAATTTTCTGTAATGATATTTTATTTACTCATTGTACGTATCCGCTTGTAGGTGTGTATTTTGTTCGTTTACAAATAATCAATAGTTTATGTTTGACTCTTTAATAATATTACCACTCGATACTGAGTATATTTCCCCCTTCTGCCGCGATTATCACGACTCGATTTTGTTTAACGCCCACTCCATGATTTCCGAAAAAAGCTGAAACCAAACTAGCTTCCATTCTTTACTAATAAGATCACGTGTTTCAAAACATTGTTAACGGTATTATTCCTAGTGGAGGTTATGAGCAATGCGCTATTAAAATCGTGTAACAGAACTTATGGCTAGACTAGGTAGTTTATTTTCTGCTTATTAGCTATTGTTTCTCTTTTAGTTCTTTAGCTCACGGTCTCAAAATATTTATATACAGTTAGGGAATTAAGTCTTCATACATACCTAAAATTTCATATATTCGTCAATCAAAGAGAACCAGGAAAAAAGTTTTGCAGCAAAAGTATTCAAATACATTTTAATTATTATACGAAAACAAAATTTTTCATTATTCTTTTAAAATTATAAAAAAAAAACAAAAAAACAAATTATAAGAGTGGACAAAAGTGTTCATACATAACAAAAGATTTCTTAACATTAAATGAAAAACATAATTTTTGAATTCAATTCCTTCTACATTAGTACTTTGTTGGTCCACCTTTAGCATTAATCACTGCCTGTAGACGTCTTGGCATAGATTCAACAAGATTTTGGGTCACATCGGGGGTAATTTCCGACCAGCACCTTTGTAAAGCTTCTTTTAACGTTTGTTTGTTGGTAACATCGACATGAGCAATTTTTCGTTTTAAAATATCCCAAACGTGCTCAATAGGATTTAGGTCCGTCGATTGTGGAGGCGTTTTTAATTGCCTTGGTGCATGATATAGCAGCCAATCTCTAACAATGATCGCGGTATGCTTGGGATCGTTGTCCTGTTGGAAAATCCAACTCTGGCCAAGACCCAACATATCCACTGATGGCTGCAAATTATGTTCTAATAGTTGTGTATAATAGTATCGGTCCATAATACCATCAATAAACACTAGTCGGCCAACTCCAGATGCTGCTATTGCGCCCCAAGCCATTACGTTGCCACCACCATGTTTCACTGTTGGCACAATATTCTTTGGCTCAAGAGCTGCATTTTTTTACGCCAAACCTTTCCTCGTCCATCATTTCCAAACAAGTTAAACTTGCTTTCGTCCGTAAATAAAACTCTTTTCCAAAAATCAATACCTTTATTTACATGTGTTTTTGCAAATTCGAGCCGAAGTTTTCGATTCTTTTCAGATATCAAAGGTTTTCTGCGGGGAACTCGGCTTGCATACCCTTGATCTCGTAATGCCCTTTGGATAGTTTTCGGATGAACTTTTTTATTCGTAGAATTTTCGATTCTTTCCGCCAATTTTGGCCCTGAAATTCTTGGATTTTTCGCTACTTCCCTTACATACAATGAGACTGACATCTCGTCTAGAGAGCTTTTTTGGGCGTCCCTTGGCTTATTTTCCACAGAGCCAGTGTTTTTGAATTTGTTGACAATATATTGGACCGTAGCAAAGGGTGTGTTGAAAAGTTTACTGATTGCGCGGTAAGATTTTCCTTTTTTATACTCTTGAATAATAAGATTTTTTATATCGACACTAATTTCTTTACGCGTGCTCATCTTGACGCTTTGTAACAATTTATTTGAATGATAAAGTGCTAAAAAATTATTTAAGAATCAAGTAAACTACTTGTATTACAAAAAAATAACGGTATTTGAAATGCAACTATTTCCAAATTATAAATAAAGCAGAAGAGAATGCAATGTATGAAGACTTTTGTCTCTCTTAATTTGAGTTTTTTTTTTCGTATTTACCGTTATTTTAAAAGCAGAATAAAATTTTTTGCTTAGTACCTACAGTAATTAAAATGTATTTGAATACTTTGGTGTAAAACCTTTTCCCTGGTTCTCTTTCATTGACGAATATATGAAATTTTGGGTATGTATGAAGACTTCAGTCCCTAACTGTATATGTTTTCTCTCAAATGAATGCTGTTATTATTTATTTATATGGCTTTTCAAACTAGTAACTCTCAAAATATCTTAAGGATATTTTACTCAACGAAATTATTCACACTCTAATAAAAAAATAAGGCAACGATCGTTTAAGTTGAAAAGAAAAAGTGGGACTCACAGATTTTATATTTTTTTGTTTTGTTCTTCTTTTTTAATATCGTAGATTGTTGTTTGTTGTTTTTATGGGGTTAATTCACAAGCGTCAAATTTCGTTTCGTTTTTTGCGATGTTGATCGTTGCTCAGCTGATTACGATGCGATGCTGATTGACAAAATGTTTAACGTTGTTCTCAAGTTGTCGCATCCCTTCCAGTTTCCTTATTTCTGTTTGTTTTTTGTTTGTATGTTATCATGACATTTAGGAACTTTCGATGGATTTGGTTTTTTTTTGTAATTAAAATCTAGAGCCACACATTTTATCTCCTCTAGAACTTTTCTCCACAATACTGACTTTGAATTTCTGCTGGTAATAAATTAACCTTCATATTTTAAACTGGTTTCTATTAATAGTTTAATTTGTGCGCTGGTAAAATATTCCCTGAAATTCATCAAATTAATTAATTTATAAACAATTAATAATTTGATAAAATACTTTTCTGTTTGATTTGAGAACAACTAAAGTGGTGATTCTCATCGGCTGTGTTGGAAGAAACTTGATGTTTTTGACGAAGTATCAAGTTTCTTATGATTTCTATCGGAAAGCTATTGTCAATGAGTATTTGTGTGACTTTTTTTTCATTGGCGGAGTGATATTTTGGGCCACTCAACGCAAAGACTTTATTTATGAGATTCGATGCTGTGTTCATACGTATGTGTTTGGCTTGATTAGATCGGAAATTGACAAGTCTTCCAGATGCCGGTCGTTTTCCCGATAGATTTTAACGTCTAAGAATGCTATTGACTCACTTTCTTCCTTCTCTACGGTAAACTGGATCTTTTCGTTGAATTGGTTGAGGCATCGTAGAACATTATCAATTTCTTCTCTTTTAACAATCGCGAAAATATCATCAACGTACTTCGCTATAAACTTAGGTCTGTAGTTTAGTTTAAAACATTCTTCAAGCAAATAGTCTAAAACCAAGTCAGCAATCGTCGGGGAAAAAGGATTTCCCATTTGCATACCATGTATTTGTTTGTACAAATTGTCTTTAAACTGTAAGTAGTTATTGTCCTTTATGCAAAAATTAATTAATAAATTATTAAATCTTTCGCTTTGCACTTGAACTCTAACGAATTTCTGACTGAGTGGGGAGATTCTTTCGTGACACACTGTAATATTCTACTAAGAAACCTGGAGAGTTCGTAACAAGGCACTTTCATCGATGATGCTATCGGGCGGAGGGGCATGTTTTGTTTGTGTATTTTCGGTAGTGCATATATAGCAGGTAGATATTTGTGCTGTGAAGTTGGTCATTTTTGTTTTCTCTCTGTCGTCGATGATCTTGTTAGCGTGTAACCATTTAACAAATTCATTGTTTTTGTTTTGCAGGGTGGTGAGGGGGGTCGTTCTTATGACTCTATAATATGTAGAGCGGTCAGACAGAAGTTCTATCATCTTCTCTTCATACTCTTTCCTATTCATCTCAACTCTGACATTGCCTTTGTCAGCTGCTACAATGATGATGTTTTTGTGTCGTCAGCTTGGTCAAGGTTATAAATCATTAAAATACTTTTCATTGTCTTTTTTTTTCAAACAGCTTAAACCAATTGAATTGTTATATTTAAAATTATTTTATTTTTCTTAATCTTTATTTCAACAATACCTTAAACGCAAAGTTAATTCATAACCTACAATTTAAAAAAAGATATTAAAATCAGTTAGGCCGCTACGGGTCTCACGGCCTCATGTAAATTTATATTTATTATCCTGAATTAATCACCTCAACTTAACTAGTTACCAGGGGTCACGATCGAGGACGTGGCAGTAAATCGACCATCACCCTCCCACCACCAATCTTTGCATAATTTTGTCATAAAAAATTTTTACAATGAACTTTTGGCATACATTTTTTAAGAATTCATAACATTTATTAATTTTCGTATTTTATTTTAAGGTTTTTTTCTTTACTAACGGTTTGATCAATCAATCAATTTAATGCTCATAGCAATTATTATTCACATTACCAGTCTGGAAGTTGTATGTTTGTCGCCTTTATACATTCTTTGATTATGTTTTCTCTTAAGTTAGATCCATTAGGATATTTTTCAAAATAAGAAGAAAATATTTTCACATCAAGACGGCATACTTGAAAATAGGTCTCGGTTGGCCATAAGAGAAGTGTCTTTTCTTTTGAATTTTCGTACTCTTAAGCTTATTAATATTTCTGAAAAACTAAAACTGTTTTTGTCCTTGGACATTTCTCTAACACAATCGTCACAGATCTTATTTATTTTTTTCATCGTTTTGAAAAGGCAATATCCTGCAAAATATCAAGTACCAAGGTGGTTGATCTCAGGCATCTTTACAGTTGTTGCATCTTTAGCTTGATTATCTTCTACATTGCTAACATTGATGTCATTTTCAATGCATTCGGTCACATCAAAAATTTACTCGATTTGATGTTGCTCCTTGGATAACAATTTATTTTCTGTATCGCTCTGCAAAATGGCTTTCCAGTCTACCTGAAGATATTCCGTATCACCTTCTTCGTAATTGGAACATTTTGAGTTAAATAAGAATTTGAGCGATATAACTTTGGCTTACAGGGCGCCGAATTCTGATACACTTGGATTACTTTTGTTAACGTTTCGAGCTCTTATCTTTCCATATAAGTTTTGTAATGGATCTTGATTAAATTTATTTACATTTATATAATATAAATCGTTATACTCTATAAATAATGCTTCTCTTATGCGAAGAATGCATTTCAATTATTAATGCTAATCTCTTAAAACAAAACGGTCTATTTCTTGCATTTATTTGTTCTATATTAAGTACGCAAAGCTTCATTTTTTTATAAACAATATGTTTTGGTCATTTCTTATGAGTGCTGGTTTTCCATTTAATAGATCAAGCAGACGATTCATTTTTTTTAATAAATTCTGCTGTTGATTTTTAAAACTGATTTATTTCGGCCGGAAACTTTTCCAGTTTATTTAATGCTTCAATTCCACAGGCGACAAATCTACTTAGAACTTGAGCAGCCAAATTTACGCTCATATTCTGAAATTCATATGGATCTATATGTGCTGAAGTCAGTCTCGGACATATTTTAGGTATTCAATTACCTATTACTATTATAAAGATATTCAATTACCTTCCAACTTACAATTCCATCAGAAGTTGAAAAATTGTATTTTAATAAATTGTTCCTTATGATTTTGATAAGGTGTGGAATATCATATGTACATTCCATATATTTCTTTTTCCTTGTATGTAAAACTGAATTTCCTTTCATCAAGATTTAATTTGTTAAATAAAGTACGATTTGTAAGGCCTTGATCGAAGCATATAGCTCTTACATTTAGATTAAGGCCTGTACATATTTCAATCTCAAGTTTCTTCATGGGAATATTGCTTGGACACTGCGAATCACGAAGACGCATGCAGATTTAGCCATATGACCTTTGGTTCTTTCCATAGTCAACAAAACCTTCAATTTAATTCTTGAATTTATTGTAGGTGAAATTAGTTTGCAAGCTCATTTCGTCAAAAATAAGGTTAACCTCTCTATCTTCTAAAACTTTAATATTTGCCCCAGGAGAAAGGCTTTTTATATTTATCCATCTATGTAAAGAAGATGAATTGGGCAAGCGTAATCCAAGTTGATCTTTGAGAAAGTTGTAACCGCAGGACGAACGGAAAAAAATGCACTGTGTAATCCACTTTTCCTCATTGGTATATTCTCTTAAGGTTTTCGATAAAATAAGTTTCGCAAAAGTCTTGGCGTTTTGATTTATACCTTCCACTAAATCGATTTCTCTTTCGAGAGAATTCTTTTCATCAGACCGAATCCTTTTTTTAAATCGACTAATTTTCTGTTGAATTAATAATGATTTGACCAATTATTTAAATTATGTTTGTTTTATTAATAAGAAATCGGGCTTTTTTGGTCACTATATTCATATATGCAAATAAAACAACTTTATTTCATATTTTTTTTCCCTACGTTTCGTCGTAATTTCCCGACTTCTTCAGGGGAATTTTATTAAATCTGAGGATAACATTTATTTAACAAACTGCACTTATAAAATTTGTTTGATTTGAAACTTACATGTTTTTTGTTATTTGTTACATATAATAAAAAGAAAAAAAGCACTATTTTAATTAATTTTTGTCTATAATAAAAAAAAGAGTTATTTTAAATTGTTTTTGAACATAAATAAATAAACGGAAATTTAGTACAAAACTTACAGAAACAAAGAAAAAAAAAAAACTACATGAACTACATGAAAGTAAACAATCAAAAGTTTTGTAGAAAATTACACCGCTCTTAATGCAAGAGAGTAGCTGGCTATTGTGTTGTCTCTATCTTCCTGTGTATTCATTGTTTTGTCTATATTTTGTTGTATACGTAGGCTTTCAAGTGTGTATCTATTGTTTGTTCTCTTTTCTTTGTCCATTATTGTTGTATTATCAAAGTCTGCAGAGTGTCCAGTTTCTATTATATGTTGTGATAACCCAGTGGATTCTCTCTTATTTCGGATGTCAGCTTTGTGTTCTATCAACCTCGTCTCTAGTGATCTTTTTGTTGTACCGATGTAGATCAGATTGCACGTCTCCCCCTCCTTTCCATTGCACCCAATTTTATATATGATGTCATGTTGTTGTTCTTTTTCTATTTTTGTTTTTGTGTTGGTGAATAATTGTCTGATTGTTGTGTTTGGTTTATGAGCGAATGTCACATTTTCTCTTTTTATTATATGGTTGAGGTTTCTCTTGTCAGTTAGGTTTGGAATGTATGAAATGCCATAGTATCTCATAGGGTTGCCAACTTCCAAATTTTTTGGAGAGTTTTTGTTATTATTTATTGTATTGATGTTATTTTTTATTAAATTATTTATAAGGTAATATGGAAAATTGTTCATGTGTAATATTGTTTTTATTGTTTTTATGTTTTCTTCATGAAATTCTTCATCGCTTATTTTTAAAACTCTGTTTATAAAATTGTTTGCAGTGTTGATTTTTTGCTGTAGAGGTTGAGTGGAGAGGAAGTTGATCATTCTTCCAGATGCTGTCATTTTCGAATACCAGTTAAATTTAATTTTATTTCTTGTTCTGTACATTCTGATGTCTAGATAGGGTAGGTTTTGATTTTGTTCTATTTCAACTGTGAATTTAAGTTTAGTGTGGTAATGGTTCAAATACTTCAAGATCTCGTCCTTATCTTTTTCTTTGACAATAGCAAACACGTCGTCTACGTACTTGGTGATGTATTTAATAATAATTCGTTTTTCTTTTTTAAGGTCATCTATTGTTTTTTCAATTAGATCGTCCAAAATTATATCTGCTATTGTTGGGGAGAGAGGATTACCCATAGGCATGCCAAAAGTCTGGTTATAAAATTTGTCCTGGAATTTAAAATAATTATTCTCTTTCAGACAAAATTCTAGAATCTTTAAGAACTGGGTTTTTGGGATTTTTGTCAAGTTTTTAATTATGTCCCACTTCTTCATTATGATTTTTATGGCGAGGTACGTCGGAATATTCGTGAAGAGTGAAACAGCGTCAAAAGAAACTAGAAAATCATCTTCCTCTAGAATAATTTCTTCTATTTGAGTTTTGAGTTGAGATGAATTGTTAATGTTTAGATTGTCGTTAACTATGTTTTTCAAAATTTGTCCTATGTGTTTTGATAGTTGATAGCATGGAACATTCGTCGAAGAAGAAATAGGTCTCAGTGGTAGATCGGGTTTATGTATTTTTGGTAATCCGTATAATCTTGGTGCTGTTGATGATGAAGAGTACAATTTTTGTTTCTGCCATTGGTCTATATAATTGTTTTTGAAGAGTTCATTGACTATGTTGTTATTGGTTTTTTGCAGTTTTTGTGTTGGATCAGTTCTAATTGTTTTATACGTATTTTTATTTTCTAGTAGTGTTGACATTTTATTAAAGTAATCTGATTTATACATTATAACTGTTTTATTGCCTTTATCTGCCTTTGTGACAACAATTTCGTTTTTGTATTTCCTGAGGAACTTTTGGGTATCTTTGTGTATTTTTAGTATGAATTTTTCCATTGTTGTGTTTTTTATTCTTCTATTGTGTTGTAAGATGCGGTTGGTAACCCTGGATCTAGCTATTTCCTTATCTCTTTCATCTTCAAAAGTTCTGATGCTTTGTTCGATGTCAGCTATTATATGTATTGGTGAGAAGTTCTCACGTGTTACGGGGATTGCGAACTTTTCCCCTAAAGAGAGTATCCATTTTATCTCTTCTGGGAAAGAGATGTTAGTTTTGTTTACAAACCATGTGTCATTGAAAACTATTAACTTGTTTAGCTGTGTGTCTTTTAATTTTTGTAGTTTTGATGAGTGTGTTTGTCTTATAATTAGACTGATTTGGTTATACCTATATTTTTGTTTTGATGTGAAACTGTTGTATTCCATTGCATTAAGAACTGACTTAATTTTAATGTCGGTGTGAAAGAGGTTTTTCTTTATTGAGCTAATATTAGTGTTGGTTTGTTTTATTTCCAAGTTTAATATTTGTTTGTGGAATTTGTATTCTATTTTTTGTAGCTGTTGGTGTATGGTGGTTGTTTCGAAATTATTTTTGATATTTGAAGTTGTATTAGTGATGTGTTTTGGTAGAATTCCGTATTCTCTACATGCGAGTAGGAATTTCAGTCTTTCTTTCTGTTTCATTAGTCTTTCTCTTTGTTTGCTGTAATATTTTAATGTTAAGCATGTTTCTATGTCGTATTTAATTTTAATGTGGTTGAAGAATTGTTTCATTGTATTGTGATTTAATAAAATTGTGTTTAATCGGCAGGCCCTCCGAGAATGTATATTGAATTAATAATGATTTGACCAATTATTTAAATTATGTTTGTTTTATTAATAAGAAATCGGGCTTTTTTGGTCACTATATTCATATATGCAAATAAAACAACTTTATTTCATATTTTTTCCCTACGTTTCGTCGTAATTTCCCGACTTCTTCAGGGGAATTTTATTAAATCTGAGGATAACATTTATTTAACAAACTGCACTTATAAAATTTGTTTGATTTGAAACTTACATGTTTTTTGTTATTTGTTACATATAATAAAACGAAAAAAAAAAAAAAAAAAAAAAAAAAAAAAAAAAAAAGCACTATTTTAATTAATTTTTGTCTATAATAAAAAAAAGAGTTATTTTAAATTGTTTTTGAACATAAATAAATAAACGGAAATTTAGTACAAAACTTACAGAAACAAAGAAAAAAAAACTACATGAACTACATGAAAGTAAACAATCAAAAGTTTTGTAGAAAATTACACCGCTCTTAATGCAAGAGAGTAGCTGGCTATTGTGTTGTCTCTATCTTCCTGTGTATTCATTGTTTTGTCTATATTTTGTTGTATACGTAGGCTTTCAAGTGTGTATCTATTGTTTGTTCTCTTTTCTTTGTCCATTATTGTTGTATTATCAAAGTCTGCAGAGTGTCCAGTTTCTATTATATGTTGTGATAACCCAGTGGATTCTCTCTTATTTCGGATGTCAGCTTTGTGTTCTATCAACCTCGTCTCTAGTGATCTTTTTGTTGTACCGATGTAGATCAGATTGCACGTCTCCCCCTCCTTTCCATTGCACCCAATTTTATATATGATGTCATGTTGTTGTTCTTTTTCTATTTTTGTTTTTGTGTTGGTGAATAATTGTCTGATTGTTGTGTTTGGTTTATGAGCGAATGTCACATTTTCTCTTTTTATTATATGGTTGAGGTTTCTCTTGTCAGTTAGGTTTGGAATGTATGAAATGCCATAGTATCTCATAGGGTTGCCAACTTCCAAATTTTTTGGAGAGTTTTTGTTATTATTTATTGTATTGATGTTATTTTTTATTAAATTATTTATAAGGTAATATGGAAAATTGTTCATGTGTAATATTGTTTTTATTGTTTTTATGTTTTCTTCATGAAATTCTTCATCGCTTATTTTTAAAACTCTGTTTATAAAATTGTTTGCAGTGTTGATTTTTTGCTGTAGAGGTTGAGTGGAGAGGAAGTTGATCATTCTTCCAGATGCTGTCATTTTCGAATACCAGTTAAATTTAATTTTATTTCTTGTTCTGTACATTCTGATGTCTAGATAGGGTAGGTTTTGATTTTGTTCTATTTCAACTGTGAATTTAAGTTTAGTGTGGTAATGGTTCACATACTTCAAGATCTCGTCCTTATCTTTTTCTTTGACAATAGCAAACACGTCGTCTACGTACTTGGTGATGTATTTAATAATAATTCGTTTTTCTTTTTTAAGGTCATCTATTGTTTTTTCAATTAGATCGTCCAAAATTATATCTGCTATTGTTGGGGAGAGAGGATTACCCATAGGCATGCCAAAAGTCTGGTTATAAAATTTGTCCTGGAATTTAAAATAATTATTCTCTTTCAGACAAAATTCTAGAATCTTTAAGAACTGGGTTTTTGGGATTTTTGTCAAGTTTTTAATTATGTCCCACTTCTTCATTATGATTTTTATGGCGAGGTACGTCGGAATATTCGTGAAGAGTGAAACAGCGTCAAAAGAAACTAGAAAATCATCTTCCTCTAGAATAATTTCTTCTATTTGAGTTTTGAGTTGAGATGAATTGTTAATGTTTAGATTGTCGTTAACTATGTTTTTCAAAATTTGTCCTATGTGTTTTGATAGTTGATAGCATGGAACATTCGTCGAAGAAGAAATAGGTCTCAGTGGTAGATCGGGTTTATGTATTTTTGGTAATCCGTATAATCTTGGTGCTGTTGATGATGAAGAGTACAATTTTTGTTTCTGCCATTGGTCTATATAATTGTTTTTGAAGAGTTCATTGACTATGTTGTTATTGGTTTTTTGCAGTTTTTGTGTTGTCATACATTCCAAACCTAACTGACAAGAGAAACCTCAACCATATAATAAAAAGAGAAAATGTGACATTCGCTCATAAACCAAACACAACAATCAGACAATTATTCACCAACACAAAAACAAAAATAGAAAAAGAACAACAACATGACATCATATATAAAATTGGGTGCAATGGAAAGGAGGGGGAGACGTGCAATCTGATCTACATCGGTACAACAAAAAGATCACTAGAGACGAGGTTGATAGAACACAAAGCTGACATCCGAAATAAGAGAGAATCCACTGGGTTATCACAACATATAATAGAAACTGGACACTCTGCAGACTTTGATAATACAACAATAATGGACAAAGAAAAGAGAACAAACAATAGATACACACTTGAAAGCCTACGTATACAACAAAATATAGACAAAACAATGAATACACAGGAAGATAGAGACAACACAATAGCCAGCTACTCTCTTGCATTAAGAGCGGTGTAATTTTCTACAAAACTTTTGATTGTTTACTTTCATGTAGTTCATGTAGTTTTTTTTTTTTCTTTGTTTCTGTAAGTTTTGTACTAAATTTCCGTTTATTTATTTATGTTCAAAAACAATTTAAAATAACTCTTTTTTTTATTATAGACAAAAATTAATTAAAATAGTGCTTTTTTTCTTTTTATTATATGTAACAAATAACAAAAAACATGTAAGTTTCAAATCAAACAAATTTTATAAGTGCAGTTTGTTAAATAAATGTTATCCTCAGATTTAATAAAATTCCCCTGAAGAAGTCGGGAAATTACGACGAAACGTAGGGAAAAAATATGAAATAAAGTTGTTTTATTTGCATATATGAATATAGTGACCAAAAAAGCCCGATTTCTTATTAATAAAAAAAAAGACTAATTTTCTGTATCATATTAATTTTTGATTTTCGATTTGTCTGTATTTTTATTTTCAAGACACGATTTTCTTTCTTAAGCTTTGCAATGCTTTTTATATAATATAATTGTCTTTTTAAATGAGCTTCGCAATTTGTACATGCGAATTCTATTTCTTCGTTTGATTTTTTTGCTGATAATCTTTTGGACGCACGATTCAATTCATCAGCATGAATTTCATTATAATCCATATCGTCTTCATTTTGTTTTTCATAAGTTATTTTGGCTTTGCTCGGATCAAAATTAACGAATTCACTATCTGAAAAACACACCTCCTCAGATCGCTTCAAATAAAGTGAGGGATATGCATTCTTAAATATTTTTGCCGATTAATGCTTTCTCAAAAAGTTTGCTATATACATATACATATAGGGTTGTTTAAGGCTTTCTACGTGTTCTTATGTCTCTCCTGCTAACACTAACCATTGCGTATGTAGTATTTTTTTGGAAAATCAAATAATTTTATATCTAAACGTTGAGTTTTTGCTGCTTTACAATGAATAATTGAACACTTTGTTCTTTTCCAAGATGCCAGCACCCGCAATCTTACACCACTTGTTTTCTTCAGTAGTTTTAAAGTTATTAAGTTTAAAAAAAAACTTAACATTCTTAAGCACTCATAATCACGATTAAAACATAAATCACAAATCATAGATATAATATTTACCTAGCTCTTGATCTTAATGAATTCACTTTCCAACTGAAATTCCGATATGAAAAATTCTTTGAATTCCTGAGAGAGGCGCGAAATACAATCAAATCAAATGCCAAAGAAAAAATAGAAAACATAGAAACCAATTCATCTGCACATTCACTTGCCCCTACTTGCCACACAAATCTCACATATTAATACACAAGGAACTTTTTCTATTCACAAAAATGATCCAACATTATCACCCCTTTCTTCTTTTACGCACCAAAAACCCACACAACAAAACCAGATACATAACGTCGGTGAAACCAGAAAAGTGTGTAACTCCATATTAGCAAATTTTACAGGAGAGCATTAAAACGTCATAGTTTTGAAGTTATTGGCACGATTTGCCTGAAATTTTCAGAAATGATATTTCGTCATATTATTTATGTGTCGAAATGATTCAAAATCAAAATGTTGCCCAATATTTAACTTTTTTTGGAGATACACAATTTTCACTAGAAAATATTACGGGTGCTATGAGGATATTCACATTTTTCTTACGCTGTTATCAGTCCGTGCATACGAATCTCTAGGTTCTTGTAGGTATTTCCTATTAAATTAATAACCTTCATCAAACATTCAAAAAAAAAAAAAACGAACACAAAACAATCAAAATTTTTTTTTTTTAATACAGAAACAAAAGAACTAACAAAAAATTTTCATTCATAAGTAAAAATTACAAAGTAAAAATAAACGAAAAGGAATAAAACTAAAAACTATTTTTTTAAAATAAAGCTATCTACTTTGTAGTAAAAGGAATTGCATCGTAGAACGCATGATAATCACATGGTAAGCTTTTCTTCAGAATCTGTAAATGGTCATATTTTTCTTTCTTGATTTTCCTTCTTTCCAAAAATAAAGCAGGTAATGTTTTCATATCATATCATTCAGTTTGTATCTTTGTTGATCGTCTTACATCCAATGTAGTCCAATCGTTATCTGTGTGCCTCAGTTTGTACTGAATTACCGAATCTGGTGTATATTTGATTTGTTTAAGATCATTTACTGTTGGTTCCCCAACTTTACGACCTGGTCTTATTGATGAAATGTATTTTATGCACGAAAAGTCTTTAAAAAAGGTATGGTAAAGATACCGAACTTTGTATGGAAAGGGTTTTTGTCGTGCATTCTCGCAATGACTGATATAATCAGCTGGGACATTGATGTCTTTGTTTCTGAGTATCCGCTCAATAGCTGAGTGCATTGAATCTGCCTCCATTTGTGTATGGCCCTTGTAAAGGTATTTTTGAATGATTGTTATGTCATGAATTACAGATGTATTCAGCAATGCATTGGATAAACATGCGTTTCTGTTTTGGCCTGTACAACCATCGCTCCAAAATATAATTTTTGAAGTTTTATCTGTCATGTGAGGAAGAATATCGAATTCAATGAAATTGACAATAATAGAAGAGAACTCATTCGCAGTTAAAGCACCTTCGGTCTCATTCCACAGAAAACAATAAGCTTCATGAGTTTTTATATTGTAAATTGTGAAATTATGAACAGTGAGTTTAGTTTTGTAGTACATAGCTCCTACCTTATTTTTAGGAGCTAGCAACACAGATTGCATGTCCATTGTCAAAACAACGTCTGATGTTTCACAAATTTTGTCTTGGCTCTTTGAATTCCTTGCTTCGTCTTTTAGTACAAGATGTTGTTGATAGGCTTCTTCAGTTAAATTTTTAGTTTTATGGGCAATACATGTATCACACTGGTCTTTCCGCGGACGAAACAGTGATAAGTTCATTTTAAAGAACTCTTCATTAAATGTTGTTCTCGAAACAGGTGCCTCTTCTTGTTCCTTGCAATAGGTATTGAAATAAAACCTATAAAGATCTTGTTTCGTTTGCCAAATCGGTTCCAAATAGAGTCGTTGGGTAGACGCCCGACAGTAATGTGATTCAACCTTTGGCAGTAAATTAAAAAAATCGGTTAGTTTGATTCGACTTTTCGATACTTGTTGTCTGGTCTGTAATATAGGATTTATAACATCTTCAATTCTATCAGTCGCATCAATTGGGTAACTTTTATTATTTTCGACATTCGTGTCAGTTAGGTCATTTGGATCAGTTTGGCGTTCGTCGTCAATACCAGCTTTAATCCATAACAAAGTGCAGTTATTTTTAAGCCCTAGTGTGTTATTAAACATCTTTTTACAAACACGATACGTCAAACCCTCGTGTTTTAGTTGATACATAATGCTAAAGTTGCGTCTGGATTTGTGAGCCTCGCCTCTTCGTCGCTTGACATTTTGTAATTGGGCCCGGGCTGTGACGTATTCTCGTTTTTCTAGCCAAAATTTTTTCCAAAACGAGTCGAATAGTAAACGCCTTTGTGTTTCAGTCAACTTGCGACACTCTAGGCGAGTATTTTTTTCGGATAGCTTGCATTTACACGGGTTGACTAAAAATTTTCCAGGTTTTTCTATTGTGTACTTCCATTTTCCGTCGGATTTCTTTTTACCTTTATAAGGCAGTCCCATTTCCCTCTTCTTTTTATTTTCTGCATACTTACTATCTCTCTTCAGGTTGCTGAGCTTACGTTTCTTTGGTTTTACTACTTCTTCATTTTGGTTTACAGGCCCTTCCATTTGAAATCCCTCATTTAAAGATATTTCGGAATTAACAGGAATTTCGAGAATTTCGAGATTCTCAACTGCACTTTCCTCTGTTACCAAATCCATTGCTAGTTGATTTTCCTCTGGTAAAGTCTCGATGACACTAATTCCACCGGCTGCAGTGTCAACTTCGACGTCGTATGCTATCAACATATCGTTTTGGAGCGCTTCATTCAATAGATTGAAATCATGAGGTTCAGAACTTGATGTTGAATTTTGAGAGTCTTTTTTCTTGTTATTCTGTAATGTGATGTTCAACATATTGAGCATTTTCAAGCCACGAGACATGACGAGGACCTACAAAAAAAAGTTTTTATGTCCAATTCTAACGGTTATTTTAGACGCAAAATGTGTATCTCCTTTTCCTATTGAAAGAGTGATGACAATGCAAATTGTGTAAGTCCTTTCTTATTTTTAACACAGATTTGTGGGATAACTATACAATTATGGAGTTAAAAAATGATTTTGCGCTACACTTACCGCTACTTTTGTATGGAAATGAGTTAATCACAAATAATATATTATTTATTATGCACGTATATTACAAACTTTTTAAGAGCACGATGTCACTCACACTTTTACTACCGCATAATGGGGAGATACACGGTTTTCTCACAAAATTAAGTGAGCATGGAGTTACACCATTTTCAAATTTGCCAATAGAATAAAAAGTATGAACTTTAAGGGGATTCCCAGTTTAAGTAACGGTAGATATCAGGTTTGGCTAACAGATGTCATTCAAATCTCATTTTCAGAAAATTTGGAGTTACACACTTTTCTGGTTTCACCGACGATAACCTACACCTATCCCCATATACTTCATTGTAAAAAATAGGGTTGTTTACATTTTTTTTGCAATGTACCAAGCTTTCTTTTTGTATTCATTGGCAAACAAAATGAGAAAAGAGAACAGAAAAGTTTCTAAAAAGAGAAAAAAAAATATGCAAGGCTAAAAGAGCTTTCTCAGCTTTACAATCACATTTTTTTTTTAAATTTGGTAAAAAGGTAAAGGTGGAAACTAACTTTTTTTCAATGTTACCACTTTGGTTTTAACATTTATTCTTAGTACTTTTTTTCAAAAAAAAAACACTCAAATTAGGCTGCTGTACGGAGGCTTTTTGGACTAAGTGTATATACAACTAGCGCTTAGAACTTCGTAGCCCTTCTTTTCGTTTTAATTCTTAAAAAAAATTAATTATGGAGACTATTGGAACTATGAATTTACGTACAAATGATTTGAAAACAAGAATTTAGAATGAAAAAAAATGTATAGAATTAGATTTAAAACAAAAATACAATATTTGTAATATGGTTGATAGAATAAAAAAAATTATTTGTTGAAAAGTTGCCTGTATCCAATGTTTGTTGGTTATATATGTACATACGTCTGATGTGTCTGGATGTGAATCAATTTTTTTTACCATAACAAAGTCGCCAGTTTTATAAACATTTGGCTTACATCTTTTCCTATCTACATATTGTTTGTTATACGCTTGAGTATTTTTTTGTTCTTCTATAGCTTTTTGCCTTACTTTCTTAAGATCCCGTTTTTCTTTTAATCCTTCTATTTCTATCAATTTATCTTTGAGTTCATCTAAACACTTTCCTTTTTGGTCTACCCCGAACAGCATCATACTTCGGGCACCAAAAACACAACTGTGCCGTCATTCTTCTTTTTGTATACTACTCCGTTTCTCATCTCATATAACTTCTTCGTTCCCGTTGCTGCTGTTGTTTTCATTGCCGATCCTGTTGCGATCATAGTTGTCTTCTGCTCTGCTTCCTTGACTCTGTGTTGTATTTTGTGGAAAGATTTGTACAACCCAGCCTTTGTAGTGAAATTGCTAACCAGAGCACAGAGTCGCAGGTTGTCATCAGTGAAGCCGTCGATTATGTACTCTACCAGTTCCTCTTCCTCGAGGTCCAATCCTGTGGCCAGCCGGATCTTTTCCGAAAAATATTCGTCAAATGTTTCGGTAGTTCTCCACTTCCTGGTCTCAAACCGTTTCCTGACGACCACCCTGTTTTCCTTTTTGGCAAAGCAGTCTTTTAACCCGTTGCACAATGACTCGACAGTGGAATGTAAAAAATTTGGTTGCGCATACAGCCATTCTTCTGCTTTCCCTTTTTGTTTGGATACGAAAAGGGTGCGCAATACCTCATCGTCCACTTTGTATACTTGTTGCACGTTTTGTAGTTGCATTAGCCACACCTCTACGTTTGCACTACCATCGTAATCCGGTACTAACTCCTTGAACATCGTATATTGTTGCACTTTCACGTTGCCTGTTGCCTCTCCTATTGTTGCTGCCCTGTTGTCATTCCCGTTGTTGCTCCCCTCGTTGTCATTTTTTCTTTGTTCAACTCAGCCATCATTTTTAGCAGCTCAATTTCCTTTGCCATAATTTCTTTCTCCTTTCTCAACAATTTTACCTCCCGTCTTGACAACTCGTTTTCTGTCTGTTGTTTTGTCTGTCCCGTTTTCATACTGTCGCACGTCTGCTTCCACAATCTCCTCTTCGCCATTCGTCATCGTCGTTGTTGCCGCCAAGCACGTTTTTACTCACCGCATTTGTTGTTCGTTTCGGTGGTGCTTCTCCACGTTGTTGTATGGGTATTTCACTTAGCCGCATATCCAACGTTGACTTCGTGCCCGCACTCGGTTTGCCTAAACGTTGTAGCCACTCGCGCAACTCGGCAGCTGTATATATAGATGCGTCGACAACCTCTTCCATCGTTGGTTTTCTCGTGACGACCGTGAAAAAGGAGAGAAAAAAAAAGAAGGGAAAAATAATATTATAATCGCACTTGGTGAAAGACAGAACAGCTTGTGCGCTGTTTGTGGCGATAGGTTCTATCGTGTTGTTTTTTCGCGAGGGACTATATTTTATTTTATTATTTTAAAGGAGAATATTACTTGAGGGTAAAACAAAATTTTCTCGGATTTATGATCCCACTTCTGGTAATATTAGTTGCTTTTATTTTATTTTAATTGTAGTTGCTTTTATTCGAACAGTCTTCCTTCCAACAATAAAACACGTCTTGATCGTTTTGCGCACAAATTACAACTCCCTTTATTCAATCTGTCTTTTTTAATTCTAGGTATATACAAATTACAACAAAGAGGATAGGAAAAAGAGAACAGTATTTATGTGTTATACAGATATAACGATCGGTAGGGGAAATTACATGAAGACACAATAACTAAGGGTTTATGGTATTATATATTTACAATGTGTGTGTTTAGGAGACTGATAGTAAATGAACAATACAACGATAACTGATAGCATGCGATACCTTAACATATAATAACTACTACACTTTTTTTTTATCTTTTCTTGCTATAGATTAAAGATTTAAAAAAATACACGCCAGATCACTGGTGATGTTTTCGATTCTGCTTTTGTTCACCAACTGGTTCGATCTCACTCAGAACAGTAGTAGTTCGAACCGTTTATTTTTCATTTTCTTTTGTGCCCGTTCCTAAGTGTTATAACATGTAGGGATATTTTTGCCTTGGTAAAAATTTGCGTTTTTATGCCTTTTAAGACTAAGCTACTATACATGTGCAATATGCATGTAAAAAAAGTGGATATGGGCATGTAGGGATATACAAAATAGCACATTACAAATCTACATTATAAATACTTATTTAATGCTAACTTAACATAATTCATGAAGCAACAACTTCCTAAGAATTTCAGCATGTTGCAGGTGTTTAGTCCAGACACCTACCAGTCAGCACTTTCGTGGGAATTGAGATTATTGAAATCCACTTGTGTTGTCTTTAACTTACATTATATAGCTACTTATATGGCTACATACATAAGTAAGTGTGATGTTGTTCTGACTAATAAAATAAAATAAAATAAAATAAAGTTATTTTTTTGTGTTCTCAACGAAATTTATCGGGATAGTTTCAAAAAATTGCAAAAAAAAAGTATTTCCTTTATCTTAAATTATGACGTTTCTGAAGATGACATAAACAAGCTCATATTGAATAAAAAAAAGCAAATAATTTACAAACTTATTAGTCCATTTTTAGATTAAGTTAATTTTAGTAAAATTATTAAAAAAACAATATTTAGAATTTGATTTAATATACATAGTTTAAAAATATGAGATTAATTAATGGGTACCAATATATATTTCAAAAACATACATTTAAAAAAAAAACTAGTCATTTTTTGTTATCTAGTAATAACTAGAGATAAATGTTAAATTTTAAAGTAAAAAATATGTTTCATAAAAAAATTGTATCTTAATTAAGAACCAAATAGATCAAAAAATGTGTTAAATTCTATAAAGTAAAAAAGAAAATATCTGTTCGATTTTTGAAAAGTCTGAAACGTGCATTAATTAAGTTCTTCCAGTTAGAAAAAAAAACAAAATATTTACATTAACTCTTATCTTTATATGAGTATAATTAATTTAGAAAATAAAAAATGTTATTCGATTAGTTGTAAACTAAAGCATATCTCTCAAAACTATTTGTTTTGTCTTTGCTAAAATCAAAATAAAGTGTTTAAAATTGACTCTCATAATAAAATAAATTATTAATTAATCTATAAGACATATTAAAGCTTGACAATACTATATTTATTAAATATATTCAAACTATTTATAGATGTATTTAATGTTGCTAATTTATTAATATTGCTAGATAAGAAATGAAACAAATGTTTTATACACTCTAAGTGCAAATAAAAATATTTTCAATATGGCTTTAAATTTATTGTTTTTTGTAGTTACTTTTTTTAATGAAATGGTAAGTATTTTAACATTTTAGTTTATTTTCTATTTATAGCAGTTATAGCAGTTTTCTAACTTTGAAAGTGCCATGCGCTTTGCTGTAAAAGTAAGACTGACCCTTGATTAGGAAATGCGAAGCCAATCGCGGTTCATTCGGCCAAAATTATGATGACATGATGATTTTTACCCAGCCCATTTGCTATTAATACTTTCGAAATTCAATTTGAAATGACATTCTAATTTGTTTGTAGCTGAATTTTCGACGGGTTTAGATTTGCGAATTGGTGTACCGAAGGACTTATGGGAGGCGCGGCGGTTGAGTTTATTATTTATACTGAGTTCGAACAGTGTCTTTGTCTAACTCCGAATCCTTAAATGTACACACTCATGATTTAAATAAAATTAACGTAAGTAACAGGTTTAATAAGAAATTCAAAATTCACTGTTGAATCTTAATCATTATTTAAAATGGCAAAATGTAGAATTCAAAATTATGATGTCGCCACTTTTTAAAATAAAATAAAAGGAAGAAGTCAAATCAGAAGCACAGATTCGTGAAAATCGTCACGTTATTACAGAACATACATTTTCCAAGCATAGTTCCTTCTCCATAAATGTGACTTAAGCTTAAATAGAGTTAGCTTAAAAAGGGCCAGAAAAAGTGTCCCAAAATCATGTAAGATGTCCAAATCCAAAATCCCGAAAGTTCAAAAACCCAAAAACCAGCATCGCGAAATTCTGAAATAGCGAAAAGCCAAAATTTAAAAAGAATGTGTTAGTCGATTTTTTTTAATAAGTAAGAGCTTACACTTGACTTAAACTGAAGTTAAAGTGTATTTTAAGTATGTTCGTCTTTATTGTGTTATTATTTAAGTTTATAAATTACATATTTATTTCTTTTTCATAAAACAAGGAGACGATCTAATCAAATTTGAATGGAAATAAGTAACAATATGGTAAGAATGTTTTCTAAATAATATCTATAAATATAATTTAAACACTCGTTTGTTGCTGTTAAATTCTTTATTAATCCATCGAAAACTGTAGCAATACGAATAATTGTGTTATAAGAGTTACAATCATCTGAAATCAAAAGTTAAAGGTTATTATTATAATACTAGTTTAGTCAATGAACGAAAAAAAATTGTCTTCACCTCAAAAAAAAAAAAATCCCATACTTTTGAAACTTGGCACACTTACTAAGGGATGTCTGGTGATGACCCAAAAAAAAAGTCCCCAAGAATCCGACGTGAGCTCTAGCGGCAGTTAAGAGAAACATGGTGTTTTTTTCAGTTTTTCACGTTTATCTCGAAAACTAGTTCTGGTATCAAAAAATTTGTTTAGACAAAATAAAAGCTCATTACATTTTATAAAAAAAAGCTTCAATGGTTTTTTTCGTACCTATTATATTTTATAAAATAACTCCAGTGGCAGGGAAGTAAAACAGGTTTATCTTGAAAACTGTTTGTCGTATCAAAAAATAATCTTGTACAAAGTTTCAAAATTGTTGGATTTTTTTTTTAGGTGAAAACCTTTATTAACTGGACTATACGTAAAAACAAATACTCATACACATGAAAAATTTATTTATCGGGTTTACTAATAGGGACTTAAATATCAACTCTGAATTTAATTTTTGAACGCACCCTTTTACTAATCATTGAACTGTCACTGTCATTTTTTCCAATAAACTCAACATTTTCATCATGGTGGTCTTTGAGTCAGTGGATAGCAATTGATTCAAATCAGTCAATTCCACAGCGGCGGTGTTTTCAAGAACAGGGCACCGCATACTAGACTGAATCTATGTTGATGGATTATTTCAAGCGACTTACGTTCTTCGATTGGACAAGTTGTCAAGTCCTTATTCGAAAACCCTTTATTATTTATACACTGCTCATCACTAGAATGAGGCAAAACGCGAAAACGGCTGATCCTACGCCTTGCCTCCATTTTTACTTTGTCAGCAACTCAAATAAAGGCGAAAAGTGGAATATTAAAAGTGATATCAACCTTATCGGATTTGTACGGATTTTGTATTACCCTACTAGTTCGAATACACAAATCGGAGAAACCTCCGAAGAAATATTTGATGTAGGTTGATAATGTCAAAATCGTGCGATGCATGCTGGCAAAAGCCATTAAGGATAAAAACATATTTTAATTGGATGTTTTCCGAACGGTTACAATCAAAAGTTATCAGTTGAGCAAAGAAACACAAGGAGCATCGAATTATCATTTCGAATGAAAAATATTAATCTGGACGATTCTCATGATTGTAACTTTTATTTCCCAGATCTAAGAAAGAAGGAGCTTAATTTGGTGAGACTTCACAACAAGGAAACAACTATACATGTCTTTCCAGAATTATTTCAATATTTGATCTTGGGAAATTCACACAGCCGTTTTACACTTAATTTCATGTATTTCTCATAATGTGTAATATAAAATGTTTCAACTAGCAATTGTGGCATAGACAAAGCAAAAACAAAACAATATTAAAAATTGTATGATCTTATTCTTGTGATTGGCAGTGTATAGGTACTAATAAATTAACAATGAACACTTACCGCTGCAAAAGTTTTTAAGTTTAAAGAAAAAAATCCTTTTGCTGAAAACTTGATTGGATTTTGCATTATTTGTAGTGAAAAATCTTCTAGAAAATATTTATATTCAAACATTTGACCATCCGCCTTGACGACAATCCGAGTAATTTCGTTAGCCTAAGAAAGTTATAACTATAGTGAATAAATAAATTATAAGAAATTCTTCTAAGTAAGTTATGTGTATAAAATACATAAGTGGACAGTATGACACCAAACTGGATTGGCCTCGCCAAACCCCATCCGAAAAGTGTGATCTTTTTTCTTTAAAAAATACCAACAAAAATTAGACTACAAAATCATTATGATATCAGATTGTCAAAGGATGACAAAACATCTGCTAAATGTTCAAGGAATTGAACAATGTATTGAGAGAAAGTGTAATAGTACTTTCGACTACACTGGTATCATATAACGAAAATCGATGCATGATGAAAGCAAAAACAATTTTTAATCGCATCCAACTTCATACTATTTAAGGTTTGTCAATATCTGTCAAGGACCCATTAAGAACGTGCCAAATGGCTAGCTTAACAATTGTGATGCTTGTCATTGGCCTTTTTTTTTAGTAATTTGTATCAATTTGGGTTTTCATTTAAAACGGAACGATAACATAGGATTTTGATTGCAACTCGTAATACGGACTCTAGATAATGTATGGCTTACCACAAAAAATATTGATTCAGATACTTACTGTGTCTTCACAGTCTTGGCATACCTTACAAGCACTAGCAAGAGAAAATATTTCCGGCATTACAACCGCGGTGAACTTAAAAACACTATTCATTTTCGCAATTGAATTACCACTTTCCAATGCCAGAACAATCCAATTCAGAACCCACACTATTTGGATAAGTGATGTAATAATCATTAACAATATAGACCATCCGAAAAAACCATTAATATCATTTTGTACATTTAAAATTTTACCATAAACGCACTTAAACACAAATAGTTTTTCAATTTCTTTTTTCCGCTTCCGTGTCAAAATGAGCAAGCACTTGTGTTTTAGGAACTTCAACTTTTCAGCTACTATTGCGATTATGTAAACATATTGGACGTATCGGAGGCGAATCAATTGACTACTACCAATCCATAACCATGGTACTTCAGTTTTTGTATCGTAATATAAAGTCAGGGCAATTAAAATCAAAGTAATACTGTAAACATTAGTTAGCAGTGTGGGGAGTGTTTTCAAAATTATTGTTCGTCTCGATTTGCCATAATCAATCCATTGGTAGAGTTTCGATATAAGAAGGTCGTCGATGTTTGTAAGTTCTTCAAAAACACGAGCTTCATTTCTGCGGTTAATAATAGATTGCCAAGCGGCAACAAGATGAACTATTTTCAAACTGACGAATATAAGATATGCTGCACTTGCGTTGTATTGCAAGTTGAAAACCTTGCTTTGAATAAGAGCAGTGATAACTTCGATTTTAAGAAGGAAGAGAAAAAAACAGCACCAAATGAAGATATATTTCTTTTGCCCCGTGTTGATTGAATACGATGATATTCCAAAGAAATGAAATAGTACGACAAATATTGAGATTCTGTTGCGATCCATTGTTTGGTGGAACAAATTGCGAACTAAGAGGTTTCAGTTACACAAACCTAAACAAAAACGTATTATGGAATAATTTAATTAAATTAACTTGATAGCAAATTCTTGGTATATGAAGACATTTTAATTTTTAATGTTGAAACATTTATCTTAAATTCTTAATTTGATTGCATTTGAAAAGAACCTAGAACTTAATGACAGAAACGCATAATGCAAATAAATGTTTTGTGATACTTTTTGAATCGACTTCGACTTTTACATAACTTAAATTTATTTGAATCGCTTGGTTTGTATTTGTGATGTGTGAATTAATTAAATATTTCCATCAATAATTATATTATGGAATACAACTTCGTTGAAGTAGCGGTTGCCTCGGCTGCCTTCTTAGCCATTCTTTCACTTCAATTTCCGAAGGCAATATTACTCGTATGATGATTATGGATTCTTTTATTTTTCAAGAGTTTATGATTGTGATGTCTTAAGCGCTGTTATGAAAATAAAGTCTAAGACAATAATCATCTTTGGCGTCTTCTTTCCCTTTGTTATGGAAAAACGCAAAAGAGCGCTCACTCGTCAAGAAAAAAGCAACTCGTAGTTTATCAGGAGAGTATAGGCCCACTTCAATATTACCATTTTTGTCAAAACTGATGGGGAAACTGTTGCACAAACAAATTTCAAATTATCTCCAGAAAAATAACTAAATCAAAATTATTCAAACTAGGTTTCGGGCAAAGCATAGCTGTGTTACTTCATTAATTAAGATAACAGAGAATATAAGAAAAGAAATTGATAAGGATCAACAAACTTACTAGATGTTTCAAAAGCATTTGATACAATCAACCACAAAATATTTGTATATAAACTTAAAAATTTAATTAATTTTTCCTATCTATTTGGAAGATCTGGTTTTGTAAACAATAAGACTTCGAATTACTAACCTGTACAAAGACGAGTTCCATATGGATTGTTTACACTTTTCATCAACGATCGGCCTTTTCGTACTAAAAATTGTTTTAAACATTTGTATGCTGATGTGATGACTATATTTTAGTGGCAAACTGGGACTGATCGAATATGGGTACATGTAAAATGAACTAAGATCTTGAAAGTGTTAACAAATGGTCTACAGAAAATGAGCTCAAAATAAATCCTTGAAAATCAAGCTGTCTTGTTATCTATAAAAACAAACTTGACCTAAACTATCTTCCTACAGTCCTTTTTCCATTAGTCATAACAACTATGTTGAAAGAGTTAAAAACTTAGGTGTTAATTTTAGCAGAACTCTAAGATAGGATGACCAGATTCAACAAATTATTTCTAATATGTATGGAATTCTTTGTAATCTTTCATTATAGCATCAATTTACACCTCTTGGTACTAAATTATTGCTGGAAAAATCATTATTAGTTCCTATAATAACTTATGGTTGCGAAATTTTGTGTTGTCAAAGTGCTAAAGTACTTAGCGTAAATTAGTAATTGCACAATCCACACATACATTAACTACCGCACACTTATTGTTCTGTACAAACTTAGAATCATAAAATAGTCCTTATATTTTTATAAAAACTTGTTTTTTACATATGGAAACCATATGTCTTCCAATTCAGGCCAGTGCGTTGGACTGTCATGCCAGAGGGCTTGAGTTCGATCCCTGTCTATGCCATCTAAAGTATTTTTCACGGGTACGAATTGACAAATTCTCCAAGAGTAAAGGTGTATTCATAAACATCAGCCTAACTAAGAACTGCGTTATCTGCATTCACAAAGTCAGATTTTCAATCGAACTAACCTAGTCGAACTAGAGTACCTATCGTTCATAAACGTCAGACTGTTCTCAGCGTCCGGCAGATTGTGCAGTGAATTTGTTTGGCTGCAGAAAGAGCGGGAATTATTAAAATAATTTTCACAAGAACAAGAAGGACGAAGCGGCACTGACTCGTAAAGAATGTAAGTAATGGCAAATATTTTGTTAATTTTTTGATAAAAATAATTTAAATTATTGCCAATTATAATTTTCTTTTTCGGTAAGCAAATCAAAAATCAAGTTCAACAAAATTTGTTTGGCAGCCATTCAGAGAGAAATCTGACTTTTATGAACTCTGTTTACATACAAGTCGGACTAAAGCAATATTCACATGAGCACGACCAACGAATGAACGAATATTCGTCGATGTTGACATTTCTTTCACATGAAAGTTTTTAATTCGTCGCGAATGAAGTTTGACATACGAACACTATTCACCACCGAAACCAAAACAAGAATGATTTTTTTAGGTTAAGTACGCGCGATTATTTTATTCGTTGCGAGTGTGGATGTGGAACGCGAATAAAGTTTGACAGTTCGTATCAACTTCAATTTTTTTCGCGACGAATAAATTTGTTTTCTTAAATTTATTAATATATGATATTGAAAAGTATGCATCATAAATCAAATAGAAACTATATTGCTATCGTTTTGTTAAGAATTTGTGTGGAAATATGTCTTCAAACGTATATAAACTCACATTTTGTAATTCATTCGTTGTTCGTTGGTCGCGCTCATGTGAATACTACTTAAGTCAGATCTTTTTGTTTACTGCAGACATTCTGCATTGGGAGTGCGTTCACATATGCGCAGATTTTCTGCGTTCTTGTCATGAGAAGTGCTTTCTCAAATTAGCTGTTCGGATTCGGCTTAAAAACTGTAGATCCTCTCCATTTCCGACAAAATTACTCGCACACAGGGGCCGATTCCAGAAAGCGCGGCGGATCGCTTTTAATGGCGGATTTGTGTTCTTATATTCTCAAAAGCGAAAGTTCTTTCAAACAAAATGTCATTCTTCTAGTGGGTTTTGAAAGCGACAGGCGTGATAGTGGCGGATTGCAACAAAATGTAAACAAAAATAATTTGTATTTGTGTGTTTTTTTTAAATATATTAAATTAAAGATATCAATTTCAAACAAAATGTCATTCTTCTAGTGGGTTTTGAAAGCGACAGGCGTGATAGTGGCGGATTGCAACAAAATGTAAACAAAAATAATTTGTATTGTGTGTTTTTTTTTAAATATATTAAATTAAAGATATCAATTACTTATTTTTGTTGAATATTTAACGGAACAATTTTTTTTTGATTAGGAAGTAACAAACATACCTCCACAATCGCAATGTAGCGGCAAGCTTGAGTATTGAAGGCAAAGAGGTAGTGTTTTCTCGTTTGAAATCATCTTTGATTTCTTCAAAAACGTTCACAAATGCTTCTCGCGATAGTCGAAACAATTTTATAAACCTTATTGAACAAAAATCATTAAAAAAAAATTCAATTTAGAAAAAGATAATTAAATACACGCTCTTTGGGGGGAACATCAAGAGGCGAAGACCCACTTCTAAATAGTTTTCTTTGAATATTTAAATAATTAGCTTCTTTTCTTGCTTCTTCTATATCTGCATTTAAAAAACACTTATGGAGTCCATTGAAAACTAGTTTTGTTTACTTGAAACCAACAATAATATTAAAATATAACTACAAACATTAAGATACCTTTTTCAGAGAAAAACAATTAGTTTTAGTGGAAGGAAATGTCATATTTTTGGAAACAGCTGACAAATAAATGGAAAATTGGAAAATATCATGGAAATGGATTGGAAATATTTGGCATTTAAGCTGCAAAAATGGAAGGATCGCTTTCTTCCATGTTCGCTTTTGAAATTAACTCAAAGCGAAGACGGACGAAATTGAATTTTCGCTTTCAATGCGATCCGCCGCGCTTTCTGGAATCGGCCCTCAGGAATGGTTGTAAATCACTAGGCCCTAGTTCTGAACGGACTGATGCGTCACCTAATTTATTTATTTAGATACGGATTTATTTAAGTATCCATTCAGGCAAAGATCTTGTAAGCGACTCGGAACAGAAAGCCTCGGATTCTGCTGTACACTTTCAAAACAGCGGCTGTGTTTTCGGCAGATATTTTTTGTCTTGTTGATGTACGTTGACCAATCGTTGAATAGTCGACTTGGAAGGACGAACATAGACCCCATAAGAAGAGGGCAGCGCACGCATTGTCCATACTAAAGAACACCCTTTTTGATAATAAAGCTTTACAGAAAGTAAAAGAAATAATTTGGTCAAAACGATCTGTCAAATTCAAACCGTCCCTATTGGATAACCCTTTATTTCGTGAAGCTTTATCAATTAATTTATTTTAACACAATAAAATAACCAACAAACATCCTGCTTTTACTCTATAAAAACACAGTCACCCATAATTTGAATTTTTATCAAATCTTTGTTTCAAAATCTCAGTAAACATTTATTATAAAATCTTTCAACAGCAAGCAATATTCATTTTTTTTAAGAATCATGCCCCATTTTAAGCCTACCTTAAAACTTGATTTACCTGGAAATTTCGGCTTGAATCCTGAAAAATCACCAGATTATTTTATTGAGTCTCAGCAGCAAGAAAAGTTCTTTGTGTAAGTAGGAAAGTTTTCCATCGTGTCGTGTCTATTGTTAACTTTCTCAAAACTTATAGTAAGCCTCCCAATTGGTGTTCACCTGGCAATGAAATCGAACTGCTAGCTCTCCAAAATGAACGCGAACACGTCCAAATGCTTCAACTTCAACATGCTATGCTTGAAAATGCCAAACGACAGAACATCAAAAATTCTAATCGAGTTGATGAAATTTTTTCGATGCAAAGTGAGATTCGAAAGCTTTTAATTGGGGCGAATGTTTTTTTCAAAGATTGTGATGACAAAAAGAGATTGGCTACAACAGCAATTTCCCAAGAGAAGCAACTTCACAAGGAGTTTAAACATTCAATAAGCACTTTAAAACAAAATACTGATGTTTTGTCCAAGTTTTATGAGGACCTTAAGAAAGTCATTAAGCAATTAGAACCATATGGGACTGTTATTGAAGAAGTTGCTGTTGTTTCCGAAAATTGTTCTTCGATCGAAGACTGCATGAAAAAATGTGATGCCTTGAGTGAGTTCTAAAATACTGTTTTATAAGAAATATTTGCAAACACTGATTCTTAAGTTTAGTGATGACACAAGTTGAAGTTTGTGAACTTCAAAAGGATAAGCTTCAAGAAATCGAAAATGTACGTCTTCAAATGATAAAACTTACAAATGAAGCTAAGCTGACAGTTCTTGGGCTTAACAATGAACTTTCTGAACTGGAGAGAGCCTATGCTCAGGTACATTCAGAATGTATGCGATTAGAAAACATTATTGGAAACACAAAGGATTATATAAATGACCACAAATTCACCACGAATAGAATTATTGATGAGATCTCGATAATGTATCGCTTACTATGTCGACGCAGAGGTAAATTCCTATATGTTGTCTTTTTCTTTAAACTGCAGTTATAGTTGTGGTAGGTTTTAAATATCAAATTAAGAAAGAAAAATTAATTCAGTGGCAACAAAAAAACTTCATAAATTGCATAGCTTAAAGCATCATTCACATGAGCGCGACCAACGAACGACGAATGAATTACAAAATGTGAGTTTATATACGTTTGAAGACATATTTCCACACAAATTCTTAACAAAACGATAGCAATATAGTTTCTATTTGATTTATGATGCATACTTTTACTTTTCAATATCATATATTAATAAATTTAAGAAAACAAATTTATTCGTCGCCAAAAAAATTGTAGTTGATACGAACTGTCAAACTATATTTGCGTTCCACATTATCCACACTCGCAACGAATAAAAAAATCGCGCGTACTTAACCTAAAAAAATCGTTCTTGTTTTAGTTTCGGTGGTGAATGTCAAACTTAATTCGCGACGAATTAAAAACTCTCATGTGAAAGAAATGTCAAAATCGACGAATATTCGTTCATTCGTTGGTCGTTGGTCGTGCTCATGTGAATATTGCTTAACTATTTAAGTATGTATGTCATTTATGAGTTTAATTTTAAGCTGAAAATAAGTTTCCACATTATGGAGTACCTAATTCTTTAACTTTCTGTTAGCAAAACAGAAAAAAAACATGGACAACATGGAGTATACAAAATTCCGTACTGAAATAATTATCCATTTTCATTATAAAAATTAGGCCTGGCCACGAGACAAGACCCGAGAGGAATTTTGCTAGTCTCGTGTCAATTTAGTCAAATTCGAAAAATTTCAATCTCTTTTCGGTATCTCAAATAACTGAGTCTCGTCTAGGTCTCGCTTTTTTCTCGTCAGTTAATCCATCGGTAGTCTTGTCTCGTGTTGTCTCGTATCTTCTATGTGTATTTTTAAATGTGAATTGCTTAAATGAGGCAAGTCTGTAGTTGTAGACGTTTGACAGTTTATGATTTGGCAAATACGCAGTAAATTGTTTTTTGACACACATTACCATTTCTTTTCTTTCGATCTCGATCATAGTCATCCTTCAATGGAATGCGACAGTTTTTGCCATTCTGAAATAGGATTTAACAATAATATATGTATATGTATAATATTCTGTAAATAATAAGTCCTAAAATCACCCTTTTCTAGACAACAATTTAATTTTTTAGAATTTTCTTTATGCATCCAATTCGTAGCCATCTTCAATGAAATGTATCCATCTAATTCACAAATCGAAGAAGCATTAACATAACATATTGTCTCATTTTGTTCTTCTATCTTAAAGAAGAGTATAAAACCCGAAAAGACCGACAAGGCAAATTTCGGTACAAAATATACAGTCCCTCGTTGCCAGCCTTAAGTATACTTATTTCTGTGTGATGTCAAAAGTGTTTAAATGAAATTCTTCCATTCATAAAGCCAACTTTAAATAAAATAAAACTTGAACTTAATTTTTTATTCAAGGTTTAAACCCGGTTCTTAATAAAGATGATATTGAAAAGGAATTTGATTTTATAAAATCTGAAATTGAAATTTTAAGAGATGTTATAAAAGAATGTTTGAAGAAATAAGACTTGAAATACTTACATTTCTTTCTTAACAAAGATGACTTGAGCTTGAAGTAAGATCATATAATTAATTAGATTTTTTTGTTTTCATTTAAAAGTATTTTTCTAAGGATCACCATTTTAATTTGGTAACAATGGATCTGTTATTTAGCTAATTTCTTTGGCAAAGTTTTCAACAATCAAAAAAACATGAAGTTGTAGTTATTATAAATATTTTGATTATAATTTTTGTTAATAATGTTTGTGAAAATTTGTTGTCTTAAAATAAAAATAATTGCTTGCTGGACAAAGAAAATATAATTTTCTTAAATTAATATAACACAAATAATAATTAACGGTATACAGACAACATACATATATGTATATATGAAAAGAATAATTTGTAATAGCCCCTTAAGCGTTTGTTTTCGTTGGATTTGAAGAGACATCTGCTTGGTTGTGGGGACACCTAAAACGTTTAGAAGTCTAAAAATCTCAATTAGTTAACATTTATTTATTTACCTTCGAAATCTAAAAACTTTAACACAATAATCAATGTGTACCTTATTAATAATCGTTTGCATTAAGACTATGTTTACATCCCGATGAAAAGATATTTTGTTTTAATTTTATGTTTTATACAAATTCTTTTTATTTTGAAAAACATCTAATATATAAAATTCTCCTGTCACAGTGTTAGTTGCCATACTCCTCCGAACAGGCTTAACCAATTTCAATGAAATTTTGCATATGCATTCGGTAGGTCTGAGAATAGGTTTTCATCTATTTTTTATATTCCTAAGTGCTATTGTTTAATTGTATCAACATCGTACACGGTGCAACGATCTTACGATAGTATTCAGTGACGCTTTGTACAATGAAGCATTGATTGCTATTGAGGATCTTTGCGTTATCATTGCCAACTTACCACTCAATCATTTCGGTATGCAAATCGAAATGCATCTGATTTAATAGACACTGAATTGATTCGTGAACTACAATACAATACTGTAGAAATGGCAGCGATTGTTGCTCGAAATGTCCGCATAATGAATGAAGAACAAAGAACAATTTTCCAGGACATCATGCTCGCAGTTTCAGCAAGACAAGGTGGATTTTTTTTTGGATGCAGCAGGCAGAACAATCATTCATGATCATAATGCTGAAACTGCAAATTTATCATCTGCGGATGAATGCACTACAGCACACAAACATTCGCTTGAGACGTTGAACAGGATATTGAAAGATATAAAAAACAACGACAGACTATTTGGCGGCACTCTGTTACTCCTTTCTGGTGATTTCAGACAAACACTTTTTTTGTTGTGCAAACACTTTCTTTGTTGTGCATTTATCGACTTCATAGTTTTGCTAAAAGTGTTTTCATTGATGAATTAAGCAACATTCTTAGTGCAACTTCAGCCAAAAACTTAATTGTCTTGGGAGATATCAATATTGATATTCTAAATGAAATTGATATAGATTCTGTAAGTTACTTGATTACTATGGCTTCAAATGGTCTTAAGAGTTTAATTAATGAACCTACCCGCTTGACAGATTCTTCTAAGAGCTGTATTGACCATATTTTTGTAAGATGTCATAAAAACAATACAAATAATTTCATTGGTAAAGTGTATGATTTAAAACTTTCCGATCGTAGCATGATTGCATTAAATTACTTTACTGTCAACCATTCTCAAAACATTAAAGCCGCTTCAGATCCAGTTAAATATTGAAACTTTGTGCAAAACGGTAAATAAAGAAATTGATGATACTCGTAATAACTACTATTGTGAGAGGTTTTCTAGAGCTGAAGGTAATATTTGTGAAGAGTGGAGAGTGGTTAATAGTATTCTAGGTAAAAATAGAAAATCGGTTAAAGTTGACTCTATTGAAATTGAGGGAGCTACAGAGTCCGATGCGTTGATCATTTCTAATAAATTTGATAAGTATTTTACTGAAATTTCAGAAAGATTAAAACCTGCTATTGAACCTTGTTTAAATTGCGATTGTTCCATTTCTTCAAATTTGTTTTCGGATAATACACAACCAAATAGTTTTGTTTTTGATAGAATAACATCAAAAGAAGTTTTCAAAGTTATTATGTCTCTAAAAAATAAAAATTCGTGCACTAGTGACGGTGTATCAAGTATTTTGTTGAAAAATGTTGCTTGGTATGTTGTTGACTTTCTAACCTTCGTTTTTAACAAAAGTGTTGAAATTGATTGTTTCCCTGACCATCTTAAATGTGCAGAAGTCATGCCACTTTTCAAAAAAGGAAATAGGAAAATTATTTCGAATTATAAGCCTACATCGCTCCTTTCAACCTTTTCAAAAATGTTTGAGAAGTTACTTAAGGTTCGAATTGTTTCCTTCTTGGAAAAGTTTAATTTCTTTTGTAATAATCAGTTTGGTTTTCGAGCAGGTTTGTCAACAGAAGATGCTATCTTAAGTGTTTGTAGTCAGCTTTATGGAAGTTTAAATAGCAATAAATTAACAATGGGTCTGTTTATTGATATGACTAAAGCTTTCGATCTGGTAAACCACGATCTTTTGCTAACTAAACTTTATAATGCAGGCTTTCGGGGTAGTTTTTTTAATCTGCTGAATTCTTATTTAAAAAATAGAAAACAAAAAGTTAATAATAACACAATCTTAAGTGAATCAAGGCTATTAAAGAACGGTGTTCCACAAGGATCTGTTCTTGGCCCTTTGTTTTTCTTGATTTATACTCGTATTAATTCCATTTTCAAATTGCAATTAAATGGTTCTTCAACTGCTTTCGCTGACGACGTTGTTTTTACATATTCATCTAGGACTAGCTTTGAAAGTATTGTGAACGTTGAAGAAGATCTGGAAGTATTAAGGTTGTGGTTTGCTTATCATAAATTAATTATCAGCGTAAAAACTAAATTGATGTGTTTCAATGTAACTGGAAACAGTCTAACTGATTTTAATTTACGGTTTCACGCTCACGATTGTAAAAAATTTCCTTTACCTCTTCATAAGTGTGGTAAAAGTAATTTTATAACCAATTTACATTGCACAGATAATTACTTTAAAATTGAAACTTTTCAACAGTTTAAGTACCTAGGAGTAGTAATTGATAGCAATCTAAATTGGAAGAATCATATTCATATGATCAAAACATACATGTTATTGGTCACACGAAAAATGTTTTTAATTAAGTCTTTTTGCTCCCAAAAAGTTTTAAAAATTATATACTCGTATTATGGTCTTGCAAACTCAAAGCTACAATACGGCATAACAAGCTGGGGTGGTTCCTATGTTAATACTTTTCGACCTCTATTGATTGCACAGAAGCATTTAATACGAATTATTTTAAATAAAAATCGGTTGGCTGAAAGTTGGCCTTTATTTAAGGAGGTGCTAACTCTACCAATGAGGCATTTATATGTTTTTAAAGTTTTGAGAGAGTTTTTCAAACAAAGCGGAAATATTCCTAGTAGGAGTGGTACCCGTGGCATGATGGTTAGTGCGTTGGACTGTCATGCCAGAGTTCGTTGGTTCGATCCCTGCCTATGCGATCTAAAGTTTTTTTCACGGATACTGCCTCTTGCGAGGAATTGACAAATTCTCCAAGAGTAATTCTTGTCATGAAAAGTGCTTTCTCAAATTGGCCGTTCGGATTCGGCTTAAAACTGTAGGTAACCTTCATCCCTGACAACAGTACTCGCACACAGGAATGGTTGAGAGTTGTAAGTCACTAGGCCCTAGTTCTCAACGGACTGTTGCTCCACCCGATTTATTTTTATAGGAATTATCAAATGTACAACCTTCGTGTGAACAATATGAGTTTAATTAATGGACCTTATGCATATAGAACACATTTTTCTCATTTTTATACATATACAGCTCTAAATATTTTCAATAAATTGCCCCTATCCATAAGAGAAACATTTCGTTTTTCATGTTTTAGTAAAAAGGTTAAAGACTGGTAATTCACTTTAAATTTTAATTGTATTGAATCACTTATTTAGTATTTTTTTTTAAGCTACAATAAAATGAATGTAAAATAAAATAAAATATCTATAAGATATATATTATTAATGAATTGTTAAGTATCTTCTAATATTTTTTCTATAAAGTTGCTAGCAAGCTTTTTCATTTTCTTATATTTCATTTTTTCGTTTTTCTTGTATTTTAACTTACACTGATTGTCACCCCACATCAGATACCAATGAATTTTCAATGGATGTGTCATTCACCACTAACTTCTAGTTAAAGAATGAACACTATTATTCACCTTTCTTATAAATTAATTGTTATATAGTTTTAAGTTTAAATGAATGAATAAAAATACAATACAATACAATACAATACAAAATACACTTGCCGTTATTCCGCGTTCAACGTACACTGATAAGATCAACTCGTGCTTAAAATCAGCGTTATGTTGAAAAAGTACAACTGAAAGTAACATTCTCAAATTAACTGTTAGATATGTATAGGATACAGAAAAGTTACTACAGATAAAACTGGATGCATAAAATTACCGGTCGATTTCTGCACGATTATTGATTCACAAGATGCTCTCATTGACCAGATATTTCCCGATGTACACAGACAATATTCACCGTTTACAGTGCTTTATACCTCTCCCACTTATATACCACAATACCACATCCTTACACCTTACAATAAGTTAGTTATTTATTTCTATCAAAATATTCTCTAGAAATTATTTGTATGACAAAACAACGATTGTCGGGTCAGCTAGTATTAAATAAAAAATAATCGTGTTTATTATCAACATATGTTTCTATAGCTTTTATTACAATTTGGAAGCATACGATTTGTGACAGTTTTATGTCTCAAACATTTAAATATGCTTAACCGTTTCACAGATAGAGGGCGGTAAGTTCGTAGCGCTCAGCAATTGTTTGAAAATAAATTTTTAGTGACAAAAAAGTATTTGTTTGCCTTTAAAACATGTTAAGAACGCTTAAAGGATTGTATAAACTAGTTTCATATTATTAAAACATATAATACAATGTTAAATTAAATGATTCCTTGATACTATTATTTATGACTTTGTGACCTTCTAATCTGATCAATATTATGGTTTATAATTAATGAACTTATTGTTTTAATGTACTAATCAAGCTATTGATACGTAAACAATTAAGATAAATGATATACATATCTCATAAGCTAATCCAAGCAACAATATTAATTTGTCTAAGAAAATCCTTTAATTGTTATTTGCATAAAATATGAATTATAAATCCCCATATAATACCTACTTAAACATTCATTATTCAAAATAAAGAAGGGCTATACTTAATATTCCCTTACAAATTCAATTTAGAATAATTGAATAGATTAATCGTTTAAAAAAAAAAACAATACTAGTTACGCAGCTTAATGTTATTGATGTTTTTTTCAAAGTTACAAATAAAATGTCGTATCCTCTTCTGCAGTTACATATTTTTATTTAATTGGGAGTGGTATGAATTTGAAGGTTCGACCTAAAAATATAGGATTTGGAAAGCAAATTTAACTATTGCAGTATATTTCATTCACTTTAAGTGTTAAAACCAATAATTTGAAGAGTTGAAATTTTTGTTATTTTAAAAAACAGATAATGAAGTGAAAGTGACATTCAGTTAGATTATTTGAATATTCTGTAATAAAAGCAATGTCAAAAACGTAGAACAAAGAAAATTAAGTTTATCAATAACTTTGGGAGTTCGTTCGCATTGTCTTTCAGATCTTCAAAAAAATATTCCCCTCTTTTAACTTTGATTACTATTGGCATTTTTAAAGGTTAAATATTGAATCAATTTCTTATTGGAAAAATGGTATTTCGGCAATGAATTTTGTTTTAAAATTCAAAAAATTGTGAAATTCCTTCGAGCTTGAAAAAAAAATGATCACGATAGCCAAAAAAGTCAATATGCGCCACTGTCAGACGTTTCGTAACTTATCTTCTTTGTATGCAATCTGTGGGCATCAAAGATTGCTCCAAAATTTGTTTAGTTTTACGCGATATTTATTTCCACTCTTCTTTTAATGCATTTTTTTTTAGTTCGGACTAAAATAAAATCTTATGTTTTCACACTGACTTTTCCAAATTGTTTCAAGAAAATTCTATATGAGCATTCAGAGGCAGTGCGCTTCTTAGGATTGTTTAATATTTTAATATTATTCATGTCAATGAACATGTCATAAATGTCAATTAAAAATTAAATATATTATCATTGGAAATATTACCAATTCCAAAACTTCCGTGGTGTGTTTATGTTGCCGAAATAAATTGATATTTTCTAGGAGCTCTTCCGTAATATTTTATTTCGTGCAAAGCATTAAGAAGAGTCTGCACACTAAATTTTTCTCCTGTAGTTTTTGTCACTTGTTCTGCTAAATTTGTTCACTAAATTTGTTCACTAAATTTTTCTCCTGTAGTTTTTGTCACTTGTTCTGCTAAATTTGACGCACTTCTCTCAATATCTTGCGTTTTTTGCTATCACTCAGTTCTTGGCTTGTTTTCCGTTGTTCCGGTGTTTTCGTATTTTGTTATTGCACTTCAAAATCTAATTCAGGGGATTTAATTGTAACATTATAATTTTTTTTAATTTTCAGAACATTTCGTTTTTTTTTTTTTTTAATTTTGTCAATGTTGCAAAAAGTCAGAGTACATTAATTGACTAACTTTGATCTTCAAAAAGCTTTCGGTAATTTGATAACAGCAAAAATTTAAAGATCAATAAGTGCTATATTTTGTTGACTTATATTTTAGTTTTTTCTTGTTACTAAAGGGTGATTTTTTTAAAAGTTATAGGAAAATACGGTCCACATGATTTAATGTTTGAATATTATTTCATCAAATGTTGACCTTGGCTGCGCCTCAAATGGTCCATCCGCTTAGTCCAATTGTGGCATACTCTTTCCTACATTTCGACCGGTATCTCACAAATAAATGCTTCAATGTTGTCTTCTAATGCGTCAATTGAAACGGGCTTGTCTGTATAGACATGAGCTTTAACATAGCCCCACAAAAAATAGTCTTAAGACGTTAAATCGCACGATCTAGGCGGCCAATTGACCGGTCCCGAACGTGAAATAAAATGTTCACCGAACTCGCCTCTCAATAAGTCCATTGTTGAGCGTGTTGTGTGGCATGTGCCACCGTCTTGTTGAAACCACATGTCGTGCAAGTCAAGATCTTGCATTTTGGTAAAAAAAAAGTTGGATATCATCTCACAGTAGCGCCACCATTCACAGTTACGTTACTATTCGCATCATCTTTGAAGAAGTACGATCCAATGATGCGACCAGCCCATAAACCGCACTAAACTGTGACTTTTTCTGGATGCATTGGTAGCTCTTGCAATGCTTCTGGCTGATATTCACTCCAAAATCGACAATTCTGCTTATTTACGTACCCATTGAGACAAAAATGAACTTCGTCGCTGAGCGCAATTTTTCGGTAAAAAAGTGGATTAATTTTTCGGTAAAAAAGTGGATCTTCGGCCAACTTTCCAAGAGCCCATTCACACAAATTTTTACGTTGCAGTAGATCGTTCGGCTTCAATTCTTGCACCAGCGAACAACGACGAATCGATAATTGATGGTCATCATTAACACTAGCCGATACAGCTGCGATATTTTCTTCAGTTCGCACTCTACGTAAGCGTGTTGGTGGTTTAATGCCCAACAATGTAAATTTGCTGCGAAATTTAGTCACAATATAATAATAGCCGCTTCAGTGGGTCGATAAAACCCACCATAAAATGGAAGAAGCACGCCATCAACTTTCTTAACAGAGCACGCACTTTGATAATAAAATTCAATAATTTGCAAGCGTAGTTCGTTTGTAAGACTATTCACATTTAAATTATAGACCAAACTGAAGATGTTTGACAGTGGCAGTGTTGCCAAAAAGATAATAGCTAAAAAATTACCCTTTATTTTCGTTATTATTTAATGAAAGTAAATCAATAATGCACTCTGGAGTTGCAGTTTTGTTTCAATCTTTAAATATAAATAAGTTTCTTATGTACATACAATTTTAAATTAATAAAATTAAAAATACTTCTTTCATCCACTGTAATGCCCTACGAAACCATCACCGTGTCAAATTTCAATTCAGTTAAAACAGACTTCAGATTTTGTTTTCTAATCTTACTTATGGGGTTTTCCATAGTTAAATTTAGATTTCCTTCAAAAATTATTGATTTTTTTTCGTGGCACATGGAACACGATTGGATATGTTCTTGTCATTGTATTAGTGTAACTTCGTCTATCTATAAACGAGATCGATGGAGCTGTCAAATTCTCAGTTTAATATTTTTTTTAAAGTTATTTTAGTATTGTTGCCAAGAGGGGTAAATCTGTCAAAGAATCCACGTCTGCAGATTTGATCTTAAATCAAAACTAAATCTAAATGAAATTTGTGTTTTGACAGATCTAGATCAAGATAAAATTGATTTATTTTACCTATGGAAAACCATATTAGACGTGTGGTTTACAATCTGACAATACTTTTTTCGGAGTTGGTATTTGTGACAGTTGTCACTTGATTTAAGGTCTGTTTGGTTTGTCATTTCATAATGAATAGACCTAATTTATTACCAAAATAATGATTCGGTTTGCGCGACGAAAAGAAGCAATCAACTTATTGAAGGAATCTTTTTGTGAGAGCATTATATCGCGTTATGAGCCTGTGGCGTGGTGGATGGCGTGGCCACCAGAATTGCGAGATTTAATACCGCTGGACTATTCCTTATGAGGTTACGTGAAGTTGCATACTCACGGAGATAAGCTCGTTACGGTTCGCGCCTCGGAAGAGAATATTTGGCGTTATTGCTGACATATGGCCATATATGTATGTATGTAGGTACATAAAAAAGTGGTCGATAATTAGTTTTAATTCCTCCTATTTAGTTTTGACCATAATATATCCTTCGGCATTGGTAAAAATTTTTAAAAGAATACTGGACCAACAAAATCATTTTAAAATATTTTGACTAGGCTATCCAACTCATATTATGCCAATCAGTTTTCTTTGATTTTAAGGAGTACATACAAAATTTAAAATCAACGAATTTATAAAACAATCAATGAAGGAAGTTTACTAATAAAAATTTACTCTAAAAAAAGAGCTATATAAATACTTCGGTCAATCATGAACTCAATAATCACTTTATTTTTTCATTGTTGTTTCAATAAAATAGATGAACCACTGATTTTATTTAATTTTGAATGCACTCAATTTTATTTTTGTATGATTATTCAGAATAAATAAAAAAATGAAAAACTTTTAAACTAAATAATCCTTAACACAATTGGTTTTGGTTAAAAAAATACATTTCAGTTGAGTTGCCATTGCGGATTGTTTAAAAATAAACAATTACAGATGGCGCAGTTCACATAATTCACGCAGTGCAGTTTTTGATTTCTTTTTTGGGTATGTTCCAATTAAGATGGAAAAAAATCGCGGTGGTACCTACGTATTTATTGTGGTATTCAATGGACCATTGGGACATACACAAATTTTATAATCATCATAATTAAAATTTTAGTTTAAAACAATGGAATGTTTATTTTATAACGAGTGTTGTATTAATGAGTTTATTTGCTTTGAAATGTGTGTTTATTTAATCAAAATTTCTTAATCATTCATGAAAGCAGTTTTTTTTTTAATGAACTGGTAAGATACCTACACTAAGCAAAAACAAACAACAAACACCAAATGTTATAAAATACAAATGAAAATTCAGTTTTTAATGATGTTCCAAATAGAATGACTACCCATAAGCCCGATTTTTCAAATTGAAAGTTTTGACATTTCTCGATTTCAAGGTCTATAGAATCTAAATCCATATTTTAAGAGATATGGCTGTGTGTGCATGCGTGCATATGTTATGTTCACCTTTAAGCATTATTCACATGAGCACGACCAACGACCAACGAATGAACGAATATTCGTCGATTTTGACATTTCTTTCACATGAGAGTTTTTAATTCGTCGCGAATGAAGTTTGACTTTGACAATTGTTTTTTTTTTGTGTTTATCATTATTGTGTTTTGTTTGAAAACAACCGATTAAGAAAATGCGGTCGAAGCTATATTTGTTAAAAAAAAATTATTGGTGTCCTTGTTAATAAACAAAACAAGGAAAAGATTTCATGTGCATCCGCAGCCGAACACCATTCACCATCGAAATCAAAACACAAGAATGATTTTTTAGGTTATGTAGCGCGCGAACAATTTATTCGTTGCAGTGTGGATGGTATGTGGAACGCGATCAATTTATTCGTTGCAGTGTGGATGGTATGTGGGACGCGAATAAAGTTTGACAGTTCGAATCAACTAGAATTTTGTTCGCGACGAATAAATTTGTTTTCTTAAATTTATTAATATATGACATTGAAAAGTAAAAGTATGCACAATAAATCAAATAGAAACTTCATTGCTATCGTTTTGTTAAGAATTTGTGTGGAAATATGTCTTCAAACGTATATAAACTCACATTTTGTAATTCATTCGTCGTTCGTTGGTCGCGCTCATGTGAATGCTACTTTAGGGCATCGGTCGATTGTGGTTTGTTTGCATTTGCATAGACCTGCGACTTCAAGAAACCCCACACGAAAAGTCTAGCGGGGTCAAATCGCATGAACTTGGTGCCCAATTCACATCACACCTACGAGAGATAACCTACCAACAAAGCTCTATCAGTGGATGAAATTGACGATGTAAACAAAAATGATAAAAATGATGTGGATATACAAAATACTGCCGTCGCTTATGTGGAAGAAATGCACAATAATGAAAAAAAAAATGTGTATGCCTCAGTAAAAATCATCAAAAATCAAAACAATATGGGACTTAGAGTGTATAATCAACAAATAAAATGGTTTCATTTATCAAGTTTTGAATGTAGCACAACACCAGACTCAATAACTTCCTATATGGCCGCAAATACAAATTCAAATCCCTCGTTTTTCCAATGCTTCAAATTGTTGATAAAACAAATAAGAGAATCCGAGTCGGGACTGAGATTTATAAACTTCAAAATTGGTTGCCAACTAAATCTAGTTAACACTATTTTTAGTTCTGATTTTTGGCCTGATGGAGTTAAAATTCGTGCATTTGACCTTAAGCCAAGAAATGATTTATAGCTTATTGCAAATAATTATGCTAATGAAGTTGATGATGTTGTTGTTGTTGTTGTTGTTGATGATGTTGCTGAAGATGATATAGATATTGTAGCTGTTGTTGCTCCTGCCACCGCTGACGTCTGCCACATACCTGTAATTTATGGTGCTGTTCCTGCTGTTGATGAAATTGCTGCTTTCGATTTCGTTCCTGCTACTGGTGTTTCGCACTTAACTACCGGCGAAATTTTAGTTAATGCTGTAACTAATATTCCTGTTTCTTCTCTTTCGGCTGTAAGACCTGATAATGTTTCAAATTTTAAAAATCTATGTATTTACTACCAAAATGTGGGTGGAATTCGAACTAAATTGAGTCATCTGTATGTATACTTTGCATCTCAAGATTACCATATAATTGTACTTAGATACTGAAACTTGGTTGAGCGAGAATCATCTTACTTCTGAATTATTTAATTGTAATAAATTTGTAGTATTTCGCAAAGATAGATGTTCATTTACAACTGGTTTTGACAGAGGAGAAGGTGTTATTATTGCAGTAAGAAATAATTTTGTTTGTAGTCAAGTTGAACTAATTTCCGATAACAATCCATCAGATCTCGATGTTGATCAGTTGATAGTTAAAATTAATTTAAATAGAAACTTAAACTTTTTTGTGAGCGTAAGTTATATTCGACCAGGAAGTTCATTGGAGTTATATAATTTGCATATGTTTAACTGTCAATCAGTCCTTAATAACTTAAGTCAAAATGATCATGTTATGGTTTTAGGAGATTTCAATCTTGGTGATATAAGCTGGGAACCAGATTTGGATGATAAGTATTTAGTGCCATTTAATGTTCATAATGAAATAGAATCGTCAGTGATAGATTTTTATAGTCAATTTAACTTAATTCAAGTTAATAACTTTCATAATAATCTAAATCGTATATTAGACTTAATTTTTGTGGATAAAGAGTTCGAAGCTTATATCGATAAGACTGATTTTCCTGCTATAAAAAACTCAATTCACCATATATGCCTTACTGTAGAGTGTAAGTTTTTAACTTACATAAAAGATACAATTGATGTACCAGAATTTTATTTTTATTATAAACGTGCAAACTTTGTTGCAATCAATAACTATTTGTTGTCAATTCCTTGGGATAATACCTTGATTAATTTAAGCCTTGATCATGCGTTTGAAAAATTTACAATTTATATACATGAAACTTTTGATATATATGTATTTTCTTAAAAAAATAGTTAAACCCAATTCAAACCCACCCTGGTGGTTTAACAGAAGATTATCTAATCGGAAAAATAGAAAAAATAAAGCTTATAAAACAACAAAAGATAATCTGGCTCTTAAGCAGAAATACATTCAGTGCCACCTTGAATATGACTGTCTCAATAGCTTTCTTTTTAATAATTTTATTCTCTCTGCTGAGTCAAAAATAAGAAAAGATTCGAAACACTTCTGGAAATTTATAAATATAAAAAAGAAAGTCTTTAGGGATTCCCAACTTTATGAAGTACTCCAATTGTGTATCTAGTGATATGAACGTTATATGCGATTTATTTGCCGATTATTTGAAATCTGTTTATTTGCCTTCTGCTTCTTGTGAACCCCCTGATTTTTCGTCATCTTATGCTATTGATATTGGAAGTATATACGCAACTGTTTCTGATGTTTTTGAAGATCTAGCTAGTCTTGATGTAAATAAAAGTGCTGGGCCAGATAACATAGCTCCTGTTGCATTAAAAAACTGCGCTATTTCTTTGGCATTACCGCTCAGCTTGATTTTCAACCAGTCTTTAAAAAGTGGCCAGTTTTTGGACTGTTGGAAGATCTCTTATATAACTCCAATATTTAAGTCTGGCTCGAAGCAAAATGTGACCAATTATAGGCCTATCTGCAAATTATCAGTGATCCCAAACATTTCCGAAATGCTTGTCTGTAAAAAATTATATTTTTTTGTTAAGGATTTAATATCCGAATACCAACATGGTTTTGTTTCTGGTAGATCTACTACTACAAACCTTTCATTGCTATGCGAATCTGTACTTTTCGGGTTCGAAAATAGTTTACAGACTGATATTATCTTTACAGATTTTGCAAAAGCTTTTGATAGAGTTAACCATAGTATACTAATTTTTAAGCTTTCAAAACTAGGTTTCTATTCTGATTTCATAAAATGGATTTCTTCATATTTAAATAATCGGGTTCAATTTGTAAAATTGGGAAAGTTTAAATACAAAAGTATTGATGTAACTTCAGGTGTTCCGCAAGGAAGTAATTTTTGGTTCTTTGTTATTTATCCTTTTTATAAATGACATTTCGGTAAATTTTAAATACTCAAAGTATCTTATGTATGCCGATGATGTCAAGATTCGTCTGTATCTACAAGAGGATATCAAAAAACTGGCTGAATGGTCTGAATTTAACAAGTTGTTCCTGAATGTTGCCAAATGCCAGAGCCTTACATGCCATAGAAAAAAAACACCTATCATATTTGATTATACTATCAACAATACGAGTTTAGATAGGGTTACGGCAAAAAAGGATTTGGGAGTTATATTGGATGAAAAGCTTTCGTTTAATAAGCATATTGATTACATAGTCAGTAAAGCTAATGGGATGCTAGGGTTTATCAGAAGAAACTCTAGGGATTTTTCCGATCCCTACACCCTCAAATCATTATATATTGCACTAGTTAGATCGGTACTGGAATATTGCAGCATAGTTTGGAACCCCTACTATATTACTCACTCTTGTAGAATAGAAAACATACAAAAAAGTATGCTATCTATAAATTAAATTGGAATATAGAAGTACCATCTTATCCATCTAGATGCCTACTTATTGACATTCAAACGCTTGAAGTAAGGAGAAAATATTTTTCAATAATGTTTGTAAAAGATTTAATAAGCAATCGTATCAAATGTTCTTTTTTGTTAGAACGAATTCTTTTTTACTTTCCATCAAGGACTCTCCGCTCTAATTTTCATTTGCGAGAGACTTTTCATAGAAGAAATTATAGTAGAAATGAACCGTTTGCACGTTGTATAAGAAAAATGAATTCTGTTGTTGAGGTTATAGATATTTTTTCTAATATTGCAAGAGATGTTTTTAAAAAAAATGTTATGTTTGCTCTGTTATCGCAATCTGTTTTGTAATTAAAATTTATCTATTGCTACCGTTATTATTTATTATTATTTTTGTACATATGTATACTTATATTTAAATGAATTATTATATTAACTTTTTAAAGTAGTCTGTAAGAGTTGTACTCTGTTTGATGAAATAAACTAAACTTATCTAACCTCACCCTCAAATCGTTCATGCAAAATGTCAATCGTGGCGTTTACCGTGGCGCCATGCGCCATCCTGCTGGAACCACATGTCGTCTAGGTCCATATGGTTCAATTTGGGCCATAAGAAATTAGTTATCATTGCTCGCTGTTGACGGTGACCGGCTCACTAACGTTGTTTTCAAAAAAGTACGGACCAATTACGCTGCCGGCCCAAAATCTACACCAAAGGGTAACTTTTTGAGAATGCATTATCACCTGGTGAATCTCGAGTGGGTTGGTGTCGTCTCCATATACGGCAATTTTGCTTGTTAACACAGCCATTAATCCAAAAATGAGCCTCGTCGCTAAAGATGATTTTTCGGCCAAAATTGGGGTCCTCTTCCACACAATTCTAAGCCCAGTCAATGAACATACGGCGTTGTCTATGGCCATGAACTTTGAGCTCCTGGGTCAGTTGGATCTTATACGGGCCATGAACTTTGAGCCAAGTTCCGACGCAAAATTCGCCTAGTTGAAGTCTACGAAAGGCCGAGTTCTTGTGCACGGCGGGGAATAGACTACCTAGGGTTCTGCTGTACACTTTCACGGACCGCGGGATGTCCTCGGCCGATATTGCGTTCCTTGAACGTACGGGTGTTGGATGATTGCTTACTCAACCGGTCGTCTCAAATTTGGCCACCAAACGTTGAAGAATCGACTGGGCGCAATGCGCTCAACGTTTTCGTTAACGAAAACTCATTTTGATAATTAAATCATTTGAAGGTGGTGTTCAATCGTGTAACTTGCTATGTTGATTTGGCATAAGCAACTGAATTATAAACAAAAGGTTTGACAGATGTCACCAAAACAAAATACTCGCCACGGGGCGCCAAAATCTACCCGCCCCAATACCTTTACTATAACTATTGGAAAACAAAAAGTTTGACCTCAAATATTTCATGAACTAACAAAATTTTCCATATATTACATATTGTGATGTTAAACAGATAGTTTTGTTATACTTCAAAAAATCTGTTGTCAACTCTAGTATCTTACGAACAAAACATAAAATTACCTCCAAATAATTTTATTCAATTAAAATTATGTTTTTGACACAGTAAAATTTTTTGAAAAATGCATTTGACAATTTACAAAAAATATGAACCTAAAAAATAGTATAGTACAGTAACTTTGTCATTTGAATAAAGGAGACTTTGTGTTAAATGTCTGATTTTTTAGTTACTCGTTTATGATGTTGGCCTAATCAATAATCCAAGTTTTCGACTTCGAGTAAAGAACGCAAAATGTCCAAAAATCAGGAAAACCAGCCAAAGATTTTGAAAAGTATTGGGTATACAGAGACGCGATTTAGCTTACAGTGTACTTATGGTGAAGAAACTAGACCATCAGGGTAAAAATCGGCAATACCTGAACAAAAAACTAACAATTTTCGCGGTTTTGCCATGTTGCGCTGACCTGGAGGTCGAAAACCTGTCTTATTTATAAGAGTAACATCAAACACCTAGAAAAAAAAATTGGGTCTACCTGATTTACGGAAACGGCTCTTTCTGTTCAGAGAAAATACTACTTGACTAAAAACTAGTGTAGTAGACGTTTCCAATTTTATCTTTGTTCTAAAATATATTTTTAGAATTGATTTTTTTGTTTCAATCAATAATTGACACATTGATTACTGGAAAAAAATAAGTACTCACTAGTTTTTAAAGTAGTACGGACAAATTATTGTTCAAACCCATAAAGCACTCTTAACAATTAGTTTTTGTGGATGTATCGGTGTCTAAACATACACTTGAGGATTATGATCACTCCAAATATGGCAGTTTTGTTAATTGTCGTGTCCATTAAACCAAAAGTGAGTTTCACCTCCAAACAAAATACATATTTCGAAAAAAAATTGCACTTGTTTGGAAGCTTTTTGTATTCATATTGAAATGCTTAACCAAACTAAAAACAAATAACTTGACAGCTGACAAAATGGCCGCCAGTAAACACAGTGTTGCCATGCGAAAGTTTTTTACACTTGGGAACATTTTTGGAAGAATGATATCGAAAGTTGTTTCTTAAGAAAATGAAAACGTAAACAAATAGTGTTGAAATGTGGTAATTTGACTTTTAACCATAATATCTTAAGAATTAACAAAATGATCCTGCTTTTTAGCATTAGATTAATCAACTCACAGAGTGACTATTCTACGTTTAGGGTCGTCATAGCAGAAGTGATAGCGTATGTGTCAACGTTGTTGAAAGCGCCCTCAATATCCAGGAAGGCCACCATAGTAGGTATATGTATTCTTTTTGCTCTAGGAAGTATTCGATAGTTCTTTCCAGAGTGTGCAAGGCTGTTTCTACCGATTTCCCTTTACAGTAAGCATGCTGAGACATCGATAGTCTCTTATCAATGCTATTACGTACATGGATATCAATCAATCGTTCCAGAGTTTTGAGAATGAATGATGATAGACTAATAGGTCTTAGATCTTTAGGGTTGACATGCGAGCATTTGCCCGCCTTGGGAATGAAAACTACCTTTACTTCTCTCCATCGCTGAGGTATATAGACCAGATCTAGACAACTTTTGAAGATCATGAAACTAGTGTAATACATGTTTCCAATTTTATCTTTCTTCTAAAATATATTTTTAGAATTGATTTTTTGGTTTCAATCAATAATTGACACATTGATTACTGGAAAAAATAAGTACACACTAGTTTTTAAAGTAGTACGGACAAATTATTGTTCAAACCCATAAAACACTCTTAACAGTTAGTTTTTGTGGGTGTAACGGTGTCTAAACATACACTTAAGGATTAGCATTACTCCAAATATGGCAGTTTTGTTAATTGTCGTATCAATTCAACCAAAAGTGAATTTCACCTCCAAACAAAATGCATACATATATGTACATATTTCGAAAACAAATTTGGAACTTTTTTGTATTCATATTGAAATGCTAAACCAAACTAAAAACAATAACTTGACTTGGCCGCCAGTAAGAACAGTGTTGCCATGCGAAAGTTTTTTACATTTGGGAACATTTTTGGAAGAATGATATCGAAAGTTGTTTTTTAAGAAAATGAAAACGTAAACAGGGTTACATAGGTTAGGAGAAAACTTTGTATTGCATTGTCATTATTTTACTCAAAACATTTCTAGGATAGATATAACGGAATGGTAAACTACTTGTCTTGAAACAAATATTTAGCTTAATCTACGCCACTGCCCATTCTATTATACTGGCTACGGAATTTTTAAATAGGCCAGGTAGAAGATTATAAGTTCTATAACATTTTTGTATACCTATCTAAAAATTTGATAAGTTCAAATGTGAAATATTCTATTTTAGCATTAGATTTTGATAACGCAGATTTTTTCTTTTGAAACGATATCTGTGTTAGTGTTAAGATAAGAATAAATAACGCAAGTTTATAATTGAAAGGTTCCTCTACACCCATGGTATTAATTCCAAAACAAATCAAAAATTAGTGCAGTAAAGACGTTTTAAATACTATGTCTGAAGCGTTTGGTAATTGCTTGCAACAAAACTTGGGTCTTGGAAACACTTTGGTGTCAACTCTTTTACACACATTACTCGCTGCCCAATGTAGTTTATCTCCACCAGAGCTATGGCCAAAAGACTATGGACCCACCTATATAGAAAAAGGTTTGGATACGTATGACTTTGTGGTAATTGGAGCGGGTACTGCTGGTTCTGTGGTTGCCAGTAGGCTCAGTGAGAATCCAAAATGGAGAGTATTAGTTTTAGAAGCAGGTGGAGATCCTCCAATGGAATCAATGGTATGTTTATTAATACACACATCATCAATCATCAACTTACAGCTGAGTTTTGTATCTTTTTAGATTCCTGCTATATATTTTAACATTCAGCATTCCAAATACAATTTTAACTATTACACTGAGCCTGATGATAAAAGCTGCTTGGGATATAAGAATCAAGTTTGTTATTGGCCACGGGGCAAAATGATAGGTGGCAGTGGAGCTATCAATGCCATGATGTATGTTCGAGGAACAAGCGAAGACTATGATAACTGGGAGCGTAAGGGAAATCCCAATTGGGCTTGGAAAGATGTTCGACTAGCTTTTGAAAAATCCCTTCAGACCAATGATTCAGATTGGAAAGGTTCTGGGTGTGTTAATGATTTTGGTGTACACTATTCCGAAATTCGGGAAATGTTATACAATGGAGCTAGGGAATTGGGAGTGCCTAGACTTGATGATCTTAAAGAAGGTGCCTATATTGGATATACTGCCTTAAAGGGAAACACTAAGAATGGTGTTCGAGGAAGTACTGGTAAAAGTTTCTTAGCAAAATCCAAAGATAGACCAAATCTTCATGTGATTAAGAATGCTGTAGTTATAAAGATCAACCTTGATGAGCATGGAAGTCGAGTCACAGGAGTTACATTTGTCTACAACGATCAACAAGAGCTCTTAGTAAACATTGCCAAAGAGGTTATTCTCTCCGCTGGTGCCATAGATTCTCCGAAAGTTCTAATGCTTTCCGGAATCGGTCCAAAAGAACACCTCGAAAGTGTCGGTATCCCAGTTTTAAAAAATTTACAAGTTGGCAATAATTTGCAAGACCATGTTATGGTACCTTTGTTTTTCAAAGTTGATGACAGCAAAGTCAAAGCACAAACACTAAGAGACCAACTTGATGCTACTTATACCTACCTTGTTAATCAAACAGGACCATTAGCTACCACCGGGACTGTTCCCGTAACAGGATTTATTAATTCGGATGAACAATCCAATAGTCCATATCCTGATATCTTATTCCACAATATGTTTGCGCAGCGTGGAACTTCAGTTATGGAAACATGGTTTGACTCAGCTGAGGTGGCGGATGACATCGCTAACCCAATTCGTGAAATTCATAAAGATAACCATTTGTTTGTGGCATTTGTGAAACTTCTAAGACCAAAATCTATTGGATATATTCATTTGCATAGCACTGATCCAAAAGATCCTCCAAAACTGTTTGCAAACTACCTGGCGGACTCCAAAGATATTGAAACAGTTCTGAGAGGAATTAAATTTCAAATGAAAATGGAAGAAACGGCAGCGTTCAAGGAACAAAATGCGAAACTACTACAAATCAATCTACCTGAATGCAATGAATTGACATTTAAAAGTGACAACTACTGGAAGTGTTATATGAAGTATATGTCAAACACAGTTTATCATATGGCTGGAACTGTAAAAATGGGACCCGATACAGATTTGAGTGCTGTTTTAGATTGGCAATTAAGAGTGAAGGGAGTTAAGGGGTTAAGAGTTGCAGACACCAGTATAATGCCGAGTATTGTGAGTGGTAATACAAACGGTCCAACTATGATGATCGCTGAAAGAGCTGCTGAATTCATAGTTGAAGACTGGAGTGAATTAAATTCCCATACTGAGTTGTAAGATTCAAGGAATGAAAATTGAAATTCAAATGTTGGCGCTGAATGATTCGTGTTGCGATCTGTGTAAGACGACATTATAGTGTCCAACATTCGAAACTGAATGCCTGAAGTTTCAGCTCCTATCGGCTTCTAAAATCTTACTACCATCATAATAGATTTATTTAAAAAAATGTTCTTACGAAACTTTTGTTATATTTCTATTGACTTGTATGTTTGTGTCAATTTTAATAAGAGTATTAAACAATAATAAAAAGTCTGAATAAATATAAATCAAATAGTCGCTTTGCTTTGCTATTCTTTTCTTACTTTAGTCGAAAGCCATTTCTTATTGGTTTTTTGTTGTTTTTGTAGGTTGTATTAATTTAAAAAACAACTTTGCAATTAATTCGTATTTTGAAAAGTTGAAAAGTAAATATTAGATTGTGTTTTGTAATGACGCATTACAAACCTACAACCAAAACACTAACAAATTACATGCGTTCTTTCACTACACCGAGCATTGAGTTCACACTCAGTTCAACTTGGCTAAAACTCGGTGACAGTAATTTACAAAGGTTATTTTGTCGTTCGCAAGGATATAATTCACACTAGGTTGTTACCAAAAGGTTGCCTAGTAGAACCGAACAAGACCAACAAAGGGAGGAAGAAATAAGAAAATAGAAGTCTTAGCGGGGAGTTAGAAAAGAGTGAACCAGACCGCAGAAACCAGTTGGATTTCAATCGCCGCTAAGCAAGGATCAGTGGTAAGTAAGTTGGATATAAACAAAGGCTTCCCCCCACCAGAGGTAAGGGGCTTCTTGTGAAATATTCAAGTTTAATTGATTTGCCAGCTTCGGCTGTGTGTTACCGGTTTCGGCCGTGTGTTACCAGTTTCGGCTGTGTGTTACCAGCTTCGGCTGTGTGTTACCGGTTTCGGCCGTGTGTTACCGGTTTCGGCCGTGTGTTACCAGCTTCGGCTGTGTGTTACCAGCTTCGGCTGTTTGTTACCAGCTTCGGCTGTGTGTTACCGGTTTCGGCCGTGTGTTACCAGTTTCGGCTGTGTGTTACCAGCTTCGGCTGTGTGTTACCGGCTTCGGCCGTGTGTTACCAGCTTCGGCTGTGTGTTACCAGCTTCGGCTGTGTGTTACCAGCTTCGGCTGTGTGTTACCGGTTTCGGCCGTGTGTTACCAGTTTAGGCTGTGTGTTACCAGCTTCGGCTGTGTGTTACCGGCTTCGGCCGTGTGTTACCAGTTTCGGCCGTGTGTTACCAGTTTCGGCTGTGTGTTACCAGTTTCGGCTGTGTGTTACCGGCTTCGGCGGTGTGTTACCAGCTTCGGCTGTGTGTTACCGGTTTCGGCCGTGTGTTACGTACGATAAGAGGCGATTCCCCGCGTAACGGCGATTACCCCAGTTCGGACGGAAGAGACGAACCCCGCGCCGCCTGCTGACCGACACCTTCCGCGTAGACTACTTCGGACCCCGTGATACAAGCCGAAATCCAGATGAGAAGAAGTATTGCTAGAAATCTGAATTAAACAAAAAAAAGCATGTTAACCGACTAATGAAATAAACCCAAAACAATATAGATAATAAATATAGATAATAAAGACAAAGACCTACTGATGTTAAATTTCGGTGTTTTATTTAACTAACCCTGGACACCGTGAGCATACCCCAGCTGAGAAAATTTAAAAAACCCTCACAGTTTATTATTATCAAATATGCATTGAAATAAATTTGTGAATCAATATCTATCTTGGTACCGTGATATTAGGCTTAGGGTATACAAAAGTTGTAGCAAGAGACTTAAACACATATTCCTTTGGCTATTGAATTGTATTTCATTTCCAATTTTAGACAATTCAAAAAATCTCTTTTGTCGAAAAATCATTTATGATATTTGATTAATTACTTTCACTACTCTTTGGTCACTATTATTAACTTCTTCGTTTTCAAAATATTCTTCAAAACAATTTCTTTTTCTTATAAATTATTTTACAACATCTTTTTAAAATAAATATTTTATTACTATAAACTGTCAAATTTTATTATAGGGTCGATTGATTAAAAAACGTCTCCAAACCCAGACATCTTTGATAAATTTGACAAAATAAAAAAAATTGCTTATGTCAAATGTCTTGTTAACTATTATTTACTTCCTCATTTCAAAACGGTTCATATTTTTTTAGCTTCCCATAGGAAGTTATTGTAATCGGTCCGATTTGTCGAATTGAAAATGTTGACATATCTCGCAGTTTCAAGGTCCCAAGAGTAGAAATAAAAGATTTTTAGAGAGATGTCTGTGCGTGCGTGTGTACGTACGTTAGCAAAGTTTTTTTCGTCGTCCATAGGTCAAGAAGCTGTAGAAATATCGACTTCAAATAAATTTTGTTATACAGATAATAATGCAGAAAAGACTCTCTAAAAAATTGAGTGAGTGGTTTTTTACCATAACAATTTAAAAAAAAAATATCTCACGAACCAATAACGCTAGTGACTTGAATTAAATTTTATATATTACACTGTAACGTGATATCAACATGTAAATTTTTTGAAACAAATAAAATTAACGGTTTTTTTATAAATCAAAAAAACTGAAAAAAAAATAATTGTTACCTCGAAAATTTAGAAAAAATAAAAACGTAAAAAAGATTACTAAAAGCTGGTAAAAATTGATGTTCGGCTTAAATATCTTTTCAAAAATTTCAGATTACGGCTTTAAACTAATTTTACCTTATAAAAAATGTTTAAACATTCGGTAAAATTTTAAGAAAGATCGAATTGGCAATTTCTTTTACAAATAATAAGAACCTTAAAAAAACAATACTAAAACTTGGTAAAAGATTACTTCCGACTCAAATATCTTTTCAAAAAATAAAAATATTGGCTTTAAAATAATTGTATCTCACAGAAAATATAGTTTTCGACAGTCAGTAAATTTTTTGTAAAAATCCAACAGTCCGTTTTTTTATAAAAAAAAATAAAATCTACAAAAAATAGTAATAAAATTTGGTAAATATTGATGTTCGGTTCTCGATATCTCGTGAACAATAGAAGATATTGACTTCAAATTAATTTTATTCATCCAATTTGTATTTGTTTATATAAGAAATAAAAACTTTTAAGAAATGTACTATAATTGGTAAAAATTGGTTCTCGACTAAGAATCGCGTTAACAAAAATAGATTTTTAAATCAAACTATTTCATTATATGCAAAATATTGTTGGTAATTTTAAAATTTTTAAAAATAATTCAACTGACAACTTTTTTAACAAAACTCGAAAACTTACCAACTTTTAAGCAAGACAAATTGACAGACGAGATGGGAAGTTATCAGTGTGGGTCGCATCCGAGCTGCTTTTTTATATGTTTTCGACAACTTTTCAAAACATACTCTTATTTGAAAATGAAAATTTCTGTTGGCATATCACTGAAAAGCTTTTCTAAATTTTAAATTTGAAAAGTTTATTGTTTGGTGAAACAAAAAGGGCAAAACTTTGCAAATTTGAGTTTCGTAAAACGTAATTTGCAAAGTAAAAGTGCAAATTGGCAAAATTCGAAGTGAAAAGTCTTTAGTGATAAAAATGTTTTGAGTCGAAATTTGAATTCAGAACAACTTAATCCCTTAAAAAAGTATTGTTTTGTTTGTGTGACGAAAACGTAATTTTTAGGACTTGTGTTTTAAAGTTACTCAAATTTGATGAAAACATTCACTTAAAAAGAAAGTACAGATTTTCTTTATTAAGCTATATTTTACACCATCATCACATCGTCGTTGCGATACAACACAAAAAATGTCTTCTCCCAATGAAAATGTACATTATATCATTTTAAAAATAATCATAAATCAACTTCACTGCTTCAATGGTTCAAAAGAGACTCATCCTAGACAAAAAAAAAAACACCAAGAAAATATCATGAAAATGAAAAAGTATAAAAATAAGAAAATAAATAGAATTTATCTACTCTAAACACAATGAATAACAGCAATAGCATCAGATACTCTTTTGTCGTTTTTAGACAAGACGTATTATTATTATTGTAGTATGAATGACAGTTAGATATATACACTGACTTATTTAAGTACAAAACTAGGACATGTATTAGAAGAAGAAAAAAGTTATGAATGTACAAAGAAAACTCACAAAAAGGAAACTTATTCTTATTTTGATGAATGTGCGATTTGTTTTCTCAGAATATAATAGCAACGCTATGAACTGAAAGCGGTAGATTTATCAGGTCAGACTGAAAGTCTCAGATGAAATGATTTCAATCCTTAATGTAATAGAAATTAAAAGGAATCTCTGAAGCAAAAACACTCTATTACCAAGACCGGAATCTTTTGTACGTTTCACTCTCCAAAACCCGTTTGTTTACATTGTTGTATTTGTAATTTTGACAATTAGTCCATGAATAGATGTGAGCACAAACAAAAAAAAAACGATGCCGTGGGCTAGCGGCACTTTGCAAAGCAAAAACAAAATGGAGGGGTTAATCATTTTTTTTTCAGGTTTTTCTTTTTACTTTTTTCGATGAAAAAGTCAGTTTTAAGCTTTAATTTTGCAGGCATTTTGTGGATAGTGAACCAATGTACCTTTTTGTCTTGAAAAAAGCATGTTCAACATCAGTTTATTATAATTAATTCACTAATTTACATTAATCACTACGAAATTCTTTAAATTTCATAATAATCCCCGGATTTTTGTATCAAAGATGCGTTCGAAGAACCATCAATTTAAGGGTGCGAGTGCAATTTTTGTATTGAATTCTAATAAATTTTCGTTAACGAACGGCCCAAATATTTTGTTTGCAACTAATTAAAATCTGTATCAATTTAATTAATCCAAGTATATTTATAGTTTGTTTTTAATGATTTAAGCTTGCAACTATTTTTTAATTCCATTATGATTAATAAATATTAAATTTAAAAAAAGAGTTATAATCGAAAAATATCTTATCCATAACATTCTTGATTGATGGAAGCATACATGTATTTGCTATCAAAAAAAACTATGCATCAAAGGAACACCAATGTTTTAAAAAAGTAATCAGAACGATTATAGCGAACCTGTTGAATAAATGCAGAGCAAATAAAATGCAAAGTTTGACATATATCACAAAATGAAAACGTCTTAAAATCGTTCTGAATTCATGCACAACTAATTCAATAGAACATGCAATCGTCATGAATGTTTATTATTGACGTACAAAAGTTTTTTTAGTGAATTTCCACAGTTTAACCCAAAATATAATTTTCATTCATTCCTTAAAAATGTTTAGTTACCAAAAGTTCAAGTTTACTTATTATTGTTTAAAGGGTATGTTTATTAAAAATGCTGCTAAAAATGAAACAAATTAATGAGTTTTACGTACATGTTTTTCTTAATATAGTAAATACTTCCATAGATTACATTTTATAAATGCAGAACATAGAAGAAAATATACATAAACAATAGTTTTCAGGTATAAAGCAGAGGTTAGTGTAGAAAAATATTTTTGAGAAAGCCAATAATATTTTAGGTATGTTCATTAAAGAAATTTCCGCTTCGGCTAACCTTCATCAACTTTTTAGAAAAAAAAAATTAGCATTAATAGCAGCCAATTATTTCATAGCATAATTAATTTTTCAAATTGTAAAATGTCTAGAAATTTTCATACGCTACAAAATTCGTAATTTTATGCGTAAACATAGAAGATAACATTATTTAGTCAAGAAGTATGGATTTTGGCGCGTATACCGTTTTTTTTCTATTGGGTGTTCGGTTTCCCCTAACTGGAATAAAAAAAGTTACTTAAATCTATTTATTGCACTCATTTAGTTGGTATTATGTGTAAACATATTGCCTATTTCTATTCCTTAAAGATGCTTTACACAAAGCAACTTATTTTTAAAACATGGTTCCCTCAAATTTTAATTCCAAAATCTAACTACAAACAAAATTCTAACTCTAACATAGTCCCTTAAGCCTAGTACGCTGCTGATGCGAAACGAAATTTTTCGGCGGTCTCCAAGTGCAGAGCGAAATTAAAACGAAAACCACAGCGGAAAAATATTTGTGGAGAGTTCTGTCTGGAAGTTGAATTTCACTGCTTGTCTTCATCACTTCTTGCACATCACCAATAACATCCTGAGTTTCCGATTCAGAAATGCAATGTTGGAACACATTAGACACATCCATTTTATTTTAAATTTTAAATCAAATATAAACCAAAGTCAAAACACCGAAAGTAACGAGTAAACAATTTTTTTTTTCAATAAAAAAATTAAACGTCAAAATTTCGCAAGCAATTAATGTGCTGGGCAATTAAATTGAGAACGAAAAGAGTGGAGAATTGTACTAAGAAATCTAGTACAGCTATCCACTAAAATGTCACATTTCGTCGTTTAGCAGCGTACTGAAAAACGAAAAGCACAGCGAAATTTTTCGTTTATGATTTCATCATGTCATTTTTGTATGGGAATTTTCGTTTCGCATCAGCAGCGTACTACGCTTTAAAAAAAAAAATACGGAGGCACCCGCCTATTGTTTCCACCTGAACTTCTAACGTCGCCAAAAAAATGCTCTAAGCAAACTACAGCTGAAAAAATTGTCTGTTTTGTTGTTTTACAAAGTATTGAGTTACACTTTTGTCCATTTGCAATAATTATACTTAACCAGTTGCAGCGCAACTTCCAATTTAAGACCATGTCAGCACTTCAAATTCTGTTGGTTAGGATTGTTTAGTTTTTGAACGAGGCCATGAAACATTCAAAACGAAGCATTTAGATGGGGCTGATTACTATAATGAAGCATTTTGATGGGCCTGAGGACTAAATGTGAGAATGTGTTTGGTTTTTTGCATCATTTCACGCACATTTTCTCACATTTAGTCCTCAGTAGCTTGTAGGCAAACCGAAATGTCAGTCTGAGATTCCGGTCTTGGTAATGGAGTGTTTTTGCTCTGAAGCTTCTGGCTTAATCCACGTGAAAGGGGAAGTGCTGAACTATGTACTGACAGTCTTACTGGCTGAACACAATGGAATGCTGCAACTGCGAAATCGGAGTTGCTGTCAAATATGTCCTATGTCTCAAGTTATACGGCCTTGCACTAAAATACTGAATAAAATATTATAAATTAGGTTTGAAAAAAGAAGCTTAGAGTTTGTTTCAATATTTGTATCGATTCCAATCGAGTTTAGGTGAAATACAAGCTAGAATCCACGTTTCTTTATCTTGATTGTTTATGTACACATAATTTAGATACGAAATTTAATATTGTTATAGCTGTCAAAATGAGACCTTATTTGTTTTATTGTTATCGCTTGCTATCAATAATTCAATATAATTTAAAGTAACTAAATTAACACAATGGAAAAGGAGCTGCGACTGAATAGCGTGACAGCTGTCAAAATACATACATATAACTCACAATACAAACATTTAAAAGCGAAATGCAACCATTTCGGTACAAAAGTTATAAATAATGAAGATAGGTACAGAATTTCTGATTAGAGGCAAGTAAGGAAAACAATTTATACCAATCGATAAACTGTTACTGTCAGTGTTAGTTGTAACAATTTTATCTTTCCTATTTTTCTATTAAAAAGTCAATTTGTTTATTTAAGGAAAATGGAATCAAAAATGTTAGTTTTATCTGTTTTTGTGGAAATATTTTCGGGAAGTAAAATTAATATAGTATTTTTTTTTTTGTAGAATTTTTATTTTTGTAAGAAAGCCATTTTAAGCAATTTACAGATCTAAAAAGATGACTAGCTAATTTTAACCGATTTTAATATCTTACTATCTGTTAACATTTTGCTAAGATAACAGAATGGCTACTTTAACTTTAGTAATTATTTGCTAAATCCATGTTTCTGTCAATTAATCTTAAAAAAGCAGTTATGGAATAATCCAATCTGCAGTTGGAAATTCCAATAAGTAGGTCCGTTTAAGTTTGTTGTCTTTGTTTATTTTCACGAACTGTCAGTGTTTAAACATGTTCTGATGCCGGTTTTATTTTAAAATAAAAGGTTCGTTTATACGAATTGTCATTTTTAAGACATGTTCAGATTTCCGTCTAAAAAAAAGAAAGGAATTAGCAATTTACTAATAAGCAAAATGAAAAGAAATTTCTATAATTTTTGAGTTGCTAGTTAATTGCTAGTTAGTAAAATATTAAGCTATTTACAACAAATTGTTTTAAATTTTACGCCACTGTCACAATATTCAATGCGGAATAAAACAAATTTGAAGTTAGTAGGTATGTTTCTTTGTTTACAAAATATTCAATCAAAATTCAATTTCAATAGCATATTTTTAAAAAAGTTTACAAATATTAATAAAAACATTTTGTATAAAATGAAAAAAGTTTAAAGTCAAATCTTTCTTTGTTCTCAAAACACAAGCTCTAGATACTTTAGTCGGATATTAATATTTTGCACAAGATAAGATAAGCTTGATTTTAATATGTTTTATTGTTTCCGAGATATTTAGTTGAAAACAAAAAAAAAATTATCTTAAGTTAACAACAATAGTTTATATAGAATGCAATCATTTTGAGGTTCATAATATTTTTTATTCTCAAGATATTCCAGTCAAGAATCTGGCCTTAACATTTTACTAAGCAGCAGTTTTCTAAATATTTAGAAAATTAGTAAGTGACTCGAAAATATCGAACCCTTTTTTTCCTTTTTCCAACTAGTAAATTGCTTTTTGCCTTTTATTAAAAAACTTGGATTTGAACCAGAGTTGCGAATTAAATTAAAACATCAGTAAATGACTTCTGAATTAAAAAAAAAACATTAGTTAGTTACTCAGTTATGAATTTAGAAAAAAACTTAATTCATAAGCTTGACTTTTAATTCATAAGCGTGACTTTTGATTTAAAAAAAAAAATCAATTCATAAGCTAGAAGGTGACTCATGAATAAATCATTTAATTACTAACAGCAGTTTTCAAGTTTTTGAAAATCTTAAAATGATCGTGCTAGCTTATACATTTTCTACTTCATAATTTTTTAATCAGATTCAATCCATTAGCTTATGAATACAAATTTTTTAACTTAGCAGGTTGTGAGTGAATTTATTTTTTATTCATAAGTCACTTCACTTGCAATGAATTGCATTACAATTTTTTAATTCATAAGTCATTAACATCCTCCTGAATCAATTTTTTTCAATTAAAAAGTCACTAACTAGCTTTTGAATTCAAGTCAAACTTAAACTAGAAAGTGACAGTTCGTGAAAATAAACAAACCAAACAATATTAAACGAACCTATTAATTGGGATTCCCAACTGTAGACTCGGCCATTCCCTCCACTGCATTTATAAGAAATTTTGTAAAATAATTTTTTTTTTAATTTTTTGGATGTATACGAAAAACCGTTAGTTGATTTTTCTTTCGAAAGTGTACCACTTTTGTATCACTTTTGTTGAAGTTGAAAAATATTAGATCTAAAATCATTTTATTAATCGAAGAATAATGTTTTTGACATCTGGTGAAATTCTTAAAAAATAAATGTGCTACGAAAAATGTCGGGAAAAAAAGCAAATATTGAAATCAAACTTATCATATGCAAAATATTGTGGCTTAGTTTTAGTTAATTTTTTAGAAAAATTTAATTGACAATTTTTTTTTCACAAACAAACTGATAAGAACTGGTTTTCGATTTAAGTATAATGACAAAAAAGAAAAATATAATTGACTCCATATTTTGTTATCTCACACAAAATATTGTTATAAATATGTAGTTTGTTGAACACGGATTGAAAGTTATCAGTGTGTGTCGCACAGTCCCTTTTTTAAATCGCTACAGAAAAAAGCACCTACTCAATTTATTAAAAAAAAATAATGTATTGCATCTCTTGGTGATATTACCTATAAACCAATATATGTATTTACATATATAAAGTTAACATCTCTGCGGGTTCTCGAGATACATAATATTATGTATACATAAATGGCCGACATGCACAGCTCGGCGTTGGGTGCTCAAAACCATTTTATTAACATTTTGTTGTAAAGGCTTTTTCAATTTGTGAGGGTAGATTTTGGCGCCCCAAGGCGGACATTTTGTTTTGGTGACATCTGTCAAATCTTTTGTTTATTATTATGGTGCTACGTGCCACACAGCATACGCCACGATTGACATTTTGCATGAACGATTTGAGGGTAAGGTTATCTCTCGCAGGGGTGATGCCCTAAAGGTGAACATACCACAGGCCATCGCTCACATTCAGTCGGATCTAGGTGGCAGAGTCATTGAAAATTGGACCACTCAGATCCGTGCCACCGTAAGCAACCGAGGTGTGCATTTGAATGATGTCATATTCCTCACTTAGTGGCATACATGTGCCTTTGAAATAAAAACAATTATTTTGTTAATACCTAACACACAGCTTGTTTTATTCTATTTCAACATCTACCCGCCCTTATTGAAAATCTCTTAAGTACGATTTGGGCAATATTCTCAAGCCTTTGGCCGTAAAACTCTTTTGAGTTTTATGAAACTCGAAAAAAAATAAGCGTTTGGTCTTATTGCCTAATAAAATAACGCCAAAATATTACGAGTAAAAATGTCATATCGTCCAAAAATAGCTCTCTCGCCAAGAACTTTTTCGGAAGAAAATGCCACAAAGCCTAAAATCAATTTCATTTTGCCTAAATGAATTTTAAAATATCATAACGCCTAAATTAATAATTGACATATTGCCCAAAAGATGTCATGTGTTTCAAAATGTTGGCACTGTGCCAACTTTTTTTTTTTTATTTTGGGCACTAAGACATTTTGAGTTTTAAATTTTATCGCTTAAGCGCAAACTTTAAACGAAAAAAATGTCAGACCGCCCAAAAAATTGGATATTCAAGAGAGCGTAAGATATGTTAGGCTTTAGTTTACTTTCAAAAATTAAAATAAGGCCAATTTTCAAAAATAGAGAAACTTCGCACCTAACCCAAATCGATTAGTAAACCCAAGCACCAAGCATAGAGGTTGCACTGTATATACATACGTGTCTCAAAGCCCATCCACCCAAAAGCTTTTGGGGGTTAGGATGTTTCTAAATTTGGGTTGTTACGACATTAAAAAATGGTTTTGGTGACATGGCATTTTATTTAGCCTTTGTGACGTTTTCTAAGTCATATTTTTACGGCCGGCCGGGCGTTTCTCTTTTTTAGGAGTTTGTATCCTTTTATGATTTTGGTTATATGTATATCGTATATATAGGTGATAAGACATAAGAAAAGACAGAATTCATAATCGTCCCAATACTCAAAATAAATATCACAAAACCCAAACCCCATTGTCATAAAACCAAAATTCAAGATTTAAAATGGCAAAATGACAACTAACAATTTAGGTGATCTTTTATTTAAAACTTAGTTGGGTGTTACGACATTCGCTTTGGGTTTGTTTGCGATTTTTTTTTACTTTTTTGGGCTTTTGTGACCAATTTTGTGCTTTATGACATTTTAGGATTTGGGTTAACACCAAATTTTAGGCGAAAAGACCTAATGCCATGGCCGACAAAAAATTTCAAAATATTCAATTTGATTAATCGGACAAAAATCCAAAAACTTCCTATAAAAAGTTCAAAATTTTTTTTTCAATCCATATGCAATGCACTTATCAACTAAGGTAAACGTCAGGATTTTTAATGAAAAGTTGTAAGCTTCATTGGTTATTTATAGGTACTAAGATTATTAACTTCCCATAGGAAGTTATTGTAATGGGTCCGATTTGACAAATTGAAAATTTTGACATTTCTCGACGTTTCAAGGTCCCTAGAGTCGAAATAAAAGATTTTTAGAAAGATGTCTGTGCGTGCGTGTGTACGTACGTCCGTACGTTCGCGACGTTTTTTTCGTCGTCCATAGCTCAAGAACCAGAAGAGATATCGACTTCAAATAAATTTTGTTATACAGATAATAATGCAGAAAGGGCTCTCAAGAAAATTGCGTGGGTGGTTTTTTTACCATAGCAGTTTAAAAAAAAGGTGAAAATTTTGGTTAACCCTAAATATCTCATGAACCAATGACGCTAGAGACTTGAATTAAATTTTGTATTATATATTGTAACGTGATAAAAAACAATTATATTTTTGGAAAAAAATTCAATTAACGGTTTTTTTATAAATGAAAAAAACTGAAAAAAAAAATTTGTCACTTCGAAAATTTTACGACTAAAATATGATTTCATCTCCAAAACAATTTTGTGCAACGAAGAATAATGTTTTTGACATCTGATAAAATTTTGAGAAAAATCGAATTGACAGTTTTTTTACAAAAAATAATAACCTAAAAAAAAAATAAAAAAAAGTTGGTAAAAATTGAGTTTTGACTCAAATATCTTTTCAAAACTTTGAGATATTGGCTTTAAACTACTTTTATCTTTCAAAAAATATTGTTTTCAACATTCAGTAAAATTTTGAAAAAAATAGAATTGACAGTTTTTTTTTACAAAAAATTAAAAACCGAAAAAAAAATTAACAAAAGTTGGTAAAAATTGATTTTCGACTTAAATATCTTTTCAAAAATTTGAGAATTACGGATGTTGTGGAAAAGGCACTTGAAGAAAAACAAGTATGCTCGTCTGTATTCTTAGATGTTGCTCAAGCTTTTGACAAGGTTTGGCACTTGGGACTTGAGTACAAACTGCATAGGGACTTATCCAGGCAGTACTACGAAATACTGAAATCCTACGTTACGAACCGACTCTTTAGAGTACGGTACGACCAAAATTACTCGGAACTTAAGAAAATTGAAGCCGGTGTACCACAAGGAAGTGTCCTAGGACCAACCCTGTATCTGTTATATACAAGGGATATTCCATTGGACATCAACGCTATCATGGCCACCTTTGCTGATGATACTGCAATATTGGTGCCAGATAAATCCGTTACGAAGGCTACACAAAAATTGCAAAATGCAGTCGATAAAGTTAGTGATTGGACGCACAAATGGCGTATCAAATTAAACGAAACAAAATCGACGCATATAAACTTTACAAACAAAAACATAAACAATGTTCCAATTTTTATAAACAGTACAGAAGTACTTTACTCCAATACCGCCAAATACCTTGGAATGAATTTGGATGCAAAGCTTAAATGGAAAGAACACATCAAAAAGAAAAGAGAAGAACTAAACTTGAAGTACAGAAAAATGTACTGGTTAATAGGAAAGAACTCTGACCTATCTATCCAGAACAAACTAATGTTATATAAGCAAGTATTGAAACCCGTTTGGACATATGGCATCCAACTATGGGGCTGTACAAAGAAAACAAATGCTGAACCCATCCAAAAATTCCAAAGCAAGGTCCTTCGTGGAATAATAAATGCCCCTTGGTATATAAGAAATAGCGATCTACATCGTGACCTTCAAATTGAAATGGTTACAGAAGTGGTTAAGAAACACGCTGTATCACACAATCAGCGACTTTAAGTCATACTAACTCTGAAATGGAGACCGTATTAAATGTACGAGACAATGTTCGGAGATTAAGAAGAACCAAGCCTCATGAGCTGATGGTCTAAAAGTTTTATAACCTTAAACTTCCCCCAATGCGATTTAAAAACTAAGAAATAAAAATCATTTGTCGATCTTTCATAGATTGGTCCTGATTCACCGGTGGTTTTAGTGCGGTAAGAGTCCCACACTACTCGGTACCGATTCTTACCGAGTGTCTTTTGAAGATTTCCATCGGATAAAAAAAAAAAAAAAAAAAATTTGAGATTATGGCTTCTAACTAATTTTAACTTATAAGAAATATTGTTTTCAACAGTAGGAAAAATTTTGAGAAAAATCGAATTGACAGTTTTTTTACAAAAAATAATAACCTAAAAAAAAAATAAAAAAAAAGTTGGTAAAAATTGAGTTTTGACTCAAATATCTTTTCAAGACTTTGAGATATTGGCTTTAAACTACTTTTATCTTTCAAAAAATATTGTTTTCAACATTCAGTAATATTTTGAAAAAATAGAATTGACAGTTTTTTTTACAAAAAATTAAAAACCGAAAAAAAAATTTAACAAAAGTTGGTAAAAATTGATTTTCGACTTGAATATCTTTTCAAAAATTAAAAATATTGGCTTCAAACTTATTTTATTTCACAGAAAATATTGTTTTTTATATTCAGTTATTTTTTTATAAAAATCCAACAGTCCGTTTTTTCATAAAAAAAAAAATAAAATCTACAAGAATTGATACATTTAGACAAACTTTTAAGCAAGACAAATCGATAGACGGGATGGGAAGTTATCAGTGTGGGTCGCATCCCAGCCTCTTTTAATTGATTTGAATCTGCATTTAAATTGCAAATACTGGTGCTTTATTTTTCTTTGAAATGGAAGTAAGACCGGTTCAGACAGTATTGCTGGTTTTGTTTATCGTTTTTCAAATCAAATATGAAATTCTACAGTACTTCACAACAGGGGTGATTGTATAAATTTATTTTAAATAATGTAATGAATGAGTTGCAACTTTCAATATACAGTACATTACGCTTATAAAGAAACTCAAAAATTGCACAATATTTTGAGCAAAGGTGAACGCAACGGCTAAATCAAAAACACTCTATATGAAGATATAAATCCTCGGTAGACATCTTGGTTTTCCAACAAGCTAAACCGGAAACCAGTGTCATAAAATTATTCTTAGTGTGCGTGTAATTTCTCCTCTAATTTATGAAATTTCCCCTAAAAACTCAGTTAATTGTGAATACGTCCACATTACAAATACAACAATGTAAATAAATGGGTTTTGGAGGGTGATACGTACGAAGGATTTATATTTTCATATAGAGTGTTTTTGTGATAGATAACAAACAACACATGTCAAATTAACACTGAACTGATATTCTCTTCAAATGTCAAGATAAAATGACATTTGCGTAGCTTGCTTTAAAAAATTCTTAAGGGTCTGTTGAAGTTTTCTGAATTTCTTGATTTTTTGTAAGTTTTCTAAATCCCATTAACTTTACGTTGAAAAAAGAAAGTTCTTAATTCTTAGAAATGCTTCTTTCATCAGTGTTTTTCTTATAAGCGGCTTTCTTATAAGCGCAGAAAATTAAACACACAATTATAATTATAGGATATACTCGTATATACAAATACAAGGTGCTTTTGTTCAAGTTTATTTTAAGCGATGTTTTTTTATAAGCGTGTTTCTTATAAGCGATAAATACTGTAATATAATACCTACGTAGTTGATTTGTTTATAGGTTATTTGATTAATTTAATTTATTTGTTTAGCGGAAGTACAATCACACTTAATATCTTTAAACACTAAAATAACACTGTGATTATTATGTAGATATTTTTAAGTCCAAAGATCTCATACTCGAGATAAACATTTAAAGCAATTTCATGATTTTGAAAATTTATTTTGTAAGACCCCCAAAAACGTTGCATGAATTCGAAAAAATTAAAATATAAATATTTTTTGAAAATCTTAAATGTTACTGTGTTTAAAATTTGAATGGATTTATTCAAGCATTTTAGAAAATATATAGACAAAACCAAAGTCTATATGATAGGGGTTTTCATTTTAATATTAAAATAAAATGAAAATATTGTACGACATTTTCCATGATCAATTTGCTATCATTTACGGCTGTATGACTTTCATTACTTCGCAAATTTCAGGTCTAGAATCAATTTGGGATCATTGGCATGACTTATATTTTAAGTAGACATAAAGAAAAGAAAAAAGTTTAAAGATGTTAAAAAAGAAAATCTCAGTGACCAGCGAACTTTTCTTTTAATTTGCGAATTGTTACTGCAGAGTTTTCACAACTTTTGTATTGAAATTTAACAATTTTAGTGCATTGTTTAAGCATATACGAGTATCATACCATATTTAGTAATAGTGTAGTTTTGACTTGTCAAAATTTAAAATATGACAGCTGCAATAAAAGCGAGCTGTTCAAAATGAATTCTGTTATCGGAAGTTTCTATATATTTAAAAGCTCCATTTCTATAATTTTATTTAAATTTCGAAAATCATGATATTCCAATTAATACTTTTTAACTTTGAAATCCAAAGTGAATTTGTTACAAAAATGTTTCTGTAACAGAAATATGGAATCGATGTTTTTCGATAACATTTTCCTTTAAGCACTTTGGTAGTGTATTATTTTTTACGAAACAAATAATAGTCCCTTACGAAAATTGTGCTTTATCTCTTCAGTTTTGTTTGTTATAGGATTTGGGACTCAGAGCAAATGAAAAACAATAATATTTGCTCACTCAATAGCAATCATACCAGTAGCGGGTCTAAGAGAGGGGGCTTAAGACTCAAAGACGTACAATCAGGGCACCATATTCAAATCTGATTAGAAATTTGTTCAGTTTTCTTTATCAAGCCGTAACAAAATCTCAAATATTTTCCTTCTGGTATTTCAAAGCAGACAAAAAAAATACAAATTTTTCTCAGTTTAGACACCATTTATAAGGGCTTAACCCCTGCAGCCTCCCTTTGCATCCGGCACTGGCTTTTATTGCCACTTATGTACATATTTCTGAACGTGTGTGCACTTTATCAATAATATACCGTGATAAGAATAGCTTTTAATATATAAATATGTTTACTCAATGGCTAGCGTTCAGTTATCAGACACAATTGTAGCAATAACGATGACAGATTTTCCTGGTCAATGCGTGCAACAAAGTTTGGGTATTGGAAACACTTTGGTGTCAACCCTTCTGCATACTTTACTCGCTGCTCAATGTAGCCTATCGCCACCAGAGATTTGGCCAAAGGACTATGGACCTACTTACATGGAAAAAGGTTTAGACACTTACGACTTTGTGGTAATTGGAGCTGGAACTGCTGGTTCGGTGGTTGCCAGTAGACTTAGTGAGAATCCCAAATGGAGAGTCTTGGTATTGGAAGCAGGTGGAGATCCACCGATTGAGTCAATGGCAAGTAGTGATTAGTTGTGGACTAAATATTGCAATTATTAAAGTAACTTTTCTATGTTTATAGATTCCTGCTATATTTTTTGAAGTTCAGCATTCAAAGTATAATTGGGATTACTACACCGAGCGCGATGGCAAAAGCTGCTTGGGATACAAGAATCAAATGTGCTATTGGGCCAGAGGAAAAATGATCGGTGGCAGTGGGGCTATTAATGCTATGTTATATGTTCGGGGTAATAACGAAGACTACGATAACTGGGAGCGAATGGGCAATCCCAATTGGGCTTGGAAAGACGTTCGAAGAGCTTTTGAAAAATCCCTTCAGACCAATGATTCAGATTCGAAAGGTTCGGCTTGTGTTAATCACTTCGACGAACACTACCCTGAAATTAGGCGGATGTTGTTTAGCGGAGCAAAGGAACTGGGTCTGCCTGAATTTGATCTAGCAAAAGGAGATACTCACATCGGATATACTGCAGTAAGAGGAAATGTTAAAAATGGCTTTCGTGGAAGTACAGGACGTACCTTTCTAGCAAAAGGCAAAGATAGGCCAAATCTGCATGTTATCAAAAATGCCGTAGCTACGAAAATCAATCTCAACGAGCAAGGCACGCAGGTAACAGGAGTTGAATTTACCTACAATGATCATCAAAAGTTATCAGTTAAAATCAACAAAGAGCTTATTGTCTCGGCTGGTAGCTTAGACTCTCCAAAACTTCTAATGCTGTCGGGAATTGGGCCCAAAGAACACCTTGAAAATTTAGGCATTCCTGTTTTAAAGAATTTAAATGTTGGTGATAATCTTCAAGATCATTTGATGATCCCATTGTTCTTCAAATTAGACGAAAGCAAAATCAGAGCTGAAAGTATGAGAGATCAACTCGATGCTATTTATACCTACCTTGTTAATCAAACAGGGCCATTGGCTTCAATCGGGACTGTTCCAATCACTGGTTTTCTGAATTCCGATGAAAGTTCCAGCAGTCCTTATCCGGATATCTTGTATCATAACTTGTTTATGCAACGTGGAACTCCAGCTTTGGAAACTTGGATGAAAGCCGTGGAATTATCCGATGGTATAGCTGAAAGTTTGCGAGAGGCTCATAGAGATGGTCACTTACTTCAAATTTTTACAAAACTTCTCAAACCGAAGTCAATTGGACAAATTCGTTTGCATAGTACTGATCCAAAAGATCCCCCAAAAATGTTCGCCAACTACTTAGACGATCCCGAAGACATAGAAACACTTCTGAGGGGAATTAAATTCCAAATGAAAATGGAAAAAACGGCAGCTTTTAGAGAACAAAATGCAAAAATTGTACAACTTGACATACCTGAATGTGATAAATTTGAGTTTAGAAGTGACAACTATTGGAAGTGCTACATGAAATATATGGGAAATACAGTTTATCATATGGCAGGATCTGTTAAAATGGGTCCCGATACAGACTCAGGTGCTGTTCTAGATTGGCGTTTAAGGGTAAAAGGTGTTAAAGGGTTAAGAGTTGCAGACACCAGTATAATGCCAAGCATTGTAAGTGGAAATACAAACGCTCCAACAATTATGATCGGCGAAAGAGCAGCTGAGTTCATAAGTGAAGATTGGAATAAAATAAGTGACCATACTGAGTTATGAGAAAAAGTACACAACATTTGTATAAAAATAAATTCTTGTATTTTTTGACTCAACAGGGGCCTTACAGGAGATATCAGAGAGGGAAATTTTGGATTTATTTTACAAAATACAAAATAAAATATGAGTATACTTTCATGTTCAGTTTTTCTGTAAGTTTACCCAAAGCTAATTACTCGACTCAAGCAAATACTGGCAACAGACTAACTTATCATCCAAGAAATATTTATGAACATTTAATATAAAAAAATAATTGTATTCTATGTCTAAAATTGTATTTACCAAGAAAAGAAAAACTTTTAAAACTACTTATTGAATATGATTAATTATAAGAAAATATCAATTAATGAAATTATTAAAAAAGATGTTTTTTAAACTTATTTTTTTCTTTTTCCATTATTAAATACATAGCACATAAGAAGCATACAGCGGTCGAGTCTAAACATTACGCAAACACTTCTTCTACTTCTTTTTTCTCTGTATCTTTGCTGAAAAAATGCAGTCTTGATAATGCTTACCTACTGGCTTCGATTTTGAATACCGACGAAGATTTAAAAATCGGGATTTCTTTAAATAGAATGGAAAACATGAAAGTTATCCTAGCAGATATACCACAGCCGCCGCGTCGTAAAAAAGTAAGTACAAATATGACCTAAAATATAGATAACGTTCCTTTTTACTTGGGACATAAAGAAACCATATGCCAAGTTTTGCATCCGTTAAAAATTTCGGACTCGATTTTTTAATGAAGCCTGACATTACGATGGTAGAGAATTCAAAGAAAGTTGGTCCCCGATTCCTTTCGTCTATCTATCTGTCTGTCCTGGCACCTACAGCCCAAAAAATTGGGTTGATTTATTTAAAATTTGGAAACTAAGGTTTTGAGCCGATTCGCGTTAGCCGTTTTTTCCATTTTTTAAGATTTAAAATAACAGTAAACCCCATACAAATTTGTTGGTCAAAAATCGAAAATTCGAATTGTTTTAAAAACAAACCGAAACATTTTTTTTAATTTTCTTTAAAATTTGTTTGTATTAATTTGTTAATTGTTGTAATGCTCCGTTGCGTTGTTTTTAATCAACTGATGTCTATACTTTTTTTTATGCACAAGCTGGTATGCAGTTTAAATAATATTTGATGATCAAAAATGTTATTATTTTTTTTTTCAAAATTCAATATCTTAAAAATGGGACAACTGTTTTTTACAAAATGTCATAAGCTTGTTTTTAATGGCACTCCTTTAGTTAGCTCTATTGATAAAGAAAACTTGTTTGCAAGGCAGTTTGCAGAAAATTCCACATTACAAGATAGTGTCATGGCTCCCCAGTTCTTGAACGCGTAAATGATTCTATGGGACCAATCTTTTTCGTACTCGAACTGCGACGAGAAGTTCATAAATCCGCTGGTCCGGATGATTTCCCCGCTATTATTCTGAAAAGGTGTTCTTCCACGCTAGCAAAACCACTGGGTAAGTTTTTCCGTCTATCCTATTCTTCCGAGCTCGTTCCGAGTAGTTGAAAACTGCATTTGTTCACCCAATTCCGAAAAAGGCGAATATTCTTATTCCGCAAATTATCGACCGATAGCACTAACGTCACTTTTTTCTAAGGTCATGGAAACGCTGATTAATTATTAACTTAAGAAATATCTTGAGAAACGGAAGCTTCTTAATGACCAGCAATACGGCGCTTTCATAGCAATAGGTCCACTCCACTGGTGATCTCATGGTTCATCTCACCGAACAGTAGAACAAATTTTTACATCGCTTTGGAGAAGGTAAGATTATTGCACTTGATATTTCAAAGGCATTTGATAAAGTCTGGCATCTTGCTCTCTTATCGAAAATGCGTGCTTTTGGTATTGACGAATCTCTTCTTTGTTGGATTTGAAATTTCCTTTCGAACCGTTCAATGCAAGTTGTTTTGGACGGATTCATGTCTGAAACCCATAAAATAAATGCTGGTGTGCCCCAGGGCTCCGTTTTGTCTCCGAGCTTTTTCCTCATTTTTATAAATGATCTCCTGTCTGCTACTTTTAATCCCATACATTGTTTCGCTGACGATAGCACTCATTACAAAACCTATATATGTATGTTCGAAACTTGAATATAACTCTCATCTTTGGGCTCCAGTAACTTATTTAAGGCTCTTGGACAGTATTAAAAGAAGAGCTTTTAAAATGATTGGTGACATTAATATCATCAATTACGTCACGCGAACATCGTCGTAAAAGTTCTTGTCTCACGCTTTTTTACTGTTATTTTAACGGACTATGCTCTAGTGCAATAGCCAGTTGCACTCCTCCCCCCAAAAACACCCGTTTTTGTTGGAAAATCTATCAATAGTATAGTAGGATTTTACACGAATAACAAAAACAATATCCGTAGTATGAATATTACCGATAAAAGTTAAAGTAGAATCTTACTACGGATGGGGTTTTGATATTTATACGAGTCTCGAATGGATCTTATTCGATTTCGTTGTTGGTACGATTGATATTGCATTTGTATCTCGATGGCTGTGTTCGTTGAGTAGTTGTGTATTTGCAATCATGTGTTTTCCATTGGGGAAAAAATCAATCTGTTGCTGTTGATATTATTTAGTTTTGTTAGTGAAAATGGACTTACTGGCCTTATTTTGCAAGAGAAAGCAATAGCTAAGATAATTAAGTTTTGCTATGTTTCCACCATACAAATGCTTGGCAAAAATATTTTTAAATAAAAATTGATAAAGTTATATATAAAAAAATAATTTAAAAAAAAACGCCTTAACTATACAAATTTTAAAAAATTTAGGGTTTTTTAAGAAATGAAATGGCATTTTACATTTAAATCCTAAAATACAAGAAACATTTTTTAGCAGATGCTTTGGATACATGAGCACGTTTGTGCAACCCAGTCGTGCATTTTATTTCTAATGTTTCCCATTTTTATGAATTTTTATTTTGGTTCCCAAAATTAATTTTTTTCTTGTCTAGCCCAATGTGTTTAGAGTGTAAACGCATTTCAAAGACAATGTCGTAATTGCCATTTTTTTTAAAGTTCACGTAGTTATTACTAAAAGTTTTAACTAGTAATTGAAATTGAATTTTATACTTGGAATTGTACACTGCCAAACTATGATTCTTCTCCAAAATCATAGTTTAAATAATCCTAGGAAATTTGGGCCCAGGAATCATGAATAGCTTTGATTAAGGTGTCCTTGTCTTTAAATTGTCTGTCAAACGTTTTTAATTATGTAAGAGCCCCGTGAATATGATGGTCATAGCAAAAATCTGATTAAATGCAAGTTGTAACAACAATGGAAGTGTATTGTCTTGCTGAAAAATCCAAAGAAGAGGTCCAAAAATGTTTTTAATTTTTAAAAATGATCGTTCCAGGAAAGAGTTATAGTTGTTTCCGTTTATTGTTGAGGACAAAAGCTCCAAGTCAATTGTGCCATAGTAGGTCTTAGCTCCCCAAACCATTAAACCTGATGTACGGCTATGATGCCTCGTCAAAATAAGCTCATCTTTTCTCAGATCATGGAAATAAAAGTTGTTAAGCTTAGTGTACACGATTGCCAGGTCTGACAATCATTGTCAGATCTGCAAACGTCTGACAATGTGTGAAAATGAGCTGACAATGAGCTGAACATTTTAATTTGTGTGTACACGGTTTGCAGATATCTACAAACATCTACAAATCTGTTGCCAAATATTTGTTTGACAATGTCGACAAACTAATTTGGCCAAATAGCTAGCAATAGATTTGCAAACATTTGTAGATTTTCTGCCAACCGTGTACACACCAAATCAAATTTTGGATCTGCAAATTTATTTTCAGCTCATTGTCACACATCGCATCAGTCAGAAAATTTGTCTGCCAATGAATAAATTTGCAAATGTTCCTCAAACGTTTATTTTAGCGCATGAAATATTCCCTACAATATTTTTTTAATTACCATCTGCATTCAAAACATTTCCAATGTATTTCCAAATGTTTTCCTTCTTATTTCTATCGGAATAGAAAGGTTCGGCTTTATTGGAAAGCACTGGATTGGCCTCCACCTACAAAAGAAATTAATATTAATTTTAAATAAAAAAATAAATTTATAACGTCCCCTCCTAAAAAAATTACCTCCACCTCCAAAATTAACCGTTCATCAAACTCCTGGAATTATTTTATATATTTGTGATACTCATTTGAATTTTATTATCAATCAAATTTTCTTTACCTATTTATCCATATTTTTTCAAGGAGCCACAGCCGAACACCATTCACCACCGAAACCAAAACAAGAATGATTTTTTTATTTTAAGTACGCGCGATTATTTTATTCGTTACGAGTTTGGATAATGTGGAACGCGAATAAAGTTTGACAGTTCGTATCAAAAACAATCCATTACCAAGACCGGAATCTCAGATTGACATTTCGGTTTGCCTACAAGCTACTGAGGATTGAAATGATGCAAAAAACCAAACACATTCTCACATTTAGTCCTCAGGCCCATCAAAATGCTTCATTATAGTAATCAGCCCCATCTAAATGCTTCATTTTGAATGTTGCATGGCCTCGTTCAAAAACTAAACTAAATTGGAAGATTTGTATAGCTTTTTAATTTCAATCCAAATAAATGTTGTTAATGTATATTAAATAAAATAAAATTGACCAAATACATATTATTTAATGATTTATTAGTTTATTATTATTTATTTTGTTTACTTAAATTATTTGCGAACGCAACATGCGCTGCAACTGGTTAAGTATAATTATTGCAAATGGACAAAAGTGTAACTCAATACTTTGTAAAACAACAAAACAGACAATTTTTTCAGCTGTAGTTTGCTTAGAGCATTTGTTTGGCAACGTTAGAAGTTCAGTTGGAAACAATAGGCGGGTGCCTCCGTATTTTGTTTGTACAGACAATGCTACGAGAAGCATACTTGTGAAGTTCCATTGCCAACTTTAGCTAGTTCAGATTCCTCAATTAGATTAGTATTTTCATCATTTAAACAGTTCGGTAGTTGCAAGAACAAATTTTAGTTTTGTTTGTTGCAGAAATATTCCTGAAAATTTCTTTTTAAGGGACTATGTTAGAGTTAGAATTTTGTTTGTAGTTAGATTTTGGAATACAAATTTGAGTTGCTTTGTGTAAAGCATCTTTAAGGAATAGAAATAGGCAATATGTTTACACACAATACCAACTAAATGAGTGCAATAAATAGATTTAAGTAACTTTTTTTTATTCCAGTATAGGGAAACCGAACACCCAATAGAAAAAAAATGGTATACGCGCCAAAATCCATACTTCTTGACTAAATAATGTTATCTTCTATGTTTACGCATAAAACTACGAATTTTGTAGCGTATGAAAATTTCTAGACATTTTACAATCTGAAAAATTAATTATGCTATGAAATAATTGGCTGCTATTAATGCTATTTTTTTTTTCTAAGAAGTTGATGAAGTTAGCCGAAGCGGAAATTTCTTTAATGAACATACCTAAAATATTATTGGCTTTCTCAAAAATATTTTTCTACACTAACCTCTGCTTTATACCTGAAAACTATTGTTTATGTATATTTTCTTCTATGTTCTGCATTTATAAAATGTAATCTATGGAAATATTTACTATATTAAGAAAAACATGTACGTAAAACTCATTAATTTGTTTCATTTTTAGCAGCATTTTTAATAAACATACCCTTTAAACAATAATAAGTAAACTTGAACTTTTGGTACATAAACATTTTTAAGGAATGAATGAAAATTATATTTTGCGTTAAACTGTGGAAATTCACTAAAAAAACTTTTGTACGTCAATAATAAACATTCATGACGATTGCATGTTCTATTGAATTAGTTGTGCATGAATTCAGAACGATTTTAAGACGTTTTCATTTTGTGATATATGTCAAAATTTGCATTTTATTTGCTCTGCATTTATTCAACAGGTTCGCTATAATCGTTCTGATTACTTTTTTAAAACATTGGTGTTCCTTTGATGCATAGTTTTTTTTGATAGCAAATACATGTATGCTTCCATCAATCAAGAATGTTATGGATAAGATATTTTTCGATTATAACTCTTTTTTTAAATTTAATATTTATTAATCATAATGGAATTAAAAAATAGTTGCAAGCTTAAATCATTAAAAACAAACTATAAATATACTTGGATTAATTAAATTGATACAGATTTTAATTAGTTGCAAACAAAATATTTGGGCCGTTCGTTAACGAAAATTTATTAGAATTCAATACAAAAATTGCGTTCGCACCCTTAACTTGATGGTTCTTCGAACGCATCTTTGATACAAAAATCAGAGGTTTATTATGAAATTTAAAGAATTTCGTAGTGATTACTGTAAAATAGTGAATTAATTATAATAAACTGATGTTGAACATGCTTTTTTCAAGACAAAAAGGTACATTGGTTCACTATCCACAAAATGCCTACAAAATTAAAGCTTAAAACTGACTTTTTCATCGAAAAAAGTAAAAAGAAAAACCTGAAAAAAACTTATTAACCCCTCCATTTTGTTTTTGCTTTGCAAAGTGCCGCTCGCTAGCCCATGGCATCGTTTTTTTTTGTTTGTGCTCACTGCTCACATCTATTCATGAACTAATTGTCAAAATTACAAATACAACAATGTAAACAAACGAGTTTTGGAGAGTGAAACGTACGAAAGATTCCGGTCTTGGTAATGGAGTGTTTTTGGTTCGTATCAACTACAATTTTTTTTCGCGACGAACAAATTTGTTTTCTTAAATTTATTAATATATGATATTGAAAAGTAAAAGTATGCATCATAAATCAAATAGAAACTATATGCTATCGTTTTGTTAAGAATTTGTGTGGAAATATGTCTTCAAACGTACATATATAAACTCACATTTTGTAATTCATTCGTCGTTCGTTGGTCGCGCTCATGTGAATACTGCCTTACTTTAGTCGCTACTATAGTGCAATTTGAGGAAAGCCATAGAAGAAACCACTTTTATGGTTGTGATGTTAATTTGACATCCTGGTGGTAAGCAGTGTAAAAACAAATAAAAAAAGTAAGTCCCCCTATTCCATCCGTCTGTCTGTCTGGCCTCCGATTGTGTTGAAACTTAGAAATTAAGATTTTATCCCGATTCGTTTTAGGCATTTTTTTTTCATGTTCTTAAAAACGAAAAATAATTGTAGTCTCCAAAAATGTTAAACAATTTTTTTTTAATTTTATACCTCGAAAATGTATCATATTTTTAATGAAATTCAATTGTTAAAAGTTTATTCATAAGCTCTAAACAACTACATACATACCAAAAATGTTTTTTAAACTCAAATTGAAAAATGTTGTGTATACAAATTAAATTTAAAAACCTCTCTTCGGATACATAAGAAAGTTCGTTCGACCCAGTCGTGTATTTTAGTATCTTAAAGTTTTGAAATTTTATAGAATTTTAACAAATTTTGTGTTTTCATTCGTGAACTTCTTCATAATGAACTCGCGGAAATTCAAGGTTTGGTCATTGATTTTGAAACTTGAAGTGCTGACTGCAAGACCTTTTTTGTTTTAAATATTAAAAATTTACCATTAAGAGCTTTGTGGAGAGTACATAATTTGAGAGTGAGAACAAAAATCTGAAAAAAAAAAGAATTTCAAACATAGTCCTGAATTTCAACCTGACTTCCATGATTAATTTATTTGTCAAAACCAACCTTAAGAACAAACTACACTCAATTAAGATTACCAATTTTTTTTTCCTGAAATCAAGACGTTTTAATTAAATTTTCTCTTCTAAAAAAGTTTCTGTGAAGCTGTAAACATTTACATTTCTAATGGGGATAGGTGTACCAGTACCTATCCAGTTAATCACATGCTTCGTATATGGTAGGTTATATATCTTAATTTGCATAATAATGTTAATTCACACTTGAAAATTTAATACCTTCCTTCCTACTGGCAATGTGGTTGTGTAAATTACATACACAACTTCACATTGAATCAAATTATGCAAATGTGAAAGTTTATCGTTACTCCAAGTAGCTACATATATCTAGCAGAAATGAATCAGGAGTTGTTTCTTAATGATGCAGTTCTTTGATCTTATGTGACTAATTTCAATTTGCATATATGGTAATGTTTCAAGAAAGGGAGTAAGTAGTATTTTTTTTGTTTAGAATTTGTAGGCTCCCAGAGGGTTATTGGGTTAGAAATCAACAACTTCAAAAATTCCCAAGTTTTAAAAATCAATCTTAATTTTATCCTTGCAATGGAAGCTTTTTCGATGACAAATAGCAACTTTGTGTCAAATAAATTTAAAGACCAGGATATTTTTTGAAAAACAAAGATTGGATCTTAAACCCATGATTGAAATATCAATGTCAAATATTAAACTAAATGCTTATATATTAAATGGAAGTGCTATTTAAGAGTTAAAGACAAACGAGAAATATTTTGTCTGATCTTGAATTATCTTTAAGGTTTCTGAAGTAGCTTAATCTTGGGATGATACAACAGGACAAAATTTAAAAAGATACGTTCAATGAAATACAAAATTTTACCAATATTTTATAACCTTACTTACTTACTTAAGGTGGCGCTACAGTCCTGTGCGAACTAGGGCCTCACCCAACAAACTTCTCCATCTAGCTCGGTCCCTAGCTAGATGTCTGCAGTTTCGCGCTCCAAGTTTGGTGAGGTCACTTTCCACTTGTGCGCGCCACCTGATCCGCGTTCTTCCTCTACTGCGCTGTCCTGTGGGTATGGATTCGAAGACTTTTCGGGCCGGAGCATTGGTTTCCATGCATGCGCTCTACGTGACCCAACCATCTTAGTCGCTGGATGTTTACCCTTCTGGCTAAATCTACGTCGCTGTACAGCCCGTACAGCTCGTCATTGCATATTCTCCTCCACTCTTCTTCTATTCATACGAGACCGGAGATCACACGAAGGACTTTTCTGTTTTGAAACGACCCAAGGTGCTTTCATCCCCTATTGCCATAGTCCATGCTTCTGCACCGTATAGCAGGACGGGGATGATGAGGGTCTTGTATAGCGACACTTTGGTCCCTCGAGAGAGGGCTTTGCTACTCAATTGCTTTTTTAGCCCAAAGAAACAGCGGTTAGCAAGAGTTATTCTTCGTTTGATCTCAGCTCTGGTGTTGTTTTCTGCGTTCATAGCGGAGCCTAGGTAGACTAAGTTCTTGACTACCTCAAAGTTACGTCTGTCGATGATGACGTTTTGACCAAGACGTCGGTGTTGTAGGTCCTTTCTTGATGACAGCATGTACTTTGTTTTGCCCTAATTAACCGTTAAACCCATTTTTGCCGCCTCTGCCTCAATACTCACAAGAGCCCCATTGACATCACGCTGAGTTCTTCCGATTATGTCAATGTCATCAGCATATGCTAGTAATTGGACAGACTTTTGAAAAAAGTGCCTCTAGTGTTGACGTCAGAGCTCTGCACTATTCTTTCAAGTACGATGTTAAAAAAATTGCAAGACAGCGCATCACCTTGTCTAAGGCCTTTTTGACATCGAAAGGTTCTGTTAAGCTGTTTCCAACCCTTATGGAGCAGCGTGAATTCTCCATGGTTATCCTGCATAATCGGACGAGTTTGGCAGGGATGCCCAAACTAGACATGGCTCTATACAGCTCGTCCCTGTAGATGCTGTCATATGCGGCCTTGAAATCGATGAAAAGATGGTGGGTGTCGATTTGATGTTCTTGGGTTTTTTCCAGTATCTGCCGCAATGCGAATAATTTATCGACTGTGGACTTTCCTGGTCTAAAACCACACTGATAAGGACCTATCAGGTTATTTAGCCAATCGGAATTTCGACTCAATGCGAACATATTTGAGATCACTACTTGTTTCGGGACTTTCATTTTTATGTCCACTTCAAAAACTAAAAGATTGTCACGTTCGTCATGGCAGCGTTCGGCCTTATCATATCTTGGTTTTATATGAGATTTTAACTGATCTTGATCAAAGCTAAGTAGTTGCAATAAAGTTGGTCTATCAATATTTGTGATTAGCCAAATAATCGGGTTTGAAGATTATCACCGACATGTAAATTTTGGAAAATACGGATACTAATAATTTTCAAGTGCTCTTTGGAGAATCAACAGAACAAGTAGAGGTTTGGCGATGTTTATACCGAGAGCTGTTTTTGCCAAAAGTCACTCCTGTCACTTATGCTCCATGTTCATCAAGGTTGATCTTCTACAATATTATAAGTCACATAAAGATTTCGTATATATATTTTTATTTTTATTCTTCTCCTTCAAAACAATACATATATCCGATATAGACACCTTCTTTAAGATCATCAAGTATGCACTCTCAGTTCAATAGCTTCATTTAATTACTTTTCCCGCACTTCGGAGTAGTGCACTTTAAAATAATGAACGAAGCTAGAACGATCTGTATTATTTGTCTTATGGATTTTTTAAAAGCTTATCGTAGAATGTGCTTGTTCCTCCGGACATAGAATATCATTTCATTGATAACCCCACTGCTATCTATTATTTTTCCCTGAAGGCGGTAGCAAATTTAATTCTTGTATTCCAAGCAGCTTTTGTCATTCGGCTTATGGTAATAATTCCGATTTTATTTAGAATGTTCAATGAGAAAATATGTAGCAGAAATTTGAAACAAACAAAAATCGGTATTAAATGTTGATGTTATTTGTGTCAATATTTTCACTAAGTCTAATGACAACCACCGAGCCAGTAGTTCCAGCTCCATATACCACAAAGTTTTCTGTGTTAATATTGTGTAAAATATTTCCGAGACCCAACCTTTGTTGCAAGCAATCACGAAAAGCTTCAGAATTACAAGGAATATTTACTTACATACGTTTTCATCAGTTACTGATTTATTAATTCAATAATTTCGTTTGATGCAATGATGATATCTATGCTACTGTTACATAGTGTAAATTCACAAACGCATCACTGCAGAGATGATTTTCGATCATCCCTATAGCATGTTCATAAACGCAAATAATTGGCATCACTTAAAATGTCAATTGTCCATTATTGGAAAGTTCGATAAACTGATGCGCAAATATAAACAAAAAAAGCATCAAGAATTTTCTTGATAAGTTGTTCATGCCGACCCCATTTGGACCAAAATGAAAAGTATTTAATCAAATTCTAAATTGTTTATAAATTAGTTAATTTGATGAATTTCAGGGAATATTTTGGCAGCTTACAAATTAAACTATTAAAATAAACCAGATTAAAATATGAAGGTGAATTTATTGCCGGCAGAAAATCAAAGTCAGTATTGTGGAGAAAAGAAAAAAATGTGTGGCTCCAGATTTTAATTACAATGAGAGTTTTTATTAGTATCACATCCATCATAAAGCAAAAGTTGATTTTAAACGTAAAACTTTTTTACCGCGTTTACAAGGAGAATTGAATCAGGATTTAGCGCTGTATAAACCTGGGCTGGATCGAAATAGGATTACTCGATCCAATCCCACTGAAAGAGGTGAATCGAATCGAAAATTTGTTTGTAAAACTGAATCGGGGAATCGAGTTATTGGTGTGTGAGGTTTTGCTTGTGTGCTTGCGATAAGTTTTTTCCCTTTTGTTTGTTCTAAGCTGAATTATATTTGGCGCGCGTCTTTGTGTTGAGAGCATTGTTATAAAATGTGAAATATATTTGAAAGTTATTCACGTAGCAGTACGCACACAAATAAAACCCAAATGTCATTTCGATTCCATTTGATTTCGATTCCTCGATTCAGTGCCACCATATACCTGGATCGAAATCTCAATTCGATTCGATTCCTCGATCTCCTCTTGTAACCAGGGTATTTGTCAATCAGCATGGCATCGTAATCAGCTGAGCAACGATCAGCATCGCAAAAAAGCAGTGATGCCTAATCACTACTAAAAAATTTGACGTTTGTGAATTTACGCATAGGTAGTTTATTTATTTTTTTACTCAAATTGATTCAATCAATTTCTATCAAAATGAAATGTAAGATTGTGTGTATCACAATAAGTTCAGATGGTGTTGTTGACAACAATGATGATGAGAACGTTTTGTACAAAAATACGAGTATAATTGTTTGAATAATAAAATACATAAGAAATATATTTTATTTCGTCTTCACTTCAAATAACGTGAATTATTTTATTTATGAGAAGAATACAGAAACCTAAGACTAACGAATATTGTAACTTAAACTTATAAGACGTTTTAACTGAAATACTGATATAAATTATAGGGTAAGTTCACAAACGTCAAATTTTTTGGTAGTGATCGCTTTTTTGCGATGCTGATCGTTACTCAATGCTCAGCTGGTTACGATGCGATGCTGATTGACAAAAAGTTTTACTTTAAAAACAACTTTTGTTTTATGATGGATGTGATACTAATAAAAACTCTCATTGTAATTAAAATCTGGTGCCACACATTTTATCTCCTCTAGAACTTTTCTCGACAATACTGACTTTGATTTTCTGCCGGCAATAAGTTCACCTTCATATTTAAATTTGGTTTTTAATAAAAGTTTAATTTGTTCGCTGGTAATAAGGTAATAATGGGTGATTTTTTTGAGGTTAGGATTTTCATGCATTAGTATTTGACAGATCACGCGGGATTTCAGACATGGTGTCAAAGAGAAAGATGCTCAGTATGCTTTGACATTTCATCATGAATAGACTTACTAACGAGCAACGCTTGCAAATCATTGAATTTTATTACCAAAATCAGTGTTCGGTTCGAAATGTGTTTCGCGATTTTTTATCGACAAATTTTGTTCAGCGATGAGGCTCATTTCTGGTTGAATGGCTACGTAAATAAGCAAAATTGCCGCATTTGGAGTGAAGAGCAACCAGAAGCCGTTCAAGAACTGCCCATGCATCCCGAAAAATGCACTGTTTGGTGTGGTTTGTACGCTGGTGGAATCATTGGACCGTATTTTTTCAAAGATGCTGTTGGACGCAACGTTACGGTGAATGGCGATCGCTATCGTTCAATGCTAACAAACTTTTTGTTGCCAAAAATGGAAGAACTGAACTTGGTTGACATGTGGTTTCAACAAAATGGCGCTACATGCCACACAGCTCGCGATTCTATGGCCATTTTGAGGGAAAACTTCGGAGAACAATTCATCTCAAGGAATGGACCGGTAAGTTGGCCACCAAGATCATGCGATTTGACGCCTTTAGACTATTTTTTGTGGGACTACGTCAAGTCTAAAGTCTACACAAATAAGCCAGCAACTATTCCAGCTTTGGAAGACAACATTTCCGAAGAAATTCGGGCTATTCCGGCCGAAATGCTCGAAAAAGTTACCCAAAATTGGACTTTCCGAATGGACCACCTAAGACGCAGCCGCGGTCAACATTTAAATGAAATTATCTTCAAAAAGTAAATGTCATGGACCAATCTAACGTTTCAAATAAAGAATCGATGAGATTTTGCAAATTTTATGCGTTTTTTTTTTTTTAAAAAAAGTTCTCAAGCTCTTAAAAAATCACCCGATATCTCCGACACAAAAATTTCATTATTTGAAATCGTTTCTGCGCGGGGAGCCAGCAAATCTTATTCGCGATATAAAAGTTTCGGATGTCAATTACGTTGATGCTTGGGAAAAGTTAGAAATGCGCTATGATCGTCCCAATTTTATGATACAGTCGCATATACAATCACTTCTTTCAATTCCAAATATTAACGCGTCTAATATACAGTCTCTTCGTAAGCTCTCCGATGCAGCTGATGAAACCATTCGTGGTTTAGACTCCTTGGCAGCCACGGGGCGTGATCCTTGGGTCATTATCTACTTTTGCTGAAATTAGACCAAGATACAAAGGAAGCTTGGGCACTTGAGTTAGGGACAAAGGCTAATGCCTCAATTGAGGAATTTTTAATATTTTTGAACTCGCGTTGTTATGCTTTGGAGTCTGCTCAATCGTTTTCTCGTCCGACTGCTCAATCTCGTGGGAAGAATCCAAAGGTCATTCAATCTCATTTTGTAGAATCGAGTCCAAGCTGTCCAAAGTGCAAAGCAGATCACTTTTTAAATCAATGCCCACAGTTTCTTTCGCTTGACATTACCGCACGCCGTACTTTCGTCAAAGATAATTCAATATGTTTCAACTGCCTTCGTTCATGGCATTCTTCGCAAAAATGTCATTCCAAATTTCGGTGCAGAACTTGTCACTCGCGGCATCACTCGCTCGTTCACATTCAACCTCCGTCAAAAGTTTCTGCAGTTCCTGTTTCTTTATCTACATCTTCGTCTTCTTCTTCTTCTGGTATTTCCGCGACCAATTCATCGACATCAAATGCTCTAGAAACAACAGCTTCACCAATCTCGCTTTGCTCATCATTAGCTCAGGCAAATAATTTGTTTTCTTCGATTCGCTCGCATCAAACTCTGTTGCCCACTGCTATCGCTCACGTTCATGATAAGCAAGGAACAATACAAAATATTCGATTGTTACTAGACTCGGGATCTCAGGTCTCCTTCGTTACTGAACAAACAGTTCAGAGATTAGGATTGGTTCGCAAGAACGCACAAATACCCATCGCAGGTGTTGGAGCAACACCAGAAGGTGTTACGAATGGAATCGTGACCCTCAAACTTCATTCTCGCTTCACTCAAGAATTTATTGAAATTCAGTGCTTCGTCGTTTCAAAACTAACATCCATGTTACCGACTTCGTTTACTACGGTTTCAAATGTACAGTCGTTCAGTTCATTCACCTTAGCTGACCCGAAATTTAATATTCCTGGTCATATCGACGCACTCATCGGTGCTGACAAATTATTCAGCATAATAAATGGCTCTGCAGAGCGCGGTAAGCAAGGAATGCCTGATCTTGTGCCAACAATTTTCGGTTGGGTTGTCTGTGGTAACATGGAAACCGTCACCCCTTCGACAACAAAAGGTGTCAATTCATTCTGCATTTCATTGGACACTTCAACTACGTTTGACCTCGAGCGTTTTTGGCGTCTTGAAGAAGTCGACCTCGAACCTACTCTGTCCATTGAAGATCAACTTGCAGAAGACATATTCGTTAAAAAGCATACTCGTTTACCAGGCAGGTACATGGTGCACTTACCATTCAAATCCGATAAAGCTAGAGTTTTCGGCAATAGCCTTCACGTCGCGTTAAATCGTTTTTATTCTACTGAACGTCGCATCGCATCCAGTCAGTACCTAACGGATAAATACACAAGCTTTATGGATGAGTATTTGAACCTAGGTCATATGGAAGAGGTTCCTGCTAGTGAGATAAATATGTCTTCTAGCAAATGTTTTTACTTACCGCACCATGCTGTTCTCAAGGATGATAGCAGCACAACGAAAGTCAGGGTAGTGTTCGATGGTTCGGCTAAATCTTCGCATAATCATCCGTCTCTCAACGAATCGTTACTTATAGGTAAATCCTATCAACGTGATCTATTTTCAATCTGCATTCGTTTCCGTCGTCATCTGTATACGATATCTGGCGATGTCGAGAAAATGTTTCGCCAAATCAGAATCTCTAAAGAGCATGCAGACTTCCAACGAATTCTTTGGAGAAAATCTAGTAATCTTCCGTTAAAACATTATCGTATGTTGACAGTAACTTATGGCACTGCTTGTGCTCCATTTTTGGCTGTACGCACTTTGTATCAACTCGAAATCGATTCAGCAGAAACACACCCGCGAGCTGCGGAAGTATTGCTAAATGACTTTTACGTTGATGACGTAATGACTGGGGCTGATTCTATAGAAGAAGTTACGTCACTCCGCCAAGAACTTGTTAGTCTTCTCAAATCTGCTGGCTTAAATCTTCGGAAGTGGACAACAAATTGTTGGCCTCTTCTTCTCAGTTTGCCAGAAGAACAACGCGAGATGTCACCAAAGGAGTTTGAAGAATATAGCTCAGTCAAACTTCTCGGCTTGCAGTGGTCTCCTGCAAATGATTCGTTTTCCTACAAAGTCAACTTAAATGATAAAGCGTCATCAACAAAGCGTCAAATACTTTCAGAATCTTCAAGGATTTTCGATCCTATCGGTTTTCTCACTCCTGTCGTTATCGGTATCAAAATATTGTTTCAAGAACTCTGGCGGAAAAAGTATAAATGGGATGACGTCATATCTTCAGAGCATGCCAAAAGTTGGCACTGCATTCGCGACGAGCTTCCAACCCTCGAAAAAATAAAAATTCCACGAATCATGTGGACATCGAAAGAAAACGTCGAATATCACGCATTTTGCGATGCATCTCTGGATGCTTACGCAGCTGTGATATATTGTAGAAGCGTAGATTCGGCTGGAAATATTAATAGCAACATAGTCGCAGCAAAAAGCAAAGTAGCTCCCATCAAAGTTGTCTCTCTTCCGCGTCTTGAGCTCTGTGGAGCAGTTTTACTAACTCGGTTAGTAACAAAACTTAAAACTTCTTTACAAGATAAAGAAATAAAAGTTGTAGCTTGGACTGACTCCGCAATCGTCCTCCATTGGCTATCGGCATTACCAAAGAGGTGGTCAGTTTTCATCGGGAATCGTACTTCAGAAATTCTCTCTGCGATACCTAGAGAATCATGGCACCACGTACGATCTGAACAAAACCCAGCTGACTGTGCCTCTCGCGGTATTCCACCTTCTCATTTACTCCAAAATGAGTTATGGTGGACCGGACCATCGTGGATTACGAAAGAACGGGACCAGTGGCCAAAATCGGAATATTCAGTGGATAATATCAAATGTGACGACTTTGAAAGACGAAAAAAGGAGCCTACTTATGCTTTCGTGTCAAAACTAGACCCTACAAACATTTTTTGCAAAATCATCGCTGTTTCGTCTCGTTTTCTAAAATCTATTTGGGTGCTCGGTTTCATATTTCGGTTTATAGCAAATAATCGTGAACTTGTTTCTATAAGAAAAATGCTAACAAGTGGTCAAATCTGTGATCCCATAAAAACGCTGAACTAAAGAAATTTCTACTGAATTCTCGTGATAAATCTGTCCCTAAAACGCAATCTCTGGCTTTGTCTTCTCTCGAAATTTCCATAGCAAAGACCAAACTAATAAAATTTCACCAACATCTAAGTTTTCCGCTAGAAATAAACAGTATAAAAAGTGGTGAGAATCTCTCAAAAGATAATAAGCTAGCATCTTTAGCGCCGTTTGTGGATAACCAAGGACTTTTACGCGTCGGGGGTCATATCCAAGAATCAAATGTAGCTTATACCGCAAAACACCCCATCATTCTCGACAAAAACACCCGAATTGCAAACCTTATTGTCGATCATTTCCATAGTTCAAATTGCCATGCAGGTGTTTCTCTTTTATTCGCCCTTCTAAGACAAGAATATTACATTATCGGTTGTAGGAATCTGCTATGTAAAATAGTCCATAAGTGTGTTCCGTGCTTCCGCCAACAAATGACAACTTCGACCCAGAAAATGGGCAATCTGCCGGCAGATCGTGTCCTGTTTTCGCGACCGTTTAGCAAGGTTGGTGTGGACTACGCAGGTCTTATAACATTACGACTAGCTCGAGGACGAAACCCAAAATTTACAAAGGCTTATATCGCTCTATTCATTTGTTTTTCAACAAAGGCTATCCATATAGAGTTGGTTAGTGACCTCTCTTCAAACGCCTTTCTCGCAGCCCTTGATCGTTTTGCGTCGCGTCGTGGTAAACCGTCGGAAATCTGGAGCGATAATGGAACAAATTTCCATGGAGCTAATCGGTGTCTCGACGAAATATTCCAACTACTCCTGAGTCAGCAGCACAACGACATGGTTACTGATCATTTATCCAAAGACAAAATTTCGTGGAATTTTATTCCCCCTTCCTCTCCTCACTTTGGTGGATTGTTGGAGGCGGGGGTCAAATCCGTCAAATTCCCCTTGAATCGAGTAGTTAAGGATCATCGGCTGACTTATGAGGAGATGTATACTCTCCTGACACAAATCGAAGCACTGCTGAACTCTCGACCTATGTGGCCGACATCGGATATGGATCCGATAGCTCTCATTCCAGCTCATTTTCTGATTGGTGACACTATGAATTCTATTCCTCATCCCTTTGTCTCTGATCGAAACATTTTGACTAATTGGTCTCTTTTACAGTCACTCAAACAAGGTTTTTGGAAGCGGTGGCACTCCGAATATTTGACTTCGTTGCAACAACGTCCAAAATGGCAAGGTGTCAAACCCGATCTAAAACCTGGCGATGTAGTCATGCTGAAGGACTCAAATCTTCCACCAGCCAAATGGATACTTGGGCGGGTGAAGGAAGTCCATCCAGGAAAAGATAAACTGGTACGAGTTGCCACTATTACCACACAAACTGGACACTACGTTAGACCAATCGTCAAAATCTCACTGCTGCCGTTCTGCTGAAAGAACTGGGTCTTTCAGGGCGGGCTGAATGTTTTGTATTTAATATCACTCAAATTAACTAAATTCAACTTATTTGTTTTTTAATTCATTAATTTATACATTTTTTGAACTTTGCTAATTCTTAAAATATTTTTTGTATAATTTGCGGCAATTTGCCAAACTTAAGTAAATTACCCTATAATTTTTTTTTGCCTACTTGTTTAACAAAATGTAATTTCATATCCTAATGGCCTATGTTTAACTTAACTTTTTCTTTTTCTTCTGTAATCAACCACCAACGAGTAAACACCTAATTAAACATACACATTAAGCATAATCGAAGTGTCATTTTTTTATTGCTTTGCTCTAAAACAGTTCGTTCATGTTCTTTCGTCGATCTATCGTTTACCTAAGAATAATAATTAATCGTGGTTTGATTATTCGTATAAATTGATAAGCAAAATATCAATTTTGTTCAATGTCAATTATTTGCGTTTATGAAGGTGCTATAGAGATGATCGCAAATCATCTCTGCAGAGATGCGTTTGTGAATATACACATATAGGTACTCATGTTACAATCAAATGCGTATAATACAAGTCAGTAAAAATTTTTAAATGAGATGTTTCAGGAGGGTCTAATGCTATGAATCTGAATAGTTAATTATAAAAATGTTGGGAATTTACTCATTTTATTGAGACTAAAGGTAGAAGGCGTCAAGAACCACTTGCATAAATACAATAATTTCTATAGGTCTAGTCTTGAAGTAACCACCTTATTTCCACACTCTTTTAGTTCGTAGGATAGACCGAAGCAAATTTGTTTCCATTTTTAACATGGTGCATAGATCTGGACGTCTGGCCCGTATTTCTTAGAGAACCTATTGAAAAAAAGTAATCGGTTGAAATCATTACTGATAAAAGTTTAAAGTGTCATTAAGAGACGGGGTTGGGCTCAAAATAAAGGAAATTCATTTAGTTTAAAATCGAAGAGTGTACTTTTGGTGAAGAAACTAGCGTTTCAGAGTTAAAATTGACAGAACCTAATGAATAAATAAATAAATAAATTGGGTGGCGCAACAGTCCGTTGAGAACTAGGGCCTAGTGACTTACAAATTCTTAACCATTCCTGTGTGCGATTACTGTTGTCAGGGATGGAGGCGACCTACAATTTTAAGCCGAATCCGAACGGCTAATTTGAGAAAACTTTTTATGACAAGAATTACTCTTGGAGAATTTGTCAATTCCTTGCAAGAGGCAGTACCCGTGAAAAAAACTTTAGATGGCATAGGCAGGAATCGAACCCAAGACCTCTGGCATGACAATGAAACAAAAATTAATGCTCAATAACATACAAGAATAAAAACAAAAATGTGTCTAAAATCATTTTTTTCAAAAGCAACATTTTTTTTAAAGTTACTGCTAAGTAGATTTCTATCATTCAGAAAATTGTATCTGAATAATGTAGATGTTGCCGTTGATTTGAAATTTGTATGTTAACTTACTTTTCCGAAAGATTGCCCCTTTCGCCTAACGGGAGGGATATAGGCCCCCCATCCGATACTATTTTATTTTTCTTTTAGTACAATCTTCTAACCAAAGAGTTATGGTTTTCCTTATGGCAAATTGTCTATTTGTGATATTTTAGTACTCGTATTATTAATTCATCGATTTTTGTTAAAAAAAAGAGGCTGGGATGCAACCCACACTGATAACTTCCCATTACGTCTGTCGATTTGTCTTGCTTAAAAGTTTGTAGGTTTTCGTGTTTTGTTAAAAAAGTTCTCAGTTGAATTATTCTTAAAAATTTCAAAATTACCAACATTGTTTTGCATATAATGAAATAGTTTGATTTCAAAATCTTTTCTTGTTAACGAGATTTTTAGTCTAAAAAACAATTTTTACCAATTTTAGTAGTATTTCTTAAAAGTTTCTAATTTTTATATAAACAAATACAAATTGGATGAATGAAATTAATTTCAAGTCAATATCTTCTATTATTCACGAGATATCGAGAACCGAACATCAGTTTTTACAAATTTTGCGTACTATTTTTTGTAGATTTTATTTTTTTATGAAAAAACGGACTGTTGGATTTTTATAAAAATTATAATGAATGTCGAAGACAATATTATCTATAATATGAAATAAGTTTCAAGACATTACCTTAAAGTAAAGTCGAAAGTAAATTTTAACTTGTTTTTCAGATTTTTATTTTTTTGTACAAAAACTGTCAATTCCATTTTTCTCAAAATTATACCGAATGTTGAAAACAATATTTCTCAAAAGATAATATAAGTTTGAAGCCATAATTTTAAATTTTTAAAAAGATATTTTAGTCGAACATCAATTTTTACTAACTTTTAGTAATGTTTTGTTTAGGTGTTATTTTTTGTAAAAAAAATTTTTCTCAAAGTTTTAGCGAATGGTGAAAATAATATTTTTGATAAGAAAAAATCAGTTTAAAGGCATAATCTTAAATTTTTTGAAAAGATACTTGAGCCGAAAATCAATTTTTGCTAACTTTTATTCATTTTTTGTAGCTTTTTTATTTTTTGTAAAAAAACTGTCCATTCGATTTTTCTCAAAATCTTACCAGATGTTGGACAAAATTATTTTGGAGATAAAATCATTTTTTGTTCGTAAAATATTCGAGGTGACAAATATTTTTTTTTCAGATTTTTTGATTTATAAAAAAACCGTTGATTGGATTTTTTTCCAAAAATATACTAGTTTGGTATCACGTTACAATATATAATTTAAAATTTTATTCAAGTCGCTAGCGTTATTGCTTCGCGAGATAGTTTGAGTTAACTAACATTTTCACCTTTTTTTTGAAATTGCTATGGTAAAAAAGAACCCCCTCAATTGTTTTGAGAGTCCTTTCTGCATCTTTCTGCATTATTATCTGTATAACAAAATTTTATTGAAGTCGACATCTCTACTGGTTCCTGAGCTATGGACGACGAAAAAAAACTTTAATCTCAAATTGTAGTTAATTTATTTGCCTAAAATCGTAGAATATGTAGTTGTTTTAATTAGGGTAATAAAAAGCAGTAAGTGAAAAATCGATTTTGGACATGTTGCGTTCGGCGCTCAAGGACGAAAATTTGGATTATTAATAAGGCCAACATCATAAACAAGTTACCAACAAATCTGACGCATGGTCTAATGTAAATAGTCACTGGACTAATATTAATAAACATTTTAAAACTGATTTTTAAATAAAGTCTTCAAAATTTTTACATCTTGTTATAAATATTTAGTTAACATTTTAGAAATTTCGACAGACGGACACGTTATCAGGGTGGGTCGGATCTCAGCCTAATCATCGTATTTATAATTTTGAAAGTAGTTTTTCCTTATTTTAATTTGTTTAATGGGAAATTATTTTAAAGCACTATTGTTTTATTTAAAAAACCCAAGGTAAACGTTTGAACAAAAATATCGTCAGCTTATTTTAAGCTCCAACAAATGAGACACATCTGCATTTTTGTCTTTATAAAGAAGTAGTGCGATTGAAAAATTGAAAAAATGCATCTAAAAGAGGGGTGGAAAAAATGATAAGATTAATGCAATGACGACAATCTGGTTCACAAAGTTCCTACATACACCCAGCTCAGCATATCTGGTGATAAAGCAATTTAGGAAATTGCGTTTTCCATATGCAGCGCCGCAGCAATATAGCACCCTATGGTTGTATAAGATAGATTAACTGTCAAAGGAATTTTAATTTTCATTAAATTTGTCAAGTGCTTTGTTTTTTTTTTATTTTGTAGTGCTGCTTATATAAGCTTTTGATAAATTGTTGATAGAAACTAGAGACAGCAGAGGCTTTTGTAAGACTAGGAATGTCATATTTACTATGCGTGTGGTTGCACTTAAATAAAATATTAATGAAAAAAAGACGTGATCTATATTTAGAACTACTTCAATTACATGTGTCGAACGAAAGCCACAACATTAATATAATGTTGTATCCAATAGTCCAGCTCCCTTTGGTCCGGGATTATGTTTAACAAATGATATCAGGCAAGTGGCCTCCACGGCTGGGTCAAATTAATTTCCGTCGAGAGGCCCAATTTTTGCAGCAATTGGAGCCTTATGTCAGCAATAACCCTTCGATTATTCTCTTTTAAAGCGTCAACCGTCTCGGGCTTGTCCGTGTAGACAAGTCACTTCACATAATCCCACACCAAACACTCCAGCGGTGTTTAATAGCTAGATCTTGGAGGCCACGCGCCGCAAGTCCGCAAAGCGAAGCGCGGTAATACGCTCACCAAAAGTTTTCTTTAATAAATTAAATGTTTCGTTGGCTGTATGGCACGTAGCGCCATTATGTTGGCAAAAAAGGTCGTCCACATCAACATCCAGAAATGTAAGCACAAAAAAGTCATAACTCATAGCTCTATAGCGTCCGCCATTGACTGTTGCAATATATCCGGGTTAATTTTTGGAAAAATATAGGCCAATGAATGATTCCCTCTTCCCATAGAACACACCAAACAGTGGTTTTTTGAGAATTTACCGGTGGTGTCTCAAAAATGGATTGTGGATTATGATCACTCCAAATTCAAAAATGAGCTTTATCGCTGAAAAAAAAATGTCTTCTGAAAGTCGGGATGGGTGGTCATCTCGTTTCTTGCTTATTCACTTAACTGCTGGAACACAATGCAAAAATCGGAGCCGCAGCCGGAGCCGGAGTCGGAATAGCTGTCGTACGTTAATAGAAAGTACGCACACAATGCGTCGTATGGCTTTTTGATGTTATTTGGTATATTTGCATTTTACAACCACATTACATTTCTCAGAAAATATTTTTTTGTTCACTTTTATTTCTTATTTAAATATTTTTCCACTTTTTTTATTGAAAAACTATTAAAAAAAAATATAATCACCAAGTTATTCACTTCAAAAATGGAAACGTCACATGAGTGTCGTACGTCAAAGTTAAAAGTTGGTTTACTCTTCCGACTCCGGCTGCGGCTCCGATTCCAGTTGCTTCGCGTTGTGTTCGTACATTTGCATTTGCGTACATTGAATACTTTGACAGCTATTCCAGTTACGACTCCGACTCCGGCTTCGACACCATTGTGTTCCAGCAGTAACGTGCGATTCACTTGATGGTCGTTTGGTTTCAATTCTTGCACAGATTGGATTTTATAAGCCCGCAAACCAAGATTCTTTAAACAAACTAAACTGAGCATAAATCAAGTGACAGCTGTCAGAAAATGTAACTCCGAAAAAAGTACTTCCGTAATTGAAAACCACACGTTTAAAAATAAAAACACCCGTTTTAACACTCCCCTCCCGTATTTAAATTTTGTAGTTGTTCGAGCTCGCACTAGGATTGATTATAAAAAGTTTTGCGCTAAAATTATGCGTTCAGTGGTTCGTTCGCATACTCAAAACCACCCATTTAATTTCTACCAAGCAACTAAACCAAATTGCGCATTTTCGTTTTATGTTTTTAAAATTCATTTTACTCTTCTTTAACAAGAATTTTGTTGTTTCTTATACTCTTCTGTTTTATGGTTACTGAATTTTATTTGCATAATACATTTCGATAGAACAGTTTATTTAGTTAGAACAAGGTAGGTAACATCTCACAACATTTAAATTTAACGTTGAACATTGTCTGCTGACTACTGGATTTAGCATTACAATAATTTTAATTAATTCATTGAGGAAATGTAATGACTTAGGAATTTCTAATACAGTATGGATTTTAAGATTGAAAGTAAACTGCAAAATGTGAAATAGAAAGAAATGGATGTACCCTACCAAATGCAAATTCATTAAAAAGAAGGAAGGAATTTCAATTCTGAATGTCAAGGTTTCAAAATATTGCACAAGTTTTTTTTTATCAAAGTTAAAAACTTTTCACTTACACTGCCGGTCAATAGGTTAGAAGCAGGCATTTTCGAGAAGTAAAATCTTCATTTCTCCCGTTACATTATGGATTAGAAAAAAACAAGTATGGTAAATGAAGGACTATTTTGTTAACAACAAGTCAAGAATATGCGAAAATAAATCGGGTCATTAGATTAGAAGCACATGAAATAAATGGAAATAAAATGAAAGTATTTGTATTTTGTTATGTTTTTTAGTTTTCATTAGGTTTTAAATAATGTGTGCGTACCAACAGCCTTCAAAATAACTTCAAAAATTCTACCTTTTAAGCATTTATAAAGAGATTCCAAGTAGACCAAAGAAATCTCACTCCAGGCCAATTTGATACCATGAATTAGCGCTTCCTTGTCACCGTATTGCTTTCCTCCCTCATGTACCTTATGTGTAAGCTAGCCCCACACATTTTCAAATATGTTTAGGTCCGAGGAATATGGTGGCCAAGGCAGCAAGTGGAAGTTTTGGTTTGCAATAAGGGATTTTACCTCTCAGGCTGTGTGTATGGGAGCGTTTTCCTGCTGAACAATCCATGGAATTTAATCACGACAGAGAATTCAAGTAAGTACATGTCATCATTACAACTATGTTTCAATTCCATTTGATATTTATATAATTATAATACAATGATACACAATACATATTAAGTATGCGTGTGTTACTTTATATATCGGGTGATTTTTTAAGAGCTTGAGAACTTTTTTTTAAAAAAAAAGCATAAAATTTGCAAAATCTCATCGATTCTTTATTTGAAACGTTAGATTGGTCCATGACATTTACTTTTTGAAGATAATTTCATTTAAATGTTGACCGCGGCTGCGTCTTAGGTGGTCCATTCGGAAAGTCCAATTTTGGGTAACTTTTTCGAGCATTTCGGCCGGAATAGCCCGAATTTCTTCGGAAATGTTGTCTTCCAAAGCTGGAATAGTTGCTGGCTTATTTGTGTAGACTTTAGACTTGACGTAGCCCCACAAAAAATAGTCTAAAGGCGTCAAATCGCATGATCTTGGTGGCCAACTTACCGGTCCATTTCTTGAGATGAATTGTTCTCCGAAGTTTTCCCTCAAAATGGCCATAGAATCGCGAGCTGTGTGGCATGTAGCGCCATCTTGTTGAAACCACATGTCAACCAAGTTCAGTTCTTCCATTTTTGGCAACAAAAAGTTTGTTAGCATTGAACGATAGCGATCGCCATTCACCGTAACGTTGCGTCCAACAGCATCTTTGAAAAAATACGGTCCAATGATTCCACCAGCGTACAAACCACACCAAACAGTGCATTTTTCGGGATGCATGGGCAGTTCTTGAACGGCTTCTGGTTGCTCTTCACTCTAAATGCGGCAATTTTGCTTATTTACGTAGCCATTCAACCAGAAATGAGCCTCATCGCTGAACAAAATTTGTCGATAAAAAAGCGCGAAACACATTTCGAACCGAACACTGATTTTGGTAATAAAATTCAATGATTTGCAAGCGTTGCTCGTTAGTAAGTCTATTCATGATGAAATGTCAAAGCATACTGAGCATCTTTCTCTTTGACACCATGTCTGAAATCCCGCGTGATCTGTCAAATACTAATGCATGAAAATCCTAACCTCAAAAAAATCACCCATTAGAAAGACAAAAGAAGTAGGTATAGATTTGGTTAATATTAACACTTGCCCTCAAAACTTTACATACTTAAATAAAAAAAAAGAAATGAAAAATGATCTTATTAAATTATTTATACATTTTAAAATTTAAACAAGTCCTAGTTTTGTAACAAAATATGAGTGTTTAGTTTTCATAAGATTTTTAGTCAGGACGTCAGCAATCATTTCACCAGTTGGTGTGTACTTCACAGCGATGACTTCTTTTTCTGACATGTATCGAACATGGTGGAACTTGATGTCAATGTGCTTTGTTCGTGAGTGGTGCACAGGGGTTTTGACGATCTGTTGTGCACTCAAATTATCACTAAGGAGATCTATTGGGCCGTCACAAAGTTTTGAAAAACCCAAGTCTTTCAAAAGGGTCTTCAGGTGGGTAACTTTCTTCGCGGCTGATGAGAGGGCTACATATTCAGCTTCAGTGCTGCTGAGTGCGACGGATTTTTGCTTTCTGCTTTCCCAGTTGATAGCTGCACCAGCCAAGAAAAAAACGAAGCCAGTAAATGATTTTCTATCGTCGCAACTGCCAGCCCAGTCCGCATCAGCGAAACCTCGAAGTCTTTGGCCACTCTGAAAATACGTTTATTTTAAATTTAGAGTAGTTTTCAAATACCTTACAATATGCTTCACAGCACTAAGATGCTCCATGTATGGATTCACATTAAACTGTGCTAGCTTTCATACTGAATGCATAATGTCAGGACGAGTTGAAACGCTCAAATATATCAATGAGCCGATGATTGACTGATACTGCTTTGGGTCAACCTTTTTATAGTGGGTAGAGTCCACACATCTTTTGAACTTGCTGCCAGGATCCAAAGGAGTAGCGCACGTCCTGCATTCTTCCATACACATTTCTCGAAGCAATTTTTTAATAAATCGGTTTGACGAAATTGCAACGGAATTTTCTCCAATGGTGATTTCTATCCCTAGGAAATGCTCGGCTGGACCTTTGTCAACAATATCGAACTGAAGACTTATTTGATGTTTGATAACTTCTAAATTTTCCAAACTTGAGCATGCTAGAAGGATGTCGTCGACGTATACCGCAACAATATTATCAGCGACAACATCATCATTTAAACCAGCAGCAGCATCTTTAAACTCAAGTTCTGAAGAAGTATCATCGTCGTCACCAACTTCACCATCGTTTACAGCAGCGGCAACAATCATCGTCTACAGCAGCAGGAACCGCATCATCGTTTGCAGCAGCAGGAACAGAATCATCGTATGAAGGTACATCGTCTTCGTTCAGCTCCTCGCTCACATAACTAATATTGGTTTTTATTGTTGGTTCCTCATTTTCGGTTTGGCTGGCAACATCTTCGATGAACTTGACATCTCTGGTTGTACAAATTTTTCTTGATTTGGGTTCATAAACCCGATACGCCTTGGATTCAGACGAATAGCCAACCATAATGCACTCTGTGAACTTTGCTTTTAACTTGGATCTTCCAGGACGTTTACGTATATATACTGCAGAGTTGACTGCCTCCGCCCAAAGGGATTCAGGAATATTTTCTTGAAGCAGCAAGCACCTAGCCATTTCGACAATGGTTCAGTTTGCCCGCTCCGCTACTTCGTTCTGTTGAGGAGTATACGCGACGGTCAACTGACGTTGGATACCAGCTTCTTCCAAAAAGCTACTGAATTTGCGACTCAAGTACTCGCGACCGTTATCCGTTCTCAGGCATTTAATCTTTTGTGAAGTTTTTAATTCAACCGAGGACTTAAAACACGTCACTTTTTTGTTTTAAGAAAAATATGAACATTTTTCTGCTGAAATCGTCTACAAATAAAACAAAATATTTAGCACCGCCTAATGAACTAACGCGCATGGGACCACAAATGTCACTATGGACGAGCTCTAATACATTACGGCTGCGATGTAACGAATTTTTAGGAAATGGAATAGACGTCATTTTTCCTTTTAAGCATGATTCACAGTCAAAATGTTCATTTACAAAAGTATTCTTGTCAATTCCGTTGACCATATTGTTTTTTACGATAAAACTAAGAATCTTGACATTTAAATGACCGAACCGTTCATGCCACTTTATAAACAAATTGTTTTTCGCGTTTAAATTATAAAGTTTTTCTTTGTCGATTTTAAAAATATATACATTTCCGATTTTATTTGCACGCAATAACACATTTCCATTTTCGTTCTGTATAGAAGCACTGTCTTTAGTCAGAATAACCTGATTATTTTCAATAGTGGCTTTACTTAGCGAAATAAAATTAGTTTTTAATTTTTTGACAAAAAGAACGTCGCGGAGATGAACTTCACACCCGTTTGTTTTGATTACTACTTCGCCGATCCCGTCAGATTGTATAACGTTATTACCAGCTAACTGAATGTATTCGTAATGTTGTTTACAATTTGTGAAGAGAGACTCGTCACACCACATATGACATGTCGAACCGCTGTCAAATAACCACATGTCTTGGTTAAGTGCCGATACATTTGTTCCGTTGAGCATCGCAAATGAGGATGTCATTTTGTTGCCAGCTACTTTTGTTGCGGAAACATTTGTACGGCATTCTGCAATCATGAGGCCTCTTTTACCGCATTTATGGCACTTACCGGTAAATTTTCTCTTCGACTTATTCCGTTGCTTTGAGAAAAAAGCTGACTCGGATGACATTGATGATTCAACTTCTCGGCCGATGTCACCCTCTCGTCGCCTTGCCTCTTCTAACAGCTTCAGTTTAAGAACACTGGATTTTGGCAATTCGTCTCCCGATTCAATGGCTACAACAAAGTTTTCGTAACTTTTAGGCAAGCTTGACAAAATTAAAATAGCTAATAGCTCATCTTGCATTTTAATGTCCATTTCTGTGAATTTTTCGACGAGTTCGAAAAATGTATTCAGATGGGTAGGCATTAAAACACTTTCTGTCATTTTAAGATTGAGTAATTGCTTAAATAATGTCACCTTCCTTGCAGGACCACTGGGGCGGTGAACTTCCAGGCATCATAAGAAGTATTGCATTTTTGTATATGCAAGAGCTGGGATGATTTAACTGAGAGAAAAATAATTGCCAAGGCTTTTTCATCTTTGGCAGACCATTCAACCAATGAAGCTGCTGCTGCTGGCCTCGCCAATGTGCCTGACACGTATCCCCATAACTCGCTATGAATTAAAACCGACCGCATTTGGACACTCCATCCGTCGTAATTATCATTATCCAGCTTTTCGATCTGGTATAAACGTGAACTCATGATTAATTTACTTTAGGTGTTTCTTAGGCAAAATAAAAAAAAATATAATCCGCGAACTAAATTTTCACGTGATCTGGGCCCATAACCTTTGTTATGCCCAATTTCATAAACAACTTTTAAACATTTAAAAGGATTTTAAACTATAAAATGGGATATTTTGGTTTCACCAAGCGTTTTTAAAGTAAACAAGCTTTTAAACACCTTTTAAAACTAAATGCCCATTTTTGGCTCATTAAATTTTAAAAGTGTCAAAAAATTAATATGACAGATTGACAGCTGATGTTTTGTTTTGTAAAATTTGTGTTCTCAATACTTGTAGATACAGAATGAATACAACAGAATGAATTCAACATTGCATTTATAATATCATTTTTTTTATTTTAATTTTTAATTAGAATATTAGATTGGTCATCTTCATCTGAAGAAGATTTTCATATTTTATTTTTGAACGAGACACGATTTTTGATTTTAAAGAAGTTTACATTGTTGTATTTTGCGATTCTTGTCATTTATTTCAACATATAATGCTTTCTCATTTTTTCTCACACAATTCGCTTAATAGAAAGAGAAAAGGGGTTTTATTTGTACAGGGTTGTGAAGAGAACTCTATTTTAACAAAAATATCCCTGAAATTTCCCATTTAAAGCTTGGTGAAACTGAAAAAATTTAAAGGCCTGATAAAATTTAAAAAGCTTTTAGATAAAAGTGCTTTTAGTGTTTGTTTATGAAATCGGACATTAGGGTTTTAAAGAAAAACACGACCTTTGTTAGAAACAAGAGTTTAATCACAACAGAGAATTCAAGTAAGTACATGTCATCATTACAAATATGTTTCAATTTCAATTTCATTTGATATTTATATAATTATAATACAATGATACACAATACATATTAAGTATGCGTGTGTTACTTTATATAGATAGAAAGACAAAAGAAGTACATAGGTATAGATTTGGTTAATATTAACAGTTTTCGTAGTCATTTGGTATCTTGGACTACCAAGTCTATAACCCCATACAATAAAATTGAGCCCCCTCCTGTTCTTGCTATGGTGACGGTTCAAAAATTACTACTCTTTCCTCAGGTGATGGAAATAATAATTAAAACCATCTGGCCCATCTAGGTTAAATTTTTCGTCTCAAAAAAATAACCTTCCGCCAATCATTTGCGGTCATTCCATTTTGCACATCCCAGCTCATGTGATCTTTCTCGAAACACAAGCGTTGCCTCTTCCTTGCGTCATTAAGTGGTGGTTTTTTCTTAAGCTTCAGGTGCTTTAAGTGTTTAGAATGGCGAATCGTGCATTTAATATTGGATAAGCTGGCCTTAACATTAGCTTTCTCCCTAGTTTAAGCTGCCGATAAAGCTGAATTTGACACTATTTTAAGGATACTTCGCGTTTCGCGAAGTCTTAAGGCAGAGGAAGTGTTTTTTATATTTTTTCAAGTAAGACGATGGTTTTTTAAATCATTGCTGACACAATGATCACTTCAATTTTTTCTCGGGCTATAAAAAAGCAATAATTTAAAGCAATAAACATCTATTATTGCCCTTTTCTCCACTGTCAAACATTTTTTGTTGTCCATTTCTGTTAACACTCAATCAAGAACAATTCATTTATAAATTTTACCGTTTTTCCGAAAAAAAAAATGTATGCACTTCACAAAACAACGTCGATTTATTCACTGCTTCTAATCTAATGACCCGATTTATTTTCGCATATTCTTGACTCAATTAACAATTTGCCATGAAAGTTTCGTTAGCTAATTTCCTCTTTTACCCAAATTTTATATTTTGTTGTTAACAAAATAGTCCCTCATTTACCATAGTTGTTTTTTTTCTAATCCATCATGTAACGGGAGAAATATCAATTTAACTTTTCGAAAATGCCTGCTTCTAACCTTATGACCGGCAGTGTATTTTTATTTAAACTGATAGTCATAGGTGAGTGATGGATTGGGTGAGCGACAGAAGAAAACCATAAGTTCGTGAAGTAATTTAAAGTCAAAAACTTAATCTTTATCACTTCCTGTTCAACTAAAGACGTTAATGATTTATGGTATCCTTTATTTAACAAGATGTAACTTTGGTCTTTAATAGTTTTCACGTTATTTATACTATTAAAACTATTTTTTCGTACTTCTGTATCATTTTTTTTTGTTTGCAGAAAAAGTCTTTAACAAGCTAAGGGTTTTTGAATTGAAGTTTTGATATTTCAAACAAAAACTGTTTCTTAAAAAGAAATCAATGGATGTTAATTGCATTTTTAAGTGAAAGTTATGCGATTAAAAATGAAATGAAAAACAACATCAGCCAAATAGTTTCCAAGGTGACGATGCAGCATCTTATCCTTTTTATGAAATGTTCCACAAAAGCATTGGAAAAGTTGACATTTCTCGACGTTTCAATGTCCCTAGAATTTAAATAAAAGAATTTAAGAGAGATGTCGGGTGTGTACTTACGTTCGTAAATTCGTACGTCCGTTCCGGAACCTTTTTTCGTGGTCCATATCTCAAGAACCGGTAGAGATATTGATTTCAAATAAATTTGGTTATACAAATAGTAATACCATAGCAATTTAAAAAAAAGAGAAACTTTTGATTAACCCAAAATTGAATTAAGTTTTATATTATATATTGTGATGTCAAACCAAACTAATATAATTTTGAAAAGATTCCAATTAAAGGTTTTTTTAATAAATCCAGATATTTTATGCACAAGAAAATGTCTTCAAAATAATTCTATGCAACAAAGAATAACGTTTTTGACATTTTGGTAAAAATAAAAACCTAAAAAAAAACTTTACTAAAACTTGGTAAAAATTGATGTTTGGCTCAAATACCTTTTCCAAATTTTAAGATATTGGCTTCAAACTAATTTCATCTTATACAAAATATTGTTTTCACCATTCAGTAAAATTTTTGAAAAAAATCAAACATCTTTTCAAAAATTAAATATATTGACTTCAAACTAGTTTCGTCTTATAGAAAAAAATTGTCTTCGCCATTCAGTAAAATTTTTATAAAAGTCATTTTTCTTATAAAAATTAAAATTTGCAACAAATAGTACTCAAAATTATTTATTTTTAATATTCGATTCCCGATATCTCGTGAAGGTATTGACTTCAAAATGATATTGTTCTGTGATAAATTTTGTTAGAAAAATCTAATATGTATGTATTATTTTATATAAGAAATACAAACTTTCAAGAAATGCTACTAAAATTCGTTTTCGACTAAAATTCTCGTTACCAAAAATTGACTTTGAAATTAAAATATTTCATCATATTCAAAATATTGTTGGTAGTTTTTAGTTAATTTTTTCGAAAAATTCAATAGACAACTTTTTTTTAACAAAACACGAAAACCTAACAAAATAACAAAAATCTGATAAGAAATGGTTTTCGACTCAAGTATTAGGAGAACAAAGAAAGATATTGACTTCAAATTATTTATCTCACACAAAATATTGTTATCAATATTTTGTTAACGTTATAAGCAATATAAATCGACAGACGAGATGGGAAGTTATCAGTGTGGGTCGCATCCCAGCCTCAATTTAAGGTATTGAATCGATTGTGAATCATCAGCCAAGACCTTATCTCTCACGTAGCTTCCAGCAATAGTGTTTAAAGGTGATAAATCACAAGATCTTAAACGCTAATTATGATAACCCCTTTGGGAAATTACAACGTCAGGAAAATTGTTCACGAATTTTTTTCGTTGTTTGTGTTGCACGCACAAACAGCGGGTTATTGATAAAAATTAACCATTTTATTATTTCTTATTTTGTAATAATTTGTTTTCCATTGCTGTTAATATTCTTAAGGCTGTTACTGTTTATGGGAGCATTATTCGAATGACTCACGATTCCAAAAGAGTTTTTCCTCTCTAGAAAATATCTTAATTCTGACAAGTATTTCCCGATCCTATCTATAGATCGAAATAAAAACTAGAATAAAAAAAGAAGACACTTATTTTACAATCTTTCGAATCTTGTCATGTCTACGAAGATTCTTAAATAACTGAATAAAACAATGTTGCCTCCTTAGTCCACTTCTTTTCTCTATCTTTTTGTAATCTTTGCTGATCGTACGAATATGATTCAACTAATAATAATCAACAAATTCTAAACATATTGTGATTCATGAAACTTAAAACTGAACACACGTCAATTCGAAATATTAATTTTCCGAAATGGAGCTGGACGGCGCATGTTAATCCCCTAATTTCCTTTAAGACTCACTTTAAAGAAAAGTTGAAAGTGTAAAAAAGATCAATTTACAGCACCTGTAGTAAAATTTTCAAAAAAGGAAATATTGTGCCAAGTGCTAAATATAGAATATTTGAAGTAGTGGTTCGTGCAATTATTTACTATGTTGAACAGGTATGAGAATCTGGCAATTCGAAGGAATTAGGAAAACTACAAAGATTCTTCATCAAAAAAATGTTTAGACGTCTATTACAACACGCCAAACTATATGCTATACACGGAGACCGGATTATCAATATTGTTCAAATACACCCTGAATCCCCTTTATTTTGACTACATAAAGGTGATAAACATACCAGTACATGCCTCTAAGAAACTGCAGCAAACAATGCTTTAACGAATCAACAACGTTAGTTCTCTAACTAATGGACAGTGGCCAATACATGAACTCCTCGAAAAAATTAAGTCCGCCCAATTTGCAGGCTTAAGCGATCAAATCCAAGATAGTCAAATGATATTGACGTAGAAGCATCTCCAACATGATCTGAGATCTAAGAACTACTTCCATGATGATCTAAATGTAGACATGATTCCTACAACCTATAAGACAATAGGTGAACTTTTGTCTTTAAATTGCAAACCATACGAAACAAGCTCGGAATCAAAATACATCCTATGCAATCTGAGACACATATGTATATGGTTTTTCAATAAGGGCGGGTAGATGTTGTGTCGTGGCGTTTGCTGTGTGGCACGTAGCGCCATCCTGCTGGAACCACATGTCGTCTAGGTCTATATGGTTCAATTTGGGCCATAAGAAATTAGTTATCATCGGTATGTAGCGCTCGCTGTTGACGGTGACCGCCTCACTAACGAAAAGGTACGGACCAATTACGCCGCCGCGCCGGCCGGCCGGCCCAAAATTCACACCAAACGGTAACTTTTTGAGGATGCATTATCACCTGGTGAACCTCGCGTGGGTTGGTGTCGTCCCACATACGGCAATTTTGCTTGTTAACACAGCCATTCATCCAAAAATGCGCCTCGTCACTAAAGATGATTTTTCGACCAGAATTGGATCCTTTTTAAAACGATTCGAAGCCCAGTCAGCGAACGAACGACGCGACGTTGTCTATGGTCATAAACTTTGAGCTCCTGGGTCAATTGGATCTTGTACGGATGTAGGCCCAAGTCCCGACTCAAAATTCGCCAAGTTGAAGTCTGCGAAAGGCCGAGTTCTTGTGCACGGCGGCGAGGAATAGACTGCCACGGGTTCTGCTCACGGTTGCCACTTGAAAAAAAATTGCATGACCAAAGCTGCAAATAAAAATGACCAATCGTACCAAAAAAGGACCAAAATAATTTGTGTCCGCAATGGCTTTTAACTTCCCATAGAAAGTTATTGTAATCGTTCCGATTTCTTGAATCGAAAATTTTGACATTTCTCGGCGTTTCAAGGATTCTAGAGTCTAAATAAATGATTTTTAGAGAGATGTCTGTGTGTGCGTGTGTACGTACGTTCGTACGTCCTTACATTCGCTACGTTTTTTTCGTCGTCCATAGCTCAAGAACCAGAGGAGATATCGACTTCAAATAAATTTTGTTTTACAGATAATAATGCAGAAAGACGCAGAAAGGGCTCTCAAGAAAATTGCGTGGGTGGTTTTTTTACCATAGCAGTTTAAAAAAAAGGTGAAAATTTTGGTTAAACCTAAATATCTCATGAACCAATTACGCTAGAGACTTGAATTAAATTTTATATTGACATGTGGTAAAATTTTGAGAAAATCGCATTGACAATTTTTTACAAAAAATAAAAACATTAAAAAAACAATACCTAGTAAAACTTGGTCAAAACTTACTCTCGACTAAAGTATCTCTTCAAAATTTAAAAAAATATTGGCTTTAACCTAATTTTATCTCACACAAAATATTGTTTCCGAAATTCCGTAAATTGTGCATTAAAATCCAACAGTCAGTTTTTTGTCATAAAATTAAATCTACAAAAAATAGTACGCAAATGCTACGAAAATTTGGTAAAAATTGGGTTTCCACTAAAAATCTCGTTAACAAGAACAGATATTGAAATCAAACTATTTCATCATACTCAATTTTTAATTCTTAGAATAATTCAACTAACAACTAGCAAATCACGAAAGCCTACAAACCTTTTAACCAAGACAAATCGGCAGACGGGATGTTAAGTTATCAGTGTGGGACGCACCCCAGCCTCTTTTTTTTAAGATCACAATATGTTAACATTATGTCAGGAGATCGAATAAGTCTGGAGATCGAATACTATCGCTAAATACAATTCATATAAAATTAATTCAAAAAAATGTTCTTGCAGACCAAACGCTATGGTTATTTTTAATGTCCGACCGAAGCTTCGGCTTCGGCCGAATTCGGCCAAAAAAACAACATTCGGCCAAACCTTCGGCTTTGGCCATTTTAGGCCGAAGTTTTGCCCGAAGCCCAAGAATCTGTTTATTATATCGAGCATCGTACTAGGCGCCGGAAAAAATTTCAATTTTTGAATACCGAAAACAAGATTGCAATCTTTTCTTCGGTACCTACCGAAAAAAATTTCAAAACACATGTGTGCCATAATAGTAGGCGCCGAACAAAATTTCAATTTTTGAATTTTGCCTGACACCTTTTGCGCATCGTTTGTGAAAAGGAGAATTCTTGATCTTGACTTTTTTCAACCTTAGGCTTCGGCTTCGGCCGAATATTTTCTTTCAGCCAAATAATTAGGCTTCGGCTGAAAATCGACCTTCGGTCGGACTGTGAGGAAGTAACATGAAGCTATAAACGAACTGACTTAAATTTCAAAAACAATATTCATTTGAAGCGTTTTTATAATAATTGAACTTTTCCCAAAATTCTTTAGGTATGTATTTTATTTTTAGATTATCTATAAAAGGAATAGAGTCGAGTTATTTTTTTCAATTTCTTAAAAAAGGGACCAAATGGAATAAAAAATGACCATGCGACCAAGTGAGAAAATAATGACCAAATTTGGTCTTAAATGACCAAACTGGCAACCGTGGTTCTGCTGTACACTTTCACACACCGCGGCGATGTTCTCGGCCGATCTTGCGTTCCTTGAACGTACGGGTGTTAGCTGATTGTTTACTGAACCAGTCGTCTCAAATTTAGCCACCAAACGTTGAAGAGTAAAATGGGCGAATTGTGCGCAACTTGTGCGTTAACAAACTCTCATTTTGATAATAAAGTTTTATCATTTGAACGTGCTGTTCAATCGTGTAACTTGCCAAGATGATTTGGCATAAGCAACTGAATAATAAACAAAAGATTTGACAGATGTCACCAAAACGAAATGGCCGCCATGGGACGCCAAAATCTACCCGCGCCAATTTAAAAACCCTATAAGAGACACCCAATATTTCATCGCATCACATACATTTCTGGGGAAAATATGTATAAATGAAAACTCACTTTTTGGCAGACGTTACAAAGCCAATTGCACCATTATGAAATATATACACATATATAAGAAGAAAAAAGAACAACAATATAGCTTAAGCAAGTAAAATTATATCAGTGAACAAATTACTCAATTAACTTTATCAATTACAAAATAATTAGATAAACTTTTTCAATAAGCCCGTAGCCATTTAGGTGACACTGACCCCCCTAATGATTGTTTAACCTAATTTATGTATTAGAAACCTTCATTTTTCTTTTTACTTTTTCCTTACACTTTGCCTCAAGTGTTCCAACAAAAATGTCCGTGAATAGCACTCGTACAATACACAAAATGAAGAATTCGCTCTCATTTATAATAAATGCGGATATTTTCTGTAATATTTTGTTTTCTTATATTTATCTTGTTTTCTGATATCCAAACATACCAAGGTCATCTCCAGGTAATTATCGTTCAGTTCAGTTCAGTTAAATAAACTTTGAAACTGCCCATGGAAAGGAAATTATGTACATAATATCGATTTCATTTCAGTGTTCGTTTTTCTTTTTCTTTTTTATTTTTCAAAATTTAGGGAAATAATTAGGTTTTTTTAACCTGAAGGCAGGGCCTGCTGCAAACAGATTCTTTTTTCTTGTAGGTCAGGTAGCCATCCAATAAAGATGAGCAAAGTTGAGTTTTATTTTTTTTCTGGTGTAGATTTTGTTTTATTTTTGGTCAAGATATGCACAAGACGTAGGTAAATCCAGGAACACGCATTGGGGCTTCTTGTCAATTTTCTTGAAATTTAAGTTTTAAAGAGAAAGAACTTTCATGAGTAACAGGTGCTTTCTTAGGGGCCAGTTATAGCTATCATTGAAATCGATCCGAAAAAATTTTTGAATCGATATTTGGCGGTGTTTCCCTTTGATTAGAAATAAAAATTATAATATACTCATCGATCGGAAATCACACAAAGAATTTTTTTTGAGAAAAAAAAGTATAATTATACGTATTTATTTTTCTCTAAAAATGTATTTTTCTATTTTCCGGACGGAAATTCATTTTCCTGAACAGCTGATACTTTTATGTTCAAAATTGAAACGAATCGTTCCACTGATTTGTGTTCCAATTTCACACAATTCCAATGACAGATTTCTGTCAGTAAAAGTTTTTCGGTGTATTTCAATCAGGAATTTGTTTTCAATGATAGAATTTTCGGCACGAGTACGATAACTTTGGCGCCAAGAAATAATAACGGTTTTTGGTAGAGGAGCTTAATACAAACATTTTTTACTATGGGAGGGGGTCTATCTCCCCCCGTTTAGGCGGTAGGGGCAATTTAAAAAAAATTATTATTTAAAATGGAAAAAAAATAATTAAAAAATAATGGTGATACTTACAATTAAGTTTTATACATTTTTTTAAAGCCAACATTCTGTTTTATTAGCCAGTTTTTAATTCAAGTCAAAACTATGCGTAGTTTTTGAAAAATTTAATTTTAAACTCAAAATTTGAGTAAAAAATGTTAAAAAAAAGGTTTAAAGTGTAATTTTTCAATACTTCAAGATTATCATTGTTTTTATTTCAGAATTTATTGATCTTATTTGTTTTTGATCAAAAACTGAAAACTAGATGATTTTATGTCTTTTAGTTTTTGAGAAAATTGAAAATAACCACAACTACTATTTTAATTTAATTCTTTTTTTTTGCTTGAGTGGTTTTATTTTGATAGTAACAATGGTAGGTGCGAGTTTGGGTGTATGCAACAGTAAGGTGTGTGCGAGTTTGGGTGTATGCAACAGTGGGATCTGTAAGGGCTGCCCCCCTGCAACCCCCCTGCTTGGGAACACTATAGGATTTGGGGTGGGTGCAAGTTGGAGTGCGTGCAAGATGGGGAGGGGGCAAGGTTCGGTGGGTGCAAGATGGGGTGCATGCGGTTTCTTTTGCATTTAAATAAGCTGGATTTAAGAAAAATTAATTTACCCTAGATGTATCTTAATCCATATTCGATTATTACTATCAAAATAAGACTACGTTAATACGTAAGCAAGGAAAAAGTAATTTAATTAAAATATTTTTTTTGGTAATTTTCAATTTTCTCAAGAACTAGAAGACATAAAGTCATCATGTTTTCAGTTTTTGATCAAAAACAAATAAGAGCAATGAATTCTAAAAAAAAAAACAGTAAATAATTTGAAAGTTTTGAAAAACTATACTTTAAACCTTTTTTTTTAATTTTTTTTGCATACATTTTTAGTTTAAAACAATTTTTTTCAAAAACTATGCATAGTTTTGACTTGATTTAAAAACAAGCTAATAGACAAAAATGTTGGCTTTAAAAAAAGGTATAATACTTGATTGTAAGTATTACCGTTATTTTTTAATTTTTTTTTCATTTATTGTACCTACATATTTTTTTAAATTGCCCCTACCGCCTAAACGGGGGGAGATAGACCCCCCTCCCATAGTAAAAAATGCTTGTTTTTAACTGTTCTATACAAATCCGTCATTAAACTTTGTCGCCAAAGTTATCGTACTCTCCCCGAATTTTGAAAAACTTTAGCAATCCTTTAAATTATTTTCATAATATTTGTTTATAAGAAAAAGAGCAAATATTCAGGTTCTTAAAAAGAAACCTTGAATAATAGATCGTCAATTTTATATTATATCTTATTTTTTTTGACACACATACATAAATAGTAAACATTGAAGTGATTTTTGCTGGCGACATATAGGAACTATATGGCAAGTATTGCATTCATACAAAAATTCCAACTCGAGCTTTTAATCAAACATGACATTACGATGGTAGAAAAGTCGAAAGAAGTCGGTTCCACGATTCCATCCATCTGCCTGTCCTGGGCCCTACAGCCCAAACCATTGTGTCGATTGAAAAACAAGGTTTTCAGCCAATTGGCGTAGAGAGTTTTTTTTTTAATTTTTTTTTAATATGAAAAATAATAGCAGTAACCATACAAATTTTTTTGGTTAAAAATCGAAAATTTGAACTTTTTCAAAAATGATCCGATAGATGTTTTTTATACTTTCTCTAAATTTGTTGTTCTTAATTTGGCTTCTTTCTAAAAGAAAAATGTATTTTGGCATCGGTCCGATTTCAATAATCTTCATTCCAAGCTCATGTTGATGATCAAATGATCAAATTGATTAACAAAAATCCATAGTTAATGTAGTTTTTTGGAGAAATAAAATGAGATTAAAATTTTTGAGAAAAACTTATTTTGCAGTTACATTTTCAAATTTTAAAATAAATTTAATATTTTGAAACAAACTTTTTGGAAGAAATTAGCAAGTTCGAGCTGGGTCGTGCATTTTATTTCTTTCAAAATTTATTTTCTGTTGAATACAAAAACTTTTAAAATCTACTTTTTAAAGTGTATTTGCATTAGATGTTCTGGAACTGAGATTTATACACGAATTTAAAGAATATAAATGCTCCAAAAACAGCAAAAGTGACACTTTTGTTAAACTTATGGCTAATTGAACAAATGAAATTATGTACTTAAAGGCACTTACATATTAACTTAAATTCAAGAATTATACATTTTTCTCTCTACAATTTTTAAGTTTTGTTGACTCCTTAGAGCCCCCGCAGACTGCAGACTTTTTATCGGCCGATAGTTTAGTCGGGTTGGGCTGAAAGTGCGCACACCCAGCCAACTAAACAGTTTGGTTGGTGAACAGGGCGCAGACTATCCAACAGTCGGCCGACTATGCTATTGTGTTTGGGCCGACGCCATATTCAAAATACACGCACACGACGCCAAATCACAGAGCGAACTGGACTATCGTCGGCAGACTTAACAATCGTCATGTATGCGCAGGCGTGTATGCGCCAATACTGATTAAACAGTCGGCCGATAGTTGGCCGACAGATTAGTTTGAATGTAATCGGGTAGCCTATCAAACTTTTTTATCGTCCGATACTGAATCGCTGTAGTGTGCGCATATACATTTTTCTTCATACTGATTAAGAAGCCGACCAAATTATCGGCCGATAAAAAGTCTACAGTCTGCGGGGGCTCTTAATTTCTAGCATCTACGAGTACGCAGATTGATAGCGATAGTAATAATACACTCCCGAAAATTGAGTTCGAAAAAACTATGTCAAAAAAAGCCCGAAAATTCTTCATATCAGATCCTCTCTCATTTTCTGGGTTTTTGAATTTTTGTAGCGTTCTTCACATTAATAGAAATGGAAACAAGAAAAGTATATATTATTTTTGTAAAAAGCTATGTTTCAAAACAATTTCTTACATTTCTGCGTGAAATGCACCTAAATCCCTCTAAACTATTGTGTTTTAAATATGGCATACGTAGAAAACTGTCGTCCAAATTAAATAGTTGGACCATACCAAATTAAATAGTTGAACTATACCTTGCTGGACAACTGTGTTCTTAAATAATTTCATAACTAAAGTTGTCACTTTAGTCGTTGCAATGTGTAAATGTAAGGTTAAGATACACATTATGTTATTTAAATTTTGTCAGCCTCCTTTACAGAACATTTTGAAGCTGTGAGTAAAAACTCGTCTATATGTTTAGTGTGTGAGTATACTTCCAATTACTGACAAGTAGGTATGTACGTTTCTGTAATCAAATAAAATATAAATGACCTTTATAAATTGAAATTGATATTAAGGCTAGATTTTATTATGTATGAGCTATTAAATATTTGAGAAAACTGGCTGAATACTCAAGTACGCACTGGGTTTTTACTTGTATTTCTCTTTTTTAAATATACTTGATTTTATCTGTACATACATACATGCTAGGTTTCAAATTATAGTAACAAGCGTTTTCTATGCTTTTAATATTCATATTACTGTATGTCACTTATGCTATGTTATTTTTCACAAATGCATTTGCACTTGGCAGGTTAATTTAAATGCAAATAAAATTCCTACCACACTCCTTCTGTTTTTGTTTTTTTTTTTTTTTTAATAAAACAAACATATGTAGGTGGGTAGGGTACTCGTACAATTTTTTAATATTTGCGAAACGCTTTTATTATTCCAGAACAGTTGTTGTTGTCGTGCATTATTTTCATACAAAACAGGCGTTAGAGTGCATTGGAAATTCAGATGTTGGTTTTATGTTCAAAAAGGTAGAGACTGTACAATGTAAGAAGCCCGAAAATAAAGCGAATATACAAAATGTGTTTGTTTAGAAATAGAAAAATAATGTATAGCTTTCTGCGATACATGCAAGTAAGTTATATTTCGTGGCTCTATTTTTATCTTTTTTGTAGCACGTTCAAAATAAAAATTTCGTATGTATATAGTAAAGGCATAACAAAGTTAAGTTAAAACTCACTTAAACAAAGTTCTTTAGATCCTTGAAACTGGTTGTTGGCGTTTGGAATATTAAAACTAACAATTCAAAAACTATAATTTCAAACACTATAACTTCGGGATTACATTTCTCTTTGTTTGTAAGTATTGCCTTTCACTTCTTAACAGCCATGCAAATAAGGATGTCATTGTGAATCTTAAATATAGCTGTCATTTTGTAAGAAATAAAAAAGATTAAAGTTAAGTACAGGCACAATTTTCAGATCTTACAATTAACCAGTTTAACTAAGATCTCAGAGATTTCTGTAGTCTCAGAAATCTAAACAAAATTTCTCATACAAAAATTCTTACTTTTGCTGTCAGAAATCTGATAAGAGAATTTTAATGGGTCCGTTCGCGTACTTTCTGCATTAAAATTCGTAAAAAAGAGATATTTTAAAGAGTGGGGATAAAATTCTCTTACAAAAAGACAAAACTACAAAAAAGTAAGCGAACGGGAAAACAACAAATTTTTCCCACAATTTTACTGTCAAAAAAATATAAATTTTGAAACATCATCATTTCATTTCGTGCTTAGAATTTATTTTTTTTTTGTAAATGGATAAATTAAGACAACATGAACTTCAATTTGTGCTTGAATGCTGTGTTGAAAGAAATGACAACATCGATGATATTTTGTGGGAGGTCTCCGAAGAAGATGAAAGTTTGTTAACTTATATTCAACCGATTAAAGAAAGCCTTGTGGACATGTTCCGAGCAACAGAATCTTATCAAAAACTGGATGAAGATAAGAGATGTAACGCCCAGAAATATATTGCGGTTTTCCTTTAGTTTGCGGGACACGAAGCCTGCAGTTTTAGAGATCTGGCTGATCGCTTCGATCTCTCTTTATCAACAGTTTCTACTCTTATAGAAAAAGTAAATATGTTTATTAGCAACCTCAGCCCCACTGTTATCAGATCGCCAAATGAAGAACAAAAACGCCAGAATAGCTTGTTTTTTAAAAACAAATCTGGCTTTAAAAGGGCAATTGGTAATTAATACGTCATGCACAATTGTATACTTTTTTTCTATTATTGAATTTTTTTTTTTAATAATAAGCGCACACTCAAAGGGATAAACTACCCTTATTATGTAGACACAGTGAGGGCACTAGGAAAGGGAGAGAGGGGTTGAAAGGAGGTGTCGGTGCACATTAGTTTTGAATTCCTGAATATTGCAATGGCTGGGAAAGACAGAGTCTGGCAAGGCATTCCACATTCGCATAGTACGGCTCAAGAACGAATCTCTGTACTTGACAGTACGACCGAAGTTGGACTCGAGGGTATATTGATGAGCATTCCTAGAAGCGCGAGTATTACGGTTGAACTGTTTAAGGGGAGGAATGCAACTGGCTATTTCTCTAGAGCATAAACCATTAAAATAACGGTAAAAGAGGGTGAGACAAGAGACATTTCGACGATGTAAATGATCTTATGATGGCAATATCACCAATCAATCTAAATGCTCTACGTTCAATACTGTCCAAGAGGCTTAAGTAAGTTGCAGGAGCACCAGCCCAGATATGGGAGTTATACTCAAGCTTTGGACGTATATAAGTCTTGTAGATAACAGCCAGATCAGAGGGGGAGAAAAACTTCTTGCATCGCCTTAGAAAACCCAAACATCTTGAGCCATTTTTGGCGACATCGCGTATGTGATCGTTCCACAAAAGGTGATTGGTGATACACATACCGAGAATATCGAGATGTTCAGTCTCCTCGATGCAAGTGCCATCTATGGATAATGGCAAGGGGGGTATATCTGGCTTTAACGATACAAGACAGCATTGGGTTTTCGAAGCATTAAATTCCACACGGTTTCTTATTCCCCATTGTACAATGCTGTTTAGGTCGGAATTTAATGAGCTTATCATATTTTCTCGTTGCAGTACCACATCTGAAGAACAGGGATGTGAATCTGAAAACGAATATGAGAAGCTAAGAGTACTATCGTCAGCGAAACAATGTATTGGATTAGAAGTTGCAGACAAGAGATCATTAATAAAAATGAGAAAGAGTGTTGGAGATAGAACAGAGCCCTGGGGCACACCAGCATTTATTTTGTGGTTTTGAATCCATCCAATACAACTTGTATTGAACGATTCGAAAGGTAATTACTAATCCAATGAAGGAGGGATTCATGAAAACCGAAAGCACGCATTTTCGATAAGAGAACCTGATGCCAAACCCTATCAAATGCTTTTGAAATACCAAGTGTAATAATCTTACTTTCTCCAAGACGATGTAAAGATTTGTTCCACTGTTTGGTGAGATGAACCATGAGATCACCAGTAGACCTATTGCTACGAAAGCCGTATTGCCGGTCATTAAGAAGCTTTTGATCTTCGAGATATTTCTTGAGCTGATAATTAATCAGCGAACAATGCGTTTTCCTTAGGTCTGATGCTTTTAACCCTATTCGGGATAAAAGTTCTCATTCCCAGGAGAATCAAACTTGTGATCATATCAGCGCTGGCGTCAACGTCACTATCGAGGAAGCATAGTGACCAGTTAAAGATCCTAAAATAATTATTGAGACCACCCAGTTGGCTTTCTCGTATTGCCAAACGGTTCTCTTAGAAGCTCTTTCTTTAACTGGAGAGTTTTTACACGAGAAATTTGCTGATATGACACAATGGTCAGATGTGCCTAGAGGAGATAGAACACTAATAGTGTACTTACCAGGGTCAGAGGTAAGAAACAAGTCAAGAGTGTTTTCTGCTCGACCTACCACGTCCGATATTCGAGTGGGCTCGTTGACCAACTGAGTTAGGTGTTTTAACTCAGCGAAGATCTCAGCACACACTCCTTCTGGTGTTGCCTGGCCCGAATGTTGAAGCCATGAAGAATTGTGTACATTGAAATCGCCCGTAACAACGATTTTAGTGCGAGGATAGGACGAAACAATTCTTTGGATGGAATCAGACAAAGCATCAAATTCACGAGAAGTTGACACTCTGTCTAGATTGGGGCTTCGATAAAGGAAGCAATAGTGAATGATTTGCTTATTCACGGACAATTTAAACCACATAAAATTGAAAAAAGAATTGGTGCAGAGACCATATTGTGGCAAAAACTGATAAGCAACATCATTCCTAATGTATATGGCGAGACCATGGTGGGAAACGAATAATGGCACCAAGTTATACCCTTGAATAAAGAATTCAGTAGGATCGGAATCCTCACCTACTTGGGTTTCACTTAGTGCCAATACAGCTGGCCTGTTTAAAGCAGTATGGGAGTACACAGAAAGAAAATTCGCTCTAAGCCCACGAATATTACAATAATCTACCATTGCAAATAAAAGAATAACAGAAACCACAACAGACAAAGACTATAAGAAAAAATATTACTGAGTTGAACCACAGAATGCTATTCGACATGATATGTTTTTCCTTCTAGGTTGCATAGATGGAACTTACATCGTTATTGATCCACCAAATAAATGTAAGGATGACTATATTGACCGCAAAGGAAATAGAAGCATTTGTTTGCAAGGAATTGCAATGAAGAAAAAAAATTATTGACGCTTATGTTGGGTTCCCTGGATCATGTCATGACAGTTGGGTATTGCGAAATTCCCCCATATATGAAAAATTGGAAACCTTTTGTTGTGGTACTGATTCAGGTCCAATTTTAGATAACATAAACAAAATATCAATTTAATATTTCAGGTTACTACTTACTGGGTGATTCAGCTTATCCAAATTTAGTATCACCACATAAAGATAACGGTCACCTTTTAGGTTAGGTTAGGTTAAAGTGGCTGTTGGTTGGGGCATCCAACACACTTAGACCAAAGTATGGTCCATTGTGATACCACATGGATCAGTTAATCAGCTTAACTCGTTGAACCAATTGGAGCTTCGAATGAAGCGTAGGAGACAAGTAATGTCTGAATTTTTTAGATCGCTGGTATCGTTAAAGTAGTAGTCTCCAAGGTGGATTCTACGTCTGTGTGATAAGGCAGGGCATGTGCACAGAAGATGAGAGATTGTCTCCTCTTCTTATTGGTCCAAGCAACTCCTACAAAAATCATTTGCAGGGGCTCCAAGTCGAATAGCATGCCTTCCTATTAAGCAGTGCCCAGTCAGGACACCTATAACGTAGCTAATGTGCAATCTACTCAGAGAGATTAATTGTTTTGAGCGCCTGGCACTAAGAATAAAGTAACGGTCACCTTACGAACGTACAAAATATTTTAATGTTAGTTCGTCAGAAGCATAGATAAAATATGTCATTTTATTAGAGCTTGCTGCGTCCTCCACAATATTGCTAATGAAATAGACGTTAACTTTACTCTGGAGCCTGTTGGTGAAACTGAATGTGAATACGTTCAATTTGGAGAAACTAAAAAAGGCAACACAGTAAGAGATACGCTGGAGAACTTTCGCTTGGTATTCTGCCGTGTCCTTTCTAATTTGCCCCATAATAGGTAGTAGTAGTGCTCGGCAAAAATCCTTGATCGAACCCTCCTAGTGGGTGCCGGGCGGACAATGTCACCACAGTTTTTGTCTGTAGGTGTCAGACGGTGATAGCTTAGGTTAGATTGGATCGCTGTGTGGTTCTGACTTCTTGTATAGCACAACTCACAGAAATCCTCTCTCACCATAGATCCAAGGTTCCTAGTTTCAGTGGTGGTGTGAGCTAGTAAATCCGTGCACAAGAATTAAAGGTTGAGGGATAAATCAACCATGAACGAGCTCAGCCGGAGGCCTGTGGTGGGTAACGGTTTTTCTTGTTTATACCTTCCCTCGGTATGCGGCTCTGCCGAGGGTGACCTTCTTTTCCGTCTTACTCGTGGGAATCAAATCGAACTCCTCAATCATGTCTTCGTCCAATTTATATGTTAAAATCCCATCCATCGAGTCCGAGGATGAACTCCTGGCTTCCAGTCAGGATACTATTGTAGGTAGCTCAGGGGAAGCTAGAGACGCTAGCATCTCAGAGCAGGCTACACTTAGAGGTAACACGGGAGGTACTAGTACCCCTGTGCTTCAGCATCCCTCTCAAAAAACGCCCGTAATTTCAAGAAGCAAGGCTCGCCAGAGCAACGCTACCAAGCCCAACAAGCACTCTCCTGCGGATCAGCTCAAGATCAAGTACAGGAAGGCTACTTTCATTCTTGGCAAGATTGCCGAAAATGAAAAAGCCGGAAAGGTACATGAGCGTGATGCTGCCGACAAAATAAAATACCAAAAAGTTGTTGAAGAATTCAACAGTCGGGAGAAGAGTGCGCTACCCAGCAAAAAAGAAAAATCCACCAAGAGGAACAGGTCTCTGGAGGAGGAGAAGCCACCTCAAAAGAGAACCAAACTTGGTGGCAGTGCTGGAAAAGAGACTCCGAGGGCGACAGCGCAACCGCGCGCCTTGAGTGAGGTCGTCCGAGACAACCTCCAGGTGGCGATTGTAGATGAGCTCTCCAAAGACAACAGAGCTCTGATGTCAGCGTGGAACTCAATCGAGGCCAAGCTCTCGGAATTGGTCTTCCAGTACACAATCTCGGCAAAAGAAGGTCCCTATCCCAGCTTTGACTCCGGCGAAATGCTCAGGGGTTACAAAGTGATAAGGTGCGCAGACGACTTTCAAGGGATTTCCTAGCAACGACTGGAAGGGCTTGAAGCTCAAGCTCATTCCCGCCAGTGAGGTTCCTAGAAAACTATTGGCTCGCATCTTGTTGCCACTGATGAGCATTAAGCCAACTGGAGCGGAGCTGATCAGGAGCCTTCAACGGCTGAATCCGCGGATTCCTATGAATGACTGGGTAGTCATCAAGACAGAGGAACCGCGCAAGAATAGCGCGGTCTATCTTCTGAGGATTAGCGAGGCTAGTCGCAAAGCCCTAGAAGAGGCACAATTCAAGCTGAGGTTCGGCATCAAAAGTGTCTCTATAAAGATTCTGCAGAGTCAGGAAGTTGGCCCCACCCTGGGTGATGATATTGTCGAGGTAGACGATGTCACCAGGCAGGTTGGAGTCCCCGGCGAGGCGCTGGATCCTGGCCCTGCAGTTCCACCTGCCAATTAAAAACGACAAGCTACGCGTCATCCAGGCTAATCTGAAGCACTCAAAATGTGCCTCGGATAACCTGAGGATCTTACTGAGTGAGGAAGATATAGATGTCGCTCTTGTACAAGAGCCATGGGTTAATGGCCTTGCGATTAGAGGCCTTAATGACAGCCAATACGATTTATTTTACAAGTCCGACAATCAGAATCAAGGTAAGCCTAGAACTTGTATTTTAGCTAAAAAACACTTAAAAGCTTTTCTGTGTCCAAACTTCTTCTAACACTTCTAACTTAACAGTTGTAAGGTTAGAGGGAAAACAAGCGGAGGGCTTGATTCTTGCATCCTCATACATGGCGCATGACAAAGAGTCACCGCCTGAGGAGGTGCGTACTCTTGTGGCGGAGGCAAAAGCCAGACAAACAAGTCTGCTTGTAGGGAGTGATGCGAACGCGAGGCACTCAATCTGGAGCAGCACTGAAATTAATGAGCGAGGTGAGTCTCTTTTTAATTATATAATTGAAAATAACTTGACTATATGTAACAGGGGCAATACTCCCACTTTTGTTTTTCCGAGTACGGACAACTCAGAAGGGTGGGAAGATGTGTTAGACGTTACATTTGTCAATATTTATGGTAACCTCTCCATCGAGAACTGGAGAGTATCTCTTCTTAACTCCTTTTCTGATCATAGACGGATTCTATTTGATCTTAAATTTGAAATAAAATCTCCTTCCCCCTATAGAAATCCAAGAAGAATTGACTGGAAGAAATTTAGTCAGAACGCGAGTTACGACTCGGTAACAGATCTTGAGTTAGAGATTTCAAACTTCGAGGACTCTATAAACACTGCATTCAAGGTCTCTTGTCCGATAAGATACAGTAAGAAAACCTTTCCATCTTGGTGGAATGACGAGTTATCTAATCTGAGGAAAATTACAAGAACCATTTTTAATATCTGCTATAAACATAAATTTTATCAGCCTTATAAGGACTGCTTGAGAATATACAAGCGTTCTATAGCTCAAGCCAAAAAACAAGGATGGCAAGAGTACTGTCAGTCCATCGAAAACATAAAAGATTCGGCCAGGCTTAGTAGGGTTCTATCGAAAGAACATTCGAACCCTTTATTTCTTAAAAAACCAGATGGAAGCTGGACAGCATCTCCAATGGAGACATTAGAGCTACTAATGAACGCACACTTCCCAGGTTGTGCAGAAGAACCAACCGAATCCAATCTGACTTTCAACATGCCAACCTCCATAGAGCAGGTAAACGCCCTTATAACTAGAGAAAATATAGTCTGGGCTATTAAAACCTTCTCGCCGTACAAATCTCCAGGCCCTGATGGAATACTACCTATAATGCTGCAAAATCAGCTTGAATTATTAGTACCACGGCTCGAGAGTATCTTTAAAGGTTGCCTCTTACTAAACCATGTCCCCATGTCTTGGAGGCAGGTAAGAGTGGTTTTCTTACCAAAAATTGGTAAAAGAGGGCATGAATCTGCCAAAGATTACCGACCTATAAGCCTTACTTCCTTTCTTCTTAAAACCCTGGAGAGAATTGTAGAATCTCACATAAGGAGCATTCTGAGTAGTTGTCCCCTATCTAACTCGCAACATGCCTACATGAGGGGCAGATCTACAGAGACTGCCCTTCACGAGGTAGTGAGAACGATACAAAACACAATTCATTTCAAGGAATATACCCTAGCCACCTTCTTAGACGTAGAAGGAGCTTTCAACAATGTCCTAACTGAATCCATCGCTGAATCACTTGCAGACTTCGGTGTTGAGAACTACATTAGAAGGTGGATAATATCCATGCTAAGTAATAGGAGGATTCAATCAAAGTTAGGATATTCAACGTGTACCAAATATGCCAGCAGAGGAACACCTCAAGGAGGTGTATTGTCTCCTCTCCTATGGCTTTTGGTCATGAACAGCATTCTGGTGAAATTCGAGAGCAGTGGAGTGAAAGCGGTTGCGTACGCCGATGATTTGGTCATTCTAGTTTCAGGAAAATTTCCAAGCGTGATCAGTGAAATCACTAATATGGCTTTGAAGAAAGTAAGCACCTGGGCTGCGAGCTGCGGACTAGGTGTTAACAGCAACAAAACCGAGTTGATGCTTTTCACCACCAAAACCAAGGTACCACTCTTCACTCTACCTCGGTTGAACGGACAAACACTATCATTGTCTTCCAGTGCTAAATATTTGGGTGTAATACTAGATACCAAATTAAACTGGAAGCTTAACATCGAAGAGCGGGTAAGAAAGTCGTGTGTCGCCTTCTACGCCTGCAATAAAACATTCGGCAAAAAGTGGGGCTTCCAGTCAAAAATGATAAAATGGACATACACGGCGGTTGTAAGACCGATACTGGTCAACGGTTCCATTGTGTGGTGGCCCGCTCTCACCAAAGCCTACATAGTAAACAAGCTTATAAAGGTGCAGAGAAATGCTTGCGTAGGGATATCAGGGGCAATCAGGTCCTGTCCAACGGATGCACTCAACGTCATCCTGGACCTTCTTCCGATTGACCTCTTTATCAAATATCAGGTGTCCTGCAGTATGTTGAGACTCAAAGAAATAGGCTGCTGAAAACCTAGATCTTACGGGCACTGCAACCAAACAAGCCTGATACCATCAGACATCCTATCCACAACCTACTGCATCCCTACCCTAGACACCTCAAAGAAGTTTAGAGTCTTGCTCCCGTCAAGAACCGACTGGGAGGAAGGCGTTGTGACGGAAGACTTCGACACAATTATCTTCACGGATGGTTCGAAGATGGAATGCGGTGTTGGGGCAGGTGTCTTCTGTGAATCTCTTGAAATTTCAAAAACCTATAGACTTCCCGATTTTGCTAGCGTGTTCCAGGCAGAATTGTTGGCGATAAGGGAAGCTTGCACAGCCCTTAAAAATATCCGCCAGAACCAAAATGTAGCTATACTAACAGACAGTCAGGCAGCTTTTAAAGCCATTGATTCAGCTTTATCATCCTCTAAACCGGTCCAGCAATGTAAAGAGGCCCTAAAGGAACTGGATATGAGCGTCACTCTTATCTGGATACCGGGCCATAGGGGCTATGAGGGTAATGAGAAGGCAGATGAGCTAGCTAGGCAAGGATCAGCCCTTCACAACTCTCTGGCAGTGAGAGTATATGCTCCTCTTGGAGTTGTGAAGGGCAATATCCTGACCAAATACACATCAGAAGCAAATCATAGGTGGAGTAGTTTAACGAGTTGCGTTATATCCAGGAAAATATGACCCGCCTATAACAAACCAAAATCAATCAATTTAATTTCCAAACCAAGGCATGACATAGCCAGGATTGTCGCTACCTGCACAGGGCATTGGCCTGTAGGGGAGCATGCGGCAAAATTGGGTATACCACATAACTCTTTCTGCCGTAGCTGTGAGAACCGGGATGAAAAAGAAACAGTCCCATATTTTCTATGCCATTGTCCGGCCCTGGCCAGGAAAAGAGCACTCCACTTGGGTAAGGAATTCTTCAACGGTATTGAGGAACTCTCAGAATTCAAGATCAGATTTGATCTCATACCTAAATAGCACAAAGTGGCTTTAACCCCCTCCCCCCTTATTTCTCCATCACTAAATGGTACTATGAGATAAAAGGCCGTAGGGTAGGAGAATAAAATTACATTTTATATTTTACATAGGACTGCACGTGCGGAACGTGCACCATCCATAGCCCATTTTCAAATCCATTCAGAATCTCACGAGGTATGGTATCAAAACGGCGCACTCAGCGCTAATTGTGTCCTGCGCGAAGCAGGACAGCCATTTCTACCTACCTACCTACCTATGTAGTAGTAGTTGTTGGAAGCTCTCCGAATTTTTTTCTTAGCAGGCTTGTAGGAGTCTTCTTTTAATTTGAAAAAGAAGGAGGTTAAAATTCAGAACACTTTCCCTTCGTGTTCCTCTTGTCGTGTCGCTGGTCAAAGTATATTCTGGATTTGCCCAGTAACGTCTTCAATTCACTATAAATATAAAGTGATTGCATTTATCCAATGAAAATATGTTAACTTACTTTTCATATGGACAAGTTCGCCTATTGCGACCAGTTTTTGAGTTAAGCTGGGTATTTTTAAATTTTCTCTCCAAGTTCCGGAACTTGCCTTGAACCTGGGCAGTTGAAAAGTTTTAGCCTTCTGCAGCTAGCTTGTGCTGCATTTTTTGCCACATTTTTGTCTTCTTTTTCAGACCGAAGGTTTTGCCGAGCTGTGGCTGAAATTTCTCCAGTAGAGATAGCAGCATTTTAGTTGGGGCTTCCAACCACAAACTACATTTTTTATTTTCGCTTTTTTCTTCTGTATAAAGTTGAAATTCATCAAGAAATTTCTTGGGAAAATATTTTACTCTCTTTTTTTTACGAAAAACTACGAAATTTTTGAGTACGCGAACAGGGTTTGGTTAAATTTCGTAATTTTTCGAATGGACCCAATGTTTCGATTTCTTAAGATTTCTCTGTCGCACAATTCACGAAGGACGAAAAGAAATGCAAATTGATTGCTATGTCAGAATGCATAGTGAATTGTGTTTATATTTCATTCTCATTCCTCTGAGAAAATATTTTCAGATCTGTCATTGGTCTGACAGTAGCTAAGTACGTCACAATAGACAAATATCTTTCAATGAAAAATTGTCTCTTTAAGAAGAACTCAAGTTTTACAATTTCATTGTCAGATGGTTATAGCTGATTCGATTTTTCGTACCTCAAAAGATTTATAATAGATTTATGACAACGATAATGAAGATGTATTTAACAAAGTAGACCAATATGCTGATAATGTCATTTACGTCTTTACGAAAATATTGTAGCACACTATATACAATATAGTACGTAGAACACTTGATTTAATATTTATTGATAAAGATCTATGTACATACATACATACATATGTACATAAGTTTGTCTGTGAAAAATACTATTCGTCATGATATTTGAATTTAAATTATTGAATTATTTTAAACCAAAGACACCATCACATAACATATAAATACTAAAATTTTAATAACATTTCGAACCACATTAATAATAATTATTTATCTCCTCAGCCTTCAGCTTTGATTCAATCTCGGGACTTGTCTAACTTTTATAACGATTTTCTTGGCTCTCTTAAGGAAGCTATCGATTTTTTGTTTTTAAAATTAAAAATGCATCTAAGCCTCCTTGGTTTAATAGACGTCTTATTAAACACAGTAATAAAAAGAGCAAAGTTTATAAATCATTTCAAAAGTCTTCTGATGTCAATTTGTGTAATCCTTACATTGTATTGGAACAAAATTTCAATATTCAGTATTCATTCAATGGAAAATCAAATGGAATTCCCAAAAATATGCAATATTTGTGTACGACTTATAAGAGTAGGAGCGGTGCTTTCTGGTCCGTCAGTAAATTATCTTAAACACCCAAATTATTTGAAAAAATAGTTTTGTATCAGGCAGATCAACTACATCTAATCTAACCATTTTCACAAATTATATTCTACATTCAGTAGAAAAGGGTTTTCAAAGTAGTACCTAGGCGTTTGATAGGGTGCATCATACAATATTAATGCAAAAATTAGAATTTATAGGATTTCATTCAAGCATGCTCAAATGGTTATTGACTTATCTTACAGGATGAAATCAACAAATTTTAATAGACTAGAATGTATCAAATCTATTTTCAGTCACATCAGGCCTTCCACATGGCAGCCATTTAGGTCCATTGTTGTTCCTTATATTTATTTACGACCTTCTTGATATCCTTAAAAACTCTATGCATCTTCTGTTTGCAAATGACCTAAATTTTTGGATGTATTAAAAGTTCAACCAACTGCACGCTTCACCAACCTGAATGAATGGTGATGTAATAATTGAAGTTCACCGATTATTCCACTACGCACAGCCCGGTTATTCCGAGCACGGAAATTCCTGCCTACACCATGACGTAACCTTCCCAGAAATGTTCCCGCTGGGCAACTGTTGTCGAATTATATCTCCCACCTGATCTTCTCCACACTCTTTTACGTCCATCTGGTGAGCGTAGACAAAACCTTGACTTATCAGTGAAGAGAACTGTACCCTAGGTGGTCTCGGTTCAATCTTGGTGAAGGCGAGTAAATTCCATTCGCTCGTGCTGTATCGTGAGTCTTGGTATACGACCAGATCACTCTCAATTAAACGCGCGCCGCCCTACCGTTTAAGCATTCAAAGTAATCCCTAAAATAAAGCGGTATATTATCAAAATATTAACAACACATCATAATCATAAAGTATGACTGAGCCACTTTTTTCGTAACTCAGTGTATATTTATTAAGGCCAAATCCATGATGGGCTTCGTTTCACAAAATTCTTTTATTTTTAATGATCCTTACACACTTAAATCCCTCTACGTCCGTGCTGGAATATTGCTGCGTAGTATGGAACCCACACTATAATTTCTTATTATTTTACAAGATTTGTAGTAAAGAAACTAGGATGGAACATTGAAAATAAAATGCCTTCGTACAATGTTAGGTGTCAGCTTATTGGCATTCAGACATTAGAAAACCCCCAGAAGATGTTTCCTATAACTTTTATTAAGGATATCTTATCTTAACATATTGATTGTCCTTTACTTTTATCTCTTCTAGATCTATGTACGAGTATACATATGTTTAATCTCGAGAGTTAATAAATCGTAACTTGTTCCGTGAAAGTTATCATAGGGTAAATTATGCTTTCAATAAACTTTTTTCTCGAAGTGTTAGGAAAATTAATTGAGTAGAATATCTTTTAAAAACATGTTAAGTTTATATTTTGTAGCTAATTCAAAGCATTAAAATTCTTGTTATTATTACAATGTTAATATAATGTTTTTATAAATATTTCATTTGTCCATTTGAGTGTATAAGCTCTAATTGATGTAAAAAAAATAAATAAATACATAAATATAAACACACAAATGTCAAGTTCATACGACTGTAAGACATTTGGGACAATTTTATTACTGATAGATCTTAAAACATTGTAAGATCTTACAATTGCTTGAACTGGCACGAGTACGATAACTTTGGCGCCAAGATATAATAACGGTTTTTGGTAGAGGGTCTTAATACAAGCATTTTTTACTATATTCTATCTCCTCCCGTTTAGGCGGGAGGGGCAATTAAAAAAGTTATTATTTAAAATGGAAAAAAAATAATTAAAAAATAACGGTGATACTTACAATTAAGTTGTATACATTTTTTTAAAGCCAACATTCTGTTCTATTAGCCAGTTTTTAAATCAAGTCAAAACTATGAGTAGTTTTTGAAAAATTTAATTTTAAACTCAAAATTTGAGTAAAATAAGTTAAAAAAAGGTTTAAAGTGTAACTTTTTCAATACTTCAAGATTATCTACCATTGTTTTTATTTCAGAATTTATTGCTCTTATTTGTTTTTGATCAAAAACTGAAAACTAGATGATTTTATGTCTTTTAGTTTTTGAGAAAATTGAAAATAAAAATTTAATTTTAAACTCAAAATTTGAGTAAATAAAATTAAAAAAGGTTTAAAGTGTAACTTTTTCAATACTTCAAGATTATCTACCATTGTTTTTATTTCAGAATTTATTGATCTTATTTGTTTTTGATCAAAAACTGAAAACTAGATGATTTTATGTCTTTTAGTTTTTGAGAAAATTGAAAATAACCACAACTACTATTTTAATTTTTTTTGCTTGAGTGGTCTTATTTTGATAGTAATAAAATAATGGTATTTGCGTATGCGTAATGCGTGTTTGGGTGTATGCAACAGTAAGGTGCGTGCGAGTTTGGGTGTATGCAACAGTGGCATCTGCGACCCCCCTGCTTAGGCACACTATAGGATTTGGGGTGGGTGCAAGTTGGAGTGCGTGCAAGGTGGGGTGGGTGCAAGGTGCGGTGGGTGCAAGATGGGGTGCATGCAAAGTTTCTTTTGCATTTAAATAAGCTGGATTTAAGAAAAATTAATTTACCCTAGGTATATCGTAATCCATATTCGATTATTACTATCAAAATAAGACTACGTTAATACTTAAGCAAGGAAAAAGTAATTTAATTAAAATATTTTGTTTTGGTAATTTTCAATTTTCTCAAGAACTAGAAGACATCAAGTCATCTAGTTTTCAGTTTTTGATCAAAAACAAATAAGAGCAATGAAATCTAAAAAAAAAAACAGTAAATAATTTGAAAGTTTTGAAAAACTACACTTTAAACCTTTTTTTTAACTTTTTTTGGAACACATTTTGACTTTAAAACTATTTTTTTCAAAAACTATGCATAGTTTTGACTTGATTTAAAAACAAGCTAATAGACAAAAGTGTTGGCTTTAAAAAAAGGTATAATACTAAATTATAAGTATTACCGTTATTTTTTAATAATTTTTTTCCATTTAATGTACATATTTTTTTAAACTGCCCCTACTGCCTAAACGAGGGGAGATAGACCCCCCTCCCATAGTAAAAAATGCTTGTTTTTAACTGTTCTATACAAATCAGTCATTAAACTTTGTCGCCAAAGTTATTGTACTCTCCGCCTTGAACTTAGTTAAATATTCCCTACCATTTTGTTGCTCCCTAATTATTAAATAATTTTTGGACTAAAGCCAACATTTCAAATAGCTACGATTTGCCATAATTTATAAATATAACGATCAATTTACATGATATGACTTTTCTTCACCTTTTTGCATTGAAAATATCAAAAGTTTTTGACACTTATACAATGCGCTTTGATGTTACTGTACATAATCCGAACACGATGTCATATTCTAAAGCGAAATAACTTATTTGGTAAACTATCTTCCAAAATATTATAATAACCAATCGTTTGGCTTTTATGTTAAGTGGCCTCAAGGCAGTTAAGACAAAAATCATTTCGTGAGTCAATGTCCTCAACGTTGCGGTCGCGGTCGCGGTCGACAGCTACTGTTTCTAACTTCTGTGAATAAATTCCTTGTATTTTCCTTTGTTTCATTTATACGATGACTGTTCGCAACAGATTCTCCATTCATCCTTGGGTACTTCATTTTTACAGTGACATATAGGTTAATGAGTTTGCAACTATAAAAGATGATTAATGTAAATTAAAAAAGTCTTGTTCATTACAAAAATAAAGAAAATATCAATGTAAAACCTGCACAGTAAGCAGAAAGCGACTGGTCTAACTTTGTATATTTATTCATGAAATTTAAAAACGTTAATGAGTCGTGTAATTCTTACAACAAAAAAAGGACATTACTATCTTAAAAAAGAAAGTTCTATTAGCTAGGTTAGGTACATATCATAATTATGAAAATAAGTTTGTATATTATAATGTTGCCACACCACTATGCAAAGTAAGTCAAGGACTATCATGGCGGACAGGTGTCAGGTACATCGAACAGTTCGGATTCTTTATTGTAATTATAATTTTTCATATTTTGATTTATTTTAAAGATGATCTAAAGCAAATTTTTGATTGCATAAAAAAAAGAGGCTGGGATGCGACCCACACTGATAACTTCCCATCCTGTCTGTCGATTTGTCTTGCTTAAAAGTTTGTAGGTTTTCGTGTTTTGTTAAAAAAGTTGTCGGTTAAATTTAAAAAAAAAATGAACTAAAAATTACCAAAAATATTTTGCATTTGATGAAATAGTTTGATTTCAAAATCTATTTTTGTTAACGAGATTTTTAGTCGGAAACCAATTTTTACCAATTTTAGCAGCATTTGCGTACTATTTTTTGTAGATTTTAATTTTTTTATGAAAAAACTGACTGTTGATTTTTTATAAAAAATGTACTGAATTTTATCATGAAAAACAATATTTTCTGTGAGATAGAAATATTTTTAGATTTTTGAAAAGATATTGGAGTCCAAAGTAAATTTTTTACCCTGTTTTTGAATTGTTTTTTTCTAGCTTTTTATTTTTTGTAAAAAAACTGTCAATTCGATTTTTCTTAAAATTTCAAAAACAATATTTCTTATAAGATACAATTAGTTTGAAGACATAATATCAAATTTTTGAAAAGATGTTTGACTAAAAAATCAATTTTTAGTACCTAATGCTTTTTTTAGGTTTTTAGGTTTTTATTTTTTTATAAAAAAAGTCAATTCGATTTTTCTCAAAATTTTACCAGATGTCAAAAACATTTTTCTTCGTTGCATAAAATTGTTTTGGAGATACAATCATTTTTTTTTCGACAAATATTCGAGGTGTCAATTATTTTTTTTTTTCAGTTTTTTTGATTTATAAAAAAAACGGTAAGTACAAGAGTAATTCTTGTCATGAAAAGTGCTTTCTTAAATTAGCCGTTCGGATTCGGCTTAAAGCTGTAGATCCTCTCTATTCCTGGGAATGTTACTCGCACACAGGGATGGTTGATAGTTGTAAGTCACTAGGCCCTAATTCTCAACGGACTGTTGCGCCACCCGATTTATTTTATTTTTACTTGTTTGGTATCACGTTACAATATATAATATATATATATTATAAAATTTAATTCAAGTCTCTAGCGTTATTGGTTTGTGAGATATTTTGGTTTAACCAAAATTTTCATCTTTTTTTAAATTGCTATGATAAAAAAACCCAGGCAATTTTTTTGGGAGTCCTTTCTGCATCTTTCTGCTTTATTATATGTATAACAAAATTTAAGTCGATATCTCTACTGGTTCTTGAGCGATGGGAGCTTGGACGACGAAAAAACTTTCCGAACGTACGCACGTACGTTAAGTCAAATTAAGTTGTGTTTTATGGAGGTGTAGTTTTCAAGAAGAAATAAAATGGTATGGCCAAGATTTTAGCTTTATTATAAAATTAAGGGTTTGTCATTATAAACATAATTTCAGGCAAGTGGCCGCAGTGGCGATTAAATAAATTCCAGCCGAAAGTTCCAATTTGCACACTTTTTGTTGTAATTATATGTCAGAAATAACGTGACGAATATTCTCTTCAAAGCGTCAATCGTCTCTGGGTTATCTGCATTGAAAAGCGACTTCACATAAATCCACAAGAAATAGTAAACTGGGTCCCACGACACCAAAAGCTGCATTTGTTGCGTCACGCGAACCGAATTATAATTTTAAAAAATGCATTTTCACAATTTGCAAAAGTAAGTGTTTTTATCATGAAATGGCAATGTTAGCATAATTCAAGTGACAGCTGTCAAAAAAACTAACTACGAAAAAAGTATTGCCAGATTGAGAAAAATCACCAGTTAATTTTTTTTTTTGCATATTTCAATTTCTTTTTTATTGCAATACTTTGATACGAGTAAACTTATAATTTGTAGAAGTAAGTACTATATTTTCAAATACTCTTCATTGTAAGATCTATTAACAAGTGACTTTTTTTTCGGCGCTTTATCTGTTGCAGGAAATTTAATGACACATGCAAATCCATGTGGAAGAAAAGCCGGGAACACGATATCTGGAGCAGATTGTTTAAGTTGAAATGAGGGTTAAAACTCCAGGGGTTACATAATTCGCTCCAGTTCGTAGCGTTTGTAAGTTAAATGTTGTTACACTTATATGTATATTATACGCCAGAATATTGAATGTATATTTGCTTTAATCTATAAGTTAATTTAACCGTGAACCGTAACTATTTTAAAAATAGTTCAGCTTATTAGTGCGTCTATTTTTTAATTCATATCTAATTTTAATAACCAAAAGCTTGTTCTTCGAGAAGAAATTAAATTAAATAATTCCATGTTTATTCTTTGAAGGAAAACCGCAAAAATAAATATTCGCACGCTATATTGATGTTCAAGGTTTTTCTTGATTGATAGTCCCTTGAGTGTATAACACACCTTAAATCTACCTGGTAAGGTTTGCTTTCAACCCAATCCGTCTTTAAGCATTCGTAACTCGTATAAGGAAGGCTTTCTTATCATATATGAATACAAAACGTGAGTAGCATATAATATGATCTATGGGAGCACGTTCGGATGTTTGGATGAGTTTTGGTTTACCACAAGGACCATAAAACCTCCCTTGCCTCTGCTTAACTATATTTTCTCTCTCTCTCCTTGTAGATATTTTATGATTATTTAGATAAATATCCATTCGTTCGTGTCAACAGCTTGTTATGACATGAAATAGATTTACAAGTTTTTCTCTAACTTCCTTCGATGTGCTCAGCTCAGAGGAAGGAAGGAAGGATGGAATAACTTCTGCTTGAAGTGCTCTTATGAGGATAAAAGATATACTCGCTAGAAAGAAATATCAAGTTACATTTTCCGCAAATCTTACCAAGGAAAACCTTCTCAATTTAGTAAAATCGCATATCAATTACAACTGAGCTTAAGCAAAAGAAATGTTTTGGCAAATGGCAGAACTCAAAGAAATTACAAAACAGTTTCTTCCCACGATATGCTTTTTAGGTAGGTACGAGTATACGAGGCATGGGATATTTTTGAAATTATACACATATCGAAATCTCCAAAACAGTCTACAGTATAAGATTGAGTTGTTAATTCTCATTGTTTCGTATTGTTATTGTATCCCAAAATAAGTTCCCCTAAACACAACCATTTTCTTCTTTTAGTTATTTGTGTACAAACATTAGTTAAGCACTCATTAGCAATATCCTCTATAAGTTCAAAGCTTCGTTGTTATTGTTGTTGTCGTCTTTCGTTCTTTGACGTGCTAAGAATTTTAATAAGAATCTTTTCTTTCTGTCGTTCGTTCAGTCCAGGAATTTCGCAGTTATGTGTAAGAATTAAGAAAACGTTTTCGTTTTATTTTAATTTTTTCCTCTTCCCTATTGGATTGAGAGGGATCATTTCAGGAATAAGATTTGATTAAGTTTAGTTAGGGTAGAGCTTATTTACACATAAATGCTTAGCCATCAGTTAATTGTTTTTTTTTTAAATCACATTTTGTTATTTGTTTTACTACGTGAAAAATTACCTTTCAAAGTGAGATAATTCAATAAAACGGTGGGATATAAGGCGGAAGAAGTTAATGAATTTATAAAAATAATAATGATATTAGGTTCGTTTTCGTCAAAATCTTACAATTGGTCTGTTTTTAAGAAGCAAGGAGAAGTAATATGTATAGGATCATTGAAAAGTAGAGGAAGTACAGTGTATTAATAAAATTTCAAACTCTTTTTTTGGACTTTTAAAACCTTATATAAGAAAAAATTGTAAAGTTAATCGATTAAAAAGAAATGATAAAAGTAGAGCAATAAAAAATTATTGTTCATTGTTGATGGTAAGCTCAATAGATTCTTATCATCGAAATCACAAATCGGTCTATTGTCGGCAAAAACGCAACTCTTTTCCAGTGCCATGGCTTTCAATGGGTAGTACTTTCATAGAGAGGACTGGGACAGCTTTTAGTTCTATGTGCATCATAAACCATCTCTTGTGAAGGGATCATATTATATTTGACATCGACGAAAATGTTTGAAAGTATTGTGGTTTTCTTCGATGATGCAAGAACGTTTTTACCCCTTCTGATCTAGCTATAATTTAAAAGTTTTTATTGGTCCGAATCTCCATTATAATTCTCGTATTTCAGCTTATACCCCAATAACGTACTAATGTCTTTTGGACAGAATTGAAAAAAGAGCTATAAAAGCGATCGTTATACTACAGAGGCATTTACTTATCTTAAACACCGCCGCAAGGTCTCATGCATATCATTGTTTTATCGATATGTTCACAAACAATGCTCTAGTGAAAAAGCCTGTTGCATTCCTCTCCTTAAACAATTCAACCATAATACCCGTACTTCTAGGAATGCTCATCAGTTTACCCATGAGCCCCATTTTAGACGTATTGTCAAGTATAGGGATTTTTTTCTTTAGCCGCACCACACGAATGTATAGTGCTCATTACAATGTGCAAACGTTCAAAACCAATGTGAATCCTATCTTCACTTCCTAATTGCTCATATTAAATTACTTATCTGTCAACCATTCTCAAAACATTAAAGCCGCTTCAGATCCAGTTAAATATTGTGTAAACTTTACGCTATTAAAAGAATTGTTAACATTTGAATGTTGGGACCAAGTTTATGCCGAAAATAATCCCTCTGTTGCATTTGATCTATTTGTGGAAACTTAAAAAAAAACATATTGATTCAAGTACTTTCTAAAAAAATCCTTCGGGTAAAAAGAAACACCTTAAACGTTGGATGAATAACTATCTTCTGAATAAGATCAGGAAAAAGAAAAAATTGAGTTTAAAATGTAAAAAAAAATCCAAACAATAGCAAACTTAAAATAAACTATGAAACTTTGTGGAAAACGGTAAATAAAGAAATTGATGATACTCGTAATAACTACTATAGTGAGAGGTTTTCTAGAGCTGAAGGTAATATTCGTGAAGAGTAGAGAGTGGTTGATAGTATTCTAGGTAAAAATAGAAATTCTGTTAAAGTTGACTCTATTGAAATTGAGGGAGCTACAGAGTCCGATTCGTTGATCATTTCTAATAAATTTAATGAGTATTTTACTGAAATTTCAGAAAGATTAAAACCTGCTATTGAACCTTGTTTAAATTGCGATTGTTCCATTTCTTCAAATTTGTTTTCGGATAATACACAACCAAATAGTTTTGTTTTTGATAGAATAACATCAAGAGAAGTTTTGTACTACGAAGTATCGCTGACTTCTATTTGGAAAGAAACAAAAAGCTGTATGTTTTCTTCGTCGATTTTAAGGCAGCTTTCGATACTATTGACCGTAATGCATTGATGTACAAAATGTTTGGATTAGGAATGACATACAAGTTCGGACGGGTACTTCAGAATCTTTATCTGGAAACAAAGGCTGCAGTATGGGATGGAGAAAATATTTCGACATGGTTTGAAACGAAGACGGGGGTAAGGCAAGGTTGTATGCTGAGTCCAAGCTTATTTGCTCTCTTTATTGATGATATAACGGATTGTCTTCCAGGAGGAGTAGAATATGCTGGTATTCTCATCAAGGCTCTCCTTTTTGCGGATGACCTAGTGTTGTTTGCGTACTCACCAGAATCGCTACAACTCATGATCAATAAACTAGGTATCTACTGTAAGACCTGGAGATTAGTGGTTAGTCTTGAGAAGTCGAAGATAATGATTTTTCGAAAAGGTGGAGGAAGAGTAAGCAGTCATGAACGGTGGACTTACAATAATGAAAGAATTGAGGTGGTTAAAGAATATAAATATCTTGGTATCAATATAAACAATAAAAACAGCATCGAAAAACATCTTGCCGATAAATTGCAAAAAGCGAAAACAACTATGAATATTGCATGGAAAAACATCTTCAGTAACAAGCATATAGCTCACAGCAGCAAATACAAAGTATTTGAATCGTTAGCGGAGTCAACATTAATGTATGCAGCTCAAGTGTGGGGTAGCAAAAAATATGAAACGGTTGAAAAATTGCTCCGATTTTATATAAAAAGGATATTTCGATTACCACCGAATGCACCGAACTACATGCTAATACTGGAAACAGGAATCTCTCCATTGTTTATTAAAACTCTAAAATTGAATGTGGACTACATATGTAAGGTCCTTCTGATGTCAGATGAGCGTCTCCCGAAAATAGCAGCACTGCAGGTGATACAGAGAAAATCAGGTTGGTTCAGAGATTGGCTAGAGCTAGCTGAAGTAGAAGGTATAAATCTGGCACCTGAAGACTATCTTAACTGGAAACCCCTTCTGTACCAATTAATTGCTGCAGTAGACGATCGATATAGACTGAGATACACATCCGAAGCAAAAGAATCCATCTACAGAATGTCTTACAGCAAGCTGGACTACAATCTTAATCAAAAGAATTACTTCCGAGATGACCTAACAACGGATCAAATATCTATGATATTTAGACTTAGAGGAGAACTGCTCAATCTAAATTTCATTCCCCATAGAGATGATTTACCTTTGGTGTGTGAATTATGCAATATGGGTGAGAGAGAGAACATTTTTCATTTCATGGGTAGATGTCCAGTGTTACGAGAAACAAGAAGACATGTATTTGGAAGCGATGTTTTATCGGAAGAGCTGATCACTCATCATCTAAATGAAGTAGATGCTTCAATGTTATATAAATATTGTAAAATCGCATTAGAATATAGAAACAGAATTATTAATGAAAATTTTTAAACATTGTTAAATGACATAATACATATGTTTATAGAATAAAATGTTGTCAATCTGGCAGACGGCAAACAGCCATGCTATATATATGTGTAATAGTTATGTATGAACATTAAACATTGAAAAAAATAAAAATCTAAAAATCTAAAAAAAAAAATCTAATCAAGAGAAGTTTTCAAAGTTATTATGTCTCTAAAAAATAAAAATTCGTGCACTAGTGATGGTGTATCAAGTATTTTGTTGAAAATGTTGCTTGGTATGTTGTTGACTTTCTAACCTTCGTTTTTAACAAAAGTGTTGAAATTGGTTGTTTCCCTGACCATCTTAAATGTGCAGAAGTCATACCACTTTTCAAAAAAGGAAATAGGAAAATTATTTCGAATTATAGGCCTATATCGCTCCTTTCAACCTTTTCAAAAATTTTTGAGAAGTTACTTAAGGTTCGAATTGTTTCCTTCTTGGAAAAGTTTAATTTCTTTTGTAATAATCAGTTTGGTTTTCGAGCAGGTTTGTCAACAGAAGATGCTATCTTAAGGGTTTGTAGTCAGCTTTATGGAAATTTAAATAGCAATAAATTAACAATGGGTCTGTTTATTGATATGACTAAAGCTTTCGATCTGGTAAACCACGATCTTTTGCTAACTAAACTTTATAATGCAGGCTTTCGGGGTAGTTTTTTTAATCTGCTGAATTCTTATTTAAAAAATAGAAAACAAAAAGTTAATAATAACAGAATCTTAAGTGAATCAAGGCTATTAAAGAACGGTGTTCCACAAGGATCTGTTTTTGACCCTTTGTTTTTCTTGATTTATACTCGTATTAATGTTCACTACTCAATGCATTGTATAAAAATTTGTTTTTCATGAATAAAATGTATCTATCTATCTATCTATCTACTCGTATTAATTCCATTTTCAAATTGCAATTAAATGGTACTTCAACTGCTTTCGCTGACGACATTGTTTTTACATATTCATCTAGGACTAGCTTTGAAAGTATTGTGAACATTGAAGAAGATCTGGAAGTATTAAGGTTGTGGTTTACTTATCATAAATTAATTACCAGCGAAAAAACTAAATTGATGTGTTTTAATGTAACTGGAAATATTCTTTCTGATTTTAATTTACGGTTTCACGCTCACGATTGTAAACAATTTTCTTTACCTCTTCATAAGTGTGGTAAAACATAAAAGTAATTTTATAACCAATTTACATTGCACAGATAATTGCTTTAAAATTCAAACAGTTCAACAGTTTAAGTACCTAGGAGTAGTAATTGATAGCAATCTAAATTGGAAGAATCATATTCATATGATCAAAACATACATGTTATTGGTCACACGAAAAATGTATTTAATTAAGTCTTTTTGCTCCCAAAAAGTTTTAAAAATTATATAAAGCTTCAATACGGCATAACAAGTTGGGGTGGTTCCTTTGTTAGTACTTTTAGACCGCTATTGATTGCAGAGAAACATTTAATACGAATTATTTTAAATAAAAATCGGTTGGCTGAAAGTTGGCCTTTATTTAAGGAATTGCTAATTCTACCAATGAGGCATTTATATGTTTTTAAAGTTTTGAGAGAGTTTTTCAAACAAAGCGGAAATATTCCTAGTAGAAATTATCAAATGTACAACCTTCGTGTGAACAATATGAGCTTAGTTATTGTACCTTTTGCTTATAGAACACATTTTTTTCATTTTTATACATATAGGTACAACTCCAAATATTTTCAATAAATTGCCTTTATCCATAAGAGAAACCTTTCGTTTTCCATGTTTTAGTAAAAAGGTTAAAGACTGGTTATTCACTTTAAATTTTAATTGTATTGAATCACTAATTTAGTTTTTTTTTTAAAGCTAGATGTATATTATTAATGAATTGTTAAGTATCTTATAATATTTTTTCTATACGGTTGCTAGCAAGCCTTTTCATTTTCTTATATTTAAAATTTCGATTTTTCTTGTATTTCAATTTACACTGATTGTCACCCCACATCAGATACCAATGGATTTTCAATGGATGTGTCATTCACCACTAACTTCTAGTTAAAGAATGAACACTATTATTCATCTTTCTTATTAATTAATTGTTATATAGTTTTAAGTTTAAATGAATGAATAAAAATACAATACAATAAAAAAAAAACCATACAAATATTTTGTCTAATCATTATAAGGTTCATAACCTCAATATGAACAAAAATAAAACACTTTATTATGTGAAAAATTTAATTTTTGTCTTAAAAGTAAATATTTTACTTTAAAATAATTAATAAATAATAACTTACTCGTATTTTGAAATATAGAAATTGTTCTAAGCTAACGTTTAAAATTTCTCCATAAAAGAATACTGTTATAGGTTCTGTGTAAACAAAACATTCATGTTAAAACTCTCCACATTTTGTATCTTCCTAATCCTAATATCCTGCATCAAACATCTTGTGTTTCTCCTCCAACCAATTGATCCAGCATCAAACAACTTCGAAGTTCGAACTGATTTCTTTCATAGTCAAATGTACATGAAAAGGCACCACTTTAGCCAATCATGATGGCTTTATCTTTATGTTGTGAGGTCCTTTTCCATGAACACTTCATATCTACATCATTGCTAAAGAATTGTTTCAATTTTTTTTAAATTTAAAAAAGATTTATTCAGTGTTTTTTTTTAAACAACGAAAAATTAATATTGTTTATAAGAAAAACCTTATGAGACAATTATTTTATTAGCTCTTTCTAATCAAAACTTATTGTGGGCTTAAGCCATGAAAGTTTACCTTAAATGTAATTTAATGTAAAATTGTTTTGATTTGGAATTAAAACAGAGAAATGTTTGGTAAAGGAATACATCCTAAAGGGACGACATTCGACGCAATGCAAACCTATATAAGGAGTCTTTCAATTTAACGCTAGGAATAGGGAAGTTAAATATAATCATTCTTTTAAACCGGAGTTATGAATAACTCGGTATTTTTTTGCTTAACATAAGAGGTTCCATCACCATTGATTTAATTATTAAAATTTTCTAATTTTACATCATACTCTACTTCGAGCTGTTGATCAGACACTAATTTCGAGAACACAGAATTCCGGAGTCACCTTATACTCAGTTCTTATGCAAGAGAAAAGTAGTATTTATTTGCCAACAAAATAACCTAATCGAATTTGTAAAGTGGAATATCTTTCCTTCATTTAACAACACATACATATGTCTTGGAATATACTGTAATGATATCCTAAATCCAATAATCATTTGATGATTACGAACGAATTTTTGTTTTAATAGATAGTTTTTAAATCAATTTGAATATAATATTGATTTATTTATTTTCTTTCTCAAAAGTCCAAGACAGAATATTATTTTTTAACCGTAGGTATGATATTTTGATACTGACGGCTGCTTTCCTTAAAAGTGAGTATCATACCTCCGGAAGATGAAATAGTACTTTTTTTTGATTTTTTTTTCACAGAAGATGTCAATACATCAACAGAATACGATTTTTTTGAGTACTGTAGAGGCATCATCTGAAGTTTTTTTTCTGGTTTTGGTCAACGGTCAGCGTTACAGGCCCTTAAATTGAAGATATGGACGGCCCTTGGGTTATGCCAAAAAAAATCGTTTGCACACTAAATTTCCAAATCGTGTTATCAACCATTGGCGATGTCAATTGATATCGAATATATCACCAGTCAACAAGGCTATGTAACTGATAATTAAATTATACTTGTACTAATATTTTTGATGGCCTTAGTGCCGAATCCAACTTCAAAATCAATCTATCACGCCAGATTTTTGAGAAACAACCTTTTATAATTCGAAGAACCCGTATTTTAAGCTTTTTGAGGGAATGTAAATATTCATGAAGTAGTTTTTTTTCAATAAACTTCGTTGTGATTTCCAAATCTATAATCCCTTACTTCAATATTCCGTTCAAAAATGTTCAGTACCTTATTTACTTTTCAAAAAAATTCTCATGAGTTTTAAAATTTCACCTGCCGTACAAAAATCTTAATAGAACGCTAAAGGATTTATGCTAAAACGGTTCTTAACCGAAAAACGGTATAAATGCAATTTTTATTCTAATTACGATTTCGTAGTCTTACCGTCAATTCCTTCACAAGGTTCTAGTGTCTAAAAATCGGTTCATGAAAAATTGGAATTTGGTTGAGTTCTAACTGATTTCTGCATCAATATCTCGAGCGTTAGAGGAGCTCTGATTTAGATCTCAGTCTGAAGATGAAAATTCCAATTATTGAGGATCTAGGATATTAGAACTTGGTTTAGCAATGTTTTTAATTCTTTGAACTATTTAATAATCAAGTTATAATTGTTTTATTAAACTTGAAGTCACCGAATTTTTTAATGTGCAATAATAATAAATTTTTAGAAAATACAGTTATGGACGCCGACAAGTCCAGCTCACAACAACTTTAAGAATAAAAAATACACATAATATGTGTATGTACAATGTACATATATATAAATAATGTATGAATGTTTTAATGTTAAGCTTCTGAACTATAAGACTAAGCAAGAGATCATAAAAACCATGGACAATTTGTCAAGAAATAACTTAAAATCTCAAAATTGCAATATTTCCATAGACATTTTGTTTGTTGAATTTGAGCGATGGCCTGTTATGTTCATCTCTAGGGCATCGGTCGATTGTGGTTTATTTGCATAGACCTGCGACTTCAAGAGACAAAACAGGAAAAAGTCTACCGGGTTCAAATCACACGACCTTGGTAGCCAATTCACATCACCCCTTCGAGAGATAACCTTACCCTCAAATCGTTCATGCAAAATGTCAATCGTGGCGTTTGCTGTGTGGCAAGTAGCGCCGTCCTGCTGGAACCACATGTCTAGGTCCGTATGGTTCAATTTGGGCCATAAGAAATTAGTTATCATCGTTATGTAGCGCTCGCTATTGACAATGACTGCCTCACTAACGTCGTTTTCAAAAAAGTACGAACCAATTACACCGCCAGCCCAAAATCCACACCAAACCGTAACTTTTTCAGGATGCATTATCATCTGGTGAACCTCGTGTGCTTGTTAACACAGCCATTCATCCAAAAATGCGCCTCGTCACTAAAGATGATTTTGCGGCCAAAATTGGGGTCCTCTTCCAAACGATTCGAAGCCCAGTCAGCAAACAAACGGCGTTGTCTATGGTCATGAACTTTAAGCTCCTGGGTCAGTTGGATCTTGAAGGGGTGTAGGGCCAAGTCGCGACGCAAAATTCGCCAAGTTGAAGTCTGCAAAAGGCCGAATTCCTGTGCACGGCGAGGAATAGACTGCCTCGGGTTCTGCTGTACACTTTCACGGACCGCGACGATGTTCTCGGCCGATCTTGCGTTCCTTGAATGTACGGGTGTTGGCTGATTGTTTACTGAACCATTCGTGACTGGTCGTCTCAAATTTTGCCACCAAACGTTGAAGAGTCGACTGTGAAGGCCACCACGTTTGCGTTAACGAGCACTCATTTTGATAATACAGTTTTATCATTTGAACGTGCTGTTCAATTGTGTAACTTGCCATGATGATTTGGCATAAGCAACTGAATAATACAAAAAATATTTGACAGATGTCACCAAAACAAAATGGCCGCCACGTGGCGCCAAAATCTACCCGCTCCAATTGAAAAACCCTTTACATTGGTTTATAGAAAAATAAAAATGAAAATTATTTTAAGTCGACAATTTATTTAATGGGCTGAAATTAATGACAAAATTCTTTACCAAACTGAATTCCATTTTTACTATTATCAAACTGTTGGTCAACATTTTAGTGCATCAAACAAGGGTTTACACAAATCTAATGGTATGGCTTAAGCAATTTGGTTTAGATAATCCACACCTCTGATTCTTAAAGCGAACAGGTCAATCGGTCTTTGTTTTAATTAAAAAACCGTTACTCAGATTAACGAAGAATTAAATGATATGTGTAAAATTAAAATAGTAGCAGAGCTTTTTGTTTTGTTGAATGACTTCAGTTATTTAAAGAAAAAAAGTTTAAAATTGTGGAGCTTATTTTGTGTAGTATTTCTAAGTCAACCAAAGTTATTAATAAAAATTCTTTAGAATTTAAAAGTATATTTTTTTATTAGTTCTGAGGGGAAAATGGGAAGAGCTAAGCATTGCACTGATAAAAAACGAAAGCTTATTCATAAGCTACTGCAGCAGGGTAAAAGCTATAAGTTCATACATGAATCTTTTTCTTGTTCTGCAAAAATGATTTGCAATGCAAAGAATTGGCAAATTTCATCGGAAAGGAGAGGCTGAAAGCTCAAGCTTGGAGCACATGATGTCAGGATCACCGTTCGTTTTGCTAAAAAAGATCCTTTTATGACACCTACGAAAATTAAGCAGGAGTTTAACCTTCAAGTGGAACACTTTAACTATACGGAGAAGACTCAGGGAGGCAAAATTATTTGGAAGGTGCTCTAGAAAAGTACCACTCTTACAACCGCGACTCATAAAAAAACAGTTTCCGTTTTTGCCGAGAACGTTTGCATTGGTCTGAAAGTAAATGGCGAAATATTTTATCAGATGAGTCAAAACATGTTCTTTTTGGTTCAACAGGCCGAAGGCAATTCGTTAGAAGGCCATAGAATGCTGAATACAACCCACGCTATGTGACAAGGACAGTGAAACATTTAGGAGCGAAAATTAATGTTTGGGGTTGTTTTTCCTACTACGGAACAGGGTCCATATTTTGGATTAAAAATATTATGGAAGCCAAAATGTATGTGGGTATCCTGCAGAACGTCATGCTTCCTTATGCCGAATGGAACATGCCAATACATTTCAACAGCACACCATTAGGTTAGCAAAAAATTGGTTTGAGACAAACACAATAGACGTTCTGGAATGGTCTGCTCAATCGCCGGACCTTAATCGCATCGAAAAATTGTGGGCCGATGTAAAGGAAGGTGTTTCGAAAGAAAAACCGACAAATGTTGCTGAATCGTGGGGCCCAGTAAAAAAACATTGGAAAGCATATCCCAAGAAAGATGCATGCGTCTGGTTGATTCTCTGCCTCGCCGTGATGAAGTCCTCACAAAAAAGGGCACATAACAAAATACTAAGTTTTTGAATAAAAAGTTTACATAAATTTAAGAAAACGATGGTTTTTTAAGTTTTTAGAAAACATTATCTGCAGCACTGCTATTAAAATGCACACCCGTTTTTCTTTATGTTTTAAGTTTGTAACTTTTTTCTTAATCAAGCTATTGAACTATAGTTTTTGTTTTTTTTTTGTTTTTTTTTTTTTATATTTAAGTATACCGTAAGAAATAATTTAAGACCAATACATGGATTAATTGATCAAAGGATACCTTTTGTTTTTCATTTGAGGAATGATAGTTGAAGCCCTGCTATTATTTTGCACACAGGTATGCATAAGTACGAGTATGTTATATTATAACCCTGTATAGCTATGGAAGATTTTATTTACATTTCAAAGTTTCAAAGCTGAAACATGAACCAATTCCGTAATGGTCCTTAATCTCACATCTTTGAAAAGATAGAACTTCAATGTCAACTTCAATGTCATTATAGGTAATGTTAAACCAACAAGAAAAATTTTGTCTATTCACTATCATCCAAAAAAAAAAGAAAAAAACAAATATTCAACCACCTGTAACATCACCGCTTTTATATATTAGCTTTCCTCCTGATGAGAGAACTGGGAAAAGCCTTCGGGAAATTTGCTATTTTTTTCGTGTTCTCATCCTCGGTCGTTTTTGGCCTTTTTAGCCCCTTGTTGTCTTTAATCAGTGTAGAAAGTAGATTCTCTTTGCTTCCATTTGGGAATATCCTTGCACGAGTATCTTATGTACATAGGTACCCAAAAACAAGTAGATAGATAGGGTGATTTGATAAATTGGAGGTAATTGGTATAAGGTATACGATATACGGTCTAACTTATTCTAAAACATTTTGTATGATTTTTGAACTGGAATAAATATTTTTAAACAATGAGGGTATACGTGAGTAAAAATGACAGTGATATTATATTCTCTGTTTATGTTTATTAAATATCTTGCTGGTAACTGAAACCAGTAAACGATTAAGATTAATGTTGTTAATAATTATAGTAAAATTGATACAACCTTGGGACATGGAAGCAGATAGGTATACCAAATTCAAAAACATGTATTTCGAACGCCTCATACATTTTTGGCTAACATAAGTTACACCCTGTATAATGTACATCCTATTTTCTAAAATAACCAAATATGTATCTACACTTATTTTGTAAAGGTATACCCTTACATTCGGGACTTTTGAGACAAGTATGATGACAAAACATTTTTCTAACTCATGTACGTGTATCATATGAGCTTAGTTTATTTTACCACTCGTACCGTAAAAACAAAAAAAAAAAACATGTCAGTAAAATGATTTTTGACATATATCCCAACAAGGATTTAAGAAAAAACACCGTTTTTCAATGCTGGAAAGAGAAAATAAGTTAGAAGAACAATATTGGATTCGTACTTTTAAGGTAAAACTTTTCATCACCTGTAAAAACATAATATAAGTTAATGTACGTGTGTTCCTTGTAAGTTTATAAGCATATCGTTCATTAAAAAAAATATAAGAGAAAAGGATACAAAAGGATGACAGCAGGGAATGTGTGTGCATTGATTTTTAAACTTTGGCAGTTGACAGCATTTTGTTTGTGTAGCATGTGGTTGCTTCTGGTTTTTAGATAGAAAATGTATATTTTCCTTTTTTAAAAAGTTGATATGCAGTTAACGGATTCTAGGAATTTTGTAAGAATTTGGAGTGTGGTCTTTTCCCAGATTGAATTGTGGAATTAATTTCTCTGTGCTCTTTGCTTGAATCTGTTTATGATTGTCAGTGTCAAGCTTAAATCATTGTTTTATAAATTTAAGTCCAGTTGAGTTAAGCTGATTATTTTATAAATATGGTGTGACGGAATTCGCCTTCAGTTGTATATTTAAATATTGGTAACCTTGTCTCAACCTTTTTTAACGTTATTTTCACGAACTAAGTTCTAGTGAAATAGACAATTGTATTCCTCCCCTTAAACAATTTAACCGTAATACTCACACTTATAGGAATGCCCATAGGTTAACTTTTAAGCTAAATTTTGGCCGTACTATAAAGTACCGAGATTCGTTTTTAGCCGTACTACACGAATGTGGAATGCCTTGCCAAGATCTATCCTTTCCTGTCATAACAATGCCCACAAATTAAAAACCAATTTACACTGACATCTCCTCTCCAACTCCTCCTCCTTTTTCTAATGCTCACACTGTGTCGTTGGTATATTAAGGGTATACAAAACCATTTCATTTAATTTTTTCGGAAAGTTTAATATTAACATAGAAACATTAACATTTAAATCTTTTAGAGTATCAACACATTAAATTACAAAATTATTGATAGGGTTAAAAACAGAAAATATTCTAAGTCTTAGAGTAAAATAAAATAAGGATTTACATAAGTTCAAAAGAAAACAAAACCAGAGAAAGTCTAATTTGAATAGTGCAAAAATAGTTTCCTCTTAAAAGCTGAAAGTGCGGTGGAAGTGAATTTCACAAACGATTTGTGAAAAATGCGTTAAAGTTTGTTTTAATCCTCTTTAGAATCTGCAAAAATTAGGAACTAGGACAAATATTGTAATCGATACTATGGAGTCTTAAAACGAGCCTGAACTTCAGGTAATCAACCAGATTCATCCTAAAGAGTATGTGTCTTTAATGTGATACACTGGTATATGTATCTCGGAATACAGTATCTAAATATAACGAATACAATCATTAAGAGAAATTAAACTTGCTCTTACACATAAAGTCCAGAATTTGATATATCGAGCAGTTAAAAATAAAGTAAGGCATTATCAGTGACTTTATTATGTGTTTCTTTATATTGAATAACAATAAGCCTGAGGAAAATTTCAGTGTTCTCAACCTAGAATAAATATTTCGAATGGTGTCTGATAAAGCTTTAGAGCAACTGAGACTGCTGTTCATTCTAAAGGGTTTTTGAACTGGAGCGGGTAGATTTTGGCGGCGCCCGTGGCGGCCATTTTGTTTTCGTGTCATCCGTCAAATCTTTTGTTTATTATTCAGTTGTTTATGCCAAATCCCGTGGTACCCGTGGCATGATGGTTAGTGCGTTGGACTGTCATGCGAGAGGTCTGGGGCTCGATCCCTGCCTGTGACACCTAAAGTTTTTTTCACGGTACTGCCTCTTGCGAGGAACTGACAATTTCTCCGAGAGTAATTCTTGTAATGAAAAGTGCTTTCTAAATCTAGCCGTTCGGATCCGGCATATAAACTGTAGGTCCCCTCCATTCCTGCAACTACTCGCACACAGGAAAGGTTGAGAGTTGTAAGTCACTAGGCCCTGGTTCTTTACGAACTGTTGCGCCACCTAATTTATTTATTTATTTATTTATTTATGCCAAATCATCATAACAAGTAACAGCACATGATAAAACTTTATTATCAAAATGAGTGTTCGTTAACGCAACGTTGGGAGCATTCCACCCATTTTACGGTAGACGTGTTGGCTCTTCACAGTCAACTCTTCATCGTTTGGTGGCCAAATTTGAGACGACCGGTTCAGTAAACAATCAGCCAACACCCGTTCGTTCAAGGAACGCAAGATCGGCCGAGAACATCGCCGCGGTCCGTGAAAGTGTATAGCAGAACCCGAGGCAGTCTATTCCTCGTCGTGCACAAGAACTCAGCCTTTCACAGACTTCAACTTGGCGAATTTTGGGTCTACACCCGTACAAGATCCAACTGACCCAAGAGCTCAAAGTTCATGACCAGAGACAAAGCCGTTTGTTCGCTGACTGGGCTTTGAATCGTTTGGAAGAGGACCCCCATTTTGGCCGCAAAATCATCTTCAGTGTCGAGGCACATTTTTGGATGAATGGCTGTGTTAACAAGCAAAATTGCCGTATATGGGACGACACCAACCCATGTGATGTTTACCAGGTGATAATGCATCCTCAAAAAGTTACCGTTTGGTGTGGATTTTGGGCCAGCGGCTTAATTAGCCCGTACTTTTGTGAAAACGACGCACGTTAGTGAGGCGGTCACCGTCAACAGCGAACGCTACATAACGATGATAACTAATTTCTTATGGCCCAAATTGCACCATATGGAACTAGACGACATGGGAATTGAGTTTATTTATTGACCTGTGGTTCCAGTAGGACGGCGCTACGTGCCACACAGCAAACGCCACGATTGACATTTTGCATGGACGATTGGAGAGTAAGGTTATCTCTCGCAGGGGTGATGTGAATTGGCCACCCGCTAGACTTTTTCCTGTGGGGTTTCTTGAAGTCTCAAGTTTATGCAAATAAACCACAATCGACCGATGCCCTAAAGGTCAACATAACACAGGCCATCGCTCAAATTCAGCCGGATCTTTGCAGAAGAGTCATTGAAAATTAGACCACTCGGATCCGTGCCACACCGTAAGAATCCGAGGCGGGCATTTGAATGATGTTATATTCCACAATTAATAATTTCGTTAATACCTCACACACAGCTTGTTTTATTCCATTTCAACATCTACCCGCCCTTATTGAAAAATCCTTTATATCCCACGAATTTAACATCCTTCACGTAGGGACAGCAGGGAAGTCAAAAGAATTGGGTTTATCTCTTGACCATAACATAGCAAGATACTTCTTAGGATTAAGTTTTATTTTGTTATTAGATCAAGTAAGGATATGGCTTAAATCCTCATTTGAAGTTTTCAGATTGCATCTTTTGATGTTGGTGACCTTTTTGTTGCTATATTGTTGTTATTAAATGGGCTTCAGGTTAAATGAAACAAATATTTTCTTTTTGTCACTACGTTTCGTCCATGGATATGGACATCATCAGGTGAACAAATGGTTTCTATATTGGCATTGATAAATAATGTTGAGAAATGTTTACAAAAATATTCACAATACATTAATTACTTACAGCAATATTATTGTTACATTTATATTCAATAATGATTTCTTTTGTCTACCCACTACAAAGTTAAACTGACACGTATCATGTCCGTGAAATAAACAGAAAAAACAGATGGCGTTTTTCTTTTTTGGTTCAGAGCTGAGCTCTGAGCAGACTCTGAGCGAACAGAGTAGAGTAGAGTGAGTTCTGCGCAGAGTATGTTCAGAGCACTCTGATTTAATTATGAAACAACTTGAGCACTAAACTGTCATGATTTGAAATGTCGTCTGTTTGCAGGCGTTCAAAATTTTCTTTAATCAAATTAATTAAAAAAACAGTCATAGCGTTGGTCCATTTGACGCCTGAAATAAATTTGATTCATAAAAATGCTATATGCAATAAGTTTTTTCTAAATTATCTTTCCTTCTGCACTAGAGCGACCAGCCTCTTCCGCCATTTTTATTGTTTTGACGATGATTTTTTTTAATTTCCCGGCTTTCAGATATAAAATTGTTTGTGCTCAGCATTTTACTCCGTTTACTCTGTTATTTTATTCTGAGCTCACAGAGCGCGCTCTGAACATGTTCAGAACTAAAAAAGAAACACGAATTTGAAGCTCTGAACGATCAGAGCTCAAAAATAAACACAATTATTTTTTTGACAGTTCGAGCTCTGCTCTGAACTAAAAAAGAAAAACGCCCAGAAAAATTATATAAACAAAAGCACATAGAGATCACATTGCAGAGCTTTATCTTTTCCTCTTCTCCACCAAGTGTTTGTAGTGTGGGCTAACGTCATCCATATCGGTTCGTCTGTTCATTGTGTTATCAGCATTGATTATATGCAGCGTTTCAATTATCATCCTTTTGTTTTGATGTTCTTCTCGCTGCATTATTTTGACGTTAGAGTGGTCAGGGGAGTGCTTGAAAGCTATGCAATGTGATGCCAGGCAGTGGCGATTCCTGGTCTTCAGTTCTGGGTTGGCTACTTTAATCAAAGCTAAACGTAATAAAAACAAACAATTTTATTTATTTTTTCAGTTATTTTTTTAATTAAAAACTTATTTATTTATATAAAAAATCAAGTCGTCGCTCTATTTTCAAAAAATGTTCAAGAACTTGCTCATAAAAGCTTTCAAATTTTCTTAACTCTGACAACATTTCTTTTTCTATTGAAATAAGAGCTAAGTTGCTCAATCTTTCCTGGCCTTGTGTGCTTCTAAGATACGTCTTTATTCTTTTCAACGCAGAAAAAGTACGTTCGACTGAAGCGGTTGTAGCTGGAATAGTGCAGATAAGTTTTGAAAGTGAATAAACTTGTTCAAAGCTTCCAGAAATATTTTTGGACTCCAACCAGAGAAGAACGTCATATGGAGTCAAAGTTTTCGCTGTTGTTGATGTATTTTCCGGCAGTTTAATTTCGGTAGAGTTGGCATATAATACGGTCAATTCATTTTTCAGTTGACTGAATTCAAATATTTCTGGGTAGAATTCAATCAATTTTTTTATCAAATCATCAGGAAAATATTGATTTTGGCGATATTCTAATATTTTTTGCCGTTCAACAGATTGAAAAACTTCAATTTTTCAATAGATGAAAATCTATCTGAAACCTGCATGCTTAGGTTGTCAATTACTTCGAAAAATAATTTCTTGAATTTAATTTCGTTTGAACACAAATCTTCGTTTCGAACCGCTCTTTTTTCAGCGTTTAATGGAACAATTTCGATGGTATACTGCCAAAATTGATCAAACCCGTCTGCTCGCATTACTTTCATCACGTCATGGAATTTTAGAATTTGACCAGCACAAAAAACTATGTCCAGATTTGAATTTTGCAACACGTTAAACAGAATATCGGAATGGGAGTAAATTTTAGAAAAAACATTCAATAAGAAAACGGTTTCGAATTTTGTCAAGAATTTTATATATCCGTAAGCTGCCATTTTGTCATTCGGTTCCCAAGTGTTTTGTTCATCTTCATATATATTTTGAAAATATTCCAAGATATCCTGTCTATAAGTATGCACGACATTGACAAGTCGAGAGCTAAAACACCATCTGGTTGTGGCTAAAGAAGGAATTTTCCTTTTTAAAAATTCTTTGAGTGCAAATGTTCTCTTTGAGGAATGGGATGCAAAAGTTGCAATACCATTTAGGGTGCTAAAGAATATTCTACATTCCCTTATGTTGTTTAAACCTTGTGAAAGTACCAAATTAAGTACGTGAGCGTAGCAGTGAACAAATAAAGCTCTTGGACAAATTTCTTTGACCTTAACTTGAAGCCCATTTAAATGCCCACTCATTACGGATGCTCCATCGTATGTCTGGGCTACTAGCTTATTTTTGATATCGTACTTTTCCAGAAGGATTTTTACCCATTTAAACAAATCATCTGCAGTTCGTCCAGCACTGACATCAATAAAGCCGACAAAAATTTCATTAATTTTACCATTTAGGAAATACCGGAAAACCACAGACAATTGTGACTTCATTTGGATGTCAGATGTCTCATCGAGCATTATGGCAACAAATGTTGTTTGTTGTAATTGTTTCTTTATATTTGAGCTGAGTACCTCTCCAACCGCTTTGATTAAATCATTCTGAATCGCCATTGATGTCCCTTTAAAAACTGTAGCAGTTTCAAAGTGTTGAGCTATGATAGGGTCGTAACGTTTCAACAGGTTGAGAGTTTCAACATATAGTTTCCTCGATTCAAAGAAGAGCTGCTCTCGTCATGACCTCTAAATGGTAACTCTTGATTTGCAAGAAAACACGTAACGTCAATTAAACGCTTCAGGACATCACGATTTTTCTTAACTTGAAGATTATGTTGGCTGTTTAAATTTCTAACCTGAGAGCTAAGAGCTTCATCAATCCTGTTTTCACCAAAACTCGCCAGCTTAAGCACACATTCCAAATGGGTGTTCGTCTGTTTGTGCTTTTTTTGAAGTGATTGCAAGGTGTTGAGATTTCTTAAACCTGTTGTGCTCCACACAGAATTAATCCGGGAAAAAAGTAGACAAGGCCAACAGAACAGTGCAATTTTGTTTTCACACCCTGCTAACCACGGATAAAGTGAATATTGAGTTGTATTAAAACTTCGTATATACTCTCTTTTAGAGTCTTTATGCGTTGTTTTTAAACTACCCAATTTAGGACAAGGACGCCCATTTTTAATTATTAATAGTTTTTCCGCAAATGTTCTTACTGAAAATGGTTTTTCTAATAGATCTTCTACTAAAGATTTGGTTTCGTTGTTAGCTTCAGCTGTAGCAAAATCCATTTTTCTTCCTAAGATTTAGAAATATAAAAATAAAAACATGAGAAATGTCCTTGCAAATGGGCAAGTGGTCAAGTCATTCTTTTTTGATGTTCTTTGTGTGAGAAAAAGGACGTTGTTAAGCATATTTATATCTAAGCGTGGACATTGTGGCTTTTAAATATTGAGAGAATTCCGTTCAGCAACTCAGAAATTACCCCCTAGCTCCTACATACATAGGTAAAAAAAAAAAACTTTCTACTTCCCGCATCGCCCTTATAAATGATTCTAGCTAAAATATAAAAATATCCTTTTTATAGGCAATTTAATTTGCTAGTAACTTGCTTTTAACTTTTCCGCTAATATGATTCATTGGGAGAGTACGATAACTTAGGCGACAAAGTTTAATGACGGATTTGTATGGAACAGTTAAAAGCAAGCATTTTTTACTATGGGAGGGGGGTCTATCTCCCCCCGTTTAGGCGGTAGGGGCAGTTAAAAAAAATATGTACATTAAATGGAAAAAAAATAATTAAAAAATAACGGTAATACCCTCAATTAAGTGTTATACCTTTTTTTAAAGCCAACACTTTTGTCTATTAGGTTGTTTTTAAATCAAGTCAAAACTATGCATAGTTTTTGAAAAAAATTGTTATAAAGTCAAAATTTGTGCAAAAAAAAAGTTAAAAAAAGGTTTAAAGTGTAATTTTTCAAAACTTTCAGATTATCTACTATTTTTTTTTTAGAATTCATTGCTCTTATTTGTTTTTGATCAAAAACTGAAAACTAGATGACTTGATGTCTTCTAGTTCTTGAGAAAATTGAAAATTACCTAAACAAAATATTTTAATTAAATTACTTTTTCCTTGCTTAAGTATTAACGTAGTCTTATTTTGATAGTAATAATCGAATATGGATTAAGATATACCTAGGGTAAATTAATTTTTCTTAAATCCAGCTTATTTAAATGCAAAAGAAACTTTGCATGCACCCCATCTTGCACCCTCCCCACCTTGCACACACTCCAACTTGCACCCACCCCAAATCCTATAGTGTGCCCAAGCAGGGGGGTTACAGGGGGGCAGCATGCCCCCCCTTACAGATGCCACTGTTGCATACACCCAAACTCGCGCACACCTTACTGTTGCATACACCCAAACACGCATTACGCATACGCAAATACCATTATTACTATCAAAATAAGACCACTCAAGCAAAAAAAAAGAATTAAATTAAAATAGTAGTTGTGGTTATTTTCAATTTTCTCAAAAACTAAAAGACATAAAATCATCTAGTTTTCAGTTTTTGATCAAAAACAAATAAGAGCAATAAATTCTGAAATAAAAACAATGGTAGATAATCTCGAAGTTTTGAAAAATTACACTTTAAACCTTTTTTTTTAACTTTTTTTTACTCAAATTTTGAGTTTAAAATTAAATTTTTCAAAAACTACACATAGTTTTGACTTAAATTTAAAACTGTCTAATAAAACAGAATGTTGGCTTTAAAAAATGTATAAAACTAAATTGTAAGTATCACCGTTATTTTTTAATTATTTTTTTCCATTTTAAATAATAATTTTTTAAAATTGCCCCTACCGCCTAAGCGGGGGAGATAGACCCCCCCCTCCCATAGTAAAAAATGCTTGTATTGCCCCTCTACCAAAAACCGTTATTATATCTTGTCGCCAAAGTTATCGTACTCGTGCCAAAAACTTACATGAAACACATTGACACCCATTTTTTTGTAACAATTGAATTATGTTTTAAAACACGTTACGTAGGTTTTATCTATACCTATAAAGTTTATTTATTTTAAGAAAAAAGTTTTTGATAATAAATTTAAAGGAAAGTTCAAATTCGCCTATAAAATACTGCCACATGAAATCGCCACGCTAATAAGAACTTTTAAATAACGAACTATCAAAAAAATTGAAAAAAATAAAATTAAACAGATTCATTGACCACTTTTTTTGCCTTTAAAATGCTTCAAAATATTAAGAAATGTACCACTCACGTCGAAAATGTTAATACGTTTAATTTAATTTATGATAGTTTTTTTTTTAATTAATTCCGCCACTGAAAAGAAAACTACAATTCAAGTTTCAAGATAAATTCATTCAAACAGAACATTCATTAACTGAAAATTAGGTTTAGGATAAACGACCAAGCAGTAAGCTAAGCACACAACATCAATTTTTTTCTCGGGTTTTTCTACTCAGGTAGAGAAAACCATATCCCACAGCTACAACTACAATCCCAATGCATTTTTTTCTCATGTTTTTCTCCACAGGTTCAGGCTTGCCAGATTTTTATAAGCCTATATCGCATTAAAAAAAAAAAGGATATATCGCGCAATTTGGCCTCTGGCAATCTGGCCTAGTGTTCATGATTTTCGGCTTTCGCACTGAGACTGTCTCGCTGCAAACGACCAAGCAGAAACACACATTTTCTTCTCGCATTTTTCTACTTGTTCCGTTGGCGCTTATTAGTAGTGCCAACTTTTGTGAATATTTTGTCGGTCTGTTCTTAAAGATAGAATGATATAGCATATCGGCACATCGGGAATAATAGTATAGTTTTGAACGTCATTTGATGGCGACAAATTTTATCGCCAACTCTAGTCTGAAATTCAAAGCATTAAAAAGTAACTTTGTATGGGATGAATATAGCACGTAGGGGTTGCAGTAAATGGCTCTATTTACATAGGTTTTGCTGGTTTTTTAATGATTTAAGCACATTGGGATGTTATGTTTTTTTGTTTTATGTACCTATTCAAGTCTTTATAGAAATAATTTGTTTGTCTTTAAGCTGAAATTTTAGGGTTGGCGCAGCCAACCTAGCCAACTGAGAGGAATCGCCACTGATGCCAGGGCTGTCTTTTGTATTGCGCTATTGTTTTGTTTCTCGAACTACTGCGATTCTGCATAATTGAGAACAATTATTTGGTTTATGGCAACAAAACATACCAACAAAAAGATGGCATGCCGATGGGAAATCCAGCTTCTCCGATTATAGCAGACATCATTCTCGAAGAACTCCTAAACAGTTGCCTGGAAAAACTACCAAACAATCCCCGAGTCTTGACAAAATATGTGGATGACATATTTGCCATCATAAAAGAGAAAGACATCGAACATACTCTTAATTCCCTTAACAGCTTCCATAAGAAAATACAATTTACAGTTGAAATCGAAACAAACAACAAATTAGCCTACCTAGACACTGTAGTCATTCGCGAACAAGGACAACTAAAAATGGATTGGTTCCAAAAACCAACTTCGTCCGATAGACTAATCAATTTTTTTCCCAGCACCCTAAACAAATAATCTTCAACACTGCCAAAAACTTGATAAATAGAGTTCTTTCAATCAGTGATACAGAATACCACATCAGTAATAAAATAAAGATAAAAGAAATATTACAAAAAAAACGCATTTCCGCAACAAATAATAAAAACATTAATAACACAATATGAACATCGTGCTATTCACCCACCGGAAGAAGAAGAAAGAGAAAACAAAATTTACAAATCCTTTACGTATGTCAAAGAAATAGCAGATCGGTTCAAATATGCAAAACTCTTGGATACAGAGAAATACAAATTAGCTTTAAAATCAACAAACACAACTTCACAACTCTACACCAACCTTAAAACAAAAATAGACAAATTGGAACATTCAAATTTAATTTACAAAATTAATTGTAATGGAAATCCGGACGAAGAATGTAACCAAACTTATATAGGAACAACCAAACAAAAACTTAAAAGCAGACTAGCAGGACACAAATCCGATATCAAGAGTAGCGCAATACAAAAGACAGCCCTGGCATCACATTGCATAGCTTTCAAGCACTCCCCTGACCACTCTAACGTCAAAATAATGCAGCGAGAAGAACATCAAAACAAAAGGATGACAATTGAAACGCTGCATATAATTAATGCTGATGACACAATGAACAGACGAACCGATATGGATGACGTTAGCCCACACTACAAACACTTGGAGGAGAAGAGGAAAAGAAAAAGCTCTGCAATGTGATCTCTATGTGCTTTTGTTTATATATTTTTTCTGTTTTTTCTGTTTATTTGACGGACATGTTACGTGTCAGTTTAACTTTGTTTTCAGATTGCTCTAAAGTTGCTTAGAACATTATCGGAGGATCAAGTTTTTGAATAAAATATGCGCGTTTGGAGCAAATTTGAACTGCCTTTTATTAAACTCACTAGGATTATTCTTAAATCTTCGAAAGAAGTGCTCTCTTTCTAAAAAAAAAAAAACCTTACAGAAAATTGACAGGTTACAGTTTAGTACATCTTAAACTTAACCTACAAAAAATTAAAGTTAATTTAAAATCATTAACACTTTATAACAGTTAGACTAAGAATTAGTGCAACCATGCAGATTGCTTTCAAATTGACGGACATATTTATTTTTGAATTAAGTCTAACATGAAAATGAGCGATATTAAATGGTGAGACTTAGGCCAACAAAACGGATGTTGTTTTAATAGAGACTGAACTCTATGCCAGAATGCGGGCTACATCCGGTCTATATACTCGTATGAGCTAAATTGTTATTTAAGGAACTTAAAATGTATGCAATCAACATTTGAAGTTAAACCTTTTTTCTCGTCGAGATATTTGGTTCATTAAACCAATTTAGTGCGACATTTTTGATAGAATATAATTTGTGTTGTAAAATTACCCCAGATGTCAAAAACGTTTATTTTGTAGAATAAATATTTTTTAATTTATAAAAAAAACTGTTACGTTTCGCGCTCAGGTGGTGGTTAAAGAAGAATGTTGTGACTGGAAAGATTTGAGTCGGATATTGCAGAGACATGAACAAAATCACGAACACATGGAATGCATTATTAAATGGATGGAATTCTACAAAGAAATCAAACACGGAAAAATATTAGATAAAGATTACGAGAGATCAATTAAGGAATCACAAAAGTATTGGTATAATTTGTTTGAAAGAAAGATTGATATAAAAAACTACCTAGCCTCCCACAATTTGGCATTCCGAGGTGTACATCGTGGTTTCTTCGTGTGTGCATATTACGAAAATAATCATTCTGTGAACTCTACACAAAGGGCTTTTCGTATACACTTCGGCATTCCACGTGCTGAATCTGTTCCTTCTGCAAACACTATCAAATTGTGGATACGGAATTTGGAAGAAACTGGAAGTACCCTAAGTAGACTTGTACCCGGAGCACCCAGAACGGTAAGAACCCCCGAAAATGTGCAGTTGGTTAGAGAGTCAATTGAGCAGTCACCAAGGCACTCAGCCCGGAAACACGCGGGAATCTCAGACCGTTCTTTGAGGAGAATTCTTCACGAAGATTTATCATTCTATCCCTATAAATTAATGCTTGTCCAAGAAATTAAACAGAAAATCACCGCGGAAATCGAGGACATACCAGTCGAAATGTGCCGAAAATCATCTGAAAGCTTCATAGATCGTCTACAACAGTGTATCAATGCTGACGGCCGCCATCTTGGAGATATAATTTTCAAAAAATAATTTTTTAAAATAGGATTGAATACTGATTTAAATAAAAAAATGTTTTCTCTAAGTTTTACTGTTCGTTATTTATAACCCATCAAAACTCGTCAGTCGGCAAAAAAGCAAAAGCAACTTACTCAACATTATATGAGCCAACGATATCCAAAATGAATTAATTTTAATAATGTCTAAATCAGTTATTGAAGAAATTATTCACAGAGTTAAAAAAGCAAAATACTACGCCTTCTTGCTCGATTGTACCATCAGGGATATCATCCACGTTGAAGAAATGTCAATAGTATTGAGATTTTGCAATTCCTCAACTGGAGCAATAGAGGAACATTTTATTGGGTTTATTGCCGTCACCAAAAACAACCGGGAGAGTATTTAACAAATTCAATATTAAAAGAACTAGAACGAAATGATCCTGATATCCAAAAAACTTTTGATAACAGGGTTATGATAATGGCGCCAATATGGTCGGTATTATTAAAGGTGCCAGAACAAGAATACTCAATATAAACCCAACAGCATTCTTCGCGCCGTGTGGATGTCACAGTTGGAATTTGCTTTTGATAAATGCAACTAATTCTTCTACAACAGCCAACACGTTTTTTGGATTCATCAATAAAATCTATGTGCTATTTTAAAAGCCAAGTAAGCGTTTGGATATTGTTAAAACTAAATTAAAATTGACACTAAAAGCTCTGAAACACGATGGGAGAGTAGAATCGCAGCTGTAAAAGCAATATGTTTACAATTCGATGATGTTATTGAATGCTGAAACTCTAAGCGACTGTGACGCAATCTTAAATTAAATGTTCACTTTTGAGTTTATTGTTGCGATACACATATGGTACGAGGTTTTACTATATGTAAACTTGAAAGTCGTTATTGATACTTTACGGTCATTTTGCTGCTGGATTCAATAATTCTGTAATACAGGATTCGACGACAGTGTTGCACGCACAAGCTCGATTATTTGTAGAAAAAAAACTTCTTTCGAAATTGAGTCTCAGTTTAAAGAAAAACGAGTTAGTTTTAAGAAAAAACGATTTTTTGATTATGAATATGTTGATGAACCTATTCAATCTTTGGAAATGCAATACAGAGTGAACTTCTTTAACACAATGATTGATGCAATTATAGTCGATACCGAATGTCGTTTTGAAGAACTCAATAGGTACATATTTTGAAAAATTTGGTTTTATTTATGATATCAATTATTTAAAATCTATACCAAATGAAGACATTCTCAAATATTGTAATGATTTGGGTACAATACTTCGGGAAGGTGATAACAAAGACATACAGCCTATCGAGCTGTATGAAGAACTCCACCCTTCAAAAAATGATTTACAAGACTCTATCAACGATTCGAAACAACTAATTCAATACATTTTGGAAAATAATTTAGAAGAAGTGCATCCAAATGTTTATAAAACAATAAGAATCATCATGCAAATTCCCGTCAGTACGGCTTCCGTTGAAAGAAGCTTTTCGAAATTAAAATTGGCAAAGACATACTTGAGAAGCACAATGACTCAAAAAAGACGCTATCAGTTTTATCAATTGAAACTGAAATAGCGGCTAGCATTAGTTATCACGAAATCCTGAAAAAGTTCAGTGAGACCAAAGATCAAAAAGTTCGTCTATTTTAATGTTTTAATTGTGAATTTTTTTTTTATAATTTGATTAGAAATAAAAATCGTTTACTCATATTTTAGTTTTACTTTAATTTGGGTTAGGTATGAAATTTATCGTTTTCTTGAAAAGGGCCTCGCAAACATAATTTCGCTTACGTCCACGCGAGGTCTAGTGCTGCCACTGGCCCCACAGAAAGAAACTAACGGTGTCAAATTGCATGAACTTTGTGCAAAGCAAACTTTTTCTACATAAAGCCATAATTGGTTTGGCTTGTTGCCCCGTTTTGTTGAAACTTCATGTTGTCTATGTCAACCGGCTTAAAATAACCATCAATTGCTGTGAACGTCAGGAAATCGATAAATTTGGATCAAAAACAACATTTGCACTTTCTACATCATTATCTTTAGTAAGGCTTTCACTCTCTTCAAATGTCTTTACAATTTTATCGTCGACATTTGTCAAATTCCAATGCTTCAAGTGGGAAGCTACAAAATGAATTAATCCGTTCTAATGAGATATGGACTTTTAATTAAATCGAGCTTAAAACTCGAGACTCTTAAAACGTCAGTTTGAACATTGTACACAAAAATTAAAAATCTTTCCCTTAAAGTCTAGAATTTCAAAGAAGTTTATTTATCAAATAAAGCGTTTTTTTTTAAGAACTTGCAATTTTTCTCCCACGCTAATTTGGGTCGTCCTAATTCACACCTACATAAATGATATTGATAAAAATAAGCACTTGAAATTATTTGTATAGCTTTGCGTAGTAACAGAAAGAAATACTCCGGATCGTAGAATCCATCCACTTTTTGTTATTAAATTTATAGAACACTTGTGATTCTTCAGCCCAATCCCCAAGAGCACTTTTATTGGAAAAGAAATACTTCAATATCAAAATGTACATTTTGCCTTTATATATATTATTTCAAAGTACAAATGCCTTGTCAGTAAATTAAATAATCATTCAAATGTTTAATAATATACTTACAATAATTTAAAAGTACACAATACATCCACTTTATCGTAATTGTTTCAAAACGATAATATACATAATTCAGAACGTTTAAAATTACAAACTTCAAAAGCTACTTAAGTGAAAAAGCTAAATATATGTATGTACCTTCATTAAATTTAACATTTGGGGTTCTTATATAATAATAGGGTGAATGTTATAGGTAAAAGAATACCTGTATCTGTACTTAAAGTCTACGACTAGTATCCCACAACATTAAGACTTGAAAAAATCAACAACATCAAAAAACCATTTAATTTTAACACTTAAGGTTTGTTTTCACATTTCCAAAAGATAAATAATGGCGTCGACATTGCGTCGTTCTTCGGTCGTGGGGGCGTGATTAATTTTCTTCAAAAAATAAAAACTAAGATACAATACACTTTTTTTTTCATTTTCAAAAACAGATTGCGGGGGACAAAAGAACAAAGCAGCTTTGTCTAGTCTATGTGAAGCAGGTTAATCTTTCACTTAAAAACAATTTAATTTCATTTAAGTAAATTAAAACTTGAATTGCTACCAGGTCAGATTATTTTATTCTTTTTTTTCCGTACAGAATTCGTCCTGAAATAAATAATTACTATGAACACTTTAAACTCTATATATGCGAAGGAAGGTTACTACTGTAAACTTTAGTTTAACAAGTTAAGCTCGTTCTTTTTAAAAGTGTGTTTTTTTTTCAAAATGTTTCGCTTTTTATTTCAGGTGAGATAAAATTATTCTATGAAATGAATCAAAAATATTAATTAAAACAATTCTCCAGTTTCAAAAACGTACTTGTACATCTTTTCGTATGAATAAACATATTGTTTATTCAAAAAACAGAAAATCTATATATATTTGAGTTTTATATAAGAAATGGATACTTTCAGCAATTTAAAACATTTAAAAGGAATGTGCAGAAAACACATTTCCTTATTTTGCAAGAAAAGATTAATATTACCTACTTAAATCTTTACTACTCCATGTTTGTGTCTCCAAATAAAAATCATTTATTATCCTCGTAATACTCCTCGTATACAATTATTTCCTTTCTTTTTTTTCAAGCAAAACATACATTTCTTGTAAACATGCACACAGAATCTAAACCCTTTAAAATATTTTATATTTAAGAAGACAACATGATACGAAGTAAAAGGACCTTTTTTGCATTTTCTTTTTCGATTGAGCTATATTGTGGAAATGGATCATGGTATGTGCAAGTTCTCAATAAAACAAAGTTACTTTCGGGATGGAAGTTTATTTAAAATTCGTTTTATAGAGATTCATTTTAATATTTATGAATAATTTTTGGTCTGTCGTCGTAGTTGTCGTCGGTCGATGTCGGTAGATGTTGACATTTTCCTTTTTCACCATTTACCATTTAAATTTTTCTTTTGGATTAAGTGGTTTGTCTTTTTGCATTGGTTCTTGTGTTTTTATTTCCCGAAGTCATTAATACAGATACAGGGCCGGCCCAAGCCAAACTTGCGCCCTGTGCAAGATTTGTAGAAAGCGCCCCTTTTTTATATTTTTTTTACACATAAACTGATACACAAGCATAAGCCTTTCCCAGATTACCCAGGAGGTAGACTTTCAATGCGTTTTTTTTATTGAGGTATCCCCAGGAGGCCTAAACCATTAAACTAAAACGCAGCGAAGAAATGAGCAGAGGGGTAACTTTTAAACTTGGAAACTTACTTTTCTGGCCTTACATTTTGCAAATTCAGAAATGAGATCATCAAAGTCTAAAGAATTTAATAATTTCTTTTCAATGGACATTATAGATAAACCTACCAATCTCTCTTGAGTCATGGTTGTCCTAAGATAATTTTTAATAATTTTAAGTTTAGAAAAACTACGTTCTCCTGAAGCTACCGTGACCGGGATTCTATTAAGGATTTGGAGAGCAGTTACTAAATTCGGAGCAAAATCTTCAAGGTTTGAACTAAAAATAAAATTTAACATATCTAAACTTGAGCTTTGTGGCGTAGCAAGCTGGGATATTACGGTTAACTCTTGAAACAATTCTTCTCCATCTAAATATTTAAAACTACTTTATGTTAAAACATTCTGCAAATTAAGGCATGAAGCACGTACATTTTTATTTTTTAAACATTCGCTTATGTTACTCAAAAATGTAAAATTGATACTATACGTATCAAACCTTTCAAGTATTTGAAAAAAAAAATTCAACTTTGAATCTTTGTTTCGGCTAATATAGTTTCAGGACATTCATCAGCATAAAGTATTTTTCTCCGTTGAGATCGCAATGATGAAGCTACAAGAAACATATTTGGTATTTCTAGGGAACTAGCAATACGCTCGGTTAATTGAACATACATACTCATTAAATTTTTCATCGGAACGCATTAAAATCAAACTGTTTTTTGTATTTTCTAAAACTGTTATGCCAGTTGACAGATTAACGGACGAACTTTGCAAATATTTACTAGTTTAATTTATATTTTCTAAAATATCAAACCAAATTAGCAGGCAGCAAATAAATGTAAAATCAAAAATGTTATTTCCTAACGATTCTGCAATGTTTTTTGCCTCTAGATTTCTTAATTCTATAGGGCTTCATATATTTCTTGAATTGAAAAAAAGTTAAACAAACATTGAATTGTATCGAAAATTTTAACTGCATAAAATGAGAACCGAGCAGCATCATTAACCACTAAATTTAAGGAATGCGGGCAACATGGAACCAAAAATGCTCTTGGTTCCAGGGTTCGAATTCGATTCTGAACACCCGCTTCTTTTCCTTTCATATTCATATTCGAACCATTATCATAACTTTGGCTTGTCTTGTCTTCAAAATACGTCACTTCTATTAAAAACTGGTAGCTATTTATTTAATATTAATTAACCAACAAAGCGAAAAAACAATTGAAACAATCTGCATTCTGCACCAGACTAGATATACATTAAAAGTAGCCGTTACAATAGTCATTAACTTTCAAACAAAAAAAAACAAACTGCCTGCGCAAGAACAATTCGACTCCAAATAGAATCTATGCTCCTTTTCCATTCTATTAAAAATTTCATCTCCTGTAATCAGGCACTTAACTCTTACACAGTGTGCAATAAGAAAACCTGCACGCTCTGATCCATATGATTCCGTATAAATAAGTTTTTTTTTTAAATATCTCCCATGTTAGTTTCGATACTCAGTGTGCAAAAAAGAAAACTTGCACATCCATTCACCATTATTTGTAGCAAAGACACCTACCTACCTAATTTCCAAATATATCACCCTGTTCATACAAGAGAAAAAATCTCAACACAAAAAAGTTCCATGCCACCTCATATGTGCAAGATATATTTTATGCACACCGAGTCCCAAAATTAACATAGAAGTATGACGAAGCAAAATACTTATTCATATTGAATCGTATGGGCTAGAACGTGCAGGTTTTGTATCACGCACAGTACCCTGTATGTGAGACTCACATGAGACATTGTGAGTTCTCATCTACAAAGAAAACAACAAAAAAATGTCTCTGAAAAAAGAGAGCAGGTAGGTTTCTGTATTCTGTGCTACCTTCTACTACAAATCAAAGACGCAGCAAACAGCATATATTTTTTTTGTTGTTTTCTTTGTAGATGAGAACTCACAATGTCTCATGTGAGTCTCACATACAGGGTACTGTGCAGTGTGCGTGATACAAAACCTGCACGTTCTAGCCCATACGATTCAATATGAATAAGTATTTTGCTTCGTCATACTTCTATGTTAATTTTGGGACTCGGTGTGCATAAAATATATCTTGCACATATGAGGTGGCATGGAACTTTTTTGTGTTGAGATTTTTTCTTCTTTTCTCTTGCATGGAATTTTTTTGTGTTGAGATTTTTTTCTTTTTTTCTCTTGTACGAACAGGGTGAAATATTTGGAAATGAGGTAGGTAGAATTTTTAGTTCTGCGATATCTTGAGTTAAATTTTCATTGAATGCAACAATGAAAGTGATGTTAGTTAGTGCGCAAGAGATAACTTAGGACAGTTTTGATGGATGTTTTTTTGAGATTATTTTAAGAATGTTTGTGGTTAAAGAATCGCAAATATGTAGTAGTATACATATTTGTTTGCAAGATCAGATTACATTTTCTTGCTCCTGGCAATGCGCCCCCAGAATTCTGCGCCCTGTGCATTTGCACATCTTGCACATATGCTTTGTCCGGCCCTGTACAGATATAAGTACTAAAAATATAAAAGCTTCCCATCCCGTCTGTCGATTTGTCTTACTTAAAAGGTTTTTAGATTTTCACCAATTTTAGTAGCATTTCTGAAAATTTTTTATTTCTTATACATATAAAAAAATACAAATTGGATAAATGAAATTAATTTGAAGTCAATATCTGCTAATCAGACATTATTGCACCAATCCTTGAGGCAATTTTTACCAGCTGTCTATAAAAAATAAATTAGGTGGCGCAACAGTCCATGAAGAACCAGGGCCTAGTGACTTACAACTCTCAACCATCTCTGTGTGCGAGTAATGTTGTCAGAAATGGAAGGGACCTACAGTTTATATGCCGAATCCGAACGGCTAATTTGAGAAAGCACTTTTCATGACAAGAATTACTCTTGGAGGATTTGTCAATTCCTCGCAAGAGGCAGTACCCGTGAAAAAAGTTAGTTGACACAGGCAGGGATTGAACCCAAGACCCCTTGCATGACAGTCCAACGCACTAACCATCACGCTACGGGTACTACCAGCTGTCTATATCTGGTCTATATTCCCTCGGCATGGAGAGAAGTTAAAGTTGTTTTAACAGCCTAAGCAGTTAAATGCTCGCAAGTCAACCCTAAAGATCTACGACCTATAAGTCTATCATCATTCCTTCTTAAGACCTTAGAAAGATCGATTGATATCCATTTAAGATACAAGACTTTCTGTCTAAGTCTCAACATGCCTATTGTAAAGGTACATCAGTGGTGGCGTTACACACCACCGCACCGTACGACCGTACTCACCATCGAATACTCTCTCCATCTTAGAGAGTTCACTATGGTTGCTTTCCTTGACATCGAAGGTGCTTTTAACAACGTGGACACATCTGCACTAACATCTCTAAACGTAGAGAGTTCGCTTGGGGAGTTAATTCATTTAATGCTGACTAGCAGAATAATTAACTCAAAACTGGGCAACTCTTCTGCCAGAAGATTCGTTAGTAGAGGGACACCGCAAGGTGGTGTTCTATCCCCTCTCTTCTGGAACTTAGTGGTAAACGAAATCCTAACTAGTCTAGATGCGGAGGGTTTCAGAGTGATAGCCTATGCGGACGACGTTGCTATAGCAGTTTCAAGAAAGCATCTCAATACGTTAAAAGAACTCTTACAAAATGCCTTAGACAGACTAATACTTTGGGCTGATCGGTGTGGACTGGGTGTTAACCCACACAAAACCGATTTGGTCTTATTTTCGAGGAGATACAAAATTCCAGTTGTCAACCCTCCCCATATTAAAGGAATCCAATTAAAATTCTCAGACGAGGCTAAATACCTGGGTCTTGTCTTAGATAAAAAACTAAATTGGAAACGCAACGTAGAGGAAAGAGTCAAAAAAGCTACTGTAGCTATCTTTTCTTGCAAAAAAGCCATCGGTAATAAATGGGGCTTACAACACAGAATCACGCATTGGCTATACACATCGGTAATCAGACCGATTTTAATGTACGGTGTGGCAGTATGGTGTAAAGTCCAACGTTCAGCTTGCCTATGTATAAGCGGATCGCTTCGCACGACCCCATCTGCGGCACTGGACACCTTACTCTACCTAACACCTCTAGACATTTTTAGCAAACAAATAGCTGCAAGCTCTGCTATTCGCCTCAAAGCTTCGTCGCAGTGGACTATCAACAACATTGGCCACTCCGTAATTCTTAGGTATTTAGAATCAATTCCAAAGCACACAGATTGCACCGTCCCCCAACTGCAATTCGACAGAAATTTCCAGATTTCTATACCTTCCAGTTCTTTTTGGGAGGATAGGACATTCCTGGAAGATGAGTCAATCCATTTCTATACAGATGGGTCAAAAACAAAAGAAGGGGTTGGTAAAGGTGTGTACTCTGTACGACTGAACTTAAGTCTCTCATTCCGCCTTCCCAATCATTGAAGCGTGTTCTAGGCGGAACTTTTGGCGATAAAAGAAGTCTTGTCCTGGCTTAAAGAAAACGTGATATCAACATCTGATATCCGTATTTTCTCAGATAGTCAGGCCGCTATCAAATCTCTGGACTCTGTCTCTACAAACTCTATAACAGTCCATAACTGTCGATCATCTCTAATGGAGATGGCACAACAGTTTAATATTCACCTTTGCTGGGTGCCGGGCCATAGAGACATTCGAGGAAACTGTAAAGCAGAATGGTACAGTGCAACCCATTCTACCACGTTTGGCAAATGCTGGCATACCAATCGTTATATGTAAACTATTGCTAATGCAGGACGCTATAAAGAAGGCAAACACGAGGTGGAATAACATAACCACGTGTCAGGTCACAAAAAACATCTGCCCTACACTAGATTTATAAAGTGATCAAGGTGCTTGCTATCTCTAAGTACATATATCGCATACAAGCTCGATAGTAGGTGTCATAACCGGACACTGTCTAATAGGAAAGTACGCCACGCGGCTAGGCGTATTCTCAAATAACTTTTGCAGAAGCTATATGGATGAGGAAGAGGACGAAACAGTTCTTCACTCTTTCTCTGTAAATGCCCTGCTCTAGCTCAAAAACGCAAGAATTACCTAGGAGAATTCTTCTATAACGGTCTAAACGATCTAAATCATATCAGCATAATCCAGCCTCTCATGTTTCGCAAGGTACTCAAACTGGTTTCATTGAGCTTAGAAGAAAGCCTCAAGATTCATGTGGCATCACAATAGGCCATTAAACTGGCCTTAGTGTGTTCTACTCCATCATTTAATTTTATTTAAGCTAACCTGACCTAGGGGCATTTATTATTATATGAAAAACTTTGTTTTGGAATTTTTGGATGGGTCAGCATTTGTTTTCTCTGTACAACCTCATAGTTGGATGCCACCCTCTTCGCCCATACAGTCCAAATTTGATTAAGTTCAAATTTTGAAATTAAGGTTTTAAGTCGATTTGCGTAGGCGCTTTTTTCATTTTATTTTAAACACTAAAAATAACTGTACCAATTTGTTGGTCAAAAAATGTTCATATGTTTTTAATTTTCTCTACAAAAATATGTTTGTATTGCTCCAGAAGGGCCCCCCCCATAAACTGTTATTTTGTTTTTAAGTTTTCTCAAGAACTAATCAACCGATTTCAACAACTGCGCAAACTTTTACACCGTCTCAATATTATTTGATGATCAAAAATGTCATTGTTTTTATTTTTGATTTTTAAAAAGATGTTAAACATTTTTTTTTTTCAAAATTCAATATTTCGAAAATGGGTTATTATTTTTTACGAAAATGAAAAAAATGTAAAACGTAAATTAATAAGCTTTAAATAACTGCATGCTAAAAATACTTTTAAACTCAAATTTAAAAAAAATGTATTTATAAAAAATTAATTGAAAAATGCTCTAACGATTTTGAAATAAAAATTTTGGAAAATTAAGGTTCTTTTGATAAATCAAATAGCATTAAAATTTTTGAAAACAAACTTTTTTGCAGGTAAATTTTTAAATCTTAAAATGCAGCTAGGAAATATTTTTAAAGAGACTCTTTGGATACATGAACAAGTTAGTGCTACCCAGAGGTGCATTTTATTTAATGTGTATTTTAAAGATGCATCATGGCACCAGACTTATTTTATATTTCTTTTGTAACAAAGTAATAATTCGGAAGTAGTACCATTATTACCTGTCTGTTGATGTTTAATGTAAAGAATTGCTAAATGAAGAACGAACTGTAAATGTACATTTTAAGCCATTAACAACATTTGTGTACTTGGTCTATTGTGAAATGTTTATTTCTATGTCTTCCTTATTTTATTATTTTGCTGAGCCTTTTCCAGAGCAGTTTCTAAAATACTTTTGCCATGATAAGCGATATTGGTCCTTAAGATATTAACTCTATTCGTGCAACCATAGATTTCTCTTACAAAGCATTTGTTTGGAAAACCTTTTCTTTTCTATATGCTTGAACAATAAATCATCAAATTTTAGATTGTTTAAAGGTTTAAAATTGAATGATAAACTAGTTTACTGTTTTTAAAATTTGTCCTTTACGGATATGCTGAATCAAAACTCAATGTAAGCCAACAACCTTTCACTTTTTCTTTGTTTTTCATACATACAATTTTAAAATAGGAATGAAACTTAATTCGATTCAAATCTTCTTTTCATCCATTTTTAAGTTTTGTTTAAACATGTAGTTTTTCATTAGAAATTTAAAAACGCTACCTACATACACCATAGTTAGAAATGCATTAAATGCGTTTTAACGTTTCCAAGTGCTCTTTTTATTCAATTATATTCTTTACCTACTCTAAAAATACTTTTCATAATTGTTTGAAAAAAATATCCTTCTTCGTAATGTACGAGTACCTACCTTAGTATGTTGTGTTATCATTTTGTTCGAAACAAGAAAAGAAATATAAAGAAAAACATAATGTAGATGTAAAAGAAATAAAAATGACATGTTATAAAGAAAATTATGATTAATGTAACAGCTATCCGAAAAATTAATGGAAGGTATTTTCTTCTTTCTGTTTTATTTATAAAGAACTTCTTTCTACGGCATAGGAATACAAAATGTGAACATAATAATTTAAGTTAAAGGACTTTTTTAAAACACAAATCATGTATACAGTTCATTATGTGGGACGCTTTATGTGCATACGAGTATTTTCGAATGTAAGTAATTTAAAATAAATAGTTTAAAGAAGTTAATTCAATGTGTTTCAAGAGCTTGGAAAATTAGAAAAATGCCAAGTTGGGCAAGTCAGTGATTAATTTAGTAATAAAATCTGTTTTGACCTTTTCAATACCAATACACAATGGTCTGATTCAACAAAATTCAAATTTGTTTTTTAAAAATTTAAACTACGATGATGGTGAGTCTTATTTCATTACCATTTTTTTATCTTTCGAGATCAAAGCCGTTCTTTAATAAAATTTGACAGTTTATACCTAATCATTAAGACAAGCCTAGGTAAGGTTAAGTTAGGTTAAAGTTGTTGTCCGTGATGAAGTAGGACACACTTAGACCAGTTTAATGGCCCATTGTGATACCACATGAATCTTGAGTCTTTCTTTTAAGCTCAATGAAACCAGTTTGAGTCCCACTTAAGAAACGTGAGAGGGTGATTATGCTGATATGATTTAGATCGTTATGGAAGAATTCTCCTAAGTAATTGAGCTAGAGCAGGGGGTGTACAGAGAAGGTGAAGAACTGTTTCCTTCTGTTCCTCATCCATACAGCTTCTGCAAAAGGCATTTGAGAATACGCCTAGCCGCTTGGCGTGCTTTCCTATTAGACAGTGCCCGGTTATGACACCGATTATCGAGCTTATACGATCTGCTTAGAGATAGCAAGCACCTGGATCGCTTTTAATCTAGTGTAGGCCATATGTTTTTTGTGACCTGACACGTGGTGATGTTGTTCCACCTGGTGCCTGCCCTCCTCACAGCGTCTTGCATTAGCAACAGTTTACAAGTAGCGATTGGTATGCCAGTACGTGCCAAACGTGGTAGGATGGGCTGTACTGTACCGTTCCTGACGAGTTCATCTGCCTTACAGTTACCTGGAATGTCTCTATGGCCCGGCACCCAACAAAGGTGAGTATTAAACTGTTGTGCCATCTCCATTAGAGATGATCGACAGTTATGAACTGTTATAGAGTTTGTAGAGACATAGTCCAGAGATTTGATAGCGGCCTGTCTATCTGAGAAGATACGGATATCAGATGTTGATATCACGTTTTCTTTAAGCCAGGACAAGACTTCTTTTATCGCCAAAAGTTATAATTGGAACACGCTACAATGGTTGGGAAGGCCGAATGAGACTTAATTTCAGTCGTTCAGAGTAAACACCTTTACCAACCCCTTCTTTTGTTTTTGAACCATCTGTATAAAAATGGATTGACTCGTTTTCCGGAAAGGCGCTATCCTCCCAGAAAGATCTGGAAGGTATAGAAATCTGGAAGTTTCTGTCGAATTGCAGTTTGGGGGATGGTGTAGTCTGTGTGCTTTGGAATTGATTCTAGATACCTAAGAATTACGGAGTGGCTAATGTTGTTGTTAATCCATTGCGACGAAGCTTTGAGGCGAATAGCAGAGCTTGCAGCTATTTGTTTGCTAAATATATCAAGAGGTGTTAAGTAGAGTAAGGTGTCCATCAGTGCCGCAGATGGGGTCGTATCGTGCGAAGCGATCCGCTTATACATAGGCAAGCTGAACGTTGGACTTTATTTAGTTTGTCTTGGTTTATAGCTTTTTCTAAAGCAGTCCACCACACTGCCTCTCCGTACATTAAAATCGGTCTAATTACCGATGAGTATAGCCAATGCGTGATTCGGTGTTGTAAGCTCCATTTATTATCATTAGCTTTTTTTGCATGAAAAGATAGCTACAGTCGTTTTTTTGACTCTTTCTTGTACATTGCGTTTGCGGAAAATGTACGATTTAAAATTATGCAACGGAAAACCCGAATAGTTAGAGAGGAGTACTATCAAAGAAAATATCGTCCGCAGCTTCTCGTCTCAGGTATTTCAAGGCGTCCAGTACCGCAACCAATACACGGACGTTATACAAAACTGCCAAGTAAATGGCATCAATCGGCACGCAGGCTCTTCGAAACTTATCACAGAAGCACAAGGAATTGTAGACGTGTTTTAAGCACCACTTCCAGCAGTTGCTGAATGGGAATCATGCAGACGAAACAATTGAAGAGCAAAGAACCAGTCAATCCACAAGCTCAAAATCAACAAATCGCCAGCCGGAGGGCCTACTTTTGGTACTCTTCAAATATATAATGGATGTCCTGGTAGGATTCAAGCATCAGATCATCAAACAAGTGTGGGAAGAGGAAACCATGCCCGATGACTAGTCAACTAGCTCAATATGCCCAATTTACAAAAAGGAAACATAGATCATGCAAAAATTACATCCCTACTTAATGTTGCCTTCAAGATCCTATCCCACGTACTATGTAAGCGTCTTAAACCTTTCTGCAATAGACAGATCAAAGATACACCAAATATTCACATTAAGGCAAGTTCTTTCAAAGACCAACGAATTTTAAGTCGAGACCCACCATCTTTTAATTGACTTCGAAGCCGCATAAGTCGCCAAGAGCTTCTATTGGCGATGTCTGAAATCGGGGTACCGGAAAAACTGATCCATGCTATGTCGTATGACGTTACAAAATACGCGGTGCAACGTGCAAATGGGTAACAACTTATCCGAACAATTCAAGACATATGTGCAGGGTTCAGCAAGGAGATGCGCTATCGTGTGATTCTTTCAACATAGTCCTGGAGTATTAAGTTCGAAAGAGTGGTGTAAACCTTGAAGACACTTTTTTTTAAAAGGTATTCACAATTGCTCAGCCATTCGGATGACATTGATATCATCGGCCGCTCCAAGCGAAGTATTTACACCTATAGATGAACAGGCGAAACGCGTTGAAGAAAATTAAGACAAAATAAAGTATAAGCTACGAGTATCAACACACAAAACCACATCTGCACACGGCCTAGGAGAAAATTTCACTGTTGGCAGCAGTAATTTAGGAGTAGTCATGGAGTTTACCTACCTTGAAAAAATAGAAATTCCACGAAAGCGACCTTAGTGGAAATCCGTCGAAGAATTTACCAGTTCTGTTCTATGACCCTGAGTGCTTTACAATAAGTACAAAATCAGAAATAATACAGGGCACTTTCGAGACAAAAATTCTTCGGATATTTGAACTCAAATGCGAAGATTCAATTGTAAACTGTAAAAGCTATATAAAGATTTGGGTGAAGTCCCAAAAGCCAAAACACACCGGCCAGCTACACCGACTCGGCCACTTCGAACAACGGTCTAGCAAACAAATTTTTTGACCCCAGCCGTCAGGTTCAAGACCCCCAAACCTCCGCTATAAAGAGCAGGTGGTTACTTACGCAAGAACGGTTCGTCTAGCCGACTTCAAGGAGCTTGCAAAAGACCACAAACGATTGCAAAACGCAATATCTCAGGCTGAGACCCTCAATGGATCGGGAGCCGGATAAGTAAGGATGTAAGTTAATATTTTAAAAGAGAAAGTGTTAAGTGGTTAAACGAATATTTCCAAACAAAATTTTTGTAACCAAGGGTTGGGTATCTAGTTTTTGTATTTATTAATTTTTAAATTATTGCAAGTCATAGAGCTGTTTTCAGCTTGAAATCTTGACACAAAGCCACCATTATACCTCCGTGAGACAAAACGAGTCACCGCGTCTAATTTACACAAGTTTATTAAAAAAGTTCTTGAAAACGTTAGAAGACAACACTAAGAAAATAGATTTTAGAAGTGAATGTGTAACATGATGTCGTGAACTTTTTGACAAAAATTCAGTTAATTATGGTTTGGTGTGAAAACCCCTTGTTTGAACTTTGGTAATAACCAACCAAATAATTTGTATAAGACATTAATCCAAACCAGATCATAACGGTTAAGTATAAGTTCTTTTCAAATTCTTTGAAACTTGAGTTTTTTGAGAAATGCGTTAATTTGTAAACTTTCAAAGTTAGGTCAAGGTTTATAAAAATAATAAATTAATTTTATACGGAAATTAAATCATCAGCATGAGACGGTAAGGTATTTTCAGTCTGTTTCGAAACATGTGCTGCCTTAAAACAAGGTTGTCCACTAAGGGCATTGTTATTTTCTCTATGTATAGTTATAAATGACATTCAAGAAGCTTTGCCTGGAGGGATAAGAATATCTAATTCTATTGTAAATCTTTTTCTGTACGATGATGACCTTGTTTATTTATCTGAATTTTCGGGAAACTTACAGTTAATAATAATTCGGTTGGCATACATAATCGTCTTACATAGATGGAGATTAACAATTACTACCGAAAAATAAAATATAATGACCTTATCAAGGACCTCACAGAGCCACAGTGGAAACAGTCGGTATTTAAATGGTAATCTCTAAGAAATAAGCAGAGAAATAAAATATTAAGGCGTCAAATTAAATGCAACTCCAGATTTCAACAAAAATCTATTGAAAAAAGTCAACAAATCTGAAAGCTCCTCTTAAACGTGTCATGGAAAAAAATTTTTTCGGACACAAGAGTAAACTTATCAACCAAATATGAAATTAATGATTTGCTAAGCTTCACAAGTTTGGGGTGCAGGTGAGTACGAAGTTATTGAAAATATTTCTTCAACCTACCACAAAATACACCGAGCTACTTTTCAGGTCTCCAAAACACTAAATCCTAAGCACAGTTCTTTTGGAAGCAACACATAAAGTCTGAAAAAATATATTTTCGCTGAAAAATGTTTCCTTTTTCATTAGAATTCAATGAATTGAGAGGCTATACTATTTAGCATATCTTTTATGGCAGTGATGATAATGCCATAAACTTTTCTCCAGTGAGAATTTCTTAAAAGCGTTAACCTTTATTAAATTTATTATTTAACCTTGAATATCTCATAATTCGCACACGATCTGTCAATGGACTTTTCAACCAGTATTTATGCTCTTTATCCAAAATAAAAATAATTTCCATTTAAAAAATTTCACTCGAAATATTTCCATAGGTATATTTAAATTATGTTTCGGTCTTTTTCCATTCAGCTCTTTACATGTTTATACAATTTTCAACTGTTGATTTTTCAGGAAGTTTTTTTTAAATTCCCAATGTCTGTTATTCATGAATCAAGAATTCACAGAATTACGGTCCCACCTTCGTTTTTATAAACAAAATAACTGAAAGTCAAATTTTTAAACAACAATAACAAAATAACAACAAGTAAAACTTAATCCAAACAAATTTTCATTTTTGGTTTTTCCTTTTTTTATGCACATTGTAGGTAAGAAGGAAAAGGCTGCTATGACGCGAATGGTATAAGTAAAGTATATATGTATAATAATAAGCTTCATTCTATGCATCATGCGTTTTATACTCTATATACTTGGCAAGCATTTTAATTAGAAAATTCCTCAAGAATTCGAGAAGTTTGCAACTTAAGTTGAAAAGTTCGACGAGTTGGTGATATTATGCGTAGAGTTTCAAAAATTATTCAAATGTTTTCCCCTGGCGGTGAAGAGTGTTTCCAGGATAAGAGAATAGCTTTTGGGCTTGTTCATTTGGCTAATTTATTTCAATGTGAGTTAATTGAAGTGACTGAAGAAAGTGGGAAGTATGTATGTATAAGCAAGGATGCTTCAAAACTAAATTAGTTGGATAAATTATAGATTTCTTTAAGAATTTCGTTGCAACTTTTGCACACAAAGTCTTCATCTTGAAGGTAAACAAACATAAATACTTGCTGGATCAACATAGCTCAAAAGATAGTTTAAAGGTATTTGAGGAATAATTTATGAAGACAGAACAGAATGTGGGGAATTTTGGTAAGGAACTAATACATATAATGTTAGTTTGAAATTAAGACTTTGAGGTTTTCTTGAATAGACATTTCGCTTCATTTCATGTATAAGGTGCGGTACTCATCCGGGGTTTTATTTTATTTTTAAAAGTCACTTTATAATCATAGAACCCACATATATTTTTAAATAGTTGTGTTAAACAAAAAAAGAGAATCTCCAAACTGTACCAAATATAGAGGAATCAGACTCCTTAATTTCACATCCTTTCTGCCGTAATAAGTGAATGTCTAAAGCCCATCGCCAATAACCTGAAAAAAAACCAAGAATATCAAATCGACATCCAAAATCTTTTTATCAATTAGGGACGAACTGTAAAGAGACGTGTTTGGTTTTGGCATCCCTGCTAAACTCGTCTGTTTGTGCAGGATGACCATGGATAAGGTTGGAGACGACTCAACCGAAAATTTTGATGTCAAAAAAAGGCTATAGACAAGCTGATGCGCTGTGATGTGATTTCTTTGACATCGTCCTTGATAGAATAGTGCAGAGCTTCCACGTCAACACTAGAAGCACTATTTTTCAAAAGAATGTAAATACATATACTTGCATAGGCTGATGACATTAACATAATCGGGAGAACTCGCAGCGTGATGTCAGTGGGGCTTTTGTGATTATTGCGACAGAGGCGCCATAAATGGGATGAGCTGTTAGGAAGGGGAAAACAAGGTTTTTGCTGTCATCAAGAAAGGACCTACAACACCGACGACGTCGCCATCGCCAGACGTAATTTTGAGGTAGTTAAGGACTTTGTTTACCTGGGCTCCACTATACATACATGCAGAAAACAACACAAGCTCTAGGATCAAACGAGAATTACTCTTGCTAACCCCCGTTTCTTTGGACTAAGAAAGCAATCGAGTATTGTAAAGCCCTTTCTCGAGCAACCTAAGTAGAGCTATATAAGACCCTTATCATCGACGTCCATAGACTATGACAAAATCGGATGAAAGCACCCTGGGACGTATCGAGGCAAAATTATTCGCGTGATCTACAGTCCCGTATGCAAAGAAGGTGAGTGAAGGGGAAGATGGAACGATGAGCTCTACGGGTTGTACAACGACGACATAGACTTAGCCAGAAGGATAAAAGAGCTGCCTGGGGCACATGGACTGTATGGCATGAAATGTTTTCGAATCCAAACCACATCTAAAGATCTACCAATGATGCCTTAGTTCAAAAAGGACTGTAGCTCCTCCTTAAGTTAGTACGTAAGTAAGCTAGGGCATAGATACTAATAAAATAAGACACATTTTAGAATATATTCATATGAAACCAAATTTATAAAACAAATAAATAAATAAGTTTATCTGCCTTTTTGAGAGTCTAACTAAAAAAGAAAAACGCCATAAGAGCGTTAGCTAATTAAGATACAATTGTATCCAATATTTCGATTCATGCGTTTCAAAGCTACCCTATGCAGTAACCTTGTCAATCTTAACAATTGTCCGTAGTTTTTGTCAACTGATTGCTTTCTTGAACACTCCTTAAGCTTTTTTTGAGCATTTTATAAGTAGGTAGGTGAAGTATCATCAATCACAATCATGTTAAATGAATTTAACAAGAACCTAATGGTCTAGTGTCTAGTCGATAGAGAAAAAAGCACATTTGTCCTACAATATCTGATGTATGTATAATCGAGTTAGCTATTGTTGTTAAGGTCGACATTTTATTGAAAACTAAAGGTCATTGTGTTTTGGGTCAAAGCCCTTGATTTGTGAATCAAGTGTATTATGCAAAGAAAAGTTAAAGAGCATAGTTTTCTCTGAAGGTACATTTTACACATACTTTATATTTAATTTATAGAAAGATTAAATAGAAATTTTTACGTTCATGTATGTGAACTGTACATATGTATATGGAGTCCATTACCGCGTTTACAAGGAGAATTGAATCCGAATTGAATCAGGATTTAGCGCCGTATAGACCTGGATCGGATCGAAATAGGATTACTCGATCCAATCCCACTGAAAGAGGTGAATCGAATCGAAAATTTGTTTGTAAACCTGAATCGGGGAATCGAGTTCTTGGTGTGTGAGGTTTTGCTTGTGTACGTGCGATAAGTTTTTTCCCTCTTGTTTGTTCTAAGCTGAATTTAATTTGCCGCGCGTCTTTGTGTTGAGAGCAGGGCCGGCCCAAGCCAAACTTGCGCCCTGTGCAAGATTTGTAGAAAGCGCCCCTTTTTTATATTTTTTTTACACATAAACTGATACACAAGCATAAGCCTTTCCCACATTACCCAGGAGGTAGACTTTCAATGCGTTTTTTTTTATTGAGGTATCCCCAGGAGGCCTAAACCATTAAACTAAAACGCAGCGAAGAAATGAGCAGAGGGGAAACTTTTAAACTTGGAAACTTACTTTTCTGGCCTTACATTTTGCAAATTCAGAAATGAGATCATCAAAGTCTAAAGAATTTAATAATTTCTTTTCAATGGACATTATAGATAAACCTACCAATCTCTCTTGAGTCATGGTTGTCCTAAGATAATTTTTAATAATTTTAAGTTAAGAAAAACTACGTTCTCCTGAAGCTACCGTGACTCGTGACCGGAATTGTATTAAGGATTTGGAGAGCAGTTACTAAATTCGGAGCAAAATCTTCAAGGTTTGAACTAAAAATAAAATTTAACATATCTAAACTTGAGCTTTGTGGCGTAACAAGCTGGGATATTACGGTTAACTCTTGAAACAATTCTTCTCCATCTAAATATTTAAAACTACTTTATGTTAAAACATTCTGCAAATTAAGGCATGAAGCACGTACATTTTTATTTTTTAAACATTCGCTTATGTTACTCAAAAATGTAAAATTGATACTATACGTATCAAACCTTTCAAGTATTTGAAAAAAAAAATCAACTTTGAATCTTTGTTTCGGCTAATATAGTTTCAGGACATTCATCAGCATAAAGTATTTTTCTCCGTTGAGATCGCAATGATGAAGCTACAAGAAACATATTTGGTATTTCTAGGGAACTAGCAATACGCTCGGTTAATTGAACATACCTACTCATTAAATTTTTCATCGGAACGCATTAAAATCAAACTGTTTTTTGCATTTTCTAAAACTGTTATGCCAGTTGACAGATTAACGGACGAACTTTGCAAATATTTACTAGTTTAATTTATATTTTCTAAAATATCAAACCAAATTAGCAGGCAGCAAATAAATGTAAAATCAAAAATTTTATTTCCTAACGATTCTGCAATGTTTTTTGCCTCTAGATTTCTTAATTCTATAGGGCTTCATATATTTCTTGAATTGAAAAAAAGTTAAACAAACATTGAATTGTATCGAAAATTTTAACTGCATAAAATGAGAACCGAGCAGCATCATTAACCACTAAATTTAAGGAATGCGGGCAACATGGAACCAAAAATGCTCTTGGTTCCAGGGTTCGAATTCGATTCTGAACACCCGCTTCTTTTCCTTTCATATTCATATTCGAACCATTATCATAACTTTGGCTTGTCTTGTCTTCAAAAAACGTCACTTCTATTAAAAACTGGTAGCTATTTATTTAATATTAATTAACCAACAAAGCGAAAAAACAATTGAAACAATCTGCATTCTGCACCAGACTAGATATACATTAAAAGTAGCCGTTACAATAGTCATTAACTTTCAAAAAAAAAAAAAAACAAACTGCCTGCGCAAGAACAATTCGACTCCAAATAGAATCTATGCTCCTTTTCCTTTCTATTAAAAATTTCATCTCCTGTAATCAGGCACTTAACTCTTACACAGTGTGCAATAAGAAAACCTGCACGCTCTGATCCATATGATTCCGTATAAATAAGTTTTTTCTTAAATATCTCCCATGTTAGTTTCGATACTCAGTGTGCAAAAAAGAAAACTTGCACATCCATTCACCATTATTTGTAGCAAAGACACCTACCTACCTAATTTCCAAATATATCACCCTGTTCATACAAGAGAAAAAATCTCAACACAAAAAAGTTCCATGCCACCTCATATGTGCAAGATATATTTTATGCACACCGAGTCCCAAAATTAACATAGAAGTATGACGAAGCAAAATACTTATTCATATTGAATCGTATGGGCTAGAACGTGCAGGTTTTGTATCACGCACACTGCACAGTACCCTGTATGTGAGACTCACATGAGACATTGTGAGTTCTCATCTACAAAGAAAACAACAAAAATATGTCTCTGAAAAAAGAGAGCAGGTAGGTTTCTGTATTCTGTGCTACCTTCTACTACAAATCAAAGACACAGCAAACAGCATATATTTTTTTTTGTTGTTTTCTTTGTAGATGAGAACTCACAATGTCTCATGTGAGTCTCACATACAGGGTACTGTGCGTGATACAAAACCTGCACGTTCTAGCCCATACGATTCAATATGAATAAGTATTTTGCTTCGTCATACTTCTATGTTAATTTTGGGACTCGGTGTGCATAAAATATATCTTGCACATATGAGGTGGCATGGAACTTTTTTGTGTTGAGATTTTTTCTTCTTTTCTCTTGCATGGAATTTTTTTGTGTTGAGATTTTTTTTTTTTTCTCTTGTACGAACAGGGTGAAATATTTGGAAATGAGGTAAGTAGAATTTTTAGTTCTGCGATATCTTGAGTTAAATTTTCATTGAATGCAACAATGAAAGTGATGTTAGTTAGTGCGCAAGAGATAACTTAGGACAGTTGTGATGGATGTTTTTTTGAGATTATTTTAAGAATGTTTGTGGTTAAAGAATGGCAAATATGTAGTAGTACATATTTGTTTGCAAGATCAGATTACATTTTCTTGCTCCTGGCAATGCGCCCCCAGAATTCTGCGCCCTGTGCATTTGCACATCTTGCACATATGCTTTGTCCGGCCCTGGTTGAGAGCATTGTACGCACACAAATAAAACCCAAATGTCATTTCGATTTCATTTGAATTTGATTCCTCGATTCAGTGCCACCCACCATATACCTGATCGAAATCTCAATTCGATTCGATTCGATTCCTCGATCTCCTCTTGTAAAGTTGTAACCAGGGTACATAATCGGTATAAATGTACATATGTATTACCTTACCGTTTTTGGTATCGCTATAGTTTTTTTTTTTAAATTTTAATTTGTAGGATTGTTCGTGAATTGTGATTTCAAAAGAAGGATATGTAAAAGATTTATAATAGATAATGGCAAAAATAATAAGCCCCCGAGTCGAAATGTTGGCCCTATTCTGATCCTTAAAAGGATCTTTTCTCCTCATTTGGTCCTATATACAGAAAAATTAACCTCATATCATCCTTAACGATTTTTCATCGTCCTCATTTCATCCTACATGAGTCTTGAAGATTATTTCCGTTTTTCTACGCATATTTTGTGAACCTCATATCGTCCTAAGTAAACGTTTATCAACAAAGAAAATAGATATCGTCCTTTTTTCATACTTAATAAGCCTACCTAGTCGTGTACCTGCTGGCAAAAAAAAGAAGATGGCAATGGCGATAACAACAGTGACAACAACGAAGTTATGACAATTACGACGATGGCGACGAAGACAGCGACAACGACGACGAAGAAGACGATTTCGAAAAAGAATAAGATGACTCCGATTATTAAAGCAATTATTTAGATTAGAACCAATATTTGTACTGTTTGTATTACTTTTAAATTAATCACTAATGTTAATAAAAACTTCTTTATTTAATGAATAAAAAAAGAGTAAAATTTAAATATAAATTGTATTATTTTTTAAAAAAAGCTTTCTAATAAATAAAATGAAAGAGAGTGAAAGAGAAAGAGCAAAAGCAAGTACGAAAGAGAGAGAGAGAGAGCGAGAGAGAGAGAATAGAAAATAAGAAAGGGTGTGAGAGAGAGTCTAATAAACTAGTATCAGAGAAATAAAAAGAAAGAGAGAGTAAATGAACAATGAAAAAAACTATGGTCATGATGAAAAAGGTTCATTTGAGGCTTTTTGCTGTATGTCGTCCTCATTTGATCCTAAACATTGTATTTTGTCCGATAACTGCCACTATTATGAGAAACAAAACTTTAACAGAAAGTGATCCTTTTTTGAATCTCTTTGAACCTCAGAGAACCTGAATTTCGGGGACGAAAATATTGCCAAAATTTCGACTCGGGCCTCTACCAATATTTGTGTGATTCTTAAATAACATATCATTTTAAATATTTTAACCAGCTTTAAGTATTGTAACTTTTTTTCTATAAATCCAGAAGTTCTATTTTTTTTAGTGTATTGTAAATAATGTTTGCCTTATTAATAATCTAAGCTTTCGATATCTATCGCCTAACGCAACATTTTGAAAAATGTTAAAATCTTGAAATTTCTTAGTTCATCATGTTAAAAATCACCAACGTAAAAAAAAAGACCTTGGCGATTTCGTTAATTTTTGACGTTCATGTTGAAAACTTGCAATATAAATGAGGTTTTGACGGAAGTCCGTTTTCATTTCCGGAAACAAGGCTGCTTGACTAATCATAAAGTAAAGTCGTTTTTCTTGTCTAAATTTCCTCAAAAACTTAAACATAATTTTAGAATTTGGTACACTGAATTCGATTAAGAATTGATAAGAGCATTGAATAAGAAAACCAAAACTAGTAGTAGTTACTGATTTGAAAAATTTGGTAAAAATAATTTTTTAAAAAAACTTTTGCTTTCTTTGAGTTTAAAAATAATTTTTCTTTTCGAAGCTATGTACAAAACAAATCCTTTTAAAACTTCTCTCAAGAATGGATTTCTGAAGTGAAAAGTCGTTTAAAAATAATGTATGCATTGCTTAAGGCGGGTGATATAGAAAAGGTATTTTCTCTACCATGGCCCGATCTAAACGCTCCTGGGTTATGATACTTCTGATGGAAAAGTCTGTTTTGTAAACTTTAAAAAGAAATTTCGCAGTTTTCTTTGATTTTTGGATCATCATTTACAACTTACGAAATTTTAAAACATTCGGTTTTAACGATTTCAATGATTTAAAATTTAAAAAGTGCACTGAAGACCTAAAGGTAAATTATATTTTGTTATCTTAACAAGTAGTTGAGAGCTTGTTCTTTAGATTAATTTTAATTAGTTGCATGTCCCTTGTTGAAAATAACGACAACACAGATGCATCCCATCTCTCGACAGGGATCGCAAGCCATGAATGCCAAATAGCTTCCATAGTGCTTTTTTGTTGGTTGGCATTACTCTGGAAAAATATGTTTTTACATCGTACCAAAGGTTCTTAAGCGGGTTGAGGTCTGGAAACTTTGCGGGCCATTCCAACACATCAAACTAGTTTGCCTGGTGTATATTTATTTGTGTGCTTTGGGTCGTTCCTGAAATACCCTTCAATTCGGTATATTGGGCCAACACCATAGAAAAGAAAACGTGTATATACTGCATCCACCGTGGAGTCCTTGCAATGATATGACATATTGACAAGACCCTTCTTGCACAATACAATCCTGGACATCTTTAGTCAACATGTTTTAAACTTCTCATAGGAAGATATTGTAATCGGTCCGATTTGTCGAATTGAAAACTTTGACATTTCTCGACGTTTCAAGGTCCCTAGAGTCGAAATAAAAGATTTTTAGAGAGATGTCTGTGCGTGCGTGTGTACGTACATACGTTCGTACGTCCGTACGTCCGGACGCTCGCGAAGTTTTTTTCGTCGTCCATAGCTTAAGAACTAGTAGAGATATCGACTTAAATAAAATTTGGTTACACAGATAATAATGCTGAAAGATGCAGAAAGGACTCTCAAAAAATTGAGTGGATGGTTTTTTTTTTACCATAGCAATTTAAAAAAAAGGTGAACATTTTGGTGAACCCAAAATATCTCACGAACCAATAACGCTTAAATTTTATATCATATATTGTGCCGTGATTTTTTCTCCAAATTATATAACGGCGAATTCCGCTGTAAGGGAGATAGAACCACTCAACCTAGGCGACGCAGATCAACAATTCCGCCTACTCGACCTCGACGAAGTAAAGATGGCTATATCTAAACTGAAGTCGAACAAAGCTGCTGGGGCTGACGGCATCGCTACCGAACTATTCAAAGCAGCAGGCGATGACTTGGTAGGGAGCATGCACCAACTCATCTGCAAAATATGGTCGGAAGAAAGCATGCCCGATGAGTGGAATCTCAGCATAGTGTGCCCGATACATAAGAAAGGAGACCCTCTAAATTGCGCCCACTACAAAATATGGTCGGAAGAAAGCATGCCCGATGAGTGGAATCTCAGCATAGTGTGCCTGATACATAAGAAAGGAGAGCCTCTAAATTGCGCCAACTACAGAGGCATCAGTCTCCTTAACATTCCATATAAGATCCTCTCTGCCGTATTATGTGAACGTCTGAAGCCGTTCGTCAACAACCTGATAGGTCCTTATCAGTGTGGCTTCAGACCAGGAAAGTCCACTATCAACCAAATATTCACACTACTGCAGATTTTGGAAAAACCCCAGGAACTTCAAATCGATACCCACCATCTCTTTATCGATTTTAAAGCCGCGTATGACAGCATCTAAAGGGAAGAGCTCTACAGAGCAATGTCTATTTTTGGTATCCCTGTCAAACTTGTCCGTTTGTGCAGAATGACGATGGAGAATTCACGCTGCTCTATCAATGTCGGAAAAGATCTCACCGATGCATTTGATGTCAAAAAAGGTTTTAGACAAGGCGATGCACTGTCATGCGACTTCTTCAACATCGTTCTGGAAAGAATTGTGCAAAACTCAACCGTCAACACTAGAGGCACAATCTTCCAAAGGTCCATCCAATTACTCGGATTCGCAGATGATATTGACATAATTGGAAGATCTAAGCGTGATGTCAGTGGAGCGTTTTTGAGCGAAGAAGATGGGTTTAGTGGTCAATGAGGGCAAGACCAAGTATATGCTGTCATCAAAAAAGGACATTGAACAACGACGTCTTGGACAAAACGTCACCATGGACAGCTATAGCTTTGAGGTAATTAAGGATTTTGCCTACCTAGGCACCGCTATTAACACAGACAACGACACCAGCGCTGAAATAAAACGAAGAATAACTCTTGCAAATCGCTGCTTCTTTGGACTTAGGAGGCAATTGAGTAGTAAAGTCCTCTCTCGAGCATCTAAAATCACCATCTATAAGACACTCATCATCCCGGTTCTCATTTATGGCGCTGAGGCCTGGACCCAGTCAAAGAAAGATGAGAGCGTCTTAGGATGCTTCCAGAGAAAAATTCTTCGGGTGATTTTTGATCCCGAACGCATAGATGGAGAATGGAGGAGAAGATATAACTGTACGGGCTGTATAGCGACACTGACCTAGTTAACAGAATTAAAGTCCAACGGCTTAGATGGCTAGGTCATGTAGAGCTAATGTACATCAACGCTCCAGCCCCGAAGGTCTTCGAATCCAAGCCCGAGGGACGGCGCAGTAGAGGAAGACCGCGACTCAGGTGGCGCACGCAGGTGGGTGAAGATCTCAACCAACTTGGCGTGCGAAACTGGAGACATCTAGCTAGGGACCGAGCTGGCTGGAGACGCATGTTTGTTCAGGCCCAGGTCCGCCCCGGACTGTAACGCTACCTTAAATAAGGAAGTATATTGTGCCGTGATAACAAACTAGTATATTTTTGTAAAAAAAATCCAATTAACGGTTTTTTTTTTATAAATCAAAAAAAAAAAACTGAAAAAAAATAATTGTCACCTCGAATATTTTACGAACAAAAACCAATTTTATCTCCAAAATAGTTGTATGCAACGAAGAATAATGTTTTTGACATCTGGTAAAATTTTGAAAAAAATCGAAATCAGTGTGGCCGCATCCCAGCCTCTTTTTTTCTAAGTAAAGGCAACACTTGACCATGCCATCGTTAGCTTTTGTAAATTGTTTCAACACTAGCCCCAATTAAAAAAAACATGTCCTTTATTTCTGTTACAGGAGTAGATGAATTGATTATAGAATCCATTACGACCCGTTGTATTAGCTTTTTGACACATAAATGGCTTCCACCCGCAAGTTTCTGTCTTTGAAAAGTTTCTGATGACCTTTCTTACAGTTTTTGCAGAGCACCCAATTAAATTTTTAACCTCCAAATAAATCCTGCCTTAGAAAATCAATCTTTGCAATGCTTATTTCTTCCCATTGCTGTCGAATATCTAATAATTTTTAAATTTAAATTATGTGAATTTTTTAAAACTTTAAATTCCTGAAGAATTCGAAATTTCTATTGAAATTGTTGTTTAATTGTCATATTTTAAAAATAACAAAAATATTTAAATAAGCGATCATTGATAAATTGTGATATTTTCAAAATGTTAAGAGTTAAGATAATAAAGTGAATAATAAAATGATTTTCACGAAATGTATACATGTAGAATGTACATACATCTGCTATTATGCTGTCCGTATCTATATCTTGCAATGCATGTCATTACTGTATCTCTCTTGGAACTAATGTTATCATCAAAGGCACAAAAATACTTACCTTGTCAATTTCTTCCTTAAAGTATAGATTTATTGATGTGAACAGTGATTACACAAGAACGCAACCACTGCAATAACATGGAGTTAGCAGAAAGTACAAGACGAATATCTTTTTTGGCCATATAACTTCTTCCAAAAATTAGAAAACATAAATTACATTTGTATATACATTTTATAGAAGAAAGTATGTTAACGTTGTTTATAACCCTGTTAAACCATAAATTCTCATGACTCATGAGGATTTTATTTCTAGGTAATTGTTATTCCTCACATTGGAATAAATGTAACGTTCACTGATAAAAGTAACATTGTTGCTCGTATGATTTAGGAAGAATATACAGATATACCTAATGTTCACCTCATCAGTATAAACAAGGTGAACCAGCATAAATCCTGAAAAAATTAAATTCAAAAAATAAAACAGAAAATACGGAACAGACGTGATGGAGCAGAGAGATATACCAGATTTAAACATTTTACGAAAACGTTTTAAAAAGTGTTAAATACGTCAAAACACCAAAGAAAACTATATCTGAACAAACAGAAACTATATGAAGAATTTCCTCGCTTACCTACGTGAGTAAAAGTTGCCATTGATTACACCCACATTAAAATTCCAAAAGTTGGTGGGTCCTTAGGGAATAAAGCATTTCATTCATAAGTAACATGTTTTTATTCAGGATGTAAGACATCCCTTAAAATAAATGATTCTGTTTGTCGCTGATGAAGTAAGAAGAGAGCCCGCATGATTTTCAAATATTTGGGGAAAGTTTTCAAAAACTCTACTGGTGTGTTTCAAGGTTGTTTGAAATTTTTCTTAATTAAAAGAAAAATGGTGGAAAAAGGGGTTCGTAATTTTCTGTCACGTATAAGATGATTGTTTTTTTTTTTAATAACACCGAAACCAGAAATATCGTTGAAGTAATAGTTGTTGTGTTAAGTAATATAATTTTTTTTATTAAAAGGTATCCTTCAATTATAACTGAAGCTTTTAAGTCTTTTAACTGAATGTCTCCTTGTTGGTTTTTTGTATTGAACATGGATTAGTTTTATACATAGAAATTATCATGTTTAAGCTTTTAGGGAAATCAATACATTTTGAAGATTAAAACAAAAAAAAAAGAAGCTGGGATGCGACCCACACTGATAACTTCCCATCCCGTCTGTCGATTTGTCTTGCTTAAAAGTTTGTCTATATGTATCAATTTTTATCAAATTTGCGTACTATTTGTTGTAGATTTTATTTTTTTATGAAAAGACGGACTGTTGGATTTTTATAAAAAAATTACTGAATGTCGAAAACAATATTTTCTGTGAAATAAAATAAGTTTGAAGCCAATATTTTTATTTTTTGAAAAGATATTTGAGTCGAAAGTAAATTTTTACAAGTTTTAGTATTGTTTATTTTTTAGGTTTTTATTTTTTGTAAAAAAACTGTCAATTCGATTTTTCTCAAAATCTTATCGAATGTTGGAAACAATATTTCTTATAAGATAAAATTAGTTAGAAGCCATTATCTCAAATTTTTGAAAAGATATTTAAGTCGAAAATCAATTTTTAACAACTTTTGTTAAATTTTTTTTTCGGTTTTTAGTTTTTTTGTAAAAAAACTGTCAATTCGATTTTTTTTTAAATTTTACTGAATGTTGACAACAATATTTTTTGAAAGATAAAAGTAGTTTGAAGCCTTAATCTCAAGTTTTTGAAAAGATATTTGAGTCGAAATTCAATTTTTACCAACTTTGAGTAATGTTTTTTTTAGGTTTTTATTTTTTATAAAAAAACCCTCAGTTAGATTTTTCTTAAAATTTCATCAGATGTCAAAAACATTATTCTTCGTTGCACAAAATTGTTTTGGAGATGAAATCATATACTTGTTGTGTATCACGTTACAATATATAAAATAAAATTTAATTCAAGTCTCTAGCGTTATTGGTTCGTGAGATATTTAGGGTTAACTAAAATGTTCCCCTTTTTTTTTAAACTGCTATGGTAAAAAAACCACCCACGCAATTTTCTTGAGAGCCCTTTCTGCATCTTTCTGCCTTATTATCTGTATAACAAAATTTATTTAAAGTCGATATCTCTTCTGGTTCTTGAGCTATGGACGACGAAAAAAACGTCGCGAACGTACGGACGTACGGACGTACAAACGTACGTACACACGTACGCACAGACATCAAGGGCGGATCCAGACTTTTCATCAGGGGGGGGTCACACACTTAGATGAGTTTTTACTCACCGCTTAAAAATGTTCTTTAATGTTTTGTAAAGGAGGCTAACAAAATTTAAATAACATAATGTGCACGACTATATTAACCTAACCTTTACACATTTCAATTGCTAAAATGACAACTTTAGTTATCAAATTATTTTAGAACACTGTTGTCCAGAAGGGTATGGTCTAACTTTTTAATTTGGATGACTCCCTAAAAATGAAAACATTCCTAGATTCCAAAATTTTTCTAAATATGCTATATTTAAGAGCTAAAACATAATAGTTAAGAGGGTTTTTGCAGCATTTCACACAGAAATGTAAGAAATTGTTTTGAGACGCAGCTTTTTTTCCAAAAATAAAATATAGGTACTTTTTTTGTATCCATTTCTATTTATGCTAAGAACGCTAAAAAAATTCAAAAATCCAGAAAATGAGAGAGGATCTGATATAAAGAAATGTCGGGCTTTTTTTGACGAAGTTTTTTCGAACTCAATTTTCGGGAGTCTATTATTACTATCGCTATCAGTTTGCTTACTCGTATTTTGACCTTAAAGAAGTCAACAAAACTTAAAAATTTTAGAGAGAAAAATGTTTGGTTCTTGAATTTAAGGATATAGGTGCACTTACATAAGTACATAATTTCTCTAAGAAATTAAATTAAAACAAATTAAGGTACACAAATAAGTTGCGAAGAAACGTTTGTGTGGCAATCACAAATCAAACGTTTCAGAATCTCTTTTCACTTCAAATCTCAAGAGATTCAAAGCTTGTATATCAATAGATATGACCCGTTTATTATGTTTTTCAATTAGCCATTAGTTTAACAAAAGTGTCACTTTTGCTCGTTTTGAGACATTTATATTATTGAAATTCGTGTTTAAATATTAGTTCTAGAGCATCCAAAGCAAATTGACTTTAAAAGTAGATTCATTTAATTTTTTAAGATCTTTTGTATTCAACAGAAAACCAATTTTAAAATAAATAAAATGCACGACTGGGTCGCTAGAACTTGCTAATTTCTTCCAAAAAGTCTGTTTAAAAATATTTTCTATATTTTAAGATTTAAAAATGTACCTGCAAAATAAGTTTTTCTCAAACATTTAAATGCCATTTTATTTGTCAAAATTTAAATGCCATTTTATTTGTCAAAAAATCTAGATTAACTTATTTTTTTTCGAAAATCATTTTAAATTTGAAATTTTGTCTTAAAAATATTTTTGGTAAAAACTAAATAAAGAGCTTATAAATATATGTACATTTTACATTTAAATTTCGTCAACAAATGTTGAACCCTTTCTGTGATATCGAGTTTTGTAAAAAAAATTAATATTTTTTTAAAAATAAAAAAAATACATTTTTGATCATAAAAAGTCATCATCAATTTGATCATCAAAAAGAGCTTGCACAGAAAGAGAAGGTTATTGAAATCGGTCCATTAGTTCTTGAGAAAACTTAAAAACAAAATAAAGGTTTTTGCGGGGTACCCTTCTGGAGCAATAACAAAATATGTTTTTCTTGTAGAAAGAAGCCAAATATTAAGAACACAAAATTTAGAGAAAGTTTTAGAGAAATCAAATGTTCTATCTAACCAACAAATTTGTATGGGGCTGCTGTTATTTTTCGTATTAATAAAATGAAAAAAAACGCCTTACGCTAATCGGCTGAAAACCTTAATTTATTTTCAATCAAAACAATTGTTTGGACTGTAAGAGCCAGGAAAGACAGACGGACGGAATCGGGGTACCTACTTTTTTTACTTCTTTACCGTCGTAATATGTCATATTTGATTAAAAGCTCTAGTTCGAAATTGTTTACTAAAGCAAAACTTGCCATATAGTTCCTATATGTCGCCAGTACAAATCACAATTCAATGTTCACTATTTACGTGTGTCAACAAAATTTAATAATAAAATGGAAGCCTAGTTTAAGGAATTTAAAGGCAACTTAATATAAAATTGATGATCTCTTATTCAAGTTTCTTCTTAAGAACCTGAATATTTGCTCTTTTTCTTAGAAACAATTTTTATGAAAATAATTAAAAGCATTACTAAAGTTTTTTAAAATTCTAAATTGAGTCAAAACAAAAATTTTAGTTGTTTTTGACAGCAAACCACTTTTTGGTGAATGTCGTTAAATTACTAACAAATTTTGAGATGAAATCTTTACTTATACAACTTAACTGTATAAGCTTTATGGCTCATATGACCCCCCCCCCCCCTGGATCGTCCATTGGTCAAAAGTTGATGAATTTGTGCTGTGTTTTTGGAATAAGGCTGAATATCCGATTCATATTATGTTCGTGGTCCAGTCTTCAGTTAAAAGTAGTACTTTTAGCAACAAAGCTTAAGGAAGTAAAATACAAATTTTGTTTTCATATACACAAAATATATAATTCAAAATATAATGGGGGTCATATCCATTAACGCAATACGATAAGATTTGAATTGAAGGGAATTCCTACGAAAAAGCAAACAAATTATCTCCCAGGGGGGGGGGGTCATGACCCCTACGACCCCCTCCCCTGGATCTGCCATTGACAGACATCTGTCTAAAAATCTTTTATTTCGACTCTAGGGACCTTGAAACGTCGAGAAATGTCAAAATTATCAATTTGACAAATCGGACCCATTACAATAACTTCCTATGGGAATTGAAGGGAATTCCTACGAAAAAGCAAACAAATTATCTCCCATGGGAAGTTAAAAATAAAAGGTTTTCATCCGAACCACCCTTTTGTGAAAAAGTTCCTTATTTTTGTATCGGGTGATTTTTTTGAGGTTAGGATTTTCATGCATTAGTATTTGACAGATCACGCGGGATTTCAGACATGGTGTCAAAGAGAAAGATGCTCAGTATGCTTTGACATTTCATCATGAATAGACTTACTAACGAGCAACGCTTGCAAATCATTGAATTTTATTACCAAAATCAGTGTTCGGTTCGAAATGTGTTTCGCGCTTTACGTCCGATTTATGGTCTACATAATCGACCAAGTGAGCAAACAATTAATGCGATTGTGACCAAGTTTCGCACTCAGTTTACTTTATTGGACATTAAACCAACCACACGAATGCGTACAGTGCGTACAGAAGAGAATATTGCGTCTGTTTCTGAGAGTGTTGCTGAAGACCGTGAAATGTCGATTGGTCGCCGTTCGCAGCAATTGGGTTTGTGTTATTCGACCACATGGAAGATTTTACGCAAAGATCTTGGTGTAAAACCGTATAAAATACAGCTCGTGTAAGAACTGAAGCCGAACGATCTGCCACAACGTCGAATTTTCAGTGAATGGGCCCTAGAAAAGTTGGCAGAAAATCCGCTTTTTTATCGACAAATTTTGTTCAGCGATGAGGCTCATTTCTGGTTGAATGGCTACGTAAATAAGCAAAATTGCCGCATTTGGAGTGAAGAGCAACCAGAAGCCGTTCAAGAACTGCCCATGCATCCCGAAAAATGCACTGTTTGGTGTGGTTTGTACGCTGGTGGAATCATTGGACCGTATTTTTTCAAAGATGCTGTTGGACGCAACGTTACGGTGAATGGCGATCGCTATCGTTCAATGCTAACAAACTTTTTGTTGCCAAAAATGGAAGAACTGAACTTGGTTGACATGTGGTTTCAACAAGATGGCGCTACATGCCACACAGCTCGCGATTCTATGGCCATTTTGAGGGAAAACTTCGGAGAACAATTCATCTCAAGGAATGGACCGGTAAGTTGGCCACCAAGATCATGCGATTTGACGCCTTTAGACTATTTTTTGTGGGGCTACGTCAAGTCTAAATAAATAAGCCAGCAACTATTCCAGCTTTGGAAGACAACATTTCCGAAGAAATTCGGGCTATTCCGGCCGAAATGCTCGAAAAAGTTACCCAAAATTGGACTTTCCGAATGGACCACCTAAGACGCAGCCGCGGTCAACATTTAAATGAAATTATCTTCAAAAAGTAAATGTCATGGACCAATCTAACGTTTCAAATAAAGAATCGATGAGATTTTGCAAATTGTATGCGTTTTTTTTTAAAAAAAAGTTCTCAAGCTCTTAAAAAATCACCCGATACTATCATTTGTAAGACCATTAGCTCCTATGAGTATTTTACGCGACTCCACATCCATTCATCATTGGCACAATTAAAGAATTAAGTATACTTAAAAATTTAGTGCGGGGATAAAAATTTATTCCGATGTGATGAATAATAATACAAAAAAAAACATATCACTTTCCATAAAAGTAGTCTTAATTATTATAATAACAAGACAAAACCACTTTTACTTCATTTCAAAGGAAGTCACAAAACTTCAATGCAAATTCAAGTTTTGTGGTAAGCTCATAGAATTACCAATTTTCGTTTCTGTATTTTTAACATTGGCTTTTAACTAATTGAAAAAAGGCCACAAACTACGTTCTTTTTTAAGCTTGTATTTCGATGTTTATTGGTTTCAGATCTCGAGTGCTGTGTTTGTATTTAATAAAAATAAGTAATTTAAAGATAAATACAGACAAAAAAAATCAAGAAACCATTTGTCATTAAAATGCCGGATTATATTTTAGCTTACATTAGTATAAGGAATTCTTTTAAAAGACAATGGCAACGTTATCGCTTAGAAGAGTACCGCAATGAAGTTAAATTTTATAACAAAAAGATTGCGGAGGAAATAAGTAAATTTAGAAATAAAAATTGGAATGAGAAGCTTAGTAAGTTGGAAAAGAATGCCAAACCTTTCTGGAACATAGCAAAAATTATCAAGAATAAAAACACAAATTCCTAACCTTCAAAATAATGATGAAGTTGTTTATCAAAATTCAGATAAGGCCAATGTCTTTACAACACCATTTTTAAAAAATCATTGTGTATCTCAACACCTTAGTGATGATCCTACTAAAATACTAGTAAGTGAAACAGCAAAAACAGTTCACTCACAAATCACTGAAACTCCTAGGGATCAGTATACCGATTCCTAAACCTGGAAAACCATCAAAACTCCCAACAAGCTATCGACCAATAAGTTTGCTCAGTAGTATAAGCAAAGTGTTCGAAAAAATTTTGAAATGTAAAATATTACGCGTCGTTGATGAGCTTCACATATTTCCAAATGAACAATTTGGATTCAGAACACATCACAATACTACTCAACAGGTATTTAGAGTCTGTGAACAGATTAAGAAAAATCGATCTCTTGGCAAATCGACTGGGCTTATTCTACTTGATATCGAAAAGGCATTTGACTCAGATTGACACGATGGAGTTGTGCACAAGATAATATATTTCAGGTTTCCTTCGTATCTTGTAAAAATTATCCAAAGTTTTTTGTCCAATCGTTTCTTTAGTGTTTTCGTCAACAACTGTTTGTCTAACTGTTAGGTTAGGTTAGGTTAGGTTAAAGTGGCTGTTGGTTGGGACATCCAACACACTTAGACCAAAGTATGGTCCATTGTGATACCACATGGATCAGTTAATCAGCTTAACTCGTTGAACCAATTGGAGCTTCGAATAAAGCGTAGGAGACTAGTAATGTCTGAATTTTTTAGATCGCTGGTATCGTTAAAGTAGTAGTCTCCAAGGTGGATTCTACGTCTGTGTGATAAGGCAGGGCATGTGCACAGAAGATGAGAGATTGTCTCCTCTTCTTCTTCGTCCATGCAACTCCTACAAAAATCATTTGCAGGGGCTCCAAGTCGAATAGCATGCCTTCCTATTAAGCAGTGCCCAGTCAGGACACCTATAACGTAGCTAATGTGCAATCTACTCAGAGAGATTAATTGTTTTGAGCGCCTGGCGCTAAGAATGGGCCAAATTAGTTTTGTTGCGACACAGGTGGTGGTGTTATTCCACCTGAGGTTTGTTTTCTCTATGGTATCTTGCTTTAGCATAAGTTTACATGTAGCTAGAGGGATACCTATGTTAGCATTATGAGCCAGCAGAGGTAAAGTTGTTCCGCTTTTTGCAAGTTCGTCAGCTTTGCAATTTCCTGGAATGTCTCTATGGCCCGGCACCCAGAGAAGGTGAATGTTGAACTGTGTAGCCATCTCCGTAAGAGATGATCGACAATTTAGGGCTGTTAATGAGTTTGTGGAGACAGAGTCTAGGGACTTTAATGCAGCTTGGCTATCCGAGAAGATGCGTATATCATTAGTTGATATAACGTTTTCTCTAAGCCAGGATAGGACTTCTTTTATAGCCAGGATTTCAGCTTGGAACACGCTACAATGATCGGGTAGACGAAAGGAGAGACTTAAGTTTAGTCCATCTGAGTATACGCCTCCACCAACCCCATCCTCCGTTTTTGATCCGTCTGTATAAAAGTTTATAGGACCATCGTTCAAAAATGATGTATTCTCCCAAGAAGACCTGGGAGGTATAGTCACTTTGAAGCTATAGTTATTGAACTGAGGATGGGGTATGGTGTAGTCAATATTACTACTTATAGTTCTGAACGAGTTCAAAATAGTGGTGTGGCCAATTCCATTATTGATCCACAGAGGAGGCTTGAAGCCGTATGGCAGTGTTAGCGGCCGTTTGCTTGCTGAAATAGTCCAGCGGTATTAGATGGAACAGAACATCTAGTGAAGCGGAGGGGGTGGAGCGAAGTGCTCCTCCCATACACAGGCAGGCTGTTCGTTGGACTTTGCTGAGTTTATCGCGGTTTGTCGCTGTATCTAGCGCCGTCCACCATACCACTACTCCATAAGTAAGGATCGGTCTTATGACCGAGATGTATAGCCAGTGTGTAATGCGAGGCTGTAGGCCCCATTTATTACCAATGGCCTTTTTACAAGAGAACAGGGCTACTGTGGCCTTGTTTATTCTCTCTTGAATATTAGGTTTCCAACTTAATTTCTTATCTAAAATGAGACCCAAGTATTTTGCTTGTTCAGAGAATTTAAGTGGTACACCGTTTATGAGGGGAGGGTCAATGTGTGGGACTTTGTATTTCCTTGTGAAGAGGACAAGGTCGGTTTTTTGTGGGTTAACGCCTAGTCCACACCGATTAGCCCATCTGGTGAGCTTATTTAAAGCGTTTTGTAAGAGGTCTTTTAGTATATTGGGATGTTTACCCGTTACCGCAATAGCAACATCGTCCGCATAGGCAAACACTCTGTATCCCTCTCTTTCTAGAGTAATTAGTAATTCATTTATTACTAAGTTCCAGAGGAGAGGGGATAGGACACCACCTTGTGGCGTACCTCTACTGACACCCCTTTGTGTAGTAAAATCACCCAGTTTTGAATTGATAATCCTGCTTATCAGCATTTGATTAATCAATTCGCTGATCGACTTATCTACCTTTAGAGATGTCAATACACGTGCAATTGCAGATGTGTCGACATTGTTAAATGCACCTTCTATATCTAAGAAGGCAACTAAGGTGTACTCTTTATGATGGAGGGAATATTCGATTGTACGTACTATACTGTGTAGAGCCGTTTCAACTGATTTCCCTTTGTTGTAGGCGTGTTGAGCCTTTGAAAGGAGGGACTTATCAATACTTGCCCTTAAGTGGATATCGATCAAACGTTCAAAAGTTTTGAGAAGGAATGATGATAAGCTGATAGGTCTTAGGTCTTTAGGGTTAACGTGGCTGGATTTTCCGGCTTTTGGAATAAAAACAACTTTAACTTGTCTCCAAGACATCGGGATGTATGCCAATTTAAGGCATCCCTTGAAGATGTTTTCTAGGATGGGTATTAGAAAACTTGCATTTTCTTGCAGTTCGGCTGGAATTACACCATCCGGACCAGCAGATTTATATGGCTTAAAGCTGTTAATAGCCCATTTGAGTTTTTCCCTAGTGACTAGACCTTGTGGGGTATGTAATATATTGTCACCATTATTAGGTGCAATGTTATTAATAATATTAGAGCTACCAGGAAAGTGAACGTCTAGTAGCAAGTTGAGCGATTCTTCGCTTGAATTGGTCCAGAGGCCAGAGGCGTTTTTCAAGCAGCTTGGCATAATTGGATTTTTGGAGAGGATTTTGCGCAGCCTGGATGCTTCGGAGCAATCTTCCACGTTGCTACAGAAGTTTCTCCAAGACGATCGTTTGGTTTTCCTCAGTTCTTTTTTATAAATCTTCAGTGATTCTTTATATGAATCCCAGTCTGACATGTCTCTAGAAGCTTTCGCTCTGTTAAAGAGTTTTCTGCATTCTTTTCGAAGTGGATCCAGCCCTGAGTTCCACCAGTGTGGCTTCTTTTTACCTCTTACTTGTATAAGAGGGCATGCAGTATCTAGAGCTTTGTTTAGGGCTAATGTTAGATTATTGACTTTGTCGTCAAGATCTTCAATGTTGGAGGGAGTATTAAAAAGTTCAGGTTTTACTAAACTATTTAACGTTCTCTTGTATTTTGGCCAATTTGTTCTTTTCAGATTTCGAAAGATCGGTTGGCAAGGTGGTTCATTTATAAAGTCAAACTGGATGTATCTATGATCAGAAAAGGAGTGATCTTTAGCTACCTTCCAGTTCAAAATATTATTATTAATGAAGTCGGAGACAAGAGTTATATCTAAAACTTCTTGTCGATTTTTAGTAATAAAGGTTGGCTCATTACCAACGTTACTTACGAGTAGGTTAGTGTTTAGAATATAGTCGAAAAGAGACTCACCTCTGTCGTTTATATCCGTGCTACCCCATACTGTATGGTGGGCGTTAGCGTCACTACCGATGATGAGGCCGATGTTGAGCCTTTGTGCTTCAGTTATCAATCTCTCCAGAGTGTCACCCGGGAGAGGGCCAAGATGGTCGTGGCCAAGATACGCCGACGCCAGCCACAACGTTCCTCTGGCTGTTTCCAGACTTGCGGCGGTGGTATCTCGATCGCTGAAATTAGGGAGCAAATATACATTTAGGCTGCGTTTTACTAATATGCAAGATCTGGGTTCATCCTCACCTGATGCATACAGCACGCAGTATCTGGGAGTCCTGATTCCTCGAACAATGGATTTAACAATCCAAGGTTCTTGAATCAGGACAATATCTTCATCGCTGCTGGATAGGCGAAGAAGAAGGGAGGCCGAAGCCTTTATGGAGTGTTGGAGGTTAATCTGGAGTAACCGCAGCATTTTTGCTACTGCACTCCCGATCAGCCTCCAACACAGTAATGTCGGAGTCATCCATATCAGAGGACAATTCTAAAAGAATGTCCTCATCTCCGCTGTCGTAGACCTCGGCCTCCATTGCGGAAAAACCTTGGTCGGTGTTAGAAGCTTCCTCTGTTACTGGGGATACCTGAGATGCATCGTCCTCCAATGAAGGAAGTGTGACCGATGCACCAGGTTCCTCAGCAGCAGTTTCCGCTTGTGTGGGTGGGGGAGGGGGAAGGGTTTGTGCCTCGACCCCATCTTTTTTATAGACCCTCAGCGCAATTTCATCGAACCCAAACCTAATCACACCTTTTGACTGCGCCAGAGGAGAAAGGGACTCTGCATTGATGATTACAATTGCACCCTTGTAGGGTCCCTTTGGATCCTCCAATTTCGCAACCTTCCAGTTGTGAGTAGGAAGGGTTGGATTGGAGAGCCGGATAACCTTCAATACGTGGTCTGCTTCCTTGAATATGGCCGGAACCGTGATGCGAGCTCTTGGTCTGCAAGGAATATCCTCCTTTGCTACAACCTCCAGCTTAGCACCAGGCCAGACCTCTCCAAGTCGGCTGACCGCCAGCGTCAGTAGGTCGCACGAACTCTGATCATCACAGACCATCAACTTGATGTGTCCCTGATGCCAACCGCCATCTTTTGTGATGGGCGGTGGTCCCGGATTGTCAGACATGATCTCGACAAAACTGAAGGCCAGCTGTCCTTTGGCCAATGTCCAGTTCTCGGCAGAGATCGTGCCATCTACATCACTTTTGTCGATAATCGCGACTACCATTTTGTCCTTCAGAACGTCACTGAAGGACATTTTTGCTTTGCGAGGGTCAAGAGAAGTGCTGGTGTTTAGCACTTTGGGGCGTTTAGGTAGTGAAACACTACCTTCCATAGACCTTTGTCGCTTCGACGTTAAGTCTTGGCTGGTCTTCAAATTATTTTTGGCCAGGAAATTCTTGGCCCATTTTATCTTGGCGTCATGCTGAGAGTTTCCTCCAGCGCCTAGTTGTTCACCAAACGTCTGGAGAATCCTCTTAGCATTACGCATGTCCCTGTAGTAGGCCTTGGAGGGTCTGAGCTTACGCCCATCTCCCCCAGGACCTTCTTTGGGATTATTTGCTTTGGAGGTAGAAGGACCTGGCACCATAGCCCTACTACCTCCGACTCGCGGTGTAGAAGAGTTGAGAGGTTTACTCTCTGTGGTAGTAGAGGAGCCGTTCTTCACAACTGCCTCACTACAGGAAGAAGGTAATATTACCTGATTATCCGATATTCCACTGGCGACAACAGGGCTGTGAGTGTCCACAGCCATGTCAGCACCAGTGGAAGAGGGATGAGCAGCAGACAACTTTGCCGTCGTACTGCTGGCCGGTACGGTCTTTTGATTTTGTTTTGCTTGTTTTGTTTGTTTCATTAGAATCCCACGAGTAGCGGATAAGGGGTGGTCCATCTGTACAGAGATCCGTGTATACAGATAAGGCTAGTTAATCCGGAGGTCGCCAGGTATCCGGATACTCCGTTAGCGACTGAGCTAGTTTTTTAATTGGGCCCTCAGCCTGGCCGATCATCGGCACGGGTCGTATAACACCTTAGATCCAGTCCAATTGGGAAGTTTAAGGGAAGGATATGTTTTGGAAAAGGAGAGACGAACGGCAATTAAGCCATAAGCGTCCCAGGAAGGAAACTAGGCATTGACAGACAGTTATATACCATACAGTCAAGGGATAAGGAGACGTCAGCCAGCATAATAGCACAGAGCTGACGGAGGTGGGGGTAAAAGGATTGGGAAGGGGAGGGGCGAGCGACCTTTGGTTTCAGGACTCTTCTGGAGAAATAATTCCCGAGAATCATTGACCTTACTCAGCTTCTACAACTCGACAAGGTCGACGCTCAGGTAGAAGTTGTCTAACTGTTACTAAGTCAACTATGGTGTCCCGCAAGGATCAGTACTAGGTCCTTTACTGTACAATATTTATACTTCTGATATTCCTAGATTACCAGGTTGTCAGACAGCCATTTTTGCGGATGATACAGGCATCTTTTCATCGCATGAACTTAGTCTTACCATTGAGACAAAATTGAAAAAATGCAATAGAATTGATGACTAATTACTACACTAAATGGAAAATAAAACTGAATGCTGACAAACTACAAGCCATCTTTTTCAGTAGAAAAAGAAAAACTTGTTACCTACCAAGCAAGCAACTTACCGTTAATGGTGTATTTATTTATTTATTCAGCTTAATACAAGCTATAACTTAACATAACTTAACTTAACTTAACACTATATTTTTTTTGTTTTTTTTTTGTTCTTGTTCTTGTTCTTGTTATTAGTTTTCAACATTAATTCATGTGGGCCCTAAGGCCCACATAAAAGCTCTTTAATGTACAAGAACTAACAATTTTGATTTTATTAGACTTAAAATTAAAAGGGACGAGGAATTCGGACTCAAAATGGGAAAAAGTAAAGGGTATCTTTCAGATGGGATTTGGAAATGTTAAAGTCGAAGACTAGCATAGCAGCGTTGCAGTGACGAAGAATTCTGGACATTGGTTCAAAGTGCCCGTAATTAGTGTGGTGATGAGGGATATAGAAAAGGGAGACAGATTGCAGATTTCGAGGGTTGGTGTTAAGATGAATATCACTCAGGAGTGCCGGGGAATCTATTTTGAACATTAACAATTGGTGAGCAAATAATATATCAGCCTTTTTGCGTCTAATATATAAGGGTTGCAAACCTATCAGTTTTAGTCGATCGGCATAAGGAGGCAAGTTGGATGTATCATCCCAGGGGAGGCCACGTAAGGCAAATCGAACTAAACGTCTTTGAACATTTTCAATTCTGAGGGAATGGTTTTCATAAAAGGGAGACCATACTTGGCATGCATATTCAAGATGAGGACGGACTAGGGAAATGTAAAGCGCTTTAGTTACATAGGGGTTGGAAAATTCTTTTGACCATCTCTTAATAAAACCGAGAGATCTATTAGCTTTATTAATAATTTGGTCAAAATGGGAATGGAAATTGAGGTGTTTGTCACACATAATACCAAGATCTCTAATAGAATCGACTTCGTTGACGGCGTCATTAAGGAAGAAGTATACTCTATGAGATTGGATTTGTTTGCGCGAAAAGGTCATTTGTTTACATTTACCTACATTTAACTCTAGGAAATTATGCATGCACCAAACAAAAAAGATATTAAGATCATTTTGTAAAAGTAAGGAATCAGATGGAGTTGAGATAATCTTAAACATTTTTTTATCATCCGCAAACATTAGGATATCTGAGTTTTTTAATTTAAGACAGACATCGTTAACAGATAAGACGAAGAGAAGGGGGCCAAGGTGACTACCTTGTGGGACGCCAGAAGTTGCATGTATGGGACTGGAAACTGAGTTACGGAAGAGAACTCTATATGTTCTATAGGCAAGGTAGGAGCCTATCCAGTTTATAAACATAGATGGAAAGCCTAGGGCTCTAAGTTTGAGATAAATTATTTTATGGGATATTTTATCAAAGGCTTTACTGTAATCAGTGTATACAACATCAACTTCATTACCATTCTCAAGGGCTGACAAAACTTTTGATATAAACTCAATTAAGTTAGTCGTAGTGGATCTACATTTAAGAAAACCATGTTGAGCGGGGGAGAATAAGGGCTTGCAATGGAAATAAACGGAATCATAAACTAGGCTTTCAAAAAGTTTTGGGATGCATGAAAGTTTCGCAATAGGTCTATAATTGTTAATTTCAGTTTTATTACCTTGTTTATGAATGGGAAATATAAATGAATCTTTCCATATATGAGGAAACACACCTTGGGAAAGAGAAAGTTCAAAGAGTGCAGTTAGAGGCTTTGACAAAGAATGCATACATTTTTTTAGAACAACTGATGGGACGCCATCAGGACCAGGGCTAAAGTTTTCTTTGAGGCTTACGATTTTGGCAAGTACCATTTCTTCAGTTATTGTAAAAGATGAAAGAGAGGTTTGAGTGCAGCCATCTAAATAACTAAAGTAGTGTGGATCAGGATCATGAAGATGTTCAGTATACGATTTGCTAAAGTATTTAGCAAATAGATTTGATATCGTTGTTGGATCTGAGGAGATTATGTTGGAGAAACTCATTGAAGGTGGAAACCCATCAGATTTTCGTTTGACATTTATAAACTTGAAAAACGTCCTTGCATCAGAAAGAAGGTTATTTTCCATTTGGTTAAGGTATTGGTTATAAAGGGATTCCCTTAATTCAGAGAAAGAATTATAGGCGAGAAGATAGTTGTTGTGGTCGGTATCAGATTTGGACTGTAAAAAGATCTTCCAAAGCTTATTACGGGTATTTCTTAGGCTACGGAGCTCTCTGTTGTACCAAGGGGGAGCAGAGGTGAAATCTTTTTTAAGAGAGAACGGTACTGATTCTTCAATACAGTATGAGAGAATCAAATAAAACCAATTTGTAAGGGACTCTACTGTTAAGTGGAGGGAACTTAATTCAAAGTCGGCTGAACTAAGAAGATTGTTGAGTTTGGAGAAATCAGCCCTGCGAAAATCATAACAGTAATTCTCCATTTCAAAAAAGTTGTTTTCAAATTCAATGGGGAAGGAGAGATGAAGGGGAGGATGATAGCGATCCAAGGTTGAGAGAAGGTGAGGGCTCGCGGAGACAACACAGTTATCGCAATCAGATGAGAATATGAGATCGAGGTGTTTCCCCATGAAGTTTGCAACTCCATTTAGTTGAAAAAGACCACAATCAGACAGACGATCAAAGAAAGATGTCTGTTCATCTGAGGTGGACCAATTGAGATGGGGAAGATTGAAGTCGCCAAGAACGATGATCAAATCATTAGGTTGCACTTGTTCAAGCAGATAATCAATGACATTAACAGCAGCTTGGTATGCTTTAATTTGTTGGGCTGGTCGAATATAACAACAAAGGACAAAAAGACAAAACTTAATGAGTGTAACCTTAGCTGATACACCTTCAAATTCGATTGAAGTAGGAATATGAAGTAGTGAACTTTCAAAATTACTATTGATAGCTAAAAGCACACCACGGCCATGTGTATTACTCGCACATTCCACGACATCCATTCGATAGATGGAATAGTCGTTAGTAAAGAGTTCGGTACTAAGGATATCGGGTGTGAGGTTGGTTTCGGTAAGGGCAAAGATGTCATAAGGAAGGTTTTGGGAGCTATTAAAGACGGCAGACGTTTTAGACCTTAAGCCTCTTACATTTTGATAGTAAAGGCTAAGACATTTAGGTTTAGTGGTCTTCAGGTTAGGAGCGATAGTATTTCTTCATATCTGCACGGGATTTTTGGATATGAGATAATCGTTTTGAAGAGATAAAGGACGCAAAAGAGGTTAGGTCTTCTCTAACTTTTTGAGGAGAAATTTCAAGACCATCATGAAATTTCAAGAATATTTCCATAAGTGCATCACGTTTGTATTTGTTTTACCCTCAAAACAAACAGAATCTGGTTTGTCGTGGAGAAAAGCTAGGTAAAGACGAACATTATTGTAAATTTTGTGGCCTTTAAGACGGGACATAACATACCGATCATTAGTATTGGCCTCTGATAAATGTTTAGTTAACTTAACATTTGGAGGGATCATTGGGTTAAGGAATCCTTGTGGTTCTTGGGAAACTGATGAAGAAGAAGCAGGGTTAAGGGTGTGAGAATGGATGAAATTTGGATACTCGGGTGTTTTGGCAGGAGGATCAACCATCGGAGGGCGAAAACCAAGACCCGGATGAGAAGGGTTAAAAGAAACTCGTTTGGATGGAGGCTTTATAGAGGTAGGAGAAGTTTTCCGTTTAAGGGACGAAAGTTGGTTAGAGAGAGAAAAGTTTGGAAAGATTTGTGTTTTAAGAGTCCAGTTGGTTTCAATATTTTGTTTGGGATTAGGTTTGGGATTATGTTTGGGATTAGGTTTGAGATTAGGTTTGGGATTAGGTTTGGGAATAGGTTTGGGAATAGGTTTGGGATTAGGCTTGGGTTTGTTAGACTTAATTATATTATTATTGCTACTCATTCTGGAAAGCCGCATTCGACCAAGTCGTATATATCCTCTTTGGTGACAAAACATCCAGTTATATTTGGAGGGAATCAGGAACTTGAATCTTCTTTCAGACAATTGAAGACATTCGCATATATTAACACAGAATTCTCGTTTAAAATAGGAGCGAATCCATGTAGCATCAGCATATCCGGGACAATTATTCAGCACGAACCATGTGTTGTTAGCGGATTCAAGCCTGCTGAGCCTCAAATTCCAATCGGATAACTTCCAGGAATGGCCACATTTGTTGATAACTTCTTCTTCCGCAATGGTATTTAATGAGGTGGATTGTTGCAGAGGGTCAGCACCCAGGTTTGCCGCATGGATTTCATCACGAATGGATACGTTCTCGATATCACACGACGGTATTCCGGGTTGTTTAATGACGTCGTAGAGAAGCGATTCAATTTTCTGCGACTGGACATTAAGGCTTTCAAGTTCACGTTGCACACTCTTATATTTTTGTTCTTGATTACTTAGATCGTAAGCAATAGATATGAGTGCAGTTGAAACCCGAGAAGGCATACAATTAATGTTTTCAAATTCGTTAACGAGTCTAACATCGCTCAATTGATTGGAAGAGGGGGAGAGCCGTGATGACGAACTTTGAAAACAGCAATCAATATCCGATTTCATTAGGTTTAACTGGTCAGACAGGTTTTTTTTAGATCATTTGCCGAACAAGTCAACACCTTTAATTTATCGTCAATGTCTAAACGAAGAGAATTCAATCCACCGATTACGTCACAGTATTGTTTTTCCAGAGAACGTATCGTGGAAAGGCACTGGGTGGACGATTGTTGACATTGGATGTTTGAGTCTTCAACACTATTGCAGACGTGATCAAATTTCTTAGAGAGATTAGAAATTTGATCTTGGCAAACGGAATGTTCATTGCACAGGGATTCCTTTAGACATTGAATTGCAATCATAATATCCGACACGGATATTTTATTGCATTCATCGCAATAAAACGCAAAATTGCGTAGATAGTCTTTCAGGTATACACTCGCCTTTCTGACCAAGCCAGCACAGGAGGGGTTAAGGTATTTCCCACAAAGGCCACTGCACTTCAACAGTTTCGCGTTTGAGTCAACGATGACACACATTTTATTCGCGCACGACATAATTAATATGAATCAGAAAAAAAAGAAAAAGATATGGTGTTTTGTTTAGGTTTTTTGTTTTGGTTTTTTTTTTTAGTTGTTTTTAATTTTTACTATACTTGTTAATACACAAGAAGAGAGAAAAAAAAATGCTGGTGTAATGGGAAACGGCGATGGGCAGTAAAGTGGGTCGGGTAAGTATGTATGTATATCACACGCGCTGCGGGTATATTGATAGGTTTTTTTTTTTTTTATTTATTTGTATGATACTTGGGGTCGGTGAAAAGGTGGCAAAAGGCAACTGCGGAGCGAAAAGAAAATGCGACTGCACTTGACGGAGGTTGATTATTAAATGTCAAATGGCAACCAAGTGTGAAATATCTTGGTATTTACTTAGACCAAAAACTGACTTTCAGAGAACATATTGCCAGAACTCTGCAAAAAGTTAGCATTGCTATAAATATTTTATATCCTTTTATAAATAGAAAGTCCTGTCTTAGAAACTACATCGACAGTAAAATTCAAAAAGTAGTATTCCATAGCAATACTTTTGTAGATAGAGATAGATAGATAGATTAATTCTTTATTATACAAAAAAATGGTTTACAAATTTCATTTCTTAAGAATAAGAGCATGGCTTTCCTGCCGTCTGCCTGAATAATTCAATACTTTTGTATGGATGCCAGGTTTGGGGGAAATGTGCAAAATGTCATCTTAAAAAACTACAAATATCACAAAACAAGCTTCTAAAAATGATGCTTAACCTTCCACGATATCATTCCACCATAGACTTACATGAGAAAGCAAATGTTGAATTGATTTCTCTAAGAATCAATAAACTGACTAACACCTTCTTGCTAAATTGTGAAATCTCTGAAAATCCGCTTATAAATCTATTAATTCATTAACTATCTTTCCGATATGTTTTTGTTAGTTTGAATTATTCGTACCTTTGTTTAAATATTACTCGTTAAATTGTTAATTTATTAATTTATTTTCTATATGTTCATTATTAATGTATTGTTTGTCTATACTTATCTATTTATTAATTTATGTATTTATTCATTTATTTATTTATTTATTTATTTATTTATTTATTTATTTATTTATTTATTTATTTATTTATTTATTTATTTATTTATTTATTAATTTATTTATTTTTTTATTTATTTAATTGTTTATTTATTTTATTTATTTATTAATTTATTTATAAACTAATTTATTTATTTATTTATTTTTTTATATTTATTTATTTAACAAATTGTTAATTACTAACAAATTACTAATATATTAAAATATATTTATCAATTATTATTATTTATAAGAACCTTTTTTTACTAACATACTTCTAAACAAAAGTTTAGAAATCTTATTTTTAATTGAGTCAAAATGTACCTGCCCTTTTCAATTTGCGTTGAAGGTTTTGTTTGTTTTTTCCTTCAAAATTATTACTTAAACTATTATCATCTAAATTCTATATACAATTTAATATACTTGTTCAGCAGAAAGATATCATAGAAAAATATCAAATCTCTGTATATAAACTGTGCGGTAGCTTACCAAATGTAACTGTTAATACGAAAATAAAGAATATCTATCTATCAGACAAAATAAGCAAGACCTGAGTCTTAAGTAAATACAATTAAGTTTAAGCCACTTGTAAAGAAGTCTTCTAATCAATTTACTTCTCTTGTGTATGTGTTTTTTAGCTTCAACTCAAAATTTCCTAAATAGATATAGTTCAAAACTTAATGTTTTAGTTGAATCTACAAAAATATCAGTATTCATTTCGGCCTTCTTTCCCAGAAGATTTTGACTTTTGTCTTTCAAAAGTTTTGTTAAAAATTGACCCACTGTAAATAAACTAGCCCTATGAGGTTATGAGGATTTGAGTCCATTTTAAGTGATTTGAAATAGCGACATATCAGAAAAGTAACTTTGAATAAAGTTCGTGAAATAGAAATCCGCTCTCCTTCACTTATTTGTATTATAATCATAAGTTTATTTCAAACATTTAAAACCCTTTTAACAAAACATTTACATCTACCTCCGCTTTTCTTAAGTTTGTTTGCCATTACAAAGCAAACAGAAAAATATCTACAAAATTAATTTAAGTAATTTAACACAAAAATACAAAAATTAATATTAATATTTAATAATATGTTAAGGATCATACATATATAACCGCAAATAGGTACAACCAACGCCAACCAGCATCTTATAATTTGAAAACTTTTGATGCTTGTCTCGTCTCATTGTTTAATAAAAATGTTCGATGTTGATGTATTTACCCACGCGAACAAAATATATTATAATTTTAAATTTACTTAAAGAGAAATGTAAATCTTCTAACTTTTTCAACACAAAAAATTCAACAAGTAAATTATTTTAAAAAATACCAGTTTCATAAGAAACTTTTAATAAGGTTTCGTCGCCTGTTCGTATTGCGTGTATTTTAACAATAATATTTAATATAAACCAAACATTTAAAATAAATAAAGTGATTTGTGATTCTGTAGAAAGAAAATGGGTATAGATTCAAATTCAAGCTATAAATAGAGATAAGACTTGATTTATTTTATATTAGATTTTATCAATTTTAAATTGCGTTTTAGAGATCTTTGTTTACTAAAAGTGCAAAGGACTTGTCGAAAAAGAAAAGTTGCCTACGTATTGAGTGTTTTAGTATTGCTAAACTTAGTGGAGATCAGTTAAACAAAAACTTTTTGAAGAGAAAGTAAACAGGTGCCCTGAAATAAAGCCATGTGAAATAAGGTCAACTATCAAGAATTGGTCTTTTATCACAATTTGCAACAGTTGGTCTCATAAAAGTGTGTCCACACCAAAGAAACATTTCAGGAAACACTGTTTAAAAAACGTTTCTGAAATGTTTTTTTTTTAATAAATGGAAAGCATTTCAAAAATACTTCTTCTTTTTTTTCGTGTGGACGCTTTGAAAAACATTTCTAAAATGTTATTTCCCATTTTGGTATCTGTTTGACCTTGATTTTTTTCTACATCATCATCTTCATAATTTGTGTTCTTGTAAATATGAATCAAAGTATAGTTTTTTTTAACTTCTTATAGGAAGTTATTGTAATCGGTCCGATTTGTCGAATTGAAAAATTTGACATTTCTCGACGTTTCATGGCCCCTAGAGTCAAAATAAAAGATTTTTAGAGAGATGTCTGTGCGTACGTGTGTACGTACGTTCGTACGTCCATACGTCCGTACTTTCGCTACGTTTTTTTCGTCGTCCATAGCTCAAGAACCAGTAGAGATATCGACTTCAAATAATTTGGGTTAAACAGATAATAAAGATGCAGAAAGGACTATCAAAAAAATTGCGTGGGTGGTTTTTTTTTATCAAAAAGGTGAAAATTTTGGTTTACCCAAAATATCTCACGAACCAATAACGTAGGGAGTTGAATTAAATTTTGTATTATAAAGGGTGATTTTTTAAAAGCTATAGGAAAGGTTTTCAAAAAAAACAAACACATACAATTCAGAAAAATGCATGAAATCTTTATTTGAAGCGATAGGACGGTCCACATAATTTAATGTTTGAAGATTATTTCATGCAAATATTGAAATTGACTGCACCTCAAATGGTCCATCCGCTTAGTCCAATTTTGGCATACTCTTTCCAACATTTCGGCCGGTATCTCACGAATAAATGCTTCAATGTTGTCTTCCAATGCGTGAATTGTCTGTATAGACATGGCGGCCAATTGACCGGTCCCGAACATGAAATAAAGTGTTCACCGAGCTCGCCTCTCAATAAGTTCATTGTTGCGCGTGCTGTGTGGCATGTGGCACCGTCTTGTTGAAACCACATGTCATGCAAGTCAAGCTCTTGCATTTTGGGCATAAAAAAGTTGGATATCATCTCACGGTAGCGCTCACCATTCACAGTTACGTTACGATTCGCATCATCTTTGAAGAAGTACGGTCCAATGATGCCACCAGCCCATAAACCGCACCAAGCTGTGATTTTTTCTGGATGCATTGGTAGCTCTTGCTTGCAATGTTTCTGGCTGATATTCACTCCAAAATCGACAATTCTGCTTATTTACGTACCCATTGAGCCAAAAATGAGCTGACCATAAAATGGAAGAAGTGCGCGATGAACTTTCTTAACAGAGCACGCATTTTGATAATAAAATTCAATAATTTGCAAGCGTTGTTCGTTTGTAAGACGATTCATGGTTAAATTACAGACCAAACTGAAGATGTTTGACAGTGAAACAAAACACGAAACGTGCGTCAGCTATTTGAACCAGTATTGCCAAAAAGATAATAGCTAAAAATCACCCTTTATATTGTGACGTGATACAAAAATAATATATGTATTTTTGGAATTCCAACTAACGTTTTTTTTTTATAAATCAAAAATACTAAAAAAATATTTGTCACCTCGAATATTTTACGAACAAAAAATGATTTTATCTCCAAAATAATTTTGTGCAATAAAAAAAAACGTTTTTGACATCTGGTAAAATTTTTAGAAAAATCGAATAGACAGTTTTTTTTACAAAAAATAAAAACCTAAAAAAACAATACTAAAACTTAGTTCAAATTTACTTTCGACTCAAATATCTTTTCAAAAATTAAAACATTGGCTTCAAGCGTATTTTATCTCACAAAAAATATTGTTTTTATAAAAATCCAACTGTCAGTTTTTTTCATAAAAAAATAAAATCTACAAAAAATAGTAAGCAAATTTCGTAAAAATTGATGTTCGGTTCTCGATATCTCGTGAACAATAGAAGATATTGACTTCAAAATAATTTCATTCATCCAATTTGCATTTGTTTATATAAGAAATAAAAACTAAAAACTTTTAAGAAATGCTACTAAAATTGGTAAAAATTGTTTTCGACTAAAAATTTCGTTTACAAAAATGGATTTTGAAATCAAACTATTTCATCAAATGCAAAATATTGTTGGTAATTTTAAAATCTTTTAGAATATTTCAACTGACAACTATTTTAACAAAACACGAAAACCTAAAAGCTTTTAAGCAAGACAAATCGACAGACGAAATGGGAAGTTATCAGTGTGGGTCGCATCGCAGCCTCTTTTTTTAATTTAATTTTTTAAATTTTCGTCAAGAGGACCTGTCAAAACTTTTGCTATTTGTATACATTTTCATCAATTGGATAACATTCACGTTACTCCACACATTTACGCTTTTTCTTCTTATGTAAATGCTTGGGAAGCAAATAAAGTTTCCTATTCCCAATGGCAAGCAGATAAACATTTCAAAAACATTACAAAACGTTTCAGAAACAGAGAAATATTTCTGAAATGTTTTTGTTGAACGCTCGCGAAATATTTCTCTGTTTCTGAAATGTTTCTTTTAATGTTTCTGAAATTTTTGAAAAACTCTTCTTTGTTCTGGATACACCTTTACAGTTAAAAAGTGCCGTGAAATAAGGCCAAGTGAAATGCGACCAACTTTCAAAACTTGGCCTTGCTGTACTTTACAAAAGTGAAATATGAGCATTTTTCAACAGGCCTTATTTCTCAAAATAATTTGGCCCTATTTCACTTTGTCAAAGTCCATTATGACGAACTCCTAAAAAATTAACCTTATTTGACTTTTTGTAAAATTTTTGAAAGTTGGACTTATTTTACTTGGCTTTATTTCACATCATCAATAGAAATTCCAATTATCATAGATTTAAAGTTGAACAAACTGAGGTGGCTGATGATATTGTATTTGATTCTGATAAAGCTGATTTTGTAATTGATGAAAATAAAGATGATGCTAATGTAAATGCTGATGAATTTGATGCTGAAAACCCTGATGAAAATGCTGCCGTAATCATTGATGAAAAACCTGACGAAATTCAAGCTGCAAATGAAATTGAAAATGCTGAAAAAGCGTACAATCGCTCAACTACAGAAAATACATCTTCTTCTCGTACAGGTGTTCGTCGGAATAATATTCCAAGAACTGTTAGAGGCTGTTGCGAATTCCTACAAAATGATGTTTCTTTTAAACAAAAATTGTTCAACCTTGGTAGTTTTCGACCTTCTGTTGTGACTGAATCTATCGTCAACCATTTAGCTGCTGCTCTTGATATTAACCCTGGTGTTATTTCATGCTTTAAGTTGATTAAACGAGGTGAACCTGAAGAAAATATTAAGTTCGTTAATTTTAAAATTGGAGTTCCAGCTGAGTACAATGATACGATGTACATGGACAATATCTGGCCCATAGGTACAAAGCTACGTGCTTTTCAATTCATTTCAAAAAACGAAGAAGCACGACGTCACTTAGACAAAACATAAGTGGAGAAAATTCCGAGTCAAATAACATACCAATAAATAACTTAATATCGTGCCAAAATTTTCCGCCTCCTTGTGTTAAAAAAGACTTTCTTCTGTACTACCAAAATATTGGTGGTCTTCGTACTAAAACTAGTCAACTGTATTTCAATTCTTCAACGTCATATAATGATATATTCGCTTTAACTGAAACGTGGCTAACTGATAATCAATTAAACTCCGAAATTTTCAATGAAAATTTATACTGCGTTTTCCGAAAAGACAGAAGTCTTGTTAAATCTAAATTGACAAGAGGAGGAGGTGTCTTAATAGCTGTTCGTTCATCGTTTTCTTGTCGAGAAATTGAATTACCGTCTCTCTCATCAGAAATCGACGTAGATCAATTAGCTGTATACGTGTCACCTTAAACAACTCCACAGATGTTTTAATTATACTAAGTTATATACCACCAGGTAGTTCTGTTGATTTATATAATTTATATATAGAAAATGTTCGATTTGTTTTAAGTGTACAAGCTATAATCAGAACTGTATCGTACTAGGTGATTTTAACCTTTGCCATGTAAATTGGATCATAGATCCTGATGAGTTGTGCCTTATACCTTTTAATGTTAGTAATGTTCATGAATGTTTAGTAATTGATTCGTTTGCTGAATATGACCTCATTCAAATAAATAAATTCTGTAACGATTTAAATCGTACTCTTGACCTTGTTTTTGTCGATAGAGAATTTTGCACTGATATAAATAAAAATATTTGTCCAATTTTTCCTAACACTATTCATCATTTAGCTTTATGTATAAAATTTGAATCCTATGAATAATTTAAACCTTTTATTAATGAATTGTCTAAATATGATTATAAAAATGGTGATTTTAACTCAATTAATAATTATATGAATATATTTCCCTGGAGCTATATATTTGATAACTATGATTTATGTGATGCTTATAATCATCTGCAATGTTCGTTAACTGAGGCAATGAACCTTTACATTCCAAAAGTAGTTATTCGTAATAATTCTAGACCAGTCTGGTTCAATAAAAGATTAAGTAACTTGTGCAACAAAAAAAAAATAAAGCATATAAACATTTCCGAAAGTCTAAAGGCAATAATACTTTTCTAAATAATTACAAACGACTTCATAAAGAATTTGATGTTTTAAATAAGTTTTTATATAAGGATTACCTGTATCGCACAGAATCAAATTTGAAGCAAAATAGTAAATGTTTTTTTAATTTCGTTAATAGTAAGAAATGTTCTAATGGTATTCCAAATTGCATGCATTATTCATCAGGGACTACATCAAGTGACCTTATGACGATCTGCAACATGTTTTCAAATTTTTTTCAATCGGTTTATTCTCCATCTAATTTGCCCATTGATTTTTCAACTAAGGCACCTGGGAATCAGGTCGGTTCCTTTTATTTAATCTCAACTGATGTCGAAAAAGCTATATCTGAATTAAACCAGGATAAACAACCAGGTCCTGATGGTATTCCTCCTTTAATTTTAAAATCTTGTATATCCTCCCTCACTGATCCGTTAACTCGACTCTTTAATGAATCTTTTTTTAGATGACTGGAAGGTATCGTATATTGTTCCGATTCATAAATCAGGTCCTAAGCAAAGTGTTTCTAATTATCGTCCAATAAGCAAACTTTCAACGATCCCTAAACTATTTGAAAAAATAGTTTACGAAAAGTTATCCTTCATTGTTCGGGAGCTTATTTCCCCTGCTCAGCATGGTTTTGTTTCTGGAAGGTCAACTACTACAAATTCAACAATCTTAACCAATGATATAATAAAAAACTTTGAAAATGGTTATCAAAGTGATGTAATATATACAGATTTTTCAAAGGCGTTCGATAGGGTAAATTACACAGTCTTAATAAAGAAGCTTTTCGCCCTTGGTTTTCACTCAAATATATTGAGATGGTTTGAATCTTATATAGAGGGGCGTACCCAATATGTGCGTATTAATAACATAATATCTGATCCCATAATTGTGACTTCTGGAGTACCTCAAGGAAGTCATTTAGGTCCACTTCTTTTTTTGCTCCTTATTAATGATATTCCCGATTGTATCAAATCTTCTCATTGCCTTATGTTCGCCGATGATATAAAAATATTTCGATGCATTAAATCCGTCGATGACTGCCATCTCCTTCAGAATGACCTAATTAATTTAGCCGATTGGTGTAACTCAAATCAGTTATTTCTAAATGTTGCCAAATGTGATTTCCTATCTTTTCGCCAAAATTTTTCACCTATAAACTATGTTTATAACATTGATGATATTCCACTGCAAAAGGTTACAGACAAAAAAGACCTAGATGTCATCTTTGATCCTAAGCTAACGTTTTGCCTTCATATTGATTTTATTTTTGCGAAAGGAAATTCCTTACTCGGTTTCGTTTCACGTAATTCTAAAGAATTTTCAGACCCTTATACACTCAGAGTATTATTTTTTTCCTATGTAAGGCCGGTCCTTGAATACTGTTGTGTAATATGGAACCCCTACTATGCTATCCACTCAAATAGAATTGAAAGAATCCAAAAGTGTTTTACCAGGTTGGTCATTTATGGACTTCATTGGAACATACGAATGCCTCCTTATCTTACTAGGTGTAATTTAATTGGTCTCCAGTCTTTAGAAACTCGGAGAAAATATTTTGAAATAATTTATATTAGAGACATTATTAAAAATCAAATAAATTGTCCTTTTCTTATGTATTTATCTTTTTGAGTGGCCTTGACCTAATTAGTAATTCAATAATTTTGTTTAGCGTGAAAAATTAAAAAGAAATAAAAGCTAATATCTATTTTATAAATTCTGTTCGACTCATTTTTTTTCACTTAAAAGTGTTTTCATCAATGTAAAATATAAAATTCAACTGAGAATATGTTTTTACGTCTTTCTTAATTCCACATTCACAATTCACCTAGAATTCACTATTCGATCTTTTCATTTCTAAATTTATACTTATCTCTGTAGGGCCTATTATTTACGTATGTACATATGTATATGCGGTACCCGTGAAGTGGTAGTGAGTGCGTTGGACTGTCATACCAGAGATCTTGGGTTAAGTCCGTTCCTTATGCCACCTAAAGTTTTTTCACGAGCAGGTACTGCCTCTTGCGAGGAGTTGACAAATCCTCCAAATTTAATTCTTGTCGTGAAAAGTACTTTCTCAAATAAGCGACTCAGATTTGATATAAAACTGTAGGTCCCTTCCATCTCTCACAATACCCGAAGTCTTCAATTTAATTAATTTATAAATTAGTAGCATTTTGTACTTCTAATTTTGTGATGCTTCTTATTGAGTTAAGTTTCAAACTAAATTTCCTTGTATGTAATTTGTAAATATATTTAGGTATGTTTTAAAACGTATGTATATTAAAATGTATTAAAATATATAAAATGTTAAAATGTATATTACATGAACTAAACATGTTCCAAAAAAAAAAACATATTTAAATGCCCATCTTGACATTGACGAAGAGTTCAGAGATTGTACGGATACGGATATAACCTTAACCTGGCCACAGGAAAGGATGTGTCAAAATAACGTTTGATTGTTTCTTTTCCTCTTTATTTTTGAAAAGGATATAGCAAAATTGTGAACAAATGTTTCAAACATTTATTTATGCACATACAAGTCAACATATATTTTTATATGTTTTACATTGCATGTGTAGCTAACTTACTCAGGAGACGGAAGTGACTTTTGATGAGGGTTTCTCTGATATCACCTGATTTTGATTCTTATTCTGAGATTATTCTGAGCCGAACCGGTCAGCGTAACTGGGGACAATAGAGACAAAGACTTCATATATATGTATGTAAATTTAATATGATGTCAAGTAGGAAGTAGGTAGGGTCATAGGTGAATTTCCAATAATCAGGTGAAAAATGGTTTTAAAGTGGATAATAATAAAATAAAACTTTATTTACACAAATTTCATGATATTTGTATTGATATAAAATTAGAAGATACTAGCAAACCCGGCGAACTCCGTTTCGCCACCAGATGACTTCGTTTTTTGTAACCTTTCGTTTGGGGACTAAAAGATGAAGAAAAATTATTTTTTTTGTTTCATATTTAAAAGGAAAAATTTTATTTCATTTCACAACAGTAATGAAATCATTTCGATTACAAAAATGAAGTGAATCCAAAGTAAATACTGAATGGAAGCGTTATACTTGTCCGCAAATTATCCGTTTCATTGAAGTGGTCTTTGGTAAACTATATTTTTTGTTTTTTGTTCTGACGTTAGAACAAACAAAGCGGATGGTTTCCCAACTCTTTAACACGCATCGTATAGCTGCCCAATTGAAAAACAATGATTTTCTAAAATCATCCCGCAACCACTAAGCGAATGGCCTTGCGACTTGTTAATATTGTCATTGCGAACGCAAGGCGAACCGGAAATTGCAATCGTTTGAAGTCAAACGGAAGATCAGTCGGAATCATTGGTATTTGAGGAATACATACATTTTCACCTGCGTACTTTCCGTTAATAATGGTAGCCTAAATCAAATTCGTCATAAGTCATTTCACCCCAAGTCGAGAATCGTTGCAAAGTCGCGGTGGATTCAAATTACGCAATATCATAATAACTGAACCAACTTTGAGTTGCAAGTTATGTGGTGGAAATCCTGATAACTCCAGAGAGTTCAAAAACTCCGTTGGATAATTTAATACATCATCGGGATTTGTTATGGAATCAAAATCAACGGATTTGTATGTCACCAAATCGCCAGCGATTGTTGATTGAATGGTGAAATTCAGTGCGTGTACACCAATATTCTTTGTGGCGAGAATTGCTCGTTGACTTAACCAAGCATAATTCTGATAATTCTCACTAATATTTGGGAAAACATTTTCAATAAGAGCTAATTGAGAGTCTACAAATCGGCAAAAGTCGTTGGTAAGAGTAATTAATCCAGTTGTCGCATCAACTGGCACTTTTCCATTTCCAACAGCTAACAATTGTTTGGAAAATTGTGCAGCACTTTGATCATTTTGAAGTTGAACTCTCATATTAGTGGTTAGCGATAATGTTTTTACGTTATTCCACAAAAGTGATGCCTTCAGGCAAGCATTCAATTCATATGCAGGCGTTCTACGGGGAATTACTGGCAACGCCTGCCTGAAATCGCCTGATAACAATATCATCAAGCCGCCAAAGATGTTGTTACTTCGTCGAAGATCCTTCAGTGTGAAGTTAAGTGCTTCAAGTGATTTCTTATGTGCCATTGTGCAATGTGCACTCATCCCAAACAATGAGCTTGCATTGCATCAACAATTTTCCCATTGCACTGAATCGGGAAATAACGCCAAAGCTATGTCACATCAATTGTGTTTAAGTTTAGTGGCAACCTAAGCGCAGAATGTGCAAAACGACCGCCATCTAGAAGAGTTGCCGCAATTCCAGATGATGCTAACGCCAAAGCTATGTCACATCTTGATCGAATAGTGGACAAAATCAATGAAATGATAAATGTTTTCTTTGTTCCTCCAGGTGCGTCAGGAAGAATAGACCACCAGTATTATTGTCCACCGCTTGCATTAATGTTTCGTATACTTCTTTTTGCTGTTCATTCAGCAACGGCACATTATTTCGAACGAATTCCTGCAATGTATCAACATTGTATTGCAGCTCTCGATTTAATTCTTGGTTTAATGCATCGTGCATCGATCGATTTGGCGCAATCATTCCTACTTCATTGATCGTCAATCAGAATCATTCCTTCATTGTAGATTTCTTCGGTTATTTGCGTATCGGGATTATTCGTTCGAATGCGCAAGCGATGTAAGATATTTTCACATATGTCGCCTTTGTATTTGTTCCATAACTGAATTGGTTGTGAAGGCAAACATGTGGTGATGATAATTGCGAACAGCGTTCGTATTTGGTACGCATTTGATGAAACAACTGAATAAGCAAGTGTTAAATCCCAAAGAGATTCGTTCTCCAGCAAACCCAATAGTTGACATGCTTCTCAATATGTTTGGCATTGGTGGCCATTCACAGTTTTCAAATGATTTTGTTCCTCGTACGAGTACATTTACCAACAGCAGTCGCAAATAAAAACATTCATCATTTCTAGGATGAACAGTGTACATGCGACCTAGCGCATCAGTCCAACCTGTGTCCAATATAGAATTGGGGTTTCTTGTTTGCGACGTTGAAATTTCTTTTTTCATTGATTCCAAGTGTAATACTTGGGCATTTCAACGTATGTGCATCATCGTCACTGCGAATAGATCTGCTTAACACATTGCAAAGAAGCTAGTCAATGTTGTCGATGGTGGTCTCTCAGCTCGTTGTGCAGCATTAGCCTCAGTGAAGTAAACTCTTTGTCCATTTTCCAAATGCACTGCTAAATGTACAACTGTGGGATATTCATCCTGACTTTATTAAAATCCTCCTACCCTTCCTACTTACCCACATAACGCACATATTCAACACCATTATAATGACATCTACATATTCCATCCTATGGAAGACATCGAAAATTATCCCCATCCTAAAACAAGGAAAGAAGAAGTAATATAGACCGGATATCTTTCATGAATGTAAAATGACAATAATCTCTGACGTTTCTAGAGATATGGTTGACTAAAAAAGGTTCCCAAAAGTAAGCTTTGGTTTAGAACATAGGCCCTTGAAAAGTCAAAAAATAAAAAAAAAAATTCAATTCCACAAATCAAAACTTTTACAATAGCTTTCTATGGGAAGATAAAATAAGTTTACCGCTTTTCTGTTTACATTTTTCCTGAATTTTGTCTGCTATAAACCTCATGAATCCCGAGACCTTTCCAACGAATGCAAAACCGTGGAAATCGGGTCGTGCGTTCTGGAGTTATAGCGTCAGGAAGGAAAACCCGACTTATTTTTATATAGTAGATAACAACACACTATATCAGATCATGTATTGATTGATGATATTACCTTCAAAATTATTGCATGCATCATTGAAATAACGATAATGGTAAATTTTCTTTGAAAGATCTAAGCGATAATAAATAACAACTTTAAATAAATACTACTAAAATTGTTTAAAATTTCGTTTCGACTAAAAATCTTTGGGAAAGTAAAACAAATATTGAAATAAAACTTATTTTAGATCATAAAAATATTGATTCTCACTGATTGATTTCGTTTAACGATGTTATAGTATCAAATGAAGTAAAAGAAGAGTTACGAATGATTTGAATTGACACCTTTTTTTTACAAAACAAGAAAATCTACATGAAATAGTTTTCGACTCAAGTATTATGACAGCAAAGAAAGATATTGACTTCAAACTTTTTTACTCGTACACAAAATGAGTTTATTAATATTTTGTTGAAATTTTAGAAAAATGGGTGGGAACTTATCAGTTTTTTTTTTTTTTTTTAGTAGTCTTGAAACAATAACCTATTATAATGTTGATATTCAAAAGCAAAGAAGGTTTAATCATTATTTAAATGTACTTCCAATAGTCCGAGTCGTAAACCGAAAATTTAAGCTGATATTTTCTGTTCTAAGCCATTACTTTTAAGCACTACTGTTCACTGAAGTAGTTCTCCATTTATATTGATACTCTTTTTTAAATTTCAAAAATTCTTTCAGTGTTAGAAATCTTTTTTATTGAGGAAGACTATAGGCTACGATATTATACATCATGCTGAGACTAATACGAGCGGAACACCTACAAATAATGCTTTAAAATCGGGAATATTTTCAAAAAAAAAAAAATTCTAAAAATTACTCGCCAACCTTTTTTATTCTTACTAAATTTATTTTAAAATATTTAAAGCTTGCGAGTAACACCGGGTGGCGCAGCTAGTCAGTGATTTCTTCATTTGATCTTTTTCATATTGTGTCTATTCGTAATCGCTCTTTGTAACTCTTTGAATAAATAATTATTATAACGTTAAAAAGCGTGTACAGTTTTTTTTTATTTTTTGAAACGTCCTAAAGAGGAATTTTATCTTACATCATAATAATATTTTTTCTTAAGATCGAGTTGGTTAAACATACCTCTTTAAAAAGCGAAAAAATACATAATATGCTGTTCTTAAAAAAGTATTGTACGATGTTCTCACAAAGTAAGAAATTTTATCTTTTAGATACAGCTTAAGCCATTTTAGTATTGCACTAAGTTTTCGTAACTCCTTCATTGACTCCATCTGAGGTTTTAAAAAACCTTGAATATTTGTATATTTTTTTATATTTTTGAATAGTTTGTTTTAGAGATAATGTTTGGTGTTGATTCTGAATCCAAACTTCGATTAAAGCTATTAGTGCTTAAAATCAATAATAATCGTTTTCAAATATTTATATACTATTTTTTTAATGTATTCAAACAACTTAGTTTTATAACCTTAAGACTACGAATTCGTAGTTAAAACAAACATTTATGTTATACCTTTTTGCATTTTTTTCTAAATAACCATTCAAGTGGTACCCGTGGCATGATGGTTAGTGCGTTGGACTGTCTTCAGACGAAGAACCGTGGATAGGCGACTCCTGTACAATCGGGACGTCATGGCACAAGACGGAGTAGAGCTCCTTCGGTTCAGTAGGTATGTGTCCGAACGGGACCGAACTGATAGGGTGAAGCAGGAGAGCCAATTTTGGTGGCTTCGATCGGCACTTGATAGTGGGTAGTCGGGATGGGGTTTTAAGCCTTGGCCGGATTACATACTTATTTTATAGTTTTAGGGTTTAGTTTTAAGTAGAAAAGGCATGGTGGTACAAAAAAAAAAAATAAAAAACAAAAAAAAAAAACATGGAATAACAAAAAAAAAAGACAACAAAAAATGTTAGATAGTTAGATTTGCTGCTGTGGTTATTCTAGTTTTAAGTAGTTTAAGTAAGTTTATGGGTAGAATAGGTAGTTTAAGTTACATAGTTTAAGTTTTATTTTAAGCAGTTTTTAAGTAAAAATGAACAAAGATATTGAAATTAGTTTTTTTCAAAATTTTCTAATAAACAAAAAATAAATAAAATGAATTACAGTAACATAGATCTTAGGGCCGAAAGGCATTAGAATTAAGTATTATTGTTTAACTTAGAGTGTCCGTATGGGACCAGTAAGTTAGTTGTAAGTTATAGTTAATTATAGGCTAATTTTATGTATTTTTGTCTAGCTTTAATATAGTTATAAGATGAAATTAATAAAAATGAATTTAAAAAAAAATAAAAAAAAAAAGTGCGTTGGACTGTCATGCGAGAGGCCTTGGGTTCGATCCCTGCCTGTGCCACCTAAAGTTTTCTTGCACGGGTACTGCCTCTTGCGAGGAATTGACAAATTCTCCAAGAGTATTTCTTGTCATGAAAAATGCTTTCTCAAATTAGCCGTTTGGATTCGGCATATAAACTGTAGGTCCCCTCCATCCCTGCAATTACTCGCACCCAGGAATGGTTGAGAGTTGTAAGTCACTAGGCCCTGGTTCTCTACGGACTGTTACGCCACCTAATTTATTTTTATTTATTTAACCATTCAAGCATAACTGCTTCTGCATTCTTTTAAGGTTTATGTAGGGCACATCAAGACTTACAACTAATGAGGATTTTTCGAAAAAAAAAAATGAGATACTGAACATTTTTAAACGGAATATTGAAGAAAAGGAGTGGCTTTTATTCCGTCTGTCGATTTGTCTTTCTTAAAAGGTTTGTAGGTTTTCGAGTTTTGTTAAAAAAGTTATCAGTTGAATTATTTTAACAAAATTAAAAATTACCTACAATATTTTGAATATGATGAAATAGTTAGATTTCGAAATCTATTTTTGTTAACGAGATTTTTAGTCGAAAACCAATTTTTACCAGTTTTAGTAGCATTTCTTAAAAGTTTTTATTTCTTACACATATAAACAAATACAAATTGGATATATAAAATTAATTTAAAGTCAATATCTTCTATTGTTCACGGGATATCGAGAACCGAACATCAATTTTTACCAATTTCGCTTACTATTTTTTTGTAGGTTTTATATTTTTGTATGAAAAAACTGACTGTGGGATTTTTATAAAAAAAATTACTGCATTTTTAATTTTGAAAAGATATTTGAGTCGAAAGTAAATTTTTACCAAGTTTTAGTAATGTTTTTTTAGGTTTTTAATTTTTGTAAAAAAAACAGTCAATTCGATTTTTCTCAAAATTTTACCGAATGTTGAAAACAACATTTTTTACAAGATAAAATTAATTTGAAGCCAATATCTCAAAGTTTTGAAAAGATATTTAAGTCGAAAATCAATTTTTACCAACTTTTAGTAATGTTTTTTTTTAGGTTTTTGTTTTTTATAAAAAAAACTGTATTCGATATTATTTTTATTGTACTATTCGTACTAGAATGTCAGCTTGTTAGACTTGACCATTCCTTTTAATTTCATTGAATGTTTTCGATTTTTGTCAAAATTTTACCAGATGTCAAAAATGTTATTCTTCGTTGCATAAAATTGTTTTGGAGATTAAATCAGTTGTTCATTTTTTTTTTTGATTTATGAAAAAACCGTTAATTGGATTTTTTTTCCAAAAATATACTTGTTTGGTAACACGTACAATATGAAATATAAAATTCAAGTCACGTCCCTAGAGTTATTGGTTCGTGAGATATTTTGGGTTGACCAAAATTTTCACCATTTTTTTTAACTGCTATGGCAAAAAAAAACACCCACTCAATTTTTTTGAGAGTCATTTCTGAATCTTTCTGCATTATTATCTGTATACAAAATTTATTTGAAGTCGATATCTCTACTGGTTCTTGACCTATACACGACAAAAAAACTTCGCGAACCTACGGACGCACGTACTCACTCACGAACAGAAATCTCTCTAAAAATCTTTTGTTTAGATCTTAGGGACCTTGAAACGTTGAGAAATGTCAACATACAATTCGACAAATCGGACCGATTACAATAACTTCCTATGAGAAGTTAAAAATATACTTCATGAATTAACCTATCCTCAAAAAGTCTGATGATTTCTTACGAGTTTTAAAAGGCTGTATCTCAAATCTCAGATTTGAACTAAAACCATCAAAAATTTAAAAAAAAGTATGATACAAAACTACCACTAATTTTAACAGTAGAATAAAAACTCTTTGAAAAAAATATGTCAATATTGTTTTACAGATTTTTAATGAAAGTTTCAAATTTATTATTTTTATCTTATAAGTAAATTAATTTTAGTGTCAAATTTATTTTATGAAATATATTTTATAATACATAATACCTTCATCAAAAACTCAGCGGTTTAAAAATTAAACTCTAATTACATTTCTCTTCAAAACGTTTTTCAAAAAAAATCAATCTCGTTGGTTCATTAGTATTGTGAGAATGTCAAGTAATGTATGAAGGTTGTACCTAACATACATCATACATATTGATGCCAACCTGACTAGAATCAACAAAAAGAGCAACAGGATAACCAAACCAGCCCTTTTGTAATCTTAAAACGAAAATCATCAATGATTTTATGTTATTATACATCCAGGCCAATAGTAACCTTAATCCCATTTGTACAATATGCGATGAAGAATATAATACAATCATCCTCCTAAAGGACGTGTGGCGTACATATTAGCTTCGAAGCTACGTAACGTGTGGTATGATGTATGAGACTGGAATTTTATTACTCGTCCTGTAAATGGACTGGGATGAGAATGACAGACATAAAAAATATAAGAAAGAAAGTGAAGAAGGAACGTTGAGTCGAGAGAAATAAAACATTAGCCACGATGACATTTGACATAAAAGCCATCATTATATTCCTGTCAATAGCAATTTTTCTTTCGACCACGTATATCATTCAATCAGGCAATTAAAATCACATTCATTTTGAATAAAAAAAAAATAATGGTTTTGTTTCTTCTAAGTACTTTGGTTAATTTATAAAATTTATAAGTACCACTAGATATACATATGCATGTACTATGTATCTAGGCGCATAGACTCCCACTCATAAATTTCAAATAGACTTTTCTTTGGATTTTAAGATTGTATGTTGTGTCCTGTGACTCAAGTTCTTGGTATGAGTAAAAGTAAGAAAAAAATCAAGATCTCAGAAGACGAACAATTGTTGACCTTGTCCTGTTGAGCATGACTTGATTTTCGTTAATATCCTTAAGAGTTTAATAAATATAAAGTTTATTGGCAATAATCTGGTAGGTGTTAACTTTCCTTCTTGCGCCTGATGATACATATTACATACATAACAATGTTTGATGATAGACAAGTGATAATTCAAAATGAAAAATATTACACAAAATCGTATATTAGGACATTAAATGTATCATCATCTATTATTAAGTCGTCAATATTTGGATAAAAGCAACATCAATATAGACTACTAAGGACAATAAAAAATGAGTAGGTTTGAATTTTTGTTTCTCGATTTATAAGGCCCTATAGTAGACATATGTATATAACATTCGTATAAGAGTAAAAAGAAACGGAACTACACCATGAAAACGTTAAACGGATGGCAATTTATTACTATAATAATATAAATAATAATAAATAATATATTTAATGTGTTATGTTATTTTATAAAATAAAAGCATGTTGAATATATAATCAATAGACAGACAAAACTAAAAAAATTAAAAAAAGAGGCTGGGATGCAACCCACAATGATAAGTTCCCATCCCGTCTGTCGATTTGTCTTGCTAAAAAGTTTGTACGATTTCGTGTTGGGTTAAAAAAGTTGTCAGTTGAATTATTCTTAAAAATTTCAAAATTAAAAACAAGGTTTTGCATATAATGAAATAGGTTTATTTCGAAATCTAGTTATGTTAACCAGATTTTTAGTCGAAAACTAATTTTTACCAATTTTAGTAGTATTTCTTAAAAGTTTTTATTTCTTATATAAACATATACAATTGGGATGAATGAAATTTATTTAAAGTCAATGTCTTCTATTATTCACGAGATATCGAGAACCGGACATCGAATTTGCGTACTATTTTTTGTAGATTTTATTTTTTAATGAAAAAACGGACTGTTGGACTTTTATACAAATTTTACTGAAAGGGGAAAACAATATTTTCTGTGAGATTAAATAAGTTTTAAATCAATATTTTAAATTTTTGAAAAGATATTTCAGTCGAAAATCAATTTTTACCAACTTTTAGTAATTTTTTTTTAGGTTTTTATTTTTGTTAAGAAACTGGCAATTCGATTTTTCTCAAAATTTTACCAGATGTTGAAAACGTTATTTTTCGTTGCAAAAATTTTGTCTTCGTAAAATTTTGATTTATAAAAAAACGGTTAATTGTTTTTTTTTCCAAAAATATATTTGTTTGGTATCACGTTATAATATATAATATAAAATTCAATTCAAGTCTCTAGCGTCATTGGTTCGTGAGATATTTAGAGTTAACCAAAACTTTCAACTTTTTGCAAATTGCTATGGTAAAAAAACCACCCACTCCATTTTCTTGAGAGCCCTTTCTGCATATTTCTGCATTAATATCTGTATAACGAAATTTATTTGAAGTCGATATTTCTTCTGGTTCTTGAGCTATAGACGACGAACAAAACGTCGCAAACGTTCGGGCGTACAGACGTACGGACGTACGAACGTACGTACACACGCACGCACATACATCTCTCTAAAAATCTTTTATTTCGACTCTAGGGACCTTGAAACGTCGAGAAATGTCAAAATTTTCAATTCGACAAATCGGACCGATTACAATAACTTCGTATGGGAAGTTAATAAGATTCGTTGAGTATATGTTAAACTGCATTAGCTATCTCTCACCCACTTGACTGTTTAGGATAAGATGAGCACAGGATTACTCGTGAAAAAAACTTATATTGCACAGGCAGGGATTAAGCCCAAGGAATCTGGCATGACAGCCCTTCGCTACGCCCTTCACGCTACGGATGCATTGTCCAAATGGTATCCAAGTTTTTATTATGGAGAGGTGTTCTTCCGCGCTTGGCAAAACCCCTGCTTGAGCTTTTCCATACTTTTCCTACTCTTCTGGCGTTGTTCCGAATAGTTGGAAAACAGTATTTGTTCAGCCAATCTCCAAAACAGGCAAATCTTATTCGGCCTTTATTTATCGACCGATAATACTAACGTTCCTTGTTTTAAAGTTCACGGAAATGATTATCAATTTAAAGTTTAAGAAATATCTTGAGGAACGCAAGATCCTTTATGACCACCAATACGACTTTCGGAGCAAAAGATTCACTGATGATCTTATAATTCATCTCACCGTACAGTGGATTAGAAATTTTTCTTTTGAACCGTTCGATACACGTTTTTTTGGACGGGTTCAAGTTTGAAACCCACAATAAAAATGCTAGTGTGCCCCAGGACTCTATGGACAGTATTCAAACTTACTTAGGCCTCTTGGAAAGTATTTAAAAAAGAGCTTTTTAAATGATTGGTAACAATAAATAAATTAACAGAATTTCGTCACTCGAACGTCATCGTAAAGTTTCTTGTCTCACCCCTTTTTAACGTTATTTTAACTAATGAAATAGTAAGTTGCATTCATCCCCTTAAACAATTTAACCGTAATACTTATGCTTCTAGAAATGTCCACCAGTTTACTTTTGAGGTACAGAGATTCGTTTCTAAGCCGTACTGAGCGAATGTGGAATGTCTTGCCACGCTTTATTTTTCTCTGTTATTGCAATGTTCAAGAATTCAAACCCAATGTACGGCGTCACCACTTTTCCAAGCCTCCCTCTTTTTTTTTAATGCTCACACTGTGTCTTGGACATTAAAGGTATACAAAACCCCTTTAGTTTTGGCTAATTATAAAAAAAGGGTTGGGAACTAGAGATTTGCGGCTCAAAATTTCACAATATGGTACTGGGCGCTATTTCCTAAAACCGGTGATAATTCTACAAGTTATTTAGTGGGATGAGTCCTGAAACTAAAAGACGTTCTTATCGCTCTACCTTCCCAAAATCATCATCCATTCCCACATAAACAAGGCATACCAGCCTACGTTTATGTCACCAACTCCCTTCCCACCTTCCACGTTGTAATGGCGAAAAAGCTGGACAGCGCTCCTATCTCCTATGCTCCTTCTCACTCTAGGTAACCTAGCTGAATTGCTGTTATCCCAATCTTTTCCTCACATATCACACATCAACTGATTCCTCACCCTATCTCTTCCTCTCCTGCCACCTCTCATCTTTATAAGGCTGAATCTAAGGTGTTAAACGACCCGTGCCGATGATCAGCCTGGCTGGGGGCCCAATTCAAAAATAGCCCAGTCTCTAACAGAGTATCCGGATACCTGGCAACCTCCGGATTAACTAGCCTTATCTGTACATGCGAATCTCTGTTCAGACGGACCTCTTTTCTTCGCAACTCGTGGGATTAAGATGAATAAAACAAAAAACAAAAATGTAAAGGATGATGAGACCGATATCTCATCATCCTCTGCCTCGGCCTCCCTTCTTCTCCGGCCTGCAAGAAACGGGGAAGACATTGTCCTGATCCAAGAGCCATGGATTGTGGGATCCGTTGTTCGAGGACTCAGGACTCCTGGGTACTACACACTGTGTGTGACAGATAAAGGTAAACCTAGATCTTGCATACTAGTTTACTCCATCATTTCAATGACAAAGATACCACCGTAGCTAGGCTGGAAACAACCAAAGGAAGTTTCTGGCTGGCGTCGGCGTATCTTTAACATGACCACCTTGGCCCTCTTCCTGGAAAAACCCTGGAGAAAATCGTCGCTGAAGCGATAAGGCAAAGGATCCGCCTAATTATTGGGAGCGATGCTAACGCTCATCATACGGTATGGGGAAGTACCAATATCAACGACAGAGGTGAGTCTCTTTTTGAATATATTATTGGTACTAACCTCTTAGTAAGTAATGTTGGAAATGAACCAACCTTCATAACTAAAACTCGACAAAAACTCTTAGACATAACTCTTGTCTCAGATACTATACACCATATGATCTTGGACTGGAAAGTATCCAAAGAACACTCGTTCTCTGATCATAGATATATCCAGTTCAATATCAATGTGGATGATAACCCGAGTCCATTGACTTTTCGAAATTATCGGAAAACAGATTGTGCTTCATACAGGAACTCATTACAGAGTTTACTAAAACCTGGACTATCTTGTCCTTCCTCTAACGCCAATGAACTTGACAAAAAAGTCAATGACCTTACCTCAGCTATGAACAGATCGGTAGAAATTGCTTGTCCACTTATACACATAAGAGGAAAGAGGAAACCACAATGGTGGGCCTCAGAGCTTGACTCGCTCAGGAAAGAATGCAGGAAACCTTTCAACCGAGCCAAAGCCGCAAGAAGGCGATCCTTCTGTGGCACGATAGAAGAAACTTCTGAAGCCTCTAGGTTACGGAAAATTCTTTCAACTAATTGAGCGATGTTAAGCTGCTTGAAAAATGCAGAAAAAATGCTCCTGAACAAATTCAAGTAATTAATCGCTGAACTTACTATTGGATACTTATTTTCCTGGTATTTCTCTTACCGAGACTTGCAACGGTTATATACGTTCAAGTCCCAATACAACATATCCACAAGGTCTGATCACAAGGGACAAGCTACAATGGGCTCTCAACAGCTTCAAACCATTTAAATCTGCAGGACCAGATTGAATAATACCAGCCGAGCTACAAAAGACCTCTGACATAATTGCACCAATCCTTGAGGCAATTTTTACCAGCTGTCTTTACCTGGTCCATGTTTCCTCGGCATGGCGAGAAGTTAAAGTTGTTTTTATACCCAAGGCAGGTAAATGCTTGCAAGTCAATCCTAAAGATCTACGACCTATAAGTCTATGATCATTCCTTCTTAAGACCTTGGAAAGATTGATTGATATCCATTTGAGGGCAAGTATTGATACAAGACTTCTGTCTTCGTCTCAACATGCCTACTGTAAAGGTATATCGGTGGAAACAGCGTTACACACCTTAGTACGCACCGTCGAATATTCCCTCTATCATAAAGAGTTCACTATGGTTGCTTTCCTTGACATCGAAGGTGCCTTTAACAACGTGGACACATCTGCAATCACATCTGCACTAACATCTCTAAATGTAGAGAGTTCGCTTCGGGAGTTAATTCATTTAATGCTTACTAGCAGGATAATTAACTCAAAACTGGGCAACTCTTCTGCCGGACGATTCGTTAGTAGAGGGACACCGCAAGGTGGTGTTCTATCCCCTCTCCTCTGGAACCTAGTGGTGAATGAAATCCTAACTAGTCTAGATGCGGAGGGTTTCAGAGTGATAGCCTATGCGGACGACGTTGTTATAGCAGTTTCAGGAAAGCATCTTAACACGTTAAAAGAACTCTTACAAAATGCATTAGACAGACTAATACTTTGGGCTGATCGGTGTGGACTGGGTGTTAACCCACACAAAACCGATTTGGTCTTATTTTCGAGGAGATACAAAATTCCATTTGTCAACCCTCTCCATATTAAAGGAATCCAATTAAAATTCTCAGACGAGGCTAAATACCTGGGTCTTGTCTTAGATATAAAACTAAATTGGGTACGCAACGTACAGGAAACAGTCAAAAAAGCTACTGTAGCTCTCTTTTCTTGCAAAAAAGCCATCGGTAATAAATGGGGCTTACAACCCAAAATCACGCATTGGCTATACACATCAGTAATCAGACCGATTTTAATGTACGGTGTGGCAGTATGGTGGACTGCTTTAGAAAAGCTATAACCAAGACAAACTAAATAAAGTCCAACGTTCAGCTTGCCTATATATAAGCGGATCGCTTCGCATGACCCCACCTGCTACACTGGACACCTTACTCCGCCTAACACCTCTTGATAGATTTAGCAAACAAATAGCTGCAAGCTCTGCTATTCGCCTCAAAGCTTCGTCGCAATGGATTAACAACAACATTAGCTACTCCGTAATTCTTAGGTATCTAGAATCAATTCCAAAGCACACAGACTATACACTATCCCCCAACTGCAATTCGACAGAAACTTCCAGATTTCTATACCTTCTAGATCTTTCTAGGAGGATAGCGCATTTCCGGAAGACGAGTCAATTCATTTTTATACAGATGGTTCAAAAACAAAAAAAAAGGGGTTGGTAAAGGTGTGTACTCTGAACGACTGAAATTAAGTCTCTCATTCCGCCTTCCCAATCATTGTAGCGTGTTCCATGCGCAACTTTTGGCGATTAAAGAAGTCTTGTCCTGGCTTAAAGAAAACGTGATATCAACATCTGATATCCGTATTTTCTCAGATAGTCAGGCCGCTATCAAATCTCTGGACTATGTCTCTACAAACTCTATAACAGTTCGATCATCTCTAATGGAGATGACACAACAGTTTAATATTCACCTTTGCGGGGTGGCGGGCCATAGAGACATTCCAGGTAACTGTAAGGCAGATGAATTTGCCAGGAACGGTACAATACAGCCCATCCTACCACGTTTGGCAAATGGTGGCATACCAATCGCTACTTGTAAACTGTTGCTAATGCAAGACGTTGTGATGAGGGCAGACACCAGGTGGAAAAACATCACCACGTGTCAAGTCACAAAAAACATCTGCCCAACACTGGATTTAAAACGTTCAAGGTGCTTGCTCTCTCTAAGCAGATCGCATATAAGCTCGATAATAGGTGTTATAACCGGACACTGTCTAATAGGAAAGCACGCCACGAGATTAGGCGTATTCTTTTTTTTTTTTTTTTTTTTTTTTTTTTAAATTATTTATTTTCATTCCATTCTCTATGTACAATTTTAATAATGTTAACATAAATATTTATTTAGAAAAAAAATAGTAGGTATCATTCTATAGTTGAAAAACTAGAGGCGAATGAACCATATCAGGAAATTTAAAGCATATGTATAAAAGACTAATGAATATTTGGGGTACTTTGTTACATGCAAATAGCAAAAAGTTAAAAAAATAATAATTATTAAATGAAGTAAAACAAAATTTGAAAAGAAAAGTAAATACAAAGCTAAAAAGTTATGCTATACTTAAAAACAGATTTTTGACTATCGAACTGTTCATTTCAAAGAGCCATCTTTTTACTGATTTCAAAAATAAATTAGGATATTGAAGTTTTTTAGTTTCAAAAGGATTAGATTAAAAAGTTTAGGTGCTGTTGCAGTGTAAAAATTTGAGAATTGAGTTCTATTACTCATTGGAATATTAACTAAAAATAGATTATTAATTCTTAAGCTATGTGTATTTGAGCTTCTGAGTACCTGACTGTATCCACTTCTCATGAAATAAACTTTAAGAACTTTATATACATAAAGGTGTTTCAACGGCAAGATACGACGATCTTGAAATAAAGGCCAACTACTTGTTAACCTTGATTTCTTACAAATGATTCGGACAATATGTTTCTGCGATGTAATTATGGGATCAAGCGTGTTTTGATATACACCTCCCCAACTAGTTATTCCATACTGTAGCTTAGAATGGACGAGCCCAAAGTATATTGTTGTGAATAGATTTTTTGTACAAGTTCGTTTTAATAAGAACATTTTACGTGTTACGGACATTAAGTATTTTTTTAATTCCCCAGTATGTTGTTTCCAATTTAAATTTTTGTCAATTGTAACACCTAAATATTTAAAACTATTAACGAATTCGATTTTAAAACAATCATTGGAACAAGGTGTCATATGTTCAAAGCTGGATTTTCCACAAGAATGTGTAGCTAAGCTTAGTTTCTTACATGTTCCTGAATGGAAGATAACATTACAGTCCAAGATTGGAGCTGTTTGTTTTAAATTGCAGACCATTACTTTTGTTTTTTCACTTAAAATGAGCTCATGCCTAGAAAACCATTGCCTTAGTACATTTAAATCTTTTTGTAACATAGCGATCAATTCAAATAGCGAATTGCTAACATATGTCAGAGCCATATCATCAGCGAACGCTGTTATTTTGCTAATTAATGATTGTTTGAAGACAGAGTTTATGTATATCAAAAACAATATTGGACCTAGCACAGATCCTTGAGAAACACCGGTAGTAAGCTCCTGAACATCGCTAAATATTCCATCGATTCTAACTCTTTGATGTCTTGCGGATAAATAGGAAGCAAACCAATCGAAAACCGGACCTCTAAAACCAGCTTTATAAATTTTTCCTAAAAGGATCTGATGATTTACCAAATCAAATGCTTTAGTCAGATCAATAAACAACGCTAGAACACTTTTACTGTTGTTAAAACTTTCACTCACCTCACTGCAAAACTTTAATATGGCATCTTCAGTACCCCTACCTTCACGAAAACCAAATTGGTCGTTGCTGAAAAACTCATTTTTGTCTAAAAAAGCCACCATACGATCCTTTATGAGTTTTTCAAAAAGTTTAGAGAACGTTGGTAATATGGAGATTGGCCGGTATTGACTCATAACAACACGACTACCCTTTTTAAACAACGGAATGACTTCAGCTTCTTTCAAAGACGATGGAAAAATTCCAGAGGTCATACTCATATTGAATATGAAGCAAATCACGTCAACTATATAGAAGGCAATTCGCTTAAGCAGGCAATTGGTTATATCATCAGATGTACTGGAGCATTTGTTATCAAGAGACATTATTTTTTTGTATATTTCGTGAGATGTAAACGGAACAAATACAAAACTATTACTTTGGAATTGGTCTTCTACCAAATCTGGATACATATCACAGTTACAATTGTTATTAAAAGTGGGACAAGGTTTTAAATTTGATGCGACAGAAGTAAAGTATCTATTAAAATTATTAGCGATATCAAATGGATTAGATATAACTTCATTATTAATTTTTATTTTTTGTATGGAATCACTATTTTTTTGTTTGTTTAAAATAGAATGAACCACTTTCCATTCTTCCTTAATATTCCCTCTACAGGATTCAAGCTTACTGGAGTAGAAATTATCACGACTAATTTCTATTTGTTTTTTTACATTTTCACTAAGTTTAGAGTAGTATTTTTTCAGATTCTGATTTCGTGGATGCCGTTTACATTTTTTCCAAACCGAGTTTTTCTTTTTAATTAAAGTAACTAAGTTCTTGCTAATCCATGGCCTAAAACGTTTTAGATTACAAGCATTGTGAAGATTAGTACGAGAAGAGGTTGATTCATTAATATGTGAATTAAGAATGCTTATAAATAAGTCATACGCTTGCGAAGGATTAGTTTCATTGTAAACCTGATCCCAAAATTCGAACTTTAATGCCTCCAAAAGAGTTGGAAAATTGACAGCTTGTTTTAGTTGGAATGGAATATTTTTTTTAACGCTATTCTGAATTAATCGTTTTAATTTTAAGATTATTATGCAATGGTCTGTGATCTTGAAATCGATTACTTGACCTAATAACCCATCAAACCAAACAGGTGTCAATCTTAAGAATATGTGATCGATACAAGTTTGGGACGTATTTGTATTCGCGTAGGTTCATTTATAATTGACTTTAACCCATAAGAAGACATAAGCATTAAGTAATTGTCCGAATCTGTATTATTTACAAGAATGTCTATGTTAAAATCTCCTAATAAAATGAGATTTGTTGTTTTTATATTCTTTAAAAGATTTTCTAATTGTTGAAAAAAAATATTTAAGCCTGTTTCATGTAAGCGATACACACATACAAAACAAAATTTTTCGTTTTGAAAAACACAATTTACTTTAATTATATCGGCACTGCTCAGATTATAAAAAACAACTTCGCATTCAAATGTGTCTTTGATAAACACTGCAACACCACCTGCACTATATGAATTATTGCAATTGCCATATAATACATAACCAGATATATTATAGTCTGAAAGCTCGTAGTCGTACAACCAAATTTCTGTTAAAAAAATAAAATCAGTTTCAAAATTTAAAGCTTCAAAATGAGCAAGAAAAGAATCAAAATTTTTTCTCATACTACGAATGTTTTGATGAATTATTAAGGGTGACATATATTCAATAGTTTTTACATAATTTTTTGCACTATAAGAAAATTCAGAATTCATAATTATATAACAATTAAATATTTAATTTTATAAATTATTTAAGTCGTCAGAGCAATTTACTCTGACAACACTGTCACCTTCTTTCTTGCGCAAAAAAATTACATTGTTTCTCATCCATATGAATTTATATTTTTTTGTCACCTTCACCTTCTTAGCTGCATTAAAGAGTTCACGAGTATGAGACGTCATGCTGTTATTTATGTAAATGTTGGTGCCGTCATGATCATCACCGAAGATTTTTGTTGTTATCTCTGCTCTTTTTTTGTGTTTCGTCTTCATTATTTCATCCTTAGTTTGGCGACGGGTCAGTTTAACAACTATGATGTTTGCGGTTGTTGACGATGTGCTGACTTTGGGCGCTGAATTGAGAGAACCAGTGCTTTTATTAATTTTTTTCATATAGCAATAGTCAATGTCTCTCTCGTCAATTTCTACACCCACACCCTCCCGCACGATATGAAGGGCTAGTTGCGAGGCACTTTTATTCTCAATGTTAGGCACATTAAAAATTTCTATTGTGTTAGAGAGGTTGGATTGTTCTAACAAATGGACTTTATTATCTAAATCACTTATTCTTGCTTTAAGCGCAGTGTTTTCATTTTGCAGATCACTTATGACAGATAAGAAATTTTGATTTATTCTTTTTAAGTCAATCAGTTCATTATACACAACTTCAATTGAAATTGCATTTGGAGTTTGATCAGTTAGTTTTTCGGTTTGATTATTTGGACGGAGTGAAGTGCAACGCAAACATTTCCATGTTGTTTTTTCTCTTTTCATGGACTCGATGTCTACCGGTAGCAAATTCACACAAGCACCATGATAACTTTTTTTACAATCACTGCAATTTATCTTGCTTTCACCTCTAACAATCTTTTCGTTACAAGATATGCAACTCATAATGACTGATTAATTATTGTAAACTTAATACAGAAATTAAATCTTTATTAAAGTTTATAATTTTTGTACACCTTTGCTGATAATGCTTGATACGTGCGTACCCCACAACACTCACAAGCTCACTCTCAAATGATTTCTGCAGAAGCTGTATGGACGAGGAAGAGGAAGAAACAATTCTTCATCTTCTCTGCACATGCCCTGCTCTGGCTCGAAAACGCAAAAATTACCTAGGAGAATTCTTCTTTAACGATCTAAACGATCTAAATCATGTCGGCATAATTAGCCTCTCACGTTTCGTAAGATACTCAAACTGGTTCCATTGAGCTTAGGAAGTAACCTCAAGATTCATGTGGTATCACAATGGGCCATTAAACTGGCCTAAGTGTGTCCGTTTCCATGTATAACCTAACCTAACCTAACCTAGTGTTAAACAGGCAGTACCAAAATAACCAATGATTTAAAATTGAACTTGATGTTCCACCCCGTAAACGCTAATAGGGATATTTAATAACAATAATTGTTCTGAAAACGAGTGTGGCCAAAAGATCCAGGACTTTGGAAATAACATTTGTTTTTCTAAGTTGAAGATAGTTTTATAGACTTTGTTAAGGGGACTATGCGAGTCGTAAGATGACAAAATTCATCATAACTAAACTATAATGAAAAGTATGTATTTGTTTAAGGAAATAATTGGGGACACTTAAATTCGATTAGTAAAATTAAAGCTGTCTGGAAGCATTTAGTTTATTTACTAATTATATTTTACAATTTATTTGTACCTCATTTACCTTTATTTAATTTTTTAGTTCAATACACAACTATTAAATAATTCAATCAATTGCTATATGGGGTTTATTTATAACAAAACAAAATAATTCAAAAGTCACCTTACGATAAACTCGTAAAATTACCCACATCACAAGTACATTCAATTTAATCCTACACAATGAATCAGTATGTTCCTATTCCCACGGGTCTTTCGTCTTTGAGAAACTTTCTTTTGATTAGGTATACCTTCACCAAAAATTCTCGAAAATTACAATCAAATTTCATTTCCTCTTTTGTATATACATACATACATGTGTACATAATATAAGACTACTAGAGTCTCAGGTGTCTGTGCCGCAGCAGGTGATGCCATTATTTACCATTGTGTAGAAATATTTCGGTTCAAATGTTTTGGATAGTTTGATCTTCTGTAAGAAATAAAATTTCTTATATTATTTTGTCCAGGAAGCATTGAAGGCAAAGATACTTCGAATGTATTACTATATAGTAAAAGTCAAGTCGATACATATATTTATATATATAAATATAGAAGAGAAAAGCAACTTTTATGGGGGTTTATTCATTTTATACATTCAGTATCCTTCGATTAAAGATATTTGATATTATTTTTTATATAACTGCGAACAATGATTTATGCGTAGCTTTTAAAAAAATTGCTACTTTCTAAGACCTTCACTAAACTGACTTCAATAAAGTAAGACTTAAAGACAAAGAATGTTAAACATTTAACATACCATATTGAAATAAGGTATAAGTAATTTGACTCAAGTCGCTTGCAGGAACTTGTAAAAATTTTGCGGATTCTATCAAATAACATGGAGTGTATTTTAACTCTTTACTAGTAAGAAAAAATCTTGGTTTGGTTTGTCGATTGAATTGAAAACTTAATTTCCTTCGAATTAAAACCCTGTCGCTCACGGTAATTTTAACATTAAGAGTAAGTCTTCTTTTGACTTCTTAGATAGACATAAAATTCAAAAATTATTTGCCTACTTTAATGAGTTTTGTATATCAAAATGTTTTTCAACCAACGTTAATATGCATTGTATGTATGTATGTATTTTCGACTTTTTACCGCAATAAACAAATTAGTTTACACATTTATTTTTAGATGAACATGAATTTTTGATAAAATGGAATTGTATTAAGGAACTGTTAATATAGACTTCTTATTTAACATAATTTAATAACCTTTTTAAGAGGGGTACAATTCTTTAAAAGTTATATAAATACACAATTTAAGCTTTAAGAAGGCTGAGGTAAAATTGAATAAAACTAGGAACTTGTAATTTGTATAGTATCTGTATAAGTTCTGTCTTGTTTGAGCAGTTAAATTGGAGGGAGAGATAGTATACGTAGGACTAATGGGGTGGGAACAAATTTTATGAAATGTTTGTTATGTTGTACGGAAAAATAAAAAAATCTTTAAGCGGTTTAATTGATAAAATGGAATAATTTAGTTTGTTGTTTTAACTAACCAATTTTGATGTTTGAAAATTGTATTTGGATTTTTGAACATGAATTCGATTAGATTTTAAATTTCTTCTGATTGTTTTTGAATCTCACAAAATATTATAATATAGGTATGGTTGACTTCCCATATATTAAACTTAAAATTATTTACCTTACCAAATTTTAGTTGCTCTTCAATTAAAAACTTTGGCCATCCGCCAGTTTCTTTAATCATGGTTTATTTCTTACACTGGCAACAGCTTTCTTTTTGCAATTTGGACAAAAAACCAGCATTGAACAGCATTGAAAAATATTGACAACTTACATATCTGTTCAAAATAATATAAAAAGTAACAAACCAACTGATATTTAAACATTTTATAAAGTTATACGAACGAATATCGACATTTTACTATATTTTAATCAAACTGTGTAATTTTCGATTTCTATTTGTAATTTTTCATATTTCTCCAAAATACAATTTTTGCCCTACCATTTTTTTTTTCATAATAACAGAAAAAGTTAAACTAATTGTTTGAATCAGTTTTGAAATATTATAAAATGCCTCCTTAAATAATAGATAATAGATAATAGATAGAATAGAATTTGGCATTTATGGCAATGGCGTTCCATTCCTTTTGTATTTCAAGCCATAGTTTGTGTTTATTGTTGGAAACCATGTTGCCTAAAGAGTTTTTTAGATCCACTCACAAACTATCAATCGGGTTGAAATCGGGAGAATGAGATGCCACCAAGGACTCATCAATTTTGAATAGTGTTTGGAATCATATTATTGGTATATTGTCCTCAGCATTTGGAAGCAATTCCTCTTTTAAAATAAATCGTTGTGTTTCCTTGGTCATGGTTATCGTGAATTTGGAAGATTGGTCCAACACTTAACCAAGGAAAGCAACCCCACACAATGATGCTACTACCCCTGTGTTTTACTGTTTTTTTTTTTTAATATAACGGAAGTGAGACTCCTTTCATAGAACATAACATTTCTTCAGTGTGACCCAACAAGGTTTATTCTTGTTTCATCATTTTTAAGATGAGGCAAAACATTTTTTACCTTGTCAAAGTAATAGGCTTTTCACACCAAACCCAAAACCCGGTTTTCGCGAAAATATCGGTTTTCGCCGAAAACCTACATCGAAAACTCAAGTTTTCCCATATATTTTTGGTAAACCACAAGTTTTCTTAAACCACAAGTTTTATATAAAACCTCTCGAAAACTAATTGCAAAGTTGAACTAAACAAAAAAACCTTTCGAAACATTCAGCGCTTAAATTAATGTAAACAAAACAGCTGATGGCTGCTGTCAAAACAAATATTATTTCATTTTGAAATAAATTTGGTCGTGGTAAGTAATATTATTTATACAATTTCCTTACAAAATAAGAATTATTGCTTTTTGTTTTTTATTTACAGAATATGGAAAATTTGCCAACGTCCAGAATAAAAGCCCCGGTGACTATTTGCGGCACTGGCGGTTCTTTTATGATCCTCCAGAGTTTCAAACGCTCTTTGTTAAGCGAGGAACCGGAATTCACTATGGCTACTGGCGTGACGACCACAAGGACGAGGAAGACTTGCTCATAGTTCTTAATGACGTTTCCAAGGGATGCGTCTTCGAACTCGTCGCCACAAATATGTTCGACGCTTTCGCTTACTACCTGGAGAAAGACTTTCCGTTAACTCCGTCCAAATATCAAGGGTTTGGGAGATATGAGAAAGGCGATAAGTTCATTTGTGGAGGAGAATAAGTATGAAAGAAAATCTCTGGTGGAAGTTAAGTCGCAGCGAGCTAGGAAAATTTGCGCCAAAACATTCCACAATGTGGGAATCGTTGTTCCAGTGAATAAAACCACAACAGTGGGCTATCGCCCCTTGATGGACAGCGATGCCAACATCAAGAAGATCCTCAGTGCTTTGGACAAGCCAGGCGAGTGTGATTTTGGTACGAATCTGGAACTAGGAATTGACCTTTTTTGCTCCGGCCATAAGGACAGGATACACGAAATCGTTCAGAATCTTCTCAACCCCGCCTATAAGCTGCTTGGACGGCCACAATACATGGCGATTCTGAAAGCACATTTGGCCAACAGAGCAATAGTCATAAGCAGTATTTTGGATTGAGTTTGTTGTGAAAGAAAAAAGAAAATGTTTTAAATAAAATTAATTTTTGTAGTAATAGTTTTGTTTTTTATTGATTTGATCGTATATTTTCTACACAATTAGCTTCTCTTTGGTGAATTGTTCTGACCGGTTGAAGTGAACAAAGAGGATAGCTGCAGCCAAGCGAGCTTGTAATTCTTGTTGGTTCATGTCGTGAGCCCATTCCACCCGTCCCCAGAACTTCAGTTGAAACTCTTCTTCGAGACGAGCTAGTGTTACGGCCTTGTCTGCGCTGATATGCTGATCTATCACAGCACAGGAAAGGATTATCGACTCAAGGGTGTCGACAGCAAAGAAAAATCCTTAGGAGAATGTTTGAACTTCAAGAATTTTCAAAAAATTGAATCTTGAGAGAATACATAACATATAGAACATCTTCACTGTGTGAAAGGAAGTACTTGGATATTTTCATTTTATCCGCACTCGAGACGATGGGTGGTGATAAACTGGGAGTTTTTTGTATGTTCGTATCGAAACGTTTGTTAAACCACTCAATGACGCGATCCCATTTGTTCTTTTGGAGGTCGTATAGATCTTTGTCTTCCTGAAAATCAACTTGATAATTACCTACATAAGGCTAAAGTTTGTATCTTGCATTTCCAGATCCTTTAGTTCATTGCAGAGTATATCGAAAGTTCTGCGGCTCGTTCTGAAATGTTGTTTGAAATACTCATCATCGTTTACTAACATTTCACGTTCCCAAAAAGTGCTGGTACGTCCCTGCATAAAATATTTAGATATATGTACATATATACATACATAGCTTCCTACTAATTGTATTGTTATAACAAGCTAAGCTTTGTCCCCATATTTCTTTGTCGATAACGATTTTCAATTGTATCAATTAAAGCTTTTCTTTTCTTTCGAAGTTCCAGGATTTGCAAAAGAAAACGACTTTTTTTTATCATAGAGGCTTGAGATAATGAAAAAAGTTTAACAAAATCTTCATATTTTGTTCAACTTTCTTTTTATGTATTAAAATCTATTTCTATTGGTTAGAATTCATTTTATTTTCACAAATAATTTGAGAAAAACAAACCTTTTTACTCACACAATTTTTAATCAACACAAAATTTGACAGCCGGTGTCGAACAAATTTAAATGTCAAATGAAAACGTGTAAATGTTCGGTGTGAACGAATTTCGAGTTTTCGAAAACTTTTTGCCGAAACCCCGGTTTTGGGTTTGGTGTGAAAAGCCTATAATTTCCTATTATTTGAACAACTATGTATTTTAAAAATAAGTGTTGTGCAGTTGAGATGAAATTTTGGCTAAATTAAAGCACACCACAAGATTGCGTTAAAAGTTCACTAGCCTGGTATGCTAGTGGATAACACATTTGGCCGAGAGTGTTCTGAGGCTCAATTCAAAAATATCAACTCGCTATTCGGGACAATTCAAGATCTCGAATTATTGCTTTACGAAGCAATTGAAGCAATTGAAGGCACACAACAATGCGCGTTTTTATCGCTTCCTAGTTCGAGCCTCAAACCAATTTGAATTGGACAACAGTTAACAAACAAAGTTGACACATTCATAAAATAAAAAAGAGGTTGGGATGCGACCCACACTGATAACTTCCCATCCCGTCTGTCGATTTGTCTTGCTTAAAAGGTTTATAGGTTTTCGTGTTTTGTTAAAAAAGTTGTCAGTAGAATTTTTCTTAAAAAATTTAAAAATTACCAACAATATTTTGCATTTAATGAAATAGTTTGATTTCAAAATCAATTTTTGTTAACGAGATTTTTAGGCAAAAACCAATTTTTATCAATTTTAGTAGCATTTGCGTACTAATTTTTGTAGATTTTAATTTCGTATAAAATAACTGATTGTTGGATTTTTATAAAAAATGTTTGGTTAACCCAAAATATCCCACGAACCAATAACACTAGAGACTTGAATTAACTTTTAAATTATAAATTGTGCCGTAGTAATACCAAACAAATATATTTTTGGAAAAAATCCAATTAACGGTTTTTTTATGAATCAAAAAAAACTGAAACAAAATATTTTTTGTTATCTCGAAAATTTTATGAACAAAAAATGATTTTATCTATAAAACAATTTTTTGTGCAACGAAGAATAACGTTTTTAACATGTGGTAAAATTTTAAGAAAAATGAATTGACAGTTTTTTTTGCGACCCACCTGATAACTTCCCATCCCGTCTTCGTTTTTGTGTTTTGTTAAAAAAGTTTTCAGTTGAATTATTTAAAACAAATTTTAAACTACAAACAAGATTTTGCATAAATATGATGAAATAGTTTAATTTCAAAATCTATTTTCGTTAACGAGATTTTTAGTCTTAAAATTTTTACCAACTTTTAGTAATGTTTTCTTTAGGTTTTTATTAAAAAAACTGTCAATTCGATTTTTCTTAAAATTTTACCAGATGTTAAAAACGTTATTCTTCGTTGAACAAAAAATTGTTTTGAAGATAAACCTCGAAAAATCTCCTTAAATTAGTTTTACCTGTAAAATTCAAGATTGAAGCAAATTTTGTTGAGAATCTCAATAGCTCATTGATACTTCTCTTTAGCATGTTAGCTGCATGGTCAAGGCAAGGTACAAGCTTATAGTATTCGTTTAGTCAAAAACTCCAAACATTTTATATATACAGGCTTAAATAATATTTTAAGTATGTATTTAAACATGTAATGACTATTTAAAAGATTATGTTGAAGTAAACATTTTTAGTTTTTGAACTAATAGAAATAAGTTTTGAACTTAACACCGAAAAAGGGTCAAAGCACGCTAGAACGATTTATCCAATAGAAAAAGCCAATTCTCTAAATAAATCGAAGATAGAATGGTATAAAAATATCCTATGTACGAGCATCAGAAAATAAAATATGAAATATGTTGACCAAACTTCTCTAAGTTTAAATATCAAATCATGTGATTTTGGCCCAATCGCCTTTATTTAATTTTATATCTATACTAGGTATTTATATCATGGAGGGTAATTTGAAGGTTAGATCATTTCAGTCCCAATTCATCAAAGACAAGAATCTTTAATACATTATTTATGTATGTTCAGTGATTCCAATTCATTTAGATTTGTACAAATAAAATTAATGAGCCCTTCATGGTTCCAGGACAAAACCTCTGAAGTGAACTCTCTTCAAACAAAACTTAAAATTTGATTCTTTCGGATCTACCTTTTCACTCGACTGGAAACAATAGTGCGCATATTATAATATGGGTTTTGATAGTATCTATAGGCAATAGTTTTAAAATGAATCTCTTTTTGTTTCGAATCATAAATTATAAGAACACTTATAATTTAACAAGCTGAACAACTTTATTTGAATAGAAATTTTGTGGCGATGAGCCCCAAGGGGACACTTACGAAAGGTTGCAGCCAAACGTCCCATGTAATGTTTAATTGATTTATGTTCATAAATATTTAGTAACTCTAAACTTACTTATGCTTTTGTTTTAAATCATGTTGGTTGGCAGGTATTTTATAAATTCGCTTTTTTGTAAATTTAATTGAAGTAGAGATATGTGAAGGAACAGTCTTTGGAATTTATGAGGCATTAATAGAATTTGCAGGACAAAGATTTGGAAAAATTGTATTTAAATGAGTTTAAATTAAGTACAAATATAGTTAATTATTATTTTTGATGACATATAATATGTAAAACTACGAACGTATACAAATATATACAGTGCGGTTCGAAAAATGTTGGTCAAACTTTTTTTTTTTCAAATTTTGTCAAATGTGTTGAAATAACAACATATTTTTTAATGAGGTTTTGTTTTTTTTTTGCGGTTCAAATCGTTTTATGATACAATAAGAATTTTGAGATTTTTCTAAAATGGTCACGGTAGCAAAAAGTGATTATACCGAAAAATGATTTTTTTAGGTACATGCCTAAATTTGCCTCATTTTTAAGGATTAAAGAAAAATATTTTATTGGTGCAGTTGTTTTTTTTATTGCTTCTCAGAAACATGTTGTATCTTATTAGTACTTAGTTGGACCTCCTCTTGCTTTTATTACGGCTGCACATCCGCGAGACATTGAATGAGATAGGGTTTTCCATGTGGATGCACGTATCGTGTTCCAGGTCCGAGTAAGTAGATTTGGATTGAGATCTGGACTGTAGTCAACTTAGTACATCGATATTATTTACTTCGAAGTACTTTTTAACCTTAGAAATAAAAAAGAATCCAAATATTATTTTTAGTCATAAAAGTTTTAGCTTTTTTAAAGCTTAATATTAGTCAGTCATGGTAAAAATAAAAACAAGTTCATACTCACAATTTTGCCTGTATGACAAGGAGCATTGTCCTATTGAAAAATGAAACTGCAAGTGTCCCCCAAAAAGCTCTAAAACCGAGGGCTCTAATACGTTTTCCAGGACTCGAAGGTAAACTTTTGCATTGTCTTTGGATTCTAGAAAGCTCATTTTACCTTTTTCATTTCCAGAGAAGTATCCCCACACCATCACACCTTCAGTTTTGGGGGGTATCCGCAAAATGCAATCAAGGCTTAGTCTTTCTTTCGGTTCTCTTCGCACAACGATCCTCCCATCTTCAACATGGAGCTTGAATTTTGATTCGTCCGAAAAGATGACATTGGTAACATGTCTTGAATCCAATTTAGGTGCTCCTGAGCCCAGAGCAATCGTTTTTCTTTGACTCTTTTAGGAAAATCCGACTTCAGTACCGGCTTGTGTGCTCTAAGTCCAGCTTTCACGAGCCTTTTTCTCACTGAGCTTGACGAAATTACTGTCCTGAACCGATGCCGACGACTGTACAAAAAAAAAAAAAAAAAAAAAAACGATCTTCCACTGGGGTCGTCTTTTTTGACCTCCCTGAGCCTTTTTTTCCTGTCACAGTTTGTTGAACAATATTCAGTCTCTTAGAAATTTAAAGTTTTGTCAAATTTAGACTTGACAGACACAAAATATTGGCTTTATGTTTCGAACTGATTTTTTTCCACAAAATCACTTCGGTTGGTATTGGACTACTATCACGAGCCAAATCCAGCTCTTATTGATAATAACATCAACTTTTGTACAGTGTTTAAATGACATGTTACTACCTAGGGCAAACAAAATCCGTAGCAAGCCAAAAACTGATCTCGAAAAGGGTAATAAAATATTTGACCAACATTTTTCGAACAGCACTCTACATGCACACATTCTTCTAAAGGGTGTTTCAAAACAAACACAGTCACTGATCTTAACGCAATTTTTGTAGTAAAGTATTGCCAAGGCCAAAAAAAGGAGTTTAAAGTATTTACATAGCTTAAAGGAATATAGTTAATATTTGAAAAGCATTGTTTATCTGATTCATGTACTTTCAAAAACACTCTTTCGCACTATTTTAATATTGACATTTCAACGGCTTGTCTTTGGACAAAATTGTTATTATTCTTGTACCAAATCAAAAGCATTTCTTTCTTAACTTAAAATTGTTGCAAAATTGACCTTATTATCAATTGATTTGCACAACATTTCATGGAACTTATCAGAAACTCATGAAATTCGAAAAACTTTAAATGCAGCCAACTATTAAATTTCAAAAATTTATAACTTCAATTAGTTAATAAAGACGGTTTTTGTTTTTGTAACAGATCTTTTTTTTCTATTGAAAAAATAATCTAAACTGGTCTCAAAACAATTAAATTGTCTCAGATAGCAGACATTGTTAATGCACATCTTTATCCATTTGTAAAATATATCACATCTGTGAATTTCCATGCTGTAGATGAAGCAATGTATATAGGTATCTATTTTCTTATGTAATCTAAATTAATGAATTTTCGCATCAACTTTTAAGAGAGTTTAAATGTTTTGATTTAATCTTCGAACTTTTCTATTTGAAAGATTTTCTCTTATCATAGCTTATTTATGGTCTCAAACTTTGGCAGTAATATAAAATTAAGTTGCTATGATTACGTATTAAGATATGTTTTTTTTTCTAAGAATAATGTCTAGTAGAAGAAGAATGAGCAGAAGAAGAAGAAAAATACAAACGGATCTTAAAATAATTTCGAATTTCTTCTATTGAATAGGTATCAATAATTTGAAATCAAATGCTAAAATGTGTTATTAAGACAAAAAAGTGCGTATACGCCACAGTGCACCATTATTATATATCAACTTTTTAGTAGGAATAAAATATTTAAAGGAAAACTTTAGTGTAATCTTATATAAAGGTAACATGGCTAAGATTTTTTAAAACACGAAATCATACTTCTCTTGATTGTAACCAGGACCTCATCTATCCAGTTTCACACCCCAAGTCTTCACACGATCTGGTATACAAAATCCTTCTCATAAATTTTACCGCAAAGGACTTTTCGTACAGGCTTATCGTGCTTGACACACAGATTAGCCATAGTTTCCTAAACAAGTTTATCCTGTGTTGGACCCTTGCAGTCGTTAGTGGGACTAAAGTTTTTAGCTTGGCTTACTCTTACAAACAAAAAATCAGATTTAAAAATCCATTTATTTACTAAGATGACTTTTATTTAATATGAATTCTATGTTTTATGCAAAAAAATTGTAAACCTAGTGCACTACAAAACTAAATTCCGTGATTTTCGTAGTTGATTTTTTCCAAGATTAAATCTTCCGCTTAAAATGCGTTGATGTGAAAAGTGAAGTGCCACGGATTTGCAAGTATTTTAACACGAACTACATCTGTTTTGTTTGAAAAGTTTCTTAAGTTTCTTTTAGTTGCATTTTATCCTTTTTCTTCTACGAGTATTATTCCCAAGTAGGTACTTAAGAAGTTTTATTCAGTGTTTTCCAAGTTTTCCACGAAATGATACAATAAGTTTTCCTTTTCAATGAAATCCAAATACTATAAAGGTACAGCTATAAAATAAAAATAAGAAGGCCAAGACGAAAAAGTCACACCTATCCTATACTATACTTACTGGGAGTTGGTTTTAATCTCTAAGACACACCATACCTATATAGCTAAATATAAATTTTATCAACGGAATAAAAAATAAAAGCAAAAGAATTAAGGGTTCAAGCGAGAGTTGAACAAAAAGTATAAATAAATATTGGTTTTTCAAATTCCAATACAATTGGGATTGACCTTTCTCTGACGATGATGGCATTAGAAGAATTTGTAAAACCTTTAAGTAGGGACAGCGAGGAGCTATATTGTGGCTATTAGATACTGTAAAATAACCAATGGAAGAAATTCCAGAAATAACAATAAAATTAACTTTCTTTATTCTATTGTGTGTGCACAACACAAAAAATGTCTTAGTTGACCCAAGCGAGTTCCATTTGATTTCTTTATGTAACCCTTTGTGTTGGAACTTGGATAATATAAATAATTTGGAGGTTCCTATTTTTCTGCAATTTGTAAGATAATAAAGGTTAGGGTGTTTTGTTTTGAGACCAAATAAAAAATTTTGAAGTCGACCATAAGGAATTAAGAATAAACCCATCAAGAGAAGATCTTATCAATAAATTAGTCATACGCAATATCAATATCAACTTGGCGCTTAAATTGAAAAAGACATTATGCCAAATCCGGAAGTTATGGTATTTTGCTGATTAAGGTATTGAACGTATTAATAAAGGGTGTCCTGTCCAGGGGGAATTTTTTCAACTTAAAATTTCAATTATCGAAATACTAGCGGGTTGAGGTAAGTAGGATGGGTATCATTCCCAGCCTAGGATTTGCGGAGTTGTTAATCGCATTGAGTCAATATTCCGGAGCGCATTGCTGGAAGAATAATGCTGGAACATTATCGAACGCTTACGCACTTACGTTTGGAAACATTTGTATTCAGTGACGAAGCACATTTCCATATTGACGTAGGTATATATTAACAAACAAAATATGCGATACTGCTACTCCTATAAACCTACAGATAAGGTCATCCAAAACGTTTACATTACCTCTAAACGACGTTTTGGGGGTGTCCCATTTCAGTGAGCGGTACAACCATCAAAAACAATTTTAACGGAAGGGTGTCACTCCGCATAGAAATAGAATGTCGATGGAAATGATAAGGAAAATTTTCCGAATTAACATTCCATGGCCGGCCGGCTCGGTCGCCAGACGTCACGCCTTGTGATTACTTTGTATGAGTATACCTCAAATCAAAGGTTAAGAATAATAATCCCCTAACAATTTATGCCTTGAAGTAAAATATTCGCATTACTCCAGCGCTTTGCCGTCAAGTAATCGAAAATTAAGGATGCGACTGATATTTGATATTTATTTATTTTTGTATATCAGCTGTACATCAAGTTAAACTTAGAAATAGTACAGGATATAAAACATTGATTTAAAATACAATTAACAAAAGATATATTTACAAACAATTGAAAATGAGTTCAACAAAACAATATCGTTCTTAGATGTAAAAATATACCGTGAAGAAAATTGTTTGCTTTTCGACTGGTATCAAAAACCAACAGCATCTGGAAGACTAGTTAATTTCCGATCAAACCAAGCAAGGCATATCATCATTAATACTGCGTCCAACCTCGTGAATAAAATTTTCAAAATAAGTGATGTACGATTCCACGTCGCCAACGAGAAAAAAGTCATCAAAATTTTAAGTGATAATGGTTATCCTTCTACCATAATTCGAAGCCTCCTTTTAAAACACAAAATGCATATTCCACGACAAAACATTGATGAACCCGTTAGAACGCACCACAAAACCATGGTTTACGTCCCAACTTTATCTAACAACTTCAAAAAATCGATTTCCAAAAAATTGACAGAGGTTCGCCTTGCTTTTAAATCAAACAAAACACTTGACCAATGTTTTACTAAACTCAAGACGAAACCGGATAAGGACAAACAAACAGACGTAATCTACAAAATTAACTGCAATGGTAAATCAAATGAACTGTGCAACCTGTGTTACATTGGGACCACTAAACAACTTCTTAGACAACGCATCTCGAATCATAAGTCCGACATAAAATTAAAAAATTCTGAGAAGACAGCCCTGGCCAGTCACTGCATTGAAAGCGGTCATTCTCCAAACTTTGAAGGCGTGGAAGTTCTACAGACAGAGAAACATGTTTCGAAACGATACACGTTAGAAACATTACATATTCTCAATAACAAAAACAACATGAACCGAAAACAAGACACACAAAACATTTCTGCTGTATATTGCTCTCTTCTTTGTTCTTAAATGTAAATTGTGCTTTATTTAATTTTGACGTAACTTCACTCTTCGAAGTGCTAACTACATTTATAATTTTATTTTTAATTCATATTAATTAATGTAATTAATATTAAATTTTGTTTTTTTAAATCTTTCTTGAGTGAGTAAACTATATTGTAATTGTATCCTATTTATCTAACTTAAATTATTTGTATATTTTTGTGTTAATAAAGTTCCCCTGAGGAAGGCAGCAACCCCTGCCGAAACGTTGGGAAAGTTAATGTAACGTAATTGTTTCATTGCAAAAACTATAGTGACCAAAAAGCCGACGGAAAACTATAATTCCAATAATCAAAATATATTTACAAACGTGTGAGAACAAAATTAATAAAAAATTAGTTAAAATCAATTATACATTAAAAATGGACTAAAATTAAGAATTCAAAGTTTCAGAATGCAAAAAAAAAAGACATGTTAATTAAAAGTTATCTGAATCAAGACGCAAGGAAGATAAAATTGAAAATCATGAATTTAAAAGTATGTTCAGTTCAAGTTCGAGAAATATTCAAGACAAATTGCTTGAAACTTTCTGTTTTCGATTCTAGATCTCATGTGACTGGGAAGGTTATTCCACAGTCTAACAGCATGAACGAAAAATTGCCTTCGCGATGTCAAACACGTAAATGTGAACGAGCGCAATAAAATGGAACGGCTAGAAATACAAAAATTAAGTCTGTTACATAGATAACTAAGAGTTTTTTTAACAATCAATTTGAAGAGTAAAATACAACAACGATATTTGAAGAAAGCTACCAGATCGCAATTGAAAAGCTGACGAGCTTAAAAAGAGACATGATCGAACCTACGTAGGTTAAAAACAAACCGAGCTATTGCATTAAATGTCACCTTTAGTTTGTGAGTTGATTGAGAATCAAGATCAGCAAACAGCTCACACCCGTATGTTATTATAGGTAGGACAAGTGCTTTTACGAGCTTTTATTTAATACCTATGGGTCTATGGGTAGGTAGTACGGATTTAGTAACAGGTAGTCCTCTAAGCGCAAGGATAAATCTTTGACACAACTGTATCGACATGGTTATTCTAATTTAACCTGTTGTTAAAGACCAAACCTAAATTTCTAACTTGGGCAACATATTCAATAATACAATTATTCAACATAACGGGAGGGAAATTATCTGGGTTTGGTTTGTTTATTGAAATTGGAAGAGCTTTCGTTTTTCCAGGATTGAGTTTAAGTCCGTTCCGTGTTGACCAATCAAATACAGACTGTAAATCAATGTTCATTTTAGATATTGCATCCTTAAGCATCATCTCAGGAAAACTAATATTTAATTGGACATCATCTGCATAGATATGAAACTGACAGTAAGACAAAACAGTGGGCAGATCATTAATAAACAATGTAAACAGTAAAGGTCCAAGACTTGATCCTTGAGGAACACCATTATAAACAGGGAGGAACGAGGACATTCTACCATTACAAGACACGGCTTGCATACGATTGGTCAAATATGAGTAAATAAGTATTTTAGTTGTGCCAGAGAAGCTAAATAGGGTCGTCAATTTATCACAGAGAAGATTATAGTTTACACAGTCAAATGCCTTTGAAAAGTCAAGTAAGGTTATCACAGTTGTAAATTTATTGTCTAAAGCATGTCTCATGTCATCAGATACGTTGAGTAAAGCTGAAACACAACTATGTCCAGACCGAAATCCAGATTGCAAAGGATTCAATAATTGCTTGTCTTTAATATAATATTTTATCTGGTTACTTTTTAGACTTTTACAAACTTTAGATAGAAAAGATAGGATAGCTATCGGTCTATATTCCTTCTTCTTTCCTTGTTTAAGGATGGGGATAATTTTCGATGTCTTCCATAGGATAGAATATGTAGATGTCATTATAATGGTGTTGAATATGTGCGTTATGTGGGGAAGTAGGAAGGGTAGGAGGATTTTAATAAAGTCAGGATGAATATTGTCAAGTCCTTTGCATTTAAATTTTATGGAGAAAATTTCTTCACCTACCTGATAATCATCTACGGAACTTACCGAAAAGGCGTTAGTAGTAACATTCTCTGCACGTCTAGAAGACATTTCACAGAATTGGGTTTGTGAAGTAGAGAATTTAACATTCAAATCTTCCAAATCAATATTATCATCACAAGATTGAACATCTTTTCTCAAACCAATATTCTTAACTTCCTTCCAAAAAAAACTTTGACGACCGATCTGAGTTAAACTTATTATTATAAAATTTGTATTTCGCAATTTTGATTAAATTCGTTACAAAATTACGTAACCGTTTAAAATCGAGGAGCATTTTTGGACAACCAAAACGTCACCAACGTCGGTATGAGACATCTCTAGCCTTAATAGCATAAAGTATATCCCCAGAGAGCCAAGGACAACTTCGAGATTTCATATGACACGTTTTTAATGTAACATGTTTGTTAAAAAGATCTGATGTAAAGTATTCAATTTGATAGTTTACGTTAGATGTGGTGTAAATTAAATAAAAATCCATTGACATACATTCGTTAAATAAGTTTTCAACATTAATATCATATAATCACGATACTGGAAAGAGTGCTGATTTTTTTTCGAAATTTAAGTCAAGTGTTGAAAATATAAGGTCATAATATGAAAACACAGGGATGGGTAATTGACTATAACATTTAACTATAACATTTAACTGTTTTGCATTAACAGGGGCGGATTCGATTTTAGTCACTACTAAGGCATAACACTAGTAGTGACGTGTGTCGAATAGCATTCTGTGGTTCAAATCAGTGATAATTTGTTTAGTCTTTGTCTGTTTTGGTTTTATATATTTTTCTATTTGCAATGCTTGTTAAATTCAGGGTAGATTATTGTAATATTTTTATAATAATAATAATAATAATAATTTTCTTTCTGCGTACTTCCATACTGTTTTAAACAGGCCAGCTGTTTTGGCACTGAGTGAAACCCAAGTAGGTGAGGATACCGATTCTACTGAATTTTTTATTCATGGGTATAGCTTGGTGCCACTATTCTTTTCCCACCATGGCTTTGCCATATCCATTAGGAATGATGTTGCCTATCAGCTCTTACCACAATATGGTCTTTGCACCAATTCTTTCTTTAATTTCATGTGGTTTAAATTTTCCATAAATAAGCAAATCATTCACTATTGCTTCCTTTATCGACGCCCAAATTTAAACAGAGTATCAACTTATCGTGAGTTTGATGCTTTGTCTGACTCCATTCAAAGAATTGTTTCGTCCTATCCTCGCACTGAAATCGTTGTTACGGGCGATTTCAATGTATACAATTCTTCATGGCTTCAACATTCAGGCCAGTCAACATCCGAAGGAGTGAGTGCTGAGATCTTCGCTGAGTTGAACCACCTAACTCAGCTGGTCAACGAGCCCACTCGAATATCGGAGGTGGTAGGTCGAGCAGAAAACAATCTTGACTTGTTTCTTACCTCTGACCCTGATAAGTACATCATAAGTGTTTTATCTCCTCTAGGCACATCTGACCATTGTGTCATATCAGCAAATTTCTCGTGTCAAAACTCTCCAGTTAAAGAAAGAGCTCCTAAGAGAACCGTTTGGCAATACGAGAAAGCCAACTGGGACGGTCTCAATAATTATTTTAGGATCTTTAAACTGGTCACTATGCTTCCTCGACAGTGACGTTGACGCTAGCGCTGATATGATCACAAGTTTGATTCTCCTGGGTATGAGAACTTTTATCCCGAATAGGGTTAAAAGCATCAGACCTAAGGAAAACGCATGGTTAGATGCGAGCTGTAAAGAGGTTATTAGGGTCAAGAACGTAAGTTTCCGTTGTTTTAAGGCCAATCCAATTGAGGAAAACCGGAATAAGTTCAAACAAGCCAGGAAGGCCTGCAACGCCCATATTCGACGGTCCAAATTTTTACATGACCAAAAATTACGGCAAAAAATACTGCAATGTCCCAAAGGCAGTACAAATTTTTGGTCATTCGTAAAAAACATGAGAAATTCTTCTTCTTCCTCCGTTCCTACGCTCGTTGTCAATGACACTCCATTTGTATTGGATGGGTTCAAGTGTGAAAACCACAAAATAAATGCTGGTGTGCCCAGGGCTCTGTTCTATCTCCAACACTCTTTATCATTTTTATTAATTATCTCCTGTCTGCAACTTCTAATCCAATACATTGTTTCGCTGACGATAGTACTATTAGCTTTTCATATTCGTTTTCAGACTCACATCCCTCTTCTCCGGATGTGGAACTTCAACGACAAAATTTGATAAGTTCATTAAATTCCGACCTAAACAGCATTCTACATTCTACAATGGGGATTAAAAAACCGCGTGGAATTTAATGCTTCGAAACCCCCAGTGCTGTCTTGTATCGTTTAAGCGATATAATCCCTCCCTTGCCATTATCCATGGATGGCACTTGCATCAATGAGACTAAACAACTCGATGTTCTCGGTATGTGTGTCACCAACCACCTCTTGTGGAACGATCACATAAGCGATGTCGCCAAAAATGCCGCAAGATGTTTGGGTTTTCTAAGGCGATGCAAGAAGTTTTTCTCCCCCTCTGATCTGGCTGTTATTTACAAGACTTATATACTCGTACGTCCAAAGCTTGAGTATAACTCCCATATCTAGGTCCTGCAACTTACTTAAGGGGGTATTCTAGTGTAGAATTTTGAAAAAATCAAAAAATTTTGTTCATATTTCCAAAGTTTAGACATTCAAGAATATGCGTTTAAAAGTATTTTTTAATATTCCTATTATTTCACAAGTTAATTGAAGGTCATAGAAACTGGTTTTGAAGGTCATAGAAACTGTTTTGTCCTTTTAGTTTCATTTTAAGTTACTTTTGTGGCAACCTTTATACTGAGTAGAGGAAGGATTTTTATATGGAGCAGGAATCGCTGATTAAAAATATGTACGTTTTCTGTATCATTCTATAAGTAAAATTGTCGAAAACTTGTCTCAAAACTTTGAACGCGTTTTTCTCGAAACTACTTTTTTCGAGCTGGCGGTAAGGATATATCGAGTTCTAATAGACCGATTTACTTCAAATTTGGAGAGGATGTTCTTTATACATCTCTTTATCGTGTGGTCCTTGCCCAAAAATATAACTTCTCATTTAGTATTTTTAAAAAATTCGGAATTGTTGAAAAATATGCAACAAGAACATTTTTTTTTTCAAACTGCTGCCATTTTGTTAAAAATTTTTTTTAACTTATCCAAGGGTGAAACAATAGCGACATCTATAATAATTAAGAATCCGTCTGGTTTTTGTTTTTCAGATCACCAGGAGGGTTGGTAGGATGCACGCCAGGACACCCTCTTTTATTTAGACCTCCCACTTTGACTGCTTGTAACTTTGTTAATTTTAATTTTTTTATTTTTTATTAATTTTTGTATGTATGAACAACAAATCAATAAACAAATGATAAAAAAATTGATACTAAAAATATTTTTCGTTTCCTTTAACAACGCTTCAAAAACCGGGCGAAATTCATGTCTCTACACTAGAATACCCCCTTAAGCCTCTTGGACAGTATTGAACGTACAGCATTTAGATTGATTGGTGATCATACCATCATAGGATCATTTACGTCACTCGAACATCGTCGTAAAGTTTCCTGTCTCACCCTCTTTTACCGTTATTGTAACGGTTTATGCTCTAGAGAAATAGCCAGCTGCATCCCTCCCCTTAAACAGTTCAACCGTAATACTCGCGCTTCTAGGAATGCTCATCAGTATACCCTCGAGCCCAACTTCGGTCGTACCGTCAAGTACAGAGATTCGTTCTTTAGCCGTACTACGCGAATGTGGAATTCCTAACCACACTCTGTCTTTCCCAGCCATTGCAATATTCAGGAATTCAAAACCAATGTGCACCGACACCTCCTTTCAACCCCTCTCTCCCTTTCCTAGTGCTCACACTGTGTCTTTACATAAAAAGGGTAGTAATATCCCCTTAAGTGTGCGCTTATTATAAAAAAAAAAAAAATTAAAGTAGTCCCCATAATCTTAAATATGACATCGCTTTATGATCTTAATGAGAGGCAGGATCTTCTTGGCCCAAATATTAGGATATAAATAATTCTTCCTTTATTGGCCAAAAAGGTTAAATCATGACCCAAATTCAACTGGTGTTTTTTTGATACAAAATTGAACCACAAAGAAACATCGATGCTACACTGAGGCGTATACGAACTTTTTTATTTCAAAAAGTTTACGTTTAAAATCTAAAGCAATCATGATTTTACTAAGTAAAGAAGTCATTCATTGCAGCAGTTAATAAAAGTAGGGTTTTTTAATTATTTATACTATCCCACTAATGTACTGAAAATTACGTTAATGGTGTTTAAAATGTCTATGCGTTTTTCAATGGAGTCTATTTTTACCAAATTTCCATTTTCTTTATTGTTTTTTCTCATTCAGGAGACAATTCCATTAAAAACTTCTTCGAAATGTATTATTTAAAAAACAGAACTTAATGATTTTTTAAATTTAAACTGATCGTTCTTTTCTTCTTATAAAAATAGAAATAATAGAAGAAAAGAAAATATTCTGCTAGTACCGTTAAAGACAACCATAAATCAACTTGACTATAGCTGACTTACATACACATAAAGAAAGCCTTAAAATAAAATAAAATAAAATAAAATATAAAAAAAACACATACACTCATCAAAAAGAATATTTTATAACAGCTACAATATCTATATCTATACTATACATATACAGACATAAATTATGTTCCAGTTAAACATGAAATATATTGCTCTGGAGAAATGTAACAAGGACATGAATAGATATAGTAAGTATTTATGTATATGGCTGTGTGTACATATACGATGTTAACGCTCTCATAGACAAAACTGACAAAACCATGAGATAAAGGCTTATAATAAACTTTTGAGATTCCTTTTTGCTATGCACATACACATTTGTAGATATACGAATGATTGAAAAATATACTGTATGTTCTTTTCATACAGTTTGATGTGTATTTTTAGCTTTATTTTTCATATATTCCATTTCTTTGTTTGTTTTTATATATTTTTATCAATCAAGATGTAAATAAAAAATATATATAGCATATATTTTTTAGATATTCAAAATATAATGATGGTATGCTTCTTTTATCTTCCAACAAACAAAAAGCAGTAAGGGTTGCTAATAAAAAACAGAAGGGCGTATACCTACAATCAAATGCACATTATATTAAAGCTAAAGGTGGCAACAAAGTTGAATCTGAAAATCATTTGGTCTTTGCTCAAGAGTTATGAATGTTAAAGATCAATCTATTCAAATTAAAACGTACAATATCACTTTATCAAGCATCTATTGACTATATAAGGTCAATAATTGTCAAATTAATTGTCACTACTACAAACAATATGGCTAATTTAAACACAAACCTTAATACAGTAAAAGCTCTGTCAACGGACACTTTTCATAGAACGGAGGTAAAGATGGATCTAGAATTTAAATTCCATTCCCTGTCAAAATTAAATTTAAACTCCATTTTCTTGCCAATTTTATTCTTACATCTTATAGCGCCTTCATAGTTAGCTCTAATCAAAAAGGAGGATCTTAAAAGAGAACATAGATTTTTCTGGCAAGTCAGGTACTTATTATAAATTCAAAAAGAAAAACAAGGCTGTAATGCGACCCACACTGATAACTTCAAATCCCGTCTGTCGATTTGTCTTGCTTAAATAATTACTTTACTTCAGGTGGCGCTATACTCCGGGGCGGATCTGAGCCCAAACCAACATATGTCTCCACCCAGCTCGGTCCCTAGCTAGTTGTCTCCAGTTTCGCACGCCAAGTTGGTTGAGGTCTTTACCCACCTGCGTGCGGCATCTGAGTCGCGGTCTTCCTCTACTGCAGCGTCCCTCGGGATTGGATTCGAAGACCTTCCGGGCTAGAACGTTGATGTTCATTCGCTCTACATGACCTAGTCATCTAAGTCATGGGACTTTAATTCTGTTAACTAGGTCAGTGTCGCTGTACAGCTCGTACAGTTCGTCGTTATATCTTCTCCTCCATTCTCCATCTATGCAGACGGGACCAAAAATCACCCGAAGAATTTTTCTCTCGAAGCATCCTAAGACGCTCTCATCTTTCTTTGACAGGGTCCAGGCCTCAGCGCCATACATGAGAACCGGGATGATGAGTGTCTTATAGATTTTGATTTTAGATGCTCGAGAGAGGACTTTACTACGAAGCAGTGATGTGCAAGAGTTATTCTTCGTTTGATTTCAGCGCTGGTGTCGTTGTCTGAGTTTATGGCGGTGCCTAGGTAGACAAAGTCCTTAACTACCTCAAAGTTATAGCTGTATATGGTGACATTTTGTCCAAGACGTCTTTGTTCAATGTCCTTTTTTGATGACAGCATATACTTGGTCTTGCCCTCATTGACCACTAAACCCATCTTCTTCGCTTCCGTCGCAATGCTCAAAAACGCTCCACTGACATCACACTTTGATCTTCCAATTATGTCAATATCATCCGAGTAATTGGATGGACATTTGGAAGATTGTGCCTCTAGTGTTGACGGTTCAAATGCATCGGTGAGACCTATCAGGTTGTTGACGATTGGCTTTAGACGTTAACATAATACGGCACAAATTATCTTAGGTATATGCAATGTTCAGGAGACTGATGCCTTTGTAGTTGGCGCAATTTAGAGGGTCTCCTTTTCTTATGTATTGTGCAAACTATGCTGAGATTTAACTCATCGGGCATGCTTTCTTCCGATCCGACCATATTTTGCAGATGAGCTGATGCATGTCTTGCTTTAATGCTCATAGCAATATTTTGTGAAAGATAAATAATTTATGGTCAATATTTTTCTTTGATCTCTTAATACTTTAGTCGACAAACATTTCTTCCCGTTTTTGTTTTTGTTTTGATTTTTTCTAAGAAATTAGTTAAGAACTACCAACAATATTTTGCATATGATGACACGTTTTGCTTTCAAAATCTATTTTTGTTAACGAGATTTTTAGTCGAAAACCAAATTCTAACAATTTTAGTATCATTTCTTGAAAGTTTGTAAACAAATACAGATTGGATTTGTCTATAAGAAAATTTAGCGCAGAATGAAATCATTTTGAAGTCAATACCTTCATTTATTCACGAGATTCACGAGAAAATAACTGACTGTACGATTTGTATAAGATTTCTCCTGAATATCGTTCTAAAAAATTGAAAATCAAATTTTACCAAAATTTAGTAATGTTTTCTTTTTTGGCTTTTATTTTTTGTAAAAGAACTGTCAATGTGATTTTTCTCAAAATTTGACTGAATATTGCAAACAATATTTTTCAATTTTTAAAACGATATTTAAGTCGAAAATCAATTTTTACCAACTTTTAGCTATGTTTTTATTAGGTTTTTATTTTTTCTAAGAAAACTGTCAATTCGATTTTTTTCAAGGCTTTACCAGATGTCAAAAATGTTATTCTTCGTTGTAAACAATTATTTTTGAGAACAGAAACCGTAAGTTGGATATTTGGTATCACGTCACAATTTATAATATGAAATTTAATTCAAATCGCTGGCGTTACTGATTCGTGAGATAATTTGGATTAATTTTTAGTAGGTATAACAAATTTTATTTGAATTAGATACCTTTACTTGTTCTTGAGATATGGACGACGAAAAAATATTCCTGAAAGTGCGAATGTACGTACACACGCACATAGAGACATCTCTCTAATAATCTTTTATTTAGACTCTAGGGACCTTGGAACGTCGAAAAATGTCAAAATTTTCAATTCGACAAATCGGACCGATTAAACACGTAAAAAGTGCAAATTGTCACCAACAAAATTTGAAGTGCCTTATTGGGAAGCTATATAAATGCTGTTGGTAATAAAAAACAAAAAAAAAAAAAAACAAAGACAAATAGAATTAACTCCGCATAAAGGAGCTTTTACTGTCCTCACAAGGCACATTGAATAAGTAAATAATTATTTGAATACATATATGTATGTATTTTATTGAATTATTGAATAGTCAAGTCAATACAATTTTAATGAGTTGAAAATTATACTCAACCCAAACCCATCATCATCATAATATCTGTATACAAAACTCATATATAGTGAAAAAATGTCAAAGGACAACAGATATCTGTATTTGTTTCACACATGCCACAAGCTGTTCAATTACAATTACAATGTGTTAATTAATGATTTTTACGTGTTATGTGTCACAAAATACCTCCGTTAAGACTTAATTTCACGGATGTAGTTTCATTTTGGTTTGGAGAATATTAAGCACTATTAGACCGACCATGAAATCCCTACGAATGAACGAACTTCAATGTAATTGTTATAATCGTAGAAGAGGAAGGACATTTTGTTGGCTTGTTTTTATTTGTTTTACTTTTTTCGATGCGGAAGCAAAACAATACCCACAAATGAAGTAAAAGGTAAATGCAATAAAGCTTTAGCTATAGCCAAAATAACAGGAACATACATATATTTTATGGTTACTATGTCCTAAGCATTTGTGTAAAGTTAAAACGGATTCGTTTAATTTTCATAGTAGATATCTTGTTTAATAACAATATAAATTAGGTGGCGCAACAGACCGTTAAGATCTAACGCCTAGTGACTTACGACTCTCGATCATTTCCTGTGTGGTAGTAATATTGTCAGCAAAGGAGGAGACCTACTTTTCTAAGCCGAATCTGAGCGGCAAATTTGAGAAAGCAGGAGGCAGCACCCGTGAAAAAAACTTTAGATGACACAGGCAGGAATTGAACCCAAGACCTCTGGCATGACAGATTTTGCTTTTGTTTCTTTATTTGTGCTTTCTAAAAAAGTAATAGTGGTTGTCAAGCTGTGGGAGTCCAAAGATTTGTTTTGTAAGAGAGCTTTTGCCTACTGTCTTTAATCTTGCGCTCAATGAAATAGTTCTTGATGAGTTTCAAGTCTAGTTATTGAAATAACGATCAGAAGTTAACTGCAGTACTTTCCGGATGTCGAATTAGTCGCTACTGATTTTAAAGCGCGTAGTCCGGATTTGTATCCGATGTTGTATTCTAAAATAGCACTCACTGAAGAAATCGATTAAAAAAACTTATTTGATCCATGAAGAAGTGATGAATTTTGTTAACAAAATATTATTTTATATTTGAAAATTAAGAAGCAGTTTCTTTTATTCGTATCATGATGAGGTTCAAGTTCTGGCCAGTTTCAATTTTTGTATACCTTTTTTTATAATAAGCGTACACTCAAGGGGATATTAATACCCTTATTATGTAAAGACACAGTGTGAGCTCTAGGAAAGAGAGAGAGGGTTTGAAAGGAGGTGCACATGGTTTTGAATTCCTGAATATTGGAATGGTTGGGAAAGAAAGAGTGTGGTAAGGCATTCATATGGGCTCGTGGATATACTGATGAGCATTCCTAGAAGCGTGAGTATTACGGTTGAACTGTTTAAGGGAAGGAAGATAGCTTTTCCTCTAGAGGGTGAACCGTATTATGACTAATCAATCTAAATCCTCTACGTTCAATAATGACCAAGAGGCTTAAGTAAGTTACAGGAGCACCAGCCCAGATATGGAAGTTATACTCAAGCTTTGTACTTACGTATGTATATAAGTTTTGTAGATAGCAGCCGGATCAGAGGAAGAGACAAACTTCTTGCATCGCCTTAGAAAACCCAAACATTTTGTGACATTTTTGGTGACATCGCGTATGTGATCGTTCCACAAGAAGTGGTTAGTGGTACACATACCGAGAATATCGAGGTGCTCAGTCTCCTCAATGCAAATGCCACCTATGGATAATGGCAAGGGGGGTACATCTCGCTTTAATGATACAAGACAGCATTGGGTTTTCGAAGCATTAAATTCCACGTGGTATTGCTGTTTAGGTCGGAATTTAGTAAGCTTATCATATTTTGTTGTTGCAGTTCCACATTCAAAGAAGAGGGATGTGAATCTGAAAAAGAATATGAAAAGCTAAGAGTACTATCGTCAGCGACGTTCTGGACAAAATTGTACAAAACTCAACCGTCAACCCTAGAGGCACAATCTTCCAAAGGTCCATCCAATTACTCGGATACCTACACAAATGATATTGACATAATTGAAAGATCAAAGCGTGATGTCAGTGGAGCGTTTTTGAGCGACGGAAGCGAAGAAGATGGGTTTAGTGGTCAAAAGGAAATTGAACAACGACGTCTTGGACAAAACGTCTATAACTTTGAGGTAGTTAAGGACTTTGTCTACCTAGGCACCGACCGCTATAAACTCAGACAACGACACCAGCGCTGAAATCAAACGAAGAATAACTCTTGCAAATCGCTGCTTCTTTGAACTTAGAAGGCAATTGAGTAGTAAAGTCCTCTCTCGAGCATCTAAAATCACCATCTATAAGACACTCATCATCCCGCTTCTCATTTATGGCGCTGAGGCCTGGACCCTTTCAAAGAAAGATGAGAACGTCTTAGGATGGAGAATGAGGGAGAAGATATAACGAAGATATAAAGAAGCGACACTGACCTAGTTAACAGAATTAAAGTCCCATGACTTAGATGACTAGGTCATGTAGAGCGAATGGATATCAACGCTCCAGCCCGGAAGGTCTACGAATCCAATCCCGAGGGACGGCGCAGTAGAGGAAGACCGCGACTCAGATGCCGCACGCAGGTGGATAAAGACCTCAACAAACTTGGCGTGCGAAACTGGAAACATCTAGCTACCCGATTCGAAATTTTGGCCCTATTTTCGACCCCAAAGTTCAGGTTCTCTGAGGTTCAAAGAGATTCAAAAGAGGATCACTTACTGTTAAAAGTTGCTCCTCATTTGAACCTAATAGTGGCAGTTATCGGACAAAATACGATCTTTAGGATCAAATGAGGACGACAGCCAAAAGCCTCAAATGAACCTCTTTCATCTTGACCATAGCTTTTTTCTTTGTTCATTAACTCTCTCTCTTTCTTTCTTTTTCTCTGATACCACTTCATTATACTCTCTCTCACTTTCTATCTTATTTTCTTTTTTCTCTCTCTCGCTCTCTCTCTCTCTCTCTTTCCTACTTGCTTTTCCCTTTCTGTCTCACTCTCTTTCATTTTATTAGTAATCTTTTTAAAATAAAATAATTTAAATTTTAATTTTATCCTTTTTTTATTTATTAAACAAAACAGTTTTTATTAACATTAGTAATTAATTTAAAAGTATAATAATTCTTCGTCAAAATCGTCTTGTTCGTCGTCGTTGTCGTTGTCGTCGTCTACGTCGTCGGAGTCTTCGTCGTTGCTGTCCTCGTCGTTGCTGTCGTCCACTTTACTGGCTCCATTGCTACCATTTTCGCTATCACAAGCTCTATCCCCGTCATTTCCACCATCACTGTCATCATCTGTTGTGACAACAACAGTGACAACAAAAAAAAATCAGCTACACGACCAGGTAGGCTTATTAAGTATGAAAAGAGGACGATATCTATTTTCTATGTTGATAAACCTTCATTCAGGACGAAATGAGGTTCACAAAATATGCGTAGAAAAACGGAATGAATTCTAAAGATTCATGTAGGACGAAATGAGGACGATGAAAAATCGTTTAGGATGATATGAGGTTCATTTTGCTGTATGTAGGAGCAAATGAGGAGAAAAGATCCTTTTTAGGATCAGAATAGGGCCAAAATTTCGACTCGGGTAGGGACCGAGCTGGCTGGAGACGCATGTTGGTTGAGGCCCAGGTCCGCCCTGGACTGTAGCGCCACGTTAAGTAAGTAAGTAAGTAAGTAATATTTTGTTTTTAATAATAGATAAATAATAATTAATAGCTCAGAATCAATTCTGAGAACCTTTATCTTTTCCACTGAAGCGGATATGAAGTCATGAGGACATTTTTTTCTCATTGCCAATTGATGACGAATCACATAAGTTTTTCCAGTAAGTTTACGCGAAGAAAATGGTTACAAGTGTAGTTATGGGTACCCTGAGATGCTCCACCGATTGTGTGTGTGTTTTGAAGGGCAGAAATCTTATACTTTTTTGTTTCCTCTATAAATAAGATTTAACCTTTTACCTTAAAATCTGCTATATACATTTTGTTTTCAAAAACCAAAATTTTCTTTTTCCGTGCTAGCAACACGTTTTATCGGTCGTAAGATATTATAGCTCTCCCGTTATCGTCAAGAGAGTGTACTCCGAAGAACATGAACGTGACATAAAATAGCAAATGGTTATGGGTTTCCAACAGACAGGAACAGAGACGTTAGCAATATCACTGTATTGATTAGTTCCCCCTTCTTGGAAGATGAATCTTGTGGCTTGATAATATAATGGTGTGTAATAAAAAGTAACTTACAGATTTTGTTTTACTTAGTTTTTGTATATAGTAAGACAGGAAAAGGTACATTAATATAGAACTATATTTATGTAGTCAAAGGTGTTATCTAAATTCAAGAAAGAAAACTTGCAAAAAGTATTTATTTTGTATCTTTTTTTAACCAAGGAAATAGCCAATGAACGTGGATAGATTTAAACAGTCTTGTTCGAGTTCACAAAAGTGTGTGTTTTATTATACCTTAAATCCATGGACAAATAAGGCTAATGAATTGAGGTCAAAATGTTTACACACTGAGCTGAGTTTTCAAAATTCGCAGACAAATTTACTTAACACTTCTCTATCAAAACAAGTTTGTTTGTTTGTTTTTTTTTTTTTTTTTTTGTTTGTTTAGGATTTTATTAAGTCTTAGCAAGTAAACAAAACATAGACCATTTATATTTTAGACACAAATAATGTTTTGAAGACTCAATATATTAATTGACTTAATACCAAAAAGACTTTCAAGCGACCCCTTATCCCTGGATCAGATTGTGTTACAGTTGTGAAATAGATTCAACTACTGCCAGGGACGTACAGAATTTTAAAGATTTTTCTTTCTATTGTATATATTTGTATACCATTTCAATTGACACACATTTTTCAACATAGTTAAAAAAAAAGTGCTGACAAATTTACGAAATAACTTTTATGGATTTGTTAAATCTTGAAACCCCCATGCAGTTAGCTGCTGTTAAGTTCCAGGCTTATTAGCATACATATAGGATTTATCACTTATTAAGTGTAGTGTAGTATAGTGACGACATTATTATACCAGATTTTTGCACAGTATCCATTATTTCTGGAACAATAACTGATTTTAAACGGCTAAGTTCTTGAAGAATTTAATAGTTCTGTAGGATGTAGTATCAACGTTCAACGTGGATCTAAGCAAGATTTAATTAAAAAATACCAACAATATTTTGCATATGATGAAATAGTTTGATTTCAAAATCTATTTTATTGTAAATATGTATTTATACCATCCTTAGTTGTATACATACATATATCTCACATTCATACATTTCTTATCTACCTACTTGTTTAATTTTCACTTGCTGCTTATTATTTTTATTAAATAAATCTCAGAGTAAAAAATAGAGAATAAGAAAATCATTAAACAAATTATTATAAATAAAATATCTGTGAGACGAAACAGTCTTGCTTAAATAGATAGACAGATTTTTATTTTCGGTATTTAGATATACATTTGGTAAGCTACCGCACAGTTTACACACAGAGATTTGATATGCTATATTAATATCTTTCTACTGAATAATTATTTTAATTTAAATAAAGTTTACAAAAAAATAAAGAATTTACTTTGAAGGAAAGTACAAATAAAACCTTCAATACAAAATAAGAAAAAACAAAAAATCAGGTACATTTGGACTCGAATTAATAATTCAACTTCAAAACTATAGTAATGAAGAAGGTTAGTACGAATTGGGTTAGTGAATAATAATAATAAATTAATTTATAAATGTATATTAGTACTTTGTTAGTAAATAGATGAATAAATATACATAAATGTATGAGATATATAATTAAATAAATACAATAGTTAATTAATAAGAAAAACAAATGAGTAAATAACTAAATAAATAAACAAATAATATGTATATAAATAAATAAATAAATAAGCGTATAAATATGAACGAGATACATGAATGAATCAACAAATGAATAAATATGTAAAGAAAAGAAAAATAGATAGTTACAACAATAAATAAGTAAATAAATAAATAAATAAATAAATAAATAAATAAATAAATAAATAAATAAATAAAAAAAAATAAATAAATAAGTACACGTAAACATGTAAACATATAAGGATCTTATAATAACAAGTAGATAACATCAAAAATATGGTTAAGAAAAAAATTGATTAATTAATGGATTGTCAGGAATTTCACAATTTCGCAAAAATGAATTATTAAGTTTAACTATTCTTTCAGAGATCATTTCAACATTTGCTCTTGCATGTAAGTCCAGCGTAGAATGGTATCGAGAAAGATTAAGCATCATTTTAAGTAACTTGTTCTGAGAAATTTGAAGTTTTTTAAGATGACATTTGGAACAATTTCCCCACACTTGGCATCCATAGAGAAGGATTGCTTGAAATATTACCTTGTGAATTATTATTTTGTTAGTGTTGTTTAGACATGACTTTCTATTTATGAATGGATATATCATATTGATTGCTATGCTTATTTTGCGCAGTGTTTGAACAATATGTTCCTTAAATGTAAGTTTTTGGTCTAGATAAACCCCTAAATATTTCACACTCGAGTCCCATTTGACATTAACACCATTAACAATAATCTGATTACTGGGGAGATAGCAAGACTTTCTTTTTCGGCTGAAAAAGATAGCTTGTAATTTCTCAGCATTCAGCTTAATTTTCCACTTTTGATAATAATGCATCATCAGTTCAAGTGCATGTTGTAAATTTGTCTCAATGTTGAGACTAAATTCATGCGATGAAAAGATGCCAGTATCATCAGCGAATATGGCTATTTCACATTCTTGCAGTTTGGGAATATCAGATGTGTAGATGTTGTATAAAAAAGGACCCAATACTGATCCTTGCGGAACACCTGCATTAACGTTATAAGAAATTGAAGGACAATTATTAACATAAACACTAAAACAACGGTTATAGAGAAAACTTTGAATAATTTTGACCAGATACATGGGAAAGCCAAAATGTACCATCTTATGGACAATCCCATCATGCCACACTGAGTCAAAAGCCTTTTCTATATCTAGTAAAACAAGGCCAGTTGATTTACCTAGAGAACGATTTTTCTTGACATGTTCACATACTCTTAAAATTTGATGAGAAGTGCTGTGATGCATCCTAAATCCAAATTGTTCATTTGGAAAAATATGCAAGTTTTCAACGATTTGCAAAATTTTACATTTAACAATTTTTTCCAATATTTTACTTAGACAACTAAGCAAACTAATCGGTCGATAGCTAGTAGGAAGTTTTGCAGGTTTCCCAGGTTTTGGAATTGGTATAACTTTTGCGTTTTTCCATGTCATTGGGAAATACTGCAATTTAAGGCATGCATTTATCAAAAAGGTAAGGTATATAAGGCCTGCTTTAGGTAGATTTTTTATATAAATATTTTGTATTTTGTCTAGTCCATCAGATTTCCTAGATTTAAGGTTGGAAACTACATGTTCCACATCCTGCCTATTTACAAACTGATCCCTAGGAGTATCGATGTTTTGTGAGTTTATAATGCTCAATGTTTGACTCACAAGATTTTGAGTTGTGACATCACTAAGGTGTTGTGATACGGTATGATTGTTCAGAAATGATGAGGCCAATAAATTAGCTTTATTTGAGTCTTGATAAACCACTTCGTTTCCATTTTCCATATTTGGAATTCGTCTATTTTTGTTTTTTATAATTTTTACTATATTCCAAAAAGGTTTTTCATTTTTTTCCAATTTACTTAATTTATCGTTTCAATTTCTATTTCTGTGTTTAGCAATTTCTTCATTAATCTTTTTTTTATATAATTTAGTTTGATCACGATATTCTGGTAATCGATAACGTTGCCATTGCCTGTTAAAGTAATTTCTCTGACGTATTAATTCCAGAATGTGTTCAGGCATTTTAGCAAAGAAAGATTTTTTAGACTTTTTTGGTATACATGATTGTACCGTGTCAAGAATTTGATTAGAGAAAGTATTGACATGCATATCAATATCTTCTCTACAGCACACTCTATCTAAATCTGTAGAGACTGTTCTAAGTTTAGATTTAATTTCTGATCTAAAACGGCACCAATTAGCATTTTTAAGATTCAAAAAGTATTCTTCTCTTTGCTCAACCAATTCATTCATCTTGCATAGAACTGGAATGTGATCAGAACTTAAATCATTGATTGTCTCAGGCTGATTAAAAAACGAAGGTGTATTTGTTATGAATAAATCCAGAACAGATGGACTTCCCCTTGACCCAGAGCCAGACGGAAAATAGGTTGGACTAAACGGAAACAACATGGAATACGGATACAAGCACGACATACTCACAAGAACATTACCCCACGAGTTTGCACGAACACAACCCCAGTCCCTATGCCTACAATTTAGGTCACTTCCAATTATATAATTATCATTTCTTATTAATAATTTTCTAAGATCTCTCTTAAAATACATTCATTTTTCTTCATTAGAGTTTTTACCAGGAAAATATACACAGAACATTTTTAACGTTGAATGATTCCTCAATCTTACCTCGATTCCAACATTCTCTATTAAACGAGTCCTCACAACGGGCAAGAGAAAATGTTGAATTAATTTTTTAACTAAAATAACCTCCACCTTTTTGATCTATTCGATCTACGCGGTAGCATTTATAATTTGGGGTGGAAAACACTATATCTGAACTTAACCATGTTTCTGTTACAAAAGCTATATCGATTTTATTGTGGTTCAAAAAATTTAAAAATTCGATTATTTTATTTCTAATGCCTTTGGCATTCCATGTTATAATATTTAAATTATAATCTAGTATATTATTTGTTAATATATTACTTGACATTGGAATATAAAAACTTAGTAGCTAACTGTGCGATAGCTTGAAATTGATCTTGTTTTGTTTTACATACACTTAATTTATTTATCATCTCCATTACCAAAGTATTAAGTTCTTCCATCGAGAATAACTCACCACACGGAGCAGGCGTTTGTTTGTTTTGATGAGCTGCACTTGGTTGTGTATTCACCACAGGTGTTATATTTTCCCATGTATTTTTTATTGTAAGATTGTTGTGCTGTACTTGTCTTCCATGTCGATGAGAAGAGTTGAACTTCTGTATGTTGGCGACATTAGTGATCTTTGGCTGATCGTGAGCTTGGGAACGATGACTTGCTTTATTTGAGAGCTTTTGTCTCATTTCCAGATATCTCATTCTAATTGCACATGTGCTGTCATGTCAGTCGATTTGTGCTTCTCGCTGCAGTTTGCACATTTAAGAACTTCAGTGTTTGTACATTCTTCGGTCTTGTGAGAAGCTGCACATATGGAACAATATGTTCTCACATGGCAATTTTTCTCGCCATGACCAAACAGTTGGCAGTTTCTGCATTGAGTCAAATGATTTTTTTGCTTTCGTTGATATGACCAATTGATTTGATAAAGTTTAATAGAGCCCTTTCAAGAGATACTATGTAGAACGTATCTGTATATTGTTCGTAGTTTTTGGTGATTTTTTTTCACTTCTTTGCCAAGATTTATTAGTTCATTTTTTAACACGGTAGTGTCTAATTCATTTAAGCCATATAATATAACTTTAAAAGCTTTTTCACTTTTTAATGCATGTGTGAAATACTGACATTTGTCTGTCTTTAATTTATCAAGTACTAAATTATATGCATCCATTGATTCACACATTATTTTAATGCCAATTGACATTTTTTTAATAGAATAGTCGGACACACTAATGGTTTTCATCGATGCATGCACATATTCACAAGATTTTTGTAATAGTTTAATGGGAGGAATTTGCACTCTTTTAGATGGTTTGTTTGGCGATTCGGAATCGTCCATTTTTTCGGTTTCTTTTTAATTGTCGGTGTCACTATCCGGCAAGCATTGTAAGGGGCTCCAGTAGTTACCTCTGGAGTCCCTTTTATTCGCATTCATAGCTATTTTTTTCCGAAAATTAATGTCCGAGGACATTAAGTTGTCCTCGGAAATAGGTGATCTCGCACGTTTATTAATATTGAACAAAAAAAAAAAATCACGATCAGAGTTAGAGATTGCTTGACAAGACGTCTTGCTTTATCAAAAGCTCCTATATGACTGTCTTGTTTAAATAAATACAAATCTTTTAAACCAAGTCATCGTCCACATTATCAACGAAAATCTTACTCGATAACCATTTTCTACCAATTTTAGTAACTTTTATTTCCTATATAAAAAAAAACACTTTGAATTTTTCTAAGAAAATTTTCGAGAATCGAACATCAATTCTTACCAATTTTACGTACTATTTTTTGTAGATTTTAATTTTTATGAAAGCAACTGACTGTCGGATTTTAATAAAAATTGCTGAATGTCGAACACAATATTTTGTACTTGCTACATATACGAACTATATATGGCAAGTTTTGCGTTCGTGCAAAATTTCGAACTCGAGATTTTATTCAAACATGATATTACGATGGTAGAGAAGTCGAAAAAAGTGGGTCCCGCGATTCCGTCCTGTCTGTCTGTACACGCTCCTACAGACTAAACCATTAGGTCGATTGCGTTCAAACTTGGAAGTTAAGGTTTTGAGCCGATTCGCATTCGGCATTTTTTTTTCATTTTTTTTAAGATCAAAACTAACAGTTACCCCCATACAATTTTTTGGTCAAAAAACGAGAATTCGAATTTTCTCAAAAACAAACCGACAGATATTTTTTAATTGTCTTTAAAATTTTATTTTTCAACTTGGCTTCTTTTAGTAAGAATAACATATTTTTGTATTATATATATGACATGTATGTACATATGTCCGGAAAGGTACCGCATAGAACCGATTTCAATAATTTATTTTTTGAACGAGCTTTTATATTGCCTTTAAAATATTTAATTACAAAAAGTGCATTTGCTTTTTGTTTGGATTTTAAAAAAAAATATTGAATTTTTTTTTTTTCAAAATTCTATATCTCAAAAACGGGTACATTTTCTTACGAAATTCAAATTTAGACCGTATATTTACAATCACTAAGCAACTGCATACCAAAAATATTTTTAAAACAAAATTGAAAAATTGTGTATATAAAAAATTAATTTAAAAAAAAAAAACCGCTCTAACGATTTTCAAAAAAAAATCGAAAAATCAAGGGTTTTTTGATTTATAAAAAGCATTTAAATTTTTGAAGACAAACTTATTTTTCAGGTAAAATTTTGAATCTTAAAATAGTTTTTTTTTTGTTAAATTATTTTAACTGTATTAAATGTAACCCCCTCCAATGTCACCAGATCAAATCCGGTGCATGAGCCCGAAAGAGCGCATTATTTTAACAAAATTGTAATAATATTCCTATCTTTCATCCAAATTAATGCATTTGGTACATTTTTATGTATTTTTATAACTATCTATAACTATTGTAAATATCAACGATGGCCGTGTAGCGCCACTGCATTGGATTAACGAATATGATAATTATATTTAATCAACAATCAATTTTAAATTGCCTTTCAAGAAGTATTATCTTGGTGCCTTTGTAAATATGATTTTAAAATATTATTCTTTAAGAATAAGGTTGTTTCACATAATAAATACTTAGTGCAAGTTAAAAAAACGGGCCCGAAAGAGTATATGTATTTTCTATTAGAATCACTTTTTCAACGTATGCACATTATACCTATGTATATAGGTATTATGTACAACCTCTACAGCTACTGCTTACGTGTCACTTCATAACTAAAATCAAAAACACACAAGAGCCTGACTGTAAACGACACAATAGAAATAGCAATTTCTTGTACCTGTTCGTATGCTTATTTTTTTTTTTAACTTTAACGAAAAAAAATAAACTGAACGTAATAACTCCATGTTTGCGCTGAAAACTTTTAGGAAAGAAGGAATGTGATTGTATTGTAGTAAGTACCTTCTACCTACCAATAACATTCCTCCTTTATCATCATACACATGTCTTTATCAATCTATCTGCATAAAGCTGAGCACGCCAATGAACTATTCTTTATTCGATTTAGAAACCTACCTAACTACACGACCAATAGGCGATCGCTTTACAATTTAAACATACACGTTCTTCCTCTTTCTTATCTTCAGATAATTTATTTTCCATCCTGGTTCTTCTGAAGGAAAAAGCTTTGAACGAACTAGTTGAATACACAAACAATTGTTTTCGTTAAGTATCCTTACAAGTATTTTTCATTTCCGGGATGAGTTGTCATAGGATGAGTTATGTCTTGGGATGAATCGCGCCTATGTCTATACAAAGGAAATACCAGGAAACTAGCTTACCGACAAAAAATGGTGTGTATTCAATATGTTCAATCAAATACACAAACCATTTTCCGTAACATAATATTTTCCGAGTATTTCATATTTTTATTATAATAAAAAGTTAAGTTTTTTCAACAAATTATAAATTAATATTCAATAAATTACAATTCGCATAGTTTTTCTTTGTTTTGATACTTTAATTGTTAAAATTAGTTCCGTATGAGAGCCGAAATAATATATATGATAATAATTCGTCCAGACAAAATTTTCCATAAGCGCACTATTTGCTTTTGCACCCGAACAAAATTTACCCAATATCAATACTGTCTTAGTTTTTTGATTAGTATTAAATTTTCTTTAATTTTGTTTCTATACCAAAACCATCCTTCCTATTAAAATGAAATGCATAAGTTGTCTTTCAAGTTTTAAAAGCTATATAAGTTTGTATACCTTTTAAGTAAATCTTATAAAACTTGTGGTTTTGTACTAAAGTTTTCTCTTAAAAGAGTTACAAATATAAATATTATTTATAGGTACATAACTCCTCTCCATATTTTTTAAGGTACCTATCTTATCTTAAATTTAACATTCGAGTTGAGTTTAGAGTTCATACAAATAATTAAACTTTATATAGTTTTCTTAAGTATGCAGTAAAAATATCTTTTTTTAAAGAAAAGTTTAACTCTAGAACCAAGATAAAGTGGAAAAAAATAAAAAAGTGGGGAAAAAATACTTTTCACGTTCATCATCTTGGCAATATAAGAGCTCCATGACACATTATCAAGAATTAATGCATCCTCGTATAGGAGAGCCAGTATCTTTCTGCATAATAATCTACAAAATACGTAATATTAACAGTTATTAAAACTTTAATGATATCATAAAGGAACTCAGGAACTTGTTTGAACTGAACATAAAACTAAATCATTAACAATAATAAAGACTACATATTTGCGAAACATGAAAATTATATAACTTCTGGAAATGAGTTAAAATAATTTCTTTAGGTAAATTTAAAGAAGTCATAAAATTTACAGTCAGTAGTCATAAAATGTACAACCAGTAATCTTAAGACACATTTAAAATCCAAGAGTAATTAACAAAAATAATCAACACATAGAACTCTAAACCTTAAGACTTTTTACATGAACATTGTAATGGTCTGTACAATATCGATATCTAAAGGGTTTTTCAATAACGACTTGACAATTTTTTTTTCTATATATTTCACGTTTAATGTTCGCTATGGGCTCTTTTGACGTTGGTAGACTTGTTCACATAAACTAATGACTAAACTTAGCCCCACAAAAAATAGTCTAGAGGAGTTAAATCGCACGGACGAGGTGGTCAACCGGATGGACGATGAGCCTTTTCTTGATATAACCATGATCATAAAACTTGATCTTCAATAAATCGATTTCAAGGTGTGCTGGTGTTGCTTGTGGCGCCATAAATATTGAAACCACATTTCGTCCAAGTCCATATCTTCTAATCATGGCACGATAATAATAGTCATTTACAGTAACACAAAGATCGTTATAGTCGACGATACAGTTAGCTTTTGTGAATGACGAAATGTTGCTTCATGAAGGAAATGTGGACCCGACCAATAACGATTATTTTGGTTATTAACGATCCCATTGAGCCAAAAATGAACTTTATCACTGATTTTGTGATGAATTCCACCATTTTGGAGCATATCTTCTCCAGAGCCCAATCAGAGGTGGTCAATCGGCTTCAAATATTGAGTCAGTTTGATTTTTTATAAAACGACTTCTATCAAGTGTTATTGCGTGTCTTCTAGTGCGAGAATTACGAAATAAAATTGGTGTAAACGCCCTTAAAGTTGCGGTCACTGCAATCTTCATCTGAACACGCGAAAACAACGAAATAACATCTCTTATTTTTAATTAAGTAGAATTCTGATTTTGGGGTCCAAAAATTATGACTCGAAATAGTCAAAAATTTATCAAGCATCTTCATTTTTTAATATAAACCTTTAAAAATAAATTAAGAAAACCTTACAATATAATAGATCTTACAATGTAATAGAAAACTATTTATGTCTTATATATGCTTCAAGTTTAAAATTAAGTGAACTTAAAGCTTAAACCTTATGAAACCAAAACCAAAAGAAAAAAATTTATAAATGTAATCCCACGGAAAAGCGAATCCTTGTAGATTAATTACACATTATACATTACTTATTCATCTCAAAAAGTTTTTCGTTCTATACCTACTAAACATTTCTTTCGTAAAATTTCTTGAGAAGTATAATAAACAGAAACACTCCCCCAAATGAATACCTTGCTTAATCTTAAGCAAAGTTAAATGAAGAGAGCACTTTGTAAAGGTGCAAGTAGCTAAGATAGGTAGTTAGGTAAGTGTAAGGTAGGGATGTCTTATTTTCATTTTCTTCCCCTATAAATAGTTGTTGTTGTACAGCAAATAACAAAGGCACTTATTGCAAGGAAAAATGCTTTTTCTGATGTTTATTTCGAAACATTGAAAAACAGTGGATTTAAATTGTGGGCGGAATAGTGAAAATGAAACTTCGGATCTTCTGTAGTTAAATATGTAAAACAAAAAGTACACTGTTGAAGGTAATCTCATTTCCAAATTTATAGTCAAAATAAGCTTTTTTATTCCTAAGGTCTTAATCGATCACCTTCTAAGATTTCAGGTGTACCTGATTTTTTAATGATAGTCCAGTAAAATGGAAACCCTTGAGCATATGAAAGAATGATTCACACAAACATTTTAGCAAAATTTATGCTTCACAATTTTGATAAAGGTTTTAACACCAGTGGACCTACAGAAACTAGGATAATAACAAATGAGCATTCCATACGACGCAGACACGATATTTTATGAGACTTTTTACACAATACTTAGAACACCAATAAGAGGGTATAAGCAAATTTCCAGCTTTCTATCTCCTATTACGAGTTTGACCAATTTTTTTCTTCTCATTTCACTAGATTTTATGTTTTTTCAGTTTTATTTAAACAAAACAAAGATGAAACATTTATAAATCATCCTTTCATGGATATAGCTTTCTATTTTAAGTCAAGAAAAAAAGTCATCAGAAGAGTCTTGCTTTAGTTTTTACTAAATTGTTCACATTAGATTTCTGTGGATCGATCTTCTTAGCTTGATGTAAAAAGAAGTAAACATTTCTTTCAAACTTTCTGATGTATGTATTTCAGTTGAAAAATATTCATTGATATAATTTTATTGATTTACGTATCATGTTAAGTATTTTTAGCTGATAAAAATGTGCCAAATGAAAAAAGTTAAATCATATTTGCAAAGCCAAGTGATCGAAATAATTCAGTGTTATTTGGAAAAAAAACCTAACTAAAACAGTTGTTGTTTATTAATGTAAAAACAAATACGGATTATATATAACTTGCATTCCCTACTTTATACACTTTATAATTGTTTACAAAAGCTATTTGATTTTCTATTTCATCGGGAAATACAAAACCACTTTATCTGAATCCTATAGACTTGAATACAAAAACACACAAGTCGTGTGCATTTTCATTTCAAGTTTATAATTAGCTTTTGAAGAAATTGTGGGTTTTGGATATAAGTTATTTTCAATTAAACTTTCTGCCTCTTTTTCGTTTGTATATACATTTAAGATGTATGAAAACATCTTAAGAAAACTGCATCAATTATACTTTAGTATGAACTTCTTAAAGCAGCAGTAGATTTGTACTTAAAACTTTTGCTTGTGGTTTGATAGATTATTGTAATGCAAAGAGAATACGATGTTGCAGCTCTAATTCAACTAATCCTATCATAAATATATTGCTCCTTTTTGTTACTTGTGCTCCATTTTTACTATTCCTACAATTTCAGCTGTCGTATGTTATTATTTTTTCAAAGCAAACATTTCTTCTAAAATTTTAGGAAACCTTTCTAATACAATTCCAAGAGCGGTGTTTCAAAAAGAACACGAGGTTTAACAAGTTTTTTTTACAACAACCACCCTCTGCATCAGCATCAAGTTTAAAAGATTGTTGGGGGCAGCGAAAGATGAAGCCAATTATATAACACATCTTCTTTTAATCATGCTGCAGCGGATTGGAGTTGACTTTGTCACAATAAAATTGGAGCACCATCTCTTTCTATTCTTCATGAATAAATTATAGAAAGATTTATTTCCAACAAGGATTGCGCGTGAATCGTTAGGTGACTTTTCTAAACTTTCTTTCTAAATAAAGACGAATTTACCATTGAAGATAACCTTGTGTAAAAAATAAATGAGAAAAAGAGGCTGGGATGCGACCCACACTGATAACTTCCCATCCCGTCTATCGATTTGTCTTGCTTAAAAGTTTGTCTAAATGTATCAATTCTTACCAAATTTGCGTTCTATTTTTTGTAGATTTTATTTTTTTTTATGAAAAAAAACGGACTGTTGGATTTTTATACAAAAATTACTGAATATAAAAAACAATATTTTCTGTAAAATAAAATAAGTTTGAAGCCAATATTTTTAATTTTTGAAAAGCTATTTGAGCCGAAAATCAATTTTTACCAACTTTTATTAATTTTTTTGTTTAGGTTTTTATTTTTTGTAAAAAAACTGTCAATTCGATTTTTCTCAAAATTTGTCCTAATGTTGAAAACAATATTTCTTATAAGTAAAAATTAGTAAGAAGCCATAATCTCAAATTTTTGAAAAGATATTTAAGTCGAAAATCAATTTTTACCAACTTTTGTTAAATTTTTTTTTCGGTTTTTAATTTTTTGTAAAAAAACTATCAATATTATTTTTTTCAAAATATTACTGAATGTTGAAAACAATATTTTTTGAAAAATAAAAGTAGTTTAAAGCCAATATCTCAAAGTCTTGAAAAGATATTTGAGTCAAAACTCAATTTTTACCAACTTTTTTTTTATTTTTTTTAGGTTATTATTTTTTGTAAAAAAACTGTCAGTTCGATTTTTCTCAAAATTTTTCCTCCTCTTGAAAACAATATTTCTTATAAGTTAAAATTAGTTAGAAGCCATAATCTCAAATTTTTGAAAAGATATTTAAGTCGAAAATCAATTTTTACCAACTTTTGTTAATTTTTTTTTTTTGGTTTTTAATTTTTTGTAAAAAAACTATCAATTCTATTTTTTTCAAAATTTTACTGAATGTTGAAACCAATATTTTTTGAAAGATAAAAGTAGTTTAAAGCCAATACTCAAAGTTTTGAAAAGATATTTGAGTCAAAACTCAATTTTTACCAACTTTTTTTTATTTTTTTAGGTTATTATTTTTTGTAAAAAAACTGTCAATTTGATTTTTCTCAAAATTTTATCAGATGTCAGAAACATTATTCTTCGTTGCACAAAATTGTTTTGGAGATGAAATCATATTTTAGTCGTAAAATTTTCGAAGTGACAAATTTTTTTTTTCAGTTTTTTTGATTTATAAAAAAAACCGTTAATTGAATTTTTTTCCAAAAATATAATTGTTTTGTATCACGTTACAATATATAATACAAAATTTAATTCAAGTCTCTAGCGTCATTGGTTCATGAGATATTTAGGGTTAACCAAAATGTTCACCTTTTTTTAAACGCTATGGTAAAAAAAACCACCCACGCAATTTTCTTGATAGCCCTTTCTGCATCTTTCTGCCTTATTATCTGTATAACAAAATTTATTTGAAGTCGATATCTCTTCTGGTTCTTGAGCTATGGACGACGAAAAAAACGTCGCGAACGTACGGACGTACGGACGTACGTACACACGCACGCACAGACATCTTTCTAAAAATCTTTTATTTCGACTCTAGGGACCTTGAAACGTCGAGAAATGTCAAAATTTTCAATTTGTCAAATCGGACCCATTACAATAACTTCCTATGGGAAGTTAATAAGATACTTGATACGAACTATGGGACCAAATGAGCTTGAGCGTCCCAAAAATTATTTTCAAAAATGTCATAAATTGAAAAATTTGAAGGTGGGAGGTAATAAAATATATTCTTTTCGGATCAGAATATGTTTTTTCAAAATATTTTATCAACAGAAGAAGAAGAACAAGTTTGAAGTCAAATATTTTATAAGTTTTAGAATAAAGTAATTTGCTGTTAGGCATTTTTGAAAAGGTTGTGTTTTCTTCTTTTAAAAAACCGTAAGTTTCTTTAAGATTTAATGCAACAATAAATTTGAAAAAAAAAGAAAAAAGAGTTATTTTTTATGTTTTGGGCTGCTTTTCGTCCACAAATTATTGTTTCATGTCAGCAAAATCATAAAACACTTTTTGCCAAATATTCAGCTTTCAGAAGATGCTCAAAAAGCGCGAAATAAAGACTATTCAAAGACTATAGCATGTAAGAAAAAGCTCAGTTGTGATTTACATCTGATCTTTTTATTTCAAGTGCAGGAAGCCCAATTTCTGTTACAAACAAAGGATAAGTTACCCGAACTTCTTGAACCTTCTACAAACTGCACTATTAGTAAAATCGCAAAGTGTTCTATGATTTTTCTGCCATGAATTAATATTTTGTGGACTTATAATGGGGCTGTTTCAAAAGTGTATTGACTAAATAAATAAATAAATAAATAAATAAATAAATAAATAAATAAATAAATAAATAAACTATTAATTTTACATAAACAAAAGCTATCTCGTCAGAATATTCGTAATTTTAGAAAAATCTAATCAGGTTAAACGAAATCTACTTTGCACAATATATTTTTCAATCTATTTTTAAAAAAATATGTTGTTGGAAATGTGCCACGGGTCTTATCCATACATCCTTCCAATTTTCTATTTTGACATATTCTTTTGCTTTAATACTATATTCTATTATTATAGGGTCAAAGGGGGTAATTGTAAACGATTTTGGATTTTTTTATTTTTTTCCCTTGTAATGTTTGTAACAGCTTAACCATGCAATGTCGAACATTTTTGTTTATGCTACTTAAGTTTGGATTGTATTATCTATCAAAGAGTAGTAATCTTAATGGCGTTTGTTTATTAGTTTCCATAAAATTTGATGTTTACATTTACCCCCCTAGTTTTTTAAGTAAACAAGAAAAATGGGGTAAATGAAAACGGTACCAGTCGTCCTACCATTGTGGAAAGGGGTAACCAAATTCTCTGTCCTTATATATGTATGTAGGTACCTACCAGACCAAGGAGATCATCCTTATCGCAAGGGTAACCAGCACGAAATCTGAAATAAAGCACCTTGCTATAGCGTCCTCCACGTCTTACGAAAGTGCTGGTTTTCTGCCTCTAGATATAGTGACAGTAGGATTTTTCCCTTCACCGATTCTTTGACATGTATGATGGAGCTGTGGTTTTTGGTTGATATGTACGTAGCATCTTTTTGATATAAAATATTGTTAGATCAACACCAAAGCCATTGAAAATGAATGTTTACAGTTACCCCAAATTGTTCACTTTTACCCCATTTCGGTGTTAACATTTACCCAATATAGGAACATAATGGGGTAATTGTAAACAGCCAATAACTTTTAAATTTATTATACAGACAAATAAAAGCATATAGCATGCATTTATACTCATATTTCACTTTCTTAAAGATAAAATTTAACTTACTTCGATCGCCTTTGTTTGTTTTGCAACAATTTTAATTGGAACTGAAAAACTTAAAACGCAGAAACGCGAAAGACTCGTGGAAACGAACAAAACATTAATAACCCTTTGACAGATAAGGCCTTCCACGCGTCAATATGATTTAAATATAATGTCTTTTCAAATAATTTCATGGCTACTTCAAATTAAAGGGTGTCCCAAAATTAACGCAAGATTTGAATTAAATAGAAAACGCCGTTTTTAGTCTTTTGATATTTATATTTTTATTGACTCGTAAAGTACATAGGATAGGGTTATGTATGGAATAACACATCGGACAAATGGCCTCCACGGCTTTGCATGCACATGCGCACTCTTTTGTTGAAATTTTCATGACCATTCTGCATAAATGTGGCTGAATTTCGTTGATGCAGCGTTGAATCTCCTCCTTTAATGCACGGGTGGTTGTGGGCTTGTTGACATAGACTTGTGATTTCAAATAACCCCATAAAAAGAAGTCTAATGGTGTTAAATCACACGATCTAGGAGGCCAATTTTGATCACCGAAACGAGAGAGTACACGACCTGGAAATGTCTCATGCAGTAATTGAATTGTTTCACGGGCTGTATGACATGTGGCACCGTCTTGTTGAAACCACATATTGGACACATCAATATCATCCAATTTTGGCAGAAAGAACTGTGTAATCATGTCGCGATATCGAGCACCAGTAACAGTCACTGCTTGACCAGCATCATTTTCAAAAAAATATGGCCCAATTATGCCTCCAGCCCAAAATCCACACCATACAGTCACGCGTTGTGGATGCATTTGTTTTTCGACAATCACATGTGGGTTCTCCGAACCCCAAATGCGGCAATTTTGGCGATTGACAAAGCCATCAAGATGAAAATGTGCTTCATCGCTTAGGATGATTTTGCTCGAAAAATCAGGGTCCACTTTCACTATTTTTGAAATATTCTTTAATAATGAAGACACGTTGTTCTCTCGTGTAACGCTCCATTTTTAATAACCCTATACTGTTAGCTGTCAAATTGCTTTTTTTTTTCAGGGTTGCCAACACTTCACTGCACAAATGGCGGCAAATTCAAATCTTGCGTTAATTTTGGGACACCCTTTATAAACGGTTTTGAGAAAATTAAGTGTGTTTACAATTACCCCCTTGACCCTACATAAATTGCTTTTTAGATAAGCTTAAAATATTATTAACAGTTTTAAAAAGATTTTTGATTTCAAATTTAGATTTTTTATTCCAAATTTAAATTAAAACTCTTAACCTACTTAAATATAATCAATTTTCAAGTTAAATATACACAAATCATCTTATTTACGTAATTTAAAGAACATAATTCTATATAAAAGGTCGAACAACATACATTGAATCAATAAAAAAAATATTAAACAAAAATTAATAAAACTTAAATTATTTAATGTTTGAAAAATTGTTTGTAGATATGCTCAAAAAAATTCGTGAATTCGAAAAATGTAGGTTAAATATAAACTTAACATATATTCAAGATATTATGTTCCAAATTGTACCTACTTTATTTGGTGTTAGAAACATACAAGTTGTTACAGATTTTTTAGACGCCTAAGCGCGTTGGTTCACATAGTGCCCCGCGCCGCCGCCGTTAGCTGATAAAATTAATAATATTTCGACTTGGATCGAGCTCGAATCCAATTTTTAGGAATAAAAACAGCAGAAGAATATGAAACTAAACTAGTGTAAACATGAAAACGAAGATCTCTCAACCAACTTAATAGAGTTGACTATTTGGTTAGGTACTGATCTTTTCTGGACCTTAGGCCGATCTTAAGTAAGTAATAAGTAAATAAGTTCAAAGGTGGATGACTACAAAATTTTATGTTTTTAGAACTACAACTTTCTAAGGCGCATTTAATAATAATTTAAGTTATAGAACAACTCTCAAATATTTTTGTTGGCTTTTTATGGCCAGAAATATTTTGTACTGCATATAATAATTGGGCTTGGTAGACTTGGTTAATACGTCCTCGCAGAAGAAAATAATAAAATTTAGGCCTACAATTGCAATTTAGGTATATACCTTCCAGATCTATCTGGGAGAATAGGGCATTTCTGGAAGATGAGTCAGTCCACTTTTATGCAAATGGTTCAAAACCAAAAGAAGGAGTTGGTGGAGGTGTGTACTCTGAACTGAGCTGAAATTAAGTCTCTCATTCCGCCTTCCCAATTATTGTAGCGTGTTCCAGGCGGAACTTTTGGCGATAGACTCTGGACTCCGTCTTGTCCTGGCTTAAAGAAAACGTGATATCAACTCCTAATATCCGTATTTTCTCAGATAGTCAGGCCGATATCAAATCTCTGGACTCTGTCTCTACAAACTCTATAACAGTCTATAACTGTCGATCATCTCTAATGGAGATGGCACAACAGTTTAATATTCACCTTTGCTGGGTGCCGGGCCATAGACATTTCAGGAAATTGTAAGGCTAATGAACACGCCAGTAATAGTACAGTACGACCCATTCTACCACAAAAAAAAACAACTGACCTACACTAGATTCAAAGTGATCAAAGTACTTGCTATCTCTAAGCATATTGCATAAAAGCTTACTAATCGGTGTCATAACCGGCCACTGTCGAAGAGGATAGCATGCCACTCGGCGTATTCTCAAATGACTGTTGCAGAAGCTGTATGGATGAGGAAGGGGAGAAAACTGTTCTTCACACCTTCTCTACTACCCTGCTCTATCTCAAAAACGCAAGAATTATATAGGAGAATTCTTCTATAACGATCTAAACGATCGAAATCATATTCTGCCCTAGCGAGGTTTCCGTCGGAACGGAAATTTTTTTATAACGCATACTTCGTCGGAGGTTCAAATTACATTCGAGGTATCCTTTATCGGAAAATAATTACTAAACAATACAACGACGCATTGATTTGATGTGCATCAGATTAAAGATTCTCATAGAGATCGACAAAATATCGATAAGTCGATATCGTTTCCGATATTTGTATTTATGAAAACCAAAAGTACTTTAACTTATGATATCCTGTTATTGAGGGATACATTTCCTAGTATATGACATGGAAGTGTATCAATGTGCCGGAGAATCATACGTTGGAGCTAATTAAAAAAAAAAAACTGCACCGGCATTTACATTTGAAAAAATATCGAATCGGTAAATATCGATATACTTTTGAAATCGCCAACCCTATGTTAAATCAGAACAGATGTTTAATGTTGTCAAAAAGTGTAAACAAAATTTCATCTTATCAAACAAATAAAAATATGTATAGTGTCGCTTTATTTTTGGAAGCTGAATCTAGGGAATTAAGGGCACAGAATCAGGAAAATGGGAGGATATTAAGGAAAAATAGTAAAATAAAAGATCTATCTAATGCAGCGTAAGTTACGTTATCTAAGATCTAATTTCTTAAAAAATCACAATTTGCTTACAGATTTAAAAAAAACTATCGCCTCAATAAGCCTGCATACGAGTATGTCTTTGAACAAATTAAAGATAAATTTAAAGATGATCATCGCTCTGATGCTGTGAATCCAGAACATAAGCTAGCAGCATGCTTAAGGTTCTTCGCTGAGGGAAACTACCAACATGGAGTAGGGAAAGATTACCAATCTGCTATTGGCCAAACAACTTTTTCGAGTATCCTCAAGGAAACACTGGATATAATGGAACATACTTTATGTAAGAACTGGATATCCTTAAAGATGTCCGAAGAAGAAATCCAGCGGTCCAAAACGGATTTTTTTGAAAGGACAGGCTTCCCGGGAGTCATTGGCTGTGTGGATGGCACTCATGTTCAAATAGTTGCCCCCATAGAAAATAAGCATCTGTTTCTAAACCGCAAGGGACATTTCAGCCTCAACGTTATGATTGTAATAATCTCAAGCTAAAATAAAATTATAGGTACATACTCTTATTCATTTCTTTTGTTTCGTTTTAGATTTGCGACTTTAAAATGAAGATAAGAGCTGTAAATGCTAATTATCAAGGAGCCAATCACGACTCTCACGTCTGGGCTTTGAGTCCTGAACGTCATTTTTTTGAACGAAGCTTCTTAAGTGGTACAAGAGGAAGTTGGTTGCTAGGTGCGTCAATTTATTTCCAACAACCATATTGTTCTAATTTAAGTTTCAATTTAATTTATTTAGGTGATTCGGGCTATGCATTAGAACCGTGGCTAATGACACCGTACCGAACCCCCAGAACACATAGTGTTGAGAGCTGCTTCAATAAATCTCATAAAAGTGCAAGAAATATAGTTGAACGAACTATAGGCTTATTAAAAAACAGGTTCCGGTGCTTATTAGGTGCTCGACAACTGCACTACGATCCATTAAAAGTCGCTTAAATTGTTAATGTGTGCTGCTGCTTACACAACATATGTCTGTACTTCGATAGTGATTACGGTAACATAGAAAATGTTGATAGTATAGAAGCAGAAGGGGATCAGGAACCCAACCAAGGTCCACCAAGCTCCCTTCGCAACCAGGCAGCTGTAATAAGAAATGAAATTGCTACACAATTCTTTCAATAAATTTATTACAAACATAAAAAAAAATAAAACTTAATAATTCATGTATAAACAAAATGACTATAGCCTCCTTGGCGTTTATGATTTTATGGATTGAGATCTGGACCCCATTTCTTAAGACTTATATTTCACAAACAACAAATAATTATTAGTCTTGTAAAGTTTTATGAAACGAGGCCTGCTTATATTACAAATGGAATCATTGCATCATTACATTAGTTTTTGAAATCTCAATTTCAAGAATTTTGGCCTTGATTTCAAGTTTGCTCATTGCAATTTTTCGCATCTCAGCGTTGTGAAATTGCATCTCTTTAAGCTTTTTTTTTCTATTTCACCCGTATATTCCACCGATCTATACACCCTTTTGAGATGTACTGCTGAGTCTTGCAAGGTTTTAGCTGTGTCCCGCAAGATATTTGTGGTGTCCTGCAATGCTTTTGTTGCGGCCTGAAGGGAAGTTTTCATATGGTCGTAATAAGACGACTGATTTTCGACCTGCTTCCTAAGAAGTTGAATAGACGACAGAGTCTTTTGTCGGCAGTTCGAGTTAGCGTTTCTATCACCTTCGATGTTCTCTGCATCTACTGCAGTTGTGTTTGGTGATGATGGTTCACTGGCTGCTTGTTCATTATCATTACCTGTTCCAAACGATTTTGCTCCAATGCCATTAACAGAATCGTTGGAATGTATCAAGGCTATGACAGCATCCTCCAATGGTGTGAACGATTTCTGTTTATGGGGACCACCACCTGTGCCCGTGATCTCCTTTTTATTTGCCGCCAACTTTTTTTTTATGTACGTCTTATAGTCGCTCCAAACCTTTTTAAAAAACACAACGTACGTAAGTATGTATATAGTTTAATCATGCACACCGATCAAATCATGAACAAACCTTTTTCCAACCAGCTACATCTCGTTGACGTCTATCCAGTTGGTTGAGTTTGTCAGCAACCTCTTCCCAAAATACAGCAACATCTTCTGTGGACCTTTTCGTGTAATTTCTTGCTATATCGGGTTTTTCTTGCATTAAATTAACCAAATGCTCGATTTGTTTGGTTGTTGTTTTTTCGTTTCCTCGTGGCCTAAAAACAACAAATTTAAGCAATAATTACAAAATTATTTTGTTAAAATGTTTATTTTTTTAATTTCTTACATTTTGTTTATAATTTGAACAATTCGGAAAAAAATCCGCAAACAATTTCTGGCGGAGGATATCGGAAAAATAAATTTAAGAGCTTTCAAAAAGTCACTCAAAAAAAGCACTGGATCGCACTGCAACGCACTCTAACGCAAAACGCCGGTCTGCGTTTCATCATGTCGGACAAATGTTCCGAACACCTGTCTGAAAGAATACCTCGAAGCAAAAATCCTACGATTCGTACAAAATCGGAGAACTTTCCGCTCCGACGGATACCTCGCTAGGGCAGATTAGCATAATCAGCCTCTCACGTTTCGTAAGGGACTCAAACTGGTTTCATTGAGCTTAGGAAAAAGCCTCAAGATTCATGTGGTATCACAATGGGCCATTAAACTCCATCACGAACAGCCACCTTAACCTAACCTGACCAAGGATTACATATATTCTCATATGTACATTGAACAAAAGTCTTCAATTTCTTTAGAAAATAAATGTTTTCAAGGACAAAACGTAAAGGCCAAATGGTATTTGTGTTAATATATATTTGGTCATATTCATATATTTTTAAGCTAATTTAAAAACAGTCAACCTATAGTACTCGTATTAAATCTTAAAATTTTGTTTTCGTAAAACATTCAGGTAAATGAAGTATAAATAAAATACCAAACAGAGGCACATTAAGTCCAAATGCCATATACGGTATACGGTACGTATGTATGTATGAAGCAATGCAAGGAATTTGGCAAGAAAAGGAAGGTATTATATGAAAAAAGGAACAAAAGAACACTATATAGTACACTTTACTATCCTTGAAATGTGACTAACGGAACTTTCTTTTTTTTTAACTATCTGCTAGCTAAAAATAAAAAACTGTTGCTGAAAATTGCTTTTTCAAGTTTTTTTTCTGTCCGTTCTTTAAGTTTTATCGTAATACTTCACTCGTGACAGTGTGCTGAAGATATTTGTTGCCAGCATAAAAATATTAATTAAAAAAATGTTTTGGATTGGATGTGTGAGAACTCCAATTATAGAGTTTCTTTGAAATTGAAGTAAAATTGGATAAACAAATTATGAAGAAATAGTTTTGTTTATTGTTCAAAAATAAATTTAATAAATTAATTGGAAAGATGTAAGACAATAATAGATATAACATTTTTTTTTTCGTAAAATGTTTTCAAAATTAATTATACAGAACACTGTAGAAAAATTTTTATAAACTTTTGGTATTCACTACTTTTTTATTTTCAAACAGAGAATATAAATTTTCACCTGGCAATGATGCGTTATTCTTTTGAATTTTCAATCTTTTGCACGCCAATTATTATAGCACAGTGACTTCCTGCGTTACATTAGGAAGGTAGGTATGTATTATGTGTGTATGTGGGTGTATTTATGTAAAGAAGAAAAAAGGAAGTCTTTTATTTTGCCTTTAGAAAGATGCACTCTATGAAGGTTCATTGTGCTAAGCAAGAGAAGCTACCTACATATTCTACTGTATGAACTGTCCGTGATTTGCATTTTTGAATTAAAAAAAAAAGTAAAAACAAAGAAAAAGAAAAATATAGTTTGATACAACAACAAACACAACAAAAAACAGTCTTTCACGTTATAATACGAAGTGACATAAGCTGAAGTTGGAAGACTTAAATAGTGAAATGATAATAAGTTTATAAATGTCAGCAAGCTGCAGTTATGTTTATGGTGTTTAAGACATTAACTGTTGTTTTACTTCCTTTTTTTGGTATACTTAACTTGATAAATTATCATAATGAAGTTTCTTTAAAAGCAAAAGTGAGATGTAACAAAAATAATGTTTCTTAATTAGTGTTTTATTGAAAGTATCAAAAATATTAAACTGTAATAGTAGATTTATTCTAAAATTTGTTCTTGCAAAATACAAGCATCCCCGAATAAGGTAATTCTGTTTTAAGACCAAACAAAGGAAAGCCTTTATTAGTTATGTATGTCATTGACCCTTTTATTGAATGATTAAAGGCTTTTTTACTTGAACTTGTTTTTGTAATACACATTCATTCATTCAAACTATCCCACCAAAAAATACTGAAGATTGAAACTCGTATCAAAATTTTGTATTTATATGTTACACACAAATATTGTGTTTCCTTTTTTCAACAGCACTTTTCTATGATTGCTTTTCTATTCTCCGGGGGGTGTGAGCCGTTGTGATTTCCGTTCCGTTTAGTCTGTATTGTTTTAAATTTTTGAATATGTGTTGGCCTTTTTTCTAAATATTTTGGAAACACTTGAACACTATGTTCTAAGTGTCTATTTTCAATGCTTTTACAAAAAAAAAATATAGTTTTCTTTCCAACTTGAAGAAGAAAATATTTTCTGGCATTTTTTTCCAGGGAACGTTTTTTCGTACTTTTAACTTTTCTTCTGGACATAGCACAATTGCAAAAAAATTGAATATTTTTGCGGGACTTTTGAGTGATTGATATCTTAATAAAGGGTGTCCCAAAATTAACGCAAGAAATCTTGCGTTAATTGTGGGACACCCTATATATATGTTTATACGTCATAACTGCATTTAAATTATTTTAATTTATCAACACGTGCAAAAGTTATAGGGCGTTAAACAATGACAAGTGGAATATTTTTCGCAGGCAGTAAGAACGAGTGTTTTTTTATATAATTTAAATTCGTCTCTAATTAAATTGTGCTCATACTTAATTTGGATAAAATGAAAAATAATAGTAATCAAGGTATGGGAAACCATATTCTGCTGTAAGAAATTATATTTGTTTCGTGGTTTTAGTAATATCGTCTCTGAAGTGAAGGTCTTATTAGATTTTTGTGTTAAAATGTGAATTTCGTGTTGAAGTAGAGTTTTCTAAAATACCCCAAAAAGCCCCCTTGAGATTTGTGCTGTTTTAAGTTGGTTCATGTGTGTGTAATCTTAATCCGAAAGGAATTTTTGCGCAAATTTGCGTTTTTTTAATTATTGCCATTTTTGTAGGCTCAACTCCATCAATCAAAAATGGTGACTTGTTGCAAAGTTGGATCGAGAATGATAAATCGACGAAATTAATAAGTGCTGTTGCAAAAATGTGTGTATTACTGGGGTTAGAAGATCTTAATGAAGAACTAGAACTTGAAATTAAAAAAGTTTCTTAATATTATTGCCTAAAATTGAGGCAAGTGGGAAAATTGTCAAAGAAAACGTGACACGTTCATGGAAAATTATGAACGATGGCTTAGCCTTGATTTGCCTTTAAGTGCCAAATTGCCTAGTGTACAAGGGTAGAACAAGTACAAGTCAACCAAGTACAAGCAAAGGCAGACCTTCAAAAAGTTTTGGGTTCAAGAACATCGCAACACAGCACAGATTAACTCAACTGTGCTGAAGATCTCGAGCCGATTCTCGCATTCTCCTCAAAAATCGGAAAAAACTTTGACCCTGAAGCAAAACCCAGCTTTGTACATTGACTTGGATTTGTCTAAGAGAAAGTACGCTCCTCTGCGTTCAGTTAGCAACGACATGCACAAAGATTGGTTACCAAGTTATTACGATTTACGAACTTAAAAAAATATAAAGCAGAAATACTACCCGAAATTGATCTTGTGTCAGAAACAGTTGCTGAAGTCAATCTTCAATCCTTAATAATTAAAACCTCCAAAAGCATTGTCGAAATTAATAAAGAGAAATTATCATATTCTCCGAATAATGAGCACTTCGTTCGATCTCATATGAAAATGGGGTTTTGATGGTAGCTTGGACACAGAAACTATAAACAAACATTTGCTAATAGTGAGAATACAGATAGCTTCCTATTTGTAATTGCTTTTGTGCTTGGAAGAAACGAAAACCATGTACCTTTCAAAATAGACCTGGTTTTATATGCCTAGCAGGGTCCATATAAGCTTCTGGTTCATGCTAAAGACATTATTTCTTTTTTTCATTTGCCTATTAGTGTTCTTTCGGAAGAAGCATTAGAAGCTAGACACAAGGAAACTTGGAAGGCCACGCTAGATCACATTCGAAAGTGCTCTAGAACAAGTGCGATAACTGATTTAATAAATCATTATTAATTATTCAGACCCACTCATTTCAAATTTACGTTAAAATAGCTCACATTTACCTAGAATCGATGCAGATATTGATCAATATCTACTCAGCAATAACTTGGACGATAATGTGTGGGCATCAGAGAGCGATACCGATTAATACATTAATAATTTCTTTATTATCATTTATATTTTAAATTTCTTCATTATCATTTATTTTGTATATAACATAGTAATCACATCATGTTTGAATTGTTTTTAATAACAAAGTCGATAGCTAAATTTAAAAATATAACTTGAAAAACATGAACAAGAATATGAAAAAAAAAGTTGGAATTTAAAAAAAAAAGTTTGCTGCTCAACTCTTTTTTTGTCGAATTAAGCTGTGCGGGCACTTATCACTGGTTTTTGTGTGTGTTTTTTAGTTCATAACGTAGATATTCAATGCACTAGTTGATTACATGCATAATAACTAAGTTCGAACCATTTATATATACAAGAGATATTAATTTTGCCGTTTTGCCCATACATTCGTTCCACTGTGCGTTTGGGCGAATGATAATAATCTAAGAGTGATTGTCGAAAAACCAATGCACCCATAAAGAGTGACTGTTTGGTGCGGTTTATAGGCTGGCGGCATCATCGGACCGTATTTTTTTCAAAATGAGGCCAGTCAGGCAGTTGCTGTGAATGGTGTTTGCTAGCGTAAGATAATAACGAACTTTGTATGACCCGAATTAGAAGATATGGATGTGGACTATGTGTGGTTTCAACAGGACAGTGCCACCTGCCACATAGCTAACGAAACAATGGCTCTTTTGCGTGACAAATTCAATGGCCGTGGTGGCAATGTGATTTGACAACGTTAGACTTCTTTATTTGAGGTTATTTGAAAGAAAAGGTGCACACCGATAAGCCAGCAACAATTCAAACGCTAAAGGATGAGATAATTCGGCACATTAACGGTAAAGAACCTTAATTATGCCTCAGCGTCATTAAAAATTTGACCATTTTGACAAAATTGAACCGTACCAAAATTATTACATATAATAAAAAGAAATGACAATAATTTCCTTAATAATTTGTGTTTTATTCAAAATCAACATCGCCATTTAAAATTTAACAACTCTTTGTAATTATTTAAGCTTATTTTTTTATTTTAAAAATTTAAAATAAAATTTTGCAATGACCCAAAAAATATTTGGCACTTAAAAGATTAAAATTAATATTTTTAATTATAAAATTGCAAATTACTGCGAAGATATGTCAAATGAATTCAAAGAATGAAAAGAGTTCATTTAATTTGCTTTAAATAGGTATTGAATGTACCTTAGAGTGAATTCACGATATCGGGTTTTCTAATAGAGACTTCAATCAGACCACAATATGTCGTATTTAGAGTAAGGATCATGGTTTACACCAAAAAAAAAAAACAAGCTGAATGTAAAATTGAAGCCGATGCATGGGCCATTTTAAGCAAAGTATGTTCTCCGATTGGGTGGTTTGTCAAGTCTTAATTGGGTAACCCTTTATGCTGCATTTTTGTAGTGAATTTTAAGAATATCATTAAGTTGTTGGAACTTATTTTGTTCCATCTTTAGTAATAGTGTAGTTTTTTCTTTTCAAATTTCATAAAATGACAGTTTAAAATGTGACAGCTGCCCTGATAATATCAGCTATTCAAAATGAAACCTCTTATTTGAAAACCTTACATTTGGAAAATTGGTATTTGTTTTAATATTATCTCAAAAAAAGTCGACATATATTTTTCTCACATTAATCAAAAAACTACTATTATTGCTTTTAGAACTAATCTAATTTTCTTAAGTATACTTCGTGTCACATGAATAGGGACAAGCTTTTTTCGTTTTTTATTGGACGATATTTTTTAAACCCTAAGCTTTTTTTTGAAAAACTCAAATGTGGAATAATTGAGGTATGTATTAAGTTTATATTGCAAGGTATTTTTTCGAAGAAAGTCATAAAAAGTACGTGATGTTTTTTTGTGTCATATGAATAGGGACAAGATCTAAATTTACCTATTAGCGTGTTTTAAATCAGATAAAAGGATACTCTGATTGTTTGGGAGCTTAAAACTAATAATAATATGATATAATCAAGAAGTATGGGTGCAGGTAAGGGTCTAACCAAGGAGAAAATAGGCCAAATTTGAGCTTACCGGGATGTCGGTAAAACCATCCATTTTATAGCCAGCAAAATTTTAAGAAGTTCAAATGTTATATTCAACTACCTCAAGTAACCAGAGAGGTATGGAAAAAAACAAAAAGGAAGAGTCCAGAAAGTCACATCATTTCATTTAAGGTAGGCGATAGTGAGGGCTTCTTCAAATACAAAGCTTTCCATTAGTAAAATCAAGGCAGAAGCTGGGGTAGATGGTAGTAGATCGACTTTTGCTTGGGTGATGCAGAAGGCAGACCATATACGACAACAAAAAATGAAGACAAAAAACACCATTGAATGCTTCACGCATGAGCCAACGCCTTAATTTTGCAACAAATCAGACCACGTGGAATCAAGCTTGGCATACCGTCGTCTTTTCCCGATGAAAAATAAATAGGATTTGGACGGACCTGTTGGATATATGTATGTAGGTGCTATTTCCACGATTTAAGAAAGGAAGAAGTCTATCTTGAAAACGGCACAACAAAGGAGGCGGTGTAATGGTATGGGGAGCAATCACCAACATGGTAATGCACATAAACATACCGCACGGATAACAAAGGCCTGGATTCAGGGACAACGTGCGAACCTATTACGATGGCTCCCATATTCTCCTGACCTGCACATCATGGAAAACGTGTGGGGATAGCTTTCAAGAAGAGTCTACGAAGGAAGACGGAAATACAAAAAAAAACCGAAGCGATTATTGAAGACATAAAACGGTCCTGTTCCCAAATTTCGCACAATTATTTGACAGTAAGCTGTGGTGTATCGATTCATAGAGTGAATTTATACACCACAGCTTACTGGAATTAATTCAGAAATCAGAAGGCAGCACACATTACCAAAATTTATTTAAATACGTTTAATAAAAACAGTATTTCCCTAATTTTTCTTTACTTTAAAGGTTCCTACAAGTAAATTTAGATATTGTCCCTTTTTATTTGACACAAGAAAACAGGTAATTTTTATGACCTTTTATGACATTAAACTTGTATTTATCACCTGAATCCAAATGTGCAATATAAACTTTGTTTAATTCGGAACTACTTTGCTCCGACTCCTGGACAGGGTACATAAACCTTGAACAGAGTGAAGATATACAAAAAGGTGCTTGTACCTATTGTATCTTGAAGTATCGTGCGAAGTTTGTTGTGAACTATTAATGCCCCTTACCACTGGTGGGGGAAGCAGAACAACCTTTTGATCGTAAATGATAAATTTTATTAGCTTACAATACTATTTATACAATAATTTTGCTTACTTAGCTAAATTTACAAACTCCTAAAATACACAAATATAATATGATACAAGAAACATAATACATTCCAGCCAGGTAAGTGCACAGAGCATGAATGCAAAAGAAAACTGCTGACTATTGTGAGAAAATTAATTTAATGTTATTTGAAAATAAAGCATACAGAAAAGCTGTTGCTGTTGTCATTGATTAAACAGAGAAGCTGTTGTAGGGTAAATGTTAAAAAAATGTTGGTATATGATAATCGGATGGATTAAAATATACATTCTCTGCCCGTTGAACTATGTTCGAAATTATAGTACCATTTCGTTGGGATTTTTGTCGTGGAGGTCTTCTTTCTTGCAGTCGAGGTTAGCCTGGATATCTGCCAAGGTTATGCTAGGCTTTCTTTCTTCTTTGGAGATTACCGTTCTGTTTTTGCAGTAATAGTAGTATGACCATCGTAATAAGCAGATAAAGATTATGATGGATATGATTAATGCGAAATAAATTGGTGCACATCATTTTGATATGTTATGGAAGGCAACGCTTTGGTAAGATTTAAAAGTTCTAGCTTGAGTGCATCCAATTCCTCTAAATGTTTTTTGTACGGCAAGATTTCGTAAGATGTCAAATTGTCTGGAAAGGCATACTTGGTTAGATTTCCAGGTGGAAGGAGTGACATCCTATAGACCGTTCTTTGTATAAAATGGCCACGCAAGGTGATGGAGTCATTTTTAATAATGCAGCCGGGTGGAATTTGCAGAATTCCAGAACCTTCCAAAACGGTTTGTGTTACGGTGTCATTGCAAACAACATTGAGAGTGGTTTTAACCTTCAAAACGTAAATCGATTCATTTGGCTTGTGCAGCTGGGCTTGTGTAGTCGGTTGATGGTTGTATGGTAAAAAATGACTCTCCGACAAGAACTGGAACGGGAGTAACTTTGAAGAGCTCGGATTCGTCAAGACTTAGGAGTGGTAATTCAATTTTAAAGACTATGTGGTTTTTAAGAGCCTTGCCATGAATACTCATAAGATGATAAAGCTTCGGAATTTTGTCTGAAGCTACTGGAAGTCTGACTGAGAAAGGTAGGTTAGCTTTTATCTTTGTGAACTCTTGTTTTAACTGAGCCGTTGAAATAAGCTGAGGATTAATTTTTCCATTATGAGTATCGATCATTACGTCTATTATCGAGGCTTGGGTCTTTTGAAATTGTGAAGATACTAACACAAGCTGCAATGCGATTGAATTGAAAAGCTGACGCAGTCGATATTGTTGTTTTATATCATTAATAACAGCTGTGAACTGTTTGAGGGTTTCGTCTATCTCTTCAAAACGGGAACTTATCTCTTGCTCATTTTGTTTTATGATATTTATGGTTGCATCAATTACTGAAGTCTGATTTTGAATAAGGCTGACTATGTGGCCTTCATCTTGCTTTATTGCGTTTATTGTAGCCGACATGTGGTTGGCGTATTCATCATCAAGAACCCCAAATAAGGCATTAGCCACATTGCCTACGAAATTTAGAGCACCACGACGAACTCTGATTGATGTTACGGATAAGAGATCATTATCCCTTTCGATGTCTGCGGTTATCCGGTCAAATTGGAGGACTGTCTCCTTGCAAGTCTCGTTTTTATTTGGCAACAGTAGGCAAATTCTGCTAGCTTCCCACTGTAGGTTATAATGGAATCGTATTCGGTCCAATAAGGGTCCATGTCATAATACGCGATTATGTTCCAACTTACCACCTTTGGATTTTTCCCAAAAAAACTAAGGGTTTGAAAAATATCGTCAAATAAAAAACGAAATAAGCTTATAATAAAATGATTTAAATTCATGAAAATCATGAAAATAAAATAAATATGATCCAGCAATTAGTGTTCATATATGCGTTTCGCCCCGGTGCAATGGTTGGGCTCATCAGAAGATGACCATTACACCTTGTCTTGACGCATATTTTCTCATATATTGCCATAGCACGGCAATAAATTATAGCTACAATTTATCTTCTCTGAAGACTTGTAGCAACCATACAATTCGCAGTTGCTCTAAGTAGCTCGGATTATATGGTATCTCGATTTATTCGAGAAAATATGCGTCAAGACAAGGTGTAATGGTCATCTTCTGATGAGCCCAACCATTGCACCGGGGCGAAACGCATATATGAACACTAATTGCTGGATCATATTTATTTTATTTTCATGATTTTCATGAATTTACATCATTTTATTATAAATAACAGTGTTCAGAAAAATAAACTATTTGACTTTTAACAGTCAAATACTTCTTTTTGAAATAACTTGTTCCTATTCAAATGACACGAAGGTATTTCAGAGCATTTTGTGAATTTGTAAACTTAATTATTACTGAATATTAAAATTCCAAAAATATGTAATTTATTTATCCGATAATTAGAAAAGTTCTTACACTATTAATTCAGCACCATAACCCTTTTTGTATTTATTTTGCTCATAAATATCTCACGATCAACCATGGCTATCCATTTGAATATCAAAACATATCTGACAAAAGCTAATAAATCAAAGATTTATAAACGGTTTCCCAATATACATATGTATGTATACCTATACGTATACGTAACTATGTGTAGTAACTCGTCTAGCAATTTTTGTTTTTTTTTTTTTTTTTTTTTGATTTATTTCACGGACTTATATATGTTTTGAGCTGTAAATTCAGTAAAGCAATAACTTCAATTGGTCTTCTCGTCTTTATTTATTTTTATTTTCAAACATGAAGATAAATTGACAAAACGATGATTCGTAAAACTGAAATGTGCTACCTATCGATGTGTTTTTGAAAACAAATCATATTTTTTCTAGGTTGGGGTTAATATTTATATCGTGGTTATTTTTTTTTTTTTTGCAGGATAAAATTTTAGTAGAAACATATACGTCATGTACAGTCAAAAGTTATGCATAGGTAAATATGGAAAGTTTATGAAGGTCATAATTCAACTTAATGCGATTCTACAGTAGAATTTCAGATATTTCAGTTTGATATTTCGAATTTATTGTCCAAAAACTGTTGAGGAGTAGATGTCCATTTTTTTTTAATTAACAAAATAAATATAAACAATTTATTTGTAGTCACTGAATAATTATTTGATAACTCTTTGCTGCAGGCACAAACACTGTTCTCATCCCATTCGAGGTGAGAGTCCCTTTAATTAAACTTGTACGGCAAGGATTAGCATGATACTCCTGCCTTCATATATGCATGTATATTGTATATGGATACATGCAGTGTGACCGAGACTCCTTAATAACAAGCAAGTGATTGATCTCCCCTAAGAGAATTATGAGAAACCTCCATCTACCTTCCAAACATCCTCTTTCATCTTTAACGTCCAAATTCAAGATGAAACTTCAACTATGACATGCTTCATTCCTTTCTCAGACACGCTTCAAATTCACATAAGCATACATATGATTATACATACATACATACATGACGTGAGTATAGTATATGTATAACCATCAGAAAATATCTTTAGCACGTTATATCTAAATTAATTTTTGGTTTACCATAGCTACATGGACCATATGGATTTTATTATAGGTATGTACATATCTGTATGCATCTAGATAGATAGATAGATAGATAGATAAGTTTATTCAAATTCCTGTCAACAGCTTGTTATGACATAAAATAGATTTACGAGGTAGTTTTTTTTTTTTGGGGGGGGGGGGTTCCATCATGTACTCGTATGTCGTATGTGTTTCCGATTCGAAAGCAACTTCCACTTTAAGTACCCTCAAGAGGATATTCAAACAAACAAACATATCTATAAGAGGTTCTCTCTCAATCACTATAAATTTCACAAAACCCTCAATAAGAACTTTTCGAACAAATGCCATGTTAGTAAAATAAATTTAATGTGTCAACCATCAGCAACCACATAAGTGTTATGACTTTCACTTAGACTATAAAATTGCATAAATATTTAAATAGCAAGTTGAAGTTGGTTGAAATTTCATGAAGTGAGTTAGGTAAATAGGCGTTTGATACTTCTGAAAAAGAATATACATATTCATTTTTGTTTGATTTTATTTCATTTAATTTAATTGTGATAAACATTTCCTGTTAGTTTTTTTTTGTATTTAGTTTTAAACGCTGGATATGCTTATTTTATGTTCATGTTGCCAAGACAAAACAAAGCAATTTATCGTATTTTATTTATAGGATATATTTGGTACACTCGGGCGTATGCGTATTTTTATTTTCATGAAGTTAAAGTATACTTTCTTCAACTTTTGTATGCATGTTAATTTGATTAATCAATGTATCGCAGAGTGAAGTTTTAAAACTATAACAAAAGGAACATTAAATTATGCACACCTTGAGCAGCTGTCAGCCATGAGGCTGATTTAGTTTTACTTATATGATATTATCTATGCACGGATGATCTGCTATCAATGTTATACATACTAATTCTTCAAAATTATTTAAATTATTTTAAACAGTAAAAACCGTTTATAGATAAGCATTACTGATATTTTGCAGCTTATTTAATGATAAATGGGTTACTAATTACTTTGTAAGTGAGTAAGTAAATAATGGATAGTTGTTAACAGCTTAATGATCCAGTTCAATTTGAAAAAAAAAATTCAAGCTCAGTATTTGCGAAAAAAAGTTAAATATCCATCCAGGTAAACCTTCGTATCATAAGTTATTATATCTTGAACACGTATGCTACTCTAGAATGTTACCAAGGAAATTCAAGTAAAATTAGAGTATATAAAGTTGTGTAACAGCCAATTTGTGGTACCCGTGGCATGATGGTTAGTGCGTTGGACTGTGGTCGTTCTTTGACTTCCAAAGTGATAAGAAGTGTTTTCATATTTATTTCAAAGTTAAAACAGTGCAAGTGATAAGTAAAAAGTAAAGTTGGCAGTTTGCCACCATCAAAATTAACAATCGATAGCCCAGTGGAGGTGGCGTCAGAAGACAGATCGAAGGGTCGTGGGTTCGAGTCCAAGCCGGAGTCAACGAAAAATTTAATTGCTTTTTTTCACAACAGAGAAATTGTTGATTTTATCTGTTGAGAAAAAAAGCAAATGGAGAAGGAGAGAAAAGCAGGGGTATCGAAAGATACCTCTGCCAACACATCAGGTGATGTCACGGTGGCGGAAATAACAGCAACAACATCTGGTCAGGCATCTGACCAGTGGACTGCAGCAACAACTAACAAGAAGAGGAAACTGAAGAAGCACAGTCCAAATAAAGTTGAGAGAGCCAACGCCGCTAAGCGGCGTGATATGCGGAAAGACATGGAGAAGGGAAAATCAAGTATCACCACTGAAAGTGAATTCTCAGACGCCGAGTCTGAGAAAACGGAATATATTTCCGAAGGTGGAGAGGGGCTCTTCAGGCCACCGAATAGGGATTTAATCCTATCGGAGCCAGAGCTAGTCCCGCCGACAAGGAAGGCTTTGGAGGTAGAGGCGGACCTCCAAGAAACAGAACTGATGCAGGCCCTGCAAACCAAACAGGCAGAAATCAGCCAGCACGAGCAAAGCCTCAATAAGCTCAAGGAGGAAATAAAGCCCCTCCTCAGTCAGCTTAAGCTGAAACAAGAGGCGCGCCGAAAGCAAGAGGCATCCCAAAAACAACAGCTGCAAAAACAACCACAACCCGCTTCTAAAAACACAGGAGCGGAGCAAAATAAAAAGAAGCCAGCAGCAGCGACTGCAGGCCCAATTGCTGAGGGCCCATCGACTTCGGCTAAGGCAAAACAGCAGCAACAACAACAGCTACAACCAAGGCAGCAGGAGCAGCAGAAACAGCAGCAGCAACAGAAGCAGAAGCAACAGCAGCAATACCAGAAACAACAACAGCCCAAGAAGGAGAAAGTGCCACCAATTAGGACACACAGAGTTGACCTGGACGACATAAAACAGGTATGTAAGTCGGCCACTAAGGGCAAATTTCTCATAAAAATTTTAAATGAAAAAGAAAAGAATTATTCGGTCCAGTGTTTCTCACTGGCCGATTACAAGTTAGTAAAAGAGTTACTAAAAGAGGCCACCGCTGAGTTCTTCAGCTACGCACCTAAAAATGAAAAATTTCAGACGGTCCTTCTGAAGGGCATAAGTTCCTGCACGGAACCGGAGGAGCTCTTAGCTGAGCTCCGTCCAAAAAGCCACTGGCGATCTCGATTTTATCGGGGTCAAGCCTTTCACTACGGTGAAGTCCAGGCGAGGGGTATAGGCTGCCAATGTTCCTCGTAACATTATCGCCCCAAAGTAGTTTTGAGAGTCTGAGGAAAATCGGATCCCTCGACTATCAAGCTGTACACTGGGACACATTAAAAAGGCACGACGACATTTTACAATGTACGAAGTGCTAGAGGTTCGGCCATGCCGGAGCCAGCTGCAATATGCAGTTGCGCTGCGTCAGGTGTTCAGAAACCCACAACGAAGGAGAGTGCAAGCTGGGGAATGAGCGGGTTGAGGATTTAACCCAGCTTAAGTGTGTTCTTTCTGGAAACCAAGGGCACCCGGCTAACTATAGGGGTTGCCCTAAGGTCCAACAAATGAAGCAAAAACAGGCCAGTCAAAAAGCCGAAAGAAGTCGAACAGTTCGACAGGCTCCAATACAAAAATTCGTGGATCCCAAATTTTCCTACGCCCAAATGGTGTCAGGGAATGGGAATACGAGACAGGCTCAACCAACGGTTGCCCCAAAGGCCCCTGTGCCTAAGGCACCAGAGGTGCAGCCTGACATTGTAGCCTTGTTGTTGAGCATTCAAGGTCAACTAACAGGGCTACAAAGTCAGATAAAGGAGCAAGGCAAAAGGGTAGATCATCTCTACTCTTTGTTGCCTGGCCTGGCGCAATTTAAGCCATAATGGTTGACGCACTACGTAAGCACAAGAGTGGCTTACTGACAAGACTCAAAAACTTGTACAGACGACTTGCAGACCCACACGACTTGGAGGTTAGGACACTCAAGTCGTCAATAAAAAATGTCAATATGTTGATTAAGGAGAACTACAGGTTATCAATTAACAAGTACTGGGACCGCAAGATCCGGTCAGTTAATTCCAGTGACCCTAGTATGTTCCCTAAAATCAACAAGATATTCAGGAAAAAGAACGACAATAACCTTCCGTGTCTGAAACTCCAAAGAACTGAAGAGAACAGAGACGTACTCAGGACAGCGCAAATAGATCCAGAAGAAGCCATCTTTGACGATGACTTTTTTATAATTGAAGATCCGAAGGAAAAAGTGGAGGCGGTGGGAGCTGCTTTCCAGCAAGTGTACAAGGTGAATGCTAACACTCGCCCCAACCACGACCTGGAAAACAGAGCCCTACTTAATCATTTCTACCTTCGAAATGATATGACACAATGGCGATCTGAGAACCGCGGTTTTATGCGGTTCAATGACGATTCCTTGGCAAATGCCATAATCGCCGAGCAAACGGGTCCAAGTCCCCTGTTAGTGACGAAGGTTGAACTTCAGCTCATCTTCAACTCAATAAAAAATAAAAAGTCAGCAGGTGTCGATGGTATATCCAACGTTGTACTAAGACATTTACCGATGGAGGCAATTGACATTTACACCACACTCTTCAATAATGCACTAAATAATGCATATTATCCAGTGCATTGGAAGACCGCTGTGGTTCATCCTCTCCCGAAAAAGGGAAAGGACAACTCCAACCCGTCAAATCTTCGGTTGATAAGTCTTCTTCCGAGCATCAGCAAAGTTTTCGAAAAAATCATTAATAGGGCTCTGACTAAGTGGGTTGCGGACAACAAAATAATTCCGGATAAACAGTTCGGGTTCAAGGCGGGTCATGACACAATTCATGCTGCGTCTAAACTCGTTTCTGATATCCAATGGAATAAAACAAAACAACAATGCACAGGTGCTGTTTTGGTTGATTTGGAAAAGGCCTTTGACACAGTATGGTTAGAGGGTCTTTACCTAAAACTGAGCAGGCTTGGCATAAGCAAGCCATTGTTGTATATACTTTATGATATGCTTAACGGTAGAAAGTTTGTTGTCAAAAGTGGCAATGTAACTTCTACCACAACATTCTTAATTAAAAATGGTCTTCAACAGGGAGCGGTGAATTCGCCGATTCTCTTCAGCATTTACACCAGCGATCTGATAGGTAGTATTACAAAGGCAATTGCGTACGCCGACGATCTTATTGCGTACAGAACGGCCCGAAAGGTTGAGGTTATTAGAATTCTCTTGCGATGTTCAAATGGTAGACATGTGCATTCAAGAGGACACAAGCGTCCACAGGTTTTTTCTCAAAACCCACCTCTGTCTATCAACTCCTACTCTCACCTCCCCGTGGTGAACATCGGGTGCCTAGTACCTCAACTGGAGATTGGGTTCTAACCCCAGTGGAAAGTTGTTGGGGGCAGCAAACGAGAGAGGGGCGAGAGGTGTTTCCACTAAGGCACCTCTCCTTATCCAGACGGCAGCGGACGAATTCTTGAGATGGAATCAACGGTGGCGTCTACAGTTCCAGTAAGGCTGAACTACTTAGTGAACACCTTATAGGGCTTCTACGACTTATTCGGAGCCCAGGCCTATAAGGAGCGGTTTATCCGGCTCCCCGTCCTTGGAGTTATACTAAGGATCTGGCCCTCCAGGTTGGGGGTTGTGCCGTCAGGGTGACTTCCTGACCACGTAAAAATTTTCTAGTTGCGAAGCACCAACAAGCCTCGGATACGGACGGATTCACTGTTGACAACCCAAGCAAACGAAATAAGGACTACGAACTTCGGATCTGTACGTGGAATGTTAGGTCCCTTAACAGACCACGTGCAGCCGAACAATTAGCGGAAGCCCTAAACTGCTGCAAGGCAGATATTACCGCCATCCAAGAAGTGCGATGGGATGGACCGGGCAAACGCAAACTAAAAGACTGCGATATATACTACGGCGACTGCTACCGAGAACAAAGGCAGCGTCTATTTGGGTGTGGATTTGTTGTTGGAACTAGACTCAGGCAAAAAGTCTTGAGTTTCAACAGTGTGAGCGAGCGCATCACGACAATCCGCATCAAGGCTAAATTCGCCAACATAAGCCTAATATGCGCGCATGCCCCAACAGAGGAGAAAGATGAAGACACCAAAGACATATTCTTCGAGCTCTTGGACAAGACATATGAGCAGTGCCCTGGCTATGACATTAAAATTGTCTTAGGAGACTTTAATGCCAAGCTAGGAAGAGAAGACATCTTTGGTGGCACAATCGGAAGATACAGCCTGCACGACACCACCTCCGACAACGGATTCAGGCTGATCGATTTCGCTGCGGGGCGAGACGTTCTGGTAGCTAGTACGCAGTTCACACATCTCAATATCCACAAGGGGACATGGAAATCTCCTGATCAATCAACCGTCAACCAGATTGACCACATTGCGATCGACGCACGACACTTCTCCAGTATACAGGATATCCGAACATTCCGAGGGGCCAACATTGACTCGGACCACTACCTCGTTGTAGCCAAGGTACGGCTACGGATATCCCGGTCCAAGCCAAAACAAGGAAGTACTGTGAGAAGTTTCGACGTTGGACGGCTACAATCGCAAGAGACTGCCATGTCCTTTTCCGATCGAGTCTCTAGTAACCTCTTAAGGAGTCCTATGCTGCATGCATTAAGCATTGAAAACCAGTGGCAACATTGCCTTGCAGCCATCAGAGATGCCGCCTCTGAAGTGCTAGGTTTCACACGTCCAACACAGCGAAACCCCTGGTTTGACGACGAATGCCGGCAAGCGCACGCAGCGAAGCAAGAGGCATACAAAACGGCCCTGCACAGAAGGACCAGAGCTGCTCGCGAGCTCTACGAGCAGAGGAGGAGAGAGGAACACCGGGTTCTTAGATGAAAAAAAGAGAGCACGAGAAGCGCGCGATCGAGGAGATAGAGGGATGTTACAACAGGAATGAGGTTCGTAAATTTTACCAAAAGGTAAAAAAGAACTCCCAAGGGTACCAGCCACGAACCGAAGCCTGTAAAGACGATCAGGGGAACATCGTAGTAGAACCGCAGTCTATGTTGAGAATATGGAAAGACCACTTCTCCAAATTATATAACGGCGATGACGAACCGAATCCCGCTGTAAGGGAGGTAGAACCACTCAACTTAGGCGACGCAGATCAACAATTCCGCCTACCCGACCTAGACGAAGTGAAGATAGCTATATCTAAACTGAAGTCAAACAAAGCTGCTGGAGCTGACGGCATAGCTGCCGAACTATTTAAAGCAGCAGGCGATGACTTGGTAGGGAGCATGCACCAACTCATCTGCAAAATATGGTCGGAAGAAAGCATGCCCGATGAGTGGAATCTCAGCATAGTTTGTCCGATACATAAAAAAGGAGACCCTTTAAATTGCGCCAACTACAGAGGGATCAGTCTCCTTAACATTGCATATAAGATCCTTTCTGCCGTACTATGTGAACGTCTGAAGCCGTTCGTCAACAACCTGATAGGTCCTTATCAGTGTGGCTTCAGACCAGGAAAGTCCACTATCGACCAAATATTCACATTACGGCAGATCTTGGAAAAAACCCAGGAGCTTCAAATCGATACCCACCATCTCTTTATCGATTTTAAAGCCGCGTATGACAGCATCCATAGGGAAGAACTCTACAGAGCAATGTCTAGTTTTGGCATCCCTGTCAAACTTATCCGTTTGTGCAGAATGACGATGGAGAATGCACGCTGCTCCATCAAGGTCGGAAAAGATCTCACCGATGCATTTGATGTCAAAAAAGGTTTTAGACAAGGCGATGCACTGTCATGCGACTTCTTCAACATCGTTCTGGAAAGAATTGTGCAAAACTCAACCGTCAACACTAGAGGCACAATCTTCCAAAGGTCCATCCAATTACTCGGATACGCAGATGATATTGACATAATTGGAAGATCAAAGCGTGATGTCAGTGGAGCGTTTTTGAGCATTGCGACGGAAGCGAAGAAGATGGGTTTAGTGGTCAATGAGGGCAAGACCAAGTATATGCTGTCATCAAAAAAGGACATTGAACAACGACGTCTTGGACAAAACGTCACCATGGACAGCTATAACTTCGAGGTAGTTAAGGACTTTGTCTACCTAGGCACCGCTATAAACACAGGCAACGACACCAGCGCTGAAATCAAACGAAGAATAACTCTTGCAAATCGCTGCTTCTTTGGACTTAGAAGGCAATTGAGAAGTAAAGTCCTCTCTCGAGCATCTAAAATCACCATCTATAAGACACTCATCATCCCGGTTCTCATTTATGGCGCTGAGGCCTGGACCCTGTCAAAGAAAGATGAGAACGTCTTAGGATGCTTCGAGAGAAAAATTCTTCGGGTGATTTTTGGTCCCGTACGTATAGATGGAGAATGGAGGAGAAGATATAACGACGAACTGTACGGGCTGTACAGCGACACTGACCTAGTTAGCAGAATAAAAGTCCAACGGCTTAGATGGCTGGGTCATGTAGAGCGAATGGACATCAACGCTCCAGCCCGGAAGGTCTTCGAATCCAATCCCGAGGGACGGCGCAGTAGAGGAAGACCGCGACTCAGGTGGGTGAGGACCTCAACCAACTTGGCGTGCGAAACTGGAGACAGCTAGCTAGGGACCGAGCTGGCTGGAGACGCATGTTGGTTGAGGCCCAGGTCCGCCCCGGACTGTAGCGCCACCTTAAGTAAGTAAGTAAGTAAGAATTCTCTTGCAGCGTGATTTCGACAAGATTCAGCGATATTGCGACGACTGGAAACTGAAAATAAATGTCCATAAGTCGGAGACAATTCTGTTCCGGACTCCGTTGGCTAGGGCCACGAGGGATACGTGCAAGAATTGGCGCAAGATGGTTATTGTTAATCTTCACGGGCAGCCATTAGCGAGCAAAAGTGTAGTGAAGTACCTCGGTATCTGGTTAGATCAGTATTTATATTTCGACAGTCATATAAATGCTGCTCTGACCAGGGCCAGAGGAGCCTTCGCTCTGACGAAACGGCTGTTTTTTACCCAGGTTTAAAATTGGCTTTAAAAAAATTCTTTTTGAAACCTGGGTCATAAATCAGGTTGAAAAATTAACATTTTCACTCCATATTATCTATTTTTAGTCTAAATATTACCTATCTAGAGCCTCAGTAATAGTCTAACTCATTTGTATTCTCTCCACAACCAAACTCACTTAACCACACAAACTATTTTCCAATCAGCGTTGCCACAGTGTTACAAGTGTAACAAAAGTGTTACACTTTTCTTAATTTGTTTGTATTTGTTACTATGTTACTTTTTTTCTTCTTTTTGTTACACTTTTTTCTCCAAACTTTTTTTTTCTTTAAAAATGTACTTTATGATTTTTTTAATCAGTGCGAAGTGCGCTTAAACAACACTTCCACATTTTAGTACACCTACGTCCTAGCAACAGATATTGCATCTGTAATTAAGTGAATTAAGGGGGCTAGCAGCAAAGTTTAGAAGCTATAATTCTGATATATTTTACGTAAAGTGTGTTTGCCATTTTCTGCACTTGTGTGCCTCAAGCGCCTGTAAGAATTTACCAATTGAAGTTGAAAATGTGGTTCGCTATATTTATAATTTTTTTTTCGCATAGTCCTAAAAGAATTTTTGAATTTCAAGATTATGTCGGAATAAAAACCATAAAATTTTAAGAAAAGCTTGAACGCGGTGGCTGTCACTTAAGAAAGTAGTAGATAGAATTTTAAGTCAGTGGACAGCGCTTCAACTGTTTTTTGTTTCTTCAGCTGCAGAGGAAGAAAAATTAGCTGAACAAATTGGAAATACAAATTATAAAATTTATTTATTTTTTCTTTCCCATATACTTGACATAGTTACAACCATGAATGTAGAGTTTCAAGCTAGAGTTTTTCGGTTCCATAAAATGTATCACACCTTTGAAGACAATTTTAAATTGATTATTTCCTTTTTTATCAAAAAAGACATTATTTTTAATACAGAACACATATCTGAAATAGATGTTTCTGAAGATTCTAACTATTTACCATTAAATGAAATTTACATTGGCGCAAATGCAGATACATATATCAATAATCTCAATTTAAGCAGTGAAGAAGAAACCATTAAACTGAAAATGCTGGAGTTTTACATATGTAGAATTATGCTTGCAGATTAAAAAAAGATTTGATTTAACAAGTGTTGCATTACAAAACATTTCACTGGTAGATCCAGAAAAAATAGTAAATGAAAATGTTTCCATCTTACCTTTACTGACTAATTTCCCAAATTTGAATAACTTTGAAAAAAAAAAGAAACAATTTGTACTGAATTCAGAAAGCTACAAATACAAACAAACTTAAAATATACAGAAGATGTTGAGAAATTTTGGGGCCATGTTGGCTCTTTTCAAAATGCTCAAAAAGAAAATCTTTTTGAAAATATAACAAGAATTTGTTTATAAAATATTAAGTTTACCACACAGTTCTGCGGCAGCACAACGTATTTTTTCAGAGCTAAATTTGATAAAAAACTATTTAACCAATAGGTATCACTTGAATACCATTGAATCAATAATGTTTGCAAAACAAATAAAACACCAATTTTCATTCATTTTTTCAATTTGTTACATTTTTTTCACTTTTTTTACGTTTTAAAAAAAAAATGTGTTACATTTTCGTGAAGCCCAGCGGCAACACTGTTTCCAATCAGACTTTGCATTCCACACACACAAAACAACCCTCCCTCTCTGTTTTCGTCAGTTGGTTTTTGTTGTGCGTGGCGTGAAGTTGTAAAGTGTACTAAGTTCTAATAAGTGAGTTGTGAACATAATAAAAAGTAATTTATCGAAAACAAAAGGATTGTTTATCAAAGGCGTTTGAGTCAACAGGATTATTGTGTCAAAAAGGATATTTGGTAAGTCATTTTGGAATATATTAAATTTAATTATTTTTATTGGATAAAACTTTTTTTGGGGTAGTTTTCTTTTTTTTCAACTTTTCTCATAAAGAATAGGTAAACAAATCTCTTCTTTTTAACTCTCAAGTAAAAACTAAGTAAACGAATCACATCTTTTTTACTTCCTCAAAAAACGAAGTACAAATATTACTAGCATTTTTCCTGGACGCAAACAATGACTCGAACCATCGGACGACTGGCAGAAAATAGCGTGCAAAATCACTCTTAATAATATCGGTAAGTACTTTCAATTTATTAATTTAATTGAAATTTTCCAAAACCTAAAAAGCTTAAATATTTGTAGTCTCAATTCGAAACTATGCAGTTTGCAGATGTACTTAGAAGCAGATATCATAGCCCAAAAGTATATAACTCTTATCACTCCATACAAAATGTTATTGTTTTTGTTTAATGTTTTAATTTAAAAAGTTGTAAAATATATCTTATTGAATATTTCAGATTTCAACACTTTTGAACAGCAAATTGCCTTACAAACAATTCAAAATATGCAGGCTGAACAAAGGGCGAGTCTAAAGTCCACCGAAATGGGACTGGGGGCATTAAAAGTGGATTCCGTCGAAAATAAGCAACTCCTCGAAAAGTTCATGGCTAAGACGGAGGTTAGCTTGAACCTTATTATCGAGAAACTGTGCCTTGAAGTTGAGCGGACGGATACACAGCTGAAATTCCCGACAGCTTGTTGCCCATCAAAGATCACGCCCCAGATGGATGAGCTGGAAGAAAAAATTGGTCCCGATCCGGTTTTTAAGCGAGCCTTGGTATGTGTAAATTCTTTTGTATTTTTACTAATGTATTTTCTCTAATGTTTCTTACTAATGTATTTTTACTAATATTATTTTTCTCTATGTGTTAAATTGTAACTAAAACATTAGTTTCGTTCTGTTTTTCTTTTAAATAGATTCGGAAACTCAGCATATTTGGAGGAGTAAGCGCAAAAAAAACTGATCGCACAATGTCCATGTGCAGGTTTAAGACACTTTACCCCTCGAATACTCGTGTGTCGGGACGGCCACCAAAAAAACGGTTCGATGTATTTAAGCAAATTTTTGGGGTGATGGTGGAGGCGATCAGAAGGAGGTTCCCTAACTTTAGCGATGCGGAGGGATCCGCATACATAAAAAGGTACTTAAAACAGGCCCGTTTCAGGCTAGGAAAAATGTAAGTTAATTTTACCTTTAATATAGTTATATTTATAAATTTTTGTAGCTAAAATAAACTAAAAAAATGTATATAGAATATTGCTTTTATTTTTTTTTTCTAATAAATTTGTGTACATACTATAAATTTTCACCGGCGGGTGGCGGCGGTTATATAAATATATATATTTTTAAGTTCCTAAAGTAGATAAATGTTTAGTTTAAGCATGAATAAAAAACTTGTAAAAAGTAATTTTGTAACCTCTTTTTATTTAAAAGGAATTTTATTTTCAAGAAAGTTATAAATAGTTATAAAATAACTGATTTCGGAATTATACTGTTTTTTTTTTTGGTAACCCAGTTCTAACCGACGAAAAATAATGGTTTTTAAGTAAGCTAATTACAACTTTGAAACCAGGTATTAAAAAAAAACTATTTGTAGGTTTCCTTACTACCTGTAATAACTAGTAAATAAAATACATCACCATAACGCTTCAAAATAACGTTAACGGAACGTAAGATATTAACCGCTTCTTATCGGTTACATTTAATCTCCAATAAGCAGTTATTATTTTACCGTTTAAAGCTGTTTTTTTTGTTACCACACAAAAACCCAGGTTTAGAAGAAGTTATTATTTAACTCTTTAAAATTGGTTTTTTGTTACCAAGAAAAAACCATTTCGGGTAATGGTAATGATTCTGGAACGTCTCCCAGCTATGATTTTTACCGATTTTATTACTTTTCGGTAAATAACCTCGGGTTATAAATGGGTTTGTAAGCCGATTTTTTACCAAAAATTGTTGCTTGAGAAGTGGTAACGGTACAAGGTTAATCTTCATTTTTTAAAATAGTTTTCCTTATTGTTTTCAAGATAAGTTTTTTTGTTAGATAAAGAAAATAATTCAATTTCGTATATAATGTATTAAAATAGATGCAGGAACTACGATTAAGTAGCAAAACCTCGTCATAAAACAATTTTTTACGACGGAAAATTACAGACGCCGCGCCGGCCGTAAACATCAGTCCTGCAACAGTGCAGCTCCAGCAGAAGAACATGAGTCCGGCAACAGTGCAGCATATCATAAATATATTTGTGCATACAAATCATTTGAAAGTAAAAGGGAGAAGTGCGCCGAATAAAATATTTACTGCAGCAGAAGAACGCAAGATAATTCGAAAAATGGAACAAAACCCAATGTTATCCAAAGATAGCTTCCCAGTTACTTGATGAATTGGGTAGGTTGTGCAGTCCCCAAATTATATGCCGCATGTTTCATAACTATGGCCTTAATGGCCGAGTATGCCGTTAACAAAAAAGAAAAAGAAACACAGTCGTCTTGGCTTCGCCAACATCTTTGTTACTTCTTAACCCTAGAACTCTGTTATTTTCTTCGACGAGTTCAAATTTAATATTTCTCGTTCTGATGGGATTTTTTAAATGTGGTTAAAAAAAACATTAAACCTACAGTGAAGCACTGGGGCGGCAGAGTAACAGTTTGGCCTATATGTCCGCTGCAGGAGTTGGTAATATATAATTTATTGATAGGATGATGGTAAAAAATTTGCACTTGATCATTTTATACAAACATTTGATCCAAAGCATGGAGAAGCTGGGTGTACGCAAATGTTTGCGATACTACCAAGACAACGATCTGGAGCACAAAGCAGGTATTGTGCAGTCCTGGTTGACATGGAACTGCCCTCATTTAATGAAACTGCCAGCACAGTCACCAGATATGATAGTTATCGAAAATCTGTAAGCAATATTGGACAGGAACATTAAAAATAAAATAAATTAGGTTGCGCAACAGTCCATTGAGAACTAGGGCCTAGTGACTTACATCTCTCAACCATTCCTGTGTGCGAGTACTGTTGTCAGGGGGCCTACTGTTTTAGGCTGAATCCGAACGACTAATTTAAGAAAGCACTTTTCATGACAAGAATTACTCTTGGATGATTTGTCAATTCCTCGCAAGACAACTTTATAGATGGCACAGGCAGGGATTGAACCCAAGACCTCTGGCATGGCAGTCCAACGCACTTTTTTTTTAAATTCATTTTTATTCATTAATTGTTAAAACTATCTTAAAGCTAGACAACAATTCATAAATCTGGCCTAATTAACCATAACTTACAAATAACTTACTTAACTTACAAATAACTTACTAGTCCTAATACAATAATACTTAATTCTAATGGCTTTCGGCCCTAAGACCTTTGTACTGTAATTCGTTAAATTTATTTTTTATTTATTAGACAATTAAAAAAAAACTAATTTCAATATCTTTTTTCATTTTTACTTAAAAACTATTTAAAATAAGGTCCTTTAAATAAATCTTAAACTAACTTAAGCTACCTATTCTACCTATAAACTACTTAAAACTACAACCACAGCAGCAAATCTAACTAATTACCATTTTTGTTTTCATATTTTGTTGTCCTTTTTTTTTCGTATTCCATGTTATTTTTTTTTTAATTTTATTTTTAATTAATTCTTTTCTATATATTTTTTTTTTTTGTGCCATTAAACTATAAAACAAGTATGATCTAACCAGATACCGAGGTACTTCACTACACTTTTGCTCGCTAATCGCTGCTCGTGAAGATCAACGATGACCAACTTGCACCAATTCTGGCACGTATCCCTCGTGGCCCTAGCAAACGGAGTCCGAATCAGAATTGTCTCCGACTTCTGGACATTTATTTTCAGTTTCCAGTCGTCGCAATATCGCTGAATCTTGTCGAAATCACGCTGCAAGAGAATTCTAATAACCTCAACCTTTCGGGCCGTTCTGTACGCAATAAGATCGTCGGCGTACGCAATTGCCTTTGTAATACTACCTATCAGATCGCTGGTGTAAATGCTGAAGAGAATCAGCGAATTCACCGCTCCCTGTTGAAGACCATTTTTAATTAAGAATGTTGTGGTAGAAGTTACATTGGCACTTTTGACAACAAACTTTCTACCGTTAAGCATATCATAAAGTATAAACAATAATGGTTTGCTTATGCCAAGCCTTTTTGATTTGATTTGTTTTGATTTATTCCATTGGATATGAGAAACGAGTTTGGAGCAGCATGAATTCTGTCATGACCCGCCTTGAACCCGAACTGTTTATCCGGTATTATTTTGTTGTCCGCAGTCCAACGCACTAACCATCATGCCACGGGTCGGGTGCTACGGACAGGAACATTAGGAAGCACCAAATTTCAAAAGAAATTACCTTAAGGAAGCTTACTGGTTCAGTGGAACAAGATAACCCCAGAAACAAGCTTAAAACTGGAGGAATCAATGCCGAAAAGACTTAAAACAGTTGTAGATAGCAAGGGCTATTACACAAAATTTTACTTTGATGACCAATAAACGTTAATTTTGAAGTTGTTAATTCTTTTTGTTAAAAGTGGATCAAATAAGCTATAACATTAAATTTGGGTGTATTCTTTGAAAATGCGGGGTAACTTTTGTAAAATGCATACAATGTATTTGTATAGTCGTACATGTTAAGTTGTAAAATGTTATTTAAATTTCGACGATAACTTATTAACTTCCCATAGGAAGTTATTGTAATGGGTCCGATTTGACAAATTAAAAATTTTGACATTTCTCGACGTTTCAAGGTCCCTAGAGTCGAAATAAAAGATTTTTAGAAAGATGTCTGTGCGTGAGTTAATAACGATGGTTCGTTATTGGTCCAAAAAAATATAACTTAGTATTAGCTTGGTATGCTAATACTGTCTTCCATCTGCAATTCAAAATAATGATAAACTACGATTGGAGTATAAAATACACGATCAAGTGTTACTTTATTGAGTGTTGTATTTCAAAGAACCACGATGAAACTATGTTCATCGTATTTATACAATTTCTTGTATATTTACTTTTTCTTAATAGGTAGATACAAGGAATACATTATGCTTATCTCCTAATTGTAAATAAATGCTTATCTCCTAATTGTAAATAATAGATAGCAAGAATACAATGAGTGCATTGCTTATCGCTTAATTCTAAATAAAGAAATGACTGTGTGATGTTTGTTGGTCACGTAGTCCATTTCTTATCGCTGTAAGGATAATATATCTTGATACTTAGGTATATATGTAATTTGAAGTAGGGGTATAGCTGTATGTTAACTCGTGCGTGTGTACGTACGTTCGTACGTTCGCGACGTTTTTTTCGTCGTCCATAGCTCAAGAACCAGAAGAGATATCGACTTCAAATAAATTTAGTTATACAGATAATAAGGCAGAAAGATGCAGAAAGGGCTCTCAAGAAAATTGCGTGGGTGGTTTTTTTTACCATAGCAGTTTAAAAAAAAGGTGAAAATTTTGGTTAACCCTAAATATCTCATGAACCATTTACGCTAGAGACTTGAATTAAATTTTATGTTATATATTTTAACGTGATACAAAACAATTATATTTTTGGAAAAAAATTCAGTTAACGGTTTTTTTTATAAATCAAAAAAACTGAAAAAAAATTTGTCACTTCGAAAATTTTACGACTAAAATATGATTTCATCTCCAAAACAATTTTGTGCAACGAAGAATAATGTTTTTGACATCTGATAAAATTTTGAGAAAAATCGAATTGACAGTTTTTTTACAAAAAATAATAACCTAAAAAAATAAAAAAAAAGGTGGTAAAAATTGAGTTTTGACTCAAATATCTTTTCAAGACTTTAAGATATTGGCTTTAAACTACTTTTATCTTTAAAAAAAAATATTGTTTTCAACATTCAGTAAAATTTTGAAATAAATCGAATTGACAGTTTTTTTACAAAAAATTAAAAACCGAAAAAAAAATTTAACAAAAGTTGGTAAAAATTGATTTTCGACTCAAATATCTTTTCAAAAATTTGAGATAACGGCTTCTGACTAATTTTAACTTATAAGAAATATTTATTTCAACATTCGATAAAATTTTGAGAAAAATCGAATTGACAGTTTTTTTTACAAAAAATAAAAACCTAAACAAAAAAATTAATAAAAGTTGGTAAAAATTGATTTTCGGCTCAAATAGCTTTTCAAAAATTAAAAATATTGGCTTCAAACTTATTTTATTTCACAGAAAATATTGTTTTCGATATTCATCAATTTTTTTATAAAAATCCAACAGTCCGTTTTTTCTGTGGCTATTTTTAATAAAAAATCAGCTTCGGGGAAGGTTAGTATTTTCGGTAAACCAGTTTCCAAATATGTAGATAGCGTAATTTAAGGCATTTTTTGTTAAGTTAAAAAGAAGTACCCGTAGTGTGATGGTTAGTGCGTTTGACTGTCATGCAAGGGGTCTTGGGCTCAATCCCTGCCTGTGCCACCTAACTTTTTTCACGGGTACTGCCTCTTGCGAGGAATTGACAAATCCTCCAAGAGTAATTCTTGTCATGAAAAGTGCTTTCTCAAATTAGCCGTTCGGATTCGGCATATAAACTGTAGGTCCCTTCCATCTCTGACAACATTACTCGCACACAGGGATGGTTGAGAGTTGTAAGTCACTAGGCCCTGGTCCTTCATGGACTGTTGCGCCACCTAATTTATTATTTAAAAAGTTTCTTTGAAATTCCTACGTTTTTTCAAATTCGTCTATTTCCCAGATTGGGGATGCCAAGGACAACAAGGATTTGACCAATAGTGTGACATTTTCATTGCTAAAAATCTTGCGCTACGTTTTGTCTTCGGTATTTTTTAAAGTCGCATATAAAATTGATTGTAACTCCCAACTACTTGAATCCTTTAACAAATTTAATTTTGCTATCATTAACGAACCAATCTCATGATGCAAGCTATATTTCGTGCACTATTATGGAAAATAATAATTTTTGATTTTTCAATGTTAAGGGTAAGTTTTTATGTTTCACAATAATCGGAGAGTTGGTTTATCATTAATTGCAGACTTTCAGATAAGTCAGCTAGAAGAACTATGGGTACAGAAGTACCAGCGCCAGTGATTCGAACGTATTCGTACGTTTACTTCAAACGCTTCATGAATCTTGAAAGTAGAACTAGAAATAATTATAACCTTGAAATGAAAACAAAGAAAGAAATCGAAGCTTAAAATTTTTGCGTTGTTTGCCGATTTTTTTACGTGTTGGAGTATTTCTTTTGAAGTACATTCTTATAGTGTAGACAAAAAAAAAATAATTGAAAACCTAAAACCCCCAATTCAAAGGGATATCTTTATACATTAAAATATTTTAATCAATTTTATTTCAAAGCCATTACCTCTCTTCTCTGTTAAATATTCAGAAATTCTTTATTAGTGTTAGCAATAAAACCAAAAATAAAAATCGAACTTCTATGAAAACAGTTTGTGTTTAATTTAACTTTAAAAAATGTGTATCAAATACGAACTCACCCTAGTTCAATTAACTACTCGTATTTCGAAAAACTAGACCCTAATTGACCACAATATTACTGTGTCATTTCATAATGCATATTGTGTATGTTCTTATTATAGGATTTCTTTTTTGTTTTCAATACGATGACCTTTTGAGGAAAAACAGAAAACATATTGATATTAATAGACAGAATCGACCTGAAAGTAAAATTGGTTTTGGCATGCCATCTGGTTTTTTCATCATAAACTAAAGCACACCCTTTTTTTATCAATAAACAGCATAAGATATAACTAGATTTGTTCATTTCCTTTTTCATCATTGTTCCAGATCCTGATTATTATGCTTCCCAAGTAGTTAGGTATCATTTCATTGCCTATCCCTTCATAGGATGAATAGATGTAGGTATATTAAAAAAGGCAAGTTTGTTACATTTGAAAGGGAATTGAAGATGCCAAGCATCACCATCCCAATTCCAAAGAGGCTATATTTTTTATCATAGAATAACCGTACCGCAGTTAATTTCTTTTTTTTTTGTTCAACACCAAAGAATTACGAAGACTCGTAATAGAATTTATCGAATTTTTGTTTTGTTTTTTAGAAAATCCCACAATTTTGTCTTGGTAGTGAGGGGTGGTGGGGTTGGAGAAAGAGGGTGGATAATTTTTCTCATTACTGTTGAGTTTGAATGAAATTCCAATATTGAATTCTGTTCTAAGTACTCAATTCTGTACCATTTATTATCATTGTTATAAATTAAGTAAGACTTTAGTTGAATCCTCCGGGTAGTGCCACAAATTAACAGCAGGAATATGTAGCTTAGTCCCTCTTTACTACATTTCATTTTACATCTTTATAACGATGAGAGAAAATGTAGATGTTTCACAGGTATCTATATTCTTAATTTAATTACCCATTAATCATTGTCTTTAAAAAGAAACGCAAAATGTAAAGAGAAAGTTAACGTAATTGTAATAGGTGGTGAAACCAATTTTTCTAAAAACTTTCCACGCAGAATAATTCTTCGATAAATTGATAGAAATTGAAAATGGAAACATTCCTTAATACTTATTTAAGAAAAGCTGTCTAGCCATGGTAAGCGTGTTAGTTGGTCCATATAATTGAAAAAAAAGTAGCACCTTAATTTATTCACCGTCCGTAAAATAAAAAAAATGTAAGTCGGAAAAATTCTTAAGAGGGTTTTTGCTAAAAGAAGATGCTCTTCAGACCATTAAATTAGATGAATCAATTTATATCCTTCTTTAATAGTATTTTTTTTGTTTAATATTATGGAGTGGAAAATAAGTCTTATATGAGTTTTGATAATAACTTTAATGTTTGGGATTATATTCAACCACATCCTTTCATTTCCCATAGAATACAAGCAATCGGGTTATTTACAACATAATAGATATAATTATATTTTATTATAAACTAGCTGACCCGGCCACGCGTTTCTGTGGCTAATATTTTTGTGATATTACATTGTTGTAAAGTATTTAAGGGGAACGGTAGGAGAAGATCAGAGATGGGGACCACCATGAGTTTTTACATTTTTTTTATAATTAGCGAATACTAAAAGGGTTTTTTTTATACCTTTAATATGCCAAAGACACAGTGTGAGCATTAGGAAAGGAGGGAAGGGTTGGATAGGAGGTGTCGGTGTACATTGATTTTGAACTCCTGAACATTGCAATGATAGGGAAAGATAGAGCGTGGCAAGGCGTTCCACATTCGCGTAGTACGGCTAAAAAATGAATCTCTGTACTTCATAGTACGGCCGAAGTTGGGCTCAAGGGTAAACTGATGGGCATTCACAGAAGCGCGAGTATTATGGTTAAATTGTTTAAGGGGAGGAATGCAACTGGCTATTTCACTAGAGCATAGTCCGTTAAAATAACGGTAAAAAAGGGTTAGACAAGAAACCTTGCGTCGATGTTCGAGTGACGTAAACGAGTTGATGATGTTAATGTCACCAATCATTTTAAAAGCTTTACTTTGAATACTGTCCAAGAGGCTTAAATAAGTTACTGGAGAGAGTTATATTCAAGTTTCGGACGTATATAAGTTTTGTAGATTGTAGCCAGATCAGACGGAGAGAAAAATTTCTTGCAACGTCTCAAAAAACCTAGACATCTTGCGGCATTTTTAGCAACATCGCGTATGTGATCGCTTCACAAAAGGTGGTTGCTGATGCACATTCCGAGGATGTCGAGATTTTCCGTTTCGTTGATGCAAGTGCCACTCATAGATAGTGGCAAAGAGTTTTTATCTCGCTTTAACGATGCAAGACAGCATTGCGTTTTCGAAGCATTAAATTCCACACGATTTTTTATTCCCCATTGTACAATGCTGTGTAGGTCGGAATTTAATGAGCTTATCATATTTTGTCGTTGCATTTCCACATCCGAAGAGGAGGGTTGTGAGTCTGGAAACGAATATGAAAAGCTAAGAGTGCTATCGTCAGCGAAACAATGTATTGGATTAGAAGTAACAGACAGGAGATCATTTATAAAAATGAGGAAAAGGGTCGGAGACAAAAAATGGAGCCCTGGGGAACACCAGCATTTATTTTATGGGTTTCCGACTTGAATCCGTCCAAAACAACTGGTATTGAACGGTTCGAAAGAAAATTTCTAATCCAACGAAGAAGAGATTTGTCGATACCGAAAGCACGCATTTTCGATAAGAGAGCAAGATGCCAGACTTTATCAAATGCCTTTGAAATATCAAGTGCAATAATCTTACTTTCTCCAAAACGATGTAAAGATTTGTTCCACTGTTCGGTGAGATGAACCATGAGATCACCAGTGGACCTATTGCTACGAAAGCCGTATTGCCGGTCATTAAGAAGCTTCCGTTCCTCAAGATATTTCTTAAGCTGATAATTAATCAGCGTTTCCATGACCTTGGAAAGAAGGGACGTAAGTGCAATCGGTCGGTAATTAGAGGGTGAGGAAGATTCGCCTTTTTTGGGAATAGGCTGGACAAATGCGGTTTTCCATCCACTCGGAACGAGACCTGAGGAGTAGGACAGATGAAAAAGATTAGGCAGTGGTTTTGCCAGCGTTCAAGAACAAATCTTCAGAACAATAGCGGGGATACCATCCGGACCAGCGGATTTATGTATGTTAAGATCTTTTAGGACTCTCGCCACAGTACGAGTGCGAAAAAAGATTGGTCCCATAGAATCACAAACGCGCTCGATGACAGGCGGAGTCATAACACTCATTGGCAGCGTTGAATTGGCGGTGAACTGCCTATCGAAGAGCTTTCTCTGAAGAGCTAACAAGTGGAGTGTCATTGACAACGAGGGTAGGAACCGACGAAGAGGAAGAATTCCTCATGTTTTTTACAAATGACCAAAAATTTGTACTGCCTTTTGGAAATTGCAGTATTTTTGGCCGTAATTTTTGGTCATGTAAGAATTTGGTCCGTCGAATATGGACGTTGCAGGCCTTCCTGGCTTGCTTGAACTTATTCCGGTTTTCCTCAGTTGGATTGGCTTTAAAACAACGGAAACTTACCTTCTTGACCCTAATAACCTCTTTACAGCTCGCATCGAACCATGCGTTTTCCTTAGGTCTGATGCTTTTAACCCTATTCGGGATAAAAGTTCTCATTCCAAGGAGAATCAAACTTTTGATCATATCAGCGCTGGCGTCAACGTCACTATCGAGGAAGCATAGTGACCAGTTAAAGATCCTAAAATAATTATTGAGACCGTCCGGTCCCAGTTGGCTTTCTCGTATTGCCAAACGGTTATCTTAGGAGCTCTTTCTTTAACTGGAGAGTTTTGACACGAGAAATTTGCTGATATGACACAATGGTCAGATGAGCCTAGAGGAGATAGAACACTAATAGTGTACTTACTAGGGTCAGAGGTAAGAAAAAAGTCAAGAGTGTTTTCTGCTCGACCTACCACGTCCGATATTCGAGTGGGCTCGCTGACCAGCTGAGTTATGTGGTTCAACTCAGCGAAGATATCAGCACACACTCCTTCTGGTGTTGTCTGACCCGACACCCGAATGTTGAAGCCATGAAGAATTGTGTACATTGAAATCGCCCGTAATAACGATTTCAGTGTGAGGATACAGGGAGAGAATTCTTTGAATGGAGTCAGACAGAGCATCAAATTCCTGAGAAGTCGAAACTCTGTCCAGGTTTGGGCTTCGATAAAGGAAACAATAGTGAATGATGTGCTTATTCACAGAAAGTTTTAACCACATGAAATTAAAGAAGGAGTTGGTACAATGACCATATTGTGGTAAAAGTTGATAGGCAACATCATTCCTAATATATATGGAGAGACCATGGTGTGAAAAGAATAATGGCACCAAGCAATACCCATGAATAAAACATTCAGCAGGATCGGAATCTTCACCTACTTGGGTTTCACTCAATGCCAAAACAGCTGGTCTGTTAGAATTAGCGTGGATGTACACAGACAGAAAATTCGATCTCAGCCCGCGAACATTGCTATAATCTACTTTAAAATTACAAGTCATTGCAATATAAAAAAAATCCTAAAATCAAAACAGACGAACTTCTAAGTATATCACTGTATAAGATTATTTAAGAGGTCTTTACAATAGAACCACACTACTAGTGTTATGCCTTTAGTAGTGATGTTAAATTGGTCCGTACCCTAACAATCAAAACAGTAATCTACAATCCATGTGTTATTAAATGAACCAACACATACACACCATTGAGCGAGCTTTTAAAAAGCTTAGCCCAATGCATGCACCTGCTGAGCCACTCAACTGTACAAAAAATGAAAGAAAGAGTGAGGAGGGGAATGCACTTACTGTGTTCTGGTAGGTATTTATATGATTGCCTTTTTTCCTCTGTGTTGCTTTTTTTTTATTATATTGCTTTTGTTGTTCACTATTTTTTTTGTTCATTATTATTTTCTGTTGATTTATTGATTATTTTTGTTGATCACTGTTTTTTGTTTAGATTTTATTTGAGCTTTTTTTTTCGTTTTAAAATAAATTAAATTAAACGAGACTGCAACGGGGACGGGAGACAGACAACAATTAATTAAAACGCAGAACACGACAAGAGGACATGAACCTCCTCACACGAGCTTTCACTGACAATACATATGTAGATGCCATTTCATTTGTATACAAACATTTTACCTTCATGACTGATTTTCTACTACCGTTATCACTTATTTCAATGAAATTATTATTTACAATCGAAGACGGAAACGTTAAAGCTGGTATACAAATTTACTATGTAGTTTGATCAAAATTTTCGTACAGGTAATGTAAGTCAAAAATCAAAGCAGAAGAATTAAATTAAAACAGTCTTATTTAATAGAATTCGCTAAACAGATTAATAGTTATACAGTGCATAAGGATTTATGTAGGCTCTATGTAACGTTACGCCTTCAGACTTATTTATAGACATAACAAAAGCTAATCGAATTGGAAACTGTAACCTTATTTCTGAAGGGTATGATAGAAGCTGACTGTACTATTGGAATACGTGGTAACAGGACCACTTTTCCTTCAAAATTTCCAGTTAAAATTCTTGCTTCAAGAATATTTCTGGTGATCCTTTTGATGACCAAACGTGTACTGTTGCTTAATTGAGGTTGATTGAAATTAGGTAGGAGATCAATAGGTCGCCAAACTTTAATCGAAGATTATGTAGTGGTATTCCAGGTACATATATCTAATATCTATAAATAAATAAATTAGGTGGCGCAACAGGCCATGAAGGACCAGGGCCTAGTGACTTACAACTCTCAACCATCACTGTGTGCGAGTAATGTTGTCAGAGATGGAAAGAGACCTACAGTTTATATGCCGAATCCGAACGGCTTATTTGAGAAAGCACTTTTCATGGCAAGAATTACTCTTGGAGGATTTGTCAATTCTTCGCAAGAGGCAGTACCCGTGAAAAAAGTTAGGTGGCACAGGCAAGGATTTAATTTTATTACCAAAATCAGTGTTCGGTTCGAAATGTGTTTCGCGCTTTACGCAAATTTTATGCGTTTTTTTTTTTAAAAAGTTCTCAAGCTCTTAAAAAATCACCCATTATGTATTTATTGTCCTCCATTGAAAAGAGGACATTGTTTAATATAATGGGTGATTTTTTAAGAGCTTGAGAACTTTTTTTTTAAAAAAAACGCATAAAATTTGCGTAAAGCGCAAAACACATTTCGAACCGAACACTGATTTTGGTAATAAAATTCAATGATTTGCAAGCGTTGCTCGTTAGTAAGTCTATTCATGATGAAATGTCAAAGCATACTGAGCATCTTTCTCTTTGACACCATGTCTGAAATCCCGCGTGATCTGTCAAATACTAATGCATGAAAATCCTAACCTCAAAAAAATCACCCGATACATACATCTAATATCTAGTGAATTTAAAAATTCAGTTGGAAAATGTTCACTACCATTTTCATTAACAACAGTGTCGATTGATTTAAGAGACTAGTAACAACTGTTGTATCTGTAAGTTAATTTCGTCAACATCAATATTTTTGGCTGCCAGAATAGCTGACTGAGCCAGTTATGATTCAAGTAATTATTCTGTAAATCCGGAAAAATACTCTGAATCAACTCATTTTTTTTCCTGAAGACGGCGCAGAAATAGTCTGGTAGTTTAATGCATTGCGTATTTGTTTGTATTATATTTACTATAATATGAATTTCATTAAAACTTTAGTCTAAGTAACACGTGGTCGGCTATGCTAACACCAAAAATTGAAAAAGTATAATTCACTGTATTTCACTGAAATAAACTTAAAATATACTTTAGCCTCAGCAACATGTGGCGGTTATGCTATTTGTAGCTTTATGGAACGTTTGGAAGTTTGACATAGCGCCATCTATTGTATACTTACTCAATCCAGTCAACAGACCTCGCCATCTGTTAGAATCGTTTGGAGTTAACAGGTAACAGACAAATAATTTGCATTAAAATAATATTGTCATCATAAATTGGGATGTTAGCTATCCTATCTTTCTAGTCGGATCAAACTGCCACGATATACAAATTTGATTAAAATCGGGTAAGTAATTTAGGATTACATCGCGGACAAACATCGTGACACGTAATTTATATACATACATATATTAAGATTAGTTATTGCGCAATGTGCAGGCATACAAATTTAAATATATTTTTAAATACAGGGTTTTTTAACAGGGACGCTACAAAAGTAGAGCGACAGGGACAGCACACGACGCCATATTTCTTGCCGTTCTTTTGACGTTTCTCTTCAGTAAAGTTTGACATTTCATGCTGGAAAGATAAACATACGAGCCAACAACGAGTCGAAATTATTAAAATATACTACCGAAATTCGGAGTCAAATGAGTGAGACAAAGAAGTGCCCGTAGTGTCGAGAATATTGCTGCTGCTGAGGCTTCAGTTGCAGAAAGCCCATATGTGTCTCTCACACGTCGTTCTCAAGCGTTGGGCATCTCTGTTAGACTATTTCCTGTGGGGCTACGTCACACAGTGGTTTAAATGCGAAAATAAATATAAAAAAAAATTAAAGTGTTAGTATAAAGTTATTTTTTTTATTTTATTATAGTTATAGGTATTAAAGATACAGGGCTCCAAAGTTACCCTTTTTTCAATTTTGAAATATTTTCTTGTACTAGCTTCGTTTATAAAACTTTAAGCCGATTTTTTTATTTTTATTTCAAAAACATGTACTTTAAGCTTAAAAAAAACATATGCATATATATATGTATATTTTAGATAAGTCAGAGCAGAGAGCTCTAACATAAAAATTTTAATGTTTTTTCCTTCCTTCCTTTAGAGCTACAATTTTAGCTACACTTGCTTACACGCTCTGACTACATTCACTTGAAAGCTATACAATACTCACCTAACTAGTCCAAAAAGAGTGAAATCCGTCTGGATCCAACCCTGTGACTTATGTTCAATTTTGTTCACCTGAATCAGGTCTTAAAAAAGACGGTTTTGACTACGATAGATCCCGAAAAATTACAATTTCTTTAAAAATACTTGTGAGAGATAACTAGATAAGAGCTTAATTTTTAGAAAATATGTGTACCTTTCTTTAAAAAATAAAATTAAATTAATCTATTGACTAACCTGTGAGATATTCAATTTTTAGCGCAAAACTTTTTTTTTGCCTGACTTATTTTCCAATTGTTTCCTAACTTTTATTTAAAAAATTACAATAAAAATAAAAAAAATTATGATGTATTAAACTATATGTAAGTACCTAAATAAAATATGAACAGAAATCAGGTGTAATCTTTAAATTTTGTATGACATTACGCAAAAAATAGGGACAGGTAAAATAAAAAAGGTGCTTTTTGTGGTTTTACCTGTATATGGGTTTTTCCTAATACTTGATGTTAGGTATATGAATTGATACCTGTTATATGAATGAAAAACAAAACAATCTTGCTACCCAGACAACATAGCAGTAATTGAAACATCAGCGATGGTGAGGCTTCAGGATTTGCTAGGTCACACTGCAAGAAGAATTTTAAAAACAATTCCAAGTGATGAGCTGGAACAACTTAACAACCAAACTTTAGAACTTCATACAAAGTGGGGCTGTGATGGCTCATCTGGACAGAGCGAATATATGCAGACATTTTCCATCGGGAATCAGGAAGCTCCGGATGCACATCGATTGTGCCCCTCAAAATGACCTTACCAACTGACGAAAACAATGCCACATGGATCAATTCCCGTCCGTCTTCAACACGATATTGCAGAGCATTGAAATTTGAATACAAAAATACACTTGACCTCATACGCGAAGAGAAAAACCGTGTGGAAAATGAAAATGAAATGATAGATGGAAAAGTTGCTCAAGCTGTCACAAATACTAGTTCTGCGAGCAACTGCATCATTTGTGGAGCAAAGCCTTCGGAGATGAATAATTTATCTAAGATCAGTACCAAGATGTTGAATGAAGATGCTCTTAAACTAGGAATATCATCACTACATGCAAGGATTAGATTTATGGAATACGTGTTGCACCTCGGCTACAACTTAAGCTTTAAATCATGGAGAACATGTGAGGACACTCGTGCTATTAAGGAAGTGGAAAAAAACGAATCCAAGCTGAATTCATAGAAAAGGTTGGTATCAAGGTTGATGTTGTAAAGCAAGGAACGGGAACAACAAATGACGACAATACATCACGAAGATTTTTTGAAAATCCGCTTCTGACCACAAAAATAGATTCAAGGTTGATAACGAGACTTTCGGTCATATTGGAAGTAATTTGCTGCAATTTTTTAATTGATACAGAAAAATTTAAGGTTTATTCTGAAGAGACAGCTAAATTGGCGATTTCGTTATACCCTTGGTATCACATGCCTGCAACAGTTCATAAAATCTTATTACACGGAGCAGAAGTAATACAAAGTGCATGTTAAGCCAACAAAATTAAATTAAATTTAAATAAGAACAAAATGTATATAATTGTACATACATAGTTAAGAAATGTATATACATAATTGTATATTTTGAATTGTTTGAATAAACAAAAAAAATGAATTATAAACTTATTTTTTTTTTATTTTATTTATTTATTTGAACTTATTTGGTACAATGTACATATGGCTACTTAAATATAGTGATTAGAATGTTATACAAATTCTTAGCAACTATAAATGATTATTTTGAACTAGGGATTTAATTAATTAATAGGTTTTGTTTTGAGAAAAATTATGAAAAAAACTCAATAGCTTTTTAATAAAACTTAAAACTAATATATAAAAAAAAAAATATATACAATTTATAGAGCAATATCCTTAATCATAGCATCTTCACTATTTACACATTTATAAATGAAATTTTCATAGATGTTTGTACAATTTTCTTTAATAGTAAACATTTTTGCTATTTCATGCAATCCAATTGTAGAGAAATGCCAAGGCAGATTCAATATGTTTTTCAAAATTTTGTTTTGACAAATCTGAACTTTCTTCTAGTGACAGTTTGCACTAAAAAACCAACTTGGTGATTCATATAACAGAGCAGGTAGAAAAACGACTTTGTATATTAATAACTTGTTTTCTATACTCAGGTGGGAATTTCTGTTTAAAAGTGGGTATAAGATTTTCATCAAAAATTGAGCTTTATTTATACTTTCTTTTATATGAGCTGAAAATGTAAGACGTTTGTCTAGAGTTACTCCCAGATTTTTAATTTTTTGTTCCCATTGAATAGGTTTATTGCATAAGACTAAGTTTGATTGCGGCAAATTACTTTCTTTTGTTTTTTTGTAAAAAAACAAGCTTGTGTTTTTAAAGGATTTATTTTGATTTTCCAGCAATAGAAATAAAAATATATTTCATCTAATGCTTTTTGGATGTTAAACATTATTTCTTGGCAATTTTCAGAGACGCAATATATGCATGTGTCGTCTGCAAAAAAGGACCTCTTGCAATAATTCAGGGTAGGAAAATCGGCAACATAAATATTGTATAGGAGTGGGGAAAGGAATGAACCCTGAGAGACGCCCGCTTTGATTTCATAGGTTGGTGACATTTCTTGACGAATTTCAACGTAAAACTTCCTATCGCTCAAAAAACTTTTAATTATTTTAATAATGTAAGTTGGAAGACCAATTTTTAGGAGCTTGTGAAGGACACCATTATGCCAAACAGAATCGAAGGCTTTTTCGATGTCCAACGATATCATGCCGACAGATTTTTTGTTATTACACTCAACCAAATTTGGTAGTGATATTGATGAAAAAGCAAGTAGATTTGAAGAAAGGGTGATCAATATACGGTCAACACCTCCTATCCGTCAATTTGACGAATATATTCTTAGATTCAAGAACTTCCGTCATTTCGAAGAAATGATTAAAATTTTTCGTTACGCAGTAAAATCTACAAAATTTTGTCAAATTGACTAATATTCATCATTGTTTCATGAAATTTAGTGAATAATAATTCTTCAATTTAACTAATAATTCTTCATTTTAACTTACCCATTTCTTTATAATAAAGAAACTTTCTTCCAATTGACGGGTCAAGCTTTTTAAGTTAATGAATATTTAGTCATTTGAACGTTTTTATTTCTTTAAATTGAAGAAAAGTTGTTATTTTAACCTCCTTGTTTCTTCAATATAAAGCATTATATTCTTCAAATTAATGATTTTTTTTTGAATTTTTTGAACAACAACAACATTTTGTTTTAATTTAACGCTAATTTGCTTTAAAGTAGAAAATATTTTTCTACTTTAAACAAATTTATTTCCTGAAAAATAATTTTCCTGATTACTGTATTATTTATATAAATATTTCAAAGGTATCCTAAAAATGTAAGTTAGTAGCCATACAATCTAAATAAGTAAAACAGACAAACAAATAGTTTTTTTTTCTTAAATACAAGAATATGTTTATATTTTATTCTCTTATGCATGTACTTACATATTATATATATTAAATACTGAACTTAAGATTTATTTAACTTATTTATGAGTGAATTTACTTTTGGATGGTGCTTATCATAACTAGTTTCAATTTTATAAAAAAAAGTTTTGAATAAAGGCCCAAACCAAACTTGAACCAGTAGGGTATTCCAAATTAAATAAATTAAAAATTTTGAAACACAGATCGATTGCTAAAATAATTGAATTTTGTATGAACTTTATACCATCGAAAAATACAACGATGTCCTTAGGATCCAAAATTGTTCCAGTAACAATGACCAGTGGTTGAATGTTCGTTTGTTTTCTTTTTGTCTCCGGAGAATCTCTTCGTCGCATGCCGCTACAGTTGATCCAACTAAAAGAAAGCTAGCTTGGGAGTCCCGAATAGAAAAACGAGTAATGGCCTTCTGTGATCCACTGATGCCAGTGATGAGTTTAGCTGTTGGTGTAAGAAGGCTTAAATAAAAAATGCCACAGGCACGTCCATCTGAAAAAAAAAATAACTTTAAGGTGGGTCTAAAGAAATTCGAAAATTGGTTAATTTAATCTTTTATGTCAAACTACTCAATGATTAAAAGTAAACTTACTTTCGGGTAAAATTTTTCCATTATTCATCATTTCGCTTAAGGTCTGGCGACTAGTTGGATCCTTTATTTCGTCTTAAAAAATGGGTATAATTTTTGCAGAAAAATCATCATATTTTAATAATAAACTCTCAGCTTTAGGATATAGGTGTTTGAAATCCATATTGATCTGAAAGAAATTATATAAGTGCATTATTATCAGGTGTACTCATCAACGCATTTTAGTGACTACAATGCCTCGAAACGCGAAAATGTTTTTATATTGTTTCTTGTTTTATAAATAAAAAATACAATTAAAATAAACTTACCAATTTAAAGCCCATCGGGTTCTTATACTGCTTCCATTTGGCTAGGATATCCACTGTTGATTCGGCTTTTGTGATCTCAAGTTTTTTGAAGCATCCCAATGCCTTTCCATTTCCGCCCAAGTACAATTGTCCCTTATAATTTCTTCAATGTGCTCGGAAACATCGGATTCTGGTTCATCTAAATTGACCACATCACGAGGAAAAAATTCTGTTTTGAATATTATCTCTCTTACCAAGATTAAAAACGCGTTTGTGCGGTGCTCCTGGAGTAAGATCGTTTTTGTAAAATACCACTCTTCTCGAGAAGTCGTGTAGAATTATAATATTTATCATAGATCTTCCCCTGAGGCTTTTTACCGCTTTGTTTGGTATAATAATACCCCTAAAAATGTGGTAGTATATATCTAAACATTTATAGCCAAGTATATTTTAAGGGTTTTCTTACCAATACTCCGTCTTAAAAAGGTTCCCAATTTTGTCTGCTATTTGCTTAGCAATTCCAACCGTCATTCGTATTTCTTCTTGTAGCATGTACTTCGTGAACTTTCATTCAGGTTTTGACTGCTTTTATACTGACTTAAAATAGACTTTCCTTGGCATGATGCTTTTAGAATTTGCTCCACATCAATTTGTACATCAGTTGAGTTTTTATTACTCGATATTGGGGAGTCAACCCCTTCAATTTCATTTTCCATCAAGTTGCTTACATTTGGTTTAGAACACATTCCAGAAGTATTAGTTTCTGATTTATTCCATTCTTTTAATTTGTGCTCAAATCTTATCTGAGTTCCTAGTCTTAAGTTATATTTTTCAGTTAATTGTCTTATGTGCTGGGAAGTCATTATTTTCAATGTGTCGATGTCTATACCTTCAGCTATAGTTTTTTTTAATCTACACCAATTAGATATTATATTTTATTAAATACATAGAAACTTACCGCAAAGAATTTTAAAAAGGCTTTCAAATTTCCACTCATACAATAGTTTTTGGAGCTCCTGAATAGAATTTTGTGAAATCCAGTATCCATCAAAATAAATGCCAAGAGGTTGGATGCTTGAATGTTCCACAGATATAGATGATGTTTGAGTATGAGCTCCATTCGCATCGGTAAATATTTCAGCAACAATTTCTTCGAATTCAAAAGTCTGGCTTGGGTTTACTGGTTCAGAAGCCATGTATTTCATTTTGATTACTCTCCATTTTTCAGTTTTTTCTATCTTAGCACTCAGTAAAATAATTCAAATACTTCTTACATCTAAACTTATTCATTACATTCAAAGGAATTATTCAATTACTTACATGTTTATTTGAGGTATTTATTTCCAAAAGTTTTGTATTTTTATCCGTATTTATTTATGAATTAATTTTAAATTTTCCAAGACGCGATTGAACTTTTCGGCACAACTTCACTAACAAAAATAAAACTTATCACTTAATAAACAGTTAACGGCAAAATATTGGACAAACTTCTTCAAATTGAATAATTTCTTTAATCGGAAGAAAATATTTTCCTCTATTTGAAAAACTTTCTTCAATTTGAAGAAAATGGAACGAAAAATGCGAATAATTATGAAAATTCTTCGATTTGAAGAAAATTTCATCAATTTGAATAAAGCACATTCCGACATTTGAATAAATTTATTCAATTTGAAGAAAATCCGTTAGTTTGCAGTAATTATTTTGTTTGCAAAAGATTTCATATTTGTAGGCATATAAGTTATCGCTAACATATTGAGGAATATTCTTCAAGTTGAATTTTTTCAACATGAAGAAATCAGTTATTAGGTATCTATCGGAGATTTGAGTCAGTCAACGATTTCTGATTGTCAAAATGAAAAAAATTTGTTCGGTTGAATAAAATACTAAATCTATTACAAGTTGAAGAAATTTTTGTGATTTGAATATTTAATATTCATTATGACGAAAATTTGTATGAAATATTGTGGATTTGAAGAAATTATTCTTCAAAAGTTAACAAAATATTTCCGTCAATATGACCTACCCGATTTGGTTCAGTGTAAGGGCTATTTTTAAATCCTTAAAAAGTCTTACAATTTGGTCGAGGAGCGTTCTTTTCGGAACCCAAACTGTTCTGGAGGTAGAACATTTTTGTCTTCAATGATTTCTGTCATTTTTAGGCAGATAATTTTTTCAAATAGCTTGCCAAGGCAGCTAAGTAAACTATTTGGGCGATAAGAAGTTTTATCTGATAGTGGTTTGTTTGGTTTTGGTATTGGGATGATTTTTGCTAACTTCCACCTTGTGGGAAAATAACCCAGCAAGAGGCACTTAAGAAAGAGAGTGCTCAAGAAAAAAATACATTTGTTTGGAAAATTTTTGATTATTTTGTCGGAGATCTTATCGCAACCTGGAGTTTTTTTTGGTTTAAGTTCGGTTTTTATAATGTTATTTACAAATGTGTGAGAAATTTGAGGAACACTTTGGGGGTCAGTAACGAGTTGCTCGATTTCTATTAGGCTAGGCTCGACTTCCCTGACTGTACCTGGGTCGTTAAAACTCTCTGTTAGAGAGTGACTGGTTTCAAAAAACTTAGCCAACTCTGTTGCTTTATGAGCATTTGAAATTATTTTATTTCCATCGACATTTAGATGAGGGAGCTTTGAATTTTGCCTTTTGAATATTTTTGAGAGTTTCCAATTTAGTTTGTCATGTTTCTTTATCTGGGATAGGGTAGTGTTCCAGTGTTTGTTTCTTATAATTTTGAGTTTCTTTAAAACTAATTGATTTAGAATTTTAAGCTGGAATTTCAAAAAATCTATTCTCTGACGTTGGAATCTTCGTCGGACTGTGTTTCTAAAAGTGATTGTTTTTTTTTAGATCCTCAGTAAGCGCTGGTTCATAGAAACCTTTAGAATTTGAGCTCACGGGAACTGAAATCTTTAAGGCTTCTTCAACATCGTACTCAAATTGTTCAATATCATATATATTCATCAATTAACTCTATACTATTTATAGATGTTGGGAAAAAGAAGAATATTTGAGTTTTAAATTTATCCCAATCTGCCCTTTGAAAATTATATTTTCTCTCAGGACAAGAGAGGCTTGCACCATGTTTGATTTCAAATATTACTGGCAAATGATCTGATGTAAGGTCGTTTTCAACAAACGGAACCGACAACAAATCTTGCCTATTTGTTAATATGATGTCTAAGGTGGAGGGAAGTCCCCTGTTATTCGAAGGAATGTATGTTGGATCTTTGGTATATATAATATCAAAGTTTTCGAAATTTTTAAGATCAAATAATGTTTTACCCCATTTATTTTCTCTTTGGCATCCCCATGAAGTATGTCTGCTGTTCAGATCTCCACAAATGACAATATTTGGATTTGATTTTATTAATCTTAAAATATCACCCTTATATTTTAAAATTGTTTCCTTTTTAATTTGACCCCCCGGAAAGTATGCACAAACAAATTTCACAAATCCTACATTCAGCAACTTAACTTAATTTCAAAAGAAAGAGATTCTATCAATGATGTGTTTTCAATTTTAAGTAGTTTGTGATTAATGGTTCTCTTTACAAGTATACAAACACCACCACCTTTTTCGATTTCCCTATCTACTCTGTAGCAGTAAAAGTTTTCAAAATGCAATTTTATTTTTTCTTTAAGCCATGTTTCAGTCACAAACGCAACTTCAATATTATGTTTTACTAAAAAATTAAGAAATTCTGATTGCTTCTTCTTCAAGCTCTTGGCATTCCAAAAACAAATCTTAAGTTTACTGACCATTTTTATTACTATACAAGTATTTGATACTGAGATCAGCGATTACATTAAACTGTTCGTATTTAGTTTTACATGCAGAAAGTTTATATTTTTTTCTAAGGAGGTATGAGTGGGAATAATATTTTGTGTTGGAGCAACGGCTGCATGCGATGGACGTTTTGGTTAAGCTGTGAAAATTGAGAAGCATCGTATATAAAAATTTTTCTGCTGATGTATTTTTGGTGTTTGATTGTACTTGGCGTGGTTTCTACTTCTGTCACGCTCACGCAAACGCTTTTGCAAATCTATGTACTCCAGTCTTTTTTTACAGGTTGAATCGGTTGCTGCATGGTTCTCACCACAGTTTGAGCATTTGAGTGTTTTTTCTTTATTTGGGCACGAGGATGCATTATGTGGTTCTGAGCAGAGGGAACATGAAATTTTTACATGGCAAAAACTTGAACCATGACCGAACATCATACAATTGTGACATTGGGGAACAAAGTGAGGGTTTTTTTTATAATAGTCCCTATATATAATTGTGTGGAAAACTTTCTTAAAGTTTCTCCTGAGATCGTTTAATTTAACACTTTTGTTTTTTAGATATATTAAATAATTGCATTGATCTTTGAACTTAGGGGTTTTAACATTCATTGTACCTATATACTTTAAGTACTTCAAGTTTCAGATTTTGCACCAATTCATTATAAAGGTCTTCTTCTTTCACTTTATGAAGTCCATATAAATTAACTTTAAATGGTTTATTTTCTTTTGTGTTATGGGTAAAGAAGGGCATATTTTTTTCTTTGAGTGAGTTTGAGACTTTTTGAGTGTCATCTTTGTTGGAAAAATTTACTCGACAGCCGAGTGATGTATTTTTACACATAAAATTACTGATTTCTAAGTCACTTATGTATTTTGATACAAATTCACTATTTTGTCCAATAATATGAAGTGGGGGGAAATTAATTTGGTTTGATTTTGATGGACTGGCAACATAGGAATCATCCTCCATATCAGAGAGATCCGATAGCCCATCAATCCTATTTGACGTTGTGGCAGTTGCCATTTTATACAGTTTTGCCGTAGCTGGGTTTTGGCTCTCGGAGTCCGATGAGCCTCTCGCTCTTTTTAATTTCGGTGGTATTTTAACTGTTTTTTAATTACTTTGAATCAACGATGAGAGTGGACCGATCGTACTACGTCTGTTATCGACGATGTTTCGAAGTAAACTGAATTATAAACTTATACATAATATGTTTATATTTTTCTTAACAATACTTAAGCTAAATAATAGAATTTAAATAAAATAGAAAGAAATCCAGCTGATCTGCAAAAAAAAAAAAAAAAAAAAATAGGATCGGTTAAAAACAACAAAAATGTATGTACATACGTCTACGTACTTACCGAATGTTGTCGTAACACCCTCTGCGCAAATACTCAATTTGCATTGTAGGAACATTTAAATGATCAAAACATGAAAGAAAAAATAAGAAAGGTTTAATTAAACAAAAACAACACAAAAGCAAAAAAAATGAATGTATGCTTAAAATACAGCACACCCTATACTCACATGAAAACAATAACAAACAAAATAGCTAAAGCGTAGGTGTCCATAGGAGTCTCAGTAGGTATCCACAGGAGTCTCACCGGAATTTGGTAATTGTTATTGTTGAGTGAGTAGTACCCGTGGCATGATGGTTAGTGCGTTGGACTGTCATGCGAGAGGTCTTGGGTTCGATCCCTGCCTATGCCACCTAAAGTTTTTTCACGGGTACTGCCTCTTGCGAGGAATTGACAAATTCTCCAAGAGTAATTCTTGTCATGAAAAGTGCTTTCTCAAATTTGCCGTTCGGATTCGGCTTAAAACTGTAGGTCCCTTCCATCCCTGACAACAGTACTCGCACACAGGAATGGTTGAGAGTTGTCAGTCACTAGGCCCTAGTTCTCAAAGGGACTGTTGCGCCACCCAATTTATTTATTTTTTTTTATTTATATTGTTGAGTGAATGACCTAAAAATAGGAAAAAAGATTGAGTTGAATATTAAATTTACTTAGTTAATAACAATTAACAACAATTTAGTTAAATAACACACATTACACCAACAAAACATTGACACAATTTGTAAACATATATTACAGTACAAAACACTAAGTTTTCGTCACAATTTCCATTAAAAACAAAAACAGAAAACAAACAACTAAATTTTTAAACATTTTACATCATAAAAACAGAAATACATTAATTGAAAACAAATGAGGCAACCAAATATAACCTCAAATTACATTGAAACTTTACATTGACAATAACACTATTAATTTCACAATCCACAAAGAATAAACACTTGAATTAATTAAAGCACTACCCGAACATCTGTTTTAACATTAAAAAATTAAACAAATCACAAATATTTAACAAGATTTTTAGTAAACAAAATTTGCACGACATGCGCACAACAACTCTTCTAATTTGACAGGTGAACTTTATTATCAGTTTTTACAGGGTGCACTACAATAAAGAATTTTATTTAAAGAACACGAAAATTTGGTTAATTTAGTAAAAAGTTAATTATTTATTAAGTTATAAACAAATTATTAACTTTATAATAAATACAAAAAGTTAGAAAGAGAAAACAATATGAAATAGATATATATTAAAATGAAAATAAATCTGCCCGAAAATTGCAAATGCCAACGAAATGGCATTGCCCGAAATTCATTTTTTTTAATGTTTATTCACCACGGTAAGCACATGCAAATGTTTTAAATAATAAAAAAAAAACATACAAAATGTTATTAAATATTGAAAAAGAGTAATATTAAGATAACCAAATAATAATAATTATTGATTTCAGCAAAATTAAGCTTATTTCTTAATATTAATGAAAAATTCTCTATTATTTCATGTGTTGAATTCAACAAAATTTTTATTCCACCCAATTGGCAATGTCATGGCAATGCAAAAACTGCCCAAAAAGGGGTATAAAAGGCCGATAAATTTTACAATCGTCCTCTTTGAGTTCAGCACGCCGCCAGATATACAACCAGATAAACAGCAACCAACGTAATTTTGTTTTACAAGAAAACCCAATGGAGTAAAGGTAAAACAGTGGAACTTGTTTGACGATTTATACGTTAAACGAGTCAAATTGAACTTGTGGGACGATTTATACGTCTCACACATATGGTTTGTCAATTTTGACAAAATTGCCGAAAGTTTATTAACAATTTTATTTTAAATAGAGTCAAATTGAACTTGTGGGACGATTTATACGTCCCACACATATGGTTGGACAGTTGCCAATTATTTAACTTATTGATTAATTTAGTATAAGTTTGTCAATTGTGTAAACTCACATACATAGATCATAAGAAATATCAGAGATTGAATAAAAAATTTGAATTATTAATGAAAGTACGCCTTGTTTTTGCGTTTTTATTTAAAGAAAATATTCTTCAGAGAGGAATAAAACCGGTTTCAGTTATTTCACTTTGAAAAATATACATGGTGGTTCCATCCAGGAGTGCGATACGCATTAATAATTTAATTGTCATATTCATTTAAATATTGTTTCTGATATTTCTTTGTTTAATACTTATAAATAATACAAAGCATAAACAATAAAAGGTGACAACAATCAACATTTACCATGAGTAACTTAAACGAGTTTTAGTAAAACAAGTTGTTTTGAAAACAAAACTTGAAAAAACCATAGAAAATGGTAAGAAAACGCGATTAAAGAGAAGAACAGCTGGCTTTTTTAAACAAAAATTGTGGCAAGAATTTGTCAAGCAAGACAGACACATCCACGAAATCATTATTAGTTCTGAAACGGAATGTGACAATAAATATATCAAGAAGTAGCAATTTGATGACATTGAAACTAAATACTCAGAGTACATGTCGGAACTCGAAGATGGTCTAAACAAATCTTTGATAAAATTCAATCCCAATGCGACAATCCCACCTGAGACACAGTTTACACAGTCTACATATACTCAACTGCCTAAAATCTCATTACCCAAGTTCAATGGAGATTACAATTCTTGGAGATCATTTCATGATTTATTCACGTCACTTGTGTATCAAAACAAGCAATTACAACCCGTGCAAAAATTACATTACTTAAAAGGCTGTCTGGAGGGCGAAGCCGAAAAAATACTGAAGCACACAGTATTTTGCCAGTGGGTTCACTTTCAGAGGAGGTCCAGCAAAGCAGAAATAAGTACTACAAATATTACAGAACCCACCACTCCAGGAAATGTTCCGGGCTATCTACAAATGAGGATGTTTTCCACATGATCATATCATCTGACCGGAACCAAAAAAAAACGTTCCATTGAGTGAAGAAGCTCTTGAATTAATTAATTAATATTTTTTATGACTGTGTTATTTATTTGTATGTATTTATACATTTATTTATTTAATTATTTATTTATGTAATTAGTATTAAAAGTATTTTTTGTAATGTTTACATTTAAAGCAAAAAGTGTTAAAAAACATAAATTGTTATTTTTTGCATAAACCCCAAAATTTAGAAAAATCTCAATAACTCATCTTCTTATTGTTATTTTTTATCCAAATTTTGAGGAAATGTGTGTTTCCCTAACCCACACATGTGTGCCAAATTTCATTTCTCTCCAATTTATATTACAGGTTTTATCGATTTATTTCTGCGCTTCCATACAAACCGAACCACTGTGTCATGTATATGGTCTATGCTAACAAGCCAGCGACGATTGATGAACTTCGTACGAATATCGAACGTGAAACTGCAGCAGTATCGACCGATTTATGCTTGAAAACCGTCGAAAATTGGGTTCAGCGCCTGGACTTCTGCAAGCGTGGGCGTAGTGGCCATGCAAAAGTAATCGAGTTCCATACTCGAACTTCTTTCACAGAAATAAAGAATTTCATTGATATCCAAAACCGGTTTTGTTTTATTTTAAAAAAAAACTTTTGAAGCGCTCGTATTGAAAAACCCAATATTATACTAAATTTTTAATTTCAAACATTTTTAGGAAAATTATTTGGTTGAATTATTATATGAAAGATACCACATTGAAGGAAATTTTAACAAGTGTCTTGAATAGAGTTTGGTTATCCGGCATTGCAAAAGAATGTACGAAGATTGTAGAATAATGCAAAGACTGCAATAAATGGAAAGACTCCAAAAGACTGCGAAATTTTCAATTAAATGTCTCAAATTTGATTATATTAAAATTGTTGCAAACTTTTTTTTAGATAAAATGATTGGTGAAAATGTAAAGTCTTAATACCTGGGTGAAGTCAATGTGTGCAATCTCTATTCAGTAAATCTGTTTAAACCGAATTTAAACCTCGCATAGAAATGCGGAAAACCTAACTCGACGTTGAACCGATTCTTATTTTTATAAATAAATAAAACTAAAACAATTTTGTTTGGGAAAAAGCCTTAGCAAAAAAAAACCCAATTTATTAAACACCTTTTACGCTCACTTTCCGACTTGCCAACTGGCCATTTACAAAGCTGATTTTAGACTGACAATATTTTTTCTAAGAACGAAGAATGCATGTTCTTTTGTATGCTCTTTCGTATAATACATAATAAGAATATATAATGTTGAAGTGTAGGTTTAGCTGGCGGTTGCTGGCTGTAGTGGTGTTGAAACTCGTACGCTTGCGTTCGATACAGTCCCGACAAAAAAGGGACTTTTTTCATCTAGGTCCTGCCCACCTCCGAGGCTGCTGATTCGTCTCGCGCCGGCTGCTTTCGCTTCCGTTGCTCACCCTGATCATACCTTGCTAAAAGACACTGTAACGAAACTAAGAACTGGATTAGAATATTTATATATGATAGATTTGCGAAGCCGAGATTGGCTCATATATCCTTGCCGACCCTGCCTCTTTAGTTATTCAACTGGTAATATACATATTTTCTGAACCGGCCGAGTTAACTGCCCGGCTTCGGTTTGTAAAACTACCGATCTGGCTATCCCATCCTTACTTCTAATGAGCTGGCTGATCCTCCCCATGGCCCATTGGGCTGGAGGAAAATTCTCACTCTTTATAATTACTAACTGGCCGACTCTTAAACTCTCTTTTTCCCTACGCCACTTCTTTCTCTCTTGCAATGTAACAAGATACTCTTCTCGCCATCTCTTCCAGAAATGGTCGAACATAAGCTGTCTCTCTCTAAAAAGCCTTGCCCCCCTTGCACCTGTTTCTTCAGGTGTCGATAAAGTTGGCGGTAACACAATCGGTTCACCTATCAGAAAGTGACCTGGTGTCAGTGCTTGCACATCTGTGGGATCATCACTTAGTGGATGAATTGGACGGGAATTCAGTATCCCTTCTATGCCGATCAATAACGTTAAGAATTGCTCGCTCTCTAGTATACGCTGGCCAACTATGCGCTTCAAGTGATATTTCAACGACTTGACCGCTGCCTCATATATGCCTCCTTGATGCGGAGCAGCTGGCACCATAAATATCCATTCTGTTCCGCGCTGATTTAATTTGCCGAATAGCTCATCCCTCTCCCATTCTTTCCAAGCTTGCTTAATTACCCTAGCAGCGCCAACGAATGACGTACCATTGTCACTAAACATACGTTGACAATGTCCTCGCCTACTAACAAATCGCTCATAGCATGCCAGAAATGACAATGAAGTCAGATCTCCTACCATATCAATATGGACCGCCCTTGTCTTCAAACATACAAAAATTGCTACCCAAGTCTTCCTTGTGGTGATTCGCTTGCCATTCCTATCCAATATTTTAACTACAAAAGGCCCTGCATAATCGACCCCGGTATGTAGAAAAGGCTTGCCAACTTGCACTCTATTTGCAGGCAACTCTGCCATGAGCTGTTGTTCTAGCCGATAATTATAGCGCACACAAATTGTGCACTTATGAATATAACGTCTAAACTCACTGCGCAATCTGGGTATCCAGTATTGCTGCCGAATGAATTGCATCATGATCTGACTGGCTCCATGTTTTGTCATTCGATGAGCATGGTCAATCAACAACCAAGCCAACCTCGTATCTTGTGGAATAATGGCCGGATGACGCATCTCATATTGCTCGCTTGCACGATGTAGGCGCCCTCCTACTCGCAAAATGCCCTCGCTATCAAACACTGGCTTGAGAGATTCTATCCTGCTATTCTCTGTCAGCTGTCCATTTGCTTGGAGAGCCGCTATGTCCTTGCTATAGACCTCTTTCTGAGCTCTTTTAATAAGAAGTTTTAACCCTTTCGCTCTTTCATCAGCCGTAGGTGTCATAGACGCCGGACCCACGCTATGCCTTGCTCGCTTTCTGCGCTGCCTTTGCTTGCGTTCCCTTGCTCTTAACCTAAGCTGATTCATGTAATGAAATACATATCCCAGAACACTTATTGCCTTTTCTAATCGAGAAGCATATTCTTCAATTGGCACACTAACTTGTTGTTCAGGTACCCATATACCTAAAGTTTCCCTTGTCTGTGTAATTGCACATATACGCATGATGGTCCATGTAACCATAGTTTGCTCTCAACTAGCTCTGCTGGCAACATTCCCCTGCTGAGTAAATCCGCGGGATTTTCCTTAGTCCCGACGTGCCGCCAATTACTAACATCGGTATTCGTTTGAAACGATGATATTCGATTCCCCACGTAAGTTTTCATATCACGGGGTAGTCTTTGTAGCCAATGCAAAACTACCATCGAGTCTGTCCAAAGTATATACTCTACGCTTGCCCAATCCATTGCCTTAAGTAGTTCTACCAATAAGCGACCGAGCAACTCTGCCCCTGCTAACTCTAGCCGTGGTATAGACACCATCTTGAGTGGAGCCACCCTTGTCTTTGAAGTAATCAACTGGCTCGTGACTTTGCCATTGGCTTGCTCTACCCTTGCATATAACACAGCTCCGTATGCCGTTGTGGAGGCGTCAGAGAATCCATGTATCTGTATCTTCGCTGTGCCGTTTGTATTTAGCCATCTGGATATTCGGAATTGCTCTAGATGTTTTATTCCTTGCCACAATTCCTGCCATCTTTTTCTTAAAGCATCTGGTATCTCTTGGTCCCACTCCAAACTAGCCCGCCATAGATCTTGTATCATGACTTTGCCGATAATAATTACTGGTGCTATGTAACCATTAGGATCATATAGCTGAGCGATATAACTAAGCAGATTCCTTTTTGTAACCCTGTCGGGAATTTCTGGTGATTTTACTTCGAACGTAAACTGGTCTTGGTTCACTAACCATTTCAGACCCAATACAGTAGTCTGCTCTCCTTTATCAAATACCAGTTCCTGTTCGTTAACTGAGGGCAATCTACTAGCTAGCCACTGACTATTCGATTTCCACTTGCGGAGTTCGAAACCAGCTGTCCGTAACACTCTATCCAATCGTCTTGCCGTATGTAATGCTTCTTCTTCGCTTTCGCAACCGGAAACACAATCATCCATGTAGAAATCGTTACAAATAATTTGCTCTATATCTGGGTAGGACTCCTTTGCATCTCGTCCACATTGAATCAATGCTCGTACCGCGTTGTATGCTGAAGATGTCATGCCATAAGTCACAACTGTTAGCCAATATTCTTGAAGCTTCTCGCCAGGAGACTCTCGCCAGAAGATTCTTTGCGAATCCCATTGATGCCTAGCTAACCTAACTTGCCGAAACATCATCTTGATGTCTGCACTGAAAGCTATCTTATGTCTGCGAAACCGCATTATAATTTCAAATAAATCACGCTGAAGTTTCTCTCCCAGCTGCTGTACTTCGTTATATGAAATACCCCTATCCGTCTTGCAGCTACAATCGAACACAACCCTGAACTTCTTTGTTACACAATGATGCGGTATGTAATACACTAACTGCCCTTGCTCTACTTGCGGAGGTCTGGTCGCTTTGACCATATGACCAAGACTTTCATACTCTTTCATAAAACTGACATAACTCTCTCTAAGAGCAGGTTCCCTAGCTAGTTTCCTTTCCAACATAAAAAATCTTTTCAATGCTATCGCTCTCGAATCTCCTATGCCCTGGACGTCAGGCTTAATAGGAATCGTAACGACGAAACGTCCTTCGCTGTCACGCTTTGCCGTCTTTGTGAAATTATCTTCCACCTCTTGTTCCTCTGGTGATCTTAACTTACTATTCCCAACCTGATCCATTTCCCAAAGCCGCCGTACTAAACTATCCAAATTATCTACCTCGACACATCTTAATACAGATGTGTTTTCAACTTGCTGTTCTGCCGTACCTAGAGAACTGCCTCCAAATGCCACTATGCCAAAACTTGTCTTAATCGCAGTTATTGCGCCTATCATTCGTGGCATTGAACATACCATTACCCTTGCAAAGAATTTCACGCCCAGTAAAATATCAACCGGAGCTCGCTTCCAGTAAGATGGATCAGCGAATGGAAAGTCAAAAATCTCACTCACCTGCTGTATACTTGCTCGTGGAGTTACTAATGACCAATCAGTCTCCTTTGGTACTACCCAGAAATCTTCTTCTATGCATACCTCTGCCGAAAACCATGGCACTATCCCAATCCTGGCCTGTCTATTAATTTGCACAATATTACCTTCGATACCTGTTACCCTTTTCGTGGCTTGCCGTGTAAGTATTTTAAAAGCCCGCACTAATTCATATGGAATCAAGTTTGGCTGTGCCCCTGAGTCTAATATAGCTCGAACTGGCCCCATCAACCGCCCGTCGACCTTCAATCTTACCAACATTGTTGGAATCAAAGCTTCATCACCTGTGGAGGAAGAGATTAAATTAAAGACATTCAAGTAGCTTTCAAGAAGGTTATTCGTTTTATTGGACTTTTGCCGCTTAGCCGGAATAATTAACTGTCAATCCCCATCGCGTTTAATGCCTTTTTTCACAGTAACCTCTGCCAGAGGTACTCTGTGGCTTGGGCATAATAAGCTGTTATGCATGATTTTAAATGGACATCTCGGACACGGAGACTGGAAGCACGCCTCTACGTTATGTCCTTGCTTGAAGCAATTCTCACATAACATGTGCATGCGCACAAAACGCACCCTAGCTGACTGGTACAATGCCCTGAATTGCTTGCAATGGTATAGCTGATGCTCCTCGCCGCATAACTCGCACCTATGCTGATGCCTGATTACTCTGCTCGGCTTGCTCCCTTGCCAGTTCATTGATGTCTTCATTCCTTGCTTGGGCTGGCCTGCCGTGTTCCCTTGCTGCCCTACCCGCTCGCTGCTGAATTTGTCGAAACGCTGCCTCGACCCTTCCCTCGCTGCTGCGCCACTCATCATGAAGGCTGCCTTGGCCTGATGACTGCTTGCCGGTTGTGTGCTTGCCGAGGCTTGCCGATCCAGAAATGCCAGCATCTCCTTAGATGTTGGAGTCTCGGATTGCCGTTGCAACTCCCATTGGCGGGCCGTGTCCGCATCTAGCCGCTCGTGTAGCAAGTGGACCACGATCATATCCCAGTATTCCACTGGAATCCCTTGCGCCTTGAGCTGTCGCAGGGTCTCGTGTGTTACGTTTGACAGCCTTTGGATCTGGTCCGCACGCGGTGTAGCTGGCAGACATGGCAGACTCAGGAACTGCCTCAGTAACTCGCGGCATGTCTGGTACTTTTTATCGTACAACTGATTGAGCCTAGCCCAGGCTTCTAGGTAATTACCTTCCGTGAGCTGCCATTCACCTAAAGTCCTGGCTGCCTTGCCGGTCAGCAATTTGGCGAGATGCTGAAATTTGAAAGCCGGCTTGACCTGCTCGTTCTCGTGCACTGCTGCCACGAACCGATCCCTGAACCCTTGCCACTTCGTGAGGGACCCATCAAACTCTCCCCACGTATTCTTTACCTCCTGCTGAGGAGGCACCTGGATGGACACCTCAATCGCCTGTCCGCTTGCCGTTTCCTTCTCAACTTGCTGCTCCCTTTTACGCTGCGCAATCGCGGATAGCCGCTTGCGGAACTTCCTCTTTGTGCCTAGGTAAAGTTCCTCGGCGTCTGCTTGCCGCTCTGACGCCTCGTCCACGTCATTTCCCTTGCCGGATATCCACCTTAGATGGTTCGCTGAAAGCTGGCTCCATACTTCTTCTAGACGCTCAAGTCGCACTTGCAGGTCTTCTTCGTCCTCATCTTCCCTGGGTAGCTCTAAATAGCCTTCCATCCTCTTCATCGCTTTGAGGCATGCCTCATGGATCTTATTGTTTGCCATAGGTATCCTGTAATCAATATATGGATAAGAGATTGATCCCTGAAACTTGCTTTAACTATTCCAACAAATGAGTTTGTGCCAGATAAATACTACACTTACTAACTTGCCATTCATATAATTTGCAAAAAAAATTTAACTTCTAATATTGCTATTTCACTTGCCTGATTGCTACCTGCGGTCGGTGGTCTTCATCAAAAGATTTTCTAAGAAACCTTAGCTCGCCGACTTTTGCCAATGCAATCATGATCTATGATTGCTTCTTGCTCATATGCATGTATAATTATAATAATCTTATACTGCTCTTGCCGCCTTGCTCGTCATGACAGCTCGCTAGCTTTATCCTCGAATTTTCATAATTCGGCTTGCTGTACAATAATTTTATTTAATTATCTGTTCCTTGCCATCATAGCCACTATCCTTGCTGTTAGCACTTCGGCTTAATTGCTATAAAGCTAGTATTTTTAACACACTCGCCGGCTCTCCGATGGCTATGATTTATTTCCCTAACCATGCGCATTGTTACTCCCTATCCTATTTATTGCTTCGTCTGTGTCTTGTGAACTTAACCCCAAAAAAAAGAAATATGTGTCTACTGGTGGTTGCAAGGCACCAGCGACAAACGCAACGCAAATATTAAAAAACCTATGTCTGATGGTGGTTGTAAAGCACCAACGACCAACGCAACGAAAAAATAAAAATATATAAGTCTGATGGTGGTTGTAAAGCACCAACGACCAACGCAACGCAAAAATAAAAATATATAAGTCTGATGGTGGTTGTAAAGCACAAACGACCAACGCAACGAAAAAATAAAAATATATAAGTCTGATGGTGGTTGTAAAGCACCAACGACCAACGCAACGAAAAAATAAAAATATATAAGTCTGATGGTGGTTGTAAAGCACCAACGACCAACGCAACGCAAAAATAAAAATATATAAGTCTGATGGTGGTTGTAAAGCACCAACGACCAACGCAACGCAAAAATAAAAATATATAAGTCTGATGGTGGTTGTAAAGCACCAACGACCAACGCAACGCAAAAATAAAAATATATAAGTATGCTCCCAATACACGCCCCTAATATATTACCACCGCACTAAGTCACCAGCATCCCCGCATAGCACAGACCGAAGCGACGCGAACAACAAAAAGAAACACAAAAAATGATGAAGACCACACCGTCGCTATTACGCTTGCCGTTGTTCATTCTTTATTTATATGAACAAGATACCTCGCTAATTTGCCGCTATTTTCACTATGTTATTCTTTTCTTAATTCTTGCACTGACCTACGCCGTCTTTCCCCTTGCTCTTGTTTCCTAATGAAACAAACATAACTCGCACTATATGCCGCTTTGCCGAAACATAAACCTTATTGCAAATAATTTCTTTTTTTCACTTGGCAATTAAGTATTTATCTGCACTCATTCACATAATATAAATGGAAATTTGTTGCGTTATAAATAAACGCAACAAGTTTTTTTTTATTTAATTTTAATTTTTAATAAAAACGATGCCTCTTGCATCCACTTGTTACTTTTGTTGTTTATTTTAATCTATTTGACAAATGTCACTACCTCTTTACACGAGAATGAGAGAGAGCGGGACGGCCATAGTCCTTCTGACCATGGTTCTCTCTATCATTTTCGTGAGGAAAAAATACCAAGTCTCGTTTCAGGTTTCAAGGAAGGTTGGTTTCCATTTAAGTGAAACCAAACCAGACGGGCGGTCTGGTCGATGTGTAAAGTTGCATGTGAAGTCACTCCAAATGGAGAATGGCCTACGGCCCAACTTAAAGTCTTAAAAAAAATTGTAAATTTATATTCTTCCGGAATTCTTTTGTTTAATTTGTTATTTCTGTAACCTTAATAGTATGAATAATGAAATTATTGTAAAACTTGAAACAAATTGTATGGATATATGGGCGGTTAAGTTTCGGGTAACTTAGTTCGGGGTTTAGTTAATAGATCCCAAATTGTAACTTTTTTTTTCTTTCCTTTTCGCGCGGTTGTTATAAAGTTAAAATTAAAGTTAAAATTGAAGTTAAGTTAAAGATTTTCTCAATTTTTAAGTTCTCGGTCTCTGTTCGATATCAAGGTAGAAAATGGGGGTGGCTGAATGCAGCGCCTGGAATCGTCGTGACCTGGAAGTGAATCCAGCGGGCGGCGAATTCCAGGATGACTTGCATTTAGCTGTGAGAGGAAAAGGCGAGTAAGCAGGATCGCGAGTATTTCATCACAAGTTGAGATCAACAAGCCGATCTCCGATTGGCTGTTGATGATGTGATTGAAATCCGCCACTCCATATTGGCTGAAAGCTAAAATGGCGGGAGACGAAATAGAAGAGACGGGACAGATCTTGGAATCTGGCCGTCAATTCTTGGCAAGCATTCAGAGTGTTGAGACAAGTGGTGATACCAAACAAAGATTAAGAAAAAAATTGAGAAAAGAAAATTTATAAGAAGTTAGGAGTGTCGTGAAAAAATAATAAAAAAAAAAAAAAGAATACAAACCTGATAGAAGAAGGAAAGCGAAAAAGATAAGAAGTTGAAAAAAAAAGGTTAACGAGGTTGTAAAAGAAAAAAAAGTGAGAAAATTAAAGGAAGGAAAAATAAGAAGTGTTCAGATTGGTAGCGAAAAAAAAAAAGATAAGTAAAATTTGTTTGATTACGTTTATATATTTTCTTGTGAATCCCTTTATTTGGTGGGAATATAGACCTTAACGGTCCAGCGTCCGATTTTCTATATCCTTTATAATAATTATACTTTACGAAAAGATCCTGAGTTTTCATCCTACATAGTAAGGTTTCTCAGGCATTTTCAAATAAAACACAAAATTAACTTTTGATAAAATTATATTTGTTGTGTTTCTTTTATGATTGGTTTTTCTTTTCCTTTGTTCTCGTTGTTTCTTTAGAAGGTTTGCAATTTCCTTTTTTTTTAATTTCAGAAAAAAATTGCTGGCGCCCTTTTCTTACTATACGTAAGAACGCCCCTGTGGCAATCTCAATTAAAATATATTTTTCTGATATCAAAGTGATATCAAAATAAATCGCGAGCAACTTAATTAATCGACCCTTCGATTAATTAAATTGTGCATTGAACCCACCCCTTACTGAGCTGTTGTGGTGGCAGCACTTAACCTGCTGCGTGTTGCAATTTTTGTCCGTTCGCTTCGTCGCCGCTGTTCTTTGACAGATCGGCAAATTCGTGCACATTGCATTTCCGATATCGCGGCTGAAATTTTATTAAGTGTTTTCTTTTCGTTTGTTTTTTTTTATTTCTTTTAATTTCATTTTTGATTTCGTTTTTTTTTTTAATTTTGATCCTATCAAAAAAAAATAATTACCGGCTAGGAAAATTGCAACAAATTGGCGCCCAACGTGGGGCGCCAATTTGTTGCAATTTTCCTAGCCGGTAATTATCACAAATGTGTAATGTAATGTCACAAACCTGTTAGAAGAAGGAAAGGAAGGAAAAAAAAAGGAGCTAGTTGGGGATTTCACAGGAAAAGCATTAAAGAAAAGATAAGTGAAAATATTGTTTTGGTGTTAAATCGTTTTTTTTTAAATTCTTTTGTTTTAATCCCAAAATTTTTACTTGTGGGAATTAAGACCTTAACGGTCCATTGTCCATACAATTTTTATTGAACATTGAAAAGAATCTGAGTTTTTCTCCTTTTCGTAAGGTTTCTCAGACAATAAAAAGATTAATATCAAAAAAAATACTTTGATTCTTTTATTTATATTGTGGTTTACAATTGTCCTTCACCGTTGTTCTCTTCTTAAAAAGGTTTGCAATTTCCTTATTTATTTTTCAGAAAAAAATTGCTGGCGCCCCTTTTGCTTACAAAATTTTCGATTTTAATTGGTCGGATTAAATTGTGCAACCCCTATTAAATAAAGTACATCTACCAGTGCCGTTATTGTTATTGTCATCAAAATTTCAAAGGAGTTTAAATACAGTGGGATTCATATTCAGAGGTTTGAAAATAAACCAGGAAGTCTGTAAGTTTTTTGTAAATATTCTTACAATTCAATTCAATTTTGTGGTTAGTTTTTTTTCTAAGTTAAATTATCAAATTATTATTTTCAATTACATATATATAATTTCCTACATATTCATTTCAACATATTTCACTTTATTACGGTAAACATTAGAGCGTTTTTTATTCATAGTGGTAAATTTTATATCGGTGGTTACAACAAAAAATTAACATATACGTTTGTCTCTTTCTCTCCATGTGTTGAATTATTTGGTGATTTGTTTATAATTTTCAAGTGGTTATAATTCCATCAGAATTTTTTTTATTGTTCTTGATATCTTTTGATATTTTTTTTGGTGGTTGTTTTTTATTCGGAAGGAAATTGTAGTGCCCAAATTTTGGTGTGACCATATACTTGGTTGGATTTTCTCTATTTTTTTCTGCTCGTTTTTTTTTTTGAATCTTTTTGAAATTGTTTTATTGGATTGGTGTGTTATTCTTGGATACTAGTGTGACCATATTGCTAGTGGGACTGTACCTAGTGGTTTTAATTGAAAAAATATAGAGGAGAAATATTTTTTAAGGAAACTTTGGGAACATTGCATTTTGTTTGTTTTAAGTTTGAATTGGAAGAATTTTTTTTTGTGGTGTGACCATATACCTGGTTTTCTTTACATTTTTGATTTAGTTTTTTTAATGTCGGTGTGTATTTGCAACGTTGGTTAATATATATATATTTTATTATTCGTTCAACTTTCTTCTTGATTGTGATTTGGTACGGAAGTCAACTGGGTGTTGCTTTAACCGTATTTATAACAACTTTCAACAATTTTTTGTTTTGATCTCATTGCTAATCGGGGAAATTTGGTTCTTCTTATTAAGTGAAAGTTTTCTTTTCCTTTTTTTTGATACGATGGATGTAAATAGGCTAGCTAAGGATGAACTCGTTTATGAGTTACTTGCCCGGGGGTTGAAGGAAGGCGCGAAGGTCGACGAAATGAGGATGACCCTCAGAGCTTCTCGTAATCTGGAGCGTTTAGGTTCGATTTCTTCGGAGAGTCCTCACTACCCATTTTCTTTTACTGAGGATTCAAAAGCAGTTAGGTCGAAAATTTTAGAAATTAAAGATCTTTTGAGAATACCTCCTAAAAATCCTAAGTCTTCGGAATATTTAAAAATTTTGACAAAAATTGAATGGTCTTTGTGTAGAATTGTTAGGGCGAGGGCCGAATCTTCAGAAGAGGTGAATGAAGTGGCTGACATTAGAGGGGAGCTACTATTACTGATGGCAGCATTAAACGAAGGGGTAGAGGAACTACCAAAGGACGGTAGTAAAAATATCGACGGCAATAAAAACGAAAATAAAACCACCGATAACAATCAACAGTCGACAGCAGCCCTGGGTGCGTTACCAACTGCGCAGGTCGACCAACGTGCGAGTTCAGAGTTTCAAATGCAGGGTTTGCCTCGTGATATACGAGTTCAAACCGGCGACCGGAACTCTGAGCGACATGAAAAAATTGAAAAATGGGGTGTGAAGTTTTCTGGTGAGCGTTGTGGCTCATCAGTTAACTCATTTTTAGAAAGAGTCGAGGAACTGAGAGAGTCGAGAGGGGTGTCGGAAGAAAGGCTTTTTAGGTCAGCCGTGGATCTTTTTACAGGGAAGGCGCTCCTCTGGTTTAGGGCGGTTAGGGACAATGTAGGTACATGGAAGGAATTGGTCCAGGAAGTTAAGTTGGAGTTTTTACCCTCTAATTATGATGATTTGTTGATGGATGAAGTAAAGCGGCGTACGCAGGGTCGGGATGAGTCGATGGGTATGTACATCGCACTCATGCAGACCCTGTTTAAGAGATTTTTGGAACCTCTGAGTGAGAGTAGAAAACTTTCTATTCTCATGAAGAACATAGCACCGTTCTATCAGACGCAGTTGGGGTTGGCTGATATCAAATCAGTCAATGAACTGGTTGCGTTTGGTAGAAGATTGGAATCTATTAGGACAAATGTTGAGGCTTTTGTGCCACCACCTAACCATCGTTCTAGACAGGCGTTGGAGCCGGATGTTGCGTATGTTGCCGCCGTTCAGGAAGCAACAACAACGGTTGCAGTTAACCCCCCACCTCGTAGGTCCGTCAGATGCTTTAACTGTAACAGGGAAGGTCATTTTTTGAGTTCTTGTTCCGCTCCTAGGCGTTGTTTTGGATGTGGGGCAATGGGTGTAACCCGGAGTAACTGTAGACGTTGCTCGGGAAATGGGCAACGGTCTCTTGGGCCAGCAGGACAAGAGCGCCGTCGCAATTAAATAGGTCGCCTGCTGACGACCAGCTGGCGAAAGTAAAACTTGGTTTCACGTTGGAAACAAGTGGGGGTGATAGTCGTCCTTACTTGAGTATTAATATTTATGGCTTTAATTTTGTAGGGCTTTTAGATTCAGGAGCTTCGCGAACAATAATTTGTAGGGACGTTTGGAAAGTTTTAAAAGATTTGGGTTTAGGATTGGAAAAAAGTAATGTTAGGCAGGTACATTTAGCAGATGGGGCAGGGGTAGGAGTTTTGGGGGTAGTAGATTTACCGATAGTTGTTGAAAATAAATCAGTCCTTATAGAGTGCTTGGTGATACCTTCACTTCCCCATGCAATGATACTTGGTGCAGACTTTTGGGCACTATCTGGAATTGTCCCGGATCTTCGTTCACGCATGTGGAACTTTTCAAGTCAGGAAGCGGTGGCTTCAATAGACACGACATCGATTATAGAAGAGTCGGATTTAAATGAAAATGAGAGGGTTAAACTACATACACTTATTGAGGATTTATTTAAAAACATGCCAGAGGGATTAGGAGTAACAAATCGAGTAGAGCATGTCATTAGGACATCATCAGACCCTATAAAACAAAGATATTACCCTGTTTCACCTGCGATGCAGGTTCACATCGATAAAGCTCTTAAGGAAATGTTGGATGAAGACGTCATCGAAAAATCAAATAGTCCGTGGGCCTCCCCAATAGTTTTGATTAGGAAAAAAGATGATAGTTTTAGATTTTGTGTTGATTTTAGGAAACTGAACCAAGTGACAGAAAGGGATGCTTATCCTCTACCGATAATCTCATCGATTTTAGATAAACTTAGAAATGCGAAGTGCTTAACATCTTTAGATATCAAATCAGCTTATTGGCAGATTCCTATGGCGGAGGAATCTCGAAAGTTTACTGCCTTCACGGTACCGGGTAGGGGTCTTTTCCATTTCAAGCGAATGCCTTTCGGCCTACACAATGCTCCTGCTACCTGGCAGAGATTTATTGATAGTGTCTTGGGGCCTGAACTTGAACCATATGTTTTCGTGTATCTGGATGATATCATTATCATTTCAGATACTTTCGAAAAACACTTAGAAATCCTTAAAGAAGTTTTAAATAGATTGCAAAATGCGGGACTTAAAGTTGGGCGGGAGAAATGTCACTTTTGTAGGCCGTCACTTAAATTCTTAGGTTATGTTGTGGATAGGAATGGATTACACGTTGATCCAGAAAAGGTAGAGAGTATGGTTAACATACCGACACCAAGAAATATTAAAGAGGTTAGGAGCTTTGTAGGAACAGTGTCGTGGTACAGACGGTTCGTACCAAATTTTGCTCATTTAGTTAGGCCCTTAACGGACTTATTTAAAAAATCAAAGAAGTTCAAGTGGACACCGGAATGCGAGGAAAGTTTTAGAAAAGCAAAAGAATGCCTTGTTACGGCCCCTATATTAACATGCCCTGATTTTAATCTACCCTTTGTAGTACAGACAGATGCGTCGGATTTTGGAATAGGTGCGGTTCTTTCGCAAAAATTTGAGGATGGGGAAAAAGTGATTTGTTACTTAAGTAGGTCATTAAATAGGTCTGAAAGAAACTATTCCACAACGGAAAAAGAATGTTTAGGAGTTTTGTGGGCTGTGGAAAAGTTACGTCCGTACATCGAAGGTGTTCGATTCACGGTCATAACCGACCACTACTCATTGGTATGGTTGAATAACCTAAAGGATCCGCAGGGTCGATTAGCACGCTGGGCAGTACGGCTACAGCAGTTTGATTTCGAGATCATACATCGCAAGGGAAAAGATCATGTCGTTCCGGACATGTTATCTCGGGGGGTTCCAGTAGTGGCTGGGATCTCGGGTGAGGATTCGGACCCTTGGGTGACAAAAATGATTTCGGCAGTTGAGGCTAATCCTTTAGGGTTTCCAGCTTGGAGGGTGGAAAATGGTTGTCTTTATAAGTTTATCAAAGCGACACATATAGTAGTTCACGAAAATAACGAAGAATGGAAAATAGTAGTGGGGAAAAGAGATAGGTTAGAAATTTTGAAAGAATGTCATGATAGTCCTTTAGCAGGACATATGGGGGTTAGGAAAACGTTCGCGAGAGTAGGGGCCAAATATTATTGGCCAAAAATGAGAAATGATATAGCAAATTATGTTAGGAAATGTTCAATTTGTCAACAAGTGAAACCAGTAAATGATAAACCAGCGGGTCTTATGACTGAAAGGATAGGGGTTTCTTCTCCTTGGGAGATGATAAGTGTGGACTTAGTAGGTCCTTTGCCAAAGTCCAATAGGGGCTAAATGTACATTTTAACAGTTGTAGATTATCTTACAAAATTTCCATTGTTGTTCCCATTAAGGTCTGCTACTGCAAAGGCAGTTTGCAAGGAGTTGGAGGATAATGTGTTTTTGCTATTTGGAGTACCAAAGTTCGTCATTTGTGACAATGGTCCTCAATTTAAAAGTAGAGAATTGAAATCGCTTTGCGACGAGTATTCGTCAAAAACTAGGTTCACTCCACACTATCATCCTCAGGCTAACCCAGCGGAGAGGATTAACCAAATAATTAAAACTACTTTGAGAGCCTATGTTTCTGAGAATCACCGCGTTTGGGATTCTCAATTAGCGAAAGTTGCATGTGCCATCCGTACATCGCAACACGAAGTATTAGGAGTTTCACCATATTACGCCAATTTTGGCAAAGAAATGTGTAAAAGTGGAAGAGAAGAAAACTCAATTAGGGACCCAGATCGAAATAATTTGGAATTGGAAGGAGATGTAGTAGAAAGGTTTAGGAAACTTAGGGCGGATATAGCCGCGAAACTTCGAACGGCATCCAAGAAAACTGCGGAATCTTACAACCTCAGGAGGAGAGATATCCAATATCTTCCTAATGATGTTGTTTGGCGCAGAAATTTTGATCTATCTAATGCTGCGAATTATTACGCAGCCAAGCTGGCACCGAAGTATGTCGGGCCATTTAGAATCAGAAAACGATTGTCTCCCTGGACTTACGTTCTTGAAGATAACAACGGCAAAGATCGTGGCACTTGGCATGTAAAGGATCTGAAGCCGTTTACGTCGTTTTCGGAAAACGAATAAATATTGGAAGTCCCTTTTTAAGTAATCTTGTTTGTGTTATGAACAAACACCTTTTCAAGGAGGAAAGGGTGGGATTTGTTGCGTTATAAATAAACGCAACAAGTTTTTTTTTATTTAATTTTAATTTTTAATAAAAACGATGCCTCTTGCATCCACTTGTTACTTTTGTTGTTTATTTTAATCTATTTGACAAATGTCACTACCTCTTTACACGAGAATGAGAGAGAGCGGGACGGCCATAGTCCTTCTGACCATGGTTCTCTCTATCATTTTCGTGAGGAAAAAATACCAAGTCTCGTTTCAGGTTTCAAGGAAGGTTGGTTTCCATTTAAGTGAAACCAAACCAGACGGGCGGTCTGGTCGATGTGTAAAGTTGCATGTGAAGTCACTCCAAATGGAGAATGGCCTACGGCCCAACTTAAAGTCTTAAAAAAAATTGTAAATTTATATTCTTCCGGAATTCTTTTGTTTAATTTGTTATTTCTGTAACCTTAATAGTATGAATAATGAAATTATTGTAAAACTTGAAACAAATTGTATGGATATATGGGCGGTTAAGTTTCGGGTAACTTAGTTCGGGGTTTAGTTAATAGATCCCAAATTGTAACTTTTTTTTTCTTTCCTTTTCGCGCGGTTGTTATAAAGTTAAAATTAAAGTTAAAATTGAAGTTAAGTTAAAGATTTTCTCAATTTTTAAGTTCTCGGTCTCTGTTCGATATCAAGGTAGAAAATGGGGGTGGCTGAATGCAGCGCCTGGAATCGTCGTGACCTGGAAGTGAATCCAGCGGGCGGCGAATTCCAGGATGACTTGCATTTAGCTGTGAGAGGAAAAGGCGAGTAAGCAGGATCGCGAGTATTTCATCACAAGTTGAGATCAACAAGCCGATCTCCGATTGGCTGTTGATGATGTGATTGAAATCCGCCACTCCATATTGGCTGAAAGCTAAAATGGCGGGAGACGAAAAAGAAGAGACGGGACAGATCTTGGAATCTGGCCGTCAATTCTTGGCAAGCATTCAGAGTGTTGAGACAAGTGGTGATACCAAACAAAGATTAAGAAAAAAATTGAGAAAAGAAAATTTATAAGAAGTTAGGAGTGTCGTGAAAAAATAATTAAAAAAAAAAAAAGAATACAAACCTGATAGAAGAAGGAAAGCGAAAAAGATAAGAAGTTGAAAAAAAAAGGTTAACGAGGTTGTAAAAGAAAAAAAAGTGAGAAAATTAAAGGAAGGAAAAATAAGAAGTGTTCAGATTGGTAGCGAAAAAAAAAAAAGATAAGTAAAATTTGTTTGATTACGTTTATATATTTTCTTGTGAATCCCTTTATTTGGTGGGAATATAGACCTTAACGGTCCAGCGTCCGATTTTCTATATCCTTTATAATAATTATACTTTACGAAAAGATCCTGAGTTTTCATCCTACATAGTAAGGTTTCTCAGGCATTTTCAAATAAAACACAAAATTAACTTTTGATAAAATTATATTTGTTGTGTTTCTTGGTTTGGTTTTTCTTTTCCTTTGTTCTCGTTGTTTCTTTAGAAGGTTTGCAATTTCCTTTTTTTTTAATTTCAGAAAAAAATTGCTGGCGCCCTTTTCTTACTATACGTAAGAACGCCCCTGTGGCAATCTCAATTAAAATATATTTTTCTGATATCAAAGTGATATCAAAATAAATCGCGAGCAACTTAATTAATCGACCCTTCGATTAATTAAATTGTGCATTGAACCCACCCCTTACTGAGCTGTTGTGGTGGCAGCACTTAACCTGCTGCGTGTTGCAATTTTTGTCCGTTCGCTTCGTCGCCGCTGTTCTTTGACAGATCGGCAAATTCGTGCACATTGCATTTCCGATATCGCGGCTGAAATTTTATTAAGTGTTTTCTTTTCGTTTGTTTTTTTTTATTTCTTTTAATTTCATTTTTGATTTCGTTTTTTTTTTAATTTTGATCCTATCAAAAAAAAATAATTACCGGCTAGGAAAATTGCAACAAATTTACTCACAGTTTTTTCTTCTTTTTTCAAGAAATAAAGATGTTTGTTTAAAAATTTTAAAAAGTGCTCGCACAGTAAATATAACTTTGAACTATCTCTAGCGCCGATTGATAAACAACTGAACGAGACAAACAAAAACAACCTACGGAGCACACGCAGCTGCTGCTTGTGTTTTTCTCCTCTTTGTTGTCTTCTTCTCGTTCGCCTGCTAGTTTTTCGTGAGTGTATACACTTATGTATTTTGTGTATCCCTCTATATAAAATATAGTACCGCTTGCTGAGAGTAGATATTTCTTTTTATTTCCCCTTGAATAGCAGTAACGCTTTTTCATGTTGGGACTTGCACAAAATATAAAACTATATTGTAAAAGGAACGCATGCACATACTTTACCAATATAAAGCCGCTTGCCGCTGTCGATACATCTTGCTGATATTTACAGCTATATTCTTCTTGCTGATTTTTCTTCCTCGATTCATATACAATAGACTAGGTCTCGCCGTTTTTTATTTCTAATTTCACTAGCCGGAATTTACTTTTAATTTACACAAGCAAAAACGAAACACTCGCGGACTTTATCTATAGGTCACTAGTAACTATCCGGCTCGTTTGGACCAAATGTTTAAACCGAATTTAAACCTCGCATAGAAATGCGGAAAACCTAACTCGACGTTGAACCGATTCTTATTTTTATAAATAAATAAAACTAAAACAATTTTGTTTGGGAAAAAGCCTTAGCAAAAAAAAAACCAATTTATTAAACACCTTTTACGCTCACTTTCCGACTTGCCAACTGGCCATTTACAAAGCTGATTTTAGACTGACAATATTTTTTCTAAGAACGAAGAATGCATGTTCTTTTGTATGCTCTTTCGTATAATACATAATAAGAATATATAATGTTGAAGTGTAGGTTTAGCTGGCGGTTGCTGGCTGTAGTGGTGTTGAAACTCGTACGCTTGCGTTCGATACAAAATCGTTAATTTTAATGATTGGATTTGCAAAAGAAATAATTGATAAACGTGAGAAATGTCTGAATACTCAATTTTTCAAATTACAATAACTTTCAATGGCTAAAAAAGTTAACATGAATCACGCGTGCAAACAATTTTTGTTGTCAAATATTTTTTACTTGCGACTAATATGAACTTATTGGCAAGTTTTGCATACGTAAAACATTTCGAACTCGATATTTTAATCAAACATGACATAACGATGGTAGAGAAGTCGAATAAAGTTGGTCTCCAATTCCGTTCGTCTGTCTGCCAGTCTATCTGTCTGTCCTCGCCCCTATAGGCCCAAGCCATTGGGTATATTGAGTTCAAACTTTAAAATATTAAGCAGATTAAAAATTAGAATTTTCTCAAAAGCTAACCAATGGATTTGTATTAAATTTTCTTTAAACAAATCTCTCGACTAGGCTTCTTTTAACAAAAAAAAAATTATTTTGCTTCAGAAGGATAGCTCTCATAGAAACGTTATTTTGTTTTTAAGTTTTCTCAAGCACAAGCTCTTTTACTGTCTTAATAATATTTTATAAAAAATGTCAATATTTTTTTTTGTTGATATTTCCAAAAATATTAAATTTTTGTTTTTCAAAATGGAGATCAATATTTTTCAACGAAATTCAAATTAAAAATGCACTTTTTTAAGACAAAATTTAAAAATAGTATATTTAAAAAATGTATTCAAAAAAATATTTAGGAAACTATAACGGAAATTAAATCAAAATCTGAAAAACAAATAAAAATCGATAAAAATGACAAAGACAAATATTGACTTCAAAATTATTTTTATTTTACAGAAAATGTTATGAATATTTTGTAAGACTTTTAGAAATATCGACAGATGGACACGAATGGGTTGTTATGAGTGTTTTATGAACGGAGAAATGTTATTTTTCTATTAAAATTAGAAAATTATTTCAACAAAGAGTTTTACTTAACTAAAAACACATTCCATTAACTATTTGGTTAAAGTGCACAGCTTAGGTACCTTGCCTACTCATAATCCAATCAATAAATAGATATTGATAACATTTTCGTTAACAAAGTATACGGAGTCCTTTAAACTTTGAATTGGATACTTAGTTTCGTGCCTTTTATATACAAGGGTCTGTACCTTAGCAAATCTACTTGTTTATTTTAAGTTTAATTGGTGATTGGAAAATTTTGGAGGATATAACAAATTTTCTGTAGGAGGTACTTATTTTGAAGTAAAAACAGTCTTGTCGTTCAATTTGGGTTTAAGAAATTCCCTATAGTTAAACCAAAGAAAAACCACGAACGTTAAGGACAAATATTTATTTTTCATTTAAAGATATCCCCAATCTGCTTCATACGCCTTTTTTTCGATGTTGCTAGAATTCCTTCAATAAATACAAAATATACATAAACAAAATTTTAAACCCAACATCAAACGAACAATATCTACCTATTTTCTTTTCATTAAATTCATTTATTTAATTTTTTCTGTATTTAATTAAACCAAAGAGGTGCTCAATGAATGAATATGAAAAAGATATTATTTATGTTATATTTATGATGTTGTTGTTTTCTTATTCATGTTAATAAGACTGACAAAAAATTTTACTTCTTTCATTTTGCTAAGGTGAGAGTAAACCTCTTCTATGTTAATGATGCTTGTTTTGAAAATTGTTTCTCCTATTGTCTTTACAGAACATAAAGGGTTTTTCAATAAGGGCGGATTGATGTTGGAATGGAATAAAACAAGCTGTGTGTGATGTATTAACAAAATTATTTTTTATTTGAAAGTGTGCAATATTACATCATTCAAATGCCCGTCTCGGCTTCTTACGGTGGCACGGATCCGAGTGGTCCAATTTTCAATGACTGTTCCGCATAGATCCGGCTGAATTTCTGCGATGGCCTGTGTTATATTCACCTTTAGGACATCGATCGATTGTGGTTTATTTGCATAGACCTGCGACTTCAAGAAACTTATAGGAAAAAGTCTAGCAGAGTCAAATCGCATGACCTTAGTGGCCAATTCACATCACCCCTGCTAGAGATAACCTTACCTTAAAATCGTTCATGCAAAATGTCAATGGTGGCGTTTGCTTTGTGGCACGTAGCACCGCGCGCCGCCGCCGCGCCGTCCTGCTAGAACCACATGTAGTCTAGGCCCATATGGTTTAATTTGGGCCATAAGAAATTAGATACCATCGTTATGCAGCGCTCGCTGTTGAAGGTGACCGCCTCACTAACGTCGTTTTCAAAAAAGTACGGACCAATTACGACGCCGCCCGGCCCTAAATCCACACCAAACAGTAACTTTTTGAGGATGCATTACCACCTGGTGAACCTCGCATGTGTTGGTGTCGTTCTATATATGGCAATTTTGTTTGTTAACACTGCTATCCATCCAAAAATGTGGCTTGTCACTAAAGATGATTTTTTGGCCAAAATTGGGATCCTCTTCCAAGCGATTCGAAGCCCAGTCAGCAAACAAACGGCGTTGTCTATATGGTCATGAACTTTGAGCTCCTGGGTCAGTTGGATCTTGTACGGGTGTAGGCTCAAATCCCAACGCAAAATTTGCCAAGTTTAAGTCTGCTAAAGGCAGAGTTCTTATGCATGGCGAGGAATAGACTGCCTTGGATTCTGCTGTACACTTCCACGGACCGCGGCGATGTTCTCGGCCGATCTTGCGTTCCTTGAATGTACGGGTGTTGGCTGATTGTCTCAAATTTGGCTACCAAACGTTGAAGAGTCGACTGTGAAGAACCACCACCTCTACCGTAAAATTGGCGCAATGCTCGCAACGTTTGCGTTAACGAACACTCATTTTGATAATATAGTTTTATCATTTGAACTTGCTGTTCAATCGTGTAACTTGCCATGATGATTTGGCATAAGCCACTGAATGATAAACAAAAGATTTGACAGATGTCACCAATACAAAATGGTCGCCACTCACGGGGCGCCAAAATCTACCCGCGCCAATTGTAAGGTTTTTCAACTTTTACAATTTATTTATGACAGATAATAAAGAACATTTTTCTTAAAATATGCGTATGCTTAAAATTTTAAAAGGCATAATAAAAATTCTTGATTTGCTCTTAGTATTCTTCTTTTCAAAATTCAAATTTATGGTTTTAGAGATATTTTAACATATGTCCTAAAAACATATGTATTAAAATGAGTTTTTGAAAAAGACGTTGTTTAAAAAAAAACGTTCAATGGAAATGATTCCATTATGAAGTATTCAACTGAATTCATGTAAAAGTATTGAACAACAAGACCCTAAGGTGAAAAAAAAACTTCCCAAAACCAAGAGAAGCAAATATTCTAGCATAGGTAACATAGTAGACCAGGTGTTAGAGGATCATCTCAATTTTGGAGCTTTTTTTCTAAATTAAGTGTAAAATCATCTGAAGACTATTTCATGGACTTAATTTAAAGTATGTACGTACATATATCATACCATAGAAGCACCCAATGTTTTACAAACACTTTCATTCAGTTGAGTGTATATATATGTATGTATGTAATATGTATATTGTATATACATACATATGTAAGCACATATGTTTGCATTTTTCAACAGAAATACCCGGACCTAACTTAACTTCTTTAATTAGTTTCATTGTTAAAACCCAACACAACTTATGTATGCCAAGAGCTTCAAAAAGAGAAGAGTTAAATTAAAAGAGTTGTTTTCTTTGAAACTTTAACATAAGTATTGTTCACGACTCGAGAAGCTATAGTTTTCTTAATTTTAGTTTTTGCTTAATTTAATGAATATATGTATATGTATGTACAACCACTCTACTGGGAAATCACTTAAATAGATACCTTCCCCTTGCCTTGGGTGGATATAGTTTTAACAAAAACAAGTCAAAACAACCACACAACTAATAGAATGGGTATAAAACAAGAGTTGAATTGCTGAACACTAAATTAAACAAGGATATTTGTGTGTTTTGACTTATACATAACCTAACTGTATCCGTATGTTAAAGTTTAAAATCTCTGTGCTGGGACTGTTTTATGCTTCCTGTCTCTTGCAAACAATTCATAAAATTCAAGCCATTCAAGGATAGTTACCTATAGGTGTTGATGATGCTGGTTGTTTTCATTTGTTTAAAATTTAATGGAGTAGTTAAGATGAAGAGTAGTTAATGCCAAAACAAAAATACATATATTGTCTTAGGAAACTTAACCCATTCCATGACCAAAACCAGGAAAGGAAGACACTTTCAGTGTGTAAAACTTTTTCTGGAAAATATCGATACGCCTAACATCAAATATATTTGTGATACTTATGGAAAGACATTTCAATCTTCAACTTTATTTATTGTACGCGCACTCAAGGAAAAATAATGATTATACAGGGAGGATAGGATTTGAAAGGAGATACCGATGCACATTGGTTTTGAATGCCTGAATTAAGTTAACAACCAAGCAAAGCTTTAAGAAAATATACAACTTTTTTGATTCAAGTCCAACAATCAAATGCACAGAGATTTAAATTCATAACCTGGAGAATAAGAACAAAGTATAGATACATACAATTTATTGTTTGGTGTGAGAACGGAAATACAGAAGGCTTCTCACACCTGAATCTAAATGGTTTTAATTTACAATTCAAAATAAAGCAACTATGTGCTGACAACCAAATTTAAATGAAATGCAATATTGTTTGAAATGAATATTAATTAAAAGGTTATGATTACATTGATATAATATTAGATACATATGTATATATACATATATATATATATTTATGAAGATTCATAACTCCTGCAAATTGTAATGAGTGGGAAATATTGAGTCTGGTAAAGCATTCCACATTCGTGTAGTGCGACTAAAGAAAGAATCTCTGTACTTTACAATACGTCCGAAATTGGGCTCAAGGATAAACTGATTGGCATTCCTAAAAGAACGAGTATTACGGTTGAATTGTTTGAGGGGAGGAATACAACTGGCTATTTCATTAGAGGATTGTTTATGAAAGTAGCGATCAAATATTGACAGGCATGAAACCTTACGACGGTGTTCGAGAGACGTTTCAGTTAGACAACGGTCACCTATCATTTTTAGAGCTCTCTATTGAATTCTGTCCAAGAGACTCAAGTGGTTTATAGGAGAACCTGCCCAAATATGGGAATTGTAGTCAAGTTTTGGACGAATATAGGCTTTATTAATTTAAGCCAGATCAGAAGGGGTAAAAAACTTCTTGCATCGTCGAAGAAAACCTAAACACTTGCGTTTTTGCGACAGTAAACAGCATTAAGTTTTCGAAGCATTAAATTCTACACGGTTTTTGATACCCCATTGTACATTGCGGTAAAGATCAGAATTTAATTAATTTAATTTAATTAATCACAAGAACAAGGATGAGAATCTAAAAACGAATATGAAAAGCTGAGGGTACTATCATCCGCGAAAAAATTTAGTAGGTTAGAAGTTTCGGACAAAGGATCATTTATAAAATTAAGGAAGAGCGTTGGAGACAAAACGGAGCACGGGATACCGACATAACACCCAAGTTCAAAATTTCACATAATCACATAATCCACAAACGAAATCCCCAAAATTAAATCGTCGTAAATGACTGTTGGTTTTCATCATTTATGTGTAGGTCTTGATACTATATATGTCGTACATTTTCTTAAAAATATTTTTAATTTTAAAGAAGTAGATTTACTTCGGTATAGAATCTTCTTCGCTTTTCAAGTTCTATTTCTTTTTTGTATTAAAAAAAATAGTCAATCAATACATGGAAATCGACATGTAAACTACAGCGTATGTGTAAAAGACAGCACTTTTGTTTCGAACAAACTTTAAACGTCAGTAATTACGCCAAACAAAATTTCTTAGATATGCTCGAAATATGTTGAATCTATACTTAGGGATTTTGGTTTTGTAGATTCTGAATTTGGGGATATTGGTTTTGGGGATTTTATTTTGGGGATTTTTGCTTGGGGCCAGGGTACCCAACCCAAGGAGCACACCAGCGTTTATTTTGTGGATATCAGATTTGAACCCCTCCAATACTACTCGTACTTGAATTGAAAGGTCCGAAAGGTAATTTTAAACCCAACAAAGAAGAGAGAAGAGCTTGGTGCCAAACTCTATCAAATGCCTTTGTATTGAATCGCAAGTATTTAAGAAACTAGAGCCCGCAGAAGCTTTTGGTTTACAGTTGTGGGTAGAGCTGGATAAGATCTACATATGTACATACATATATGTATTATGAATACATACATATATTGAAAATAAAACTATACCTTTTTTAGGAATTGTAGTGAACATTTTTTTCACGGGTAAAGTGTATTCACTACCCTGATTACCAAATTAATTCAGGTTAAAAATAAAATTAGTTAATAAGCTAATAGGTTAAAAAAAAACCTAGGTTAAAAAAAAAGCCAAAGTTAATAAATAACCGAGGTTCAAAAGTAAACAAAATTAAAAAAACACCTGGGTAAAAATATAAAACAGGTAATCAGGTAAATAAAAAAAATAAATTAGGTTGCACGCACAACAGTCCGTTGAGAATTAGGGCCTAGTGACTTACAACCCTTAATCATTCCTGTTTTCGAATACTGTTGTCAGGGATGAAGGGGACCTACAATTTTAAGCCGAATCCTACCGGCTAATTTGAGAAAGCACATCTCATGACAAGAATTACTCTTGGAGAATTTGTCAATTCCTCCCAAGAAGCAGTACCTATGAAAAAACTTTAGATGGCACAGGCAGGGATTGAACCCAATACCTTTGGCATGACAGCCCAACGCACTAACCATCATGCAATAAGGTAAATAACCTAGCTTAAAAAATATCCATAGTCACCCTTCCTAAAAAATAACCTTGGGTAAATAATAACCTAGGTTAAAATGTTATCGTGGTTAAAAAATTACCAGGGTTAAAAAACAACAGTATTTATAAAATAAACGAGGTTAAGATATAACCTAAGTCAAAATATTACAGTGATTGTATAATAACCTTTGTAGAAAAATATAAGTGGTAGAAAAATATCCTGGGTTAATTCTTCAGCCACGTATTTACAAAGGCCACTTTAGAAAAATATAAAAATTTGAAAATTCAACAATCGGTTTTTAAGAAATAAGGTGATTAATTTCTTATCACCGTTACGCTTAACTATATATGTATGTACATAAATATATATAAATAAGAATGAAAAAGATAATTTTATTACATGAAAAATATAAGGACTACTTATTCTGTATGAAAATGCGAGAAACTATTTTTGTCTTTGCCGATAAAAAAAGGGACTTTACAAGTGTTGCATTGTCATACGGTACGTGAAGGATTTGTTTTTGTGTTTCATTTCGCACATTCTCGTGAAGTAGACCGTTCTGGGTGATGTAAATTGTGGCGTTTTATGGAGACAGGCACTGGATAGGAAGACCCATTGCTATTGAGGGAACGGCTGGAATTAGAATTTTTGTTCGCCTTTGCTCTTAATAGGATCTCTTCGTAAACAGTTCTGCGGAAGTCTTTTGTATTAAGTAAATCAAATTCTGGGTGATGTTCCTTTCAGAGTTCTTTGTAAAGTAAAAAGGCATTTACGACAGCGCAGCTCAAAAAGTTGACAAAATTCGATGCCACCATTTATGGGACTTCCTTTCGATGGCATATATGCTTTTTAGCTGGTCAAATTTATTCACATAGTCTGGACAAGTCACTTCAGTCATATCCCCATTGCGTTCTTTACGACATACAACACCTGTTTTTGTCGGGTCTAAATAGTTATAAATAAATAAGGTGGCGCAACAGTCTGTTGAGAACTAGGGCCTAGTGACTTACAACTCTCTTTAGATGGAACAGGCCGGGATCGAACCCAAGACCTCTGGCATGACAGTCCAACGCACTAACCATCATGCCACTGGTACTACGGTCTTAATAGTTAGTTAGAATTAAAACAGATATTTTATCTCTCTGTGACATTCGTATCGCTAACCCTATAATCAAACTGGTCTCGTGTCCAATTTTTGTCTTCTTTTAGTTTCGTCAGATAGTTACAATTCGAATTCACAGTTACACACGCTAATATATTATCTTTTAGTAAGTCTACCTAAAGGGCGTAGCTATTAAAATAATTATCAAAAAATTCTCTTTGATTCTTCGATTTTAAGTCTTTGCAAAATTTTCGAACCACCTTGCCGCTGAGATCAGTCTGAACGATGTTTCCTATTTTTCCGGTGTACATTTCAAAATCTAAACAATATCCATGACTCCGCACACTTCATTCTAAACTGCTAGCTAAATTAGACAATGGTTCATCATCATCCGAGGAAGGAGGTCCATCATTGTATTCATCGTCTAGGTCTAAACTGTAAACACTTTCATCATCTAATGAAATGTCTTCTATTTATACATAAAAGTCTGCCTTATCACCTTCATTCAGAACACGTGGCATTCTGCATTCAGAATGCATCCCAGTACTACTCAACAGGTATTTAGAGTCTGTGAACATGTTAAGAAAAATCGATCCCTTGGCAAATCGACTGGGCTTATTCTACTTGATATAGAAAAGGCATTTGAATCAGTTTGGCACGATGGAGTTGTGCACAAGATGGCATATTTCAGGTTTCCTTCGTATCTTGTAAAAATTATCCAAAGTTTTTTGTCCAATCGTTTCTTTAGTGTTTTCGTCAACAACTGTTCGTCCAACTGTTACCAAGTCGATTATGGTGTCCCGCAAGGATCAGTACTAGGTCCTTTACTATACAATATTTATACTTCTGATATGCCTAGATTACGAGGTTGTCAGATACCCATATTTGCGGGTGATACAGGCATCTTTTCATCACATGAATTTAGTCTTACCATTGAGACAAATTTGAAAAATGCGACAGAATTGATGAAATTACTACACCACAAAACAAGCTTCTAAAATGATGCTTAACCTTCCACGATATCATTCCACCATAGACTTACATGAGAAAGCAAATGTTGAATTGATTTCTCTAAGAATCAATAAACTGACTTCTTGCTAAATTGTGAAATCTCTGAAAATCCGCTTATAAATTAACCATCTTTCCGATATGTTTTTGTTAGTTTGAATTATTCGTACCTTTGTTTAAATATTACTTGTTAAATTGCTTATTTATTAATTTATTTTCTATATGTTCTTTATTAATGTATTGGCACATGTAACATTCAATTCCGTCGAAGACATTATAGAATTAAAACCCACTAAAGTCACAGTGATCAGTTAACAAACCACCATATTACTCTTGTTTTTTTTTATAAAAAACGAATAATTTCAAATTTTTGTTTTATTATAAATCAATCAAATAGAGACAAAATTACAAAAAAAAAACACTAAAATCTTAACACCAGAAACACTCTTACCTTTTAAGAGATTTTTAAAACTTAACATTGACAAAAATGACACTGCACGTGTTTTGTAAAAAATGTTATAACTCATCTGCGGCCGGCGCGGCGTTTCATTTACAGAGATTCCTCAACTTACATAGTAAATAAGTAAGTAAGTAATGTTGTTTATTTCACTTTATCCATACATTAAATTGTTTCTTATATTTTTATGATTTGATTCAGTTCTTATAGAATTAGTAATAATTTCACAAATGTGTTATTATTTCTTTAAACAAAAAGGTTCAACAATGACTTTTGTCGTCTGTCGCAATCAATACAATTCTTTTCTAAAAACTTCCCTAGATTTATAATTATTTTTAAGGCAAAAAATAATTAAGATATACGTTTCAAATTCTAGTTCTTAAATTCATTTATGAGTTGCTGGCGATAATTCAGTGCTATTTGTAAGTATTTGATGATGCAGTTCCAATCCTTTATTCCATTTAAGAAATCTATTATAGTGTTCATATCAAGTGAACCACTTCCTAATGTCTCTCAGTTCACCAGCAGTATAATCAAGCAAATGGTATAAGGTGTGTGTTCTCGTTTGTTGTGGTCTTTGCAGAGACTCTAAGTACTCGCGCTCGATTATTTAAACTGCTACGCCATCCACAACCAGCTTAAACAGAGTTAAGTTGGTCACGATCTCATCCAACTATTCTACATCTTCCCGATTGAGGCTATTTTCCCAACTCCTTAACCAGAAAATCTTCTTTTCAATTATCAGCTTGGCTTAAAATGTTGGTAACCTGTTATTTGCGTAAGCACTGAGAACTCTTCCCACATAGTATATATGACATCTCATCGTGTACTCAAAGACAGGTTTCAACTGGCATTCAAGGTTCAAGACATAGTTAGGCGTCACACTTGGCAGACCCAGTACTTTTTTGTAGAAGTATCTTTGCATCTTTTCCACTTCATCATGTTGTAAGTCCCCCCCATACTTGTGCTCCATAACCGAGAATAGCCCTGGTAACCGCGTTGAAGATATCGATCTTAGAAGTTAATTTGACATCTTTATTAGTGATAAACCGATTCTACGTAAAATTTAAACTCTGTCGAGCTTGTTTAGATCGTTCTTTGAAGTGCTCCGTTAGGCCTAGTCCGGAAGTTAGCCATATACCAATGTACTTGTATTTGCTTACAACTTCAATGGTTGCTCCGTTGAGCTTCCAATTTTCTTGTTGGCTAAGTCTACCACCTCTTTTTCTAAATACCATCGCTTTCGATTTCTCCAGGTTTATAACAAGATTCCACCGTTGACAGTATTCTGCCATCTTATTTATCATACCTTGTAGTATGTCTGGCTTATCAGCTATTAGCACAATGTCATCCGAATACATTAGCAATCGAATTTGCATTCCATTCAGCGAAATACCTCCTCCTATGAACTCATCATCATTTATTTAGAGTGCGAAAAATAGTGGATTCAGCAAGCAACCTTGTTTAACACCCATCGTTGTTTCAAACCAGTCTGACAATTGTTCCCCATCCCACACCGCAGCTGTTGTTTTATCATACAGATCTCTTATAATTCAGATGAGTTTTTCAGAAATCCCTAAGATTTGCAGTTTGTATAAAAGTGCTCTTCGGTCGATATAGTCAAACGCCGCTTCAAAGTCAATGAAGAAACAGTACACTTTCTTGTTGTCATTCATTTGAAGTTTAATGATATTGAAGAGGTTAAACAGATTTATCAGCAGTGCTGTAGCTTTCTCGAAATCCAGCTTGGAACTCATTTAGGATACTATATTTCTTTTCCCATTGCTGTAATCTTGTTAATAGAATTTTGGCAAAGCTTTTTGCATTAGTGTCAATAAACGATATCCCTCTTTAGTTTTGGACGATGTTCTGATCACCTTTTTGTAAATTGGGAAAATAATATTTTTTTTTTTGAAATCTGATTCCACTTTTCCAAATTCAAGCATTCGATTGAAAAGTTTAGCTAATATATTTATTGCTGATTGTGGGGCTTTGGTAAGGAACTCATATGGCACTCAGTCTTGACCTGGCGCTTTATTCCTTTTTGTATTTTGAAGAAATTCATTTAATTCGTTGACCGTGATGGGGTTGTCGAGAAGAGGAACAGCGAGATTTTGAGGCATGCTTTCGATATGCACTTGAGGTATGCGTGGGTTGAGTAGCACCAAGAAATATTCTTTAAAGTCTGTCAAAGCATTTCCTTTCACAAATACAGTTGTTTTCAGCTCTTTTGTTAAACTCCACCAGAACTTAGACGTCTTCACCTCTTTCAGTTTTGCACCAATCGATTTGTAGTACTCTTTTTTTGTGTTTTTACAAAGATTCTTGTAAGCTTATTTGTTCGAAGATAAATTTCTTTAATACTTTGTGACGCATTTTTCTTCAGTTTTTTTTAACCAATAGAAGGACTTTTTTCTTGCTTTTTCGCACTTTTCATTATACCATATCTTCTTACCTTCTACTCTTTCTGTGTGTCGTTGGTTTCCTGCCACTGATTTTATGACATCAATGATGTTTTTAGCAGTCCACTCTTCTCGGTCTTGTAATGCATTAATGGCCTCATGAAACTTTTCCTTGTATAAATCCTCGGACTGATCATTCCATACAAGTTTGGGTAGTAACTTGAGCTCTGCAACTTGTTCCCTATTGTAGTCCTGCTCCAAAACAAGTTCGATTGGCATATGATCCGAGTTTATCTGAACCTCCACCTTAAAACTTTGTATATGCGGTAGCATATTATAATTTGCAATACAAAGATCAATAATTGTTGAAGAGCCATTTGAGTCAATGTAGGTGAAATTTCCATCCGCATCATCCTGGATACGTCCGTTCAGAATAACCATCCCGAAATCCTCACAAATTTCTAATAGCCTTCGTCCTTTTCTGTTTGTTACCTTGTCCTTTGATTTCCTTTCTATTGACAACTGGCTGTTAAGTACAGCGATTTCATGTGAGATTTTTTGGTGTTCTCCTATTCTGGCGTTGAAATCCCCTAAGACAATGCAGTTCATAATATAGCTATCTTCAAGACATCTACCAAAAGAGCGGAAGTCTTCTTCCCATCTGTTACAGTTTATATACAATGGCAAGATATGCACATATTCTTTTCCTGTTGTTATTTGCACTAAATCCTTGTCCATTAATTTTATAAAGTTGGCCTTCAAAAAAGATAAATTTGAACGTATTCCATAAACTGCCCCTCTACTTGCTCTTCCAAATCTGGACGTTTTAACTGCAGGAATCCATAGCAATTTATACCCCTTGACAAATTTTGAGAACCTATCAAAATTATCCATTAAGAATGTTTCATAAAGAAAGAATATTTCAAAGCTGCGTACATACATACATATGTGAAAAATTTTGGATACAAAGTTTTATTTCTTAAACCATGTATGTATATTGTACGATAAAATTTTTAATTGGTTTTTAACAGTTTTTATTTCATTAATCTTAATTCTACTTATTCTACAATCGCGATAGACTTCTGTTTGCTAATTTGGGATATAATTAAGGTCCAAATTCTCAAGATTCTGGTTGTATATTTTTCTTCTAAAACAGGTTTGCCCGCTTCAGTTCCGCATTTGAATTCACCATCCACCACAGAAAAGACTTTTCCTTCGATTTCGATCCGGTTGCCCCTGAATTTGACATCTTTCATTCGGTTGCTTTTTAAGGTCCCTTCGCACTCGCAGTTAATGTCAAATCTCGTTTAATACCGTAGTTTGTATTAGCTAGTTTCCTAGTATTTTTCAGAATGTCTACTACCTACTACTGATTGGCTTTGAAATTCCACCAGATGACTAGGTTGACCTTTTGTTTTTATTAACGCTATTTTTACAATATTAATTTTCTGTGTAATTCCTAAGACGTTTTCACATAAATCAACTTACACAGAAAACATACCAAATACAACATATAAATTAGAATTTTACCGTCAGATGAGGTGGACATATATTTTAAACAACCGAGAATAGGTGGTTAGCAAACTACCCATTAGACCTGAAACAGTAAACAAATAACCTACGTTAAGAAATAATATTGGTTACAAATAACCCAGCTAAAAAAAATAACAGAGGTAAAAAACTAACCGAGGCTATAAAATAACTTTGTTAAAAAACAATCTTTTGAAAATTTAACCTGGTTAACAAGATAACCCGGGTAAGAAACTAGCTTAAAAAATAACCGAGGTTAAGAAATTACAAAGGTTAAAAAATTACTTTGGTAACAAATTTTCCCAGATTAAAAATTAGCAGTGGTTTTGAAATCACTTTGGTAAAAAAATAATCTTGGCAAGAAAATAAACTACATAGTTTAAAAGCTTTTAGTTTGTCGGTTTCTAATAAGCAGTATATGTATATTCTTCTCTATTTACTTGTCCCAAACCTTGTTTGTAAAAGCATCTGTCGCGTCATCATTATCTCTAAACCTACGTTCTCCAAACTTTTAAAACTAACTTATTTTCCCTTATACAAATTTGCAAAGTTTGGAAAAATTTTCTTATCTTAATGTGTGACAAAACTCAATTGCAAGACTTTTTGACAGAAGAGAAAACCCTGAAATCCCTTCAAGGCATATAATGGTTTTTATGAGGTGGGTATGGAGAAGAATAAATTGATAGGAGAAAGTTATTCTCTGTGTCTTTCGGCCAATTAATTTAGCCCAAATCAATTCGAATACTTATAATATTACTAGGAGGAAGCGACCACACTTACTTATTAGACTTTTTAACTCTTATGATATACTGGAATAAGTTAGATAGATATACATAGTCAAAAACAATAGGAAGCAATTTATTTAAAAGCTTCTATGCAATTTTGTAGTATGTTACAGCTTCAGATTTAAGTTCCAAACTAATAACTTATACGAAATATTTATTAAATTTGTTTTATTAAAATAAGGAAATAGTTAAATCATGCAGTACAAATATTAGTAGAAGTAAATAAGTTGGAGCTTTTAAAGGAGAATGACACAATTTGTAGATTAGGGTTATAATTTGACATAGCTTCCTATGTGCAACAAATTGTGTGCAAATTTTTATAACAACCAACGCATAATAAATCACAATAAACTTTTAAAGATAATACATTTTTTAAAGCTTATTGTTAGACAAGTTTCAAAATCAAGCTAAAAGTACAAACGAGTGTAAGAAACCAACATTTTCAGATTTTTGATATTTTTTGATGGAGTTAGCCTCAAAAAAAAATGCTAGATTGAGATTTTGATTGACTATGAAATATGTACTTAAGTAATCAAATTTATTTTCATAATTTTTTTGGCGACTATTTGTTTTTTGCCGGTATTGAAAATGTCAAAAATGCAATTCCCTGAAAATTTAAGCATTTCATATTTAGTTCCCGCCCTCGGCACTTTAAGTTTTTCCATATAAAAACCTCTATACTTTGATTTTTTTCTTTAAATTTCAATTTAACAATTTTATAGGAATTTTAAGATTGAAGGCATTCGAGATATTCGTCGTTGAAATCTGAGTAGCACTGAATTTCTATACATACATTTTCAGGAAATTGGACACCTTACTCTACCTTACACTTCTTGATGTATTTAGCAAACAAATAGCTGCAAGCTCTGCTATTCGCCTCAAAGCTTCGTCGCAGTGGACTAACAACAACATTGGCCACTCCGTAATTCTTAGGTATCTAGAATCAATTCCAAAGCACATAGACTACACCATCCCCCAACTGCAATTCGACAGAAACTTCCAGATTTCTATACCTTCTCGATCTTTCTGGGAGGATAGCGCATTTCCGGAAGACGAGTCAATCCATTTTTATACAGATGGTTCAAAAACAAAAGAAGGGGTTGGTAAAGGTGTGTACTCTGAACGACTGAAATTAAGTCTCGCCTTCCGCCTTCCCAATCATTGTAGCGCGTTCCAGGCGGAACTTTTGGCGATAAAAGAAGTCTTGTCCTGGCTTAAAGAAAACCTGATATCAACATCTGATATCCGTATTTTCTCAGATAGCCAGGCCGCTATCAAATCTCTGGACTATGTCTCTACAAACTCTATAACTGTCGATCATCTCTAATGGAGATGGCACAACAATTCAATATTCACCTTTGCGGGGTGCTGGTCCATAGAAACATTCCATGTAACTGTAAGGCGGATGAACTCGCCAGGAACGGTACAATACAACCCATTCTACCATGTTTGGCAAATGCTGGCATACCAATCGCTACTTGTAAACTATTGCTAATGCAGGACGCTATGAAGAAGGCAAACACCAGGTGGAACAACACCACCACGTGTCAGGTCACAAAAAACATCTGGCCAACACTATATTTAAAGCGCTCAAGGTGCTTGCTATCTCTAAGCAGATCGTATATAAGCTCAATAATAGGTGTCATAACCGGACACTGTCTAATAGGAAAGCACGCCAAGCAGCTAGGCGTATTCTCAAATGCCTTTTGCAGAAGCTGTATAGACGAGGAAGAGGAAGAAACAGTTCTTTACCTTCTGTGTAAATGCCCTGCTTTAGCTCAAAAACGCAAGAATTACCTAGGAGAATTCTTCTATGACGATCTAAACGATCTAAATCATATCAGCATAATCAGCCTCTCACGTTTCGTAAGGAAATCAAAATGGTTCCATTGAGCTTAGGAGGAAGCCTCAAGATTCATGTGGTATCACAATGGGCCATTAAACTGGCCTAAGTGTTTCCGTTTCCATCTTGGACAGCCACTATAACCTAACCTTACCTAACGTAACCTAACCTAACCCTTATAAACATATGAAGTCACGTGTAAAAATTTGACAAGGTCTGGCTTTTGGTTTATAAATGATGTTATCAAACATTAGATCTTCACACGAATTTTGTAAGTTTAAAAGTTTGATATTTAGTCAATGTCCTATCATCGAATTCCCAATCGCATATCGAAAATGTATGTTTCTAGGCGATATGCTCTAAATTTTCGAATAAGTTTGCACAGGATAATGATATAAAAAACTCGCGTTTTCAAAACTACTTCACACTTGTTCTGAAACACAAAATATTATTTGAGGAAAGTGAGTAGCATCACGAAATTTGAATATCGACATCATCAGCACTTTCCATCGTCCATCCTAATGAGTAGGTAAGGTACTATACGGTTAACCTTGCCAACCCTTGTTGGTCAAATCGGTTGGTAATTCTCGGACATTTTCAATGCCTAACCACTTAAACAGCCTTTCTGCTGACCAAAAATATGGCAGTAGTTTCGCACAAGCCAGTGGGGTACTTTTTACTTTTGGTTGTATTTCCTTCTGGCCCTAAAAGCGCCCATGAATACTACCCCTTTTGTTCCGTGTTTTATCCGTCCGGCTCCTTAATATTGTATTGTAGTCTTCTCCGAAACGCATCGTCTCCATAAAAACTTACTTTTTGTATATCTATGCCAACAAACTTTCTGTTCTCGTTTGCTATTGTGAATGTGTAATGTGTAGTACCTGTTTCAAAACCCGAGCACTCTACATGAACATTCAAACATACATTGTAATATAGTTGCTGTTATGTTGTGCAGTCTTATTTGCATAACGTTTATTTGTTGGAAAATTGGAAGGATGTTATGAGATCAAAATGCAAACTATGTATTGTATATGTTTCGTTCGTTGTTGTAGTGATGATGGTCGTGTTGCTTGGGCGAAAACGAAAAGGCCAACACACTTAATCCTCCATTGGGATTTGAGGATGTGGAATTGAAGGAAGACGTAAATGTTGAAATGCTCATAGAACTTCATATGCGATGCACTTAACTGAAGTCATCTTGTGAAATCGACTTGTTTAATAATATGAACTACGAACATCATGTGCGTGTTGTGCTTTCAGTTCAAGTACAAATATACATTGAGTCTATAACCCTTTGGAAAATCCTTTTTAAAGTTTAAGAGGTTAGAGATCCAATTGTTGGCTCATTTTATGACAATAAGGTAATGATATTAGTTTGCAAATTATTTGACAACGATATTAGACAAAAAACTTAAACTCACACTTCAATCATATTCTGTCATTGACGAATAAAACTTTATATTATTTAATATTGAAAGGGCTTTCAGACAACAAGACACTACCAACATTACCAACAAGAATAGACTAAGCTAATAAGACTTAACTGTTTGGCGAGCGTCGCGTCGAGACCAAATAAAATATTTCAGAAACATTTAAGAACACTTCAGAAATGTTTCTCTGTTTCTGAATTTTGTAAAATTTGTTTTGAAATTTTTCTTAAATGGTTTTGAATTCATTCAAAAATATTTTATTTGTCTGAACACACCTAACATATCTAGTTCTATCCGCCAAAAAATCTTAAGCGAGATTTTCATTAAAAAAAGATGTATATCGTATTTTTTGCAAGTAACTTACTTACTTACTTAAGGTGGTACTACAGTCTGGGCGGACCTGTTGGCCTCAACCCACATGCTCGATCCCTAGCTAGCTGTCTCCAGTTTCGCACCCCAAGTTTTTTGAGGTCCTCTTTCACATGCATGTGCCACCTGAGTCGCGGTCTTCCTGTACTGCGTAGTGTCTCGGGACTGGATACGAAGACATTGCGGGCTGGAGCCCACTCTACATGACCCAGCCATCTAAGTCGTTGGGCTTTAATTCTGTTAACCAGGTCAGTATCGCTGTACAGTCGTTGAATCTTCTCCTCCATTCTCCATCTATGCGTACGGGATCAAAAATCACCCGAAGAATTTTTCTCTCGAAGCATCCTAATACGCTCTCATCTTTCTTTGACAGGGTCCAGGCTTCAGCGCCATAAATGAAAACCGGGATGATGAGTGTCTTATAGATGGTGATTTTAGATGCTCGGAAGAGGACTCTACTACTCAATTGCCTTTTTTTTAAGTCCAAAGAAGCAGCGATTTGCAAGAGTTATTCTTCGTTTGGTTTCCGCGCTGGTGTCGTTGTCTGTGTTAATAGCGGTGCCTAGGTAGACAAAGTTCTCAACTACCTCAAATTTATAGCTGTCCATGGTGACGTTTTGTCCAAGTAGTCGTTTTTCAATGTCCTTTTTTGATGGCAGCATATAGTTGGTCTTGCCCTCATTGACCACTAAACCCATCTTCTTCGCTTCCGTCGCAATGCTCAAAAACGCTCCACTGACATCACGCTTTGATCTTCCAATTATGTCAATATCATCTGCGTATTTGAGTAATTGGATGGACCTTTGGAGAATTGTGCCTCTAGTGTTGACGATTGAGTTTTGCACAATTCTTTCCAGAACGATGTTAAAGAAGTCGCATGACAGTGCATCGCCTTGTCTAAAACCTTTTTTGACACCAAATGCATCGATGAGATCTTTTCCGACCTTGATAGAGCAGCGTGCATTCTCCATCGTCATTCTGCACAAACGGATAAGTTTTACAGGGATGCCAAAACTAGACATTGCTCTGTAGAGCTCTTCCCTATAGATGATGCCATAAGCGGCTTTAAAATCGATAAATAGATGGTGGGTATCGATTTGAAGTTCCTGGGCTTTTTCCAAGATCTGCCGTAGTGTCAATATTTTGTCAAATCCACACTGATACGGACCTATCGGGTTGTTGAAGAGCGGCTTCAGACGTTCACATAATACGGCAGAAATATAATCTTATATGCAATTTTCAGGAGACTGATGCCTCTGTAGTTGGCGCAATTCAGAGGGTCTCCTTTCTTAAGTATTGAGCAAACTTCTATGCTGAAATTTCACTCATCGGGCATGTTTTCTTTCGACTTAATCTGGCAGATGAGTTAGTGCATACGGGAGTATGTACCAAGTCATCGCCTGCTGCTTTGAATAATTCAGCAACGATGCCGTCAGCTCTAGCATCTTTGTTGGACTTCAGTTTAAATAAAGCTATTTTCACTTCGTCGATATCGGGTAAGCGGAATTGTTGATCTGCGTCGCCTTACAGAGGAATTCGATTCGTCATCGCCGTTATATGATTTGGAGAAGTAGTCTTTCCATATTCTCATCATAGACTGCTGTTCTACTATGATGTCCCCCTGATCATCTTTACAGGCTTCGGTTCGTGGCTGGCACACTTTGTTCTCGGTAGCAGTCTAACAATCCACGTACAGATCTGAAAATCGTTATCCTTATTTCGTTTGCTTGGTTCGTCATCAGAAATCCGTCCGTATCCTTATTGCTGCTTCGCGACTAGGATATTTTTAAGTTTTCAAGAAGTCACCCCGACGGCAAAACCCCAAACCTGGAAGGCCAGATCTTTAGTATAACTTTAAGGACGGGGAGCAAGATAAACCGCTCCTTATAGGCCTGGGCTCCGAATAAGTCGTAGAAGCCCTATAAGGTGTTCACTAAGTAGTTCAACCTAACTGGAACTGTATAAACGCCACTGTTGATTCCATCTCGGGAATTCTTCCGATTGCGTCTGGATAAGGATAGGTGCCTTAGTGGAAACACCTCTCCCCCCTCTCTCGCTTGCTACCCTCAACAACATTCCATTGGGTTTTTAACCCAATCTCCAGTTGAGGTAATAGGCACCCGATGTTCACCAAGGGGAGTTGAGATTAGGAGTTGATAAACAGAGGTGGGTTTTGAGAAAAACCTGTGGACGCTTGTGTCAGTATGGATACAATAGATATCACCAAGATACATACATTTTAAGAGTGGGGAGTGACTTCGAACGCTTAGGGTAAACTTTTTAAATGAAATTAATAGTTTTTTACTTTTGAACTCAATAGTCCAAGAACTATAAGTAAGTGTTTCATACCGCCTCCCTAATCATTGTAGCATTTTCCAAGCGGAACTTTTGGCGAAACAGTATTTTGACCCACTTTCCAGAAGAGGAGGAAACAATTCTTTACCTTCTCTGCACCTGCCATGACCTAGCTCATAAACGTTATAATACACCTACAGAAGAATTTTTTTTAAATTGTTCTATATAGATCTCAAATACACTTATATCATTAGTTTTCTACGTTTCGTAAGAAACGGTCATCTGGTATCACAATTGACCAACAACTTGACTAAGTGTGCCTCACTTAATCTTTGACAGCTACTTCAACCCAATCTTACCTAACCAATGAATAATTTGAACCAATAAATTAGTGACAAGATCAAGAGGGAAAGTGTGAATTTTCATAAGTCTAAGCGAAACAGCTGAGACAAAAATCATTATATGATTTGAGGGTTACAATTTTCCTACCTGCAAAGATAAGTTGCTTTTATTGTTTGTATGTTTTTTTAGAAGTATTTTATTTTTTCCGAAGTTAACTAAATAGGACCAAAGGTAAAAAGCCCCTAAGGCAGTGCCTAAAAATGAGAAGACAGTGCACACAACCTGAAAATCCAATGCTCAATTCAATAAACAAAACTTTTCACATCAGGCTTCACTTAAATTTATTTATTTAAATTTAGATCCCCACTGATGCCTTTCAGGAATTTTTCACTATAGCATTATCTACAAAATATTACAAATTCAATAATCAAAACCTCAAAAGACATTCTTCTCCAAATACCTGCAAAAATGTTTACCTCATGGTAATATTTTTGCCAAAATTTGTGTGTGGTTTTTCAAATTCAAATAATAATAATAAATATTAATAAATATAATTGTAACCACAAAACTAAACCAAAATACAATAACCACCGCTGTGCCCCGCGTCGTCCGTCGTACCGTCAAAGAAGAACAAAAAGACAAATTTCAACAAAAACTTTGTATTATTTAAACAAGCCATCTCATTATCTCAAAAGTAATTTCAACAACTACTGACTGAAACTTTTGGGTTCTGGTTCTCGTTGTGCAGGTGAACTACTTGTATAAGGTACCCATACCTATATAAAGTTATTATCAACTTTCAGCTTTCGCTTGTCCTTATAAATAATCTCCTTTGTGTTTTTGTTTAACAATAAACTCATGCATCTTTCTAATATTTATAATACATACATGTTTAAATATAATATCTATCGTAATATATATGTACCTTTCTTAATATTCAACGTCGTCGTCTTCGTTTTCGTTTTCGGTGTTCGTTGTCGACGACGCCGACGACGAGCGACGGTTTTCAATGTTTCATGTCTTTGAAAGTTTCAAACTTCAAATTACCATAGACAAGTTTTTCGGCAATCTTTTATTTCTGCGAACATGCAACGATTTTAATCTTAAAATTATGCTCATGTTTTAGCAGAGACAAATGCTTTTAAGTAGTAGAAAAGTTTTACCAATTAGTTATGTAGATCTAGGGGTACCTGTTCTCGTATAACATATACATATAAAATTATAAATATTATAATGCATATAACGAACTAATCAGAACAATTGCAAGATAACCTAACCTACGTCAATTTATTTAATCTTTATAACTAAATATAAACAGCTTAGATTCCTAATGTGCGGTCAATCACTAGAGTAAGGTACGCAGTAGCCATTATCGAAGTGATATTGCGACATAAATTTGTTAAAATAATGTTTTTTTTAAATGAAACTCCCAAAAAATAGAAGTACTTTGCTCCTTAATAATATTTTTCTGTTCTGAAATGACACTAAGGTCTCTATTGATAATTTGTGTGAAATTGATTTATACGCTATGGACTCTTATTAATGAACGATACATGCTATGGCCTATGACCTAAATATTAAAGTCGATTTTTATTAATAAGTCATTTACAGTTTCAAATTAAAAAAATTTCACTTAACATTTATATGGTTTATTTTTTGTGATCCTTATAATATATTGTAATTTTTCCCAAATTTTAAAAACATCATGGCCCTATCTATCCAAAATAGTAGATCCAGAACCATTTATACCAATATACATGAAAAGTACCACTGTTTTGAATTCTTTTTGAAAAATGTTTTAAATTATTGTATACATACATACCTATGTATAGTCGAAAAGTTGGTTCTCATCCGATTTCGTATAATAAAAGAATATTACATTTGAAAAATGCTAAAAATGCAGAATTTAAAAAAGAAAAGAAGTTTGTTTTTCTTTCAAATTTTCTTTATTCTAATTACATCTGTATATTCATTCTGCTGAAAGAAATCTCAAGCAATCTCAAACATCATTTATAAATACTAACCGACATAGTACTGGATTTCCAACAAGTATGTTCTTTGGTAATAATAAAACTAGTGATCCGAAAATGATTGTAGATTTTTTTGGACAGTTTTTTGAAGGTATCTTTAACTCTTCTACATCTTCAACAATAAATTATCAATATTTTAATTTCTTGCCATCTATTTTTGACTTAAGTGATATTGAAGATGGTTTGGTAAAACTTAAACCTAAAAAAACTAACTGCAGAAATATTTGGATTTGTCCCTATTGTTTTTCGTCATTGTACAAGTTCTCTTTCTGTTCCGCTGTTACATCTATTTAAAGAATCTATTTCCAGTGGTATTTTCCTGAATGAGTGGAAAGTCTCTATGATTGATCCGATTTTAAATCTGGATCAAAGAACTTAGTAACGAACTATAGACCAGTAACTAAACTACCTGTTGTTACAAAGCTTTTATATAGCCTTGTTCAAGATAAATATCAACATGGTTTTCGAAAGGTAGGTCTACTAATTCTAATCTAGTAGAATTCACAAATTTTGTCATTAATATTCTGGACAATCGAAAACAAGTTTACACAGACTTTGTAAAAGCCTTTAGTAGGGTTAATTTACATATTCTTTTCGAAAAACTTCGCTACTTCAATGGTTTTCGACAAAAATTTCTTTTCTAGGATTTATAATTTAAATGATTGTCTTTTGCTTAAAAATTATCTAAATTCATTTGTCGATTGGTGCAAGTCAAATGATTTATTGTTAAATGTTGACAAGTGTTCTTGTATGGCCTACAATAGAACTTTGTTAAATATTATTCCAAACTATTCATTAAATAATTTGCCGTTACAAGTAGTTTAACAATTGAAAGACTTGGGCGTTATATTTGATATTAAATTGAAATTTAACTTACATATTAATTATAATGTATCCAAAGCAAATTCTTTACTTGGATTCATCAAAAGAAACTCATTGGAATTGAAAGACCCTTACACGATTAATTCTTTATACTACAATATTGTGCGTCCTGTTCTCGAATATAACTGTACTGTTTGGAGCCCTACAACTAAGTTTAATAAAAAGGGAATTAAAAATGTTCAAACAAATTTCTCAGATTTGCCCTTCATAATATTTTTGAAAACAATGTAGAAGGTTTCCATCATTCTTATAATTTGAAATGCCTATTACTTGGAATACAGACTCTTGAGTCAAGAAGAAAAATGTATAGTGTCATGTTTATTCGTGATATTTTGATTTCCACCATTGATTGTGAGAGTTTGCTTAACTGCTTGCATGTATGCTCCATCAATTTCCTTAAGAGCCAGACCGCTCTTGGCAATTGGTTCCCATCATACACAATACACTATATGGAAAACGTGAACCGATTTCTGCAAGTTGTAATTTATTTAATATTGTAATGTGTATACAGTCTTTATCTCTTTTAATATCGTGTTATAGTAGAATAACATCGAGAACAATCAGCGCCTACAAGAACCCAGAAGGGGCAACATCTAGTGATTAAGAGGAGAACTCGCTTCGTTAAGCATCGAGAACATTCAGCGGATACAAGAACCTCGAAGGGGCAACATCTAGTCGGGATGCGTCCCATACTGATAACTTGCCATCCCGTCTGTTGATTTGAACTTGCTTAAAACTTTAGCAAAATATTCATTACAACATTTTGTGTGAGATAAATAATTTGGAGGAGTCAATTCCTTTCCAATAAGTACTTGAGTCGAAAACCATTTCTTATCAGTTTTTTGTTGTTTTTGTAGGTTTTCATGTTTTGTTATAAAATTTTGAAAAAATTAACTACAAATTACCAACAATATTTTGTATATGATGAAATAGTTTGATTTCGAGATATATTTTTGCTATCGAAATTTTAGTCGAAAAACAATTTTTAACTTCCCATAGGAAGTTATTGTAATGGGTCTGATTTGTCGAATTGAAAATTTTGACATTTCTCGACGTTTCAAGGTCGATTTTTAGAAAGATGTCTTTGCGTGCGTGTGTACGTACATTCGTACGTCCGTAGGTTCGCGACGGTTTTTTCGTCGTCCATAGCTCAAGAACTAGAAGAGATATCGACTTCAAATAAAATGCAAAGATGCAAAAAGGGCTCTCAAGAAAATTGCATGGGTGGTTTTTTTACCATAGCAGTTTAAAAAAAGGTTAACATTTTGGTTAAACCTAAATATCTCACGAACCATAAATACTAGAGACTTGAATTAAGTTTAAAATTATATATTTTAACGTGAAACCAAAAAAACATATATTTTGGAAAAAAATCCAATTAACTGACAAAAAAATGTTTCACCTCGAAAATTTTACGAATAAAAAATGATTTCATCTCCAAAATAATTTTGTGCAAAGAAAAATAACGTTTTTAACATCTGGTAAAATTTTGAAAAAAATCGAATTAACAGTTTTTTTTACAAAAAATAAAAACCTAAAAAAAATTTACAAAATTTGATAAAAATTGATTTTGGACTCAAATATCTTTTCAAAAATTTGAGATTATGGCTTCCAACTAATTTTAACTTATAAGAAATATTGTTTTCAATATTCAAACAAATTTTGAGAAAAATCGAATTGACAGTTTCTTACAAAAATTAAAAACCTAAATAAAAAATTAGTAAAAGTTGGTAAAAACTGATTTTCGACTCAATATCTTTTTAAAACTTTCAGATATTGGCTTTATACTGATTTTATCTTTTAAAAAATATTGTTGTCAACATTCAGTAAAATTTTGAGAAAAATCGAATTGACAGTTTTTTTACAAAAAATAAAAACCTATAAAAAATTAACAAAAGTTGGTAAAAATTTATTTTCGACTCAAATATCTTTTCAAAAACTAGCTAATGGCTTCGAATTAATTTAATTTTATAATAAATATTGTTTTTAACATTCGATACAATTTTGAGAAAAATCAAATTTACAGTTTTTTTACAAAATAAAAACCTAAAAAAAAACAATACTAAAACTTTTTAGAAATTTACTTTCTACTCAAAGAGCTTTTCAAAAATTAAAAATATTGGCTTCAAACTTATTTTATTTGACAGAAAATATTGTTCAGTATTTGTTTTATAAAAATCCAACAGTCCGTTTTTTCATAAAAAATAAAATCTACAAAAAATAACACGCAAATTTGGTAAAAATTGATGTCCGGTTCTCGATATCTCTCAAATTAATTTCATTCATCCAATTTGTATTTGTTTATATAAGAAATAAAACATTTTAAGAAATGCTACTAAAATTGGTAAAAATTTGTTTTCGACTAAAAATCTATTTAACAAAACTAGCTTTTGAAACTAAACTATTTCTTTATATGAAAAATATTGTTGGTAATTTTAAATTTTTAAGAATAATTCAACTGATAGGTAACTTTTTTAACCCAACACGAAAACCTACAATGAAATCATTTTGAAGCCAATACCTTAATTTAATCGAATATCAATTTTTACCAATTTTGCGTACTATTTTTTGTATATTTTAATTTTTATGAATGGATTGGATGGTTGGATTTGTATACAAATTTTACTGAATATCGAAAACAACAAGGAGTCCTTATCCGAAGGAATTTAAAAATCGTGAATAGAAATTTCACTGCAACAAAACTTATGACTCCGTTAAAAAAAAACGAATTTTCATAACAATTTCCAAAAAAGGTGGCAACACACATTATTAATATACATACATAAATATGTCTCATAAAAAGTGGGTACCCCGATTCCGTCCGTCCGTCTGTTCCTACAGCCCAAACCATTATGTCGATTGACTTCACAATCGTTCACATTGGGAATTAAAGGCTTTTAGCCGATTCGTGGTAGGCGTTTCTTTCCTTTTATGTATTTTAAAAAGTTCTAAATAAATACTTTTTAACTAAAACTGAAAAATTGTATGAGTATAAAAATCAATTTAAACAAAAACCGCTCTAACAATTTTCAAATAAAAATTGCGAAAAATTTAGGTTTTTTTGAGAAATCAAATGGCGTTTAAATAATCGAAAACAAACTTGTTTGCGATTACATTTTATAATACAGGAAATATTTTAAAACAGACTATTTGGATGCATGATCAGGTTCGTGCGACCCAGTCGTGCATTTTAATTCTCTAAGTTATCTCGAATTATACTTTTCTTCTTATGTTGAATTAATTGAATTGTTATAAATCATAATCGGACAAAAACAACCACCACCTTTGCACAGGCTTGTCACTATACTTAGGTTATTCCTTAATAAATGTATTTAGTTTTTGAAATGTCTTGGTTGAATTTCCCAAGTACCTAATATTTTTGCCATTCTCATTTTTGAAATTTCTTTTCAGTTTTACTCGTTCAAACTCTTCTTAATTATGGCGGACACACATTACAGAAACAGATGTACGTACTATGGTGCATAGACTTAAATCATCAATCCTTTTCTTAAAAAATAAATAAATTTAAAATTCAAGTTGATTTCATGAAAAGACAGCAAAATTTTATATGGAAATAAATTACATCAGCTTTAAATTTGGCTCACTTTCATTTAGTGATGTTCATTTTTAATTTCATCTTCTTTCTTCTACTTTTTCAGATTTTTTTTCATCTTTTTGGTTGAAAACAAAAATGCAAATAAAATCCATCTTCAAAAAAACTAAAATACTTTTCATTCTCTTCTAAAGAAAATTCAAACAGAATGGATATTAACAAAATGCTGTAAAATGTGTATAGGTTTACATTAAAAGTGAAAAATGCAAATTGGTACTTTCAAGCCCAACAACTACTCCCTATTTAGTATTCAGTAAAATAGATTCCTTAAAACTACGGACTTAACAGCTGGGCAACATTTGTTGAAACGTTTTTTTAAATCTTTGTATCTATTTAATTTTACTGGAGTTTTTGAAGTCAAACAAAATGTCAAGTTAAATTATTTTAAATTGTTTTTGGAAAGTTTTTGGTGATGATACATAAAAGATATTTGACCAATTATGGTTTTAAATCGTTAAAAAAAGTAAAGGACTCAATTTTTGATGTGAAGTTTCTTTTAGTTGTTGAACAATCCCTGGAACATTATCATTTGAAATTAATTTCAACGTTTATTTTCTGGTGGTTATATCTGAATTTTTAGCAGAACCTTAAAAATGCATATTGTCTGTAACAATAAATACATTTAAATATGGCAGACTATATAATCTAGTAGTAGAACTCAACGCCACAATCCAAAAAGTTGTATTTTTCTAGTGATCTATATTTACGCTTGTTGCATCGTTAAATTTTACTTTTATTATTTGAACAAACTGAACTTGTACGCAAAGTTGGTTATAAATTTTGAAATTGTATAATTTGGTCTCCAAGTGCGCTAGTTTTTGTTACCTTTTACATTTGTATATAATATTGATATATGAATGAAGGGTGGTATTTTAAGTTATAAAGTTTTATTATCAATTGCATTGTTTACATAAATTTAAGGGGACTTATGTAAAGAAAAACCTTAAATATTAATGGTTTTTGCAGCGGTGTTCACATACATCAGTAAATGCAGCACACACTAAAGGGGGATTTGAATAGCCTTTAAATAAACAGACAGACTATGAGTGCTGAATGGCAAAATAAATTAAACATTTGGTTTGCACTAGATAGGTTGAGATATGAGCTTTTAAAATTATCGACTTCTGGCCCTTGTAAGTGTAACATAGTCAGAAGACTATATAACTCAAGCTCCATATTTTTCTCTGTAATTATTCTGGTGATACTTAACGACTTTTAGGTAAGTTTATTTTTCTCAATTTTATAACAGCAGCTTTTTTTTTTAAAAAAAACTAGCTTCCTAGGAACTTAAATGTAAAAGTTAACGGGGCCGTCGAGCCTCAAACCCGGCCCCGCCCTGCCTAAAGAAGATATCCTAAATCCGTAAAGCGCTACTTATTCACAAAACACCTCGCTAGGTCTAGACACAAGCTTTTTTCAAAAAAAAAAATGTTGACGTGTCAAGGGCAAATTTTATTAAAAAAATCATCCTTTTTTGTTTTTTTTTTATTAAAGTTTAAGAATTGACTAATCAAATTTAAAAAAAATTGTTCAAATATCATGTGTGAAATTTGAGCGCGAAGGTAGACGACCCCCTAAAAAGACAGGACTTTTATTCCTAACCAGTTCCAGTATATTCGATTTTAATTTTCACTACAAAAGCAGGAGTTTAATCCACATCTGAAGATATAGGAACCTTTAAAGGACTTTGTTATGGCACTTTATTTAAATAATAACACTTTATTATTTCAATGATTCGCCAAAGGATTATTATAATATAAGGATAGTCTATAGTATTGACTAAGTATCGATAAACAGTGTATTTTCATATCACATATTATTACATACTAAAAGAAGGTTTTCCCATTCAAGTTTCATAACAACTAAATTTATAGAGTAAACCAACCTTTTGTTTGGCATCCACAAGTACATAATATTCTACACCAAGGACCTTTCGATGCTTAATAGTCAAGGAAACTTATATAGAAGAAGGACATGCCATATCCTTACACATGTTGCCGGGCTTAATTTTTCATATCATTTCTCGTATTCTTAAGGGTTTTATTTAAATGGGAACCTACTGAATATTTGTGATAATAATAATTATTAGTATTATAACTTTATTCATTGGAATCTTTAATTAAAAACTTAACTGAACTAATAATTGAGTTTTTTTGTTATTGAAAGATTATGCTGATAGGTTATTATTCATAACGTGTCGACCCGGGATCGTTAAGGATATTGGATAGTAAGGAAGGTATGTTAATAAAATTATCCATATGTATAGTATATTCAGATTGAATGTAAAGGTATATAGTTTAACTGCGATGAGAAATTTAATAAAATATATTATAAATATAATGACAATAGGTTCAACACTCACATGTAAAAGTAGGACATGAAAATAGCTTCATAAGCAAATGGATTCTTTGCATAGGATTCACCAATATGAGGTTTTATTTTGATAGTAAAAAAAAATTAGAAGTTTTTTAAAGAAATTAGTAAATATTGATTGTATTGCAAAAAAGTGACATTTTTAATAGAAAAGGGTATTAAGACAAATGACCGCCACGGCTACGATAGCAGCACCATACAATAAATTATCCATTTTGCGGTTTCAAAAGTATAAAAAGGCCTGGAATTCGACATCTGTGAAACTTGTTAAACCAATTTTTTTGTTCAGTTTTAAAAGTCTGGCATTTAAAAAAATGGATCGCTTAACTATCGCACAACGTATTAAAATTGTTAAAACCTACTACAAAATTGGTGATTCAGCCACAGCCACATATCTTGCTTTAAGAGGAGATTATGGTTTATATAATCGTCCAACTACGCAAGCAATTGGCAAAATTGTGAAGAAATTTGAAGAGACTGGATTGGTTATAGCTTATAGATATTGTAAAGACTGTTTTGCTCGTACCACTGAAAATATCGCTGCTGTAAGTGAAAGTGTTGCCGAATACCCGAATGCGTGGATTACTCGTCATTCTCAGGAATAAGGACTGTCTTACGGCAAAATTCGGTTGTTACATAACTTGCATCTTGCAATCAAAGTCAAAGCGACTTTTCTTCAAATAATTTTCATTTCATGCAATACAACTCTCATACAATACCAAATTTTTCTTGAAAGATTGGGCTTGGGCATCGCAAAAGTTTGCGCTATCAAATTTCATACATTCTACACATACAGATAAATACACACATTCAAATAAAAGCCTGTACAAATAAGTAGAAGGGTAAGCGCAAAAAAAAGCGATAACCAGGCGAAGTATGCTGGTAAGGTACACATTAAAGACACACAACAGAGGGTACACATTAAAGACACACAACAGAGGGTACACATTAAAGACACACAACAGAGAGGAAGACCAGGCGTTCGTCAAGTCAGTTGTTAACAACAAATACATAAATAAATTACTGGAAGTTAAGTCTTTCATTTTTTTAATATTGTCTTTCTGTATAAATAAACAAGATTTTTTTTTGGAACCCAATTTTCCAACTTATTTTTGTTTTCAATTAAATTAAGAGCTGACATCATCGAATTGCACGTTTTCACATTCAGTCTACAGAGTTCAGTTCAAGTTCAGTATGAAACTTCGTTACCGATTTTTAATTAATTTACTTAAAGAGTGGATAAGATAAAAAATATCTTAATTTATCCTTGAAAATTATTTTATTACTAGTAAAATCGTAAAAAGGGGCCAATTGGGCAATTTCTAAAAAAGTCGGGGCCACGGGGATCGAACGCAAAAAAGGGGCCAAATGGCCCCTTTAGGTGACAAACGGCAATGCTGCCAGAGTTTAATGTGTTCTCTCTTTATACTTCGTATGGACTATGGAAGAAAAAACAACACTGACGAATCGAACATGATCGTAAAACACGGCAACTATTTATACTTTATACATTATACCATATTCGTTTTTGAAAGCATACAATTGTGGGATGTTATTTATTTACATGAAAATGGGGTTTGCTAGCGAACTTGCTTGACCCTGCTCTACGAGAATATAGCGAGCAACGCATGTTCGACGGTTAGCGCAGCTTTTAGCGATTATACTGATTTTTGATGCCGATATGTGAGGAAAAGGAAATGGTAAAGGCCTTGGAGTTTAGGCGGATTATTTAAATGTTTAATAGGAAGTAGTTTTTGTTTGAAACCTTCTTTAGGCGGAAAGGACTTTAGAAAGTGCATTTTAATATCTATTGTTTTGTTAGTTAAATATTAATGTTTTGTAATCAATATGTTTTTTTATGTACATATGTATGTATATTTTATTGTAATTACTATTAATATAATTCCATACGAATTCATAGTCGTAAGAAATTATTTTATTTAATTTCCTTAGAACAGCTCAAATTAAAACAAGCATTTCTTTTAATGGAAAAGAAATTTTCAAAAAATAAAAATTAAGTTTATTCAAAAAACAAATATTTAGTCAAAAAATCAGTTTGAAGTGTGATTTTTCAAAATGTTTATTAAGTCCATATAGATTTTTATTCAGAATTCGTTATTCTTATTAATTAAAAAAAAAATGAAAATTATAAGACTTTAAATTTAAAACTACGAGAGCGAAAAAAAAAACTAAATAAGAGAACATTACGACTTATGCAGCTGCATTAGATCAACTTTAATTCTTTTGCAATCAAAAACAAAATAATAAAAATTGTATGAAGTTTAATGTTCAAATTGTATTCAATAAAAAATTCTATTTGACTTCTAAGTCATGGAATTGTATAATTCTATGACCAGCTAAGAATAAGGTTTTAGGCTATGAGATAAATAGTCTTCTTTGTTTGTTTAAAAATAGATACTTTTTTCGTGATCTTGGTCTAACAATAGGAACTTTTTTTCGTAGGAATTAAAATGGAATCTCCAATACTTCTCAAGCAAAGACCATAGTTGAAAAATTATTAGAGAAACCATTTTCAACAATATCGTTTTTGGAGAAGCTAATAATGGGCGCCCTACTGATTTAAAATAAACACACAAATAGAAACAGAGATTATACTCGAACCTTTAGCGAAAATCAATATTCTATAATATTACCAATAGCTATTTGGTAGCGAGAATAACAAGAATTTATTTTGTTGATCTTGTTTGCTTTTTTCCGGTATCTCTTTCGCATGGAGTTCCTCGGATGCTGACAATATGAACACTCTAACCACATTTCAGAGAAAACACAAGCTAAGTGCCTCCCATTCGCAATATGTAATTAAATTAGGTACCTTTGGTCAGACTAGGAAAGACGAAGCTTTAAGTGTCCAACATAACGTTCAAAAAAATCGTGCAGTGTTAAATCGTCAACATTGTTTAAAGTTTTTCAATTGCTATCCAAAATGATTTAATCAAAACTGTTGCTGACATTTGAGGCGATCACATTTCTGATAGAATCAGACAGCCAGAGTGTATAGCTTTGTCTGACATTCATTTAAAGTCACAATTATCTATTGTTATTACTTTAATACAAAAAAATCATGAAACATTTGCTGCATTTATCGATGTAAGCTCAGGGCGGACTTCAGAAAATTTGAATAAAATTAATTTTTATTTTTGAAAACTTACTCGTATCTTCAACTTCTAGGAGAAAGTAGCTAACCCTGAGATCATGAGCAGGAATCGCCACTGATTATGGCGTATTTTGCCAGTCCAGCTCACACAACAACTGAAGCCAGCTGACCATTCACAACGTCGTAGATACGTCGAATGGGTGCTTGAACAACAGGCGGTGGACGGCGATTTTTCGAACAAAATTTTCTTCAGCGACGAATCACATTTCTCACTCGATGGGTATGTTAATAAACAAAATTGTCGTATTTGGGGTTCTGGGAATCCTAAAGGAATTGAAGAGAGGCCATTACATCCAGAAAAAAGTCATTATTTGGTGCCCTCTATGGTTCGGAGGTGTGATTGGACCTTACTTCTTGGAAAACGACGATGGGACGACTGTCACCGTCAATTCGGAGCGTTATGGTCAAATGATAACCGACTTTGTTTACCTGCTTTTGAAGAATACGACTTGGAGAATATGTGGTTTCAACAGGACGGTGCCACATGAAATACAACTCGATTGAATATGGCTTTATTGCAAGAGATATTTCCTGGCCGCGTAATTTCTCGTCGTGATGATATCAACTGGCCACCAACATCATGCGATTTGAAACCGCTGGACTTTTTTTTGTGGACCTACGCGAAAGACCGTGCTTATGCAGATAAATTTGTAACTCTTGAGCACTTAAAAACCAATATTCGTCAAGTTATGGCTGAGATACGCGTAGTGTAATGTTAACGTTCAAACTTTGTAATAAAAAAGAAGTATCATGAAAAAAAAATATTTTATTTGTGTTTTATTTACGTTTCCTTTTGAAACCGCAAAATGGATAACCCTGTACTTTGCCTTAAATTTTCTATGACAAATGTGTTAATTTGCAGCTGTATGTAATCGATAAATTCACTATTTCCACCTTGAAGCTTTGAAATCGAATTGGGAGAATTAGCATAAACCATATCTTTAACAAGGTTTAAAAGAAAATAATACATACATATATATCTTTTAAATATTTTCGAAATCGTTGGTACACAAACAAATAATATATTTTATATCTTGCGATATAAGACACGTAAGGAAATGATTTTGATATAAAGGGTGTCCCAAAATTAACGCAAGATTTGAATTAAATAGAAAACGCCGTTTTTAGTCTTTTGATAGTTATATTTGTATTGACTCGTAAAGTACATAGGATAGGGTTATGTATGGATTAACACATCGGACAAATGGCCTCCATGGCTTTGCATGCACATGCGCACTCTTTTGTTGAAATTTTCCATGACCATTCTGCATAAATGTGGCTGAATTTCGTTGATGCAGCGTTGAATCTCCTCCTTTAATGCACGGGTGGTTGTGGGCTTGTTGACATAGACTTGTGATTTCAAATAACCCCATAAAAAGAAGTCTAATGGTGTTAAATCACAGGATCTAGGAGGCCAATTTTGATCACCGAAACGAGAGAGTACACGACCTGGAAATGTCTCATGCAGTAATTGAATTGTTTCACGGGCTGTATGACATGTGGCACCGTCTTGTTAAAACCACATATTGGACACATCAATATCATCCAATTTTGGCAGAAAGAACTGTGTAATCATGTCGCGATATCGAGCACCAGTAACAGTCACTGCTTGACCAGCATCATTTTCAAAAAAATATGGCCCAATTATGCCTCCAGCCCAAAATCCACACCATACAGTCACGCTTTGTGGATGCATTTGTTTTTCGACAATCACATGTGGGTTCTCCGAACACCAAATGCGGCAATTTTGGCGATTGACAAAGCCATCAAGATGAAAATGTGCTTTATCGCTTAGGATGATTTTGCTCGAAAAATCAGGGTCCATTTGTTGATGTTCAATAATCCATTCAACGAACTCTCTTCTCTGTCCATGGTCATTAGGCTTCAATTGTGTTAATTGAATTTTGTAAGCATGAAGACACAGATCTTTGGTGAGTATACGCTGTAGAGAGGTTCTTGAAATTTGCAATTCTTGTCCACGACGTCGTAGTACCCGTAGCGTGATGGTAAGTGCGTTGGACTGTCATGCAAGGGGTCTTGGGTTCAATCCCGGCCTGTGCCACCTAACTTTTTTCACGGGTACTGCCTCTTGCGAGGAATCGACAAATCCTCCAAGAGTAATTCTTGTCATGAAAAGTGCTTTCTCAAATTAGCCGTTCGGATTCGGCATATAAACTGTAGGTCCCTTCCATCTCTGACAACATTACTCGCACACAGGGATGGTTGAGAGTTGTAAGTCACTAGGCCCTGGTCCTTCATGGACTGTTGCGCCATCTAATTTATTATTTAGTCCACGACGTCGAATTGAGGTTCCTGGATTGTCAGCAACACTCTCACGCACTGCTTCGACATTCACATTTGAACGGCTTGTTTTTGGACGACCACTGTGTTTGGCGTCTCCAACGGATCCAGTCTCCATGAATTTTTCAATTAATCTCTTCACAGTTGACGAAGTTAAAACACTATTCCGACCATATTTTGTATGAAATTTTCGAACTGCAGCCGCCAAGCTTTCACTATTTTTGAAATATTCTTTAATAATGAAGACACGTTGTTCTATCGTGTAACGCTCCATTTTTAATAACCCTATACTGTTAGCTGTCAAATTGCTTTTTTTTTTTTCAAATGGCGGCAAATTCAAATCTTGCGTTAATTTTGGGACACCCTTTACAATAAAAGGTCTTTGTTAAGGAAACTTTACAGGTTAAGTTTGTTAAAAAGTAAGTATTTTTCCGGGAAAGTTTATTTCAATATAATTCAAAGTAAATGCGAACAAAAATACATGGCATCGCTGTTGTTTTTGAAATATCGATGTTTCAAATGTAAGCAAAAATCACTTGATTTGAAAGAAGTTAATACCAAATATTTAATAATATATTTTTGTAATGAAAAAATTATTGAATTTATACGAAAGACAAAAAAGTCCTGTCTTTTTCTGTGTTTACCAGCTTCCAACTCAAATATCTTAAAAGCCCCACCAACTATGAACGGAGCGATCCGTAGAAAAATGGGTCATGTCCTTTCAAAGGATAAAAAGACAGCTTCATAAATAAAAGTTATCCTAATAGCGGAGTATTCAAAATGAAACCCTTTATTGAAAAACCCTTAATATTGATAACTAGCGGCCCGTCCCGGCTTCGCACGGGTAGACATAAATAGGTACAGATATTTAAGTTATAAGCATGCTAATTAATACGACCATGAATCAATAAATTAGAAAAAAATTGTATGATTATCTTAAAGCCTCCCTGTACACTACGTTGGCTGTGGTATTTGTAGGTGGCAACGAAACGTATTGATTTTCAGGAGATCCTACTCGAGAAAGTGCCACATACAATTGCCCGTGGGAAAAGCACTCTTTCCTTAAGTCGATACCAACTATGGCAAAAGTTTGTCCCTGGCATTTATTTATTGTTAGGGTAAAGGATATTTTTAAAGGGAACTGTATCTATAGATATGGGCAAATCAGTTGGTATCATCGGGATCCGCTTTTATCTTTATCTTTTAATTCCTTGATCAATAGTCTTGTATTCTATAATATTGTCGAACATTTGTTTGCCCTATCATTAATACTCTTCGCAGCGTATGCGATGAAAGACATTTTATGGCTAATTTGTTTACACCTTCGGTTGGTTTTAATAGGAATTTCTAAAGATTTCTACAGTAATCTAGTACTAAATATAGCCTATGTTACTCAGTGATAACGTAGCTTTCTAATAAAAATTTTATTAAAATCGGTCCAGTACTTTTTGAGTTTATTCGTTACATACAAAAATACAAATCTTTCCACTTTATAATATTAGTGTAGATAGTGTAGAAGACACACATATTTGACATGTTCGGACAAAAATGGAAGAAAATCATTATATTTTAAAACAGAAAAAAGCTTTTGCGTAAGTCAAAATCTTATCACTACTAATTATATTATTGATATGTTAAACTCACATTAAATTATTATTTTTGTATATGATGTAAGTTCTTCAAAAATTACTAATTGTTTAAATGTTTTTCCAATTGAGTTATTGATAAAGCCAAAAGGTAAAATTATTTGTCTTAAATCAATTCTAGATTGATACATTCAGATACATTCATGTACGCAGATGACATTGTGCTTTTAGCAGAATCGCCGCAAAGTTTACAACTTATGATAAATAAGCTAGTTGATTTTTGTAGAGTCCGAAAATTAACGGTTAATCTAGAAAAATCTAAAGTAATGATAGTAAGAAATACACAATCAAAACTTAAATCGAATGAAAAGTGGTTCTTTAATGGTGAGGCCATTGAAATTGTGACAGAATACAAATACCTTGGAATACTTTTAAAATCTAATATGAAGTTAACCTCATATCTCGAAAAAAAAAACTGATAGCATCAAAAATTATGATTAACGCGTCATGGCATGATATTATGAACAACAAAGATGTACCAACCTCAGCTAAGTATTTGAAGCTGTAATGGGCTCTGTTATGTGCTACGGCTGTCAAATATGTGGATATCAGTCACACAAAGAAGTAGAAAAACTTCAACGTTACTTTCCCAAACGGCTTTTCTACTCACCATCCAATATTCCAAACTATGTTCTACTACTCGAAACCGGCCTTCCTGCTCTTTTTATTCATACTCTAAAACTCCACTTTGACTACATCTTGGAAGTACTGGCATATAGACCAAATAGAATTCAATTGTCAATAGCAAAGTACATCATAGATAACAAAGTTGAGTGGACAGGAAAATGGAGACAATGGGCAACGAAGTGTGGAATTGAGCTAAACTTCCAATATACTAATTTAATCGTACTAAAAGAACAACTCTACGGGTTATTACAAGCTGTCGACATCTACCAGCGGAATGAAAATTTACAAAAAATGTCATCTTCAATCAACAGAGTCATTTACCCCGATTTGAAACATGATCCCGTAAAAAACTATTTAAGTGATGAATACAGTACAAGGGAAATTTCTTTAATCTGCAAAGCAAGAAGTGAGCAACTCAATTAAAACGGCTCACCTTATAAGGGTGCATCCACTACACATTGCACCCTTTGCAATTTGAATTCAAAAGAAGATACTTTTCATTTTTTATTAACATGCCCAGTTTATAAATAACTTAGAGTCCTCTACTTTGGAAAGCCTACTCTAACTATGGAGCAAACTTTGTCAATTTTAAATGGTGAAAATTGGAAAAATCTATCCAATGATCTTGAAAAATCAATCTGTTACAGAGAAATGATTATAAAAGAATTTTCTTAATACTTAATACATTTTTTTCTAATTACTATTATATATTATAGTTGTATATTATTTATTATTTTTTTTTTTTCAAACATCAAAATCATTCAATAAAAAACTGACAATATCAATTTGACTTTAATCTAATTTCTTAATTCAAACAGACGGAATACATTGACTAAAAATAAAATTCCAAATAAACATCCAGAAAATAACTTTATACTCTATCAAAGACTAAATAAAATATTTTTGTCATTGGAAAATTGCTGTGTTAACAGAATTTCAATCACACTAATTCTAAAAAAAAATTGTTTCTTTTTATGTTTCCATATATTTTAAAATCTGTATTTTAACTCAGATATTTAAACACTTTTTATTTTAACAAATAAATTAAATAAACCGTTTGCCATAAGGTAAACTTTTCATTTCTGAACGTGGTTGACATAAAAATAACTTGATATTCGACAACACCATTTCAGCAATATCTGAAAATATGTATTCGCCTTCATTTTTATATACCTACTCGAGTCACATTCTCGGATGAGATAGGTATATGTATGTATTACATATGTAAGTAATTTGGTGTCAATTCAATTTTTTGTCAATATTAACTTGTGTCCTTTTTTTCCTGCGAGACAGACACTTGGTGAGCACAGTAAAACAAAAAATGAAAAAACAACATGAATATTGGAATACAAATTTCGTACATTCGAACTTGTTGCAAAATCAAACGAAATGAAATTTTACAGTTGAATGGCAGACATTTTTTTTTTAATGTTTGCAATGTAGACGACATACAACAAAAATGCTTTAACCGATAAATGTTGGGTATGTAGCATAAAAACAGTTCCTATGAATGATTCAGAACACTTTATTAACTGTCGTGGTTTTTGAGGTCTGTCAATTTTTCAAAATAAAATAAGTTTTCGAAGAACACCTGGAAAGTGAGCTTTAACTTCTAAATATGGGGAAAGATACTCACAATTCTTATACTACAAATTGTAAGTCTATATCCTCGCATTCTTGTTACCGCATGTGAAGTTAAGCTAACAGGACGCATAGCTTTTTTTAAAGGTAGAAGCTATACTGCATTTTACAGGGGAGAAATATTAACTATGTACAATTTATTGCTGGGAAAAGTCAATACTATCTCCTGACGTTAAAGCGAAACCTTAACACAGCTATCCATGAGTGGCACTTGAATCGAGGAAACTAATCAACTTTCAGTACTCGGTATGTGAATATCAGAGGTCACCTTTTATGGAATTATCACATATTCTACATTTCCAAAAATAATGTCAAGTTATCAGAATTTCTTCGACGGTGGAAGAAAGTGTTCGCCCCAGATCAGAGGCAAAAATTTCGAGACTCTCATTCGTCAAAAATTTGATTTAACTAACAAATTTGGACAGGTGCCCTATGAAAAGTTTGAGTCTTTTTTTATTATTATTAACTTAACATAGGAAATTATTGTAATGGGTCCGATTTGTCGCATTGAAAATGTTGACATTTCTCGACGTTTCAAGGTCCTTAGAGTTGAAATAATTTTTTTTTAGTGGGACGTCTGTGCGTGCGTGTGTACGTACGTCCGTACGTCCTTACGTTCGCGAAGTTTTGTTCGTCGTCCATAGCTCAAGAACGAGTAGAGATATCGACTTCAAATAAATTTTGTTATACAGATAATAAAGAAAGATGCAGAAAGAACTCTCCAAAAAATGAGTTTGTGGTTTTTTTACGATAGCAATTTAAAAAAAAGATGCATATTTTGGTTAACCCAAAATATCTCACGAACCAATAATGCTAGCGACTTGAATTAAATATTGTATTATGTATTGTGACGTGATCCAAAACATACATATTTTTGGATTTAACGGTTTTTTATAAATTTAAAAAAAAAAACTTGAAAAAGAAATAATGTACCTTGAATATTTTACCAACAAAAAATGATTTACTTTCCAAAATAATTGTATGCAACGAGAAATAACGTTTTTGACATCTGGTAAAATTTCAAATATCTTTTCAAAAATTAAAAATATGGGCTTCAGACTAATTCTTCATATCTCACAGAAAATATTGTTTTCGACATTAAGTAATTTTTTTATAAAAATCCAACAGTGAAATACTACGCATAATTGGGGAAAATTGATGTTCGGTTCTCGATATCTGGTGAATAATACAAGACATTGACTTCAAATTAATTTCAATCATCCAATTTGGATTTGTTTATATACATAAGATATAAAAACTTTTAAGAAATGCTACTAAAATTGGTAAAAATTGATTTTCGACTCAAAATCTCGTTAACTAAAATAGATTTTGAAATCAAACTATTTCATCATATGCAAAATATTGTTGGTAATTTTAATTTTTTTTAGAATAATTCAACTGACAACTTTTTTAACAAAACACGAACAAACCTTTTGAGCAAGACAAATCGACAGACGGGATGGGAAGTTATTAGTGTTATTTTTTGGTTGTTGGCATAAGCCACCCCCAAGGCTATCCATGGTCTCTATTTTTAGCTTCGTTGTACCAATTTGTGCTAATTTATGATATATCATCACTCCATCGTTTATTGTGTCGTCCTGTTGGTCTATTGTTCTCTATTTTGTTGACATTTTTGCCCATCTTTGTTCCTGAAGTATAGATACATGTCCTGCCCAGCTCCATTTCAGCCTCCTTGTTGTATTTATGACGTCAATAATTCTGGTTCTATTGCTAATATCTTCATTTCGTACCCTTTGACTTGGTCCTATGTTCAGAATTTTTCTTTCCATTTTGGTCTGACATATCCTTAGCCGGTAAAGTATTTTTGCAAACAAGCTCACTATTTATAGTCTGTAAGTAAGGATCGGTAGAATAGCAGAGTCGAAGATATATTTGGTCCAATTGTAAAATATATTTAAGGCTCCAGAATTGTTTCCAGATATTTGTGATGCGTCTGTTAATTACTTTATTTCCTTGGTCCAACGTATATCGTCTTTGTGTGATTTGTCATGACTTTAGTTTTCGATTTGTTTATTTTAAGTCCATATTTTTTACACAAGGTGAATGTGCGTAACATTTGTAGAAATAAGAACTATATCTTGTGCAAATCTTAAATTGTTTAGAACTTGTCCACATATCCTTATTCCATATTTTGTTTTCCAGTTAGTTTTTTTTGGAAAATGTTTTCAGAACTGAACTAATTAGATGTGGTGAAATGGGATCTCCTTGCCTAACTCCTTAAACTTGCGTCCTATTTTTGTACATATTTTTAATCGTCTCTTCTATATTTGGGTTTATGTTTTGATTTTTCAGGGAGGATCATTAATTTCTTGTTCAACGGAGTCAAAAGTTCTAGTAAAGTCAATAAATAGAAAATAAACCGGTAGTCTAAATTCATTGCATTTTTCTATTAGCTGATTCATTGTCTGCAAGTGGTCTGTTGTTGAAAATGCTTCTCTAAATCCAGCTTGTTCTCTTGGTTGATTATTATTGAAGTCTTCTTTGATGCACCTGTAAGCTTGTAAATTGTCGAAATGTTAATTATGGCTCTGTAGTTATTGATATCGTCCTTCTTTCCTTTTTTGTGTATTAATGTTATCGTTGTTTCTTTCAATTGTTCAGGGATTGGTTTTGTTTGTACTATTTCGTTAAATATGTTTTTTAAAATGTTGGGAGTTTTTCCCATCAATTAACATTTCTGATAATATTCCGAAATTTCCGGTGCATTTGTCTTTCTTCAGATCGTCTACGGCCATTTCGATAGTTTATTTGCTGAACATAGGGGTTTATGAAGGTATTGAATCTATGTTGCCTATTCAATGGCGGATCCAGGGCGGGTCGTAGGGGTTCATGACCCCCCCTGTGAGATAATTTGTTTGCTTTTTCGTATGAATTCCCTATAAATCAAAACTAATCGTATTGCATTAATTATTATATTTTGAATTATTTATTTTTTGTATATGAAAACAAAATTTGTATTTTGCTTCCTTAAACTTTGTTGCTAAAAGTACTACTTTTTACTGAAGATTAAACCAAGAACATAACCTGAATCGGATATTTAGCCCTATTCTAAAAACGCAGCACAAATGCATCAACTTTTGACCAATGGACGATCCAGGGGGGGGCATATGAGCCATAAAGCTTATACAGTTAAGTTGTCAAATATTCAGGTTCTTAAGAAGAAACCTTGAATAAAAGATCATCAATTTTATATTAAGTTGCCTTTAAATTCCTTAAACTAGCCTTCAATTTTATTATTACATTTTTTTGACACACATAAATAGTGAACATTGAAGTGATTTTTCCTGGCGACATATAGGAACTATATGGCAAGTTTTGCTTTAGTAAACAATTTCGAACTAAAGCTTTAAATCAAATATGACATTACGACGCTAGAGAAGTCGAAAAACGTGGGTACCCCGATTCCGTCCGTCTGCTTGTCCTTCCTGGCTCCTACAGTCCAAACAATTGTGTTGATTGAAATTAAGGTTTTCAGCCGATTAGCGTAGGGCGTTTTTTTTCATTTTATTAATACGAAAAATAACAACAGTCCCCATACAAATTTGTTGGTTAAAACATGTGATTTTTCTTAAACTTTCTCTTAATTTTGTGTTCTTAATTTGGCTTCTTTCTACAAGAAAAACATATTTTCGTAGTGCTCCAGAAGGGTACCCCTCAAAAACTTTTGTTTTGTTTTTAATTTTTCTCAAGAAAAATGGACCGATTTCAAAATTCTTCCCTTTCTGAGCAAGCTCTTGTCAATGATCAAATTGATGATGATTTTTTATGATCAAAAATGTAATTTTTTTTTTGATTTTTAAAAAAATACAAATTTTTTTTAAGAAACTCGATATCTCAGAAAGGTGACAACATTTTTTGACGAAATTTAAATGTAAAATGTACATATGTATATTTATAAGCTCTTTATTTAGTGCTTACCAGAAATATTTTTAAAACAAAATTTAAAATTTAAAATGATTTTCGAAAAAAAAATAAGTAAATCTAGATTTTTTGACAAATAAAATAGCATTTAAATTTTGACAAATAAAATGGCATTTAAATGTTTGAGAAAAACTTATTTTGCAGGTACATTTTTAAATCTTAAAATATAGGAAATATTTTTAAAGAGACTTTTTGGAAGAAATAAGCAAGTTCTAGAGACCCAGTCGTGCATTTCATTTCTTTCAAAATTGGTTTTCTGTTGAATACAAAAGATCTTAAAAGATCTTAAAAAATTAAATAAATCTACTTTTTCTTTGGATGCTCTAGAACTGAGATTTAAACACGCATTTTCAATAATACAAATGTCCCAAAAAAATCAAGTGACATCTTTTGTTAAACTAATGGCTAAGTGAAAAACATAATAAACGTTTCAAATCTATTGACATAAAAGCTTTTAAACGTGTAATTTGTGAGTGCTACAAAAAGTTTTTTCCCAACTTATTTGTTTACCTACCTTACTTTGTTTTAATTTAATTTTTTAGAGAAATTATGTACTTAAATGCAACTATTTCCTTAAATTCAAGAACCAAACCTTTGTATCTCAACAATTTTTAAGTTTTGTTGACGCCTTTAAGATCTCTCATTTTCTGGATTTTTGAATTTTTGCAGCGTTCTTCGCATTAAAAGAAATGAAAACAAGAAAAGTGTATTGTTTTTTTTTTGGAAAAAAGCAACGTTTCAAAACAATTTCCTACATTTCTGCGTGAAATGCACCAAAACTTTCTAAACTATTGTGTTTTAGCTCTTAAAAATGGCATATTTAGAAAACTGTTGGAATCTTGGAATGCTTTCATATGTAGGGAGTCATCCAAATTAAATAGTTAGACCATACCTTGCTGGACAACAGTGTTCTAAAATAATTTGATTACTAAAGTTGTCATTTTAGCAATTATTAAATTTGGTTAGCCTCCTTTACAAAACATAAAAGAACATTTTTAAGCGGTGAGTAAAAACTCATCTAAGTGTGCGATCCACACACCAAAATTTTTCTGAGTTCGCTTAGCTCTATTTTTCTTGGTTAAGTAGTTCTGGTTTTGTTCTTAAGGTTTCTCTTCTAAAAATAAGAGCTTTGGTTTCGTCGGATATTTTTTCTTTGGAAATCTTTGTGTTCATTATTTAAATTTCTGCTGTAATATTTTCAAGACTGTCATATTTATTTTGAAGGTCATTATTCGTGTTTAACTATTCTAAAAGCTAATTGAGCCTATCTTTATATTTTCGTTATAGGTAATTATTTTTTGATCCGGAACTATTTAAGGGATAACGTAGATTTGTCGATTTCTTTGTAATGTTGTATGGTCAACTTTATCTTTTCTTTATCTTCATTCTTACGAGTCAGTGATCGCTGTCAAAATGTACGTTATTATTTATAATAATAATAATAACAATAACAATAATAAAAATAAGTCTTTTGAATAGAATCCGAAAAGAGCTTTTAAAATGATAGACGACAGATCTATAACACTGTCTTTGATATTGCTTAAACACTGTCGTCGCAATGTAACATGAATTTCGTTGTTTTACCGACAATTTTACAAATATTGTTCTGGCGTAACATTCAACACCTACCACAGCCTCCCCCCCACCCCTCAAAAAAATCTGACGTAATGCTAACAATTCCAGGAATGAACATCAATTGAACTTTGAGCTGCATTCGGATGTATTGGTCAAGTTTAAAAATCCTTTTCTTAGAAGTACATCAAGAATGTGGGCTCCTTGGTAAGCTCTGTTTTAAGACCAATTTACATCGGTAACTTCCCTCGAATTCTTACTTGCGGTTGAACTGTTTTTCAAAAATAATGATAAAGTCTTGTAGTATATGCAAATTTAAAAAAATAAGAATGAGTTACACAACCGTTATTCGTAAAATTTGACCAACATTCAAATTCTCAACTACTGAAAAAGAAGGTTTATATTGTCATTCCCTTAACTGGAGTTTTTATTTCTTTGTGGGTGCAAGCTTGCAAAATCGGCATTGCAGCAATGTATGACTTTATGTTTGTTTCTTTTTTTTTCCTGAAACGCCCATTTTTACTTTTGCCTCGCGTATCCTTTTTCTTTTTTTATGTGAAGAAAATAGCTTTATAAAGTATGTACGGTACGTGGGTCAGTATCATCAGTACTTAAATTGACAGTTATGATGATGGCTTTTATATCACATTATCATCCTCCTTTTGTCCTTTATGAAATTTATACTTCATCCTTACAAAATGAGTCCGTCAATATCCCATCCATTTTCCTTAACACAAATACTAGACGCACTCGTAGAATATATGTGTAGACCTCTTGATATAAATGTGAAGTGTTGTGTATGTTATATGTATGTTTGTTGAAGACTAAGCTGAATGGATTAAGGATGTCATCGTTCGTTTAATGGTTATCAAGAGTGTATTCTCTGACTTTTTCATATTATGGTCTTCAAGTATTATACTATAGGTATAATGTATTCTGTTCAAAGAAACGGCTGGGTTCATTTTGTGTGTAATGTATTGTTTTTATTCTATTTCTTATTTTTTTTTTTTTTGGGATTTAATTGTGAACACCATACACAAAATTATAGGACACCAGAGACGCATTCAAGATTCGGTTAAACAAAAAGCAGGTGCTGACAAACTGCACTTTACTTATACCCATAAATAAAAGGATACAACCAAAAGAGGTAACGACTATTTAATTGTAGCTCGGTTTTGATAATCCTTATTCTTGTCCTTTTTTTATTTTGTACTTCGATACATACAAACAATAATATTGTTTCTTGCAACATACAAACTTTTACTTCAGCTTTACAATTATAGATATATGAATATGTTAATAAGGAGATACTGCTATGAGATAAAATTTGTATAGAGATCTTTGTCCATATATTCGTCCTTTTTTTAAAAAACAAAACACAAAACAAGTTGCATGTTGTTTGGAGTAAACAATATATCACAAAGTGTTTAATATTTGATTTTGGATGTCCTTGAGGTGTAAATGGACGGATCCCATTAACAAGCAAACCTAAAACTCTCGTGGCGCTTGGTTTCAATCGCTTCGCGTACCAAACGTGGGATATAGTGGGTTTATCAGGATACAATTTATACGCTTGGTCGAATTGAATCCAGCGGTGTTCGTCTGGATAGTAGACTACTGGGTTAACTCAACCCACAGCTGCAAGGTATTTGGACAGGAAAGTGGAGACCGGCTGTAGTTTTTTGCCAAACAAAAAAGCAATGGAATTTTTTGTTCTTTTTCCATAGAGAACCTTATTTTTGCAATCTAAAAAAATAATATGTATGTATCTTTGGAAATAATTGGTAGTAGGTCATAAATATCTCTGAGTTAAATGAGATGAGAGTGGACATATGTCAGTTCCCAGGTACTATAAAAAGTTTGCGTTTAATTTGTTCGTTTTTTAAGTTCCATGAAGTAAATCGTTTACAAAAGCGAAAACGTTCATTCGTTTTTTGCTTGCCGAATGCCACCCTTAAAATGTTTGGATCGTAGCTTGTTACAATAGCTATAAACTGCCTAAATGGATTTTAACTATTTTGTGTTTAAATTTGTTGTGAGTTCGATTATCTTATGATATTTACGATGTTCTTTGGGAGGCATGCCATAATTCTCATAACAATGATTTACACGACATTTAGTGAAATCAAATTTCTAACCAAGAATTCAACTTTGAAATAAAATTCCAAGGCATCAGAGCATTGGGGACTCTCTAAAGCCGAAGAAATTCCAAAGCGAAAGGAGATTTTAGTGCTCTTTAACTGCTCTAAGTTTGGAAAGACGTATTAGAATAGAAGACTGAAATCGAATTGAGTAGGAAATGTTTCAAAAACACAAGACCAAAAGTGGACGAAGATTACAAGAGAAGAATCAAACTTTCCAACTTTAAAACTATTTAAACCCTACTAAAGTTCTAAACATGAGCCAGGTGCTTACAAAAACACAAGTCTATTTTTGCAATTGATAAACATAAAGCTTGCTCTGGGAGGTATTCAATCAGCCAGCTGCATCGGCTCAATAAGCTACTTGGTAGTCAAGATTCGTTTCTCAGTGACGTTAGAAACGTTTTTTCAATTAATATGAAAGAACCAAAGACTAAGTATCACAAATAACGGGATCTTATGATCGGTTGGCACCCGTGAAACATATAAAGGGTGTCCCAAATTAACGCAAGATTTGAATTTGCCGCCATTTGTGCAGTGAAGTGTTGGCAACCCTAAAAAAAAGCAATTTGAAAGCTAACAGTATAGGGTTATTAAAAATGGAGCGTTACACGAGAGAACAACGTGTCTTCATTATTAAAGAATATTTCAAAAATAGTGAAAGCTTGGCGGCTGCAGTTCGAGCAAAATCATCCTAAGCGATGAAGCACATTTTCATCTTGATGGCTTTGTCAATCGCCAAAATTGCCGCATTTGGGGTTCGGAGAACCCACATGTGATTGTCGAAAAACAAATGCATCCACAACGCGTCACTGTATGGTGTGGATTTTGGGCTGGAGGCATAATTGGGCCATATTTTTTTGAAAATGATGCTGGTCAAGCAGTGACTGTTACTGGTGCTCGATATCGCGACATGATTACACAGTTCTTTCTGCCAAAATTGGATGATATTGATGTGTCCAATATGTGGTTTCAACAAGACGGTGCCACATGTCATACAGCCCGTGAAATAATTCAATTACTGCATGAGACATTTCCAGGTCGTGTACTCTCTCGTTTCGGTGATCAAAATTGGCCTCCTAGATCGTGTGATTTAACACCATTAGACTTCTTTTTATGGGGTTATTTGAAATCACAAGTCTATGTCAACAAGCCCACAACCACCCGTGCATTAAAGGAGGAGATTCAACGCTGCATCAACGAAATTCAGCCACATTTATGCAGAATGGTCATGGAAAATTTCAACAAAAGAGTGCGCATGTGCATGCAAAACCGTGGAGGCCATTTGTCCGATGTGTTATTCCATACATAACCCTATCCTATGTACTTTACGAGTCAATAAAATATAACTATCAAAAGACTAAAAACGGCGTTTTCTTTTCTATTTAATTCAAATCTTGCGTTAATTTTGGGACACCCTTTATAATTCCAACTTTAAGGTAGCACAATGAAGTTGCTGGTGTAGTGTTTAATCTCTGCTAAAACTTTAAAACTACTCAATTTATAACTTAAGTTCAACTTAGTTTTTTAAAATGTGCGCATTTCAATTAATAATTAACTTCCCACAGGAAGTTATTGTAATGGGTCCGATTTGTCAAAATGAAAATTTTGACATTTCTCGACGTTTCATGGTCCCTAGAGTTGAAATAAAAGATTTTTAGAGAGATGTCTGTGCGTGCGTGTGTACGTACGTCCGTACGTTCTCGACACTTTTTTTGGTCGTCCATAGCTCAAGAACCAGAAGAGATATCGACTACAAATAAATTTTGTTATACAGATAATAATGCAGAAAGATGCAGAAAGGACTCTCAAAAAAGAAAGTGGGTGTTTTTTTACCATAGCAGTTTAAAAAAAAGGTGAACATTTTAGTTAACCCAAAATATCTCACGAACCAATTACTCTAGCGACTTAAATTAAATGTTATATTATATATTGTAACGTGATACCAAACAAGTATATTTTTGGAAAAAAAATCCAATCAACGGTTTTTTTTATAAATAAAAAAGAAATGAAAAAAAAAAATATTTGTCAGCTCGAAAATTTTACGAACAAAACCGATTTTACCTCCAAAATAATTGTGTGTAACGAAGAATAACGTTTTTAACATCTGGTAAAATTTTGAGAAAAATCGAATTGACAGTTTTTTTACAAAAAATAAAAACCTAAAAAAAAAATTAATTAAAGTTGGTAAAAATTGATTTTCGACTTCAATATCTTTTCAAAACTTTGAGATATTGGCTTCTAACTAATTTTATCGGTGACGTGAAATAGTACCAAATGAAATAACACCAAATTTCAAATTTGGCCTTATTTCGTTGTTCAAAACGAAATAAAACCAATTCGCCTTTATTTCGATTTATAAAAAGAAATAAGGCCAAAAAAATAATGGAAACAAAGCCGAATATTTTAAAATTAAAGTTCACTTTTTTACATACAAAACACGCAAAAATGGTTGATTTATTGTCTAGAATAGCTACTTTTGCTAAAAAGTTTTTTTGAATTGATAGCACGGCGGCGCGGCGGCGTACTAACAGCTAGGTATGTAAGGGGGGGCTGCCCCCCTGTAACAACCCTGCTTGGGATCACTATAGGATTTGGGGTGGGTGCGAGTTTGGGTATATGCAAAGAACTTTTGCATTTGAGCACTAAAATCAAAGAAATTCCCAAATTTAAAAAGTAAGTATGGCTCACAGTTATGAAAGAATCACAACGCATTCGTGTTCTTTGCAAATACCCAAACTCGCACCCATCCCAAATCCTATAGTGATCCCAAGTAGGGGGGTTGCAGGGGGCAGCATGCCCCCCCTTACATACCTAGCTGTTAGTACGCCGCCGCCGCGCCGCCGTGCTATCAATTCAAAAAAACTTGTTTTAGGCTCCAATTTCAAAAATTTCAATCGAGCAACAAGTATCTGTCATTTTTCAACTTTTTTAATTAATAATAATTTGACTTTATGTTTTTTCCTAAGTCTGCAAAATCTTAAATCGAAACAATGCTAAATTGCTATTATTTCGTTTTCTAAAGCGAAATAAACCCAAATTGAAAATTTGGCCTTATTTCGTTTTCAAAAACGAAATAATGCCAAATTTTTTGAATTTGGCTTTATTTCATTTGGCGTTATTTCACGTCACCAATTTTATCTTATAAGAAATATTGTTTTCAACATTCGATAAAACTTTGAGAAAAATCAAATTGACAGTTTTTTTTACAAAAAATAAAAACCTAAACAAGACATTACTAAAAGTTGGTAAAATCTACAAAAACTAGTATGCAAATTTGGTAAAAATTGATGTTCGTTTCTCGATATCTCGTGAATAATAGAAGACATTGACTTCAAATTAATTTCATTCATCCAATTTGTATTGCTTATATAAGAAAAAAAAACTTTTAAGAAATGCTACTAAAATTGGTAAAAATTGGTTTTCGACTAAAAATCTGGTTAACATAACTAGACTTCGAAATAAACCTATTTCACTATATGCAAAACATTGTTTTTAATTTTGAAATTTTTAAGAATAATTGAACTGACAACTTTTTTAACAAAACACGAAAACCTACAAACTTTTATGCAAGGCAAATCGACAGACGGGATGGGAAGTTATCAGTGTCGGTCGCATCCCAGCCGCTTTTTTTGTTATTTAATTTCAATCTTCGCTTATATAACAATAAAGTTTTGCAAATCCTTGAATTCAGCAATTTACAAATTGACCTCGAAGTTAAGTGCTTGAAACAAATTTATTTCAATACAATACAATTATAGTTATTTCGAAAAAATGCCAGTATCGTCTTACAGGTTTTAACTGGAAAAACATCAATTTCTGATGACGTTAATTCAATTTCTAAGGGAAAGCCGTTAATCGAAAACCACGAAAACAAACATATTTGTGTTCAGCCAGTATAAGAACGATTGATTAGCACAAAAGAGTTCAAAATTCTTGTATCCTTAAAATTTCGAATTACGTTTATGATGGTGTAACAAGCATCAAATGACAACTTTAATGTTTTTTAAATACCTATCAAAAAATATTGAAATTCCTGCAATCTTTCCTTGAATATAATAATTCGTCTTATTTTATTTAAAAAAATCAAATTTTAAATACCCCATCGTCGTTACTGAAGAACAACGCAAAACTCAGGTAAATAATTAGTCCTATTCAATTCACCTCCAGGAAAGGTCTTCTGAAATATTTATATGTATATTTTTTTTTTCAATCACCTTTTTAAACATTGTAGACTAAAAATATAGGTATTATTATTATGTTGTCGTTTGTTTATTCATCTTCATTGAATTTAATGTTTATACAGTAAATTGACTTACCTTTTTCTGTTTGATGTAAACCAAACCAAACCTACCCAACCTTATTTTTTTAATATCAACCATCAGCATCAGCATCAACTATATCGATGATGTTGTTTCAAGAGGAGCAAGAAACCTTATATTTATTGTGTTGGATTAAATGTGATGAAACATCAAAATAAATAAGGGTAAACATTACACAGAATAAAGGTCAAATTATAATAAAAACAAAAGATTTATGAATACACAGAAACATAACAAAAAATCCTTTTGCAAATGATTTGTTATAGTTCGATATCTTAAGCCTAAGGCTGATATTAGATGACCGCACTCATCATTTATAAGTTTATAAGTCTATGAAGCGACTATTCTCAGAAACAATGTATTTCGATTAAGGCCAAGCTGAACTGGCCAATTCCGGAAACATACATAACTTTTGAATGGATATAATATTAGAGCCGACGACAAATTTTTTGAGTATGAAGATTTATGTGTAAAATTAATGTAAAAAGTGTTGCTTTTTTCTACTCGTCTATTAGGGTTTATGGCTTAAATAAAGCAGTCCCTTGTCTTCTAACGAGGTTCATGAACGATTGTGATTAGAACTTAAATCAAACTCAATTATAAATAAGTTAAGTTTTGTTTGAAGCCAAGTTTTAATAACTTACGTATTCATAACAATATTGTACATTATGGTACAGTTTCAAAATAATATATATGTACATACATACATTCAACAACATAATACATCCATTATTTACATACTTTACAATATAAATGTATACAAAAAGGAATTATGCTTCCAAATCTTTCTTAACAAAAGCCATAAAAATTCAATAGACCAACAGCTTACAAGAAAAAAGGAGTATCTGAATTATACGAGTACGAGTATATGTAGATATATGCGTGTACAACAAAGGGTATATATTTGTTCGATATTGATATTCAAAGACATACAATATTTTAATATTGGTTTTTTAACATCACAAAAACTGTGTTTACCTCTATATATCACAATAATAAAGGTCGTTTTGGATTAAATGTATAGAATAGATCTAAATCGAAAAAATTTGTATACAAGTTTATTGTTATTGTTTGATTTTCTTCAAAAAAAAAAAAAAAATCGTAATAAAATTGTTTACTTAATTTTCAGTATTAACATCTAAAAAAGTTTTAGACCATTTTAATGTACATATACTCACATATTTTTAAATAACCTTTATGACTTTATTGTGTTTAAGGAAAAAAGTGGAAGTGTTCTATTTTTCTTATTTAAAGTAACCCACAACTTAAGTCCTCCGCAGATAAAACAAGTTTAACTTCAAGTTCTAACGCGCACCGCTTTGCAATAAGCAGGAATGATTTGAATCTTTACATAAGGCGCGTTTTCAACGATGGATGTGGTAAAACAAAAAACAATTTCTGCTCTGACTGTTGAATGTTTTAAATAAACTTGATTTTTTCATTTAAAAATTAAAATAGAAACAGTAAATCAATTTTGCCATGGAAACAGAACAAATATTGCCTTAAAGTGAAGTGTTAAATATACTTAACGTGACGTTAAAACGCTTTCTGTATGCTGACGACTAAGGCTCTAGTTCATGCGATAGCTAAATCTCATGCATTGCATCATTTGGGAAGGGAGAAAGGGTTTAGAATTAATGAATATTGCAATGACTGGGAAAGACAGAGTGTGGTAAAAGATATTTCACATTCACGTAGTACGGCTAAAGAAGGATTCTCTGTATCTGACAGCACGACCGAAGTTAGGCTCGAGGGTATACTGATGAGCATTCCTAGAAGTGCGAGTATTATGGTTGAACTGTAGGAATGTACCTAGCTGGCTATTTCTCTACAACATAACACGTAAAAATAACGGTAAAAAAGAGGCTGGGATGCGACCCACACTGATAACTTCCCATCCCGTCTATCGATTTGTCTTGCTTAAAAGTTTGTCTAAAAGTATCAATTCTTACCAAATTTGCGTTCTATTTTTTGTAGATTTTATTTTTTTTATGAAAAAACGGACTGTTGGAGTTTTATAAAAAAATTATTGAATATAAAAAACAATATTTTCTGTGAAATAAAATAAGTTTGAAGCCAATATTTTTAATTTTTGAAAAGCTATTTGAGCCGAAAATCAATTTTTACCAACTTTTATTAATTTTTTTGTTTAGGTTTTTATTTTTTGTAAAAAACCTAATGTTGAAAACAATATTTCTTATAAGTTAAAATTAGTTAGAAGCCATAATCTCAAATTTTTGAAAAGATATTTAAGTCGAAAATCAATTTTTACCAACTTTTGTTAAATTTTTTTTCCGGTTTTTAATTTTTTGTAAAAAAACTGTCAATTCTATTTTTTTCAAAATTTTACTGAATGTTGAAAACAATATTTTTTGAAAGATAAAAGTAGTTTAAAGCCAATATCTTAAAGTCTTGAAAAGATATTTGAGTCAAAACTCAATTTTTACCAACTTTTTTTTTATTTTTTTTAGGTTATTATTTTTTGTAAAAAAACTGTCAATTCGATTTTTCTCAAAATTTGATCAGATGTCAAAAACATTATTCTTCGTTGCACAAAATTGTTTTGGAGATGAAATCATATTTTAGTCGTAAAATTTTCGAAGTGACAAATTTTTTTTTCCGTTTTTTTGATTTATAAAAAAAAACCGTTAATTGAATTTTTTTCCAAAAATATAATTGTTTTGTAGCACGTTACAATATATAACATAAAATAATTCAAGTCTCTAGCGTCAATGGTTCATGAGATATTTAGGGTTAACCAAAATTTTCACCTTTTTTTTAAACTGCTATGGTAAAAAAACCACCCACTCAATTTTCTTGAGAGCCCTTTCTGCATCTTTCTGCCTTATTATCTGTATAACAAAATTTATTTGAAGTCGATATCTCTTCTGGTTCTTGAGCTATGGACGACGAAAAAAACGTCGCGAACGCACGCACAGACATATCTTTCTAAAAATCTTTTATTTCGACTCTAGGGACCTTGAAACGTCGAGAAACGTTAAAATTTTCAATTCGACAAATCGGACCCATTACAATAACTTCCTATGGGAAGTTAAAAACAGTTTGTCAACTTTAAAAGAAACAGTTGCGAAAAATTTGTAACCAAAGTAATACATTTTGAGAAACCTTCCTTAATTTAAGCACTCCTGTCGATGTTTGCTATTTAGACTTTGTCAAATGAAGATCCGGTGTTTATCTCTCCTATTTGTGATTCGATTAGAGAGATGAGTCTTTCCCATCCATTTGGAAATACTAATTTATCTTTTTTTTTTTTCGAGCAGGAAAGACTTAGGCAGTGTGGAGTTTATTTACAAGTGTTGTGGAAATTACAGAAGTCATTAAATTCTTAGTTAGTCACTCATTAAATAAGAAGTTCGATAGCGCAGCGCTAGTGTGTTGGCTTGAGAACCAAGGGTCGTGAGTTCGATCCCTGCATTGGGTGGAATTTTTTTTTATTCTAATATCGAGTCGCGATGATAAACCTAATAAAGGAAAAGGCAGCAGGGGCATTGAAAAATACTTCGGCCAAATCATCCGATGCTAAAGTAGCGGTGGAAAACACCGTAGGCAATGAAGGAAGGAAGAAGAGGAGGCGGACCTCAAGAGCAAAGCCAAATTTGGATGGTAAAAGGCCAGCCACCATCTCAACCAAGCTGCAAGTTGAGGTGGTTGACACTCAAAGAGCAGCAAAGACAACGGCAACGAAAAATTATCAACGGCAATACGAAGATGATATTTGTTCCGATGACTCTGTGGAGTACATGTCCGGAGAAGGGGAGGGACTGTACAG